>BSBM01001126.1:3530000-6207500 GCA_027924585.1 Larix kaempferi
ACCCTGAAAGTGTAGTGATGCAGGCCCTAGGGAAATCCAATGGACCTCTACGCTCTACACATGAATCCTCTACCCATTTCTTATAGAAATCAGCTTATTCAAGCATCTATTAGTATTTAAACAAGAATTCAGCCCCAATCAGACTATACCCGTGAAGTCTGTAAATGATTTAGATACATATTCTTTGTGTATTTGTATTGTTCAACAGTACTTGCATAAATTTCAGTCATTTAATTAGAAATTCACATGCCCAGTAAAGAAAACAAAAGTTCCTTACAACAATTCGTCTATTCAAACAAAACATATACATATACACCAGAATAACTTTGTTTCTGCATAAAATATCTTACAAGCTTTGAAATTCAATCATGGATCAATTCTCAGAAACAAATGCCACAAATTTGTTAATGTTTTCTCCAGACAACCAATAGGCCCTGAGCCCTCCTCTTTGATCCTTCTCCCAAGTTGCTAAAACTCTCCACTTTACTCAAGCTTTGTGAGTTATCCAAAGAAAAAACTTCTGCGAATTGTCTCCAAGCTATGCGAGCTATTCCCCCAAGCTTTGTGAGTTGTACCAAGTTTCTGCGAGCTATCAAGCTATTGAGCTACTCTCATATCTACAACCTACTACAGTTGCGCTTCCCATAAACCATGATTGTATTTAAATACAAATAAAGTTCTATTTCAGATCCATGAAGATAGGATCGAGACTTATGACTCATCTACTGACTCACTAACTGACTGCTAAAATTACTCAATAGACTAACCAACCCTATCCTAACTATTACACTTGAAAAGAATCGAATCCTTCTCCACTTTACTCAATCTTTTATGAAAACAAGAAATTTTAAATGATATTCCAAGTCTCTTCTAGAATATCGCACTTGTCTTTATGAAATCACATATGACTTCATCCTTTGAGCCTGTGCTCCTACATCACGTAGGAATTTGGGAAAAATCCCACAGTTTTGACTGTTTCCACACTAAATAAGGACGTTTCATTGTTTACTTCATTTTTTCTGAGGGTTTATATGAAATATAGGCCATATTTGAGGGGGAAAATGACCCATGACAGACATTTTTCCTGTCAAATACCAGCCTTGAACTCATCCATGGCCCGTTTGATAGAGAACGGGCCTGAACCCTACCATCACGACCAAACAAATTCATGATTTTCGTGTTGCAAGACACCATAGCATTGGTAAGAAAATGGTCTTGGGTAGTGTAAGATGATTCGGGGTTGTGATAAGATGATTCAGGATCCAACATCACCCTATCCACGTCCATGTGCAAAACCACTCAAAAATACCTAAAATTGGTCTAAATCTGATGACAATTCACCATGTTATCCTATTTAAAAAAAATCAGGCATGGAGGGAGGGAAAAATTCACCAATTTTTGTGAGGTTTCTTGCATGGAGAGAGGGGAAATGATGTCTAGAATCCTCCCCCTCCACCAAGGTTGATTCTTATCATTTATACCCTCTCCCCATAGCTAAAATCACTAACAAAATGTTCCAAATTTGTCCAAATCCTTAACAATTTCAAACATGCATGGTAGGGAGTGGGAGTCATACCCAATGCTATTCCACCTCATTTCATGCTTGAAATTAAAAAAAAACTGGTTTGTATTTTTGCAAAATTAACCGAATCTACCCCAATTTTGGACAATTTTGTGCATGGGCACACTTTCCCTCCATGTATGAAATTGCATGAAATTTGGAAAAAATGGGCAAAATATGGCCAAATTTGGTGTAAGTCAAAGCGTTCTAAGCTATACTAAGGTGCCATATTATAGGGGTTTCTAACTGTTTAACATTGTATACCAAGAAAGCATACAGACCCCCCAACCAATCAACCAATATGTTAATGCAAGACACCACTTTCATGTGGTTGTCTCTGTTGGTATAAGGGTGCAAACACAAAAATGGGTAATACATTTGCTTGTTCACGATTAAATTTGTAAAAAAATTTGTTCATTCAACTTCAAGCAATCAAAACTCATATCTACATTGAGAATTTCACTTTGAAGCAAAAAGAATTTTTGTAGATAATTATGTTACTCCATACTCATTTTTCTTTTATGGACATGATGTTATAAATTTCATGTGTATTAACTGCATGCACCTAAAATTTTTGGCAAGGATAATGAGTGAGTAATACACATGGCCACCTAGTTTTTAGATATAATTATTCATTTTAGGGAAAACTATGTGTTACCTTTTGGGATTACTCCAAAAGTGTTCTCACCTCGGTTGATGAGCAATAGGTCTCCTAGCCCCTTGTGATACTTCATGGTCATATCAATGTCTCGGTTTGGGTGGATGCTTGGCCTTGGTTAGTGTGTTGACATGGTACCCTTAGGAGATTGTTACCTAATCGACATGTTGATAAACTCATTGGGTGCACACAATGGGGGATTCGATTGCTTGATCAAGGGAGGCACTTACCTAGGAGGAGGAGCATTGGGAACTTAACCCTTAGAGCTTAGGACCTACATGCCTTGCAGGTTGCACACTTGATTTGATGATGCTTGGGTTGAGGAGGATACTTCATGGAGGTTGGTGATGGAACCAAGGACCTATGTTGAGGAGGAGAGTTGGACCTTTGTGACCACATTGTCATACAATAGAGTACCATTGCACACATGCAACACATAGTTAGAGAAGGAGTACCTTGCATGAGGAAACTTGCATATCAAACCACTGTGGAAGAGGGAGTGTTAGACTAACATCACCGAGTTTCAGTGGGAAATCCATGAATGAAGCAATATGACCACCGCTCGCTCCAAATTGAATCGCCAACGTGATCTATATGAGGGGGAACCCCATACCTCTTTGCATGCATTAACTAGTCAAGTGGCCCAAGAAACACAGTTCTATATCCATGTTGTGAACAAATTCCAAATCAAATCAAATCGTGTCTTATACTTAGAAATAATTCAAATAAAATAACTCTAAAATAAATTACACCTTTGAGAGAAAAATAGCTTTTGATAAAGTTTTTGGGAAGAAATAACTTTTGATATTAAAACATTACAAGTAAATATATTTGCATGCTAAATTATATCCACTTGGTAACTTATATTCTTGTTTTATCGAGTGTAGGTACCACCAAATAGGTATCTATTAGATCTATCTTCCTCAAGTGATGATGAAGATATACTCAAAGAGGTTGAAAGTGGCATGTGTTGTACTAGATCTACCGGTTCTATATCAACTAGATCTGAAAAGGTAAGGAAATGATTTCGTAGATGCATGCAATATTTTATTGCCAGCAGAGGGTCATGTAATTATGATGCTAAGAGCATAGGTGACATTGAGTTTCCCTTGAGGTATAGACATCTAGTGCAAATATGGGTACCTAATAAGCTACCTCAAGTGGACACAGATTTCTTCATCAATGGGAGGATGTATCACATTGCTCCTTCGTCCTTTCATGGATTGGGATTATTTTCCATGGATGGCATAAAGGTCGGCTATGGAACTGTAACTGAATTGATGGAGTATGTCGGACCATTATACAAATACAATAATTGGTTGATCTTGGTCCAATATACTCAAAGTATGCGGAGATAAGGAGTTTCCACAAATTATGTACAACTAGCAGAAAACAATAAAAACAAAGGGGCGACTATGTATATTGATGGGAGACTAAAAGCGTCCGGAAACATTGTTGGCTTTATAAATAGTACACGGCCAGTGACAACAACTAAGCAACGGAATTGCGAATTTGAGGGATGTGAAGAACATTGTATATTTGTATGTGAAACAAAAACAATACTTCCAGGTGAAGAGTTGTTGATCGATTACAGCTTAAATCGAATAGATGTGGCTTCCACGGTCCAGGGTAACCGTGGAAGGTCACACACTATGCCTCATCAGTTAAATGCTAAATATAGTAACTAAACATGACTACAATAACTAAATGTTTCGATCTTTTCTGTTAACATTCGATTTCCATCGTTGACATTCGCTTTTTTCATGCTTATTATGAATATTTCCATATGATACCATGCTTATTACATTGTTATGCTTATCTCATTTTTTTATGTTACAATTATTGACTCAACTTTTATTGATTGATTTATTTTGTTAGGGTGGAAACAATGGAAATCCACATGCTGCTTCCACGGTCCAAGGTGACCGTGGAAGGTCACAATCTATGCCTCATGAAGTCAATGTTAAATATAGTAAATAAATATGACTACAATAACAAAATTTTTTGATTTTTTCAGTTAACATTCGATTTTCACTGTTACCATTCACTTTTTTTGTGCTTTATGGCACTTAGAGCTCTATTTTGGCACGACTGATCTAGAGTTTTCAGGAACACTTGTTTATGACATCAAGGGTTTGAAGGTTGTCTCTGCTTGAACTTGGGTATACTTGCAACACCGAACATGTCCTTACTTAGAGTTAGCACTGTCCTTTATGAGGGTTTCTACATCAATTTTGGTTCTCCCACCTTCATGCGTGTGAGTCCATACTGTTGCTTGCTATGGATGTGTTTTTTGCTGCGTTGATGGTCTTTGTCTATTTTGAGGGATAATTGGTGTGCTGGTTGATTTTTTGGGGTTGATCTTTACTATGCCATACCCCTTTGAGTGGCTGGTCTTTCTATTGTACTTGTATGTTCTTCTTATCAACATTTATGGTCTCTCTCTCTCAGCTATGTTTATTCCCTTTACTAAGGGCCAATTTGTTCTAGTTATTGACTTGCCTCTGAGAGGAAAGATTTGATCTGAAAGTTAAAATCTGAGTACAAGGAAGATTCTTCCCATCAGGTAAGTCATCAGATATGATTTTGGCATGTTTGTTATGCGATTTTGCTATGTTGTTTGTTGTTTAATGGCACATACAATATTTAATGGTAGTCTTGCAACATGGTATGTCTTGGTAGGTTGTAGTATGATTCCTTGTTACTGGTTTCTAATTTTTCAGGTGCTAAGGAATTTGTATATATAAACACTAAGGTTCACACACTCTTCATCAATGTACAACACTTCATTCATGGGTGCTCCATTTCAACACATAATTTTCATCTATTTCAACTTTAACACAAGGACCTCTTGGACCTTGGGAGTATTAAGGTTGAAATAGATGAACATTATGTTTTGTTGGAGTAGTTGAACAAGATGACCATTGTGTTTTAATGGAGTAGTTGAAAGAGATGAAAATTATGTTTTAATGTTACAACTGTGCTATCTTGGTTCACTAATTTTGTTGGTGCAAGTGTGCTTCCATGTTTGGTTTCCCCTTGGTTGGGTATTTTGAAAGTCGGATTCCGACAGAACCTAAATGAGGATGAGAGGATCACATCCTCCAAGTTGAACCCTTCTTATACAATGATGATAAAATTTCAGTTGTTGCATGGCATATATGTGGACCACATATCTTTGAAAGAGAGTATTGTTATGTTATGTTGAATTTGTGGTTAGCCCACTTGTTATGTTATTTTTATGGTCACCCCACTTGTTATGTTATGTTGACTTTGGTGTTATCCCACTTGTTCTGTTATGTTTGTGGTTAGCCATGTTTGTGTGTTGACTTGTGGTTATCCCTCTTGTGGTTAGATTTTTCGTTGAACCTTCATTTAGCTTGATGGACACAATGGAACACTGACCCAAAGGCACCATATGCAAGAGCTTCTAGGACACTTTCAAGGTTATCATATGACTTTCAATCAAGATGAATCTAGATGTTTTCCATGGACTTCAAGCCCACTGTCAATTGGTAGCATGGACCATCACCAAGGGTTCGATGGGACCATCAAACCACAAATGACCACAGAATGGGTCATTTGACCCATTTGGTGTTCCAATGCCCATATCAATCCATGTCATCAATATTTGTCACTTCTTGTCATATCATCATCCTTTATCTTACATTTGTCATTTATGATTTATCATCAATGACAACTTTGCTCATCAATCTCCCCCTTTGTCATTGATGGAAAAATTTTCAAGAACTCTCCCCCTTTGAAATTAATGACAAAGGGTCAAATACTTGTCCATCAAGGACTTCACAATGCCCAAAAAAAAAATTATTTTTGAATGCTTCTTGATTTGATTGCTCACCCTGTCTGATATGATGCTATACTTGTACTGAAATTGGCTTCCCTTTGCTTCTTGGATTTTTTCTGAGAAATTGCTTCTTACTGTCACAGAAGTGTGTTTTGACTAAGTAATTTACTCCCCCTATGTATGAGCATTTATCAAAAAGTTGTTGCTCAATCAGTTTCTACACCATTTATCAATTAGCACTCTAGTTCTAGCTACTTTTGTCTTTTCCTGAAGCCTTCTTATTGCTTTGGCTATCTTGTGAACCTCAAATAAATAGGATTGAATAGTTTTACATACAAAATTGTGTTGTGCTGATCTCCCCCTTTGATTGTGACTTTAAGCACTTATTGATTTCCTCAAATTTTTCAATACACGGTCCTCAACATTTTCAAACATATCTATTCATTTTTCCAAGTCTTCATCCTAACTTAATCAATGGGGCTATCAGAGACAGAGAGTTTCTTCTACAACATCACTTAAAACTGTGCATATACATCTGCCATAATTCATCACTTCTCATGGCATTATGCCTGTGTGTACCTTTACTACCCTTGCGTGCATTCTGGAGGCCCTGCAGGCATTTTCCCAAATCCTGGCATGCATTTTAATATAACTGGAGGTCATTTTGTAAAGCTTTGCGGGCATTTTATGCTGTTTGTTGGCATATCTTCACTGCCTGCGAGCATTCTTAAACTTGTTGCAGGAATTTTAAATGGACCTTTTCACTTGCTACGGGAATCTTGACCTCTATAGATGGTTTTATTTCATATGAGGGAATTTACTTATGCCTGGCGGGCATTTCTCCTTTTCATGCATCCATTGCGGACATATTTTCTTGATGTGTGGACATAATTCTACTCAGGATTGCGGACGTTTTTGAGATCTGCATGCATTTCTTGATATTACCTTCATACATGTAGGCATATTCTTAGTCAGTGCGGGCATTTCTCCATTATTTTAAGACTTTGTGGGAATCTACCTTCTTCATTGCGTGCATAAACTGAAAGTTAAAATCTGACTACATTAAGGAAGGTTATTCCCATCATGTAATTCATCAGATGTGATTTTGTCATGTTTGTTCTGCGATTTTGCTACATTGACTGCTTAAGGGATACTTTGGCGTGCTAGTGGAAAGCCACATGCTGCTTCCACGGTCCAGGGTGGCCGTGGAAGGTCACAATCTATGCCTCATTAGGTAAATGTTAAATATAGTAAATAAATATGACTACAATAACGAAATGTTTCGATTTTTTCTGTTAACATTCGATTTTCACTGTTACCATTCACTTTTTTGGTACTTATTGTGAATATTTCCATATGATAACATGCTTATTACACTGTGGCAATGGTCTGCTCATGGCCAAGGAGAAGAACATGTATCTTATCCTTCAGAGGTAAAAGTAAATATTATTGCAATGTCTCATTTTTTTTATGTTACAATTATTGACTCAACTAAATAAAGTAAATAAATATGACTCCAATAACTAGAAAATCCAACCCATAATATTTCCATGTGACAACATGCTTATTACACTGTGGCAGGGGTCTTCCCATGATCGTCCTTGAACAGAATGCGTGTCCTCCACTTCTAAGGTAAAAATAAATATTATTGCAATATCTCTTTTTTTATTATGTTACAATTATTTTCATAATGTTTATTTATTGATTTATTGTGTTAGGGTGGCGCCAGTGAAAAGGCACCTCCTACTTCCATGGTCTAGGGTGACCGTGGAAGGTCACACTCTCTGCCCTGTCAGGTAAGTGTTAAATATAATAACTAAATGTTTCAATTTTTTTGTTAACATTCAATTTCCACTGTTGGCATTCACTTTTTTTGTGCTTATTATGAATATTTCCATGTGATAACATGCTTATTACACTGTTATGCTTATCTCATTTTTGTTTATGTTACAATTATTGACTCAACTTTTATTGATTGATTTATTTTGTTAGGGTGGCGGCAGTGGAAAGCCGCATGCTGCTTCCATGGTCTAGGGCGACTGTGGAAGTTCACAAGCTGTGCCTCATCAGGTAAATGTTAAAAATAGTAAATAAATAAGACTACAATAACTAAATATTTCGATTTTTTATGTTAACATTCGATTTTCAGTGTTACCATTCGCTTTTTTGGTGCTTATTGTGAATATTTCCATATGATAACATGCTTATTACACCGTGGAAGGGGTCTACTCATTACCATGGAGTAGAACATGTATCTTATCCTTCAAAGGTAAAAGTAAATATTATTGCAATGTCTCATTTTTGTTTATGTTACAATTATTGACTCAAATAAATACAGTAACTAAATATGACTACAATAACTAGAAACTCTAACCCCAAAATATTTCCATGTGACAACATGCTTATTACACTGTGGCAGGGGTATTCCCATGATCGTCATGGAACATAACGCATGTCCTCTAGTTCTGTTGGTTGTGGAGCATGATCTCCAAATCTAGAGATATTATTATTTAGACATGTTTGTACCCCATGTTTATATGATATGTAGGTGGAGTGTACACTCACCATAGCGGGGGGGCATCATCCCCCCACGGGGTTCTAGGGGGGACCATCTCCCCTGGCTGGGGTTTGGGGGTAGCGCCCCCATGAAAGGGGGTTTGGGGGCGAAGCCCACGAAGGAAATTTTTGGGGTTGTTTTACGGGCCCATGGTTTTGGATAACCCGTGGTATTTTCCCATTGTATCTCCCTTATAAAAGAAAGACATTGTAATATGGCTAGGGATAGATGTATTAGGTTTTATGCATTGTAAAGATCTCTGATATCAGGAGAGAGACTTGTTGATGCCTCGGGGGTGCAGGGTGAGTGCAAAGTGCTGGAATGGGTTCCAAGGCACACAACAGGGGATGAAAACCCAGCCAAAGGCTTCAGTTAACCCTACGCAAGAGTTACCCTATCCTTGAGCTGTTTGGGATGGTAATCACCCATGGATATTTGGCCTCCACTGGCACTCTATGAGTAAAATATTTGATCTCAAAAGATCAGTTTTCCCATCAAGGAAAACTTAGTGTGAAAGCTTGTTACCAAAATCTAACTTAAACTACCTAAGGAACGGATCTATTCTAAGTCAGATCTGACCTAAAAGGAGAAGTTGATGTTGTGCAGATCAGAGTTGAAGTGTGATGAACAAGTAGTTAAACCTTAAACATAAATGTCTTCGGGTTCTTCAATTGTTAATTAAAGTTTTATCAATTAAGAAATTAAGTGACAATTCTTCAAAGTGTTAAGCGTATTCAAATATCTGATCTGTAATCATTGTGCTAATTGAAAAATTAACATTTGATTATACATATTTAATTGCATCAAATCATTTGCAGAAGTATAAAAGTGAAAATGTCCAATTAAAGAAATTTAACAGAACAGTTTTGAACATAATCCACAAATACAGAAAAATCAATATGAGAGATCTTATGCATTAACAAAAAATCCTGCAAAAGATTAAACGCATGATCGATGACAAATTTGAAATATTAACTCATCAATTCCCAAAGAAATTTGAAGAACAATAGGAGATGAATTAAAAGATAACTTTCCTGAATAGAGAAGTCTTGTACAAAAATTACAATGACTCTGATAAATAGAGTATCTTCAGTCTGAACTCCTGCTGAATTGCAATTCCAAAATTCCCAACCCCTTACTAAGAGAAACATTCCCCCTTATATACTAAATTTACATTAGAGTTCCAAAAGGAGAGATTATGCAAAATAGGGATTACAAAATCCGGTCTAACCATCGATCCAAGAAATCTTGATATTTTTAAGCTTAAAATATTTTCCACCACCCTTCACAAAAGAAAGACTTGTTCTTCAATCTGATAAGATCTCGTGGTACCATAAGAATTTAATCACAGATTATTCACTAGCATCGACAGATGATGTAGCTTGCAGAATTCCCGCTGTAGGAAATTCGGGGTCAAGGAAACCATTGTTGAAAACAGAGAAATCCATTAGAGGATTTACTTCAATAACAGTAGCTGGCACGTCAGTTTCTTCATTGATTATAAAGTCCTATATAACATCAGTATCGAAATCAGTTGATTCTTTCAGAATTTCCTTCCTTTGCTTTTCGGGGTCGTGAATGTAGGCAGACAAAGTTTCAAAGTCTTCTTCACTGCTACCACTGCTAAGATCGGGAACACCTGCATCAAAAGGTGGTGACAACATTTCTTGATATAACACAGGATAGAGTTCTTCATTTTCAACCTAAACACTAGAGAATTCACCATCTGCATGAATATTGCTCATTTTGAAAAGGATATAAGGAGAAAGCCAAACAGAGTGTTTCCTGTTTCAGAAGGCAATGGATGAACTGGGACTTTCATGTTAATTTCTATTTAAAGGCCAACAAACAAGTCGATGATAGTTGGGTAGGGAAATCTGCAATGATTAAATTATCCATTCAATCCATTATAATCACTTCAATTGTCATGAAAAATCCAAGGTTCGAGTTTAAGCTTGTGCGACGTACAATCTCAATTACTGTTCGCATGGTTTTGAATTTCGTTTTAGATCACATCATTACTAGCAATCTCCCATCAACAATTATGACTGGTGATCAATAATGGAGACGAAGGTTATGGTGACAAAGCTGATGTGCAAAAGGTCAGAACTAGGAATTCCAGTACACGGGATATTAATTCTTTGCACGTAACAAATCCGATCATTAAAAGATGGAACAAAAAATGACAAGATGTTAGAGCTTGAGTGCAGAGATGGAAAACTTAAGGTAGAAAGATGGCATCCATCAAACATGAAGTAACTAGTAGGCTTGTAATAGTGTCCGCTGTCATGAATTAGACATAAAATGATAACTGGTAGAACCAGGTTTGGAAACGAGAAGGTGGCAAAACCTGACTTAACTCATTACCAAGAATCAATATGATCGCGAGATCATAACAGACAGACGACGAAGATTAACCGAAGCAGAATGTGGAATCGGGTTCAAAAATACATAGAATTCTTATTCAAATATATCGCAAGCCAAAAGTACATATTTGCGAGTTGCGGGTTCGTAAAATGACAGCAGGAGAAAAGATTTCCGAAAGCCGAAAACCGACTATGCGGGTGACGGGCTTTGAAACCTTTAATTTGTGAAGTGAAATAATCATCCCGAAATCATGGGTTGCGAGTTTCGGGAGTACACACCACATAAACCAAAAACACAATCCCGAAAGCCGAATGCCGCCATTGTGAGGTTCGAGTTTCGGAGTCATTATCTCCCAATTTTACTGCAGAATGATCCCGCAACCCGCAGCCGTCGGGTTGCGGGTTTTGGAATTACCAAAACCAAAACTTAAAACAACAGTCTCGCAACCCGCACCTGTCGCATTGCGGGTTTCGGGATGATGACACCAGTTAACAAAATACTCAAAATTTTGGCTTTTTTCAGGCCGAAACACTCTGGAAGGAATAATCAAACTCTTAAAGACAAGTAGACCAAAAGCATGGGTGAAGAATTTTAGAGGTAAAGTCAAAAACCTAAAATTTTGAAGATGACTCACCCAAATACCTTTGCGTTTATTAAAATCAGGGGGCTCCCATGCTTGGCTAAGCATGGGATCTGTTGTGGCCACAACAAATGGTGACTGGCTGGGAAGAACGAGTTATTTTTGCAATCAAATCCAACTAAAGACAACATGTTAATCAACCAATTTCTTGAAACTCAATTCAAAGAAGATACTCAAAAGATAACAGCCAACAAGCAATGAACATGAAAATGGATAGATCTCAACAATAACCATTTTAAAGATAACACTCATTCGATAAGGAGATTTAGAGAGTAATACCGAATCTTTACCATGATGTAATCATTGAAAACCAGCTTGTGTTGAACCTGGGCACAGTCTTAGAAATGCTCATGGATATCCTAATTACAGATCGCCTTGGTTTATTAATCAATGATCCTCTATGGATTATATATATTTTCCTTTATTTTATTTTTTTTATCTTTTCTTTCTCTCTCTCTCTCTCTTTTTTAATATTTTATACATAAAACCTTATTAATACAAGACCACTGTACTGACTTGGTGATCAGATGAAACATCGCCATTCACAGGCCTGATCCAGAAACTGGTCAAGCTAGCTCGATAATGAGACTCCTTGTCTTCTGGTTGTAAGACCAAAAGAAATTATCATGGCTTGGTGACCACATAGTGATAATTCCAGTCCAAGGTCAAACCCATGATCATAGCAGGGCTGGCTTGTAATAAGACCCCCCTGTCCTTGTATACAACGAAATCTTATGAAAAACAAAACAATTTATTTTAGCATAAGCTACAAGGAATTACCATGGCTTGGTGACCATTTAGTGGTAATGTTACTCACCAGTACTTTGCGGATCATGAATGGACCGACCTGTAATAGGATCTTCCACCTTCCATGATAACTGAAAGTCACCTTCCAAGTGTGGTGGCCTGGTGTGAAGATGTCATTCCACTTTAAGCACCTATGAACCTAATGCGCTGGCTTGATAACAAGACCACCCACCTTGTAACTTATAATTTTAAATAAAATTTACATTCAAAGTGATTGTAAAAGGATCCATGAGCAATCGGAACTGGTCAGGTTATTATGATATGCCGTTAAACCATGAAACACCAAATAGAGAAATGATGACCATCCTCCATACCTCAATTACACAAATAAAGTGAGGTGAAAGATAATGATCAAAGTGAAAAGTATCCAAAGGCGTTGCACTTATTGACTGTTAATTCTTTAGAGCAAATTCTGATCAAAAGCCAGAAAGTAATATTGATAACGATTTTGAATCTTCATAAGCAATTGTTACTAAGAAAAGTGATTGTAAGCCATTACCATAAGTGTGAAACCTTATTAATGAAAACAGAAACAGAACAAGAAAACCAATCAAAATGTAAATGCAATAAAACAAATGATTGTAAAACAAACCACACCTATGTACAAGTGCACCAGATTGTTCAAACAAAATACTTTTTTAGAAGAGACACATTCACTGGGAAGGTGTCTACAACTCCTTCTAACGTCTGTAATCGAACAGTGTTGGGACCAATCTTTTCTGTAATAATGAAAGGTCCTAGACAAAGGCGCTAAAACTTGGTGTACTGATTCTTATCTTTATGTTGCTTATCCCACCTCAGAACCAGGTCACCAACAAAAAATTCCCTATCAGATGAAGATTTTTCATCAAACCATCTCTTCACCATCTGCTGATGATGATACAACTTGTTCTTGGTTGTTTCCCTGTCCTCCTCTAGCTTCAAGAGGGTGTCAATTCTTTGTTGGAGGGGAGAAGAATCATCTTCTTGAACAGACTAGGCCAATTGTAGTGAAGGAATGGTAAGATTAGTGGGAAGAATGGATTCTTTGCCATAAACCAGACAGTAGGGAGAATTTGTAATTGCTGCTTTCGGGGTAATTCGATCTGCCCATAATGCATTATACAACTGTGTGTACCAATCTCTATGATGGGAGGCTACGGTCTTCTTGAGAATGTTTATCAGGTTTTTGTTCGATGATTCAGCCAAACCATTACCTTGAGGGTAATAATTAGCAGAAAAATTAAGCTTAATCCCCATCTCAAAGGAATATTTAGTTATATCGATTGAAGAGAAGTAGGATGCATTATCGAAAACTAAGTACTCTAGAGCACCAAACCATGTAACGATATGACTATCAAGGAAAGAGATTACTTGGGTAGCATTACATTGTTTGAGAGGATCTGCCTCCACCCATCTAGTGAAATAGTATGTGACTGTGAGGATATACTTATGTTGGAGGGATGAAGGAGGGTTTATAGGTCCAACAAAATCCATTCTTCACTGTTGAAATGGAAACTGAATTGTAATTGGTTGTAAAGGAAATGCAGGTTTCCTAAACTTCCCCGTGCATTTCTGGCACAGCTCACACTTTCTCACATAACCATAAGCATCTTTAAACAATGTGGGCCAATAATATCCGACCCTAAGAATCTTGTGTGCCATAGTCTCTCCTGAAAAATGGCCTCCAGCAGGACCTGCATGAAATTGAAACAAAATGTCATCAGTTTCATGTTTTTCCAAGCATCTAAGAAATACTCCATCATAATTTTTCCTAAAAAGAACTTGATCAATGAATTGATAGGGAGCATATTTCAGTCTTAAAGCTCTTCTTTTCTTAAAATCAAGGGTTTCAGGAGCAAACCCATAGTTCAGAAAAAATTTGATATCATCGTACCATTCCGATGTCGGGGCATCGATAACATTGACAACACCTGAGGGAATTTCTTCCTCAGGATCCCATTCGGACTACTGCTGTGCGGGGTCGTTGGATTGTGTAGTAAGAAGACAAAGGCCTTGGCCTTTTACAATTTTAGCCAGTTTGATCTCAAAATCATATTCTTGTAGTGCGGTCATCCAATGGGCCCTCTTTTCTCATAATTCTTTCTGGATGAGGACATTTCTGATAGCAGAATATGGAACAATGACTTTGGTCTGAGACTTCAGCAAGTAGGGTCTGTAATGTTTGACGGATTTATAAACCGCATAAGCTTGCTTATTGATCTGTGAATATTTAAGCTCTGCACCTTTGAATGTTGAGCTCATAAAAGAGATCGTGATTTCAATATCATTGTCATGCTTCTGAGTTAAGACAACTGCATAAGAAAAGTCAGTGACAAAAGTATAAAGAATGA
Organism: Larix kaempferi; assembly: GCA_027924585.1. Classification (NCBI taxonomy): domain Eukaryota; kingdom Viridiplantae; phylum Streptophyta; class Pinopsida; order Pinales; family Pinaceae; genus Larix; species Larix kaempferi. Next base: position 3,544,729 of record BSBM01001126.1, read on the forward strand.
AATCCTTATTAAAATCTGGAGACATGAGACCAGGAGCTTCTACAATGGCCTTTCGAATTCGGATAAATGCATCTCTCTGTTCCTGATACCAAGTAAACTGCACATCCTTCTTGACCAAAAGTTGTAGTGGTTTAACAATCTTAGCAAAATTTGGTACAAATCTACGTACAAAATTAACCTTACCTAAGAAGTATTGCATTGCTTTGCGTGAGCTTGGTAAGCCAATCTTTGAAATAACCTCTGTACGTTCAGGATCTATAATCATACCTTCTTTCGAAACAATGAAGCCCAAAATATTTCCTTCTATTACTGCAAAAATAGATTTCTTTGGGTTGAGAGAAATACCAAATTTCCTGCAGCGATCAAAAACTTGTTTCAAAGCAAACACATGTTCATGTCGTTTTTTAGAGTAAATAGTGATATCGTCAAGGTAAACAATGATAGAATTATGCATTAACCCTCGGAAAGCTATATCCATAGCTCTCTGAAAAGTAGCTCCTATGTTGATCAGCCCGAAAGGCATCCGTCTGTAGGCAAAAGTACCCCATGGGGTCCTAAAAGTTGTTTTCAATTGATCGTCCGGGGAAACCATGACCTGGTTATACCCCGAAAAACCATCTAAAAGGGAAAACATTTCTGACCCGTCTACCTTTTGAAGAATCTGCTCCATTGGTGGAACATGATAGTTGTCTTTCTCAGAAGCCCAATTTAGGTTTCTGAAATCGACACATAGTCGAATTTCACCGCTTTTCTTACGGACAGGTACTAAATTAGCGATCCATTGAGTGTGCCTGACCGGAAAGATAATTCGAGCAGTGAGCAGCTTCTCCAGCTCCTTTTTTACAGAAGGCTCCAAACTCGGGTGCATCTTCCGTAGCTTTTGTTGAAATGGCTTGACCTCTGGTTTCATGGGAATATTATGAAACATGACGCCAGTGTCAAACGTTTTCAGCTCGTCATACGTCCAGGCGAAAACATCCTTATATTGTTTACATATGCAATAATGGCTCTGCGTTCTTCAGGGGTACAATCAACTCCCAAGTTGATGAAACGAGGTTCCTGTTCGGTGCCTAGGTTGACCCGCTCATAGTTCAAGGATTATCTTTGAGTTTTACAATGAGTTTGAGATTTGAACTTGTCCTGCAGATCATAAAAATTTTCTAGATTGATCACAGACTTCGGGATGATGTTTGAAGAATCAGTGAGAGACTTTTCATGTTCTGCTTCATTGATGGCCATGTCTTGAAACATATCCTAAGCATTGAGGAAGTCAAGTATCTGTCGGTCATCATCAAACACTTTCCAATTAGTCACATTATCCGGAATGGATGGTCTGTACATCAATTCAATAGAAAAAGTTTGAGGATACAAACCTTCTGGCGGGATTAGTCTAGACGCTGTATTTGCTAACAGGTCTGCATCAAAATTTTGTGGCTTGGGAACTGATTTAATATTTAATGCCGAAAATGAGTTGGTTAGTTCTCTTACAAACTTTTGATAATTAGCCAAACGTGGGGATAAGCAGTGTATTTTATTCTTGACTTGTTTGACTATAATTTCAGAGTCTCCATAGCATTCTATTGCTTGTACACCTAAATCAACGGCCTTCTTGAGACCCTGCACAAGAGCTTCATATTCGGCTACATTATTAGTGCAATCAAATTCTAACCTGCAAGCAATCATGAATTTTACTCCTTTAGGATTGATAAGAACACAACCCACTCCAGCTCCCTCCTTGGACTTAGAGCCATGGAAAAATAAAGTCCAGGAGACAGGGTCTAATCTAAAATTCGTATTCACATTATATACATTATGCACAATTTCACCAGAAAAAGGTACAAAAGTAACCTGAGTGATATGTGATTCGCTTTGGATGCTTTCTTCTGGTGAGGCATCAACTGGGAATTCACCAAAAAAGGTATCGAATGTAAATTGCCCTGCACGAGAGGTGAGGTAAACCAGCAGGTTCACTTGAATCATTAAGATCAGTAACTATCTGTTTCATAAAAGGTTCTTTGCTGATCTTAATTTTATTTGGTTGACCATTGTAAGGCAACCATGAATGGGAACAGTCGGTTGCAAAGTAACCTTTAAGTTTCTTTGACCAGTCCCTGCTTAACCACATCCCATAAGCTTATGGGATGCCAGCTATCACAATATCAATTGTCTGATGGATCCTAGGATCAGCTGACAGCATGAGCAGAACATTTCTCAATTTACCAACCACTTTGACTTTGGATCTATCAAGTTGCACAATCTGGGTTGGACAGGGTTCCCACGTTGCATTCAATTTTCTGCAAACAAAGAAGGGCATCACATTTGATGATGCTCCCAAATCTATCATGCAGTTGTGTACATTCCAGTTGAAAATCTCAAAAGTAAGCAAGAAAGGAGGAGTTCTCTTACTTATTGGTTTCTGATCATCAGTTTTAGTGACATAGTCTAAGTTATTATTCTGTGACTCTCTAGGCTATTTGACTATCATGTTTTTAGGTAAAGAATCCCTCATAGCAGGAATCTTGAGTAGCTCAAATAGAGAGATATTTGCTTTGACCCTTTCTAAGTCTTCAACCAGGTTGTACTCCATTTGAGGGAAGACAGTACCCTTCTGTGGGACGGTCTGGTTTCTTGTGAGAATGGGGGAAGAAGATGAAGGTTCTTGAGGTGGCTGTGGTCTTGACCTTGTTTTATAAGAATGTTGTGTGTTAAACACTGCCTCAGGTTCTTCTTCTTCTTCACACATAGGAAGCTCCGAAAAGCAACCCACAACATCAACCTGTGGATCATCTTCTTCTTCTTGCTCAGGTAGTGGAGGATCTGGGGTAGTCTGATCATTGGAAGTGTCAAGGTGACTTGAGATTCTGCTGCCAATGCTCTAAAAATAGAAAAAAGTTCCTCATTTGTGAGTGCATCTGCTGGATTTGGTGGTGGTGGATTTTGTGGAGGATGGTAAGGTCTCCTAAATGGTGGCCTTACAAAATCTCTGTTCTGATTCTAATTATCATTAGTGTTCTTCTTCAAGTCCACCATCTCATTTTCCATCTTTTGAAGGAATTTTTTCATGTCAGTCAAATCAAATGAATCCTTGTTCTGGACTGTGGGTTTAGGGATAATCTCAATTTTCTTCCTAGAAGTGGAAGGTTGTCCTTCTGAGGATTTAGGGCTGTCTTCCAGACAAAAGATGTCTTTCTCAACTTGGATTGCTTCATCAAAAGCTTCCAATAGAGTACCCTTCCATGCCCTTTTGACCCATATTGCCATAGGGGGAGGCAGACCCTTTTCATAATAAGCCACCAATAATTCTTCAGTAGGAAGAAGATTGGCAGGAATTCTGTTTTTGAGATATGAAAACCTTTGGTTAAAGTCTTTTACCCTTTCTTTTCCTTTGGCTTTCGTGGAGGATAATTCTAAGAAAAGATCTTGCGGTGTTTTGTCACCCCCAAATTTATGGGTAAAATGTTTCTCGAATTCATCCCAGGAAGTTATAGATTGGGCCGGCAAAGCAAAATACCAAATGGCCGCTCTACCCTCAAAAGTGTAGGGAAAGAGTTTGCATACTACATCCTCATGTACCACACTTCTAAGCCTGATTTCCTGCATGAAAGTTTTTATATGGTCCAACGCAGGTATCTTGTCATCAGGGTTGTATTTAAGCAGCCATTTCTCAGGATTCTTTGGTAATCTATGTTGATCTCCTAATATGAAAACTGCACCTTGGTCAAGCCAAGGTCTGTTTTGACCTTCACCAGCCATTGGAGGTTCTTGTTCTTCTTCTTCAGATGATGAACTAGAAGAATTCTCTTCATCTGAGGAAGATGACGAAGATGAAGGAGGGGATGGTGGTGGACCACCGGCTCTAAGATTTGGTTGACCTTGTGTTGCTATGTGAGTAGTCTCATGGTTATATTCAGGAGAATCTGATCGATTAACTAGGTCTTGGTTTTCAGATGGTTGAAGAGTTGTATGTTGATCCTCTGTGTTAAAACTATTGGTATGATGAACCTATGGATCACTGGTCTATGAGGTGGGAACTTGCTCGTCTTCCCTACCGTTAGCCTGCAAAGTACTTTCTAAGTTTAGAGCTGCCAGGCTGCATCTTCTTTGATCGATAAGTCGTTGTTCTGCTCTAAAAACCCTATCATAGGATGTTTTCAATATCTTCTCTAATGAAATGGGTCCCCTTGTAGGTGACGTGAAAATGATATCTCCTCTGTTCTCCTATTGCGTCACTGGTGTAACGGGTATAAGCACAGGTTGTGTAGACGTGACAGGGAGAATTGTAGGTTGTGGATAAGTTGGTTGTTCAGATGTTGAATCCCTAGTCTAGCTTCGGGTTTGAACCGTTGAAGTACTTGCTGGAGGAGGCTTATTGGTAGTTTGCTTAGGCATGCTTTACTAGTTTCCCTCCTTCTAGAACCATTTGTTGATGCCTCGTGGGTGCAGGGTGAGTGCAAAGTGCTGGAATGGGTTCCAAGGCACACAACAGGGGATGAAAACCCATCCAAAGGCTTCAGTTAACCCTACGCAAGATTTACCCTATCCTTGAGTTGTTTGGGATGGTAATCACCCACGGATATTTGGCCTCCGTTGGCACTCTATGAGTAAAACATTTGATCTCAAAAGATCAGTTTTCCCATCAAGGAAAACTAAGTGTGAAAGCTTGTTACCAAAATCTAACTTAAACTACCTAAGGAACGGATCTATTCTAAGTCAGATCTGACCTAAAAGGAGAAGTTGATGTTGTGCAGATCAGAGTTGAAGTGTGATAAACAAGTAGTTAAACCTTAAACAGAAATGTCTTCGGGTTCTTCAATTGTTAATTAAAGTTTTATCAATTAAGAAATTAAGTGACAATTCTTCAAAGTGTTAAGCATATTCAAATATCTGATCTGTAATCATTGTGCTAATTGAAAAATTAACATTTGATTATACATATTTAATTGCATCAAATCATTTGCAGAAGTATAAAAGTGAAAATGTCCAATTAAAGAAATTTAACAGAACAGTTTTAAACATAATCCACACATACAGAAAAATCAATATGAGAGATCTTATGCATTAACAAAAAATCCTGCAAAAGATTAAACGCATGATCGATGACAAATATGAAACATTAACTTAGCAATTCCCAAATAAATTTGGAGAACAATAGGAGGTGAATTAAAAGATAACTTTCTTGAATAGAGAAGTCTTGTACAAAAATTACAATGACTCTGATAAATAGAGTATCTTCAATTTGAACTCCTCCTGAATTGCAATTCCAAAATTCCCAACCCCTTACTAAGAGAAACATTCCCCCTTATATACTAAATTTACATCAGAGTTCCAAAAGGAGAGATTCTACAAAATAAGGATTACAAAATCGGGTCTAACCATCGATCCAAGAAATCCTAATATTTTTAAGCTTAAAAGATTTTCCGCCACCTTTCACAAAAGAAAGACTTGTTCTTCAATTTGATAAGATCTTGTGGAACCAAAAGAATTTAATCACATATTGCTCACTAGCATCGACAGGTGATGTAGCTTGGAGAATGCCCGCTGTAGGAAATTCGGGGTCAGGGAAACCACTGTCGAAAACAGAGAAATCCATTAGAGGATTTATTTTAGTAACAATAGCTGGCACGTCAGGTTCTTTATTGATTATAAAGTCCTGTATAACATCAGTATCGATATACACTATAACTATTTGAGTTATTCAACTTGGAGAGATCTGCAATTTTGAGAGTCGTTTCTTGTTTTAAGCTTGGGCGGCCAGGGTTTGACCCAGCCGCCCCCCCTCTGTGAATAGCTGTGTTTTTTTTTCTTCTTGCAGGTTTTTTGAAGGGCGGCGTACTTTCTCCCGGTGGAGGCTTCACGGGGTTTCTGTCATGGGGTTACAGGCTCCTGCTCTTCGGCGGCTACTATTCGATGGAGGCTAACCTTCGATGGCGGTTGTGGTGGCGGCGTTCTCTTGGATCTGAATCGGAAGAGGACGCGAGGTCGATGTCTATTAACCGGATGGGCTATCCCGCGGGCATTCCTTCGCGCCTGTAGCCTGGGCCTTCCGTTGTCGCAGAGGCCGTCGACGTGCTTGAATCACAGGTTAAGGGCATTCCCGTGAAAACATAGAACCTCAACCCATAGATCCGGCGACGGGCGGCTCGGAGCATGCTGCATTGGTCCCCAGTTAGCCGGCGAGAATCGTTTACATCGGGGTGGGAGGCGGCTAGACCTCGACAGGCATCCATCGCGAAGCTGGGTTAGCCATTGATGCAGACGTCGGGCTTCAACCTAGCTCCTGCTGGGCCTCGAGAACGCTGCTCACAATGGAGCCGAGCCGGGCAGAGGAGAGCGGAGCTGAGCGGGGCAGAGCCGAGAGGGGACAGAGCCGAGCGGAGGCCGAGCCGAAAGATTTCTTGATTTTTGTACGATTCTTGCTTGCAAACGTAGGCAATCTGGTTCTGTCTGGCCGTTTTTCTTCAACAGAAGATGCTGGCTGTGTTCGCCGGTTTGGGAGATCTATAGAGTCTGCTGCTCGTCCACAGACTTGGATCCACTATTTCTTCTGTTGAGGGTTTCGGTTCTGATGGGAGCTGAAAACATCTTGCTAATTGTCAAGGGTTCTTGGTGGACGGTGGGGGTAGAGGCACAAGCTCTTCTTGCTGTTTCTTGCTGTACAAGTCTTTCTTGCTGTTCAAGATTTTCATCTTATTGTGGCGAAGTTTTACTTTTTTGCTTATATGGGACACAAATATGTGAAAATGTAGGGATCCTTGTTGATTCCACTACATCTGCAATATGTAATTTTAATCATCTTTTTGAAATAAAATTACGAATTTTTCCCAGGAAAGAAAAAAAAAACATCAGTATCGATATCAGTTGATTCTTTCAAAATTTCCTTCCTTTGCTTTTCGGGGTCGTGAATGTCGGCAGACAATGTTTCGAAGTCTTCTTCACTGCTACCACTGCTAAGATCGGGAACACCTGCATCAAAAGGCGGTGACAACATTTCTTGATATAACATGGGATATAGTTCTTCATTTTCAACTTGAACACTAGAGAATTCACCATCTGCATGAATATTGCTCATTTTGAAAAGGATATAAGGAGAAAGCCAAACAGAGTGTTTCCTGTTTCAGAAGGCAATGGATGAACTGGGACTTTCATGTTAATTTCTATTTAAAGGCTAACAAATAGGTTGATGATAGTCGGGTAGGGCAATCTGCAATGATTAACTTATTCATTCAATCCATTATAATCACTTCAATTGTCTTGAAAAAGCCAAGGTTCGAGTTTAAGCTTGTGCAAAGTAAAAGCTCAATTAGTGTTCGCATGGTTTTAAATTGCCTTTTCGATCACATCATTACTAGCAATCTCCCATCAACAATTATGATTGGTGATCAATAACGGAGACGAAGGTTATGGTGACAAAGTTGATGTGCAAAAGGTCAGAACTAGGAGTTCCAGTACACGGGCTATTAATTCTTCGCACGTAACAAATCCGATCATTAAAAGATGGAACAAAAAATGACAAGATGTTAGAGCTTGAGTGCAGAGATGGCAAACTTAAGGCAGAAAGATGGCATCCATCAAACATGAAGTAACTAGTAGGCTTGTAATAGTGTCTGCTATCGCGAATTAGACAGAAAATGATAACTGGTAGAACCAGGTTTGGAAACGAGAAGGTGGAAAAACCTGACTTAACTAATTACCAAGACTCAATATGACCGCGAGATCATAGCAGACGGACGACAAAGATTAACCAAAGCGGAATGCGGAATCGGGTTAAAAAAGACATAGAATTCTTATTCAAAGATCCCGCAAGCCAAAACCCGAAAGTATGAATTTGTGAATTGCGGGTTCGCAAAATGACAGCAGGAGAAATGATTTCCGAAAGCCGAAAACCGACTATGCGGGTGACGGGCTTTGAAACCTTTAAATTGTGAAGTGAAATAATCATCCCGAAATCACGGGTTGCGGGTTTTGGGAGCACACACCACATAAACCAAAAATACAATCCCGAAAGCTGAATGCCACCATTGCGGGGTTCGGATTTCGGAGTCATTATTTCCCAATTTTACTGTAGAATGATCCCGCAACCCTCAGCCGTCGGGTTGCGGGTTTCAGAATTACCAAAACCAAAACTTAAAACAACAGTCCCACAACCCGCACCTATTGGGTTGCGGGTTTCGGGTTCTCCAAATGTTGGGTTTCAGGATGATGATACAAGTTAACAAAATACTCAAACGTTTGGCTTTCTTCAGGCCAAAACACTCTGGAAGGAACAATCAAACTCTTAAAGACAAGCAAACCAAAATCATGGGTGAAGAATTTTAGAGGTAAAGTAAAAAACCTAAAAATTTCAAGATGACTCACCCAAATACCTTTGCGTTTATTAAAATCAGGGGGCTCCCATGCTTGGCTAATCATGGGATCTGTTGTGGCCACAACAAGACTATGAGATGGTGAAGAGGAAGTGCAACGGTTGTGTTGTAGGTTGTATCCCTTCACCTTGTTGGACGGTAATAATAATAAGGACTGGAAAATTCAGTGTGGACGTAGCCCAAGTTGGGGTGAACCACGATATATCTGTGTCTCTTTTGTAATGTGTGTGTGATTATATTTGCATTTTTGTTTATTGTTATTGCTCTGCGATCCTGTTTTTCTAACAAATTCCGAGGTAAAAATAAATATTATTGCAATATCTCATTTTTTATTTTGTTACAGTTATTTTCATAGTGTTTATTTATTTGTTTATTGTGTCAGGGTGGCGCCAGTGGAAAGTCACCTCCTGCTTCCATGGTCCAGGGTGACTGTGGAAGGTCACACTCTGTGCCCCGTCAGGTAAGTGTTAAATATAATAACTAAATGTTTCGATTTTTTTTGTTAACATTCGATTTCCATTATTGACATTTGCATTTTTTTGTGCTTATGATGAATTATTGATTGATTTATCGTGTAGGGTGAGGACCGTGGAAAGGCACATGTGCTTCCATGATCCATGTTGACCGTGTATAGTCACACACTAGAAGTAGATCAGTACGGGGTGACCATGGGAAGTCACCGACCAAATCACCGCATCAGGTAAGTGTTAGTTCTTAATAGTAACTAAATTTCATTACAATAACAATGTTTGAATGATGTTGAAATTATTTTGCTTAATTTTATTGTTTGATGAATTTAGTCCAGTGCACTTGATATGGGTGATGAGGAGCTTGAGGATGAAATTTACTATTCCATAGACCCGATGGAAACTATAAAGAAGGCCCTGAAAAATGCAAACATAGAAATGCTTTCCTTGGCTCGCATAAGGCCCATGACACAGGGGATCAGGGCAAGGATTGAAGAGCTGAAAGAACAAATAAAATCTTATGGGGTAAGTGGCATCTTCACATTTTTTTGAAGCTATGACATGATTTCATATTTGATATTATGTTTTGTATTTTTCCAATTGATCTGATAAAGTAAATTTTTTCATTTGTAGGATTTTTTACAACCCATGACTAGAGAAACTCCCGAGACAGGTATAGGTAGCAGTGATGGTCTAATGTAGCAACAACGTCAACAAAGCAATGTACTAATGAGTCTTTTTGAAACTCCTGTGGTTGGCCTTGAATACATTGATGAGGGAACTGATTTTGATCGGCATGACATTCCAGAGCATGATGAGACGAAGCCTAGGACTCCACATGACTCCGAAGATGAACATACTGTAGATGACCAGGAAACATTTCCTGGAGCAACATGAGTTAAAAGCACCAGATCACTAGATCACTCCACACGACTCCGAAGATGAACGTACTGTAGATGACCAGGAAACATTTCCTAGAGCAACACGAGTTAAAAGCACCAGATCACTAGATCTCACATTTTTGGTGGATGACGCTTTTGTTCTGATCAAGATTCAAAAGATTGCAAGTATTTATTAATTAATTTATTCATTTTAATCATGAAATTGAAATGGAGATACGTTGAAATTATTAAAAATTAATGGATTACACATTTCTGTAGGAAACAATGTTTTCTACAGGAATTTGAATGACAAAGCATTTGAGTTGTTTGGACCCACCATTCGTACACGGTGGAATAGCCAAGATAGAGAAAAGAGAGATGAATTTATAGACCACATGGTAAACTTGTTCGGCAATACGTTCAACAAGAAAGTGGTTGCAAAGTTAGCTGACGAGAGTTTAAAATATACCAGGGCCCAATATAGGGATAGATTGCAACTTGACCTCAAGCATGAGTGTTGATGTATTTGTAACTTTAGAAGATATTCACTTGTATATTGTATGTATTACATTTGTACTTTATTGTATTCCTAATGGAGATGTATTATTCCTCCAATCATAAGTGTCATCATTTGTATTTGCAAGTGTCGCAAGTTATTATTGTAAGTGTCATAACTTATATTTGATGGGTTATTAGACCACCTTAGAGGGGTCGGCCCAGTATGGGTTAAAGGGTTATTAGACCACCCTAGTGGGGTCGACCCAGTGACAAGTGGTAATGGGCTATTAGACTCTCCTAAGGGAGGTTGGCCCAGTTCGAGTTAAAGGAAGGTCAAGTCATTGTATAAATAGAGAGTGTGACTCTCTCATTCTATTCATTCACTCACTCAATCACTTCGCATTAGTGGGAGAGAGGAGTGCACACAAGTGGAGGAGGAGTTTCTCCTAGGATCCTATCTCTTGTTTTGGGGTTTGATCTTTGTGATCCTTGTATTGGTGTTCATTCTATCTCCGAGGAAGTTGCGGGGTTTTTCACCTTCTTGGTTTTTCCTAGTGAAATGTTTTGTGTCTCTTGTCTCTTGTGTTTGATATGTTGTACATGTTTTTCTCTCAGTTAAGATCCTAGATTAGTTTGAATTAAATTATGAAAAACTAACAATAAGTCCCCTCCCATGGTTCCGAAAAAAGAGTGGAAGGCACTCATAGAGGATGCAAAGGAGAACTTGCTAAAAATACAAGGAAAAAAACCACGGCCTGGAAAAGCACGGTACAACACATATCAAATATTTAGTGAAATATGCTCATTTTTTTTTTCTTTTTTGTTTTAAGTAAGAATTCTGATATCTAACGTTTTTCAAAAATTTCATATATAGGTTACCTGACACCTCCAAAGAAACCAAGGATAGAGTGGAAAAGCACGGGAAGCATAGATTGGGCCAGGGTGGCTATAGAAAACTAAGAGCCTGAATCATAAGAATTAAATGATTAACTGTGGGGAATATTTATTTGACATTAGCGAACAAATATCTGTTTTTGATACTGGAAATTTTAAATGTGGTATGCATTGCAGGGAAATACGTTCCAAGATGCTTCCACCGAGGAAGACCTAAAGCTTGGTTTCAAGTATGGTTTTAAAAGTGTGATTGAATATCAGATAAGCTTGGGGAAGATTCCAATCTCCTTAATGACGCAGATGCAGGTAGATAAAATGAATAAGGACATCATTGCAGTATACTATTAAAGTATATTCAGTTTTGATTATATCAACCATAACTAAATATTTATGTTCGCTTTTAAGCAACAGTGCAACCGCAGCAGTGAATCTAGCGCTACTCAAAACGTACCAGCTGATGTTGGGGTGTGCATGTCCCCTGATAGTGGGGAGCAGAGTAGCCATTTTGGTATGTGTGCTTTGGAAATAGAAATATCTACTGTGTTTATAGATATTTATTTCCTAACGTATACTTATAAATTTTCTTCTTTCAATGGAAGACCATGTAGCTCAGGAGGGTGCACCGCAAGATGAATTAGCAAGTAGAGAAACAATTAACACACCAGTTGTAACAGCTACACAGACAGGTAAAGAGTAATATTGTAATTTTATCAAAATAACGAACTATTAATTTCAATAATATTTCAACATATCGATATGCCCATTTTCGTTGTTGCAGTTAACGCCCCTTCATAACTGCCTCCACGTCCTACTCAACAACGTACAAGAAGTATGATACATGAGGGCATGGAAACACAAACACTAGCAGGACATGACTTTGTAGATATTCCACCAAATGATGATGATAATACCCCAATTGTCATTTTTTACAATGCAAAAAAACATACATCAAAGAAAAAGTAGATGTATAAATTCATGACTTGTATTTGGATGTATATCGATGTTGTTAATCAGAAACATTGTTTATATGAATTACCTCAATATGCTTCAATGTTTTTATGTTTTGATGACTAGCCTAGTTATGCATGAATATTTATATGTTTTCTATGTAAACAACATCATTTATTGGGTATGGGGAATTGAGAGCGATGTGAGAGGGGGGAGGGGCCAATTGATCTTCCACCTTCACGTGGTCAGCCTTGTTCAGTAGAGAATATAAAACTATTCTCGAAACATAGAGGAGCTCAATAAGGTATAAATACTCTTTCATTACTATATATGTATTAAAGATGGTTGTAAATTTTTAAATGCATGTCTATTTCTTAAAATATTGTTAATAAATTTAACATTTCACGGTTCATTGATTTCTACAGGACTTTGTAGTAGGATTTAAATGACTTTTTATTTGCTTATATATTATTTACTCATATAAAAATTCCATCTTTGATGATTTATGTGGGTCTTGGTGATGGAAATGCATCTCGTAGACAACTCTTATCATGTTGTATGGGATAATGGATCTCGAAAAAGGACAATGATGAGGTAAGGGTTTTTACGTGTTCTTTATCCTTAATGTGTTTGTATTTATCCTTGAATTCTATTTCATTCTATTAAGATACAAGAGATACAACCAATAATAAATAACTACTTTTAGACTATCAGCCAAACTAGGAGACAACCTTCTACATAAAACAAAAATGCTTCTTAGTAACGTAAGAATATGTTTGCTAATGGGAAATTCGGGGTATCTTAGGCCACCTACCAAGGTTACAAGTCCTAGTAACATCTTAGCCAAAGGAAATTGATTGCATTATGTGGTTTCTCTTCTTCCTTTAACTTTGATTTAAACTAGAAAAGTATTATATTTAGCTTAAGTTCAACACCACAAGAAGCCATCAAATCAACCTACTCCAAAAATTATAAAAAAGGGAATACTGGGAGAATATCATCAAATTTGGTGTTTCTATTACTCTCGTGAATATCAGTACATGCCTTAGGAATTTAAAAACAAAATAAGAAATATATGAGAACTGCAGGTCATAATCCAAGAGTTCATAACTCATTATCTGATTTTTTGTTCTTCTTGCTAGTTGATACCTCTACCTGAGAATGTCTACCCTTCAACTATCCCCAATTAGGATCCAAGGCTTGGTGATTGTCTGTCACGTTGGTAGCTTGCTACTTTGGGCTAGATAATTCATCTCGTCTACAATTGCCTCTCTTATTCACCATAACATTATCCAGGGCAACCTGGTATTTGTGTAACTTTAGCATCATGTGAAGGATGTCCTTGATTTCCTTCCAACCCCTTATTTTCTCCATCCTTCCCACTTTACTCGTACTAAGTTTTATCTCAATCATTTTTAAATGAATGAAAACTTGAGGATCAGGATTTGAATTTAGCATATGAGTTGTAGGCATTAATATAGGAGGGTGGTGAGATACGTAGGTTACACATGCCTTCAATATGTTGTCCTTGCATTTAGCATAGTTTCCTAATGATAGATAATTCTTGTTATTTTGTTTCCATGCAGCCGAGTCATCCCTATTCCTCATCAAGGTGTGATCATTAGCCTTAGGACTTGTGAGTGTGTGGTTTAAAAATATAGTGAGAGAGAAAGAAATATATTTTATATTAACATCCAAAGATGAACAAATGGGGTCAATGAGAATTCCAATTGCATCATCATCAAGTACAAACACTAGTACTTGGTTGCAAATATAATATTGCAATCCTCCCATTGTGTTGAGCCAAGAGAAAATTCAAGATAGTAATATGGATACAACCATATATCTAAGTCCATCTACTATTTCTATATAAGAATCACTTAACCAAGTTAATAAATGACTACAAAAGCGGACCAACTTTTGTTTATATTAATCAAAAGTTCAAAGGTGCTCTATGAAATCCACACCCTTGTCACTAGTGATAAAATTGGAAAATATATTTTGGAGACATTTCAACTAATTCATCCATTGATTTAAGGTTGGTTGCCACTTCAAAACCTTGAGTATGCACGGGGTTCCAGATTGCTTATAACTTGTGGCCAGATGCAATTTCTGTGGGATTTTGATAGAAGAGTATCCATTATTGCAACTTGTAGCTAAACAAAGGTGGTTATGTTCAGTTGTTCATTTCCCGAGGGCATTTAACTAATGCCATCAGGTTGCTTGTGGTGCCTGACCTCTTAGGGCCTATTGTAATGCTTCTCCGTGAGCTTAAAAGAAGTGAAATTTCGAAAACAACATTTGCTCCAAGTTATTGATAAGTAGATTTGAGTTTTAGTCCTGTACATTCAATCTCTTTGTTAACTATTTGTCTCAGCAACTCTTTTAACATCAATTATGTTTTCCATCCAAGATTTGGAGTGTCTTCACCTGCATTTTTAAGAGTATTGAATTCATTTATTTTTTAATTTCTTGTTTCTATGGTCCACATTGACCATTATTCATTACAAGCTATAAGGAGTAGTATGCCTTGTTTCTTGATTATGTTCCCAACAGATGAAGGTGCTGATGCTTAACCTATATCCTGTTGTATGCCTTCTTATCAGCATGTGGATGAGCAATGATTTTGAGATTATTTTGCTACTATTGTAACACCTTTTACATGTGTATTTCTTATCTGCATGTGAGTGCTTCCATTAGTGCTAATTTTAGTATGAGATTAGCATACTTTTATGATTGTTTTTAGTACTTTTCTTGTGGCTTATTTCAATATGTATATGATGGCTGTGTTTAGTGCTTCTTTTGGAGGGTTCAAATATATTTTAACATTGGTTCTATTTCTGAAGGTTTTTTGAGTATTCTTCAAGCCACAGTTAGCAAGTTATATATCAGCTACAGGGGTTCTAGATTATTGGTAATAACCATTGACGGTTATTATTATTTTTTTAAAACTTCCAGGTATCGTCGATATAGAGACGCAAATTCGTCGCAAGTATAGAAAAACCGTCGAACGTTCTACCTTCGTTTGGTATGTTCGAAGAACGTTCGTCGATCGTTGTGACGGAACATCGTCGCAAGTATATCAAACCGTCGCAGGGTCTGCCTTCTTTTGCTCTATTCACTGAACGTGCGTTGATACTTGCGATGGAACATCATCGCAAGTATAGCAAAACTCTCTCTTTGTTTGACGCAAAACCGTCGCTAGAGAGATGGTTTTTCGTGGAAGCAAATTATTAAAACCGTTGGATGTTCTACCTCTATTTGTTCTGTTTGGGGAAAGTACATTTCTACTTGCGATGGAACATCATCGCAAGTATAGAAAAACTCTCTCTTTGTTCGATGCCAAACCGTCGCTAGAGAGACGGTTTTTCGTGGAGGCAAATTATTAAAATCGTTGGACGTTCTACCTCCGTTTGTTCTATTCGATGAATGTTCATCGCTACTTGCGATAGAACATCGTCGCAAGTATAGAAAAACCCTCTCTCTGTTTGACATAAAACCGTCAATATAGGGACGATTTTTAGAAAATGAATAAAAAAATCAATTTCAAGACCACCCTATAGAAGACACGTGGCCAATAGTTTTTGTCTCTATTGCGACAACTTTCCAAGTGCATCGTTAGATCCACGAAACAAGTTCCACGAAAAAATGAGACAATGATAGTCGAAATTGAGATGAAAAAACGTGGAAATAACAACGAAAAATCATGGCAAATTTTCTCATATGTACTAGTGGGTAGATAGGGTATGGGACAGCCCTAAAATCCATAAGGCAGGGTATGGAGCTCGAATCACTTGTCACATTAGCCACCCTACCTCATGGAGGACGTATTCCTCACCCCAAGACCTGGGTTGATGATGGAAGCATCAGTTGAACCCTGACAAGATCTAGTATACACAGCAGAGGGAAGGGAGGAACTGAAATCACGATCCTGAGGGAGGCCACAAATTGGAGAGCCAAAAGTTTCCCAAAATAATGCATGGGAAGTGGAATCCAACAGAGGGACCACATACCCGAAACCAGGAGTGAAATGGAGAGGATTAGATGCTCAGAAGCTCTTGAGAGAACCCAAATTTGATAGTCAAAACCTTGGTATGGGATAGATCCTTTTGGCCACAACGTGGAGGAGGATCTGAGTGTGGATCACAGTGGGAAGATACCAGGAGGGTTTTGTTCTACATGCTAGAGTCAGTGAGGGATCAATTATATTGATTTAGCAGTCAAGACCAGCCACACTTATCCAGTTCACTACTAAGGGAAGGGGCGCCCTAGGGACTGAGTAGCAGAGAAGGGGACCTTACTTAGGCTAAGAGTGAAGGTGATGGGGGTGTCTAAACTATTTGAGGGAATTGGGATATGCCTATAGCTCTGTGGATGAGTTATTGACCTAGAAAACCTTACCTGCTTTCCCCACTCGCTTGACAAAGATAACTACGTGATGATGACCTTGATTGACTATGAACCAAGTTGTGAGTGAACCTGAGTGGGACTCCTTAGTGGATACATAGCCCAAGCTCAGGGGTGGTCTCTGAGTGCTGAAATAATATAGGATGGGAAGAGACCTATGGTTGGGTTGGAACATTACAGTCCATAGCCAGTTTGCTTGGAAATTTAAATAAAGAGATAAGTGTTCCTCGTGCCTTGAAAGATGTCTATTTTAAATCTCTGCATGTGTGTTTATTTATGTTAGAATATATGATTTGATCCAAATGAGTGATAGGGTTGAATGCCTATGCATTATGTTTTCATTATGTTGTGCATGTCATTGCCATACTTCTGCACCTTTGCATTTTTATATCATGTTAGCACTCATATGTATTTAGGATTGAGGACTAAGGCTATGTATCAGTATGTCCACCAATCTTCCTGCGGAAAATAGGTTGATGCATTCCATTCTATGTGTGTGGATAATGTTTCATCCTCCTACGTTCATTGGTGTATGAATTTGCATACAAGAGTGACTTATTATACTTCTGCACATTTTCATTTCCATGGGTGTAATGTCTTTACATTATCCATTGATGAATTAGGGCTAAGTGTGGTAAGTGTGAAGGATACTCCATCCAGGACATGGAAAAGGAATAAACACCCATGTGGTGTTCATGACCCCTATGGACCAGATTAAGGGGAGAGCACAGGGCATAATGGATCAGAGATTCTTCACGGAGTGGTAATGAGGCATAGATGGGGCTTAAGGCACCTTTGGAGTGGAATAAGGGCATGAACAAAGTCCTTAGGTGTGGATGAATACCCTGCAACTGCATAGCGCTCTCCAAGAGATTTCCAACTGTACCATATTTTCCCAAAATGGACTTAAGATGAATACGTTATGGGATGGAGAAGTTGTGTAGTTGGGCTTCCTACTTTTCGAGTTCCGGATGCGATTGCAGATTGCGGAATTCGGAAGGACATTTTCGACGGGGTTGTGAAATGGGAGTTCCGACCATTAGAGGAAATTTGGGGTCTAAAATGGGCCTCCTAAGGAAAATAATAAAAAAAGTCACGTCACACTACAAATATGCCACGTCACACTAAGTTAAAGGTGTTATCTAGTGAAGGTCAACCTATAATATCTCATTAATGGTACTTGACAAGTATCTTGGGCTAGTGTAGAGTTAAGAGATGATGGTTGAAAATAGTAATGAAAGGTTCAGATTATTGTGCATACACAATAAATGATATAGTGGTAAATTTTTTAAATACATATTATACTTTTTTTTTAAATATACCACTACTTTTTATATATTTAATAAAATCTAAAACTTAAAAAAAAAAAAATTATAATGAAAAATATAATTACAATAATACTAAAAATAAACAATCACTATTTTTAATTTATTTTATATTATCACTAATTCCAAGTCCTTTAAAATATAAATCTCACATTAATTAAAATGAAAGTGGAGTAATTTTGAAATATTAAAAATATTTATATAATTAATCTCTTAAAAATAAAATAAAATAAAATTTTAAAAAGTATCATAAATTAAAAAATAGAAAGATAAAATAATCTTTCTCTATTTTTGTGATAAATTTTTCTCCCTAACAAAAAATTTGACTCTCTTGGTACTGTTGGAAAGGTATCGACGAGAGCTACAACTTTCATGTTTTGAGTTTTCCAAGATTCTACACCGATTTTCCAGGGCGGACATTCCGATTTTCCAAGGCAGACAATTTAGTACCAGGTCCGTCTTGGAAAATCGGAATGTCCGCCCTGGAAAATCGGTGTAGAATCTTGGAAAACTCAAAACATGAAAGATGTATATGTCGTCAATAAATTTACAACGGTACCAAGAGTGTGACATTCTGAGTTTAGGGGTCAAAATTATCACAAAAATAACAAACAATTATTTTCCCTCTCTCTCCTATTTTTTATTTATGATATTTTTTTCAATATTATTTAATTTTATTTATGAGAGATTAATTATATAAATGTTTTTATTATTTCAAAATTACTCCACTATCATCTTAGTTAATGTGAGATTTATATTTTAAAGAACTTAGAAGTAGTGATAACATAAAATACTCTATGTTTATTATTTCAAGTATATTTATCATATTTCAAGATGAACTTTTCAAAATCTTAACCAAGGTGAGGTTTATAAATTATGGCATATAAGCATCTTTCACTTCTATAAGTACAAATAAACCATAATGGTTGACCAAAATAATTCAATTCTATTGGTTTGATAAATCTTACTCATCTCACACCTGCCCATGGCACATTTTTTATAAGGCCCATTTTAGACCCCAAATTTCCTCTAATGCTTCTGAGTTCCGCATGTGGACTGCGGATTGCGGAAGTCAGGGACGGTAATTTTCCCGGGTTGGCGAAGTTGGAGTTCTGACATTCGAGTTCCGCATTGCAGATTGCGGAATTCAGAAAGGTAATTCGTCGAAGTTGAGAAATTGAGGTTTCCAATTTCTGACTTCCGCAACGTGGGTTGCGGATTGCAGAAGTCGGGTGAGTAATTCGGAGAGGTGTTGAAATGGACATTCTGATTTTTTATTTCTGCATTGCAGATTTGCGGACTGTGGAAGTCGGAGACATGTTTTTTGGCGTTGTGTAATTGGGCGCTCCAATTTCCGATTTCCCCACTGTGGAATGGCGGGTTGCAGATCGCAGAAGTCGGAGAGGGTATTTTGGAGAGGGTATTTTCATCGGAGTAGTAATTTGTAGTCCGAATTCCGACTTCCAACTGTGGATTTTGGATTATGGATTGAAGATCAATGCGGGTATAGAGTTGCGGAACCTTTAAACTGCTTGGAAAAAGAAGAAAACAAATTAGCAGGTAGATCCAAGGGTTGTCTCCCATCGCCTCTGAAGGGAATTGAGGTGACTGGGGACATGACAAATGGTATCATAGCCCATGGTTGCAGCATTGGGGCTGCTTAGGCCAAGCCGTGATGTGGAAGAGGTATTCTACACTATGATGAGGAATTGGAAAGGGAGAAATCCTTAACTTTTCTCTTGATTGATATAATTATATTTTCTGAGGTTTATATAGATATGAAATCGTGGATAGGAATGTTGAAAATGCAAGAGATTAGATAGATGAACTGTGTATGCATAGTAGGCATATAAAGAGATAATGCATAGTGCATGTGAACTTGCTTGTGCTTACATGTGGTATTGCACATTGATAAAAGTTGTTAATAAGCACATTGCATTACAATTTGAATGCACACCTAACAAGGATATGGAGAAAATATTTTTGATATGCCTTGCTTACACTTTGCTTTGAGAATTGACAAAAATGTTGTTTATAGGATTCTTCATTTCAACAAGAGGATATCTTAGGTACCATGGTCAACATAACCAAGACAACAAAAGCATGGCTAAAAATGTACATGATGTTGTTGCATATGACCAACAATCTTATGAAGAAAGGATGGTGCAACAAATATGCGATCATGAGGTTGGTGGAAGGATGGGGTAGTCCTTTGCAAGAGGCCAATTGATCAGGTAACATCAAAGATGTTAATGGGAGCCATGCAGGTAATGGTTATTCATGTTAATTGTATAAGTGTTGAATAGGGATTAGGTAAGAATCCCATGAACCATATTTTAATCACCATAAAATGGTATGCATGTAAGGTTGTATGCATCTATGTAAGTGCCATATCATCATGGCATGGTGAGGTATAGGGTAGTGAAGGCAATGAACCTTCTACCATGTGACTGACTAAATGTTAGAATGCATTCATATGGAATTATATCATGCCATTTGTGCATGTTGGTCATGAGTTTAATAACCAGTGCAAGTAAGGACTCGTGGTCATGTATGGTAGTGCATGATATGCGAGATAGCCATGGTTAGGGCCATATGTGTTTGGAATTGTAGAATGCATTACATGATAAGTATAGTACTCATGAATCAATGCAAGGTGGCATTGAGTGGATATGCATTAAAATATTTTGTAAATCTTTGGTTGCATGAAGTGAATGCACATTAAAAGATAATGTGAATGTTGTAAATGTACATGCATGAGTATGGGTGCACATGTTGTGATGCATTGCATGAATGCATGGTTGTGGTGTATGTTCATTGCAATTAAACAATAGATGAAATGATGAATTAATGATAATTTTGAGATCATTTCATGAGTTGCTATAAATGCTGGAGAAATATTGCAAGAAGGTAGTCATGATTGGTGGGCTGCCAGAGTACTATGTTGGAAGGATGTAGTTGCATAAAATGATAAGGCTTTGAAGTAATGAGATTTGGAAGTGTTTAAATTACATAGATGATGTGATGGTGTCCTGTAATTTTATTGTGATAAGGACGCATATAAAAGAAACCTATGCATTTCATGGAATTTAAGATGATTAGCAACTGAGAGTGTTTGAATTATGGTGTGTTATAACTTTGAAAACACTTCAATGACTATTGCAGCAATGAAATATTATATGCATGAAAACTTACAAGTGTTTAGCTGATTGGAATTTTTCAGATTTCAGGTAGAAAGGTCTTGGGCATGGCAATGTGGGTAAGCCCATGATCAAGTCTGGAATCTACCATGTGAAAAGGCCAAGTATTGTGAGAAGAATCTCATGGATTCACAAACATGATATCTACATGAAACATATTTGAAAATTTTCTGATTTAAGTTATGAGAATGGTTTCATGGTTGCAAATAAATTGCTACAAGAAAGTAGATTTGTAAATCTCAGATTTGGAATTTTGCTAATCAATTGCTAATGGTTGTTTGGCTAATCCAGAATTGTGTCAAAGGGACATGTTGTAGGTGGATGGTTGTTTTATGGTATCAAGCATAAAACCCTAATGGACAAAGTGGATCCACTTACAAGAGCCAAACAGTATGAGGATGTCTCATCTGAATGCATGTTGGTAAACAATGTGGGTGATATGGTAAAATTATGCCAAGAGGACATGTGTGAGTTATGGAACATGAAAGAGATTGGGATGGAAAACTAAGGGAATGTTGACTTAGATAAGGGAGCCCCCATTCTTCATGAATGAAGAAAAGATACATCTGCAAAATGGATGAGTATTCTGTAACCCTAGCTAAGAATATGAATGTCTAATTATTAAGAGTTAATAGGCAGAGCAATTTTTATTTATTTCTATTTTAGACGGCTTGAGTATGATTAGGGCCTACATCGCTCACAATGGAAATGGGTGCACACCTTTCAGGTGTTGGGTTATGTTAGGATTTTCAATATTGACTACACCCTAAGGGAATAGAAGCATTCCTGGTGTTTCAATATTTGAGAGGGAATGTTATGAAATATGTTTACAATTTTAGAGCACCAATACTGATGAGCTTGCTTATCCATCTTGTGTTTTCAACTTAAATAAATGCAATTTGGTGCTGCACACTAAAGAAGCAAAGTGAAGAAGGAGTACCATTATGTGTATGAAGGGTTGTTGTATGCTTGATAAACCCAGTCAGTGTACTGGCTTGGAATTAGTTATTTGGATGTTGCGATGGTATTGGTGAAGGGTTGTTGTATGCCTGATAAACCCAGTCAGTGCATTGGCTTGGCATTGGTTATTTGGATGTTGTGGTGGTATTGGTGAAGGGTTGTTGTATGCCTTATAAACCCAGTCGGTCCACTAGCTTGGAATTGGTTATTTGGATGTTGTGTTGGTAATTGTGAAGGGTTGTTGTATTCCTGATAAACCCATTCGGTGTAGTGGATTGGCATTGCTTATTTGGATGTGGTGGTGTGGCTCCGTAGTAGAGCCTTGACATAAAAATATTCATGGTACAGTTTCCTTCCATTGACCCGTTGACCTGGGTGGAAGTGCTGGATTGGAAATGTAGAGGGAAAACTAGGTATGGGACTGGTTTGGCACCATCAATGCCTGATAAACCAGTCGGAGTACTGGCTTGGAATTGACTATTTGGATGTTGTGGAGCGACATGTGTGCTAGCCAAACATTCATTCCATAGGTGATCCAAGATTTTATAGCAAAGAAGGAACCTGTGGAATAGCGAGGAAATACAAATAAGTATTTAATTATCATCTATTCCTTATTACAAATAATGAAAGATTTCATGTACAAGTCTTATAACAACCAAGTTGATACAATGTTGTTTCTTTGTTGGAAACCTAGGTCACTATCCAATACAAATAAGTATTTAATTATCCAATACAAATAAGTATTTAATTATCATCTATTCCTTATTACGAATAATGAAAGATTTCATGTACAAGTCTTATAACAACCAAGTTGATACAATGTTGTTTCTTTGTTGGAAGCCTAGGTCACTACAGGAAGCAAGAACTATGAAGGCATCCTATTGATGCATTTGGTGTTGATGTATATGTAACTTCGGAATGTATTTCACATATATGTATATTGTATTCCTATAGAGATGTTATTATTCCTCTATATGGAAGTGTCGTCATTTATAATGTAAGTGTCGTAACTTATACTTGATGGGTTATTAGACCACCTTGTTGGGGTGGCCCTGTGTAAGTCATGTGGGTCAAAGGGTTATTAGACCACCTTGTTGGGGTCGGCCTTGTATAAGTCATGTGGGTCAAAGGGTTATTAGACCACCCTAGTGAGGGTCGACCCAGTCAGCATTATGTTAAGTGGTTAAGTTGAGGCCGACCTAGTTGAGTAAAGGTCAAGTCAAGTTAGTGTCTAAATAGAGAGTGTGTCTCTCTCATTTTACACATTCTATTCTCTCACTCACACTTGGGAAAGTGGAGCACTTGGGGGTCGGACATGTGGGTCAAAGGGTTATTAGACCACCCTAGTGGGGGTCAACCCAGTCAGCATTATGTTAAGTGGTTAAGTTGAGGCCGACCTAGTTGAGTAAAGGTCAAGTCAAGTTAGTGTATAAATAGAGAGTGTGTCTCTCTCATTTTACACATTCTATTCTCTCACTCACACTTGGGAGAGTGGCGCACTTGTGGAGGAGGAGGCTCTGCTGCTAGGAGAAGACTATCTCTTGTATTCTGGTTGTATCATTTATCTATCTATCTCTGAGGAAGTTATTGGGGTTTTTCACCTTTATGGTTTTCCCCAAGTAAACTCCATGTCTCTTGTGTGCTTGCATTATTGTGTCCATGATTGATATGCTGTAGATTTGTTGTACATGTTGTTCTCTCAGTTAAGATCCTAGATCAGATTAAAGTAAATTTTGAAAATTTAACATGGTATCAGAGATAGCCTGAAAGAAGGCATGATATGGCATGTATGACACTTGTTGCACTTATGATGCTAGGGCTTGATATAGCAAAAACCAGTCATCGTAGAACTTTCGCTATAAATCTGTTTTGGCAAATTTTTCAGATCTGAAACTTTTACAAGTTGAAGATATGATCCCCATGTACCTTTTGTCCAAAGGAAAACCTTTAATTCGTTGTACTTTGTGATTTATGATCTGTACAATATTGGGTTTCTGCCTCTTCTAGATCTGAGTCAAAATCAGGTGATCTTGGGAAAAAGGTCATAACTTGGGCTAGGAAGCTCCAAATGACATTTCGTAAAAAGTGACAGGTAGTACACAGACTGTACTATCGCAGAAAAGTTTTTCATAGGCCGAAGTGGAACCAGTGACATGTGGCATGCCGTACAAGTTCGATCTCCTCTATTATCCCATAAACAGGTCACGTTGCGACACTTGGAATAACTCTCTCTGAGAGAATCCAATTGAGGTAAGACCTATCGGGATGGAAAGATGATAGGTCGGGATATCTTAGAAAATGTGTTCAGACCCTGTGGATTGAAAAGTTCGGAGTTACACCAGAAACAATCAGGTACATATTTATGTCAAAACATAATTATTTTTGGGCACCTTCATTCATGGCTTCCGGAATTTAGGGTTTTGGATAAAGTTGGAATTTTTGTAATCGGAGACCACGGCTGAATTCTAATCATAAAAATAAAAATTTAGAGACCAAGATCAGAATTTTTGGTTGGGCAGAAGGCCAAGCTTGATCGAGCCCTAGTTCGGGACTTTGATCAGAAAAGTGGAAAATTAGGGCTTCTGCAAAAATGGGAATTTTTGAAATCTGTGACCATGGATGGTAGCTCTTCATAAAAATAGAAGCTTAGAGCTTTGGATCAAACCTTTTGATTGGGCAGAAGAGTGGGCTTCATCAAACCCCAATTCAGGGTCACGTTTAGTGAATCCGGAAGTTTCAAAGGCAAAATTGAGGAGTGAAACTTTGCAGTTTTCAAATTCTGAATATTCCAACTTGATTAGCTCATCAAGGCGCATATTTCTATCCTTTCGGAAGTTTGAAATTCAAAGTTTGAATTTTTGGGGTTTCTTTGACAAACCCTATTACAGCTCTAGATCCAGTTCCTACAAATCAAGTGGATTGGGTTAATCCTAGAAGAGGATGGATTGGTCACATGCATAAGTGAAGAAGTTCCTGTTTCAGAGGGAGATGAGGCTAAGGCCTTCCATAAGAAGATTACAAGCAATCTTGATAGGTATGGCTTACAGGTATGTTTCGAATTCTGTTCATAGTTAAGTTTATGATATGTTTGTCTTCATATCATTATAGTACAATCTTGATTAATTACTAGACTTGTCGTATTACCTTAATAGAAGATATTCATTGATTAAGGTTTTGACACTTATGATTGTACTAATGCATTGTGATGTTGTATGAGGTTTATGTTGTTCGCTAACATGAAAGGTACACCAAGAAAGACAAATCATGTTCTAGTTCAAGAACATATGATCATGATGACATGAAGACAAAGATTCATCCATTGTCATGGATCACTTATAAAATCTACTTACGAGGTATGTATAACTTGGTTCTACAATGGTTAACTTATGAGACATGCAGGTTACTAGCACAAGTCACTGAAGAGAACCAGAAGACATTATGCGGGTATGTTAGACATAACTAGCTAGCATGCTAATCCAGGTATGTTTTTCCTATATCAAGCTAGAATCCTACCTTGTGTTAGGATCTTATACTGTTGTGTTGTTGATAATGATTATTCATGAAGGTATAGGTTTGAGTAATCACGGGTTTAGGCATATTATGTTTCTTTCTTTAATTTATTATATGACTAACCATAAGAGTCCTATATAAACCTTGAAATGCTTATTATTTCTATTTGAAATGATCATGACTCTACATGCTTAAGATTATTTTGTTTTGATAGTATTAAGAATATACTAATGAATGTATGATTATGTATGAGACCTCAATGATAACACAATGATGATACTAATAAGCATGCATAGTGATTAAGGATGGATATAAGTTCAAGGATAGGAAATCCAGGAAGTAAAGATCAAGAGGGAGGACACTCTAGTTGTTCCTGGAAGGAAGCAAAGATCAAGAAGGAGCACACTTTAGTAGTTTCTGCAAGGATGCAGATAATCAAAGGGAGTTGACCACTTCTCACAATCCATATCAGAATGGAGTTGCAGAAAAGAAGCAAAGACTGAGAGGGAGTCAACCCAACAAACAAACAAAGATAAGTATTTGAATTGTCATTACTTGCATATTTTATTGTTTAAATAATACTGTTCAATAATGTATATACTGATGTTCCTAGAATTAGGTTGTGTATTATGCATATTAGAATAGTTGCATTGATGAACAATATACTACTAATATACATGGGTAAGTGGCCTATGGCACTATACAACATTCCATTGCTACTTATCTAGAATGAAACCTCTTTGCTGACATGTTGGGAGTTGTGCACACTCTTAACAATGTTATGGTAGAGATTGGAAGGCATCTAGAAAGTTATGGGATATGGATAAATGTTGTATTGAAGCATTAGCTAAGATAATTGCATGACTGTATGACATATTTCTTTATGTGTAAGAATTTGTTCTGAAAACTATGAGATGTTTTCTAATCATGCAATTTAACTTGTTGTGTAGGAAAGATCGTATACCATCGCCTACAAAAGAAGGACTACAACATTTCTTCAGCAACAAAGTTATCTATTGAAAATATTGAAGATATTGAAGTTCCTAGGATCTGGGAAGAATGCCATGATCGAGGAGTACCAGTCGATCATGAAGATGTTTGGGATGCAGTCCAAAAGGGTAGTCTGTAGTGACTTCCAAGAGGTTCTACAAGATCAAGCATGCTGCAGGTGGTAGCATAGAGACTTTTTCTCCTGTAGCCAGATACATTTCCATTAGATTTGTACTTGCTTTGGCTGCAGTGATGAAGTGGGAGATACACTAGATGGATTTCAAGACAACCTTATTGAATGGTGTAGTTGAAGAAGAAGTATATGTGGAGAAGCCACTTGGTTCTAAGACACATGACAGGGAGTCATATATGTGCGGAACTTGGAATGGTACGATAGATAGCTTTCTATCCAGTTTGGGATTTACCAAGAGTAAAGCGGATTCCAACTTTTACTACAAGGTTGAGGAAGGCAATCCAGTGATACTATTATTGTATGTGGATGACCTGTTTGTAACAGGTGAGGATAGATTGATTGCCGACATGCAGCGGAAGCTTGTTGCTGAGTTCGAGATGAAGAACTTGGGGATGATGCACTATTTGTTTTTGGTATGGAGGTGTGGAAGAGTGAAGATGGAATCTTCCTTGGACAAGGGAAGTATGCACTAGAGATCCTAAAGAGGTTCAGGATGATGGACTGCAAGGCTATGGCCACACCTATGGCATCGAACCTGAAGCTTCTGTGTGATGCTCCATCTAATCCGGTTGATTATGGGCTCAAGTATGATGCGAATCAAAAGTTTAACCTGCAGGGTTATGTTGATTTAGATTGGGCATGCAGTGCTATAGATAGGAAGAGCACTTCTGGGTGTTGCTTCAGTATGGGATCAGGTATGATCTCTTGGTTTAGCAGGAAGCAGTCCTGCGTAGCACTGAGTACATCCGGAGCAGAGTATGTTGCGATGGATGAGCAGGTTGCAGATGTATTGACCAAGTCGTTGGCCAGAGTGTAGTTTGAGTACTTCAGAGAGAGGCTTGGTGCACTTTAGATCGAGGTTCCTTCCAAAAGGGAAGTGATGAGTTCGGAAGATGCAGATGCACATGAGATTTTCTGACATGGTTGATGTGTTCTCCCTTGGTCGTGATGTAATTTCTGAGCCATTTTTCACATGGTGGTAGATGTGTACTCCCATGGTAAAAAAGTAAGGGCTGTAGCCTTCCCCGAATGGTGGTAGATGTGTTCTCCCATGTCGGTGGTGTAAGTGCTAGATGATGTGCATCTGGGTTGTGCTTCATGGATGATGAGATGGTCTGAAGAAGACGATGCTGTGATGATCAGGAGGATCATGGATGATGAGCATCAAGACGATGCTCCAGTTAATGCTCTGTATATGCATCAGGATGATGCTCGATATGATCAGTTGGATCATTTATATGTATATGTATGAATGCATCATGTTGGATGCTGGATATGTCATGTACCCACCTGCTGACCCAATGCAAGGCAGGAAACATGATGCCAAACTCAGGGCTTTCACATGATCTCATCCCATTGTTAGATTCATATAAATAATAAATGGGTGTGTAGATGTAAAACAATCAATTATGCACAGTGGAAACAACATCCACACACTCTTCATATGCATTCAACATATCAATTTCAGTCATTAATAAAACATTTCAGAAGTAAATACATAGACAGAAACACTTATCTTCATTTCAATTGTCCCAAGCAACTAGCTATGTCACTGCAACGTTCCACCCAACCATAGGCTCTTCGACAGCTTATACTGAGTCCATCCGAAGGCCACCCCCGAGCTGGGCATGATTCTCACAAGGACAAAGGGGACATTCACGCTCACACACAGTCCATTAACCATTCTATTTTAGCCAAGCGAGTCTAACTGGGTTTATCAGGCTACACTTGCACAATGGATGCTTATTCCCAAGCTCAAGCCAGAACAAGGGATTACCCATCACCCATACCCATCATACTCTTCTCTCACACAGCATGCACAAACAGGGGCGGGGATAAACAGTAGGATTTACAAATGAGATGGCCATGGGTTTTCCCAAAAACGTTCCCAACCAAAAATGGATTATAGGATGGGGCAAACAACCATAGGGAGGAAAACGATTTCTTCCCCAATATCTCAGCCTTCAACAACCCAAAACGGCCTCTATTGGACCCCCATTCGATTTCCCTCCTTCCCCCACTGGTATACAACACGAAAACGCCCTTCTCTACAGGGAGAATGAGGAAAAACGCAGCAGACCTGCCTAGAAAACACCCAAGTGGCTATAAACTCGTGAGGGAGAAAGAATGATGGATGCATAATGGCTTGGGGAAGAAATTCATGGCTCTTTCTTCCCCAAGGAGACAAAACACATTTTTCCATGAAGGGTGGCTTGCCCATACCCGAATTTGGACAGCCATACCTCTCCATTCCCAAGGCATTAACTCCCTCAACCCACTCTTGGGAGAAATCAATGGTTGGGTACAAAAGTCAACATGGGTAGTTGAGGGTTTGATGGGTTCTCTCATTGACACTTGGCTTGACTCTAGTGGCTCAAGGGTTTGAATGTTTTTCCCTCCCAATTCCTTGTGAAATCATGCCCCCATCTCTTTGTTGCATTGCATAGCTAGTTGTGGGTATTTTTATTAAAATGCATATTACATGATATTTGAATTTCCACTGTGCATTGCTAGCACGCAAACCATATGCATCACGAAATCGATGGCGGGGCCTTGGCCTTGAGCTCCTCACCATGATTTCATAACAATATTACATCATTTATAATGTTAATGCCATGGGGCCAAACTGGGGACATTACAGGATATGATCAGTTGGATCATTTGTATGTATTTTGTATATGCATCATGTTGGATGCTTGGACCATGTATATGTATATGTATCAGGTGGATACATTGTATGATCAGGTAGATCATGTATGTGATATGTATCAGGTATGATCAGGTGGATCATGTATTTCTATTTGTATCAGGTGGAAACATTGTATGATCAGGTAGATCATGTATGTGATATGTATCAGGTATGATCAGGTGGATCATGTATTTGTATTTGTATCAGGTGGACACACTATATGATCAGGTGGATCATGAATGATGATATGTATCAGGTAGATACTTGGTATGCATCAAGTGGATGCATTGTATGATCAAGATGATCATAGATGACGAGCTTTAGGATGTTTCTCCAGATGACATGCAGCAGGATGTTGCAGTGATGATGATCAGGATGATCATGTGTACACCAGGATGATGTATGGTGAGTATTAGGTTGATACTCTGTGGCCGTGGAACAGGTTGTGCAGATAAGCATGTAATTTGTGCCCTGAGATATTTGCATATAGTCTTTCGAGGTTTTGCCTATGGCATGTAATTTGTACCATGGGATATCTGGCAAAGGCTCTTTTGAGGTTTTGCTTGCGAGGACATATAATTTGTGCCCTGGGAGATTTGCAGATAGTCTTTCGAGGTTTTTCCTATGGCATGTAATTTGTACCCTAGGATATCTGGAAAATGCTCTTTCGAGGTTTTGTCCTATGGCATGTAATGTGTGCCCTGGGAGATCCGATAGGTTGAGCCATGTGCTTGTAATCAGTCCTGGGATTTTCTTTCAAGGTTTTGCCATGACCACATGTAATTTGTGCCCTGG
This sequence comes from Larix kaempferi, assembly GCA_027924585.1. Lineage (NCBI taxonomy): Eukaryota > Viridiplantae > Streptophyta > Pinopsida > Pinales > Pinaceae > Larix > Larix kaempferi. Next base: position 3,574,849 of record BSBM01001126.1, read on the forward strand.
GAGATCCGATAGGTTGATCCTTGTGCTCGTAATCAGTCCTGGGATGCTCTTTCGAGGTTTTGTGGTGACCACATGTAATTTGTGCCCTGGGAGATCCGATAGGTTGAGCCTTGTGCTCGTAATCAATCCTGGGATTCTCTTTCGAGGTTTTGTGGTGGGGTCACATGTAATAAGTCCTGGAGATATGGACAGGATGAAAAATGCCTCAGATGCTCTTTAGGGTTCTCGCTAGTCAAGAGACTCTTTTAAGGTTTTGTGGCGCACGTAAGAAGTCCTGAGATTTCCACAGTATGGCTAGTGATGATGAAGACCTGCAGGTGGTGGGCCTACATCCAGTATGAAAAAGGACTGGCTTTGTAGAACTTCCTATGACAAGTAGATTCAAAGATTGATTGAGATAGCAGCAGCAGTGATGATGATGATGACTCGATGACAATTATCTAGTGACGATGATCCATAGAAGATTACTTGTGCTAGAAGACCTGTGTCGAGAAATACCTTCCTAGTTAAGAGGGAGTGTTGATGTATATGTAACTTCGGAATGTATTTCAAATATATGTATATTGTATTCCTATAGAGATGTTATTATTCCTCTATACGGAAGTGGTTGTATTCCTATAGAGATGTTATTATTCCTCTATACGGAAGTGTCGTCATTTATATTGTAAGTGTCGTAACTTATACTTGATGGGTTATTAGACCACCTTGTTGGGGTCGGCCCTGTATAAGTCATGTGGGTCAAAGGGTTATTAGACCACCCTATTGGGGGTTGGCCATGTGGTTCAAAGGGTTATTAGACCACCCTAGTGGGGGTCGGCCCAATCAGCATTATGTTAAGTGGTTAAGTTGAGGCCGACCTAGTTGAGTAAAGGTCAAGTCAAGTTAGTGTATAAATAGAGAGTGTGTCTCTCTCATTTTACACATTCTATTCTCTCACTCACACTTGGGAGAGTGGCGCACTTGTGGAGGAGGAGGCTCTGCTGCTAGGAGAAGACTATCTCTTGTATTCTGGTTGTATCATTTCTCTATCTATCTCTGAGGAAGTTATTGGGGTTTTTCACCTTTATGGTTTTCCCCAAGTAAACTCTGTGTCTCTTGTGTGCTTGCATTATTGTGTCCATGATTGATATGATGTAGATTTGATGTACATGTTTTTCTCTCAGTTAAGATCCTAGATCAGATTGAAGTAAATTCTAAAAATTTAACATTTGGACATGTGATTGTTCTAGAAAACTTAGTATGAGCAACAATGAAATATGGTGCTAGTGGACTTGTGTGGGTCCTAGAAGCCAAGAGTTTTGTAGACAAACTATGGGAGGGGGTTCCTTGGTTGAGAATCTTTGGACAAACCTTAGACACTAAGTGTCATAACCAAAACAAGAAGGGCAAGTCAATAATTCACATTGAACTGAAAGAGGCTAAGGAGCATGGAACCATAGTGGTGGTGTAGCTCCAGATTTGAAACAAGACTAAGAGGGGAAAATATTACTCTTCTCTTTCCTTTTTATTGGTGCATCTAGAAAACAAAAAATTGTTGAATGCATGATATGGATGAAAGTTGACTGTGTTTATTTGCATGAAATAAATTGTGAATGCTGAAATAGTTAATTTCCTGTGAATGGATGAACATGAATGAGTTCAAGTGTATGTTGGGTGTTAGCACTCAAAATGACCCTTAAAGTTGTGGGAAAGGACACTTCGAGGTAACCACAAAACCAAGCTTTAGGAAAGAGACCTGGCTTCTATCTTTCTAGAGAGGGATCTCTCAATGTTTGTTTTATCAAGGCCAGATATATCAATTAAAATTAAGATTATATTGTTGTTTGGTTGAAGCAAGGTGAACATTCATTGGGAAATGGAGTCAAAATACTTAAGATGGTATAGTGGTAATGCTTTTCATAAGAATTCTTAATAGATGCATGGTAGTTACTCATTTACAATCAAAACGTTGTTTGTGTCATGATAGGGAAGAAAATAAGAACTAACCATTAACACAGAGCATTATAAGATGAATTCTGCATTAATTTTAGTAGAAAAAGGTTAGTGGATGCTTGGAATCAAAGAAACAGAGCATAAACATATGAATTATACCTCAATATACACTCATCAAAACATTAAAAGAAAACAATATGGCATAGATAACAAAGAAACATTCACGTGAAGAAAAGGAGGTACAGACTATAAACAAATAACACAAGAATCTTTGCTTGAAATCCCTTGCTTGGCTCTGCCCATTTTATTAAAGAAGTATCTCAAATTACATAGCACGAGGACTCACAGGTTCCAGCCAACAACCCTTTACTCTCCATTACATATGAATATATATAGGAGGTGATAACCTCAGTTCTCCAGCTTGAAATATTCCAACGTAGCTTCCAAAACAGAAAGTTGTTACAAAAATTGATGACACCTATACAAACAGGTCCATCCTCTCTGAGAATTAGTTACAACAGAAACAACAAATGCTGACAAGTAGGATTAACAACCTTTACAAGTTCCCTCCAGCATTTACTAGCTAGTAACAAACTTTAGTAAATAAACAAAAATCCTTGGTAACTACTTTCTTAGGATGCAGATCTTCATCATCCTCGAATCTTCATACATGCAATGTGAACTTGGCCTTTCCATACTTCTCACCAGTATTCCACTGGTCTGGAGCTGGAAAGTCTGACGTGGTCACCTCCTTCAACAATACTCGCATCTCTGTATGATCCCTATATGAATAGTTTTGAAGGTGTGCACAAGCCTCTTTGAAAGTCAGGACCAAATCGAACTCCTTTGTCAACTTATCTACCACTTCTTTGCCAGACAATGACTGGTTCATGCTAGCAAAGTATGAATAATCTAACTTGCATCCCGTCAACCTATTTTGATATTCTTCTTGTGTCAGCATGGTGCCATATTCTTCCCAAAAAGGTGGGATTCCTTTCTTGAACAAGGGATCAAACATATCCCTGAAGAGATTCATTTGGTGTGCCAAGATGTCTACCCTGGCTTGAATTGAATCCACCCGGTGATACCTATTGACCACCTTCCTTGCCCAAATAATAGTAGACAATCTATCTTTTATGTTAGCTATTTTAATTTTTACTCCTCCTCAATCAACCCATTCAGAAACTCTATGGAATTTGCAGCACACTCCACAGGCTTCTTATTTAATTTCTCCTTCACTGCTGTCATACTTTGCTTATCCAATTTTATTATAGCTTCTTTGTCTAGGACAAATTCAAGGTAGGGCCTTAATTTTTTTGCCTCGGCAATGATGTCATCCCAAACAACCTGCTTGGCCTCCTGTAGTGATGTTTTCCCAGTGGCATGTTTTTTTAATTCATCATACATAACTTGTAATTCTAGGTACTTGGCTTCCCAAGTCTTCCTCTCTTTCTCTTCCTTTGTAACCTTGCTTTCCAGGTCTGCATTTAGCTTCTGCAACTTTACTACTTCTAGGTCCTTTAGGATTTCTGGTGCCATGGCTTGCACAATGGACAAGTCACTACATTCAATGGAGGAGGGGGTGATCATATTCTCCAGCTCTTTTCCTTTCTCTTGCAGCTTCCTTTCCAAATCTTCAGACCTAGCCTTCAGATTTTTCTCACTCTCTACCATAAGAGCCATATCCTTCTGCCACTGATTTTATTTCTCTTCAAACTTTAGTAACTTGGCCTTACAGTCTATTAGTTCAATCTTCATCTTTTCTCTTTTCTCCTCGAGCTCTTTCAACTCAGATGCCTCTATCAGCTAGGTGGAAGGGATCTTTAATTTCTTCTTCAATGTCTGAATATCATTGTCTTTCTCATCCAGCAGCTTTTGTATACTAGACCTCTTTCCTTTCTCACTTTCAGTATCCAATAATGTAGTCTGCATCTTTTTGATTTGTGCCTTGTGGGCTTTGTTCTCCACTCTCTCCTGTCTGAGCTTATTTCCAACCTTATTCTTACTGGTTTGCAGTTTGGATAGCTCTAGTGCATCCTTTAGAAACTTTGCATAAATTACATCCCCAGTTTCCTTGTGAAGATGGATCATGTCAGGTATGGGAATGTCTTATAAGTTCATATTCAATTCAGTGGCCTTACTCTTGGTAGCTAGGACCAAATTCAAGGTGTTTTGAGCATGGCTCCTGCTAGTGACTAAGGATACCTCTCTGCTAGAGATATGTCTGACCTTTGCATATAAATTTGATTCCCCTGAATCCTCCTATTTGCTCCTTTTATAATCATCCAATAATTATGCTCCACACTTGATTTGTACAGCAGGTTCAGTAGCTGCTCTATCAAATACATATTCCTTGACCTCAAAGGAAGGAACCTTAGCCTTCACTTATTTCTTCTTGCTTGACCAGTTGTCACCGGTACCATCTACTTCCCAGGTTCTTCTACTTTATTCCTTTTTTAATCTCTCTCTGTGTCCTCATCTTCCAAATCCATGGGATGAATGAGTTCTAATTTGCTGGATACTCCAGAGCCACTGGCAAGGGGTATAGTTTCTCCAATTGTTGGGACCAAGCTAGAGGAGCCATGCAGTGGGGATATGGTTTTCTACATCAGAGAAGTGGATTCATCCTGTACATACACATCCATCTAGATATTCCAACCAGTTGGCAGTGTCTGCCATACCTGCAATCTCCAAGTGTACAAAACCTTTTTGTTACTTTCTTTCCTTCTATTTGAGATGATTTGGTGGGGGTCATAGTTGATGGCTACCTTTGTTCGTAATACCATCTCTCTTAACACACACTCAAGGGATCAAATGGAAGCCTTCATCTTGACAATGAATGGGCCTACACCCCATGGGAAATCTATATCTAAGGCTTTCTTATGATCCAAAAAGTGTTCAGTTTCTACTCTTAGCTTCTGCCTGATGAATCCCAGTGTAAATATTCTAGGAGTTAGAAAGGTTGGCAGTACATAGGTTGAATGAGAAAACCCATAAACTCTTATTATTGTGTTGTGTTCTGAGAGGAACTAGTCACCTATCTTCTTCTCAGGAGAAGTTTGCGACATCTCCTTCATCTCTGTTAACACTTTGGGCAGTTTCTGCTGAAAGAAAACATTGTAAACCTCAGACATGAGGTTGTTCATGAATTTAATATAGTTTGTGAGCATTTCCTGAGTGAGCATCATCTCAGGAAGCTGCAAGTTCTGTTCATTAAAGGTTAGGAACACTCTTAGCAGATATGACTGGAATCTGAAGCCTCTAGCTTTTTGGAATTCCACTAGCCGAGAATGGATATTCTCAGCTAGGGAATCATCAAATTTAACGCAGGCACACTAGATGGACTGACTGGGCTCATCAGACTCAAGTGGACATGTGCTAATGACAAACAATAGGCTCATTAAAGCCTCGGTGACATACATGTCTGTATCTAATCCTAGGAACTGGCTTAACATAGTTATAACACATTTCGATTTCAACTGGGAAGGCATGGTTCTGCAATGGGACACTAGGTTTCAGGTAAGCCCTGTAGAAACTTTGCTTCAATTCAACTGTGGACTGTTTGAAATACTAAATTAGGGCTTCTTCCTTGTATTCTTTGTATTTTTGGCAAAACTCATCTGGGATTGACAGGGATTTCCTAATAGTGAGGGGATTGACTAGGCATGTGTTAACACCCAAAAAGTGCTCACTAGCTCATTTACCACATTACATGACTCATTTGTCCATTTTCCTACCATATTTCCATTAAAAATCCCAAAAAAACCCATTAAAAAGCCTCCAAAAGGCCTAAAATGCCTCCAAAAGGCCAAAAAACCATCAAAATAGCCTAAAAAAGGCTAAAAAACCCCCTTTTTCCTCCAAAAATAGCAAAAATTCCCTAAAAAGGGAATAAAAGTATAAAATAATGAGGAAAAGGAGGAAAAAAACCCTATACAGCTGCCTAAAACCATGTGTTTCCTAAAACCATGGGTCAGCACTCCACCACCAAAAAACTATAAATAGGTGATGGAGATCCCTTATTCCATATCCACAATCACAAGCACCCTTACTCTGCCAAAATCTCTCTCGAAACCCTAGTCCACCTTTGAACTAGTTTCACCTTGAGAGCCACCTTTGGCCCATCCCCAACATTGGAGAAGGAGAAGGAGCATTCTTGGAGCTTGGAGCATCCTCTTGGACACTGCAAAGGGCTTCACCAACCTTGACACTCAAGGTAACATCAATACAAAGACATTCTTTCATTTTGGTGTTTATGCTTTATGCTTGTATTAGAAATAATTTAATGTTTTGTTTATTGCATTATTAGTTTAATATACTGAACTGCTACTAAGGAGTCCATTCTCCTTAGTAGGTGCTCATTGGCACAAGCTAGGGGTAAAACCCTAGCTACAGTTTTGGCGACTCCACTAGTTTTCGAATTTCTGGTTTCCGTTTTTAAATTTTTTCTTTCGGCTGTCCCTTTCGGCCGCTGCATACCGCGTATTTTTCCTCTACAGTCGCGTCCCGACCGCGCCTTTCAGGCCTTTACCCGCGATTCGACCGTGGCTCTCAGACTGCTTCCGACGCTCAGTCGGCGGATTCAAGTCTGTTACCTGCGATCCGACCGTGGCTAATAAGCCTGTTTGCCGCGATCTGACTGCGCCTTTCGGCCTTGTTCACGCGTCCCGACTGCGGGTTTTTGCCTCTTTCGGGCGTCCCGACTGCGCTTGTTAGCCTTTTAGCCGCGACCCGACTGTCTGTTTTTCCATTGTTCCTGCGTCCCGACTGCCACTGTTGGCCCGATAGCCGCGACCCGACTGTGCCTTGTCTTCTGTTTCCTGCGTCCCGACTGCAACTATTGGCCTGATAGCCGCGACCTGAACGCCGCTGTTGCCCTCAAACCCGCGGTCGGCCTGTTCTGACCCGCCACAGACCCGCGGTCTGATTTCTGCTCTTTTTCTGTTTTTGAGCCCAGCCCCTCTTGCTGCAATATTTTCTGCATTTGAACAGCCCTCTGTCCCACCTGCAGCCTACTTCCTTACAGCCTTTCTGCAACATAATTTCTGTTCCTTTTACAGAATCTTTTTAAAATTTCAGTATTTTTATTTTCAGAAAATTTTGCCAATTAAAAGAATCAATTTCAGCATTATTGATAGATTGGAAGTTGCCCTCCCTTGTGGCACTTCTGTTTTTGGGTTCAACACCTCATGAGCACACACTCTGTCACATTAAATCAAGTGAGCCTTAAAAAGTACCTAACTAAACCAACATTCTAACCCCACTTGGGGAACACTAAAGAATCATTGTAGTTAGGTAGGATCAGGGGGATAGGCTTCCAATAACACCCCTTGGTCATTTCACTTGAGACATAGTTGTTGTCCAACTAGGGAACCAAAATCCCCTAGTACTTTTTGGCACGGTCACGACCAGTTTATCAGAGGGCCTCTCCCTTAGGAGGGTTGAAGTCGGGAGACTGGTTCCGGAGGCCTGAGTGGAATACCGCACTCCATTCAGTAACCGAAGGGCTACCTTTCGCGGTTCGCGGGATATCCCTGTATAGGGGTATTGCGGTCAACGAACTAAACGGCAGATTCACCTTTCTGGACGTGTCATGAACGGGGTATCTTAGTTGCCTTTCTTCTAGGATTGACTACCCGGTATCCCTCCCGGTAGGGGGATATCATAGCCACTTGGCTTTCCTACTCATATTGTCTGACTTGGATTTCATCACCTTGCAGAGGATATGTTTAGTTAAGTCAGAATACTTTTAGCTAGGTGTTTGCATGCTCCTTTACCTCCCTTGGTCTAGTGAGTCCACCATTTTTCTTTTCTAGGAAGCCTGCTGCTTGTTGGTATTCTGACCATCTTTGTTGTTACTCCACCTATTGTAGCACAGCTGTTGCAGTGGGTGTTTTGAGTTGGTTGTTGGCCTGAGTGCCTTGCTTTTTAGCTCTCCTTCTGCACACTCGGTTGCATTAGGATTTTTGAGCTGTTTTCATACTCACCTCAACCCACAGAGATTTAGACACCATCTGTCACCATTGAGTCCCCGAGACATTCTCGGCGCCTCAGGGGCGAGCCCCCACAGCACGGTTCTCTCGACACCACTCGTCATAGATTCCGATCATTGTCCGTTGATACCACTCATCACAGATCTAGAGCCTTGTCACTTGACTCCACCCGTCAGCGACGTAGGTCTCCGTCACCAGATAGTGACGCACCTTACTTTACCTCTGATTCTGACGAAGAGTCTGAGAACCCTATTTATACTGCCCCTACTAGCCCCATGGCTGGTACGACTTCCACTCCATTTGTCATAGGGACCATTGGTGGCATATCCACCACTACTACACCAGTTACTACACCTGTTTTTGGTATGCCCTCCATGGGGCAACCATCTACCGTTCCCCTCACGGTACCTATTCCCACAGCAGGAATACCTATCCCCACTACATCAGTGGCTCACACTACCCATGGTGGTGCTGGACCATCCTCCACTACCTCAGTTCCCCCACTTGGGGGCACCACCCTAAATCTTGTCCCTCCACTTGGGGGCACTGGCCCCAACTTGGTCCATAGCACTACTGTGTCGCAGCCTTCTTCCAGTTTGCCATTCATGGCTAGCCTCAACCTACCTGACCTGGCCAGATTGACCAACGATCCTATTCGACACGACCCTATGTGGCCTCATATGCCTACCAAACTACCCTCTGACATCCCTAAATTCGAGGGTAAGGCCGGTGAGGACCCACAGAACCACATCATGTCTTTCCACCTATGGTGTTCCTCTAACTCCATTGTGGATGACTCTGTTCGCCTCCGTCTCTTACAACGCACCTTTACTGGCTCTGCAGCCAAGTGGTATATTGAGCAGCCTCATGGGACCCACGCCACCTTTTCTTCCCTGGCCTCGACCTTCCTGCAGTTCTTCCAGTTGCCAGTCCGCTATGACGCGGGCGTTGAGATCCTTCTATCTTGTAGACAAAACACGGCTACCCATATCACGGACCACATCCATGAGTGGCGTAGACGCCGTAGCTTATGCAAGATTAAACTAGATGACCGTATCTTCCTCGATTGGTTCCTCAAGTCCCTGCTTCCTGTCATCGCTAAGGATGTAGCTTCAGAAAGACCCCAGTCTGAAGAAGAGGCCATCCTTAAGGCACAGCAGTTCGACCTCATTTACGCCCAGTCGGGTTACCTTTATACCATCATACCCGACGCCCCTCGCGGCGAGTCCTCCCATCATGATGCGCCGGGGGCATCCCACGCTGCAGATGGTATCATTGGCCGTGTTTCTTCGCATCCCCAACCATTTTCTATAGCACGACCTACCCCTGGCCCCGACCTGTCGAGGGCTACCTCCCAGTCTGGAGCAACCAACTCATATGCTCCCATGACACATCACCATTCCCATGGGCCCTCATGTCCACCACAGTGCTTCGGGTATGCGACTCCTGCTTATGCTCCTCCAGTCGCCCCTCAGCCTTACTACCATCAGCAGGCTGCCTCAGCTCCTGCGCTTTCCCAAGCCCCACCAGCTTATTATCCGCCCCAGGCAGCCCCTGCGGCACATCCACAACCGGCTCCGCAGTCCTATCAACAACCCCCTCAAGTTGCTGCACCTGCTCAGCCTCAACCTGCATATCATCCTCCGCAGCCTGCTCCAGCACCTGCACAACCTCAAAATCCACCTGCTGCCCAAGGACAGGTTTACGCCCAACATAACCCGCAGCAAAACCAGAATAACCAACGTAACCAGGGCCAACAGAACCGCGGCAAGGGCCGTAATCGGGGAAACAACCAACCTGCAGACCAAGCTGGTCAACCGGCTAATCCCCCTGACAATAACAATGCGGCACCCGCTAATCAAAACCCTGATCGCCCGCCCAAGCAGGCCAAAAACCCCAATCTCCGAACAAATCACCCTTGTTCTATTTGCGGGGTCTATGGACATTACACCCATGCTTGCCCACACTTGGAGCGAGCTCGGCAGCTTTGGGTTGACGAGGCCCATCGCCAAGGGCATGCGGCTCCCCAAGCACCGCCCAACCCCCCCCAACCTCAGCAACCCCCTTTGGTGCTGCAAAACCCCTTACCGACCCAAGGCGTGGTGAACACTCAGCCGTTGGCCCCTCAAGCTAACGTGCAACCCCAACAACAACAGATCACCTACGCTGCCCCTGATCAACCCATGTTTGACTCAGGTACCCACCACTTACTGATGATGTCATCAGCTGACGTCAACCTCCAGACCCGTCGGAACCAATATGGCTCCACCTCTGAAGCCACTCCCACGGATAAAACTACTAACGCCCACCCCACCGATCAGGCGTTACGTATCCCTCCGCCTCCCACAGACGGCGCTGCGAAAGCACCTCGTTTCCCACTACGCCGAATCAATAATAACCCTAATGCGCGTGCTGCGTCAAACTACAACATTGTAGACGACCTAGCCCAATCTCCCGCAGCCATGTCTGCGTTAGAAGTCTTGAAGAACTGCCCTTCCCAGCGCAAGACTTTACTTTCCGCCATCGGGGGGATTGACCCAACTGATTCACATTTGATGGCATTTGATTTAGACCAGTCTGAACCACGCCTACCTTCCAGCTTAGCCTTCCAAGTTACAGTCTCCGTTAGGAATCTTGTTATCCATCGGTGCATCATTGATGAGGGTGCTTCCACATGCGTTATGTCTACATTTGTATGGCAGAAACTAGGATCCCCTCCTCTCCAGCAGTCCACCACTGCGTTACGTGCCTATGACGGTCGTTCGGCCCAGCCCCAAGGCCTCCTGCCCAACGTTCCTGTCCAGTTAGGTGGTAAAACAGTTCTTATTGACATAGAGGTAATCAATGCCCAATTGGATTACAACCTTCTACTTGGCCGCAGCTACATGTATGCCATGCGGGCGGTTGCCTCTTCTGTCTTTCGCACCATGATGTTCCCCCATGAAGGACGCGTGGTTAAGATTGACCAGCTCACCTACTATGATCCCAGTGCTCCCGCGGCACCGGAAAATGTTCTCCCCATGGTTGAACAACCTGTTTCTCCTGCCTCCACCTCGTTCGTTTCCTCTACGGGGCCTGGAGTCTACTCAGACGCGCCGATGACCTCCACCTTTCAATCCATTCCTCCGCCATCATCTACGCCCGAAATGTCTGACTTATGTACCTTGTCCCATGACATCCTCCCACCTAACAATCAACCATCTTTGTTGCCTAAACCACCCTTGGTACCTAGTCACATTGGTGTTACACCGATCCATACGATCCCCTTCCTAGTTCCTCCAGCAGGAGTAGTAAGCGCCCCGGTCATGGCTACCCTTAGCCTTCCTGGGTTAACATTGGGATTACCTGTATGGTATCTTTCGCCTCCCGTTCGCCCGCCGACACCAGATGTCGTCCTCCAGCCGGTGCAACCCATGGCTACTACCACTCAGCCACCTCCCGGTGTCTCTACCCCTTCGTCCTCCACGACAACTCCTCTTCCTCCTCAACCCACTGGGGGCAGAGGTCCACAACCTTACACTGCTGTCCCACCTCCCAAGACAGTCAAGAACCCTCCAGTGTTTCGTGCTCCTCCCAAATGCTCGCTGTGTGACGAGTTGGGCCATGCGACCCACCAATGCCCACAGTTACCCGCATTGCAGAAGCACATGCAAATGCTCGATGATGACCCCAACATCCCAACTGTCGAATTAAACCCCACTCCTAAGCCTAAAGATAAGTCCCTACGTACCAACCACTCATGCGCTATCTGCGGTATTTACGGGCACTATTCACATCATTGTCCTGATCTCCCGGATTACAGAGCAGCTCTTTATGAGATGAACAATCTGGACCTTGAGACGGCACCACCTACCATTGAAGAGATCTACCCCCCAGACTCTTCACCTTCCGGAGAGGTTAATACCATCTACATGATCTCTTCAACCAATACTTCCACTACCCCCTCGTCAACCGATTTGACGACCCAGACTTTCCGTACTGATGAGGAGATTCTTGAGGCCCTAACTGCCCCGGATTATCCTTGGGATGATATGCACCACCGTTCCTATTTTATCCCAGAAGCGTCTTCCTCTAGCACCGCTACCCAATACGCGGTCGAATCCAAAGACTTCCTCCCCACCAAGGTTGACTGGTTCAAGGACCCTATTCCTGCTCCTGATGCCTTCGAGGAGGGCAACATGGCCAACATCTCACCTGTCATCCAAGTTGATATTGCTGCTCCAGGTCGTGCTCCTGAACTCATTACGTTAGGAGCTTTCTGCAGTAAACAAGAGATTGAGGACTACACACACCTTTTCAAAGAATTCCGTGATGTCTTTGCCTGGTCTTATACCGAAATGCCTGGTCTTGATCCTGCAATTATAGAGCACCACATTGACACATGGCCTGATGTAACCCCCGTTCGTCAAAAACAACATCCTCTTCCTCCCTCAAAGTTCCCAGGATCTGCCCCTGAACTCATCACTTTAGGAGCCTCCTGCAGCGAGCGGGAGATTGAGGATTATATACAACTCTTCCAAAAATTCCGTGATGTCTTTGCTTGGCCCTCTAACGGAATGCCCGGTTTCGACACCGCCATTCTCAAACATCACATCGACACACGGCCAGAGGAACTCCATGTTCTTACTGAAACCAACTCTCAAGACCTCCCTTTACGCAACCCCCCTGGTGGGTTGCATCCTGCGGAATCTCTATCCATAGAATAATTTGCGGCCCCATTTTGGTCCGCATTGTACAGTTTGCTCTCTTTTTTTGTTTTTCACTTTTTTACCATCATCTTACATTCATCCTTTCTGCATGACTACAGATGGACCATCTTCCACCTAGTTACACTGGCTTCGCTGACGGCGCAAGCCGCTGGTCTCCCAACCTGGCTTCTGCAGCATGGGTCTTGTACTCCCCTTCCAACGAGATGATTCACCTTGACGGAATATGTATAGGCGCTGCTACCAATAACCAGGCGGAGTATGATGCCGTGACCGGTCTCCTGACCGCCGCCCTCCAAATGGGCATCAGTCACCTTCATGTGTTCCTGGACTCCCAGCTACTTGTCTCCCAGCTCAACAACTGCTACCAGGTGCGTGATCCTTGCCTTTTTAGAAAATTCCTGCGCACAAAACAACTCAGTCGACAATTTGAATCCATCACATTCACACATGTCCCCAGAGCTCAAAATCGTGTCGCCGACCAAATGGCCAACAACATCCTAGACTGGCATATCAATCACACCATGTAACATCATGCATCCTCATCCCATAGCATCTCATAAAAGTACATATAAAAACCCAAAAAGATTTGCATCACATCTACATTTGCATCACATCTACATTTGCATCCTTGTACATATACCACATACATATCCATAGGGGCATCCACGTGCCTAAACAAACAAATATCATGTCATATCACATAAAATGCACAAGGGGCATCCACGTGCCTAACATCCTAACCTACTTGCATCCACGTGCAACATAAACATCTCATAACACATAAAGCGCATCCACGTGCGTACAAATAAAACCACATCATATAAAAAGGTGCATCCACGTGCATATATATATCTCTCAAAAAATATACATGTTCAGTGCTATACATGTCCTAAGTACCCCTGTACTCAGCTATACAAAAAATGGCTATACATGCCTACAACCTCATCTACATACATGCCGTAGCTACAAAACTCGGGGGGAGTCCCCTGCACTCCCTAATGAGAGTCGTATCCTGCATCACTGCCAGCATCGGCTGCCTCTGAGTCCTCCCCTCGCTCCTCCTCCGGCAAGTCCTCCTCGCCTCTGGCCTCCTGTGCCCGAGCCCGGTCCACCAAAATCGCCACCCGAATCGCGATGGACCTAAACTCACGGGGTGCCCCCATGCAATCCCGTACCACATCCGGATCGACATCTCGCCAACCCTCGTCGGTCACTCCTATCAATAACCGATCTAGCAGCTCCCGTACAGACTCTAGAGTCACCTCTGGGTCCCGGCGCCGCACCTCTCCTCGTCCAGGCAGAGCTGGAACGGCCACAATACCCTGCCGCGCCACATACCCTGGAGGTGGCCTCGGTCCCACATCTGCACAATCAACCATATGTCAGTCACAGTATATCTATCAACTATCATATCCCTAAGAAATTGACATACATAACATGAAATAAAAACACATACGTACCATCGGGACCCCATGCCTGTCCTGGTGCTCGTGGCGCCTCCGGATCTCCCGTGAAGTCCATGTCTCGATACGGGAAGTCGTCCAGCGTCAACGGTATCTGGAGCCACTGCAGGTACAACTCCTGCGTAAAATACCTGCCCACGTCGCCACCACCACGGCGGCGCATCATCTCACCCCAACGGACCATCCTCGGCTCCCTCATCCCTCCTGCCCTAATCGGCACCCGTGGCCGCAGTGTGGGTACCCTCTCCATAAAGAAGGCACATAGGAAGGACCCAAAGCAAAAACCCTTGCCATCTTCCTTCGCTGCCGTCAGCTGTCGCTGAACGCAGGTCAGGAACATCTGGCCCCAGGCATAGTACGTCCCATCTAAGACGCGCTCTACCATCTGCATCTGACCCCCAGACACCTTCTCCGGCGACTGGGAACCCAATACCCTCACCATACACGCCGCCATGGCCTGCACTGCCGGCTCCTGTAGGTCCCTAACCAGGAGTGCATTCCTATGCACCCTCGCGTCCTGCCCACAGTACCTCTCCAACATGTCCTCCATGTCGACGTCCGCGGCAACCCGCGGCTGTGTATCTGCCACCCTGCCCAAGCAGGGTAACCCCGTCAGAAAATAAACATCAGTAAGGGTAAGGTCTACCCTCTCCCCCTGTACCCGGAACGCCTGTATGTCCGGCTCCCAGAAGCTGATCAGACGGTTCAGCAACAATGTTGCTGTCCGTATCATAGGTATCTGTGCGAACTTCAAAAGTCCGCACAACCCCAGCACTGACCGCACATGGCGGTTCTCTCGGATGAAACGCATCGTATCATCAGGGATCTCCCGCTCTCTCCACAGAACCTGGGGCATCCTGCCAATCACACAAAGTGAACTCATCAGTCTCATGACAACTTAAGCAAAATACTTTTCTCCCCCCAAACAAGCCCTAAAAGCTCGGCCCAAAACCGCGGCTTTCGGGTTTCTTGCCGCGGTTTTCGACCGCGGCTGTCAGGCACATAGTCGCGGTTCCCAACCGCGCCTGTCAAGCCCTAAACCCGCGGTTGGGAACCGCGTGTTCCTCCTTGGAACTCGCGGTCTCCAACCGCATGGTTCGGCCCGAAACTCGCGGTCTTCCACCGCGGTTTCATCCCCCTAACCCGCGGTCCACCCCACGTGGACCGTACAAGTCAACCCTGGGACCCACTACCCAACCCCCAACCCGAAAAAATATGCAGGTATAAGTTTCACGAAATACCTGTATCTCGCGGATCTGCAAACAGCCAGACGGATCGTCCAGAAATGCCACCTAAGCTCTGGTACACTCACCTCACAAGTCAAAGTCAACAAAGTACAAATGACACATGTCATGTTGACCCACCACTATTTATAGTCAGTTGACTTTTTCTTGTTTTGGTCATTCTGGCCCCATACGACATCCGTTTTACCAACCGTTTCCACCACTGGAATCAGCGCGACGTGACCGTCATAATGGTCACCTCGTTGCATTATTTTTGTCCTGTCATTTTTTACCCATTTTCCCGACACTATGTCGCCCCGGTTTGCGTGCCACTTTGGCCGTTCTCCGTTTTTCACATGTTTTATATCATCGGATTCATTTTTCCGAGCTGGTGATGATGCTTGAGATCATTTCTCGCGCTCACCTCCAGATTTTCCGGGCATTTTTCAAAATGCCCCCGTCACCTCGGTTTGCGTGCCACATCGGCCGTCACCCGTTTTTGACATCCTTTATATTGCCGGATTCATTTTTCCGAGCCCGTGATGATGCTTGAGATCATTTCTCGCTCTCACTTGGTACAATTTCAACATTGTGTCCCAACACCTTGCTGCCTCGGTTTGCGCGCCACGTCGGCCGCCATCGGATTGTTCCACATTTTTACATGCGCCATTCACTCCTGTCATACTGCAAATGTTTCGTTATTTTGCCACCATTTCATCTACCCTGCAAGGAGGTCCATCAGTGTTCCCACCTACCCTCGTTCTTGGTCATCATTCCTAAACCTTGATTGAACACTTCCTCCTTGCCTGGCCATTCCTTTTGTTCGGTATAATTTTTTCCCTTTTTCGGGCCGGACAAGTCCTTTACGAAAAAGGCACTTAGGGAGTTTCCGTTAAGCTCTTTTCTGACTCCTAAAAGAATGAAAAGATCGCCGAGCAATCTTGCTTCCTTTCATGCTCGTTAAAGTACCTGAAAGGGCGTCTATCTGGTATAAGTTTAACCCTTTTCCGGACCTGGTAGACTAATTACGAAAAAGGAATACTCTAGTCACACCGGCTAGAAGAGTTCTTCATTGCATCCTTTTATGCTTCTTTGGGCCTTGGAGACTAAATCTACGAAAAAGCAACCCCCTGGAGTCTTCTTACTTGCTTTCAGACTCTCTAAAATTGAAAGCAACCACGAGCATGTACTGTCCTGGGCTCGTAAAATCCACACGACAGTACCATTCCACTACCTCAGAGTCTTCTTATCGCTTTCAGACTCCTTAAAATTGAAAGCAACCACGAGCATGAACTGTCCTGGGCTCGTAAAATCCACACGACAGTACCATTTTACACACACTTCTTCTAGTTCCTTAACCCATGAAGAAGTACCCTCCTGTGCCTCCTGGCACTATGATCGATCATCTCGGCAGCACCCCCAATTAGGTCGCCTTTGTTCAGAGTATTCTGCAGTCTCCTGCCACGTTACACCAGCTTGAGTCTCCCTCAGCCAGTTATTCCCCCAGATCCATTACAGCTATGATCCCTTTCCCCTGAGTCAGTTTCATATGCTGCCAGATCATTTCCATTATCATACTCTGAACAAAGGAAGTTTGAGTCCACCCACTCTACTTGCCCAGTTGTCCCCCCACAGTTTATCAGTCCTGCCATCAGCACTATCACATTTCGGTCTTGTACCTCGCGCTCCTGTCAAGGAAACATCATTGCCTTGATAGGGGCAGGTCTCCCTCTGTCGACGACAGCTCCTCTATTCCAGAGGATAGGCCCAGAGGTCCCTACGCCTTGGACTTATCACCATCTGTGGTAGGTGCCTACGGATCATTCCGAGAAGAGACATCATTGCCTCTCCGAGTGGTTGTTCCTCACATGCTCGACTTCAGCACCTTGATCGCATCGTTGAGGATCGCGTAGGATTATATTCCATCAGTTTTTTGTCGAAGACCCCGGATTTCCCCCGACTCTAGCACATTGATGAGTCACTTCGGAACGCCCAGTTGTATGTTCCCGTGGATGTCCGGGCTGCGTTGGCGTTTGTATTCGGAAGCCATCCAGTTTCATGCTTCCTTGAGTACCCAGTTTCAGTTCCAGATCAGTTCCAGTTCAGTGTACCATGGAGAGTATGCCCCCGTCACTATGATCCAGCAGCTCATCAGTTCCTTTGGTACCAAACTCAGTAGCACTGTTGATTGTTCCGGTGCACCAGTTCTGCAGTTCACACATGATCCGCTCAGCAGTATGTCCCAGATTTGTGTCCCCTCTGGACTCTTATGATGTACACAGTGGTCATGTATCTTACAGGTCCCCCTTTTCGGGCCTCACAGTTATGTTTATATATCTTGATACGAGCATGGGTATGCCCGCCTCGTCCATATATTGAGATTATTCCTCAGTCAGTGTTTGAGGTCATGTATATTTCAGGTCCCCATTTTTGGACCCCATTGTTATTATGTTATATCCTGATACGAGCATGGGAATGCCCGCCTCGTCCATATGATCAGATGATTCCTCATCCTTTATTGAGGTTATGTACTTTTAGTTCTTGCAGTTGTTCGGGATCGTTGTTCCGGGCTCCAGTTTGTTTCTTCTCTTCTCTCCACATCCCAGGAAAACCATTCATGACTTATGATGTCCATCGGCCATACGATGAGCTCCTGCCCTCGCACATCAGGGGGCAATCTGTTAACACCCAAAAAGTGCTCACTAGCTCATTTACCACATTACATGACTCATTTGTCCATTTTCCTACCATATTTCCATTAAAAATCCCAAAAAACCCATTAAAAAGCCTCCAAAAGGCCTAAAATGCCTCCAAAAGGCCAAAAAACCATCAAAATAGCCTAAAAAAGGCTAAAAAACCCCCTTTTTCCTCCAAAAATAGCAAAAATTCCCTAAAAAGGGAATAAAAGTATAAAATAATGAGGAAAAGGAGGAAAAAACCCTATACAGCTGCCTAAAACCATGTGTTTCCTAAAACCATGGGTCAGCACTCCACCACCAAAAAACTATAAATAGGTGATGGAGATCCCTTATTCCATATCCACAATCACAAGCACCCTTACTCTGCCAAAATCTCTCTCGAAACCCTAGTCCACCTTTGAACTAGTTTCACCTTGAGAGCCACCTTTGGCCCATCCCCAACATTGGAGAAGGAGAAGGAGCATTCTTGGAGCTTGGAGCATCCTCTTGGACACTGCAAAGGGCTTCACCAACCTTGACACTCAAGGTAACATCAATACAAAGACATTCTTTCATTTTGGTGTTTATGCTTAATGCTTGTATTAGAAATAATTTAATGTTTTGTTTATTGCATTATTAGTTTAATATACTGAACTGCTACTAAGGAGTCCATTCTCCTTAGTAGGTGCTCATTGGCACAAGCTAGGGGTAAAACCCTAGCTACAGCATGGGAACTGTGAACTAGTTGCGTCCATAATTACCCTCATAGAGGAGGAGTAATTGGTGGCATACCAGTTGATGAACTCGGGATAGTTTAGGGTTTGGTCAACTGCAAATAAATGGAAAAATGACTAGTAAACCTTATGCACATCCATATTATGTTCCCTAATCATCTTCAATCTATCATTTATTGTCTGAATGGGGCAATTTTTCAAAACTGTATCATAAACCTCATCATCTTTATCTTCTAACAGTTCGTTTATCTTCTGGTGCTCGAAAACTGGGGGCTCTACCTCTCCTAGCTTAGCCATTTAAATATTTCTCTAGTGAGACAAGAGGCCTACCTGGTTACCGAAAGCTGGCCTGAGGTTATGGCTGAGTTGTCTGCTTCTGCATAATCGTTGTCTATCATTTTCCAATGCACAAGACAAATAGTATACAGGTCCTTGTGCAACACTTTTATACTATTTCTATTTTATTATCAATCTTTCCTATGTCACAGTGAAAAAGGCTTGCTTCGCCATCCATCTACCCGATCAACCTGCGTCGTTGATCCTTTCCTTTGTTTAACTCCACATCTTTTCGCGATGCTTCGCTCTTTAGAAGGCTACCTCCTCGTACCTTAGATCTACATAGTCACTACCAACCGTCGATTTGTCCCCTTGTTATAGGTTAAATCTGCACTTCTCCGTTCGTGGTCACCTTTAGCTATCGACCACACAAAAGGACAACTTGGATTGAAGAGCATGATGACCTTAGATGATACTTTGAACTGACTTACCCTTCTGCAAGCTGGAAAAAACCTGAAAAATCTCATGTTTTAACCTGTGCGCTACTCTACTTCAGCATACTAGCGCTCATGCCCTACTCCATAGGCTCAATAGTAGCGCACATGTCCTAGTACGCGCTACTCCACTTCAGTATACTAGCGCACACCCTCCAAAAATTGCAAATGCTGGTTGTTAAACACTGAAGTTGCATATTGTGCGCTTCTCCACTGTAAAAAACTTGTGCACATCTTAAAATATGATCAAAAATATATTAATTTGACGAATTGGGATTAGTTGCAGTTGGTTTTGCAACTTCCCCAACTTCCCATTCAACCGCCTCTCGATCTAAATTGCCTACCGTGTCCTATAAATACAAGGAGGATTGAGGAGAGGGATTAGAGACATATGGAGACTCTCATTCACAAGAGGAGAAACTTGCATTAAGGGTTGTTATGCTGGAAGAATTCCAAAGTTAGAGAAGAGCAAGATCCCAAAGTCCAGTGGCACAAGCATGCTGCATGATCAGGTATAATTTGTACTGATTATTTGCTTTTGACAATAAAGGTTGAAACATTCTTCCTGTCCCAATCAAATGCCTAATGGATTGTGTGTTTGTTTGGTTAAATGCTTGATTGTTTTTTATGTTTAAATTGTATTTCAATTTCATCATTGTTATATCAGTCAAGATACGCTGAGGAAGGTATCTTTGTGTTGCAGGTCTATTGAGCAAAATATCAAGTTGACGATTGAGCACAAGATCAAGCAAAGCTAGGATCAAATGTCGATAATAAGTTATGTCTTCAAGATCTTTGATCTCTTTCCCTTTATAGATGCTTATGTAATACGATCAAAGTGTTTACCTGCCACCCTAGAAGTTGATAGTGTCCCTTTCCTAGCTATAGGGTGAATTTCCCGAACAACACCCCTATCTGCATCCTGACCATCCAAAGGTGCGGCCTTTACCGAGGTTCACGAATTTGGAACGTGCTGATACTTCGTGCATGTTCAATCTGCGAACTAAACCTCCATCATTGATGCCTTTCCCCGCCAGATCTGCATCGTTGCAACCTGCGGGGCCTACCTCCACTTCACAAATATGAAAATTTCGTTACCCTGCGCATGTCTAATCACCGAAGTACTTGTCATTCGTAGATCTGTCGTTCTGCCGGTTGATCTGATTTTGAACTTGCTCGTAGGCTAGCAACACTTCACCCACGCTTAAACCCCTCCATCTTACTTTTGCGAATAGTGCTTGTGGCCTTCGATCTTCATCTCCATAGATCCCCTCCATTCACTTGTGCCATCATATAACTGCGGGTGGATTTTTTGTATTTTACTCACATTTGTAATGTTAAAACCCAATTTCTTGCGCCATTTTTATTCCCAAGCTAGAAATAAGCACTTAGAGATCTCATTTAGTCTTCTTTGGTTCATATGACCTAAAAACTGAGGCCTTACTCATTCTTTCATGGATTTGAACCCTTCCACTCGTCCAAGAAAAAACTGGTGCTAACAACTGGCTCCAAATGGGGATGCTATCCTCCCTGTGAGGTAGCAAAGAACCCCACAGACCCAGTTCCTGATCCATTGGGTTTCTCTCAAAAAATACGAACCACTGTTTTTCACTTTTTTATGAACATAAAAAACAAAGCAGAAGAAATGGATTTCCCTCTAGATCTTAGGGCCTTCTCTTCGGGCTTCAAATCTCTTTGTTTACCATCTATACAAATGCACATGTAAAGAAATATATACAAACTATGATACAAAGGTTACCTTTCATCCTCAGGACAAGTAGTGCTTCAGAAGTCTGCCATTTACAGGGCCTCCTGTCAATTGACACCCATCTTGATTCTCCAAAATGAAAGAATTTACACCTCTGTATGCTACAATGATGTATGGACCTATCCACATATGGTCAAAATTTTCATGCTTATCCTCCCTGGGACAATCCCACTTTAAGACCAAATCATCAATCTGGCATTGTTCTTCTTTCACCTTCCTATCAAAAGTATTCTTCATTTTCTCCTGATGCACTTGTACTTTGTCATAGGCTTTGTCTCTCATCTCATTCAATTCTATTATCTGATTTATTCTTCTCTGCACATGATTTGGTTCATCCTCATGCCCCTACAACAATCTCATCACTGGAAACCCTAAATATGTTGGAAAAAAAACTTCAGCTCCATATACTAACTGGAATGATGACATTCCAATTTCTCTTTTTGTGCTAATCCTTTCAGCCCATAGGGCATATTTCAGCTTTGTATGCCAAGCTTTTTTGTTCTCCTCTAACAACTTCTTAATTATTCTTACCAGGATTTTGTTAGAAGGCTCATCCAATCCATTCCCTTGTGGATAAAAGGAAGTACAATGGTTCAGGTTTATGTGGTACTTATGGCAGAAACTTATCATTTTCTGAGATTTGAAGGCAGCTGCATTAACTGCCACAATTCTTCTAGGGCATCCAAACCTAGCCAAAAAGTTATTCTCTAGAAAGTCCATGATCACAGCATCAGTGTCTCTCCTGGTGGGTATGGCTTCAATCCATTTTGTGAAATAATATGTTGCTGTCAGAATCCATCTGTGTTGACCTGAAGAATTTGGGTTGATTTCTCCAATGAAATCTAACCCCCACTGTTGGAAGGGTGCCTCTACGGAAATTGGGTTAAGAGGAAGTGAAACAAGCTTCCTCTTACCATCAAATATATGACACTGATGGCATGTGGTAGTCTCTTTATAAACATCAGAAAACATAGTAGGCCAATAAAATTCATCCCTCATAATTTTATTCACTGTTACCTTCCATGAGTGGTTCCCTCCACAATCTCCTTTATGGAAATCCTTCATTGTTTGTTGTGCTTCATTTTCCAACAAGCAATTCAACAATACACCACCAAGGTCTTTCTAATAAAAGTATTGATACATGATGCAGAACTTTGTGGCCTTTAGCTTTACAGATCTAGCTCTTCTTTTACTCAATCCTGCAGGAGCTTGTATATTTTGCAGTACATACACAATATCAACATACCATGGAGACATAGAAAACTTTGGCATTACTTGCATCCCTGTGTCTAGCTAGTTTGAATGACTGCTCAAGAAGTTGAGTTGTAAATATTCACAATTAGCCTCTGTCATCATTTTTGCTAGCCCTTGTCCCTTAATCAACTTGGTAGGCTTGATCTCAAGATCATACTCCAACAATACAACAATCCATTTTTCCCTCTTCCCTTCTAGATCTGGTTGGGTAAGAATGCTCTTTACTGCATTATTGGGAACATGTGCAACAATGTGTGAATGAAGAATGTATACCCTGAAATGTTTCAAAGATTTCACCAAAGCATAGGCCTGCTTTTCCATGATATCATATTTCAACTTCCCTTCTCTCAATAGCCTGCTAAAAAATGCTATAGGATGCTCACCATTTTGGTTTTTTTTTGCAATAGGACTCCAGCTATAGTATGCTCAGATGCATAAGAAAATACTAGGAAATCCCTAGTGAAGTATTGACTTGCCATAACTGGAGCTTCGGTGATGGCCTTCTTAATACCCTTGAAAGACTTTCTAGCATCCTCTGTCCATTTTATCTGATTCTCCTTCTTCAGCATGTTATTAATATTTCTCAATATCTCAGCAAATATGGGAATGAATCTCCTCATGAAACCTACCTGTCCAATTAAGGACTGCACCTCCTTCTTGCTCGTAGGCTCTTCCACCTTTAAAATTGCACTAATCCTTTCCGAATCAATATTAATACCATCCTTCGAGATAATATGCCCAAGCAATTTCGCTTCTTCTAGTGCAAAGTTATATTTTTTAGGGTTTAGTGAAATACCATACTTCCTGCACTTCAAAAAGACCTTCTCCAAGTGCTTGATATGTTCCCAGTCATACCTAGAATACATAGTGATGTCATCCATGTAAACAACTACAAATTTATCCTTTTCTATCGCAAAAGCAATGTCCATAGCACGCTGAAATGTAGCTCCTGCATTCATCATCCCAGAGGGAATTTTGGCATACATGAATGTACCCCATGGTGTAGGAAAAGTAGTACTCTGTTGGTCTTTCGGTAATACTTTGATCTGGTTATAGCCTGAGAAACCATCCATAGTTGAAATTCTTTCAAATCCTACCACCCTTTGCAGAATGTGCTCCATCTTTGGCAATGGGTAATTGTCCTTCAAAGAAACTCTATTGAGATTTCCGAAATCAATACAAAGTCTTATCTCACCATTTTTCTTTCTAACAGGCACCAAGTTAGCTACCCATTTTGAAAACCTCAAGGTTACAATAATCTTAGCATTGAACAATTTTTTGATCTCCTTTTCTATCACAAGAAACAACTTGGGGTTTACTCTTCTCAATTTTTGTCTGAAAGGATTTTCTCCAGGTTTTATTGGAATGGTATGTTGTATGATAGAGGTATCATACTCTTCCAGGTCTTCATAGCTCTAGGAAAACACGTCTGTGTATTTCTTCATCAAATTGATGTATTCTTCTTTCTCTTTTGCAAGCAATTTCTTGGACAATTTCACGATTCGTGGAGCTTCTTTAGTGCCTAAGTTCGGATCTTCAATAGCATCATCGACACGTTTAAATTTAGGATTCTTAGCAACATCATTCTGATCAAACAACTTCTCTAGGGGAATCGGGCCTCTTGGAATAAAATTGCTCTTAAACTGAATTATATCTTTTCCTCCTGACACATCCTACCATTCTATGTTTTCATCTTCCTCATCTTCAACCGATTCACCATCTTGGAAGCACTCTAAATTTTCATTTTCTGAATCGATATGAGTATTCACGAATTCATCAGACATTTCCAAAATCTTTTTATTTGCATATCATCATCGACAACTTGCCAATATTTGGAGTTATCTGGTATTGATGGTTTATTTACAACCTCAACTTCATACTTCTTCTGAGAATAGATAAGAGTCTTGAAACCACCAGTAGTAGTAGCCAAAGAATCTTCTACTTGATTTTCAATTCTGGGAACCACTCTGATTTTATGCTCTGTAAAATAATTACCAAACATGACCCAAACTTCATTCTTGTAAGCTCGCATTCTGGGATGTTTAGTTTGGTAACTATCATTCACTTGGTTTACCACAAGCTCTAAATCCCCAAACACTTCTATTCATTTTGCTCCCTTATCTTTCAAAGCCTGCAAACCTAGCAGCAGAGCCTCATATTTGGCCACATTATTAGTACATTCAAAAGTCAGTTTGTAATATAAAGATTTAAATTCTCTGACTGGGGATTGTTAACACCCAAAAAGTGCTCACTAGCTCATTTCCCTATTCACATGACCCATTTATCCACTTTTTCACCATCAGAGCCTCTGAAACCAACAAAAGGTCAACAAAAGACCTGAGTACACCCCTTTTTCCATTAAAAAAGATTATTTTCCCAAAAAAGCATAAAAAACCCTCAAAAAGGGTCCAAATTCCCAAAAATATCAAAAAGGGAATTAAAATATTATTTTTATTCAAAAAAGGAAAAAGGAGGGAAAAGTACCTAAACCATGTTGGTCAATACCATTTGGTTTCCACAAAACCACAAATGGTATTTCCCACCACCAAAACCTATAAAAAGGTGGTAGGGGCTCCTCATTTCACATCCATCCATTATCTCATCCTTATGCTGCTGAAATCTCCCCTGAGCATTTTAGCCATTGCAAACCACATTGGAGAAGAGACCATTGGAGATTGGAGTTGCTCATCCTTGGAGCCATTCAACCTCACCATTAGAGGTATTGATTCCGCAAGCACTTGCTTGCCCCATTCTTTCAATACAAATTCATTATTCTACATTGTCTTGTTCTTGATTTTAAATTATTTTTGTTATTTGCTTAATATCTTTGCTTAGATCCATGAATAGTCTTGTTTAATTAGTTTATTGTTATTTATTTCCATTGAAACTGCTGCTACTAGTTAGCAGGTGCCCATAGCACTAAGCCTGGTTACAAAACCGGGCCAACAGTTTTTGGCGACTCCGCTTTGGTTTGAACTATAGATCTCTATTTTTTGCCTTTAATCTTAGTTTTTTATGAGTTTTTAACCTTTCGATCCATAGATCTGCCATCTTAGACAGCAGATCCATTGCTGCTCTGAGTTTTGGCCCCATTAACAACCCGAAATTCTTGATTTTCGGGTTCGTTTCTCGGTTTCCGTGCACGGCTTCCACCTCGCGGTTTTTTGCCAGACAGTCGCGCGGTCCATCGCGACTTTTCTGTGTTTTTCCGCGCGGTCCATCGCGGTTTTTTCCCAGACAGTCGCGCGGTCCATCGCGACTTTTCTGTGTTTTTTCGCGCTGCACACCGCGGCTTTGCGGCCAATTTCCACGCTGCCCATCGCGACTGTGCGGACAAAACCCGCATGGTCCATCGCGACTGTGCGGCCAAAACCCGCGCGGTCCATCGCGACTGTGCGGCTAAAACCCGCGCGGTCCATTGCGGCTTTTCTATCAAAACCCGCGCAGCTGAATTTTTCATTCGGCCATCCCGATTTTGAAAAAAATTGTTAATGTACTTTCTGCCCATAGCACATTTTTTACAGTATTAAATTCTGCATATTTTACAGCTTTGAAAAAAATTTTACTATTTGAAAAGCATATATAGAAGTCTTGTTAAAAATTTTCAAGAAAGTGAAAGAAAGACTCATTTGCATTTTTATCTAGATTAAAAAAAAAATTTCCTGTTTACTTCTTTAAAATCTTGCCCTCAGCAATTTACTTGAAAAAAGAAATCCATTTATTTCTTTTAAAGAAGTCTATTATTTGCTTTCAGAAATCAAAAGATCCATTATTTTTTGAGTTAGTATTTGCAAAGCAATTTAAATCCCATTTATTTGAAAAAGTCATTTGCTTTTTTATTTTTTCAAAGCTCCTTTGTTTTGTGAAAAATTCCTATAAAGCATTTACATTTTTTCCAGTTCAGTCTACAACACCTCACGTGCACTCACACGATCACTTAATTGAACTAAGCCTTAAAACGAACCCTAATTTGAACACACTTTTAACCCCACTTGGGGAACACTAAAAGAATTCTTGTAGCTAGGTAGTATTGGGGGGATAGGTGTTCCAATAACACCCCTCAGTTCTTACATCTGAGACATAGAAGTTGTCCAATTAGGGAGCTAAAATCTCTTAGTACTTTTTGGCGCGGTCACAACCGGTTTGTGGGAAGGCCTCTCCCTTAGGAGGGTTGAAGTCGCGAGGATGGTTCCGGAAGCCTGAGTGGAATACCGAAATCCATTCAGTAACCGAATGGCTACCATTCGCAGTTCTCGGGATATCCCTGTATTGGGATATTGCGATCAAAGGACCAAACGGAAGATTTACCTTTTCTCGACGCGTCATGAACGGAGTATCCTAGTAGCCTGTCTTTAAGATTGATTACCCGGTGTCCCTCCCGGTAGGGGGATATCTAGCCGTTGTCTCAACATTCATATTGTCTGACTTGGATTTCATCACCTTGCAGAGGATATCGTCTGTTTGAGTCACAATACTTTTAGATTAGGTGTTTGCATGATTTCAACCTACCTGTGGTCTGGTTACACCTATTTTTTCTAGGAGCCGTTTGCATGTTGGTATTCTGACCAGTTGTTGCATTCCTCCACTTATTGTAGCACAGCTGCTAGAATAAGTGCCCTTTTTGAGGATTGATTTTTTGGCCTGAGAGCCTTCTTTTTTCACTCCCCTTCTTGCACCCTTGGTTGCATTAGGGTTTTTGAGTCTTTTATATATATATATCACCACCTGATACTTAAACAAATTTTTTACCCAAACACATATTCTCACCATTGAGAATTTTAGACGCTCTCGTCGTCTACAGGGCGAACTCCCAGAGTTTAGTCCACTTGGCTCTCCACGTCACGGACGCAGAGCCTTATCCCTTGATTCGACACAACGTCAATCAATTAGACAGTCATCCGATTCTGACATACCTCACTTCACCTTTGATCTGGAGGTAGAATCTGAAAACCCCACAAAGTTACCACCAACCACCATTATGTCTGGAACACCATTTGATCCACTATTTACAACTACCATAGGTCAGACATCTGCAGACCCTTCTGCTGTAGTATCATCCACGGCAACAACCACCCCCCTGGGTATGCCCAATATGGGTAACACTCCACATTTAGGAATGCCTAACACAGGGCCACCACCTGTCATGGGTATACCCAACATGGGGGTCATACCCCCTTTGGTTTCCACAAACCCCATCCCAGGAATCCCTAGTACGATTCCCAACCCAAGTGCAACCCATGTTGCACTTGGGAGTGCTATCCCAGGAATCCCTAGCGCTATTCCTAACCCAAGTGTAACCCATGTTGCACTTGGAGGCGCTGGCCCATACTAGACTACACCTATTGGAGGGCACATACCCTCCATACCTAACATACCCTTAGGCACTACTAGACCCCTACACCATACCACAATGGCTAGGCATGTCCCCGCTCCAGTTACCACACCTGCTAGCCTACCATACATGGCGAGTCTGAACCTGCCAGACTTAGCTAGGCTAACAAATGACCCCATCAGACATGATCCTGCGTGGCCCCATATGCCCACTAAACTTCCCTCTGACATCCCTAAGTTTGAGGGTAAGGCAGGGGAAGACCCCCAGAACCATATCATGTCCTTCCATTTATGGTGTTCCTCCAACTCCATAGTGGATGACTCAATCCGCCTTCGGCTCTTACAACGCACCTTCACTGGCTCTGCAGCCAAGTGGTATATCGAGCAACCCCATGGGGCGCATGCCACCTTTACCTCCCTTGCCTCGACCTTCCTCTAGTTTTTTCAGTTACCTATCCGCTATGATGCGGGCGTTGAGATCCTACTGTCTTGCAGACAAACCACGGCCACCCACATCACTGACCATATTCATGAGTGGCGTCGACGCAGAAGCCTCTGCAAAATTAAATTAGACGACCGTATCTTTTTAGATTGGTTTCTAAAATCCCTCCTCCCTCTTATTGCGAAGGATGTGGCATTTGAAAGACCCCAGTCTGAAGAAGAGGCCATCCTCAAAGCCCAACAGTTTGATCTCATCTACGCCCAATCGGGTTATCTATACACAATCATACCTGACGCCCCACGAGGTGACTCTTCACGTGGGGACGCACCGGGGGCATCACATGCCGCTGATGGCATCATTGGCCAAATCACCCCGCAACCTAAACCTTTCAGCATGGTGAGCCCCATGCCCGCCCCAGACCTCTCTAGGGCTACATCCAGTTCCGGAGCAACAACTTCTTATGCTCCAACAAACCAGACCCATCACATTCATGGACCCTCTTGTCCACAACATTGTTATGGGAAAACGCCATCAGCGTATGTACCTCCTACATACTATGCTCAACCTACTACACAGAACCCCATTCAGTTCTCACCACAACCATTGCAGTACCCACAACAAACTGCACCAGCTAATCTACCACATCCAATAGCTCAGGGGTACCAACAACCCCAACAGGCAACTGGACCACCTCCAGCCCCACAAGCTTATTATCCACCACAACCTGCTCCCGCACCTGCGGCGAACCAAAATCCTCCCACTGCTCAAGGGCATGTGTACGCACAACAACATCAGCCCCAATACCAAAATAACCAGCGCAACCAAGGTGCGCAACAGAACCTTGGTATAGGTCATAACCACGGTAATAACCAACAACATCAGCAAGGTCCTCCACCTCCCAATCCTCTGCAGAATAACAATGCTGCTCCTCCCAACCGCAATCCAGATCGGAATCCTAAGCAGCCTAGAAATAATAACCTCAGAACAAACCACCCTTGTTCTATCTGCGGAGTCTATGGTCATTACACGCATTCTTGCCCACATTTGGAGCGAGCTCGGCAACTCTGGACCGACGATGCACATCGTCAAGGGCAAGCGGCTCCTCAGTCGCCACCCAACTCTCCACCACCTCAACATCAACCCTTGGTGCTGCAAAACCCCTTTCCAAACTAGGGTGTAGTGAACACTCAGCCGTTAGCCCCCCCTCAGGGCAACGTGCCACCACAACAGATCACTTATGCAGCCCCTGATCAACCCATGTTCGATTTAGGTACTCACCATTTGTTGATGATGTCGACTGCCGATGCCAACCTCCAAACCCGAAGGAACCAATATGGCTCCACTTCTGAAGCCCCTCCCACCAACAAAAACACTAACGTTAATCCCACAGATCAAACGTTACGTATACCTCCGGCTCCACTTGATGGTGCTTCTAAAGCACCTCACTTCCCACTTCGTCGCATCAACAGTAATCCCAATGCTCGCGCTGCGTCAAATTACAACATCGTAGACGACTTAGCCCAGTCTCCTGCAGCCATGTCTGCTTTAGAGGTTTTGAAGAACTGTCCTTCGCAGCGCAAAAATTTGCTCTCTGCCATCGGCGCCATAGACCCCAATGATTCACAGCTGATCGCATTCGATTTAGACCAGTCTGAACCACGCCTGCCTTCCTCTTTAGCATTCCAAGTTTCTGTTTCTGTTCGAAATCTTGTCATCCATCGGTGCATTATCGATGAAGGGGCCTCCACATGCGTCATGTCCACATTCGTTTGGCAGAAGTTGGGATCCCCTACTCTCCAGCAGTCCACCACTGCATTACGAGCTTATGACGGCCGTTCGGCTCAACCCCAAGGTCTTTTAGCCAATGTCCCTGTTTAGCTGGCGGGTAAAACCATGCTCATTGACATTGAGGTCATCAATGCCCAACTAGACTATAACCTTTTACTTGGTCGCAGCTACATGTATGCCATGCGGGCTATTGCCTCATCTGTATTTCGCACCATGCAGTTCCCCCATGAGGGACGCGTGGTCAAGGTCGATCAGCTCACCTATTACGATCCCAAGGCCCCCGCCACACCCAAAAATGTTCTCCCCATGGTTGAACAACCTGTTTGTGATGCGACTACCTCATTCATTTCCTCAATAGGACCTGGACTTTACTCCGAGGCGCCGATGACCTCTACTTTCCAGGCCATTCCACCACTGTCACCGGAGACCCACGTCGCGAACCTCTGTACTCTTTCACAGAATACACAACCACCCGGTAATCAACCACCTTTGTTCCCTAAACCACCAGTGGTCCCTAGTCACATCGGTGTTACACCCATCCACACAATCCCCTTTCTATTCCCTCCTTCGAGCGTAGTAAGCGCTCCGGTTATGGCTACCCTTAGTCTCCCCGGGTTAACATTGGGATTACCTGTGTGGTATATTTCGCCTCCCGTTCCACCGCCGACACCAAATGTCATCCTACAACCGGTGCAACCCATTGTTACTTCTACCCAACCACCTCCTGGTATCACGACTCCTTCGTCGTCGATGAATCCCCCTCCATTCGTCCGGCCCACTGGGGGCAGAGGCCCACAACCATACACTGCGGTTCCCCCACCCAAGGCAGTTAAACCTCCCCCCGTATTTTGTGCTCCTCCAAAATGCTCGCTTTGTGATGAGTTAGGCCATCCAACCCATCAGTGCCCACAGTTACCTGCATTGCAGGAACACATGCAAATGCTGGACGACGACCCCAACATCCCGGTGGTCAAGCTCGATCCAAACCCCATGCCTCGTGATAAATCACTGCGTACCAACCACCCATGTGCGATATGCGGTATTTACGGCCACTACTCCCACAACTGTCCTGACATCCCAGACTACAGAGCAGCTCTCTACGAGATGAACAATTTGGACCTAGAGACGGCACCCCCTACTATCGAGGAGATCTACCCTCCTGCATCATCCTCATCTGGAGAGATTAACACCATCTACATGATCTCTTCGACTACCACTACCTCATCACTCAATTTGACCACTCAAAGCTCCCGCAATGATGAAGAGGTTCTCGAGACTCCTACTACCTTTGATTATCCCGGGGAAGACATGCACCATCGTCCATACTTCCTCCTGGAAGAGACTTCATCCACCACCGCTACCCAATCCGCGGTTGAATCCAAGGATTTCCTTCCTACTAAAATCGACTGGTTAACGGATCCCATGGCCGATATTTCTCCCGTCATCCACATTGACATCTCTAACCCACTTGGTGCCCTTCATACCATCACATTAGGAACCTCCCACAGTGAGCATGAGATCGGAGAATACCAACAACTCTTCCAAGAATTCACTGATGTCTTTACTTGGTCAGATACCGAAATGCCTGGCCTTGACCCCGCCATTTATACGATCTCCACTGGATACCCCTCTGTCCGTTCGGACCCTTCCATTGATCCCTTTGACACACAGGTTCAACCCTTTCAAATCGACCAGGAAACCACATGTCCACAACATGGGGGCAGGCCCAAAACCTTGCCTACTCATCATCATCGTGATCCTCGTCGGAGATACTGGGGGCATCCACCCCACAAAGGGAATCCCCCATCATCATATCATCACTTCAGTATGCCACCACAACCCACAGCCTCATGGTATGACACCCCACCAACAGTTGCTCAATGCCCTATTGATCTCTCTCTGAGACAACATCTGCACCACATTGACACCTCTGAGTTAGGGGGCATAATAGATTACCTCGACCCCGGGATAGGGGGCATGATCAATCATTTTGAACCTTCCCCATCATCTCTATCTCAACACCTCAATGAGCCCATCGTTCAAACCAACACATATGTGATCCACAATCACAAACCCCATGCACATAGCATGGGGGCAGGTCATTAACCCTGCTCACTTTTTCATATTCGTGATCTCAACCATTTTTGAGGTCACGTGTCACTTGTATATTTCATTTGATTTGATACACCTAGTATTTTTCCCCCACGGGTCATCATTTCTCCCCACCACTGCATCCTTCGCTTGGTGGGATCACCTTTATTTGTATCCATTTTTAAACCTAGTTCTTTCCTTTAACCATTCCGGAGTCCTTATGACCTCCGTTTTTCGCACCATTTGCACTGCCGGATTCATATTTCTGTGCCCGTGATGATGCTTGAGATCATTTCTCGCTCTCACCAGGACCAATATCAACATTGTGTCCCGACACCTTGTCGCCCCAGTTTGCGTACCACTTCGGCCGTTCTCCGTTTTCGACGTGCCTTATATCGCCGGATTCAGTTTTCCACGCTCATGATGATGCTCGAGATCATTTCTCGCTCTCACCTTTAGATTTTTCGGGCATTTTTTCCATGCCCCCCTCGTCACCTCGGTTTGCGTGCCACATCGGCCGTTCTCCGTTTTCGACGTACCTTATATCGCCGGATTCAGTTTTCCGCGCTCGTGATGATGCTCGAGATCATTTCTCGCTCTCACCTTTAGATTTTTTGGGCATTTTTTCCACGCCCCCTCGTCACCTCGGTTTGCATGCCACATCGGCCGTTCTCCGTTTTTCGACAATCCTTATGTCACCGGATCCAGCTTTCCGCACTGATGACGATGCTTGAGACCTTTTCTCGCCCTCATCAATCCATTTTTTGTTTGGTATAATTTTATCCCTTTTTTCGGGCCGAGCAACCCCTTTTACGAAAAAGGCACTTAGGGAGTTTCTGTTAAGCTCTTTTCTGACTCCTAAAACAATGAAAAGATCGCCGAGCAATCTTGCTTCCTTTCATGCTCGCTAAACGTATCTGAAAGGGCGTCTACCTGGTATAAGTTTACCCCTTTTCCGGACCTTGTAGACTAATTACGAAAAAGGTATACTCTAGTCACATCGGCTAGAAGAGTTCTCCATCCGCATCATTTTATGCTTTTTCGGGCCTTGGAGACTAAACTTACGAAAAAGAAACACCAACAGAGTCCACTTACCGTTTTCAGACTCTCTAAACATGAAAGCAACCATGAGCATGAGCCGTCCTGGGCTCACAAAATCCACAGGACCGTACCATTTCAGAGCACACTTTTATCCCTTCTTGGAGCTCATTAGAACTACGAAGAAGGAATCAATGGTGCCTCTTGGCACCACGACAGATCACATCTACTCATATGGCAGCTTCCCCATTTTGGTCGCCTTTGTTCAGAGTATTCTGCAGTATGTCACCTTGATAATCCCTCGACAGCACCTATCAGCTCGTCCTCCCCCCCAGAGTCAATATATACCATTCAGTCAAAGCAATGATCCCCACACCTACAAGTCAGTTCCCTACGCTGCCAGGTCAACCATGTCATCATGCTCTGAACAAAGGAAGTTTGAGTCTACCCACTTTTTGACCCAGTTATTTCCCATTCCCACAAGTATGTCAGTCCTACCATCAGTACATAGGTGAGCTGATCGATGGGAATGCCCGCCTCGTCCTTTATCAGAGATTATACCTCATTCATATTGAGGCCATGTAATATTTTTTGTTTTTGCAGCTTCCAAGGGCCGTGGCTCCAGTCTCCAACCGGTCTCTTCTCTCCCCTAAAACCCCAGAAAAAGACAAATGAACTATGATGTCTATCGGCCATACGATGAGCTCCTGCCCTCACACATCAGGGGGCAATCTGTTAACACCCAAAAAGTGCTCACTAGCTCATTTCCCTATTCACATGACCCATTTATCCACTTTTTCACCATCAGAGCCTCTGAAACCAACAAAAGGTCAACAAAAGACCTGAGTACACCCCTTTTTCCATTAAAAAAGATTATTTTCCCAAAAAAGCATAAAAAACCCTCAAAAAGGGTCCAAATTCCCAAAAATATCAAAAAGGGAATTAAAATATTATTTTTATTCAAAAAAGGAAAAAGGAGGGAAAAGTACCTAAACCATGTTGGTCAATACCATTTGGTTTCCACAAAACCACAAATGGTATTTCCCACCACCAAAACCTATAAAAAGGTGGTAGGGGCTCCTCATTTCACATCCATCCATTATCTCATCCTTATGCTGCTGAAATCTCCCCTGAGCATTTTAGCCATTGCAAACCACATTGGAGAAGAGACCATTGGAGATTGGAGTTGCTCATCCTTGGAGCCATTCAACCTCACCATTAGAGGTATTGATTCCGCAAGCACTTGCTTGCCCCATTCTTTCAATACAAATTCATTATTCTACATTGTCTTGTTCTTGATTTTAAATTATTTTTGTTATTTGCTTAATATCTTTGCTTAGATCCATGAATAGTCTTGTTTAGTTAGTTTATTGTTATTTATTTCCATTGAAACTGCTGCTACTAGTTAGCAGGTGCCCATAGCACTAAGCCTGGTTGCAAAACCGGGCCAACAGGGATATAATCCAAACACCTTCCCCAGCCCCATTTTTACTTAGATATCCATCAAAGTACATAGTCCACAACCCTTCTTCATTTTGTTTCTTCTCCAAGACCTCTTGTCTTTTCGCAAATTCCTCATCCTCCTTAACTTCAATCTGTACAGGAACTTCAGGATCAGTGTGTGGTCCATCATTGAAAAATATAGAGGAGCCCAAATCAGTATCAACAACATAAATATGATGATTTTCAGGCTTATCTTGACTACTGACCACATAGTCTAACCTCTTATCTCTATATAACCTTATGTTGCCTCCGAATAATGGTATAGTGGCATATGACATATCCATTTGCAAAGTTCCTTTCAATTTTGATGCCCAAGACCTTGATAACAACATGCCAAACTTGGCAGGGATGTTAGCTACTACAACATCCATCATAATGCTTTTAGCTAGAAGTTGTGTAAGGGTTACCACCATGTACTTTATCAATCCCATAAATTTGACCTTTCTAGAATCAAAAGAGTATAGGTCTTTGCAGGGCCTAATAACCTCCAAACCCAGACTTTCCACTATTGTCTTTGTCATTAGATTATGAGATGCACCAGAATCTATTAGTGCATTGTGCAAAATCATATTATGGATATTCAAACTTAGATAGAATGGGGGAACTTCTTCATCATCTGTATCTTCAATTTTAGGTCTGTTAACTTTTCAGAATTTACTTCAATCTGATCTAGGATCTTAACTGAGAGAACAACATGTACAGCAAATCTACAGCATATCAATCACGGACACAATAATGCAAGCACACAAGAGACACAGAGTTTACTTGGGGAAAACCATAAAGGTGAAAAACCCCAATAAATTCCTCAGAGATAGATAGAGCAATGATACAACCAGAATACAAGAGATAGTCTTCTCCTAGCAGCAGAGCCTCCTCCTCCACAAGTGCGCCACTCTCCCAAGTGTGAGTGAGAGAAAATAGAATGTGTAAAATGAGAGAGACACACTCTCTATTTATACACTAACTTGACTTGACCTTTACTCAACTAGGTCGGCCTCAACTTAACCACTTAACATATTGTTGACTGGGCCGACCCCCACTAGGGTGGTCTAATAACCCTTTGACCCACATGGCTGACCCCCAATAGGGTGGTCTAATAACCCTTTGACCCACATGACTTATACAACGCCGACCCCAACAAGGTGGTCTAATAACCCATCAAGTATAAGTTACGACACTTACAATATAAATGACGAGACTTCCATATAGAGGAATAATAACATCTCTATAGGAATACAATATACATATATGTGAAATACATTCCGAAGTTACATATACATCAACACTCCCTCTTAACTAGGAAGGTATTTCTCGACACAGGTCTTCTAGCACAAGTCATCTTCTCTGGATCATTGTCACTGCTGCTGCTATCTCAATCAATCTCTAAATCTACTCGTCATAGGAAGTTCTACAAATCCAATCCTTTTTCATACTGGATGTAGGCCCACCACCTGCAGGTCTTCGTCATCACTGGCCATACTGTGGAATCCTCAGGACTTATTACGTGCGTCACAAAACCTTGAAAGAGCATCCCAGGCTGTTACGAGCACACGACTCTACCTATAGGATCTCCCAGGGCCATATTATATGTGACCTCACCACAAAACCTTGCAAGAGAATCCCAGGCTGTTACGATCACACATCTCTACCTATAGGATCTCCCAGGGACAGATTATATGTGGTCACCACAAAACCTCGCAAGAGCATCCCAGGCTGTTACGAGCACACAGCTCTACCTATAGGATCTCCCAGGGACAGATTATATTTGGTCATGGAAAAACCTCGCAAGAGCATCCCAGGACTTATTACGGGCACACAGCCCAACCTATCGGATCTCCCAGGGACATATTATATGCCATAGGACAAAACATCAAAAGAGCATCTGCCAGATATCCCAGGGCTAGATTATATGCCATAGGAAAAACCTCGAAAGACTATCTGCAGATCTCCCAGGGCCAAATTATATGTCCTCCTAGAGCAAAACCTCGAAAGAGCATTTTCCAGATATCCCGGGGCCAAATTATATGTCATAGGCAAAACCTCGAAAGACTATCTGCAAATCTCCCAGGGCCAAATTATATGCTCATCTGCACAACCTGATCCACAACCATAGAGTATCAACCTGATACTCACCATACATCATCCTGATGTATACATGATCATCCTGATCATCATCACTGCAACATCCTGATGCATGTCATCTGGTGCAACATCCTGAAGCTCGTCATCCATGATCATCCTGAGCATCCAATGCATCTACCTGATGCATACCAAGTATCTACCTGATACATATCATCATACATGATCCACCTGATCAGATAGTGTATCCACCTCATACAAATACATGATACATATCACCATACATGATCCACCTGATCATACAATGTATGCACCTGATACATATACAGATACATGGTCTAAGCATCCAACATGATGCATATACAAAAATACATACACATGATCCAACCGATCATATCCAGCATCCAACATGATGCGTACATACATATAAATGATCCAACTGATCATATCCAGGATCCAACATGATGCATACATACATACATGAAAATCATCCAACTGATCATACAAAGCAGAAACCAGAACATCATCCTGATGCTCATCATCCAGCGCTTACATCCACAGCCATGTGAAGGATCCTCCTTCCAACATGCTTGGAATGGCTTCAGCAAATGTGTCCATCACTTATTCCTCGAAGTGTCATAAATCCGAAGAACACCAAGCCTCTCTCTGAAGTACTCGAACTTCACTCTGGCTAGTGGTTTCGTCAGCACATTTGCAATCTGCTCGTCGGTCGCAATGTACAGGAGCTTCACAGCTCCCCTCTGCACCATATCCCTGATATAGTGATATTTGATCTCTATGTGTTTCGACCTGTCATGAAACACTAGGTTCTCAGACAGCTTATCACAACTTTGGTTATCACAAAAGATACCAGTAGCATCCAATGGGAGATCAAATAACTTAGACAGTAGCTTCCGTAGCCATACTACCTCACAACTAGCTGAACAGGATGCAACATACTCTGCCTCAGCTGTACTCAGTGCTACGCAGGATTGCTTCCTGCTAAACCAAGAGATCACACCTGATCCCATACTGAAGCATCACCCAGATGTGATCTTCCTATCTGCATCATTGCCAGCCCAATTTGAATCAACATAACCCTGCAGCTTAAACTTTTGATTTTCTTCATACTTGAGCCCATAATCCACTATACCCTTCAGGTACCTCAGAACATGCTTTACAGCAACCAGGTGAACACTCCTCGGATCCGTCAGGAACTGGCTCAATGTGTTCATCGCAAAGCAAATATATGGTCTCGTGTTCGTCAGGTACATCAAGGACGCAATCATCTAACGATACATTGAGACATCAACCATCTCAGATGAAGCATCACAAAGAAGCTTCAGATTCGATGCCATAGGTGTGGCCATGGCCTTGCAATACATCATCCCGAACCTCTTCAGGATCTCTACTGCATACTTCCCTTGTCCAAGGAAGATTCCATCTGCACTCTGCCACACCTCCATTCCAAAAACAAATAGTGCATCATCCCGAAGTTCTTCATCTTGAACTCGGCAGTAAGATTCCGCTGTGAGTCGGAAATCAATCTATCTTCACCTGTAACAAATAGGTTATCCGCATACAAAATTAGTATCACTAGATTGCCTTCCTCAACCTTGTAGTAAAGGTTGGAATCCACTTTAATCTTGGTAAAGCCCAAAATGGATAGAAAGCTATCTATCCTACCATACCAAGTTCTGCACATATATGACTCCCTGTCATGTGTCTCAGAACCAAGTGGCTTCTCCACATACACTTCTTCTTCAACTACACCATTCAAGAAGGTTGTGTTGAAATCCAGCTAGTGTATCTTCTATTTCATCACTTTTATATTTCTCTATGCTGCCATCTGCAGCATGCTTGATCTTGATAGATCCATATGGAAGTCATAACAAACTTCCCTTCAGGACTTGGGACTACATCCCAAACATCGTTCTTCATGATCAACGGATCATGGCATTCTTCCCGTATCCTGGGAACTTCAATATCTTCAATAGATAATTTTGTTGTTGAACAAATGTTGTAGTTCTTCTTTTGTAGGTGATGGCATACGATCTTTCCTACACAACAAGTTAAATTGCATAATTAGAAAACATCTCATAGTTTTCAGAACAAATTCTTACACATAAAGAAATATGTCATACAGTCATGCAATTATCTTAGCCAATGCTTCAATACAACATTTATCCATATCCCGTAACTTTCTAGATGCCTTCCAATCTCTACTAGAACATTGTTAAGAGTGTGCACAACTCCCAACATGTCAGCAAAGAGGTTTCATTCTAGATAAGTAGCAATGGAATGTTGTACAGTGCCATAGGCCACTTACCCATGCATATTAGTAGTATATTGTTCATCAATGCAACTATTCTAATATGCATAATACACAAGCTAATTCTAGGAACATCAGTATATACATTATTGAACAGTATTATTTAAACAATAAAATATGCAAGTAATGACAATTCAAATACTTATCTTTGTTTGTTTGTTGGGTTGACTCCCTCTCAGTCTTTGCTTCTTTTCTGCAACTCCATTATTATGTGGATTGTGAGAAGTGGTCAACTCCCTCTAAATATCTGCATCCTTGCAGAAACTACTGAAGTGTGCTCCTTTGCTTTCTTGCAAGAACAACTAGAGTGTGCTCCCTCTTGATCTTTGCTTCCTGGATTACCTGTCCTTGAACTTACATCCATCCTTAATCACTATACATGCTTATTAGTATCATCATTGTGTTATCGTTGAGGTCTCATACATAATCACACATTTATTAGTATAATCTTAATATTACCAAAACACAATAATCTTAAACATGTATA
The DNA here is from genome assembly GCA_027924585.1 of Larix kaempferi. Lineage (NCBI taxonomy): Eukaryota > Viridiplantae > Streptophyta > Pinopsida > Pinales > Pinaceae > Larix > Larix kaempferi. Next base: position 3,614,464 of record BSBM01001126.1, read on the forward strand.
TTCATGATCATTCACAGATAATAAACATTAGTATTCAAGGTTTCAGGGAAGTCTTCTTTTACTCATACATATTCTTATTTGATCATAGGACTCTTCTGGTTAGTTGAATCATCAATCAAGATAAGAGATATAATATGCATAAAACCCGTGATTATTCAAACCTATACCTTCATGATTCTTCTGGTTAGTCATATCATCAATTATGGTAAGAAACATAATATGCATACAACCATGATTATTCAAACCTATGACTTCATGAATAATTATTATCAACAACACAACAGTATAAGATCCCAACACAAGGTAGGATTCTAGCTTGATATAGGAAAAACATACCTGGATTAGCATGCTAGCTAGTTATGTCTAACATACCCGCATAATGTCTTCTGGTTCTCTTCAGTGACTTGTGCTAGTAACCTGCATGTATCATAAGTTAACCATTGTATGACCAAGTTATACGTACCTCGAAAGTAGATCTTCTATGTGATCCATGACAATGGATGAATCTTTGTCTTCACGTCACCATGAGCATATGTTCTTGAAGTAGAACATGATTTGACTTTCTTGGTGTACCTTTTGTGTTAGCAAACAACATAAACCTCATACAACATCACAATGCATTAGTACAATCATAAGTGTCAAAACCTTAATCAATGAATATCTTCTATTAAGGTGATACGACAAGTCCAGTAATTAATCAAGATTGTACTGTAATGATATGAAGACAAACATATGATAAACTTAACCATGAAACATACCTGTAAGCCATACTTGTCAAGATTGCTTGTAATCTTCTTATGGAAGGCCTTAGCCTCATCTCCCTCTGAGACAGGAACTTCTTCACTTATGTAGGTGACCAATCCATCTTCTTCTAAGATCAATCCAATCCACTTGATTTGCAAGAACTGGACCTGGAGCTGGATTAGGGCTTGTCAAAGAAACCCCAAAAATTCAAACTTCCAAAAGGATAGAAATATCACCTTGATGAGCTGATCAAGTTGGTATATTTAGAATTTGAAAACTGCAAAGTTTCACCCCTCAAAATTGCCTTTTAGATTTCTGGATTCACTAGGGAGGACCCTGAATTAGGGTTTGAGTTTCTCAGAGCTTCACCAAACCAAAATATTTGATTCAAAACTCTAAGCTTCGGTTTTTCTGAGGAGCTTCCAGCTGTGGTCACAGATTTCCAAAATTCCAATTTTTATAGAAGCCCTAATTTTCCATCTTTCCGATCAAAGTCCCGAACTGGGGTTTGATCAAGCCCGGCCTTCTGCCCAACCAAAAAATATGATCTTGGTCTCTAAATTTTGATTTTTATGAGTAGCATCCAGTCGTGGTCTCTGATTACAAAAATTCCAACTTTCTCCGAAGCCCTAAATTCCGGAAGCCATGAATGAAGGTACTCAAAAATAATTCTGTTTTGACAGAAATATGTACTTGATTGTTTCTGGTGTAACTCCGAACATTTCGATCCACAGGGTCTAAAAATGCTTCCTGAGATAGCCCGACCTGTTATCTTTCCATCTGGACAGATCTGACCTCGATTGGATTCTCTGAGAGAGAGTTATGCCAGGTGTCGCAACGTGACCTGTTTATGGGATAATACAGGAGAGTGAACTTGTACGACGTGCCACGTGTCACTGTTTCAACTTCGGACTCTGAAAATTTTTCTTGAGATATCCTGACCTGTTATATTTCGATCCCGATAGGTTTGACCTCAATTGGATTCTCTGAGAGAGAGTTATTCCAAGTGTCGCAACGTGACCTGTTTATGGGATAATGCAGGAGAGCGAACTTGTACAGCATTCCACGTGTCACTGGTTCAACTTCGGCCTCTGAAAAATTTTCTTACGATAGTAAATTCTGTGTACTACCTGTCACTTTTTACGAAATTTCATTTGGAACTTCCTAGCCCAAGTTATGACGTTTTTCCCAAGGTCACCTGATTTTGACTCAAATCTGGAAGAGGCAGAAACCCTATATTGTACAGATCATAAATCACAAAGTACAACGAATTAGAGGTTTTCCTTTGGACAAAAGGTACATGGGGATCTAATATTCAAGCTGTAAAAGTTTCAGATCCGAAAACTTCTCCAAAACATATTTATAGCGAAAGTGCTACGATGACTGGTTTTTGCTATATCAAGCCCTAGCATCGTAAGTGCAACACGTGTCATACGTGCCATATCATGCCTTCTTTCAGGCTAGCTCTGATACCATGTTAACTTTTCAGAATTTACTTCAATCTGATCTAGGATCTTAACTAAGAGAACAACATGTACAACAAATCTACAGCATATCAATCATGGACACAATAATGCAAGCACACAAGAGACATAGAGTTTACTTGGGGAAAACCATAAAGGTGAAAAACCCCAATAGCTTCCTTAGAGATAGATAGAGCAATGATACAACCAGAATACAAGAGATAGTCTTCTCCTATCAGCAGAGCCTCCTCCTCCACAAGTGCGCCACTCTCCCAAGTGTGAGTGAGAGAAAATAGAATGTGTAAAATGAGAGAGACACACTCTCTATTTATACACTAACTTGACTTGACCTTTACTCAACTAGGTCGGCCTCAACTTAACCACTTAACATAATGCTGACTGGGCTGACCCCCACTAGGGTGGTCTAATAACCCTTTGACCCACATGGCCGACCCCCAATAGGGTGGTCTAATAACCCTTTGACCCACATGACTTATACAAGGCCGACCCCAACAAGGTGGTCTAATAACCCATCAAGTATAAGTTACGACACTTACAATATAAATGAAGACACTTCTATATAGAGGAATAATAACATCTCTATAGGAATACAATATACATATATGTGAAATACATTCCGAAGTTACATATACATCAACAAGGTCCAAAGACAATAGTGGGGGAATCATTTGTTACTTCTAAAATATCTAGCTGATAATCACCTTGATTCTTGACCATCTTAGTGATTTATTCCCTGTACTCATTGTTCCTCAACAAATCATTAAAGGGGATAGAAATTTTGACCTTTGATAACTCTAACTTCAAACTGAAAGATGAAATTGGTTTTCCTATATCAATGGGCTCTGACTGTTTACTTTCTTTTGGTTGTCGTTCCTTATTTCCTGGGTTCTTCTGTGTAGTAGCATCCTGCTGCTTTTCTTTTTGTTTTTTTCTGAATTCTGTTGGGTGTTGGAAAGCTGGTTTGGACTGGACTTTCCTCTATTTGTTACTACATCACGATTTCTCAGTTTTATTTTTATCTGAAAATCATCAATGGCATTCTAATAGCCTATCTGATATTATTCTGAATCTAGCTTTGGAATAGGACTATCATTTTCTTGGGTGAAAGAATTATGTTTCTTTTCATTTAAGTATATTTCAGGATCAATGTCATCAAAGTGATGAATCTGGTTATCCATTGGATCTTCTTGTCCTTCCTCATCAACCAAATTTTCTGGGAATGGTGGTCTTATTTTTTGATCTTCAGGGTTTCTTTGGTTTCTTTGAGGAAATGGCCTTCTGAAATTTGGATTCCTCACTTGATTTTCAGGTTGCTCTCGATTAGGTGGTCTGTTATCTAAGGCTAACATGTCCATCAATTTCTCCATAGTCTTCATCATCATTTCAAACTTAACATCACTTGTAGAGAAAGAAGCATAAGTGGATGGTTGGTTTTCTGGTCTTCTCTTATCTGCCTCAACTCTATTTTTCAATTTTTCTAAGGCCATTAAATTTGCTTCCACTTCTAGAGCATCCTTTAACATAGCTGAGAAAGTAGCCAACTTCCTCTCTCTCAATATAAATGAAAGCTCTCCATCAAAGGCATCTTCATAACGGATCTTAGCAGCACCTACCAAGGGTTTAATATCAGTTGGAATGGAGTTGTATACTCTCATAAATCTGCAAGAAAATTCATGTACATACTCAAAGTTCCCTTTCTTTAAATGGTCATATTGAGATAATATTTGTAAAGGGATCTTTTTTGCCTCCCACCTATCTAAAAACAATGTTTGAAAAGCTTCAAAGGTAGGGATAGATGTCGCTGGTAGATCTTTAAACCATCTCTTTGCCGCTCTTGACAAAATCTGAGCAAACAACCTCATCTTCACATCATCATCATCTACTTCTTCCAAATCAATGAAATATTCAAATCTATCCATATGATACCTTGTTGTAAAATTCCCATCTCCATCATAGAAAGAAATCCTCTATGTGTAGTTCTGAGGGAGGTCATGCAAAACAACTGTCAAAGCTAAGGGTGCAAACCTAGCTTCCATTGGTCTTGGTGGATTATGTGCTACAGGAGGGTTCTGAGGAGGATTTTGAGGATTCCGAGGAGGATTATTAGCTAGGTTTGTAGTATGTGGCTGAGAGGTTAGAGAATGAGAGTCACTTTCTTCAACCTCCGTCGTGGCTGAGAGGTTAGAGAGTGAGGGTCACTTTCTTCAAATCTAGAAGTCTTTGTCGTTTCAACCAGGTAAAATACAACTTTCGCTCCCTGACAATGGCGCCAATATGTTAGCACTCAAAATGACCCTTAAGGTTGTGGGAAAGGACACTTTGAGGTAACCACAAAACCAAGATTTAGGAAAGAGATTTGGCTTCCATATTTCCAGAGAGGGATCTCTCAATGTTTTTTTATCAAGGCCATATATATGAGTTAAAATTAAGATCAGATTGTTGTTTCGTTGAAGTAGGGTGAACATTCATTGGGAAATGGAGTCAAAATACTTAAGATGGTATAGTGGCAATGCTTTGCATAAGAATTCTTAACAGAGGCAGGGTAGTTACTCATTTACAGTCAAAAAGTTGTTTGTCTGGTGATATGGAAGAAAATAAGAACAATCCATTAACATAGAGCATTATAAGATGAATTCTGCATTAACTTTAGTAGAAAAAGGTTTATGGATGCTTGGAATCAAAGAAACAGAGAATAAACATATGAATTCTTCCTCAATATAGAATTATCCAAACATGAAAAGAAAACAATATGGCATAGATAACAAAGAAACATTCACATGAAGAAAAGGAGGTATAGACTGTAAACAAATAACACAATAATCTTTGCTTCAAATCCCTTGCTCGGTTCTACCCATTTTATTAAAGAAGTATCTCAAATTACATAGCACGAGGACTCACGGGTTCCAACCAACAACCCTTTACTCTCCATTACATATGAATATATATAGGAGGTGATAACCTCGGTTCTTTAGCTCGAAATATTCTAACCTAGCTTCCAAAACAAAAAGTTGTTACAAAAATTGATGACACCTATAGAAATAGGTCCATCCTCTCTGAGAATTAGTTACAACAGAAACAAAAAATGTTGACAAGTAGGATTAATATCCTTTACAAGGGCCCTCAAGCATTTACTAGCTAGTAACACACTCTAGTAAATAAACAAAAATCCTTGGTAACTACTTTCTTAGGCTGCAAATCTTCATGATCCTCGAATCTTCATGCATGCAATCTCAACTTGGACTTTCCATACTTCTCAACGGTATTCCACTGGTCTGGAGCTTGCAAGTCTGACGTGGCCACCTCCTTCAACAATACTCGCATCTCTGTATGATCCCTGTATGAATAGTTTTGAAGGTGTGTACAAGCCTCTTCGAAATTCAGGACCAAATCGAACTCCTTTGTCAACTTATCTACCACTGCTTTGCCAGACAGTGACTGGTTCATGCCAGCAAAGTCTGTATAATCTAACTTTCATCCCATTAACCTGTTTTGATATTCTTCTTGTGTCAGCATGGTGCCATCTTCTTCCCAAAAAGGTGGGAGTCCTTTCTTGAACAAGGGATCAAACATATCCCTGAAGAGCTTCATTTGGTGTGCCAAGATGTCTACCCTGACTTGAATTGCATCCACCTGGTGATAATGATTCACCACCTTCCTTGCCCAAATAATAGTATACAATCTATCTTTTATGTTAGTTTTTTTTAACTCTTATGTAGTCAACCCATTCAGAAACTCTATGGAATTTGCAGCACACTCCACAGGCTTCTTATTTTATTTCTCATTCACTGATGTCATACTTTGCTTAGCCAATTTTATTATAGCTTATTTGTCCAGGACAAAGTCAAGGTAGGGCCTTAATTTGTCTGCCTCAGCAACGATGTCATCCCAAATAACCTGCTTGGCCTCCTGTAGTGATGTTTTCCCAGTAGCCTATTTTACTAATTCATCATACTAGTTAACTTGTAATTCTAGGTACTTGGCTTCCCAAATCTTCCTCTCCTACTCTTCCTCTGTAACCCTGCTTTCCATGTATGCATTTAGCTTCTGCAACTTTACTACTTCTAGGTCCTTTAGAATTTCCTATGCAATGGCTTTCACAATGGAGAAGTCACTGGATTCAATGGAGGAGGGGGTGATCATATTCTCCAGCTCTTTTCCTTTCTCTTCCAGCATCCTTTCCAAATCTTCAAACCTAGCCTTCATATTTTTCTCACTCTCTACCATAAGAGCCATATCCTTTTTCCATTGATTTTCTTTCTCTTCAAACTTTAGTAACTTGGCCTTATAGTCTGTTAGTTCATTCTTCATCTTTTCTCTTTTCTCCTCAAGCTCTTTCAGCTCAAATGCCTCTATCATCTGGGTGGAAGGGATCTTTAATTTCTTCTTCAATGTTTGAATATCATTGTCTGTCTCATCCAGTAGCTTTTGTATACTATCCCTCTTGTCTTCCTGGCTTTCAGTAGCCAATAATGCAGTCTACATATTTTTTATTTGTGCCTTGTAGGATTTGTTCTCCACTCTCTACTATCTGAGCTAATTTCCAACCTTATTCTCACTGGTTTGCAGTTTGGACAGCTCTAGTGCCGCCTTTAGCAACTTGGCATAATCTACATCCCATGTTTCCTTGTGAATATGGATCATTTCAGGTATGGGAATGTATTCTAAGTTCATCTTTAATTCAGTGGCCTTACTCTTGGCAGCTAGTGCCAAATTCAAGGTGTTTTTAGCATGTCTCCTGCTGGTGAATAAGGATAACTCTTTGCTAGAGATCTATTTGACCTCTGCATATAACTTTGATTCCTCTGAATCCTCCTCTTTTCTCCCTTTATACTCATCCAATAATTCCAGTCTACTCTTGCTTTGTGCAACAGTTTCAACAGCTGCTCTATCAAATACATATTCCTTCACCTCGAAGGCAGGAACCTTAGCCTTCACTTGTTTCTTCTTGCCTTGACCAGTTATCATCGGTACCATCTATTGCCAAAGTTATTCTACTTTCTTCCTTTTTGAAGCTCTCTTTGTCTCCTCATCTTCCACATCCATGGGATCAATGACTTAAAATTTGTTGGATCCTCCAGAGCCACTGGAAAGTGGTATAGTTTCTCCAACTGCTCGGACCAAGCTAGAGGAGCTAGGTAGTGGGAATATGGTTTTCTGCATCAGAGAAGTGGAGTCATCTTGTACATCCACATCCATCTGCCCTTTGCTGGGATATTCCAACCAGTTGGAAGTGTCTTCCATACCTGCAATCTCATAGTGTACAAAACCTTTTCTGTTACTTTCTTTCCTTTTGTTTGAGATGATGTGGTGGGGGTCATAGTTGATGGCTGCCTTTGTTCAGAATCCCATCTCTCTTAACACACACTCAAGGGTTGAAATGGAATCCTTTCTCTTGGCAATGAATGGGCCTACATCCCATGGGAAATCTATATATGAGGCTTTCTTATGATCCAAAAAGTGTTCAGTTTCTACTCTTAGCTTCTTCCTAATGAATTCCAGTGTAAATATTCTAGGAGTTAGAAAGGTTGGCAGTACATAGGGTGAATGAGCAAACCCATAAATTTTGATTGTTGTGTTGTGTTTTGAGAGGAACCAGTCACCTATCTTCTTCTCAGGATAAGGTTGCAACATCTCCCTCATTTCTGTTAACACTATGGGCAGTTTCTTCTGAAAGAAAACATTGTAAACCTCAGACATGAGGTTGTTCATGAATTTACCGTAGTCTATGAGCATTTCCTGAGTGAGCATCATCTCAGTTAGATGCAAATTCTCTTCATTAAAGGTCAGGAACATTCTTAGCAGATATGACAGGAATCTGAAGCTTCTAGTTTTGTGGAAGTCCACTAGCTGAGAATGGATATTCTCAGCTAGGGACTCATCAAATTTAAGGTAGGCACACTGGATGGACTAACTAGGATCATCATACTCAAGTGGACATGTGTTGATGACAATCAATAGGTGCATTAAAGGCTCATTGATATACATGTCTGTATCTAATCCTAGGAACTAGCTCAACATAGTTATAACACATTTGGATTCTTCAGTAAAGAAATAGATTTCAACTAGGAAGGCATGGCTCTGCAATTGGACACTAGGTTTCAGGCAGGCCCTATAGAAACTTTGCTTCAATTAAACTGTGGACTATCTGAAATACTAAATTAGGGCTTCTTCCTTGTATTCTTTGTATTTTTGGCAAAACTCATTCGAGATTGACATGGTTTTCCTAACAGTGATGGGATTGACTGGGCACATGATCTTTGAACTGGGTGCGTCCATAATTACCCTCTCAGAGGAGGAGTAATTGGTGGCGCACTAGTCGACGAACTCAAGACAGTTGAGGGTTTGGTCGACTGCAAATAAATGGAAAAATGACTGGTAAACCTTATGCACATCTATATTTCATTCCCTAATCAGCTTCAATCTATCATTTACTATCTCAATGGGTCCATTTCTCAAAACTGTATCATAAACCTCATTATCTTTATCTTCTAATAGTTTGTCTATCTTCTGGTGCTAGAAACCTAGGGGCTCTACCTCTCCTAGCTAAGCCATTTAAATAGTCTTCTAGTGAGACAAGACGCCTACCTGGTTACTGACAGCTGCTCTGAGCTTTTGTATGAGTTGTCTGCTTTTGCACAGTCATCGTCTGTCGTTTTCCAATGCACAGGACAAATAGTATCCAGATCCCCATGCAACACTTTTATATTATTTATATTTTGTTATAAATCTTGCCTCTGTCACAGTGAAAAAGGATTGCTTTTCCATTCATCTACCCAATCAACCCTGCATCGTTGATCCTTTCCTTTGTTTAACTCCACAGCTTTCCACGGTGCTTCGCTCTTCAGAAGGCTACCTCCTCATACCTTAGATATGCGTAGTCACTACCAACCGTCGATCTGGCCCCGGTCTGCATCTTAGCTGTCCAAAGGTGCATCCTTTACCGAGGTTCAAAAATTTGGAACATGCTGATACTCCGTGCATGTTCAATCTGCGAACTAAACCTCCGCCGTTGATGCCTTTCCCCACCAAATCTGTACCGTCGCAACCTGCGGGGCCTACCTCCACTTCCCAAATCTGAAAAGTTCATTACCTCGTGCATGTCTAATCACTGCAGTACTTGTCGTCCCTTGATCTATCCTTCCACCTGTTGATCTGATTTCCAACTTGCTCGAGGGCTAGCAACACTCTGCCCACACTTAAACCTCTCCATCTTACTTTTGTGGAGAGCGGTTGTGGCCATCGATCTTCATCGCCCTAGATCCACCCCGTTCACTTGTGCCATCATATAACTGCGGGCGGATTTTTTGTATTTTACCCACATTTGTAATGTTAAAACCCAATTTCTTGCGCCATTTTTATTCCCAAGCTAGAAATAAGCACATAGAGATCTCATTTAGTCTTCTTTGGTTCATATGACCTAAAAACTGAGGCCTTACTCATTCTTTCATGGATCTAAACCCTTCTACTCGTCCAAGACAAAACTGGTGCTAACAACTGGCTCCAAATGGGGATGATATCCTCCCTGTGAGGTAGCAAAGAACCCCATAGACCCAGTGCCTGATCCAATGGGTTGCTCTCAAAAACTATGAACCACTATTTTTCACTTTTTTCTGAACATAAAAAACAAAGCAGAAGAAATGGCTTTCCCTCCAGATCTCAGGGCCTTCTCTTCGGGCTTCAAATCTCTTGTTTTACCATCTATACAAATTCAAATGTAAATAAATATATACAAACTACGATACAAAGGTTACCTTTCATCCTTAGGACAAGTAGTGCTTCAGAAATATGCCATTTACAGCGCCTCCTGTCAATTGAGACCCATCTTGAGTGTCCAAAATGAAATAATTTACACCTCTATATGTTGCAATGATGTATGGACCTATCCACATATAATCAAAATTTCCATGCTTATGCTCCCTGGGAGCATTCCACTTTAAGACCAAATCATCAATCTGGAATTGTTCTTCTTTCACCTTCCTATCAAAAGTATTTTTCATTTTCTCTTGATGCGCTTATACTTTGTCATAGGCTTTGTCTCTCATCTCATTCAATTCTATTATCTGATTTATTCTTCTATGCACATGATTTGGTTCATACTCATGCCCCTGCAACAATCTCACCACTGGCAACCCTAAAGATGTTGGAAAAAAACTTGTTGATGCCCCGAAAATCGTAGCATCAAGCAGCAAGGGATTATCCCCTGTAAGCAAGCCCAATTAGATCGCTCACCGTTTGGTGTGGGGAATCCGTCCGGTTAACGGTTCCGACTACCGTAAGATTTAAAGATTCTTGTTCTTTACACCGGTTGCGGCCCGATCCACCGTTTAAGTATTTTATTTTAAAGATGAAATGCAAGTGCCCTAAGCTAAATGCAAGTAACTAATCTAAATTAACCTAAAACAATATAAGCAAATCTAATCTATCCTTGCAAGGAGCAAACTGTACAGATGAGTAATAAACTGCAAGAAACACCTAAAGATCACACAGATAGCCATTTAATCATAAATATGTGCCTACAGCAGAATATGATAGATATTGAAGATAGCTTCAAATTATTTAATACATTCCATTACTCATATAAGAGAGACATCATTGTAAAGGAAAAGAGAAAGATCATCCATTACACAGAAATAATTCATAACAGCAAAGAAAGATCTCACTATAGTATGTGAATGCTACAGGAATAGTCCAACAAACATTCAACACACATTTCCAGGCAAAAACGTCTTCTCTAGGCTTTCATTAGGCAAAATCCAGTTTCTTGGAGCAAGTAGCAAAGTAATTCGTAAAAGGTAGAACATTTCTTTCACCTGCAAAAAGTCCTCTAATCTTCCTCTGTTCTGCTATTTATAAGTTTACAAATTGCTCCTTGAGTTGACAGGTGTACCCTAAACTCTAGAACCTTCTAATTTGTCTTTAGTGCACAACTACAAATCGTGGAAAGCCTCCCATATAAGACAAAATAAGAGCCAGTTGTCTCTGCTATCTCATTGGGTCTCTCTTCTTCTGCTGGCTTGCTCACTTCAACAGGCTCGCTTGCTTTTGTACCCTGGTCTATCTCAATCTTAGCAGCCTTTTCTTTCTTTCACCTTTCTAAGCATGTCAAACCTGCATTAATCAAGGTGGCACGAAATAAACATTCGACATATTCATAAGCAATTCATATTGCAGACGTTATCTAATTATCAAAAATAAGCAATAGCAAGTAAGTTAGAAAGTTTGCAGGTTTTGCTGCTTAGCAATTCAACTTAACGCTCAGGCATAATGAATGGCATTGAAAGGCATTCACAACACTCAAGAGTTGCGATGGCGCGGGACTGGTGCAGTGGCACGTTTAAGCGCAGCGCTTGCGATCGCGGTGGGGAAAATATCACTAGGACCTGTGCCCAAGAGATGTGCCAATGACAAGGTTTTCTCAAAGAGTGTGAAGTTGGAGGGAGTCTTAAGGTTTGGTTATACGCACTGGGAAAAGGAGATATTGTTAAGTCTTGCACCCAAAAGATGCACCAATGACCAAGTGAACGGGATCGTGAACGCAGTGGTGATTTTTTGGCTATGTCCTGCGTGCATAGCAACAGTCTTAGTGTTAAACTCTGTGCTGATGGGTTGTGCCAAGAATGGACTTCGAGGAAAGACGAAGCGCGGCTATGGAAGCGGGATCTATATGGATAATCCTTGCGCCTTTGGTGCAAGTTTTAGTCACAAAATGTGCGCTAACGAGAACTGCACCAATGAGCCATAAAGAAAAGACTTAAGAGATTTTTTTGTGTTCGTGATATTAAGGACAAATCCTGCGCGAATGGCGGTCGAGATATGGTTACTAATTGTGCTAAGCAGCATAAGCTAACGGCGGTCGGTTTACATTTATACTTTGTTGCTTAGCGCATAATTTATGATTAGAAATTGCGCTAAAGGGAGGCCTTCATATGCTCAACATTTGCGCCAAGCAGAAGAGCTAGACTTAGACTCTGCGAAAGAATCATGCATTGATATAGCGCAGGTTTTAAACCTAAAGTTTGCGCGTCGACGGAGGACTTAGCTGAAAAGTCAAGATTTGGCAAAAAGGTGGAAGTTTAAGACCCAAAAACAAATGTGCTTTAAATGTGAGAAATAAGCCTGAAGTTTGTGCTTTTGAAAGCGCAAAGTTAAATCCTTTCACTTGCGCCTTTGGTGCAGAAACATAAACTTTCAATCTATGATGTGAAAGCGTGCATAGTTAATCTTTAAACCTGCTCCATTTAATGCGCATAGTTAAGCTTTTAAAACTGCACGTTGTTTTTGAAGGTAATAGAAGGAAAATTCCTTAGAGAAAATAATTGAGAAAACTTTTGGAAAGCAAGTGTTGAAATTTTTCCAGGTTAAAGAGAAAAAATAAGCCTGAAAGACAAAGATAACACTTTCTACAAAACGTGCAGAAGGAGGGGCCCCAAATACCTTTAAAATTTTGGGGAAGGATGTTGCAGCAACAACAATTGGTGAATCGCTGGCGAACACAGATCTCTGAAAAACTCTCTCTTATCCATAGGAAATTTTAAAAGCTGCTCACCTTATGTGCAATAGTCGGCTTGAGCATTTGAATTTCCACGAAGGAAGTGATCACTTCATCCGTTGGTCATTAGGAAAGGGGAGCTTCGATAAAGACATCCTTAAAACTCTCCAAGGGCCAAAATATGGGGTTCATTTTTTAGAAGATCCATCTTTCAGATGACCATTGTCATTGGACTCCACAGGATTGTAACAACATATCGTAGACAATATTCTCTTATTCCTCATTCCCATGCTGCTTGCATCCTTTTGGATGTTCTTTAATTAGCGACTTTTGTCGTGTGAGTATTCCAGAAAAATTTCTTCAAGACTTAGCCATTTTCCTGAGTTCTTCAATCCATTGATGTCCTTTTGTGTGAGCAAGATATTTTCTTGGTTTCTCGTGCTGACGGACGTAGATGAAATCTGTTGGGCATTTTGGTGTGGTTGCTTAAATTAAAAGTCTTTATTGTTCTCAGCCATGCTTTAATGGAGGCGAGATTTTCTGGAAAACAGACTCTTGATTATAAGCTCTTTTGGCTTTAGATTTGTAGCATGGAGTCATTTTAATACCCTATGCCTTCGAGATGTGCTTCCTTTCTATGGGTATAACTACAAGGATCTTCTTGAGATGCTTATAAATGTGAGGGTGGGTGGAGCCCGAAGATAGTGATAAAGATAATCATGAATTTTTTCTATTAAACAAGGGTTAATGCGACCAATAGAAAAGGATCTCTTCATTCTAGAAAATGATCAGCAAAGCCAAAATGCATAGATAAACTTTCTTTTGAGGGTACATTTCCATCTTCATGAGTTGTGAGATTTCTTGAGAGATCTATCTTCATGAAAGGCCTAAATGCAGGGTTAGCGGGAAAAAACTATACAAAGGAAAGGGGAGAGGGAAAACTCAAATATTCAGAAAAGAGGACAACTTGGATGAAACAAACAAAAAATAAGGAACTAAAGTAAAAGTAAAAATAAAAAGAACAAAGCCTTTATTTATGTACAGAAAACCTCAACGAGACTATGCAAAGTATTTTTTCAAGGCGAGGCCGTTGAGGGGAAGGGTTACTTCCTATCCCTGGAGGTCTGTTAGCTTGTAAGTGGATGGGCCGAGCTTTGCATAAATTTGGTAAGGGCCTACCCATAAGTGTTGGAATTTCGTGTGCATTCCCTTGCCTTCGTGATGATGGTCCCATTTCAGAACTAAATCTCCTACTTCAAAACTTCTTTTACCAGACTTCCTTTTATTGAACCATCTTTTGACTATATCTTGGTGTTGGTGGAATTGGTTCTTGGCTTTTTGTCGGGCTTCTTCAAGTTGAAGCAGGGTGTCAATCCTGGATTGTAAAACCTGACTACCAGACCCTCGAGAGGCTTGGGACAACTGCAAGGATGGAAGTAAGATGTTGGGAGGGAGGATGTCTTCCTTGCCATAGACAAGTGTGTAAGGGGAAACCCCTAATGCATTCTTTGGAGTCACCCTATCTTCCCATAAGGCGTTTGGGAGAGCTATATGATAGCTTCGCTGATTTTCAATCATAGTCTTCTTGAGAATCCTGATGAGGTTCTTGTTTGAAGATTCATCTAGTCCATTTTCCTGGGGGTAGTAATTGGCCGAATAATGCAATTTAATTCCCCTTTCATAAACAAATTCATTTATTTTAAAAGATGAGAAATAAGTGGCATTATCAAATACTAGGGAAATTGGAACCCCAAACCTGGTTATGATGTTCTCTTTCAAGAAACTGATGACTGCATCTTCATTGATCTTACACAATGGGGTAGCCTCTGTCCATCTGGTGAAATAGTCGGTGGCTGTCAAGATGTATCGGTGCTGCAAAGAAGAATTTGGTTTTATCTCTCCGATGACATCTATACCCCACTGTTCGAAAGGTTCTGAGATGATAACCGACTGCAAGGGTCCTGCTGCCTTAGGTAATTTCTCAGCACTCCTTTAGCATATATCAAAGTTTCGTGCATAAGTATGGGCATCGTGGAACAAAGTGGGCTACTAATAGCCAGCTCTCAGTATTTTGTGAGTTGTTCTCTCTCCTGAATAATGTCCACCAGTAGGGACATCGTGTAACTCCTTGACGACTTTACTTGCATCTTCTTTCTCTAAACATCTGAGAAAAACTCCATCATAATTTTTTCTGAAAAGTATTCCGTCAATGATCGATAAGCTACTAAATTTAAATGGAGGGCCCTTCTTTTTTTAGAACTCCAGTGTTCTGGAAAGTAACCTGACTGCAAATAATGCACTAAATCTCTATACCAAGACTCAGGAGCAGTGAAGACAGGACAAACCTCAATTACATTCATTTCAGCCTCATTTTTCCAATCTATTCCTTCGTCAGCTGGATTTTGCGTGAGCAACTTGCACAAACTTTGACCCTTTATCATGGTAGCTGGCTTGAATTCCAAGTCATATTCTTGAAGAGCTGTAACCCAGTTTCCTTTCCTTTCTCCCTGTTAGTTTTTCAGAATTTACTTCAATTTGATCTAGGATATTAACTGAGAGAACAACATGTACAGCATATCTACAGCATATCAATCATGGACACAATAATGCAAGTACACAAGAGACACAGAGTTTACTTGGGGAAAACCATAAAGGTGATAAACCCCAATAACTTCCTCAGAGATAGATAGAGCAATGATACAACCCAAGCATAAGAGATAGACATCTCCTAGCAGTAGCTTCTCCTCCTCCACAAGTGCGCCACTCTCCAAAGAGTGTGTGTGAGAATAGAATGATCAAATAGAGTGCCTCCCGCACTCTATATATACTTGACTTGACTTGCCTAATAACCTTTACTAAGTCGGCCTTAACTTAACCACATAACATAATGCTGACTGGGCTGACCCCCAATAAGGTGGTCTAATAACCCTTTGAACCACATGGCCGACCCCCAATAGGGTTGTCTAATAACCCTTTGACCCACATGACTTATACAGGGTCGACCCCAACAAGGTGGTCTAATAACCCATCAAGTATAAGTTACAACACTTACAATATAAATGACGACACTTCCGTCTAGAGGAATAATAACATCTATAGGAATACAATATACATATATGTGAAATACATTCTGAAGTTACATATACATCAACACTCCCTCTTAACTAGGAAGGTATTTCTCGACACAGGTCTTCTAGCACAAGTCTTCTTCTCTGGATCATCATCAGCGAATCATCATCCTCGAATCATCGTCATCGTCACTGCTGCTACTATCTGAATCAATCTCCAATCTACTTGTCATAGGAATTTCTACAGAGCTAGTCCTTTTTCATACTAGATGTAGGCCCACCACCTAAAGGTCTTCATCATCACTGTCCATACTGTGGAATCCTTAGGACTTATTACGTGAGTCAAAAAAACCTCGAAAGAGCATCCCAGGACTGATTACGAGCACACAGCTCAACCTATCGGATCTTCCAGGACCTTTTACATGCTACTGCACAACCTGTCCATGGCCACAGAGTATCATCCTGATACTCATGATCATCGTTCATGAAGCACAACCCAGATGCACATCACACAACACTTACATCTACGCCACGGGAGAACACATCTACAACCATGCGAGAATGGCACAACACTTATATTGCAGCCATGGGAGAACTCTACAACCATGCTCAAATGGCCCAGCACTTATATCGTAGCCATGGGAGAACACATCTACAACCATGCTCGAATGGCCCCAGCACTTATATCATAGCCATGGGATAACACGTCTACAACCATGCCCGAATGGCCCTGGAAATTACATCACGACCATGGGAGAACACATCTGCCACCATGTCGAAAAAGCCTAGCAATTACATCGCGACTATGGGAGAACACATCTACAACCATGTCCGAAAAGCTCATGTGCATCTGTGTCTTCGGAACTCATCACACATAATCCAACTGATTATGTAATGTATCCACCTGATACATGTCATCACATATAATCATCGTGATCATCATTACTGCATCGTCCTGATGCATGTCATCCAGGGTATTGTCTTGATACTCATCACACATGATGATCCTGATCATCGTCACTGCATCATCCTAATGCATGTCATCTGGACCAACATCCTGAAGCTCGTCATCCATGATCATCTTGATCATACAATGCATCCACCCGATGCATACCAAGTATCTACCTGATACATATCATCATACATGATCCACCTGATCATATAATGTATCTACCTGATACATACACAGATACATGATCCACCTGATCATACAATGTATCCACCTGATATATATCAACATACATGATCTACCTGATCATACAATTGTATCTACCTGATCATACAATTGTATCTACCTGATCATACAATCGTATCCACCAGATACATATACAGATACATGGTCCAAGCATCCAACATGATGCATATATACATAAATGATCCAACTGATCATATCCAGCATCCAACATGATGCATACATACATAAATGATCCAATTAATCGTAACAAGCATCCAACATGATGCATATACATATACAGAGCAGTGACTGGAGCATCATCCTGATGCTCATCATCCATGATCATCCTGATCATCATAGCATCGTCCTCTTCAGATCATCTCATCATCCACGAACCACAACCCAAATGCACATCATCCAACACTTACACCATCGACATGGGAGAACACATCTACCACCATTCGGGGAAGGCTCCAGCCCTTACTTTTTCACCATGGGAGAACACATCTACCACCATGTGAAAAATGTCTTCATCCCTTACATCTACACCATGGGAGAACACATCTACCACCATGTGAGAATGGCTCAGTAATTACATCACGACCATGGGAGAACACATCAACCATGTCATAAAATCTCATGTGCATCTGCATCTTCTGGACTCATCACTTCCCTTTGGAAGGAATCTCGATCTAAAGTGCACCAAGCCTCTCTCTAAAGTACTCAAACTGTACTCTGGCCAACAGCTTGGTCAATACATCTGCAACCTTCTCATCCATCACAACATACTCTGCTTCGGCTGTACTCAGTGCTACGCAGGACTGCTTCCTGCTAAACCAATAGATCACACCTGATCCCATACTGAAGCAACACCCAGATGTTCTCTTCCTATCTATAGCACTATCTGCCCAATATGAATCAACATAACCCTACAGGTTAAACTTTTGATTCGCATCATACTTGAGCCCATAGTCAACCATACCCTTCAGGTACCTCAGAGTATGATTTACAACAACCAACTAAACACCTCTGGGATCCGTCAGGAACTGGCTCAATGTGTTCATCGCAAAGAAAATATCTGGTCTAGTGTTTGTAAAGTACATAAGGGACCCAATCATTTGACGATACACAGTGACATCAACCGGATCAGATGAAGCATCACACAGAAGCTTCAGGTTTGATGCCATAGGTGTGGCCATGGCCTTGTAGTCCATCATCCCGAACCTCTTCAGGATCTCTATTGCATACTTCCCTTGTCCAAGGAAGATTCCATCTACACTCTGCCACATATCCATGCCTATAAAATAGTGCATCATCCACAGGTTCTTCATCTTGAACTCAGCAGCAAGCTTCCGCTGTGTGTCGGCAATCAATCTATCCTCACCTGTAACAAATAGGTTATCCTCATACAAAAGTAGTATCACTGGATTGCCTTCCTCAACCTTGTAGTAAAGGTTGGAATCCGCTTTACTCTTGGCAAAGCCCAAACTGGATAGAAAGCTGTCTATCCTACCATACCAAGTTCTGCACATATATGACTTCCCATCATGTGTCTCAAAACCAAGTGTATTCTCTATATACACTTCCTCTTTGACTGCACCATTCAAGAAAGTTGTCTTGACATCCATCTGGTGTATCTTCCATTTCATCACTGTAGCCAGGGAAAGTACTAATCTGATGGAAGTGTACCTAGCTACAGGAGCAAAAGTCTATTCTGTTGAGATATTGTAACTTCAAAGAATATTATATTTGTACTTTATTATTCCGGAGATGATTCATTCCTCCGTGAAGATCTTATTGTATATCCGGAGATGTTTATTCCTCCATCGGAATGTGGTAACTTGGGTTATTAGACTTCCCTAGTGGGGGTCGGCCCTGTATGTGTTATGTGGGTCAAAGGGTTATTAGACCACCCTAGAGGGGTCGGCCCAGTCAGTTATAATGGGGTATTTAACCTAATGGTTAAATACAAGCCTACATGTACTTGTGTAAAATACATATCAGAGTAGTGTATAAATAGAGGAGGTGTGTTCCTCATTATACACATTCACTCACTTGAGGATAGCGCACTTGTGGAGGAGAGGTCTGCTATTGTGGAGGAGGAGATCATGTCTCAGAGTTTCATCTTTGTATATTGATGGTCATCTATATTGAGGAAGCTTTGCTGGGTTTTCTACCCCATGAGGGTTTCCCAGGATAAATCTCTGTCTCTTGTGTTTATGCTGTGCTTGTTGTTTCTTCAGTGATCCTGTATATGCTATTATTGTGAAATGGAATGTAATGCTGCTATTTTCTGTCTTAGCATCTTGAATTTTAACATGGTATCAGAGCTAACCTGAAGGAAGACAAGGTATGGCACTAAAGACACTTGCTTTACTTACGACAATTTGAAGGTTAGGGTTTTACATAGCAAAAACCAGTCATCGTAGCACTTTCGCTATAAATCCGTTTTGGAGAAGTTTTCGGATCTGAAATTGTTACAGGACGAAGCTAAAATCTCCAGGTACCTTGTGTCCAAAGGACAACCTCTAATTCGTTGTACTTTGGGATTTATGATCTGTACAATATAGGGTTTCTGCCTCTTCCAGATCTGAGTCAAAATCAGGTGACCTTGGGAAAAAGGTCATAACTTGGGCTAGGAAGCTCCAAATGACATTTCGTGAAAATTGACAGGTAGTACACAGACTGTACTATCTCAGAAAAAATTTTCAGGGGCCGAAGTTGAATCAGTGACATGTGGCACGCCGTACAAGTTCGCTCTCCTGTATTATCCCATAAACAGGTCATGTTACGACACTTGGAATAAATCTCTCTCAGAGAATCCAATTGACGTCATACCTGTCAGGATGGAAAGATAACAGGCCGAGCTATCTCAGAAAACTTTTTCAGAGGCCGAAGGTCAAACAGTGACACGTGGCATGCCGTACAAGTTTACTCTCCTGTATTTTCCCAAAACAGGTCACGTTGCGACATTTGGCATAACTCTCTCTCAGAACATCCAATTGAGGTCAGAACTGTCAGGATGGAAAGCTAACAGGTCAGGCTATCTCAGAAAACTTTTTCAGACCCTGTGGATTAAAAATTTCGGAGTTACACCAGAAACAATCAGGTACATATTTCTGTCAAAACAGAATTATTTTTTGGTACCTTCATTCATGGCTTCCGGAATTTAGGGCTTTGAAGAAAGTTGGAATTTTTGTAATCGGAGACCACGGCTGGATGCTACTCATCAAAATAGAAATTTAGAGACCAAGATCAGAATTTTTGGTTGGGAAGAAGGCCGGGCTTGATTAGACCCTAGTTCGGGACTTTGATCAGAAAAGTGGAAAATTAGGGCTTCTGTAAAAATGGGAATTTTTGAAATCTGTGACCACGGCTGGAAGCTCCTCAGAAAAATAGAAGCTTAGAGCTTTGGATCAAACCTTTTGATGGGGCAAAAGAGTGGGCTTCATCAAACCCCAGTTCAGGGTCACGTCCAGTGAATCCGAAAGTTTCAAAGGCAAAATTAAGGAGTAAAACTTTGCAGTTTTCAAATTCTGAATATACCAGTTTGATCAGCTCATCAAGGCGCATATTTCTATCCTTTCAGAAGTTTGAAATTCAAAGTTTGAATTTTTTTTTGGTTTCTCTGACAAACCCATATCCAGCTCCAGGTCCAGTTCTTGCAAATCAAGTGGATTGAGTTAATCCTAGAAGAAGATGGATTGGTCACCTGCATAAGTGAAGAAGTTCCTGTCTCAGAGGGAGATGAGGATAAGGGCTTACATAAGAAGAATACAAGCGATCTCGACAGGTATGACTCATCGAGGTATGTTTCAATATTTGTCCATGATTAAGTTTATGGTATGTTTGTCTTCAGGTTATTACAGTTAGTACAATTTTGATTTTAGATTTGTCGTATAACCTTAACAAAATTATGAATGCATGATAGAAGATATTCATTGGTTAGGGTGTTGACACTTATGATTGTACTAATGTATTATGATGTTGTGTGAGGTTGATGTTGTCTGCTAACAAGATACAGGTACATCACAAAAGACAAATCAGGTTCCATGACCATGAAAACATGAAGACAAAGACTCATCCATAATCTTTGTTCTACTTACGAGGTATGTATGACTTTGTTATATTATGCTTAACCTATGAGACATGCAGGTTCTAGCTCAGGATCTCTAAATCATTGAAGAGATTGTTTAGGTATGTTGTACATAACCAAGTAGGTATACTAATCCAGGTATGTTTCCCATGAATCTTACCTTGTGTTAGGATCCCTTATATAAGTATACTTGATATGATTGGTTATGCTTATTCATAAAGTTAGTAATCAAGGGTTTATGCATGATTTAATTAACCAGAAGAGTACTATGATCAAAACAAGAATATGCATGAGTAAAAGAAGACTTACTTGAAACCCTGAATACTAATGATCATGACTATACATATTCAAGATTATTTATAATTAGAATGTTTTGAGAATATACTAATGAATGAATGTTTGTGTATGAGATCATGAGGATGACACTAGTGCACACTTGAGCATGCACAGTGGTACAGAATGAATAGAAGTTCAAAGGACATATAGAAGATCAAGCGGGAGGCAACCACACAAACATAAAAGATAAGTATTTGAGTTGTTATTTGAAATAGTAAATGATATTTCTTGTATGCATATTTGTATTCCTAGAACATATCATGCTGAGTGCAAACATTCATAGAGCATTGAACATTATACTACTAATATGCATATGATTGGTAAGTTGGACAAACATTCCATTGTTGCTTGTCTAGAATGAAACCTCTTTGCTGACATGCTGAGAGCTGTGCACACTCTCGATAGTATGTTCTGGTAGAGATGGAAGGCATCTAGATAGCCACTGTATGCATACAGGATATGGGAAAGTGTTGTGCCAAAGTATTGGTCAAGATAGTTGCATAACTATATAAATGATATCTGTATGCATAATAGGTTATCATGATTTCATGATTATGAAGGATTACTAATCATGTACTTAATTTTGTTTTGTAGGAAAGATCATGAAGAATAATGAACACCGAACAAGTGATGGATGTTCAACAAGAAGATTTACAAATCAAACAAAATATAGAAGGCTTGTGGCTAGAAGATTCTCTTAGAAAGAGGAAGAGAATCATGATGAGATGTTTGCTCCAAGTGGCTAGATAAGACCATTCTCTTAATGGTGCAATTAAAGAAGAAGTGTGAATCAGGTTCTGTATGGGTTCCCAGGATCGATAGTATATTGATGAGAATACATGTGGGGATTGTATCATCCTTGAACACTTGTTCTAAAGTGAGCCGTAGACAGGTGTCTCCGAGAAAGAAAAGGGATTGGATCATCCTTGGACTTTCAGTCCTAAAGAGAGCCGTAGACGTAAGGTCTCCGAGAATGAAGTCCTTAGTGGACAGTTAAGGGGATTGGATCATCCCTGGACTTTCAGTCCTAAAGAGAGCCGTAGACGTAAGGTCTCTGAGAATGAAGTCCTTAGTGGACAGTTAAGGGGATTGGATCATCCCTGGACTTTCAGTCCTAAAGAGAGCCGTAGACGTGAGGTCTCCGAGAATGAAGTCCTTAGTGGACAGTTGAAGGGATTGGATCATCCCTGGACTTTCAGTCCTAAAGAGAGCCGTAGACGTGAGGTCTCCGAGAATGAAGTCCTTAGTGGACAGTTGAGGGGATTGGATCATCCCTGGACTTTCAGTCCTAAAGAGAGCCGTAGACGTAAGGTCTCCGAGAAGTGGGGATTGTATCATCCCCGGACCTTGGTCCCTGAATTGATCCGTAGACGTATGGTCTTCGAGAATAAAGTGATGGGGATTGCATCATCCCGGAACCACTAGTTCAAAATGTACATGACGACTGCATCGTCCATGAACTGGGTTCAAAATGTACGTGAGGACTGCATCGTCCATGAACTGGGTTCAAAATGTACGTGAGGACTGCATCGTCAATGAACTGGGTTCAAAATGTACGTGAGGACTGCATCGTCCATGAACTGGGTTCAAAATGTACGTGAGGACTGCATCGTCCATGAACTGGGTTCAAAATGTACGTGAGGACTGCATCGTCCATGAACTGGGTTCAAAATGTACGTGAGGACTGCATCGTCCATGAACTGGGTTCAAAATGTACGTGAGGACTGCATCGTCCATGAACTGGGTTCAAAATGTACGTGATGGGATTGCATCGTCCCTAGACATGAGACTTGTCTTAAAGTGATAAGGACTAATCATCCTGTAAGTAGATTGGGATTGCATCGTCCCTAGACATGGTGAGGTGTCTTAAAGTGATAAGGACTAATCCTCCTGTAAGTAGATTGGGATTGCATCGTCCCTAGACATGGTGAAGTGTCTTAAAGTGATAAGGACTAATCATCCTGTAAGTAGATTGGGATTGTATCGTCCCTAGACATGGTGAGGTGTCTTAAAGTGATAAGGACTAATCATCCTGTAAGTAGATTGGGATTGCATCATCCCTAGACATGGTGAGGTGTCTTAAAGTGATAAGGACTAATCATCCTATAAGTAGATTGGGATTGCATCATCCCTAGACATGGTGAGGTGTCTTAAAGTGATAAGGACTAATCATCCTGTAAGTAGATTGGGATTGCATCGTCCCTAGACATGGTGAGGTGTCTTAAAGTGATAAGGACTAATCATCCTATAAGTAGATTGGGATTGCATCATCCCTAGACATGGTGAGGTGTCTTAAATTTATAAGGACTAATCATCTTGTAAGTATATTGGGATTGCATCGTCCCTAGACATGGTAAGGTGTCTTAAAGTGATAAGGACTAATCATCCTGTAAGTTGATTCGGGATTGCATCATCCTTAGACATGGTGAGGTGTCTTAAAAGGATAAGGATTGATCATCCTGTAAGTTGATCTGGATTGCATCATCCATAGACATGAGAGATGTCTTAAATTGAGAGGGATTGATCATCCCATAAGTGGATCAGGATTGTATCATCCTTGGACCTATGTCCTAAAGTGAGAGGGATTGACCATCCCGTAATTGGATCATGTGTGTTGCAGGGTATGCTGCTGTTGTGTATACTTGTATCAGTGTGGATACTTGTATTGATAGATGTATTAGTGAGAATACATGCTTTTGATGATAGATGTATTAGTGAGAATACATGCTTTTGATGATAGATGTATTAGTGAGAATACATGCTTTTGATGATATATGTATTAGTAAGAATACATGTTTTGATGATAGATGTATTGGTGAGAATACATACTTTTGATGATACATGTATTGATTAATGTACTTGTATGGTTGAGGATACTTATGTTGTAGATCGAGATGATCCAGATGCTGTAGATCGAGATGATCCAGATGCTGTAGATCGAGATGATCCAGATGTTGTAGATCGAGATGATCCAGATGCTGTAGATCGTGATGATCCAGATGCTGTAGATCGAGATGATCCAGATGGTGTAGATCGAGATGATCCAGATGCTGTAGATCGAGATGATCCAGATGCTGTAGATCGAGATGATCCAGATGCTGTAGATGAGATGATCCAGATGCTGTAGATCGAGATGATCCAGACGTTATAGATCGAGATGATCCAGATGCTGTAGATCGAGATGATCCAGATGTTGTAGATCGTGATGATCCAGATGCTGTAGATCGAGATGATCCAGATGCTGTAGATCGAGATGATATGACAATGCTGATGATCGTGAGATAACGATGCGGATGATCGTAAGATGACGATGCTAATGATCGTGTGATGACGATGCTGATGATCGTGAGATGACGATGTTGATGATCGTATGATGACGATGCTGATGATCGTGAGATGACGATGCTGATGATCGTGTGATGACGATGCTGATGATTGTGAGATGACGATGTTGATGATCGTGTGATGACGATGTTGATGATAGTGAGATGACGATGTTGTTGATCATGTGATGACGACGCTGATGATCGTGTGATGGCGATGCTGACAATCGTGAGGATTCAGATATTGATGTTGCTGTAGCTGTTTGAGTGCTGCAGAAGATAAAGACTCAGTACTGAAGATGTTGATGTTCCAGTATTGAAGATGTTGATGTTCCAGTATTGAAGATATTCCAGTAACTGGTTGAGTTACTGATGATGTTGAGAAAGCTTCCAATGATTTATAGATGTATCATGTATGATGTTGATGACTCCTTGCTCGTGCAGATGCTGTTATAATATCCTTCTCGTTAAGGGGGAGTGTTGAGATATTGTAACTTCAAAGAATATTATATTTGTACTTTATTATTCCGGAGATGATTCATTCCTCCGTGAAGATCTTATTGTATATCCGGAGATGTTTATTCCTCCGTCGGAATGTGGTAACTTGGGTTATTAGACTTCCCTAGTGGGGGTCGGCCCTGTATGTGTTATGTGGGTCAAAGGGTTATTAGACCACCCTAGAGGGGTCGGCCCAGTCAGTTATAATGGGGTATTTAACCTAATGGTTAAATACGAGCCTACATGTACTTGTGTAAAATACATATCAGAGTAGTGTATAAATAGAGGAGGTGTGTTCCTCATTATACACATTCACTCACTTGAGGATAGCGCACTTGTGGAGGAGAGGTCTGCTATTGTGGAGGAGGAGATCATGTCTCAGAGTTTCATCTTTGTATATTGATGGTCATCTATATTGAGGAAGCTTTGCTGGGTTTTCTACCCCATGAGGGTTTCCCAGGATAAATCTCTGTCTCTTGTGTTTATGCTGTGCTTGTTGTTTCTTCAGTGATCCTGTATATGCTATTATTGTGAAATGGAATGTAATGCTGCTATTTTCTGTCTTAGCATCTTGAATTTTAACATATTCCCTCTTTCTAAGAGAAGCCACGAGCTACAAACCTTGCTTTGTATTTTTCTATGCTACCATCTGCAGCATGCTTGATTTTATAGATCCACTTGGAAGTAACAACAGACTTCCCTTCTGGTTTTGGGACTGCATCCCAACCATCATTCTTCATGATCGACTGGTACTCCTCGATCATGGCATTCTTCTCGAATCCTGGGAACTTTAATATTTTTAATATCTTCAATAGATAACTTTGTTGTTGAACAAATGTTGTAGTCCTTCTTTTGTAGGTGATGGTATACGATCTTTCTTAAAAAAACAAGTTAAATTGCATGATTAGAAAACATCTCATAGTTTTCAGAACAAATTCTTATACATAAATCAATATGTCATACAGTCGTGCAATTATATTAGCCAATGCTTTAATACAACATTTATCCATATCCTGTAACTTTCTAGATGCCTTCCAATCTCTACTAGAACATTGTTAAGAGTGTGCACAACTCCCAACATGTTAGCAAAAAGGTTTCATTCTTGATAAGTAGCAATGGAATGTTGTACAGTGCCATAGGCCACTTACCCATGTATATTAGTAGTATATTGTTCATCAATGCAACTATTCTAATATGCACAACCTAATTCTAGGAACATCAGTATATACATTATTGAACAGTATTATTTAAACAATCAAATATGCAAGAAATGATAATTCAAATACTTATATTTGTTTGTTTGTTGGGTGGACTCCCTCTAAATCTTTGCAACTCCATTCTGATGTGGATTGTGAGAAGTGGTCGACTCCCTCTTGATCTTTGCTTCCTGGATTACCTGTCCTTGAACTTATATCCATCCTTGATCACTATGCATGCTTACAAGTATCATTATTGTGATATCCTCGAGATCTCATACATAATCATACATTTATTAGTATATTCTCAATACTATAAAAACACAATAATCTTAAGCATGTATAGTCATGATCATTTCATACAGGAATAATAAGCATCAGTATTCAAGGACTCTTATGGTTAGTCATATCATAAATTAAGGTAAGAAACATAATATGCCTACACCCGTGATTACTCAAACCTATACTTTCATGACTCTTCTGGTTAGTCATATCATCAATTAAGGTAAGAAACATAATATGCATACACCCATGATTATTCAAACCTATGAATAATCATTATCAATCATGACATGTATACTTGTATAAGAGATTCTAACACAAGGTAGGATTCTAACTTGATATAGGAAAAACATACCTGGATTAATATGTTAGATGGTTATTGTCTAACATACCCACATGATGTCTTCTTGTTCTCTTAAGTGACTTGTGCTAGTAACCTGCATATCTTATAGGTTAACCAAGTTATACATACCTCATAAGTAGATCTTCTATGTGATCCATGCCAATGGATGAACCTTTGTCTTCATGTCACCATGGTCATATGTTCTTGAGCTAGAACATGATTTGTCTTTCTTGATGTACCTTTCATGTTAGTGGACAACATCAACCGCATACAACATCACAATGCATTAGTACAATCATAAGTGTCAAAACCCTAATCAATGAATATCTTCTATCATGCATTCATAATTTTATTAAGGTGATACGACAAGTCTAAAATTAACCAACATTGTACTAACCGTAATAATATGAAGACAAACATATCATAAACTTAATTATGAACAGAATTCGAAACATACCTGTATGAGTCATACCTGTCGAGATTGCTTGTAATCTTCTTATGTAATGCCTCGGCCTTATCTCCCTCTAAAATAGGAACTTCTTCACTTATGCAGGTGACCAATCCATTCTATTCTAGGATTAACCCAATCCACTTTATTTGCAGGAACTGGATCTGGAGTTGGATTAGGGTTTGTCAGAGAAACCCTAAAAATTCAAACTTTGAATTTCAAACTTCTGAAAGGATAGAAAGATGCTCCTTGATGAGCTGATCAAGCCGGTATATTCAGAATTTGAAAACTGCAAAGTTTCACCCCTCAAATTTTCCTTTGAAACTTCCAGATTCACTAGACATGACCCCAAACTAGGGTTTGATAAATCCAACCCTTCTGCCCAATCAAAAGGTTCGATCCAAATCTCTAAGCTTCTATTTTTCTGAGGAGCTTCCAATCGTGGTCACAGATTTCAAAAATTCCCAATTTTGCAGAAGCCCTAATTTTTCACTTTTCCGATCAAAGTCCGAACCAGGGTCTGATCAAGCTCGGCCTTCTTCCCAACCAAAAATTATAATATTGGTCTCTAAATTTTGATTTTGATGAGTATCATTTAGCCGTGGTCTCCTATTACAAAAATTCCATCTTTCTCTGAAACCTAAATTCCCGAAGCCATGAATGAAGGTGCTAAAAAATAATTATGTTTTGACAGAACTATGTACCTGATTGTTTCTGGTGTAACTCCGAATGTTCTGATCCATAGGGTCTAAAAATTCTACCTGTAGTATCCTAACCTGTCATCTTTCCAACCCCATATTTCTAACCTCAATTGGATTCTCTGAGAGAGATTTATGCCAAGTGTCGCAACGTGGCCTATTTATGGGATAAAACAGGAGAGCGAACTTGTATGGTGTTCCACGTGTCACTGGTTCAGTTTCGGCCTCTGAAAACGTTTCTTGAGAAAGTACAACCTGTGCACTACCTGTCACTTTTTATGAAATTTAATTTCGAGCTTCCTAGCCCAAGTTATGACCCTTTTTCCCAGGTCACCTGTTTCTGACTAAGATCTGGAAGAGGCAGAAACCCTAGATTGTACAGATCATAAAACACAAAGTGAAACGAATTAGAAGTTGTCCTTTGGACACATGGTACATGGGGATCTATTCTTCGACCTGTAAAATTTTCAGATCTGAAAACTTCTCCAAAATGGATTTATAGCGAAAGTGCTACGATGAATTGTTTTTGCTATATCAAGCCCTAGCATCGCAAGTGCAACAAGTCTCATACATGCCATACCATGCCTTCTTTTAGGCTAGCTCTGATACCATGTTAGTTTTTCAGAATTTACTTCAATCTGATCTAGGATCTTAACTGAGAGAACAACATGTACATCATATCTACAACATATCAATCATGGACACAATAATGAAAGCACACAAGAGACACAGAGTTTACTTGGGGAAAACCATAAAGGTGAAAAACCCCAATAACTTCCTCAGAGATAGATAGAGCAATGATACAACCCAAGCATAAGAGATAGACATCTCCTAGCAGCAGCTTCTCCTCCTCCACAAGTGCGCCACTCTCCAAAGAGTGTGTATGAGAATAAAATGATCAAATAGAGTGCCTCCCGCACTTTATTTATACTTGACTTGACTTGCCTAATAACCTTTACTAGGTCAGCCTTAACTTAACCACATAACATAATGCTGACTGGGCTGACCCCCAATAGGGTGGTCTAACAACCCTTTGAACCACATGGACGACCCCCAATAGGGTGGTCTAATAACCCTTTGACACACATGACTTATACAGGGTCGACCCCAACAAGGTGGTCTACTAACCCATCAAGTATAAGTTACAACATTTACAATATAAATGACAACACTTCCATATAGAGGAATAATAACATCTATAGGAATACAATATACATATATGTGAAATACATTCCGAATTTACATATACATCAACACTCCCAGCTCCTTTTGAACAAATAGAGATCTAATGGTAGGGTGAGGAACTACGACTTTAGTTCTGTTTTTTAGAATATATGGCCTGAACTGCTTAACCGCTTTAAATACTGCATAAGCGTGTTTATCCATGATAGGGTAGTTCAGTTTAGTGCCCTGCAGACCAGTGCTCATAAATGAAATTGGGTATTCATCCCCTGATTCTACCTTCTGAGTAAGTACTGCTGCGAGAGAGTCATCCTAAGGAAAGGTATACATTATAAAATCTTTATCGAAGTCCTGACTCCTCAGATACAATGCATTGGTTATGGCTGCTTTGATTTATTTGAACACCACTTTCTCCGAGTCTGCCCATTTGAATTGCACACTCTGCTTAATCATTTGTTGCAATGGCTCGACTATTTGAGCAAAATCCGGAACAAACCTTCGAACAAAATTAATTGTGCCCATAAATGTTTGCATAGATTTCTTGCTATGGGGCATGGGAATTTGATTGATAACTTGCACTCTCCCTTGATCTATTGAAATTCCCTTTTTAGAAATGATATGACCCAGTAGTTTACCCTCAAGAACAACAAACACACTCTTCTTGGGGTTTAAAAAGATACCATATTTTTGGCAGCGATCGAAAATCTGTTTTAAGTGAACAACATGGTCTTCTCTTTTCTTTGAAAAAATGGTCACATCGTCTAGATAGACAACAACACAATGACCGCCCAATCCTCAAAAGGCAATGTCCATTGCTCGCTAGAACGTGGCTCCTACGTTTATTAGGCCGAATGGCATTCTTCGGTATGTGAAAGTTCCCCACTGGGAGCGGAAATTAGTTTTAAGATGGTCTTCTTCAGCTACTAATACTTGATTGTAACCAGAGAAACCATCAAGAAGGGAAAAGAGTTTTGATCCTGATACCATCTGCAGAGTTTGTTCCATTGAAGGGATGGGATAGTTATCTTTATCTAAAGCTCTATTCATATTTCTGAAGTCAACACATAATCTTATCTCTCCTGACTTATTTCTTACGGGAACTAGGTTAGCAACCCACTCGGAATTCCGGACCTTAAAAATTATCTTAGCATCAAGTAACTTCTTCAATTCCTTTTGAATCAGAGGTTCGAGAGTAGGGTGCATCCTCCTCAATTGCTCCTGAAATGGCTTAACGCATGCCTTCATTGGTATGATATGTTGAATAATGCGGGTGTCATATGTTTTCAGATCTTCATAAGTCCATGCAAAAACATCCTTATATTGTCGAAAGAGCTTGATGAACTTATCTCTTTATCCTAGTGAACAACATTTACCAAGGTTAACAAATTTTGGTTTAGCTTAGTGCCCAGATTTACCAATTCGTGTTGCATCGATGAGCTATTGGTTTTAGTATTTGCTGGCCTTTTAAACTTGCTCTGCAGATCAAACAACATTTCAAGTGACCTCACCCCTTTGGGGATGAAATTTCCTTTAGCCGCATCTTTCTTTTGTAAAACAACATCATGCTCTTCTTCGTCTATCACAGCTTCTTGGAACATGTCTTCATTTGTTAGAAAACTGATAATCTGATCGTCATCATCGAAAACTCTGAAATTTGTTATATCTTCTGGGACAGAAGGCCTGAAAACCAGTTCAATTGAACATTTGTTATTAGTAGGCACCAATCTGGAAGCAGAAGTTGCTAATAAATCAGCCGCAACATTTTGCAGTCTAGGAACATATTTTATATTGAAAGCATCAAAATGCATAATTAAATCCCTTACCTCAGCCTGATAACCTTTCAAATGAGGTGAAAGACAGTGAATGGTATCTCTTACCTGTCTTACAACTATTTCAGAGTCACCAAAAAGTTTCAGGTACTTAACATTCAAACTGATGGCTTTCCTCAATCCGTGGACTAAAGCTTCATATTCAGTAGTGTTATTAGTACACTCAAATTCTAATCTACAGGACAATAAGTACTTATTACTTTCGGGATCCACTAGAATACAACCAGATCCGGATCCTTCCAGAGTCTTGGAACCATCAAAGTATAAAGTCCAAAAAAAAATCTTTGATTTAACTAAGTTAGTATCTCTATGATCTAAGTTAGTGACTAAGCTAACTATGTTACAATCGATATCATCAGTCCGAGAAAAATGAAGGAGATTGGACTGTTTATCTGATTCATGGCTAATAGTTTCAGATTGATAATTACCCAGATCAATTTCTAAGAAATAATTCCCCAAAACCGAAGATGAGAAGGCTACAGCTTTGTTCTTCCCTTCTAGCTGAGTTACATTTTGTTTCATGTGTGGTTCCCTTAAAATTTTAATCTGATTCTTCCTATTCTGATATGGTAACCATAAGTGAGACCAATCTGTTGCAAAATAACCATCTAGTTTTGTAGACCAGTGCCTACTCAAGATCAAACCATAAGCTTCTGGAATATCAACTACCATTATATCTATGAACTGACACACTCTAGAATCAGTAGACAATCTAATAAGCACATCTTTCATTTCCCCAATTACTTTAACAACAGTTCTATCCAGCTGAATAATCTGGGCTAGAGATGGAATTGGCTTCCCATTGATCTTTCTACAAATAGATAGAGGCATTACATTCGAGGAATCCCCAAAATCTACTAAACAATTATGCACGTTGTGATTGAAGATTTCAAAGGTCAACAGAAAAGGTAATGTTTGGGATTTAGATTTCCCGCCAATACTAGCTTCATTTATTTCAGGATCTTCTTGAGTGTCTGCTAATGGAGCACTCGATCAAGATTCAAGAGCTTGTAACAAATTCTTTCTTTGCTGAGGCAAATTACACATATCGAATATAGACACGTTTGCTTTTACTTTCTTTATGTCTTCGATTATATCATATCCCATGTCACATTCCTTTACAACTTTTGGTTGATTGTCTGTCTTGCTTAATGTGACTTTTGGTTGATGAACTGTTGTGTCAATGTTTGGTTGTTTGGCAGCTGTTAGGTTAGCTTTAAGTTGAGGCGGAATGACTGTAATGTGTCTTTTAGGTTTGGACGTAGTTGAACTCGGAACTGGATCTGCAATGGGACCTTTACTGCGAGTGTTAATGTTTACAGCAGAGACTGGGCTCTCCATGGGATCATCTTCTATTAATTCAGTTAAAGGTACCTAGTCTCATAATACCATGGTGGTATCTAAGGAGGGTTCCTCTACTTCAAGTGTTTGTTCCTCTGGAGGATCATCTTTATTTGAAATCTGTGAATCCAACATTTGGTTCATTACTAAACTCATAGAATTAATCCATTGTGGACAACTCTTTTCAGAGTGCGGCTCTTGATGAAAGGTACAGAAGTGTTCCATTCCTATTTCATTCAGATTTAAAACAGGGAAGCTGTTCATAGATGGATGAGGTTGGTCATTGTCTTCCCTTTTCTTATAGAATGGTTTGGAAGGCTTCCTGAATGTACTAGCTGCCTTATCTTTTTCAAGATCTACAATTTTATTGGACAATTTCTGCATCATTTTAACTACGTTCTCCATATCTGCTGAGGGCTCTTCTTTATTCCTAGTAAGCAGTAGGGGTTTTCTATTAGTTGTTGGCTTTGTTTCTGCATCTAAGGTGTGTTTAGCAATGCTGTCGGCTTTTTCTTCCACCTTCATAGCTTCTTCAAAATTTTCTACTAGGGTGGTCTTCTAAGCTCTTTTGACGAACATTGCTATGGGGCCTTCAAGAGCTGTTATATAATATTCAACTAATGATTCTTCTGCAGGTTTAGTTGCTTCGCTGAAATTATTCAAGAGCCCAGTGAACCTTTGGTTGAAGTCTTGAACCTTTTCTTTCTTTTCCATTCTCATGGACAATAATTCTTTCATGAGTGTAGCTACAGTTTTCTGATTCCCATACTTCTTTAAAAAACATTTTTCAAACTCTTCCCAATTGGAAATTGAGCTAGCTTGTAAGCTAAAATACCAGGAAGAAAATTTCGGTTCGAATGTGTATGGGAAAAGCCTACAAACTACATCTTCATGCTGTACATTTAAAAGATTCAAAGCTAAATAAAAACTCTTAAGATGATCTTCATCAAATATGCCTTTACCTGGGTCGTATTTGGGCAAAACTTTCTCTGGATTTTTAGGCATATCGTGAAATGGCCTAGCTAGACTTAATGCTCCCCTTGCTCTCCAAGCAGGTACAACCATGGCTCTATGTGGAGAATTAGGTGGAGAATCGTGTGGTGAATTAAGTGGAGTGTTCTTTGGAGTAAAAAGTTCTCCAAGATTTTCTGGATCTTCAAAATCGATCTCCTTTAGAGGCTGCGTGATCTCTTCTAAAGACAAATCTACTAGCTCTTCGAAGCTCTGCACAAGGATTGAATCACGGGTATACTGTCTTTCTCTTTTAGGATTTCTTCTTCTAGGGATAAAAGTTATTGTGTTTAAACCACCGAGTTGTTTAACATAAGCTCGTGTGTGCCTTCTTAATTCTTCTACCTCTGTAAAAGGTACAACATACAGTGCTTCTTGTTGTTCAGAATTAGAATTGAGGTTTTCTTGATTTGTCAGCTCAAGATTTGGATTGTCTGAAATTACTGTTTCAAGCGGGTTTCCAGTAATGTTTTTGCTAATGGAGGAATCTCCTTTATCAGCCATGCATTGGTGGCCCTCCTTCTAGCGCGAAAAGCTGTTGATGCCCCAAAAATCGCAGCATCAAGTAGCAAGGGATTCTCCCCTGTAAGCAAGCCCAATTAGATCGCTCACCGTTTGGTGTGGGGAATCCGTCCGGTTAACGGTTCCAGCTACCGTAATATTTAAATATTCTTGTTCTTTACACCAGTTGTGGCCCGATCCACCGTTTATGTATTTTATTTTAAAAATAAAATGCAAGTGCCCTAAGCTAAATGCAAGTAACTAATCTAAATTAACCTAAAATAGTATAAGCAAATATAATCTATCCTTACAAGGAGCAAACTGTAGAGATGAGTAATAAACTGCAAGAAACACCTAAAGATCACACAGATAGCCATTTAATCATAAAGATGTGCCTACAGCAGAATATGACAGATATTGAAGATAGCTTCAAATTATTTAATACATTCCATTACTCATATAAGAGAGACATCATTGTATAGGAAAAGAGAAAGATCATCCATTACACAGAAATAATTCATAACAACAAAGAAAGATCTCACTGTAGTATGTGAATGCTACAGGAATAGTCCAACAAACATTCAACACACATTTCCAGGAAAAAACGTCTTCTCCAGGCTTTCATTAGGAAAAATCCAGTTTCTTGGAGCAAGTAGCAAAGTAATTCGTACAAGCTAGAAAATCTCTTTCACCTGCAAAAAGTCCTCTAATATTCCTTTGTTCTGCTATTTATAAGTTTACAAATTGCTCCCTGAGCTGACAGGTGTACCCTAAACTCTAGAACCTTCTAACTTGTATTTAGTGCACAACTACAAATCGTAGAAAGCCTCCCATATAAGAAAAAATAAGAGCCAGCTGTCTCTGCTATCTCATTGGGTTGCTCTTCTTCTACTGGCTTGCTCACTTCAATAGGCTCACTTGCTTTTGTAGCCTGGTCTATCTCAATCTTAGCAGCCTTTTCTTTCTTTCGCCTTTCTAAGCATGTCAAACCTGCATTAATCAAGGTGGCACGAAATAAACATTCGGCATATTCATAAGCAATTCATACCGCAGATGTTATCTAATTATAAAAAATAAGCAACATCAAGTAAGTTAGAAAGTTTGCAGGTTTTGTTGCTTAGCAGTTTGACTTAACGTTCAGGCATAATGAATGGCATCGAAATGCGTTCACAACACTCAAGAGTTGCGATGGCACAGGACTGGTGCAGCGGCACGTTTAAACGCAGTGCTTGCGATCACAGTGGAGAAAATATCACTAGGACCTGTGCCCAAGAGATGCGCCAACGACAAGGTTTTCTCAAAGAGTGTGAAGTTGGTGGGAGTCTTAAGGTTTGGTTCTGTGCGCCGGGTGGAGGAGATATTGTTAAGTCTTGCGCCCAAAATATGTGCCAATGACCAAGTGAACGAGATCGTGAATGCAGTGACGATTATTTGGCTATGTCCTGTGCACGTAGCGGCAGTCTTAGTGTTAAACTCTGCACTAATGGGCTGTGCCAAGAATGGACTTTGAGGAAAGACGAAGAATGGCTATGGAAGTGGGAGCTATATGGATAATCCTTGCACCTTTGGTGCAAGTTTTAGTCACAAAATGTGCGCTACGGGAACTGCACCAATGAGCCATAAAGAAAAGACTTAAAAGATTTTTTTGTGTCGACGATCTTAAGGACAAATCCAGTGCGAATGGCGGTCGAGATATGGTTACTAATTGTGCTAAGCAGCATAAGCTAACGACGGTCGGTTTACGTTTATACTTTGCTGCTTAGCGCAAAATTTATGATTAGCAATTGCGCTAAAGGGCGGCCTTCATATGCTCAACATTTGCTCCAAGTGAAAGAGCTAGAATTAGACTCTGCGAAAGAATCATGCATTGATACAGCATAGGTTTTAAACCTAAAGTTTGCGCGTCGGCGGAGGACTTAGCTGAAAAGTCAAGATTTGGAAAAAATGTGGAAGATTAAGATCCAAAAACAAATGCGCTTTCAACGTGAGAAATAAGCCTGAAATTTTTGCTTTTGAAAGCGCAAAGTTAAAACCTTTCACTTGCACCTTTGGCACAGAAACATAAACTTTCAATCTGCACTGTGAAAGCATGCATAGTTAATCTTTAAACCTGCTCCGTTTGATGCGCATTGTTAAGCTTTTAAAACTGCGCGTTGTTTTTAAAGGTAACAGAAGCAAAATGCCTTAGAGAAAATAATTGAGAAAACTTTTGGAAAGAAAGTGTTGAAATTTTCCTAGGTTAAAGGGAAAAAATAAGCCTGAAAGACAAGGAAAACACTTGCTAAAAAACGTGCAGAAGGAGGGGCACCAAATACCTTTAAAATTTTGGGGAAGGATGTTGCAGCAACAACAAAACTTCAACTCCATATACTAACTGGAATGGTGACATTCCAATTTCCCTTTTTGTGCTAATCCTTTCAACCCACAGGGCATATTTTATCTTTGTATGCCAAGCTCTTTTGTTCTCCTCTAACAGCTTCTTAATTATTCTTACCAGGATTTTGTTCGAAGACTCAGCCAATCCATTCCCTTGTGGATAATAGGAAGTACAATGGTTCAGGTTTATGTGGTACTTATGGTAGAAACTTATCATTTTCTTAGATTTGAAGGAAACTGCATTATCTGTCACAATTCTTCTAGGGCATCCAAACCTAGCCAAAAATTTATTCTATAGAAAGTCCATGATCATAGCATCAATGGCTCTCCTGGTGGGTATGGCTTCAATCCATTTTGTGAAATAATATGTTGCTATCAGAATCCATCTGTGTTGACCTGAAGAATTTGGGTGGATTTCTCCAATGAAATCTAACCCCCACTGCTGGAAGGGTGCCTCTATGGAAATTGGGTTAAGAGGAAGGGAAACTAGCTTCCTTTTACCATCAAATATCTGACATTGATGGCATGTTGTAGTCTCTTTATAAACATCAAAAAACATAGTAGGCCAATAAAATCTAGCCCTCATAATTTTATTCACTGTTACCTTCCATGAGTGGTACCCTCCACAATCACCTTTATGGAAATCCTTCATTGTTTGTTGTGCTTCATTTTCCAACAAGCAATTCAACAATACCCCACCAGGGTCTTTCCAATATAAGTATTGATACATGATGCAGAACTTTGCGGCCTTTATCTTTACAGATCTAGCTCTTCTTTTACTCAATCCTGCAGGAGCTTGTAGATTTTGCAGTACATACACAATATTAATGTACCATGGAGACATAGAAAACTCTGGCATTACATGCATCCCTGTGTCTGGCTGGTTTGAATGACTGCTCAAGAAGTTGAGTTGTAAATATTCACAATTAGCCTCTGTCATCATTTTGGCTAGCCCTTGTCCCTTAATCAACTTGGCAGGCTTGATCTCAAGATCATACTCCAACAATACAACAATCCATTTTTCCCTCTTCCCTTTTGGATCTGGTTGGGTAAGAATGCTCTTTACTGCACTATTGGGAATATGTGCAACAATGTGTGAATGAAGAATGTATACCCTGAAGTCTTTCAAAGATTTCACCAAAGCATAGGCCTGCTTTTCCATGATATCATATTTCAACTCCCCTTCTCTAAATACCTTGCTAAAAAATGTTATAGGTTGATCACCATTTTGGTTTTTTTTTGCAATAGGACTCCAGCTATAGTATGCTCAGATGCATAAGAAAAAACTAGGAAATCTCTAGAAAAATACAGACTTTCCAGTATTGGAGCTTCAGTGATGGCCCTTTTAATACCCCTGAATGATTCTCTAGCATATTATGTCCATTTTATCTGATTTTCCTTCTCCAGCATGTTAGTAATATTTCTCAATATCTCAGCAAAGCTGGGAATGAATCTCCTCAAGAAACCTTCCTGTCAGATAAAGGAATGTACCTCCTTCTTGCTCTTATGCTCTTCCACCTTTAAAATTACACTAATCCTTTCTGGATCAATATTGATACCATCCTTCGAGATAATATGCCCAAGCAATTTCGCTTCTTTTAGTGCAAAGTTATATTTTTGGGGGTTTAGTGAAATACCATACTTCCTGCACTTCAAAAAGAACTTCTCCAAGTGCTTGATATGTTCCTTGTCAGACCTTGAATACAGAGTGATGTCATCCATGTAAAAATTACAAATTTATCCTTTTCTTTTGCAAGAGCAATGTCCATAGCACGCTGAAATGCAGCTCCTACATTCATCAACCCAAAGGGCATTTTAGCATACGCGAATGTACCCAATGGTGTAGTAAAAGCAGTCTTCTCTTGGTCTTCTAGGAATACTTTGATCTAGTTATAGCCTGAGAAACCATCCATAGTTGAAATTCTTTCAGATCCTACCACCCTTTGCAGAATGTGCTCCATCTTTGGCAATGGGTAATTGTCCTTCAAAGAAACTCTGTTGAGATTTCTGAAATCAATACAAAGTCTGATCTCACCATTCGCCTTTCTAACAGGCACCAAGTTAGCTACCCATTTTGAAAACCTAAAGGTTACAATAATCTTAGCATTGAACAATTTTTTGATCTCCTTTTCTATCACATGAAACAACTTGGAGTTTACTCTTCTCAATTTCTATCTGAAAGGATTTTCTCTTGGTTTTATTGGAATGGTATGTTGTATGATAGAGGTATCATACTCTTTTAGGTCTTCATAGCTCCAGGCAAACACATCTGTGTATTTATTCATCAAATTGA
Organism: Larix kaempferi; assembly: GCA_027924585.1. Lineage (NCBI taxonomy): Eukaryota > Viridiplantae > Streptophyta > Pinopsida > Pinales > Pinaceae > Larix > Larix kaempferi. The sequence continues at coordinate 3,653,176 of BSBM01001126.1, forward strand.
TGTATTATTCTTTCTCTTTTGTAGGCAATTTCTTAGACAACTTCACGATTCGTGGAGCTTCTTCAATGCCTAAGTTATGATATTCAACAACATCAATGACAAGTTTAACTTTAGGATTCTTAGAAACATCATTCTGATCAAACAAATTCTGTAGGGGAGTTAGGCCTCTTGGAATAAAATTTCTCTTCAACTGAATTATATCTTTTCCTCCTAACACATCATGCCATTTTTTGTTTTCAGCTTCGTCATCTTCAGGCAATTCACCATCTTGGAAGCACTCTAAATTTTCATTTCTGAATCGATCTGATTGTTCACAAATTCATCAGACATTTCCAAAAATCTCTTTATTTGCATATCATCATCAAAAACCTGCCAGTATTTGGAGTTGTCTAGTATTGAGGGTCTATTGACAACTTCAAGTTCATATTTTTTCTGAGAATAAATAGGTGTCCTGAAACCACCAGCAGTTGTAGCCAAAGAGTCTGCTACTCGATTTTCAATTCTGGGAACCACTCTGATTTTATGGTCTATAAAATAATTGCCAAACATATCCCATACTTCATTCCTGTAAGCTCTCATTCTGGGATGTTTAGTTTGGTAACTATCATTCACTTGATTTACCACAAGCTCTGAATCCCCAAACACTTCTATTCTCTTTGCTCCCATATCTTTCAAATCCTGTAAACCCAACAACAGAGCCTCATATTCAGCCACATTATTAGTACATTCAAAAGTCAGTTTAGAAGACAAGGCTTTAAATTCTCTGATTGGAGATATAATCCAAACACTTGCCCCAGCCCTATTTTTACTTAGAGATCCATCAAAGTACATAGTCCACAACCCTTCTTCATTTTGTTTCTTCTCCAAGGCCTCTTGTCTTTTTGCAAATTCCTCATCCTCCCTAAATTCAATATGTATAGGAACTTCAAGATCAGTGTGTGGTCCATCACTAAAAAATATATAAGATCCCAAATCATTATCAACAGCATAAATAGGATGATTATCAGGCTTATCTTGACTGCTGACCACATATGCTAACCTCTTCTCTCTATATAACCTTATGTTGCCTCTGAATAAAGGTATAGTGGCGTATGAATGAGTTCAAGTGTATGTTGGGAAAGCATGAAAAGTGTGGAAGTCGCATTCATAAAGCATGGACTCTCCATGTCAAGTAGGCAAATAATTGACTGATTTTAATTTTTATGTTATGCTTGGCCTAACAGGAATTGCCATGATGAATTTCATAGGCGAGAATTAAAACCATTGATTGCAGCCATTACAAGCCAAGTGTTGCTAGTGATCAAAGTGAGAGCCAGCTGTGCACATTAACCATGGTAGCAGACCAAAATCTATTGGATTTGGCTAAAAATATTCTTCAAACAATTGCCAAGGGCCAATAAAATATTAGAAAGATGCTCAAGCTACAAAAGCAACAGAATGAGATGAACCACAAAGTTTTGTAGGAATCTATTCGTTTGCAAAGAGAGGTAAAAAACATTCTGGAAGCAACCAGCAAAGGACAGTGGATCAATGAAGAGGCATTCATCCAATCAGTCCACTAAGAAACGTTCTAGGTGGGAAGATTCAAAGGAAATTGAGCAGGTAAAAAAAAATAAGCCACTAAAATGTTGATAATGTGGAGGAAATCATTGCCTCCACAACTTCCCAACAAAGGACAGAAGAAATCTAGCAACCTTAAAGATTCCATACTTGTGGATCAGCTGGAAGGTAAAGAGAAGGAATGGATTGCTATGGAGAAATTCCCACCTGCAGAGATGGAAGATCAAAGCCAACAGGAACAACTTGTGGAAGCCAAAGGACTTGGTCCTGAAAGTTCAAATTAAAGGGTAAAATGTAGGGTAGACCTGCAACATTTTTTTTCTAAATTTTCGACATGTGTAACTGTGTATTAATTCGTAGGTATTGGAACACTGAGGACAATGTTATTCTAAGGGGAGGGGAATTGTAACACCCTATTTTGACCCTTAGGATATTTTGGTTGTAATGTAAATATTGTATACATGCAATGTGTGTTTCCCTAGTGTGGAGCTCAAGGACAAGGCCCCACTAGTGGATGCTCAAGTTTTATTTAGAGGCAAGTATTTGGTATTAGGGTAACCATGTGATGGTTTGCCATGGAAAATGTAAATGATGTAAATGATACCATGTAAATAAAAATACCAAGGGCCAGCTATGGATGCAACTAAATGAGGGGGATATGTGTATCCACTAGGGAGTGGTGAGGGGGTTGGGAAACGGAACCCTAGGCTTCCATATGCCACCTTGAGAACCCCTTTGATTGTCCTAGTTTCCATTGAATGCTCTTGTAAGGTAAGTATGGCAGAGAACTATTCATGAGGTAGATAGGGTATGGGACAACCGTGAAATCCGTAAGTCAGGGTATGGGGCTCATATCGCTTTCCCCATAAGCCACTCTACCTTATGGAGGACATATTCCTCATCTTGAGACCTAGGTTGATGATGGAAGCATCAATTAAACCCTTACGCAACCCAAAAAATAGAGTGGAGGGAAGGGAGGAATCGAAATCACGATCTTGAGGGAGGCTGTGAATTGGAGAGCCAAAATTCACCTGAAAAACTGCGTGGGAAGTGGAATCCAATAAAGGGACCATAGAGCCGAAATCTGGAGCGAAATGGAGAGGGTTAGATGCTCAAAATATATTGAGAGAACCCCAATTTGATAGCCGAAACCTTGTTACAGGATAGATCCTTTCGATCTCAATGTGGAGGAGGATCTGAGTGTAGATCGCATTGGGAAGTGACCAAGAGGGTTTTGTTCTACATGCTAGAGTCAGTGAGGGATTAATTACCTTGATTTAGCAGTCAGGACTAACCACACTTACCCAGTTCAGTGATAAGGGAAGGCATTCCCTAGGGACTGAGCAACAAAGAAGGGGACCTTACTTAGGCTAATAGTGGAGGTGATGGGGGTGCCTAAACTGTCTGAGGGCATTGGGATATGCCTATAGCTCTGTGGATGAGTTATTGACCTAGAAAACCTTACCTGATTTCCCCACTCGCTTGACAAAGCTAGTTGTCTGTTGATGACCTTGATTTCCTGTGAACCAAGTTGTGAGTGAACCTGAGTGGGACTCCTTGGTGGATACATAGCCCCAGCTCGTGGCTGGTCTATGAGTGCTGAAATAATATAGGATGGGAAGAGACCTATGGTTGGGTTGGAACATTGTAGTCCATAGCTAGTTTGCTTGGAAATTTCAATAAAGAGATAAGTGTTCCTCGTTCCTTGAATGATGTCTATTTCACATCTATGAATGTATGTTTATTTATGTCAGAATGTATGATTTGATCCAAATGAGTGATAGCCTGGTTGAATTCCTATGCATTATGTTGTCATTCTGTTGTGCATGTCATTTCCATACTTTTGCACCTTTGCATTTTTATATCATGTTAGCACTCATATGTATTTAGGCTTGAGGAGTAAGGATAATTATCAACATGTTAGATCACCAATATGCCTGGGAAAAATAGGTTTATGTATTCCATTCTGTGTGTGTGGATAAGGTTTCATCCTCTTGTGTTCATTGGTGTATGAATCTACATACAAGAGTGACTTATTATACTTCTGCACATTTGCATTTCCATGGGTGTAATGTCTTTAAATTATCTATTGATCAATTAAGGATAAGTCTTGTAAGTGTGCACGATACTCCAGCTAGGACTTGGGAAAGGAATACACACCCTTGTGGTGTTCATGTGTAACAACCCTCATATAAAATAATGAAATTTAAAATAATAAATAAAATGGGGTAAATAATAAAAAGGGAATATATAATGAAATTTAAAATAATAAATAAAAGGGGGTAAATAATATAATGGGGAATAAGAAAGAAAAATAAGGGAAAATAAATTACATTAAAAGAAGTTAAGAAAAATGGGAAGAGGGGGAGATAAAAGGAGGAGGAGAAGAAGAGAAGGGGGTCTTTTAATTGTCTTTTGGCATTTGGAAGAGGAGCTACGGAATAGAGGAAAGCAAGATAGCACTAGCATAGGGTTAATTGTTGGGGTATCAGGGCCTCAGCCATTGGCTGGGGGTTGGTTGGGTGGAGAGTCATCCCCCCACCTTCAGTTGCACACATGGGAGCTGTGAAGTTAATGATAGCTGCTAGGTCATCTAAAATCAGGTACGGAACCTTAATTTTCATAGTATAATTTATGTTATTATTGATTAGATCCACCTTCTTTTGTGAGATATTCTATGAATATTGTTATTTGTTTGTTACTGGGATTTATATGACTTTACAAACTATCAGATCCACTATTGGTATGTGATTTCATTTGCATGTTGGTTCTTTGTCTTATTATAGATTTACATGAATTTTGTGAGTCCTACATTTGGTATGAGGGTTCAAACCCTCAAGACCAATGGGATTTTCCCAATTAATCTTAATTAATAAGGTGAAATTTTATAGTGACTTTCTTGATTTAGTGACAATCCTATAGTTTTTGAACCCTGTTATAGATATTTATGCACCAAACCTGTAAATATCAATTTAAATGTTAGATATTCATTTGTCCCAAATATGAATATTCATTGTATGGAATGGGATCCATTGATTAAAACCGTTATAGTTGTTATGTCGGTGGATCCACCTCATATATTGCTTATTGAATGATAGTAGTAGAAATTAAATTGCAGGTTACTTTAAGAAGATTAGATCCAATTACACTTTTTTTATAATAGCTTATTCTAGATCTGTCTAGAGATGATTAAGAAAGAATGAAGTTAACTGTCTACCTCTGCTCTAACAAACTGGTCAAGAGTATTAAAGCAATCGAATATCTTATTAGTTGTTTCCTTGAAAGCTTGAAAATATTGTATAGTCTTGGATTCGAAACTTCATTGCTAAGAGCTCTGTCAGTCGATTCTAGGTTCATTTAACGAACTCATAATTTTGAACTAAATCATGATAAGCTACCATTTTAACCTAGTTAAATCATTTTAAGCTATCCATGAATCAGAATCTATGGTTCCATTTAAAACTGCGTTGGGTGAGAGATTTTGAAAATAGACACACTTACCAATACAATCACTGCTAACAGGAAGCAGGGGAATCGAGATTTTGAATCTCATCAAAATGACCAAACTCTGATATTTCATGCCAGGATATCACTCCTTCCAGCGTATATCTTCAGCTTTGCTCAAGATTGATAAACTCGGTTCTATAAACATTTACAGGATTCATTCCTTTCAGCAATAAACTAAATTCCTTTCTTCGGTTCCTTCTAATAGGGTTCTAATTCCATTTTCATTCTCTTAGAACAACGACTAATCCTCTTGACAAAGACATGGGTTGGGTCGTAAAGAAATTTTAGCCCTCTTAGTGGACGATATATTGAGGACAATAATATTTAGAACTATTGCATGAGAAGAATGATGCAAATGAGCCATTCACAGATTTACATCCAGTGAGAATGAGAGCTAAACACAAAGATAAACCGAAATGAGAGCCAAACGTAGAGATAAATTAAAGAAGCGTATTAGGTGAAGAATTCATGGATTTGTGGGGAACGCAACTGAAATTAGCTATTTGCGGGAAAGAAAAGTCCAGGTGATAGAGGTTTTAAAAATTAAATCGAAAAAAGGGAGCTCGGGAGACCACCAGTTTGTATAAAAAAAAAACCTAACCCTAAGAAAAAAAATAGAAGCCACATCTAATTCAAATATCATGCCAGACGTTTTTACTATTTTGAGCAAATATAAAGAATAGTTTTGATCAAATTATTATTTTTTCTCCATTCTTGATGTCAATAAGCAGATTGTCATGGCATTTCGGTCTAATTAAAATGCATGTTGTAATGCCTCTGGCTTGTCAAAACTGTAACGCCTCCCTGCACCTATTCTCGGACCTTCCCACGACTAACGTTAAAGAAATCCTGTGAGTATCAGTGTCAGGATGAAGATGAGAGGTTCTCCTAATTTTGGCTATCTTCCAGTATTCTCTGTATTCTCAATCATGTCCTCTGCCAAATATTAAATGTTCTTTGTCAGAAATTGAACTTTACCTCCTCCCCATCCGTGAACCCTAATCTTGGCAGCATTTTTATGTTTATCTGCGTTGATGTATTTCTCCTTTGTTATTGCGTTGAGGGATTACTCCCTTTGTTGCTGCGTTGAGATATTTTTCATTTTTTGTTGTGTTATATGTTTGCTGTAACCTTAGGCTTGGAATGGGGGTAGATATATTATATATATGCTGTATTATTTCTTAAGAAGGGGAAGCTAGGAGAAGGGACGCCCTTCTAGTTGATCTATTGATATATATATTCTGTAGGATTACTGCGCAGAAGCTGGACGCCCTGCTAGCTTATATAAGTATTGAGGTATGCTCTATTAGTTGCTACGCAGGAGAGGTTGGGAAGGGACGGCTCTGTGGAGCCGATCCCTGGTTATTTTGATGTGATATTATATACATGTTAGATTTTAAACATGTAATCTTTTTTGACTTGTATACAGACTACGCAGAGGTGGGAAGGGACGGCTCTGTGGAGCCGATCCCTATCTATTTTGATGTGATATTATATATATGTTGGATTATAGATATGTAATCTGTTGTGATATGCATACATGTTAGATTTTAGACATGTAATCCGTTGTGACTTGTATACAGACTGCGCAGAGTTGGGAAGGGACGGCTCTATGGAGCCAGTCCCTATCTATTTTGATGGGATATTATATATATGTTGGATTATAGATATGTAATCTGTTGTGATATGCATACGGATTGCGCAGAGGTATTTGTTGTGTAGAGTTGGAAAGGGATGGCTCTGTGGAGTCCGATCCATGTCTATTTTTGGTTTGATATCATTTATTGTTTCTCTTCGTTGATGTTTTGTGTTATTTTGGGCCATCTTCTTGGTACCCAACACAGGTGTGAAAACCCTTTGGAGTTGGTGTCTCATGGAAGGATAAGCCCTATGCTTCTGGATGTCAATGCAGGATGATTATTTTATAGTATTTAGAAAAATTGGTTGTAGCTTCAGTCCAAGCCCCAGTCCTCCTTGTATTAGATGAGAACAAAAATACTGTAGACTATCATTTAAATATAAGTGCCTTGTGGACTTTCATTATGGCATGTCCGATAATGAAATTCAGCGCTGAAAATGTAAAAATATTGGAATAATTATTTCCTTTGACGGCAGTAAACTAGTGCTTATTAATCTTTTTCATGCTACAAACTATCATAATAATATTTGGGCCTCTTGGTAGTGTAAGCCAATTCCAAAGTTTGAGACGGGTCTAAAGCTTGATACTCGTTATTTAAGATATGTCGAATGAATACAAAAGGTTGAGTTTAGTATTTAAGAACTCAAATTGAGAATTCTTAAATTAAAACAATATTATATTTCAATAGTTACTTATTCAAGGGAAAATAATGTTAATTAGAGTTACACATTGAAGTAATGATTTTGTCGTTACACCTCCAGGTGTTATGCCTGTGTGCGTGGGTTACACCTCTCTGCATTATCTTTTCAAAAATATGTTACAATCCTCTTCAACTCCTCGTTACTTCGGCATTACTTCTCTCTCTTCAATACTCTTTCATTTTTGTTCACTACATGTCAATCTACCAAATGTTTGCGTTACATACTCGACATAATTATTCGGCATTACATAAACTATTCTGAATACTATTCGTGTCAATCTACCAAATGGAGTTGATTGATATTCTCACTAGGCTAAAGAAATAATTGATCTTTAAATGATAGGATGAGATTGTGCTTATGTTCCTCTACCACACTGGAGTTCTTAGAAACGTCAAATACCAACATAGGTGATACAACTAGCCATGCCAAACATGAGAAGGTTTCGTGCTTGAAAATAAAATGTGTGATTTTTGAGTGAAACTCGTGTCTATTTCTCAATTTCCTTCTTGTTTAATGATCAACTGCAATCTCCTTCTGGTTTATTGATCAATTTTTTCTTAGTCATTTTTCCTGCATAGAGTAGAGAGGGGATTGGCAATGAGTCCAATTTGAGGAATTCTTGCATGTCATTCTGGATAGTTTTCTCTTTATGATATAATCCTATCAAAGCTAATTCTCTGAAAAAACCAAACAGAGTTGATTGTTGTATGTCCCAGAGCTGATATAGATCCAGATCCAGACCATCCCAAGAAGAAAATTTAGTGATTCCTATGAAAAGTCCTTAACAAAAATTAATTGTAAAATGCAATCAAGTAAGCCTAACAAAATAACACTAGGGGCATTTTGAAAACCTGATGTAATGAGTAGTTTTCCGATATTAATTGTATGTTCAATATTTAAAGTTTTGATCATGTTGATCCATATTAATTTTTGGTTCAATATTTAAAGTAATTGTCGGTCCATATTACTAGTCTTAAACTTTAATGGTGCACTTAACAAAGTAGCTTCTATTTGGAAACTCTTGCCTGTACGTACCATATATGTTTATGGTAGGAATCTTAAGCATATTATTGCTTATAATATTTTAAAGAGCTTGATGGCCTCCTTTTTTCAGATCATTAATACTCCCCGGCGTCACTTTCTTAGAATATTTTAAAGAGATTGATAGCGTCTTTCTAGAAGTGAATAGTGAATTCAATGATTAAAATGACGCACGTGATTGAAAATCAATGTAAAGTCTTGATTGTAGTGAATTGTTTTGGTATCTCATGAGTGTGATTAGCATGGTCATACAACCCAAGATGATTTTATAGTTTTGCATTTGTTTCTACAATGCTCCACGTATTTTACCATTCCCCTTCGTTCGCATGCACTGTTGCTTTAAAAATTAAAGCTTGAGGATTGAGGTTTGTAAGGATTTAGAGTTTGCAAGATGCTTTTAAGGAAATTAGTTTGACTCTTTTAGGTTGGAATTTGATGTATCAATTTCACAAAGCCTTTGATGGAAATGGTTCTTGGCCAACCTTCACACATATTCAAGCTCCTCGTTTCCTTTTAGAGTCAGGATTCAACCCTATAACCATGCAGTGGAAGTTCCTTTACATTGCTAGGGTTTTTGGTCTCATACATTTCGATTGTCAACAGGATATCAATGACATTTTGAAAACCCTAATTATCTAACCCACTGCTCATAACTAATGGTCATGACTAGTTCAAATAAGCATGTGGTGAGATAAGGAAGTTTCAAACTTAAATTGTAGTTGATAGATACAATTATTGTATGCCTTTTTGGTTGGAATGATGACCTCAAGCTTCAACATATATTTTCTCTTAGTTTCAAACCTAAATCTATAACTTGCACCCATAAATAAAAAAAATAAAAAAATATTGAGTGCAAAAGACCTAACACATATCCTTGAATCCCATGCATAAGTTTGAAATCTCTAGTTTTGTTTGGACTTAAGAGTCGACTAGTATTGAGATTTAAGATTAAGAATATGCGTTCCTTCAATTTTGGGAATTGTTGCATCTATCTCTTGTTATCCTTAGTGGTTGTTTTTCATGGGAATGCTACAGGTTTGCTGAAACAATACAACATGAACATAGCACGTTGCCTTTGAATTTACTACATATGCACTGAACGATTAGTAAATGTTGAATGTGAGCTCAAATACGAGCCTTGTGAGCTTGATTCCTCAATACAAATCAAGTGAATGCCAAGTTGAAGGATGTGAAGTAAGGATTCCATATCCAAAGTAACTCAAAGTCAAGTTGAGTTGGAATCCTTGTTTGGAGCAAAGTAAAGTCAAAGGTCAAGTAAGTTATATAAGATAGTGACATCGGTGTCTTAATTAGGTTTGTCAAACCAAGTTCATGGGTTGTCTTATTGGAACTTGATATCACCCTAGCAAACAACATTTATTTATGCAAGGACTCGTAGATGGAAATACAAGGAATATTATGATGAATATCTTATATAGGAACAACACATAGACTTGAAGAAGTACAACGTGATTCAATGTTTGATAGAGGCGATATGAAAAAACCCATATGAAATAAAAAAGAAGAAGGAATATAGATTCCTAGGCATGAACAAAAGATGTAGTGACAAATGACAATCGAGAAAAATGAAGCAACATAAGAAGCCATGAAAAATGAAATCCCTATGAAGTTTGACGACCTCTTTTGATCAATTTTCTTTATGATAGAAAATAAAATGGTAATGGTAATGGTCCTATTCACCATGACTCTTTATTATTTACATGTCAATTTTATATTAAAAAAGGATCGACTAGAGGTTCTATCCCTATGAAAAAACTCAATGAATACAGTGGTGAATACTTGATTTGTTTGGAAATAGTATACTCTGCAACCAATCTATTGTGAGTATTGTCCTTCTCAAATATCTCACTCTCTACAATTCTTCATTACAATTTTTGAGCACTTGAATTGACTTGTGGGCACTACCTCTCCCATGATACAGAACCTTGAACAACTCCCAATCAAGATACCAAGAATCCTTAAGAAGACATGTGATTATTAGCATATGACTCCATTCCACCTAAGATATATGGTTATTACGTTGTGCAGGTGATACTTCTGGATGTTTCTTCATGACGATATGGTGCTTATAAGATAGATGACGTGTGTAACATAAAATGATATTATTTCGTGATGATATTAATTTAGCATTTTAATAGATTTATCATGGCATCTAGAGATAAATGACACTTGGCACATAAATGGTATAAATCATGTTGTAGTTTAATATGGTATTTTATAGCTCTGTCATGTATTAGGGGGGGATAAGAGATTATATTAGATATTGGTATGACATGTTATCGTTTCATTCTAACCCTTATTGCTCACCATAGAATGCATATTTGATATGATGATGGATTACGTGAGTTGGTACTAATGTTGAACAATGCAGCTTAACATGGCATATTAATGAGATGCTTAGTGAAATTATGAAAGTATCATGACCAATTATGTTATAATGGTAGCATAGAGCACCTAAATGCATTAGATGTTAACTTGGCATGACTTATACAATGGCTTATGATGTAATGTAATGAAATATGAACTGGTGTCTAGACATTCTTATTAGCACATGATCCAAGGTTGATCCATGATATGGTTACTAATTATTATTCATTATGGCAAGTGCTAGTTGTTCCAAGTGATCCACTCAAATAGCCTGATGAGGCTAAGTATTCTATGATTTTGTGGGAGCCCATAACCACGAATGAGAATGACTACTATAAATATATTATGGGTTGGGGGACAATCCCAACAATTAGCTCTATGCCAGCAGCGCTTGAATTTAGTACCAGAAGTTGGGAAGGTAGAAATGCCACAGATACTTCCCGGAGAACTTCTAATGTGACCAGAGTCCACAGTTGGAGACATACTCATCAGGAGAGAGGTTTATGTAGAAGGACTTCTGATGCCTAGGCCTAGTACCTTGAGGGTGTTGTGGAGGATGTTTAGGCTAGCCTTCCAAGATTCTTGGGGTATAATGATCCTGATACCAGGATCAAGGTACTGGGAATATCAGGACCGGGGTACTGGGAACTAGATGCCAGCTAGTACTGATGAGGCCCAGATTCTAGTTAGAATCTGATGAGGTCGTATTATTACCAGAATTTGGGAAGGTGGCAATGCTGCGGTAACTTCTCGGGGAACTTATGATGCCTAATGTATGATCCACAGACAGGTTACAATAGAGGCCCCGTGCCATTGTGAGCGGGACCATCCGGAGTTGGAGGGGAGGTTTATGGAGGTTGATCGAATGGTATGATTCTCAGGGAGAGGGTGAGTAAGGAAAGAAGAAGTAAACAAACACACATTTATTAATTATTAATTAATTATCTAATGCTTATGTTTTATGATGCATGATTGTTGATATGGTTGCATACTAGACTCATAGGCAATTACTTAAGAGCATGTTGTAACTTAGGGCATTTTATTGTATTAGTGTGGTTTAGAGACTTCTATGTGGTGGCCACACATATAAATCTCTAAACTTCATAATAGTACTAGCTACCTATATACTATAGTATTTACTTGATTGATTGAATAAGTATTGTATATACTGCTTGAAGATTATAACTCTGGGACAAAGTTTCCAAAAGGGGGAAAGTATGTAACAACCCTCATATAAAATAATGAAATGAAAGGGGTAAAATAATAAAAAGGTAATATATAATTAAATGTAAAATAATAAATAAAAGGGGGTAAATAATATAATGGGGAATATAAAAGAAAAATAAGGGAAAACAAATTACATTAAAAGAAATTAAGAAAAATGGGAAGAGGGGGAGATAAAATGAGGAGAAGAAGAAGAAAAGGGTTTTTTTTTTGTCTTTTGGCATTTGGAAGAGGAGCCCTGGAGGAGAGGAAAGCAAGATAGCACTGGCATAGGGTTCATTGTTGGGGGCTCGGGGGCCTCATAAAATTGTTGGGGGTTGGTTGGGTGGAGATTCATCCCCCCACCTTCAGTTGCACACATGGGAGCTGTCAAGATAATGATAATCGTTAGGTCATCTAAAATCAGGTATGGATCCTTAATTTTCATAGTATAATTTCTGTTATTATTGATTAGATCCACCTTCTTTTGTCAGATCTTCTATGCATGTTGTTCTTTGTTTGTTACTGGTATTTATATGAGTTTACAGATAATCAAATCCACTATTGGTATATGATTTCATTTGCATGTCGGTTCTTTGTCTTATTATAGCTTTACATGAATTTTGTGAGTCTTACATCATGACCCCTGTGGACCAGATGAAGGGGAGAGGACAAGGCAGAATGGAGCAGAGCTTCTTCACATAGTGGTAATGAGGCATAGATGGGGCTTAAGGTCACCTTTTGGAGTGGAATTAGGGCAGGAACAAAGTCCTCGGGTGTAGATGAAGACCTTATAGCTGCATAGTAATCTCCAAGAGCTTTCCAAAGGTACCGTATTTTCCCAAAATGGACTTAAGATGAAGAATTTATGGGCTAGAGAAGTTGTGTAGTTGGGCCTCCGACTTTTTGAATTCTGCATGCAGATTGCATATTGTAGAAGTTGGAAGGACATTGTCAACGGGGTTCTGAAATGGGAGTTCCGACTTCTGAGTTCTGCATGCGGACTACAGATTGCGGAAGTTGGGGAAGTTAATTTTCCAAGGTTGGCGAAGTTGGAGTTCCGACATCCGAGTTCCACATTGTGGATTATAGAATTTGGAAAGGTAATTCTTCAAACTTGAGAAATTGAGGTTCCGATTTCTGACTTCCACAACGTGGGTTGCAGATTGAGGAATTTGGGTGATTATTTTAGAGAGGTGGTGAAATTGACATTCCAATTTCCGATTTTTGCATTGCGTATTTGTGGACTACGGAAGTCGGAGACGCGGTTTTCAGCGTTGTGTAATTTAGCGCTCTGATTTCTGATTTTCGCACTGTGGAATGGTGGGTTGCAGATCTTAGAGGCACATTTATTTGGTGATGCGCAATTGGGGATTCCAACTTCATTTTCCTGCAAGGAGGATTGCATATCACAGAAGTCGAAGAGGATATTTTCATCATAGCAGTGAATTGGCGTTCCAACTTCTGATTCCCGCGTTGCGGATTGCAGAATGCGGAATTTGGAGGGGTGAATTCGTTGGAGTTGTAATTTGTAGTCCGACTTCGAACTTCTGACTGCAAATTGTGAATTGTGGACTGAAGATCAATATGAGTGCAAAGTTGCAGAACCTTTGGAATACTTGGAAAAAGAAGAAAAAAAATTAACAGGTAGATCCAAGGGTTGTCTCCCAACACCTCTTAAGGGAACTGAGGTGACCGGGGATGTGATAGGCTCAATTTATTGACCAACACAGGGAAGATCAAAAATAAGTTCTGCAAAAACCAAAGACTTCTTTGATTTGGCCTTCTCAAACTAGAGGTCGAATTCGTGAAGAATCACAATCCAATGCGAATATTTCCCCCCGAGTACCTGACACGTTAGGATGTGGTACATGGGGTTGGAGTCGGTGATAATGGTGGTAGTGAGGAGGAGGATATAGTGGAGAAAATTTTGAACATCAATGACTTTTGCGAGAGCTAGCTTCTCGACATTGAAATACCGAGTTTCAAAGTCAAGGAAACCCTTACTAAGGTAGTATATCACATGCTCCTGGGTGTGACTATCTTCCTGTACCAAAACCATAGAAATAGTGGAAGTGGAAGCAACAAGATAAAGGATATAATCTTTGGTGTCATTTGGTGGTTGTAAAATGGGTGCATGAGTGATGGCATGTTTAAGGTTGTCAAAGGATTTTTTAACATAGTCATCCCAAATGAATGGGACGTCCTTCTTTAACAATCGCATGTATCCCTATTTTTTCTCTATGAAATTTCACAAGAACCACCGAAGGTAGTTTTCCTACCCCCGCAAACTTTGAAGTTCCGCAATATCTGTAGGCGGTGGTGGAGCAACAATGGTTTCCACCTTGAGGGGATCGATGTGGATCCCATCTTTTGAAATGATGAATCCTAACAGGCATCTAGACTCGACAAAAAAATGAACTTATGAGGATTTAAACGAATATTATATCGTCGATGTTAATTTTTGAGCATTAAATCAATATACTCCAGGATCTTTACTGAGAGAATAACATGTACAGCATATCAAGCATAACAATGCATATCAATCACACCAAGAAATCACATGAGACAATAGACACACAGAGTTTCACTGGGGAAAACCATAAAGGTGAAAAACCCCACAACTTCCTCAGAGATAGAAAGAGAAATGGTACAACCCAAGTACACAGAGATAGTCCTCCTAGCAGCTGAACCTTCTCCTCCACTAGTGCGCCACTTTTCGAGTAGTGTAGAAGTGAATAATGAGATGATCAAATAGAGTGCCTCCCGCACTCTATTTATACATGACCTAACCTACCTAATAACCTAGCAGGGATGACTTGTCTAACTCAGTCTAATAACCCATGGTTATACTAATCAAGGCCGACCCCACACTTGGTGGTCTAATAACCCATTACTTGCAGGTTGTGACACTTGCGACACTTGTCAATACAAATGACGACTCTTCCGTATATAGGAATAATAACATCTCTATAGGAGTACAATATACATAGGTGAAATACATTCCGAAGTTACAATTACATCAACACTCCCTCTTAACTAGGAAGGTATTTCTCGTCACAGATCTGATAGAACAAGTCTTCTTCTTTGGATCATCGTCAGCCAATCATCATCCTCGAATCATCGTCATCGTCATTGCTGCTTCTATCTCAATCAATCTCCAATCTACTCGTCATAGGAAGTTCTACAGAGCCAGTCCTTTTTCATACTGGATGTAGGACCACCACTTGTAGGTCCTCATCATCACTAGCCATACTGTGGGATCCTCAGGACTTATTACGTGTGTCAACAAAACCTCGAAAGAGAATCCCAAGACTCATTACGAGCTTACTGCTCAACCTATCATATCTCCCAGGATCTTTTACATGTTGACCTTCACAAAACCTACTCAGAGCATCCCAGGATGTTACAAGCACACCGCTCTACTTGTCTGGATCTTGATAGAGCATCCCAAGCTGTTACGAGCACACTGCTCTTTTTGTCTGGATTTTAAAGGATCTTTTCTATGTGAACTTTCGCAAAACCTAGTCAGAGCATCCCAGGATGTTACGAGCACACTGCTCTACCTATCTAGATCTCGATAGAGAATCCCAAGATGTTACGAGCACATCGCTCTACTTGTCCATATTTTAAAGGATCTTTTCTATGTGAACTGTAGAAAAACCTACTCAGAGCATCCCAGGATGTTACGAGCACACCGCTCTACCTGTCTGGATCTCGATAGAGAATTCCAGGTTGTTACAAGCACACCGCTCTACCTGTCCATATTTTAAAGGGTATTTTCTATGCTACTTGCACAACCTGTCCACGGCCACAGAGTATCAACTTGATACTCACCATACATCATCCTGATGTATGTCATCACATGATCAACCTGATCATCATCATAGCATAAAGTTGATGCATATCATCTGGAGCAACATCCTAAAGCTCGTCATCTGTGATCATCCTGATGTGATGTACCTGCAATAATTAATTAATGCAAATACACGAGATATTAGAAATAATAGAACAGAATCGCTTTTATATTGATCACGGGCCACTTCGAGGGGGCAACCTCCTTTGAGCAAGCTCAATACAATTAACTTCACGGTGCCTTCAATGACCTCAACACACACTTATATACTAAGTCTATGCCCAATACTATGAGTCAAAACCATGGGACATATAATACTACGGGACGACTTACAAAGCATATGCGTCCAATACTATGGGTCAATACTATGGGCTAATATAAACTATGGATCAACAAATACTACGGGACGACTTACAAAGCATATGCGTCCAACAACAATATACTAACATAGTAAAGAGAAGGGTTGGCATAGGTTCCTAACATCCCTTCTCCCTTAGAAAAAGCTTTGTCCTCAAAGCTTTGGTTGGAGAAATTGCTGCAGAATCTGAAGGAGTGGTTCCTCGGTAGCATCCTCGGTTTGCATTTCGGGCCACTGACGCTTTTGGAGTGTCAAGGAGGATTGCTTGGAAGGCTGTAGATGAAGAAGAACCCTGTCAGCTGCGTGGAAAATGCGCTCAGAACGGTGCTGATCGGCTTGTTGTTTCAGGCGAATTCTGGCCATGTGAAGATTGTCCTGCAGAATGAGAAGAATCTGATCGCGGTGTCGAAGAACCGAGTCAATTTCCTGAACTGGAGAGATGCTAAGGGTGTATGGAAGAAGAACATGCGGTGTTTTTCCATAGCCTGTTGCATATGGTGTCCTTTGAGATGTGGTATTGTACCACCAGAGCGCTGCTAGGAAATCCATATAAATAGTTGGCCAAAGCTGTGTAGGGATGGCCACGGGTTTGAGCAATCCCGAAAGGAGTGTCGTTTCCCCCTTGTTGACTTGGAAAGTATCATCGTCAGTCACCATCTGTTGAATTGTCATTTTTAGTCCCGACCAAAAGAAGTTACATTGTTCCTGGTCATATATTTTGCAGAACCCAGAGTGCCCTGTTGATGAAGAAGCATGGAGTTCAGAGAAGAGATAGCCCTGTTGAACATATTGCAACCAATTTGGAACAAGCAGAGAAAGAGTTGTAAGAGAAACTGGGTCATCAATTGTGCGAGAAGGAGCATCTTCCACCATATTGTCCTTACCCTTCTTGTAAGTGATCACATAGGGACAACCCATGAGTTGGATAATCCATTGCAGGTGTGTTGGGGAGGAGACCCATTGTTCCAAAAAAAATTCCAGAATCGGGAGGTCAGTCTTGATGCAGAAATAATTCCCTAATAGGTATGGCTGCCACTTCTGTACTGCATGCAAAATAGCCATCATTTCCTGCTGAGAGGTAGATGTGGCTACTTTCTTACCGAAAAGGTCTCTTGAAGGCAGCAAGCGCATTGGTTCAGCAAAGATACCTGCATATCTATCCAAGGAAGTAGTGGAGACTGTTGATGGGTGCATCTGAATGGAATTGAGCTGAGCGATGACACCATGTGAATTCTTCTTAAGGATTTTTTCCAGGCGATGTGAACTGATGATGCAAAGAGACCCTGGTTGTAAGCCCATAAATTTGTGTTGTGCCCCATTGACTTTGAACTGCATCCAAAGTTCCGCAAAATCCCATAAGATGGGGCCAAGTGTGCGTAACCATTGAACGCCCAAAACCACATCACATCCGCCTAAGGACAAGGCAAACATGTCAGAGCGTAGGTTATAATCTTCCATAGAGATACACACATTGTGACACTTCCCCTTGCAAGGTAAGGTACCCCCATTGGCAAACATGACTTCAAAGTTGGAGCAAGGATGGACAAAACAATCAGCTTGTTTGGCAATCCGAGGGTTAATGAAGTTATGAGTGCTACCAGAATCAATGAGGATGGTAAGAGGGAGCTTCTTGAAGTATCCCCTGACTCGCATTGTTTGTGGGGTGGTGACTCCGATTACAGCATGGAGAGAGATCTCGGGTGGGTCGTCCTGAGATGGGGTGTCAACAGGCAGGTGTTGAATGTCGACTTGATCATCTACTGTATCTGTAGCTTCTTCACCAAGTTCTAAGGCAGGCAGAGAATCCACATCCAAGAGATAGATCTTTTGTTGAACACATCTATGTCCCCGAGTGAATTTCTCATCACAATTATAGCAAAGCCCTTTTTCTCGACGTGCCTGCATTTCTATTTCAGACAAATGCTTGATAGGAGTTGGTTGAGGAGCAGGCGTGATGGAAGGTCGTTGGGAACCCATATTTTTGAAGGGAACAAAGGTGGGTTTGGAGCATTGTTGAGCTGCGATCTTGTCCTCGGCCAGCTTATCCAACCCTAGGACTTCCATCATTGTGTTGGGACAAAACATTTTGACCTCTGAGCGGATTTCATCCTTGAGACCACTGATAAAACAACTCCTGTAGAATTCATCAGACAATCCTTCTGTGTGATTGGCTAGTTTCTCAAATTCCATCTGATACTCTCTCACTGTGCCAGTTTGGTGAAGTTTAGTGAGTGCTCCTGTGAAGTCGTCAAAAGCACTAGGACCAAATCGCGGTAAAATGAGGTGGCAAAAATCTGTCCAGTTTGGCTCGGGATGAGCTTTGATGTACCAACGGTACCATTGAAGGGCTTCCTGTTCCAAATGAAAGGATGCAAGTGGAACTTTCTGAACATCAAAAGTATTATGCAGACTGAAATATTGTTCTGCCCGGTATATCCATCCAGTCGGATCAGTACCATTGAAGCGAGGAAAATCAAGCTTCGGCCCACGAAAATTGCTAGAAGAAGAGAACCCAGTGGCTGCAAAAGATTCTCCCTGTCTGGTATTGTTCATGGCTGAATGCTGAAGATGGAGGCTGAAAAAATTTTCATCCAGATCCTGGAGTTTGGCTTGGATGGCTGCAAGTGCTTCCTCCATGGTTGTTGCTCCTGCACGGGTGACAACCATAACCAGGAATTTTTTTATTTATTTTTTATTTTTTATAGATTGGAGCGGCTACGGCTCGGAAGGAATCTGGAACAACGCCGAACAGCTGGATCTGGAATGGCTTGCAAAATGGATCTGAAACGGCGCAGCAGTAATCAACAATAGTTCAGCTGAAAGTAGATATGGACCCTAGGTATGTGCGGCTTCCTAACAGTTCAGAGGTTTCACTCGGCCACCAATGCTGTCTGACGGCTTGCGTATTGGGGCAGTACCCCTCACTCCACGACTCAGGTAAAACTGATAACCACTTTGCCACAAACGACAGCTCTTGGTTTACCTCACGGGTGGGAACTAGTCAATCAGGTAGGGGTCGATGCCCTTTTCGCTGGCAGGTCCTCTCAATGGGCCAGCTACTTTGGGGTTCCTGTGGTACTCCTCACAATGAGTTTTAGGGCTTATGCCCAAGTACTTCCCACAGTTAAGCGGATAGGGATTATTCCCAGATCCGAACCTGCAACAGAAAAAATTTAAGCAGAAATTCCACCCAATGTTCAAAAACCGGATCTATATTGCTCAGAATCGCTATTATAGCATGTTTCCGGAACTGGAACAACCACTCTGCTTCTTCCCATGGAAGCGGAATAGAAATCTGGGCACTTGGTCAAAATATTTTCTCGCCGCAATTTCCGCGGCCGTCACCGAAATTCTGAAAAATTGCTGATTTTAAATCCGCGATATCTCCACTTTTAGAACTCCAAATGAGATGATTTTTTTTTTTGAAACTGCATATTTTTGAAAGAGGAATTCAGATATGTAATTAGTTTCTTCTGATTTTGTGCAGAAAGTTTCAGAAATTGATCTGAAATTCGCCGCCCAAAAAAAGAAAAAAAAAATTCCCACTTGTGCCAAGGAAAGTGCTCTGATACCAGATGTGATGTACCTGCAATAATTAATTAATGCAAATACACGAGATATCAGAAATAATAGAACAGAATCGATTTTATATTGATCATGGGCCACTTCGAGGGGGCAACCTCCTTTGAGCAAGCTCAATACAATTAACTTCACGGTGCCTTCAATGACCTCAACACACACTTATATACTAAGTCTATGCCCAATACTATGAGTCAAAACCATGGGACATATAATACTACGGGACGACTTACAAAGCATATGCATCCAATACTATGGGTCAATACTATGGGCTAATATAAACTATGGATCAACAAATACTACGGGACGACTTACAAAGCATATGCGTCCAACAACAATATACTAACATAGTAAAGGGAAGGGTTGACATAGGTTCCTAACACCTGATCATCATCATAGCATCAACCTGATGCATATCATCTAGAGCAACATCTTGAAGTTCGTCATCTGTGATCATCCTGATCAAACAATATATCCATCTGATGCATACAAAGTATCTACCTGATACATATCATCATACATGATCTACCTGATCATGCAATGCATCCACCTGATATACATAATTCATCCACCTGATACATACATCAGTACATGATCTACCTGATCATACAATGCATCCACCTGATACATACATAAGTACATGATCTACCTGATCATACAGTGCATCCACCTCATACATACATAAGTACATGATCTACCTGATCATACAATGCATCCACCTGATACATTTACAAAATACATGATCCAACTGATCATATCAAGCATCCAACATGATGCATATACAAATATATCAAGCATCCAACATGATGCATATACAAATACATGATCCAACTGATCAAAGCATCCAACTAATGCATATACAAATACATGATAAAACTTATCAAAGCATCCAACTGATGCATATACAGAGCAATACCTAGAGCATCTTCCTAATGCTCATCATCCAACGCTTACGTCCACAGCCATGGGAAGGATCCTCCTCTCACCATGCTTGGAATGGCTCCTGCAAATGTGTCCATCACTTCTTCCTCAAAGTGTCGTCAATCTGAAGAACACCAAGCCTCTCTCTGAAGTACTCAAACTTCACTCTGGCTAGTGCTTTCGTCAACACATCTGCAACCTGCTCATCTGTCGCAACATACAGGAGCTTCACTACTCCTCTATGCACCATATCCCTGATATAGTGATATTTGATCTCAATGTGCTTCGACCTGTCATAGAACACCGAATTCTTAGACAGCTTCACACAACTCTAGTTGTCACAAAAAATACCAGTAGCATCCAACGGGAGATCAAATAACTCATACAGTAGCTTCCGAATTCATATTGCCTCACAACTAGCCAAACAAGCTACAACATACTCTGCCTCAGTTGTACTCAGTGCTACGTAGGATTGCTTCCTGCTAAACCAAGAGATCACACCTGATCCCATACTGAGACAACATCCAGATGTGCTCTTCCTATCTGCAGTAATGCCTGCCCAGTCTCAATCATTAACATAACACTGTATGTTAAACCTTTGATTCGCATCATACTTGAGCCCATAATCAATTGTACCATTCAGGTACCTCAGAATATGCTTTACAGCAACCAAGTGAACACCTATGGGATCCGTTAGGAACTGGCTTAATGTGTTCACCGCAAAGAAAATATATGGTCTAGTTTTCATTAGGTACATCAAGGACCCAATCATCTAATGATACACCGTGACATCAACCGGATCAGATGAAGCATCACACAGAAGCTTCAGGTTCGATGCCATAGGTGTGGCCATGGCCTTGCAGTCCATCATCCCGAACCTCTTCAGGATCTCTACTACATACTTCCCTTGTCCAAGGAAGATCCCATCTACACTCTGCCACACCTCCATGACTAGAAAATAGTGCATCATCCCCAAGTCCTTCATCTTGAACTCGACAGAAATCTTCCTCTTGGTATCGGCAATCAATCCATCCTCACTTGTAACAAATAGGTCATCCACATACAGAAGTAGTATCACAGGATTTCCTTCCTCAACCTTCTAGTAAAGGTTGGAATTTGCTTTACTCTTGGTAAAGCCCAAGCTGGATAGAAAGCTGTCTATCCTACCATACCAGGTCCTAGGAGCTTGCTTCAATCCATACAAGGCTTTCTTCAATCTTCACATGTATGACTCCCTGTCATGTGTCTCAAAACCAAGTGGCTTCTCCACGTACACTTCCTCCTCAACTACACCATTCAAGAAAGTTGTCTTGACATCCATCTGGTGTATCTTCCATTTCATCATTGCAGCCAGGGCAAGTACTGATCTGATGGAAGTGTACCTGGCTATAGGAGCAAAATTCTCTTCATAGTCTATCCCTTCTTTCTGGGAGAAGCCATGAGCTACAAATATCGCTTTGTACTTTTTTATGCTGCCATATGCAACATGCTTGATCTTGTAGATCCATTTGGAAGTCACAACTGACTTCCGTTCAGGTCTTGGGACTACATCCCAAACATCATTCTTCATGATCGACTGGTATTCCTTGACCATGGCATCCTTCCATTCTTTCTTTTATGCTGCTTCTTCATAACTAGAAGGTTCTTTGTTCATAATATCACATAGTAGGGAAACATAACTGGTATGTGGCCTAGTCCTCTTCTTTTCTCTGTGTTATTCTTTTGGAATTCCATATCTTTCTGCATCTTGAATGAGCTCTCTAGCCCATGTAGGTTTCCTCTTGTGAGAGTTCTTCTCATGGGGTGGATCTACAGGTTCTTGCGGATCTTCAACGTCACAATCTGCTTCTGGAATTGCTTCAATCATAGTGGTGTCTTGAAATATGGTTTCCTTTGGTTCTTCATGATCTTCAATAGGTGTTTTACTTGACTTGATGAAGGTTGAGTTTTCATCAAATGTCACATCCGTGCTGACATCAATATTCTTGAACCCTGGAAAGTATATTCTGTAAGCCTTCGAACTTTCACTGTACCCCACAAAGATACCCTTCTTTTCTGAAGGATCTAGCTTTGTCCTCTTTTCCTTTGGAACATGTGTATATACTGGAAAACCAAATATTCTGAGATGGCTGACTTCAGGTTTCTTACCAGAGAATACCTCTTTTGGTGTCTTGTTGTCCAATATCTTGTGAGGTGTTCTATTCTACACATATACAGCTGTCCTAGATGCTTCTGCCTAAATATGCATAGGAAGATCCTGGTCATGTAGCATTGCCTGTACTGCTTCCATGATTGTTCTATTCTTCATTTCTACAACTCCATTCTATTGTGGATTGTAGAGAGTATTCAACTCCCTCTTGATCCTTGAGTCATTGCATAGCTTCTTGAAATCACCTAAAGTGAATTCTCTGCCATTGTCAGATCTGAAGGTCTTGATCTTCTTATCAGTTTGGTTTTCCATCAAGGATTTGAATTCCTTGAAATTATCAAATACTTCATCTTTGTTCTTCAAGAAATAAACCCGTCTTCCTAGAGAAATCATCAATGAAAGAGACATAGTATACATACCCACTTAGAGAACTGGATGACATTGGACCGCATACATCGGAGTGGATAATTTACAAGATTCCTTTTGCTTTGCTTTCATTGCTTGGAAATGATTTCTTAATGTTCTTTCCTTTTGCACATCCTTTGCAAACACCTTCATGCTTTGTCTTGATTTCAGGAAGACCCTCTACAACTTTGCTTGTAATTGGTAGTGCCCTATAGTGTACATGAGCAAGCCTTCTATGCCAAAGTTCACTTGGATCCATGGATTCATGTACCATGGCATGTTCAGGTTGTCCCTTTAATTTGTACAATCCTCCCTCTTGCTCTCCAATCACTACTACATCATCTATAGTTTTACCCTTTGGCCACATTAGGACTTGGCCATCTACAAATGCAACCCTCATGCCTTTTGCATCCAATGCAGATATGGAGAGTAGGTTCTTCTTGATCCCAGGTACATATAGAACATCTTTCATCTTCAGAGACTTTCCAGAGTCTAGGTTGTAGGAGGATTCACCACTTCCCTTGATAGGATATTGATAGTCATCCCCAATTTTCACCTTATGGGGTGACTCATGTTCAGATAGGTTTGAAAAAGATTCTTTAAACCCAATCATGTGTTTGGAATCCCCATTATCAATAAGCCAATCATTACATCCATGAGTTATAGTACCTATGACAGCATAGATTAGAACATATTCATCTTCACTTGATGAAGCATCACTTTCTTCCCTAGTCTTCTTCTTGGGAGGTTCATCATCCTCAGCAGCATGAGCATGAAATCTCTTCTTGTTGTACTTCTTCTTCTTGTTGAAATTTTTGTTGTTGTCTTTCTTCTTCTTGGGACAATTTGAAGCAAAGTGTATTACTTCATTGCAATCGAAACATCGAACATGAGATAGATCTTTCTTCTTGTGATGAGGGTGAGAATGTTTCTTGTTATGATATCTCTCCCTCTTGAACTTGCTTCCCTTGGTGTGTGTTGTGAGAGCTTGATATTCAATCCCCATCTTCTCTTCTCAAGCCACAAGCCTTGCTTCTTCTTGTGAGCATTCCTCCCACAGTCTACTGAATGAGATCAACTTCATTCTTGCACATATTCCTTGGATGAAGGAGTCCCATGACCTAGGTAGGCCATTCAATGTGGTCATGAAAACTTCACCATTGTCCACTACTTTATCCACAACTTCAAGTTGTTCCTTGATCTGAGAGACCTTAGAAAAATAAGATTGAATGGTCTCTCCATTCTGAAGCTTTACCCTTTTCAATTGGTTCCGCAGAGTCATCTTCCGATTTACGTTCTTCCCTTCAAATAGCCTGGTTAGGGAATCAAACATATCCTTGGGTGTCTTTAGAGATGACACATGTGGTATGAGAAGGTCTTTGATATAATTAGCAATGATCCTCTTTGCCTTGACCAATTTCTTCTTATGTAAGGCCTTAGCCTCTTCTTCCTCTCGAACAAGGACCTCAGAACTTATGTAGGTGTCCAATTCATTTTCTTCCAGGATTAACCCAATCCAATACTTCCATGCTCAGAATTTATCATCCCCTTCAAGCTTATCCTCAAGCTTGGTGTGGTGAGACATCTTAAAGAGTACTTCAAATGGAAATAGAAAATATTTAGGTCTTACCACATGATTTGCAGAAATCTAGATCTCGTGCTGGATTAGGGTTTGTTAGAGAAACCCTAAAAATTAAAAATGTGAATTTCAACTTTCTAAAATGATAGAAAGATGCATCTTGATGAGATGATCATCCTGGTATACTCAGAAATTGAAAACTGCAAAGTTTCAGTCTTCAAAAATGCTTTTCAATCTCTCAGATTCACTAGGGAGGACCTTGAATTAGGGTTTGAGTTTCCCGGAGCTTCACCCAACCAAAAAGTTCAATCCAAAGTCTAAACTTCGATTTTTCCAAGGAGCTTCCAACTATATCCTTAGATTTCAGAAATTCCTATTTTTGTGGAAACCCTAATTTTTAGGGCCAAAAATGAAAGTGCCCAGAATTGAATTCTGATTGCACAGAAAGATGCACCTTGATGAGGAGAGTCAAAATACCCTAATTCCTTTCAAGATCTATGGAGAGAAACCCAATAAACAGGAAACCAAGTTTCCACAACTGCATAGTGTCTTCTTCTCAGGTTAGCTCTGAAACCATGTTAATTTTTTAGCATTAAATCAATATACTCTAGGATCTTTATTGAGAGAATAACATGTACAGCATATCAAGTATAACAATGCGTATCAATCACACCAAGCAATCACATGAGAAATTAGACACACAGAGTTTCACTGGGGAAAACCATAAAGGTGAAAAACCACACAACTTCCTCAGAGATAGAAAGAGCAATGATACAACCCAAGTACACAAAGATAGGCCTCCTAGCAGCTGAACCTTCTCCTCCACTAGTGCACTACTTTCCGAGTAGTGTAGAAGTGAATAATGAGATGATCAAATAGAGTGCCTCCCGCACTCTATTTATACATGACCTAACCTTCCTAATAACCTAGCAGGGCCGACTTGTCTAACTCAGTCTAATAACCCATGGTTATACTAATCAGGGTTGACCCCACACTTGGTGGTCTAATAACCCATCACTTGCAAGTTGCGACACTTGTCAATACAAATGACGACACTTTCGTATAGAGGAATAATAACATCTCTATAGGAGTACAATATACAAAGGTGAAATACATTCCGAATTTACAATTACATCAACAGTCGACACCTAAGGAATACAACTGCCAGATGATCAATGTGGAAGTCACGACGATTCGAATGAGCAGGAATATTTTCTACGTAAGGTTCCACAAAATCCTTCACATCACAGAAAGCATATGACATAGCCCGCTGGTATGTAGCACCAACATTTTTAAGGCCAAAAGGGAGTTTGTGATATGTGAACGTACCCCATGGGAAGATGAAATAAGTCTTATGTTGGTCGACAGGATGGATCTCAATTTGATTGTAGCTGAAAAATCCATCCATGAATGAGAAGATGACACTTTCGACATTGTTTTCGATGATTTGGTCAATAAACGGCGTAGGGTAATTGTAAAATTAGTCACAGCAGATCTAATGAACAAGTAAATCAATCACAATAGATGAACATAGAAAATGGTGCAAAACTGTGCAAAACATGCAGCAGTGCTCAATATCCCAATAAGGGTGAATAATTACAATACAATCTGACCATGTGAGTGAGCAATTCGAATTGACTAAGTAGGCCATTCAAATCACTGAATGGAGTAGCTTGACTCCAACTAGGAGTCCTCATCATCAATCGGTGGTGCTCATCAATGCACAAGAACCAGTCATCCAGGTGTCAATCTGAGTCTAACTGAGTGTAACAAGTGTAACTGAAGTGTGTAGCACTAATTAAGGGAAGGAGGCTCAGTGGGGGGCGCATGGGAGGCTAACTGAAGTCAGAACAAGTCATCTAGTCAATCTGGAGGTCCAACGGAAGTGAAACAGTCAGTCGGGAGTGAAACTAGCCTCAAATCAGGGAGAATCGGAGCTAACTGAGTGTAACTGAAGTGGAACCGCAGTGGTAGGTGAACAAGTGCGCCCTTCTCTGGCAGTAGGTGAGAAGTGGGCACCTTTTAGCCTAGGAGGGCTAAAAATCTGAAGGAAGTGGCTCCTAGGTGCTAGAATAAGGTGGCTAAGGTGCTGGAGGCATCAATCTGGTGACTGGGATGCATGCAAGTGCATGCAAACCCTAGAATTTGCATGCAAACCCTAATTGCATGAAAGATCCTGAAAAAGATGATGTGGATATCTGAAAACCCCCCCTCAGGATAGACTATGATGTGCAAAAAAATAATGTGGGGCCCTGGTAACTAAGACCAAAGGTCACCCCAATACAATAATCCAAAAAAATGCTGAAAATAAACTAAGTGAGGAAAGAGGGAAAACCCAGTGGGAAGAAAGCCCCCCCTCAAGCTAAAGCATAATAATGGATCAATCTGTCTCCACCATGATGGAACTCACCCCCAACAGTGAACGGAGGTAAGAGAACTTCTTCTCAGTGAAGCTCTTGGTGAAGATGTCTGCAATTTGCTCATCAGTAGGGCAATATTGCAGAATGATGGTGCAGTCATGCACCAATTGTCGAATGTAATGAATATGAATCTCAATGTGTTTGGTCCTCTGCCGCTGAACTGGATCTGTAGAGATCTTGATAGCACTTTGATTGTCACAAAATAGGACAGTCGAAGTAGTGCCACCAAAACCAAACTCGGAAAGAATACCCTGTAACCAAATTGCCTGAATGCAGGCATTGACTGCCCCTCGATACTCTGCCTCTGCTGAAGAAAGTGAAATGGCTGCTTGCTTTTTGATGGACCAGCAAATAGCACCATGACCAATCATGAAAACATAACCGGAAGTGGACTTCCGATCAATGCTATCACCTGCCCAATCTGAATCAGTAAAACCAATGAAATCAAGCTCAGAATCTGCAGCATAATGTATGCCAAAATGTCTCGTACCTTGCACATACTGCAAGATCCGCTTGGCTGCTCGCCAATGAAGCTCATGTGGCTGCTGCATATATCTTGACACGGCACTCACGGCATATGAGATATCAGGCCTTGAGTGTGTCAAATAAAGTAGTGAACCAATCAACTGTCGATACATACTGCAATCTGCAAGCGGTGTAGAATCTCCCTCCTCAAGACTGATTCCTGAGAGGAATGGGAATGGGGCTGCCTTACATTCAGCCATATTAAACTTCAATAACAGGTCGGAAGCATATTTTTGCTGAGATATAGTGATCCCATCAAAATTTTGAGCTATCTCCAAGCCCAAAAAGTGACTCAGCAAGCCCAAATCGCTCATGTCAAAAGCTAGATTTAAGGCAGATTTTAGCTTGTTTATTGAAGTAAGTGTGCTACCAGTAATGAGAATATCATCAACATAAAGTAAAATAACCAATAAATTACCTTTAAGTCACTGAAGATATACATTCGGATCAGATTTGCATCTTTGAAAATTCTGAGAAAGAAGGAAGGAGTCCATCTTTGCGTACCAAGCTCTTGGGGCCTGTTTTAACCCGTACAAAGATTTCTTCAATCTGCAAACCAATGATGGATCTGATGTATAACCCTCTTGTTGCTGCATATATACCTCTTCAGCAAGGTCTCCATGTAAAAATGCACTCTTCACATCCATGTGGTGCACCTCCCAGTGCTTGGATGCGGAAATAGCTAAAACAAGGCGGATGGAATCCATCTTTGCAACCGGTGCAAAAGTCTCAGTGTAGTCCACTCCTTGGACTTGGGAGAAACCTTTTTCCACCAACCTTGATTTATATTTGCTGATAGTGCCATCAGCAGAAAATTTAGTATGGTAGACCCATTTACACTTCACTAATTTTCTTCCAGGTGGAAGAGAAACTAGCTCCCATGTGTTGTTCTTTTGAAGAGAACTGTACTCTTAATCCATGGCACTTTTCCATCTCGGATCTCGATGAGTAGAATAGTATGATGTAGGATCTGAACTAGCCATCAAATAGAAAATCTCAGGAAGAAATGGATCAGCAATAGAAAGAGCCATACCTGCTCTTTGAAAGTCTGCTCTTGTTCGTCTCGGATCAGCAGGATTTCCAAGGTTCGAACTAGCAGATTGTACAGTGTTTTGGGCCCACTTTGGTAACTGAGGGGGATCATAATGGTCGGATTCTGAACCTGATATGTCATGATCATCATATGCTTCTACAATATCAGAAATATCATAACTCATACCTTCATTATCGCTGCACGGATCTTCTTCTGGTGAAGGTGGTGAATCGGCAGTCTTCTCCTCGACTAGTTGCAATTCTTGAAGCGGTTCTTCAAATTGCACACTTCGCTCTATGAATATCTTTTTAGATCTGATATCCATGATTTTATATGCTTTTGATTCTTCCCCATATCCTATCAATATGCACTCAGTACTTTGTGGATCCAAAGCTCGTTTCTTCTCGGAATGAATTCTAGCCCATGCAGTAGAGCCAAAAACTCTCAAATTTGACACATCCGGTTTGTGACCAAAGAATGCTTCGAAAGGAATCATACCTTTCACGGATGAATGTGGAACACGGTTTTGTATATATGCAGCAACATTGATTGCTTCAGCCCAAAGATTTGCAGCCAAACCTTTTGATTCAATCATGCATGTAGCCATCTCTTTCAGTGACCGATTTTTCCTTTCCACTACACCGTTCTGCTGGGGTGTGTAGGGAACTATATGTTGGATCTTAATTCCGCTTTGGGCACAAAGTTGCAGAAACTCAGATTTAATATATTCTCCACCATTATCAAATCTAAGAGCTTTGATCTTTCTCCCAGTGGTGGTCTCAACAGAAGCCTTAAAATCCTTGAATTTTCCAAGCACTTCTGACTTGTTTTTGAGAAAGAATACCCATGTAAAGCGGGAAAAATCATCAATAAATGTCAAAACATACCTTGAACCATTTAATGACATATGGGGCAGCATACCACTGATATCAGCATGGATCAACCCCAAAATAGTAGAAGCTCTGCTAGCTTTGCCGCGGTCGAATCTGTGCTCAGGGTGCTTCCCAATAATGCAACCAGTACATATTCCCTTCGAGGAACGGAGTTGTGGAAGCCCATCTACCATGGATTTATTTGATAGCAGCAGCAAATATTTATAATTAAGATTTCCAAATCTTTCATGCCAAATCCTACTAACCTCATTACCATGTGTGCGAAGAGCAGTGGGCTTTGCAAGCGGAATAAAGTGTGAAAACTCATAGCATTTTGCAGTGTGGTTTGCCTTTCTGACTGCAACTAGTCTTCCACTTTTGATATCAGAAATTTCAACTGTATTAGGGATGAATGTAACTTGCTTCGGTTCACCAGTGTGTGTCATTTGATACACAGAAAGAAGATTTGAAGCCAAGGAAGGCACATAGAGAACATTCTGAAAGCTTCCATGATCTACATGAATCATACCTTTGCCCTTTGAAGAAATTTTTGAGTCATCTCCCAAATGGATGGGGATGGATCTGTTTGGATTGAATGAGGAAAAAGAATCAATATTTGCAGCCATATGATTTGATGCACCCGAATCTATCAAAAGAGTAGTAGACTTCGAAACCGTTGCCATGAGTGCTTGTCCTCTTTCATGATCATCATTCCTATCCTTCTTCCTTGAACCGTTGGGAAGAGTTATGTTGTTCTTTTCCAAAAGGAGGGCCATTTGATCTATAGTCTTCTTCATACATGAACTTTCAGGATGAAAGCCACGATTGCAATAAGTACATTTAGATTTTTGGTTACCTTCTTTGCCCTTTTGCTTGAACTTCGAACTGGATGGTGCATCTGTTTGTTTGCCTTTGTCTTTTTGCTTGTGAGGCTCAAATTTGGGCTTCTCTTTCTTTTGCTTTCCTTTACCATTCGAGATCTTGGGTCCTTGAACATATAGGGCTGAATCTTTGGAGATTATGGACCCCATTTGAATCAACTTGTCATGCTCTTTTGTGACGGACTCAATGAAGGCATTCAATGTAGGAATCTTCCAATCCGGGGTAGTTAGCCGACCGGAATTGAAAGTAGAGACAAATACCGAATAATCTTTCCCAAGCTTGCTTAGAATGGAGAGGATCAATTGTTTATCCTCTTTGATAACTCCACTGTTCTTCAATTGCAAGTTCAAGTTCTTGAATTTTGTGAAGAATTCATTGATGGTCTCGAAATTCTCAAGACTAAGGGCAATCAATTCATTCTCTGATTGAAAAGCCCAAAGCTCATCCTGCTTGCCAAATAGTGTTTCAAGTTGCTCCCATATGGCTTTTGGAGTCTTCAATCCACTGAGATGGAAGTGAAGATCTTTGGAGATGGAGAGACAAAGAAGACCATAAGCTTCATCAAGCTTGTTGTAGTGTTTGGTTCTATCTGACAGATTGCTTGGCTCCAATTCAAGACCAATAGTGACTCGGTAGTAACCTTTTGAACGTAATATGATCTCCATATCATCTTTCCAATCAAAATAATTGAATGGGGTGAGGATAGGCTTTGAAGAAGAGTATTCCATTGCTAGGAGCGAGTCAAACTGATGTAGAAGGAGCTTGCATGCACAGTGTAGCGAATGCAATTGCTATAGAGGAGCTTGCATGCACAATGTAGCGACTGCAATTGATGGAGACAATAAACCTGCAAATCACAATAAAACAAGAACAATAAGGTCGAACAATCCACCCTTTTAGAGTTGCATCACACCTGGGATTGGAGATCAAACAATGTTGAATGGGTCCAATGTATCAGATCCAGGAATTATGTGGAAACTCAAGCTTCTGGAGTGGTATTGGAATTATTTTCAAGCTTTGCATGCACAGGAGCGAATGCCCTTGAGATATCTCATGCCAAAACTTTTTTTGCAATTTGAGCAATTCAGTCAAATCTTCTTGTACAAACACCTGTAGAAAAGATATCTTGTCCCTGCAATGGCTCTGATACCATGTAAAATTAGTCACAGCAGATCTAATGAACAATTAAATCAATCAAAACAGATGAACATAGAAAATATGGTGCAAAACTGTGCAAAACATGCAGCAGTGCTCAATATCCCAATAAGGGTGAATAATTACAATACAATCTGACCATGTGAGTGAGCAATTCGAATTGACTAAGTAGGCCATTCAAATCACTGAATGGAGTATCTTGACTCCAACTAGGAGTCCTCATCATCAATCGGTGGTGCTCATCAATGCACAAGAACCAGTCATCCAGGTGTCAATCTGAGTCTAACTGAGTGTAACAAGTGTAACTAAAGTGTGTAGCACTGATTAAGGGAAGGAGGCTCAGTGGGGGGTGCATGGGAGGCTAACTGAAGTTAGAACAAGTCATCTAGTCAATCTGGAGGTCCAACGGAAGTGAAACAGTCAGTCGGGAGTGAAACTAGCCTCAAATCAGGGAGAATCGGAGCTAACTGAGTGTAACTGAAGTGGAACTGCAGTGGTAGGTGAACAAGTGCGCCCTTCTCTGGCAGTAGGTGAGAAGTGGGTGCCTTTCAGCCTAGGAGGGCTAAAACTCTGAAGGAAGTAGCTCCCGGGTGCTAGAATAAGGTGGCTAAGGTGCTGGAGGCATCAATCTGGTGACTGGGATGCATGCAAAGTGCATGCAAGTGCATGCAAACCCTAGAATTTGCATGCAAACCCTAATTGCATGCAAGATCCTGAAAAAGATGATGTGGATATCCGAACAGTAATTGTCCTTGGGACATGCCTTATTCAAATCCCTGCAATCAACACAAACCCTGATGTTTCCTTGTTTTTTCGTAACTGGGATGACATTAGAGACCCAATTTGTTAAGGGAACATGATAAATGAACCCAACCTTCAACAACTTTTCTATCTATGTCTTAATAGCCACAGTTTTCCTAGGGTGCATAGGATGGAGTTTTTGCCGGACAGGTTTTGTGTTAGGATATGTCTAAATTTCGCACATGACAATAGCAGGATCAATCCTAGGCATTTCCTCATAGCTCCATGCAAAGGCGTTGCAGAATTGTTTAAACAAGGCCGTAAAAATGGTGACTTCTTCCGGAGAACAAGTTTGGCCTATGTGAATGTGCTCCACAACTCCAGGTGTTACTGAGATGTCGATCGGAAGGGTAGGCGTGATGTTTTCTAGGTTTCCCTTGGTTATCATATCATATGTAAGAATAGGATATTGAGGGTAAGGAAATACATCCGGTGAAACAATTATTTCAATGGTGTTCTCTACCAAATCTAATGGAAGAAGGAAGGATGATCGATGATGAAGGTATTCCCATGGGGGTTCATCCACACTCATAATATATATTATTGACTCACCAGAATGAAAATTCTAGAGTAGAGGATCACGTAGGGATGAAGTCTGTTGTAATGGAAAAGAAGCTAAGGTAGATGCCATTGAAGAGTGGACATATGGTAGATCAGGTGTTGATTGGATGGCCTCATAAGTAGCTTTTGTGGGGTTGAGAGGCATCACATCTCCAATTGAATCCAAATGATCAAAATCAAGCACAACCCATTGGTCAGTCGAGTAATGAGATGAAGAAATTGTGTTCACTATGGCAACATGGGAAGGGGGGTCTGGTGTTGGAAAGACTCCCATGAGGGATGAATATTTAAGGAGTCCTACCCCCACACTCTCATATATACGTGTAGAGTGTCCTAAAAGAGGGATGTTGTCCATGGGATGAGTAGTGGTTTCAGGTGTATAGAAATCTAACTGGTCGACAGTGAGGATTTTCCCTTGGTGGGGAAATTGTACAATGCAGAAGATAGATGACATAACCGTGGCCATGGCATATAACCCTTTTTGACCAAGTAATAATTTATAATCCAATGGGTAAGAAACAAAGTCCATGTTAATGGAAATGATCTTACCTCCCAACTTGACGACTAGATATTGTAATAGCCCATCGGGTTGAAACCCACATCTATCAAATGATTTCTATGTGGTGGGTGAATGGTTCAACTCAGGAGAGCCGATGGCTCGCTAGTAGGATAACGACATAACCGATGTAGATGCTCCTTCGTCTAAGACATTACGATGGATGATTTTCCCAGAAACGTTAGTAACAATTTGGAAGCCGAGTTGGTGGGAAAGCCTCGGCTTGAAATACTCTATCTTGAACATGATGGTGTTGGAGGAATCAGGATCTACAACTCCTATTGCGGATAACAAGGTCTTACATTGACTGGGACATTTTGTTAAGACTTCTAGCGTCGACATAGCACAAGGAGATTGTGCTAGATCCTCCACAATATTGTAGTTTTGAGGTGCCTGAGCATTGGGATTGAAAATGGCTTTTCGAATCGTGCTCTTGGGTGGACGCAATACTAAATATGGTAAAGGTTTATCTATGACAAGAGGACCTTGAGGTGAAGGAATGCTAGATGTATATGTGGAATATTTTTCAGTATTATCTTTTTTAGATTCCTTGTCGGAAATGTTGATGTATATGTAACTTCGGAATGTATTTCATCTATGTATTTCATATATATTTATTGTACCATTATAAGAGATGTGTTATTCCTCTATAAGGAAGTGTCATCATGTGGATTGACAAGTGTCGCAAGTGTGTGTACTTGTCGATGGGTTATTAGACCACCATGTGTGGGGTCGGCCCTAAAATATATATTATATTGTGGATGTATCTAGATAGACAATTCGGCCCCATAAGGTCACTGGGAAAACAGGTTAAGTATAAATAGAGATCAGGAGATCTCTATTTGGATCATTCGGAAAGACACACTTCTCTCACTCAGAAAGTGGCACACTAGTGAGGAGGAGGATCATCTGCTCTAGGAGACTATCTCAAGTGTATTTTGGTTGTACTTTGGTTGAGCCATTGCTCTCTCTATCTCTAATGAAGTTGTGGGGTTTTTCACCTTAGGGTTTTCCACACGGAAACTCTGTGTCTCTTGTCTCTCATGCTTTTGATTCTTGTGATGCTTGTCATGCTTATTGTGATTGTTATGCATTGATATACTGTATATGTTATTCTCTCAGTAAAGATCCAAGAGTATTGTGAATTAATGCTCAAATTTTAACAGGAAATAGAATCATATATACATGGCTGAGTAGACAAGTTGACCGTTTCACTCTGCATCATAAGAACATGAGTGTTAACACCCAAAAAGTGCTCACAGCTCATTTTCCTATTCACATGACCCATTTGTCCACTTTTCCACCATCTGAGCCTCTGAAACCAACAAAAGGTCACCAAAAGACCTTGGTACACCCCTTTTTCCATTAAAAAAGATTATTTTTCCAAGAAAATCATAAAAAACCCTCAAAAAGGGTCCAAATTCCCAAAAATATTAAAAAGGGAATTAAAATATTATTTTTATTCAAAAAAGGAAAAAGGAGGGAAAATTACCTAAACCATGTTGGTCAATACCATTGGTTTCCACAAAACCACAAATGGTATTCCTCACCACCAAAACCTATAAAAAGGTGGTAGGGGCTCCTCATTTCACATCCTTCCATTATCTCATCCTTATGCTGCTGAAATCTCCCCTGAGCACTTTTAGCCATTGAAGCAACCTTGGAGAAAGAGACCTATTGGAGTTTGGAGCTACTCATCTTGGGAGTTGCTCAACATCAACCTTCACCATTGAAGGTAATATCGCAAGCACTTGCTTGCCCCCCCACTTTTCAATACAAAAAATTATTTATTATGTTTCTTGTTCTTGATTTTGAAATGTTTACATTATTTGCTTAGATTCTTGTTTAGATCCATGAAAAGTATTGTTTATTTAGTTTATTGTTTTTATTTCTATTGAAATTGCTACTACTAGTTAGTAGGTGCCCATAGCACTAAGCCTGGTTGCAAAACCGGGCCAACAGTTTTTGGCGACTCCGCTTTGGTTTGAACTTTAGATCTCTAGCTTTGCCATTAAATCTTAGTTTTTATGAATTTTTAACCTTTAGATCCATAGATCTACCATCTTAGACAGCAGATCCATTGCTGGTCTGAGATTTGGCCCCAAAAACAGCCCTAAATTTTCAATTTTCGGGTTCGTTTCTCGGTTTCCGTGCACGGCTTCCGCCTCGCGGCTTTTTGCCAGATAGTCGCGCGGTCCATCGCGACTTTTCTGCATTTTTCCGCGCGGTCCATCACGGCCTTTTTCCAGACAGTCGCACGGTCCATCGCGACTTTTCTGTGTTTTTCCGCGCTGCACACCGCGGCTTCGCGGCCTTTTTCCGCGCTGTCCATCGCGACTGTGCGCCCAAAACCTGCGCGGTCCATCGCGACTGTGCGTCCAAAACCCGCGCGGTCCATCGCGACTGTTCGAACAAAACCCGCGCGGTCCATCGCGACTGTTCGGCCAGAACCCGCGCGGCCCATCGCGGTTGTTCGTCCAAAACCCGCGCGGCCCATCCCGATTTTGAAAAATATTTTTTACTGTACTTTCTGCCCATAGCACATTTTTTACAGTACTAAATTCTGCATAGTTTACAGATTTGAAAAAAAAATTTACTATTTAAAAGTGCATACCTAGAAATCTTTTTAAAAATTTTCAAGAAAGTGAAAGAAAGACTCATTTTGCATTCTTTATCTAGATTCAAATTTTTTCTTGTTTACTTCTTTAGAATCTTGCCCTTAGCAATTTTTTAAAACGAAGAAATCCATTTATTTCTTTTAAAAAGGAGTTTATTATTTGCTTTCATAAATCCAAGAAATCCTTTATTTTTTGAGTTATTTTTTAAAGCATATTAATTCCTTTTAGTGAAAAAAGTCTTAAATATTTGCTTTTTTCGAAAAATCCTTTATTTTTTGAAAATTTCCCTTAAAGCATTTAATTTTTTCAAGTTCAGTTTACAACACCTCACGTGCACTCACACGATCACTTAATTGAACTAAGCCTTAAAACGTACCTTAAATTGAACACACTTTTAACCCCACTTGGGGAACACTAAAAGAATTCTTGTAGCTAGGTAGTATTGGCGGGATAGGTGTTCCAATAACACCCCTCAGTTCATACATCTGAGACATAGAAGTTGTCCAATTAGGGAGCTAAAATCTCTTAGTACTTTTTGGCGCAGTCACAACCGGTTTGTGGGAAGGCCTATCCCCTAGGAGGGTTGAAGTCGCGAGGATGGTTCCGGAAGCCTGAGTGGGATACCGAAACCCATTCAGTAACCGAAGGGCTACCATTCGCAGTTCTCGGGATATCCCTGTATTGGGATATTGCGATCAAAGGACCAAACGGCAGATTTACCTTTTCTCGACGCGTCATGAACGGAGTATCCTAGTAGCCTGTCTTTTAGGATTGATTACCCGGTGTCCCTCCCGGTAGGGGGATATCTAGCCGTTGTCTCAACAATCATATTGTCTGACTTGGATTTCATCACCTTGCAGAGGATATCGTCTGTTTGAGTCACAATACTTTTAGATTAGGTGTTTGCATGATCTTTACCACCTTTTGAGTCTAGTTACACCTATTTTTTCTAGGAGCCGCTTGCATGTTGGTATTCTGACCAGTTGTTGCATTCCTCCACTTATTGTAGCACAGCTGCTAGAATAAGTGCATTTTTTGAGGATTGATTTTTTGGCTTGTGAGCCTTGTTTTTTCACTCCCCTTCTTGCACCCTTGGTTGCATTAGGGTTTTGAGTCTTTTACATACATATCACCACCTGATACTTAAAACAATTTTTTTACATAAAAAAACATATTCTCACCATTGAGAATTCTAGACGTTCTCGTCGTCTACAGGGCGAACTCCCAGAGTTTAGTCCACTTGGCTCTCCACGTCACGGACGCAGAGCATTATCCCTTGATTCGACACATCGTCAATCAATTAGACGGTCATCCGATTCTGACATACCCCACTTCACCTTTGATTTGGAGGTAGAATCCGAAAACCACACCGAGTTACCACCAACCTCAAGTATGTCTGGAACACCAGTTGATCCACTATTTACATTAACCATAGGTCAGACATCCGCAGACCCTTCTGCGGTAGTACCATCAACGGCAACAACCACCCCCTTGGGTATGCCCAATATGGGTAACACTCCACATTCAGGAATGCCTAGCACAGGACCACCACCTGTCATGGGCATGCCCAACATGGGGGTCATACCCCCTTCGGTTTCCACAAACCCTATCCCAGGAATCCCTAGTGCGATTCCTAACCCAAGTGTAACTCCTGTTGCACTTGGGAGTGCTATCCCAGGAATCCCTAGTGCGATTCCTAACCCAAGTGTAACTCATGTTGCACTTGGCAGTGCTATACCAGGAATCCCTAGTGCGATTCCTAACCCAAGTGTAACCCAAGTTGCACTTGGGAGCGCTAACCCATATCATGCCACACCTTTTGGAGGGCACATACCCTCCATACCTAGCATACCTATAGGCGCTACTGGACCCCCACACCATACCACAATGGCTAGGCAGGTCCCGGTTCCGGTCACCACATCCGCTAGTCTACCTTACATGGCAAGTCTCAACCTGCCAGATTTAGCTAGGCTCACAAATGACCCCATCAGACATGATCCTGCTTGGCCCCATATGCCCACTAAGCTTCCCTCTGACATCCCTAAGTTTGAGGGAAATGCTGGAGAAGACCCCCAAAATCACATCATGTCCTTCCATTTATGGTGTTCCTCCAACTCCATAGTGGATGACTCAATCCGCCTACGGCTTTTACAACGCACCTTCACTGGCTCCGCAGCCAAATGGTATATCGAGCAACCCCATGGGACGCATTCCACATTTACCTCCCTTGCCTCGACCTTCCTACAGTTCTTTCAGCTACCGGTCCGCTATGATGCGGGCGTCGAAATCCTACTGTCTTGCAGACAGAACACGGCCACGCATATCACTGACCATATCCATGATTGGCGTCGGCGCCGAAGCCTATGCAAGATCAAATTAGACGACCGAATCTTTTTAGACTGGTTCCTTAAATCCCTCCTTCCTCTCATTGCGAAGGATGTAGCATCTGAAAGACCCCAGTCTGAGGAGGAGGCCATCCTTAAGGCCCAACAGTTTGATCTTATCTATGCCCAGTCAGGTTACCTATACACGATCATACCTGACGCCCCACGAGGTGACTTTGCACGCGGTGACACACCGGGGGCATCACATGCTGCTGATGGCATTATTGGCCAAATTACACCGCAAGCAAAACCTTTCAGTATGGTGAGCACCATGCCCGCCCCAGACCTTTCTAGGGCTACATCTAGTTCCGGGGCGACAACTTCTTATGCTCCAACAAACCAGACCCATCACGTTCATGGACCCTCTTGTCCACAACATTGTTATGGCCAAGCGCCATCAGCATATGTACCCCCTACATACTATGCTCAACCTACGGTACAAAACCACATGCAGTTCCAACAACAACCCATGCATTACCCACAACCGGTTGCACCGGCTAACCTCACACCTCCACCAGCTCAGGGGTACCAACAACCCCAGCAGGCAACTGGACCACCTCCAGCTCCACCTGCGTACTATCTACCGCAACCTGCTCCCGCACCTGCGGCTCCCCAAAATCCCCCCAATGCTCAAGGGCACGTGTACGCACAACAACATCAGCCCCAATACCAAAACAACCAGTGCAACCAAGGTGCGCAACAGAACCGTGGTAGAGGTCATAACCATGGTAATAACCAACAACATCATCAAGGTCCTCCACCTCCCAATCCTCCGCAAAATAACAATGCTGCTCCTCCCAACCGCAATCCGAATCGAAATCCTAAGCAGCCTAGAAATAATAACCTCAGAACAAACCACCCTTGTTCTATTTGCGGGGTCTATGGTCATTACACGCATTCTTTCCCACATTTGGAGCGAGCTCGGCAACTCTGGACCAACGATGCCCATCGTCAAGGGCAAGCGGTTCCTCAGCCACCACCCAACCCTCCACCACCTCAACATCAACCTTTGGTGCTGCAAAACCCCTTTCCAAACCAGGGTGTAGTGAACACTCAGCCGTTAGCCCCCCCTCAGGGAAACGTGCCACCACAGCAGATATGAACTATGATGTCTATCGGCCATACGATGAGCTCCTGCCCTCACACATCAGGGGGCAATCTGTTAACACCCAAAAAGTGCTCACTAGCTCATTTTCCTATTCACATGACCCATTTGTCCACTTTTCCACCATCTGAGCCTCTGAAACCAACAAAAGGTCACCAAAAGACCTTGGTACACCCCTTTTTCCATTAAAAAAGATTATTTTTCCAAGAAAATCATAAAAAACCCTCAAAAAGGGTCCAAATTCCCAAAAATATTAAAAAGGGAATTAAAATATTATTTTTATTCAAAAAAGGAAAAAGGAGGGAAAATTACCTAAACCATGTTGGTCAATACCATTGGTTTCCACAAAACCACAAATGGTATTCCTCACCACCAAAACCTATAAAAAGGTGGTAGGGGCTCCTCATTTCACATCCTTCCATTATCTCATCCTTATGCTGCTGAAATCTCCCCTGAGCACTTTTAGCCATTGAAGCAACCTTGGAGAAAGAGACCTATTGGAGTTTGGAGCTACTCATCTTGGGAGTTGCTCAACATCAACCTTCACCATTGAAGGTAATATCGCAAGCACTTTCTTGCCCCCCCACTTTTCAATACAAAAAATTATTTATTATGTTTCTTGTTCTTGATTTTGAAATGTTTACATTATTTGCTTAGATTCTTGTTTAGATCCATGAAAAGTATTGTTTATTTAGTTTATTGTTTTTATTTCTATTGAAACTGCTACTACTAGTTAGTAGGTGCCCATAGCACTAAGCCTGGTTGCAAAACCGGGCCAACAATGAGCGGTTGTGGATGGTTCTCCTTGAGAATCAGTTGGTTGTTGTGTAACAATTTGTTGTTGTTGTGTGGGGAAGGGATCAATTAAAACTGTGGGTTTGAAGTTTCCTTTGAGAAAATTTTGCACTTCTTCCCAATGTGGGCATTCTTTGGTGAAGTGATCATCACCACACAATAAACAAGGATATTTAACATTCTATGTGTGTTTTTTGTCTTCAGTATTATTTTTTGGTTCCTACTAGTTAGAAGACTTTTTAGATTTTCCTTTCTTCTTTTGTTTTCCACTGGATTTTTGAGGTGAAGCAAATTAAACTGTATTCACCTCTTTAGTGGAAGTATATTTGAGTGAGCGATTGGTGTTGTTTCCATCCTGGGGCGAGGGTGGAGTCGAACTATGAGGGTTCTGTGATCCACTGGATTGTGTAGTAGGCTGGGTATGAATGTAACCAATAATTCCATCGGCATGAGATCTCGTAGGTGGTTTTG
Organism: Larix kaempferi; assembly: GCA_027924585.1. Taxonomy (NCBI): domain Eukaryota; kingdom Viridiplantae; phylum Streptophyta; class Pinopsida; order Pinales; family Pinaceae; genus Larix; species Larix kaempferi. The sequence continues at coordinate 3,694,240 of BSBM01001126.1, forward strand.
TTGGATCATATGCAGGGTGGGGGGAATTGGGAATGATATCGTATAAGGTTCCAAATTGGGAATAGAAAAGGTCTAAATACTGATCATGAGATATGTATTGTTCTTCTATAACAACCCCACCCATATGCACGTCTTTAGCTATGACGAGTAGTAATGACTTCGTGAACCAATTGGCAAGTGGTTTGTGCGAAATGGGAGATTTAATGAGACATCTTATCCTCCTCCACTCATGAATATGGTCAGAGATGTGGGTGAAAGTAGTTTGATGGAGAGAGGTAAAAAGAACCGTGTGGGTTTCATAGCAGATCGATAGCTTAAAGTGAGTCAAAAAGGACATAGCTAAAGGTCGAAAATCAACAAAGGAATGTGGTGGCAACTCAATGTACCACGTTACGACAGTACCAGTAAGGGTTCATTGAAATAACCTCAGACGGATGGAATCATCCATTAAGAAATTGGAAGAACACCACAAATGATAAGTCATTACGTGGTTCCTTGGGTCCTCACTGGGCTTGTTGTTAAACTTTCGAATGTTTGATGGTAACTTCACAGGAATCATTGGCCAGTTTATACCATGTTGAATGGGATCATTAGTCAAATGTACAAGTCTGGTAGATCAAGTATAGACAAGAATGGTAACTGTCGGTTCGGTTGTGGATACTTGTAATACTGATAAGGCATATGTGTACCAGTAGTACCATGGATTGATTGGTTGTAAGGTCCTCCCATAGGGGGTTGGTCATATGGAGGTGGGCCTCCTGGGTTGGGAGGTGGACCCAAAGGGGGTCCTCTTCCAGAATAAGGTCCTCCTCCGCTAGAATACGGGGGTCCTCCAGGTGGAGATGATGGTGGTGGTTTGAGTGGTGGGGGAGGAGGTGGGACAGGGGGTGCAGGTGGTGGGGGTTGTCCACCGGATGGAGGTCCAGGCAGTGGAACATTATGGTTCCCCCATGGTTTTTTCTTGTCTTTAAGATAGGGTAATCCAAGAAAAAGGTTTCTTGGATAATTTTTTCCTATAGCAGCATTATGATTTCCCATATAGATATCCCCCCAGAGGGGTTGGGTCAAAGTAGATGGTCCCCCCATTTGATGTGTTCGCGAAGGTTTTCCCATGGTTGGGATAGAACTTCCAACCATACTATAGTTCATATGTGAAGAATATACTCCGCTCATGTTGTGTCCCCTAATTGGATGATGCCCCCAGTTAGATTATGTCCACTGTCTAGGGGTTGCCCCCAGTTGAAAATTGTCCACTTATAGGAGTGTGCCCAATAAACGTATGTTGACCACTAACCATAGGTTGGCTTGTACTCAATTGTTGACTACTAACTAGAGGGTAAATTCCACTCAGAATTTGAGGTGGAGGTGGTAATTATGTTCCGGTTATGAAGTTAACAAAAGTTGAAGGTTTCCCTCCGATTGTTTGGGTCAAATGAGGTGTTGAACCAGTCTCCTCACTTTGAGGTGTACTCATTAGGAAGGATGGTTGACCTGGTTCATAAGTGGTCAATTTAGGTGAAGATATTCCTAGTGAAGAAAAATATAAAGAATGTATGGGGGAATGTTGTTCAAAAATTGGTACTTCTAGATTGGACGTAGATGGGAAACTCTGGTGTCTAAGTTGGTTACTGAACATTCATAAATTTTCAATAGTATCGTAAACAGGTGTGAGAAATACATCATTGGGAATCCATGGAGGAAGCCGATGAGGTGGAGTTTCCACCATTGGAAGTGAACCAAAATCGAAAACATGTTGAACTAAAGAAGTGTTCCAAAATGATGTAGTTGGACCAAAAGATGTTGATATTGGGTCATCCCGCAACCGACTAAAAATCCAGTCCATGGCTCCAGGATTTCCTTCCATCGAATGTTGAAAAGTTGTGTCATGTGAAGTAGGTTGTTCCACAATCAAAGGTACCATAGGATCAATGATAGGTGGGTTTGCGGAAGGTGAATAATTCATTCCTGGTTCTAAAGTAGAAGTGCCTTCTTCATGTGACACAGGTGTGGTAGGTTGATCCATAGTTGCTTCCAAGTTCTCCTCTTAATTAAGGGGATATTCAAGTGGCAAGTTTAAAATCCTGCGGGATATTATTAAAGGATGATCAGCCAGGATGTCTAAAGCAAAACCTCTCCTAATAGTCTTCTAAAGAAAATAAAAAACACACTCCGAGACCTACTCAAGATAAAGATGCAAGAAAACTATGTGATATATGGTATTCTATAGTCTGGAACCTCATGGGATTATCAAGGTGTCACAACTCACGATATACTACAGGGTCCAATAGTTATACTCCACCCAATATTTCAAAGCATTAACCAGGGAAGATTAGGACCATACCCTTGATCGTCTTTCTCGACTACCTGGAAGTACATACATAGTTGCTCCCCGAGTGTTGTTATCGGTGTATTTCCACGCCAAGATGGCCAATGGTTAGCTGGGATGGTTTCAGGAATTCTAGCGGTGTCTCTCGATATACTCAAGGTACATGGGATCTCTAATCTGTAGTGGTGTTGTCTAATACACAACCACATGACATGAGCCTTATGATATAATGTTGAGTACATGAATTACCTTTCTATATACCTGAAGGTACGTGAAAGGGAACTTGACATACCGAATGGTATGTGGAAGAACTACAAGTCCTCGGGATGCAGTGCAGGTAGATAACGACAATTGCCACATTTAAAGACACCAGAACACGTCTCTAACATAACACACAAGTTTCTATGTAAATTTTAACCTAGGATACCGCTTGATTTTAATTTGTACAGTTAGGTGAATCCATGGAATGAAGACTTGGAATTTAAAAAGATGCAAATATCACCTATATGAAAATCCAAGTCTTTTATTTTTCTCTTCAATGAAAACTAACTATGGTAAGGAGAATTTTTTTTTGTTTTGTTTTTGATAATGAAATGTACAAGTACCTCTATACTTTCAAAATAAAAATAAAAAAGACTCAAAAGCACTCTTTTATGTTAATTTTTGAGCATTAATTCAATATACTCTAGGATCTTTACTGAGAGAATAACATGTACAGTATATCAATGCATATCAATCATATCAAGCATATCAATCATCACAAGATGCAAGACATGAGAGACAATAGACACACAGAGGTTCTGTGGGGAAAACCCTAAGGTGAAAAACCCCATAACTTCCTCAGAGATAGATAGAGTAATAGTACAACCAAAGTACACAGAGATAGACTCCTCCTAGCAGCTGATCCTCCTCCTCACATGTGCGCCACTTTCCGAGTGAAGGAAGAGTGAGTTGTGAAGTGATCCAAATAGAGATCGGGAGATCTCTATTTTTACTTCTCTTGGCTTCCCAATAACCTTATGGGGCCGAATTGTCTATCTTAGTACAATAACCCAATATTAACTTAATCAGGGCCGACCCCACACATGGCGGTCCAATAACCCATCGGCAAGTTACGACACTTGCGACACTTGTCAATACAAATGACGACACTTCCATATAGAGGAATAATATCATCTCTATAGGAGTACAATATACATGGGTGAAATACATTCCGAAGTTACATATACATCAACACTCTCTCTTAACTAGGAAGGTATTTCTCGACACAGATCTGCTAGCACAAGTCTTCTTCTCTGGATCATCATCAGCGAATCATCATCATCGTCATTGCTGCTGCTATCTCAATCAATCTATGAATCTACTTGTCATAGGAAGTTCTACAAAGCCAGTCCTTTTTCATACTGGATGTAGGCCCACCACCTATAGGTCTTCATCATCACTGGCCATATTGTGGAATCCTCAGGACTTATTACATGCATCACAAACCCTTGCAAGAGCATCCCGGGACTTATTATGGGCACACAACCCAACTTGTCGAATCTCTTAGGTCTTATATGTGACCGTCATCACAAACCCTCGAAAGAGCATCCCAGGACTTATTCCAGACACATAGCCCAACCTATCGGATCTCTCAGGTATTACATGTAGTCACCACCACAAACCCTCAAAAGAGCATCCCAGGACTTATTATGGGCACACAGCCCAACCTCTCGGATCTCCTAGGTCTTACATGCGGTCGCAAGACAAACCCTCGAAAGAGCATCCCAAGACTTATTACATGCACACAACCCAACCTCTCATATCTCCCAGGTCTTACAAGTCCTCCTAGAGCAATGCCTCAAAAGAGCATCTGAGGCCTTTTTCATCCTGTCTAGATCTCCCAGGTCTACTTACATGCTCATCTGCACAACTTGTCCACGGCCACAGAGTATCAACCTGATACTCACCATACATCATCCTGATGTACACGATCATCCTGATCATCAACACCGCATCATCCTGCTGCATGTCATCTGGAGCAACATCCTGAAGCTCGTCATCCATGATCATCCTGATCATACAATGCATCTACCTGATGCATACCAAGTATCTACCTGATACATATCATCATACATGATCCACCTAATCATACAATGTATCAACCTGATACATACATAGATACATGATCCACCTGATCACACAATGTATCTACCTGATATATATCAACATACATGATATACCTAATCATACAATGTATCCACCTGATACATATACAGATACATGGTCCAAGCATCCAACATTATGCATATACAACATACATACGAATGATCCAACTGATCATATCCAGCATCCAACATGATGCATACATACATAAATGATCCAACTGATCATATTCAGCATCCAACATGATGCATACATACATAAATGATCCAACTGATCATATTCAGCATCCAACATGATGCATACATACATAAATGATCCAACTGATCATATCTAGCATCCAACATGATGCATACATGCATAAATGATCCAACTGATCATGCAGAGCAGAAACTAGAACATCTTCCTGATGCTCATCATCCAACACTTACATCCATAGCCATGTGAAGGATCCTCCTTCCACCATGCTTGGAATGGCTTCAGCAAAAAGTCTCCATCACTTCTTCCTCAAAGTGTAGTCAATGTGAAGAACACCAAGCCTCTCTCCGAAGTACTCGAACTTCACTCTGGCTAGTAGCTTCGTCAGCACATCTGCAATCTACTCATCCATCACAACATACAAGAGCTTCATTGCTCCTCTCTGCACCATATCCCTGATATAGTGGTATTTGATCTCTATGTGTTTTGACCTATCGTGGAACACTGGGTTCTCAGACAACTTCACACAACTTTGGTTGTCACAAAAGATACCAGTAGCCTCCAGCGGTAGATCAAATAACTCATACAGTAGCTTCCGAAGCCATACTGCCTCACAACTAGGCGAACAAGCTTCAACATACTCTACTTCGGCTGTAGTCAGTGCTATGCAGGACTGCTTCCTGCTAAACCAAGAGATCACACCTGATCCCATACTAAAGCAGCACCTAGATGTGCTCTTCCTATCTGTAGCACTGCCTGCCCAACCTGAATCAGCATAAGCCTGCAGGTTAAACTTTTGATTCACATCATACTTGAGCCCATAATCATTTGTACCCTTCAGGTACTTCAGAATATGCTTTACAACAACCAGGTGAACACTCCTCGGATCCGTCAAGAACTGGCTCAATGTGTTCACTACAAAGCAAATATCTAGTCTCATGTTTGTCAGGTACATCAAGGACCCAATCATCTAACAATACATCGTGACATCAACCGAATCAGATGAAGCATCACACAAAATCTTTAGGTTCGATGCCATAGGTGTGGCCATGGCCTTGCAATCCAACATCCCAAATGAGGATCTCTACTACATACTTCCCTTGTCCAAGGAAGATCCCATCTGCACTTTGCTACACCTCCATGCCTAGAAAACCATGCATCATCCCCTAGTCCTTCATCTTGAACTCGACAGCAAGATTCCTCTTGGTATCGACAATCAATCCATCTTCACCTGTTACAAATAGGTCATCTACGTACAAGAGTAGTATCACAGGACTGCCTTCCTCAACCTTGTAGTAAAGGTTGGAATCCGCTTTACTCTTGGTAAACCCCAAACTAGATAGGAAATTGTCCATCCTACCATAGCAAGTCCTAGGAGCTTGTTTTAAGCCATACAAGGCTTTCTTCAATCTGCACACATATGAATCCCTGTCATGTGTTTCAAAACCGAGTGGCTACTCCACATACACTTCCTCTTCAACTACACCATTCAAGAAAGCAGTCTTGACATCCATCTGGTGTATCTTCCATTTCATCACTGTAGCTAGACCAAGTACTAATCTGATGGAAGTGTACCTGGCTACGGGAGCAAATTTTTTTTCATAATCTATTCCCTCTTTCTGAGAGAAGCCACGAGATACAAATCTTGCCTTGTATTTCTCTATGCTACCATCTGCAACATGCTTGATCTTGTAGATCCATTTGGGAGTCACAACAGACTTCCCTTCAGGTCTTGGGATAACATCCCAAACATCATTCTTCATTATTGATTGGTATTATTCAACCATGGCATCCTTCCATTCTTTCTTTTCCGCTGCTTCTTCATAATTGGAAGGTTCTTTGTTCATGATATCACAAAGTAAAGCAACATAGCTGGTATGTGATCTAGTTCTCTTCTTTGCTCGGTGTTCTTCTTCTAGAATGCCATATCTTTCTGCCTCTTGAATGAGCTCTCTAGCCCATGCAGGTTTCCTCTTGTAAGAGTTATTCTCACGGGGTGGATCTACAGGTTCTTGTGGATCTTCAATTTCACGATCTGCATCTGGAATTGCTTCAGTCATAGTAGTATCTTGAAATCTAGTTTCCTTAGGTTCTTCATAATCTTCAGTAGGTGTCTTCCTTGATTTGATGAATGCTGAGTTTTCATTAAATGTCACATCCTTGCTGACATCAATCTTCTTGAACCCTGGAAAGTATATTCTGTAAGCCTTCGATCTTTCACTGTAACCCACAAAGATACCCTTCTTTCCTGAAATATCTAGCTTGGTCCTCTTTTCCTTTGGGACATGAATGTATACTGGACAACCAAATATTCTGAGATGGCTGACTTCAGGTTTCTTACTAGAGAAGACTTCTTCTGGTGTCTTGTTGTCCAATATCTTGTGGGGTGTTCTGTTTTGTACATATACAGTTGTCCTAGCTGCTTCTACCCATAGATGCATAGGTAGATCCTGGTCATGCAGTATTGCCCTTGCTGCTTCCATGATTGTTCGATTCTTTCTTTCTGCAACTCCATTCTGTTGTGGATTGTAAGGAGCAGTCAACTCCCTCTTAATCCATGAATCACTGCATATCTTCTTGAAGTCACCTGAAGTGAATTCTCCACCATTGTCGGATTTCAATGTTTTGATCTTCTTATCAGTTTGGTTCTCCATCAAGGTTTTGAATTCCTTGAATTTATCAAACACTTCATCTTTGTTCTTCAAGAAGTAAACCCAAGTATTCCTGGAGAAGTCATCAATGAAAGAGACATAGTAAACATACCCACTCAGAGAACTAGATGACATCGGACCACATACATCAGAGTGTATAATTTCCAAGATACCTTTTGCCTTGCTTTCACTGCTTGGAAATTCCTTCTTTATGTTCTTTCCTTTTGCACATCCTTTGCAAACACCTTCATGCTTGGTCTTGATTTCAGGAAGACCTTCTACAACTTTACTTGCAATTGGTAATGCTCTGTAGTGCATATGTGCAAGTCTTCTATGCCAAAGTTCACTTAACTCCATGGAATCATGCACCATGGCATGTTCAGGTTGTCCCTTCAATTTATACAATCCTCCCTCTTTCTCTCTAATCACCACTGCATCATCTATGGTCTTTCCCTTTGGGCACATTAAAACTTGGCCATCCACAAATGCAACCCTCATACCTTTTGCATCCAATGCAGATATGGATAGTAGGTTTTTCTTGAGCCCAGGTACATAAAGAACTTCTTTCATCTTCAAATATTTTCCAAAATCTAGGTTGTAGGAGGCTTCACCACTTCCTTTGATAGGGTATTGATAGTCATCCCCAAGTTTCACTTTATGGGGTGATTCATGTTCAGATAAATTTACAAAAGATTCTTTACACCCAGTCATGTGTTTGGAATCCCCGCTATCAATAAGCCAATCATTACATCCATGAGAAATAGTACCTATGAGAGCAGAGATTAGAACATACTCTTCTTCACTTGATGAGTCATCATCATCACTTTCTGCTCTAGCATTCTTCTTTGGAGGTTCATCATCCTCAGCAGCATGAGCATGATATCTCTTCTTGTTGTTCTTCTTCTTCTTGTTGAAGTTGTTGTTGTTGTCTTTCTTCTTCTTGGGACAATATGAAGCAAAGTGTCCCTTCTCATTGCAATTGAAGCACCTGAGATCTTTCTCATCCTTATGATAATGGTGGTGTGAAGTTTTTCTAAAGTGGGATTGCTCTCTCTTGGACTTCCCTTTCTTGGTGTGAGCTGTGAGAGCTTGATCTTCATTCCCCATCTTTTCTTCTCATGCCACAAGCCTTGCTTCTTCTTGAGAGCATTCCTCCCATAGTCTACTAAAGGAGATCAAATTCTTTCTTGCACAGATTCCTTGAATAAAAGAGTCCCATGACCTAGGTAGGCCATTCATAGTGGTCATAACAACTTCACCATTATCTACTACTTCATCCACAGCTTCAAGTTGTTCCTTGAACTGAGAGACCTTGGAGAAAAAATATTGAATGGTCTTTCCATTCAATAGCTTGACCCCTTTCAATTGATTCCGCAGAGTCATCTTTTGATTTATGTTCTTCCCTTCAAATAGCTTGGTCAAAGAGTCAAACATCTCCTTGGGTGTCTTCTGAGATGACACATGTGGTATGAGATGGTCTTTGATAGAATCAGCAATGATTCTTTTTTCCTAGACCAAGTTCTTCTTATGCAATATCTTAGCCTCTTCATCCTCTGGGATAGGGATCTCTTCTTTTATATATGAGTCCAACTCATTCTCTTCCAGAATTAACCCAATCCTATACTTCCAGGATCGGAAGTTATCAGCCCCTTCAAGCTTGTCCTCAAGCTTGGTTTGGTGAGACATCTTTAAAGAGTACTTCAAATGAAAATAGAAAAGATTTAGTTCTTACCACTTGATTTGCTGAAAACTGGATCTGCTCCCGGATTAGGGTTTGTGAGAGGAACCCTAAAATTCAAAATCTGAATTTCAACTTTCTAAAAGGATAGAAAGATGCGCCTTGATGAGCTGATCATCCTGGTATACTCAAAATTTGATTTCTGCAAAGTTTCACCCTTCAGAAGTGACTTTTAGTCTTCCTGGATTCAATGAAGAGGACCCTGAATTAGGGTTTGAGTTTCCCAGAGATATACCCAGCCAAAAATCTCGATCCAAAGCTCTAATCTTTGATTTTTTCAAGGAGCTTCCAGCTATGTCTTCAGATTTCAGAAATTCCTATTTTTGTGGAAACCCTAATTTTTAGGTCCGAAACTAAAAGTGCTCAGAACTGAATTCTGATTGGACATATAGATTCACCTTGCTAAGGAGATTCAATCTATCATATTACTTTTCCAAAATATGTGGAGAGAAACCCAATAAACAAGAAACCCTGGTTTCCGTCACTGCACAATGTCTTCTTCTCAGGTTAGCTCTAATACCATGTTAATTTTTTAGCATTAATTCAATATAATCTAGGATCTTTACTGAGATAATAACATGTATAGTATATCAATGCATATCAATCATCACAAGATGCAAAACATGAGAGACAACAGACACACAGAGTTTCCATGGGGAAAACCCTAAGGTGAAAAACCCCACAACTACCTCAGAGATAGATAGAGCAATAGTACAACCAAATTACATAGAGATAGACTCCTCCTAGCAGCTGATCCTCCTCCTCACATGTGCGCCACTTTCCAAGTGAAGGAAGAGTGAGTTGTGAAGTGATCCAAATAGAGATCGGGAGATCTCTATTTATACTTGTCCTGGCTGCCCAATAACCTTATGGGGCCGACTTGTCTAGCTTAGTACAATAACCCAATATTAGCTTAATCAGGGCCGACCCCACACATGGTGGTCTAATAACCCATCGGCAAGTTACGACACTTGTCAATACAAATGATCACACTTCCGTATAGAGGAATAATAACATCTCTATAGGAGTACAATATACATAGATGAAATACATGGATGAAATACATTACGAAGTTACATATACATCAACATTTTAAACAATCCAACAAAAATGAATAACACACCAAATCCAAAAGTTTTTTCTTTTTCTCCTTTCAACTTTAAGGGAGTCTACGAAAAATGAAAAGAACGAATTTCCCTTTTTGAATGCAGAACTTATAATTCCGAAATAGGAATAAAAAAGCGGGAAGAGAATAAAAAATGCAAGAATTTTCACTATCTTTGAAATGCTTTGAGAAAGTTTAAATGCACTTAACTTTTCAAGGAAATGATGAATGAATTTTGAGAACCAAGAAAACGCAATTCAATAATAATCTTTTAAACTTTTCAAAGATCTTTTCATACTCATTCCAAAGCACAACAAATTCTCTACAACAATTCCAAGAAATAGACTTGAAATGAAGATAATGAACAACTTTGATTTTCTAGTTAATATACTCAATAGATCTTAAGAATTATGCCAATTTCCAAACCTATATTCAGAAAATCAGAGAATGTATGCTACTACAAACTTCAATTGATTGGAAACTCTTGAAAAATAGAATCACCCAAAATCTCAAAAACACATAAAAAACACACAAAATTGAGCAAAAATCACAACAATCAAATATTGGAGGGCTTAGACAAATATTGGAGGGCTTAGAAGTCAGATCGAATAGATCATATGGCCTGATAAGGAGTCACGAGATTGAGTGTGCTCATGGGGGATTGAAATTTCTCACAACGAGTAGTACACTCACTTGGCTAGATAGGACTCGAATCAATACTTAAAATTTAGAAAATAAGACAAGGATGAAGTATGTTGTGCCTAGGAGGTTCTGCAACAGTGAAAGACAATCACACATAACTCAAAAATCAATCCAAAAACCAACTTTGAAAGTTTTTACACTGAGTACCAAATAATGAAGGGCGACGTGCCCTGTAAGGGTGCACCAAAGCGTCGGGAGACCCAATGATGCACTTTGTTCACTAGGAAAACAAATCAGTGACGTAAGATGTAAATTGGCAGACAACATCAGTGACACAAGTTACTATAAACAGGTGAATCATGTCAGAATTACAGTGACGCAAGTGATGAACTTCCCAGGTGCGTCGAGCGGGATCTTAGCAACAAAAATAAAAAAACTCTCCAAGAATAAAAAGGTAGAAATCTCATTAAATATCCTAAATAGAGTCTGGGTGGCCCAAAGACTCTCTAATGGTCAGATGGGCCAAGAAGAAGAGGCAACTTAGAGGCTAATTTCGAAATAAATCAAAGAAACCAAAAATGAAATAAAATCAAAACTAAGGACTACCCTCCCCAGTATGGTCGCCAATTTTGTTTACTGACAATTTGTAAGAGAAGACTCAAACATATCTCTCTAGTATGAATGGTTCATATCTAGAAAAAAACAAGTACATAATACAAACAAATTTCCTAGATTGATCAAAATGCAAGATAAGTGAAAGAAATGGCTTACCTTATAAATGCAGATCTTTTCTCATTGTTAATCCAAGTTCTGATCTTCAAATCTCCAACTACAAAACTAGTCAATAACATGTGGAAATAGACAAGTGATAAAAGCACATGATTGTGAATCAATATAGATGAATAGTCAAAAAGGTTAATCCTAAACATTATTAACACAACAATTTTATGGAAATAATTTGCATTAGATGTAATAATAAGAAGTACAAAGAGAGAGGTGTTACAACCAATGCTTTGACGTCATAACCTCCTTCCAAAAATACTAGCCTCAAGATCAAATGGTTAGCCTCTAATGGATGAAGAGGATCTCCTAGCAAAATTACACTAGCATATAGGTACTTTATCCTTCCTCTTAATAATTGAGACGGGGTTTATATATATAGGGTTAAAGGGAAATGAGAGGTTGAGGATTTAGGGGACAGGCTTAAGGGAGCACCCCACTAGACAAGGGGATCGAATTCTACCTTTCCAGGTATCTAGGGATAAGTCTCCATGCCATCCAAGCTTTGAGAAGTCGCTTGAAGCTTCTCTTTATCCACTTTAACCAACAACAATGCACTTTGCACAAGATAAACTAGCACAAATGGGAGGTCAACGTATCTTGTGCAAGATCATGATGTGCCACCAACACACTCTGCAAAGGTGCAGAGCGCGTCACCTTGAGTCTAATGCACCTTACCAGAGATCAAGGCACATCGGGGTGATAACATAAGATTAAAGGGATGAAAAAAACTTCTCTTTTGGTGTTTTAACCCAGGTACTTTAGGGATCAAGGCATATAGAGGACACATAACTCATGATGATGAGCTTTTGGTGTAACAATGGGGTCATGGAGTGTTTCCCTCTTTGAGGGTTTAAACCATGTAAAAACATCGATGTGTTGATTTATGATATATTTGTGTGAGTGGCTACTCAATGAGTTTGGTCTCTTGGAGATATCCTATGTATTCAAACATGGTATCAAAGTGCTTATGAAGTTTTGCTTCCATTGGTGATCTTGATCTTGAACCGATGTTATCAAGGCCATCAAAGAATTTATGATTATGATATTGTTGTGCATTTTATGTTTGTGAGAGGTGTTCCATTGAATCTGGAGCATTGTTTCCAATTGTAAACACTTTTCATTTCACTGAAAAATGTTTCTATTTTCTCAAGATACAACCATTTTATCAGATCCTGAGGTATACTATTTAGAGTTACACATTTTTTTTCTTATTATTTCATATTTCTGCTTGGTTTTTGTTTTATTTATGATCTACTACCTTTTCAATTTGTGTATTCTCTTTTATTTTGCACTCTATGTGAACTCATTGTTGATGTATATGTAACTTCAGAATGTATTTCACCTATGTATATTGTACCCCTATAGAGATGGTATTATTCCTCTATACAGAAGTGTCGTCATTTGTATTGACAAGTGTCGCAAGTGTTGTAACTTGCTGTGATGGGTTATTAGACCACCAAGTATGGGGTCGGTCCTAATTAGTATAACCATGGGTTAATAGACTGAGTTAGACAAGTTGGCCTTGCTAGGTTATTAGGCAGGTCAGGCCATGTATAAATAGAGTGTGGGAGTCACTCTATGTGATCATCTCATTATTCACTTCTAAACTACTCGAAAAGTGGCACACTAGTTGAGGAGGAGGAGTAGCTACTAGTAGAAGACTATCTCTTGTACTTTGGTTGTGTCATTGCTCTTTCTATCTCTGAGGAAGTTGTGGGGTTTTTCACCTTTATGGTTTTCCCCAGTGAAACTCTATGTGTCCATTGTCTTATGTGATTGCTTGCTATGCTTGATACATGCTTGATCTGATTGATATGTTGTACATGTTATTCTCTCAGTAAAGATCCTAGAGTATGCTGAATTAATGCTCAAAATCTAACATGGTATCAGAGCTAACCTGAGAAGAAGACATTATGGAGTGGAGAAAACTAGGGTTTCTTGTTTATTGGGTTTCTCTCCATAGATTTTGGAAAAGAAATATGATAGATTGACTCTCCTCAGCAAGGTGAATCTTTCTATCCAATCAAAATTGAATTTTGAGCACTTTCCGTTTTGGCCCTAAAAATTAGGGTTTCCACAAAAATATGAATTTCTGAAATCTGAAGACATATCTGGAAGCTCCTTGGAAAAATTGAATTTTAGAGCTTTGGATTGAACCTTTTGGTTGGGTGAATCTCTGGAAAACTCAAACCCTAATTCAGGGTCCTCCCTAGTGAATCCGGGAGATTGAAAAGCATTTATGAAGGGTGAAACTTTGCAGTTTTCAAATTCCAAGTATACCAGGCTGATCAGCTCATCAAGGTGCATCTTTCTATCCTTTCAGAAGTTTGAATTCTTAGGGTTTCTTTGACAAACCCTAATCCGGGACTAGATCCAGTTTTCAACAAATCAAGTGGTAAGATTTAAATCTTTTCTATTTCCATTTGAAGTACTCTTTAAAATATCTCACCACACCAAGATTGAGGATAAGCTTGAAGGGGCGGATAACTTCCGAGCGTGGAAGTATAGGATTTGGTTAATCTTGGAAGAAAATGAGTTGGACACTTATATAAGTGAAGTGGTCCCTATCCTAGAGGGGAAAGATGCTAAGGCTCTTCACAAAAAGAACTTGGTCAAGGCAAAGAGGATCATTGCTGATTCTATCAAAGATCATATCATACCCCATGTGTCATCCCTAGAGACACCAAAGGAGATGTTTGATTCCCTAACCAAGTTTTTTGAAGGGAAGAACATAAATCGAAAGATGACCTTGAGGAATCAATTGAAGAATGTCAAGATCTAGAATGCAGAGACTATGCAGTCTTATTTCTCAAGGGTCTCCTAGATAAAAGAACAACTTGAAGATTTGGGAGAAGACATAGAAAATGTAGAAGTGGTAATGAACACTCTTAATGGCCTTCCTAGGTCATGGCATTCCTTCATCCAAGGAATTTGTGCTAGGAAGAAAATTATCACATTCAGTAGGATGTGGGAAGAATACTCACAGGAGGAAGCTCGAATTATAGCTCGAGAAGAGAAGATGGGGAATGAAGACCAAGCTCTCACAACACACTCCAAAATTCATGGTGACAAAAAGACTCACCATCATGGAAAGAAAGAAAGACATCACCATCAGAATCAGAGGGATAGTCCCATAATTCGAAGAAATATGTCCCATGCCCGTTGCTATACATGTGATGAAAAGGGACACTATTCTAGAGACTGTCCCGAAAATAAGAAAGATGGTTCTCACAAGAAGAAGAACATCATGCTCATGTTGCAGAGGATGATGAACCTCCCAAGAAGAGGGCTAGAGAAGATAGTTAAGATTCTTCAAGTGATGAAGAATATGTTTTGATTTATGCTCTCACTGGAACCATTACTCATGGAAGTAATGATTGGCTTATAGATAGTGGGGCTTCTAAACACATGACAGGATTCAAGGAATCCTTTATGAACCTATCTGAACATGAATCACCCCACAAGTTAAAACTTGGGGATGACTACCAGTATCCAATAAAAGGGAGTGGTGAAGCTTCCTATAAACTAGACTCTAGAAAGTCTGTGAAGATAAAAGATGTACTATATGTTCTAGGTCTCACGAAGAATATACTCTCCATATATGCATTGGATGCAAAAGGCATGAGGGATGCATTTGTAGATGGCCAAGTCATAATGTGGCCAAAGGGTAAGACTATAGATGATGCAGTGGTGATTGGAGAGCAAGAGGGAGGATTATACAAATTGAAGGGCCAACCAGAACAAACCATGATTCAGTAGAGCCAAGTGAAATTTGGCATGGAAGGATTGCACACATGCACTATAGGGAATTACCAATTGCAAGCAAAGCAGTGGAAGGTCTTCCTGAAATCCAGACAAATCATGAGGTATTTGCAAAGGTTGTGCAAAGGAAAAGAACACAAAGAAGGCATTTCCAAGCAGTAAAAGCAAGGCATAAGGAATCTTGGAAATCATCCACTCTGATGTATGCGGTCTGATGTCATCCAGTTCTTTGAGTGGGTATGTATACTATGTTTCTTTCATTAATGATTTCTCTAGGAAGACTTGGACTTATTTCTTGAAGAACAAAGATGAAGTATTCAGCAAATTCAAGGAATTCAAAGCCTTGATAGAAAACCACACTGAAAAGAAGATCAAGACCTTTAGATCTGACAATGGTGGAGAATTCACTTCAGAAGACTTCAAGAAGTTATGCAATGATTCAAGGATTAAGAGGGAGTTGAGCACTCCTTACAATCCACAACATAAAGGAGTAGACGAAGCTCCAACAACTCCTGTAAGGAAGCAAAGATTCAAAAGGAGTCCACCCAACAAACAAACAAAGATAACTATTTGGATTTGTCATTTCTTGTATATATGATTGTTTAAATAATATTGTATATACTTATGTTCCTAGACTTAGGTTGTGTATTATGCATATAGGAATAATTGCATTAATGAACAGTATACTACTAATGCATGTAATGGGTAAGTGGCCTATGGTACTGTACAACATTCCATTGCTACTTATCTAGAATGAAACCTCTTTGCTGACATGTTGGGAGTTGTGCACACTCTTAACAATGTTCTGGTAGAGATGGAAGGCATCTAGAAAGTTACAGAATATGGATAAATGTTGTATTGAAGCATTGGCTAAAATAATTGCATGACTGTATGACATATGTCTTTATGAGGAAGAGTTTGTTATGAAAACTATGAGATGTTTCTAATCATGCAATTTAACTTGTTTTGTAGGAAAGATCGTATACGAGTACCTACAAAAGAAGGACTGCAACATTTGTTCAGCAACAAATATATCTATTGAAGAATCTAAAGTTCCCAGGATCCAAGATAAAGTAATGATCGAAGAGTACTAGTTGATCATGAAGAATAATGTTTGGAATGTGGTCCCAAGACCAGATGGGAAGTCTGTGGTGACTTCCAAGTGGATCTATAAGATCAAGCATGCTGCAGATGGCAACATAGAAAAATATAAGGCAAGGTTTGTAGCTCGTGGCTTCTCCTAGAAAGAAGGGATTGATTATGAAGAGACCTTTGCTCCTGTGTCCAGATACACTTCCATTAGATCAATACTTGCTCTGGCTACAGTGATCAAATGGAAGGTACACCAGATGGATGTCAAGACAGTTTTCTTGAATTGTGTAGTTGAAGAGGAAGTGTATGTAGAGAAGCCACTCAGGTTTGCGACACATGTGTGCAAACTAAAGAAATCCTTGTATGGTTTGAAACAGGAACCCAGGACCTGGTATGGCAGGATAGATGGCTTCCTATCCAGTTTGGGCTTTACCAAGAGTAAAGCAGATTCCAACCTTTACTACAAGGTTGAGGAAGGCAATCCAATGATACTACTATTGTATGTGGATGACCTGTTTGTAACAAGTGAGGATAGATTGATTGCCAACACGAAGAGGAAGCCTGCTTCCGAGTTCGAGATGAAGGACTTGGGTATGATGCACTACTTTCTTGGTTTGGAGGTGTGGTAGAGTGCATATGGAAGCTTCCTTGGACAAGGGAAGTATGCAGTAGAGATCCTGAAGAGGTTCGGGATGATGGACTACAAGGCCATGGCCACACCTATGGCATCGAACCTGAAGCTTCTATGTGATGCTTCATCTGAGCCAGTTGATGTTACGATGTATCATCAAATGATTGGGTCCTTGATGTAGTTGACGAATACAAGACCAGATATCTACTTTGCGGTGAACACCTTGATCTAGTACTTGACAGATCCAAGACATGTTCACCTGATAGCTGCAAAGCATATTCTGAGGTACCTGAAGGGTATAGTTGACTATGGGATCAAGTATGAGGCAAATCAAAAGTTTAACCTAGAGGGTTATGTTGATTCAGATTGGGCAGGAAGTGCCATTGATCAGAAGAGCACTTCAAGGTGCTGCTTCAGCATGGGATCTGGTATGATCTCTTGGTTTAGCAGGAAGCAGTCCTGTGTGGCACTGAGTACAAGCGAAGCAGAGTATGTTGCGGCTTATTCGGCTAGTTGTGAGGCAGTATGGCTTAGGAAGCTACTGTCTGATTTGTTTGATCTCCAACTGAGTGCTACTTGTATATATTGCGACAACCACAGTTGTGTGAAGTTGTCGGAGAACCCAGTGTTCCATGACAAGTCGAAGCACATTGATATCAAGTATCACTATATCAGGGATATGGTGCATGTTAATATTTAATATGCTAAGACAGAAAATAGCAGCATTACATTCCATTTCACAATAATAGCATATACAGGATCACTGAAGAAACAACAAGCATAGCATAAACACAAGAGACACAGATTTATCCTGGGAAACCCTCATGGGGTAGAAAACCCAGTAAAGCTTCCTCAATATAGATGACCAGCAATATACAAAGATGCAAACCAAAGATATGATCTCCTCCTCCACCATAGCAGACCTCTCCTCCACAAGTGCGCCTCTCTCTCAAGTGAGTGTGTGTGTCAAATGAGGAACACACCTCCTCTATTTATACACTACTTTGACATATCTTTTACACAAGTACACATAGGCTCGTATTTAACCAACGGGTTAAATACCCCACTACAACTGACTGGGACGACCCCTCTAGGGTGGTCTAATAACCCTTTGACCCACATAACACATACAGGGCTGACCCCCACTAGGGAAGTCTAATAACCCGAGTTACCACATTCCGACGGAGGAATAAACATCTCCGGATATACAATAAGATCTTCACGGAGGAATGAAACATCTCCGGAATAATAAAGTACAAATATAATATTCTTTGATGTTACAATATCTCAACAGTGCAGAGAGGAGCAGTGAAGCTCCTGTATGTTGCGACGGATGAGCAGATAGCCGATGTGTTGACCAAGCCACTTGCCAGAGTGAAGTTTGAATACTTCAGAGGGAGACTTGGTGTACTTCAGATCGAGATACCTTCCAAGGGGAAGTGATGAGTCCGAAGACACAGATGCACACAAGCCATTCTCACATAGTGGTAGGGTTGTCCTCCTATGGTGTAGATGTAAGGGTTGGAGCCATTCTCACATAGTGGTAGGTTGGTCCTCCTATGGTGTAGATGTAAGGGCTAGGGCCATTCCGACATGGTGGTAGGTTTGTCCTCCCATGGTCATTGATGTAAGTGTTGTTCCATTCCGACATGGTGGTAGGTTGGTCCTCCCATGGTCGTTGATGTAAGTGATGGGCCATTCTGACATGGTGGTAGGTTGGTCCTCCCATGGTCATTGATGTAAGTGATGTGCCATTCCGACATGGTGGTAGGTTTTTCCTCCCATGGTCGTTGATGTAATTTTTTTTCCATTCCGACATGGTGGTAGGTTGGTCCTCCCATGGTCCTTGATGTAAGTACTGGGCCATTCCAACATGGTGGTAGGTTGGTCCTCCCATGGTCATTGATGTAAGTGATGTGCCATTCCGACATGGTGGTAGGTTGGTCCTCCCATGGTCGTTGATGTAAGTGCTATGCCATTCTGACATGGTGGTAAGTTGGTTCTCCCATGGTCGTTGATGTAAGTGTTGTGAGCCTTTCCTGAATGGTCAGAGGAAAGTCCTTCCATGTCGATGAGTGTAAGTGTTGTGTGTGTGCATCTGGGTTGTGCTCCGTGGATGATGACGATGATCTGAAGATGATGATGTGACAGTATGGTAAACAGGTTTTGCAGAGGCAGTGTAATTAGTCCTGAGGTGTACCTACTTGATAGCTTGCTCGTAGTGATGTTGATGATGTTCATCCAGCATGAAAAAGGGCTGGATCTGTAGATGATGAAGACCTGTAGGTGGTGGGCCTACACCCAGTATGAAAAAGGACTAGCTCTGTAGAACTTCCTATGACAAGTAGATTGGAGATTGATTGAGATAGCAGTAGTGATGACGATTCAATGATGATGATTCGATGACGATGATCCGGTGATGATGATCTAGAGAAGAAAACTTGTGCTAGAAGATCTGTGTCGAGAAATACCTTCCTAGTTAAGAGGTAGTGTTGATGTATATGTAACTTCGGAATGTATTTCACCTATGTATATTGTACTCCTATAGAGATGGTATTATTCCTCTATACGGAAGTGTCATCATTTGTATTGACAAGTGTCGCAAGTGTCATAACTTGCTGTGATGGGTTATTAGATGGAGTTAGACAAGTCGGCCCTGCTAGGTTATTAGGCAGGTTAGGTCATGTATAAATAGAGTGCGGGAGGCACTCTATTTGATCATCTCATTATTCACTTCTACACTACTCGAAAAGTGGTGCACTAGCTGAGGAGGAGGAGTAGCTGCTAGTAGAAGACTATCTCTTGTACTTTGGTTGTATCATTGCTCTCTCTATCTCTGAGGAAGTTGTGGGGTTTTTCACCTTTATGGTTTTCCTTGTGAAACTCTGTGTGTCTATTGTCTTATGTGATTGCTTGCTATGCTTGATACATGCTTGATATGATTGATATGATGTACATGTTATTCTCTCAGTAAAGATCCTAGAGTATGCTGAATTAATGCTCAAAATCTAACACTCAGAAAATTAGAAATAATGTGGAAATGGTTTTCCTTATTGCATATTGTCTTTGTTGTGGGATTTGTGTGAACTCAGTAAATCAGAAATAGTGAGAAAACTTGCATTTTTTAGAAGAAAAACCAAGGACTAGCCCCAAATATGAACATTTTATTTTTAGAATTTTTTTGTTTTGTTTTTTTATGGTTGTTTAAAGTGTCTTGTAGGTTAAAAGGACCAGTTTCTTGGGTAGGTATGTTCTAACAACAACACCCACACCCTTATTCTCCTCCATAATATTACTATATGTTTTGCTTATCTCACTTGGTTAAAAGTTACTTTAAAAAGTAATAGGTCTTGGGTTCAAGTCCTTCTTTTTGTTACTTTTTGTAAATGTTTATCTAACTTTAAGTTATATGAAGTAGAAGTATTAGTAGTAAGTGTTCTTTATGTTTATGACCTTATTCTTACTAGTAACGACCATAAAAGTTTAAACCATGTGAACTCCAGTCTTAAGAAGAAATTTGAAACGAAAAACTTAGTAAATTTGCATTATTTTCTTGGACTCCAAGTCTCTCAAACCAAAGACAAAATCTTGCTTTCCCATTCTAAGTATGCTTGTGAACTTCTTCATTGATTTCAAATGGAAAATTGTAAACCAAACCCATATCCCTTCTAGTCTGGAATCAAAATTTATGCCATTAGCTTGTTGGTAGTATCTTATACTTGACTCATACCCATCCTGATCTTTCCTTTGCCATTGGTCTTGTTTCCCGTTGTATGAAAACACCCCATGAAATCCATTAGAAAGTAGAAAAATGGATAATTCGATATATTCGGGGTATAGTTCAGTTTGGGATTCACTACAGTTCAGGGGGACTCCTTTGTTGGTTGGTTTCAATGATTCAAATTGGGTCGGTGATTTTGATGATCAAAAGTCTACTGCAGGTTATGTTTTTTTCCTTGGTTCCATACTTGTCAATTGGGATTATAAGAAACAACAAGCTATTTCTATTTCTTTAGAAAAAGAAAAGTATTTAGTCACAGTTAATGCAAGTCAATAAGATTTATGGCTTTGGAAAATCCTTTCATGGTTTGGATTTGAGCAACAACATCCAAATACCATTTGGTGTGATAATCAAAGTTCCATCAATCTCACCAGATATCTAGTTTAACATCAGCACAACAAACAGTTTGAGATACATATGTAATTCACCTGAAAGCTTGTTCATGATCAAGTTCTAGAGGTGTTATTTTTCTCTACAGATGATAGTGTTGCAGACATCTTCAGAAAGTCTCTTATAGAAGAAAATTTGTCTAAACTTCGATATATGTTAGGATTTAATGAATTTTTCATTAAGGGGGCATAGGCTCTACTACCTCCTTCCTTCTCCTATAGTGTCACTTTTGTAAATCCTTCAATCCTATCCCAAGTTGTTATTAAGGGGGTTTGTTAGGATATTTAGACACTTAGGAGCTAGTTAAGATTAACTTGTTATAATATATTTGTTAGGTAAAGTGTATTTCCTTAATATGAATTAGTATACATTTGTACATATGTAATATAACAATCACGATATGTTATTGACATAGAGTGATTCGACAGTTCAACTTCTCCTTGATCTTAATGACCATTGATTTGTGGCTCAAAACCCGATTGGTTCATGATCTCTATTTAAAGAGTATGGAGGTTCATTTGCTAGTTGATCAATTATGAGAAGCTCATTTGTAATATTCTTTATTTGAATAATAATATTGACTCAAGTATCTATTTGGCTAGGGTCATGGAGTATTTCCCTCTTCGAGGATTTAAACCATGTAAAAACATCGATGTGTTAATTTATGAACTATTTGTGTGAGTGGTTGTTGAAAATGTCTAGTCTCTTGGAGATATCATGTGTATTCAAACACTGGGAAGCCATTACATTTGAGCATTATTTCACTCTCTCTTCAATGTCCATACATCGAGTAAACCATTCAAAACAATGCTCCTCGTCATTCCTGCAGATTGTATATCGTCTCATTTTGTGGTAGCATCCTTGGTCTCCTTTATTCAAATCATTCTACATTGACTCACCCATGGATTCATACTGACACCATTCTCCCTCAAATTCGAACTCAGTACCTCCTTCCCTCTTTCTCTCCACGAGTCCCTTGAATGTTGCATTCATTTCCCGATACCCCTGTTGTGTCCCTCTGCTGATATGATCATGAGTTTCACATATATTTCCAAGTTAGCCATTCCTTCATGATATGAATAAAGGAAGTTTGATTCCCCACTCGCATGCCCTTGTATCCCCCTATTTGTGTCCCAATTCATTATTCATCTCTATCCATTCCTTGATCATATCCCTTGTGATTCCTTCAAGGAAACCCCATTGCCTTGTTGGTACTAGGTCTCCCTTTGTGGACATCATCACATGATCTATTGGATCCTTTATTTTTGGGGAGGATCTCAAAAGGTGGAACATGAAAGGACCAAAGAAGGAAGCATGAGGTAAAGGAGCGAGAGTTGCGGAAAAAAATCTAACCATCACAACCCTTTTGGACCTGCCCCTACAAGTATAAAAGGAAGTGGAAGGAAAGCATAAAGAGAGATAGAAGAGAGATGTGAATGATTAGAATAAAAGTAGAACAACATAAGATAGAGATAGCCTGATTCGCAACAGAGGATAATGTATCTGGGTTTTGGGTAGTTGGGTTTTGCTTACATGGTTTGCATATGACGTGAAAGGTAATTCTTTTACGATTGTAAGGCCATAAAGCCATGATGTAATGAAGTTTATCTATTGTAATGAAGAAGGATTTTTGAACCGCTCAAATTTCTATTTTGAATCTATATGTCTTCCATGTGCTTATTCTTTATTTTCTATAGGTAATATATATGTTAATGTCATGATGTTTTTATTGCGATGTCTAAGGATGAATATTGTTGCAATATGAATGATAAGAATTTTAAAAATTGTATCCTTACAGTTAACCAATCCCTATCCCACACCATTCTTTCTTATGCTTTGGGTGAGACCTTCTCCTTCGGGGATTGAAAATTCCAGCACACTAGACTACAACAGTGCCTTTGTTGGCCCATGTGCAGGAACTCGATCTCAATTTTACACCAACCAATGTTATGTTGCCAAGACCTAGTTTTTAACGGAACATTGTTAACTATATGTATACCTATGTGATTCCAAGTGAAATGTAGCTATGGTTGGATAAGAAGCTTGAAAATTTCACTACACAAGAAGCCAAATTATGAGGGTGGGAAGTATCTAAGTTTAGACAATATATTTTCTACAGAGGACTTCCACTAGATCAATATGAAATTTCGTGGATTGAACTTCTAATAACCCTAGTAGAATGGTTACACAGACTTGCAGAAGTGGCTGAATATCGTAACCGGAAAAGAAGGAATATCCAGTGATAAAAAATACCTGTTTAGATTGAATTGCCTAGATTCACCATTGACTAGATCTATTTATTTCTAGGTAGAAAGTACCCTCACTGGTTATACTATGGAAATCACAACCAAAAAGAACCAATTAGCGTCTAAAGTCGAAGACGAACTCATAAGAGGATATAGGGGCAGACTGTTTAAAGAAGTTTCATTGTCGATTAAGACCTGGATGGTTTAATTTGGATTTCTAACTATAGACTGGATTAGTATGTAGGAGTAAAACCCTCACACCTAGGGGAAAAAGTTGGGGTGATGCTACTATGTTACTGAAGGTAGGAACTAATTTCAATGGAGTGGGTTGACAGTAAGGAATCCAAGGATGAAGGAGAAAAGAGAAGGATGGAAATCCATGAGCAATGGTGAAAAGTGAAAATGAGAAAGCCAGAAAGAAGAAGTGTGCAACTTTATAAAGAAATGCAGGACACAAAAAAGAGTGAAGAAGATAAAAGAGAGCTATGATAGGTAAAGCGGTGAGAGGAACCGGCTAGTTCTATACTAAGGGAAAGAGGGATAGAAGTGTCATATATCGTAGTAAAAGGAAGATGGGGAGAAGGCCCAAGTTGAAAGAAGGACTACAAAACTCAGCCACCAAGTAGTCGAACACTAGATTAGTCACCAGAACCAGCCTTGGACGCAATTGCAAAACATAAAGAACTATCAGGACCTATGGAAAACAAAAGTACCCCATAAAGTGAACCCCCCATTATCGCAGAAGTAGTTACCAGAAGCAACGGAAGTAGCACTCCTTTGATCAACCTCTAGGTGCTCTCGCATAATCTGTTAAAAAATATCCGAAATTTGTTTTACAATTACCTTGGTATAATCAAATGAGTATCAGTACAAATAGTTTACAAACTAGTGTGTTAGCAGGAGGAATTAATAGTAATAGTTCTTCTCAGAGTAGTAGTAACATTATAGTGCAACTCAAACATCAAGGATTTGTACTAGTAGGATCCCCAATTGTCACAATGGTTGGAGTACTAGTAGGGCCATCCTTGAAGTGTCTAGAATTTTGGGGGAAAGGATGAGAAAGTGATGTAGCACAACACTGGTTCCTATGTGAAGCAATATGGAATTCCAGAGCAACCCCAACGGCAACCAAATTGATTGAATTTTAGACAAGTTTAAGAGGAAGGGCTTTAAAATGGTACATGAATTTGCTTGAAACGCAAGGACCACCAGCTCCCACTTTAGTAGAGATAAATAAATTGTTCCTAGATGAAGTTTCACAACCCAAGTCCAAGTAGCAAGGTGTCATAAAATTAAGATAAATCTGGCAGATGCATGGAGAATTTTCCTAGGCATATGTGCAACATTTCAAGGATGTAATGACTAAAATAACATTTTTGGTCCATGAATCACACCATAATAAGTGGTTTATGCAAGGTTTATTTCCATTAACAAGGATACTTTATCACAACATGTGATAGACTCACCTAGAAATGCATTAGAGCAAGCGATGAAGATAAAGTCCATGGATAACTATCTGAACACTACTATGGTAGGAGCTTCACCATATTCAGGAGAGCTAGCAGAAGTGCATAACAAACTAGTGGAAATAACCGAAAGACTTCACGATATGAATATACCAAGAGAAACCAGACCTCAGGTTTGGTGTATTGGCTGCATTATAGAAGGACTTCATGCTTCAGAATGCCCCAGGTTGAGAGGTGGACAAATTCCATGAGATGGACTATTTAATGGAGGAATGTCTAATGTAGGGTTGAGTGCGATATTTATGTAGGTTTCCACGATGAACTCAATCCATTTCGTAGATGACCACCATATCCAAAACCACTAAGTGCTTCTCCCAAGGACTATTGCAATATTTGCAAAGCATTTGGTCATACGTTGCAGCCTTTCCCAATTTTACAAAAATACTCCTTAGTCCCAAACACAATATACTATGAATTGTGTTGATCCACTATACATAGAAATGAGAAGTGTAGGGCACTAGAGGCTTTGACAGAAAGGCTAGATTGCTCTATATACCAAGTAACATCTCAACCCCTGGGAATAAGGGGAGGACGTGGGAGAATATTTGGCACAGGATAAGGAGGAGGTTGCATAGGCCCCATTCGATGTTACAATTGTAATGAGATTGGCCATATTGCTTGCAAAAGTCATTTTACCAAAATACCATGGTGTACATACTATCGGAAAAAAACCCACACCATGGAGGAATGCCCTAAATTGATCATGAAATGGGAAGATCACACAAGGAGACGAAACAACTTTATTAACTGCAAACCATGAGAATGTTGAAGTGCAACAGACTTTGTTGTTACTCCAATAGGCATAAGAGGTGGATTAGATAAACGATGACCAAAATCCCCAATGATTGGGAAGGAAGCACCAAGGAAGACTAAGTATATTCTAATATGTTGTCACCTAAAAATTTCACTACCCAAAAGCTAGTTTTGTATGTGGTGCCCACCTCAAGCCAAATTTTACAAATTATCCAAATGATTTTTTTATTGCATGGAATTGATTAAGCATGTATATGGGACTCATAAATCATTAAGGATATGTCCGAATTCAATTCTGACATTCATAAGTAGGAAAAATATTTTTACCCCGTGAAGCCCGCCTTGGGTGAAATTGTGTTTTCAAGTTGAAAGGGTCATTCAGATGTAGTGAGTGGATGAGAAGGGGGTTTTGAGGCCATTGATCATGTTGGAGCTGACATAATTGAATTCTGAGTTGTAAAAGTATGAAAACGCGGCAAGGCTCACTTTAAGCAAAACTAGACATACAAGAAAAATGACTCATCTAAAGGAAAGGTAGAGTTCATACATGTTTATTGGGATCACTAAACATCATGTAACTAAAATAATTCAATTATGACCTCCAAAAGTGCAAAACTCTTGAATTAAAATTTTCCCACAAACATGCCAAGTTGTTCTTTCAGATTTAAAAAAGTATATCAATCAGGTGAAAAAATGTCATGCGACAACTCATTGGAAATCCCTTTGTGTCTAATTCACATTGCCTTGCATGTCATTCTAAATCTGTATGCAAAAGATACATCATTATTACTCTAAAAATCCAAAGGAATGCATTTTTTATGGTGTTGGCTTGGTTTCTTATGCAAAGTTCTGATTGATAGTGCTCTCTCTCTAGCCCATCATTCTGCATGAAATTTTAGGAGGATGTTGATGAGGCTAATGATGAGGCATGGAAAATATTTCATCTCCTGAGGTGGAACATAACTCTTGCAGTCGCCAACTGAAATATACAACCATCTCCTCCTTCGCAAAGCTGCACAGTCCATAAAAATGATGATTCTCAATTCCATGGGAAACAAATTTGTGTCAGAAGGTTCTCACTAGTATATTTATTTCCTTCTATACGCATGTGCCAATTTCAATTTCCCTACTTCATTCAAATATCGCCCCAAATTCATATCAAATCCCATGCAATTTGGGTCATTCACGCAACTTGGAAAATAAAGATCTCCAATGGTCAAGATTCAATTCTATACTTTATGAGGTTAAATCCCCGTCGTTGGATGGAGTGGTAAGAAGGGAGCCAAATTATAAATCATTCCCTTCCAATGGTTAATATAGATATTAAACATTTTAATGGTTTAATCCCAATTGTTGGAGGAGTGGGGAAGTCAAGGAGGAAATCAATATGGAAACCCCCTCCAATGGTGGATGAAGCCTCCTTTGGTTTTAATCCAATGGTACTGGATGTTTAATGGCACATGAACCTGCATTTTGCCAATAGTGGATGAAGGACCTTCGTGAAGGAGATCAATGACTTAAGTTGGATCAAGTGGCCTCTTCACATGCACATTGCAAGGTCTTGTCGGGCCTTAGTCAAAACTCATTCAAATTAAATATTGCAAAGCCTCATGTGCCAATTTAATAAAATATGATAAATGTGTGGAAGGCGTGAAGTGTGATGGGTTAACATGCATGATGTGAAGGTGAAAAAAATCATATGTTATTCTTATATTTTTAAGATAGCAACAATATATTTCAATTATATGCAACGGAATTAAATAGGATCACTGGAAGATAAACCATGCACAGAAACAAATAGTTTTATACTTCATTGTAGTAGAAAGATAGATGAATGATTGAATTAATGGAAACTTCATGACTTTCACTTTATAATGAATGAAGTGAAAGGATGCATCTCTTTATTTATTGTCGAAATGTTATTTCATAATAAATATTGTTATTAAATATTAATAATAATATTATTAATGTGTTTAAATATATTTAAATATTATTTCTTTTTGTTGGGAAGACTTGGGAGGATACCTCCCCACGCTACCAACACCAACACTCCCTCTTAGCTAAGGAGGTATCATCATTATGGAACATATCTAGATCATGGCTTGTATTGAACATCTCATCATCATAAGGAAGGTCTTCAACACAACTCAATCCGTCAAAAAGTGACAATCTCTCTCTCTCCCCCTCTCAAGAGAGAGCTGCATCAATGTCTCACCGATAGCGCAATCATCAACACTCCCTCTCAATGAGGGATGCATTCTCATGAATACATCCTGAAGAATCAACATATTATTCTTGCACTAGAGAGGTAGTTCATAAGCTTGCATAAGTCATGAGTGAGAATCTAGGGACTAATATCCCCATCCTATCACAAGATGGCTGGGAGAAGGAACTACCCCATTTTGAGTCATGAGTTGATGAGTGAGAAACTAGGACTAATATCCCCATCCCATCATAGGATGTATGGGAGAAGCCCCTCTCTGATCATTCTTAGGGACTAATCTCTCCATCCCATCACAGGATTTCTGAGAGAAGACACTTCCCTGTTCTAAGTTGGATTAGGGACTAATCTCTCCACCCCATCACATGGTGTCCGAGAGAAGGAAATATCCCACTTGAACCACCCCTAACCAAGTCTAATGGACAACACTTTGGAAATGCTCGATGCTCAACCTCTAGGAGGATAGTGTGTGCAACTAAGGGCTAATCTTCCAACACCGTCACACTGGATGTCTGGAAGAGGGCACTTCCCCACTCTGATCCATTCACCCCTAGCAAAGTCACATAGATAATACTAGGGGAACACCTGCTTGATACATCAACACTACTCATCAAGGGCCAGTCCCCACCCCATCATAGGGTGGTTGGGAGATGATAATGCCCTTCCTCTGGGCCATTCACCCCTAGCCAAGTCACATGGATAATACTGGGGGAATGCCTACCTGATGCTGGAAACATCTTCCTTCAAGCTTGCCACATCTCCCTATGTGCTGGAGTGCCCGGCTCCCTCTGCATCTGAGCATCCTGCTTGCTTTGTATCTAAGCATCATGCTCACTATGCATCTGAGCATCTTTCTCCCTCTGCATATGAGCATCTTTATTACTCTACATCTGAACATCTTGCTCCCTCTACATCTGAGCATCCTACTTGCTCCGTTTTGGAGCATCCTTCTTTGTCTACATCTAAGAATATTGATCAATTTGCCTCTAAGAATCTTGCTCCCCTAGGGCCTGAAGCTAGCTCCCCTTAACAATCATCAATCTTGGAGTACTAGACTCCTTTTTTCAATCATCAATCCTGGGGTATGTATAAGATCTACAAATATGGGATGTCTTCCCATTAAACACAAGGCCCTGAGATTTCTCCCTCTTTGTCATGGAATAAATATTTCCTTCCTTTTGTGTATTTCAACTATTACTGAGTCTTGATACTTTTTCCCGAATCAAAAGAAACTAAAACAAATCTTTTGGGCTCTTGTACAAGGGAAATGGCCCAATTACAATAATGTGCAACAATTAATATTTCAAATACAAAATCATACCATGACTTGCATGTTTCCATAATACATATGTAAATATCCAAGTGCCACTTAACATGAATGGAAACTATTACAAGGCTAGGTTTTAAACATTGTTCACATGACATAAAAATATGATTTAATCCCTAAATCCCTCCAACTTGATTATATAATAACCTTATATGCCTTCTCATCGATTAAGAGAAAAGTCTCCTGGATAAAGGGAAAGATGTATGGTGGGAACACCTTTGGGTCATTAAAATATTATTCTTATAATATTTTAACCATTATTCAAAATGCCTTAAACAATAATCATTTTGCACTATAAAGTAATGTAATATTATAAAGTGCAAAATGTTTTTTAATGTCAAAGTCTCATATGGGTGTTTTTCGAATGTAAAAGTGCAACGAGTTTTTTTATTAAAGATAAAGGGAGGTCATGGGTTCCATTCCTACCCATTGAAAACAATCGCTATAGCCATATATTTGATGGCATATAGGACCGAATGAGCACCAAATAGACTCATTTTTCATCAGAATGACTATTTTTCACCTCAGCATGATGCATTCGACATAGAAGAATTTGAATTTGTAATTATTTTGGCCAACAAATAAATCAGAGCTTCAGAGAGGTGGTCAAAAGGAAGCTATAGAAATAAAATAGAAAGCTACAACATCTCTAAATCAACTCCATATTTACCCATGAATTTGGAAAATGCCACAAATGCCTCCATTTTAGCAGAATCTGACAAAATAGAGGGCGAGCATGCTCATTGGAGGAGAATAAAAAAAGATTCTGACCTAATTTTGGGTCTCACGCTTCTCCCAACAATCTATAAATGAATATATTTTTCTCATTTCAATGGAGGTTCATCATTTTTCATGAGTTTTGGAGCTGAGAAAAGTCACCTGAATCTATCACATTAATTTGTTCTACGTTTTATTTCCTCATTCTTCATAGAATAGGATCATTGAAAGTCTGTTGTTGATATAAAAGACAATAGGATTGAGGTAGATATTAATTAATCCCCTTTGTTGTATTCACTATTTTTATAAATGAAATAGAAATGTTGTGCTTTGGGAGCACCTAAGATCAAGGCTAAACTGCCACTAGGGTTTTTGAATTAAAACTGTTTTTATTTTAATGTATGAGATGTTGTTGTTTAGGAAACTAGGACCAAGGCGATATTGCCACTAGTTGTTGAATTAATGGTGTTTTGTGCATGTTTTAATGTACTTTTGAGACAATATGTCAAGTCTTAATATAATGGCATAGAATTGCATGTTACCCACCTATGTAATTTTCTAATGGTATCTAAAATGCATATCAATGGGAAGTTAAACATATTTTGACAATTGAATGTGTTTTATGTTGTTGTTTATTCTATTCTGAGAACTGGTTATGATTAAGGTTCCTGTGATCTACACTTATATTCAATTTTAATGTTCTATGGAATACATGTGCCTCCCTTTCCAAATATAACACTCATTTCCTTTTTTGTCACGCCTGATATTTTCCCAAGCACCTCAGATTTTAGCTATAAATCTAGTCAAAATTTTCATGCATATCTAAAAGGTACCTAGGGTGACATGATAGGAATCATACCTCCTTATTTTTTAGGGTTCCCTCCTTTGGTCAAAGGACTAGTTTACTAACCTAAAGTGGCACAGAGATGGTGTTATCTTCACAACCCTCCTTGGAATTTGCATTCTTACTAGATCCTTTTTATGATATTCAAATCTATAGCTCACATAACTATAGAAGAAAATATCAAATCTAGTTTGGGTACAACCTATGGGAAAATAGGTTGAAATGATGTTGTTTACAGGCATAGTTCGAAGGTATTTGCACATTTTACTGATCTCTTCAACGTTTGCAACAACAAATCTTATGGCGACTCCACTAAGGGGAATAAATCCGTATTCCCACTACTGCAAATGTATTTGTTGGTTATGGTGAGCAAGTATCAACTCTTGAGGCAAAATATCTCACCTGGCGACTCCAAAATGGTTCAACTCTTGAAATGGTGCATGCTACATATCTTGTAACCCATACATCTCTACTGCATTCAGCTACTCGGGGACACCATTACATGAGGTTGGGATCTGATCCTATTATGCACATTTTAATAAATATCATGTTAAAATTTTATTTCTTCCATGTTTCTAAATATATCCAAGTCACATGTCTATCTGGTGCGAAAATTAATTCAGAGGATGATCTTGCAAAGCAAACAATTACTCTCACAAATTGTCTTGCAAAAACTAGTCAAAGATCACATAAAATAGTCATGAATTTGATGCACACAATAAAATTCTATTGAATAAGCCGTACATAATACAAAATTGGGATATGTAATGGCTGTCCAAATATATAATTACATCAAATATTTGAAATCCAGATAAGGCATTCAAAATCCTCACAAAAGCAGGTTTACTAAAATGGTGAAAAAAACACCCTAGGTGACTAAATCACTCCCAAGGATCACGAATTGGAAAAAGAAGTGTTGTGAGGTGTTGAGTGATGGAAAATAAACTAAATCGTGGGTTTTGGAGAGAATAAAAACAAGGAGGGCGAGTTGGCCAAAAAGATCCAGTTTCTAAGTCAACTAGCTTTACCTTTTCCACTAAAAGCAGAAAAAAGTAGGATAAAGCAGGAAGGTGCCCTTCTATTCTAGGAATAGTAAGAACTCTCACAGAATCAAATTAAATATTATCCATAATATTTTCAAGTGTTCCCTAGTGACTCATGATGGCATATGAATGCATAAGAATCCAAAATTAGGCCAACTACCAAGTCATCACCTAGGAAATTAATCAAAGATGACTAATAAAATATATCCTAAGTATGTAATGGGTTTTTAATATTCTAACACACCCCCTAAAGCCTGAATTTATGTGAAATATCAGAAATATAGGGCCTAGAAACAATGCTTGGTATCCCTTTTTACATACTTCTTGTCTACAAAACAAGGAAAGAAGGAAAACCTCATGGGAAAAAACATCCCCTCAAAACATGGACATGAAAAAAATTGAAAAGTTTGTTTTTCGATCGTTCTTCACCACATGTTCACCCATCCCAAGTAGTGATCTGAGATGGCTGAAAGTATTCTCAGTGAATGCTTTGGTGAATATGTTT
Organism: Larix kaempferi; assembly: GCA_027924585.1. Taxonomy (NCBI): domain Eukaryota; kingdom Viridiplantae; phylum Streptophyta; class Pinopsida; order Pinales; family Pinaceae; genus Larix; species Larix kaempferi. The sequence goes on from BSBM01001126.1 coordinate 3,726,663, forward strand.
GCAACTTGCTCAAAAGATGGGAAAAACTGTAGAGAATTGATCATATCATGCACTAGACTTTAGATGTAGTGCATATGAATCTTTATATGCTTGGTCATTTTCCTTTGTACTGGGTCAATTGAGATCCTTATAGCACTCTGATTGTCACAAAATATGATTGTGGGAGTGCTAAATTCAATCCCAAATTTGAAAGTATACCTTTCAACCACACACACTGAGTAGCAACATTCATTGCTCCTCTGTACTCGGCCTTTGCTGAAGAGAGTGCAATATCACTTTGCTTTTTACTTGACCAGAAAATAGGTACTCCTCTAAGCATGAAAACAAATCTGGAAGTTGATTTCCAGTCTGAGCTATCACCATCCTAATTAGAGTTTGAAAAACCCTGAAGATCCAAGGAAGAACCAACAACATAATGAATCCCATGAGACTTGGTGCCTTGCACATAATGCAAGATCCTTTTGGAATCCCTCCAAAGAAGCTCATGTGTATTATCCATGAACCTTGATTATACACTCACTGCATATGAAATAGCAGGTCAAGTGTAAGTAAGATATAACAAACTGCCAACTATCTATCTATACAAGGTGTTGTTCACCAAAGGTGTAGATTTTGCATCTTCAATTCTAACTCCTGAAAGGAAGGGAATCTTTGTAGGCTTGCATTATTCCATATTGAAATTCTTAATCAGATCTGATGCATACTTTGATTGAGATACTCTAATTCTTTATTTGGACTGAGAGATATCAAGCCCCAAGAATTGTCTAAGTATTCTCAAGTCAGTCATGTAAAACACATGATGTAAAGCAGTCTTCAATGAAGCAATCTCATCAATGGAGCTTCCTGTGATCAAAATGTTATCAACATATAACACAATAATCAAAATAGAATCATTGGTTAGCTTCATTTACACATTTGAATCATATTTGCATCTGCTAAAATATTGTGACAGGAGAAAACTATACATCTTGGCATACCAAGCTCTTGGATCTTGCTTAATCCCATATAGTGACTTCTTCAACCTGTACACAAGATTAGGATAAAAAATATAACCTTATAGTTGCTGCATATAGATCTCGTCCTCAAGATATCCATGGAGGAAATCACTTTTTAAATCCATGCGATGCACTTCCAAACTATGAAATTCCACAGGGGTAGATCATTAAGCTTGAACAAACCTCACAAATTCACTCAATTAATTGCAGAGAAGAATTTAGCAGAAAGGATGAAAAAGTTCACTCATGAAAATCAAAAGATATGAGAAAATAATGATAATACATTCATGAGCTGTAAGCTGGAAAAAAGATGTCAATACAATAGAATCAATTCAATATCTCCAAAGGTGATTCAAATTCTCCTCAAGTCATGACTTAGTCAGCATTGGAACCATCTCCCAATCAATCTCAATGACCATCGATGGTGAATAAACAGTTAACTGAGGTAGAAATGAACCTAACTAAACCATGTGAAAATTGAAATAGGGAAGGAGACTCCAAAGGGAGCATGACTAGCCACTAGTAGGCAAGTGGAGTCCTTCTACACTCTGAAACAGTCAATTGGGAGCTAGATTCAGTTAACTGAGCAATCAATGCATGAATTGACTGATGAGGTCCTAGAAATGTGTAGTAGGGTGCATTAGTAACTCAAATGATGAAAACAATGTGCACTAGGTAGGTAGGAGGGCTACTGATGACTAGAAACAAGCTTTAGGGGACCTAAACTAGGGAATAGGTGCTAGGATACTCCACTGCTGTTGAATGGATGCATGCGATGTTGCATGGAATGCATGCAAATCCAACATGTGATGATGAGAATAATCCAACACGCCCCCTTAAGCCAGATTATGAGGAAATATAACTGAAAAATAGGGCCCTGGTTACTGAGACCAAAGGTCACCCCGTAAAACAATCTAAATAAAATGTGAGGAAAGAGGGAAAACCCAGTGGGAAGAAAGCCCCCCCTCAAGATATACTGTAGAAAAATATAATCAACCAAGGTATCACTCACTCCAAGAAGGGATCAGAGGTAAGTGAACCTCTTCACCGAAAAATACTTGGTGAAAATATCTACAATCTGCTCTTCTGTAGGACAATTGAGCAGTGTGATGGTACAATCATGCACCAATCCTCGGATGTAATGCATATGTATCTCAATATGTTTGGTTCTTTGTCTCAGAACCAGATCTGTAGAAATCCTAATAGCACTCTGATTGTCACAATGGATAATTGGTTGAGTACTGTAGTGAATCCCAAACTTGGACAAGATTCCCCACAATCAAATGCATTGTGTGGCTGCATTCACTGCACCTCTGTACTCGGCCTCAGTTGAAGAAAGATGTCATGTCCCCATTTTGACCCCCTTTGCATTAGATCGTAAATGATGTAAATATTGTAACTTAATCATGGTGAGGAGCTCAAGGCCAAGGCCCCGCCATTGATTTGTCGCTTTATGTATCGGCAATTAGAATAGATGCATATGGTTCTTGTGCTAGCTATGCACAATGTAAAAATCAGACATCATGTAAATATGCCATTTCAATAAAAACCCACAACCAGCTACGCAAGGCAACAAAGAGATGGGGCATGATATTTACAAGGAATAGGGAGGGAAAAATAGCCAAACCCTTGAGCCATGGTGTTAAGCCATTTCATTGAGGAAACCCATGAACTCTCAACTACCCATTTGGTCTCATGCACCCAATCATTTAATTCTCCCAATAAATTGGTTAAGGCAGTAAATGCCTTGGAAATGATGAAGTATGGGCAAGCCATTTTCGTGCATGGGCAAGCCATCAACCTGGAAATTCGTGTTTTTGCTTGTTGGGCAAGAAAACACCCACGAAATGGTGCCCAAAGCCATTGGGAATGGGCAGTATTCACTCACTCACGCAGTTGGAGTTAGCTGGGCCTTTCCCTGCACGTTTTTCATCCAAATCCTGCATTTCTCCATGCCTGGGAGTTCGTTTTTGCATATGCAGTAGCCTGGGAGAGGAGAGCCACGATTTGGGGACTGTATGGAGGTCGTTTTTGCCCCCGAATGTCCAGGGACGTTTTTCTAAAAACGGATTGGCTTCCCAGGGTTGTTTCCCATCTTCCCATTTTCGTTTTTGTGTGTTCCCACGTTTTTCTGAGTGAGTTGAAACCCCATCTCATGCATCCCACTGTGGAAATCATTTTCCTCATGCCCAGTAATTGTGGTTTTGTTGTTCAGTGCATCCCGTTTTAGATTTGAACCTGTGAGTAGGAGCTTCAAGAGTGGAAGAGGACAGATTTGGCTTGATGAGCCCAATGGTGTATCCATAGCTCCATGGTTGAGCCACTAGCCTAGTAATTCACCTCTGCCCACCTCTTAGCAGCCTGAGAAACCCAACTGCTAGTTGGCTTGGCTGATTCTGGCATATCTTTGGCTATGTGAGAGCCTGTTTCCCCTTTTCCTTGTGGAGATCGTGCCCAGCTCGGGGGTGGCAGTGGTGCTGAGAGATTAAGGAGCACACTGGCCTACGGTTGGGTGGAACGTTGCAGAAGCGTAGCTGGTTGTTTGGGACTACTTCTGTATAAGATAAGTATTCTCTTGTGTGTGTAAATTTGTAATTGTTCCTTTGATAAATATTGGAATGTGTGTGGATGTGTTAAATGTTTTTTTTTATTCCGCTGTGTTTTCAAGTGTTTATTAATCGCATATGTTCATCTCCTTCTTAAATTGAATGTTTAATTTCTAAGTATGTGGCTAGATGCCCGGTTTAACCTCACGATCCTCTCCATCTAGCTGGTTGAATGGGAGGGGACGTGACAGAATGGTATTAGAGCTGCGTTGCAGCACTGGGCCGCTATGGGCCAAAACTGATAGTAAAAGAGAAGAGAAGAAGTTAAGTTTTCTTAAGAGTTTGGAAAAAAAAAAATTTGGTTTAAGTCTGTTTTTGAAAAATTTTTGTTTTAAGCCGTTTCGGGAAGTCGTTCCGAAATTTCGGAAAGGTTTCGCGAACCTTCCCGCAATTGCGGAAGAGTTCGGCGAACCTTCCCGAAATTGCGGAAGGATTCCGCGAACCTTCCCGAAATTGCGGAAGAATTCAGCCAATGGCTCCGAAACAGCGGAGAAAAATGTTTTTAAGTGAAAAATTTTCTAAGTGTCGGAATTTTTTTTCGGAAAGAGTTCTCTTCCGAAATTGCGGAAGGAATTCTCTTCCGAAATTTCGGAAGGATTCCGCGAATCGTTCCGAAATGCGGAAGAGTTCGGCGAATCGTTCCGCAACTGCGGAAGACTTCTCCGAATCGTTCCGCAACTGCGGAGGACTTTGGCGAATCGTTCCGCAATTGTGGAAGACTTCGCTGAATCATTCCGAAGAAACACCCGAAATCGGGGAAGCATTCCGGCGGAAGCATTCCGCGAACGGCTCCGGTACTGCGGAAGCCTTCGTCGAATGGCTCCGCAATTGCGAGAGCATTCACCAAATGGCTCCGCAACTGCGGAAGCCTTCGCCGAATGGCTCCGCTCGACAGATCGCCCCGCCATTGCGGAAGCGTTCGGCGAACTGCTCCGCAATTGCGGAAGCGTTCGGCGAACTGCTCCGCAATTGCAGAAGCGTTCGGCGAACTGCTCCACAATTGCGGAAGCGTTCGGCGAACTGCTCCGCAATTGCGGAAGCCGTCGCCGAACCGCCCCGCCGTTGCGGCAACCTTCAGCCAATCGCCCCGCCATTGCGGAAACTTTCAGCCTATCGCTCCGCTAGTTGCGGAAGCTTTCAACATATCGCCCCACCCATTGCGGCAGGATTCAATGAATCACCCCGCGACAGGGGCATTATTTATTAAAAAAAAAAAAAAAAAAAAAAAAAAAAAAAAACGAGGGCGCTGCCCTCGACCCCAAGGGGGCAAGCCCCCTTGACCCCCTTTCTTTTTCCCCTCATGCGTATTTGTTTTGGTTTGACGGATTGTCAATATGGCATTCTTCCCACATGCATGAAGAAATTTGTGAATTTCTGAGAATATAATGCAACTGTGTAAAATGTGCAGAATGGGAGTGAAAGTTGTCATTTTTGAAAGGACGCAGTTCCCGCACCTAATGTCAGAATGGAGCATGAAGATAGGTATTGGAAAGCTTGTCCAGCAGGGAACAATGATGCATGACCGGAGTTGAAGGAGGTCTACATATATCATAGATATTTAGTACAGAAGAGTGCCAGCGGCTGTTTTGACAAACAAATTTTGTTGTCAATATGGGCAATTTCTACAATTGCAGGATATGGAAGAGGAATTCCATGTCACGATGAGGGATCGAAAAGGGAAGAATTTCTTAAACCTCTGTTTGTTATCATACTTATAATTATGAAATTGTCATATGGCATAAAAATGTAAAGAATTACATAGATGTATATGCACTAGGTGGCATCCTAACAAACATTGCATAGTGCATATAGAAATGCTTTTGCATAAATGGGATATTGCGTATTGGTAGAATAATGAAGTCTACATATGCAATGAACCACTAATGGAGAATATTGTGGTTGATAATCACTATTGATGTTGGTACTGGTTGTAGGACCAGAGATAACAAAGATCATGGCTAAATGTGTTGAGGATGTTGTTGCATAAAGCCAACAACCTTATGCAGAAAGGATGGTGCAACGAGTCTAGGATCATAAAGTTGGAAAAAGGACTGAGCAGCCTTGGTAAGAGACCAACTGATCAGGTAACATCAGACAATGTTAATGGTAACCATATAGGTAATGGTTATTGGTTCCAAATTGCATGAATGTTGAAAAAGGATTTGGTAAGATTCCTTCAACTATGTATGAGTTATGTTGAGACATATTGCATATGATATTAAATACCGCTTGGGACTGTTAACCTACCAAGCTTGGTGAGGTGTGGGTTAGTGAAGGAAATGATCCTTACACCCTATGACCGTTTATAAATCTCAATGCATTCATATGAATTTGTATCATGCCATGTGTATGATTGTTATGTGCTTGATAACCAAAGCAAGTGAGGACTGGTGGTCCTGATTATGGAAATGCAAGATATATGAGATAGTCATGTTTCGATCATAATATGCTTGAATGCATAGTACTCATGAAACAATACAAAGTAGCACTGAGTAGATGAGCATTAAGAGATTTTATAAATATTGTGATGCATGGTATGAATGCATAGGGATGATGCAGATGTTATTTCAAAATAAATAATGAATGAAATGATGAATTGATGATAATTCTAGGATCATTTCATGAGATGTTATGAATGCAGAATAGTAAATGCATGAAGAGCCCAATCATGATAATTGATGAATTGATGAATTGTGATAATGATGCATATATAGAAGTGTATATATTTTGTTGCATTTCAAATGTTAACAGCTGAAGGTGTTTGAATTATTGAGTGTTATAATTCTGAGATCACTTCAGTGACTGTTATGGCAATGAATGATTATGTGCATAGATACTCACAACGTGTTTGGCTGATTGAAGTTTCAGTTTTCGATAGGAAGGTCTTACATATGGCAATGAGGATAAGTCCATAGTAGAGACCGGGATCTACCACATGCCGAAGCCAAGGGTTATGAGAAGGTTCTCATGGTTGAGAGCTCTAAGTTCTGTTAATAAGAACAGTTGTAAATATCATATTTGTAAATGTTAAAGTTTTGAAATTTTGCTAATAATTGCTAATGACTGTTTGGCTTATATGGAAATATGTCAGGAGGACATGCTGTAAGGGGATGCTCCCATATGGCAGTGGGCATAAGGCCATAACGGGCATAGTGGTGTCACTTACAGGAGCCAAACAATATGAGGATAGCCTCATGGATAAGAAAACCAATTTCTGTAGTAGACAGAATTGTAAATTCATATTGAATTTAATTATTAATGCTATTGATTGGTTATGGAACAATCATATTTGAAGCTTATTGCTAAATGTTGCTGACTATTTGGCTATTTGATAAAGTGTGCCAGGATGACACATTGCAGGAAGATCATGTGTGATGGCCTGCAGAAGCCAAACTAGATAGGAAGGATTCCATGCTTTGGAAATGGGTTTCGGGTGGAACGCCATTGTCTCAACCAAACAGCATGTCGGTAAACCACGAAAGTGAGATGGTAAAGCTATGCCCAGAAGGCATGTGAGACACATATGAAAAATGAATGAGTATCCCGTAACCCTAACCTAGGATATATGTGTCTGGTTATTAGATTTAATATGCAGAGCATGTTTTATTATTTCATTATTGTTCCAGACTGCTTGAGTATGATTAGGGCCTACATGGCGCACATCAGAAAGGGGGTGCACACCTTTTCTGGTGCTGGGTCATGGTAGGGTTTTCAATATTGACTACACCCTAAGGGAATGGACGCATTCCTGGTGTTTCAATACTTGATAGTGAATGACATGAAATATGATTACAATTTTTGGGCAGTAATACTGATGAGCCTGCTTATCCTTCTTGTGCTAACAGCTTACAAAAATGCAACTTGGTGTTGCACGTAAGGGGCAAAGTGAAGAAGGATGCTCAAAGAGGACTGTATGGGCAGTGGTAACCTTTCTACGCTCACACTAAAGGACACCAAAAGGGATGGATAGGCCCGAGGAGCTGTGCTGCAGAAAAGGGGTATCATCCTTGTGAAGTGTGAGTGGGTATTGTGGGGCCATGCTAGCCTGCAGTCAAGTGAGTCACCTAGGGAGTTCCTGGAGGGAACCACTGGTTGCACAAGAGAAGGAGCCACGTAATCATATTATGTTGTTCATATTGCCTGATAAACCCAGTCGATGTACTGGCTTGGCCATGGTTGTTGTATGCCTGATAAACCCAGTCGGCGTACTGGCTTGGCATTGGTTATTTGGAAGTTGTGACGAATGGTTGTTGTATGCCTGATAAACCTAGTCGGCGTACTGGCTTGGCATTAGTTATTTGGAAGTTGTGACGAATGGTTGTTGTATGCCTGATAAACCCAGTCGGTGTACTGGCTTGGCATTGGTTATTTGGGAGTTGCGGCGAAAGGTTGCTGGATGCCTGATAAACCCAGTCAGTGTACTGGCTTGGCATTGGTTACTTGTATGATGTGGAGGTATTGGTGAAGGGTGTTATTTCCTGACAAACCCAGTCGGAGAACTGGCTTGGAAATGGTTACTGAATGCTTGATAAACCCAGTCGGCGTATTGGCTTAGCATACTGATTTTGAAATGCTTGATAAACCCAGTCGGCGTACTGGCTTAGCATACTGATTTTGAAATGCTTGATAAACCCAATCGGCGTACTGGCTTAGCATACTGATTTTGAAATGCTTGATAAACCCAGTCGGCGTACTGGCTTAGCATACTGATTTTGAAATGCTTGATAAACCCAGTCGGCGTACTGGCTTAGCATACTAATTTTGAAATGCTTGATAAACCCAGTCGGCGTACTGGCTTAGCATACTGATTTTGAAATGCTTGATAAACCCAGTCGGCGTACTGGCTTAGCATACTGATTTTGAAATGCTTGATAAACCCAGTCGACGTACTGGCTTAGCATACTGATTTTGAAATGATTGATAAACCCAGTCAGCGTACTGGCTTAGCATACTGATTTTAGGGATGCCTGATAAACCCAGTCGGCGTACTGGCTTGGCATTGCCTATTCGGATGATGTTGTGGAGCAGCATGTGTGCTGGCCAAGCATCCACCCCACAGGTGATCTAAGGCTTGTAAAGCAAAGAAGGAAACCTGTGGAGTAGCGAGGAAAATGCACAATACAGATAAGTATTCATTTTCATTTAATTCTTGTTTGGAATAATGAAGATTTCAGGAGCAAGTCTTATTGCAACCAAGCTAATACATTATTGTTTCCTTGTTGGCAACCTTGGTCAATGCAGGAAGCAAGGACCCTGAAAGAACTGAAAGCTGCTTGGTAAATTCAGAAAGTGGCCGGTTGAGCATTGATTAATTGATGTTGAGGAGTAGCCTGCGTGCTATCCCAACATTCGTTATTATACCCATAGAAGATCCAAGGCTTGTAAAGCACAGAAGGGTCCTATGGAATAAGTGAAGACATCCAACGCAGGTATTGTTGGAAGCAAGAACCTTGAGGCATCTTAAGGATGCATGTGAACATGTAACCACCTTGAGGAGCTCAGCATGAGCAGTAATGAAAGATGGGGCTAGTGGAACTGTGTGGGTCCTAGCAGCCAAGAGTTAGACCAACCAAGTGGAGGAACTCCATGGTTGAGAGGTCTGGAATAGACCATAAACACTACATGTCATAGCGAAGAAGGGCAAGTCGAGCATTCACGTGAAGTGAAAGAGGACAGGAGCATGAAAACCACAGTGGTGGTGTGGGTTCCAGAACGGAACAAAACTAAGAGGAGAAACTCTTATGGCTCTCTCTCTTTCCTTTTATTGATGCATTTATAGAGTTAGAAAATTGCTGAATGCATGCATGACTGAAAGTAAAAGTGTGTTATTTGATTAAAGTGAATTGTGAATGCTAATTAATGAATTTCTTGTGAATGGATGAACATGAAGGAATTCATGTGTATGTTAGGAAAGCATGAAAAGTGTGAAAGTCTCATGAGTAAGGCATGGACTATCCATGTCAACCGGGAAAGAAAACCATTAAATGATTTTAATGTTTGGGTTATGCTTGGCCTAACGAGAATTGTAATGATGAATTTCACAGGTGGAAATTGAATCAATTGGTTGCAGCCGGTGCAGGCAAGTGTTGCTAGTAAGCAAAGTGTGGTCAATCGTTCCATTGACCATGGCGGCAGACCAAGGGCTATTAGAATTGGCTGGAAGTCTTCTTCAAACAATTGCCAAGACCCAAGGAAATCTTGAAGAGATGCTCAAAATGCAAAAGCAGCAGAACAAGATGAACCACAAGGTCTTGCAGGACTCTATTCATCTGCAGAAAGAGGTAAAAAGTATTATGAAAGCAATCAGCAAGGGAAAGAAAAGTGGATCAGTGAAGAAGCATTCATCCAATCGTCCGATTAAGAAACGCTCCAGGTGGGAAGACTCAAAGGAAGTTGAGCAGATTAAGATGAAGCAACCCGTGAAGTGTTGGAATTGTGAGGGGGATCATTACCTCCGCAATTGCCCAACAAGAGAACCTCAAGAGGGTAGCAGCCATAAAGTTTTCAGACTTATGGATGAGCTAGAAGATCTGAATCAGCAGGAGCAGCTCGTGAAGATCAAAGGACTTGGTCCTGAAAGTTCAATGTAAAGAACAGAATGTAGGGGCAGATCTGCAAAGTTTTTGTGAATTTTTGGACATATGTAAAGTGGGTATTTATTTTACAAAGTGTCGGAACACCCAGGACGGTGTTATTCCAAGGGGAGGGGTATGTCACGTCCCCATTTTGACCCCCTTTGCATTAGATCGTAAATGATGTAAATATTGTAACTTAATCATGGTGAGGAGCTCAAGGCCAAGGCCCCGCCATTGATTTGTCGCTTTATGTATCGGCAATTAGAATAGATGCATATGGTTCTTGTGCTAGCTGTGCACAATGTAAAAATCAGACATCATGTAAATATGCCATTTCAATAAAAACCCACAACCAGCTATGCAAGGCAACAAAGAGATGGGGCATGATATTTACAAGGAATAGGGAGGGAAAAATAGCCAAACCCTTGAGCCATGGTGTTAAGCCATTTCATTGAGGAAACCCATGAACTCTCAACTACCCATTTGGTCTCATGCACCCAATCATTTAATTCTCCCAATAAATTGGTTAAGGCAGTAAATGCCTTGGAAATGATGAAGTATGGGCAAGCCATTTTCGTGCATGGGCAAGCCATCAACCTGGAAATTCGTGTTTTTGCTTGTTGGGCAAGAAAACACCCACGAAATGGTGCCCAAAGCCATTGGGAATGGGCAGTCTTCACTCACTCACGCAGTTGGAGTTAGCTGGGCCTTTCCCTGCACGTTTTTCATCCAAATCCTGCATTTCTCCATGCCTGGGAGTTCGTTTTTGCATATGCAGTAGCCTGGGAGAGGAGAGCCACGATTTGGGGACTGTATGGAGGTCGTTTTTGCCCCCGAATGTCCAGGGACGTTTTTCTAAAAACGGATTGGCTTCCCAGGGTTGTTTCCCATCTTCCCATTTTCGTTTTTGTGTGTTCCCACGTTTTTCTGAGTGATTTGAAACCCCATCTCATGCATCCCACTGTGGAAATCGTTTTCCTCATGCCCAGTAATTGTGGTTTTGTTGTTCAGTGCATCCCGTTTTAGATTTGAACCTGTGAGCAGGAGCTTCAAGAGTGGAAGAGGACAGATTTGGCTTGATGAGCCCAATGGTGTATCCATAGCTCCATGGTTGAGCCACTAGCCTAGTAATTCACCTCTACCCACCTCTTAGCAGCTTGAGAAACCCAACTGCTAGTTGGCTTGGCTGATTCTGGCATATCTTTGGCTATGTGAGAGCCTGTTTCCCCTTTTCCTTGTGGAGATCGTGCCCAGCTCGGGGGTGGCAGTGGTGCTGAGAGATTAAGGAGCACACTGGCCTACGGTTGGGTGGAACGTTGCAGAAGCGTAGCTGGTTGTTTGGGACTACTTCTGTATAAGATAAGTATTCTCTTGTGTGTGTGTAAATTTGTAATTGTTCCTTTGATAAATATTGGAATGTGTGTGGATGTGTTAAATGTTTTTTTTTATTCCGCTGTGTTTTCAAGTGTTTATTAATCGCATATGTTCATCTCCTTCTTAAATTGAATGTTTAATTTCTAAGTATGTGGCTAGATGCCCGGTTTAACCTCACGATCCTCTCCATCTAGCTGGTTGAATGGGAGGGGACGTGACAGAAGAGATAAAGAAGTCTTCTTTTTCCTCGACCGATAGATAGGGCCATAGCCAATCATGAAAAAAAAACCTGATGTAGACTTCTGATCTGAGCTGTCTCCCACCCAATATGAATCCGTATACCCAACTAGGTTCAATGGAGACCCAACTACATAGCGAAGACCATAGATCTTCATCCCCTGCACATAATGCAAGATCATCATTGTTGTCTTTCAGTGAAGCTCATGAGTCTCCTGCATGTATCTAGAGACAACACTGATTGCATAGGATAGATCAGGGCAAGTATGTGTAATAAATAAAAGACTCCCAATCAACTGTTGATACAAAGTACTATCCACCAAACGTGTATAAGAACCATCCTCAAGGATGATCCCTAAAATAAAAGGAAATGATGTTTATTTGCATTCCGTCATATGAAACCTAACAAGTAGATCTGATGCATACTTGGACTGTGAAAACTTGATTCCTGAGTCACTGTGAGAGACTTCAAGACCAAGATATTGCTTTAGCAGTCCTAGATCTGACATAGAGAAGAATTTGTTCAAAGTTGTTTTGATAGATCTAAGACATTAAGAGAGACTCCCTGTAATAAAAAAATAATCAACATAAAGAACAATAAGGAGTAGAGAGTTACCATCATGTCTCGTGCAGACATTCGAATCAGATTTGCATCTCTGAAAATCTTGTGACAGTAAGAAGGAGTCCATCTTAGCATACCATGCTCAGGGAGCCTGCTTGAGCCCATACAAGGACTTCCTCAATCTGCACACTAGTGAGAGATCATCAGTGTATCATTCACGATGCTTCATGTAGATCTCCTCCTCTAGATCTCCATGAAGAAAGGAAATATTGACATCCATGTGATGCACCTCCCAGTGCTTGGATGCAACAAGAGCTAGAACAAGACGGATGGAATCCATCTTTGCAACAAGAGTGAATGTCTATGAATAGTCAATCCCATGAAATTGGGAGAAACCTTTAGCAACCAAGTGAGCCTTGTACTTGCTTGTGACTCCATCTGAATCCATCTTTGTTCTATATACCCACTTGCACTGAACAAGCTTCCTACCAGGAGGAAGAGAAACAAGATCCCAAGTATCATTTCCTTGAAGAGATTGATACTTTTCATCCCTAGCTACTATCCATCTCAGATCTTGGGAGGCCTCAAATTTTTTTTTTGGATCTGATCCAATCATAAGAAAACATCTTTCAGCAAGAAATGGATCTGTGTAAGAAAGTGAAAACCTTGCATTTTTAAAATCAGATGTAGTTCTCCTTGGATCTTATGGATATCCAACAAGATCACTGGTAGAATCAAGAGTTATGGAAGCCCATTTTGGAAGAGGAGTTGGATCTTTAGGTGCTAGATCTTCAGGTTCTTTTGGATCTAGATTTTCTCATCTTCACTTTTATGGTCAGAATCTAAACTTTCATGAGAGGAGGCCTCGCTATCTTGTTCAATAAGCTATGTAGGTGTAGTTGGTAAGCTATATTCATCAACTTGGTGAGCATCATGCAATGGACACTCCTCAAACTGCACACTTCTCTCAAGAAATGTATGTATGGTGGATAGATCTAGTAGTTTGTATTCCTTTGCACTGAGTGCATAACCAACAAGTATACACTCTTTACCTTTTGTCTCTAAGGCTCTCCTTTTCTTTGATGGAATCCTTTCCCAAACCTTGGATCCAAAGACTCTCAAATGAGATACATTAGGTTTGTATCCCATCCATGCTTCGAAAGGAGTTTTACCTTGTATCCCTTTATGAGGAACTCTATTCTGGAGGTAAGAAACACAGTTAACAGCTTCTGCCCAAATTTTAGGAGACAATCCTTTATATTCGAGCATGCAAGTTGCCATTTCTTTCAAGGTTCTGTTCTTTCGCTCTGCTACACCATTATGTTGTGGTGTGTAAGGAATAGTGTGTTGCATAGCTATACCCTCATTAGCATAAAAATACTGAAACTCATTTTTTACGTACTATCCTCCATTGTCACTATGAAGGACCTTGATCTTCTTCTCAGAGAACTTTTCTACAGAAGATTTAAAGAACTTGAAGTACCCAAAAAATTCTAATTTCAACTTAAGAAAATACACCCAACTGAATCTAGAATAATCATCTATGAAAGTTAATATATATCTTTCATTATTCAAATATGGGTGAGGAAGAGGTCCTAATATGTCACTGTGGATCAACTCAAGAGGTGATGAGGCTCTCTTAGCCTTTCCTTTCTCAAACTTATGCTCTGGATGCTTACCAATCAAGCAACCTTTATAGGTGCCTTTAGCAAATCTGATGTTCGGAAGTCCTTCAACCATATTCTGATTGTGCGGTTCTTGCAAGTACTTGTAGTTGAGGTGCCCAAACCTCTCATGCCAAAGTCTTCTCACTTCATTCACATGAGTAAGAAGTGCAATTTGTTTTGCGTAAGGTGAGAAGTGAGAAACCTCATAGAGTTTCAAATGGTGGTCTACAATAACTTGTGCAATGATCTTTCCAGATGAGATCTCTGAGATTTCAACCTCATTAGGAGTAAAGGTGACCTTCTTTGAAACTCCCGTATGGGTCATTTGGTAAAAAAAGGAGGTTAGCTTCAAGAGTAGGAGCATAGAGTACATCATTGAAGTACCCATGATCCAGATTGATCCTTCCAATCCCTTGAGAAGAGACTTCAGAATCATTTCCCATCAGAATAGAAGGCACCATGGTAGGTTCGAATTCAGAGAATAGATCCTTACAGGAATCCATATGCCTAGAAACTCCAAAATCTATGATGAAGGAGGAGTCATTCAAATTTCCTTCCATGAGTGCATGGCACCTCTCTTTTTCCTCATATTTAGAATCAACTTCTTTTCTTCTAGAATTTGCAGGTACTGGAATTTTTTTTTTCTCAAGAAGTTGAGCCATTAGATTAATTGTCTTCTTCATGCAAGCACTTTTAGGATGGAAGCCTCTGTTGCAATATGGACATTTGGTCTTCTCCTTATGTTTTTTCTTGCCTCTTGTAGGATTTGAAGTCCTTTCATTTTGTTTTGGATTCTCTCTTGACTTATACTCATAGGATTTTTTTTCCTTGCCCTTCTGCTTCCCTTTTCCATTCACATTCTTCCCTTCTCCTGTAGCAAGGGTTTGATCCAGCTTTGATTTTATCACTCATATTTGCACCAATTTATCTTGCTCTTTTGAGAGCGAATGGATGAATGCATCTAGAGAGGGAATTTTCCAGTTTGGAATGGATATTTTTGTTGATTGAAAGGTGGATACAAACATAGAGTAGTCTGCACCCAGTTTCGAAAGGACGGAAAGGATAAGCTACTTATCTTCTTTCTCAATTCCATACTGCATCAGCTACACAACTAGGTTCTTGAACTTTATGAAGAACTCATTGATAGAATCAAAATTTATGGGGATCAGAGATATTAACTCATATTCCTGTTGATGCCCTCTCAAATCATCCTTTTTCCCAAATAGTGATTCAAGCTTTGTCCAAACCTCCTTGGGAGTGGTCAGACCAGTGATATGAAAGTGTATATCATTGAAAATACTGAGGAGTAGCAATCCAAATGCTTCATCAAGTTTGTCAATATATTTGGCTTTCTCTGTAGCACCAATATATTCGACTGCTTTCTCATGTAACACTCTCTGGAGACCTCCGTTGAGCATGAAGATCTCTACTTTTACTTTCCATTCGAAATCATTGAAGGAGCTAATTTTTGGAATCAAGGAGAGATATATAGTAGCTACTGAATGCGCTTCTGATGATGGAATAACCTGCAATAAACAATGAAATTTATCTGGAGGAATGTTACAGAGTCTACTGAACACTACTTTAGGATAGTGAGCACTTTTATCTGGATCCTTCACACCTAGATAGACCTCACTCGATTGATCCAGTGAATTGAATGCAATGGAACGAGGATTTGTTGTGGAAATCCAGAGGCTTCTGGTGCTCTACTGGAAAATAACTATTCAATAAACTGTTGCAACTACTGCAATTTTTTGCAACTGCTGCTATTTCTACAACTGATTCACTAGCTCTCACAAGCTCCGATACCATGTGAAATTCCACAGGGGTAAATCACTAAGCTTGAACAAACCTCACAGTTTCACTTAGTTAATTGCAGAGAATAATTTAATAGAAAGAATGAAAAAATTCAGTCATGAAACTCAAAATATATGAGAAAATAATGATAATACATTCATCAGCTGTAAGCTGGAAAAAATATGTCAATACAATAGAATGAATTCGATATCTCCAAAGGTGATTCAAATTCTCCTCAAGTCATGGCTTAGTCATCATTGAAACCATCTCCTAATCAAGCTCAATGACCACTGATGGTGAATAAACAGTCAACTGAGGTAGAACTGAGTCTAACTGAACCATGTGAGCACTGAAATAGGGAAGGAGACTCCAAAGGGCGCATGACGGGTTGTTAGTAGTCAAGTGGAGTCCTTCTACAATTTGAAACAGTCAACTAGGAGATACAGTCAGTTAACTAAGCAATCAATGCATGGAATGACTGATGAGGTCCTAGAAATGTGTTGTAGGGCACATTAGTAACTCAAATGATGAAAACAATGTGCACTAGGTAGGTAGGAGGGATACTGATGAATAGAAACAAGATCTAGGAGACTGAAACTAGGGACTATGTGCTAGGATACTCCACTACTATTGAATGGATGAATGCAGTGTTGGATGGAATGCATGAAAATCTAACATGTGGTGGTGAGAATATTCCAAAACCAACGCTAGGATGCAGAAATTGCAAGAACTAGTCTTATTGAATCCATTGTTGCAACTAGTGCAAAGGTATCATTCTAGTCTAGGCCTTGGACTTCGGAAAATCTATTAGCCACTAGCCTTTCTCTATACTTCACTGCTGCACCATCAACAACAAACTTTGTTCTGCATATCCACTAACACTTTACCAACTTTCTTCCAGGTGGAAGCTTGACTAGCTCCCAAGTTCCATTCTTTTGAAGAGAATGAAACTCCTCATCCATGGAAGCCTGCCATATTGGTTCATGTGAGGCTTCTTCATATGATTTAGTATCATATTAATCCATCAAAAAAAATTATCAAGTAGGAAAGGATCTTTGACAGAAAGATCATTCTCAAAATGAAATCTAGTCCTCCTAGGATCTTATGGATCACCCACAAGTCTACCAACTGCTTCAATTGTTTTTGCATCCACTTAGGCCTTGTTGGTGATATTAGATATGCAAGCATATGGTCTTAATCATCAGAAATACCAGAATCATAACTTTCATGAGAAACTTCACTTACTTCAACAGGTGGTGGTTCAGAGGACTGTCCAATTTCAATTTCTGCAAGGGTTAATCTTCGAATTGAACACTTATTTCAATGAAATATTTTTGAGTGGTAATATTCAGTAGCTTGTAACCCTTGGAGTCTTTTGGATAGCTAAAAAATATGAATGGTTGGATTTTTTGCTGCAAATCCCTCCTCTTCTCAGGTGGAATTCTAGCCCAAGCCTTTGAGCCAAAAATCATGAAATGAGACACATCAGGATTGTGCCCACTCCATGATTCAAAAGGAGTGATTCCTTTCAAGGATTTATGTGGCACCCTATTATGAATATAGGTTTCAAAAATGATGGCTTCATCCCAAAGTATTGGAGACAAAGACTCAGACTCCAACATTAAAGTAGCCATCTCCTTGAGAGATTTGTTCTTTCTCTGAGCAACACCATTCTGCTGAGGTGTGTATGGCATTATAGGATGCATCTGGATGCCAGCATCAGTATAGAGTTTATGAAAAATAGATTTGATGTACTCCCTACCATTATCAGTTTCGAGGACTTTGATCTTCCTACTAGACAGGTTCTCTACTAAGGCTTTAAAAATATTGAAAAATCCAAAAACTTTAGACTTGAATTTGAGGAAGAAGACCCAACAGAATCTAGAAAAGTCATCAATGAAGGTAAGGACATATTTGGAATTGTTCAAAGACAAATTGGAGAATGAACCTGATATATCACTATCAATAAGATCAAGGGGTGCATAGGTTCGATCAAACTTGGATCTCTCATACTTATGATTAGGGTGTTTTCCAAGAATGCAACCTGTTGCAACTACAACTTGATCCCAAAAAATTTTGTAAATTGTAGGGCCCCTCCTTCTATTTTTAATCAGCTTTCTTTGATTGCAAACGTTCTAACAATTAGAAAATTTTCTGAAGAAAAAATGAGTTTTTTGGTTTTAGAGCACAATGAGTTTTTCGCCGAAATGGTCGGAGAACATTTTTTTTTGCACGAATTTTTGAAGAAGTCGCGTTTCGGAAAAAATTCTGATTTTGTGCCAAAACAGTTGGCGATCAAATGAGTTTGGAAGTGATCAGAGAAAATTGCATGTTTGTGCCGAAACAGTCGGGGGCGTATTATGTCTTGTGTGATTTTTGAAGAAAGATTGTGTTTCGGAGCAAAATCATATTTTACGCCGAAACGATCGGAGCAAAACCATGTTTTCCTCTAAAACGTTTTGGTGCAAAAATGTTTTTTGATCCGATCTATTTTTGCTCCGATATGGCACTATGCCGAAAATTTGAAGGGAAATTGACCATGGCCTGAAAAATGCCAATTTGTTTAAATTTGATGAATCGGGTCCAAAATAAAGCACTTGATCTGAAATGAGATTGGTACCAAATGACATTTCACCCAAAACGAGGTCGATGCCAAAGGAAAAGTCACCTGAAGTAATATCTGTGGCAAAATAAATCTAGTCTGAAATAATATCAGTGACAAATTAAAGGTGATTCGAAATAGTACGGCACCAAATGAAAAGTGATTCGAAAAGGTTTAGTTTTGAACCCCATTGGTGCATTTATCAAGGCGAATTTAATACTAGGGATATCCTTGGTTATAAAAGGTGGTTTCAAAGTTTTTTTTAACATTTGTAATGTCATTTCGAGTCGAAGCAATCATCGGACGATAGGGAGCCGGCTAACTCTATTTCAACACTACCTTTAGATCATTCGCGCACTGTCAGGTAGGATTATTTTCACGCCAACATATTTGTGCACAATATGAGTTGGTTTTCCTCATGTTTTAATTGGTCTCAAAATTCTCTCTTACTCTTTTTCCCTAGTTTGAAATGGCCTCGAGCCAACAAAAAACTGCATGTATATGGATGAAAAACCTAGGAGTGTTTTGGGTAAAAGGAGATTTTTCTATCGTCAGCCCATTGGATGACTCATATCGATGTCCTTTCCATACCATAAGAAGGTCTTCACAGATCCGGGAAAGGATTTTACCCACTCTCCTTATCTAATGAACTGATCCCTTCACTACCATTGAGTTTTCATAACTTCGCTGCGCATTTCCATTGAACCTTTGGTTCTTATTCTTGCTCGATAAATAGAATGCTAGGATTTTAAGCACCAAATATTTTACCCTTTCTTATGATTCAGGTGTGCATGATATAAATCCCAAACATGGTGAGGAATGAAG
This sequence comes from Larix kaempferi, assembly GCA_027924585.1. Lineage (NCBI taxonomy): Eukaryota > Viridiplantae > Streptophyta > Pinopsida > Pinales > Pinaceae > Larix > Larix kaempferi. The sequence goes on from BSBM01001126.1 coordinate 3,745,903, forward strand.
CCCATTCTTCATCTTTAGGAGAATATAAAACCTCCCTAAGGTTACACTTGGTAGGAAAATATACTCCGGTATAAGGATCAGTTGGTCCTGTTACCTACGTAATCCCTCAAATCCAGGATATTAACCGATTTGTATTCATCGGCCATCATAACTCACGCAAGTTACTGGAAGACCTATGCCCATGTATGACACTCTTTATTATGGGAATATATGAAAAGGATATCCTCACCTTTGTAACAGAATGTGACATTGCAACAAAGGGTAAACTGTGAAGACGTTGGGGGGATTTACGGTCATTACCCATTCCTGCCTCTATTTGAACTGACATTTCCATGGATTTCATTGTGGGCCTTTCCAAATAAAGTAACAAGTCAGTCATCATGGTGGTGGTGAATTGACTCTCCAAGTATGCCCATTTTGGCACCATATTGCACCCCTTTACACCTACCATGGTAACTCAAATTTTATGGACTAAATGTTAAATATGCATGATGCTTGTGTCACACCTTTGCTTACTAAAGACTAACTTTTGGGTCTATAAATTTTGGGGGGGATTTTAAGAACATTCTTAACTAATTAATTCATGTTGATTTGAACCATTGTCGTTTCTAATGCTGTTGCAATACCATGTTACCACAAATTAATATTGCATTTGAACTCTCACCTTTGAACTAGGACCCCGGTTGCAAATACTGTGATAAACTATATTTAGGGAAGCAGAGGAATTCATCTTACACCGCGTTTTCATGTTCATAAAGAAAAATATTCGGATCCAAAACTTGATATGATGGAAGTATGAATCTCCTTCCTTCTAAAATAATGCATATTGATGATTCACACCGTTGCAATTTATTGTTTGAATTAGTTTAGTTAAAATGTTGTATGTCCATTATCATTCTTCTTGAAATTGTGGCCTTAACATTGGATTTTTATTTTATACATTAATTTTGTTTTCACCTCATGACTCCAAAATGGAAAGGAGAGCATCTAAATGTAAAGACAAGGTCACAGAATCTGATTTTGATATTGAAATCGTCCCAAAAACCATGATGGAAACCCAATATGAAGACACCAAAGCAGCAACGGGGATCATTCCTGAACATAAATGGGGTGAATTATATCACCTAATTCAATACCTAAATGTGCCAGATGCATATATTAAGGAGATGAAGGTGTGCCAGAATATTAAGAAATCGGGTCTTCATAAGGTTGGCACCCATCCAGAGCTTTTCCCATGTTCGGAAGTAATTGGGTGTATTTTACCCCATGTAGATATTAGCACAAGAATCATAGCTGGGGAAAATGGAGAAGGATTCGTGTCGTTTCATCCAACTCATATTAGTGTAGCATATAAGCTACCTCCTCCAAAATTCATGATGACAGAAGACCAGATAAAGGGGGTAAACATAGATGATTCTTAATATGCTAAGGAAATGTTGATTCTTGGAAAGCAGTTGAGGTAGAGGGAAAGCAAAGAACACGATGCACAGATTTTCAATGTCTTACTTTTGCAATGCATTAATTTGGTGACTATTGATATGTTGTATGCATGAGTAATGTGTGTGGATAGTTTAATTCCGTTGTGCATGTTTGATTTGTTTGCATCTACACAAAAATGTTTTATTCATATGATTCTAATGAATGGGCTGAGATTATGTGAAAGCCCATAATTTGACATAATGTTCCCTTCCTTGCATTGGGACCATGGGAGGGTACGTTACAGAATTATAGCATTAATGTTAAGTAGAATATTCAGAAGGGAAAACATGAATATATACAAGCTTAGTTGGGTGCCTCTTATGTATCATGTCACCTCCCATGGTACTGTCTTCAATTGGGCAGACATTATTTCAGAGAGTATGGCATCAGCAATAGCGGAAACCCAAGGAGGAATGACTTAGAAAAAAGCAGAATTCTTTATGTCTTATTATCTTATTGACTGTATCTTAATAAGGCACCTGTTCCATAAGTTGAGGTGATATGGGTCCCAGTCGAGACCCCTCTCTATGTGGCCTACCAAATAATGTGGGTTCATAAATTTACAAGCTTCTACAAGCTTATATGTGAGGATTTCATAATTCCTCTATATTGGTTAATATTTAACGAATAACCTAATTGCTTGTTGGAAAATGCAATGAAAGTGATCAATGAATATAGAGACTACTACTTTACCCCGGAAGGAACGTATATCCGAATGTACGGGGGTGATCAATGAATACAGAGACTACTACATATTATGTAGTGCACAAGGAGGTTGTAAGACAAGCTTTTGTCAATGGAGTCGGCCATTTTCTGAACGAGAGCAAGAAGTCCTCTTACCCCGATCCCCTTAACCATTGGGGAATACAAATTCACTAAGGTTAAAGGAGCGAAGGTTTTCATAAAAGACTTGGAGGCATTCCATTTTGGAGAGAATATTTTCATTAGAAATGACAAGTTACAGAAAGCCGCCCAACATTGTGCTTCATGCAAAATTCACTTTCAATACACAGACCACTTCCTAAAGGATGAAGAGGTATATTGGAGGGAAAATAACATGACATATTTAAAAAAATGATTTGGCCAAAAAAATGGTGCAGGTTGTAGTCACAGTAAGGTTATTGCTAAAGAAGCAGATCTGCAAAATTTCAGAGAGCAGGTTGCAGCAGCAGAAGAAGAAAGGCTAAAGCGAGAGGAGTAATTAAAGAAGAAGGAAGAAGAAGAAAGAAAATAGAAATAAGAAGAAGTATGGAAAGTACAAGAAGAAGCAAGACAAAGGAAAGACGAAGAACAGAAGAAGAAATAAGAAGAAGAAGAGAAGGAGAAGCAAAGAAAAGAAGCAGTTGAGTTTGAGAAACAAAGAGAGGAAGAGGCTAAATTCAAGAAAGTTGTGGAAGACAAAGGGATCCAAGAAGAAGAGCACATTTTTCAAGTCATTGACATAGATCCACCTGATCAGTCCGGAATCCCGCTTATAGGAGGGTATCTTCCATTCATTGAGCTTGGTCTCACACCTTTTACTCCTTCAAAGAAGCATTCTGCAGGAAAATTGACACTATAGTTTTTGACCCCAAGCAGAAGACAATCTTGAGAAGAACATAGAAAAGGCTGAAAATGGGCTCTCAACCAGATGTGGTAACTATTCAAGAAAGTACCTTAGTAGAAGGAACCCACAAATATAGAGGTAAGGGCTGAAATACATTACTGAAATTTATACTCAGTATACTGATACTCTTTATCGTTCAAAGCAAGGATAAGGGAAGGAAAGATCACATGCATTGGATTGAGGATCACACCTGTAAAACATAGCAATTTCTCAAATATATAATATCTTCCTGAGGCAGGCATACCCATGCTCAGCAGTAAACAAGCATGGCCACAAACAATACACAGTGGATCCATGTCCAAAGAAAAATTTTCTGAAAATGTAAATGTGCACTTTGATGAGTGCGAGAACAAAGTCTTTTTGGGCTTCTGATATGGCAGTCTAATCTTGCGCAGCTCGGGCAGTGCATCGATGAGTGATACAACTATTTTTCCCAAGGTCTTCAATACAAATCAACGATAGGACGAGTTTATATCATGCGAATAAGTGATATGAGGTCGAGCATAATAAAACACCATCTGATTATCGGTCATTGATATATACCGTTAATAGATGTGAAAAGACCACTGATAATGATGATGGACTCTAAGGTATTGAGTACAAACTAGCAAGTGTGAATAGATGTTCTGAAGTTGAACATTTGTAGAATCAAATAATCAGGGGTCATTGATGTATACCCACTGTCATTTGCGAGGAAACCTGCCACTAATAACTGCAATATCCAAGGTACTCTCGAGTTTCTAGATCCATGTCCTAGATGATGATTTGATGTCGATAGGAATAGATCCATTGGAAGGAGGGAATTGATGTATCCCACATCAACCGATACAAAACAAAGATCAATAGTATGATATAATTTGGTAGATTTGCAAGATCCAACACTGTATATTGACACAAGGAAGGCTGACATGATTGGTCAAGAATATTTGAGGAATGGCCGACTCAATTTGGACTTCCCTTGAACACATAACATGACGCAGAATGGACACTTAGCAACATAGGACTTTGAGTAATTGACTTTAATGAAATCCGATAATGCCAGAAGCATTAACAAAAGCTCCATTGGTGATGGGAAGGATATCCCATCGGTGGATATCTATTCAAAATACTGGTATTGTTTCCTAAGGCAAATGTAGATGGTGTACTGACATCGGGGACCAAATTATGTGTCGTGTTCAAGGGCGACAAGGACTGACTATTGCCGTTTTCTTCAAGGATTATAATATGAAGTGATTCAAGTCTCTCCCTTTAAGAAATCATAGAAACTTGAATATATTCATATTACAACACGGAAGAAGTACATCCTTACCAAGGACATTAGTGTGAATCCCTCCTCCATTTCCATGAGCTTCCTTTCCTTCACCCTTGCTTTTGAAGAATTTGAGCTCTTTCTCCTCCTTCAGAATCTCTCCAGCATGCCTTTTCTCTTCCTTTGTGTGTCTTTACCATGCCCCAAATCCTTTCTTATATAACATTGGTAAATGGGCCTTAGGCTTCTCTTTTGAATGTGGGATAATCCTCTTTCATGATTTTATATCATTTTCACTTAAAAACCTCTTTTTCCATAGTTTTTGGGATTTTTTACACAACTTAGCATATTTTAAGCACATTTAATGCACTTTAATGCATTTCTCTTCACTTATTGATTGGTGTATCTTGGTTTTGGACCTTTTATGAGTGGTTCGATGACCAAACTTAGTCTCCTTAGGTTCTTACTGTCTTCACATAATCCTTACATTTATGGGAGAAGTGTTTAGATCAGATAGGACTTGTCTCTGAATGTACTTGTGTTTCGTCTTCATGTTGTGGGAGCATAGTAGAAATGTGCTTCTTCTATCACATGACTAAGGGTGTTAATTTGATTGTTAATAGATCCCAAGTTCATAGCTTCAGTAAACACAATAGCTGCTCAGGAAAATGTCGATAATGTTGATAAGTTGATGAATGACCTGGAGCAAAGCAAAGAAAAGATGTTGAAGGTGAAGGATGACTTAGTAAAATCAAGAGGTGAGGGAATTGAATTGAAAAATAAATAGGATACAGTGGAATCATAAAAGAAAAAATTACTGCTAGATTGTCAGGAATTGGAGAATGAAAAGGATGATAGATAGGATGAAGGAGATTTCTACAGGCGCTTTTACTGTATGACAAAAATCAGTCAGTAATTTTCAGAAATTGAAAAAGTTGATGGCCTGGAAAGGAGAAAATCCAAATGTCCTTTATCACTTGCTGAACAAGACAGCTGGAGAACTCAAGTTAGACATATCTCTTCTAGATAGTTGCAGAAAAGATGTGAGGAAGATACAAGCAGAAGTATCAAAGTCTATCTCAACGTGTGAAGGAATTTACAAAGACATTTGTCAAGTGCACGAGAAATGCCACATCTCAATGGCTCAATATATGTACGAGTTACCCACCAAATACTAGTGTCTAACCGAATTGAAAGATAGCTTAAGATAAGACCTAGAGTACATCAGGAAACTGGACGTGCTTAATGAAGAATATCTCAAACATCACAGAGGACAAGCATATGTGAATGCTTATTTTCTGGAGGAAAGTTATAAAGCAACTATTAAAGGAGTAACAAGTGTGGGGAAAGAATTATCCATTCATGAGATCTCTTTAAAATTATTAGAGCCTCTACAATGTAATATAATATTTCAGGAAACTGATTTGTGGGACAATTATATTGCTAGCTTAGAGGTCCCACCGGAAGAATAATATAATTTGTAAATAATTATCTATTTTGGTTTTGCAAGCACAAAAGACAAATTTTAGCAATCCAAGAGTCAGAGGGTAGGTGGATAAATTAGTCATGTAAGGACAAATTCTCTTGTAAGATAAATAGAGGGGAGAAGGGATTAGAAAGGGGATTTTTTTTCTGGTGAAATAGAAGTTGGAGATATTTTGTAAGAGAACTAATTTTCTGTTAATGAGAGAGAACTATTTGTTAGGTAAAGCTTTCATGGATTTTTGCATGGAATTTTTTGGATAACAGATCAGAATTATTTCTTCCTGTGTCCATACTCAAGATGTGAGATCTTGCAAACTTTATTGAATTATTTCGATGGTAATGAATTCTTTTACTTGTCTATGCAAATGTCTATGTGATATAAGAGTAATAAATGGATATAAATTTTATCAAAGATGTCTTTGTATATTTCTGTTGTGAATGTAAATACTTTATCTAAATAGCTATCTGTTGGATTTGTATAAGCATTCTTAAGTATTACTCTCATTAAAACTTGCTCCTTGCAAGGATAGATTATTTAAGTTAGAATAGGGTTAGTTGATTGATAAGGTAGAAGTGATAAGACAAGAGTTAAGAACCTGTGCATCACTTGTGAGGCTTCTGCCTATCAATTATAGGTTATGCATAAATTATATTAGAAGAACTTGCATACTCATAATTTAAACATAAATTATAAACTTTCGGGGGGGCGCAACTGGTAAATTCAACAAACATATCTATAGTAGTTGGATCGTTAACTGAACGGATTCCCTATTCCAAACAGTGAATGATCTAATTGGGATTATTCACTAAGGAGAATCCATACTGTCGATGCTAGGATTTTCTGGGCATCAACAGTTTTGGCACTAGAAGGAGGACAGCCAGTGCATGGCTGGTAGAGGAAACCTGTTTTCACAAGGAAATTTGTCTGGGTCTCCATTTGAAACAACCCAACCAGAATAACTAATTTCTGAAACTGATTATCATGAAAAGTTCAATTCTGAAATTGATCATACTAAACGTTTGTATGTTGTTCCTCACAATGTAACATCCCCACCCTTGGACCCAATGCAAGGAAGGGAACCTGATTCCATTCTATGGGGATTTTCATAAACTCAGCCATATTCATTAGATTCACAGCCATAAAAGAGATGTGTGCAGATGGAAATCATACAAACATGCACAGTGGAAATGAACTCATCCACACACATATTACATGACTATTATTCAATTTAACACAGTCAACAAATTAACACATTTGCATAAGTAAATACACAATAAAATACTCATCTTGATGCAATGCTATCCCAAACAACTAGCTATGTCGCTGCAACGTTCCTCCCAGCCATAGGTCTCTGCTTAGCCTGTATTCTTTCAGCACTCAGATACCACCCCCGAGCTGGGCATGATATCTACAAGGAAAAGGGAACCCTCAAGCTCAGCTCAGCCCAAAGCATTGGATAACCAACTCAACCCCAACACTCTCTTGCACACCAAACTCAGATATGGGCTCTCGAACACACTTTCAGCAGTGGAACTTAGGAACTAGATGGACAGGGGTTTTCCCAAAATGTAGGCACACCAAAAACAGATTTGTGGGAAGAGGAATCCAACCCCAAGGAAGAAAACCAATTTCCCCCATAGATTTATGAGCATACAGTGGGCCAAAACGGCCTCTAAAAACCCCAAAATCGTTTTACTCTTTTCTCCACTATTAAACACACAAAAACGCCCTTCCCGATTAGGAAACTGAAGGTGAACATAGTAAAACCAGTGAGAAAAATGCCTAGGTAGCTCCAAACTCATGAGAGGGAAAAGTGGGTTGATGGGTAATGGATTGGGGTGCAATTCAAGGCTCATTTTTTTCCCAAGAATCCAAACACGAATTTCCATGCAGGGTGGCTTTCCCATACTTGAATTTGGACAGCCATACCTTCCATTCCCCAAGGCATTAACTACCTCAACCAACTCTTCGTAGAAATCAATGATTGGGTACAAAAGTCAACATGGGTAGTTGAGGGTTTGATTGGTTCTCTCATTGACACTTGGCTTGGCTTGATTGGCTCCAAGGGTTTGAATGTTTTCCCTCCCAATTTCCTTATAACATCATGCCCCCATCTCTTGTTGCATTGCATAGCTAGTTGTGGGATTTTATATTAAAATGCATATTTACAATTCCCATGGTTCATTAGCACATGGGTAGCATAATATCAAATACTTGTCTCTTCTAGATCGAGAGTTCACTAGCGGGGCCTTGGCCTTGAGCTCCACGCTAGGAATCATACATAATATGCATACATTATTTACATTATAGCCCAAAATATAACAAGGGTCAAAATGGGGGACATTACATTCCCCTCCCCTTGGAATAACATTGTCCTCAGTGTTCCAATACCTAGGAATACATACACGCTATATACATGTCCAAAATTCACAAAATATGGCAGGTCTGTCTTGCATTTCACCGTTTACTTGGGTTTTCGGGACCAAGTCCTTTGGTCTTCACAAACTTCTCCTGCTGGTTGGGACCTTCTAGCTCTGCATGAGGGCATTGTTCCAAAACAATCCATTTCCTTTCTTTACTTTCCCGCTGATCTACAAGTCTAGAAACTTTATGGAGGCTACCCTCTTGATGTTCCATTGTTGGGTAGTCAGGGAGGCAATGCTTTCCTCCACATCCCCAACATTTCATTGGTTGCTTTACCCTTTCCTGCTCAAATTCCTTTGAGTCTTCCCACCTAGAATATTTCTTAATCGGCCGATTGGATGAATGCTTCTTCATGGATCCACTTTCCTTTCCCTTATTGATTGCTCCCAGAATGCTTTTTACCTCTTTTTGTAAACGAGTAGAGTCCTGCAAAACCTTGTGGTTCATCTCATTCTATTGCCTCTGTAGCTTGAGCATCTCCCCAAGATTTTCTTGGGTCCTAGAAATTGTTTGAAGAAGACTTTCAGCAAAATCTAATATCCCTTGGTTTGCTGCCATAGTTAATGGGCACAACTGACCACACTCTGCTTACTAGCAAGTCTTTCTTGTGCCAGCTACAACCAATTATTTCAATTTCTTACCTGTGAAATTCATCATGGAAATTATTTGTTAGGACAAGCATAACATGAACATTAAAATTAGTCAATTATTTTCCCAATTGACATGGAATGCCCACGATTTATTCATGGGACTTCCACACTTTTCATGCTTTCCCAACATACACATGAACTCATTCATGTTCATCCTTTCATAGGAAATTTACTATTTCAGCATTCACAATTCATTTCAAGTAATTAAACACAATCTATTTTCAGCCATGACATGCACTCAACAATCTTTTGTTTTATATATGCATCAATTGAAAGGAAAGAGAAGAGTAGGAGTTTCTCTCTCTTAGTCTTGTTCTATTATGGAGCTACACCATCGTTGTGGTTTCATGCTCCTTAGTCTCTTTCAATTCAATGTGAATGCTTTGACTTTCCTTTCTTGGCTATAACACTTAGTGTCTACGGTCTGTATATGGATTTTCAACTATGGCACCCCTCCTCATTATTTCCTACAGAACCTTTGACTACTAGGATCCACTCGTTTCCACTAGCACCATCTTTCATTACTTCTCATTCTGAGCTCTTTAGGATGGTCACATGTCCACATGCATCTCTAGGATGCCTTCATAATCCTTGCTTCTAGCAATACCTACACTCAAACATTGAATCAATTCACATGTTCAGTTCATTTTCATAGGGTTTATCTCTAAATAAGAGTTTAGGAAATCATAACCAAATCGTATACACACGTATATTCATAAGCAAGAAGCTGCAAGGTAACCAAATACTTATCTGTATTGGATGTCTTCACTTTATTCCACGAGATCCTTCTTTGCTTTGCAAGCCTTGGATTTCTCGTGGACACAATTATGAATGTTGGGCCAGCACGTAGGCTACTCCACAATCATTCGAATAGGCAATGCCAGGCCAGTACGTCGACTAGGTTTATCAATCATTTCCTTTAGCAATATGCTAGGCCAGTGCTCCGACTGGTTTTATCAATTGTTTAAGGGGTGTTGGACCAGCGTACACGCTGCTTTACCATACGAAGTAGTTAATGCCCAACTAGTCACTCTCTGTACTTACCAAGAACTTTATAGGGTTCAACCAGTTACTCCCTGGATTTCTCCATAATTTATATTGCCCACTCGTTTACTCTCTGTATTTACTAGTAACTTATAGTTATTTCAGGGTCTTGCTTCCCTGCAATGACGAAGGTTTCCAACAAAGAAACAATAGTGTATCATCTTAGTTGTTAGAAGACTTATACCTAAAATCTTCATTATTCCAAACAAGACATAGATGAAAATGAATACTTATATGTATTACGCGTTTTCCCTCTGGTCCAAAGGGTCTTGCTTCGCTTTGCAAGCCTTGGAATCACCTATGGACTTGGATATAGTTCATGCTTAATCAGTACACCTCCCCATCGACTAGATTTACCAAGCATTTGGTGGTGCCCAACCAGTCCCATACCTGGTTGGCCCTCTCCAGTGCTGAGCTATCACATTCATCTAGGTCATCAACCAATGGAAGGAAACTACACCACCTGACCATTATAGGTCAAGGCTCTAATATGGAGCCATAGGCATCTCAGGGTTTTCAGTCAGTCTTGGCGCCCACCCTCCTACTGCTGACCCAATAGGCATATCAGGTTTTTCAGTCAATCTTGACGCCCGCCCTCCTACTGCTGACCCAATAGGCATTTTATGCCTTCACCAATGTCACCACACCTTCTTGCACCATAACCCTTCACACACACATCAACTCTTCATTCATACAAGGACGTCACTCCTTCTATTATGCAAATCGGTGGTTCCTTTTAGGAACTTTATAGGTGACTTTCTTGACTGTAGGTTAACATGGCCCCACTCACATAAGGATGATACCCCTTTTCACTACACAGCTCCCAGGGTTTGTCCATCTCTTCCAGTATTATTTAGTGTGAGCATAGAAAGGTTACCAATTCCTATACAATCCTTCTGCGTACCCTTCTTCACTTTGCCTCATAATGTGTAGTACCAATTTGCATCTGTGGAGGCTGACAACACAAAAGAAGGATAAGCAGGCTTATCAGTATTGCTTCTCAAAATCACTACCACATTCCATAACATTCACTATCAAGTATTGAAACACCAGGAATGTGTCCATTCCCTTAGGGTGTAGTCAATATTGACAACCCTATCATGATCCGCAACCAGAAAAGGTGTGCACCCCCTTTCCAATGTGAGCCATGTAGGCCCTAATCATACTCAAGCAGTCTGAAATGATATAAATGAAATAGAGCATGCTCTGCATATTAACCCTAATAATTTAGACATGCATGTTCTTATCTAGGGTCACAGAATACTCATTCATTTTTCAGATGTATATTTTCTTCATTTGCAAAGAATGGGGGCTCCCTTCTCTGAGTCAATAGTGCTTCGGGTTTCCACCCCAATATTTCCACATTCCATAATCCACACATGCCTTCTTAGCATAGCTTTACCATCTCAATCTCATGGTTTTCCAACATACAGCTCAGCTGAGATGTCATCCTTGAATTATGCAATAGTGTTTCACCCAAAACCCATTTCTAAAGCATGGGGTCCTTCCCATGGAGTTTGGCTTATGCAGGTCATCACACATGGTCTTCTTGCAATGTGTTTTCCTGGCACATTTATCAAATAGCCAAACAATCAGCAGCATTTAATAATAAAATTCAAATCTAATTTTCCTTAATCGTTTAATGACATTAATAATTAAAATCAAGTATGAATTTGCAATTCCGTTCTCTGCAGAATTGATTTGCTTAGCCATGAGTCTGTTCTCATATTGTCTGGCTCTTTCTCATGGTAGATTCCAATCTTCATCATGGAATTACCCACATTTTCCATGCCCAAAACAATCTACCTGAAATATGAGACTTCAATCAGCCAAACATGTTGTGAGTATCTATGCATTTAATCATTTCATTGCTACAACAGTCACTAAAGTGATCCCAGAATTATAACACTCAATAATTCAAACACCTTCAACTGTTAACATTTGAGATGCAATGAAATATATATATATATATATATATATATATATATATATTTGCATCTTTATCATAAATAAAATTGCAAGACATGGGTACATTATCCGTGCAATTTAAATAAACTGTAAATACTCATTACTTCACATTCCATGCAATCTTTGTCCTTCCATAGAGCACTCTGGTAGCCCATCATCATGTCTACCTTCTTCATGCAATCTTTCTCCTACATTCATAGCAGCTCATGAAATCCTCTCAGTATTAACAATGGTTCACCATTTCGTCTATTATCTAAATGCATTGAAACCTATACATATCACAACCGTGCATTCTCGCAATGCATCTCGACATGTGCACTTACACATATGCATGCACATTCACAACATTTACATAATATTTTAATGTGCATTCGCTCAATGCATAATCCCTCAATACAACTTTGCATCAATCCGCGGATACTATGCATTCCAGCATATTATGGCCTAACCATGCCTATTTCATATGGCATATACTACATTAGAGGAAATTTAAGTTTAAAATGGGCCTTCCAAAAATAATACAAATTCCATGTCATCATGTATTAGCCAATCAAAATGCTTTAAAATTAAAAAATGGAGCATCTAAAAAAATTGGAGGGAAAAAATAAAAACTACTTTTTTTAGATTGTATTTTCAACTTATCTCCTTGTAGGTTTACTCAAATTTCAAGTGGGAGGACTCATTGGATGCCTAATTAAATTATGTATCCAATGAGTACCCATGTAACGATGTTGCATACTTTTCACAACATCCACACCATGAAAAATCGAAAATACATTAAAAAAACGTGTTTTTTCTCACTAGAAACACGTTTTTAAATGTATTTTCAATTTTTCATGGTGTCGATGTTGTTAAAAGTATGAAACATGGGTACTCATTGGATGCATAATTTAATTATGCATCCAACGAGTCCTCCCACTTGAAATTTGAGTAAACCTACAAGGAGATAAGTTGAAAATATGATCCAAAAAGTAGTTTTTTTACTCTCTCAACTATTTTATTTTTTTATTTTTTTATTATTTTCCTTAGGAGGCCCATTTTTTATATAAATTTCCTCTAATGCCACAACATGACTATAAGTCTTTACTTTCTCTGGTTATTTAAACTTATAATCCATCATACACAATGGCATGTTATAATTTTATATGAATGCATTGAGGTTTCTAAGCGATTATAGGGTGTAAGGATAATTTCCCTCACTTACCCGCGCCTCATCATACTCGATAGATTAACATTCACATTCAGGCACTCAATACCATATGCAAACCAAATCAACATAGTTGAACATAGTTGAAGGGATCTTACCAAATCCTCTTTCAACATTCATGCAATTAAGCACAAATAACCAATACCTGCATGGCTGTCATTAACATCGTTTGATGTTACCTAATCAGTTGGCCTCTTACCAAGGCTTCATAGTTCTTTTTCCAACCTCATGCTTGTAGATTTGTTGCACCATCTTTTCCTCATAAGGTTGTTGGTCATATGCAACAATCATCATCCACGTCCTTAGTCATGCTTCGGTTGTCTTTGGTCCTATAACCATTGCAAACATGACTAGTTATTTAACAACCACCATAATCATCTTTAAGTGGCTCATTGCATATGCAAAACCTCACTATTCTACCAATATGCAATATCATATATATACACAAGTATTTTTACATGCACTGTGCAATGTTTATCAATATGCCATCTAGTGCATATTCATTTCAGCTATCTAATCTCTTACATTTTCAATCATGATTCTATGGTCTGATTCATACAACCATTATCAACAACATTACTGGTGATCAACCATAAGCAATACCATTAATGGGCTATTGCATGTGTAACTTTCACTACCTTTACCCATATGCAACATCATGATTTATGCATAAGCGATTCACATGCACTATGCAATGACTCCTTAATCATGCCCATTAATTCATATGCATTACTCTCTTGCATTTCCAACATCCCTATGCCATAATTTTAAACTTATGAAACTTAGGAAATATAAATACAATAGTAAGAGAGGAGTGAAGGAATTCCCCCTTTCCAATTTCCTCATTGTAGCATGGGGTTTCCTCTTCCACATCATAGCTGATCCATTTTTATGGGCTCTCTACCATGCACACAAGGTATCATTAGCTGTCATTTCTTACCAAGTAGAAATTTAATACAAATGTAAAACATTCTTAGTTGCTACTTTGCAAGCATGTAATTCCTATGCTATCACAGAAATAGTTAAGGTGAGAAGCTTCCCTCTTTATCAGCATTGTCTTACTTAGCTCCCATAGAATATTTCTCACCATTGAATACGTCTTAAGGGGACAATGGGGTCAAGGGGGCTTGCCCACGGAACTTTACAACTTTTGGCTCCTGAAAAATCTCCCTGAAAAACAACGGAAATTCTCCATTTTGGCAGACTTGGCAATTCTCTTCCGACCCGTTGCGGACAAACTTGTTGATCTCTTCCGCCGTTGCGGAGAAACTCGCCCATCTCTTCCACTGTTGCATAGAAACTCTCCCATCTCTTCCACCGTTGCAGAGCAAATTTCCCATCTCTTCCGCCATTGCGGAGCAACTTTCCCATCTCTTCCATTGTTGCAGTAAAAACTCGCCAACTCTTTCCGCCGTTTCAGCGAAAACTCACCACTTCCTTCCGCTGTAAACACTTAGAAAAATTTTGAAATTTTTTGGACCAACTCATCAAGTCCTTCCGCCATTGTGGACCAACTCGTTGAGTTCTTCCGCCGTTGTGGACCAACTTGTCGAGTTCTTCCGGTCGAAAACTTAGCTTTTCCTTCCGTCACTGCGGCAGAAACTCGTCAATTCCTTCCGACGCTGCAGCGGAAAATCACTAAATTTTTCTGCCATCGCGGATGAACTTGATGAGTTTCGCCGAGTTCTTTTGGTTTGGCGAACTCAAAAATTTTCGATCGACCATTTCGGCAAAAAAACTCGTCAGTTCCTTCCACCATAAGACACTTAGATTTCTTTTTTTTTTTTTGAAATTTTTTGAAATTTTGAAACTTTTCTTAACGGTCTGTGCTGGGAACAAAGCATGCTTACCTCTGCAACTGTGATAGGTATCCCATGAAGGCCCAATGTTGCAACCAACAACTCTGATACCAAATGTAACGTCCCCACCCTTGGACCCAATGCAAGGAAGGGAACCTAATGCCATTCTATGGGGCATCTGAATGGAATGGAGCTGAGCGATGACACCATGTGAATTCTTCTTAAGTATATTTTCCAGGAAATGTGAACTGGTGATGCAGAGAGACCCTGGTTGTAAGCCCGTAAATTTGTGTTGTTTCCCATTGACTGAAAACTTCATCCAAAGTTCAGCAAAATCCCATAATATGGGACCAAGAGTGCGTAACCATTGAATGCCCAAAACCAAATCACATCTGCCTAAGGACAAGGAAAACATGTCATAGAGCAGGTTATAATCTTCTATAGATATATGCACATTGTGACACTTCCCCTTGCAAGGTAAGGTGCCCCCATTGGAAACCATGACTTCAAAGTTGGAGCAAGGATGGACAAAACAATCGGCCTGTTTGGTGATCTGAGGGTAAATGAAGTTATGAGTGCTACCATAATCAATGAGTATTGTAAGAGGGAGCTTCTTGAAGTAACCCCTGACCTACATTGTTTGGGGGGTGGTGACTCCGGCTAAAGCATGGAGAGATATCTCTAGGTAGTCTTCCTGAGACAGAGGGTCAATAAGCGACTCCTGAATGTCGACCTAATCATCCATTGTATCTGGAGCTTCTTCACCAATTGCAAAGGTATGCGAAGAATCCACATCCAATAGATAGATATTTTGTTGAACACATCTATGTCCCCAAGTGAATTTCTCATCACAATTATAACAAATCCCTTTTTCTCTGTATGCTTGCATCTCTGTTTCAGACAAATGCTTGATAGGATTTGGTCGCGGAGCTGGCGGGATGGGAGGTCATTGAGAACCCATATTCTGGTAGGGAACAAAAGTGGGTTTGGAGTGCTATTGGAATGTAATCTTTTCTTCTGCCAACTTATCCAACCCCATGGCTTCCATCATTGTGTTGGGACAGAACATTTTAACCTTTGAGCAGATTTCATCCTTAAGACCACTGATCAAACAACTCCTGTAGAATTAATCAGACAATCCTTTTGTGTGATTGGATAGTTTCTCAAATTCTATCTCATACTCTCTTGTGGTGCCAATTTGGAGAAGTTTAGTGAGGGATCCTATGAAGTCATCAAAAGCAATAGGACCAAATCGTTGCAAAAAGAGTTAGCAAAAATATGGCCATTTTGGCTCTTCATGAGCCTTGATGTACCAACGGTACCATTGAAGATCTTCCTATTCCAAATGAAAGGATGCAAGTGGAACTTTGTTGACATCAAAAGTATTATGAAAACTGAAATATTTTTCTACACGATAGTTCCAGCCAATCGGATCAATACCATTGAAGCGAGGAAAATCAAGCTTTGTACCACGGAAATTGCTGGAAGAAGAGAACCCATTGTCTGATGAAAACTCAGACTGTCATTTGTTGTTCATGGCTGAAGGCTCAAGTTGGAGGTCAATATAATTTTCATCCAGATCCTGGAGCTTGGTTTGTATGGCTACAAGTGCTTCCTCCATGGTTTTTTCTCCTGCAGGAGTGACAACCATAACAAGGATTTCTTTTTTTGGATGGGTAGAAAAACACAAACAGAAGCTTATTTAGTAAAGAGAAATTTAGATTTGAGAAAAACTTTAATGGGTAATTGAGGTTTGACTAGGTTTTGGACACTTTCGAATGGATAGGGAAGCAGAAAATGAGGATTTCAAAAGCGAGGTGAAAGAATGGGAAAATTTGTTAGAGAGGGACAAAGAAGCAGAAATAGGGAATGAACATGATGACAAAATTTGAAGGCGATTGGGTGAAAAATAAAGAAGTTATGGAAAACCATAAAAAGAGACAAATGTGGGATGTCTGGCTTTGGGAAGTGGAATTTTGGATAGGGTCCTCAGGAATGAAAGATGCAAAATGGGATTACAGGGGTGTCAGAGAAGTTTCAAGGGAAATAGAGTGAAAACAAGGGAGATATGGCGAAAAAATAAAATGGATCTACTATGGCGCAGAAGGGATCTAAAATAGATGGATCTACAATGGTGCGGAAGCGATCGACAACAGATGGATCTGAAATGGCGTGGAAGTGATCGAAAACAATTTTGGACTGAGGAAATATGCAAATCGAGATTATTCCCAGATCTGAACCTGCAACATATGCGAAAAAAAATGGCAAAAATTTCACCCAACGAGCCCAAGAAAGTGCTCTGAGACCAGATGTGAAGAACTTGCAATAATTAATTAATGAAAACACATGAGAGAGCATAAATAAAAGAACTCAAAATCTCTTTATTGATCGTAGGCCACTTCGAGGGGGCAACCTCCTTTGAGCAAGCTCAATACAAATAACTTCATGGTACCTTCATTGGCCTCAACACGCACTTATATACTAAGTCTATGCCCAATGCTATGGTTCAATACCATGGGACATATAATACTATGGGACGAGTTACAAAGCATATGTGTCCGATACTATGGGTCATTATGTAATATCCCTTGTTAGGAATTTTATTAAAATGACAATTTTTCACTTTTTTCCCTAATTAGACCTTTGACTAGTTTTGAGCACTAGGTCCCCAAATTGCTCCAATTGCTCCCAAATATTCTGAGAAGGTATATGGATGATGTTAGAACATAAATATGTGTTTCAGGGATGCTTTTGGACCTTTAAAATACTTCTGCAAATCCTCTTTCAATTCTATCCAATGTAGGGAATTTTACTAATAATTCACTTTGACTAGTATTGGTCTCCAGGTCTCAAATTGACTCCAAATGCCTTCAAATATTCAAGGAAGGTGTATGAATGATATTAGGACTTGAATATGATGTTCAAGGATTATATATTTCCACCAAAATACCTATGCAAACTCTCTTAATATTATGGACCAAGTATGCAATTTTACTAATAATTTGGGGTTCAAATCCCCCTGAGATAAGTACTGAAAATGGCTTCCCAAATGCCTCCAAAACCACTCAAATTTATGAACAGAGTTAGGGAATGTATTAAGTATGTTATTAAGGTCTCATTTGCACCATTAATTGATTATTATATTTTTTTCAACCCTCTCCCATTCAGCTGCAAAAATCACCCATTCGACCCTTGGGAAAATGACGCTATTTCTTCTCCCAATGCAATTAAACTGAGTAAAAATACTTCAAATGCTCAATTACAGTACATGAAACTTGTAAAATACATCCATGGAAGTATATTAATAAAAAATGTATCAGATAATCATCCATTCATTCGAAATCATCAGCAGTACATTGGTTCACAACAAGGTAGTGGGGAAATGGCACTGTTCTTTCATTAAAAATGAGATTTGCACATTTCTACTTGGAATTTCGCCTGAAAATTTTTGGAAATGAAGAAAAGAGTATTTAATTCATATTAAAAAATAAATGGTGCATTAGAATATCCCCCAAAGAGTACAATACCTCACCAAAAACGCCTTCCCTCAAGGATCAAGAATATGCCATCACAACTGGCAATGGTTAAAGGAGTGAGTTGCAATAGAAGAAACCATGAGCTTCCCTGTAGATTAAACTTGCAAATAAAGACTCCATTAAAGCTCCAAATGAAATTTCTAAATGGCCTTTCCAATTACCAACTTGGATGGAAATTTTTCACCCTCGAAATTGGCTAAGGCAAGAAACTAATCATCCACTAGCTCTCCATCTTCACAAATGCAATTGAAAATTCTACAAATGATCAAAAACTAGTTTAATTCTTTGTTATTGAAATTTATAAAGTTCTAATGTCCTCCATAGGTCGAATTCCTTCCAAGAGACTCATGCCAACTCAGGTTGGAAAGAGATTCCAAAGAACGCCACTTCTACAACAATTCCTAGTCTCCCACTTCCACCAAATCACATGTGGAAGCATCTTAGCTGCCCTAACACCCTTGAGAATCCTCTTGGAGTCTATTTTTATCCCCGACATGTCATATATTTTATATTTCAATATTCAGGTCTGATTTGTGTCATAGGTGTCATAGCATCTTCATCATTGTTGTCATAGAGCTAGGGAATCTAGCCCAAGTGTCTCACTAGCTCCAAATTGCCTCTTCCTCTTCCATGCGAGTTACTCTTCCTCTATATTTAGACCTCATTGACGCATGCCAAGTATTATTGACCTTATAACTCATCCCAAGAACATTAAGCTTCCCATGGATTCGAAATTGTAAGAAGAGGATGCCATGTGGCACATAAATTCTAGCTTGTGTGGGTCCCACTTCCTCCATGTGTCTTCATGATCAAATGCCACTTTGATTTTCACTTGTATATATTTATTTATATCCTTTATTAAATATTTATTCCATCCTATTGTTCCAACATCATTTATTATCCCCATTATTCCAAATCCCAAACCTTCCACCCAAAACCTAGGAAACTAGTAATTTTCCTCCTCGGCAATTATTTGACCTTTAGCATCAATTTGACAAACTCTAATGAATAGGGCCAATTTTCTTAGGCCATTGTGATCCAATGCAAAATTTGGGACATGAAAAATAATCCCTTCCCAATATTGCTTGTCCTCAATCAATTTCAAACATGGGTGTTGAAGAACCTACTTTCTGTATAATTCTCTGAAGTTGCCATTGAATTGGCCAACCTTGAGTCTTTGAGTTTTCATGAATATTTTAGAGAGGAACCACCATGCTTGTTGCTACACTACTCTGATAAAAAGCACTTTATTAAGTGGGGAATCCATCTCCCATACTGCTTGTTTCCCAACAAAATTGAAACCAATGAGACAAAAATGATCATATGGTCCCATTGTTTGTATTTCACCCCAACAATTAAGAGTGCTCTCCAACCCATACCATCATATAAGAGGATTCCTGGATCCCATTTTCTTGTATGCATTCTTCCAAACATCATGAGTACAAAATATATATCATCAAAGTACATAACAACATAATGAAAATGTACATCAAAGAGATGCTTCATCAAAGAGTCATAAAAGTGCTTATACCTCCAAGCATGTAGACCACCATTTTCCAAGTGCATACAATCTTCAAGTGACCCATAAAATATGCTCCAATGACATAGGTGAGGATCCCATGTCCTATAATGCTGCTCTAAATGGATGTATATGCATCAAAATATTCATCCATATATTCCTTCATCCAAGAAGTGAATGAAGAGTCTCCACTAAAATCTGAAGCAAATAATGAGCATCAAAAACAAGGAGACTTCAAAGGACTCAAATAAGTCTCACCCATACATCCATGAATGTGAGAATCATAAATATGTAACAAAGTATGTGGCTTCCAACAAAAATGTTCTCCCATTATAAATCTATTCACCCAAGTGTTGGATGAAATTCCTCTAACATCAAATGAACCAAGTATTGAGCAAGAAAAACCATGAGTCTTCAAGTGACTCAAATGCATATCATAGGTCCATCCATGTAGATGTGCATCATCATAAAATGACAAACGATGCTGCTGCAAATGTGAATAAGAATGTGCTCCAACCATGTCATCAT
Source organism: Larix kaempferi (assembly GCA_027924585.1). Taxonomy (NCBI): domain Eukaryota; kingdom Viridiplantae; phylum Streptophyta; class Pinopsida; order Pinales; family Pinaceae; genus Larix; species Larix kaempferi. Next base: position 3,766,398 of record BSBM01001126.1, read on the forward strand.
AAAAGGTAAATCTAGGAGTTCCATACTCCTCATGTGGCACCATAAAAAAGAACCCTTTCACCCATACTTCATTGAGATTAATGCTGCAAAACATGGAATTGTAGGGTGTAGGAGAATGAACTAACTCACCCAAATGAAAAAAAAAGTGCAAAATTTTCATCATGGAAAGGATCCATATGGGTAGTATCATGCAGCTCCTTCAAAAGTGTGAAACCTTTGTCATAGATTGGTTCCAATGTAGAAGAATCATGCTCTTCTTTAAAAATTGCATAACCTTCATCAAGAGACAATTCAAGTTCCTCTTCCACCACATAAGTGTTTGGATATCTTCAAGTTCATCTTCAAAGACATTAAGCACATTCAAATTTCCACATTTCTCATGATCCACCATGTCATGAGAATCCTCCAAACAATCTACCATTTGACAATCTGAAACATAGGAGGAAAAACAAGTATCTTGCAACTTTTCAACAAGTTGCTCATTTTGAATTGTGAGATTATGAATATCCTCATTATTCTTCAAGTATGCATCATGTAAAAATTCATTAAGCTCAAACAAATGGTTTCTATAAAAAAGCAAAGACATAAAATTACCTTTGATGTGGCACATTGCTCTTTGATTCTTCTCCATGTCTTCAAGGAAGGATGTTTCCTCCAATGAAGTAGCTCTCCAACAAGAATTTGACACCAATGCTTGAGTGTCATGGAGAATGCTGAGGGACTCTTGGATCTTATTTTCATTCATCTTTAAGGACCCTTGAAGAAAATGAGGCTCTTGCAAATGAACCTCCTTATCTTCTTCATTTTTGCTTGGACCAACTTCATGAAGCTCAAGTGGTGATGGAGAAGTTGATCTTGGTTCTTCTTCAACTGCTACAAGGCCTTCATTATCATGCTTAATGGAACTTGGGCTTCCAACAACACTTTCAAAAGTGATCTCTATGTCACCAACATAGAGGTGCGAGCACTCATCAGTAGGTGCTCCTTCATAGTTTAAGCATCTATCAGTAGATGCTCTTTGGTTCATGTCTAAGCTAGAAGGTGTCTCAAAATGATCTTCCATATTTTCAATAGAAACTTCTTCATGCTCTTGTGATGTCTCTTCATTTCTATCCTTCAAGCAAGATGATGCATTTTGCCCCTTTTTTTCCTTATGATCAATATCTTTGGAATCTCTTTTTGAAGAATTCCCAAAAGCTCTTCTCAAGTGGGACATAGATTCATGCACACATATATGATACTCACTCCAAGGTTCTTTACAAGAAGGTCATAAACCTTTCTTTACTAAATATACATCTTCATTTTTGGGCCTATTTTCAAAAACATGTTCAGCCTAGTACTCAAAAGACAGGGCATTTTGTGTATTTTTTCTCGAAGCAAGATATTCTTGGTATTTTTTATATTGTTGGGGCAAGGTTTTATATGTTGCTCTCCATCTTTAGAACTCACTCATAGAATTATCCTTGGTTGGTGTGACACACTCATATTCATCATATTTAAATTCATAAGAATAATCTTCATTTCTCTTGAAATTTTAAGAAGTGTTGCATGATGGCACCTCTTCCTCGTACCATTCACATTCTGCTTCATATTGCTCATAAGCATCTATATATTCCTCATAAGAATTGTACTCATAGGATTCATCATAATAGTAAGAAATGGCTGCCAATTATTCTTGAATGTATGTACCTAATACATAGGTGCAAGGACCATGCTTTGATACCACTGTAATATCCCTTATTAGGAATTTTATTAAAATGGCAATTTTTCACTTTTTTCCCTAGTTAGACCTTTAACTAGTTTTGAGCACTAGGTCCCCAAATTGCTCCAATTGCTCCCAAATCTTATGAGAAGGTATATGGATGATTTTAGAACATAAAAATGTGTTTCAGGGATTCTATTGGACCTTTAAAATACTTTTACAAATCATCTTTCAATTATGTCCAATGTAGGGAATTTTACTAATAATTTTCTTTGACTAGTATTGGTCTCTAGGTCTCAAATTGACTCCAAATGCCTTCAAATATTCAAGGAAGGTGTATGAATGATATTAGGACTTGAATATGATGTTCAAATATGATATATGGCCACCAAAAGAACTCTACAAACTCTCTTAATATTCTGGACCAAGTATGCAATTTTACTAGTAATTTGGGGTTCAAATCCCCCTGAGATAAGTACTGAAAATGGCTTCCCAAATGCCTCCAAACCCACTCAAATTTCTGAAAAGAGGTATGGAATTTATTAAGGATTTTATTAATGTCTCATGTGAACCATTAATTGATTATTATATTTGTTCCAACCCTCTCCCATTCAGCTGCAAAAATCACCCATTCGACCCTTGGGGAAATGACATTATTTCTTCTCCCAATGCAATTAAACTGAGTAAAAATACTTCAAATGCTCAAGTACAGTACATGAAACTTGTAAAATACATCCATGGAAGTATATTAATCACAAATGTATCAGAGAATCATCCATTCATTCAAAATCATCAGCAGTACATTGGTTCACAACAAGGTAGTGGGGAAATGGCACTGTTCTTTCATTAAAAATGAGATTTACACATTTCTACTTGGAATTTCGACCTGAAAATTTTTGGATATAAATAAAAGAGTATTTAATTCATATTAAAAAATAAATGGGGAATTAGAAGCTCCCCCAAAGAATACAATAGCTCACCAAAAACGCCCTCCCTCAAGGATCAAGAATATGCCATCAAAACTGGGAATGGTTGAAGGAGTGAGCTGCCCTGTAGCTTACTGTTGGCTTGGTTTTGCAACCAAGCTTAGTGCTATGGGAACCTGCTAACTAGTAGCAGCAGTCTCAAATATTAAAGAAAAAACAATTGTAAATCTAAAACTAAAACTAAACTAGCATGTGCATATCATAATAAACTTTTGAATTGAAAACAAGAACAAGAAATAGAAAAAAGAACTTTGTATTGAAAATGGGGGCAAGCAAGTGCTTGCAATGATAATACCTCCAAGTGATGAAGATTGTTGAGTAGCTCCAAGGGTGAGCAGCTCCAAACTCCAAAGGTCCCTTCTCCAAGGTTGCTACAATGGCCAAAAGCTCATGGGAGATTTTGGCAGCATGAGGATAGGAAGATGGATGGATGTAAAGTGAGGAGCCCCTACCACATTTTTATAGTTTTTGGTGGTGGGGAATACCATTATGGTTTTGAGGAAACCAATGGTATTGACCAACATGGTTTAGGTACTTTTCCCTCCTTTTTCCTTTTTTGAATATTTTGAATATTTTTATTCCCTTTTTAATATTTTTGGGAATTATGAACCCTTTTCGAGGGTTTTTTATGTTTTTTGAGGAAAAATATTCATTTTGAGTGGAAAAAGGGGTGTATTAAGGTCTTTTGGTGACCTTTTGATGGCTTTAGAGGCTCCAATGGTGAAAAAGTGGACAAATGGGTCATGTGAATAAGGAAATGAGCTAGTGAGCACTTTTTGGGTGTTAACAGATTGCCCCCTGATGTGTGAGGGAAGGAGCTCATCGTATGTCCGATATACATCATAGTTATTTTGTCTTTTTTTCTGGGGTTTGGGGAGGAGAGGAGACCATTTGGATACTGGATCCACGGCCCTTGAAAGCTGCAAAAAACAAAACATATTACATGGCCTCAATATGAATGAGGAATAATCTCTGATAATGGACGAGGCGGGCATACCCATGCTCGTATCAAGACATATACATAACAATTAGTCCCAAGAAGGAGGACCTAATACATAAAAAATCTACTGGTACATCATAATGGTCCAGAGGGGACATTATTTTGGGATATACTCATGATCATATCATGACTGATCTTAATAACTGATACACTAGAATAACTGATGAACTGCTGAAACTGAAGGTGTCCAACATCTGTGGGGACTCAATGATTGTGAGTCATCTCCAAGAAGTATATGTAACTGTATACTCGAGGTAGTATAAAACTGGGGTACATCTGAATACTGTCGCCATGTCAACCCGGATATCTATAGAAAAAGTGTAACTGGTTGTTTCCATAAGTAGACTCTCAAATGTGGAAGAGTCAGGAGGTATCCGGGGTCTTCGACTAGTAAATGAAAGGATCAATACCCTGTGCGAGTCTCAATGATGCGATCAAGGTGTTGAAGTTGAGCATGTGAGAAACAACCATTTGGAGAGGCACTAAGGACTCTTCTCAAAATGATTCGTAGGCACTCATCATAAATGGTGATGAGTCCAAGACACAAGGACCTCTAGGTCTATCCTCTGGAATAAATTTGGTTGTCGTCGACAGAGGGAAACCAGCAACTAACAAGGCAATGATGTTTCCTTGATAGGAGTGCGAGGTGTAGAACTGAATTGTGGTAGTACTGATGGTAGGACTGACATACTTGTGGGGATGGGAAGTACCTGGGGTCATAGAGTGGGTAGACTCAAACCTCCTTTGTTCAGAGTATGATGACATGGTTGACCTGGCAGCGTAGGGAACTGACCTGTAGGTGTGGGGATCATAGCTTTTAGGGACTAAAGGGTAGGTGTTGACTCTGGGGAATCAAGCTGATGGGTGCTGTCAAGGGATTCTCAGGGTGACATATTGTAGAATACTCTGAACAAAGGCGACCAAAATGGGGGAGCTGCCATATGAGTAGACATGATCTGTTGTGGTGCCAAGAAGCACCATTGGGACCTTCTTCATAGTTTTAATGAGCTCCAAGAAGGGATAAAAGTGTGCTCTGAAAATGGTACTGTCCTATGGATTTTGTGGGTCCAGGACTGTTCGTGCTCATGAGTGCTTTCATTTTTAAGGAGTCTGAAAACGATAAGAAGACTTTGCAGTGGTTGTGAGTACCATCCTGTGGGTTTTACGAGCCCAGGATGGTGATTGCTCGTGGTCGCTTTCATGTTTAGAGAGTCTGAAAGCGGTAAGGGGACTCCATTGTTGTTCTTTTTCGTAAGTTAGTCTCCAAGGCCCGAAAAAGCATAAAATGATGCAAATGGAGAACTCTTCTAGCCGGTGTGACTAGAGTATTCCTTTTTCGTAATTAGTCTACAAGGTCAAGAAAAGGGGTAAACTTATACCAGGTAGACGCCCTTTCAGATACGTTTAGCGAGCATGAAAGGAAGCAAGGTTGCTCGGCGATCTTTTCATTGTTTTAGGAGTCAGAAAAGAGCTTAACAAAAACTCCCTAAGTGCCTTTTTCGTAAAAGGGATTGCTCGGCCCGAAAAAGGGGTAAAATTATATCGAATAAAAAGTGGTTGATGAGATCGAGAAAAGGTCTCAAACATCATCATGTGTGTGGAAAACTGAATCCGATGACATAAAGATTGTCAAAAAGGGGCAACGGCCAATGTGGCACGCAAACCGAGACGATGAGGGGTCATGGGAAAAATGCCCAAAAAACATGGAGGTGAGAGCGAGAAATGATCTCAAGCATCATCACGAGCACGAAAAACTGAATCCGATGATATAAGGCTTGTCAAAAATGGACGACGGCCGATGTGGCATGTGAACCGAGGCGATGAGGGGGCATGGGAAAAATGCCCAAACAATCTGGGCGTGAGAGCGAGAAATGATCTCAAGCATCATCACGAGCGCAGAAAACTGAATCCAGTGATATAAGGTTCATCAAAAATAGACGACGACCGATGTGGCACGTAAACCGAGGCGACAAGGGGGGCATGGAAAAAATGCCCAAAAAAACTGGGCGTGAGAGCGAGAAATGATCTCTAGCATCGTCACGAGTGCGGAAAACTGAATCCAATGATATAAGGTTCATCAAAAACGAACGACGACCGATGTGGCACGTAAATCGAGGTAATGAGGGCATGAAAAAATGGTCAAAAAATGGACCTGGTGAAAACAGGAAAATGAAAGAACTGTCATGAAGTTCTCGTTGTTCTGATTCCACCGGTACCAATGGTTTGAGAAACGGACGTCGTATGAAACCGGAATGGGTTTTTGAAAAATGGTGGAATATCTATAAATAGGGCGTGGGGCCCATATGACATGTCATTGTTATGTGTGGGTTTGGCAGAGCAGTCAGAGCTCTTTCTTGATTTTCGGGAGATTTCACCGTTGGTTTTCGATTCCGCGAGTTTCAGGTAACTCTATTCGCCTTAGCCTTTTCAATTATGTCTTTTTTGGTTAGCGACAGTCCCCTGAAGGCCGCGAAATTCCATGTTGGCCTTCCAACGTGGAATATCGCGGGTTTCGGCTCCTTTACCGCGATGGACATCGCGGGTTTGAGGCTGACAGTCACGATGTTCATCGCGACTGTCTGTTTGAAAGTCGCGATGTTCATCGCAGGTATGGGGAAGACAGTCGCGATGTTCATCGCGACTGTCTGGCCAATACCCGCGATGTTCATCGCGGGTTCTTGTATAGAAGCCGCGATGATCATCGCGGCTTTTGATGGAAAAGCCGCGATGATATTTTTGAAAAAAATTTCTATGGTGCTAAAATTTTCTTTGTTTTTTGGCAGGATGCTGAGGAGGCCATTGACATCGTGGTGAGAGCAAGAGATGGAGGAAGACTTGATGATCCGGATTCGGACTGATCAGCATGTTTGGTAGGTTCTGGCAAAGAGTGGACTCTTGAAGTTCGCTTAGATTCCACCAATGCGTTCAGTAAGACCGTTACTGAACAAGTTGGTGAGTTGGTGGGTACCTGCAAAGGGTGCTTTTGTTGTTGGGGGTGAGAGGTTGGAGATCACCCTCACAGAGGTTTATTTTCTTACTGGGTTGCCTCGCTTAGGGGAGGTGGGGGATCTTCTGCCGAGGATCCTAGTAGGTGTTGACATGGAGGATCTCCTAGAGACTTTCTGTGTCGCTGGGTCGATTGTGCAGAACAGCGCGCTGAGTCTGAGATCACTGCGAGAGTGGGACATGCGGGTTGTCGGGGCTTGTGTTCTGCGAGTGTTGGGTGCCGCAGCACCACATCGCTTGTTAGGGAGATAAGCGATGATGGTGGATTCTGTGCTGAGGGGGACCTATTATGCATGGGGTCAGATGTTTTTAGCTAGTGTCCGGAGAGATTTGGACAAGGCCAGTCGGGAGGGGGGAGAGTTCTGTTATGGCTTCTTTCTGTGTTCTTTTTTCTTTGAGCGGGTACCGACTTTGCGACCTCGGGTGCCCATCCGTGATGGTTTGGTGAGCGAGCCGCGTATGGTGCGGTGGGGGCAGATGATGCCTCGTGGTGGTGGTGGTATCCACGGGTTCTTCTCGCAGGAGATGTACGAGCAGTGCGAGCAGATTCCCCTGGTGATTGAGGACTATCCATATGCTAGTATGGATTATCGAGGAGATCCAGAGATGCCTCGAGCCCAGGGACAGGCCTGGGGTTTAGATGGTATGTTTATGTGTTTTGTTCTGTACTATACCATGTGTTTCTAGATTTATCTGTTATGATCATAGTTAGATATGTATATGATGGTTTATTTGCATTGTGCAGATGTTGAACCTGTTCCACCGGCTGACTATGTGGCTCACCAGGGGCGGGCGATGGTGGTTGCTCCACCTCCGGTAGCTGTACCGCCTCCACATGGTCGAGGGGTCAGGGCTCGTGGTCGAGGGGATGGCCCTCAAGATGATGATGTCGTTGGTGTCCGAGAGACACTGGATATGATTCTAGCAGGTTTCCCAGAGGATGGGTGGAGGGATCTCGATCGGGACATCGTCAAGCGATGTTTCGAGGCGCCTCGTGAGTGGCGCTCGATTTTGCTGAGAGCGGCAGTGATGGTGGCTGAGTTGAGGGATAGGGATTGGCAGGATCAGGCAGGGTCGGCGGAGGGCAGGATTCGTTTATGGGATGATCCAGTGGGGCCGACGGAGAGGCGAGTGCACGCTCGGCATGAACCGTCGGGACCGGTGGAGGAGGCGCCAGAGGAGCCCAGGGACCGTGATGATTAGATGATATGTATTTGCCCCCAAATGTTGATGAGCATATGGGGAAGCTATTTTTTGTACGGTTGATGTATTTTTGTATATTGGGTGCTGAGGGCACTTATGACATGTTTTGACTATACCATGATGTATATATATATATGATGTTGATATCTAGTCGTGTATGCACATGGATGCATTTGTTGTCTTTTGTTTGCCCGTGGAGGCATGTTTGATTTTCTGTATTCCCGTGGAGGCACATGTTATGCATGTGGATGCAACTTTTGATTTTTTGTATATGCCCGTGGAGGCACATGTTATGCACGTGGATGCACATTTTGCTTTTGGTATATGCCCGTGGAGGCACATGTTATGCATGTGGATGCATTTTCTTTATGAAATGATTTGATTGGTGTGCCAGTCAAGTACGTTGTTGGCCATATGGTCTGCTACACTATTGAGGTTTCTTGGGACATGTGTGAATGAAATGGATTCAAACTGTCGAATCATTTGTTTAGTGCGCAAAATTTTTCTGAAAAGACAAGGATCGCGTACTTGGTAATCATTGTTGAGATGGGAAACAAGAAGTTGTGAGTCTAGGAAAACGTTAAGGTGATGTATGCTCATTTGGAGAGCTACAGCCATGAGACCGGTCACGGCATCATATTCAGCTTGGTTGTTGGTGGCAGCACCTAAACATACTCTGTCGATGTGGATCAACTCATGTGAAGGGGAATATAGTACCCAAGCTGCGGAGGCCAGATTGGGGGACCAACGACTTGCACCATCAGCAAAATCGACGTAGCAGAGTGGAACATTTGTGTGAAAGGGATAAATGGCGGGGGCCGACTGGATAGAGAGGTATCCAATGGAAATTGTGTAGATGGTGTTAATTTCTTCCGAGGAGGAAGATGGTGGGAGATGAATGGGTCGCTGTTGCTGATGAACGGGGGGGACATCAGGCCATGTGTCAATCTGGTGCTCTATAATGGCGGGGTCAAGACCATGCATTTTGGTATAGTACCAAGCAAAGACATCACAAAATTCTTGGAACAGTTTTTTGTATTCTCCAATCTCATGGTCACTGTAGGAGGCTCCTAATGTAACGATTTCAAGGGCACCATGCGGGTCAGAGATATCGATGTGGATGATGGGTGAGATATTGGCCATGTTACCCTCCTGAAAGGCATCAGGAGTAGGAATAGGATCCTTAAACCATTCGACTTTAGTAGGGGGGAAATCTTTGGACTCAACCGTGAATTGGGTAGCGGCGGTGGATGAGGTCTCTTCTGGTAGGAAGTATGGACGAAGGTGCATATCTTCCCAGGGGTAATCAGGGGCAGTAAGAGCCTCTAGAATCTCCTCATCATTGCGGAAACTTTGAGTGGTCAAATCGGTTGACGAGGTAGTAGTAGTCGAAGAGATCATATAAACGGTGTTAATTTCTTCGGACAAGGATGATACGGGAGGGTAGATTTCCTCGATGAGGGGAGAAGATATTTCTAAGTCGACGTTATTCAACTCGTACAACACTGCTCTATAATCTGGGATATCAGGACAGTGATGTGAGTAGTGGCCATAAATACCGCATATCGCACAAGGGTGGTCAGTACACAGTGATTTATCACGAGGCTTGGGGTTTGAGTCGATTTTGACAACCGGGTCGTCGTCAAGCATTTGCATGTGTTCCTGTAATGCAGGAAACTGTGGACATTGATGAGTTGGATGGCCTAACTCGTCACACAAGGATCATTTAGGAGGAGCACGGAACACGGGGGCAGGTTTAACTGCTTTGGGTGGGGGTACTGTAGTGTATGGTTGTGGGCCTTTGCCCCCAGTGGGCCTGATGAGAGGAGGGAGATTCGTAGATGACAAAGGAGTAGTGATACCGGGAGGTGGTTGAGTAGAGGTGACAATGGGCTGCACCGGTTGTAGGATGACATTTGGTGTCGACGGGGGAACGGGAGGTGAAATATACCACACGGGTAATCCCAATGTTAACCTGGGGAGACTAAGGGTAGCCATAACTGGAGCACTTACTACACCTGAGGGAGGAAATAGAAAGGGGATTGTGTGGATGGGTGTAACACCGATGTGACTAGGGACCAATGGTGGTTTAGGTAACAAGGATGGTTGATTGTTGGGTGTTTGTGTATTGTGTGAAAGAGTACAGAGGTCAGCGACGTGGGTCTCCGGTGACGGTGGTGGAATAGATTGGAATGTAGAAGTCATCGACGTGTTGGAGTAAATTTCGGGTCCCACGGAGGAAACGAACAAGGTAGTTGCACCACAAATAGGTTGTTCAACCATGGGGAGGACATTTTCAGGTGCGGTGGGGGCCTTGGGATCATAATAGGTAAGTTGGTCGACCTTGACCACGCATCCCTCATGAGGGAACATCATGGTACGAAAAATGGATGAGGCAACAACCCACATGGCATACATGTAGCTACAGCCAAGTAAGAGGTTATAGTCCAGTTGGGCATTGATGACCTCTATGTCAATGAGCACGGTTTTACCCACCAGCTGGACAGGGACATTAGCTAAGAGACCTTGGGGTTGAGCCGAACGACCGTCGTAGGCTCGCAACGCAGTGGTGGACTGCTGGAGAGTAGGGGATCCCAACTTCTACCAAACGAATGTGGACATAACGCATGTAGAGGCACCTTCATCGATAATGCACCGATGGATGACAAGATTCCGAACTGAAACAGAAACTTGGAATGCTAAAGTGGAAGGCAAGCATGGTTCGGATTGGTCTGAATCGAATGCCATCAGTTGTGAATCATTGGGGTCAATGGCGCCAATGGCAGAGAGTAAAGTATTGCGCTGTGAAGGACAGTTTTTTAAGACTTCTAAAGTAGACATGGCTGCAGGAGACTGGGCTAAGTCGTCTACAATGTTGTAATTCGACGCAGCACGAGCATTGGGATTATTGTTGATGCGACGAAGTGGGAAGCGAGGTGCTTTAGAAGCGCCATCGAGTGGAGCCAAAGGTATACGTAACGTCTGATCTGTGGGATGAACGTTAGTGTTCTTGTCGACGGGAGGGGCTTCAAGGGTGGAGCCATATTGGTTCCGGCGGGTTTGGAGGTTGGCATTTGTGGATGACATTATCAACAAGTGGTGAGTATCTTAATCAAACATGGGTTGATCAGGAGCGGCATAAGTGATTTGTTGTGGTGGCGCATTTCCCTGAGGGGGAGCTAATGGCTGAGTGTTCACTACGCCTTGGGTTGGAAAGGGGTTTTGCAGCACTAAAGGTTGATGTTGAGGTGGTGGAGGGTTGGGTGGCGACTGAGGAGCCGCTTGTCCTTGACAATGGGCATCGTCAGTCTAGAGTTGCCGAGCTTGCTCCAAATGAGGGAAAGCATGTGTGTAATGGCCATAGACCCCACAAATAGAACAAGGATGGTTTGTTATGAGGTTATTGTTTTTGGGCTGCCTGGGGTTACGATCCAGATTCTGGTTGGGAGCAGCGTTGTTATTTTGCGGAGGATTGGGAGGTGGAGGACCTTGATGTTGTTGTTGGTTGTTACCGCGGTTACGTCCTCTTCCATGGTTCTGTTTCCCACCCTGGTTGCGGTGGTTTTTTTGGTGTTGGGGCTGGTTTTGTTGTGTGTACACTTTCCCTTGAGCAGTGGGAGGATTTTGGTTTGCCGCAGGTGCGGGAGCAGGTTGTGGTGGATAATAAGCCGGTGGGGCTACAGGTGGACCAGTTACCTGTTGGGGTTGTTGGTAACCCTGAGCTATTGGAGGTGTTGGGTTAGTTGTTGCAGCTTGCTATGGGTAATACATTGGTTGAGGTGCGGCTAGGGGTGCTTATGCGGGTGGTGCATGACCAAAGCACTGAGGTGGACATGAGGGTCCATGGGTATGGTGGTGATGTGCCATGGGAGCATATGAATTGGTTGCTCCAGATTGAGATGTAGCCCGCGAAAGGTCGGGGCCATGGCTAGGATGTGCAATGGAAAAGGGTTGGGGATGCGAGGCCATACGACCAATGATGCCATCTGCGGCATGGGATGCCCCCGGCGCATCGTGTTGGGATGGATCGCCCCGAGGGGCATCTGGTATAATGGTATACAGATAACCTGACTGGGCATAAATGAGGTCAAACTGTTGGGCTTTGAGGATGGCCTCTTCTTCAGACTAGGGTCGTTCAGATGCCACATCCTTGGTAATGAGAGGGAGGAGGGATTTTAGAAACCAATCTAAGAAGATACGATCGTCTAATTTGATTTCGCAGAGGCTTCGGCGTCGACGCCACTCATGAATGTGGTCAGTGATGTGGGTGGCCATGTTCTGTTTGCAAGATAGTAGGATCTCGACTCCTGCATCATAGCAGACAGGTAACTGGAAGAACTGCAGGAAGGTCGAGGCGAGGGAGGTAAAGGTGGCATGGGTCCCATGGGGCTGCTCGATATACCACTTAGCTACAGAGCCAGTGAAGGTGCACTGTAACAGACGGAGGCGGACAGAGTCGTCCACTATGGAGTTGGAGGAACACCATAGATGGAAGGACATGATATGGTTCTGGGGGTCCTCACCGTCCTTTCCCTCAAACTTATGGATGTCAAAGGGGAGTTTGGTGGGCATATGAGGCCACGTAGGGTCGTGTCTGATAGGATCATTGGTTAGCTTGGCTAAGTCTGGTAAGTTCAGACTCGCCATGTAAGGTAAGCTAGCAGGTGGATGTGGCGTAGTGACTGGGACATGACTAGTCATGGTGGTATGATGTAGTGGTACAGTAGCCCCTAAGGGTATGCTAGGTATTGAAGGTATGTGTCCTCCAACAGCTGTGGTCTGGTATGGACCAGCGTTTCCAAGTGCAACATGGGTTACACTGGGGTTAGGAATAGTAGTGGTGATTCCTAGAATCTAGGTTGTGGTAATCAAAGGGGGCGTGACCCCTATGTTGGGCATACCCATAATAGGAGGTAGTCCTGTGTTGGGAATTCCTAAAGGTGGAGTGTCCGCCATATTAGGCATACCTAGGGCGGTGGTGGTTGCCATGGATGGCACCACAGTAGAAGGGTTTGTGGATGTATCTCCTATGGTGCTGGTAAAAAGTGGGTCTAATTGTGTTCCAGCCATGAAGTTGGTTGGGAATAACTCGGTAGGGTTTTCGGATTCAGCCTCAGAATCAGATGTGAAGTGAGGCGTGTCAGAATCGGATGACTGTATGTTTGACCGATAATGTGTCAAGTCAAGGGATAAGGCTTGACGTCGGTGACGTGGAGAGCCAAGTAGACTGAACTCTGGAGGTTCACCCTGTAGACGACGAGATCGTCTAAAATTCTCAATGGTGAGAAATATGTTTTTTGTGAAAAAATTGTTTAGTGTAAGGTGGTAATGTATAAAAAACTCGAAACCCTAATGCAACCAAGGGTGCAACAAAGTTATTTTTTCTATTTCTTATTCTTGTTTTCAATTCAAAAGTTTATTATGATATGCACATGCTAGTTTAGTTTTAGTTTTAGATTTACAATTGTTTTTGCTTTAATATTTGAGACTGCTGCTACTAGTTAGCAGGTGCCCATAGCACTAAGCTTGGTTGCAAAACCAAGCCAACAGTTTTTGGTGACTCCGCTGGGGAACACCATTATGGTTTTGAGGAAACCAATGGTATTGACCAACATGGTTTAGGTACTTTTCCCTCCTTTTTCCTTTTTTGAATATTTTGAATATTTTTATTCCCTTTTTAATATTTTTAGGAATTCTGGACCCTTTTTGAGGGTTTTTTTTATGTTTTTTGAGGAAAAATATTCATTTTGAGTGGAAAAATGGGTGTATTAAGGTCTTTTGGTGACCTTTTGATGGCTTTAGAGGCTCCAATGGTGAAAAAGTGGACAAATGGGTCATGTGAATAAGGAAATGAGCTAGTGAGCACTTTTGGGGTGTTAACACTTACACCTGCAAATAAAGACTCCATTAAAGCTCCAAATGAAAGTTCTGAATGGCCTTTCCAATTACCAACTTGGATGGGAATCTTTCACCCTCGAAATTGGCTAAGGTAAGAAACTAGTCATCCACTAGCTCTCCTTCTTCACAAATGCAATTGCAAACTCTACAAATGATCAAAAAATGGTTTAATTCTTTGTTATTGAAATTTATAAAGTTCTAATCTCCTCCATGGGCCGAATTCCTTCCAAGAGACTCATGCCAACTCAAGTTGGGAAGAGATTCCAAAGAACGCCACTTCTACAACAATTCCTAGTCTCCCACTTCCACCAAATCACATGTGGAAGCATCTTAGCTTCCCTAACACCCTTGAGCGCCATCTTGGAGTCTATTTTTAGCCCTGACATGTCATATATGTCATATGTCAGCCTTCAGGTCTGATTTGTGTCATAGGTGTCATAGCATCTTCATCATTGTTTTCATAGAGCTAGGGAATCTAGCCCAAGTGTCTCACTAGATCCAAATTGCTTCTTCCTTTTCCATGGGAGTTAATATTCCTCTATATTTATACCTCATTGACTCATGCCAAGTATTATTGACCTTATAAATCATCCCAAGAACATTAGGTTTCCCATGGATTCGAAATTGCAAGAAGAGGATGCCATGTGGCACATAAATTCTAGCTTGTGTGGGTCCCACTTCCTCCATGTGTCTTCATGATCAAATGCCACTTTGATTTTCACTTGTATATATTTATTTATCTCCTTTATTAAATACTTATGCCATCCTAATGTTCCAACATCATTTATTATCCCCATTATTCGAAATCCCAAAGCTTCCACCCCAAACCTAGGAAACTAGTAATTTTCCTCCTTGGCAATTATTTGAACTTTATCATCAATTTGACAAACTCTAATGAATAGGGCCAATTTTCTTAGGCCATTGTGACCCAATGCCATATTTGGGACATGATAAACCATGGGCTAATACAAACTATGGATCAACAAATACTATGGGATGACTTACAAAGCATATGCATCCAACAACAATATACTAACAAAGTAAAGAGAAGGGTTGACACGGGTTCCTAACAAGAGGTGAAGAAGGTAGAAACAGACATAGACGATATTATGAAACATTCTCTAGATATGGAGTCAAAAATCATAGTAAATAATCAACCTTTGATGTTAACCAGACCCAAAGACGATTCTTCGAATGAATTGGAAAATGTGGTCAAAATGGTTTAAAAGTTGTCCAATAAAATAGTAGATCTGGAAAAGGAAAAGGGTGTTAGTTCTTCGGTGAGAAAACCATTTAAACTTTTCTATAAAAAAAGAAAAGAAAACACACAACCACCATCAAATAATTCCGTTGTTTTCAATTTGAATGAAGTTGGCATGGATCACTTTTGCACATTTCATCAAGTGCATCATTCTGAAAAAATTGTCTGCAGTGGATAAATTCAATGACTCTGGTAATGAATCAATTATCGGATATACAACTAGTATATCAGGATTATCCGGAATAATACCAATATAATGAACCAAAATATCACAATGAAGAAACCACATTGGTATTATGGGATTGGGATCCAAATTTGGCTTTAGATGACGAAGAGGGGGTGGAAGAAATACAAGTATCATCTGTAGATTATGCTACCGGGAGTAAGGGGCCAGTGGAAGAACAAAGTATGGTACTACCCAAAATGAAAACAGCCAAAGAAAACATAAAAAAAGAATAACAGTATAAATAAGTCACAACATAAAGTAAATTCAGGGGTTGTAAAGGAAACAAATCCGTTAATCAATAAGCAAGTAAAATCTGATATTGGTGAAAAAACTGAAGAAAATCATAATATGGGATATGACATTATAGAAGATATGAAGAAAAAAAAAGAAAATATATCTTTGTTTGAAATGTGTAACCTGCCACAACAGAGAAAAAATTTATTGGAAGCTTTGGATTTAAAATCAAGCAGTACAATAGACAAACAGTCAGAAAGGGTTGAGTCTGATACTGATATTAACGAAGCAAGTATTAGTGGAAAATCGAAATCCCAAACTCTTCTTTTCCTTTTGAATTTTGAAATATTTAATTATAATGTGCATAATTGCTTGATATATTCTGGGGATTCATCTAACATCATGCCTCTATCTATTTTCAAAAGAATTAATGGAAAACCTAGAGCACCCCCTTCTCGGATTATACAACTAGAGAGATCTAATGTTAAAGTTATTGGGGAAATGAAGAATGTACTGATTAGGTTGGATACAGATTCAATGGTATGTCAGTTTATTGATATTATGGTAGTAGACATACCAAGAGCTTATGGGTTAATATTGAGTAGAGATTGGTCAAATAAGTTGAATGGTTATTTCGCAACAGATTTGTCTCATTTATGGTTTCCATATTAGAATAAGCAAAACCAAATCAAAGTGTTGAGAGAACCTCATATGTAACTGAGTTAGAAGGAAAAAATGAGCCAGTGAATTTTTCATCTTTAGTTTTGGGAACTTATCTTTTAGAAATTGAGCTCGGGAACTATCAGGCAGAAAATTATGGCCATGATTCAGACACACAGTTGGATCTCATCAATTTGCACGGGTTGATGATATTGACTGTAATATAGTAGAGTTAGTTACTAACATAGGTGATCATACTAACATAGTTGAATTAGATGATAAGTTTTGGAATTTATACTTTGATGGCTCCGAGACACAAGAGGGAGCGGGAGTTGGTTGTGTTCTTGTTGATTCCCAAGGAAATAGATAATTTCTCTCTTGTAGACTAGAATTTGAATGCACAAATAATATTGTTGAACATGAAGCTTTAGTTCAAGGTCTGAAAAAAAAGCCATCGATTTAAATGTTAAGAATTTCAAATTTTTTGGTGACTCAGAGATAATTGTTAGGCATATAAGGAACACCATTCATTTTTTATCTCCGCACTTGAAAGGGTATCAATCTGAGGTATGAAATTTAACATCTAATTTTAATGATTTTAATATAAATACCATTCCTAGGTTACAAAATATCGATGTTGATTTACTGGCCACTTCTGCTTCACGGTTAGTACCGAACAATAATAAATGTTCCATTGAATTTATTTTTAGGACTTCCGTCCCTCATAATATTACAAATTGGAGAATTTTCGATGACAATAAACAAATTATCAACTTTTTGACAGATGAATATACATTCATAGGATCTATTATTAAAGAGGATGAACACTAGTCAGAATTGCAAGATAAGGATATTAGTAAGGGAAATATTATGCAAAAAGGAGTACGAACCCTTTAAAATTTATTTGATCTACAACATAAATTCAGGAATCCAACAAACGTCAAAACAAATAGCTCCTCAATGTAGTATGAACTAGTGAACTTAGGTATGGAGCAGGAACCTAAATATGTCAATTTAGGGCAGTGTTGCTCACTTGGAGAGAGATGCAAATTTATTAAACTATTTCAGGAATACAAGGACATTTTTTGCATGGACATATGAGAATTTGAAGACTTGTGATACACGTATCATACAACATGGGATACATATCAAACAATGTGCGAAACCATTCCTGCGACAACTCTGGAAGATGCATCCTACACTTGAACCCTTAATACAAAAGGAATTAAATACGTTGTTGGATGATAATATTATTTTTAAAGTTAGGCATTCCCAATGGGTGGAAAACTTGGTACCTGTAAGAAAAAATTCAGGAGAGATAAGGCTATGTGTCGATTTTCAAAATTTAAATAGAATATCGGATAAAGACAACTATCTGGTACGACCTATGGAACAAATCTTATAATTGGTGTCAGGCTCAAAGATTTTCTCCTTATTGGATGGATTTTCAGGATACAATTAAGTAATAGTGTCTGAAAAGGATAGACTCAAGACTACATTTCACACAAAATGGGGAACATTCACCTATAGAAGAATTCCTTTTGGGCCGCCCTTACTCTTCTCGCTGTGTGTTTGTTGCAGGTTTTTCCTGAAGGGCGGAGCTATCCTTCCGGTGGTGGCGTCCCGTGGTCTCGTTTACAGGCTCTTTGCTATGGCATTTCTCCTCCATATCAACGAGGGTTTCTGGATGGCTGATCTTTTTCGCTGGTTCAGGAGGCCGCTGATTCTGCTGCGGTGTCCACAGAAGCGGTTCTCCTGCACCTCCATTGAGGGTTGGCTTTGAAGGATCTGTTAGTGGAGGGCGCTGTGCACAGGTGGTTATGGCTGGTCTCAGACGGCGGATTGTGGGCTACCGTGGCAACTTCTGGTCGTGGCAAAGGGAACGGCAGGGGGCAGAGCATGTTGACCATGGGTCACAGGAATTTCTGCGGTTACTGCAAATCCCCCTCTCCAGCGTTGCCCATTCTTGGCGCGATTAGAAGATCAGTCCATGAGACGGAGACGAGTTTTTCCCGGCACACAGAAAAGCCGATAGGCGCGGTCTGTGCGGTCGGATTATACCCAAGATCGGATGCTTTACACGGCTAATGTTGGCGATTGCAGAGCCGTTATGGGAGTCTCAAGTTTCTGTTTCAATGCAGTGCACGAGGATGTCCGGAACGATCTGAACAGGCTTTGAGTGGACGATTTTCAAGATCTTCTTGACCGTGGCTGGAGAATCTGGCAAGTTATTTTACAAACCTGAAACGGCGACTGTCTCATGGCGGGCTACCCCATTCCAGGACTCCATTGATTTGCCTTTGGCTGTTCGAGACTCCTGGATGGCCGGCCGCCCGGTGTACTCTGCGTTCGAATGAGCTGTGTTTTTCTGGATTGTGGATTTCATGGATAGGATCGGTTTCTTGCTCATTTAACAGGGTTTGCTGCTTTTTCTGGGTGCTGCTCACTTTATAGTCGCTACCTCCTGCTCGCTGCAGGGAGCTCTGTCATATCCCTCTTTATTGAGGCTGGACTACCTTTGCTGCTGGGAGGTAGGCGGATGCATACGGGAGTGGAGCCTGAGGAATGGAGGCAGAACCTGGGAGCTGTGGATCTCTGTGGTTCTGGTTTTTGGTGGGTTTGAAGCCTGTTTTATTCACTGGTTTTTTATTTTTTTGGGGCATTTTGAGGGTTTGTTCCCGAGCCTGGGAATGTAAATATGTGACAATGTAGGGATCTTTGTGATCCTATTACATGTGCAGAATGTAATTTTGATCATCTTTTTGAAATAAAATTACAGACTTTTTCCAAGGAAAAAAAAAGAAGAATTCCTTTTGGTCTTATGAATGTTGGATCCACATTTCAAAGGGCCATGGATATCGCATTCTGAGTTTTAGTCGACCACAGTGTTGTTATTTATTTAGATGATGTGACGGTCTTTTCCAAGAAAATAGAAGATCATGCTTTTCATTTAAAACATATTTTTAAACATTGTATGAAGTATGGCATATATTTGAATTCTAAGAAAAGCATTTTTTTTGTCTTATAAGGAAAAATGTTAGGACACATCATCTCTAGAAAGGGAATCTCTATAGACCCAGAAAGAATTCAAGTTATAATTCAGATTCCCATGCCCCATAATAAGAAAACTATGCAATCATTCATGGGCATAATAAATTTTGTTCAAATTTTTGTACCATATTTTGCACAAATTGTAAAACCTTTGCAACAAATGGTGAAACAAAGTGTGCAGTTCAAATGGACCGAGATCGAAAAGAATGCATTCAAGGATATAAAAAATTCCATTGCTCATGCACATTCATTAAACAGTCAAGATTTTGGAAAGGATTTCATTATATATACATTTGCTTCAGATCATTCTCTAGCAGCAATGCTCACACATAAAGGAGAGCAAGGAGACGAATATCCAATATCTTTTATGAGCACCGGATTACAAGGAGTTGAACTGAATTGCCCAATTGTATAAAAACAAGCATACGTTGTATTTAAGGTAGTAAAATAGTTCATACCTTACATTCTAAAGAATAGAACAAAGGTTATAATACCTCATCCGGCTGTCAGATATTTATTTGTACAAAAGGAGTTGCGAGAAAGACATGGAAATTGGGTGACTACGTTACAAGAATATGACCTAGAGTTTAAACCAACTAATTTTATTAAAGTTCAGGGGTTACACAAGTTGCTTTCTGAACATCCAACTGATGGAGATCATGGCTAGGGAAATGAATATGAAATGAATTTAATTGAATCATGTTCTGTTTTTACTGCTCCAGAGTCATGGTATAGAGATTTAATTCATTATCTTAAACATGGATATTTGCTAGAGCACTAGAATTCTAACCAAACAAGGGCTCTTCGATTGAAATCAACATCATATCAAATAATAGATGGAGTAATTTTAAGAATAAATTATGATGGAGTGCTTCTTAGATGTCTTGAAAGAGATGATGCAAAGAAGGTCGTCAAGGAATTACATGATGGTTTTGTAGGAGGACATTATTCCAGGGACACTAATTCTAATAATATATTAAGAGCTGGATATTATTGACCCATTGTTTTTCAAGATGACCATGCTTACACACAGAAATGCGATATATGTCAGAAAAGTACCAGTATACTATCAAAATCAGTAGAACCATTACAGTCGGTCATCATTTCGGAACCATTCAAGCAATGCGGTTTGGACATCATCAAGGAGATCAATCCCAACTCTTCATTGCAACACCGATATATTCTTACCGCCACTGATTATTTTACAAGATGGACTGAAGCCATTCATTTGTGCAAAGTCAATGAAGATCCAGTCATCAAATTCTTACAAGAAAACATCATAATCAAGTTTGGGGTTCCAATTGCATTAGTATTTGATAATGCATCTTATTTTTCTTATTTTAAGTTGACTGCATTTGCTATTGAAAAGGGAATTAAATTGTTGTATTCATCTAATCACTATCCTCAAAGGAATGGGTTAGTAGAATCCACCAATAAGAACCTCATACGAATATTGAAGAAAACCATTATTGAAAACCAAAGAAATTGGCATACAGCTCTCACCAATGCTTTATGGGAATATAGGGTCACTCCAAAGAATTATTTAGGGGTTTATCCTTACAAGTTAGTTTATGGGAAAGAGGATATTATTCCCCCAAACATACTACTCCCTTCCTTGTAGTTAGCTCAGGCATCCCAAGGGTCAAATAGTGAAATCATGCAGACACACATTAATACCCTGCTAAAACTTGAAGAGGAAATGCAAAAGGCTAGGGATAGGTTCAATCATCACCAAGATATTGTGAAACTTTGGTTTGATAATTGGAAATATGGAAAGAAAAATTTTGAGGTAGGAGATCTAGTTCTAAAGTGGTATCATCCTCATGAGGAGAAGGGAAAACACACCAAATTCCAACATTTGTGGCTTGGCCCTTATCAAGTTATGGAAAATATTGGCCCAACAACTTATAAATTACAAGATCTACAAGGGGAGAAGGAAAACCTCCTTGTCAATGGCCTAACACTCAAACAATACTTTTACTAATATTAAGGAAACTTTTGTACATAAATCAAAAAAATTTCTTTCATCGTCTTTCCATTTCTTTTATTTCATTTTTTCAGGTTAGTTAGTTTAGCCTTATTTCGATTTTTCTTTTCTATGAATTTACTTGCTTGATTTTTTTTTAAATAAATCCCAACTCAACTTTCAAAGTGATGTGCAGAAAAGTAAACATCTAAGCACTCTCATACGAAACTCTAATAATAGAAGAAGGATTAGAACTGGCTTCATAACAAAAGAATTTCTTTTGTAAAAGCTATGTGACTAATGATTTTAATTGTTGCTTTGTTTTAAAAGGGGAAAATATGCTTCTTGTTTCATTTTGTGTCAGCATAAACCTTGTAAAATAACCAAGATCTATGAATTCTAAATTACTATCTTGGGGCTCCACTCACTAACACATAAATAACCATCTCAGGTGGCCTATTATAAATTACCCATGGAAAGGAAGCAAATCTTGCAGATGTGTGACATTTAAAATGATCCTATGCTATGAGAAATTATAGCCAAAAGGCTCATAAAGAAGAGTCAAAATTCTCTGAAAGGTTCCATATCCATCAAAGAAATGGTTTTGGAAAATAAAATACATCCAATCAAGAAGATTCTCCTGATGATGTTCCAGAAGGTTCTTCTACGTCTGTGAGTGTGACAAGCCAAAATAAAAATTCATCACTCACACAAAAGGATATTATGGATGGAAGAACCCAAGTCAAATTTTTGAAGACCTAGGAAAACCTATTTAAGAGAAGGACTCGAATGACAAAACTCGTCAAGAAATCATCCAAAGAAATGCTAGTAGCATGGGAATGAAGAACACACAAACACATCTGTTTGATATTGTTATGATCCTGTGGTGTCATATTTAGAGGTAACCAAGAGATGGGACTAATAAAGAAATCCATATTATAGACTCAGGAGAGTGGTCAGGAAATCCAGTCTAGGTTTCCCTACTTCCCAAAATAAATGACCAATACGATTCAAGAAGCTCCTCTCCCTGCCTAAAATTTTAGACTTTTAAAATCATTAAAATAAATTTTAAAGGCATAGTTTTTACAATTAGAACTAATGAGTAGAAGCAATTGTGATCCTCAGTAAGAATTTTGTTCAGAGATCTGTGTTCACCAGCCAGTCGCCAATTGTTGTAGCAGTAACTTGATCCCCAAAAATTTTGTAAATTGTAGGGCCCCTCCGTCTATTTTTAATCATCTTTCTTTGATTGCAAAAGTTCTAACACTGAAAATTTTCTAAAGAAAAAAATATTTTGTTAGTTTTAGAGCACAATGCATTTTTCGTCGAAACCGTCAGAGTGAAATCAAAAGCTTTGTCGAAACGGTCGAAGAACATTTTGTTTTGCACGAATTTTTGAAGAAGTCATGTTCTAGAACAAAATCTAATTCTACGTCGAAACGGTCAAATACCAAATGAGTTTGGAAGCGATCAAAGAAACTTCTGTTTTTGCGTCGAAAAGGTCGGGGGCGTTTTATGTCTTGTGTGATTTTTGAAGAAACAATGTGTTTTGGAGAAAAATCACATTTTACGCCGAAACGATTAGATAAAAACCATGTTTTCCTCTGAAACATTTTGGTGCAATTTTTCTTTTATCCGATCTATTTTTTTTCCAATATGGCGCTCCGCCGAAAAGTTGAAGGGAAACTGACCATGGCCCGAAACTACCAAGTTGTTTAAATTTGATTAATCAAGGCCAAAATAAAAGCACTTGATCCCAAATGAGATCGGTGACAAATGAAATTTCTCCCGAAACGAGGTCGGTGCCAAAGGAGAAGTCACCCAAATCAATATTGGTGACAAAATAAATTTGGTCTGAAATAATATCGGTGACAAATAAAAGATGATCCGAAATAGTTCAACTCCGAATGAAAAGTGATCCGAAAAGGTTTAGATTTGAACCTCGTTGGCACGTTTATCAAGACACATTTAATACTAGGGATATCCTTGGTTATAAAAGGTGGTTTTAATTTTTTTTTTAACATTTGTAACGTCGTTTCGAGTTGGAGCAATCACCAAACGACAGGGAGTCGCCTAACTTTGTTTGAGCACTACCTTTAGACCATTTGTGTGCCTCTAGGTACGATTCTTTTCATGCCAACATCTTTGTGCATAATAGCAGTTGTTTTTCCTCAAGTTTTAATTGGTCTCAACATTCTCTTTTACTCTTTTTCCCTAGTTTGAAACGTCCTCGAGCCAACAAAAAAATACATGTATAGGGATGAAAACCCTAGGAGTGTTTTGGTTAAAAGGAGGTTTTTCCACCAGCTAGCCCATTGGATGACTCATATCGATGTCCGTTCCATACCCTAAGAAGGTCTTCACGGAGCCGAGAAAGGATTTTACCCACTCTCCTTTTCTGAAAGACCCATCTCTTCACTACCCTTGAGTTTTCGTAACTTTACTGCGCATTTCCATTGAACCCCTGGTTCTTATTCTTGCTCGACAAATAGAATGCCGATATTTTAAGTGTCATATCTTTTACCCTTTCTTATGATTTAGGTGTGCATGAGATAAATCCCAAACATGCTGAGGCATGGAGCCCATTCTTCAACTTCAGGAGAATTAAAAGCCTCCCCAGGGTTACACTTGGTAGGAAAATATACTCTGGTATGAGGATCGCTTGGTCCTGTCACCTACGTAAGCCCTCAAATCCAGGATCTTAATCGAGCTGCAGTAATCATCCATCGTAGGTCACGCAAGTTACCGCAATACCTATTCCCATGTATGATGCTCTTTATTCTGGGGAAATATGAAAAGGATATCCTCACCTTTGTAATAGAATGTGGCATTGCAACAAAGGGTATATTGTGAAGATGTTGGGAGGCTTTACATCCATTTCCCATTCTTGCCTCTATTTGGACTAACATTTCCATGGATTTCATTATGGGTCTTTCCAAATAAAGTAACAAGTCAGTCATCATGTTGGTGGTGAATCGACTCTCCAAGTATGACAATTTTTGCTACTTATCGCACCCCTTCACACCTACCATGGTTACTCAAATTTTATGGACTAAATGTTAAATATGCATGATGATTGTGTCACACCTTTGCTTACGATGTTAGTTTTTCATAATTTACTTCAATCTAATCTAGGATCTTAACTGAGAGATCAACATGTACATCATATCTACAGCATATTAATCATGGACATAATAATGCAAGGACACAAGAGACAATAGACACACAGAGTTTCACTAGGGAAAACCATAAAGGTGAAAAACCCCACAACTTTTTCAGAGATAGATAGAGCAATGATACAACCCAAGCATAAGAGATATACTCCTAGCAGTAGCTTCTCCTCCTCCACTAGTGTGCCACTCTCCAATGAGTGTAAGAGTGAGTAAGTGAATGAATCAAATAGAGTACCTCCCGCACTCTATTTATACTTGACTTGACTTGCCTAATAACCTTTACTAGGTCAGCCTTAACTTAACCACATAACATAATGCTGACAGGGTCGACCCCCAATAGTGTGGTCTAATAAACCTTTAACCCACATGAATTATACAGGGCCGACCCCAACAAGGTAGTCTAATAACCCATCAAGTATAAGTTACGACACTTACAATATAAATGACGACACTTCCGTATAGAGGAATAATAACATCTCTATAGGAATACAAACACTTCCATATAGAGGAATAATAACATCTCTATAGGAATACAATATACATATATGAAATACATTCTGAAGTTACAAATACATCAACACTCCCTCTTAACTAGGAAGGTATTTCTTGACACAGATCTGCTAGCACAAGTCTTCTTCTCTGGATCAACGTCACTGGATCATCATCCTCGAATCATCGTCATCGTCACTGGTGCTTCTATATCAATTAATCTCCAATCTACTCGTCATAGGAAGTTCTACAGATCCATCCCTTTTTCATGCTAGATGTAGGCCCACCACCTGTAGGTCTTCATCATCAATGATCATATTGTGGATCCTCAGGACTTATTACGTGCATCAACAAAACCTAGCAAGAGCATCTCAGGACTGATTACGTTCCCAGCACAGCCTGCAAGATCTCCCGGGGAGCTATTACATGTGACTAAGCAAAACCTAGCAAGAGCATTTGTTAGATCTCCCAGGGACCTATTATATGCCATAGGAAAAACCTAGCAAGAGCATCTGTTGTTGGTTGTGGAGCCAAATCTTCTAGTCTCATAGATGATATTGTATCAGCCGTGTTTGTACCCTAGTTTTATATGATATGTAGGTGGACTGTACAGTCACCCCAGCGGGGGGGTGTGGGGGGGAATCACCCCCCCATGGGGTTCCAGGGGGGACCATCCCCCCTGGCTAGGGGGTCCGGGGGAAACGCCCCCGAAGAAAAATTTTGGGGTTGTTTTTCGCCAGCTATTTTGTGGGCCCATGGTTTTGGGTATCCCGTGGTATTTTCCCATTGTATTTCCCTTATAAAATAAATACATTGTAATACAGCTAGGGATGATGATGATGTATTAGGTTTTATGCATTGTAAAGATATCTGAGATCATGAGAGAGAGACTGTGAAACAGAGAAGAGGAAGTGCAGCGGTTGTGCTGCAGGTTGTATCCCTTCACCTTGCTGGACGGTAATAATAATAAGGACAGGAAAATTCAGTGTGGACGTAGCCCAAGTTGGGTGAACCATGATATATCTGTGTCTCTCTTGTAATGTGTATGTGTAACGATTATATTTGCATTTCTGTTTATTGTTATTGCTCTGCGATCCTGTTTTTCTAACATGTACAAATCTCCCAGGGAGACATTATATGCAACTGGAAAAACCTAGCAAGAGCATCCCAGGACTGATTACGTGCCCAACACAACCTGCAAGATCTCCTAGGGAGAAATTATATGCCACGAACAAAACCTAGCAAGAGAATTTACTAAATCTCCCAAGGAGCTAGTATATGCCATAGGAAAAACCTAGCAAGAGTATCTGTAAATCTCCCAGGGCACTATTATATGTCCTTCCAAGCAAAACCTAGCAAGAGCATTTTCCAAACCTCCTAAGGAGCTATTATATGCCATCGAAAAAACCTAGAAAGAGTGTCTGCAAAACTCCTAGGGCACTATTATATGCTTATCTGCACAACCTGTCCACGACCATAGAGTATCAACCTGATAGTCACCATACATCATCCTGATGTACACCACCTGATCATCCTCATAATCATCATAGCATCGTCCTAATGCATATCATCCAGAGTATCATCCTGATACTCACACATGATCATCTTGATCATACAATGCATCCACCTGATGCATACAATGTATCTACCTAATACATATCATCATACATGATCCACCTGATCATACAATGTATCCACCTAATACATATCATCATACATGATCTACCTGATCATACAATGTATCCACCTGATACATACACAGATACATGATCCACCTGATCATATAATGTATCCACCTGATACATATACAAATACATGATCCAACTGATCATATCAAGCATCCAACATGATGCATATACATATACATGATCCAACTGATCATATCTAGCATCCAACATGATGCATATACATATACATGATCCAGCTGATCATATCAAGCATCCAACATGATGCATATACATATACATGATCCAACTGATCATATCAAGCATCCAAAATTATGTATATACAGAGCAATAACTGGAGCATAGTCCTGATGCTTATCATCCAATGATTACATGCCATGGGAAGGATCCTCCTCTCATAATGCTTGGAATGGCTCCAGCAAATGTGTCCATCACTCCTTCCTCGAAGTGCCGTTAATCTGAAGAACACCAAGCCTCTCTCTGAAGTATTCAAACTTCACTCTGGCTAGTGGTTTCATCAACACATCCACAACCTGCTCATCCATCGCAATAAACAGGAGCTTCACTGCTCCTCTCTGCACCATATCGCTGATATAGTGATATTTGATTTCAATGTGCTTTGACCTATCGTGGAACACTGGATTCTCAGACAGATTCACACAAATATGGTTATCACAAAAGATACCAGTAGCCTCCAGTGGGAGATCAAATAACTCAGACAGTAGCTTCCAAATCCATACTGCCTCACAACTAGCCGAACAAGCTACAACATACTCTGCCTTGGCTGTACTCAGTGCTACACAGGACCGCTTCCTACTAAACCAAGAGATCACACCTGATCCCATACTGAAGTAGCACCCAAATGTGCTCTTCCTATCAGTAGCACTTCCTTCCCAGTCCGAATCAACATAACCCTACAGGTTAAACTTTCGATTCGCATCATACTTAAGCCCATAATCAATTGTACCCTTCAAGTACCTCAGAATATGCTTTACAGCAACCAGGTGAACACCTCTGGGATCCGTCAGGAACTGGCTCAATGTGTTCACCGCAAAGCAAATATCTGGTCTAGTGTTCGTCAGGTACATCAACGACCCAATCATCTAACGATACATAGCGACATCAACCAGCTCAGATGAAGCATCACACAGAAGCTTCAGGTTTGATGCCATAAGTATGGCCATGGCCTTGCAGTCCATCATCCCGAACCTCTTCAGGATCTCTACTACATACTTCCCTTGTCCAAGGAATATCCCATCCGCACTCTGCCACACCTCCATGCCTATAAAATAGTGTATCATCCCCAAGTCCTTCATCTCGAACTCGGTAGCAAGCTTCCTCTTGGTATCAGCAATCAATCCATCCTCACCTATAACACACAGGTCATCCACATACAGAAGTAGTATCATAGGATTTCCTTCCTCAACCTTGTAGTAAAGGTTGGAATCTGATTTACTCTTAGTAAAGCCCAAACTGGATAGAAAGTTGTTTATCCTACCATACCAAGTCCTAGGAGATTGCTTCAAGCCATACAAGGCTTTCTTTAATCTGCACACATATGACTCCTTGTCATGTGTCTCAAAACCGAGTGGCTACACCACATACACTTCCTCCTCGACTACGCCATTCAAGAAAGCTATCTTGACATCCATCTAGCGTATCTTCCATTTCATCACTACAGCCAGAGCAAGTACTGATCTAATGGAAGTGTATCTGACTACAGGAGAAAAAGTCTCTTCATATTCTATCTCTTTCTTTCTGAGAGAAGCCACGAGCTACAAACCTCGCTTTGTATTTCTCTATGCTACCAACTGTAGCATGATTGATCTTATAGATCCACTTTGAATTCACAATAGACTTCCCTTCAAGTCTTGGGACTACATCCCAAACATCATTCTTCATGATCAACCGGTACTCCTCGATCATGGCATTCTTCCATTACTGCATCCCGTATCCTGGAAACTTCATATTCTTCAATATCTTCAATAGATAGATTTCTTTAAACTTCGTTGCTGGAACAAATGTTGTAGTCCTTTTGTAGGTGATTGTATACAATATTTCCTACAAAGCAAGTTATATTGCATGATTATAAACATCTCATAGTTTTTAGAACAAATTCTTACACGTAAAGAAATATGTCAACCAGTCATGCAATTATTTTAGCCAATGCTTCAATACAACATTTATCCATATCCCGTAACTTTCTAGATGCCTTCCAATCTCTACCAGAACATTGTTAAGAGTGTGCACAACTCTGAACATGTCAACAAAGAGGTTTCATTCTAGATAAGTAGCATTGGAATGTTGTATAGTGCCATTGGCCACTTACCCATCACATGCATATTAGTAGTATACTGTTCATTAATGCAATTATTCTAATATGCATAATACACATCCTAAGTCTAGGAACATAAGCATATACATCAATGAACAATATTATTTAAACAAACAAATATGCAAGAAATGACAATTCAAATAATTATCTTTGTTTAGTTTGTAGGGTGGACTCCCTCTCAATATTTGCTTCCTTGTAGGAACTACTACAATGTGCTCCCTCTTGATCTTTGCTTCCTAAATTACATGTCCTTGAACTTATATTCATCCTCGATCACTTATGCATACTTACTAGTATCGTCATTGTGTTATCCTCGAGGTCTCATACATACATTCATTAGTATAATCTCAATACTATCAAAACATAATAATATTAAACATGTATAGTCATGATCATTTCAAATATAGATAACAAACATTAGTATTCAAGGTTTTAGAGAATACTTCTTTTGCTCATGCATATTCTTTATTTAACCAAAGGACTTTTCTGGTTAGTCATATCATCATAATATGCATAAACCCTTGATTGCTTACATTTCTAACTTCATGAATAATCATTATCAACCATATAACAGTATAAGATCCTAACACAATGTAGGATTCTAACTTGATATAGGAAAAACATACCTGGTTATCATATTTGCTAGTTATGTCTAGCAATGTCTTCTTGTTCTCTTCAATGACTTGTGCTAGTAACTTGCATATCTCATAGGTTAACCATTATAGAACCAAGTTATACATACCTCGTAAGTAGATCTTCTATGTGATCTATAACTTGATTTGTACCTTCATGTTAGCGGATAACATAATCCTCATACAACACCACAATGCATTAGTACAATCATAAGTGTCAAAACCCTAATCAATGAATATCTACATTCATATTTTTATTAACGTGATACGACAAGTCTAAAATTAATCAAGATTGTACTAATATTAATGAAGACAAACATACCATAAACTTAATCATGAACAGATCTCGAAACATACCTGGATAAGTCATACTTGTCGAGATTGCTTGTAATCTTATTATGTAAGGCCTTAGCATCATCTCCCTGTGAAACTGGAACTTCTTCACTTATGCAGGTGACCAATCCATTCTCTTCTAGGATTAACCCAATCCACTTGATTTGCAGAAATTAGATCTAGAGCTGGATTAGGTTTTGTCAGGGAAACCCTAAAAATTCAAACTTCTGAAAGGATAGAAAGATGCACCTTGATGAGCTGATCAACTTGGTATACTCAAGATTTGAAAACTACAAAGTTTCACCCCTCAAATTTGCTTTTCAATCTTCCAGATTCACTAGGGAGGACCCTGAATTAGGGTTTGAGTTTCCTGGAGCTTCACCCAACCAAATAGTTTGATCCAAAGCTCTAAACTTTGATTTTTCCAAGGAGCTTCCAGCTATGGTCACATATTTCAAAAATTCCCATTTTTGCAGAAGCCCTAGTTTTTTACCTTTCCGATCAAAGTCCCGAACTAGGATTTGATCAAGCCCGGCCTTTTGCCCAACCAAAAAATTTGATATTGGTCTCTAAATTTTGATTTTTATGAGGAGCATCCAGTCGTGGTCTCCGATACAAAAATTCCAACATTCTCTGAAACCCTAAATTCCCGGAGCCATGAATAAAGGTGCTCAAAATCCAATTATGTTTTGACAGAAATATGCACCTAAGTGTTTCTGGTGTAACTCCACAATTTTAGATCTAAAAGGTCTGAAAATTATTCCTGTGGTATCCTGACCTTTTATCTTTCCAACCCCATGGGTCTGACCTCAAATGGATTCTCTGAGAGAGAGTTATTCCAAGTTTCGCAACATGACCTGTTTATGGGATAAAACAGGAGAGCGAACTTGTACAGCATTCCACGTGTCACTGGTTCAATTTCAGCCTCTGAAAATTATACCTGTGAAAGTACAGTCCATTCCCTACCTGTCACCTTTTACGAAATTTCATTTGGAGCTTCCTAGCCCAAGCTGTGACCTTTTTTCGTAGGTCACCTATTTATGACTAATATCTGGAAGAGGCAGAAACCCTATATTGTACAGATCATACATCTGAAAGTACAACGAATTAGAGGCTCTCCTTTGGACACAAGCTACATGGAGATCTTAGCTTCGACCTATAATATTTTCAGATCCTGAAACCATGCCAGAATGAATTTATAGAGAAAGTGATACGATGACTATTTTTTTCTATATCAAGCCCTAGCTTCGCAAGTGCAACAAGTGTCATAAATGCCATACCATGCCTTCTTTCAGGCTAGCTCTAACTACATGTTAGCTTTTCAGAATTTACTTCAGTCTGATTTAGGATCTTAACTGAGAGAACAACATCTACAGCATATCAATCATGGACATAATAATGCAAGCACACAAGAGACAATAGACACACAGAGTTTCACTAGGGAAAACCATAAAGGTGAAAAACCCCACAACTTCCTCAAAGATAGATAGAGCAATGATACAACCCAAGCATAAGAGATATACTCCTAGCAGCAGCTTCTCCTCCTCCACTAGTGCGCCACTCTCCAATGAGTGTAAGACTGAGTAAGTGAATGAATCAAATAGAGTGCCTCCCACACTCTATTTATACTTGACTTGACTTGCCTAATAACCTTTACTAGGTCGGCCTTAACTTAACCACATAACATAATGTTGATAGGGCCGACCCCCAATAGGGTGGTCTAATAACCCTTTAACCCACATAACTTATACAGGGCCGACCCCAACAAGGTGGTCTAATAACCCATCAAGTATAAGTTACGACACTTACAATATAAATGATGACACTTCCGTATAGAGGAATAATAACATCTCTATAGGAATACAAACACTTCCGTATAGAGGAATAATAACATCTCTATAGGAATACAATATACATATATGAAATACATTCCGAAGTTACAAATACATCAACATACGAAAGACTGACTTTTGGTTCTATAAATGTTGGGGGTGATTTTAAGAACATCCTTGACCGATTAAGTCGTGTTGATTTGAACCATTGTCGTTTCTAATGTTGTTTCAATACCATGCTACCACAAATTAATATTGCATTTGGACTCTCACCTTTGAACCAGGACCCTAGTTGCCAATATTATGATAAATTATATTTAGGAAAGTAGAGGAATTCATCTTACACCACATTTTCGTGTTCATAAAGACAAATATTCGGATCCAAAACTTGATATGCTGGAAGTATGAATCTCCTTTCTTCTAAAATAATGCATATTGATTATTCACACCATTGCAATTTATTGTTTGAATTAGTTTAGTTAAAATGGTGTATGTCCATTATCATTATGCTTGAAATTGTGTCGTTAACATTAGTTTTTTATTTTATACATTAATTTTGTTTTCACCTCAGGACTCCGAAATGCAAAGGAGAGCATTTAAACGTAAAGCCAAGGTCGCAGAATTTGATTATGATATTGAAATCGTCCTAGAAACTGTGATGGATACCCAATATGAAGACACCATAGCAACAATGGTGATCGTTCCTAAATATAAATGGGGTGATATATATCACATCATTCGAGACCTAAATGTGCCAGATGCATCTATTGAGGAGATGATGGTGTACCAGAATATTAAGAAATCAGGTCTTCATAAGGCTGCCACCCATCTAGATATTTTCCCATGTTCAGAAGTAATTGGGTGGATTTTACCCCATGTAAATGTTAGCACAAGAATCATAGCTGGGGAAAATGGAGAAGGTCGATTCTTGTCATTTCAGCCAGCTCATAATAGTGTAGCATATAAGTTACTACCTCCAAAAGTCATGATGATAGAAGACTAGATAAAGGGGGTCAACATAGATAATTTTGAATATGCTAAGAAAATGTTGATTCCCGGAAAGCAGTTGAGGAAGAGGGAAAGCGAAGAACACGATGCACAAAAGTTGAAAACACCCTTCAGAATTATAGCATTAATGTTAAGTAGAATATCTGGAAGGGAAAACACGAATATCTACAAGATTAGTTGGGTGCCTCTTATGTATCATGTCACCTCCCATGGTAACATCTTCAATTGGGTGGACATTATTTTGGAGAGTATGGCATCAACAATAGCAAAATCCCAAGGAGGAATGACTAAAAAAAAGCATAATTATTTATGTCTTCTTATCTTATTGAATGTATCTTAATAAGGCACACGTTCTATAAGTTGGGGTGCTATTGGGTCCCTGTTGAGACCCCTCTCTATGTGGCCCACCAAATAATGTGGGCTCATAAATATACAAGCTTCTACAAGCTCATATGTGAGGAGTTCATAATTCCTCTATATTGGTTAATATTTAGCGATGAACCTAATTGCTTGTCGGACAACGCAGTGAAAGTGATCAATGAATACGGAGACTACTACTTTAACCCGGAAGGCACGTATATCCAAATGTATGGGGGAACCAAAGCTCCTTCTCTAATGCCAAAGCACGCCACAGATTATGTAGTGCACAAGGAGGCTGTAAGACAAGTTTTTATCAATGCAGTCGGCCATTTTATGAATGATAAAAAGAAGGCCTCTTACCCCTCGCTCCTCTTATCCCTGTTCCCCTTATCCCCACTCCCCTTATCCACTGGGGCATATAAATTCACTAAGTTTAAAGGAGCGGAGGATTTCATAAAAGACTTGGAGGCGTTTCATTTTGGAGAGAATATTTTCATTAGAAACAATAAGTTACAGAAAGCCTCCCAGCATTGTGCGTCGTGTAAAATTCACTTTGAATACATAGACCACTTCCTAAAGGATGAAGATGTATATCGGAGGGTGAATAACATGACAGATTTAAACAAACTATTTGGCCAAAAAAATGGCGTAGGTTCTAGTCACACTAAGGATATTGCTAAAGAACCATATCTGCAAAAGGCCAGAGAGGAGGTTGTAGCAGCAGAAGAAGAAAGGCTAAAGCGATAGGACGAATTAAAGAAGAAGGAAGAAGTAGAAATAAAACAAAAAGAAGAAGAAGTATGGAAAGAAGAAGAATAAGCAAGACGAAGGCAATAGGAAGAACAAAATAGGAAAGAAGAAGAAGCAGAGCAGGTGAAGCAAAGAAAAGAATCAGAAGATAAAGCAGCATAGTTGGAGAAACAAAAGGAGGAAGAGGATAAATTCAAGAAAGTTGTGGAAGACAAAGGGATCCAAAAAGAAGAGCACAGTTTTCAAGACATTGACATAGATCCACCCGATGAGTCTGAAATCCCACTTACAGGATGGAATCTTCCATTCGTTGAGTTTGGTCTCACACCTTTTACTCCTTCGAAGAAGCATTCTGTAGCGGAATTGGACACTATATTGTTTTACCCCAAGCGGAAGACAATCTTGAGAAGAACAGAGAAAAGGCTGAAAATGGGTGCTCAGCCGAATGTAGTAACTATTCAAGAAAGTACCTTAGTAGAAGGCACCCACAAAGATAACAAGTTCACAGCTTTAGTAAACATAGCAGCTACTCAGGAAAATGCTGATAATGTTGATAAGTTGATGAATGACCTAGAGCGAAGCAAAGAAAATATGTTGAAGTTGAAGGATAACTTAATAAAAGAAAGAGGTGAGTAAATTGAATTGAAAAAGAAACATGATACATTGGAATCATAAAAGAAAAAATTACTACTATATTATCAGGAATTGGAGAATGAAAAGGATGCCCTAAATGTGCAGCTTATAATCATGGAAGGAGAGAAAAATGATTTCTATTCTCAAAATAATGAATTGGAAGAAAATGAAATCAAATCAAATCAGTAGGTGGAATCCTTGGTCAAAGAAAAGGAGTCTTTGCAAGTGCAGGTAAAATTATGAGATGATAGTTGAGAAGGAATTTTTACTGTCCCATGTGGATGAGTTAATAAATGAAAAGGAATCTCTGATGGAGCAAGTCAATGTTGCTCAAAATCAGAAGCAAGACATGACCCCATTCTATGAGAATTCATGTAAAATAGAGGGACAAATATGTCGTTCACAAAAAATTATTGATTGAATAAATTTATAAAATGAAAAAGATGATAAACGTGATGAAGGATATTTCTGTAGGCGCTTTTACTGTAAGCCAAAAATTAGTCAATACTTTTCATAAATTGAAAATGTTGATGGCCTGGAAGGGTGAAAATACAAACTTCCCTGATCACTTGCTGAACAAGACAATTGCAAAATTCAAGCTAGACATATCTCTTTTAGACAGTTTCAGAAAAGCTACCAGGAAGATACAAGCATAAGTACCAAAGTCTATCTCAAAGTGTGAAGGAAATTACAAAGACATTTTTCAAGTGCACAAGAAATGCCACATCTCAATTGCTCAATATATGTATGAGCTACCCACCAAAGACTAGCGTCTAACTGAATTGAAATATAGCTTAAAAGAAGACCTGGAGTGCATCAGGAAACTGGACATGCTTAATGAAGAATATCTCAAGCAACACATAGGACAAGCTTCTGTGAATGATTGTTTTCTAGAGGAAATTTATAAAGAAGCTACTAAGGGAGTAACAAGTGTGGGGAAAGAATTATCCATTCATGAGATCTCTTTAAAATTATTAGAGCCTCTACAATGTAATATAATATTTCAGGAAACTGATTTGTGTGGCAGTTATATTTCTAACTTAGAGGTCCCACAGGAAGAATAATATAATTTGTAAACAATTATCTATTTTTGGTTGTGGAAGCACAAAAGACAAATTTTAGCAATCCAAGAGTTGGAGGGTAGGTGAATCAATTAGTCATGTAAGGACAAATTCTCTTGTAAGATAAATAGAGGGGAGAAGGGATTAGATGTGATATTTTAGGAATAGGATCACTCAACAATAGTAGATCTCACTAGAATTCACTCATGAAGTGCAAAAAGAAGAAGAAGAAATGTTGAATCAATAATCACTCATTACATAGAAAATGGAGAAAAATTGTTGTATCATACAATAGTTGTAAGTTGGCACTCAGTAAAATGAATAATAACTGAATAGAATCAAATGGATTCGAATGCCTCAAAGGTCATTTGAAGTCTCCTCAAGGTGTGTCTTGGATAGCATTGGAGACACAATCCAACTAGTGGCAGTAGTCATAAATGTCAGATAGTTAGTCAAATGAGTATAGCTGAGTGCATGGGAACTGATGTAGGGAAGGAGACTTAAATGTGGGTGCATGAGGATCTCTCAGTAGTCAGTAGAGCTCAAATAGTCTTAGTAGGTTCCTATCTAAGTGCTTCAGTCAGTTAACTCATCAATCAACCCTTGAGTCAAGGAACTGAGTCATCAACCACCCAACTAACTAAAGTAACTCCTAAATAGGTGGAATAAGGTGCACTTGTGCTCTAGTGATGAAAACAAGGGTGCAATAGTGGATAGGAGGGATAACAATGAGCAGAAACAGGCTCCTCACAGATGCAAAATAAGGACTAGGTGTTGGGAGACTACCATATTGATGACTGGATGCATGCAAAATTGCATGTAGGCATGCAAAATACAAAAATGATGGTGAGAATATTCCAACACCCCCTGCAAGCTATACTATGTGGTAGTAAGTGAAATCTAAAAAGTAGGGCCCTGGTGACTGAGACCAAAGGTCACCCCGCACAAAAATCTAAATAATAAAATAGGAAAGAGGGAACACCCAGTGGGAAGAAATCCCTCCCTCAAAATAGACTGAAGGGTTCTAATGTAGCATGTCATCACTCACCCCGGAAGGAGGCAAGTGTCCTTGTTTTCCAAAGAAGGATCGATCGACTTGAAATGGAATATCAGTAATGTCAGAAGGATGAAACCTTCCATTCTGATAATATGATATGGTTCTTCGTTGATCGGTTGGATCACCAACAAGATCTCTAGAAGATCTAAGAGTAGTGGATACCCGTCTCAGAAGAGGACGATCATCAATTGAGAGATCATCAGGTTCTTGTGGAACTGGATCTCCCATTCGCTCATCTTCTGAATCAGTTGCTAGATCTTCAGGTTCTTGTGAATCTGGATCTAGCATTCGCTCTTCATTATCTTCACTTTCATACTCTGAATCTGAACTGTCATGTGATGAAGGTTCGCTCTCTTGGAGCTCATCATCACTTCCATGTTATATTTTCATCATTTAATTCAATATGATCTAGGATCTTAACTGAGAGAACAACATGTATAGCATATCAAACACAAGAGACAAGAAACAAGAGACACAAAGCATTTCACCGGGGAAAACCAAGAAGGTGAAAAACCCCACTACTTCCTCAGAGATAGAATAAGCACCAATACAAGGATCACAAATATCAAATCCAAAAGATAAAAGTCTCCAGCAGCATACTCCTCCTCCACTTGTGCGCATTCCTCCTATCTCTCACTAATTTGAAGTGAGTGAGTGTGTGAATGAATCAAATGAGAGAGTCACACTCTCTATTTATACTTTTACTTTCACTTGACCTTTACTCAATTAGGTCGACCCCAACTTAACCACTTAACATAATGTTGACTGGGCCTACCCCACTAGGGTGGTATAATAACCCTTTAACCCACATGACTCATATAAGGCCGACCCCATCAAGGTCGTCTAATAACCCATCAAGTATAAGTTACAACACTTACAATATAACTTGCGACACTTGCAAGTACAACTGATGACACTTCCAATCGGAGGAATAATACATCTCCGTTGGGGATACAATAAAGTACAAATGTAATACATACAATATACAAGTGAATATCTTCTAAAGTTACAAATACATCAACACTCCCTCTTAACTAGGAAGGTACTCTCTTGACACAAGTCATCAATACATATAGGCACAAGTCTTCAATTCTGGAGTTGGATCATCGTCACTGGATCACAAAGCATCATCGTCACTGCTGTTGTACTCATCATCTCGATCACTTGTGCTATCTCATAATTATTCTCGTCATAGGAATTTATACAAAGCCAGCCCTTTTTCATGTTGGTTGTAGGCCTAGCCTCCTCTAGGTCTTCATCATCTTTGGCCATACTGTGGAATCCTCGAGACTGATTATGTGCATCAATAAAACCTTGAAAGAGCATCCGAGCACAAACTATCAGATCTCCAAGGATCTTTTATATGTGATCGTCACAAAACCTCGAGCATCCTATCACAGACTATAGGATCTCCCAGGATATTTTCTATGTGACCACCACCACAAAACCTCGAAAGAGCATCCTAGCACAGACAATAGATCTCCTAGGATATTTTCTATTTGGTTAGGAAAAACCTTAAAAGAGTGTCTTGAAACCTGCAAGAACTCTAAAGAGCATCCCAGGAATTTTACAAGCACATAGCTCAACCTATCAGATCTGCAAGACTGATTACATGCCTCTAGTAGAAAAACCTCGAAAGAGCATTTTAGAACAAACTATAGGATCTCCCAGGATCTTTTCTATGCTACCCATATCAAAACCTCGAAAGAGCATCCGAGCACAAACTATCAGATCTCTCAAGATCTTTTCTATTCTACCTGTACAACCTGTCCACGGCCAACCTGTAGCAAAACCTTGAAAGAGAATATGAGCACGGACTATCAGATCTCCCAGGATCTTTTCCATGCTACCTGTAGAAAAACCTCGAAAGAGCATCCGAGCACAGACTATTGGATCTCTCAAGATATTTTACATGCTACCTATACAATATGTCCGCAAAGTATCATCCTGATGCTCATGATCATACTGATCATCATCATATAGTACATCATATTGATGCACATAATCATCACATGATCATTATGATCATCATCATAGCATCATCCTAATGCATGTCATCTGGACCATCATCCTAATGTTCATCACACATGATCGAACGATCATACAAAGAATTCACCTGATGCATATCATCACACATGATCCAAATGATCATGCAAAGCATCCACCTGATGCATATCATCACCCATGATCCAACTGATCATGCAAACCATCCACCTGATGCATATCATCATATATGATCGTCTTGATCAACATCATGTAGAACATCATCTGGAGCATCGTCCTGATGCTCATCACACAGAGCTTACATGCTTGGAATGGCTCCTGCAAATGTGTCCCATCACTTCTTCCTCGAAGTATTTTCTATCTAAAAGACACCAAGACTCTCTCTGAAGTACTCGAACTTCACTCTGGCTAGTGGTTTGGTCAACACATCTGTAATCTACTCATCTGTCACAACATACATGAGATTCACTTCTCCTCTCTGCACCATATCCCTGATACAGTGATACATGATCTCGATGTGCTTCGACCTGTCATGGAACACCAGGTTCTCAGACAACTTCACACAACTCTGGTTGTCATAGAAGATACAGGTAGCATCCAATGGGAGATCAAATAACTCAGACAGTAGCTTTCTAAGCCATACTGCCTCACAACTGGCTAAACAAGCTATGACATACTCCGCTTCGGCTGTACTCAGTGCTACGCAAGACTGCTTCTTGCTAACCTAAGAGATCACACCTAATCCCATATTGAAGTAGCACCCCAAAGTGCTCTTCCTATCTTCTGCACTACCTGCCCAATATGAATCAACATAACCCTCCAGTTTAAACCTTTGATTTGTATCATACTTGAGTCCATAATCAACCGTACCCTTCAGGTACCTTAGAATATGCTTTACAGCAATTAGGTGAACATGTCTAGGATCCATTAGGAACTGGCTCAATGTGTTCACTGCAAAGAAAATATCTGGTCTCGTGTTCATCAGGTACATCAAGGACCCAATCATCTGACAATCCATTGTGGCATCAATCGACTCTGAAGAAGCATCACACAATAGCTTCAGGTTTGATGCCATAGGTGTGGCCATGGCCTTGCATTCCATCATCCCGAACCGCTTCAGGATCTCTTTTGCATACTTCCCTTGTCCAAGGAAGATTCCATCTACACTCTGCCATACCTCCATACCTAGAAATTAATGCATCATACTGTTATTTTTTCAAAATTTAATACATTATAATCTAGGATCTTAACTGAAAGAACAACATCTACAGCATATCAAGCATAAGAGACAAGAGACAAGAGACACAAAACATTTCACTAGGGAAAACCACGAAGGTGAAAAACCCCGCAACTTCCTCAGAGATAGAATAAGCATCAATACAATGATCACCATGATCAAACCCAAGAGATAGATATCTACAGCAGCATGCTCCTCCTCCACTTGTGCACATCCTCCTATTCTCTCACTAATGAGAAGTGAGTGAACAATAGAACGTGTAAAATGAGAGAGACACACTCTCTATTTATACACTACATCACTTGACCTTTACTCAACTAGGTCAGCCCTAACTTAACCACATAACATAATGCTGACTGGGCTGACCCCCAATAGGGTGGTCTAATAACCCTTTGACCCACATGACTCATACAAGGCCGACCCCAACAAGGTGGTCTAATAACCCATCAAGTATAAGTTATGACACTTACAATATAACTTTTGACACTTACAAGTACATATGACGACACTTCCAATCGGAGGAATAATACATATCCGTTGGAGATACAATAAAGTACAAATGTAATACATACAATACACAAGTGAATATCTTCCAAAGTTACAAATACATCAACACATACCCAAGTCCTTCATCTCGATCTCGGCAGCAAGATTCCTCTTCAAGTCAGCAATAAACCTATCCCTTCCTTCTGGGAGAATCCACGGGCTACAAACCTCGCCTTGTATTTTTTTATGGTTCCATCTGTAGCATGCTTGATCTTATATATCCACTTGGAAGTCACAACAGACTTCCCTTCTGGTCTCGGGACCACATCCCAGACATCATTCTTCATGATCGACTGGTACTCCTTGATCATGGCATCCTTCCATTACTACATCCCAGACCCTGGGAACTTTAGATTCTTCAATATCTTCAATAGAAAGTTTTCTTGAACTTCACTGCTGGAACAAATGTTGTTGTCCTTCTTTTGTAGGTGATTGTATACGATCTTTCCTACAAGTCAAATTCAATTGCATGATTAGAAACTTCTCATATTTTTTCAAAAAACAAATTATTATGCATAAAGACATATGTCATATAGTCAAACAATAGCCAATGCTTCAATACAACATTTATCCATATCCCGTAACTTTCTAGATGCCTTCCATCTCTACTAGAACATTTGTTAAGAGTGTGCACAACTCCCAACATGTTAGCAAAGAGGTTTCATTCTAGATAAGTAGCAATGGAATGTTGTACAGTACCATAGGCCAATTACCCATGACTTGCGTATTAGTAGTATCTTGTTTATTAATGCAACTTTTCTAAAATGAAAAATGTACATCCTAAATCTAGGAACATAAGTATGTACATGAATGAACAACATCATTTAAGTAATAAGAAATGATAATTCATATACTTATCTTTGTTTAGTTGTTGGGTGGACTCCCTCTCAATCTTTGCTTGCTTCCTTGCAGGAACTACTGGAGTGTGCTCCCTCTTGATCTTTTCTTCCTGGATTATCTGTCCTTGAACTTATATCCATCCTGGACCACTATGCATGCTTAAGTGTGCACTAGTGTCATCATTGTGTTATCCTCAAGATCTCATACATAACCATACATACATTAGTATAATCTCAATACTATCAAAACATTATGATCCTAAATAATATTAACATGTATGGTCATGATCATTTCACACACAGGTAATTTATCACAAGCATTAGTATTCAAGGTTTCAGGAAGGACTTCTATTACTCATGCATATTCTTATTTAACCATAGGAATCTTCTAGTTTGTCATATCATTAATCAAACTAAGAAGCATAATATGCATAAACCCATGATTTCCCAAACTTATAACTTCATGAATAATCATTATCAATCATGCCAAATATACTTATATAAGAGATCCTAACACAAGATAGGATTCTCACTTGATATAGGAAAAACATACCTGGATTGTCATGCTTGCTAGTTATGTCTAACATACCCACATAATGTCTTCTTGTTCTTTTCAATGACTTGTGCTAGTAACCTACATATCTCATAAGTTAACCATTGTAGAACCAAATCATACATACCTCATAAGTAGAGATTCTATGTGATCCATGACTATGGATGAGTCTTTGTCTTCATGTCACCATGGTCATATGTTCTTGATCTAGAGAACTTTCTTGATGTACCTTTCATGTTAGCGGACAATATCATCCTCATACAACACCACAGTGCATTAGTACAATCATAAGTGTCATAACCCTAATAAATGAATGTATTCTATCATTCACATCCAATCATACTTTTACTAGGGTGATAAGACAAGTCCAAAATTACTCAAGATTGTACTAACCTCAATAATATGAAGACAAACCTATCATAAACTTAATCATGAAATAGATTTCAAAACATACCTGTATCTCCTCAAGTCATACTTGTCGAGATTGCTTGTAGCATTCTTATGTAAGGCCTTAGCCTCATCTCCCTCTCGAACTGGAACTTCTTCACTTATGCAAGTGTCCAATTCA
The DNA here is from genome assembly GCA_027924585.1 of Larix kaempferi. Classification (NCBI taxonomy): domain Eukaryota; kingdom Viridiplantae; phylum Streptophyta; class Pinopsida; order Pinales; family Pinaceae; genus Larix; species Larix kaempferi. The sequence continues at coordinate 3,808,686 of BSBM01001126.1, forward strand.
TTTTCTTCTAGGATTAATTCAATCCACTTTGATTTGCTGAGACTCGATCTGGAGCTGGATTAGGGTTTGTTAGAGAAACCCTAAAAATTCAAACATTGAATTTCAAACCTTTGAATGGATGAAAAGATGCGCCTTGCTAAGTTGATCAAGCTAGTATACTTCAATTTTGAAATCTCCAAAATTTGACCCCTCAAAATTGCCTTTGAAACTTCTGGATCTTCTAGACAGGATCCCGAACTAGGGTTTGATAAAGCTAAGCCTTCTTCCCAACCAAAAAATTTGATCTTGTGCTCTAAACTTCGATTTTTCTGAGGATCATACATCCGTGGTCATAGATTCCAAAAATTTCAACTTTTTCAAAAACCCTAATTTTCCACCTTACCGATCAAAATCCCGAACTAGGGTTTGATAGATCCCGAGGTTCTACCCAACCAAAAAATTTAATCTTGGTCTCTAAATTTCGTTTTTGATGAGGAAAGAAATCCTATGCTGATACCACTCCAAAATTCCACTTTTGTCAAAAGCCCTAATTTCCCGCAGCAGTGATAAGCCAAAAATGAGAATGCTCAGAATCCAATTCTATTTCACAGAAATATGTGCCTTATTGTTTCTGGTGCATCTCTGAAATTATGAATCCATGGGGTCTGAAACTTTGTCTTGTGGTATCCTAACCTATCATCTTTCCAACCCCATAGGTCTTACCTCAAATGGATTCTCTTCCAGAGAGATATGCCAAATGTCGCAACGTGACATGTTTATGGGATGAAACAATATAGTGAACTTGTACGGAGTGCCACATGTCACTGGTTAAACTTCAGCCTCTGAAAAGTGGACCTGTGAAACTACAGTCTGTGCCTTTACTATCATGTTTTACAGAATTTCATTTGGAACTTCTTATCCCAAGTTGTGACCTTTTTTCCTAGGTCACCTGTTTATGACTGAGATCTGGAAGAGGCGGAAACCCTATATTGTACGGGTCAAAAACAAAAAGTACATCGAATTATATTTTTGTCTTCGGACACAAGGTACATGGGGATGTCATATTCGACTTGTAGAATTTTCAAAACCTGAACCTTCACCAAAATGGATTTATAGCAAAAGTTCGTCGATGAATGGTTTTTGCTATATCAAGCCCTAGCTTCCAATTTGTCGCAAGTGCAACAAGTGTCATAAATGCCATACAATGCCTTCCTTCAGGCTAGCTATGATACCATGTTAGATTTTCATCATTTAATTCAATATGATCTAGGATCTTAATTGAGAGAACAATATGTACATCATATCAAACAAAAAAGACAAGAGACAAGAGACACAAAGAATTTCACTGGGGAAAACCAAGAAGGTGAAAAACCTCGCAACTTCCTGAGAGATAGAATAAGCAACAATACAAGGATCACAAAGATCAAACCCAAAAGATAGAAGTCTCTAGCAGCATACTCCTCCTCCACTTGTGTGCATTCCTCCTCTCTCTCACTAATGCGAAGTGAGTGAGTGTGTGAATGAATCAAATGAGAGAGTCACACTCTCTATTTATACTTTTACTTTCACTTGACCTTTACTCAACTAGGTTGGCCACAACTTAACCACTTAACATAATGCTCACTGGGCCAACCCCACTAGGGTGGTCTAATAAACCTTTAACCCACATGACTCATACAGGTCCAACCCCATCAAGGAGGTCTAATAACCCATCAAGTATAAGTTACGACACTTACAATATAACTTGCGACACTTGCAAGTACAACTGACGACACTTCCAATCGAAGGAATAATACATCTCCGTTGGGGATAAAATAAATTACAAATGTAATACATACAATATACAATTGAATATCTTCCGAAGTTACAAATACATCAACATTCGAAACTATGAATCTGAAATCTCATGTGATGAAGCTTTGTTCTCTTGCTCATCATCACTTCCAAATTATGAATCTGAAATCTTATGTGATGAAGCTTTTCTCTCTTTCTCATCATCACTTCCAAATTCTGAATCTAAAATCTCATGTGATGAAGCTTTGCTCTCTTGACCAAATATGGTGGGAACAAATCCAAGAATGTGAATATCATTCTGAAACATGTGATCCACACCAACTGAGGTAGAATCAGTTCCATGAATGTGCATGTAGTCCTTTGATATCTCCTTTGAACCAACATAGGTGAGATCATAACCAAAGGAACTATGACATGATGATGGTATCTTGGACTTCAAATCAGATACAAGAATTGGAAGGTGGTTTCTTATGATCTCCTTTGAACCAGCAAGGGTGAGATCAAAACAAAAATCACAAAAAGTGCATGAGTCATGAACCCAAGTGAATGATAGAGCCTTCCATATTCGATGAAACTCTAAAAACATGTGCCAATGACCAAATATGAGTCCAAATGAAGCATTTGATCAAGGAAGGCGAATGCATTGCCTCCCAAATCTGATTTTACCTCCAAAATACTATGTAGATCATCATATTGCACATAAACAAGCTCATGGGAACTAGAGATTTCAAAGGTCTCTTCAACTTCTAGAGTAGTAGCTGACATATCTTGCTCAGAATTTGAATTAGAAAATGGATCAATTTCATTAGTGGTGATGGACCATTTTGCAATAGTAGATCTTGATATCAAGTCTTGAATTTTGACTTCATTTTGAACAACTTCATCATGGGATATTATTGAGGCCGAATCATGAATAGAGAGAGCACTGGAGGCAGTACTACTGGGATTATTCTCCAAATGTCTAACATCATCATCTTCCTTCTTTCCAAATAATCTGTCTAATCTTGTCCAGTTATCACTTGGATGTTCTGCAGGATCAATTAGGTATTCCATATTGGAAAAATAGCAGTACATATTGTTGTTGAGGCTCTGTCACAATCATCTAGCCAATCTTCTTCCTCTTCATAGGAAGCAAAATATCTCTTAACGTCAATACACATATTGAAAGTACCATATCTCTTCAAGTATGATGTCATCTTTGGTTTCCATTCTTCATAGTTGTATGAAGAGAGAGAAGGAAATGCTTTCAGATCCATGGAATATGTTGTTCAATTCAAATCTACTGCTGCAACTGCAGAAGACATCAAAACTATTGCAACTACAGAAGACATCAAAACTACTACAAATATAGGAAACTGCTGCAACTACAGAGAACTTCAAATAACCTACAAAAAAAATGGAGATCCATAGTAGCTGCTGAGTTTGAATATGTTGAAGATAGATTCGAATGATGGAGATAACCTGCAAAACAATGAGAATTATGAAATGGAGATCTGCTGCAATTTGTATTGAACATTTCCTTAGGACATTGAGCACATATGACTAAGTCCTTCACACCTGGATAGACCTCACTGGATTGCTCCAGTGAAATTAAGTAAATAGCACCAGGATTTGCTGTGGAAACTTAGAGGCTTCTAGTGCTCAAAGAAAGACAGATGCTCGAAGAATTGTTGCAACTGCTGCAATGGCTGCAACTGCTATTGCTACAATTTGAATAGTTGTTGTCATCTCTGATACCATGTGATATTTTAGGAATAGGATCACTCAACAGTAGCAGACCTCACTAGAATTCACTCATGAAGTGCAGAAAGAAGAAGAAGAAATGTTGAATCAATAATCACTCATTACACAGAAAATGGAGAAAAATTGATGTATCATACATCAGCTGTAAGCTGGGACTCTGTAAAATGAATAATAATTGAATACAATCAAATGGATTTGAATTCCTCAAAGTTCATTTGAATTCTCCTCAAGGTGTGGCTTGGATAGCATTGGAGACATAATCCAAACCAGTGGCAATAGTCATAAATGTCAAATAGTCAATTGAATGAGTCTAACTAAGTGCATGGGCACTGATGTAGGGAAGGAGACTCCAATGTGGGCACATGAGGAGCTCTCAGTAGTCAGTAGAGCTCAAATAGTCTCAGTAGGTTCCTATCTAAGTGCTTCTATCAGTTAACTGATCAATTAGCCCCTGAATCAAGGAACTGAGTCATCAACCACCCAACTAACTGAAGTAAATCCTAAATAGGTGGAATAAGGCGCACTTGTGCTCCAGTGATGAAAACAAAGGCGCATCAATGGCTAGGAGTGTGAATATGCTCACATAAGATCCAAAGAGATGATGTAAACCTCACAATGAAATAATTTAGGAATAACAGAAGAAGAATAGAGCAGAAGAACATAGATCCAAAGGAGCTCAGATAGAGGCAGAATAATTACACATTTTACATTAATATGAATAGTAAACAGGTAAATATATAATGCTCAAGATTCGAATACACTAGGTGTGATTTGAATTAGCCTGCATGGACAGATCCAAAATCAGTGGATTGTCATCAAGTCATAACTAGGAGTCCAACTCATCATGAGCGAAGTCATCAATGCATAAGTAATAGTCAAACTGAGTCTAACTGAATGTGGTAGGTGTAACTGGCACATGGAAGCACTGATGTAGTGAAGGAGGCTCAGTGGAGGGCGCTCATGGATCTAACTAGAGTCAGAACAGCCTATCTAGTCACACTGGAGGTCCATCGGAGTGATAAGGTCAGTAAAGAGTGAGTCAAGCCTAAAATTAGGGAGAGAACTCTTGTTAATTGAACATAACTAGACTGGTAGGTGAAGAAGTGCACCTCTCTCATGTAGTAAGTGAAAGGAGGGCACACTAGGAACTAGGAGGGATGAAACTCATCAGGAAGAAGCTCCAGGGGCTAGCTAACTGAGGGCTAGGTGATGGGACTGATGACTATAAATGCATGCAAAATGCATGCAAACCCTAAAAGATTGAAAATGAAAATGACTGAAAAGCTAGTAGGACTAGGATGGAGTATAGGAATATCCTAACACCCCTCCTTAGGACTAGGATGGATTATAGGAATATCCTAACACACCCCCCCTTAATCCATCCTGGGCCCTGGTAACTAGGACCAAAGGTCACCCATACAATCAAGTAAGATATAAAAATAAAGAATTGTCCATAAACCAAGGAAATGGAGAAAACCTCATGGGAAAAATACCCCCCCTCAAAAGAACAGTAAATAATTCAAAGAACCATCATACTAAGCAGAAAAGAAGAAAGCTTTCATCAGTGAAAACTTCTGCAAAAAACTTGACAAGTTGATCCCCTGTAGGATTCCAAAACAGGTGCTAGATGTGGATCTAGTCTTCTGATGTGCATTCCACTGTGTAGAGGATGGATTGGACGAATCAAGTCTCTCAGGAATTCTTTCTGCAACTGGAGAGAATGGAACATGAGGGGTCTTCCCATGTGATGGAAGAGAGAACCACATCATCATGTTGCATCTCTCATGGAGAGGTGGATGGCATAATGCAAGGTTGGCATGATGTTGAATTCTGGTAGTTCGGTGAACAGATGAATCCTCAACTGTGTTCTCAGTAGTAGCAAGGACTGTGTGAGCCCATATTGACCTCAAATCTAGACTGAGAATAGGTGTTGGTTCTGGATCTAAATCTTTTTGAACTATTATCTCAACATCAAGATCTTGATCTTCTTCTTCATCAGAAGAGTCACTCTGATCTTGATCAGAATCTGCAAGAATAGTCGGAGAGAAGGGCATGAAGTGAGAGAACTCATATGCCTTAGACGCATGATTAGCAACCCCATTCACTATAATCTTTCCAGTGGAGATCTCTGTAATCTCTATTGTGTTTGGACCAAAAGTTAATTGCTTTGGTGATCCTGTATGAGTCATCTGATATACTGATAACAAATTAGCTGTTAGAGAAGGAACAAATAAAACATTTTTGAACTTACCATGCTACATATTTACTGTACCCAATCCTTTGGCAAAAATCTTATAGTTGTCTCCCATGTGAATGGCAGGCCCATCTTTGAGATCTAAAGAGGAGAAAGATTCTTCATAGGAAACCATGTGGTTGGAGGCTCCATAATCTATGAGGAGGGCTTGTGATTTTGAAAAACTAGCCATCAATGCATGGCAATCATCAGATCCACTTCTAGGATCAGACATCTTTGCTTCTTTTGGAACAACAATTTTGTTTTGTTCAAGAAGCTTGGTCAGTAGGTCTATTTTCTTGTGCATGCAAGATTTCTCAGGATGGTTTCCTCTCTTTCAGTAGGAGCAATTAGGTCTCTTGTGTTTGTCACTTTTGGATTTAGATGGGTTCTTGTCCTTGTCTTTTTTCCTCCCCTTTGCATTCGCTCCACTTGCTTCTCTAGCTAGAAGAGATAGATCTTTGGAGGCCTTAATGGCACCCATTTGAATCAGTTTGTCCTCTTTTTGAATGAGAACTTCAGAAAAGTATTTTAAGGTGGGAAACTTCCATCCAGGGATCGACATTCGAACAGAATGAAAAGTAGATACAAAGACATAAAATTGAGATCCAAGTTTTCTCAAAATGGATATCACCAATTGCTCATCACTTTTAGTGATGCCACAATGTTTGCATTGTAAAACCAAATTCTGAAATTTTGAGATGAATGCTTGAATGCTCTTGAAAATGCTAGGTTGTAGGGAAACCAATTCACTTTTGAGAGTATAGCCTCTTAGCCCATCTTGTTTTCCAAAGAGACTACCCAATTTTGTCCATAACTCATTTGGAGACTTCAATCCTTCAACATGAAACAACAGATCTTCTGACATATGAAGGCATATGAATCCAAAAGCTTCATCCATTCTATATGGATGCTTGATTCTCTCTACAGCTTGATGTGGTATGGCATCTTTTTCAAATACTATTCGATTTAGCTGTCTATTATGCAAGTGTAATATCATCCTACCCTTCCTTTCAAAGTAATTGAAGGGAGTGAGAATCATAGGAGAAGAAGGAGCATTTGAATTGCTCATCTTGACTGCTGGAATGAGTGCAAAAGGAAATTGTTGATACTGTTGGAACTTCCAAATACCTGCAAAAAAAAATCTCAAGAATGGAGGTAGAATATACTCTCAAATGGCTCTAATACCATGTGAATATGCTCACAGAAGATCCAAAGAGATGATGTAAACCTCACAATGAAAGAATTTAGGAATAACAGAAGAAGAATAGAGCAAAAGAACATAGATCCAAAGGAGCTTAGATAGCGACAAAATAATTACACATGTTACATTAATCTGAATAGTAAACAGGTAAATATACAATGCTCAGGATTCGAATACACTAGGTGTGATTCGAATTAGCCTGCATGGACAGATCCATAATCAGTGGAGTGTCATCAAGTCATAACTAGGAGTCCAACTCATCATCAGTGAAGTCATCAATGCACAAGTAATAGTCAACCAATAATCAAACTGAGTCTAACTGAATGTGGTAGGTGTAACTGGCACATGGAAGCACTGATGTAGTGAAGGAGGCTCAGTAGAGGGCGCTCATGGAGTGAACTGGAGTCAGAACAGCCTATCTAGTCACACTGGAGGTCCATCGGAGTGATAAGGTCAGTAAAGAGTGAATCAAGCCTAAAATCAAGGAGAGAACTCTTGTTAACTGAACATAACTGGACTGGTAGGTGAAGAAGTGTGCCTCTCTCATGCAGTAAGTGAAAGGAGGGCGCACTAGGCACTAGGAGGGTTGAAACTCATCAGGAAGAAGCTCTGGGGGCTAGCTAACTGAGGGATAGGTTTTGGGACTGATGACTGGAAATGCATGCAAACCCTAAAAGACTGAAAATGAAAATGACTAAAAAGCTAGTAGGACTAGGATGGAGTATAGGAATATCCTAACACCCCCCTTAAGACTAGGATGGAGTATAGGAATATCCTAACAAGGAGGGATAAAACTGAGCAGAAACAGGCTCCTCGGGGATGAAAAATAAGGAATAGGTGTTGGGAGACCGCCATACTGATGAATGGATGCATGCAATTGCATGCTGATGTATGGATGCATGCATAATTGCTTGCAGGCATGCAAAATACAAAAATGATGGTGAGAATATTCCAACATTAGAAAGGGGCTTTTTTCTGGTGAAATAGAAGCTGGAGACATTTTGTAAGAGAACTAATTTTATACTAATGAGAAAGACCTATTTTCTAGGTAAAGCTTGCATGGATTTTTGTGTGGAATGTTTTGGATAACATATCAGAATTATTTATTCATGTGTCCATACTCATGCTGTGAGATCTTTCTAACTTTATTGAATTATTTTGATGGTAATGAATGATTTTACTTGTCTATGCAAATGTCTATGTGATATAAGAGTAATAAATGGATCTAAATATTATCAAAGCTATCTTTGTATATTTATGCTATGAATGTAAATACTTTATCTAAATAGATATATGTTGGATTTGTATAAGCATTCTTAGGTATTACTCTCATTAAAACTCGCTCCTTGCAAGGATAGATTATTTAAGTTAGAATAGGGCTAGATGATTGATAATGTAGAAGTGATAAGATGAGAGGTAAGAACCCATGCATCACGTGTGAGACTTCTGGCTGTCAATTATAGGTTATGCATCAATTAGATTAGAAGCACTTGCATACTCATAATTTAAACATAAAATATAAACGGTGGGCCCGGCCGCAACTGGAAAATTCAACAAACATATCTACGGTAGACAAACCGTTAACTGGACAGATTCTCTTTTCCAAACAGTGAATGGTCTAATTGGGATTATTCAGTGGGGAGAATCTCTACTTTCGATGCTAGGATTTTTCGGGCATCAACACAACCTTGACAGATTACTTTGGAAAATTTGATGTTGGGCACCCCTATGAACATGTTCTTCTCATGCAATTTGGAAAGATACTTGTAGTTAAGGTGGCCAAATATCTCATGCCATAGTTTGCTTGCTTCATTTCCATAAGTGAGGAGAGAAGAGGGTGATGCAAAAGGAACAAAGTGAGAAAACTTGCCTTAGGAGAATTTTGAGGTAAAAAATGAGCCTTAAAACAAAAAATGTAATATCAAAATCAACTTTTAAAGAACCAATCACATTATAGAGGATGACATAATCTATAATAGTTGAGGTGGCATTGGTTGAGTTAAAGATGCTTATTTGTCAAATTCTAAATAGTGAATGAAAACCCATAGTTAACCATATCAATGTTGTAAGTAAAGTACTCATAATGAAAATAGTACTCTTAGATTACTTTTGAATATAATATAAATGTACTAAAGTACCTTAAAGTACTTAGAAAAAAAATATTATTTATGTGTCAATATAAAATAAATAAATTACAAATACCAAAAAAGTGAATTCTCTATTCAAAATCAAAACTATAAAATTACTTTTCAATATATAACATCTATCTTTAAATAATAAATTATTAATACTAAAAAAATTTAAATTTCTATTCAAAATCATATAAATAATTTACATTATATAATATATAATTTTAAAACTTTATTTAAATAAATTATAATATATAGATAAATTTACAATATAATGATAATGTATAATTTATTGCACCGAGTGAAACGAGGTGCTCTACAGCCCAGTATGGGGGAGATGTTGTAACGTGTGTGATTTAACGTTTGTGATGTAACAAAATAATTAAAACAATTCATGTCCGCTCATAAAATAAAAAAAATTATGGAAAGTATTTTAAAAAATCCATGTTGGATCATAAAATAAAATACTATGAACAGTAATTAAAAAATTGATGTTCGTTTATAAAATAAAAACTTAAAACTTAAACTTGGATCTATCAATCAAGAGAGATCAAATTTCTTGAGTTTAAATTTAAAAAAAGAAATACACCTCAAGAAATTGGATCCCTCTCGGTGCTTGATAGATACGGGTTTAAGATGGATCTATGATGGTAATAATTTACAATTTATTGATGAAGTTTTAAAATCTTAGTAAAATACGTACTATTCAACTAAAATCAAAATATGTATATAATATATAATTTTTAAAAAAAATAAACTTTAAAAACCTTATTGAATACCTACCATTATGTCTTAATGTTTGGCATAATTGATAGCATATTTAAACTTTTAAAACCTTTGGGATTTAAACTTTTTAAACCTTATGTTATGGATACAGGATTCTTTTTTTTAGTGGAAAATAGTCGCACTACTGATATTCATTAAAAACGAATCAAATAGTACAAAATAACATAAATCTTGTACAGACTTATGTGCTCAAAAAGCCATCAGTGATCAGCATCATCCATCAATGTTCTACAATTGTTCATACATAACAGCAAAAATGCAAAAAGCATGGATATATGATTTTTGTCACAGCTAATATTGGTCAAATATGTTGACCATTCCCTTGTCATGGCTTTGATTTTCAATGAATTCTTCCCAGTAGACATAGCCTTCATCTCCTCCGTGTGCCTCCTTAGAGAGGTTATCTGCAGCCATGTTGAATTGCCAACAAATATGTTCAAAAGTAATATCTTTAAAGAGTTTGATTCTTTCACAAACTCTGCTACACCACTGTTGTAGGGAAATGATATTTAATTGATAATATTTGAGATCCCACTTTATCGTCACCCTAGAGTCACCAAAAACCTTCATCACCTGTAAACCCATGATTGCAGCAACAGTAATTACACACCATAAGCCAAGTAATTATGCTTTAGTGTTTGTTCCTTTCCCACAATTCATCCTGAGTGTGAAATAGCATTCTTTGTTGATATAAATCACACCGCCAACAACACAAGCTCCATCTAATGCCAAACCATCAAAGAAACCAACCGGTTTACGGAAAGGAAAACTGAAAGTTCCAAGATGTCTAGTATTATGTTGTCCTGCATTATAATTATAATCCTTTAATAATACCAATAACCTGTTGAAAGAGGAATAAATATTGGGTGTAATATCTTCAAACAAAGCCTTATTTCTAACCCACCAAATATGCCAAGAAAGAAGAACTGGAAGATGTGGTATGTTCCTCCAATACTTGTGCCATGTATAGACATTGGCCACAAAAAATTCCAAATCCCAAGTCTGATCCAGCTGTAGGTGAGATATGATCATTTGGCACAGGGTTCTTGTAAACTCACACTCTACCAAAATATGTTGTGAGGTTTCAATGTTATTTCTGCAAAGATAACATAAACTTGGTCCAACCCATCCTCGCTTGATAAGATTTTCCCAAGTCTTCAAACTTCCCTGTAATGCATGCCACATAAAAAATTGTACCTTCAGTGGGATTTTCCACTTCCAAATAGCCTTGAACCACCAGTTTGTAGGATACATACCACTGTGTGTGATAATTGCTTGAAATGCTAGATTTGCAGTAATAATTCCTTTTGCCTTATTTTTTTCCCAAATAATGCTATCATTCTCATCTATGAGTATGCACCCAACAGAGTTGAGTTTTCCAATATAGAGTTTCCATTCAATATCCTCATACCCATCCAGCCCCAGTTCCATAGTTGTAATCTAGTAAGTATTGCAGGATCTATAATTAGTTCTTTTTATCTTATTAAGTGTGGCATAATCAAAACGATGCAAGGTTTTGATAATTTATCCTGAAAGAGTGTATTCTGCATCCAAACCCACAATTGGGTCAATTCCTACCAAAATGTTTTTTTCCATTCCCTACCTTCGAGACTAAATCATTAGCCATCATATTATGAACTTTTATGAAACCAGCCCAAATAGGTGATGCACCCCTAATTTTTTTAAAAGGATACCTAATCCAACTATACACATCCATCTTGATATATTTGACCTTGATCAATTCATCCCACAAAGTAGATCCAAAAATCCCTCTCCAAAAGCTTTTCATCCTCAGAGCACAGTTGAAATAAGACAGATTTCTAATGCCCCATCCTCTACCACTTTCAATACGGGCAATTTGATCCCAACAAGCCATCACCATGATGTTGTTTGACACCCCCCCAGACCAAAGAAAATTGAAAATAAATTTCTAATGCAATTTATGATAAAGCATGGGATCTGCAGCAGAGAAAACCAATAAACAAGTATACATGTAAGCACTGATTTAATAAGAGTAAGCCTTCCACCAATCGACAAAAGTTTGTAAGTCCGATGGTTAATCTTTTTTTCCACCTTTTCAACAAGCCACATCCAGTCATTTCTTCTGTAAGTGCTAGGCTTAAGGAAATAGCTAAGGTATTTAAAACTATCCTCCAAGTTGCAGAAGTTGTAAGGAATCAAACTTTTATATAGACTCAGTTTATGTGCATCAATTCCATAATGGTATATATTGGATTTCCTTCTATTGACTGACATACCTGAAGATTCACAAAAAGTATTGATGATAGAGCTATACTATTACCATTCCATCTCTGATTCTAACCCAACAATAAGCACATCATCCACAAAAAGGGAAAGAGTATGTGATAAATTTTCAGATAAAGTAATACCTTTGATAGTTCCAACAGTTTTTGCTTCCTTAATCAACCTGCTGAGGCCTTCAATGATTAGGAGAAAGATTAATGGTGATAGAGGACATCCCTGCCTCACACCTCTATAAATTTTGAAAAACTTTGAGGGTGCACCATTGACCAAACCATATATGTTAGTTGTTGTGACACAAGTCATAATCCATCTCTGAAACAAAGGAAGGATACTTATTTGAATAAGAATCAAACGCAAGAAATCCCAGTCAATTTTGTCATATGCCTTTTCCAAATCAATTTTCAACATTAATGCAGCCAACTTCCTTGATTTCACAGTATAAATAACCTCCTGAGTAATGCCAATGGCATCCAAAATCTGTCTATCTTGCAAAAAAACAAATTGTTCTCTAGAGATGTGCTGTGATAATATGGGTTTAAGCCTTACAGCAATAATCTCTTTGATATTATTTTGTATGCCAAGTTACACAAAGCTATAGACCTAAAATCTCCAAATGTGGTTGGCTTACCAACTTTGGGGATTAAAGTTAAGAAAGTAGAATTAAGACTGTTTGGTATATATCCCTCCAATCTTGAAAATTCAATCATTTCCAAAACGTCATGTCCCATGACATCAAAAAACTCTAGAAAGAGCTCAATTGTCCACCCATTAGGGCCAGGGATTTTGTTCTTGGCAAACCTTTTCAAAATCATCTCAATCTCCTGAAGGGTGACTTATTTACACAATTCTGTAGCAATGTTCTCTTACACCATAACAGGATACAATCTGGCCACCTTAAACTGATTATTGAGACTAAGATTTTCAGTGACACTGTAAGCCTTATTGAACTGTTCTTTAGCATTAGGTAATAAATGAATATATTATTTTATTTTAGTATATGATATATAATTTTAAATCCATAAATATGTGATATATGTGGAATAATTACTATTATATAATATATAACTTTACTTTTAATAATATTAATATAAATGGGATAAGTTTTATGAGATACAAGATAATAAAAATATATATATAAATAAATTTGTAAAAGATATAAATAAAAACAAATGAAAAATAAATGTGTTGAATATTAAATGAATACATAAAATAAATACTTTGTTATCTAAATTATAGATATGTAATATCAATATAGATATATAAGTTAATTAAGTATTTTATAAATAAAAATAGATTTAAATAATGTAGATATTTATGTAAATAGATTATTAGTATTTAAATAATGTTAATATTTATATAAATAAATTATTAAGTTTTAGTTTTAATAAATTTAAGTTAGATTTATATAATAGTCAGTCAACATATTTTATAAATATTGAAATATAAGTTGGATTTATATGACCATATGACTGATTTTTATTTTTAATGAATATAAGTTAAATTTATATAATTAATATATATTTTAAAAGAAATAACAATTTATTTATATAAATTTAATTTATGTTTAAAATTCAAAATTCAAAATTTTACATGTTATTATAATCATATTTTGAATATTGAATAAGTTATATTTCCAAATTCCAAATAATATACTTTATTTTATTGTATGAGTACATTATTTTTTACTTTATAAGTACATTCATAAACATTATATTCAAAAGAAATTTATGTATTCAAGAATAATACTTTTAGTCACATCAAAGAATGATTTTTTTATTGATTTTGTTTTAGAGATCTTTTAAATTTAACTTAACCATAGTTACATTGATTGTAGTGTCAAATGTGAGTTGTGAATATACCTCCCCCACAAAATGTCTAACTTGTAATATTTAAATATTATATCTCTTAGAAAGCCCATTTTAGACCTAAAAATTCTCCTAATGTAGACTTTAGAGCTATGATCAGCAATTCCTATGGAAACAACTCTACCTGTGGAAATATTAGAAATTTCCACATCATTAGGGGTGAAGATGGTCTTTTAGGAGACCCAATATGAGTCATCTGATAAACTGACAACATGTTGGTAGCAAGACCTGGGACAAACAAAACATTAGTGAAAGAACCATGATATAGATCAATTATTCCTTTATCCTTGGAAGCAGCTTTAGAGTCATCTCCCAACACAATTTTTGGACCACCAAAAGAATCAAGACAGAAAAAAGACTCTCTTGTGGACACCATATGTTTGGATGCTCCAAAATCTACGATGAAAGAGGAATATTTTTATGTGTTGGCCATCAAAGCATGAACTCTCTCGAACCTCTCTCTTACTTCTTTGCTCCATCTGGAAGAGTGATGTTATTCTTATCAAGAAGTTGAACCATCATGTCAATGGTCTTTTTCATGTAGGAAATATCAGGATGAAAGCCCTTATTGAAGTATGCGCACTTGCTCTTCTCTTTATTCTTCTGTGGATTGTTCTTCGATCTTGTGGAGTCCTCCTGTGTTTTTTGCTTCTCTTTATTCTAATCTAGTGGCTTTTGGAATTAGCCTTATTCTTTCCTTTTGAATTCTTTGAATCTCTAGAAGCCAAATCATGATCTTTTGATCGATTTATGGATCCCATCAAGTTCAACTTGTCTTGCTCCTAAGTGACTAATTCCATGAATTTTTGTCTGTGAAGGAATCTTCCAGATTCGAACTATAAGCTTTGTAGCATGGAAGGTCAAAACAAAGATTGAGTAATCAGGGTCCAATTTTCAAAGAATGGCTAGTATTAATTGCTCATCTTTCTTCTCAATTTGACATTGTTTTATCTAAAGAACACGTGACTTGAACTTGGAGAAGTAGTCTTGTAGGGTCTCAAAATTGCTTGGACTCAATGAAACAAGTTCATTCTCCAGTTTTTGGCCCCTCAATTCATCAGTCTTACCAAATAAATATTGGAGTTTGACCCAAACTTCATTAAGAGTGGTAATACCATCTATATGGAAAAAAAATCCCTATAAGTACTGAGACACAAGAGACCACAAGCCTCCTATCTTTTGTTATGCCACTTAGCCTTCTCAATGACTGCAGTAGGCTCAAGATCAGTAGCCATAGTCACTCTGTAGAGGCATTTGCTCCTCAACGGAATATCCATATGTGCCTTCCAATGAAAATAATTGAATGGAGTCAAGATGATTTGTTGTGATTTTTCCATGGCTTCACTGAAATGTGCCCCTGTGATGTTGGATTGCACTCCTCTAAGACTACATTGCGCCCTCTCAGATACTGGTTCGATCCTATAGAAAAATAGAAGGAGAATTCTATTTCTAATTGAGCTCTAATACAATATGAAAATTAATTCATAGACTGATCTTGCAAAGAAAACAATTACTCTCACGAATTGTCTTGCAAAAACTAGTCAAAGATCACATAAAACAATGATGAATTTGATGCACACAATAAAATTTTATTGAATAAGAGTACATCAACAAACTTGGGCTATGTAATGGCTTTCCAAATACATAATTACATTAGAGATTTGAAATCCAAAGAAGGCATTCAAATTATCCTCACAAACGAAGGCTTACTAAAATGGTGAAAAAAAACCCCTAGGTTACTAAATTACTCCTAAGGCTCATGAATTGGAAAAAGTAGTGTTTTGAGGTGTTGAGTGATGGAAAAGTAACAAAATCATGGCTTTTGGAGAGAATAAAAACAAGGAGGGCGAATTGTCCAAAAAGATCATGTTTCTAAGTCAACTAGTTTTACCTTTTCCACTAAAAGCATAAAAAAGTAGGATAAAGAAGGAAGGCACCCTTCTATTCTAGGAATAGTAAGAAATATCATAGAATCATAGAAAAACTTATCCATATTATTTTCAAGTGCATCCTAGTTTTTCATGATGGAATATGGAGGCATAAGAAGCCAAAATTAGGCCAACTACCTAGTCGACACCTATGAAATTAATCAAAGATGACTAATAAAATATATCCCAAGTATGGAATGGGTTTTTAATATTCTAACATTTGGGATTAGAATATTTCAAACCCCTTTGGATAAGGAATGTTTCCCATCGCTCTGTTTACCATGATCCATTTTTTTCAAAACACTTGAGCCATCACTTGCATTTGTTATTATTATGGCCAACAGTAAACCCAGCTACGTCAATTCTTGGCTAGCTACAAGATATGAAGCCTTAATATTGCCTAAAAGCCTCAATACTTTGCCTGATGGGTAGATGAAACACCTTCCAAATTTTAGTGTTAATGGACCAATTACAACATATACACACATCATTGTGTTCCAAGACTACATTGATGGTTTCATAATAGATCATGAGGATGTTCTCATATGCATTTTTGTAAATTCCTTGGAAAGAGGTGCTTGATCTTGGTTCAAGCATTTGACAACCATCTCTATATCCACTTGGAAACAACTACATGATGCCTTCATGTGTCGATGGGGAAAGAGGAAAGATCCTATGGGTCTCTTAAAATCCTTTTATTCTTTTAAAATATACAATGGTGAAAGTGTGGTTGCATTTAGGGTTACATTTCTCAAAATCTATCATGAAATTCCTAAGAATGTAAGGTTGTCAGAGGTGGATGCTATGACGGTTTTTATTGCTTCCCATGATTTTCATTTCTCATCACATCTTGAAGAAAAACAATCCCTACATTTGAACTCTATGATTGATGATTACTTAGAGCTAGAACATAAAATGCATATTGTTGAACTGTTGGCCTCCTCATATCATCCTTTCAAAGTAAATGGAAGTGACAAAGAATATGAATATGGAATGCATGTTTCAAGCCAATTTAAGACTTACTCACATGAGGGTATGCCAACATTGTCATAATCCAAACATGGAAGGGAAACATGTGAATTTCCACGCAATTTGAAAAATCAACTATTAAATGAGTTTTTAATGTTCGTTGAACAGATGGAGAAACATTCTCAAATTGTTAATCCATTAGGTCTTATTGAAGTGGATATTTCAGTACATGTTGAAAAACATATTCAGGAGGATGCAAGAAATGAAAATGACAAATGGAAACCTATAGGTTATGAAGTAAGTGATTCACTCGAGCATCCCTCTTCTCCATTAAAAGGCATTGTTGTAAATGAATATTCATAAAATTATAAGGTTGCTTTAGAGGATAGGGACCTTGAAGATAACATTTTTCATCATGTGGATTTTGAAGGGCATGAGTTTATTGATGAATTTTTTTTATTTTTGGCATAATAGCATTGCTAATGAGAGTAATTTTCAGCCTCCATTTCTTTTGGCTGAAAATGAGATGAAAAGGAAATATTTATTCTCCATGAACATTTGAATTCTCATAGAAGCAATGAAAAAGATGGAAAATTGGTTTTATGTGAGAACGATCATTGCAAAAATATAATGATTTCATATTATCCAAAGCACAAATATTTAGAGCTTCAATATGAACATGATCAAGAAGATGGAATAGATAAAAAAGCGTTGAGGGTATAGCTTGGGATCCGTGGAATATACAGATTTGGTATCCAACGGTGAATCTAATTTTCTTTCTGCACTTACTGTAATTTTTAAACATGTGAAGAGAAGCAAAGAATGCATATTATTTTAATTAAAATATAGATTACACCGCAGCATTCACACATAATACACAGAGATTTACCCTCGAAACCCTTGACCGATAAAAACCAGCAAACCTTGGATCCAACGCTCATATTTTTCTCATTATCATTATGAATCACTCACAATACAATATAGGTATTCTGTAGCATCCAATACCCTAATCCATGAACCCGGATTAGAAAATAAACCCCAATCCCTTAACTGACATTCAATTACATATTTTTAGAAAATTCCCAAAAAAAAATTGAATACATCCCAAAACAATTTGGCGCTCAGAGGAATGGAAATGACCTAATGGGAACTTCTATCATCTGCTTCGTGGAAGGGGGAGTGCGTCGGTACACCCCCCCTCTCTCTTACCCCCCTGATCCAGTTCCATGCACAGTTCCCAACGCAAATGGAAGAGCACTAGATGGAGGGGATTGACCACTACAATGTCAAACATGCATCCTCCCCCCCCGCCCCACACACATGCAATGAATATAACATATACTCAACATTATCCCACTTGTTTTTTTCTTTGAATACAAGGGGTAGAATAATTTATTGAATCAGTGATCCAAAGCATGAATTCCCATTGCTCCTTTACATCAAGAGAACTTCTTAGTGATCATATATTTTGTCAATGATCTGCAGCATTCTTCAAAGTGTCGACTTTCTCTAGTAACACCTTCTTGCTTTCAACCATGTCTCTTACAAAGTGAAATTGCACATCAATATGATTCATTCGTGAGTGATAATCAGGGTTCTTTGCTTGGAATATTGCACTCTAATTGTTACAATCTATTCTTACAGCTTGTTGTTCAAACCCAATGTCCGAACATAATCTCTACAACCATACAACCTCTTTAATTGCATGAGTGGTTGCCATGTATTCATATTTTGTAGTTGATAGTGCCACTACAACCTATCTCTTACTCATCCAACTAATAGCACCTCCAAATAGGTTAAATACAGACCCACTTGTATATCTTCTACGAGACAGATCTCCAGCCCAGTCAACATCAACAAAGGCATGTGCATTCAACACTCTGTCATGTTCAGTTCTTCCTTGGTAACAAATTGCACTATATTTTGTTCCACACAAATACATGAACACCCTCTTCACAACTGTCCAATGTTCCTTTCCTGGTTTTGACATATACCTGCTCAAAACTCCCACTGCATGGGAAATCTCTAGTCTAGTGCATATCATGGCATACATCCAACTTCCAACTGCACTAGCATAAGGAACATGGGACATGTATTTTTTTTCTCCGTATGTCTCGGGACACTATTCTGCAGATAATATTACACCTACATGAATAAAGAAAATTATTGGTTTACATTCCTGCATATTAAACCTGTGTAGTATTGTTTCTACATATTTTCTCTGGTTAAGCCATAGTTTCATTTATGTATTGTTTCTCTTGATCTCCATCCCCAAGATGAAATTAGAAGCATCGAGATGCTTCATGTCAAACTTGGAGGATAGCTGTGTTTTATTCTCCTTAATAACCTTCATGTTATTTCCAACCAACATGTCATCAACATACAACACTACATAAATAAAATTTTCCCCAACCTGTTTGCAATAGACACAATGATCAGCTTTGCTTCTCACAAATCCAAGTCCCAATATGTGTGTGTCAAAATTATGGTACCGCATCCTTGGAGACTGTTTTAGACCATAAAGGGAATTCTTCATCTTGCAATCCTTCTTACCCCTTACAGTAAATCCTTCAGGTTGCTTCATGTAGATTTCTTCTTTTAGGTCCCCGTGTAGGAACATTTTCTTCACATCCATCTGCTCTATTTCAAGATCAAAAGCAGTAGAAATTGCAAGAAGGAATCTAATAGAGGTTAATTTTTCAATAGAAGAAAATATTTTACCAAAATCAATTCCCTCTACCTAAGAATATCCCTTTTCTACCAAGAGGGATTTGTATTTCTCAACTTTACCATCTGCATTCAACTTCTTTTTAAACAACCATTTGTTGCCAACAAATTTTCTTTCATATAGTAACTAAACTATGTCCCAGGATTCATTTTTGTCCAAGACATCCATTTCTTCATCCATGGCCTTCTTCCAGAGATCACTATCCTTTGAATCAATAGATTCCTTCACATTTCTAGGATCATCATCAGTAATAGATAAAGAAAAAATAGACCAAAATTAAAGAGGGGAATACCTTTCTGGTTTCCTTCTTTCTCGAGATGATCTCCCCAAAAATGGGGTATGAGGTTCTTCTTCTTCTTCTTCTGATTCAGCTTCTTCTGTTGAGTCAAATTCAATATTCATATTCCAACTAGAACTCTATTTTCTCTGGTTCCTTTTCCGTTAGAGTCACTTCCTATCTGGAAAATTCTTTGACCTCTCTAAACACAACAACATGACTATAAACAGTCTTCTTAGTTTCAGGATTCAAAATCTTAAAACCTTTCATACCATCTTTATAGCCAATAATGATACATTTTTTAGCTTTGTTATCCAACTTGCTCCTTTTCTCCTTTGGAACATGTGCATAAGCATCACAGCCAAAAACATTTAGATGCGTAATAGAGGGTTGCTTACTATTCCATACCTCTTGTTGATTTTTGTCAACCAATGCTGATATGAGTGATTGATTTACCAAGTAACATGTTGTCTCCACTACTTCTGCCCATAATTCTTGTCCTATCCCAGCACTGCTTAGCATGCTCCTTACCTTTTCCGTCAGCATCCTATTCATCCTTTCAACAACACCATTAGTTTGAGGTGTGGATGGAGTATTATTCTGCCTTTCTATACTGCATTTCTTACAGAATTCCTTGAATTCATTCCCACGGAAATCTCCACCGTTATCTATCCTCAACACCTTTATTTTCTTTTATGTTTGATTTTCTACAAGAGCCTTAAATTCTTTAAACTTAGCAAATATTTCAGATTTATTTCGAAGGAAATAAATCCATGTGTTCCTTCAAAAATTATCTATAAATGAAACATAATACACTGATCTACCTAGTGATGGAACATGTACATGTCCAAACACATCACTATGTATTAATTCTAAAATTCCCTTTGCTCTTGTAGCACCAGATGCAAGTCTTACTCAATTCTATTTTCCATATATGCAAGGTTCACATAAATCAAAATCTAGAGTGCAATTAGTAATATATTCAACCATACCTTTACCTTGTAATGCTCGAAGGCCATTTTCTCTGATATGCCCCAATATTTGATGCCATAGCATCGTCTTTCCTCCTGATGCAGTCAAGGTTTTGTCTTCTATATCTCCCCCCTCAAGTGCAACAAAACTGTTACATTCACTGATGATGATTCTTCCTAATATTTTGTACAAAGTTCCATATTGAACTCCCCTCATCAATTCCATTGACACTTGAACCATTTTGCAACCACCATCTTCACACACAGTCTTTACACCTGCAATATCCATATTTCCAACAAATATCAAGTTTCTCGCTATATTTGGAATGTGCAGTACTCTAGGAAGAGTTATAATCCTTCCATCCTTGAGTTTCAACTTGACTCTACCACGCCCAATGATACTGGTTGGTGGATCATCTCCAAGAATGCATCGCCTCCATTTTTCTTTTCATATTCATAGAACCACTCCCTATGAGGGGTCATATGACATGACGCACTTCAGTCAATCAACCATATATCACATTCTGAATGATTACCGGTGGAAGCTAGGTACGCATCCTCTCCTTCTTCTGAGGAATTCTTCACCTCTATGGTAGAGGTATCCTCAAATCCATTTCCTTTCTCAACATTCTTAGATCTACAATCCTTTTTATAGTGCCCAAATTTACCACATTTACAACACGTCCTTATAAATTTTCCTGGGGATTTAGATCTACCCTTAGATTTAGATCTCCCCCTAGATCCCTTATTTTTGTTTCTCTCTTGGGTCAACCTCTCACAGACAAGGAATCCATGCTATGAGTATCCATGGTTTTAAAGTCTCTTGATTAGCATTCCCTATTACTACAATTAGGTTGTCCCAAGAATTTGAAAAAGAACACAATAATGTAATATGTTTATCTTGTTCAGCCATTTTAATGCCAACAGAGGTTATTTGACTTACCAGAGTATTGTAGACATTTATATGCTCCGTCACTATGTCATTATATTCCATTATGAGGTGATATGGTTTATTCTGAAGAAACAACTTGTTTACAAGGGATTTTCACCAATTCTTGATGTGTTGGTAAAATATATGAGTGGTATACCTTCTTTTACTAGTCAATAAACAAGGCACCCTTGATAATTGTAGTGCTCGCTGCCGAGCACAACACTAAGTCAAATTTTCTAAGTTCATTCTCTATGTTAAGCTTAGCTCATTCTGAGTTGTTTTTTTTATATAAGGGTTCAAAGCAAGGAGACATGATGTTTCAATGGGAATTAAGTGTCTGGTTTACTAGTTTGTAGCCATGTAAATATAAATCTGATCTATATCTCTCTTCATGTCTCTAAAGTAACTTCACAAATTTTCATAAAAGCTAGTAAATAATACAGTTATAGCATGCATATATTTAGTATGTAATTGGTTAACTTAATAGTAAAATACCTGGTACCTGTGGTTGTGGTAGATCTTGTAGTTTGATTTTGATCCGCTAGGTTCCTTTGACTTTCCATCCAAGCCTTTGTTACCAAACTGATAAACCACCATGCCGACTAGCTCTTATCATGTTTGCCCTAGGAAACCAACATGTTTTCTAGCCCCTGAGCCCACAAACCAATAATCCCCAGAGCAAATTTCCTTAGTACAATTTTCATAGTACAATCGTGGAGTTTTACAAAAACCCCCTCCTCCATCTTTGAGTTTCCCACCTCCTCCAAGCTTCCCCTTTTCATAACAATACTAAGTATAATTCTCCCAAGAAAAACCAACCCCCTCAATCTTCATGAAACCTTTCCTATATACCATTTTCCTCCTCCAAACTTCATTCTTACTCCACCGCCTTAGCCATCCACGTTTTCGGGATTCTAAACCATTAATAGAATCACACTCATCTAGGATAAATAATTATAATATTAGTTTCTATGACTTCTCGTTCTATCGGGCAGCCAAATGGTTAAATGCTCCATTGAAGTTTACCCATTTGAATTGACATCTATATATTAGTTATTTATTTGAAGCATAATCACCATTTGTTTTTACGAGACTATCTTATTAATGGTAGTTCAATTCACCATTTCATCTTTGAATGTTTTTAGGACAACATAAAAATACAAACTTGACTTTTCATAAGGAGGTTTATGAGGTCTTAATTATTCAATCCAAATCCATATTCGACAATGATGTTTGATTTACAAACAAAGTTTTAAATTATCATATTATATAATAATATCAAATCAACAATCACTTTCAATTCCTTTAAAATAATAATAATATTCATTTTATTATTCGCATAAAATAAATCTAGATAAAGTTCTTTATTTAAACAAAACCATGAATCTAAAATCTTAAAGTTATGCTTATTCAACAATAGTTATAATAATAAGAATATCCATGCTAATAACAAAACAACAACAACAATAATAATAACAATAATTATTATCATTATTATTATTGGTTTAAAGGAAATGAAACATAATACAACATAACATTAGTTAATTTTTAAATAAAACACCATCAATGGTTTAAATAGTATGATAAACATGTTTAAATAGAGCAATATTATTGGTGTACTCTGAACAGTAACTATGTTATTTACAATAACTATCTCGTGACAATATCTTATTGAAAACAACAATTAATTACTAATGCATCACTTATGTATAACCAATCACTGACCTAACTGACATGTCTATGCATATCAACACAATTAAACAATCATCATTCAAACTTCATTAATGCACAACTTACTCTTGTACCGAATAACATTACAATCGTTTAGCAGGTTAGGTATTTACCACATCAATACTAGCATACATGTACAAAATGTGCATGTGTGGCTAGTGTATGCACATGTCGGATATGCACTATAAACAAACAACTTCCCATCCTATAAATGCCTACTAACTAATAATAGTAATTCCCCAAGCATGCAAAACAAGAACATATATATATATAAATATATATATATACACTTACATCCTTAGTTGTTTAACAATTAATCCTTTTATGATTTCATATCCTTATCTTTATGCTCTTATTAACTTAACCAGTCAATTACAAGATGGGTACTTACTACCACTAAATTTGTATCAAGGAATACCCAACCCTCAATAGTACTAACTAACATATCCTCCCATCCTAACCTACATCCGCATCCTCCCTATCCCTCCTCTGCTAGTACAAAAGTGGATGCCATCTATACTAACCTAGCCACATAGAACCTGAGAGCGGTAGCGTTGGCTAACTAGTGGACCTAGCCTCTCATAGCAGGCATCTGACGTCGTCATCACAACAACTTGGGGAGCGTGTCTCAGCACTACCCTCCCACGACCCCAGGTAACATAGTAACATAGGGTGGGCAATACATCCATCCCTCTCAACATATTGGGTCTATACGCTATCCAATCATACTCTGCTGCTATCAAGATTAACGGTTTGTGTCATTGTATCATCAATTTGGGTAACAAGGTTTTCTGGATAATAAGTACTATTCCACACATCATCTCAAGTATGCGACTATCACTTAGCCCTTGTATCATGTGGGTTAGTATTTCTCAATCGTACATTCATAGAATTTTTTGTCATTCGAGCATCAATCAATCATCATCATTTATTCGTATAAAATTTAATATTTCACATTTGTATATGATATTTAGTAAATCAATCGACCATATCATGAAAACGGTATCCACGTACCACATCATATCCTTCTCATTTGTGTATGGAAAGCAATATAAACATATAACCATCATTACTAAATAAAGTAAATGATAATCATAACACATGGTAATAACATATCATCAGGTCCATTATTTCACATATATAGTTTTCTTAGTCATGTTGAGTCCTAACAGATAATAAGCAATAAAATATAGCATGTCCAAATTGTAGATATGTATAATCAAAATATGGGGCATCACATACACCCATTGTTCAAGAAACTTCGTCCCGAAGTTATGGTCATTCTCAAAAAAGAAAATCTGGATGCAATATCTCTATTCCTTCTCATGAGAAGAAGCTTGACCTTACTCTTCCCTCAAGACCTTTATGTCATTCATAAGAAGGTGTATCTAAATTTCACTTCTTTCATTGTATGGGATGGTGTATCTAAATTTCACTCTCTATATCATATACTAGTAACTAATATGACCTCCTTGCAGATTACCAATTCTAATACCCATCAAGTTTCATTACCTCCTTGTCGGGTGTTATCCACAAATGGTTAATGTACTTGAACAAATTTTATATTCATTTGTTTTGCAATTCATAAGGAAATATCATATATAACCAATTGCAAAATATTCTGCACCTAAGACATTATTGGAATATAATTCTCCTTGTAATGGATCCTACCTATCCACTCATTGTTTGGTCCAACCTTATGATTTTATTTTTTATTTTCATTATTACCTAGGGTCATTTACTATATTAGGTATGACTAACCCCCCCTAGCTTGAGGACAAATTAATAGTCCTTACTCCATTTTATTACCACTCATAATTTAGTTAATGCAAGTACATGTTTCTCTTATTGGCTTAAACCCTTATTGTGTTTTGTATAGACATCTCATTTTAAAGCACAATCTCGTTCATCGGACCACTAGCCATAAATTTGTTTCCTTGTTTCAAACCTTATTAATTATAATCAAGTTACACCTCAATTCCGACTATCACCCTATCTTATCTAGAATTTAAACAATATCCCAAATTATGGTCATCATCTTATTCTTAATTTTATGTCCCCTTTATGATTTTTTTATGATAGCATTAAGGTCTATAATGGGGCATGCTCAATTCGTGACCTTGGTGCCTTTTCTTCTTTTTTTCATCATATGGCATTAATGGTATACACATATGAGAAATCCTTGATCCTCATTAAACATAGTATCTACATAATCCATGTTGAAAGTATTCAAATAACTGAGAGCGGGGGGAGGTGAATCAGTTATTACTGTGCTTAAACAATTTTACATTCTTTTTCCCTTTTAACTTTGATGAAGTGTGACAATCAATATGATATGAGATGTTCTATGCACATTCCTTTATAGTAGGTATATTGTTATAACATAATTAAATATAAGGCATATAAACAATGCTCAATCACATAAATATGCATAGGCACTGATTTTCCTGAGGAAACCCATAAAGGGAAAAAATCTCTTCTTCTTAGGATGAAAGGAAAGCTCCAACTTCTCTTTACATTCTATTTTATCTTAGCTACAACCCAGATGAGGATGCTACCTATGTTTCTTTAGCACCAACTGAATGGAAGCTATAACTCCCAAATGTACAAGCACCAACATGCAAAGAAGACTTTACAGTCTTCCCTTGCTCCTCCCTACCACCCTATGTAAGAACAATTTCAGTCAATTATATCACACTGGTTCAGATATATCAGTACATACCCTTTTCATTTTTGTTCTGTGCTGCTACAGCTTGGATTTCTGGGCATTCTATTCTTCATTAAATCGAGCCACACATTTTTCTTTTGAATTGTTAACTTCAAATCATAGCTTCATCCTCTTCATCCAGCAACCACTCCTCTTCATCCTCTCCATTCTCCTACAAATTTTGTTCTCCTCAATTGTTTTTTTTATAGATGCTAAAGTTATATGCCTTAGTCTCTTTAACTTCCAGATATTCCAATTCTAAAACTACAACTGTCTCTTTAACTCCCAATTCGAAAAATGAACTATCTCTTTGACTTCCAGAATTTACACGTTGTAAATTAATAAATAAATAAAAATGTTTGTGAGTCGCAACTTGTTTGAGTCATGGTTGTTTGAGTCACGGCCATCTGAGTCTCAGTCGTATGAGTCGCGGCTGTCTGAGTCACGACCGTATGAATCTCAGCCATCTGAGTCACGACCATCTGAGTCGCAGTCGTTTGAGTCACAGGTGTCTGAGTCTCAGCCATCTGAGTCACAGCTTGTCTGACTTGCAGCTGTTTGAGTTGTAGCCATCTGAGTCACGGCCGTCTAAGTCACAGCCGTCTGAGTCACGGCTATCTGAGTCTCAGCCGTCTGAGTCACAGCTTGTCTAAGTCACAGTTGTTTGAGTTGCAGCCATCTGAGTCACAGCTTGTCTAACAACATTCTTTTCTTGTATTTCAAAATAAGTTGCATCTTTAGTAAACTGAAGTTGGTATGGTTTGAGTCACCTTCCTTGTCTGCTTTCCAACCATCAATGATAACTTAATCATAGTGCCAACAATCTCCCCCTTTGGCATTGATGGAAACCTAAAATTTATGATGTTGCTTTTCATCTATAACTACCTGAACTTGTCCCCCTTTGACATCAATGTCAAAGATACATTTTACAGAAACAGCTCCCCCTATCAAGAAGAATCCAAAAACAAATGGGCATGAGGAACTACACAAAACTTATAGTATAATCATATCTGCAATACACACATACTCCCCCTTTCAAGGTGAACTCAATAATCTGGTCATGAGGAAAAGTCAATATGAAATCATCATAAGCACATATCTGATATTCATTAAACCCAAACTCCCCCTATCATGGTGAGGAGATCAGTTGGAATTGGGTAGGACACCCAACTACTGACGAAGATATTCAAACTGTGCCTTGGACAATGGTTTAGTAAAAATATCAGTTGTGTGTTCTGTAGAGGGAATAAAATTCAATTGAACCACTCTGTTTGTGACTTGCTCCCTCAGAAAGTGATACTTAATTGGTATGTGCTTAGCCTTGGAATGAAGCACGGGGTTTTTAGACACACTGATAGCACTTGTGTTATCACAGTGAATAGGGATAGGTTCAGAATATTTTGCATCCAAATCAGCAAGAGTTTGTATCATCCATAATACCTGTGTACAACATGTTGTAGCAACTATGTATTCATCCTCAGTAGTATATAGAGAGATAGAACCTTGCTTTTTACTCATCCATGCTACTAATGAATCACCTAAGAAGAATGTACCTCCACTAGTGCTCTTTCTTTCATCCAAATAGTTTCCCCAGTCAACATCTGAATATGCAATCAACTGAAAGTTTTGATTCCTAGGATACCAAAGACCATAAGTCATTGTGCCTTTCAAGTATTTGAAAATTCTCTTCACAACTACCAAGTGACTTTGTTTACGAGCAGACTAAAATCTTCCTACCATTCCAACAGCATGCATGATATCAGGACGAGTTGCTATAATATATAGAAGACTGCCTATCATTGACCTATATGTTCTTTGATCAACATCTGGTGAGATATCATCTTTTCTAAGCTTGCAGCCAACAATCCTAGGGGTACTAACAGGTCAAGAATCCTCTATTTGAAACTTTTTCAACATCTCCTTCAGATACTTCTCTTGAGAGAGAAATAGTCCTTCAGAATTCTAATTGATTTGAAGACTAAGAAAGTATGATAATTCTCCAATCATTGACATTTCAAACTCAGATTGTATGGCATTACCAAACCACTAGACAGAAGATGCATTAGTACATCCAAAGATAATGTCATCAACATAAACTAGAACAATTAATAAATCATCACCTTTGTTTTGATGTACATATTGCTATCAGCAGTGCCCTTCTTGAATCCTTTTTCTTGTAAATATTTATCCAATCTGTAGTACCAGGCTCTTGGTGCTTGTTTCAATCCATATAGTGCCTTCTTTAGTTTGCAAACATAATCAGGATTGTCTATCAGTGAAAAACCTTCAAGTTGCTCCATATACACTTCTTCTTCTAGATCTCCATTTAGAAAAGTTGATTTAACATCCATCTGATAAACTTTGAAATTTTTGTGACAGGCATAAGCAAGAAACATTCTTATAGCTTCCATACTTGCCACGAGTGCAAAAGTCTCATGAAAATATTGTCCCTCAACTTGTGCATACCCCTTGCAAACCAATCTGGCTTTATTTCTCACAAATTGTCCTTTTTCATTCATCTTATTCTTAAATACCCATTTGGTACCTATCACATTCTTATCTGCTGGTCTAGGAACAAGTTCCCAAGTATTATTCTTTTCAATCTAATCAAGCTCTTCATTCATGGATTTTATCCAATCTTCATCTTCACTAGCTTCATAAAAAATTTTGGGGTTCTATTATAGATAAAAAGGCAATGTGAGACTATTATGTATCTTTGAGTAACTGTCTTCTTGTCTACACACCTTCATTCTTGTCACCAATGATCTGAATTTTAGGATGATTTTTTTGAATAATTCTTCAAGGAGGTTTTACTGATTGTTGACGTGAGTCTGCATCTTCATTCTTTGATTCAGATTCTTCCTTTTCTGATTCTTGGACCTGTTCTTCTTCATCTTCAGCTGTATCCTCTGTACATGATTCATCACTGTTTATCTGAGTGTCTTTTACATGACTCCCTTTATCTACTTTAATATCAATGAAATCAACCATTTTATGCAACCTCTTATTATATCATTTGTATCCTTTGTTGTTTGTAGCATAACCTAAGAAAACACCTTCATCAGCCCTGTCATCATATTTACCAAGATGCTTATCATTGTTCTTGATATAACACTTACTCCCAAAGACTTTGAAATGCTTGATTGTAGCAGGTCTCCCAAACCATAATTCATAAGGCGTTTTATCACTATTTGGCCTTAAGTGAGCTTTGTTAAGTATATGAATAGCTGTATGAATTTCCTCTACCCAAAAAACTTGAGAAATATTATTTTCTTTCATCATTGATATTGCCATCTACTGAACTGATCTATTCTGTCTCTCAACCACTCCATTTTGTTGTGGAGTCCCTGGAATTGTATACTCTCTTTTGAAACCCTATTCATCACAAAATTCCTTGAAATCTTGAACTGAACTCTCCTCCTCTATCGGACCTTACTTCCTTTAGTCTTCTTCCTGTTGGATTCTCAGTCAGAACTTTAAATACTTTAAATTTTTCAAATGCTTCAGATTTTTCTTTCAGAAATGCAACCCAAGTAAGTCTAGAATAATCATCAATAACTAGCATAAAATAGTTTTCTTTTCCTGTGCCTTCCTTCCTTGATGGTCCGCACAAATCCATATGCACTAACTGAAGAGGTTTATCTAAAGAAGGGAAACTCTTGGATTTGAACTGTGTTCGAGTTAGTTTTCCCATTTGACAGGGTTTACATACAGCATCATCTAGTTTTTATATATTTGGAAAGTCTTTCACTGCTCCATTGTTTCTAAGCTTGATTATATGATCAAAATTTAAATGTCCAAGTCTTCTATGCCATAGCCAGCTCTCATCATACTTGCTTAGATGGCACTCCTCCTTTTCTTCTTTCAAGACATAAACATTGTTTTCTGTTCTTATACATTTGGCAACCAATTGTCCTGAAGAAACAGATTTAATTTTGCATTTCTTAGAAGTGAAAACAACTTCACATCCTTTGTCACATACCTGACTGACACTAAGAAGATTGTGCTTCAGTCCATCTACAAACAGAACATCTTGAGCTTTCCCTTTGCCATTACTCAGACTTACCATTCCTTTGCCTTTGATTTTTCCTGGAGCATCATTCCCAAAAGTTACATTTCCTGATTTGTGTTCTTTTAGAGACAGAAACTTACCTTTATCCCCAGTCATGTGTTTGGAGCAACCACTGTCAATATACCATGGGTCCTTCTGTCTTTGAGCATAAAGCACTAAATCACACTGATTGGTTTCTTTCTTCTTCCACACTTTTCTTTCAGCTGAATGATTCACTCTTGAATTTGTTTTGTAGTTCTTCAAATAACATTATGAAGCCTTGTGTCCATAATTATGACAGATATAACATTCGTGTTCATTGTGTAGAAGATCAAAAGGATTGACATTTCTATTATGAATTCCTCTTCTGATTGTTGATGGAGTAAAGTGGTTATGATTATTCATTGATTGTTTCATTCCATGCTGCAGCATTTGATTATTGCTAAATATTCTTTTTTGAGTGTTTCTAATATTGAAAACACAGGTTGCAGCTTTGTGACCAAAGTTAGAACAACAATAACAGTAACCATTAAAGAAATTTTGATACCTGAATCTTGGTTGTCCTCTTGAAATTGATTGCCTTATCATTCTGTGTTGGACATCTTCTTCTTCATGCTTTCTTGACTGCAGAATATTTCTTTTTGTTCCTATCGCTCTATCCCTTTTATCATTCATTAGATTTTCATTATTGTTGGTTTTATTTGCTTCAACTTTGATGGAGGTTGCAGACTTTGTGAATTCTGATTGCTTGCTGCTTTGAAATTTGATCACCTTAGTTATTTCTTTGTTCTCCTTAATTATTTCTTTGTTCTCTGAGTGACTGCTGCTTGAACCTTGTTCATAGCCTAGACCAGATTTAATCAACGGAGATCTTTGCTTACTTAAGATATTATTCAACTCTTCTGAGGCTTTAATGCTTGAAAAATTATGATGATGCAAAGTTTGGAATTTCTCTAATTCTTTCTTAACAGTCACCACTTCTTCTTCTAACTTTTCACATCTTGCTCTACTTTCAACCAACTGTTGTTTAAGAATGTCTTCTATTTTCTTTGACTCTTCTAGTTCTATTTTTACCAAAATACAGTCTATACTAGGTTCTTTTCCATTCTTTTCATACTGTATCAGTAACTGTTTTTGTTTCCTCTTCTTTTTTTTGAGTCTATCAATTTCTTCCAATGCACTAATTAACTCACCTTCCATATCAACTACAACATCTTCATCATTCATGTCACTCTCTATAAAATCAATATCAAGATCTTCTATGGCCATAAGCATAAATTCATTCTCCTTATTTTCACAGGAAGATTCACTATCTGTAGCTTCTGAAGAGTCAACATCATTTGCACACAAGCCTTTCTTCATGTAATTGTTATCTTTATTATATCTCTTATATGTGTGTTTCTCTTTATCAACGGGATTCTAATCTATTTTCTTATAAGGACATTTAGATGCAAAGTGTCCCACCTTACCGCAATTGAAACATTTAAAGGGAAACTTGCCTTTATATTTCCCTGATCCAGTTTTCAGTCATCTTACAAATTTTGCTTCAATCTCATCCATTTCAAAATCAGTATTCTTGTCTACTTTGAAAGAGGCTTCTCTAGTGGTATTTTATCTTTGTTGATCCTCATTTCATAGGCAGTTAGAGT
This sequence comes from Larix kaempferi, assembly GCA_027924585.1. Classification (NCBI taxonomy): domain Eukaryota; kingdom Viridiplantae; phylum Streptophyta; class Pinopsida; order Pinales; family Pinaceae; genus Larix; species Larix kaempferi. The sequence goes on from BSBM01001126.1 coordinate 3,840,626, forward strand.
TCCTAGGAGTTGATCAATACCCAGATTTTTAACATCATTGAACTCTTCTATTGCTAAAACTTTGGGGTCAAATTTATCAGGCAAAGATCTTAAAATTTTCTGAACTAAGGATGCTTCTTCAATTGTTTCACCGAGGCCCTTCATAGCATTCACAAGCTCTTCAACCCTTAGGAAATATTTACTAACAGTCTCATCCTCATTCATCTTTAGTTGTTCAAATTTCAGGCTGTATGTTTGCAATTTGGCATCTTTTACTTTCTCATTCCCTTCATAGCTATTAATAAGTTTATCCCACATATCTTTAGCAGATTCAAGATGCATCACTTTCACTAACTCAGATTCAGTAAGACCACTTAATATTGCATTCATTCCCTTAGCATTAAAACTGAATTCCATCTTTTCATCTTTGGAAGCAAGAACCACAGGTTTTGTATATCCAGTTTCTACAACTTCCCAAACATCAGCACCTAGGGACATTAAATATGTTCTCATTCTAACTTTCCAAAAGGAAAAATTTGTTCCATCAAACATAGGAGCTTTATTGGTTGAGCCTTCATGGCTTGTCATGTTTAAGCTTTCGGATCTACCTTAGACTAATGGAACACTGCTCTGATACCAATTGTTGAAAGTATTCAAATAACTGAGAGGGGGGGGGGGTGAATCAGTTATTACTATGCTTAAACAATTTTACATTCTTTTTCCCTTTTAACTTTGATGAAGTGTGACAATCAATATGATATGAGATGTTCTATGCACATTCCTTTATAGTAGGTATATTGTTATAACATAATTAAATATAAGGCATATAAACAATGCTCAATCACATAAATATGCATAGGCACTGATTTTCCTGAGGAAACCCATAAAGGGAAAAAATCTCTTCTTCTTAGGATGAAAGGAAAGCTCCAACTTCTCTTTACATTCTATTTTATCTTAGCTACAACCCAGATGAGGATGCTACCTATGTTTCTTTAGCACCAACTGAATGGAAGCTACAAATCCCAAATGTACAAGCACCACCATGCAAAGAAGACTTTACAGTCTTCCCTTGCTCCTCCCTACCACCCTATGTAAGAAAAATTTCAGTCAATTATATCACACTGGTTCAGATATATCAGTACATACCCTTTTCATTTTTGTTCTGTGTTGCTACAACTTGGATTTCTGGGCATTCTATTCTTCATTAAATCGAGCCAAACATTTTTCTTTTGAATTGCTAACTTTGAATCATAGCTTCATCCTCTTCAACCAGCAACCACTCCTCTTCATCTCTCCATTCTCCTACAAATTTTGTTCTCCTCAATTGTTTTTTTTATAGATGCTGAAGTTATATGCCTCAGTCTCTTTAACTTCCAGATATTCCAATTCTAAAACTGAAACTGTCTCTTTAAATCCCAATTCAAAAAATGAACTGTCTCTTTGACTTCCAGAATTTACACGCTGTAAATTAATAAATAAATAAAAATGTTTGTGAGTTGCATCTTGTCTGAGTCGCGGCTATCTGAGTCACGACCATCTGAGTCTCAGTCGTCTGAGTCGCGGCTGTCTGAGTCACGGCTGTCTGAGTCTCAGCCATCTGAGTCACAGCCGTCTGAGTCGCAACCGTTTGATTCACGGTCGTTTGAGTCTCAGCCATCTGAGTCACAGCTTGTCTGAGTCACAGTTTTTTGAGTTGTAGCCGTCTGAGTCATGACCGTCTAAGTCGCAGCCGTCTGAGTCACAGCCGTCTTAGTATCAGTCGTCTGAGTCACAGCTTGTCTGAGTCGCAGTTGTTTGAGTTACAACCATCTGAGTCACAGCTTGTCTAACAACATTGTTTTCTTGTATTTCAAAATCAGTTGTAGCTTTAGCCAACTGAAGTTGGTATGGTTTGAGTCACCTACCTTGTCTGCTTTCCAACCATCAATGACAACTGAATAATAGTGCCAACAATCCACAGTTCAATACTATGTAATGTTACTTTATCTCATGGTATGCATTCTTATATTACATATCACCTCTTATATACACAATTGGTCTTACTTCGTCAAACCTTACCTTGTGTAGTACCCACGCGAGTTTCATCTTATACCCAAAATACTTATGGTTTCCTTTTACACATAGATCCCTTCTATCCTTATAGTATTGATTAAATATGTTAATAGTACAATTGAGTCCTGATCCTCATGAATCTCGTCCAGCCACCTCTTCACAGATACATTATACAACTATATGGTATTACAAGGCTTCTACATTGTCAATCATTCCTTATTCTTATTCATCATAATCAATTTATACTTTAATTTTAGTTATCACTATATCCTAATTGATCTTACACGTACACCCCCTTCTTACCTACTCACTATTTTCTTTCATAACCTCCAAATATTATAGTCGTCTATCATGAATTATCATTCTTAATATTTATTAAGAGCTGGGAATTATTTATATAATGACATATTCGATTAAATGTAATTTTAAGACCATGACATCCCATCATTTATCTATAAGTTCTTAGTGGAACATGTCATCTACAAATTCCATGATAAAACATGAAAGACAATAACCCCTATATTCTTGATGTACTTCAAACTCAATTGATTGAGATGGCTTCCTACCTAACTTTAAACTAGTTACACATAAACAAAATGTAATATCTCCTAATATTGTCTTTTCTTTCACTTAAGGAGTTCAGAATTAATGTTTCAACGATTTGGATAGTATATTTATTTTGATATTAACTTTGGTATATGCATATATATACTTTTCTCTTAATAAAGATAAGTGATACATGAACACTTGGATGTAACTCTTATTATACCAACCCTTATGATACCGTTGAAGATATAAAAACAATTATTGCAACTAGGGAAGTTATGTTAATTCCATAAAATAATTAATGTTAAATTGGGATTTTTTTTTAAGGTCAAACCATTATATATTTAAAATGGTTGTATTTATAGTCATCGAATTGCATTCCAATCCAATTCATTATATGATATATTTATATATTTTCGTCATCAATTATTATTATATTATAATATAATATAAGCGTTCAAAATATACAAAATACAATTTTAAATTCCACGTGTTGGTGAATTCATTAAGGTGGTATGCAAGATATTGGAATTAACTTTGTTATTTAACGACATACCCCGCGGACTCTTTTATTTATGTTAATCCAACTTATTTTTTTTTACGGTGTACTTGAAGGCCACGTGTAGCATGTAGGATAAAATCAACGAAGAGCAACATAAATACCTTTACATGCTCATCATAGACCATCCACATACACATATGCGTGTCCATATTGCATGCCTCCACGATGGCACGAGAAACCCTATCTCCATGGCACGAAGACCCTATTTTCATACTGCCTCTAATACGCATCGAATTTTCTTATATATATATATATTATGTATAGTTAAGAAATGAATTTCAATTTACATATTAGTTAAGTTAATATTTATATAATTAGAATTTACATAAATATTTTAATTTAGATTTACAGATTGATTAAATGAATATTTATATATTTCTCATTTACATAAATATTTTACAATTTTTAAAATGTAACAAATTCAAATAATTAAAATATTTTTTTGGGCATAAAATTAATAAATAAATCAAACTTTGAATTATTTAAATTTTAATGATCCACCAAACTTTAACATAATTTAGGTCTTACAGCTCAATTAGGATAATTTATTTTAGGGTTTTTTTCTGTGCATGTAGCCTGCACGTGGTGAATTATTTTAGGCTTCTGCATGTAGCCTTCACGCGGGCTACTCCATTTCTTCCAGGCTCGCTTAGCTTACCCGAGAGACTGATGGGAATTACTTATCCCCTTTTCAACGTGAGCCCGCTCATTTTCCCGTGAAAATTTCAGTGTGCTCTACAACTATGGCTTGAGAGGGCGAGTGGGTGACTCTGCAACGGTTCGAGAGGACAAGTGATTCAAGTTGCAACCTCAGCCAGAACGTAGGAATGGGTTCATTTTGGCTTAAACATAATACAACATAACATTAGTTATTTTTAATTAAAACACCATCAATGGTTTAAATAGTATGATAAACATGTTTAAACATAGCAATATTATTGGTGTACTCTGAACAATAACTATGTTATTTACAATAACTATCTCATGATAATTCCTTCTTGAAAACAACAATTAATTACTAATGCATCACTTATGTATAACTAATCACTGACCTAACTGGCATGTCTATGCATATCAACACCATTAAACAATCATCATTCAAACTTCATTATTGCGCAACTTACTCTTGTACCGAATAAAATTACAATCATTTAGTAGGTTAGGTATTTACCACATCAATACTAGCGTACATGTACAAAATGTACATGCGTAGCCAGTGTATGCACATGTCGGATATGCACTATAAACAAATAACTTCCCATCCTATTCATGCCTACTAACTAATAATAGTAATTCCCCAAGCATGCAAAACAATAACATATATATATATATATATACACACACTTACATCCTTAGTCGTTTAACAATTAATCCTTTTATGATTTCATATCCTTATCTTTATGCTCTTATTAACTTAACTAGTCAATTACAAGATGGGTACTTACTACCACTAACTTTGTATCAAGGAATACCCAACCCTCAATAGTACTAACTAACATATCCTCCCATCCTAACCTATGTCTGCATCCTCCCTATCCTTCCTTTGCTAGTACAAAAGTGGATACCAACTATACTAACCTGGCCACATAGAACCTGAGAGTGGTAGCATTGACTAACTAGCGGACCTAGCCTCTCCTAGCAGGCATCCGACTGTCATCATCACAACAACTTGGGGAGCGTGTCTCAGCGCGACCCTCTCATGACCCTAGGTAACATAGTAACATAGGGTGGGAAATACATCCATCCCTCTCAACATACTGGGTCTATACCCTATCCAATCATACTCTGCTGCTATCAAGATTATCGGTTTGTGTCATCGTATCATCGGTTTGGGTAACACAGTTTTCCGGATAATAAGTACTATTCCACACATCATATCAAGTATGCAACTATCAGTTAGCCCTTGTCTCCTATGGGTTAGTATTTCTCAATCATACATTCATATCAATTTTTGTCATTCAATCATCAATCAATCATCATCATCATCATTTATTCGTATACAATTTAAGATTTCACATGTGTATATGATATTTAGTAAATTAATCGATCATCATCATCATCATTTATTCGTATACAATTTAAGATTTCACATGTGTATATGATATTTAGTAAATCAATCGACCATATCATGAAAACATTATCCACGTATCACATCATATCCTTCTCATTTGTCTATGGAAAGCAATATAAACATATAACCATCATTACTAAATAAAGTAAATGATAATCATAACACATGGTAATAACATATAATCGGGTCCATTAATTCAAATATATAGTTTTCTGAGTCATGTTGAGTCCTAACAGATAATAAGCAATAAAATATAGCATGTCCAAATTGTAGATATGTCTAATCAAAATATGGGGCATTACAATAACAATTAATGATTTTGTTACTATGTCACTTGTTTCATAAAATGAAAAGTCTTAACAAAACTTGGCACGCAGCTTTTTCCAACATCCAATTTGTCTTCTTATTTCTTCATGCAGATACCAAGCCTTAATAATAGGACCAATCTCATCGAAGAATTGGTGAACACATAACTACTACTGTAATCCTCCTAATTCCCAATGGTGCTCACAAAGTTCAATATGCTGATAAGGATTGGACTCCCCCATGGAGACTTATTCCACCATGTTATCATGCAAGGACGATTTGAACTTGATCATTAGAGTGAGTTGTGTGGTATCCCATTCAAGAAAACCATGCTTACGTGTTTCCCAACATATTGTGGGGGGGCCTTTAAGAGTTGTATCCAGTACATCCATATGGTATTGTTCCTCCATTGTAGATTCCATCTCCTGCAAGAATGTATCTATCTAATTGGTCCCATCATATTCGACTTCCACTTAGCTATCCCAGATATCAGACAACCTCTCTCTTTCACAAAGGTAGAGCAAGATGACCCAGAACCAAATGAAAAAGAACAATTGTGACACCTTAGTTTCAAGGAATCAGAGGGTGCTCAAGAAGTTAGACATACCAAACCTGAAGATACCGGATCTATATACACTAAACCTATGTAGCTAAAGAATATCAATATTGGTACTGAATATAAACCAAAAATGGCAGTTGTTGGAGATTATTGGGATAACCAAATAGTCTCTGAAGTTGCTTCCCTTCTAAAAGAGTATGAAGACTTGTTTCCACAAAGATTCACAAAACTTAAGGGGATTCAGGGAGACCTAGGAGAGATGGAGATTGCATTGAATCCATATGCAAATCCTGTGAATCACCAACTGTATTGGTTGAATCCTTGGGTCAAGAAAAATTTTAGAAAGGAGATTGACTGCATGTTAAGTGTAGGATAGATTTTTCCAGTCAATTAATATGAATGGATTAGTCTTATTATGATCTAGACTGAGAAGGATACAGAGGACATCTAATTTTGTGTTTATTTTCACATCCTGAATGCTTCCTATGTCCATGAACCATTTCTGACACCGTTTAGTGATGAGGTATTAGACCAAGTAGCTGGGAATAAAGCATATTCTTTCCCTAACAACTTATTGAGCTATCATCGGGAGAGGATCATTGAAGAAGATAAGAAGAAGACTACATTTAATACTAAGTGAGGATATTTTGCATACAATGTTATGCCATTTGGAATCAAGAATGCACCAACTGTTTTCTCAAGGATAGTGATAGCATCCTTCCATGAGTTCCTTCACAAGTTCTTAGAAGTATATATAGATAACTAGAAAATTTACAATCTGCTCAAAGACCATGTTTCTCTCCTTAGGCTCATGTTGGATCGTTGAAGACAGATGGGGATTTCATTGAATCTATGGAAGTGCATATTTTGCATACCTTTTGGTAACCTGCTGGGACATATTGTATGTAAGGATGGAGTGTTGGTCGACCCTATGAAAATTGAAGCCATTATAAATATAAAGGAACCAATGACAATAAAACAATTGTGATCCACATTGGGTCATACCAGATATTATAGAAGATTCATTTGCAACTATGCATTCGTTACCACACCATTGGAGAAACTGTTAAAAAAGGTCGATACTTTCCAGTGGAATGAATACTATGAGAAAGCATTCAACACACTCAAATAAAGAATGGTAAAGTCCCAAATCTTAGCATTCCCTCACTAGTAGAAGTAATTCCATTTCCATGTAGATGCATCAGGAATCACCCTTGGCGCTATACTAGCCCAACCTAGGGAAGGGGAGATGGACCACCCAATGCATTTTTCCAACAAAATCTATAACAAGAAGGGTGCAACTACACAGCCACAGAGTGGGAAGGATTAGATATGATTTATGAATTACAAAAAATTCACCACTACCTTGTTGGAGGGCACTTTAAGTTCTTCTCAAACCATTATGCCTTGAAGTATCTAGTGAACAAGATGGTGTCATAAGGAAAAATTTGCAGATGGTTACTGTTGTTTTAGGAATTCTCTTTTGAATTTATAGTGAAGCCATGGAAACATAATCACAGACCATATCATCTTTCTTGCATTGATTCAAGTGAAGTTGATGGCCCAACAGATGATCAGCTACAAGATATCGCATTGTTCCTCACTACAAGGAAGAATCGAGATGACATTTTTTCCCTATAGAAGAGACAACTAGTGGTAAGAGCCACATAATATTAGCTAAGTGTAGGACATCAATTTAAATTGGCAATTGATGGAATCTTACGCAATTGTGTATTAGATCATGAGTGAGAAACTATTTTGTGGGAATGCCATGCCAGATATGCGAGAGGACATGTTGGCAGAAAAGCTACAAGTATAAATGTGCTACAAACCAGACTGTGGTGGCCTAAGTTATTCAAAGATTCTAAGGAGTACACAAGGAAATGCGACCTCTATAAACGTGTTGGTTGACCATCTTGCAGAGATGAACTTCCATTGAATCCATTCTGAGTGCTACAACCATTTGAGAAATGGGAACTTGAATTTTTAGGACCAATTCATCCACCAACAAAGCATTCAAAATCTTGGTATATCATTACTACAAAAAATTATTTAACCAAGTGGATAGAAGCTACAACAATTTGAGATTGTTCCATAGAAACAGTTGTTCAGTTCATTTATGAAAACATTATAACTCACTTTGGGTGTCCTAAGAGTCTCATAAGTGATCAAGGATAACAATTTTTGAATAATATAATTGAAGAATTGATAACTGAGTTCTTGATCAAAATCATAAGAGCAATCAATATCACCCTCAAGTGAATGGTACAGTAGAAGCATTCAACAAGTTTTTGGAGACCGGAATGAGCAAAGTTTGTTGTGCAAACATGGATGACTGGGATGAGTGGATTCTAGTTGTGTTATTAGTTTACAGGGCTACCACCAAGAAACTTCACAAGAATACTCCATTTTAGTTGGTTTATGGAAAAGAAGCAGTGGTTCCCACAGAGTTCATCATTCTAAGCCTTTACATTGCAAACACAACACAGATGATAGAGGATGAATCAATTGTGGAACATCTTGAAGAACTCATGGAACTCGAAGAATCTCAATTTATGGTAGAATATTATGGAACAATAGAAAAGGGGAAATAGAAGGAATGACACGATGGCCACATCAAGAAGAATCAATTTTCCAAGGGAAACAAAGTGTTATTGTATGATAGTGGGTTTATGAAGCACCTAGTAAAGTTACAAATGCATTGGCTTGGACCTTTAATTGTTGCAAAAATCAAATATTTAGGCGCTGTGAAACTTGTGCAGCTTGATGGTATTTTCCATCTGGGATTGATGAATGGTGCATGCCCGGAGCCCTATGTTTCTTTCTTTCTTTAGGATTTAGATTTAGAGTTAGTTAGGTGTTATAGTTTATTTATTTCTATTTCAGTTCAATGATGTTTTTGTTCATTCTTTAGTTGGTTTATGTAGTTAATTTCAGTCGCAAGCTAGTCAGCACCATTGTGGTTGAGGAGGGACCCACCCTCCACTCGGTCACAGCAGATGACATGAAAAGAAGTACAATTGTCCCAATATCATTTATGAATGGTAGTGACCAAATCCTTCCAAAATAATCTTGATCATGTGATCACAAAATTCACCTCTGAGTCGCATTTATAGCACCACTCCACTATGTCTCTCCATTAATGTCACAATTTGGAAAAAAGTATCTATTAAAGGATGGCGATCTCCAGTATGTTGCACATCGTGATAATTTGTCAAACTACCACTCCCATGAAGTAATAACCTTGTGATAAATTTTGTATACCAATGCTAAGCATTTGGAATGGGGAAAGTAGCCACAATGAGAGTTGCATCCAACAAAGCTCAAGCAAAATAGAAAGAGGTAGAAAAACCAAACCTCGTGGACCTAAGGCTTCACATTGTGGGTTACCTAAATGGAAAGGTCAAACAAGAGTGGAAGTTCTATTTTGTGTCTCTATGAGGCTCAACCCTCCTTCATTTGAAATACCTTCCAGTGTTCGGCACAACCCTAGAGATTCAAAAATGCACAAATTTCTTGACCATCTGAATGCACGAGTATTCACTATGGATAGAAAAGCAGTATCCTATTCATGTGGACAATATCCATAATCTCACAAAAATATCCATGGAAGGAGAGGGCATTGCCACAAGGTTCTAAGGAATCAATAAGAGAAAAAAATGTCTCACAAAGCCAAACATGTATGACAATTATGGTACCAAAAGAGGTGGGGAAGGTGCCATCATCGCCGACATTAACAATCCTGCAACTAATATGGCATGTCAGATTATCATCGATAAAGTGATGAGGAAGTATACGAAGGGAGAGTGCACCCTGGATACCTTGTTAGTTGTTGAATTATACTTTAATGGAATCCAACTCAAGTTTCTGATGGGTGAACTTTTCCAGGCATGTTCAGACGCGTAGAATTATGGGGGTTACTTTATTTTTCATGTACATCCTTATTTCCCTATCTATGTGGAAGTGGAAGCCACCTTGTGGCTGAACATTACCACAACTCAAGTTACCTCAAAGGTATGGTTTGACTTCGGTTGGGAAAACACGTTTATTTGACCACTTGAGTTAGACCCAGAAGCATTTCCACCTTGCACCATGTCATTTTTCTTAGTGTCGAACACGTTCCACAAAGTCGTCAGTAAATGGTCAGGTGTAATAGTCGTTAATAAACCCAAAGGTATGTCTTATTTTTTTTCCCAACCCTCATCTAAGTAGAAAATAAAGATAGTAGAAACCCGAGGGGCCTCTTCATAGGATACTCATATTCCCATGACCCTACCCACACTCGTTCCCTAGTCCATTACATCACTCCATGATATTGCCATGGTTCCCACCAATATCCTAAAGTAAGTCATACAACTCCTCACCCCACCAAAATGTGCTCACGCATCCCATTCAAAAACAGATAAACCCTCCACTGCCACCTTGACCATTCCCATCGCTTCCTATACCTATGCTACAGTTGGACCCTTAACCATTCCTCCGCTATCATTAGTTCCAGTTCCTTCCCTCCAGGGTCATTCAATTCATCCCTCAATCATTGACCTAGATTATCCCTTAAACCACATCATCCAGGTAGCAGGGGTCCCCATTCACTAGGAAAACATTAGAACACCAAAGACTTCATGTTCTAAAGCTACAAAATCGTATTCCCCCTTGCGAAAGGAGACCCAATCGATTGAAATTCATAGTTTTATGGAAATCAACCCATAACATGACCAATTGATGGAAGAAGTACAGGAATAACACCTAGAAGATTTGTCCCGCTAGGAACATGAACCTGTCTCTCTCATAGTCTAGCTTGAACATTGGCCACAAGATACAGGAAATTGTCAAGTTATCCTCCAACTCTGCCACACCCACCATGACATAACCCCTTTCATTTATGAGGAAGTACATAAGAGAATTGCCAATGTTAGAGATGGCCCCAAAGAAGCAGAAAGCCAATTGTAGGATCAATCAGTACATCCTATTGTTGGTGGATTACCCCTTCATTCCTTACCCCCTGGAGTACCCATACCACACCAAACCACATTGACCTCTTAGCAGTTCTTTGAAAAAAATCGCACAACTATCAAAGAGGTAGAAGGAAGACTCATCTTCGCTATGATAGAGCACAACACAGTCATACATGCATATGATATAGAATGTATATAGTTAACATATTCTCTAGCAGCCAAGGAAGTAGCATAGAAGAGAAATCAGTTGTGGAAGATATTATTTCTACATTGTTTGATCAAGTGTGCATAATGTGTCCTCAGGTATGAGGGAAGGTACCTATGGAACCTGAATAAATATCATCTGCCAGACTACAAGAAAGCTTACAGTAGTTGTGTTTCATGGAAGCAACTTCAAACAGAACATGACGACTTTCAACGAAATCTCATCAGGATCGAGAGTCAAGGAGATGAACAACAAGCACAACTGATGAGATAAGTTCCACAAGTAAGAAGTGATACAATATTCGCCTACAATCAACCCCAATAGACAACCAAGCATATCTATGAAATTTTCATAGCCTTGAATGATTTGATTGGGTCAGAATCCTAGAGAAGAAACAACAACCTGTAGAAACTTTGTGGTAGAAAGTTAAACGATTACACCAGGAATCTAAGTCGATAGTTGAACCTGTGGAACGAGTACGAAAATATTAGGAATCCCAAGAACTCAATAATGAAATGGATTGTATGCATGAAAAATTATATGCCTCCACTTACATTGTGCATGAGTTGAAGGATATAGCCCAAGTCACGTATTCTGAGTTGCAACAATTGGATCACCTTGCAGAAATAGAATTTCAACAGTTAGAGTAGTAGAAACCCACCCTCCCATATAAGGAAAAATATTAGGAGTTTAAAGATAGAACCAATGAATTGATTAGCAAATGGAGGAAAAATTTAAATGAGTTCGCACAACTTCAACAAAAGGATTTTTCGCAAGTACCAAAGTTGGCTCCTTCATTTGAAGGACCAATAGTCAAAGATGCTTAATGATCAGTGATGCAGCAGATTTGACTCAAGGGCGAGTCAAAATTTATGGCAAGGGCCATTTGGATCCTTCATTTTTGAAGTGGACCAAGAAGAAAGTGGAAGAAGAGAATACAAAGAAAAAAATCATGGAAATGAAGGAAGTTGCAAAAGAGTATCGGAAGTTGTGGAAGAAAGGTAACAGTTGCAACTTCTTTTGGACTAGTTTTAGACCTACTCCACAAGTATAAAAGGAAGTGGAGGATAGAGAAGAGAAGAGAGAATAAGTGCATAATTCAAATCAAAGAGAATCCAAGTACCAGATCAGAGACAAAATAAACAGAGACAAATAGATCTATAGTGGGGTTTATGTAATTGGGTTTTGGGTTCTATCTATGAGAAGGTTTTATCCCATGACATGTAATTATGCGGTGAATGTAAGGCTTAAATCCCTAATGTAAGTTGTTGTAATGGAGATCTATTGATATAATGAAAATATTGTTCAGCCCCTTCAAAATTTTATGTAATTCTAGTATTATGTATAGCTTTGTTTACTGTTATGAAGTTGAATGAATAAATAATGATTGTTGTTAAGTGTTGTTGCAGTCTATTTAATTGGATAACATGGTGATGTTTTCCATGTAAACCCACAATTGAAACCATATAGTTATCCAATCCCATCTTATGTCAGTCTTGGTTGTGCTTTGAGTGATTCCTTCCCCCTTAAGGGGATTGAAAATGCTAGCACACTATACTACAATGGCACCCTTTTGTTGGCCCATGCACAAGAACCGAGGTCTCCATTTTGTGCCAACGGGATCTAGTTCTATATTTGTTGGAAAAAACCCAACTAAATAGGGCTACACTAAAAAACCAAAATTATTTCAAATTGATTTACACGCCCAAATCAAATTAGGTGGTATCTAATCCCAACTAATATTAGTTTCTATCATACCAATATTAGTTTGAGGACAATTCCAACTAATATAATTATTATAGTTTATTTATTCAAAATATGAATTATTTTACTAGGTTACATAATCTCCATGAATTGGATGTTAATGGCCATATAATTACTTACTTATCACAAACAAAACATATGTTTATGGATTCATAATATTGTCAAAATTATACCATACTTTGGACTCATCGTCTCCCCCGAATTGAATATGTTTTTGGTCTCATAGCAACCAATCATGCTCACTTGAGAAAGTTTAGTCTAGTCCCATAACAACCTTTCACACTCACTTGATGAAGTACTTGAAATTTTTTATAAATAGATTCTTTGATACTTGAATCATCGAGATAAATTTTATAGGTTTTCAACTTCGTGCTTCATAGATTGCAATCTCTAGTTTTCAATCTAATGATTTTTTTTTAAACTTCTTTTTTTTCTTTTTTTTGGAAAAGAAAACAACATATCATGTGTATCATTTTTTGGTTTTTTTAGCCTACCAAGATTGTAGCTGAAATAAATATCACCATATTCAGTTTGCAATATGTCTCTAGAATGGAACTCTTAACCACTAAAATAGAGGGGAGACATCCTAGCTTGAGGGAAGGCTAAATGGATTCTCCAAAAGAGAGATACCTTAATCCATGTTTGAAGTCTTCAACAAATTTTCATGTTTGCAGTAGATATGGGAAGATAATCGTAGTGTCAACATGTATGAAAGTAAATGATAACACCTTAGTGTCCTCCCCCCAACCAAGTTGTCATTGGCCCCATTATGATAAAAAATGAAAATGGAAGAAGAATGTGATGGAATATTCCCTCTTTGTTTTGGTTTTTGATTTTTTTTTTTTTTTTTTTTGCTTTTGTTTTTTATTAAAGAATTTTCCTACCACAAAATTGATCTCAAACAAATTCTCACCCAATGGTGCCGCAAGGGTTTTCACCATTGAATTTTTTTAGACGCATTTTTTTCAAAGAATAATTTGAAAAGATGAAAGAACAAAGAGGTGACCCTTATTCAAATTTATGTAGAAATGATGAAGGCTCAACAGTAAATCAAAATATTTTGTACCAAGAATAGAGTAAGAGGTAGAAATTTTATATTAACCTATAGTGAAGTGAAAGATGTTGGAACCAAATGTTATGAAGGTTCATCACACCTCTAGATCATCTGGAAATAGTCAATCGAAAGACAACAATCGACTAGAAGAGAATTCGACTAGAGGCTTGACTGAGTGATCGATTGATCAGTCGATTGAATGGTCGATGAGGCAGCAGTCGGCTCGATTAAATGAGCTAACTAATCTATGAGACATTTTGTATTTCCTACAAATGGTTAGAACCGACAACCTTTATATTTGGACTAGATCATCCTCACTTCAAAGGAGTTTGTTAGATTGGAGACTATAAAAGAATGACCCTATGGGTTGTATTGATATTGACTTATGATGGTGATATCTTATGAGATAATGCATTTTGATGTTCTAATAATAATGCATTGTGCTTAAGTGTTGTAAATGGTGTCTTTAGACACCACCTCTCTTCTTGGAATACTTATCCCTTCTGTTATTTTATTTTATGTTCTATTGTTCAAAGGAGGATTTCCCAACATGGTATCAAAGCTATTGGTTTTAACCTAGTATGTTGTCCGTGAATCATGCCACTACTACATTTGGGGTCCAAATTCGACATTTGGATCAATGTTTAAAGTTAAAATTCATTTCTTAACATCAAAAAGATGTCAACTAGGCAAGTGTTTTCTTAAAATCCAATGTGGCATTGCTTAAGCAACATGTTCAAGTGTGCGTCACGTAGGTGAATCCATCGGGAGTCTCTTAAGTGATGCCTTAGAGTGTTTCTTAAGCAATGCCCCTTGGAGTCGCTCAAGCAATGTATACTTAAACACATCGAACAAAAAAAAACGGGTGGTCATCACTCAAGTGACATGATGCCGAATGTATTTAATTTTTTTTGCCCAATTCAGAAAGATTAAAAACATAATCGGACGAAACAAAATAATACCTTTTGGAAGGATTTTGGAGGGAGGAGAACTCTGATTAGAGGTCAATTTTCTTGTGCACAAATGAGATTATCCCTTGGATTAATTTCTTTTTATTGGATTAATGATTTATCTATATTTATTCTTACTATACTAGTGATTTATTAATGTATTTTAGTAAGATAAAGAACAATGTCAGACAACCATGTCCATCGATTTGCTAGTAGATTTGAATGATATGCTACTATGCAGGTAGTTATTGATTTTGTATTTGGTGATAGAAGCAACCATGGAAAAATATATGATCATAATCAAGCCATTAATGTTGAATATATAATCGGTGATGGAAAATGTTATTTCCCTTGTACACAATGCAAAGGCATAAAAAGGAGAAGAGTTGTTAAGGAAACAACCGGGGAATATTGCTTAGATCATGGGCACAGTTGGAAGGTGGAAAAGAATATCTTCCCTTGGTAAGATATCAAAAACATTTTTTTCTCATTTTTCACTAATATTATTCTTAATATTTATGTCTATTCTGATACTAATTGGATATATTTTTCCAGAATTATTGCATAGACAAGACCACCAATGCTTGGAAATCCACATGCTACAATTCATACCAGAGATGGTGAGGATGATGAAATTGAAGTTGATACAAGGAAATAAAATGACCACAATATTAATGAGAATGAAGGGATAAACAAGCTGATCCATGACACATTTTTTTCCACGGATGAGAATGAACCTGCAGACGAGATCTACTAAAATATTCATGATGTACCTCTCATTGATAAGGCAAAAAAAACCTTATACAAAGATGCAAATACAAGTCTTCTCACTTCTCTTTTGTTACTAGTCAACTTGAAGGTAATGAATGGTATTTCAAACACAAGAATAACACAGTTGTTAAGGCATGCAAGATTTATCTATATGTAATTGCAATTATTTTTATTTATTTATCATTGTAGTATATAGGCTAGTAATTACGATTTTTCCATTATTATTCTTTTGTGGATTGTTAGGTGATACTCTTCTACCACCATCAAATAATTTACCTCGCACATATAGAGAAATGTATGTCATCCTAAAATATTTAGGAATGGAGTATAACCCAATTGATGCATGTCCTAATGATCATATTATATATAGTATGGAAAACATGTATAAAAAATTGAGTGCCTTGAATGTGGAATTAGTAGATATCATACTAATCATGTAACAAATAACCTATGCCGTGAAATGTTCTTCACCATATCCTGATAATTCCATGTTTTCAATTATTGTTTAGGTGTTAAAACATTGCAAAATTTATGGATTACCATGCACAACATAGAAGTGAAAATGGTGTCATGTGAATTCCTAGAGATGGTTTTGCATTCATACACATTGAGGAAAGATGGATCATTTTTAAAGAAGAACCATGTAATATTAGATTTTCCATGGCAGTTGATGGTGTCAATCCATTTGGAGATCTCATAACCAATTACTCAGTTTGGCTAGTTTTTATTATAAACAATAACCTTCCTTTGTGGATGGCAATAAAAAGGGAGCATGTCATGTTGGCATCATTTGTTCTAGGTACTTATTTTTAAGAATGTTAACACAATATAAGCAATCCTCTTTTTTCATTATTGCATGTACACGAACTTATTAATTATGCATGTTACTTTACAAATAAATACTAGGTAAGCACCAAGTTAAAGATATGGATGTATATATTTAGCCTCTTATAAATGAAATTTTAAAATTATGGGTTGGCATCAGTATGTATGACATCTGCAAACCTATAGGACAAAAATAATTTCAGTTCCATGGAATACTTATATGGACAATTCATGATGCACCCGATCTTACACATTTTTTGTTGTATACAATTTTCCCATGTATCTCTATGTATCATTTATTAATGAACCTCTTTTTATAATTTTTGGAATTCTATATATTAAAAATATTCCATAAATTCCAGGGATTCAAACAAAGGGAAAATATGCATGTCTAGTATGTGGTCCAAGCACAATATCTGGATGTTCAAGAAGTTTAGGAAAGGAGGTGTACAATGAGTTTAGAAATTTTCTCCATAAGGACCATATGTATCAAATTAATGGAAAAAAAATGACTTTAATGGGAAGAAGAGAGTGGGAAAAAACCACAAAGAATGGTGCCTTAACTATGGAAAAAGGAATTTGAGAAGATACATGATAAGCAATTGTTTGTAGTTACTTGGTTCCTTGTCACTTGTATTTATTTTTAAATTTCCATATTTCCCTTGATTAATAAAAAAAATATTTCATCGATACTTCTCAAAGGTCATCACAGTCAACTTCCTCGGGGTTTGAAATGATACTCTACATAATTCAGTCGGTTTCCATACAAGTAGGAAACCGATTGAAGTCAAATAAATGAGAACCTACAAGTAGATCATTTATTTGACACAATGCATATTGGAAATAATGCATTATAGAGAACTTGTGGAAAATTATAGATGGGAGGAATAACAAGGAAAAAAATGCTAAAGTTATTAGTGACATTAAGGAATCCAACTCATTGCAACATTTGACTCATTTTTATAGTAGTGGAAATTCCACCAATATTCCGTGGTTATTAACAGAGCAAGATAGCGTTGTTGTAAAAGAGGTTGTATGGAAAATAAAATTTCCCACTAGTTTTTCTTCGAACATAAGTAATATATTAACAAAGCAAGGTGATTTCGGTGGGGCTAGAACTCATGATTGGCATACATTTATCAAGTTTCAATGTTTTGCAATCTTTATTATCTTATGATATATACATTATTTGTTAGTAATTCATGTTTGTCTCTATTTCAATTATATGTAATGATATATACCTTATACGTTAGTAATATGCGTTCCACCCTTGTTGTAGTATGTTCTACCTCTATCTTTGTCTAATATATTTGAAAACAACATAAAGAAATCTATTTATGATCTCGGGAAATACATGAGGTATGTAAAAAGTTATAGTTGAATTATTGATTGTATACACCATCAATACTTGCTTTGCTTGCCTTATATATTTTGATGTTGGCACATCAAATTTTTGAACTTGTAGGTGGTTTTTATTTAAAGAAATACATAAAGAAGATATCAAGTATTGGAAAAGAGAAATTCCCCAACTAATGTGTGAGATGCAAAACTATCTGCCTCCAACCTTTTTCAATGCACGAGAACACTACCTCATACATCCAGTGGAAGAGATTGAAATATGTGGACCTGTACACACAAGGTCAACATGGTTAATGGAGAGGCACTTGAAAGCATTGAAGGCCTTTATTAGACAAATATCATGTCCAGAACGCTCAATGGTTGAAGGCTACATGCTATATCAATCTATTGTATATTTTAGTGAGTACTCATCCCAAGTAGTGGGTGGTATGGATGTGCCAATCCTTTGGATGCCTATTCCACCAAAAAATTTAAACGGGAGGGGTTGTTGGGGAAAGGTAGATGGAGAAAAGTGAAATTTAAAATCTTGTATTTTATTGATATCTTTGTACATTCTTGTGGTAGATTGGTTAGTAGCGTGGTTGGTTAACTAACGATTATTTTGTCATTGTTCTAGGTAGTATATAGTAGGATGCAATTCATTTATACATTCCAAATAATATTGATTGGATGAATATATGCAAAGAGTGATGTCAACAAGTTTGTGATGTCTTATCAACACTTATCTCATTAAATTTGGACTTTTTAGGCAAAATATGGACTAAAAAAGTGTGAATTTAACCTTTCAAAATGTCAATATCAACCTTTCTAAAGTGCAAAATTGGATTCTAAAAGCGGCAATATTGGGTATGAAAAGTGTGTTTATTGATTTACTACTTCTAATCCCTAAAAGTGCACTTTATTATTCCAAAAGTGCACCTTTTTATTCCAAAAGTGCACTTTTTTATTATGAAAGTGTGAATTCAATTTGAAAAGTGCATTTTTCATTTCAAAAGGTACAATGTTTGAATCAAAATAGTGTAATTTTTCATTTCGAGAGGTGCAGTCTTTGAATCTAAAAAATACAATGTCTATAATATTCAATATCAATATTATATATTATACTTAATAATGTCTATAATAGTGTTCCTCCTAAACCATTTTGTCAAGAAATATTAAATTAATAATATATAGGAAAATGAGAAAAATAAGATAAAATATGTAGTTTGAAGAAGAAGAAATAATGTATACAATGAACCTCAACATTTATTTTATTCCACACATAAAAAAAATTAAGTAAGAGTAACTATATAAATATATGGAAAAATGTATAGAGGCGGCATAGTAGGTCTACATATCAAAACAATTTAAACAGACATCCATAGTTTTGAGAATAAAAAAACTATGCATGCCTTGTTGGGAAACCAGGTCAAAGAGCCACTAAAATTGTTCTAAATAGCATCTTTCAAAGTTTGAACTACCGAAGCTAGATATGAAAGAAACTAAAATATCCTGAAACTGAAACATCAAAAAACATATTTATAAGACTATGTTATTCCTACAGTTTCAAAATGTTGGCAAGAGGCAGTTTGCAGCGTTCTGGAAAGCATCTTTCAAGGGTGCAGCCACCTAAGGAGGCATATCAGCAGGATGTTCAAAGGTTCTCTCCAATCAGTCCTCCATCCATATAACGACCTTCAGGAGGTAGGCATTCTGCACCTCTAAGGTCTCTAATCGTTTCCTCAGGTGGTAGAAGTCTTTGTCCTTTGGCTACATACCTAAGGCTACCATAAATTTTGTGTGCCAATATAGCACCAAAGTCCTATAGAACTAATAATTTCAAGTTATATTGCAACCTTAAACCTTTTTCTTTAATTTATCTTTATTTTATTATTATTTACCTAATTTCAAGACCCTAACCTAATCATTTCCTCAAGCCTAGCCAAGGGTATTACATCATTTTTTCCCTCTTAATATACATTGGTATTACATCATTTTGTCCCTCTTAATATACATTTTCAATACTGAAATTTTTTCTGCAGGGTTCATGAGCTCTCCCAGCCGCGCGTGAGCTGATTGGTTCGAGTTTCCTGGTGCGATACACCTCGTCCGCTATGGCCCCAGGAGGGGGCCCCGAGGTCCTCCCTCCTCCACCCCTAGAGATCAGTGCTTTCAGGAAGCTGGTTGCGGCCAGCAGCAAACATCCTAGGTTTGCCTCTCAGCAAAAATTCATCAAGAAACTGGATAGTATACCTACGGTTGCCCTCCCTGAAGAGGAATTCTATCGGTTTGCATTGAATCTAGCTTAACGAGGTCTCATTGGACAGTTTAAAGGATTATGGCCCTCCCCTAAAGCTGTGGAAGCATGGGTGCAGAGGAATTGGCGTCCCCTAGTCACGGAAGGTATAAGAAGTCATCTTTTCGGTAAAGGATTCTTTGTGTTTGTTTTTTATATTGTTGAAGACATAAATCTTATTTTCATGAATGACCTGTATTTTATGGGTCCTCGGGATCTGTATTTAAATAAACGGACTCCTGATTTTGACCCGACACAAGATGTGCCATCGGCAGTTCCAGTATGGGTGCGTCTCCCACACTTTCCCTTGCATTGATGGAACCCAAAGTCACTTGAAGCCATCGGTAACACCCTCAGAAAATATATCGATCGAGATGATCGGAAGGATCAGTATTCCTGTGCAAGAATATGCGTCGAGGTTGATTTGGAAGTTGAGCTACCATAATCCATAAAAATAGCGGTGGAAGACTGGTCACATATCCAAGAACTGGATTATGAACAACTTCCATTCAAATGCAGACATTGCCGTGGCTATGGCCACTTTTCAAGGAATTGCAAAAAGAAGGCAGATGAAGACGTTGAGAATGCGAAAGGAGACCAATGGATTCAGATTCAGAAAGCAGCTCCATCAAAACAAATCAGCATAGCTAAAGGAAAGGGGGTACCATCAGGAATTAGAGCTTCCATTTCAGGGCAGGCTCATGGAGAAGGGAGTTCAGCTCCTTCTATAGAAGATGCAGCCAAAAACCCATTCGAATCCCTCAGTACTCCTGAAATTTCAATTGAGGAAGTCGAGCAGCAGCAACAAACCCCCGTAGCTGAGAAAGATAAATCAGAGGCAATCCAACCCGTTTCTCCTTTAAGAGCCTCTTCTTCCCCTTCTTATGCGGAAATGACAAGAAAGAAGCCCCCTGAAAATTCTAGCTCCTCGGAGGATGAGACCTTCGAGAGGCCATCGAAGAGAGCAGGGAGGAAATATCATAAGGAAGCTAGAGAAGAAGAAGCGGAAAGGCAAAAAATGCAAGGAATCCAATGCACCATTGAAATGTCCATCGAGAGAAATACCAAGAATAGGCCTCCTAAGGGAGGTTCAATCCACTCCACCCCCAGTAAGTAATGCACGTAGTCTCTTGGAACTGTAGAGGATTGGGAAATCCATTGAAAGCCGACGCAGTCAAAGACCTCATGAAAATTGAATCTCCTAAGATCCTCATGCTCCAAGAGACAAAAATTGCAGGGGACACCCTTCTTGAAATCAGTAAATCAAAATGGAAGAAAAATGGAGGAAAGGCTATTAGTGCAAGAGGCTCTTCCGGCGGTCTTGCAACCCTGTGGTTGGAGGATATGTTTCATTTAGAAAGCTCCTTTGAGACACAACATTGGATTTTCACCAAGCTCAGGCATTCCCCAAGTAATTTTACCTTCTCTCTTTACAATATTTATGTTCTTGTTCTCTTTTCTGAGAAGAAAGATTGTTGGCAATCACTTTTTGAGTTTTTAGATTTATACACCCCCACAAATATCATTTTGGCTGGAGATCTTAACATAGTTCTCGATCAGAATGAGAAGAGAGGAGGTAACAGCGGAAGGGATCATTTGCTTCCTTTTGTGGAGGATTTGGTCCACCAATGGGATCTCCTTGATTTTAAACCTTTGAAAGGCCTCTATACATGGACAAATAATAGAACTGGAGTTGATCACATTTCAACACGCTCATATAGGTATCTTGTCCAGAGTTCACTCTTGATGGAAAAAAGTTTAATCTCCTCTAAAATCCTACCAAATCTCACTTCCGATCATAATCCTATCCTCTTAATTTTGGATGAGGAATAAAATTTGGGCCCAAACCCATTCCGCTTCAGCCCTCTCTGGATAGAGAAAGAAGGGTTTATTGAAATTGTGCAAACAACCTAGTCCAATCCAGTCACCGGGTCACCCAGTTATGTGTGGGAGTAGAAACTCAAAACTACAGAGTTAGCTTTGAAAGATTGGAGTAAAAAGCCTCATAACACCCCCTCTAGCAACAGAAGAGAGACTGTTCATCTGTTAGCTGATTTGCAAATGGAAATGGAAAGTACAGAAATTACCACCTCTGAAATTGATAAGGAACATGCTGCTCAACTTAAAACCTTATGTTCCTTTCTCCAAGAAGAAGAGTATTGGAGGCTCAAGTCCCGTAGTTTGTGGCTCAAAGCTGGCGATCGTAACTCCTCATTCTTCCATCGGAAATACAGGGAACGCCTCTCTCGAAATCATATTTCAGAAATTACACCCTCTAATGGGCTGGTTCACTGTTGGTTATAGAGCTTGATCTCCAGATTCAGAGATATTATTATTCAGCCATGTCCATACCCCAGGTTTGGTTATGATCCTAGCATGACCCTAGGGGGGTCCGGGGGATTTTCCACTCCCCCGGCTGGGGGGCGCAGGGGCCAGCGCCCCCAAGAAGGGGGTTTGGGGGAAATGCCCCAAGTTATGGGGGTTCGAGGGCAGAGCCCTCGAGAAGGGGATTTCGGGGGCAATGCCCCCGAGGAAAATTTTGGGGCTATTTTCGCCACCAGTTTTCGTGCCCATGGTTTTGGGTAACCCATGGTATTTTTCCATTGTATTTCCCTTATAAAAGAAATACATTGTAACATGGCTAGGGTTGATGTATTAGGTTTTATGCATTGTAAAGATATCTGAGATCGAGAAGAGAGACTATGAGACAGTGAAGAGGAAGTGCAGCGGTTGTGCTGCAGGTTGTATCCCTTCACTTTGCTGGACGGAATAATAATAAGGACTAGCAACTTCAGTGTGGACGTAGCCCAAGTTGGGGTGAACCACGATATATCTGTGCCTCTCTTGTAATGTGTGTGTGATTATATTTTCATTTATGTTTATTGTTATTGCTCTGTGATCCTATTTTTCTAACAATTGGTATCAGAGCCAAAGGTCTATTTGGTAGATAAACCCATAAGAAGCTAGGGTTTCTAGTTCAAGTGGGATCAATGGCAGAAGAAAGAAAGTTTAAGGTCGAGAAGTTTAACGGCCAAAACTTCCAGTTATGGAAGATGAAAATGGAGGAATACCTATACCAAAAGGATTTATTCCTACTGTTGGGAGGAAGAGCAAAGCAGCTGGTGGCTATGAAGGACAAAGAATGGGAGGTTCTTGACAGAAAGGCTCTCAGAACAATACGATTGAGCCTGGCTTCGTCGGTGGCTTTCAATATCTCAAAAGAAACAACAATGGAGGGGTTGATGAGCGCATTGGATAAGCTATATAAAAAACCCTCAACTTCCAACAAGGTATTTCTAATGAAGTGTTTATTTAATATGAATATGTCTGAAGGTGGATCTGTTACTGATCATTTAAATGAGTTTAATATGGTTACAAATCAACTAAGTTCTGTAAGTGTGAACTTTGATGATGAGGAATGATGATGTGGTCATGGCTGTAAGTAACTCTGTCTCTAGTTCAAACACCTTGAAATTTGATGATGTTATTGGTGTTATTCTTAGTGAGGAAATGCAAAGAAAAAGCATAGGTGAGACATTAGGAAATGCGTTGACCATGGAGACCAGGGGAAGAAAAAAGGAGAGAGGAAAGATCCAAGGTAATCGCAGCAACTCTAAAAAGGGCAGATCCAAGTTCAGACAGGGAAAAATAGAGTGTTGGAACTGTGGAAAGAAAGGACATCTAAAGAAAGACTGCGGATCTCTAAAGAAGAAAGGAGATGCACAGAAGGAAACTACCCAGGAAACAAATGTAGTAGGTGATGTGTTACAAGATGCTTTGATTCTTGCATTAGATAATACAAGTGATTATTGGGTAGTAGATTCAGGGGCTTCATGTCATGCTACACCCCATAGGAAATATTTTCATGATTATGTTCTAGGCGATTTTGGACATGTTTTATTGGGTGATGATGAGCCATGTAAAATTGTTGGAATGGGTAAGGTATGGATAAAAGTTAAGAATGGAACTAATTGGTTGTTAAACGATGTTAGGCATATTCCTGCTAGGAAAAGAAATCTGATCTCAACAGGGCAGTTGGGAGATGGCGGTTGTCTATCTACATTTGGAGAAAAGTGGTGGAAGATCTCTAAAGGATCAATGGTGATAGCAAAAGGAGACAAGGTAGGTACGTTGTATTTATGTTCTCATAATACTGACCATTCTATCTCCTTGACTTCCACAGGAACAGATACAACATTGTGGCATCATAGGCTTGGCCACATGAGTGAGAAGAGGATGTAGATTCTCCACTCAAGGAAGTTGCTGCCATATTTGAAGCAGGTAAGTTTGGAATTCTGTGAGAACTGTGTTTATGGAAAACATAAGAGAGTCAGATTTCTCAGGGTTGGGAAACAGAAGAATAATCAAAAGTTAGATCTAGTGCATAAAGATGTATGGGGACCAACTCAGGTACAATCTCTCGGTCGCTCTCATTATTATGTGACATTTATTGATGATGCAACTAGGGAAACTTGGGTTTATTGCATTAGACAGAAATCTGATGTGTTTGCGACTTTTAAGAAGTGGAAAGCTTTGGTTGAGAATGAGACAGCAAAAAGGTTGAAGTGTCTCAGATCTGATAATGGAGGTGAGTACTATGGCAAGGAGTTTGATAGTTATTGTTCATACCATGGGATTCGTAGAGAGAAGACAGTCCCAGGAAAACCACAAGAAAATGGTGTGTCAGAAAGGATGAACAGAACGATCATGGAGCGTGCAAGGTGTATGAGACTGCATGCAGGGTTTCCCTTATAGTTTTGGGCAGATGTTGTAAATATTGTTTTTTATTTAATAAACAGAGGACCTTCAAGTGCTTTGGATGGTGGTATTCCAGAGGAGGCATGGACAGATAAAAAGGTAAACTACTCATTTCTGAGAATGTTTGGTTGTGAAGCATTTGTCCATATTGATAAAGAAAATAGAACAAAGCTTCAAGCTAAATCCAAGAAATGTACCTTTATTGGATATGGGGTTGATTATTTTGGTTATCGTTTATGGGATTATGAAAATCACGAAATCATTAGAAGTAGAGATGTCATATTCAATGAAAATGTCATGTATAAAGATCAGTTGCAGGGAAAGAAATAGGAAAAGGAAAAAACAGAGTACACAGTACTTGATGAAATTACAGAAAATGAAGTTCCAAAGGTGCCAAAAAATCAAGAACAGCAGCAAGTGCCAGAAACTCCTGTAACTGCAAAAAGATCTACCAAGTTAAGTAGACTCCCTGAACGACACTCTCCTTCAATGTATTATTTGTTGATGCCTGATTGTTGGTAAACCAGAATGTTATGAAGAAGCAATGCAGGTGGAAACTAGAAAGAAGTGGGAGCAAGGCATGAATGAGGAGATGGACTCATTGGTAGGAAACCAGACTTGGAATCTGGTTCAGATGCCTGCTAGTAAAAGAGCATTGCAGAGCAAATGGATTTACAGGTTGAAGGAAGAAGAAGGAGGTAAGAAGCGATACAAGGCGAGACTTGTTGTAAAGGGGTTTGCACATAAGAAAGGTATAGATTTTGATGAAATATTTTCTCATGTTGTAAAAATGACTTCAATTAGGACTATCTTAAGTCTAGTGGTGGTAGAATATTTGCATCTTGAACAGTTAGATATAAAAACAGCATTTCTCCATGGGGATTTGGAGGAAGAGATATATATGCAGCAACCACAAGGGTATGAGGTCAAACGTAAGGAGAACTTGGTATGCAGGTTAAAAAAGAGTTTGTATGGCTTGAAGCAAGCTCCAATGCAGTGGTATTTAAAATTTGATAGGTTTATGACAAAACAAGGTTATAGTAGATGTCATTCTGACCACTGTGTTTATTTCAAGAAGCTAGACAATGAAAGATATATTATCTTGTTATTTTATGTGGATGACATGCTTGTTGTAGGGTCTAACATGCAGGAAATAAATGTACTGAAAAGGAAGCTAGCTAATTCATTTGTGATGAAGGATTTGGGTGCTGCAATGCAAATCGCAAAATCGCAAATTGACATTGTCTCAGAGTGAGTACATACAAAAGGTGTTGGAGAGGTTCACAATGCAGAATGCAAAACCAGTTAGTACACCTTTGGCCAACCATTTCAATCTAAGTAAGAAAATGTGTCCCAAGACACAGTAAGAGACAGATTACATGTATGTAATACCCCCATTTTTACCCTTATAATATTTTGGGCTATCATGTAAATATTGTATGCATATTATGTATGGTTCCTAGCGTGGAGTTCAAGGCCAAGGCCCCGCTAGTGAACACTCGACCTTGAAGAAGAAAGTATTGGATAGTATGTTTCCCATGTGCTAGAGAACCATGGGAATTGTAAATATGCATTTTAATATAAAAGTGCCCACAACTAGCTATGCAATGCAAGAAGAGAAGGGGGCATGATATTACAAGGAATTGGGAGGGAAATATTCAAACCCTTGAGCCAATGAAGTCAAGCCAAGTGTCAATGAGATAACCCATCAACCATCAACTACCCATGTTGACTTTGGTGCCCAATCATTCATTTCTCCCAAGAGTTGGGTGAAATAGTTAATGCCTTAGGGATTGGGGAGGTATGGCTGTCCAGATTCGAGTATGGGTAAACCACCCTCATGGGAAATCGTCTTTCTCCTTCTTGGGCAAGAAAACACCCACGAATTGTCTTCCCAAGCCATTATTCATGATCAGTTCTGCTCTCTCACGTTTTTGGAGCTTGCTGGGCGTTTCTCTCATGGAGTACGCTGTAAATTCACTGGTTTTAAAGTTGAGAAGGGTGTTTTTGTGATGGTTGGACTGTGGGGAAAGAGGAGAATCCATTGGGAAGCTCAATAGATAAGTTTGATAGCTTGTTGTTTCCATTTATTGTTGTAAAAATGTTTTTGAATTTCCAGATTTGGTTTCATTTGTGGAAAAATCGTTTTTGTGCACCCTACTGCCAATTAATGATTGTGTGAAGGTCGTTTTGGCCCTTGAATGCCCAAGCATTTGCCCTCTCACACAGTTTGAGCTAGCTGGGGATTTTCCCATCACGTTTTTCATATATCTGCTATATGTTCCATGCCTGGGAACTCGTTTTTGTATTGCCCAATGGCTGGGAAGAAGGAAGCCATGAATTTGGGGTTTATGGAGGCTGTTTTTGTCCCTTGAATGCCCACAAATGTTTTCTGGAAACAGGTTTTGTTCTCCTAAGGTGAGTCCCCAATTGCCATTTTGTTTTTGGTTTCCCAACTTTTTTCTTCATGCCCAGAAATTGTGATTTTTATGTTATGTGTATCCATGCCCAGTTTATGAGTTTTCTGTGTGTAGGGGATTGTTGGGGTTGAAATGGGTTTCCATTGTTTTGGCTTGAGCTTGTGTGGAAGCATCCACAAATGAAGAGGGTTCAGATTTAGCCTGATAAACCCAGTTGTGAACTGGCTTGGCTTAAATGCAAATGATCATTTGGTTGTGTATGAGCTTGAGAGTCCCCTTTCCTTGTGGATATCATGCCCAGCTCGGGGGTGGTCTCTGAGTGTTGAAATAATACAGGCTGAGCAGAGACCTACGGTTGGGAGGAACGTTGCAGCGACATAGCTAGTTTATCTCCACTGTGCATGTTTGTTGAATTTACACCTACACACATGGGTTTTTAATTGTATGAATCTAATGAATGGGATGAGTTTGTTTAAAAAGCCCCATAGATTGGCATCATGTTTCCCTTACCAGAATTGGATAGATTGGAGGGTTTATTACAGATTGGTATCAGAGCTTAAGGTTCAACACTACGGCTGTTGGGCCCTTCATAGAGATATAAATCATTGTGTGTATATGCATGTAGTATTTGAAGTTAAATGAATTAGAGAAACCTGAAGACATCATAGCTCCTATTTGATTAAGATTGGAAATCATTTCTATGGGGATTCTTGCAAAATTGCTTGCATTGATTTCATGCTATGAAATTGAGGAAGGAGGGAGAAAATCCCTTTTCAGGTTGAATGCTTGCTTTAAATTGTCCCCAATACAGTAGCATTCAGTTTTTTATTTGTCTGTTTTCCTCCATGGAGGAGAGAAAGGAGGCACAACCTCTGCCTTCTTATATTATTTTGTTGTTGTTTTGTTGTTTTATTCTTGACATGAAAGAGGTGCAATATTTCTTGAAACACTTTTACTGTTTTATGCGAGTTTAATCTGTAAGTAGCTTACCTCTGTAAAGAAACGAGGGACATATTTCAAGAAAAATTCTAACTGTTTTGAAAATTTTCTAAGTGTTTGCTGCTAAGGCTGCGGCAGCGGAATTAATGATAAGTTTTGCGCGCGGCGGCAGCAATTTAACTTTAAAATTGCGATCGAGGCTTGCGCACGGTGGCGACAATTTAACTTTAAAGTTGGGATGGAGGCTTGAGCACGGTGGTGGAAATTTTAACTTTAAAGTTGCGATGGAGGCTTGTGCGCGGCGATGATTTTAGCCTTAAAACATGCGACGCAGTCACGGCGACGAAGGCTTGCGGGCGCAGAAGTTAAGGTTAAATTTGCGACATGATCGGCGGAGATGTTGCTAATTCTGCGCTGAAAGGGAAGAGAAAAATTCTAAATTTTTCTAAGTATTTCGAATTTTTGCCTTAACGACCACGGAAATTTTAAGAATATTTTCTGCGTCATGCGCGGTGCGCGGCGGCAAAAATAGTCTTTAACACCCGTGGCATTTTTTAAAGATACATCCCGCACCAAAGCGCCCGGCATATTATTAGTAATTGCATTGAAGGCGGCCAGAATAAGGCTAATATGGGCGCCATAAGTTTTAAAACTTAAGATATGCGTGAGGAAGGATCAAAACAATGGTTGAATTGTAGTGAACATTTGGCGAAGCGGGAGAGCTATGACTAGAATTTGCGTCGAAGGCTGGAGACAACTTTGCATTAGAAAAGTAGTCCATCCATCGGCGATTTTAAGGATAAGCCATGCACCGGTGTCGGCCAAAATGAAAGTAATAATCTTAAAATCTGTGACGCGCGCGGTGCGTGGCGACAGATTTTAGCTTAAAATTCCGCGACATGGGTGGCACCATAAAAGCTAAATTTTCGCGGCAATTTTAATCTCAACATCCGCGCAATGGCGGCCATTTTTTCCTTAATATTTGTGCCCACCAGCGAAAAGAAATGGGAGAGAGAGCCCATGAAATTGGATCAGCTATGATCTGGAAGAGGAAATTCCATGCTACAATGAGGGATTGGAAAGGAAGAATTCCTTAACCCCTGTTTTGCTATCATATTTATAATTATGAAATTGTCATGCATATAAACTATGGCATAGGAATGTTGAAAATGCAAAGAGATTCCATAGATGAAATGAATATGCACCAGATGGCATATTAACAAACATTGCACAGTGCATGTGAAATGTTTGTGCATGAATAGGACATTGCATATTGGTAAAATAGTGAGGTTTCACATATGCAATGAGCCAATTGAGATAATTATGGTGGTTGCTAATAATTAGTTGTGTTTGCATTGGTTGTAGGACAAATACAATCAAAACATGGCTAAAGAAGTTGATGACGTTGTTGCATGTGACCAACGACCTTATGAAGAGAGGATGGTGCAACAAGTCCATGATCATGATGTTGGCAAAAGGACTATGTAGCATTGGTAAGAGGCCAACTGATTAGGTAACACCAAGCGATGCTAATAACAGCCATGAAGGTAATGGTTATTTGTGCTTAATTGCATGAATGTTGAAAGAGGATTTGGTGAGATCCCTTCAACTATGTTTGAATGCATAGTACTCATAAATTAATGCAGGGTTGCATTGAGGAGATGTGCATTAAAATATTATGTACAATCTTGTGGTTATACATTGAGTGATTGCACACTAAAAGATTATGTGAGTGATGTAAAAGTGCATGCAGATGTATATGTACACATGTTGACATGCATTGTGTGAATGCATGACTGTGGTGTATGTTTCATTACAACGAGACAATAGATGGGATGGCGAACTATTGTCAATCCTGAGAGCATTTCAGGAGTTGCTGTGAATACAAGAGAATGATTGCATAAAATGATGTAATTAAACCATGCAACTCTAGTATGGTAATGATTCACATGAAGTAGATGATTTTGGTGATATTAAAATGCTTCAGTGACTGTGGCAGCAATGAAATATTATATGCATAGAGACTTACAAAGCGTTTGGTTGATTGAAGTTTCAGATTTCGGGTAGATTGTTTTGGGCATGGCAAATATGGGTAAGTCCATGATGAATATTGGAATCTACCGTGAACAAGAGCCAAATGATATAAGAACAGGCTCATGGCTAAACGAATCAACTTATGTAGGAGACAGAGTTGTAAATTCATGTTTGAATTTAATTATCAATGCCATTGACTGATTAGAGAAATCATATTTGAATTTTATTGATAAATGCTGCTAACTGTTTGGCTATTTGATAAATGTGCCAGGAAGACGCATTGCAGAAAGACCAGGAGTGATGGCCTGCAAAATACAAACTAGATGGGAAAGACCCCATTCTTTGGAAATGGGTTTCGGGTGAAATGCCATTGATAATATCTCAACTAAACTGCATGACGGTAAACCATGAGAGTGAGATGGTAAAGCTATGCCCAGAAGGCATGTGAGATACATCTGCAAAATGAATGAGTATTATGTGACCCTAGACAAGAACATGCATGTCTAAATTATTAGGGTTAATATGCAGAGCATGCTCTATCTTATTTATATCATTGCAAACTACTTGAGTATGATTAGGGCCTACATGGCACACATCGGAAAGGGGGTGCACACCTTTTATGGTGCTGGGTCATGATAGGGTTTTCAATATTGACTACAACCTAAGGGAATGGACGCATTCCTGGTGTTTCAATACTTGATAGTGAATGATATGGATTATGGATACAAAATTGAACAGCAATACTGATGAGCTTGCTTATCCTTCTTGTGTTGTCAGCCTACACAGATGCAGATTAATACTGCACATTAAGAGGCAGAGTGAAGAAGGGTACACAAAATGACTGTATGGGAATTGGTAACCTTTCTATGCTCACACGAAATATTACCAAAAGGGATGGACAAGCCCAAAGAGTTGGGTAATAAGAAGAGGTATCATCCTTGTGTGAGTGGGGTCATGCTAACCTGCAGTCAAGAAAGTCACCTATAAAGTTCCTAAAAGGAACCACCGATTTGCACCAGAGAAGGAGTGACGTCCTTGTATGAATGAAGAGTTGTGTGTGTGAAGGGTTGTGGTGCAAGAAGGTGTGGAGACATTGGTGAAGGCATAAAAACTCTATTGGGACAGCAGTAGGAGGGTGGGCACCAAGACTGACTGAAAACCCTGAGATTCCTATGGCTCCATAGTAGAGCTTTGACCTATAATGATCAGGTGGTGTAGTTTCCTTCCATTGGTCGATGACCCAAAAGAACGTGCTGGCTCGGAAATGGAGAGGGCCAACCAGGTATGGGACTGGTTGGGCACCACCAAATGCTTGGTAAATCCAGTCGGCGTGAAGGTGTACTGGTGAAGCATTAACTACATCCAAGTCCATAGGTGATCCCAAGGCTTGCAAAGCAAAGCAGGATCCTGTGGACCAGAGGGGCAACGCACGATATAGATAAGTATTCGTTTTCATTTATGTCCTGTTTGGAATAATGAAGATTTCAGGTGTAAGTCTTCTAACAGCTAAGCTGATACACTATTGTTTCTTTGTTGGAAACCTTGGTCATTGCAGGAAAGCAAGACCCTGAAAGCGCTATAAAATTACTGGTAAATCCAGATATTAAATGAGTGGGCGATATGAGATTATTGATCAATACAGAGAGTAACCGGTTGGGAATTCACTACTTAATATTGTGAAACAGCGTGTATGCTGGCCCAATACCCCTTAAACAATTGATAAAACCAGTTAGCGTACTGGCCTAGCATTGCCTATTCGAATGATTGTGGAGTAGCCTACGTGCTGGCCCAACATTCATAATTGTGTCCATGGGAAATCCAAGGCTTGTAAAGCAAAGAAGGATCCCGTGGAATAAAGTGAAGACATCCAATACAGATAAGTATTTGGTTATCTTGCAGCTTCTTGCTTATGAATATACGTGTGTATATGATTTGGTTATGATTTCTCAAACTCTTGTTTAGAGAAAAACCTTATGAAATAAACTAAACATGTGAATTGATTTAATGTTTGAGTGTAGGTATTGTTGGAAGTAAGGACCAGGAAGGCATCATAGGGATGAATATGGACATATGACCATCCTAAAGAGCTCAATATGAGCAGTAATAAAAGATGGTGCTAGTGAACATGAGTGGGTCCTAGCAGCCAGAGGTTCTGTAAGCAGAATGGGAAGGGGTACCCAAGTTGAAAAGCATTAGATAGACCTTAGACACTAAGTCTCATAGCCAATAAAGGGAAACTCAAGCATTCACATTAAAGTGAAAGAGACTAAGGAGCATGAAACCACAGTGATGGCATAGCTATGTAATAAAACAAGACTAAGAGAGAGAAACTCCTACTCTTCTCTTTCCTTTCGATTGATGCGTTTATAAAACAAAGAATTGTTGAATGCGTGTCATGACTAGAAGAAGAATGTGTTTATTTGCTTGAATTAAATTGTGAATGCTAAAATAGTTATTTCACTATGAAATGATGAACATGAAAGAGATCATGTGTATGTTGGGAAAGCATGAAAAAAAAATTTGGAAGTCGCATGAGTGAAGCATGGACATTCCATGTCAATTGGGAAATAATTGACTAATTTTAATGTTTATATTATGCTTGTCCTAACAAAGAGTTTCCATGATAAATTTCACAGGGAGAAATTGAGCAATTGGTTGCAGCTGACACAAGCAAGTGTTGCTAGTAAGTAAAGAGTGGTCAGTTATGCACATTGACCATGGTGGCAGACCAAGGGCTATTAGAATTGGTTGAAGGTATTCTTCAAACAATTGCAAAAACCCAAGAAAATATTGGAGAGATGCTCAAGCTACAGAGGCAACAGAATGAGATGAACCACGAGGTTTTGCAGGACTCTATTTGTCTTCAAAAAGGGGTAAAAAGCATTCTGGGAGAAATCAATAAGGGAAAGGAAAGTGGATCAATGAAGAAGCATTCATCCAATCGGCCGATTAAGAAACGTTCCAGGTGGGAAGACTCAAAGGAAATGGATCAGGAAAAGGTAAAGCAACCAGTGAAATGTTGGGGATGTGGCAGAAATCATTTTCTCCACGACTGGCCAACAAGAGAACATCAAGAGGGTAGCAGCCGTAAATTTTCTAGGTTTGTGGACCAGTTGGAAGGTAAAGAAAAGGAAGGAATTGTTTTGGAACAATGTCTTCATGTAGAGCTAGAAGGTCCTAGCCATCAGGAACAGTTTGTGAAGGCCAAAGGACTTGGTCCTGAAAACCCAAGTAAATGGTGAAATGCAGGACAGACCTGCCACATTTTGTGAATTTTGGACCTGTATAAAGTGTGTATATATTCCTAAGTATTGGAACACCGAGGACGGTGTTATTCCAAGGGGGAGGGGAATTTAATACCCCCATTTTTACCCTTATAATATTTTGGGCTATCATGTAAATATTGTATGCATATTATGTATGGTTCCTAGCGTGGAGCTCAAGGCCAAGGCCCCGCCAGTGAACACTCAACCTTGAAGAAGAAATTATTGGATAGTATGCTGCCCATGTGCTAAAGAACCATGGGAATTGTAAATATGCATTTTAATATAAAAGTGCCCACAACTAGATATGCAATGCAACAAGAGAAGGGGGCATGATATTACAAGGAATTGGGAGAGAAATATTCAAACCCTTGAGCCAATGAAGTCAAGCCAAGTGTCAATGAGAGAACTCATCAACCATCAACTACCCATGTTGACTTTGGTGCCCAATCATTCATTTCTCCCAAGAGTTTGGTGAAATAGTTAATGCGTTGGGGATTGGGGAGGTATGGCTGTCCGAATTCAAGTATGGGAAAACCACCCTCATGGGAAATCGTGTTTCTCCTTCTTGGGAAAGAAAACACCCACGAATTTCCTTTCCAAGCCATTATTCATGATCAGTTTTGCTCTCTCACGTTTTTGGAGCTTGCTGGGCGTTTCTCTCATGGAGTATGTTGTAAATTCATTGGTTTTCATGCTGAGAAGGGTGTTTTTGTGATGGTTGGACTGTGGGGAAACAGGAGAATCCATTGGGAAGATCAATAGATAAGTTTGATAGCTTGTTGTTTCCATTATTGTTGTAAAAACGTTTTTGAATTTCCAGATTTGGTTTCATTTGTGGAAAAATCGTTTTTGTGCACCCTGCTGCTAGTTAATGACTGTGTGAGGGTCGTTTTGGCCCTTGAATTCCCAAGCCTTTTCCCTCTCATGCAATCTGAGCTAGCTGGGGCTTTTCCCGTCACGTTTTTCATCTATCTCCTGCATGTTCCATGCCTAGGAACTCGTTTTTGTATTGCCCAATGGTTGGGAAGAAGGGAGCCACTAATTTGGGGTTTATGGAGGCCATTTTTGTCCCTTGAGTGCCCACAAACGTTTTCTGGAAATAGGTTTTGTTCTCCCAGGGTGATTCCCCAATTGCCATTTTGTTTTTGGTTGCCCAAGGTTTTTCTTCATGCCCATAAATTGTGATTTTTCTGTTATGTGTATCCATGCCCAGTTTATGAGTTTTCTGTGTGTAGGGGATTGTTGGGGTTGAAATGGGTTTCCATTGTTTTGGCTTGAGCTTGAGTGGAAGCATCCACAAATGAAGAGGGTTCATATTTAGCCTAATAAACCCAGCTGTGAACTGGCTTGGCTTAAATGCAAATGATCATTTGGCTGTGTATGAGCTTGAGAGTCCCCTTTCCTTGTGGATATCATGCCTAGCTCGGGGGTGGTCTCTGAGTGCTGAAATAATACTGGCTGGGCAGAGACCTACGGTTGGGAGGAATGTTGCAGCGACATAGCTAGTTGTGTGGGACAATTGCACAACAAAGATAAGTGTTTTCTATCTATGTGTTTTTCCTTGCAGTGTTTAAATTAAATGATTGTTATTGATATATTGAATGCATATAAAATTATGTGTGTGGATGAGTTTATCTCCGTTGTGCATGTTTGTTGAATTTACACCTGCACACATGGGTTTTTAATTGTATGAATCTAATGAATGGGCTGAATTTGTTTAAAAATCCCCATAGATTGGCATCATGTTTCCCTTACCAGAATTGGATAGATGGGAGGGTTTGTTACAATGTCCAAGATTCCCTATCAATCAGCAGTTGGCAGCTTGATGTATGCCATAGTGTGCACAAGACTAGATATTGCACAAGCAGTGGGAGTTGTGAGCAGATATATGAACATCCAGGTAAAGAACATTGGAAGGCAGTACAATGGATTCTTAGGTATTTGAGAGGTACTACCACTCAAGCATTATGTTTTGGAGGTTCAGACACTGTTCTACAGGGATATGTTGATGCAGATATGGCAGGTGATAAGGATAGCAGGAGGAGCACCACAGGGTATGTGTTTATTGTAGGTGGAACAACAGTAAGTTGGATTTCGAAACTGCAGAAGGTTGTTGCACTTTCAACAACAAAAGTAGAGTATGTTGCTGTTGCAGAGGCTAGTAAAGAGATGATTTGGCTGCAGAGGTTCATGGAGGAAATGGGTAAGAAGCAAAAGGATAGTAGGTTGTACAGTGACAAACAGAGTGCCATTCATCTTGCAAAGAACTCAGCGTTCCATTCCAGGACTAAACATATATAGCTCAAGTACCATTTCATATGCTCTGTTCTGGAAGATGAACTGTTGAAGCTGGAAAAGATACACACTATCTAGAACCCTGCAGACATGTTCACAAACGTAGTGACCAGAGAGAACTGAGTTCATGCTCGGTTTCAGTTGGCCTTCTATCATGAAGGTGAAGAGGAGAAAGTTGCCAAGTCCAAGTCCAGCAACCGCAGCAGTGGTGGAGTTGTTGTGATCAGTCTCCAAGTGGGAGATTGTTGGTTATGGAGCCTGATCTCCAGATTTAGAGATATTATTATTCAGTTGTGTCCGTACCCCAGGTTTGGTTATGATCCCGGCACGACCCTAGGGGGGGCCATGGTTTTTGGTAACCCGTGGTATTTTCCCATTGTATTTCCCTTATAAAAGAAAGGCATTGTAACATGGCTAGGGTTGATGTATTAGGTTTTATTCATTGTAAATAAATATGAGATCAAGAAGAGAGACTGTGGGACAGTGAAGAGGAAGTGCAGCGGTTGTGTTGTAGGTTGTATCCCTTCACTTTGTTGGACGGAATAATAATAAGGACTGGCAACTTCAGTGTGGACGTATCCCAAGTTGGGGTGAACCATGATATATCTGTGTCTCTCTTGTAATGTGTGTGTGATTATATTTGCATTTATGTTTATTGTTATTTCTCTGTGATCCTGTTTTTCTAACAGTTCAAAAAGGTCAAGATCAGCTTAAAGCAACAGCAGAAATTCATTTTCAGAATCTTTATACAGATGATGGGGATGGCTGCAAGGAGACCACCTCTGAATTCCTCTCCCACATCCCTTCTCTTATTAGTAGGGAAGACAACTTATCTCTCATGAATCCATTCTTTGAAGAAGATATATGTAAAGTCCTTTGGTCTATGGAGCTCGACAAAAATCCAGGACCGGATGGCTTTTCAATCCATTTTTATAAAGCCTATTGGGAAATATCAAGATTGACTTGCTGAGAATGATAAAATTCTTCCATCAAAAAGATAAAGTGGGAGTTAGTACTAACTCCACTTTCTTAGCTTTAATCCCTAAATATGTGAGCCCTGGCTCTTTCAACAGATTCAAGCCAATTTCACTGTTTGATGCCTCGCATAAAATTCTTGCCAAGCTATTGGAAAACAGAATTAAGCCATTGCTGGAGAAACTCATTTCTCCGATGCAAGGTGGTTTTGTCAATGGAAGACATATTTTAGATAATGTTATTCGGGTGCAAGAAACAATGCACTCCAGTTATCAGCGGAAGGAGCAAGGGATGTTCATCAAGCTCGACATGACAAATGCTTTCGACTAGGTAAAACTCTCATTCCTCTACACAGTCCTTCTTTCATTTGGTTTTAGCATTGATTTTGTTAATTTGATTAAAGCCTGTACCGATAAGCCTTGGATAGCCCCGCTAGTAAATGGAAGATCCACCAATTATTTCCAAGCTACAAGGGGAATAAGGCAAGGCTTCCCTCTCGCCCCCTTCCTGTACATTCTGATGGTTGATTCATTAAGTCGAAAGTTGATTGTTGCAAAGAAAGAAGGGATAGCTCCAGGTATTAGGGTGATGAAGGGCCTCCATCCAATAAATCATGCCTTATTTGCTGATGACTCCTTACTGCTGGGTGGAGCCTCCATAAATATTGCAAAGGCCTTCATAGAAATCCTGCACAGTTTCTGTAGTATCTCTAGTGGCCTCATCAACAAAAATAAAAGCGCAATTTATGGTTGGAATGTAGACCAACACTTGATTTTGAGAATTGCACATTTCATGGGATTCTCAGGATTTTCCTCTTAGGAGAAAATCAACTATCTCGTGCTTCCTTTAACCCTGGGATCCAACAAATCCTCGTTGTGGAACGAATTTAAAAGAAAATTCAAGAGGAAAATCGCAGCATGGGGAGGCCACTGGCTCACTAATGTTGGGAAACGTATCTTCATAAAAACAGTGCTATCTTCCTTACCTATCTATCAAGCTTCCTTCCTTCTGGCTCCTAAGGCGTTCACTGATCAGGTCTCCAAATTAATTCGAGATTTCCTTTGGAGAGGAGGAAAAGGAAACCAATTGAAATTTCACCTTTTAAACTAGGACATAGTCAAACGTCCATTTTTTGAAGGAGGTCTTCAGGTCATAGATCCCGGTCTAGCCAATCTAGCTTTGGGCAGTTCTGTGGAAACTATATTCACATGGAAAACATCCAGTAAGTAAAATTTTAAGGAAAAAATACCTCACTGGAGTTTCCCTGAGAAATATCCAAGCAGAAGATACTCCTAAAGGAACGCTGATTTGGAACCTCTACCGTTGTGGTCTTGATTTCTTTCAAAAGCAAATTTGTAGAGTCCCTGGAAACGGGAAAAATACTGTGTTGTGGCTCGACAGTATTATGGGAAGCTCTCCTCTCGTAAATTCTGAAGATTTAAAAGGCATTCAGGATTGGCTTGCTCAGCAAGCCATTCACAAGCTGGCAGATATTTCCACATGGGATGATATAGGAAACTGGAAGTCATGGGTCTTCCCTCGTATTCCTGAGCACATGCACTCTCAACGAACTCTCCATCTAACTGCGTTGTCGGATTCATCTCTTGTTCATTTTCAAGCAGCGGACAAATGGGGTTGGGGAAAGGCCAGGATCTACACCACAGCACAGGGCTACTCTTCCCTTGACCCAATCTGTGCTCTGATCCATACAACATCCTTTTGGAAGCAAGTATGGGATCCTCTCGATCTCCCAAAAATTAATTTTTTCTTCAAGGTCTTAATGCATGAGAAAATTTTGACAGTAGAAAACTTGTTAAAAAGAGGCATAATCGGTCCACATAAATGTCCATCATGTAGAAATGCTCCTGAAACAATGGCTCACTTGTTTGTGGACTATCCATTTGCTCAAGAAGTTTGGAATTTCTTTCTTCATGGCCTCATTGTCTCAGTTCCTGCTCAGATTACAGTGGTTGTTTTATTTTCTTCCTGGAAGGCGCGTTATCCGCTCGTGATCCCACCCAAGTCTGTTTGGCACCGTGTTTGGCATGCCATTCCAAAATATGTGTGCTGGAAAATATGTTTGGCCAGAAATGATCTGATCTTCAATAGTTCTCAACGCTCCCCCTCGCTGGTGGCTTCCAAAGTTAAAGCTCTCCTCACTGAATCAGTGGCCCAGCTCACCTTTGAGAAAGCCATCTCTCTTCATCCTGAAGAAAAGAAATGGATGGGAACTTTTATTTTCAGGGACAGAAATAAAATCAGTGTTCGCCCCTCCATCACTCTAGGATGGCGATTACGTGACACAGATTCAAATTTTCAAGCTTGGTGGAGGAAGCAGGGAATAGCAACGATTTTCTTCGATGGAGATTCCAAAGGAAACCCAGGAATTGTTGGAGTTGGCGGAGGAATCTATTCCCTGGATTGTAGCAAAAAATGATAGCTTTAGCTGTGGTCAAAGAACTAATAATCAAGCTGAAATTTTTGGGCCACTAAAAGCCTGTCACATAGTGCGTGAAAATGGCATCCGAGAAATACAAGTCTTTGGAGATTCCGAAATTGTGATAAAGATTTTAAATACGGAGGATCATTTCAATAATCCAGCTCTTAATAAGACTCTGCAAAGGCTGAGATATATGTTGCAAGACTTCGCCTCCTCCCACTTTTTCCACATTCTTAGCAGATCAAACATGGAAGCAGATCACAAATCAAATATGGGTTGTCTTCTACCTCAAGGAACATTCAGCAAAAACGATGA
The DNA here is from genome assembly GCA_027924585.1 of Larix kaempferi. Taxonomy (NCBI): domain Eukaryota; kingdom Viridiplantae; phylum Streptophyta; class Pinopsida; order Pinales; family Pinaceae; genus Larix; species Larix kaempferi. The sequence continues at coordinate 3,880,301 of BSBM01001126.1, forward strand.
AGCAACTTCAAAGGCCCTATACCTTGAAACTTAGTTCTGTTTGGAACTGAATTCTGTAATTTGTTTAAGCTGGCTACCGGAACTCTGTAATCATGGTTGTTTTGGTTTCGACCCAACTAGTTTCTTCTCAATAAAAAAAAAATATAACCGTTTTAGTTAAAATATATATATATATATATATACATATATATATATATACATTTTCAATACTGGATTCCTACCCCTTATTTATTCATTATTTTGCATCTTTTATTAAATTTATCTTTAAATTAATTTTATGTAATTCCCGCAATTCTTTGTAATCTTTTATACTTATTTATTCCTTTTTAAAAACCCATTTTAGTCTTTCTTCTTATTATTATTTATATTATTAAATAATATAAATTAATTAATATTTTAAGCACTTCCTCCTCTCTTTCATAATAATCTAATTTATATATTCTCTTTTTAAATTTAACTATAATATTCCCTTTTTAGTCTTTCTTTTTATTATTTATATTATTAAATAAATTAAATTCTTAAGCACTTCCTCCTCTCTTTCATAATAATCTAATTTATATATTCTCTCTTTAAATTTAACTATATTATTCCCTTCTTACGTGGATGGGTTCCACCTTATTTTTATTATTTAAATGTTTCTTGGTTTAATTATTATATTAATTCAATTTTCTCTTCTCTTTTTATTAAGTGTAATATATTTTAATATATTAATTAAATACAAATATCTAACTAATTTAATTATTTAAATTACAGTACAATATTTTATTATTTATATTAAACACTATAAATATCGTTTGATTTTTTTAACCCTAGTTTTTCAATTCATCCCTTGTTTTTGCATTTTTAATTAGTATATTAATCTTTTACTTAACTATTCTTTCTCTATTTTCTAAATCCCAATTTTTAAATAATCGTGTACTTATCCTTCGTCTTGCCTAATTATCCCCATTAAATTAATTGATCAAAATATTTTTGGTAACCTTCACTTTCAATTATATTAAACTTAATTAAATTAATTATTTATTATTATTATTATTAACTAAACTACTTTATTTTTTTACCTGAACTGTTGATGTATTTGTAACTTCGGAAGATATTCTTCTATGTATTACACTTGTGCTTTATTATTTTTTTTTCCTTGGAAAAAGTCGTAATTTTATTTCATTAATGAACAAAATTACATTCTGCACATGTAATGGAATCTCAGAGATCCCTACATTGTCAACATATACTGTCCATATGACTGTCCAAACAATCCTCCTATATCCGAGTACATATGACAGTCATAGATGAATATGACTGTCTATTGTCCCGTACATATCAAATCTGTGTTAATGTCTGACCAAACAGACCTCCTAAATGACATATATCACGAAACTGTCTCAAAAAAAGTAGCCAATCAGCAGAAATATAAAATTCTGTCCATACAGCTCGAGTATGTAATAACATAAGCAGCCCAGTATTAAAATGTTGTTCTAATTCTCCATACGGTCCACAATGTCCCCAAAGAAAGGCCTGTGTGTATAGCTGTAGATGCCTTTAGTGGAATGTATCGTGATCCTCCATGTGCCAAAAGGCATAGATTGATTTGTCGCTTCTTTAGATAGCAGGTCAGCCATCCCATTTCGCTCCCTGTAGACATGTGTGAATGTAATACAGTTAAAAGCCTGTTTTAACCGTAATACCTCCTCCAATATTGGTGAGAGAACCATTACATGACATTGTGTAAGCTCCTTGGCCCATTCAATAACAATCAGAGAGTCTCCAAAAATCTGGAGAGTTAAACAACCTTGTTCAAGTGCGAAAAGCATCAGTAGCTTAAGTGACATAAGTTCAGCGTAGTTATTTGAACCACTCCCCAAACCAGCCATTATATGAAAATAATGGGACTCCGATTTGTGAAGAACGCCACCTCCACCACACACCGATTGGTGGTTAATAGATGAGCCATCAAAATAAGCCCACGGCCTGGATTTATCAATTAATTCCATGATCACAGGTCTGATGCGAATCGCTGTTATAGATGGCTTGTAATGTAGTATAACAGCCACAGCTTGTGCCACGACCTGCTCCAAAGGGACCCGACAATCCTGAAATATGATCTTATTTCGGGTGATCCAGATGCCCCAGGCGAGAAAACAGGGGACAACCCGAAACGTTGAAAGCTTGTGATCTGTCCACCACAGTTGAAAGGCGTCAAGAAAGTCCACTCCCCACCAACTCACGTTGAGCGCCAGATGTTTGCAGATGTCGGCCCACACAGCTTGTGTAAACTGGCAGTGAACAAATATATGTGAATTTGTCTCTTCCGCTTCCCTACAAAGAGGACAGAACCCCGGACCCTGGATGTATCGCTTCTGCAGAATGTCCCATGTTGGCGCCTTATTTTCCAATATAGCCCAAGAGAGTAGTTTTGCTTTCCCCGGGCACTTTAGTGTCCACAGATGTTTCCACCACCACACCAAATCCCTGTTATGTATATTCACATGCAGCTGAATATATCCGTGTTTAGGGGTGTATCTACCAGATGGATGGTGTTCCCAGATAAGTTCATCAATCCGATTTGTTAGGCGGATATTTGTGTATCTTAAGTTCCGAATATAATCCTCCCAAGCTCCAAGCAATGCATCTGGAATCTCAAGACGCTATGCAGAGATCCACCCCTGTTGCCATAGAGTGGATGATCCTGGTTGTTCAATATCAGCCAGAAAGTGACAACCTCTAGCTGCCAGAAAATTCCTTAAGGCCGCTGGTAGGACATGTCCTCCTCTACAACCCACCCAAGGATCCAGTCCAATACGAGTGAATCTCCCATTGCCAATTCTCCACACTAATCCAGACCCAATCAGATGAAAATGCTGCACCACTGCTTTCCAGACCAACGAGCAATTTGCCCACGTCTTATTGCCCTGCCTAATCCATTCGAGAAGAGTTAATGGAGCAATGTATTTATGGTATACCACTCTAGTCCAGAGACTCTGATTTTGTATGATACGCCATGCCACCTTAGCCCCCAAGGCTTTAGCAAAAAGGAAAATATTCTTTAGGCCCCAGCCTCCCAGTGCTTTGGGGACTGCAATCTGATCCCATCTGACCCACACCAAAGCACGGTTATCACCCTTACCCTTCCAAAGAAAGGCAAAACACAGCCGTCGGATCTGCTCCAGGACTCCTTTGGGAATCCAAGCGAGTGACATCCAATACACTGGAATCGCTTCCAAAACTGATTTTACCAAAACCAGCCTCCCTACCCTCGAAAGCCATTTGTGACTCCATCCACGAAGTCGCTGTTCTAATTTAGCAATTAGCCAGTGCCAATCAGCTTTCAAATATGCATTAGGTTTCAAGTGAAAGCCAAGGTACTTTAATCCAGCATCAAAATCAAAAGTCCTGTAGGGTAGTCTCATAGCCATTCTGTGAATCTCCATCTCGGTTAAATGCGCGCATGTGATCGTTGATTTATCAATGTTTACTAACATACCCGCTGCCTCTTGCAGCAAATTGAGACCTTCAGCTACCTTGTCAATATCCTGTCTCGATCCATCACAAAATATCAGAATGTCATCAACGAAAAGGAGATTTGTAATATACAATACCTGTGAAATGGATATGCCACGAAAAGAACCATCAGCTTTTGCTTTCAATATAAATCGACTGAGGCCTTCAGCAACAAGGAGAAATAACAGCGGTGACAGTGGGCATCCTTGTCGTAGGCCCCTGCCAGCGTGAAAGAATGGACTCGCTGAACCATTTATCAGGACAGCAAAGCTCACCGTGGTGATGCAGGCCATAATCCATCGTATAAATTCATAGCAGAAGCCCAGGTGTGTTAGAAGCATCTGAATATATAGCCAACTAACCCGATCAAATGCTTTGGAGAGATCAATTTTGATCACAGCACCCTTCTGTTTCTGCACCTTCATAGTGTGTATTCCTTCCTGTGCAACTCCAATGGCCTCGTGGATTTGACAGCCTTCCAAGAACCCAAACTGTTCACTAGAAATATGCTGAGACAGGATAATCTTGAGTCTCCGCGCAATAAACTTTGAAATAATCTTATAGATGCAGTTGCAGAGAGAGATAGGTCTGAATTCATCAAAGCTTTCAGGCTTGTCCGTTTTAGGAATGAGAGCTAAAAAGGTCGAATTGAAGGGTCCATGTATAAATCCAGCCTTTCTAGATTCTTCCACCACATTCAAAAGTTCTTCTCCAAACAAATCAAAGAAACCCAAGAAAAATTCTATAGGCCACCCATCCGGCCCCGGACTCTTATCTTTCTGGAAGGAGTGCATAACCTGCGAGAGCTCATCTGGAAACACCTCCGCCATTAACATAATGTTCTCCTCCTCTCCCACAAAAAGAGGGAAGAGCTGAGCCATCCGAATAACCTCAGCGATAGAGGCCCCAGGTTGTGCAGTGAATAAGTCTCCAAAGTGTCGCACCCCCATATCAGCCAAACCATCAAAGCTGGAGACCTGTTCCCCGTCAGTAGAGGATAGTTCCCAAATAGAGTTAGTGTCTTTTCTCCCCTTTGCATAGGCTTGAAAAAAATTTGTGTTCTCGTCCCCACACTGTAGCCAGAGCGCCCTGCTTTTCATTCTCCACATCTCTTCTCTCTCAGACAGAATCTTATTTCTGCAGCATTCCCACTCCAACAGCTCACCTTTCTGCACTTCATCCAGATAACCCATGCCCCTGCTGTGTAATAGTCGATCAATATTCAGCTCAGCATCCCTCAGCTTCTGATCATCTTTCCCTCTTTTTTCAGAGGCCCAGAGAATGGTGGCCTCTTTTATTCGCTTGAGATTGAGTTGAAAGTGTACTCCCGCATGCTCCAGAGACTCCGGTGGTCGATGAACCCACTGAGCTTGTACTAATTTAAGAAAATCCTCCTCCTTCAACCAGCTAGGATTGAATTTGAATGGGCTGGGAGGTTTTTCTCTACCACCTCTTAATTCCAGAAGGATTGGACAGTGGTCTGAAACCCCCCCTGTCCCAACCCATTGCTTGACCACATCAACTCCCAGAGCCAACACATCAGTCACCAGAAACCTATCCAGCCTCTTAGCCACCCGTTGATCCCCTGTTCTCTTATTCCTCCATGTGGGGGATAACCTGTTAGGTAGTATGTCAAGAAGGTCCTTCCTTGCAAAGGCTTGTATAAAGTAATTTTCAAGTGGATCCGGAGCAGCCCGAGGCCCCCAAACTTCAGAAGTCCCCAGTGTAAGGTTGAGATCCCCACCCAAAATCACATCCCTTCCAGCAAAGATGTCCATACTAAACAAAGAGTCCCAGAATCCAACCCTATTTAAATAGGGCCCATAGATATTGAGTACTGTGATCCTCCTACCCATCGATGCATCCCATACTTCCAATCCAATACCAGAGGGAATGCCCCAAGAGCAATCATACCTGCAGCTATTCATCTTCCAGCCTGTGGCCAGCCCTCCAGAGCGTCCACGAGCATCCACACCAACAAACTTCCAACCAGGTAGCAATAGTTCCAATGCCCGAACAACCTCCTCACTGCCACCCAAAGTTTCTTGTAACAGTATAACATCCGGTTGATTTAAATCCACTAACCTCCGAAGTGACGATTTTTTAATGGGACTCGCCAACCCACGACAGTTGAAAGACAATAATTTCATATGAAACCCCCTTCCTGGGTTTTCGCTGCTCTAAGTGCCCATTCGATAGAGGATTGTGTACCCATAACTAAATCAACTTTTGCCCGCTCTTGAGCAATTGACATATGAGATTTTCGGCCCCGCCCTTTCCCCCCAACACTAAAAGCCACTTCAGAAAGTCCCTTACCCCCCGAGCCATCAGCAGTGATCACCCTATTTCGGAGAGCATATCGGATACTATGTCCAGAGCTGGGAGAGTGTTTAGTAGAAACAATGGGCGGTGTGTATACACTATCCGGAACAGAACAAGGAGCAACAGGACAAATAGCAGATCTGACCGGAGGAAATGTCCCAAGACAATCCTCCCCCAAAACAATAGGGTCATTAAGTAAAGAAACAGCAGAGGATAAGTGATGAGACAAACCCGAGGAGTTATATTCCTGATGGAGATGTATTATCCCCCCAATCAAAAGTGTCCTCATTTGTATTTGTAAGTGTGCAAGTGTCGCAAGTATTATTGTAAGTGTCGCAACTTATATTTGATGGGTTATTAGACCACCAATGTGGGGTCGGCCCTGTATGAGTCATGTGGATGGGTTATTAGGCTTCCTTAGGAAGTCAGCCCTGTTAGGGTTAATGGCAAGTTAAGTTGTGTATAAATAGAGAGTGAGTGTCTCTCATTCTATTCATTCACTCACTCATCCAACTCTCATAGTTGAGAGAGAGGAGTGCGCACAAGTGGAGGAGGAGTAGCTGCTAGATTCATCTATCTTTTGGGGATTGATCTTTGTGATCTTTATATTGGGGCTTATTCTATCTCTGAGGAAGTTGCGGGGTTTTTCACCTTCTTGGTTTTTCCCTGAGGAAACTCTGTTTCTTTTGTGTTTATGATTGTTATGTTGTGCATGTTATTCTCTTAGTATGATCCTAGATAATGTTTGAATGAAATTATTGAAAAATTAACATGGTATCAGAGCGGTGCTAAGAAGAAGACACTGTGCAGCTGCGGAAGTTAGGGCTTCTTACTCTTTGGTTTTCTCTCCACAGTTCATCAAAGGCAGGAGGCTAGGATGACTCTCCTTGGAAGGGCGCATCTTTCTGTCGATACAAAATTCAATTCTGAGCACTTTCAGTTTTTAGCCTGTCACTACTGCGGGAAATTAGGGTTTCAAAGAAAGATGGAATTTTTGGAATCTGAGACCACGGCTGGATGCTCCTCAAGAAAATAGAAATTTAGAGACCAAGATCAAACCTTTTGGTTGGGCAGAACCCTGGGCTCCATCAAACCCTAGTTCGGGATTTTGATAAGAAAGGTGGAAAATTAGGGTTTCTGCAAAAGTTTAAATTTTTGAAATCTGAAACCACGGCTAGATGCTCCTCAGAAAAATTGAAGTTTAGAGACCAAGATCAAACTTTTTGGTTGGGCAGAACCTCGGGCATTATCAAACCCTAGTTCGGGATTTTGACCAGAAAATCTAGATCCGAAAGTTTCAAAGGAAATTTTGAGGGGTCAAATTTTGCAGATTTCAAAATTGAAGTATACCAGCTTGATCAGCTCATCAAGGTGCATCTTTCCATCCATTCAGAAGTTTGGAATTCAAAGTTTGAATTTTTAGGGTTTCTCTGACAAACCCTAATCCAGCTCCAAATCCAATTTTCAGCAATTCAAGTGGTAAGACCTAAATCTTTTATTTCCATTTGAGTTTCTCATTAAGATGTCTCACCACACCAATCTTGAGGATAAGCTTGAAGGAGCTGACAACTTCCGAGCATCGAAGTATAGGATTGGGTTAATCTTAGAAGAGAATGAATTGGACACCTACATAAGTGAAGAGGTTCCAGTTCCATAGGGAGATGAGGCTAAGTCCCTACACAAGAAGAACTTGGTCAAATCCAAGAGAATCATTGTTGATTCTATAAAAGACCATCTCATTCCCCATGTGTCTTCCCTAAAGACACCTAAGGATATGTTTGACTCATTGACTAAGTTGTTTGAAGAAAGAACATAAATCGGAAGATGACTCTGCGGAATCAATTGAAAGGGGTGAAGTACCAGAATGGAGAGACCATCCAATCCTACTTTAATAAAGTCTCTCAAATCAAATAACAACTTGAAGCTGTGGATGAAGTAGTGGAGAATGGAAAAATTGTCATGACCACATCGAATGGCCTACCTAGGTCATGGGACTCCTTCATCCAAGGTATTTGTGCAAGAAAGAAATTGATCTCTTTCAGTAGACTATGGGAGGAATGTTCACAAGAAGAAGCTAGAATTGTGGCCCGAGAAGAAAAGATGGGAAGTGAAGACCAAGCCCTCACTACTCACACCAGAAGAAGTAAGTTCAAGAGGGAGAAACCTAATACCAGGAAATATTCTCACCATCATCAAAGGGAGAACTTTAAGAAAGATATCTCTCATGGTAGATGCTTCACATGTAATGAGAAGGGACACTTTGCCCCAGATTGTCCAAAGAACAAAAGAGAATTCAACAACAATAAGAAGAACAACATCAAGAAGAGATATCATGCTCATGCTGTTGAGGATGATGAGCCTCCCAGGAAGAAGGCTAGAGAGGAAAGTGAAGACTCTTCAAGTGATGAAGAGTATGTTCTCATCTCTGCTCTCACGGGTACTGTTACACATGGGTGTAATGATTGGATTATTGATAGTGGGGATTCTAAACATATGACAGGATTCAAAGAATATCTTATGGATCTATATGAACATGAGTCACCTCACAAGGTGAAACTTGGGGATGACTATCAATACCCTATAAAAGGAAGTGGCTAAGCCTCCTACAAATTAGAGTCTGGGAATTTTTTAAAGATGCAAGATGTTCTATATGTACCTAGACTCAAGAAGAATCTTCTCTCCATATCATCTTTGGATGCAAAAGGGATGAGAGTTCCATTTGTGGATGGCCAAGTACTCATGTGGCCAAAAGGTAAGACTATAGATGATGTAATGGTGATTGGAGAGCAAGAGGGAGGATTGTACAAATTAAAGGGACAACCTGAACATGCCATGGTACATGAATCCATGGAGCCAAGTGAACTTTGGCATAGAAGGCTTGCACATCTGCACTATAGAGCACTACCAATCGCAAGCAAAGCAGTAGAAGGTCTTCCTAAAATCCAGTCAAAGCATGAAGGTGTTTGCAAAGGATGTGCAAAAGGAAAGAACACAAAGAAGGCATTTCCAAGTAGTGAAAGCAAGGAAAAAGGAACCTTGTAAATTATTCACTTCGATGTATGCGGTCCAATGTCATCCAGTTCTCTGAGTGGGTATGTATATTATATTTCTTTCATTGATGATTTTTCTAGGAAGACTTGGGTTTATTTATTGAAGAACAAAGATGAAGTGTTTGATAAGTTCAAGGAATTCAAAGCCTTGATAGAAAATCAAACTGATAACAAGATCAATACCTTTAGATCTGACAATGGCGGAGAATTCACTTCAGGAGACTTCAAGAAGTTATACAGTGATTCAGGGATTAAGAGGGAGTTGACCACTCCATAGAATCCACAACAGAATGGGGTTGTAGAAAGGAAGAATAAAACTAACATGGAAGCAACACGAGCAATGCTGCATGACCAAGATCTACCCATGAATCGATGGGCAGAAGAAGCAAGGACAAATGTATATGTACAAAACAGAACACCACAGAAGATACTTGACAACAAGACACCAAAAGAAGTTTTCTCTGGTAAGAGACCAGAATTTAGCCATCTCAGAATATTTGGCTATCCAGTATATACACATGTTCCAAAAGAAAACAGGACAAAGTTAGATCCTTCGAGAAACAAGGGTATATTTGTGGGATACAGTGAAAGCTCGAAGGCATACAGAATATACTTTCCAAGGTTCAATAAGATTAACATCAGCAGGGATGTGACTTTTGATGAAGACTCAGCATACATCAAATCAAGGAAGACACATGTTGAAGACTATGAAGAACCAAGGACACCCAGAACACAAGACACCACCATGAACGAAGCAATACCAGAAGTGAATCGTGAAATAGAAGATCCACAAGAACCTGTAGATCCACCCCGTAAGAAGAACTCTCACAAGAGGAAACCTGCATGGGATAGAGAGCTCATCCAAGATGCAGAAAGGTATGGTATTCCAGAGGAAGAAGACAGAAAAAGAAAAAGGATAAGATCACACACCAGCTATGTTTCCTTAATCTATGGCATTATGAACAAAGAAACTTCCAGTTATGAAGAAGCAACAGAAAAGATAGAATGGAAGGATGCCATGGTCGAGGAATACCAGTCGATCATGAAGAATAATGTTTCGGATGTGGTCCCAAGACCAGAAGGGAAGTCTGTTGTGACTTCCAAGTGGATCTACAAGATCAAGCATGCTATAGATGGTAGCATAGAGAAATACAAGGCAAGGTTTGTAGCTCGTGGCTTCTCCCAGAAAGAGGGCATAGATTATGAAGAGACTTTTGCACCTGTAGCAAGATACACTTCCATCAGAACAATACTTTCTTTGGCTACAATGATGAAGTGGAAGACACACCAGATGGATGTCAAGACAGCTTTCTTGAATGGTGTAGTCGAAGAGGAAATGTATGTGGAGCAGCCACTCAGTTTTGAGACACATGACAGGGAGTCATATATGTGCAGATTGAAGAAAGCCTTGTATGGCTTGAAGCAAGCACCTAGGACATGGTATGGCAGGATAGACAGCTTTCTGTCCATTTTGGGCTTTACCAAGAGTAAAGCGGATTCCAACCTTTACTACAAGGTTGAGGAAGGCAATCCAGTGATACTTCTATTGTATGTGGATGACCTATTTGTGACAGGTGAGGATAGGTTGATTTCCGACACGAAGAGGAAGCTAGCTTCTAAGTTTGAGATGAAGGACTTGGGTATGATGCATTACTTTCTAGGTATGGAGGTGTGGCAGAGTGCATATGGAATCTTCCTTGGACAAGGGAAGTATGTAGTAGAGATCCTAAAGCGGTTCGGGATGATGGACTACAAGGCCATGGCCACACCTATGGAATCGAACTTGAATCCATTGAGTGATGCTTCTTCATAGTCGGTTGATGCCATGATGTATCATTAGATGATTGGGTCCTTAATGTACCTGACGAACACGAGACAAGATATTTGCTTTGTGGTGAACACCTTGAGCCAATTTCTGACAGATCCTAGAAATGTTCACCTGATTGCTGTAAAGCATATTCTGAGGTACCTAAAGGGTACAATTGATTATGGGATCAAGTATGATGCAAATCAAAAGCTTAACCTGGAGGGCTATGTTGATTCAGATTGGGTAGGCAGTGCTGCAGATAGGAAGAGCACTTTGGGGTGCTACTTCAGTATATGATCAGGTGTGATCTCTTGGTTTAGCAGGAAGCAATCCTGCATAGCAGTAAGTACAGTCGAAGCAGAGTATGTCGCAGCTTGTTCAGCTATTTGTGAGGCAATATGTCTAAGGAAGCTATTGTCTGATTTATTTGATCTTCAATTGGATGCTACCTGTATCTATTGTGACAACCAGAGTTGTGTGAAGTTGTCAGAGAACCCGGTGTTTCATGACAAGTAGAAACACATCGAGATCAAATATAACTATATCATGGATATGGTGCAGAGAGGAGCAATGAAGCTCCCATATGTTTAGACGGATGAGAAGATTGCAGATGTGTTGACCAAACCACTAGCCAGAGTGAAGTTTGAGTACTTCAGAGAGAGGCTTGGTGTTCTTCAGATAGAAGATACTTCGAGGAGGAAGTGATGGGACATGTTTGCATGAGCCAGTCCAAGCATGGTGGTAGGAGGATCCTTCCCATGGCTGTGGATGTAAGCACTGTATGATGAGCATCAAGATGATGCTCCAGATGATATGCATCAGGACGATGCTATGATGATGATCAGGATGATCATGTGATGATGACATGCATCAGGACGATGCTGTGACGATGATCATGCATTGATGATGTGAATCAGGATGATGCACTATATGATGATGATTGGTATGATCATGAGCATCAGGAGGATGCTCTGTGCGAGGATGATCAGGTTGATCATGAGTATCTGGATGATACTACGTGGTCGTGGACAGGTTGTGCGATAATCATATAATAGCGCCATGGGAGATTTGTAGATACTCTTGCTAGGTTTTTCCTATGGCATATAATAGCTCCCTAGGATATCTGGCAAATGCTCTTTTGAGGTTTTTCTTGGAGGGACTGTTGGCATGGGATAAGTCTACAGGAAGTGTGGAAGTCGACAAGTGCGAAAGGGTCATTCCGTGAAAGATGGACCATTCGCGGAGTTTGCGGAAGCGCAAGAATTGTTTAATTATTTAATTTGGTCATGTGGACCATTTTGTAACCAAATAGAAGCATATAAATAGAGTAGGATTGTAATCCTAAGGGATTCCAATTTTTGATGGTTGTTCATATCTTTTGGGTTTGTTTTGTATCCGCAACATGGTGTATTGACTGTTTCTGCAAGGTTCATTCTGCAGGGTTAGTGAATGAATGAAGATGTTCGATTATGGTGCAATTTCTGTCTCTAGTTTTATGTGATGATAAATGTGAATGTTTTAGAGTATCTTTGATGCGAATGTACTATGGGTTTAAGAAGTGTTGTTAATCTGAATAAGTAGGATAAATATGTTGCCCCGAATGTTTGTTATCTGTTGAATTCTATGGATGACTTAATATGCAAATAATGAGTTGATAGCATGCTGCGAAGGGTATATCTTTGGTTATTACAAGAGTAATGTGTGTTGAAAGCATATCCTCAACTCCACTGCGGAAACTTGGTTCTAGCAGCCCCCTTATCCATCTCGGGTGAGACTGCACTTGCTGTACAAGTGTTGCTGGAGAAGGTTACACCTTTCCGCGTCGGTGTATAAGGGAGTTTGGGTTGTTAGTTTGTTGACGACAGTGCGAAGTGAACCCCTGTCGATAGACGTTGTGTCAACAAATGGTTTTGTTGCTGGGACCTTGAGGAAGAAAAGAAGAGGATATGTTGTGGCATTCGACGAAACCAGAGATCCAAGGGTGGTTCGACAAGAAGGTGGCGGAATTCGTAGAACACGAGAAGCGATATCCTAAACAAACAGCAACCAGTTGGCTACAAAGATACATCTACTGAGATATCCATGAAATATTCTTCTATGAATTCCTGGTGTTGATGCATGAGTGGCTATCACAGTTGACGTTTCGAAAGAGTCACTGCCAGAAGACTGAACCTAACTGTTGGACCCCAGAGTTGGTTCGACAGCTGAAGCAAGTCAATAACAAGGTATCGTGAGCTGTTGATTTTTGGGTGTTTAGTATCCTCGAGGGATACAGGACTGAGTTCGTGGTAGATACTATCAAGTCGTACAGTGACACCAAGAGGAACTTCTTCAGGGGGCCAAAAGGAAGGTTATTGTCATCACTAAAACTGTGGATTAAGATGCTTGTCTGTGAAAATGGAATACTAAGGATCTCTTCCGACAAGTAGAAAAATCAGTGTGCGGAGGGTGAAGGTATCGCGTGAATGTGGATCTGACGGAAAGATGTGGGGTAGATGGACATGAGTGACGAGGAGTTTCTAAGGGAAGCTGATGAAGAATGTGGTACCTTGAGGAGTGGAGAAATATTCCGGCGTCCTGAGAAGAAGAGGAGGACTGAGAGAGAGTCTCCTGAGAGGACCAGAACGGAGAACTGTGAAACAGGACCACAAGGGAGGAAGCAACCTTATTACGAAGGAGACGTCAACCAGGATACCCCAGAAGCAGAATAAGGATAGATCGTAAGTTACAACATACCTTCAAACCCATGCACTACTCTGAATTTTATAGGAAGGAATCGAAACTACTCGCAGAGTTTCCCTACGTGCAGCGGTAAGAGTAGCGCTTCAGTAAACAACAATGGTAGCAACGTTAGGGTGGTAGAAGAGGCAAAGATGGCTACCTTTTAGGGGAACGAGACTGAGGATCCTGAACAGTATTGGTTCATATGCGAAGCAGTCTGGACTGTGAAGCAGGTCCAGGATGACACTATAAATATGGGACAGCTGGCAACGACCCTTAGGGGTTGGGCATTAGACTGGTACATGAAGTTTATAAAGGTTCCAACAAGAATAGCAGCCAAGATGTTGGAGCAAGTCAGAATGGCAATGATTGATGAATTTAAAAAACCAAAATCCGAGTCACAGTACGTCATTGAGCTTAAGGAGATTAAGAAATTCCCGAATGAGTTAGTGTGGGAATTCGATCAGCAGAACGAGACATTGATAGCAACAAAAAGAATGATTCATCGCAGGACTAGTACTGCATATCCGAGGGCCACTGATGCAACAAAAAGTCACGACACAGACAAAAGCATTAGAGATTGCGATGAAGTTGGAGGCTTCACCAATCGACGAAGCAGGGATGGGAATGGATAGAGTCTAGGCGCAATTGGCCAATTTAACACTTCAATTGGAGGATATCAAGAAGGGAAAGGAAACCCGCAGAGACATATGGTGCACTAGATGAAAAGGGGAGGGGCACCATAAGGACAATTGCCCAGAATTCCATGAGTACTTGCTGTCAAGGGCACCAAACCCCCTTCGTCAAGGAGGCATGCCATGGTGTACTATTTGTCCGACCAAAGGGCATCGACCGGAGGAATGTGTATATCTACAAAATATGGTGTCAAAATCGGCAAACTTATATTGCAAGTTCTGTCGATCGGTTGGCCACAATGAGAAGGACTGCAGGGCCTACGACCTGCTACAACATCAGACGACTGACACATATTTTATGAAGGGAGAAGAGCTGTCGGTGGTGCAGCAGCAGCCGCAGTATAGTCATCCATAGCTGCAGTTTAACCAACCGCGGCAATATGACCAAGGGAAATATGGGCAGCTGCAATACGGACACCTGCAGTATCCACCACCGTCATATGGCCAACCGCAATATAGGCAGCAATAGTATCAACAACCGCAGTACGGGAAACCGCAATATCAACCATATGGGCCACCATGAGGAGGTTTCAGGGGAGGATTCCGCGAAGGCCGAGGCGTCGGTATGGGACGTGAAGGAGCTGTTGGATGGGGAAGAGGACCAATCATCTGTTACAACTACGGACAACAGGGGCACTACCAGAGGGATTGTCCAAACCCAACGCCGCAGTGTACATACTGCATTGTTGTAGATCATAGTGTAGAGGACTGGCCTCAGCTCATTGCGAAATGGAAAACTAAGAATCCACCCCAGAACCAGAACCAAAATAATATGAATGCGCCACCATCTGTGCAGATGATATTGACAGAATCCAGAGGTAGCCATGCAACGGTCAGAATAGTGATGCGAGGAGGGGCAACGACAGGTCACACAACAATGTTAGACCGACACAAACACAGTGGAAGCAAGTTACCTTTGACATAGAAGCAGAAGGGATGTCTTCTTGAAATCACAGGAGGTAATGAGGAAAAGGAGGCAGCTACCTCTCCAGGAAGAAATCTATGACATGCCACCAACATTCGACTCGACGAAGTCACGAAGGAAGGAAAACACTCTAAAAGACTTCTTGGAAAGTTTCTTGTACTTGGAAAAGGACCCCGAGGCATTGGAAGAAATAGCTGGTCTATTGCATCGACAGGACGGTGCACGACTGGAACAGAAAGTTAATCGCATACATAAAAGGAAGATAGGAAGGGAGATGTGGATGTCGGCACAAATTGGAGCATTTGATGTCGACTCCATCATTCTGGATTTGGGTTTGGATGTGAATATCCTAACCAAACAGACGTGGGAGACAATGAGGAAGGCGCGAATGACTTGGTCACCAGTAAAGCTCTGACTTGTGAATTAGATTAAGGTCACTCCGCTTGGTAGGGTATGTCAACTTCCAGTTGAAATTGAAGGGATTGGGATGTATGCTGATTTCGATGTCATTGAAATTATGGATAACACCAACCCCTATCCGGTACTGCTGGGGATAGACTGGGCCATGGAGAATCAAGCGATTATCAACTTTAAGAAAAGGATAATGTCATTTGAGAATCAGGAGATGAGAGTCATCGCACCACTAGATCCTGCGGAAGGGTTGCGCTATACGGAACTAGCCAGAGACGAGTTTGCAGAAGGGTGGGATAGTTTCTAAAACATTTCTAAGGATTATGTTAATCCCACTGTGGATGGAGAATTAGGATGGCGCAGCGCCGACTCGGCATCCTAGGATTCAGACGAGGCCCTTGAAAATTGGCAGAACCAGTTGCATGAAATGTCCTTCAGAAGATGTGCAAGGGTAACGCAGTCCCTACGAAGGGTAGCCACGGAGGGGTACGTGTTACCTACATATGAGGGATTTCCCAACTTGGGCAATTTTCTCACAGAATTTGAGGAAAAAGTGGCAGAACTGCAGCATCTACTGGCCCTGGAGGAAGCCTTGAAGGCTACTCCTACGCAATGGTGGGTGATGCACAAATCAAACATCACAACTTGGCCACTATGTCAACGCCTCATGGAGGTTCAATTCGAGGAAGCTGCGGAGTACAAACAACCAAAATATGATGGACGAAGCGACCCAAAGGAGCATTTGAACACTTTCCAACACCAATGGGGATCAAGAGCAAGATAGGAGTGGGTACACACATTCGTACACACGTTGGATGAGGTACTACAGAGCTGCTATGTCGCAGCAGAACTGTGCCATGGGAAGACTTCTTGGGAATAGCTTACCATTGGCTTCAGTTAATCATTTTCATTCTCAGACGAAAAATTCCTTGATCCACACCACGATATAGGCAATCCGCGGAAAGATATTTGAAGCGGTACTAACAAGACAACCAACAACACTTCAATGGACTACGACACCAGAAATGTTGATGGAGTGTAACAACGTCACCAGAGAGCCCGACGATGAGGATGATCCCAGGGCCACATACGTGCCAAAATCAGAGGGTAGTCACAGTGTCGAGGCACCAGACATATCGTCAAACAAATTTCAGCAACCATTGAATATCAAGAAGGTGAACATTGGGTCGGAGGAAAACCCAAAGTTCGCAAGCATTGGGGACTACTGGGACAAGTCGACCATTGCGAAGATGACTGACTTGCTACATGAGTTTCAGGATTTGTTTCCAATGAAATTCTCAGAGATGAAGGGAATCCCCAAAGACTTAGGGGAAATGAAGATCCCCCTGAAACCCAATGTGAAGCCAGTCAAGCAGCTGTCGTATCGATTGAATCTGAGATATAAGGAATGTGTGCAAGCCGAAATTGAGAGAATGCTAGAGGCCGACATTATAGAACCAGTGGCGGAATCAAAATGGATCAGTCCAATGGTCATCCAGGACAAGAAAACCGGCGAGGTACGGATATGCGTCGACGTAAGGAAACTGAATGATGCCTGCCTACATGATATGTTCCCGACCCCATTCACAGATGAGGTGCTCGAAGGAGTAGGCGGTCAGGATATATACTCATTTACGGACGGATTTTCGGGCTACCACCAGATCAATATCACAAAGGAAGATCGACACAAGAGTACATTCGTCACAAAGTGGGGATGATTTTAGTACACGGTGATGCCATTTGGATTAAAGAATTCTCCCACAATATTTTCAAGAATAGTGGTTGCGGCGTTCAAAGATTATATTCATAAGTTTCTCTTCATCTACATGGACGATTGGATGGTATATGGATTAGTCAAGGATCATGTTGCGAACTTAAGACTAATGCTAGAGCGATGTCGACAGCACCAAATTTCCCTGAACCTCAAGAAGTGTATCTTCTGTGCTCCGTTTGGCATATTGTTATGACACATTGTCTGTAGATAAGGAATGTTGGTAGATTCGGCGAAGATTTCCATCATTTTAGACCTCCCACCACCAACGACAGCCAAGCAACTATGAGCGACATTGGGACACACAGGTTACTATAGGAAATTCATTCGAGGATATGCAACCATCACAGCACCCATGGAGAAGTTACTAAAGAAGGATGCTAAGTTTGAATGGGCTAAGTAATGTCACCAAAGCCTGGACATATTGAAAGAGAAGATGGTTGCAGCACCAATCCTTGCATTCCCGGAATGGACAAAAGAATTTCACATACATGTTGATGCATCGTCAGTCGCACTAGGTGTTATCTTATCCCAACCAAGAACCGGTGACATTGACCACCCGATAGCCTTCGCAAGTAGAAATTTATCTACAGCAGAGAAGAACTATACGACTACCGAGCAGGAAGGGTTGGCGATGGCCTATGCTTTGCAGAAATTATGGCATTACCTCTTAGCGGGCCACTTCAAGATGTTCACAGATCATTCCGCACTGAAATACTTGGTGAACAAGTTTGTGTTCGGGGGGGATATCTGTCGCTAGTTATTGTTGTTTCAGGAGTTTGATTTTGAGATTATCATAAATCTGGGACAATTGAACGCGAGACCTGATCATCTCTCACGAATAGAGTCAAGGGAAGAACCAAGGAGCATCGATGAAGGATTTTTGGACGCTCAGTTTTTCAGGATTGGCATGGTCGATAACCACTATGAACAAATCATTCAATTTTTAGCAACAGGGAAGGTGCCGGCCGAGTTCACTACCAACCAAAAGAAGTAGCTAGTTGTCCGAGCTGCAGACTTCCAGTTAATTGCAGGATAATTGTACAAAATGGGACCAGATGAGATTCTGCGACGGTACATCCTTCCACGTGAACATGAGCAGATTCTGTCGGAAGCTCATGACGGGATTGCTGGGGGACATTATGGTGGACGAGCAAATGCTAGGAAGATCCTTCGAGCAGGGCTATGGTGGCCAACTTTGCATGGAGATGCTGCGGACTATGCCAAGAGCTGCGACGTATGCCAACAAACCACGAGACGAAATGCCACTAGTGACACAAGTAACGCTGCAGGCCTTCGATAAATGGGCCGTTGATTTTGTGAGACCCATCAACCCACCTGGAAAGAGAACAGGGTCACATTACATCATCACTGTGACAGAATACCTAACGTGTTGGGCGAAAGCTGCACTAGTAAGATATTGTTCTACTGCGACTGCAACACAATTCCTATTTGACAATGTGGTCACCAGGTTTGGGTGCCCAAAAGTGTTGTTAAGCGACCAAGGGACGCACTTTGTTAACCAAATAATTGCTGCAATGACAGAAGAATTTCAGATCCAGCACAAGAAGAGTACGCCTTACCACCCTCAGGAAAACAGGATAGTTGAGGCATTCAATAAGGTATTGGAGCATGCCCTCACCAAGGTGTGCAATGTGAACAGCGACAACTGGGACTTAAAAATCCCAGCGGTCCTTTGGGCGTATCGCACCACATGCAAACAACTGACTGGCTAGACTCCATTTAAGCTTGTTTACGGCCAAGAAGCAGTTATGCCGATGGAATACAAAGTACCGATCTTGCGCATTGCAGTAGCAACAGTGATGAGCAACAATGGCGTGATGGAGGAACGGTTGACACAACTAATACAGCTTGACGAAGATCGATTCGTCATCGGGTTCCACCAGAAAGTAGAAAAAGACCAATAGGAGGCGTGGCACGACCACCATGTCAAGTCGAAACACTTTCAGAATGGGGATACAATTCTATTGTATGACAGTAAGTTTGCGAAACACCCAGGTAAGCTACAAATGCACTAGTTAGGACCATATGTTATCACTTTTGTCACCGACGGAGGCGCGGTACAATTACAAAGTCTGGATGGAGTATTGTTACCTAAATTATTCAATGGGAATAGGCTGAAGCCCTATCACCATGATCCGACGCAGAGCGAATGAGGACCAATGATGAAAAAAAAAAAACGTATAAAGACAGATAGCGAAAGCATGCCAGATGCTTCACACGATTGGCACATAGAAACGGAAGCATGGCCAACCAGGATGCGGTCGATGCTTCACACGATTGGCACGTGACGATTCAGGACCAACCATGAGCGATGCGGATTGGAAGATAGCAGAAGGATAGTATGACAGGATCCAAGGAGCATGCATAAATATTTAGCAATAATTTTAGAATCAAGCATCAAAGATGCAATGAACAAGCATAAAAGCAAGAGGATAGCTGGGCAAGGAAATATCTATTAGCTGAGAGGAACCTATGCTGCAAATTGATTCAGAAGAGATTTAAGTTAGGAATTCCAAGGAAGCTATGGAAATGATCCATTTCATTTTGTGCGGCAGCACCCCAGGGGCGTTGAGGGCCAGAACGATGAGTGTGCATGAACGACCACAGAAGGTAGCAACGCGGATACCTGGGAGAAGTAGAGGTGAGGTTTCAATCATGATGTGTAGCAACGTGGTGGTATTTAGAAGATTCGTGGTCCTTGTGACCCCCAAAATACCAGGGGTGGTGGCCCCCTGGCCCTGGTAGAGGGCAATCCAAGGTGCGAAACAGATGTGCCGAAGCAGTCGGCCTGTTTCCCACCTTGGCAGCGTCGATAGAAATTTTTCCATTTTAGAACGAGTGTGGAGTGAGCCACCAGATTCCGACGAGGTATATGATCAAGGTTTCCAGAGACTGGAGGATGAGTTCAAGAAGTACATGACAGCGAGCCAATGATCGATGAACGAAATTGAGCAGTACACAACAGCAAGCTCCAGATGGCAAGAACAGTTTCAGAAGTAGAACACAGTGAAGGATGGGTACCAACCAACAATGCCCAACTAAGGTGGCTCGGGACGAGCCACAAGTTTGTGTTGGGGGCATGTTGGCACGGGATAAGTCTGCAGGAAGTGCGGAAGCCGACAGGTGCGAAAGGGTCATTCCGTGAAAGAAGGACCATTCGCAGAGTTTGTGGAAGCACAAGAATTGTTTAATTAGTTAATTTGGTCATGTGGACCGTTTTGTAACCAAATAGAAGCATATAAATAGAGTAGGATTTTAAGCCTAAGGGAATCCTGTTTTTTATGGTTGATCATATATTTTGGGTCTGTTTTGTATCCGCAACATGGTGTATTGATTGTTTATGCGAGGTTCATTCCGCAGGGTTAGTGAATGAATGAAGATGTTCGATTATGGTGCAATTTTTGTCTCTAGTTTTATGGGATGATAAATGTGAATGTTTTAGAGTATATTTGATGTGAATGTGCTATGGGTTTAAGAAGTGTTGTTAATTTGAATAAGTAGGATAAATATGTTGTCCCAAATGTTTGTTATCTGTTGAATTTTGCGGATGACTTAATATGCAAATAATGAGTTGATAACATGCTGCAAAGGTTATATCTCTGGTTATTACAAGGGTAATGTGTGTTGAAAGCATATACTCAACTCCACTGCGGAAACTTGGTTATAGCAGCCCCCTTATCCATCTCGAGTGAGACTGCACTTGATCCGAAAGTGTTGCTGGAGAGGGTTACACCTTTCTGGGCCGGTGTATAAGGGAGTTTGAGATGGTAGTTGTTGACGACAATGCGAAGTGAACCTCTATCGATAGTTGTTATGTCAACAGGGACATATAATACCGCCCTGGGATATATGCATATACTCTTGCTAGGGTTTTCCTATGGCATATAATAGCTCCCTGGGAGATCTGGAAAATGATCTTTCGAGGTTTTGTCTATGGCATGTAATTTTACCCTGGGAGATCTTGAAGATTGTGCTAGGCACGTAATCAGTCCTTGGATTCTCTTGCTAGGTTTTTCTAGACCACATGTAATCAGTCCTAGAGATCCGATAGGTTGTTTTAGGCACGTAAAAGTCCTGGGATGCTCTTTAGATTTCTTGTCGGTCGTGCTATGCACATAAATGTTCCTGGGATACTCTTTTAAGGTTTTGTGGTGGTCACATGTAATAGCTCCCTGGGAGATCCGATAGGTTGAGCAGTAAGCTCGTAATCAATATTGGGATGCTCTTGCTAGGTTTTGTTGGCGCACGCAATCAACCCTGAGGATTCCACAGGATGGCTAGCTAGCAGAGATGATGAAGAACTACAGGAGGCTAGGCCTACATCCAGCATGAAAAAGGGTTGGCTCTGTAGAACTTCCTGTGACAAGAAGAATTGAGAGATAGCCTAGTGATCGAGATGACGAGTACAGTAGCAGTGACGATGATGCTCCATGATCAAGTGACGATGATCCAGCTCCATAATTGAAGACTTGTGTCGATATATATTGATGACCTGTGTCATGAGAATACCTTCCTAGTTAAGAGGGAGTGTTGATGTATTTGTAAATTCGGAAGATATTATTCTATGTATTACACTTGTACTTTATTATATTCCTGATGGAGATGTATTATTCCTCCAATCAGAAGTGTCGTCATTTGTATTTGTAAATGTCGTAACTTATATTTGATGGGTTATTAGACCACCAATGTGGGGTCGGCCCTATATGAGTCACGTGGATGGGTTATTAGGATTCCTTAGGAAGTCGGCCCTGTTAGGGTTAATGGAAAGTTAAGTTGTGTATAAATAGAGAGTGAGTGTCTCTCATTCTATTCATTCACTCACTCATCCAACTCGCATAGTTGAGAGAGAGGAGTGCACACAAGTGGAGGAGGAGTAGCTGTTGGAGTCATCTATCTTTTGGGGATTGATCTTTGTGATCTTTGTATTGGGGATTATTCTATCTCTGAGGAAGTTGCAGGGTTTTTCACCTTCTTGGTTTTCCCCGAGGAAAATCTGTTTCTCTTGTGTTTATGATTGTTATGTTGTGCATGTTATTCTCTTAGTATGATCCTAGACAATGTTTGAATGAAATTATCGAAAAATTAACATAAACTCCCTTATTCTTCTTTCACCAACCTATCCCAACTCCTTAACCTAATGGATAGTTTTCTCCTCCAGCTATTTAATCTTTCGTAATCTTTTCCATTGAACTAAAGCTTCTTGTGATTCTGGAGATGGGTGGAGTGTCCACCTAAAACGTGTCGGTATTTCCGAACTTTTACAACAAATGCATAATATTTCTTTGCTTGCATCTAGTGGAAAATATTCCTTTGTCCTAATTTATTTCAATAGAAATCATAGTTGTTCATCAATACAATAAAATGCATCAAGGGGGATTAATTCCTCTCTTCCTTGGTTCTATTGTCTTTCTTTTACATACAAGGACTTCAGATACATCTACAAGAGAAAGAGAATGAAGAAGGAGAAGAAAAAGAATGTTACTATTTCAGTTGTTCATGGTTCCTATGCAGTGGTAGTTGAAGATCAGAAGGAGACTGCGTTAGGTAGTTAAACTTCTCGATGTTTCGAGCCTCAAAGTAGGGCTCATCATCAGGAGAAAAATTATCCCAGGTTAGTTTAGGTATGAATTTGGCCAATTAATAGATGTAAGGATATTAATTAATTAATTTTTTAAGGGTTTTAACCGACACTTTGATTAATGATATTATTTATTACATATTTAGAATTTGTGTTCCAATTTGTTGAGTTAATAGATATTTAAAAATTTTGAATGTTCCAATTTGTTGAGTTAATAGATATTTAAAAGTTTTGAAAGAAACTTTAATTTAAAAAAATTTTAAAAATTATTATTATTTTAGAGTAATGTTCATTTGATCATAGTTTAGAAATTAATAATTAGTTTAGAATTTTTAATAATAATTAAAAATTAGATTTAGATTTTTTAATAATCATTAATAATTAGTTTAATTTTAACTAATAATAATTAGTTTAGATTTTTAATAATAATTAATAATTAGTTTGGAATTTTATAAATAATTAGTTTAGTTTTATTAATAATAATTGTTATTAATAATGATGTGAGTCTTAATAATTACTTTAATCATTAATAGTTATGTATAAACTTCTTTTTTTATTATTAAGCTTATTCAAAAAGGTTGATAATTAAATTATATTATTTAGGCTTTATTCTTAATTTTTAATTCTATATTCTTAATTTAAATTTTTGTTTATTATTATAAAAAGTTAATAAATAATTATTATTGAATTATAAGACTTAAAATTTTTACAATTTTCTAAATTTGTTATTTATAATACAATAATTATTCAACAAGTTTTTGATTTAATAGTAAAATTGGTTTTGAAGGATACGTCAAGGTGTTAAAGGTTCCCTAAATTACTCAGGATATTGCTTCTGATTTGAGGGTTATTGTTCTTAAGATGGTGGATTATCGGATGCCAGCACTTGCTAAGTTTAAGGCCATCATCTCGATTGAGATTTTCTGGAATCTTCTCTATTTTTATGGCCTCCCTAATTTTTCTTCTTTTATAATGGTCTTCCCTAGCGATAAGTTTTGCATCTTCAATGCGTATGTGGTGTTTTGAGTGGTGGGCATGGCCGGCTAGTGCTGATTTATGATGTCGATCGTGATTGATGTATGCACAATGTTCCTTGATCCTAACCTGGATGGAGCATCCAGTTTCCCCAATATAGGGTATCTCACATGAGCAGGGGACATTGTAGAAACCTTTTTGTTTCAATGGTTCTACCGAGTCTTTGGAGGAGTCTAACATTCTTCCTATTGAGTTTGGAGGAGAGAAGGTAACCCTAATGTCCCTTTTACTAAGGATCTTGGCTATGACATCTGTTGTTCCTTTGACATAAGGCAAAGTAATTTTGGTTCCGTCGATGTTCGCTTTTTTGGGGGGGATTTTCTACGCGCTTTCTGGATGACCTTCCTAATTTTCTCTATGTTGTAACCATTCATTTGGAAGGCATTAGATAGGTGGTTTAATTCTTTCTCTAGGTGATCTTCATCCAAAATTCTAATAGCCCTCGTTACAAGGGTGTTTAATACTCCTATCTTTTGCATAGGCAGATGGTTTGAATCCGCGTGAAGGTACCTATTCGTATGGGTCTTTTTCCTATAAACTTGATGACCTAGGGAGTCGTAATTCCTTTTTGTGATGAGTACGTCTAAGAATGGGATTTTGTTCTCTTCTTCAACTTCCATGGTGAATATAATATGGTCTGATATGCTGTTGAGATGGCTTAGAAACTCCCCCAAGCTCTCATTCCCATGCGGCCAGTTTATGTTAGTATCATCCACAAACCTTTTCCACCATTTTGGCTTTAATGGAAAAGACTCAATGGCAGATTTTTCAAATGCCTCCATATATAGGTTAGCAACTACCGGGGATAGAGGGGAACCCATAGCAATTCCTTCAACTTGTTCATATAAGACTCCTCTAAAGCTGAAATAAGTAGATTTTAAGCAAACCCTAACTAGCTTTTCTGTTTCTTCAGATCGGTTACCTCCCTAACTACCCTAAAGGCTTCATCTATCGGGATTTTTGTGAAAAGGGAAACTACATCAAAGCTGGCTAGAATTTCCCCTTCTTCCACTTTGAATTCTGTCATTCTTTTACCATTTGCATGGAATCCTTGATGAAGGAGGGGGTTTGACCTACCAAGCTTTTCAACTTTTTTGCAAGAAATTTTGCAAGTTGATATGTAGGGGATCCTATAGTGTTAACTATGGGTCTTATTGGTACCCCTTCCTTATGAATTTTGGGAAAACCATAAATACGAGGGACCTTTGCATCTTTAGGGATTAGTTTCTTTTTGATGTTTTCATCTGAACATGATTTCTTAATGGTTTTTGTAATCTCATTAATAACCTTCTTCGTTGGATCAATTACCAACTTCTTATAGCTGCCACTCCTAGAAAGGTGTTTGAGCATTTTCCTATGATATTCATCTTTATCCAGGATGACAGTCGTGTTTCCCTTATCAGCTCTTAGTATTATTAGTATAATAATACTGTCATCTTTCTTTAATATGTTTAACACCTTTCCTTCACCCAGCGTTAAGTTGGTCTTCGGTGGCCTTTCCTTTCTAATGGCAACCGCGCATTCCTGTCTTGCCTCCTCTGCGCTTGCTTCTGGCAGATTGGACACTACGTCTTCTATTCGACAGACTAAATCTTCAATCGGTATTTTTCTGGGAGCAATGGCAAAGTTTAACCCTCGTTCCAGGACCCTAGTTTGCTCTTCATTCAGCTCTCTATGAGATAGGTTAACTACGCACGATTTTTTCCTATTGTTTTCATCTATCGCAGGTTTCTGAGCTTTCATTAGTTTAGTTAATTTATTGTTGTGTTTGTTATTAATGTTGGCAGCTAACCTATCCATTCTGTTAGCGGACGCTGCTTCTACCTTATTCCAGATATCCCAACGCAGAGTGCTGGCCAGGTTTAAGTGTAGTCTGTACAGCGATTCTGAGATTGAGTTTATAGCTCTGCAGGCACGTTTAATTTCTGATCGAATTATAGCTGCGCTTGCCTCCTCAAATATATGCACGTTTACTCTTTGCTGCCAAAATCATGATGTTATGATTCTTTACTATTTGATGGCTTCTTGCCTCTCTTCTGCCCCTTTGTTGCTACTATGAACTTCATTGATCAACTTCCTTTGAAAAATGAGAAAAATATCTATGTTATAGACTGCTGGGAGAGAAACGTGTGACTCAAAAATTAGATTGGAATCTCGTGGAAATCTCATTTATTCTCCTCGAATGTTAATGCTTAGCTTTGCTTTTGTCATATTTAGCTAAAATGGAAGCCTTTGTGGCCTTTGTCAAATTAGTGAATAAATTTGAGATGATTTAAAGTTGTTGTAGTTTTATCTTTTATGGTTGTAGTGGTTTTCTTAACAATCTCTTGAAAGCTTTGATTTATTGAATACTCAAAATAATTACAATTTTGACTTCCTTCATATTATTCAAATAAAAAGGATCAATTTGTTGGAAAATAAGCTAAATTGGTGCTTATTTAGTCCGTCCTTCCTTAAAATGTTGTAGAAACGCGTTGTTGTGAGTAGAACCCATGACTTTTCTCTATCTTCTTATAAAGTCACTTTGCACTCTATGATATAATGTCAAGTTATTACAATTCAAATGAATGAGTATTTTGATAAGTGTTGAATAAAATATTAAAAATAACAAATATTATTTTAATACCCCATAGGGTCCCACCATGTACTTTTCCTTTTACTCACGTGAAGAGGGATATGAGGTCCCATGCTTTTGTTATAACCCTTCCTTTGGTATAAGCATGTAAATGGCGCATATAATATTATATATATGTTAAACCATGCCTTTGGTATAAGCATGTAAATGGCGCATATAATATTATATATATGTTAAACCATGTCTTTGGAAACATAAACCCTTGTACCTTATTAACTCATGGGATAAGGAGTTAAATATATCATTCTTTTTTAAAAGAAAAAAACATATAACTTATTCAAGCTGGAATCAAAGTTATAATTGTTCTTACAATAGTTAAAAGACATATCTTTCGCAGCTAGATATTTGTTAACAGTGTTGAATCCTATCAAAAGAAATATATAGCCTCTTTTTTGCTAAGTTATATAGATCCTCTTAAGTTACTAAACATCAGTTCATTGAAAAAAAATATTAGAAAACATATTCTAATATAATTGAAAAGAGTCTAAACTGAATAAGGAGAATTCCTTATACTCCTAAAAGAATAGTTGGCTTTCAAGTAACTAGATAGATTATTTTAACAAGTTGTCATCCAAAGAGTTAAATTCTTTGTAAATGTGCTTAATAGAAATCATGTTGAAGTAATCCATGATCTTCCTTGTTTTGTCGCACCATTGATCTAGC
Source organism: Larix kaempferi (assembly GCA_027924585.1). Taxonomy (NCBI): domain Eukaryota; kingdom Viridiplantae; phylum Streptophyta; class Pinopsida; order Pinales; family Pinaceae; genus Larix; species Larix kaempferi. Next base: position 3,907,436 of record BSBM01001126.1, read on the forward strand.
AAGATAACCTGTAGGGAAGAAATACCCACAGCCCAGTCCACTGTGATTCTTGAGTCACCAAACACCTGAATTGACAAAATGTTCTTCATGAATGCAAACTTTAAAAGGCCCAAAAGGGATAGTAACTCAACCCAGGAGTTTGTATTTGTTCCACTTCCCATTTTTAGCAGAATCAAATATATCATCTTTATATGTTACAACTTTATAAACCTTGCTTCATATATATCCCATGATCATCATCGATTTGTTTTATGACTCACCCTCATCCACCATTGGTGGCCATGTTTTTAATATTCACTGGAATAGCATCTCTCTTTAAGGATTGTTGGATTGTTCAGGAGGGAGATCCCATCCACCATTGGTGAGGATGGCCCTCTACACCCCTCCCTTGTTCTTCCCACCCTGCCAACTGTGGGATTTAAACCACTTATAACATAAAACTTAAGCATGCCCATTGGCGCCTACTCCCCTCCAAACATGTATGAATGGCCATGATTGAGTGGGTTTTATCCGACGATTGAGAGAGATTTAGGATCTCTAGGCCAATTGAACCTAGCACAATGTATCCAGAATACCATATACTTGTTAGTGGGACCCACCTGGCCCAAAATCATGCCTTCTAAACCCGGAATTGTCATTTTTGCACTACGCAACTTTGTGGGCAAAAGATGTATGTATATTTCAGTAGGCGACTGCGGGAACTACATTCCACATCAAGAGCTGAAATTTTTTATGCACCTCATAATCATGGATGTTAACATATACCTCATGCGGCTTGATCGATTTCTAACTATGCTGGAATAATTTTGTAGTTGAAAAACATGAAGTTCCTCTACAAAAATATGTTCATAATTTTTTTGTCGCTCGTGTGTCGCATGTGACCAAATGAGTTGTGTGGTATGTAGCCCCTAGCCTCATCATTAGCCCCCTAAAAGTTTATGTTAAATGATTGACTAGAAAGGGAGCATTGTCAATCGGAATTTTGCATAAGTAACCTGGTCAAACCATAAAATTGCATTCCTTTTGTTTTTTAGAGTAATAATAATGTATCTTTTGCATATAGTGTTAGAATGACTTTCCATCAGAGGAAATGAAAAGTAGACACGGAGTTATTTTCAATGAGTGGTTGCACGACACTTTTAAGGCCTGATTGATCTACTTTTTGAAATAAAAAAGAACAACTTAGCATTTTTGTGGGAACTTTTTAATGCAGTATTTTGCACTTTCAGAGGTCAGAATCGAATCGTGTCAGTTCCATGATGTTTAGTGACCCTAATAAATATGTCTAGACCATTTCTTTCCTTTATATGAGCCATATTGTCTGTATGTCTAGTTTTTCCTAAAGCAAGCACTACTATTGTTTCCTTTCGATACTGTAACTATCCCTTGTCACAACTTTTACAACAACAATGAGAGATGATAGTATATTTCCTTTCGATACTGTAACTAGGGAGACCTATGTTCCTAGAACTGAAGAAGAAATTGAGTTGCCAACATTGAACCTCTATATATTGGATGGACAACATACTATTTTAGTGCAAAAACTAATCATTGAAAATGATAAATATAAACTGGGTCCATTCAAGATATCGTCAGGAAGCTTGTCTTTTACACAAAAATGTTCCTCAAAACATTATTGCCAAATTATGCAAATAGAAAAATTTGTTAAACAAGGAATTTGTTGGCACTCCCTTCATTGATCAAGTCATGAAAGAAATGGAGAAATGGATATACAACAATAGGTCATCCCACCCAGGAAAGGGAAATGTTTCCACCGAAGAGTGGCGGGTATAAAGTTTGTCTTCTTAACAATCAATTCCCAAAAATTGCTAACTAAGTTCTATAATTACTAATACCTCCTTACTGAGTATTCAATTTCATATATTTAAAGTATTTCCAAATCAATGCATGAATATATTTGGCATTCAACCAAGGACAACAAGCTTAAAGACAATATGACTCTTGTTTTGACAACTAATAGATTATGGAACAAATGGTGTTATGTATTCTAAATTTACAAAAGTGGTTCCATGCCTTGCTCACCCAAGAACATCAAACAAGATGATTCCGTTCATAATAAAATAAAGCATCTTGGATCTAATTTTTGTACACCATTGTGTGGCCTATATGAAGAATAATTGACCACTATGGTGGACAATATAATCAAAGGATCAGTTTGGCTGATCACATCAATTGAAAAAAATGTTGGCACTAAGACTTTGCTTCAATATTTCAAGGGATCAAGGATGAGAGATCAACCAGGCATTCAGTTTGTGAATATTTCAAAGTTCTTGATGTTGATATTTCTAAGCTTGATCATTCTGAGGGACTCATTGACAAGTATGTCATTGAAGAATATAATATTGCTCCAAATCATTTCCAACAACTGTGCAGTATTTTAGGCTCGGATAAGCAAGCAAAATCTCCTAGGAAGAAGAGAAAGAAAGAAGAGGATAATGATACCAAATTACCAAAGGATGGTGAGAATCTATTGAACTTATATATCAAGATAGAGGAGATTGGTATCTCCATTTATTTCGACAAAAATAGTTCACCATTTGATTCCCGATGTTGTTATCCAATTTCATTGGTCAGAACACCAAGAACCATTGATTTTTTTCATGTTTTAATCAATTGTGACCTTGTCATTGTTGATGTGTGTAATTGTGTTGATGTGTGGATAGAAGAAGATATGGTTTCCTTATTGTACTACTTAGAATCAAATCTAGGGATATGTACTTATGTTTTTATAGCTGATATGTAGAATTCATGTATGGTTTCTAAAGCATTCACTAAATTCTATAAGAAATCAAAAAATGTAGTAAAGGAGTATCCTACTAAGCGCATTTATAGGGATTACTCAAAGGATTCCTTTATTGGATTCTATGTTATACAATATTGGAAAATTGGATTGGAAGGGAGGAATGTGTTTGCTCTTCATATGGAGATGGATTGGAAGGATGAAAACTGACCACTAATTGATTTACCTTTGTCGAAGGTTTCGAATGTTACCTTGAGAAACCATGTTTTTGCAAAAGAAATTAGACAAGAGTTTTGGGATCACATGGTTTCCACATTGATCTCTTCTCAAGGTATAGTTCTTCATTGTATGCGGGTAGTAGAGTTCTTCGTTCTTTAACCAGGTCACCAAAGAGAATAATTATTTATATCATGGAGACAATACATCAAGAATTATATATGAACAATTTCTATCATGAATTACCCATAAAGAAAGGTATTTTTAATTATGTTTTCAAATATCTTATTTCAATATACTTTTTTTTTATTGCTTATGTTCACTAACTGTCAAACCCTAAATGTGGGCACATTTCCCCTTATATGGGTCACATTATATTAGTTATGATGTCGGATTGGTCCATTAGTTGTAATTATCATTTATATGGTTATATTAGTTACGTTTTGGCTTGGGTCGGTTAGTTGAAATGTACCTCTCAGTCTCTTATATATAGGAAGGAGGCCTTTTCATTTGGAGCATCTTGTCTTGTCTTGTCTTATCTTGTCTTGTGTACTTCGTACATTGTATAAGGATGTCTCCCCCTCGAAGAGGCTTTATATTCATCTATTTTATTCATTAAATTCATGGATTACTCTTTCTAGTCTATTTTTGCTCTTATCATGCTCTTTTTGGAAATTTTTTGCATAACATTTGGTACCAGAGCTCTTTCCCCGGGACTGGTTTTCTGCAAAATGAGTCATCTTGGAATTATTTGCCATAATTTTTTTGGTACAAGGTTTGAGATAGCAAGACTAAAAACCAATTTAGAAAAGAGTCTAAGCTATCTTTGGTAAAATCTTTAGATCTTGATCCATTACAGGTTCGGATATAATTTTGGTGGAATATAAGGTTTCTGACTAGTCCAAAAACTAGTCTAAAACAAGTGTTCCAGGAAAAACAGTCATATATGGAGAATGAGAGATCCAAATTGAGTGAGACATATTGCATCATAAATAAGATGGAACAAACTCATTTTTTGTAACTTTTTCAGACTTCGATACAAAATATTGGACACGTGACAAGTCATACAAGTTCTCCTTTCTAAAAGGACAAAAAATAAGAAGTGTTGGGATATTTGAAATAAATTTTTACTGGAACATCATAATTAAGTCAGATCTGCAGCATTGGAAATAGGAAAAATTGGGACAATAGGTCAAATTTTCAACCTGGAGGAGCTGAAAATTCAAATTTACCTCAGTTCCAAGTCGGCTGGTAAACAGTCTCCAAATTAGGGTTTGAAAAAGATACATCATTTTAAATTTGAATAAATTTGAGTAGAAGGATATATTTGAGGTGAACCATAGGGTGTGATATCTATTTATATTGTTCAAAATTACACCAAAAGGAAATGGAAAAAATCACATTCCAATCAAGCCACCAGAGGATTCATCCATCACCTTTGATGAAAGTGAAGAACTATCTTTTTGTGTGTCAAAGTTGGAAGATATGATCAAAGTGTTGGTTGTGGAGCTTGATCTTCCTGATTCAAAGGTTGTGTTTTATCCATGTCTGGATCCCATCCCATGAGGGGGGTGTGTGGGGGGGATTTCCCCCCCACTAGAGTCGCCATGGGGGGTCCAAGGGGGGAGGAAACTATCTTGGGAGCCCCTCCTGCCGAGGGTTTGGGGGCAGTGACCCTGTAGCAAAAATTTTGAAAACAATGCCTTGTAAAATGTTGTAATTTCATAGTCATGACTTGGCCAATAATGGGTGATTTACAGGCCCATGGTATTGGGTATCCAGTGGTATTTTCCAATGGTAATCGTTCTTTAATAGGAAAGCATTATAATATGGTTGGGTATTATAGTATTGTAAACATCTCTATGATTATGTAAGAGAAACTATGATATAATGAAGAGGAAATAGCAGCAGATGTGATGTGGGTTGTATCCCTTCATTTTGTTGGACAGTATAGAAAAAGGACTAGCAATTTCTGTGTGGACGTAATCCATATTGGGTGAAACACATTATATTGGTGTCTCTCTTGTATTGTGTTTAAGTTTCTTATATTTACATCTTGTTTATTGTGATTTCTCTATGATCCTATTTTTTAAACAATTGGTATGAGAGCCAAAGGTGTATTTGGAAGATCAACTCGTTGAAAAGAAGGGTTCCTAGTTTGAGTGGGAGCAATGGCGGAAGAAGGAAAGTTTAAGGTTGAGAATTTAACATCCAAAACTACTAGTTGTGGAAGATGCAAATGAAGGACTATCTGTATCAGAAGGATCTATTCCTATGATTGAGAGAAAAATAAAAATAGTCGACGACTATGAAGGATGAAGAATGGGAGGTTCTTGACAGAAAGGCATTGGGAACAATACGGTTGTGCCTGGCTTTGTCGGTGTATTTCAATATTTCAAAAGAAAAAACAATGGAGGGTCTGATGAATGCATTGGGTAAAGTGTATGAAAAACCCTCGGCCTCCAACAAGGTATTTCTAATGAAGCGTTTATTTAATATGAAAATGTTAGAAGGTGGATCTGTTGTTGATCATTTAAATGAATTTAATACAATTACAAATCATCTAAGTTCTGTAAAAGTGAACTTTGAAGATGAGGTTAGGGCTCTTCTAATATTGTGCTCATTGCCAGAAAGTTGAAACAGCTTGGTCATGGTTGTAAGTAACTTTGACTCTGGTTCAAACACATTGAAATTTGATGATGTTGTTGGTGTTATTATTAGAGAGGAATGCAAAGGAAAAACACATGTGAGACAGTAGGTAATGCGTTGACCATGGAGAGAAGTGGAATACAAAGGGAGAGAGGAAAGAGCCCAGGTAATTGTAACATGTCCAAGAATGGAATATCCAAGTCCAGACTGGGAAAGATAGACTGTTGGAATTGTGGAAAGAAAGGACATCTGAAGAAAGATTGCAGATCTCTAAAGAAGAAGTATATGGACAACATGAGACTACTCAGTAAGCAAATGTAGCAATAGATTTGTTACAAGATGCTTTGATTCTTGCATTAGACAATACTAATGATTATTGGGTAGTAGACTCAGGGGATTCATGTCATGCTACACCCCATATGGAATTATTTCATGATTATGTTCCACGTGATTTTGGACATGTTTTATTGGGTGATGATGAACCATATAAAATTGTTGGAATGAGTAAGGTACAGATTAGCTAAATAATGGAACTGAATGGTTACTCAAAGAGGTAAGGCATATCCTGCTATGAAAAAAAATATGATCTCAATGGGGCAATTGAGAGATGGTGGTTGTTTATCTACATTTGGAGAAACGTAGTGGAAGATCACTAAAGGATAAATGGTGATAGAAAAAGGAGACAGGATAGTTATGTTGTATTTATGTCCTCGTAATGCTAATTGTTCTATCTCTTTAGTTTCCACAAGAACAAATACAACATTGTGGAATCATAGGCTTGGCCACATGAGTGAGAAGGGGATGCAGATTCTCCATTAAAGGAAGTTGCTACCAGATCTAAAGTAGGTAAGCTTGAAATTTTGTGAGAACTTTGTTTATGGAAAACAGAAGAGAGTCGTATTTCTCATGGTTGGGAAATAGAAGAAGAGTGAAAAGTTAGAGCTTGTGCATACAGATGTATGGGGACCGGCTCAGGTACAATATCTTGGTGTATTTTGTTATTATGTTACTTTTATTGATGATGCAACTAGAAAAACTTGGGTTTATTGCATTAGACAGAAATCTAATGTGTTTGCTACTTTTAAGAAGTGGAAAGCTTTGGTTGAGAATGAGATGATAAAAAGGTTGAAGTGTCTTAGATTTGATAATGGAGGTTAATACTGCAACAAGGAGTTTGATAGTTACTGTTCATACCATGGGATTCGTAGAGAGAAGATAGTCCGAGGAACACCACAAGAAAATGGTGTGTCAAAAAGGATGAATAGGATGATCATGGATCATGCAAGGTGTATGAGATTGCATGGTTTCCCTTACAGTTTTGGGTAGATGTTCAAGTGCTTTGGATGGTGGGATTACATAGGAGGCATGGACATGTAAAAAGGTAAATTACTCATTTCTGAGAACTTTTGATTGTGAATCATTTGTCCATATTGATAAAGAAAATAGAACAAAGCTTGAGGCTAAATCTAAGAAATGTACCTTTATTGGATAAGGGGTTGATGATTTTGGTTATCGCTTATGGGATTATGAAAATAAAAAAATCGTTAAGAGTAGAGATGTGATATTCAATGAAAAGGGCATGTATAAAGATCAGTTGCGGGGAAAGAAACAAGAAAAGGAAAACATAGAGTACATAGTGCTTGATGAAATCAAAGAAAATGAAGTTCCAAAGGTGTCGAAAAATAAAGAATAGCAGAAGGTACTTCAAAATCCTACAATTGTTAGAAGATATACCAAGTTAAGTACACCCCCTAAATGATACTCTCCTTCACTATATTATTTATTGATGATTGATTCTGGTGAACCAGAATGTTATGAAGAAGCAATGCCGATCGAAACTAGAAAGAAGTGGGAGCAAAGCATGGATGAGGAGATGGAATCACTGGTAAGAAAGTAGACTTAGTATTTGGTTATGTTGCATGTAGGTAAAAGAGCATTTCAAAATAAATGGGCTTATAGGTTGAAGGAAGAAGATGGAGGCAAGAAGCGGTACAAGGCCAGACTTGTTGTAAAAGGGTTTTCACAAAACAAATATATATATTTTGATGAAATATTCTCTCCCATTGTTAAAATGACTTCAATTAGGACTACTTTAAGTCTAGTGGCAGTAGAATATTTGCATCTTGAACAATTAGATGTAAAAACATCTTTTTTTAATTTTTCAAAATTTACTTCAATCTAATCTAGGATCTTAACTGAGAGAACAACATGTACAGCATATCAATCATGAACACAATAATGCAAGCACACAAGAGACACAGAGTTTACTTGGGGAAAACCTTAAAGGTGAAAAACCCCAATAACTTCCTCAGAGATAAATAGAGAAATGATACAACCCAAGCATAAGAGATAGACATCTCCTAGCAGTAGCTTCTCCTCCTCCACAAGTGCACCACTCTCCCGAGAGTGTGAGAGAGAATAGAATGATGAAATAGAGTGCCTACCAGACTCTATTTATACTTGACTTGACTTGCCTAATAACCTTTACTAGGTCGGCCTTAACTTAACCACATAACATAATGCTGACTGGGCCGACACCCAATAGGGTGGTCTAATAACCCTTTGACCCACATGGCCGACCCCAACAAGGTGGTTTAATAACCCATCAAGTATAAGTTACAACACTTCCGTATAGAGGAATAATAACATCTCTATAGGAATACAAACACTTCCATATAGAGGAATAATACCATCTCTATATGAGTACAATATACATATATGAAATACATTCCGAAGTTACATATACATCAACACTCCCTCTTAACTAGGAAGGTATTTCTTGACATAGGTCTTCTAGCACAAGTCTTCTTCTCTGGATCGTCATCACTGGATAATCGTCATCATCACTGCTCCTGCTATCTCAATCAATCTCTAAATCTACTCGTCATAGGAAGTTCTACAGAGCCAGTCCTTTTTCATACTGGATGTAGGCCCACCACCTGCAGGTCTTCATCATCACTGGCCATACTATGGAATAGTCATGACTTATTACATGCGTCCAAAAACCTGGCTGAAGCATCCCAGGCTGTTACGAGCACTCAACTCTACCTGTCAGATCTCCCAGGAGCACATTTCATGTGACCCCATCACAAAACCTGGTTGTAGCATCCCAGGCTGTTACGAGCACACAGCTCTACCTGTCGGATCTCCCAGGAGCACATTACATGTTATCTCACAACAAAACCTGGCTGTAGCATCCCAGGCTATTATGAGCACATGGCTCTACCTTCGGATCTCCCAGGAGCATATTACATGTGGTCATGGAAAAACCTGGTTGTAGCATCCCAGGCTGTTACGAGCACTCGGCTCTACCTGTCGGATCTCCCATGAGCACATTACATGCCATAGGAAAAAACCTCGAAAGAGCATCCCAGGTTGTTACGAGCACACAGCTCTACCTGTCGGATCTCCCAAGGCTGGATTATATGTCCTCCCAAAGCAAAACCTCAAAAGAGCATTTGCCAGATATCCCAGGGCCACATTACATGCCATAGGAAAAACCTCGAAAGACTATCTGCAAACCTCCCAAGGCTGGATTATATGCTTATCTGCACAACCTATCCACGACCACAAAGTATCATTTTGATACTCATGATCATCATTCATGAAGCACAACCCAGATGCACATCACACAACACTTACATCTACGCCATGGGAGAACACATCTACAACCATGCGAGAATGGCACAGCACTTATATTGCAACCATGGGAGAACACATCCACAACCATGCTCAAATGGCCCAGTACTTATATCGCAGCCATGGGAGAACACATCTACAACCATGCTCGAATGGCCCCAGCACTTATATCGCATCCATGGGACAACACATCTACAACCATGCTCGAATGGCCCCAGCACTTATATCGCAGCCATAGGAGAACACATCTACAACCATGCTTGAATGGCCTTGGCAATTACATCGCAACCATGGGAGAACACATCTACCACCATGTCGAAAAATCCCAGCAATTACATCACAACCATGGGAGAACACATCTACAACCATGTTCAAAAAGCTCATGTGCATCTGTGTCTTCGGAACTCATCACACATAATCCAACTGATTATGTAATGTATCCACCTGATACATGTCATCACATATGATCATCCTGATCTTCATCACTGCATCGTCCTGATGCATGTCATCTAGAGCAACATCCTGAAGCTCGTCATCCATGATCATCCTAATCATATAATGCATCCACCTGATGCATACCAAGTATCTACCTAATACATATCATCATACATGATCCACCTGATACATACACAGATACATGATCCACCTGATCATACAATGTATCCCCCTGATATATATCAACATACATGATCATCCTGATCATACAATGTATCCACCCGATACATATACAGATACATGGTCCAAGCATCCAACATGATGCATATACATATACATGATCCAACTAATCATAACAAGCATCCAACATGATGCATACATACATACATATAAATGATCCAACTGATCATATCCAACATCCAACATAATGCATACATACATACATATAAATGATCCAACTGATCATATCCAACATCCAACATGATGCATAGACAGAGCAGTAACTGGAGCATCGTCCTGATGCTCATCATCCAGTGCTTACATCCATAGCCATGTGAAGGATCCTCCTTCCACCATGCTTGGAATGGCTTCAGCAAATGTCTCCATCACTTCTTCCTCGAAGTGTCATCAATATGAAGAACACCAAGCCTCTCTATGAAGTATTCGAACTCACTATGACTAGTGGCTTCATCAGCACATCTGCAACCTGCTCATCAATCGCAACATACAGGAGCTTCACTGCTCCTCTCTGCACCATATCCCTAATATAGTGATATTTGATCTCTATGTGCTTCGACCTGTTGTGGAACACCGGGTTCTCAGACATCTTCACACAACTGTAGTTGTCACAAAAAATACCAATAGCCTCCAGCGGGAGATCAAATAACTCAGACAGTAGCTTCCGGATCCATACTGCCTCACAACTAGCTGAACAAGCTGCAACATAATCTGCTTCGGCTGTACTCAGTGCTACACGGGACTACTTCCTGCTAAACTAGGAGATAACACCTGATCCCATACTGAAGCAGCACCCAGATGTGCTCTTCCTATCTGCAGCACTGCCTACCCAATCTGAATCAACATAACCCTACAGGTTAAACTTTTGATTCACATCATACTTGAGCCCATAATCAATCCCTTCTTTCTGGGAGAAGCCACGAGCTACAAATCTTGCTCTATATTTCTCCATGCTACCATCTGCAGCATGCTTGATCTTTATAGATCCATTTGGAAGTTACAGCAGACTTCCCTTCAGGTCTTGGGACTGCATCCCAAACATCATTCTTCATGATCGACTGGTACTCCTCAATTATGGTATTCTTCCCGAATCCTGGGAACTTCATTATATTCAATATCTTCAATAGATAACTTTGTTGCTGAAACAAATTTTGTAGTCCTTCTTTTGTAGGTGCTCGTATACGATCTTTCCTACAAAAAAAGTTAAATTGCATGATTAGAAACATCTCATAGTTTTCAGAACAAATTCTTACACATAAATAAATATGTCATATAGTCATACAATTATCTTAGCCAATGCTTCAATACAACATTTATTCATATCCCGTAACTTTCTAGATGCCTTCCAATCTCTACCAGAACATTGTTAAGAGTGTGCACAACTCTCAACATGTCAACAAAGAGGTTTCATTCTAGATAAGTAGCAATGGAATGTTATACAGTGCCATAGGACACTTACCCATCACATGCATATTAGTAGTATACTGTTCATTAATGCAATTATTCTAATATGCATAATACACAACCTAAGTCTAGGAACATAAGCATATACATCATTGAACAACATTATTTAAACAAACAAATATGTAAGAAATGACAATTCAAATACTTATCTTTGTTTGGTTGTTGGGTGGACTTCCTCTTGATCTATGCAACTCCATTCTGATGTGGATTGTGAGAAGTGGTCGACTCCCTCTGAATATCTGCATCCTTGCAGAAACTACTGGAGTGTGCTCCCTCTTGATCTTTGCTTCCTGGATTACCTGTCCTTGAACTTATATCCATCCTCGATCACTATGCATGCTTACAAGTATCATTATTGTGATATCCTCGAGATCTCATACATAATCATACATTTATTAGTATATTCTCAATACTATCAAAACACAATAATCTTAAGCATGTATAGTCATGATCATTTCAAACAGAAATAATAAGCATTAGTATTCAAGGACTCTTATGGTTAGTCATATCATAAATTAAAGTAAGAAACATAATATGCCTAAACCCGTGATTACTCAAACCTATGCTTTCATGACTCTTCTGGTTAGTCATATCATCAATTAAGGTAAGAAACATAATATGCCTAAACCCATGATTATTCAAACCTATGAATAATCATTATCAATCATGCCATATAAGTGATCCTATCACAAGGTAGGATTCTAACTTGATATAGAAAAAACATACCTGGATTAGTATGTTAGCTAGTTATGTCTAACATACCCACATGATGTCTTCTTGTTCTCTTCAATGACTTGTGCTAGTAACCTGCATATCTCATAGGTTAACCATTATAGAACCAAGTTATACATACCTCGTAAATAGATCTTCTAAGTGATCCATGACAATGGATGAATTTTTGTCTTGATGTCACCATGATCATATGTTCTTGAACTAGAACATGATTTGTCTTTCTTGGTGTACCTTTCATGTTAGCAGACAACATAAACCTCATACAACACCATAATGCATTAGTACAATCATAAGTGTCAACACCCTAATCAATGAATATCTTCTATCATGCATTCATAATTTTATTAAGGTGATATGACAAGTCTAAATTTAATCAAGATTGTACTAACCATAATAATATGAAGACAAATATACCATAAATGTAATCATGAACAATTCTCGAAACATACCTGTCAAGATTGCTTGTAATCTTCTTATGTAAGGCCTTAGCCTCATCTCCCTCTGAAACAGGAACTTCTTCACTTATGCAGGTGACCAATCCATTCTCTTCTAGAATTAACCCAATCCACTTGATTTGCAGGAACTGGATCTGGAGCTGGATTAGGGTTTGTCAGAGAAACCCTAAAAATTCAAACTTTAAATTTCAAACATCCGAAAGGATAGAAATATGCGCCTTGATGAGCTGATCAAGTTGGTATACTCAGAATTTGAAAACTGCAAAGTTTCACCCCTCAAATTTGCCTTTGAAACTTTCGGATTCACTGGACATGACCCCGAACTAAGGTTTGATAAATCCCACCCTTCTGCCCAATCAAAAGATTCGATCCAAAGCTCTAAGCTTCTAGTTTTCTGAGGAGCTTCCAGCCGTGGTCACATATTTCAAAAATTCCCATTTTTGCAAAAGCCATAATTTTCCACTTTTCTGATCAAAGTCCCGAACTAGGGTCTAATCAAGCCCGACCTTCTACCCAACCAAAAATTCTGATCTTGGTCTCTAAATTTCGATTTGGATAAGTAGCATTCAGCCGTAGTCTCTGATTACAAAAATTCCAACTTTCTCCGAAACCCTAAATTCCAGAAGCCATGAATGAAGGTGCTCAAAAATAATTCTGTTTTGACATAAATATGTACCTGATTGTTTCTGGTGTAACTCCGAAGTTTTTTATCCACGGGGTCTAAAAACGTTTTGTGTGATAGCCCGACCTGTCATATTACCAACCCCACAGGTTTGACCTCAAATGGATTCTCTAAGAGATATTTATGCCAAGTGTTGCAACATGACCTGTTTATGGGATAAAACAGGAGATTTATGCCAAGTGTCTGTGCAATACCTGTCACTTTTTACGAAATTTCATTTGGAGCTTCCTAGCCCAAGTTATGACCTTTTTTCCAAGGTCACCTGTTTATGACTGAGATCTGGAAGAGGCAGAAACCCTATATTGTACAGATCATAACTCACAAAGTACAACGAATTAGAGGTTTTCCTTTGGATACAAGGTACATGGGGATCTTACTTCGCCCTGTACAATTTTCAGACCCTGAAACCTCGCCAAAAATTATTTATAGAGAAAGTGCTACGATGACTGGTTTTTGCTATATCAAGCCCTAGCATCGTAAGTGAAACAAGTGTCATACATGCCATACCATGCCTTCTTTCAGGCTAGCTCTGATACCATGTTAATTTTTCAGAATTTAATTCAATCTGATCTAGGATCTTAACTGATAGAACAACATGTACAGCATATCAATCATGGACACAATAATGCAAGCACACAAGAGACACAAAGTTTACTTGGGGAAAACCATAAAGGTGAAAAACCCCAATAACTTCCTCAGAGATAGATAGAGCAATGATACAACCCAAGCATAAGAGATAGACATCTCCTAGTAGCAGCTTCTCCTCCTCCACAAGTGTGCCACTCTCCCGAGAGTGTGAGAGAGAATAGAATGATGAAATAGAGTGCCTCCTACACTCTATTTATACTTGACTTGACTTGCCTAATAACCTTTACTAGGTCGGCCTTAACTTAACCACATAACATAATGCTGACTGGGCCGACACCCAATAGGGTGGTCTAATAACCCTATGACCCACATGGCCGACCTCCAATAGAGTTGTCTAATAACCCTTCGACCCACATGACTTATACAGGGCTGACCCCAACAAGGTGGTCTAATAACCCATCAAGTATAAGTTACGACACTTACAATATAAATGACGACACTTCCGTATAGAGGAATAATAACATCTCTATAGGAATACAAACACTTCCATATAGAGGAATAATACCACCTCTATAGGAGTACAATATACATATATGAAATACATTCCGAAGTTACATATACATCAACACTTTTCCCCATGGGGATTTGGAGGAAGAGATTTATATGCAGCATCCATAAGGGCATGAGGTCAAGGGGAAGGAGAATTTGGTATGCAGATTGAATAAGAGCTTCTATGGCCTGAAGCAAGCTCCAAGGTAGTGCTATTTTAAATTTGACAAGGTTATGATAGAACAAGGTTATAGTAGACGTCATTCTAACCACTGTATTTATTTCAAGAGGCTAAATAATGGAAAATATATTATCTTTTTATTGTATGTGTATGACATGCTTGTTACAGGGTCTAACATGTAGGATATAAATGTGCTCAAAAGGAAGTTAGCTAATTCATTTGTGATGAAGGATTTGGGTGTTGCAAAGTAAATCCTTGGTATGAGAATAACAAGAGACTGGAAAAATTGCAAATTGACATTGTCTCAAGGTGAGTACATAGAAAAGGTGTTGGAGAGGTTTAGAATACAGAATGAAAAACTAGTTAGTACACCTTTTGCTAGCCATTTCAAACTAAGTAAGGAGATGTGTCCCAAGACACAGGAAGAGATAAACTACATGTTGGCATGGGTTTGGAGTGCACAAGTGCGGAACCCCAAGTGGAAAAAGGTTCAAAGATAAGAACAAAGGACCGGTCGCAAAGTCGAGATATGCAGAAGTAATTAGTTAAGTTAGTTAGCGATGGCTCATTAGGCCCATTTGTAACGGCCAAGTGCGCCTATAAGTATAAGTAAGATTGTGAGCTTTAGACATAATTGGTCTGGCATAAGAGAAGAATCTTTTGTGCGATTGTAAGCATGAGGGAATTTTCTTGAGTTGCGCAGTATGAGATGATACCTTTGAATCTCTTTGTATTTTTTTCTTTTGGATCGATCTATGGGAGTTATTTTCTGGTTTCGGTTCTGTAATGTTGGAGTGACTAATATGCATATATGTCTTCTATTTATCGCAATATCTGATGTTTTTTTGAGATCGCAATAGATGTCTTTGTGAATATGTTATGTACCCCAGACTCCTCAAACATGCTTTGTTAATTTGTTTAATTCATTAAGTATGAGATGGTAATGCAATTAAGGATTACTAGGATGATAATATGATGTTGTAATGCGAATGTAAATCTCTGGCTTGTGTTGATTGAGAGTGAAATTGGGCATGTCTTCTCCCAACTATGGAAACTTGGTTCCTACAGCCCCCCTTAGACATATCGAGTGAGACCTCACTCATTCTGCGGGTGTTGCTAGAAAGGGTAAAAACTTTATGGGCCGATGCTTAAGGGTGTTTGGTCGATATTTGTTGACAACAGTGCAAATTGAACCCTTGTCGACAGAACTGTGTCAACAAATGGTTTTGTTTCTAGGACCATAGTGCGGAAGAAGAGAGGACATGTTGTGGCATCCAATAAAGCAGGAGATCGAGGAATGGTTCGACAAGAAGGCGCAATAATTTGCTGAGGAAGAAAATCAGAACCCTGGATGGTTGACGACTGACTAGATACAGAAGTATATCTACTCTGAAATTCACAAAATATTCTTCTGTGAATTCCCTATACTGCTACACAAATGGTTGGCACAACTGACTTTCCAAAAGAGGAATTTTCAAGGCAGTGAGCCTGGACATTGGAATCCGGAATTGATTCAGTAATTGAAGAAAGTGGAAAACAGAGCATCTATAGATTTCGAGGTCTAGGTAGATAGTATTCTGGAGGGATACATAACTTAATTCGTTTTCGAAAAAATTAAGTCATATAGCGACGCAAAAAGGAAATTTTTCAAAGGACCCAAAGGAAGGTTTCTACTGTCACTAAAACTATGGATTAAAATGCTCATTTGCGAAAAAGGTATACTAAAGATGAATTCTGATGAGTAAATCTCGGGTGTGTAGAGGTTGTGGGTACCACACGGATGCGGTTCTGATAGAATGATGTGGTGTAGATGGATATGAGCTACGATGGAATTTTGAGGGAGGTTGTGGTACCCTGCGAAGTGGGGTGAGGTTCTGGTCGGAGAAGAAGAGGAGGAATGAGATAGAGAGAGAGTCTCCTTGTTAGAAAAACAGGATCGCAGAGCAATAACAATAAACAGAAATGCAAATATAATCACACAGACACATTACAAGAGAGACACTAATATATCGTGGTTCACCCAAGATGGGCTACATCCACACTAAAATTGCCAGTCCTTATTATTATACCATCCAACAAAGTGAAGGGATACAACCTGCAGCACAGCCGCTGCACTTCCTCTTCACACTCTCTCACAGTCTCTCTTTTCCGATCTTAGAGATCTTTACAATGCATAAAACCTAATACATTTCTTCTTCTAGCCGTATTACAATGTCTTTTTTTTATAGGGAAAATACCACGTGACACCCAAAACCATGGGCCCAAAATATGTTGGCAAAATAGCCCAAAAATTTCCTTCGGGAGCCCACTAGCCCCCGGACCCCCTAGGGAGCGTGTCGGGATCATAACCAAACCTAGGTACAAACACGGCTGAATCATCATCTATGAGACTGGAAGATCGGGCTCCACAACCAACACTCCTAGGGCGACTGGAATAAAGAACTGTGAAATGGGACCACAAGGGACTAAGCAACGTTACTGTGATGAAGAGAGAAACCAAGCTACCCCTAAATCCAAAGAAGGACAGGCCCAATGCTACAATGTACCCACAATCCTGTGCACTACACCAAATTTCAGAGGAATAAATATAAGCTCTTCGCTAGGCTGTCCAGCGTGTCAGAACAGCGGTAGGAGTAGTGGGTCTGCAAATACCAGTAGGATACCAAGGATGGCAGGCGACGATGTGAAGATGTCGATCTTTCAGGGTAGCGGGACCCGAGATCTAGAGAAATACTAGTTTTTATGCGAAGCAGTATGGACAATAAAGCAGGTCCAAGATGACGATATCAAGAAGGGACAACTAGCGAGGACCTTTAGGGGCCGTGCACTGGATTGGTTTATGAAATTCATACAAGTACCTACAGGGAATACTAAGAAAAAATTGTTGCAAATCAAGGCAGGATTGATTGATGAGTTTAGGAAACCAAAATTAGAGTCGCAATATATCACGGAACTGAAGGAAATAAAGAAATTTCCTAATGAACCAGTGTAGGAGTTCGATCAAAGATATAAAACTCTGATGACGAAAGAAATTTTTGGAATGAGTGACACACTAACATGCAACACAAGGAGTGGTTCATCACGGGATTAGTACCACACATTCACATGCCACTAATGCAGCAAAAAATTGCATCCCAGGTAGAGGCACTGGAAATCGTGATGAATCTTGAGGCTTCACCAGTTGGAGAAATAGGGATAGGTATGAACCAGATCCAAGCATAGTTAGTGAACCTGATGATCCAACTACAAGACATCAAGAAGGGGAAAGTAGTTTGTGAGGAAATATGGTGCATTCGATGAAAATCAGAAGGACATCAGAAGGATCGGTGCCCAGAATTCCGTGAATACTTATAGTCTAGCGCACCAAATCCACTTAGTCAAGGAGGAATGCCATGGCGTCATATTTTTCAAACAAGGGGAGATCGATCAGAAGAATGTGTATACTTACAGAAAATTGTGTCAAAGCCGGCTAACCTTTTCTGTAATTTATGTCAATTAGTCGGTCATGAAGAGAAGGACTATAGAGTTTATGACTTACTCCAAGAAAGAACCGTGGATACGTTTTTATGAAGGGGGAGGAGAAACACCCTGTACAAAAATAACAAAAGTATAATCAGTAGCAGCCGCACTAAAATCAATCACTACCACAGTATAACCAATCGTAGCCCCACTATAGTCAACCACATCTGTTGTACAACCAACTACCGCCACAGTACAACCAACCGCAGTATCAACCGCCACAATACAACCAACAGCCATACGGTTAGCCGTGAGGAGGTTTCAGAAGAGCGGAGGTCGAGGTGGAGGCTCTTGGCCTTGGCCGAGGAGGAAATTTTGGACGAGGTCGAGGGCCATTTATATGCTATAATTGTGTCCAGGTTGGACATTATCAAAGGGATTGTCCGAATCCAAATCTGCAGTGTACCCATTGTAGTGCAATGGACCACAATGTTGAGGAATGTCCCGATTTGATTACGAAATGGAAAACTAAAAATCCACCACAACCTCAACCAAATCCAAATGTGAATCAAAATGTACAGAAGATCTCAGTGGAGATAAGAAGTTGACCTATGAACATTGTAGTAGTGACCAGAGGACAGACTGGGATAAGAGAAGACAGGCCACTGCCTAGTATTTGGCCTACAACAAGGAAATAAGTTCGATTCGTTGTGGAAGCAAAAAGGGAGACCTTTTTAGAAGCGCAAGATACAATGAGAAGGACTAAGTTGCCACCTATTAGACAAAAAGAACACGTTTACGAGATGCCACAAATATTTGATACGATGAATTCATAGAGGCCACTAGGGAGGATCAACACCTTGAGGTATTTCCTAGAAAGCTATTTGGCACTGGAAAAAGATCATGAGATCAGGGTGCACTAGCAGAAATAGCCATCCTATTACACCGACAGGAGGATGGACGACAGGATCAGACAGTAAATCGATTGCACAGAAAGAAGGCAGGGAGAGAAATGCATAACCAAGCGGTGATCAACTTTAAGAAAAGGACAATGTCTTTTGAAAATCATGACATGAGGGTAGTCACCCCACTTGATCCATCAGAAGGACAGAGGTACGTTGATCCAATGCGGGATGAATTTACAGAAGGATGGGACAATGTCTACAAAATATTAGAGGATTACATCAATCCTACCACTGATGGAGAATTGGGGTGGCGAAGTGTTAGTTCAGCATCGTCAGATCCTGATGAGGAACTTGAGAATTGGTGGAATCGATTACACGAAGTATCATTCAAAAGGTGCGCTCAAATCACCCAGTCTTTGAGATGGGTAGTGACGGAAGTATGCAAACTACCAACATACGAGGGACTACCTAATATGACTGTATTTATCGCCAAATTTGAAGAAAAAGTAACAGAACCACCGAGATTGGTTTCATTGGAGGAAGCACTGAAGACTATGTCAGCATGGTGGTCAGAAATGCACAAGTCGATGATAACAAACTGGCCACTATGTTGACAACTAATGGAATTCGTATTTGGGGAAACTTAAGGGTATCACGGGAGAAAATAAAATGGAAGGAGTGAACCGAGGGATCACTTGGAAGAGTGTAAAAGCACATGGGGAATGAGACCAAAACGGGAATGGGTCCATGCATTCATCCATACATTAGATGATGTACCGTGAAGCTGGTATATCGCAAAAGAACTACAACAAAAAACAACTACATGGGAAGAGTTAACCATTAGTTTTAGCCAAACTTTCAGCTTCTCGGATGAAAACCCCTTCATCCATAGCGCACTACAGGAGATTCGTGAGAAGGTACTTGAAGCAGTTCCAACAGAAAACCCTATGGGATTACACTAGACTATAACGCCAGAAATATTAATGGAGTGCTATAATGTGATGAGAGGCCCTGATGAAGGGGATGATCCACGAGCTACTTATGTTCCAGATTCTGAGGGAAGTCGGGATATTGAAGCACCAAAAATTCCATTCGACAAATTCCAAAAGCCACTATGAATCAAGAAGGTTAATATTAGGTCAAAGGAAAATACCAAGTTCGCAAGTATTGGAGATTAATGGGACGATTCGACAATTGCAAAAGTTATTGATATACTACATGAGTTTCAGGATTTTTTCCCAACAAATTTTTCAAAAATGAAAGGTATTTCTGGGGACCTAGGCAAAATGAAGATTCCACTGAAACCTTATGCGAAACCATTAAAGCAACGACCCTACAGATTGAATCCCAAATATAAGGAGCGAGTGAAAGTTGAAATTGAGCGAATGTTGGATGCAGGAATCATAGATCTTATGGAAGAATCTGAATGGATCAACTTGATGGTTGTCCAAGATAAGAATACTGGAAAAATCAAGATTTGTGTCGATCTAAGGAAACTGAATGATGCATGTCTTCATGATCCATTCCCTACACCATTCATTGACTAAGTACTAGAAGGTGTCGGAGGCCAGGAGATATATTCATTTACATACGGATTCTCAGGATACCACCAAATTAAGATCGCGAAGGAGGATCGACATAAGACAAATTTCGTAATAGAATGGGGTTTTTTTCAATACACAGTAATGTCGTTTGGTTTTAAAAATGCCCCGAAAATATTTTCAAGATTAGTTGTTGCTACATTCATAGACTTCATTCATAATTTCCTCACAATATATATGGATGACTAGACCATTTATGGACTAGTTAAGGACCATGTTGAAAATCTAAGGATGATGCTGGAGAGATGTTGACAACATCAAATTTTGTTGAACTTGAAGAAGTGCATCTTCTGCGCTCCATTTGGGATTTTGTTAGGACACATAGTATACAAGGAAGGGATGTTGGTTGATCCAACGAAGATTGCAATCATTGTCGACTTACCACCACCAACGACAGTAGCAACTAAGGGTGGCATTGAAACATATTGGGTATTATAGGAAGTTTATCAGGGGATATGCAGTGATCACAGTGTCGATGGAAAAATTGTTAAAAGAGGATGCAAAGTTAGAGTGGAATGATGAGTTCTAGAAGAGGCTCGATTATATACTGAAAGCAAGTATGGTCGTAGAACCCATATTAGTCTTTCCCGATTGGAAAAAATAATTCCCTGTTCATGTGGACGTGTCATCAATAGCACTAGGAGTGATATTATCCCATGTAGGAGAAGGATTGATTGATCATCCAATTCCATTCACAAGCAGGAATTTGTCAATGAAAGAGAAGAATTATACGACCACAAAAAGGGAAGGCCTAACAATGGTCTATGAGCTACAAAAATTTTGGCACTACCTACTTGGAAGACATTTCAAAATGTTTATTGATCACTCTGCATTAAAATACTTAGTCAATAAGCCTGTGTTGGGGGGGAACATATGTCATTGGTTGTTGTTATTCCAAGAATTCGACTTTGAGATCATTGTGAAACCAAGGCGATTGAATGCAAGACCTGACCACCTATCCCAGATTGAGTCAGGTGAAGAACCAAGAAGCATTGATGAGGGATTGCTGAATGCATAATTATTTAGAATTGGAATGGTCGACAACCATTACAAGCAAATCATTTAGTTCTTGGCTATAGGACGTGCAACAGAAGAATTCACTACCAGTCAGAAAAAGAAACTAGTTGTTAGGGTTGCCTACTTTCAGTTAATCGCAGGTCAACTCTATAAAATGGGGCCAGATGAAATCCTTCGTCGATGTGTCCTTCCACATGAACAATAAATAATATTAGCGAAATTTCACGATGGGATCACAGGAGGACACTATGGAGAGCATGCCACTACTAGAAATATACTAAGGGTTGGACTATGGTGGCCAATAGTGCATGGAGATGCTGCAGATTACGCAAAGAGCTGTGATGTATGTCAAAGAACGGGGAAACCATCACGAAGAGATGAAATTTCGCTAGTACCTCAACTAACATTACAAGCTTTCGACAAATGGGAAGTTGACTTCGTGGGACCTATCAACCCACCAAAAAAAAAGAATAGGGTCGCAATACATAATTACTACGACTGGTTATTTGACGCGATGGGTTGAAGTTGCACCTGTAAAGGATTGCACGGTTGCTTGTGAATTTGTCCACGATAGAGAATAATTATACAACAACAGAAAGAAAAGGCCTAACAATGGTCTATGCGCTACAAAAATATCGGCACTACCTACTCGAAGGACATTTGAAAATGTTTACTGATCACTCTGCATTAAAATACTTAGTCAATAAGCCTATGTTGGGGGGGAACATATGTCGCTAGTTTTTGTTATTCCAAGAATTTGACTTTGAGATTATTGTGAAACCAAGGCGATTGAATGCAGGACCTGACCACCTATCCCAGATTCAGTTAGGTGAAGAACCAAGAAGCATTCATGAGGGATTACCAGATGCACAATTATTTTGAATTGGAATGGTCGACGACCATTACAAGCAAATCATTTAGTTCTTGGCTACAGGACCTGCACCAGAAGAATTCACTACCAGTCAGAAAAAGAAACTAGTTGTTAGGGTTGTTGACTTTCAGCTAATTGTAGGTCAAATATATAAAATGGGGCCAGACGAAATCCTTCGTCGATGCGTCCTTCCACATGAACAAGAAATAATATTAGCAGAATCTCACGATGGGATCGTAGGAGGACAATATGGAGGGCGTGCCACTGCTAGAAATATACTAAGGGTTGGACTATGGTGGCCAACAATGCATGGAGATGTTGCAGATTACGCAGAGAGATGCAATGTACGCCAAAGAACAAGGAAACCATCGCAAAGGGATGAAATTTCGCTATTACCTCAACTAACATTACAAGCTTTCGACAAATGGGAAGTTGACTTCGTGGGACCTATCAACCCACCAGAAAAAAGAACAGGGTCGCGATACATAATTACTGCGAATGGTTATTTGACGTGGGTTGAAGCTGCACCAGTAAAGGATTGCACGGCTGCAACAACAACCATAATTCTCTTTGATAACGTGGTCACCAAGTTTGGGTGCCCAAAGATACTGATGGGCAATCAAGGAACTCACTTCGTCAACTAAACTATCAGGGCCATGAAGGAAGAATTTCAAATTTAGCATCGAAGGAGTACCCCATATCATCCGTAGGCGAATGGTGCAGTGAAGGCACTGAACAAAGTATTGGAACATGCGCTCACCCAGGTGTGTAATAAAAACCGCGAAAACTGGGATCTGAAGATTCCAACGATACTATGGGACTACAAAACAACTTTTAAACGATTGATAGGCTAGACTCCATTCAAGTTAGTCATGGACAAGAAGCAGTGATGCCAATGGAGTATATCATCCCGAGTCTGCGTATCGCAGCAGCAACAGGAATGAGTGATGACGGAGTCATCAAAGAACGGTTGGCGCAAATGGTACAGCTTGATGAGGATAGGTTTATCACAGGATTCCATCAGCAGGTAGAAAAGGATCGACAGAAGGCTTGGCATGGTCGCCATGTTAAGGCGAAGCACTTCCAACGTGGAGATATGGTCCTACTATATGACAGTAAGTTTGTGAAGCACCCAAGTAAGCTGCAGATGCATTGGTTGGGTCCCTATATTAGAGATTTTATTACTGATGAAGGTGCGGTGTAGTTATGAAATCTAGATGGGACACTGTTGACAAATTTAGTGAATGGAAGTCGACTTAAGCCTTATCGTGATAGCCAGGTGCATAGTGACTGAAACAGAGATCACATGAGAAAACAAAATGATGATTAAAGGTTATAAATTTGTCGACAACATTGGATCTGTCGACGAAGTGATAGCGGAGTAAACAGTAAGTGACGAGGCTTGAAGCTCGTCGACGTTTAGCATGCGAATGGGTCAATCCAATCATAAATGCAGCAATTAAGACGCAACAAATGGCGGTGCAAGTGGGTAATGGTACATTTAATGACCAATGCATGCAAAGGATTCGATAAATCGATGCAGGATTCGGTACTAATTATCCAAAATAGGCAAGATCTCTAGGATTCGGGAAATCGAAACTATAAATACAGATCAAGGAAGCAGTTTGACTCACTGTGCATTGAGCAGGTTAGCCAAGAAGTTGCAGAATAGAAACGAACGGAGAGTGGGTATAGACGATTGCAATGGCGCATTTAATTTCTATAACAAGTACCCAAGAACGACCACAACCAATGTCGATTATGCATGAGAAACCAGAGATCGCATCAGGACGGTCGTTCAAAAAGAAGAGAAGTGTCAGTCGGCCCTCAAATACAGGATGAAAGCTGAAGTGAGAGACCTGTAGTTCAGCACGAGTTACAATAGGAGAAGCGGTCACATCGGGCACTACCGATATGGAAAGGGCATTGCGAGGAGGGCACCTTGGCCCAACAATAGAGGACATACCAGGGTATGTGCCATCACACAAGGAAGGGACACCAGCAATCTGACTGGGTAAGAATGCAAAATACACAATCAAGATGACGGCGATACCAAAAGGAGTTCATAGCGTCGGGAATATTGTAGAGCAGCTGCAAAAGCTACAGTACAACGACCACAACATCATGGCATACCTAGAATGCACAAAAGACACCCATATCCAGGTCGCACATGGAGAAGGAGGCTCGGTCATGAGAAAACCAGGAAAGTGGGCATTGGGATTAGAGCAATCAGGACTGTTGGGCATCATCCATATGCTGCACTTTGGGAGATTGGCGCAAGTAAATGCATGTGTAAAATAGTTATAGATTGTTTCCATGGTGGGTATTTATGGTTCCATATAAAAATACCAGTCACAATCGACTTGATTTCAAGGATCACTGGAATACCGAAGGCCAGGGTAGATCCTTCCCAATTATTTCAGAGGAAGGATAATGACAAAAAGCTTGCTGTGAAGCTGAAAACAAAGTATCAAGTGGAGAAAAATACAAGAGGGTACCTAATTGACACTATTAACCACCAAGTAGTTAGGGTTGCAGTGAATATATTGGAAATCAAGCTAGTGCGGAAGAACAGACTGAACCAATTCACATCTAGCGTCATTTCATATGCGAAACGGTGCATAGCAGGAGTGCAAATGAATTGATTTCTCTTCTTGCTAAATGGATTGATGGAGGATGTTGTCGCAGCACAGGAAAAAGGGAATCCATTTACGTATTCATGGATTCTGATACTGATCTCATTATCCGAATGGAGGGAACCATCACACTACCAAGGAATGGAAACATAAACTACCAAGGTTTACCATGGAGCATGATACCAGAACTTGTGGGAAATAAACAACAAAGAACGCCAAACAAATAACAATATTCAATTCTATTTTTTCCTAGATATGATTTGAATATATGTACAAGCGATACCACAGATAACCGAGCAGGCAACAAAGAAGTATCGGCGTATCGCAAGGCTGTCGGTAGAGTCTCAAACCATATACATCCAAGCACATGTAGATCCATAAAGGCAGTGGTTTCCAACACAATACAAGCTCAACGAGGTGGAACCTGATGCCATCATTAAGGGGTGTCCAGAGGAATGGAAAGTCCCAGCAGTAGAAGATCAACTGTCAGATCCAGATAATGGACAATCGACAACTATACCAAAGCAACCAGACGAGGTGAAGAACTCAAAAAGTGAAGAAGAGGATGTAGGGGAAGGTGACTCAACAGAAGAACAGTCGCATACGTTAATTCATGATGGGGTGTCATCAGCAACCCCCACAGATTCAGAATTAGAATCACAATGAGAGGAAACAAGAACCAAGCACAGGATGGAGCAGGGCGAAGGAAGTACAAGTGTTTTCCTTCCCGATGAACAAATTAACAAACTCATGGAGAAAATAACGGCAGTAGTGGAAGACAATCGGGGAAAAGTCACTCAGCATGCGACTGAGTTTTTCCATCAGGTATCGCAGCTATTATAGACATTGACTAATGCAGTGACCGATACAAGACTTCCGCTAGGAGAAGTGCAACCAAGTGCATCAATACATAGAGTCGAGGTAGAAATTGGCGCGAGACTGAACATAGTGCATAGATTACCCAATTCCATCACTACTGGTGATGAAGACCTAGATTCCACCCTGCGAGGGCATGACCTAATCAGTGTCGATTTCAACATGTTCCCAATGTTGATGTTGCATAGAGATCATCATGCAGCTAGTGAGGAAATTCTTGAATGAGAAGCCACATCGCATGATCGAATGGTTGAGTTTAAATGACAAGTACAGAGCACGAAGGCGGAGATTCGATGCCTCCAAGAGGAAAAATAAATGAGTATGAAGGATGCAACAAAGGCCATTGAAGACAGAAAGCGATTGGAACATGCCATCTCCATCGCATGTGAAGAAGCACCAGAAGTTGACAAGGACATGAAGTCTGAGGTGAAAGCACTAAGGTTAGGTGTGGTCATTGCATATCTGCAAAAAGAGAATGAATATTTACAAGCCTGGACAGTACCAAGCACACCACCAGAATAGATTGAGGAAAGGAAGAACGTGATTGAAGAAGCTACGACATAAATCACAGCACTGGAAAAGTTGGCACAGACAATCGCGGAAGATGTCACACAATTTTGGGAAATCTTGGTACAAGACGAGTAGCTACATCAGTTAAACGTGCAGCTCAGAGAAGCAGAATTGAAATTGGAGGCATTAAGGGGATCACTTCAGGAAATTCCCCTACTTGTGTAGCTGTCAAAAGTAACTGAGTTGAAAGAGCTACAACATTGGGTCAACAAAGCCCATGCAAGACAACAAAGAAGAACTATGCAATTAGATGATATACAGACGAAAGTCGAGCAGTTGGCAGTTAAAGCAATGGATGGAAAGCACAAGATCAAAGAAGAGTTGAGGAAATCGCAGCAGATGAATGGTGAACATACAACATACCATGAAGTAGCATATTGTGCATCTCTCAAGGCATCAGCAAAGGAAGCTGTCGACCAAGTCACAACAAATTACGACGAGTTCAAGAAGTAAGTTGATGCACCCACAATTTCTAGCTGAAGTGGCTTGAGGGAGAGCCATAATTTTGTGTTGGGGACCTGTTGGCGTGGGGTCGGAGTGCACAAGTGCGAAACCCCAAGTGACGAAAGGGTCAAAGACAAGAACAAAGGACCGATCGCAAATCCGAGATATGTGGAAGTAATTAGTTAAGTTAGTTAGCGATGGGTCATTAGGACCATTTGTAACAACCAAGTGCGCCTTAAAGTAGAAGTAAGATTGTAATATTTAGACATAATTGGTTTAGAAGAAGAGAAGAATCTTTTGTGCGATTGTAAGCCTGAGGGCATTTTCTTGAGTTGTGCAGTATGAGATGATACCTTTGCATCTATTTGTATTTATGTCTTTTGGATAGATCTATGGGAGTATTTATCTAGTTTCGGTTCTGTAATGTTGGAGTGATTAATATGCATATATGTCTTCTGTTTATCACAATATCTAATGTTTTCTTGAGATCGCAATAGATGTCTTCGCGAATATTTTATGTATCGCAGACTCCTCAGACATGCTTTGTCAATTTGTTTAATTTGTTAAGTATGACATGGTAATGCAGTTAAGGATCAATAGGATGATAATATGATGTTGTAATGTGAATGTAAATATCTTGTTTGTGTTGATTGAGAGTGAAATAGTGCATGTCTTCTCCCAACTGCGGAAACTTGGTTCCTCCAGCCCCCCTTAGACATCTCGGGTGAGACATCACTTGCTCTACGGGTGTTGCTGGAAAGGCTAAAACCTTTCTGGTATGATACTTAAGGGTGTTCGGTCGATCTTTGTTGACAGCAGTGCGAAGTGAACCCCTGTCGACAGAACTGTGTCAACACTACATGTCCAAGGTTCCTTCTTAATCAGCAATTTGCAGCTTGATGTATGCCATGGTGTGCACAAGACTAGATATTGCACATGCAGTGGGAGTTGTGAGCAGGTATATGAACAATCCATGTAAAGAAAATTGAAAGGAAGTGTAGTGGATTCTTGGGTATTTGAGAGGTACTACCACTCATGCGTTATGTTTGGAGGTTCAGACATTGTTCTACAGGGATATGTTGATGCAGATATGGAAGGTGATAAAGATATCAGGGGGAGAACCAAAGGGTATTTTCTACTATAGGTGGAATAATAGTAAGTTGTATTTCAAAACTACAAAAGTTTGTTGCACTTTCAACAATGGAAGCATAGTATGTTGCTGCTATATAGGCTAGTAAAGAGATGATTTGGTTACATGGGTTCATGGAGGAATTGGGTAAGAAGCAGGAGAATAGAAGGTTGTACAGTGACATCCAGAGTTCCATTCATATTGCAAATAACTCAACCTTCCATTCTAATACTAAAC
The DNA here is from genome assembly GCA_027924585.1 of Larix kaempferi. Classification (NCBI taxonomy): domain Eukaryota; kingdom Viridiplantae; phylum Streptophyta; class Pinopsida; order Pinales; family Pinaceae; genus Larix; species Larix kaempferi. The sequence goes on from BSBM01001126.1 coordinate 3,935,769, forward strand.
ATAATAGCTCAAGTACCATTTCATATGGTCTATTCTGGAAGATGAACTATTGAAGTTGGAAAAGATACACACTAGCCAGAATCCTGCAAACATGTTAATAAAGGTTGTAACCAGAGAGAAACTAAGTTCCTGATTGGTTTAAGTTGGACTTCAAGCATGAAGGTGAAGATGAGAAATTTTCCAGTCCCAAGGTTTCAAGCATAGTCCAGCAGATGCAGTAGTGATGGAGTTGCTTTGATCAGTCTCCAAGTGGGATATTGTTAGTTGTGGATCATGTTCTTCCTGATTCAAAGGTCTTATTTCAAGCGTGTCTGGATACCAACCCATGATGGAGGGGTGTGGGGGATATTTCCCTACCACTACAGTCACCATGGTGGGTCCGGTGGGGGAGGAGACTATCTTTGGATCTCCCCCCAGTAGGGGTTTGGGGGCAGCGCCCCCGTAGAAAAAATTTTAAAAACAAATGCCTTGTAAAATGTTGTAATTTCATAGTCGTGACTTGGTCAATTATGGGTTATTTACAATCCCGTGGTATTGGGTATCCTGTGGTATTTTCCCATGGTAATCACTCTTTAAAAAGAAGGCATTGTAATACAGTTGGGTATTGTAGTATTGTAAAGATATCTATGATTGCGTAAGAGAGACTATGAGAGAGTGAAGAGGAAATAGAAGCATATGTGGTGTGGGTTGTATCCCTTCATTTTTTTCGATGGTATAATAAAAGGACTGGCAATTTCTATGTGGACGTATGCCATCTTGAGTGAACCAAATTATATTGGGGTCTCTCTTGTGTTATATTTGCATCTTGTTTATTGTTATTGCTCTGCTATCTTGTTTTTCTAACACAAAGGGATAGTGAGTAAGGTTGATTTAGTTAATTTGGAGACTAAGATGGAGGAAAGTATGGGAAATGTCGATAACAATATAGAAAGGATTGATAATATCTTACAAAATCGAAAGGAAAATCTTCCTAAAGGTGATGATATGTCCCTGGCTACTCAAGAAGATAAAAATAGTGTCTATGTACTTGAGAAATATTTCATTAATAAGAATTCTCCAAGAGGATTTGATTCTTAATAATGGAATTAATTAGGGATGGTCCCCAAGGGATATCCAACTCCCTAAGATTGACATGAGGAATTTTGATGGCAATGACCCCATAACATGGATTTTCGGATGGAAAAATTCTTTGATATACACCAAGTGCATGATCTTTAAAAGGTACATATTGCATCTTTATATTTAGAACCTGAGTAGTATTTGTGGTACTAATGGATTTATGAATGAAAAAATAAATCCATTATCTTGCGGTCCATTTTTAAAAAAGAATTGATATCATATCATGATGGTTTTAAGAGAAATTCCTTCTTTTCCCAATTGATAAATCTAAGGCAAAAGGGTACAGTAAGCGAGCACATTCAACAATTTCAAAAGTTGAGTCTCGGAGTGGAGGGAATACCAAATGATAAATTGTTGCATCTATTTATTGGAACCTTGAAGAATAACATCCAACATGAGGTGCGCCTCTTCGAATCCACATCCTTAGAGAAGACTTTCATGTTGGCAAGGAAGGTTGAAAGTAAAAATATGGCAATGACTACTAAAAGGACCACCTCAAATACATATAGAGAAAATATTTTTCCTTATTTTAACCAAACTCAAAGGTTGACACCTCAACAATTGGATGAAAGAAGAGCAAAAGTTCTATGTTTTAATTGTGACAACAAGTATTTTAAGGGACATAAATGTGGCAAGAATAAATTATTCTACATCGATTATGAAGAGGAAGAAGCAAAAGAACAAGAACCAACTCCAGTTGAAGAAATATAAGAGATTAATTTTGAAGAGATTACTCCCACCATATTTTGTCATGCACTGGATGGAATTAGCACTCCTCAAACTCTTAAGATCGAAGAATATATCAAAAAGAAAAAGGCAACAAATATTGATTGATTCTAGTAGTACTCATAATTTCATTCATTGTAAATAAGCCAAAGTTCTCAATTGCTTTGTATATTCAGTACCAGAGTTTCAAGTAATGATTAAAGATGGAGGAACTATCAATTGCTCTGGTAAATTCCATAATATCAATATTACAATCGTGTAATATGTATTGAATAGTCCAATGATTGTTATCCCAATGGGTGGTGTTGATGTTGTAATAGGGGTTCAATGGTTACAATCATTGGGAACAGTGCCTTTTAATTTTCAAAATCTTTTCATGAAATTTTCATGGGAAGGAAAATATTATGAGTTAAATGGTATCACAGGTAAACCAAGTAAGGTGATAAGCTCTAATGGTGTGACAAAATTATTTAAAAAGGGACATCAAGGTGTAACTGCACAATTATTCTCATTGGATGTTCAAACATCTAAGACTCTTATTTCCCTAGATATCCAAAGGTTCATTAATAAGCATTCCAATGTTATTTGAATATTTTCCTACAGGTATTCCACATGTTTAATATTTTGTTCATAATATTTTGTTCATGTTATTCGCTTAATTTCAATAAGTGTTCCCCCTAACATCAGACCCTACAAATACCCCTATGGCTAGAAGAGTGAAATTGAGTGTATGGTTGAAGAAATGTTAGACGTTGGCATAATTAGGCCTAGCCAAAGTTCTTACTTTGCACCGGTGTTAATGGTACACAAGAAGTATGGATCATGGTGTATGTGTTCATATTATAGAGAGCTCAACAAGATCACCATTAAATATAAGTTTCCCATTCCTGTAATTGGTGAATTGTTAGATGAATTACATGGAGCAGTTTTCTTCACAAAGTTGGATCTTCATTCTGGGTATCACCATATTAGAATGAAGGATGAGGAAATACCAAAAACAACATTCAGAACTCATGAAGGTCATTATGAGTTTCTGGTCATGCCATTTGATCTCACGAATGCACCTTCCACATTTCAAGGTTTGATGAATTCCATTTTCAAATATACCTTCCTTAGAAAATGCGTGCTAGTATTTTTTGATGATATACTAATCTATAGCAAGTATTGGGAAGAACATGTTCAACATATTGACAAAGTGCTACGACTACTAAAGGAGCAACAACTATATGCAAAACCTTCCAAATGTTACTTTGGGGTAAAGGAGGTAGAATATTTGGGTCATATTGTATCTCATGAAGGTGTCAAGGTAGACGCTAACAAACTTAAAGCCATGATGGACTGGCCAATTCCAAAAACCTTGAAGAATATTCAAGGATTCTTAGGGTTGACAAGGTACTACCATAAGTTTGTTCATGACTATGGAAGAATAGTAGCACCTCTAACAACATTATTGAAGAAAGAAGAATTTTCTTGGACTCCACAAGAAACTCAAGATTTTAAAGAACTTAAAGAGGAAATGTGCAAAGCTCCTATTTTGGCCAAACCAGACTTCACGAAAACCTTTATTATGGAATGCAATGCCTCAAGAAATGACATTGGTGATGTTTTAATGCAAGAAGGACACCCCCTTGCTTTTGAAAGTCGGCCAATCAAGGGAAAGAACCTACAAAAACCCATTTGTGAAAAGGAAATGATGGAAATACTACATGCACTTAAGCAATGGCATCCTTAACTAATAGGTAGGAACTTCAAGGTCAAAATAGATCATGATAGTATTAATTACTTCTTGGAACATATATTATCTTCAGAAGAGCAACAAAAATGGGTAACCAAGATGTTGGGATATGACTTTCAAATCATCTATAAAAAAAAGGGAAACAAAATGTGGTGGCAAATGCACTCTCCAGAAAATATGAGGATGTTGGGGCGGTACTTTATGTGATTTCCATTATGCAATCCGATTGGGTGGTAACAGCAAGGGGAGAATGGAAAAATGACATATATGTGTGGACGCTCATACAAAAGCTACAGAAGGATCCCAATGTATCAGATATTTTTGCATGGAAAAATGATTCACTATGGTATAAGGACCGCTTATATATATGCAAGAACTTCCAACTCAAACAAAAGATCCTTTTGGAATTACGCAGCTCTCTTATCGGTGGGCACTCAGGATTCTTGAAAACCTACCACAAAGTCAAGAAGGAAACTTTTTGGGAATGTCTTAAATATAATGTTCAAAATTTCATGGCAGAATGTTTGGTTTGCCAACAAAATAATGTTGAAACATTTAAGATCACGGGTCCTTTGGAGATACCTTGCCAGATCTAGGAGGAAGTCTTAATGTATTTTATCATAGGATTTTAATGGATTTTATCAAAAGGGAAGAATGTTATTATGGTGGTTGTTGATAGACTCACGAAGTATGCACACGTTTGTGCACTTTCTCATCCTTTTAATGCAAGTACAATAGTTTTTCGCCTTCATGGATACAATTCAGAAGTTACATGGAAACCTGAAGATTATTGTAAGTGATAGAGATCCAATTTTCACTTGTAAATTTTGGACTGAATTATTTTATTATTTTGGTACCTAGATGGCTCAAAGTTCATCTTATCATCCTCAATTTGATGGGCAAACAGAAATAGTGAACAAATGTTGGAAAGGCTATATTCGTTGCTTTGCATCTGATAAACAAACACAATGGGTAAAATGGTTGTCCTTGGTAGATTTGTGGTACAATACTTCCTTCCATACATCATCAAAAAGGTCTCCATTTATGGCACTTTATGGGTGCCATATTCCATCTATCACATCTCCCTTAAAAGGAAAATCTAAAGTTAAAGCTATGGAATATCACAAAGAGCACCAGCAAGAATTTATTCAAATATTGAAAGACAAACTGGCTATGTCAAAAAACGGGATGAAACAACAAGCAGATCAACATCACAGTGAAAGAAGTTTCAAAGAAGGGGATTGGGTATTTATGAGGATACAACCTTACAAACAAATGTCCCTCAAGCAACTAAATAAGGACAATAAATTAGCACCCAAGTACTACAGTCCCTATAAAGTGTTGCAGAAGATTGGTAGTATCGCATACAAATTGGAGATCCCTTCATATTCAAGGGTACATCCATTTTTCCATGTTTCGTGCTTAAAGAAGGTAATCAAAGACAAGATTCCCATTCATACAATCCTACCGGATCTTGATGAAGAAGGAAAATTCATATTGGAACCTGAAAATTTCGCTAACAAAAGGACCAAGCAGCTACAAAATCAGGCTATTACGGAGTACCTCATCAAGTGGAAGAACTTACCAATTGAATATTCAATGATGGGAAGATGATTCCTTCATACAAAAGCATCCACAACTAACCAAGTGTTGAGGAAAACACTTGTCTGAAGGGGAGGGGCATGTTAAGCCCTAAATGTGGGCACATTTCCCCTTATGTGGTTCACATTATATTAGTTCTGATGACAGCTTGGTACATTAGTTGTAATTATCATTAGTATGGTTATATTAGTTACATCGGCTTGGGTTAGTTAGTTGGAATCGTACCTCTTAGTCTCCTACATATATGAAGGAGACCTTTTCATTTGGAGCATCATGTCTTGTCTTTCCTTGTGTACTTAGCACAATGTATAAGGAGGTTTCCCCCTCGAAGAGGCTTGCTATTCATCTATTTTCTTCATTAAATTCATGGATTACTCTTTCTGGTCTATTTATGCTCTTCTCGTGCTCTTTTTGGAATTTTTTTGCATAACACTAAATTTTTCAAATTCCTTATCTACTAGATTTGTGTATAGAGGACACTTCAGAATCATCCAATGAATACATTGAGGGTGATGGAGAATCCACAAAGAATTAACAAACAGATGGACAAGTATAGTCTGGAAAACAGGGAGTTCATTCTCTATGTTCCGATCAATGTTTTTCTAGTGATCTAGGATGGTGTTATATTTTCAAAAAAAAGAATCATACCTGGAAATTTGCATGTCAAGTTGATTGAATTTTTTCTATACATGCGGGTTCTCAAGAGCAAGAGAAAGGATCGACAAGCTCTATGGATATTATCCAACCAATCATGGAGTTGGGATCCTTGTAGAATAACAAACTAGACAGAAAGCAATCTTTGGAAAGATTCGAAGATACAAACACCAAATTTATCATTGCCTTACAATGCAATCTCTGAGAGATTCCAAGAGAGACTAATTACTACTAAGATTTAGTTTACAAGTAAAACTTGGAACCCTATGTTAAAGATTGATGTATGAGATAGAAGTACTAAATTATTTAAATGCTTAGAATTTGAGGTTTCCTTGTTGAATCAAGGTTATTGTCTTTGAATGATTTACTGTGTTCTTGAATATCTTTCCAAATCGCTTTACAGTTTACTTGACATTAGAAAAACAGTCAAAATGTAGTTTGATACTTTTTTTCCATAGAAAAAATCTTTGTATTTAAAAGTCAGAATATACATTTTGTTGTACTTTTGGACTCCGATCAGGTCTGTCAAAAAACAAAATTCCCTAAGAAATCCATTCCTTGTCGTAATCTTAAATAAAATATACAATCATCCAAGGCCATACTGGCCATCGTAATGAAAACTTATATATACTTACAGCTCCTCAAATCCCCTATGGGCACAAATTGCTACATTTTTAAGTTACAAGTTTCTACTCCTACCATCAATCAAAACCAAGATTGAATCACAATCATGGTGTGCCCAAGTCGCCCCACCTTCCCTTTTTCCCACCATTCATTTCTATGCAGAATTTTGGACAAATTGGTTCAATCCCATCTATATGCACTTCTTATCCTCAAAGGGGAAGCTCGACAACAAGACCCAAAAGTCCAAAATCGCTTTGGATTGAATATGGTAAATCAAAGTAGTTAGATTCAGTAGTTATAGAGATGTTCCAGATGTCTCATCAATAATTAACGGTCTTGAAAATAATTATAATATGAAGGCACCTTTTTCTTTTGTATCTTTTAGATGTGAACTTCATTGGCACTATGATGTTTTTTCAACTAACTCAAGAAACATTAAATTACATGGTAAGACTAATGTTTATGTAGTCCTTAGCCAAACCAATGTAATTGCAACCTATATTGAGAGATTGAGTAGGGACAATTTCATGATCTAATGGATGGTTAATGGTTTGGAGCATATGTTCTTATTGAAAGTGGACATATGCACAAATATGTTGTTGATGTATTTTTTTCCCTTCATGTCAAAAATGTATGTGAATGCTTTCTATCATGCCCCCTATCAAATTATGATATGCCATTGTATTCAAATTTCAAATTACTACTTATATAGGTGTCCTTAAAATCCCCTTTGCATTTTGTGTTTTATTAGTGGAGACGCAGCTTTTAAAATTGCATGTTCCATCATGTTACAAATGTTAAGATTTAATATGCTAAGACATAAAATAGCAGCATTACATTCCATTTCACAATAATAGCATATACAGGATCACTGAAGAAACAACAAGCATAGCATAAACACAAGAGACAGAGATTTATCCTGGGAAACCCTCATGGGGTAGAAAACCCAGCAAAGCTTCCTCAATATAGATGACCAGCAATATACAAAGATGAAACCCTGAGACATGATCTCCTCCTCCACAATAGCAGACCTCTCCTCCACAAGTGCGCTATCCTCAAGTGTGTGAGTGTGTCAAATGAGGAACACACCTCCTCTATTTATACACTACACTGACATGTATTTTACACAGGTACACGTAGGCTCGTATTTAACCAATGGGTTAAATACCCTACTACAACTAACTGGGCCGACCCCTCTAGGGTGGTCTAATAACCCTTTGACCCACATGACACATACAGGGCCGACCCCCACTAGGTGGGTCTAATAACCCTAGTTACCACAACCAACTTGGAGGAATAAACATCTCCGGATTTATAGTATAATCACATCGGAGGTATGGAACATCTCCGGAATAAATAATATACAAATATAATATTCTTTGAAGTTACAATATTTCAACACTCCCCCTTAACGAGAAGGATATTATAACGGTATCTGCACAAGCAAGGAGTCATCAACATCATACATGATACATCTATAAATCATTGGAAGCTTTCTCAACATCATCAGTAACTCAAGCAGTTACTGGAACATCTTCAATACTGGAACATCGACATCTTCAGTATTGAGTCTTTATCTTCTGTAGCACTTGAACAGCTACAATAATATCATCATCTGGATCCTCACGATTATTGTCATCACACGATCATCAGCATCATCATCTCAGGATCATTAGCATCGTCATCACACGATCATCAGCATCGTCATCTCACGATCATCAGCATCGTCATCACACGATCATCAGCATCGTCATCACACGAACATTAGCATCGTCATCACACGATCATCAGCATCGTCATCACACGATTATCAGCATCATCATCACACGATCATCAGCATCGTCATATCATGATCATCAGCATCGTCATCACACGATCATCAGCATCATCATATCATGATCATCAGCATCGTCATCATACGATTATCAGCATCGTCATCACACAATCATCAGCATCGTCATCAATACAAGTATCCATAACAATACAAGTATCCACATCATTAGCACAAGTATTCATGCCAATACAAGTATACATATCATCAATACAAGTATCCATACTGATACAAGTAACCATGTCATCAATACATGTATCCTACCGATACAAGTAACCACATCATCAATACAAGTATCCATACCGATACAAGTAACCACATCATCAATACAAGTATCCTACCGATACAAGTAACCACGTCATCAATACAAGTATCCTACCAATACAAGTAACCACGTCATCAATACAAGTATCCTACCGATACAAGTAACCACATCATCAATACAAGTATCCTACCGATACAAGTAACCACATCATCAATACAAGTATCCTACCGATACAAGTAACCACATCATCAATAAAAAATCCCTTTCTCGGAGACCATTCATCTACGGATCAATTCAGGGACCAAAGTCCGGGGATGATACAATCCCCACTTCTCGGAGACCACACGTCTACGGATCAATTCAGGGACCGAATTCTGGGGATGATACAATCCCCACTTCTCGGAGACCACACGTCTACGGATCAATTCAGGGACCGAAGTCCGGGGATGATACAATCCCCACTTCTCGGAGACCACACGTCTACGGATCAATTCAGGGACCGAAGTCCGGGGATGATACAATCCCCACTTCTCGGAGACCACACGTCTACGGATCAATTCAGGGACCGAAGTCCGGGGATGATACAATCCCCACTTCTCGAAGACCACATGTCTACGGATCAATTCAGGGACCGAAGTCCGGGGATGATACAATCCCCACTTCTCGGAGACCTCACGTCTACGGATCAATTCAGGGACCGCAGTCCGGGGATGATACAATCCCCTGCCTGTTCATTCAGGACTTCATTATCGGAGACCCAGTCTACGGCTCTATTCTGGGACCTCAGTCTAGGGACGATGCAATCCCCTACCTGTTCATTTAGGACTTCATTCTCGGAGACCTCACGTCTACGGCTCTCTTTAGGACTGAAAGTCCAGGGATGATCCAATCCCCTCAACTGTCCACTAAGGACTTCATTCTCGGAGACCTCACGTCTACGGCTCAATTCAGGACTGAAAGTCCAGGGATGATCCAATCCCCTCAACTGTCCACTAAGGACTTCATTCTCGGAGACCTCACGTCTACGGCTCTCTTTAGGACTGAAAGTCCAGGGATGATCCAATCCCCTCAACTGTCCACTAAGGACTTCTTTCTCGGAGACCTCACGTCTACGGCTCTCTTTAGGACTGAAAGTCCAGGGATGATCCAATCCCCACCTATCCACTAAGGACTTCATTTTCAGAGACCATACGTCTACGGATCTCTTTAGAACAAGTGTTCAAGGATGATACAATCCCCACATGTATTCTGATCAATACAAGTACAAGTATCCTCAACCATACAAGTACATTAATCAATACATGTATCATCAAAAGTATGTATTCTTACCAATACATCTTATCATCAAAAGCATGTATTCTCACCAATACATCTATCATCAAAAGCATGTATTCTCACCAATACATCTATCATCAAAAGCATGTATTCTTACTAATACATCTAACATCAAAATCATGTATAAGTAAAACTAAGTATTCTAAGTATAAGAGTCCTAAATCTAAATATTTCTAAGTATCTAGGTGTAGAGAACAGGTTACCTCATCATCGACCTTGTTGTTCGATGAGACAACCTCATCATCAGTGACTATACTACTCCCCCTTTCGAGGAGGGTCCTTTTGAACTACACCAAGTTTGTCTCGGAAGTATTCAAATTTCACTCGAGACAGAGGTTTGGTTGGTAACTTATTCACTTGAGGTAGAGGTTTGGTTAGTACAAAGGTAACCTGTTACAAATTCAAACTTTATAGTTCCTTTCCGCGTCATATCTTGTTAGTTCCCTATGATCTTTGACTTATCATGGAACACTAGATTCTATGTCATCTTGATACAACTCTAGATTCTATGTCATCTTGATACAACTCTATTTATCACATAGGATCACAGTTGGTTCTATCTCTAAGTCAAACAATCCTGAAGTCAAACTTCTTCACAACTAGTAGAGCAAGCAGCCACATATTCCGCTTGTGCTGAGAGACACACTAGACTGCTTCCAGCTAAACCACGAGATCATGGCTAATCCCAGACAATAACATCCTCTCGATGTGTTCTTCCTGTCTGATACACTTTCTTCCCAATCAGCATCTGAGTAGCCATCTGAAGTCATGATCTCCAAGATAGCATAGATCAAAGTCTATCGTATCCTTTATGTGCCTCATCACATGCTTTGCAACTTTCAGGTGAACACATCTAGTTTCCACTAGATACTGACTCAAGGTGTTCACAACAAAGCATATATCTAACCTAATATATGTTAGATACATCAATGACCCAATAATTTGACTGTACAGAGTTATATCCACTAACTCTGATGAGTCATCTCCTAACAGTTTCAAGTTGGAATCCATAAGAGTGGCCATTCCATCATATCAAGTCTTCTCAAGATTTCTCAGCATACTTTCTCTGGTTGAGAAAGATTCCTACTGAGCCTTTCCATACTTCCAGACCTAGGAAGTAATACATTAATCTAAGATCTTTCATTTTTCTTTTCTACAGTCTTCTATCTGTGCCATCTCTCATCAGATGGGTCTACTGATATGAGCCTCAACATCATTCCAACTCTGTGGTGAGTTCCTTCTTGCATCCATGTCATATGTGTATAGAAGCCATATTCAACCTTGTAGCAAAGGTTGAGATCCGCATCACCCATGGTGATCATTAAGCTCATCAATTGATTATCGATCCTGGGAACCCATATAAAACCTGATTCACACTTCTTCTTTAATTACACCATTAAGAGAATGGTCTTATCTTAGCCCCTTGGAGCAAACATCTCATCATGATTCTCTTCCTCTTTCTAAGAGAATCTTCTAGCCATGAGCCTTCTATATTTTGTTTGATTTGTAAATCTTCTTGTTGAACATCCATTGCTTGTTCAGTGTTCATCATTCATCATGATTTTTCCTACAAATCAAAATTAGGTACATGATTAGTAATACTTCATAATCATCAAATCATATTGACATGATAACCTATTATGCATACAGATATCATTTACATAGTTATGCAACTATTTTGACCAATACTTTGGCACAACACTTTCCCATATCCTGTATGCATACAGTGGCTATCTAGATGCCTTCCATCTCTACCAGAACATACTATCGAGAGTGTGCACAACTCTCAGCATGTCAGCAAAGAGGTTTCATTCTAGACAAGCAACAATGGAATGTTTGTCCAACTTACCAATCATATGCATATTAGTAGTATACTGTTCAATGTTCTATAAATATTTACACTCACCATGATATATTATAGGAATACAAATATGCATACAACCTATTACAGGCAATATCATTTACTATTTCAAATAACAACTCAAATACTTATCTTTTATGTTTGTGTGGTTGCCTCCCGCTTGATCTTCTGTATGTCTTTTGAACTTCTATTCATTCTGTACCACTGTGCATGTTCAAGTGTCATCCTCATGATCTCATACACAAACATACACCCATTAGTATGTTCTAAATGTTATCAAAACATTATAGTTCTAAATAATCTTGAAAATGTATGGTCATGATTATAGTTAATAAACATTAGTATTCAAGATTTCAGGGAAGTCTTCTTTTACTCATGCATATCATCAATCAAGATAAAAGACATAATATGCATAATCCCTTGATTACTAACTTTATGAATAAGCATAACCAATCATACCAAGTATACTTAAGGGATCCTAACACAAGGTAAGATTAATGGGAAACATACCTGGATTAGTATACCTACTTAGTTATGTACAACATACCTAAACAATCTCTTCAATGATTTAGAGATCCTGAGCTAGAACCTGCATGTCTCATAGGTTAAGCATAATATAAAAAAAGTCATACATACCTCGTAAGTAGAACAAAGATTATGGATGAGTCTTTGTCTTCATGTTTTCATGGTCATGGAACCTGATTTGTCTTTTGTGATGTACCTGTATCTTGTTAGCAGACAACATCAACCTCACACAACATCATAATGCATTAGTACAATCATATAGCCCTAATCAATGAATGTCTTTGATCATTCACATGCATTCATACTGTTACTAGGGTGATAAGACAATTCTAACATTAATCAAGATTGTACTAATAAATAATATGAAGACAAACACATCATGAACTTAATCAAGAATTAGATTTCAAGACATACCTGAGCCTCCTTAAGTCATACCTGTCGAGACTTCTTGTAGTCTTCTTATGTAAGGCCTTAGCCTCAACTCCCCCTGAAACTGGATCTGGAGCTTGATTAGGGTTTGCTAGAGAAACCCTAAAGATTCAACCTTTGACTTTCATACTTCTGAATGGATGAAAGAATATGTCTTGCTGAGCTGATCAAACTGGCATACTTCAATTTTGGAATCTCCAAAATTTGACCCCTCAAAATTGCCTTTGAAACTTCTGGATCTTCTGGACAGGATCCCGAACTAGGGTTTGATGAAGCCCACCCTTCTGCCCAAACAAAAGGTTCGATCCAAGGCTCTAAACTCTTATTTTTCTTAGGAGCTTCCAGCCGTGGTTACAGACTTCAAAAATTCCAACTTTTGCTGAAGCCCTAATTCTCCATCTTTCCGATCAAAATACCGAACTGGGGTTTGATCAAGCCCGGTCTTCCACCCAACCAAAAAATTCAATCTTGGTCTCTAAATTTTGATTTTCCTGATTAGCATTCAGCCGTGGACTCCGATTCCAAAAGTTCTAACTTTCTCCGAAACCCTAAATTCTGGAAGCCATGAATAAAGGTGCTCCAAAAATAATTCTGTTTTGACAGAAATATGCACCTGATTGTTTCTGCTATAAATCTGAAATTTTTGCTCCACAGGGTCTAAAACCTTTTTTCTGCAGTAGCCTGACCTGTCATCTTTCCATCCTGACAGATCTGACCTCAATTGGGTTTTCTGAGAGAGAGTTATGCCAAGTGTCGCAACATGACCTGTTTATGGGATAAAACAGGAGAGCGAACTTGTACGGCATGCCACGTGTCACTGTTTGAACTTCGGCCTCTTAAAACTTTTTTTGAGATAGCTTGACCTGTCATATTTCCATCCTGACAGGTCTGACCTCAATTGGACTCTCTGAGAGAGAGTTATTCCAAGTGTCGCAACGTGACCTGTTTATGGGATAAAACAGGAGAGCTAACTTGTATGGCATGCCACGTGTCACTAGTTCACCTTCGGCCTCTGCAAAAGTTTTCTGAGATAGTACAGTCTGTGTACTACCTGTCACTTTTTACGAAATTTCATTTGGAGCTTCCTATCCCAAGTTATGACCTTTTTGCCAAGGTCACCTGATTTTGACTGAGTTCTGGAAGAGGCAGAAACCCTAACTTGTACTGATCATAACTCATAAAGTACAACGAATCTGAGGGTGCCCTTTGGACACAAGGTACCTGGGGATGTTATCTTTGACCTGTAAACTTTTCAGACCCTGAACCTTCGCAGAAATGGATTTATAGCGAAAGTTCCACGATGACTGGTTTTTGCTATGTAAAACCCTAACCTTCAAATTGTCGTAAGTAAAGCAAGTGTCGTAAGTGCCATACCTTGTCTTCCTTCAGGTTAGATCTGATACCATGTTAAGATTTAATATGCTAAGACATAAAATAGCAGCATTACATTCCATTTCACAATAATAGCATATACAGGATCACTGAAGAAACAACAAGCATAGCATAAACACAAGAGACAGAGATTTATCCTGGGAAACCCTCATGGGGTAGAAAACCCAGCAAAGCTTCCTCAATATAGATGACCAGCAATATACAAAGATGAAACCCTGAGACATGATCTCCTCCTCCACAATAGCAGACCTCTCCTCCACAAGTGCGCTATCCTCAAGTGTGTGAGTGTGTCAAATGAGGAACACACCTCCTCTATTTATACACTACACTGACATGTATTTTACACAGGTACACGTAGGCTCGTATTTAACCAATGGGTTAAATACCCTACTACAACTAACTGGGCCGACCCCTCTAGGGTGGTCTAATAACCCTTTGACCCACATGACACATACAGGGCCGACCCCCACTAGGTGGGTCTAATAACCCTAGTTACCACAACCAACTTGGAGGAATAAACATCTCCGGATTTATAGTATAATCACATCGGAGGTATGGAACATCTCCGGAATAAATAATATACAAATATAATATTCTTTGAAGTTACAATATTTCAACAACAAAGGATTTGGAAATCCTATAAATTAGTCTCCAAAGAGTTGTCTTGGGTCTTTAAAGATTCTACAATGGTTGTTGGGACCTAGCTACAATATCTATTTGGACATTTTGGATTTACAAAGTACAAATTGACCTTATCCCTCATATGTAGGACAAATCTATGCAAAAGAGTATTTCACATGTGGACGGATTTGTGGGACAAGAACGTTAGGCATTGGCTGCCTTGGAGGTTGAAAAACACCATGTCCATTACTAGTGGCTACACAGAGATTACAGGTGGATAAGTCAACCTTAACTCTATCAAAAATTATTATAAAGACCTCTCTACTCGATGAATTTAGAAGCTCCAAGGCCAATATTGGAAGTGGTTGTATGGGAATTCCATTTCAAATTGCCAAACTAAGGATCTTTATTGCAATATTAAGCCTTGTTCTCATTCACACTGTATGCTCAATATATGATAGATTGTTCATGATAATGAGCCTGACAAGATTGAGATCCCTTAGGATAGTTGTTTACGGGTTTGATTTTGTTGTTGTGATTACTGTATGTTCTTTGACCCTGAGTTTGATAATTGAAATTGTAACCAAATATTGGTAGTGAATAAAGCATTTTTCTAGTTCACACGAATATAGAAACAGATTGGTCATACAACCCATAGTTTGGATCTTAAAGAAGATGGGAAATTTTCTGATAATTTTTTTTAGCATGTCTATAGAGAACAAAATCAGCGAGCAGATGAGCTATCCAAAGCTGTTGTACAAACAACTATTTACATAAATCTGTTACAAGAACATATGGAATAGAATAGTGTAATGCCAAAAGTCTGTTGTGAAATAGAATAGTGTAATGCCAAAAGTCTTTTGTGAAATAGAATAGTGTAGAAACTTTATTAAACATTCCATGAGACCAGCTGGCCTACGGGACTGAGATGAAAACATATAGGGTTGTATGTCTTTCTCAGAAGTGCCAAAATCCCCTAACTATGTCAGTCTATGCTATAAGAGACTACGGATAAGATTACAGCAAGGAAAATAAAGATCCCATTGGTTATGTTTATATTTTTTGGGAGGATGTTTATGTAGTGTAATAAAAAATAAAAATTATCCCTTCTCTAAAGAAGTGGGAATTAACTACGGATAAGATTACAGCAAGGAAAATAAAGATCCCATTGGTTATGTTTATATTTTTTGGGAGGATGTTTATGTAGTGTAATAAAAAATAAAAATTATCCCTTCTCTAAAGAAGTGGAAATTGCTTGCTTCGAATAGCAATTGCACTTTGACTACATTTGCAAGTCTGTTGGACAAGTCATCTTGCAATACACATTACATAGTTATAGATGGCAGGGTCTACTGGTCCATTGCAGGACACATCTCAATAGAGACACACAACCCCTTCTTCATGAGCACCTCTGTGTCGACTGAATAATTGAAGAATATAGTCGGCGGAACTGATGAACTATGCACTATAAGCTTAAGCTTGTTGGATGTGTGGGGTAGAGGGCTCATTGCAAACTCAAACTATTGATTGATCAGTTCCTCACTTTATCTACTTACTTCAATCGAGTGCAGAACAGTATAAATAAGAGGCCCAAGCAATTATGATCAAGTGACATTGTGTAAAAGGAATTATTTTTCATACACTTACTTGAGTGGCAAAGGAATTGATAACGAACAGATTGGGCAAACTGTGATCAAGGAGTGTCAAACTTTATCCAACTCCACATTGTTGCAAGCCCACAATACTTAAAAAATGCAAGGACTTCTTGGAAACATCAAGCTGCACCTTCATTTTGTGAAAGAGTAACAATTTGAGATCAAGCCTACATTTCATGAAAGAGTGACAATCTTCCCACACTACCAGAAGAACCAACACATTTTGAGATAAGGAATGCATTCAATACCAATGTGTATTTATACTAAACTCACAATTTAAAACAGTAAAATTTCCTCGCTCTTCCACTTAATTATAAATACTGGGCTTCTCAAAGACTAACAGGAAAGCCATAATTCTGAAATGATCTGATATCTCCCCCATGACTCGCGGTGACTATTACTAATCCCCATGCAGCAGCTGCGGAAGCTCCAGACTGACTTTGGATAGTATTACCAAGATGAGCCTTCAGAATGACACAGTGAGAAGCGGGTATCTTTGGCCAGCTTTGTTTTCTTGTTGTAGGAAGCTTCTCCTCAGAGCATGATGCTGAGCCTTTAGACAATCTATCGGAGAAAAAAACATGACTTGAATTTAGATTATCTGGGTTTCCAGGAGATGCAGAAAAATCCATAAAGAATCTTGACGTGCATCTGAGATACATGTTGAATATCTAGAAATACCATCTTGGCCATTCCTATCTACCAAAATCTGTGAACCAAATGAATGTGATATTTGAGAAACATGATGCAAAGAAGCCTATGAATCTTTCCCCTCACTGGATTCTCTTGAAATAAATCCATTCTAGTTTCCAGAATCCTTACTTCCCTGACCTTCATACTAAAGATTCATACTGGACTAAGGAATTGCAACTGAAACACCCTATGATAGAAAGTGCTCATTTGACCAAGAGGATTTTTCATGCCTTGCACCAGAGCCATGAGAGCTCTCATGATTCCAAATATAAACATGTGAATCTACACTTGCACAAATAAAATGATTCCCATTTAGAGGAAATGACCCAAAAATTTGACTGATATCTAGAAATACCATCTTGGCGATTCCTATCTACCAAAATCTGTGAACCACATGAATGTGATATTTATGTCTATTATGTTGGGGGACAAGCAAAAGTAAAAACACGCAGAAAAGGTAACATACTATATGCGAGGTTGTAATGCAGTTTCAACTTTCAGGCTCTACCTTTGACAAATCCAGCCGACGAGTAGTTTTGTGTTTCAACAATTTTGATGCCCTTATGCTGATATCAAGTTAATTGGCAGTTATGGGATTTGTTATGGCAAATCAAGCTGAAAAGTATTTTTTTGGCCACAATAGTTTGCATTTTTTTAGCTCTTTGTACTCATGGGAAGTTTAAGTTTTGGTTCAATGTGAGAATGCCAAGATAATTGACAGTTTTGGGTCCCTTGTGCTCACGTACGTGAGAATGCCAAGATAATTGACAGTTTTGGGTCCCTTGTGCTCACGTACATCTCATGTACATTGTTTGCGGTTATTCTGAATGGGCAGCTTTAGGTCCATTTTGCTCATGTGAAACTCTTATGAGTACAATGTTTAGGGTTATTCTGAATGAGTAGTTTTAGGTCCATTATGCTCAAGTAAAAGTCTTATGAGTACAGTGTTTGGGGTTATTCTGAATGGGAAGTTGTAGGTTCATTCTTCTCTTTCCAAAATCTTACGATTGGTAAGGAATCAAGAGGGCCATATGGTAAGCTTTAGATTGATGTGAAGTCATATACAGTGGATGGGAATATTTGGGCTTTTTGGGAGCACTAGGAGTTGAAAGGCAGTTATGGGATTCTTGTGTTCATATGATGGAGCTTGATTGGTATTTTTTTGTGGTTATGTTTAACAAACAAGCAAACTGGGTGCAATTAACTTCTACAGAGCCTACATGCAAACATAATGAAGAGTTAAACCTTCTTACATGAAATTCCTTGGGAAATTCTTTAACCTGTAAAATCTTTCACCTGTAAATTCTTCCACCAGCTAAATTCTAATTTCTCAAATAGTGGAGAAAATGCCTCCTTCTCTGGCTCTAGGTGGTCACCTGTAAGGGACACCCAAGTGAAACAACACAAAAAGGGATGGAGTATGGAGATAACCCCACAAGATATGGATATTGATAAGGATGATGACCTTTCTTTGATCCAGGATATGCATATGAAGGAAAAGGATTTTTTTTGCATCATTCAGGAGATGACAATGATGAATCTCTATGCAAATTTTGAAATCATTCTGTAATCCTCTGTATTTTTTACTTTCATTTGTTTAGTGGGCTATAATGAATGCGGTTTGATAGTTAGGCAAGTGAATATTCTAGAATTGAGATTTGTCTTGTTATGTGTAGGCAATTTAATGAAGCTTTGATTACATCTCTAAAACTGAGATACTTTCAAACTACAGACTCGGTATTTGAACTCCAGTTCACAGAGATAGGAGTGATCCGTTGACTAATTACAATGTTAAAACTTATTATTATTGGTGAGACAAAGGGTTCATATGACCAAGTGCATCACCTTGGGTAGCACACATATTGTTAGTCAATAAGAAGGATGGAACCTTTTGGATATGAATTGGTTATAGAATGTTGAATAAAGTGACAATTAAGAACTCAGTTAGCTATTATTTCCCTTTGTAGATCTCAGTTAATACCTTAGCGGTCAAGTTATATACTCATAAAGCCAATGGGATGCATTCTCCTTCATTATTTTCTCCCAATCTCTCCAATTGATCTCTCCTTTCAACTCTTGGTTTTAGCTGAGCATTTCTTCATTGTTTTAAATGGTTTCTTGCATATCCATGACTACTGGAATCCATTTCAATTATAGAGCTCCACCAATGATTTCCACGAACCCAGTGTGCAATGAGTCTATCCTATAAAGAGTGTGTTTTCTTCTAGTAAAACTGCCTAAGTAGCCTCAGGAAAATGCCCACCACCTCCTGTATTTGATTGAGTAATTAATTTTGAGGATATAGGAATGTAGATTGTTGGTTCTTTCATCTAACCATATGATTATTTTTCCAAAACAATCATTGATGGTGAAGATATTGGCCTGCCAAAAGTGCCCTCTGGCATGATTTACACTGTCCCAGTAAAATGCCCACCAAGGAGGGAGGATGATGAATATGAAGGTGAAACCAATTGTGATGAGATCAGTTAGATGTATAATATTGTCTGGTATCATAGTTTCAGTGTTTTGGTGAAATAAAAATTCACCCTGAAAATTGAAGGATTTGGCCAAGTATAAATTCTTCTAGTAAAACTGCCTAAGTAGCCTCAGGAAAATGCCCACCATCTTTTGTATTTGATTGATTAATTAATTATGAGGATATAGGAATGTATATTGTTGGTTTTTGCATCTAACCATATGATTATTTTTCCAAAATAATCATTGAGGGTAAAGATATTGGCCTGCCAAAAGTGCCCTCTGGCATGATTTACATTGTCCCGGTAAAATGCCCACCAAGGAGAGAGGATGATGAATATGAAGGTGAAACCAGTTGTGATGAGCTCACTTAGATGTATACTATTTTCTGGTATCATATTTTCAATGTTTTGGTGAAATAAAAATTCACCTTGAAAGTTGAAGGATTTGGCCAAGTATAAGTTCTTCTAGTAAAACTGCCTAAGTAGCCTCAGGAAAATGCCCACCACCTTTTGTATTTGATTGATTAATTAATTATTAGGATATAGAAATGTAGATTGTTGGTTTTTTCATCTAACCATATGATTATTTTTCCAAAACAATCATTGAGGGTGAAGATATTGGCCTGCAAAAAGTGCCCTCTGGCATGATTTACACTGTCCCAGTAAAATGCCCACTAAGGAGAGAGGATGATGAATATGAAGGTGAAACCAGTTGTGATGAGCTTTGTTAGATGTATACTATTGTATGGTATCATAGATTCATTTTTTTGGTGAAATAAAAATTCACCTTGAAAATTGAAGGATTTGGCCAAGTATAAATTCTTCTAGTAAAACTGCCTAAGTAGCCTTAGGAAAATTCCCACCACCTTCTATATTTGATTGATTAATTAATTCTGAGGATATAGGAATGTATATTTTTGGTTGTTTCATCTATCCATATGATTATTTTTCCAAAAACATCATTGACGGTGAAGATATTGGCCTGCCAAAAGTGCCCTCTGGCATGATTTACACTGTCCTAGTAAAATGCCCACCAAGGAGAGAGGATGATGAATCTGAAGTTGAAACCAGTTGTGATGAGCTCAGTTATATGTATACTATTTTTCGGTATCATAGTTTCAGTGTTTTGGTGAAATAAAAATTCACACTGAAAATTGAAGGATTTGGCCAAGTATAAATTATTCTAGTAAAATTGCCTAAGTAGCCCCAAGAAAATGCCCACCACCTTCTATATTTGATCGATTAATTAATTATAAAGATATAGGAATGTATATTGTTGGTTTTTTCATATAACCATATGATTATTTTTCGAAAACAATCATTGAGAGTGAAGATATTGGCCTGCCAAAAGTGCCCTCTGGCATGATTTACATTGTCCCAGTAAAATGCCCACCAAGGAGAGAGGATGATGAATATGAAGGTGAAACCAATTGTGGTGAGTTCAGTTAGATGTATACTATTGTATGGTATCATAGTTTCAGTTTTTTGGTGAAATAAAAATTCACCTTGAAAATTGAAGGATTTGGCCAAGTATAAATTCTTCTAGTAAAAACTGCCTAAGTAGCCTCAGGAAAATGCCCACCACCTTCTATATCGGATTGATTAATTAATTCTGAGGATATAGGAATGTATATTTTTGGTTTTTGCATCTAACCATGTAATTATTTTTCCAAAACAATCATTGAGGGTGAAAATATTGGCCTGCCAAAAGTGCCCTATGGCATGATTTACACTGTCCCAATAAAATGCCCACCAAAGAGAGAGGATGATGAATATGAAGGTGAAACTAGTTGTGATGAGCTCAGTTAGATGTATACTATTTTGTGGTATCATAGTTTCAGTTTTTTGATGAAATACAAATTCACCTTGAAAATTGAAGGATTTGACTAAGTATAAATTCTTCTAGTAAAACTGCCTAAGTAGCCTCAGGAAAATTCCCACCACCTTATGTATTTGATTGATTAATTAATTATGAGGATATAGGAATGTAGATTGTTGGTTTGTTCCTATAACCATATGAGCATTTTACGAAAACAATCACTGAGGGTGAAGATATTGGCCTGCCAAACGTGCCCTCTGGCATGATTTACACTGTCCCAGTAAAATGCCCACCAAGGAGAGAGGATGATGAAAATGAAGGTGAAACCAGTTGTGATGAGCTCAGTTAGATGTATACTATTTTCTGGTGTCATAGTTTCAATGTTTTGTTGAAATAAAAATTCACCCTGAAAATTGAAGGATTTGGCCAAGTATAAATTCTTCTATTAAAACTGCCTAAGTAGCCTCAGGAAAATGCCCACCACCTTCTGTATTTGATTGATTAATTAATTTTGAGGATATAGGAATGTAGATTGTTTGTTTTTGCATCTAAGCATATGATTAGTTTTCCAAAACAATCATTGAGGGTGAATATATTGGCCTACCAAAAGTTCCCTCTGGCATGATTTACAATGTCCCAGTAAAATGCCCACCAACAAGAGAGGATGATGACAGCAAACCATTAGAAGATGAAAGTAAACCATTCCTTCAAATTTTTAGAGTCTATTTGTCATCCAAAGATGACCATGCATTGATTTGTAGAGTCTCGTGATGGCAACTAAAAGAGTCTTTGAGATGCCAATATCAAGAAGCCTCCCTCTCTATAATATATTGAACACTTTTCGAAAGTCCACAAAGAAACAAAAAACTTTTAAAGAGTGATGATGAAGATGTGATTGGTCCTATGGTACAATAGACAAAATTCGACATGCTCTCTAGTCCTCATGTGTCTATTCTTGAACTCATCTGAAAGATGTCAATGTAGAAGTTAGAACTATAGTGTATAGCTTTGAGAACACATGCCCAACCATGTCCAATAGTTGTTTGGATTGGCATTGGATCTCGACTTGAGGATCACATGGTCGACTTGTTTGGTCCATACACGGGGAAATCCAAATTGAACCAAATGATTGAATAGATCAATGATCCATGAGTCAAGAGACCAGATGCCATGCTTTAGGAACTTGGTTTTGAAGCATTCCTCGTAAACTTCCTTATTGGTGCTCATAGCCCTAACTACTCTCCTAATGTTTATATCTAGAAAGAGATGGAAAGAGGGGGAGGTGGCACAAGTGTGAGTAGGTTTAAACATGGACTAGGGTTCCAAGTTTGGGGTGAGGGCTCGGTTTTTAGGGAAACATTTGCACCAAAAGGTTTTTGGAGAGTGGAAGAGGTCACGCAAAGCTCATGTCTCCTCAATGAGAGGGAGATCAACGTCTTATGATATAGGCAATAACAATAAGATTTTCAAATGTAGGGATAGGATGAGGGACCATGTTGTAGGTGAAATAGAGGTTTTTATGTATAAGTTTGCATTCCTCATCATACTAGCGGTTCACGGAGAAATATCCAAGGGTAGGGGGTATGTATGTGCTGCCAAGAAATTAAGGAAGGAAGCTGGTGGCGTGGGGGAGGCAATGCATGAAGTCATGTAGTGTAGGAATATGCATACTTCTTATCAAAGAGAATGACGATGCAAGGGAAGAATCACAGATTGGGGGGACAGAGGGGTGAGGTAAAGAATAAAAAGGTGAGAAGATTGTGGTTTTCAAGGGGAATGGGGAGACAGAAAAGTGTTGGATATGTGAAAGTATGTCCTAATTGACCAAGACATAGTCCACCAAACTGGCTCCAACGTTGCAGGTAAAGCACACAAATCTTCCCAAGCCTGAGTAGCAAGGGAGACCATTCAGGAGCAACAAATCATGGGATTCCCCAAGATGTGGGAGGTGCCTCCCATATATTTTGAGTGGCCCTATCCCATATTCTAGGGTTCTATGAAGATACAACAGAAATAGGAAAGAAGCTTGGGAATCCCATGGCTAAAAGGTAGGAAGACAAAAGGGAGACTCCGATTTTAAAGGCATTTTTTAATTTTGTGTAACATACATAATATGTGTTTTTGGTAACATATAAAATCTTAATGCGTAGAGAAATGTCAGTGCAGTTCATCATAGAATGGATCATGAAATAAATATTCAATATTAGTACCAAAAATAGGGTTTATGATCCTTACATTCGATAAGAAGCTTCTGCTATTTTCGGTTAAAGTTTTAATCTTACAACTTGAGTGATAGATTTGTTTGTACTCGGATAGTCTTCATATCCTTTTCTAATTAAGTGCTAAGAAAGAGAACTGTTGTGGACTATGTATAAGATAAATATTTTGAATTACATAGTGGATATGCAGACACAACACCTAACACTAATCTACAAAAAACAAAGGGAGATGAAACACTAGGCAACATTTTAAAAGAACACAGGTACAAAACCCATGTCGAACATAAAATGATGACGCCAAGTCACATCACAGCTAGAAATTTCAGTCTCCATTATCACAATCCAACTATTTGGAGCCGTGGTCATAAGATTACAAGAAGCTCAAAAAAATTCTAATATTTTGAACAATACACACTATACAATTGTAAGTAAACCACCTAATTTTTAAGAAGAAAACAGTAGAAGCTCACAACTGTCAGTGATCCACCTAATTTTTAAGAAGAAAACAATAGAAGTTCATGACTTGCTCAAGACGGATGTAACATTGATCCATGCATTGATCAATGTCGGACATAAAATTTTGACGTCAAGGCACATCAGAGCTAGAACTTTCAGTCTCGAGTATCACAATCCAATTATTTGGAACTGTGGTCATCGGATTACAAGAAGCTCAAAAAAATTTAATATTTTGAACAATACACACTATACAATTGTAAGTAAACCACCTAATTTTTAAGAAGAAAATAGTAGAAGCTCACAACTTGCTCAAGATGGATGGAACATTGATTTGTGCATTGGTGAAAGTTAAATTCAAATTAAATTATTATTAGGTACATCAATGAAGTCTCCATTGAAGTTAAATTTGTTTCTAGCATGGGCCTCACCTTACGAAGAAGCTTTATTTTGAATATTCTTTTGGCTAGAGATTTCGCTCTTAGCTAGACTTAACTTATCTTTCTACTTTTCTTCTTGTCTCACGAGTTGTTGGAAGCGCAAGCCCCTGATGATTTTTTCTAACTTCTAAGCAATGACGTGACTAGTGTGATAAACTTGTCCAGTGACCGTTGATTTAGGCGCTCACCCCTTGGTCTAGTCTGTTAATTATGTTAGTTGTCATGGTATGTTGCATCTCTATAAGGGTCTTCAAATCCTTCATGAAATTCCATGGGTATCTATCACATATGTTGCAGACTCAGCGATAACTGCTGAAATTCTAAATAGAGCAAGAGCATCCAAAATTGTGTTAGGATTCCTAACATACATATTGAAAGAAATTTTATCAGGCCTAAGGTCCTTCACAATGTGGCAGGTAAAGAAAGCATACAATCAAGAAGCAGGAAAAATGTTGAATGATGGGGTAGAGTTACCAAAGGGAAGCCTCAGAAAAACGATAAAAGAAGGAAGTGGGGAGTTGCTGGAAGCGCAAGCCCCTCATGATAAGTTCTAACTTCTAAGCAATGGCGTGACTAGTGTGATAAACTTTTCCAGTGACAGGTTATTTAGGCGCTCACCCCCTGGTCTATTTTGTTAATTATGTTAGTTTTAATGGTATGTTTCATCTCTATAAGAAGTGTTGGATGGATGTTTGTTGCAAAATCTAATTGTTCTCTATTGGTAAAATATCTTTATTTTCGAATGTGGAAATGCTTTGGGAACTTGAAGAAAGGCTTTGCTGGAGCTTGAACTCTTGTGTGAGCTTCAAGCTCCCATCCCACTAGATATAAATTTTGTAGAAACTAATTAAGGATGTTTTTGTTAAAAATATAATAATATATGTGCATGTATGCCCAAAGGAGTTGGATCCAAGGAATGAAGAGTTTTTTATTACTGACTAAGGTTCAATTGCTGTGAAGTTTTTACCAGCCCCCACCTTAGGTGGTGTTCAAATGTGTGAATTTTTCATTGCACTAGCCACACACACATAAGTGGATCAAATCCCACCTCTTGTTCTCCTTAATGCCATCCATTTGTAGTTAATACGGGTAAGATGAATTGGTGAAGCCATAGGTTCTCTTTGTGCAAAGTTGCAAACCCATGTTCAAACCAGTGGTCAAATCTGTGAAGCTTGCATTGCACTCCCTGTGCATACATAAGTGAATAAAGTCAACCCCATGTTCTCCTCAACACCAACCATTTATGGTCAATATAAATAAGATGAAATGGTGAAAGTCATGGATTTTCTCTATGTGAAAAAAATTGTTCCTCGTGATCGGCATGTTTAGGCAATAAGGCCAATAAAATTTAATCTATACGATGTTAATGAAACATAGCTCCTCAAGGAAAAAGCAATTACAAATACCAAACATAGACACCAACCTCAAGGGGAAAATAAATACTAAATGCCAATACAACAAGATTTAACCCAGGAATACATTGACCGAATCTGCATATATGAATGCACTAGAGCCCTAGAACTCTAGTCAAAGATTAGTAACCAAATGGAATTTCAAATAAGCATTTTCAATGGCACTTGGATGAAATGTTAGGCCATCCACCAAGATTCCATTCTCACTATTGTCTTCCCCACCAAAATAGCATAGGTTTCAGAGGTATAAGGACTGGTGCAAGTCTAGGGTTCCTAGAATTGGCCCCTAAGCCACCATGGAAGTACGCTCTTTGCAGTACATCCTCCTAGGGCATGTCACTAGTGAAACAAATACAATGGGTATTTGAAAAAATAAAACCTGCTCCACCATGAATTTAGCAAGCTATGATCTGTTGTGGTCAAATGGGGAAATAGAAAACAAGGAAAGGAAATTAAATTATAAGGGTAGCTCACCATGGGAAATGTTGGGGCGGGAAGTTGATTTGTAGTAACCACAGAAATACATAAGTTGATGCATGTCCATTTTCTATGATGGAATGCAACCCCTTAAAATCTTTGCTTTCTAACAAAAATATTCAACTATGAGTATAGCCACACCCATTTTCTATGATGGATATGTAATTTGAGCTTCACATGTTCAATCCTGATGGCCAACTGCATTTCTATAAACCAACAAGTGACTCCATCCATAAATAATATAATCAAGAACTAAGGAAAACCATACTCTAGTGGTCTCAGATGAATCTTGTTGCCTTGTGGCGGAGACATTGGATCCAGTAGGACCAACTTGAGAGACACCATCACTGAGCTTCTTTCCTGAATTACAAATCAAATAACCACTTATAGATTGATTCAATCCTTCTAGAGTTTTTGGCCCCAAGGTCTGCAATAGACTTTTGAAGGTGTTCCTTCTTCAGCTGATGAAGCACTTTATCATTGTTTTTCGACTTGTATGAACTGCTTGATAGATCCCCTTTAGTGTCCATGTACAAGGATTTCACTTCCCCCTTATATGAGATTGATTTATCCCTAAGGGATCATGTATCCTCTTAAAATATAATGAATGAACTATGTTTTCCAAGCCTATCAATACTATTAGAAACACTACTATAATTTGGAATGGGGATTTTTTTAAACATTATTCAACATTGGAATTGTGCACCTATCACATCCTACCTGAAGCATTTGTCCATTGTAGATGTATCAACTTGATTACAACCTGTTTCCAACTTTGACACTGAGTCCACTAAACATGAAAGGTCCAAACGCCCAGTACATTTCAAGGAATAGGGATTCTCTATCTCCTTTGTGACAGCATTTTTATCAAGAGGGTATGCAACATGCTTGACATTCTTCTCATCTCTGGGAGCTAAGCCAGAGTTTGATTATTTAACTATAGCCTCAATACCAATATCTATGTTCATAGCTTCCTGCATTGTTTCCTTCTGGATAGCCAAAGTAAGATTGCCAACTTATTCAGCTGATGCTTTTTTTTATGTTTCATCATTGTCATCTTTATTGCTCACATCATCTACACCATGAAATGGTTTAATTTTGCTTGCACTAGTATTGACAGTGACCTCGGAGTAGGTATCATTAGAAGATGAAAGCAAACCATTCCTTCAAATTTTCATAGTGAAAACCTTATGTAGTTTTTGATTTAGAAAATCCTACAATACTTGTTCATGCTTTTGTCCCAAATCCTCTTTTTCTTCTTGTTGCTTAAGTAAGAAAAAAATTAATTTCTAGGTTATGTTATTCTCATCTTCCACCTCCTCTGCCAATATGTTGGAATGACCCTTTTAGCTTGATAGATCATCATCAAGGTGGCTCTTGCCCAATTTTATTCTCTATGCAGTTATATTGTGGCAGACAGCTTGAATCCCTCCAACCTGTGTGTTTGGGTGGCTACTTTGCTTAAGGATGAAATGATAGCTTTTGATCCATTTATGCCCCAAACTCTTCACCATATAGAACAACTCTTTGGGCATGGTGTTATTCCCAGCAATGTTTCATTTGCAACTTGAATTGATGGTTAATGTATATAGGGCAAAACATTGGTGTAGACAGGATAACCATGTGCAGGTTTAATGTCTGCTACAGCCAATAATATAGTTCAATCATATTGGTGGATTGTGAACCAAAAAAAATGAGTCTTCGATGACAACCACAGAAACATCTTAAGGAATCGAACCATAAATTCTCTAAGTGGTAGATGATGTTGAACAAGATTTATTTGCCGAACATCCACTGACATGAGGTTAGTTTCTTCATCCTGAGTGGAATGTTTTGATAGATCCAATGTTGCACCAGATTTTCTTGGGCGCAGGGTTGACAAATTTTGACCTAAACATGTGTGTATAGGATCAGACGTTGCAAAAGTAGCACTTAATGACAATACCTCTTCCACTAAAAGTGATGTAGTTGGTTGTTGATGTAAATTAATTGAGTTGACACATGATCCTTCTAGTATTGCTGGGTTGAAATTCAGTTTGTGAGGACTGTTGATTGCCACATGCAGACCTAATTGGGGAAGTTTATAAGTTGAAGATTTTCTAGACAAACTATTAGTGTCAAAAGTTAATTTAACAGTCCTAATATCTGTGTGTGAATCCAGCTTTGTGCCTTTTGGACCAAATTTCAATTCCTCACAAGTCTCTAGATAAGTGATCTTGAAAGCACTACCAGCACATTGAGGAATATATTGATTAGCTGGTGGTGGAAAGTATGTTGGAAGAGATGTTCCCATTGAAACATAAAAAGTGCTATGAGAAAATTGTTGTGATGGCAAGCCATGATCTTCAATTACATGGATTCCTCTTCAAGGATTTTCAAAGGCTTCTTCTGAAGGAAAGCAAGTAATTTGCGAGGATCAACTCACCAAAGTGTCTTCCATCGCAATTAAGGGAATTTTGAAAGCAATGGCAATGAAAGGCTTGACCCCTGACTGTGTTACTTATGATGCAGTAATTGACATTCATTGTGGAGTTCACTTTTAGAACAACATATGATAGGAAATACAGATGGTGTGTTAACTGGTGAAGGTGAAGATGGTTGAGTCTTGCGTGGATGAACTGCAGTCCTTGTCAAAATTGCAATTTCAGGTTTATTAAGACTGTTGATTATATTGGCTTCATCATTTTGGATTCAATGCATGAGCTTGCTCTGTCTTGTTCATTCATTGCATTAGCATCTCCCCTTAATGTTTTTATTGGGATGTATTTTTTTATTTACAAGGATCAAAATCTGAAAATAGAAGTATTTTTGTTGATCTTGATCTGAGGAATGTTGCAAATGCAAGATCTAGAGCTTTCTCATCAGTAGAGAGGATTTTCCATACTCGCAAATATTTCAGGAAATTTTGAAGTCGTGTAAAGTTTGTTTCATTGTCTACCAATCATTATCGAGTTTTGTGAGGTATGATCCCTAGGTTTTGAGTGAAAAATAGATGAAGATTCCAACAAGTATTATCCTTGGGTAGTTTCAAGAAAAGGATTTAACTTGTCATTTTTCCATGTGGGATATGTTGTTTTTCTTCAAGAGAAAGTTCCTTGAAGCTTGAAGTGATGCTAGTATTCAAAAATTCAAATTACCTCAACTAAGGTGTTTTCTTAGACATGGTTGTTGTGGGTCACAACCAACATCGCATACCTGCTTGCTGCCTATGTTAGGTTCTATGCCTCCTATAATTTTGGTAGAACAATTCTCTATTGATTCCTTTTAAAACCTTCGGGCAAGGAATTCCATGTATCTTACTTCAGTCGCTGATCAAGATGCTCTTTATAGAGCCTTCAAAGAATGATTTTTGTGGACTATAAATAATGCATCAAGATATGTCAGAGAAAGGGTAGGCCCTGTTGAAATTTTCATGTTAGAATTATTGAATTCATTATTTTTAAATTTTTGTGGTGGGATTACATCACAAGGGAAGGTCATATATGATAATGGAGTGAATAAAGATGGTTTTCTAGTCACAAAGAGCATTTACACTACAATAACAATTTGTCCCAGTGAAGGAAGGGAACTTGTAAAAACACATGCTTGGTTCCCTAGCCCGAACATCTGGTGTAAAAGTGTCCTAGTCAAAGGTGAAGTGTCTCATACACATAATTGTAGAAAAGTGGATAGAGGACACTTGGTAGGGCATCATAGAGGATAGTGGGAAGAATCATATTTTTTTAGCAGTCATACCAACACACACTACATGGTTGAGCATAGAGTCTAGGTCAACGTTGCTTTAACACCATATGAAAAATTCAGCACAACGAGAGAAATGAAACAAACACAAAGTAAATATGCACAAGAGATTCATCCAGGAAACCCTTAACATGAGTGGTTTTTGCTCGCCAGGGGGTGTGATATATGTGGCTTAGTGGTGTTAGCTGGAATGGTAAAGAGTGGGATGGAAAAGAGTGGAGGTATATGGACAACCATCTATTTTTTCTTGCTACTACTTTTCTTGGCCCTCAAAGCCCGAGCTTGAAATAAAGGAACTTGATTGAGTGGAAAGTTTGAACTA
Organism: Larix kaempferi; assembly: GCA_027924585.1. NCBI lineage: Eukaryota > Viridiplantae > Streptophyta > Pinopsida > Pinales > Pinaceae > Larix > Larix kaempferi. Next base: position 3,966,196 of record BSBM01001126.1, read on the forward strand.
CACGGTTTTCAATAACAAAGTAAGCAACCTATGTATTCCTACCTAAACCCAACAGTAGAAGTTCCAAAGCGAGTAGTTGATCCATCATCTATTGAAGCCAAGGTACCATAAGGACCTTAGATATCTTCACATTGTAAAACTTTAACCCTCTCGTATCAGGTGTGGATCCACAATTACTTATATATCGCTTAAGACTGCCCAGAATCCAGATCTTTCATAAGCAGCAAAGAGAGAAAAGGCGCGGTCTTGAATGATTATTAATTTATTCGCAGCAAAGTAATATGGTCACCCTCCACAAAGTTGTCCTATTCTATGAAAATATTCTTCAGTTCCTAACAATGTTCACAACTTCACTGTGAATTCTGTGGAACCAATACACATAGATAGATAATTGTTGGGCTCTAACTGCCACTTGAGAGAGAGTCAAACTACACCTTTTACTAATTAATGGGCACATTATTCTATGGGAGAACACACATGTGACATATCTCATGGTACCACACACTCCCATTGACCTACTTTTGTGTTCATTTGTTGGACATTAATAAAATTATCTTATCTTATCTACATTTAGTTTTATGCATGAATAATTTATCAATGAGAAACATGAACTCTATAGCCATAGAGTTTGACTGCTCTAGCAAACCCTCACTACAAATTTCCGAGATTTAAGACAACAAAAAGAAGGAACCATTGAGTGTATGCTTCAGCCTTGGTTCCATCAATCTCTTGAATTAGGATTGACTAACTTGAAGCCTCATCAAACCCCATTAGCACAATAAAAATAAAAACTTTAACTGCCTAAAATATGAATAAACTTCAATTTCCTGTAAGCCTAATCTTATTTGAATAAACTACTTATGGAATTCTTCATTTTCAAATAAATACAAGGATTATAAGCCTTAGGTAGTTAATTGTGACAGGGCTGATTTTTTTTATGCTTTTGACCTACATGTGGGAAGTTGGGGCAAAACTGATAGAACTATTCACTTTGCATCCTCCCTTTCCTGGCAAAAGGTTGAAATTCTTGAACTTTTTAAATTATTCTTGATGATGTAGAATCTAGATACTTGTGGTTCCCATACCACTTAAGCTCGAAGATAGAAAAAAAGAATATTCTGATGGTTTCTTCATCACAAATAGAAACATTGAAAACTCCCTTGGTTTCATAATTGAAAATAACTTGCAATGAACTTGAAAAAATTTACAAGGTCTGTGGTGTGCTTGGTACTTCAGATTATGAGACTTGGCTTGAAGGAATGCATCTTACATCCTTTAGGAATTTCATCTTTCCCTAAGTCCCTTAAATTTTTCTAATCATTATTATTTATTGTCCATTATGACGTTTTGAACATAGTTTTCCTCATTCTCTTCTATAGATAAATCTACTTATAATGTTTATGATGTAGTTTATGGCAGTCAATATTTGAGCTCTTATTCGCAATGATAGCCTAGAAGCAATTGATTTGATTGCGATATGTACCATAGTGCCAAAAATTTGAATTAGTCACTCTACGTCCTATTCTATTTGTCCCAAGCAGCATGGTGTTTGCCTTCATGGTCTTTTGTGTGTGCATTTCATTCTAAACTTGTGGTCATTTTATTTTGTTTTGCAAGAATTTCTCCATTTGTCATCACTTGCAGGCATCGTTCCATTTGTGGCAGGCATCTATATTACCTCACGTTGACTGGTGCGAGCATATTTTTCTGCCAAACAAAACATGCATGCAAATTGTCCTTTGACAAATACTACATTAGGATTTGATGTTGAAACAATATGCTCACATCTTCATTGCCAGTCTTCAAATTTGTAACTGATCATCCACAGGTTGTAATTACTTCATTTCATATTGATTCACTTCATAATGCACCAATGCTCTGTTTTCTTCATGATTTCTTTATGTCGTAGATTTCATTTTTTACCAGATCTCCCTTAGTAATTTCTACGGACAACCACATAATGTAGAACCATAATTTATGATCTCATATTAAATTTTACTCATAGAGTTGCCTCTGTTCTTTTATCAAAAATATATATATTATGTCTTTAACCCAAAATAACTTCCAATCATCTTTAATTCTATCTTTATACATCTGTATATGCCAAGTATATATATATATGTATACTCCAAAATATGCAAGATGTTGATGTTAATTTTGATTTCCTTTATACTAGAATTATGTGTCTACTACTATAGACAAGATGCTTCTTCAAATGAGTACATTCACTGTGATTGAGCTAGAGCAAGGCCAAAACATTAGCACACAGATTGAGCATGCAAGAGTATATGCAAAGGTCATACTTTTTCTCAATAGATTTGAATGTCTCATCTTATATTAGACTTCGATCACCCATGTCAAACAGAATCATAGCTAAATCATTGCTAATAGCTCCCCCTATCAACATGCCTCTTTTTGAATCACACAAAGCCAAATTTGTATTACCTCTAATTTTTAAACTTCAACCTTGCCTTGTTTTCCTTATGTCAAAGTTCGCAATCCGATCCTAGGACCTGTTACTATGTTTGGAGTAACCAATAATTGCCTTTAATTTAATCCTCCAGCTCTATGAAATCAAGGTATGTTAAGGTCTTTGAAATACCCTAAGCTTGGCTTGCCAAATGGCAGCCATCTTCTCTGCTACGATCAACTTCATTCATATTTAACAAAACATTCTTTTTCATCCATATCTGAGAATGTCCTTTGTTGTGATCACATGTGTTTTGGGATTCAAGTCTTCCTGCATTATTCGTCTTCCAAGATTCATTGAATTTCCTTGTTGATGTGTAAGAGGGACTCCTCATAGATTGTCTTCTTGGACTTGCATAGTCTTGGGCTTTATGACCAAAGCCATTACAGTTGTAGCATTTCATAGTGTAGCAATTTGCAACAATATGGCCAAAACAGTTACATTGCCAACATCTAACTTTGTTATTGGGACTTCCATCACTTCTTCTTCCATAGAGTCTACAATCCATAGCCTTATGACCAAATTCATCAAATGAATAGCAATAACCATTAAAAAAAATTTCATACCTGGGACTTTGGTTCCATTTTGGAGTTGTTTCCCTTCTGAATCTGCTTTGAGGAGTAGGACCAAATTCTTGATGCATTCTTGAGCTTCCAAAATCTTTGTTGTCATGTGCAGGTATATGAAAGGCAGCTTGATTTTCACTCTTGGAGGAGGATGATTTTGCTTATGTCTTCTTAAGAATCTTAGAGGCCATATTGTTAACTGAAGGTCTAGACTAAAACATATGGAATGAACTTGTTCATTGGGGAAATCATATGGCATGTTAAACTAAGTTGCTATTATTACCAGTATCATATTGTCTCTTGAAATAACGTAATTTAGAATGTATTGGTCTCTATTTCATTCGGCATTTTTCAGAATGTCCGAAGATATATTTGTGTATTTGAAAGTGTGCCCTTTTCCCAAAAGGAAACTACAACACAATCTGTATATTTGTTGTACTATTGCTATTCTTTTTCGTTTGGTAGTAGGTTTTGGGACTCTTGAGGAAAAAGATTCTACTATTGTTGAACACCAAGTTAGAAGGATCCATTTTTTTTTAATCTGCTTGGGTATCCCCATAAAAAGTTTTGAGTGAATATTTCGATATCAGAAAATTGTTCCCCCCTATACCATTGCCACCATAGGTTCTCAACATTCTGCATTTTAGTTAAATTTTAATCTCAACTATTTTATTTCCTCCCCCTCTTTGTGGATAGTGTGGTTTAAAAGCTATACTAGTTTTAATCAAGGCCTATCTATCACTACATTTTTTCACAAGTGTGTTGTCTATTCAAGGCATCTGCATAGGGGAATGGATGATCTCAACAACAAAGAAAATGGTAAATGTACGAAATGTTCTATACTAAACAAAATTTTGAAGGAACAGGCAACTTGATTGGACCTTATTAATGGACCTTATATAGAGACTTCTTTTGAACTGTTGTCGAATCGGAAGGACTCTTGTTATGATGCACATTTGATAGTGCATTTTGCACATTGGGCCTTTCTAGTTTTAGGATGTGTTGATATTGATCTTGTCACATTTGGAGATTTTTATGTTATAGGAGTTCATTGTTTTATAGTGAATGCTTTGGTTGGTGATGCAAAGCATACTTCTTAGTGATGTGAGGCATACTTCCCACCATCTTCTGTAGATGATTCTATGGATGACTCTCAATATGCTTTGGTGGATCCTTCTTCTATACCTTTTCCAGAGGAAACCTTTACCACCTTGTGGAATTGTGTTGATGTGAGAGACATGTCTTTACAGTAAAGTGAAATTATATAATGTATGAGATATGTGGCATTACAAGTTTGTAAAAATAAAACTGGCTGGATAACTTCCTTCCATGTGTTGGGTTACCAAGTTTTGAGTATACATACTAAGTTTTGAGTATAAGTACTGAATGAAGGTGAGTTCATTAACAATTTTATGATTTATTGCATTTCCTTTCATTTTCATTGGATTAATATAATCGTGTAATGCTTTTATGGTTATGGTGTTTAGAAATTTTTAATTATACCCATTGGATCTAGTATATGATCAATGTTAATTATCTGTAAACGAGGGACTGAAATCCCAGTTTCTTTACCAACATAGATCCTATATGAGATTACTTATGTAGATTTTTGTGGTTAGACATCTTTGGGGTCTCTTCAAATAGTTCCAAAAGTTAGAAGGAGCTCTAGGATTATTATGGTAGATTTTTGTGCTTATCAATGTGTTTTGAAAAATAAATTGGATTTTAAGCCTGGTTGTCTTTGGATATTATTGTCTTTTCTTAGAATTACAAATGATGCAATCTGGGTGTTCATATGCTCCTCTCCCCAATTCTAAAAGGGTTCTAGCTCAATGGAAGAGCGCCTGCCTTATAAGCAGGAGGTTGGTGGTTTGATTCCTCCGTGCCCTATTGATATTGCAATATTGGTATCTTTAATAAAATGTATTTTATTATGATTTACTATGGCTATAGAGGGGGTTTCAAACCGTCTTTGTATGTTTTTACAAGGGGGGTTCTAAACTGCCTTCATATGTCAGTACGAGGGGGATTTGAAATTTCCCTTGTATGTTACAACGAGGGGGGTTTGAAATTTCCCTTGTATGTTACAACGAGGGGGGGTTTAGAATCTCCCTCGTAGGTACCTACAAGGGGGGTTTAGAACTACACTCATAGGTACTTACGAGGAAGGTTTGTAACCGCCCCCAAAGGTTTGTAATCAGAAATTTTAGGGGGGGTTTTGAACCGCCCTCATAGGTGTCTACGAGGGGGGTTTAGAACCGCCCCTAAAAGTCACTTTTGGGGGGGGGGGGAGAACCTCCCCCAAAAGTCACTTTTAGCATCGATTTTATCTCTTCCAAAACCGCCCTTAAAAGTCCAAACTTTTAGCATCGGTGCTATTGGGGGTGGTTTTGTTAAGACCGGCCCCAAATGTTTGTAAGATGAAGTTTTAGGGGGGGCTTAGAACCGCCCTCATAGGAAGCTACGAGGGGTGTTTGTAACTGCCCCCAAAGGTTTGTAATAAGGAATTTTAGGGGGGGTTCAGAACCGCCCCCATAGGTGTCTACACGAGGGGTTTAGAACCGCGCTCAAAACTCACTTTTAGGTGGGGGTTAGAACAGCCCCTAAAAGTAATTTTTAGGGGCGGTTTTGATCTCTTCCAAAACCGCCTCTAAAAGTCAAAAAATTTAGCGTTGGTGCTATTGGGGGGGGTTTGTAAAGGCCGCCTCAAAAGCCAAAACCGCCCCCAAAAGTGACTGTTGGGGGCGGAAGACAACCCCCCCTAAAATCCAAATTTGTTGTAGTGCTAGTTCTAGACTGAGTGGATCTTCCCCAGATATGCAATCAACAGCCCTATGTCCAAACTTATTGCAAGAATAACATAACCATAGAATGCCTTTTCATACCTAGGAACAAATGGTCTTCTTTGTGGTATGGTCCTTCTTGGTTGATCATGATGGTTGGATCTTCCTTGTTCAGGAGAGGCTTCCTTGTCTTGCTGAGTTAGAGTATCTTCTTTCTTTCGTTTTTCTCCATGCTTAAGACTCTTCAGAATATTTGCATAACTCCTAGGCTTCTTTTCAGTTTTCTTCCCTCGGAGCTTGAAGTCTTCAGTGATCGCTTCTTTATCATAGCCTAACCCAATATTGACATGTGGTGATCTCCGGTAGCTGAGGATGTCATCTAGAATTAATGAACTCTTCTTAAACTTCAAATTTTTAGCAGTTGTCTTTTTCATTTCCTCTTTCAAATAAATGATCTTGAGCTCTTTTACTTGACTCATTTTATTTTATTCCAGTAGTTGAGCTTCTGCAGTTTTCTTGAGCTCTTCCAATTGACCCTTGAGCATAGTAACTTCTAGGGACTGCTTCATGTTTGTTGCAGCTGTTTTTTCTAATTCACCTTTTAAGAAATCAATCTCAACTTCTCTTTCTTGGCAGATCTCATCCTTCTCTTTTAGTTGACTAGTTACAATCTCCTTCATTCTTGTAGTTTCTTCAACTTGGTGTTTCAGATCAACAATAGTCTTTGTGGCCTTTTCATTCTCTTCATGTTTCTCTTGCTCGGATATTTCTAATAGTTTTTTATGCAGCACATTCTTTTCTTCGGAAAAATGTCTCTCCTTTATTGTCAATAGAAAAATGTATGTTGTGCTCTAGGAAACTACCCCAAACTACCCAAGGGAATGGAGGAGGCATTCTTTGTCCTTAACCTTTTTTTATTGTATGTAGTTGTACATACTTCCTTGGTTTACATTGGGAGGTGTTACACCTAAAATCTCGCCATCATCAGACATTTTTCAACTCAATGCAAAAACCCCTGAATTTTCCATGACTAGGAAGTCAAAATTGAGAAGTTACTGACCCCCTTACCATAGGGTCTAGTTGGGCTGATGTAGGTTGCTCCCTAGCGCCTTGTGACCAACTACGTCAGGCACAGTTGATCATCTAATAGATTGCGTCGTCGGCTCATGTTACCCTTGTACAGCATGCATCGGTGCAGGTTTTCCTAATGCAACTTGCATTGATGTCAGTTAATGTGGATAAAGAGCATCTTCGAGCGATTTCTCGAAGGTGTATGACTTGGATCTCTATCCCTATCTTGTCGGTGAGCTGGAATTCGGTTCCCTAACCCCTTGGGAGGATCCCTTAGTCCTCTCCCACTATCTCAACCTATTATATCCTCCTAGTCCTATATATATGAAGCTTATCGCCATTCCAAAGCGAGGAAGGCTATAGCATCCATATGCTGGTGGAATAAGCTTAGGAGATCATCATTCATCTCTCGGAGGCACCCATTTCTCCTTATAGGCATTGGCTTGGCTTGTTGGAGGAAGATTGCAACGTTAGGGCTTGGTTGTAATCCTCACTCTTCTATGTATTCCCACTTTTATACAGTAATACAAAACTCTTTCCATAAATGTCTTGTTGTTCATTGATATTTATAGTTTACTTCCTTAACCGTTTACTTAGATCAATTATTGTGTAGATGTGTTATTGCTACTTGTTTGTCTCGTGCATGTTCTAACAGTTCTTGCAGCTACGGATCTGACGACCGTGGATCTTGGAGTGACAAAAGGAGAAAGAGATCTACAGATCTAAAAGGTAAGATGTCGATATCACTTAATCTCTAATTTGATCTAGGAAGGTAGATTTGTATTCTGTCTGATTTTTTCTAGATTCGCATTGAACTAGGGAGATCATGCCTTAAGCCGCTTTCGGTAGATTGTCTGGTAATAAATTTGGCGACCATACTGGGGATACATACGTTGTTTTAATTTTTCGATTTGAATTCCATCCTTCTTTGATTTCTTTGTGAGCCATTTAATTTTCCTCCTAAGCCTTTTTCGCCATCATATCTCCTCTTTGAAGAGCATGTTGACTTTCTCTGAGTCTGTATGTATGATTATCAAACCTTTTAGTTGCTCATTCTTGGAGATAATTTCATCCTTGCATTGGGATTTTTCTCGATGCACCTGGGCAGTATATCCAGAGCGTCATACCCTCACGGGCACATTCTGCTCCCCTGCAACCTGCGCCTATGGCGCTTAGCTCATGTATGCATCCTGCGCTGCCAACGCAAACCACATACCTATAACCTATGCCGGGTGCTCTAAGCGGACCACAAGCTGTGCCGAGCAGTCAAGCCTAGTTCTTGGGACATCCCCTCTCCATTTTTTGAGTTTGGTTTGATTTGCAGACCTCTCTGTACTGCACTTTCCAGTCAGAGATCTTGTGATTTTGCATTGGTAGTGTTTGGATTTGTTTGGATTTGTTTGGATTGGTTTTGGGTTCCATTTTGAACAAGTTTGAGACTCGGTAGTGGTGGACACTTTATTCTCCCCCACCTTCATCCACTTGACCTTGCATTCCCTCCTCTCCTCACCTGATCTAGTCATTGCATTGGATCTGATCCCAGACCTCTTTTTGCACACATTATTTAGTTTTGTTTGCATCTGGTTGATTTGGAGTGTCTTGTGTGTTTTCAGTTTATTGGAGTCCTTGTCATTTTCTTGAGAATTTATGAGTGATTAGAGTGCTGCAAGTAGTCTCTTATTTTCAACCATTTATGTTTTAAAAGCATTATTATTATCAAGTGTTATCTTGGTCCATTCATTGGAAAATCAAAAAGTGCTTCATTTTTACAATTTTTCAAGCCCATTTGAGAATTGTTGTAAAAGTTGTTTCATGCATTGGAATTTATCATTCATTGGTCTTTTGGAAAGTTTGAAAAGAAGTTAATTGTTGGCGTTTTTCACGAATTATGAGCCATTTATTTTCTTGAAAAATCCAAGTAAAAATAATTTTTTGCAAAAAGCGATTCCATGTTTGAAGAAGTTATATTCATTTTTTGGTTTTCATGCTTTTAGGCTATCATAGTGAAAATTGAAGAGTTAGCATGCTCTACGTAGGAATTCTCCCTTTTCACCACTTAGTTTCATTCTAATTGAAAAGACGAAAGAAAATTCTTTGATTTGGATTTGATGTGTTGTTGATTTTCATGTTTCGCTTGAAAAAATGGAAAAGAGTACTTTCATTGTCATTTTTGGTAGATTTGGGATTTGTTGGAATTTGTTGTTTTGGCAAAACCACTTGAAAAAGATTTCTCCTTCCCGTACATAGATTTCATCAAAAGAAAAAGTGCATTTTTTCATGTAGTTAGGGCTTGCATTATGCTTACGTTTATGTACTCACCTCATGCATTCACCTAACCGTCCAGATAAAACTAACGGTAGAACTAGGGTAAAATTTGTAGTAACTTGTGTGTTAAGTTAGAGACATGTTCCGGCGTCGTAAGACGTGGCAACTATTGTTATTTTCCTGCACTACATTCCGGGGGTATTGTAGTTCTTCCACATACCAACCAGTATATCGAAGCTCTTTCATGTACCAACTGGTATATCCAAGGCTCTTTCACGTACCTTAGGGTATATCGAAAGGCACTTCACGAACTCGGTGTATATCGAAAGGTGTTTCACGTACTTGGTAGTATATCGCAAGGCTCTTGACATACGGTTGTGCATTAGACAGCACCACTATGGATTTGAGCTCCCACTTACCTTGAGTATATCGGGAGACACCCATAGGATTATTGAAACCAACTAAGCTAACCATTTGGCCGTCTTGGCAGAGCAATACACCGAGAACAGCACTCGGGGAGCTACTATGCACGTACTATCAAGGAGTCGGGTTATACGGTCAGGGGTACTTTCCTAATCCTCCCTGGTTAGTGCTCTGAAAAATTGGGTTGAGTATAACTGTTGGACCCTGGAATATATCGCAAGTTGCGAAGCCTTGACAATCCCATGAGGTTCCAGACTTTTGAATCCACACCTGTCACATAAGTTTGCTTGCGGCCTTAGTTTGTGTAGATTTTTCTGGACTGGTTTTCTTTTGTTTAGAATACACCTAGGAGAAACTCTGTTTCGGTCACTCTGGCTGACTTTCCTTGGAGAAGGTCCCGCAGAATTTTAAACTTACCACCCAAATATCCCCTTAACTAGGAGGTAATTTCGAGGGTAAGAATGGACCCACACATCACGGTCGTGTCACTTGAAGTAGAAAACCCTACTATCAACTTGGGAGCATAGATGTTTCCTCCAGACTCACCAATCTTCAACCCCTCAAGGGGAGAAGAGGCAGAACTTTCCACTTCACAAGACGTAACTCTCCCTCCCGCACTGTCGGGAGAGCCTGGATCTTTGGAATGGTTAAATTCCTCCTAGGACGACCCTGTATCAGCTGCATTTGGTCCAGCTACACCCTTTTGGGAAACATCTTTGGGTCAACAAGTAGCTCATTTTTCCATTTCACCACCTCCCAGTTGGGCTACTCCTGATGTACTTCTGGAACCCTTTCGTAACCGCCTAGATAGATTACGTTCCATGGGCGATGAATTTCGAAGACAGAGTCTTTTACAAAGGGCTTAATATCCGGAGTTACACGCATATCGACATATCTCGATTCGTTCTGTATCTTATGATTCATCGGAACCATCCATCCACAACATGACCACTTATGAACCTGGTCAACCCTCACTTCCTATCAATACACCCCTTAGACAGGGGACCAGTTCTATACCCCAAATGACTCAACCTGTTGAAGGAAAATTGTCCAACACTCCTCTTACTACTACGAGAACATTACCCACTCCTCCACCACCCCAAAACTTGCGGGGAGGATACTCTTTACCCCCTAATTTACTTACGAGTAATGCTAATCCCATAGTAGATAATCAACAACACATTTTGGGTCAACCATTGATTAGTGGTCTGCACGTTGTTATTGGGGGGAAACCCCGATCTCCTAACCATAATACTGGAGGAGGACTTCCTATCGGTCATTCCATTGGAACTTCCTTACCCACTGGAGTGCCCACCATGGGATTATCTCATGTTGGGGGACCATCCAATTCAACTCAACCACCATGGAGTCAAGCGTATCCAGGTTATCTTAACCATGTGTCGGGACAATTCAATCCCAGAAATGCACTCTACGGGATACCTTATCTCGGAAATCCATACTCTCTATGGGGGCACCAAATGTTTTTACAAAATGGACCCCCACCAACCGTCCCTCAAGTACCACCACCCCCTGTTTGGTCCCCCCTCCACCTCCCTCTGGAGGTGGCGGGACCCCATTCAATTCCAGCGGAGGTGAACCTCTACCTTATGATGGAGGCCTACCTCATTCTGGTAGAAATGGCCCACCCCACACTAGTGGCAAAGGCGGAGGCCCTACTCCTCCTGGCGAAGGGGGGGTACCTATACCTTCCAGTGGAGGTGGGGGACCACCTCCTCCCGATGGTGGAGGACCCCCACCTTATGGTGAAGGACCAACCTATTCTGGTGGAGGTGGTGGAGGACCACCTTATTATGGTGGAGGTGGCGGCGGTGGACCACACCCTTCCGGCAGCAGCGGTGGGGGAGGCCCCCACCTTTTCGATGGAGGCGATGGAGCAGCCCCCGCTCCTGACGGAGGTGGTGGAGGCCCCTACCCTTCCGATGGAGGCGGTGGTGCACCCCCACTCCCGGTGGAGGCAGTGGAGGACCACCTTATTACGGCAGTGGCAGCGGACCCCCACCTATTGGAGGAGGTCCACCCCCTCCCGGCGGTGGCGACGGACCCCCACCCTATGGTAAGGAACCACCTTTCTATGGTGGCAGACCTACATATGGTTCGGGTGGCACACCCCCCGACGGCCAGTTTCCTCCGAGAACACCCCACAACTAGTCGATGCAAGGTCCTACTAGTCCATACATGCCTTATCAGTACTATCAGTACTCGCAGCCACATCAACAGTTGCCACTTTTGGCTACCTTGGACCTACCTGACCTGTCTCGCCTGACGAATGACCACATCTTCCACGGATATAATTGGCCACTAATTTCGGTCAAGCTACCATCTGATATTCCCAAATTTGATGGAAAACCTAGTGAGGATCCAAAAAATCATGTAATGACATACCATTTATGGTGTTCATCCAACTCCTTAATGGACGACTCAATCCATCTTAAGTTATTCCAATGGAATCTCACCGGCCTAGTTGCCAAGTGGTAAATTGAATTACCACCGAACTCCTTTCCAGATTTATGTTCTCTTGCTATGTCTTTCTTGACCCATTTCCAGTTTCCCATTCTCTATGAGATTGGTACGAACTTATTGACCTCTCTTCGCCAGAATACCGTAACTCATATCTCAGACCATATCCATGAGTGGCGGCGAAGACGACGCCTTATTAAGGCTCACCTTCCAGACCAACTCTTAGATAACTGGTTCACAAATTCTCTTTTACCTGTCATAGCTCGAGACGTGGCCATGGGAGGGGCTGTGATCATCGAGGAACAGGCTATTTCCCGTGCCCATTACTTATACCTGGTCTATGCTTAATCCGGCACGTTGTATGAAATTGTTCCTGATGCACCCCTCCCTACGTATGACCCTGCAAAACCACCTAAGGGACATCAGGTCGACGGCATCATTGGTTCCCTTACCTCCCACCCTCCTACTCAAACTGGTGGACCATCGAACCCCCCAGGTTCTTCCACATCCCCACCATAGGCTGGAAATATCACCACCAAGTCATTCACTCCTGCCTCCACCAAAGAAGTGAATTCTGTTCAATTGGCTTCACCTCAAAAAACCTATCGTAAGAAGAAAAACAAAGTTGAACCCAAGAAATGTTCTAACCAGCGGGAGAAAAATATCACCCCTAAAGACACCAAATAGAAGAGGAAGTTGAATTATCCTTGTTTTTTGTGTGGTGGTGACCATTTCTCCAAGGAATGTCCCACCAAGACGAAGAACAGAAGTTTCTCAAGGGAAACCCTACCCCCACAGTTCTAAATGATCCCTTCCCTACTCAGAATCAACAACTAATTGCTCAAACCTCTCCTTCACACGGAAAGGCATCCTCTACCACGCATGTTCTCATGATGCATAGTGAGACGGTGAACTTGAACACACGATCGCGTTCATATGACTCAGTCTCGCCAGAGGAACCCGTTGGAAGTAATTCTGAAAAACCTTCCACTTCTATGCCCGATGTCACCGTACAACAGGCCTCCCTCACCATTGAGAAGCCTTCTTTAGAGTCAGTATTGCGTCCTCCCAAGAGCACGATTCAGAAAGCAGTTTTCAATCCCAATTCTTGGGTAGCTTAGAATTACAATATTGTAGAGGACTTGGTGCAAGCTCCTTGTGCCATGTCAACACTAGAGGTCTTGCAGAATTGTCCCAACCAATGCAAGACTCTTCTTGCTTCTATTCACGCAGTAGATCTAGATTCCTCGAACACAATCATGTTTCGACTTGAGTACTTTAAACCGAGGCTTTCCCACCAGCTGGCATTTCAAATTACTACGAACATTGTTGGCAATAAAATCCATCATACTGTACTAGACGAAGGGGGTTCTACCTCATTCATGTCACTGTCTTGTTGGAGAGCCATTAGTTCTCCAGAACTGAACCGTTCTCTCACCACCTTGAAAGCATTCGACGGTCGTGGCTTTCAACCCCATGGGCTATTACACGCCTTAGCATTTGAGTTGGGGGGTAAGACCGCAACCATTAACATGGAATTAGTCATAGCCCTTTAGATTATAATCTCTTACTTGTTCGTAATTGGTTTTACGCCATGACTGCGGTCACATCATCTATCTTCCACATAGTACAATTCCCCCACCAAGGATGAATTGTCACTGTCAACCAAATGAACTTCTATACACTTGACACCGCTACTCACCCTGGCGATAATGTCCCATTGCTTGGACAATCTTCGCATCTATATGAGAGCGTGGGGGTCGGCCTCATAAAATATTCATCTCTTATGGGCATCTTTCCAACCCCAAATCCCCCTAACCATGTTGCCACGGTGAACATGATCTCCTCTAGGATTCCATCTTTTCCCAACTCCAACGATCAATGGCTTGTACTCGATGAAGCATCTATGCACCTGATTGGAGACACCATGCCTCTTTCACCCGCTGAACTCACTTACGAGGCTATCCAGTCAGCACTCGAGGACCACTTGTTTGTGGCCTCCACATCCTATTCTCTACAGTGGACGTCATCTTTACCCGATCCTCTGCTCCAGAATTTTCATTATGAGGAGTCCATTATGGAAATAATGAGCGCGGATGGCCCTCTATGGGAATACCTCCACCATCGATCGTCTTTCCTTCCCCCTTTGGATTCTGTAGAGAATAGCATCACCACCATTTTTACACCGGATGTCTACCCTTGCCCCCAGTCCCCGATTCTCACATGTCATACAGATACTGAGGGCAACTTGGCCAACATCAAACCCACCATTCTGGTTGACATCTCGATTACCCCTGGTGTAGTGGAACATATTCGTTTAGGCCAGAAATGTTCCCCTTAAGAGATTACTAATTTCACAACCTTATTCAAGAAATTCCGAGATGTGTTTGCTTGGACCTACGGGGAAATGCCTAGGATAGACCCTGTTATTGTTTCGCACGAAATTAAAACCTATACCGACATTAAACCAGTCTGCCAAAAGTTACGACCGGTACACCCTCGAAAAACTGCAGCAATCAAAGCAGAAATTGAAAAGCTCTTGAAGGTTGGCTTTAACTACCATGTTCCATTAATAGAATGGGTCTCAAATGTCATCCATATAGCTAAAAAGCAGGGCACCATTCGAGTCTGCGTCAATTATCAGGATCTCAACAAGGCTTGTCCTAAGGACAATTACCTGACTCCCTTTATCAATCAAATCATTGACAATTGTGCTAGAAGTGTCATATTCTCATTCATGGATGGATTTATCGGTTACAACCAATTGAGATCCACCCCGCCTACCAACACAAGACTGCGTTCATCTTCCCTTGGGGTACGTTTGCGTATCATAAACTCCCTTTTCGTCTTAAAAATGTTGTTGCCACATTCCAGCGGGCCATGTCGTACGCTTTTCATGATGTGAAGGACTTTGTGGAACCCTATCTAGACGATCTCCCTACCCATTCGCAATAGCGTGAGTTCCACATTGATCCTCTAACAACTGTATTCCTCAGATGCAGACGGTATAACATCCTTCTGAACCCTCACAAGTGTATTTTTTGTGTCGATTCTGGATGCCTACTAGGTTTTATTGTTTTGAAATATGGGATCCGCATTGATCCCTTGAAGGTGGAAGCCATTGTCACTCTCCCACCTCCTACTGATGTTACTGAACTTCAAAGTTTGCAAGGGAAGGCAACTTATTTACGGTTTTTTGTCTGTAATTTCGCTCAGAAGACACAGGGTCATATGAGACTACTCAAGAAGGACGTCCTGTTCATATGGGATGATCAAGCGCAACAATCCTTCGATAGTCTTAAACATGCTATTACCCATTCCCATGTGCTCCAGCCGCCCAATTACTACTGAGATTACATCCTTTATCTCGCTACTTCTGCCACCACAATCGCCATGGTCTTGATGCAGTAGGACCATAACACCAAGGAACATGTGATATATTACCTAAGTAAGGGTCTTATTGACTCTAAAACTCATTACTCACATGTTGAGAAGCTTGCTCTCGTGGTATTCATTTCCATCCAAAAGTTTCATCATTACATACTGCTCCGCACCACCACCATTATCGTCGACTCGAACCCCATGTACCACGTTTTGACACGTCAAGTACTTGGGGGCAAGTATTCATGTTGGATTGTGATACTGCAGAAATTCGATCTCCTATTCGAGAAGGCCAAGTCCAAGAAGTCTCTGGTGTTTGTCGAGCTCATTTTTTATCTTCCCCGTGCTGATGCAAGATCTGAGTCCAATGATTCTCTTCCGAATGAGTCATTGTTCCTTCTCAGCATGCCTGACCCATGGTATGGAGATATTACCGTATATCTTCAGAACCAACAATTCAACCCCCAACTGTCTCGTGACGACCGTTGTCGCATACGCCACCATGCCAAGTATTACTTGATCATCAGTGATACCTTGTACCATCATGGTATTGATTTTGTTCTTCGACGTTGTCTGACACATGAAGAGGATGAACACGTCTTGAATGACTATCACACTAGGGCTTATGGCGGTCATCTCTCTGGGATGGCTACGGCCCAGAAGATACTATGCCTAGGATATTAGTGGCCATCCATCTTTAAATATTGCATCGAGGTCGTTAAAATTGTCCCCCATGCCAGCAATTTCAAACGAAAAAGCGCACCCACCCAGCCCCATTACACCTAGTTATTGCCATTGGCCCCTTTTCTAAATGGGGCATATATTTTATGCACTGTAAACCTACCTCGGCCGGGTGGCATGGTTACGTCATAGTAGCTGTGGATTACTTTACAAAATGGGCAGAGGCTATGCCTACGTACACTGACAACGGAAAAACTGACGTACTCTTCATGTTTAATCATGTTATCTCACGGTTCGGAGTTCCGCAAGCCATAGTCACTGACCATGGATCTGACTTCCAGAACTATATGGTTGAGGAATTGAGCACCAAATTGGGTTTTCGTCATGAAAAATCAACACCTTACTACCCAAATTCCAATGTACAAGTAGAGGCCATTAACAAGGTCTTGAAAACCATGATCCAATGCATGGTGGGTATGCATAAATCAAACTAGCACAACATGCTCTTTTCCACACTATGGGCTTATCGAACCTCGGTTAAGACTGCCACCCGGATTTACACATTTCCAATTAGTTTATGGATTGGAGGCAGTCCTACCTATAGAGTGCAAAATTCCATCTCTCAAACTTGTAGTTGAACTCCTTCCGAACACAACTGCCGAGGAAGAACGCTTACTCTACCTAGCGAAACTCGATGAGACCCGCCATGATGACACTCTTGCCAACAAGGCACATAAGAAACTCATCAAAGCACAATATGATAAGTCGGTAGAACCCCACATCTATAGCGAGGGTTATTTGGTCCTCACATACGACCAAAGGCACGATAAGTTGGGGGCAGGTAAGTTCGAGTCCATGTGGCACGGACCGTACATAGTGAAACGTGTTCTGGAGAAGGGAGCCTATGAACGAGAGAATTATGATGGGATATCTTTGGGTGAGCCCCGCAATGGGATTTACCTGAAGAGAAACTATGCCTGAGGTTTTCACGCATAGGTAAGTTGTATATACTGTACATGGTGTGTTTTTTTGTGTGGTGTGATGATTTGTTTTAGTGTGTTTAGATCTTGTTTTCGCTACTTATACCATTTTATGTATGCATGTTCAGATGGAAACTTGCTATGCATTCGCGGACGGTGCCAGTCGGCATACCCGTAACCTTGTTATGGAAGCCTGGGTACTTTATTCCCCAACTGGCGAGCTCATTAGCTCAGGAGGAAATTATCTGGGATACGCAACCAATAACGTCGCAAAGTACGAGGCGGTGATTGGAACCCTAACCGACACTCTTTCCTTGGGTATGAACCATGTTGTTGTCTAGCTGGATTCGCAACTAGTGGTTTCTCATCTTAATCGGATCTACGCTATCCGCGACCCCACTCTACTTCGTCTCTTTCGACGAGGTTGTCTTCTGGCTGCACAATCCATGCGACATGAATACAGTTGCAGACTCGATGGCCAACTTCATTTTGTATTGGTACATTGCACACACATAACATATTCATAAAAATATAAAAATAGACATAACATGTAAATTATCCATTGTATAAGCAAACATGAAAGACAAGATCTCATAAATCACCATTATAACACAAAATGTATAAAACCGCCGATAATGTATGTATATATATATATCAATCGATACAAAATGGTAGTGCTAATACAAAATCTGAAGCATACTAGCTTTTAGTAGGAGTCATCTCTAACCACATATGAAGCTAATAAGCTTTCAGTATATACATAAACATGAGTCTAATCCCTAGGCTACTCATGATAGCAGACTAGAACCCTCGCTACTTTTCGGAACAGCATGCCGAAATGTAAAGTCACCCCGATGGTGAGCTTCTGATAGCCCCAGGGTAGGTCATGTACACCTAGCTCTGGTATGTCCAATGTCAACCGATGGAGGTTCTCATGGACCTCCTCCATCTCCTCGATGGCATCATGCATCACAAGACCTATGACTGGCACCTCTCCTCTTCTCACAATGAGCGAGACTCCAACTGGTCGTGATGGACCCACATATGCACACAACATTAATGAATCATCAACACTACTCCAAAAAAATCATAAATGCATAAAATGAAAAAACATAATAGATGTTTTTCTTACCGATATCGCCCCATTGTGCTCCCTCAAGAAGCACCAGGTTGGGATCACCTTTGAAATATGTCCCACTGTATGGATAATCCTCTACCATGAGGAGTTGTCCCTCCATCCAAGTGAAGAATCATGAACCAAAGCCTATGATGGTACCCCCTCCACAATGGCAGACCATAACCTCTGACCACCTGGTCATGTGCGAATCCCATGCATCTCGGTCATCCAAGTCCACCTGCGGACACAGATGGGGAACCTGCTCCAATAGAAATGATATCACCACCAACCCATAGCCAAACTACTTCAACTCCCTACGCCGACATTTGGTCAACTGACTCTGGATGTTGGTGAGGAGTCCCTCACACTAGTTGAATACCAAAGGAGTCATGCACTCCTCTGTGTACATCAACTGCGATTTGCTCGCAAGGTGAGTAGATCAACTTCCCGTTACCCTCACTATGGTGAAGACCACGGTACGTAGAGCACGGTCTCGAATATCTTTGATGGGGATCTTCCCACCAATAGCCATAGTGCCTAGGGTACACCACTAGTCAATCATATCATCCATTGTACGATCACCTCCTTGTGATCCGGTAAGATATACAGGCTCTCCCCGCTGGGACAAACTTGTCAAGAAGTAGATGTCCTTGACATTTATGCTCAGTGTATGCACTCTGATCACAAAGTGCTGCTGTATCAGATCCCAACATTGGATCATGTGTGATAGCAGCGGAACTTGGGCCCTCATGCCTGACACTCTCAAGTATTTGAGAAACCCACAATGTCTCAATGTAGCAATGAATTGAGGGCCATTCTCAGCTTGAGCATCATCAACCTTGTGCTCTCGTTCTCACACTCGAGAACCATTTTTGTCACCGTGAACCTGTCAAAAAGGGAAAGTAAACACCATTAGAACTCTTTGCAATCATCAAAATATTTTCATTTGGGTTGGGCGTTGAGTTTCATTTGGGAGTTTGTGTTGGTTCAAGACATCATTGCTGACAGGGTGTCATTGGTGCAAAAGGATCTTACAGGTTTTGCGCCGGCACATGGACGGCACAGTTCCCATATGGAGGGATTGCGTCGACCCATGGGCGCAAATCCCCCACCAAAACTACTCAAAATGCTCCCGTATGGAGGGATCGCGTCGACCCGTGGGCGCAAATCCCCCACCAAAACTACTCAAAACCCTAAAAATTAAGCAAAAACATAAATGTAATCCATTGAAAGTTGCATAGCTAAGTTTAGGCTTACCTGTCTCTGACGGCACGCGAAATAGTGTACTGTAGCTCCCGAAATAAGCAAACGAAATTTGGCTCCAAATGGCACTTCACACTCTCCAAACTTGGTAAAAACCAACTGTAATTCTTTTTCACTATTTTGCCCATTTTATAACTATAAAGGGAATATTCCTTTTTTAATTTGATGGTTTAGTGGGTTATTTACTATAGTTTGAGCTATTTTCTGCATGTAAACACTTAGTTAACTGTTTTGACCTAGTATTTGAGCTGCAGGTCAAGTTAGGTGCCTAATTAATGTCATTTTTCATCATGGTGGTCATCTCACGAGTATTATCAGGTATGAAGAACTCATCGAGCGTTTTTATGCCATTATTTCACTCATTAAATTCAAATTATTAATGACGCCAAGCTAACTCTTTGTTCTTTCTCGTGCTCGTGAAACAATGAGAATAAGTCATCGAGTTATAATTTATCACTTTTTCGGGCTCGTTAAACTCCTACGAAAAAGGAACACCCACTGAGTCTTTCTTTAAGCTCTTTTCAGGCTCTCAAAATACGAAAAGATCGCCAAGCGAACTTGTCACGTTCATGCTTGTTAAAGTATTTGAACAGTCGTCTTTTTGATGATAGTTTACTCCTTTTTTCAGATCAGGAAGCACTATTTACGAAAAAGGTGCGCTCCATTCAATCATGGATAGAAGAGTTCTTTCTTGCATCGTTTTACCTTTTTTTGGGCAAGGGAGACTAACTCTACAAATAAAGGACATTTGGAGTTTTCTTTAGTCCCTTTCATACTCTCTAAACATGAAACGGCGCCGAGCTTACCTTCTATGGACTCGTTAAAATTCAACATTGAAGGGTCTGTCATGGGATGAACCCCTCATTTCCCAGGTTCAAAAAATATTTGGGATTGGACTCATCTATGAGATGAGCTATACTGAGCATCTGTTTATCCTCCTCAAGCTTGTTAAAAACAAGTGAGCCACTCATCAGTCATGATGGGGAAAAAGGAATTTTTTTTGTGTTACACTTTAACCTATGGCAGTACTTAGTCTTTCTTGAGCATGGCACTCATTTGCATTTGCATTCACTACTTCTCCTCGATTCTTGTTACTCCTTTGGGTCATCCAAAGAATGCTTCCACCATCAGGTGCATTAGGAGTTGGTCCCATTCTCGTCATGTCAATACTGCCAAGTCATGCCATGCCCATGTTCAAGATACATTCACCGCTCATCATTTTGTAGTCAATACACCTTCCATCATGTCGGTCTACTATGAGTCAGTCTTGCTTGTTACTGTACCATCCGATCTACTCCAAACATCTATTATCGAGTTTCGTGTCAATGATGAGGGATTCATCATAGCCCTCCTTCGACGAATTCATCCTTGTCGACTTCAAGACATCATCCGAGGTCTGAATCTAGGAACCAATCGAGTACCTTGGGCTTGCATGCCTCAATGGTAGGTTACCTCGCTTTCGACATGATTTTACATCATTGAATCTTGATTGAAATATTTCGTCAAGCGTTCGACTTCAACTCATTCATTCGTGTTTGATGATATGTACTATGATACCTTGGAGATCATTGACATTAATGGTAATTTCCCTCGTGCTTGTTAACGGTATACATCAATGACCGGTAATCAAGTGGTTTTTACCATGTTCGACGTCAAGACATTTGTAATCACATGGATATATTCGTATCATTGCGGGTTCGGCTTGAAGACCCTAGGGAGTCATGTTTTACCCAGGTTGCGATGGAGATTGTTTGAGTTATATTACACGGATCCACTTTGTATTGGTCGTGGTTGTGTTATCCTCTCATCATGGATCTACGATTGTGTCTTATAGCCATGATTGTGTTCAGTCGGTCTTTACTACCATGGATCTGCATTGTATTGATCGGTAGCCATGCTGTGAGTCATACAAGACTGTGTTCTCGGAGTTACTTGTACTACAGCCGCATCTTCCCTCCGAAAAGTCCTTTCCATCCTTCTATCAAAGCATTTCACCTGTCTAGTTTCTATCAGCTTCATGCTTTGGGGGGGATTATGTTACACCTAAAATCTCGCCATCATGAGACATTTTTCAACTCAGTGCAAAATCCCCTGATGTTTCCATGACTAGGAATTCAAACTTGAGAAGTTACTGACCCCCTTACCATAAGGTCTAGTTGGGCCGGCGCAGGTTGCTCCCTAGCGACTTGCGCCCAACTAGGTCAGGCGCAGTTGATCACCTGATAGATTGTGTCGTTGGCTCATGTCACCCTTGTACAGCATGCGTCGGTGTAGGTTGTCCTAATGCAACTTGTGTCAATGTTAGTTAATGTGGATAAAGGGCATATTCAAGCGATTTATCGAAGGTTTATGACTTGGATATCTATCCCTATCTTGTAGGTGAGTTGGCCTTCGGTTCCCTAACCCCTTGGTAGGATCCCTTAGTCCTCTCCCACTATTTCTCAACCTATTATATCCTCCTAGTCCTATATATATGAATCTTCTCTCCATTCCAAAGGGAGGAAGGCCATAGCATCCATATGCTGGTGGAATAAGCTTAGGAGATCATCATTCATCTCTTGGAGGCACCCATTTCTCCTTAGAGGCATTGGCTTGGCTTGTTGGAGGAATATTACAATGTTAGGGCTTGGATGTAATCGCCACTCTTCTATGTATTCCCACTTTTATATAGTAATACAAAACTCTTTCCATAAATGTCTTGTTGTTCATTGATATTTATAGTTTACTTCCTTAACCGCTTACTTAGATCAATTATTGTGTAGATGTGTTATTACTGCTTGTTTGTCTCTTGCATGTTCTAATAGTTCTTGGAGCTACGGATCTGACGATCGTGGAGCCTAGAGTGACAAAAGGAGAAAGAGATCTACAGATCTTAAAGGTAAGATGTCTACATCACTTAATCTCTAATTTGATCTAGGAAGGTAGATTTGTATTATGTCTGATTTGTTCTAGATTCGCATTGAACTAGGGAGATCATGCCTTAAGTCCGCTTTCGGTAGATTTTACGGTAACAGGAGGATTGCAATGGGTTTGGAATGGATTTGCCTTTGTCACCATATATTCCTTAAGTTCAGTTTAAATTTGCTCATGGGATTTATACCACCTTTTAGTTGTTCCCTTGGATTCCTCCTTTGTATTACTTCATTGGACATTCCTTTATGTGGATTCCCAAGGATCATCAAGGGAATTCTCATTATTAGTGATATGTACCAAGTCCCCACGTGAAAAGCAAAAGAGCTTGTTTTTGAATTCTCACTTTGAAAAATACAAGCATGACAACAAAATTCACAAACTTTTATGTGTCTCTTTCCAAATAAAGTCATTATGCAAAGCATTCCAGTACAAAGGGAACTTCTAGAATCAAACAAGGACAGAAACTTGATTCTTGAATTAGAATTTGTTCTTGACCACCACAGTCATCATATTAGGATCAAACCCATCACTGAATACCTCATCAAGTAGAAGCAAAGTCCTTTGGAAGAAGCCACATTGGAAGATGATCAATTCATGCAACAACAACCTTGTTTAAGATACCCAAAGAAACCATCCTCTAATATAAAAATTGCTTCTTTTATCTTCATATTTCCAGGATCTTGCAAATCATTCCATTGATATCTTATAGCTATTTGTGTAGTTGAATGTGGAATGCTAAATTAAGAAAAAATGCAGTGGAGCAGTGTTGACACAACTATTCCCGACAGGGGTTCACACTGTCGTCAACAAACACCAACAACCCCTTATATACCGTCCCGGAAAGGAGTTACCCTTCCCAGCAACGCCTGCGAAGCAGGCAAGTTCTCACCTGAGTTGGATAAGGGTGCTGCAGGAACCAAGTTTCTGCAGTTGTGAAGAGGATATGTGCACATTAACCAGAGATTACAATATTCACAGCAGTTTATTAACCAATCATTCACATGTTACATATATTCGGAGCATAAACAACATATTCACACTTAAATCAATAACAACACTTATTCGCATTAATCAACAAAAAGCATTCACATAACCCATCATTCATCATCACATTATTGCATAACAATAGAGTTCATAACCGAACATCTTCATTCATTCATGAACACCTACGGAACAAACCTCACAGAAACAGTCAAGTCATACTATCGCGGATACAACCGAACCCAAAAGATAGAATTAATCTCCAAAACTTTGATGCCCTTAGGCTTACAATCTTGCTTTATTTATATGTTGTTCTTCTATTACAAAATGGTCCACATGACCGACTCGACTAATCTAACAACTCTTATGCTTCCGCAAAAAGTGGCGAAAGGTCCTTTTTCTGCAAAATGACCCTTTCACACCTGTTGGCTTCCACGCTTCCAGCAGATCTATCCCGTGCCAACAAGCCCCCAACAAAAACTTGTGGCTCGTCTCGAGCCACCTTAGCTGGACACTGCTAGTTTGTTGTACTGCTGTTGAAAGTCATCATAGGCAGTCCACATCTGGTTGACTAGTTCTTTTACTGATGCGCAGAGTTGTGTACTTTTTGTTACCTGCTGCTCCGTTGGGTGGTCACATACCTTTTGTTGTACCTCCTGTAACTACTCTTATACCTGTCTCATTTTTGGAACTATTCTTGTGATGAGGGCTTCAGCCTTTGCTTGAAGGTCATTCAAGTGTGTCGCTCGGCGTTGCTTCCTTTCGTCGACTTTTTCTACTCGTTGCTTCATACTCTGTAGTTCTACGGTCTTTGTCATCCATATCATTATGGGCATTGTATTAAATGATCCCTTAAACGTTTCCAATTATTCTTCGGCTTCACAAAGTGTTCTCTTTAGTGTGGGTAGCTACTCATCATCAACCAACCTATCCCACAATTTTGTAAGGCTTACTGCCACTTGTTGTGTTGCCTGCTCCATTTCTTGAATCTCTGCCATTGCTTCCTCTATTTCCATCTGTCAACTCTGAACTTGTGCGGGTGGAGTACTGGGTGTGACTCGGGTCTGAAGCTCTGCATTTTCCTTTCTGAGCTCGGTGACTGTGACTCCTATCATCACAGCCTGGGATTCCGGGGCAACGTCCGGATCTATCTCTACCTTCGCGCATGCATGGGCAAGTGCTCGCTCTAACCGCGTCCTTTCTTCAACAATCTATTCCTTCGTAGTGAAAGCGATAGCCTGCTCCTGGATAACCTTTTCTTTCTCTGCCAAGTTTTCTTCTAATCGAGCCTTCTCTTCAATAGCGTGTACTTTCGTTGCTGGTGTTGCGGCATGTTTGACCTGAAGGTGCTCTACTTTTACCTAGGTGTGTTGTAGTTGCTTCATGTATTCGACCATTTTGTTGTTCATTGTAGCCTTGCGGTCATGGATCTCTGCGCTTGTTGTCGCTTGGACTCGGTGTAGTGTCAAAATTGGGAACAAGTTGAAATCAACCATGTCCAAATCAGCCTTCCGAATCACAATGTCCAAGGTATCATCTCCTGTCAGGAAGGCATGGGTTTCGACCTGGATGATGCGTTGCTGGATGGCCATGTCTACCTAGACTCTGGGGTTCGGCAGGTTTTGCTTGATGTCTCCATGTGGTACCTTGATGTTGATTATTGTATTTTCCACTGTGTTTAACAATTCCCCTATGTACTGGAAATTTTCCACGGAATGTTGTGTAACCTTCTGGCGGTAACGTTCTACGATCTGTGTGATACTATCCAACAAACTGTCGGCCTGCTGTGCAGTGAGCCCAACCTGTGTACTACCGCCGTCATGGTCCATTCTGTTCTTTGCCCTTCGTTCTTCCTGTTGGAGGTCAAGTTTTGAATCTATTGGGGTGTTGACCGTTGAGGCCCCGTCGTGACCAAATTCTACCATCTGGTCCTTCGCATCTGTCTCCTGTTCGGCATCCTCCTTTTGGTTGGTTGAAGCTTCATATTTCTTGGCTGGGTCTTGTCGTCCTGCTTCCTGGGCCTGTGCAATGTCCTTCGGATGGGCAGGAACCTTCCATGCCTCTGGCCAGTTGGCGATTATATTGTCAAGCTTGGCTTCAGTGAGCTTGTATTGTGTTCTCACCCATTGTTTGGTTGGATCTGCGTGGGCCCGAAGATAAATCATGTGTGTTTCGACAGATAGCAGGGCGATGGTTTGATACTTCGTTGCAACTTGCAATGTGATTTGCAGTATCATCGGTGCATCCATCTGCATCCTCTCTAGCCAAATATAAAACTGGATAACATTTTCCTACTGTCACTCCTTGTTAGTGGTCTCCCATAAGTTCTGGTACCTCGCACCATTGCACACCCGCGGTTCCGTGAGGTCTACCCCTTGGTAGTCGTCTAGTTCCCTCCATGCTTTTAAGGCAATGAGGAGGAGTAACCATGAGTATGTGAATGGTCGTCCGTGTTCCTGGGAATCATATGCATCCTCGGTTAATTCATGTAGCAGGAGTTGATCCTAGTTCATTTGTTCTCCTGTAGCACATCGTTCTGCCGCTGTAAGGACCCCTGAGTTACATTGCAGCGGTTGGTTTTTCCTTGTTACTTTGACTGCGAGTATCTTTGCTGTGAATCGGACTGCTTGGTTGTTAATTGTGTAGATCGGTAACCTTGGGAATCCTTCTCCACTCCGTACTTTATGGCCAACTATTCGGCCCCTTTCTTGTCATTATCCTTACCCTAGAAAAACTATGACAGGTCGACTCCCTCTTGAGGTAGGCCGGTGACTCTAGCAATGAGGTCGACTGTAACTGGGATTATTTCATGTAGCCACAGGGATCTGTCATGGAAGCACGCGAGGAGTTGTTTAACACGTGCATTGACCTGTGCCAGGCGCCCAAAATGTGGTAGGAGGGTGATGCCAAGCAGCCCTAATCGTGCCAATCCCAGCGCCCATTCCTTTGGTTCCTTTGTAGTTAGCCCTCCTGCGTGGGGAACATCTTCATATGCTTCCGCATATTCCTTAAACTTGGCCAGGTCAGGGTCAGTGTATTGTAACCTCTTTAACTTGGTGGTAATGTCCTCAATTTCAGACACTCCTGGGGGTACGGGTGCGACTGCGATGGCATATTTTTCATTCTTGTTGATCCACAGCATGGGTGCCCCAGTCCGACAGGGTGGAACGTACTCTAAAAGCATGGGACCACCATATCCCTCCTGCATAGCTTCAGCGGCTGAGGGCCCTGCAACACCATTTGTCTTCCTGGTGGATACCCGGGTGACCTTCTTTTTCTCTCGACCAGAGTCGGGAGGTCTCGTCGCACCCCATTTTTTCTTATGAGGGATTGAAGACATGATTTATGGATGTTCCTATAGAATCAGGGTGGGTAATGGTCTTTCACTGCTCCCACTCGAAATGCAAATGACCATCCACCAATTCAGCTGAACCTTTCCTAAGACACAATGTATGGGTCGATGCTCCTACCTCCGTTTTATGGGGGAAGGTGCTCTATCTGTCCAATCATGGGTAATAAATGTTGAATCAGACACCAATTACCCAAATACATCACATGCGTCGGCATTAACTTAACCGATTTTTTGTTTTTGCCGCTAATTACTATGACTAATAGCGCATTTATTGTTGAAGCGAATGCTGCCATCCTACTACGGTGATTTTTTTTTTACATCAGCACGACGAGTACTGCTGTGTCGATACGTCAACGTATCATTGGCTTTTCTACTGTGGATGTCCTTTGCAGGTTTCATTGGGTCACTTTTGTGTACTTCTCAGTTTTATTTGTCAGTAGTTCTGTTGTGATCCGTCTGATTATCGCGGCTGGTTTTTGCTCATGTGGTTGCTGCTGGATTCGCTTCGACCTAGTTTTCAGGGAGGTTGTTATGTTACTTGATCCATTGGAATCTTCCTTCGCTTATGAGGATTTTGTCGAAAACAAATCCTGAAACTCATGCAGTAGGAAAGTTATTTCTACAATGATCGACTCATCCCAGTCGTCACCAATGTTCGCAAATTCTGGATTTTCCTCTGATCCAATATTTACCTCCCTAGTCTCTAAGGGTTGTTGATATCTGTCAGATAGTATTTATGGTGTCGCATTGTTGTGATTTTCTTCGAGGTCTAGTGCACATGTAGTCCTGAGGTCATTATCATCGATAGATTCTAAATTGATGTTATAGTCTTCCCTCATTATTTTCGGGGCAATCGGTTCTGTTTCAACTATCTGTGGTTCCGCCAATTTTCCATACTCCTCTACGGCTACCCTTCGCAGGGATTGTGTTATCCATGCACATCTTTGAAAGGACACTTCATGCATCCGGTTCTGCCAATTCTCGAGGGCCTCATCTGAGTCAGAGCATGCTGAACTAGTGTTGTGCCATTCTAATTCTCCATCCATGGTGGGTTTAGCATACTCCTCCGAGATGTTGTATAAATTGTCTCCTTCTGTAAACTCATCTCTGGTTGACTCCGTATAGCATTGTCCTTCCGTGGGATCCAGTGATGCGATGACTCTCATTTCCTGATTTTAGAATGACATTATCCTTTTCTTGAAATTGATAATTGCTTAATTCTCCATAGCCCAATCTATCCCCAGCAGTACCAAATAGGGACTGGTGTTATCCACAATATCAATGATGTCGAACTCCGCATACGTCCTGAGTCCTTCAATTTCGACCGGAAGTTAACATACCCATCCTAGCGGTGTCACCTTGCTTTGGTTCACCAGTTGCAGCTGTACTGGTGACCAAGTCATCTGTGGCTTCCCCATCATCTCCCATGTTTGTTTTGTCAGGATATACACATCCGATCCCAAGTCCAGGATGATGGAGTTGACATCAATTTCTCCGATCTGTGCCGACATCCGCATCTCCCTGCCTCTCTTTCTTTTGTGTATGCGGTTAACTCTTTGTTCCAGTCGTGCACCTCCTCGTCGTCGCAGTATACTAGTTATTTCCTCCAATGCGTCGGGGTCTTTGGCCAAGTCCAAGAAAATTTCTAAGAAGGCTTCCAGTTTGTTTTCCTTCCTTCGCGTCTTTGTTGAATCAAACATCGGTGGCATATCATAGATTTCTTCTTCGATAGGTAGTTGTCTCCGATTCCTTATTGCTTCTTGAGCTTTTAAAAAGACATATTTTTTTGCATTGACATCAAAGGTGACCTTCTTCCACTGTGTTTGTGTCGGTGTAACATTGGGGTGCGACCTGTCGTCGCCCCTCCTCTTGTTACTATGCCAACCGTCGCATGGCTACTTCTGGCTTTCGTTGATATCCTCTACACGGCTGATGGTGCATTCTGATTGTTCTGGTTCTGGGGTGGATGCTTTTTTTCCCATTTCGCAATGAGCTGGGGGCAATCCTCTACACTATGATCTATAGCACTGCAGTAAGTGCACTGTGGTATTGGATTCGGAAATTCTCTCTGATAATGCCCCTGCTGGCCACAATTATAACAGCTAATTGGACCTCTTCCGCGTCTAGCAACTCCTCCACGTACCATACCTCGTCCACCGCGGTATTCTCCCCCAAAACCTCTGCATGGTGGCCCATATTGTTGATACTATGATTGCCCGTACTGTGGCTGTTGGTATTGTTGTTGCCCATACTGTGGCTAGCCATACGGCGATGGTGGATACTACGGGTATCCGTATTGCCCCTAGTCGTATTGTTGCAGCTGACTATAATGCGATTGCTGGTGTGCCACTGGTGGTTCTTCTCCCTTCATGAAATACATGTCATCTGTCCGCTCTTGCAGTAAATCATATGCCCTATAGTCTTTCTCATCATGGCCAATCAATCGAAAAAACTTGCAGTATAAGTTTGCTGGCTTCAATACCATCTTTTGCAAATATATGCACTCCTTCGGTCGATTCCCTCTGGTCTGACAGACAGTACATGTTCGGATATCCACATCATCATTTTCAGTACCTTGCATGCAATTAGGGTTTGCATGCATTTTGCATGCAGCCTAGTCACCATGTGATGCCTCCAGCACCTTACCCACCTTATTATAGCACCCGGGAGCCACTTACTTCAGAGTTTTAGCCCTCGTAGTCAGGAAGGCACCCACTTCTCACCTACTGCCAGAGAAGGGTGCACTTCTTCACCTACCACCTCAGTTTACACTCAGTTAGCTTCGATTCTCCCTGATTTGAGGCTAGTTTCACTCCCGACTGACTGTTCCACTCCGTTGGACCTCCAGATTGACTAGATGACTTGTTCTGACTTCAGTTAAGCCTCCCATGCACCCTCCACAGAGCCTCCTTCCCTATATAAGTGCTACACACTTTAGTTACACTTGTTACACTCAGTTAGACTCAAATTGACACCTGGATGACTGGTTCTTGTGCATTGATGACCACCACTAATTAATGATAAGGACTCCTAGTTGGAGTCATGCTACACCATTCAGTAATTCGAATGACCTTCTTAGTCAATTTGAATTGCTCAGTCATTGCTACTATATTGTATTGTAATTATTCACCCTCATTGGGATATTGAGCACTGATGCATGATTTGCACAGTTTTACACCATTTTTCTGAGTTTCATCTATTGTGATTGATTTACTTGTTCATTAGATCTGCTGTGACTAATTTTACATGGTATCAAAGCCATTGCAGGGACAAGATCTCTTTTCTACAGGTGTTTCTACAAGAGGATTTGAGTGAATTTGCTCAAAATTACAAAAAGTTTGGCATGAAAGATCTCAAGGGAATTCGCTCCTGTGCATTCAAAGCTTAAAAATACTTCCAATACCACTCCAGAAGCATGAGTTTCCACATAAATCCTGGATTTGATACATTGGACCCATTCAACATTGATTGATCTCCAATCTCAGGTGTGATGCAACTCTAAAAGGGTGGATTTTTCAACCTTACAGTGATTGTTTCATTGTGATTTGCAGGTTATTGTCTCCATTAATTGCATTCGCTACTCTACTTTTGCAAGCCTTTCTACATCAAAGTGCACTCGCTCCTAGCAATGGAATACTCTTCTTCAAATCCTATCCTCACCCCTTTCAATTATTTTTATTGGAAAGAAGATATGGAGATCATGTTACGTTCAAAAGGATATTATAGAGTCACCCTTGGTCTTGAATTGGAGCCAAGCACATTGTCAGAAAGAACCAAACACTACAACAAGCTTGATGAAGCTTATGGTCTTATTTGTCTCTCCATCTCCAAATATCTTCACTTCCATCTCAGCGGATTGAAGACTCCAAAATCTATATGGGAGCAACTTGAAACATTATTTGGCAAGCAGGACGAGCTTAGGGATTTTCAATTAGAGAATGAATTGATTGCTCTTAGTCCTGAGAATTTCGAGACCATCAACGAGTTTTTCACAAAATTCAAGCACTTGAAATTGCAGTTGAAGAACAGTGGAGTTATCAAAGAGGATAAGCAATTGATCCTCTCTATTCTCATCAAGCTTGGTAAAGACTATTCGGTATTTGTCTCTACTTTCAATTCCGGTCGGCTAACTACCCCGAATTGGAAGATGCCTACCTTGAATGCCTTCATTGATTCCGTCACAAAAGAGCATGATAAGTTGATTCAAATGGGGTCCATAAGCTCCAAATATTCATCCCTATATGTTCAAGGGCCCAAGATTTCGAATGGTAAAGGAAATCAAAAGAAGGAGAATCCCAAATTCGAACCTCACAAGCAAAGAGAGAAAGGCAAACAGACGGATGCACCATCCAGTTCGAAGTTCAAGAAAAAGGGCAAAGAAGGCAACCAAAAATCTAAATGTACTTATTGCAACCATGGCTTTCATCCCGAAAGTTCATGTATGAAGAAGACTATAGATCAAATGGCCCTCCTTTTGGAAAAGAACAACATAACTCTTCCTGACGGTGCAAGGAAGAAGGATAGGAATGATGATCATGAAAAAGGACAAGCACTCATGGCAACTGTTTCGAAGCCCACTACTCTCTTGATAGATTCGGGTGCATCGAATCATATGGCTGCAAATATTGATTCTTTTTCTTCATTCAATCCAAACAGATTTATCCCCATCCATTTGGGAGATGACTCAAAAATTTCTTCAAAGGGCAAAGGTACAATCCATATTGATCATGGAAGCTTTCAGAATGTTCTCTATGTGCCTTCCTTGGCTTCAAATCTTCTTTCTGTGTATCAAATGACACACACTGGTGAACCGAAGCAAGTTACATTCAGCCCTAATACAGTTGAAATTTCTGATATCAAAAGTGGAAGACTTGTTGCAGTCGGAAAGGTGAACCACACTTCAAAATGCTATGAGTTTTCACACTTTATTCTGCTTGCAAAGCCCACTGCTCTTCGCACACATGGTAATGAGGTTAGTAGGCTTTGGCATGAAATATTTGGACATCTTAATTATAACTATTTTCTACTATTATCAAACAAATCCATGGTATATGGTCTTCCACAACTCCGTTCCTCGAAAGGAATATGCACTGGTTGCATTATTGGGAAGCACCCCGAGCACAGGTTCGACCACGGAAAAGCTAGCAGAGCTTCTACAGTTTTGGGGTTGATACATTCCTATATCAGTGGTCCTCTACCCCATACGTCATTAAATGTGTCAAGGTATGTTTTGACATTTATTGATGATTTTTCCCGCTTTACATGGGTATTTTTTCTCAAAAACAAGTTAGAAGTGCTTGGAAAATTCAAGGATTTTAAGGCTTATGTTGAGACCGGAACTGAGAGAAAGATCAAAGCTCTTAGATCTGATAATGGTGGAGAATATATAATGTCCAAGTTGCTACAACTTTGTTCCCAAAGCGGAATTCAGATCCAACATACAGTTCCCTACACACCCCAGCAGAACGGTGTAGCGGAAAGGAAAAATCGGTCACTGAAAGAGATGGCTACATGCATGATTGAATCAAAAGGTTTGGCTGCAAATATTTGGGTTGAAGCAATCAATGTTGCTGCATACATATAGAACCATGTTCCACATTCATCCGTGAAAGGTATAACTCCTTTCGAAGCATTCTTTGGTCACAAACCGGATGTGTCAAATTTGAGAGTTTTTGGCTCTACTGCATGGGCTAGAATTACTTCCAAGAAGAGACGAGCTTTGGATCCACAAAGTAGCGAGTGCATACTGACAGGATATGGGTAAGAATCAAAAGCATATAAACTCATGGATATCAGATCCAAAATTATATTCATAGAGTGAAGTGTGCAATTTGAAGAACCGCTTCAAGAATTGCAACTAGTCGAGGAACAAACTGTCGTTTCACCACCTTCACCAGAAGAAGATTCGAGCAACGATAATGAAGGTATGAGTTCTGATATTTCTGATATTTCAGTATCACATGATGATCATGACATATCAGGTTCGGAATCTGACCATTATGATCCTCCTCAGTAACCAAAGTGGGCCCAAATCACTCTTTAATCTGCTGGTTCGAACCTTGGAAATCCTGCTGATCCAAGACGAACAAGAGGAGAATTTCAAAGAGCAAGTATGGCTCTTTCTATTTTTGATCCATTACTTCCTGAGATTTTTTATTTGATGACTAGTTCAGATCTCCAAACATACTATCATGCCCACCGATATCCGAGATGACAAAGTGCCATGGATGAAGAGTACAGTTCTCTTCAAAAGAACAATACATGGGAGCTAGTTTCTCTTCCACCTGGAAGAAAATTAGTGAAGTGTAAATGGGTCTACCACACGAAAGTTGCTGCTAATGGAACTATCAGCAAATACAAAGCAAGTTTGGTGGCAAAATTTTTCTCCCAAGTCCAAGGAGTGGACTACACTGAGACCTTTGCACCGGTTGCAAAGATGGATTCCATCTGCCATGTTTTGGCAATTTCCACATCCAAGCACTGGGAAGTGCACCACATGGATGTGAAGATTGATTTTCTACATGGAGATCTTGCTGAAGAGGTATATATGCAGCAGCCAGAAGGCTACAGATCAGATCCATCATTAGTTTGCAAATTGAAGAAATCTTTGTATGGGTTAAAACAGGCCCCAAGAGCTTGGTATGCAAAGATGGACTCCTTCCTTCTTTCTCAGAATTTCCAAAGATGCAAATCTGATCTGAATGTGTATCTTAAGCGAGTTAAAGGCAATATGTTGGTTATTTTAATTTATGTTGATGATCTTCTCATTACTGGTATCACTCTTACTTTAATAAACAAGTTAAAAACTGCCTTAAATCTAGCTTTTGACATGAGCGATTTGGGCTTGCTGAGTCTCTTTTTGGGCTTGGAGATAGCTCAAAATTTTGATGGGATCACTATATCTCAGCAAAAATATGCTTCCGACCTGTTATTGAAGTTTAATATGGCTGAATGTAAGGAACCCCCATTCCCATTCCTCTCAAGAATCAGTCTTGAGGAGGGAAATTCTACACCGCTTGCAGATTGCAGTATGTATCGACAATTGATTGGTTCACTACTTTATTTGACACACTCAAGGCCTGATATTTCATATGCCGTGAGTGTCATGTCAAGGTATATGCAGCAGCCCCATGAGCTTCATTGGAGAGCAGCCAAGCGGATCTTGCAGTATGTGCAAGGTACGAAACATTTTGGCATACATTATGCTGCAGATTCTGAGCTTGATTTCATTCGTTTTACTGATTCAGATTGGGGAGGTGATAGTATTGATCGAAAGTCCACTTCCAGTTATGTTTTCATGATTGGTCATGGCCCTATTTTCTGGTCTAGCAAAAAGCAGGAATCCATTTCACTTTCTTCAGCAGAGGCAGAGTATCGAGGGGCAGTCAATGCCTGCATTCAAGTAGTTTGGTTGCAGGGTATTCTTTCCGAGTTTGGTTTTGGTGGCACTACTTCAACTATCCTCTTTTGTAATAATCAAAGTGCTATCAAGATCTCCACAGATCCAGTTCAGCAGCAGAGGACCAAACACATTGAGATTCATATGCATTACATTCGACAGTTGGTGCAATATTGCCCTACTAATGAGCAAATTGTAGACATCTTCACCAAGAGCTTCACTGAGAAGAAGTTCTCTTACCTTCGTTCACTATTGGGAGTGAGTTCCATCATGGTGGAGACAGATTGATCCATTATTATGTTTTAGCTTGAGGGGGGGCTTTCTTCCCACTCGGTTTTCCCTCTTTCCTCACTTAGCTTATTTTCAGCATTTCTTTTGGATTATTGTATCGGGGTGACCTTTGGTCTTAGTTACCACGGCCCCCACATTATTTTTTTGCACATCATAGTCTAGCTTGAGGGGGGGTGTTCGGATATCCACATCATCATTTTCAAGACCTTGCATGCAATTAGGGTTTGCATGCATTTTGCATGTAGCCCAGTCACATGTGATGCCTCTAGCACCTTACCCACCTTATTATAGCACCCGGGAGCCACTTACTTCAGAGTTTTAGCCCTCCTAGTCAGGAAGGCGCCCACTTCTCACCTACTGCCAAAGAAGGGCACACTTCTTCACCTACCACCTCAGTTTACACTCAGTTAGCTCCAATTCTCCCTAATTTGAGGCTAGTTTCACTCCCGACTGACTGTTTCACTCTGTTGGACCTCCAGATTGACCAGATGACTTGTTCTGACTTCAGTTAAGCCTCCCATGCACCCTCCACTGAGCCTCCTTCCCTATATCAGTTCTACACACTTCAGTTACACTTGTTACACTCAGTTAGACTCAAATTGACACCTGGATGACTGGTTCTTGTGCATTGATGACCACCACTGATTAATGATGAGGACTCCTAGTTGGAGTCAAGCTACACCATTCAGTAATTGGAATGACCTTCTTAGTCAATTCGAATTGCTCAGTCATTGTTACTGTATTGTATTGTAATTATTCACCCTCATTGGGATATTGAGCACTGATGCATGCTTTGCACAGTTTTACACCATTTTTCTGAGTTTCATCTATTGTGATTGATTTACTTGTTCATTAGATCTGTTGTGACTAATTTTACAATACACCATGGCATGCCTTCCCAGCGAAGTGGGTTCAGTCCCCTCGCTTGCAAGTATTCCCGGAATTCTTGGCAATTGTCCTTATCGTGCCCCTCAGTTCTACATCTGGTGCACCATACATCTCCACGGGTTTCCTTTCCCTTCTTTATATCCTCCAGTTGTAGCGTCAGGTTCACCAACTATGCCTGCACTCTGTCCATTCCCCTCCCTGCTTCGCCAATTAGTGAAGCTTCCAGCTTCATCGTGATTTCTAACACTTCTACCTACGTCGCAACCTTTTGTTGCATCAACGGCCCTCATATATGTGATACCTATCTTGTGATGAACCATTCTTTATGTTGCAACTCGTTTACCGGAAAACTCACTTTCGCTATCAGCGTCTTGTAACGCTGATCAAATTCCCACACTGACTCATTCGAAAATTGCTTAATTTCCTTAAGCTCAGTGACGTATTGCGACTCACATTTTGGTTTTTTGAACTCATCAATCATTGCTGCTCTAACCTCATCCAATTTTTTCATTGTTGTTCCCACTGGAATCTTCACAAACTTCATGTACCATTCTAATGCTCGGCCCCTCAGGGTTCTCACTAGCTGTCCCATCTTTATGGAATTGTCCTGAACCTGCTTCATGGTCCAGACTGCTTCCAAGATAAACCAATAATGTTTAGGATCCTCGGTCCCGTCCCCTTGAAATGTGGGAATCTTTTCCTCATTCGCCATCTAAGCGTTAGTAGAATTGTTATTTACTGATGCACTACTCCTGCCACTACACATAGGGCAGCTCCGCGAGTAACTTGCATTCCTTCCTATAAAGTTCGGAGCAGTGTGTGGGGTCGAAGGTACGTGGTAACCTACGATCTGACCTCCCTCTGCCTCTGGGGTAGCCTGGTTGACGTTTCCTTCGTAATACAGTCGCTTCCTTCCCTATGGTCCTATTTCGCAGCCCTCTATTCTGGTCCTCTCAGGAGACTCTCTCTCAGTCCTCCTCTTCTTCTCAGTATGTCGGAATATAGCCTCACTCCTCAAGAGACCACACTCTTCATTAGCTTCCTTTTCAAATTCGTCATCGCTCATGTCCATCTACCACATCCTTTCGTCAGACTCATAGCTACATGATACCTTCACCCTCACACACCGATTCTTCTACTCATTAGAAGACATCCTCAATATCCCTTTTTTGCACACCAGCATCTTAATCCACAGTTTTAACGATGACAAAAATATTCCCCTCGGTCCCCTGAAGAAATTTCTTTCAGCGTCGTTGTATGACTTGAAAGTGTCTACTGTGAACTCAGTTATGTATCCTTCAAGGATACTATATACCCAAAAATCAACAGCTCGTGATATCTTATTATTGACTTGTTTCAGCTGCGCCAACTCTGGGGTCCAACAATCGAGCTTAGTCTTTTGGCAGTGGTTCTTGCGGAACGTCAACTGTGCTAGCCACTCATGCAATAGCAATAGGAATTTGCAGAAAAAGATTTCATGAATGTCTGAGTAAATGTACCTTTCTAACCAACTGGTTGATGTCTTCTTTGGATCTCGCTTCTCGCTTTCCGCAAATTCCTCTGCCTTCTTATTGAAGCACCCTTGGATTTCTGGTTTAGTCGAGTGCTATAGCATATCCTCTTTTCTTCTTCCTTAGGGTCCCAACAACATAACCATTTGTTGACACAACTATTCCCGACAGGGGTTCACACTGTCGTCAACAAACACCAACAACCCCTTGTACACCGGCCCGGAAAGGAGTTACCCTTCCCGGTAATGCCTGCGAAGTAGGCGAGGTCTCACCCGAGGCGGATAAGGGTGCTACAGGAACCAAGCTTCCGTAGTTGTGAAGAGGATATGTGCACATTAACCAGAGATTACAATATTCACATCATTTTACTAACCAATCATTCGCATCTTACATATATTCAGAGCATAAACAACATATTCACACTTAAATCAATAACAACACTTATTCGCATTAATCAACAGAAAGAATTCACATAACACATCATTCATCATCACATTATTGCATAGCAACAAAGTTCATAACCGAATATCTTCATTCATTCATCAACACCTGCGAAACAAACCTCGCAGAAACAGTCAAGTCATACTATCGCGGATACAACCGAACCCAAAAGATAGAATTAATCTCCAAAACTTCGATGCCCTTAGGCTTACAATGTTGCTTTATTTATATGTTTTTCTTCTATTACAAACAGGTCCACATGACCAATTCAACTAATCTAACAACTCTTATGCTTCCGCAAAAAGTGGCGAAAGGTCCTTTTTTTGTGAAATGACCCTTTTGCACTTGTCAGCTTCCGCACTTCCTGCGGATCTATCCCGTGCCAACAAGCGGTCAGAGGAGTTCCTTATAGTAGCTTTGCTAAATAGTCCCAATATTGCTCTGCTTTGCCAAAATTCTTACATTAATCAAGTTATGCACTGTAATCATAGATATGTTGGGATTCCTCACATGAAATTAGAAGATATTCATCACACCAGGGTTTGAAAGATTCCACAATAGTCAACACTCCCGTGTAGAAATGCATTCTCACAGGATTTGAGGGCAATGCTCTTATAGGAAGGATAAATTGATGACAAGGATTGATTTTTGTAACTAGTAGAAGTCCCATAGGAGTGTCACTAGTTAATGCCAATAATATCATTACACTGAGAGTAGCAAGGTGCTCTACAACCAATATGGGGGAGATGTTGTAATGTAATAAGCTGGTTATATGATCCAAGTTTAAGATGGATATACGTTGGTTATGAAACCAATTATGCAGTAATAAGATTTCTTGAAGATAAAGTTCTTTGACTTGTTGACCATACCCATTCTGAGCATTGTCATATTGTTTTTAGATTATCTCTACCTTTGATGACGCTTTTCCATTTCTGTCATACCATCTAGATAGCAAGGGTAGTAACTTTTATAGCAAATCCAAAACCTCATAAATGATTTTGTATTGGTCACTAGAAGGATTACAAATTTATGTATTGATATCATATTCTTATTTTTCCCTTTTGGGATAGGTTTTATCAACTGTGAAACATATCTTATTTGCATCTAAAGAAATGAATTTCACTCTTTGTCATTTACAAGGCATCTAAAAATCAGATGTTCAACTATTCTGTTAGGGATAAATTATTTGACGTAGATAATATAGCATGCTTAAACCTAGTCACAAGTTGGAGTCTTTATGTGCATTGTCAGCGGTATTGTGACAAGCAACTTAAGTAGAATCAATGGCACAAAACTATCTAGATTGTCCATGGATAACCTCTTGTATAATTGTTGAGGATAAATTTGTCATGCTACCAACAATAGCCTCCATAGAGTGTTAAAACCATCTAAGAATGAATGTCCACAAAAGCAAGAAAAATCCACCTCTAGGTTGGGTGCACTATCCTCGTCCAAAATAACACATTCTAAGGCTGCAAAAATCCTTTAATAGTGTGCTCAAGTTCACTCAAAATAGCACCATAAAAATAAAGATAAGAGTGCTATAAATAGAGGAGACAACCAAAATAAAAATCCTACTGGGTGCTAAAGTAGACCAAATATAGCTGAGATAAATCATGCATCCATGGTGGTAAGAGGCACCCTTCTTCTGTTCAAAATCAAAAAAGACGAAACCTGCAAACAGACACTGAGAATAACTACCAGAAAATGCCCTTCTTATTACTCCAATCCTATTGAAAATACTTCTGATGCAGCACCTAAATCAAGCTCCAATAGTGTGCTTTAGTTCTACTCAAAATAAGATATCCTAATCTTCACAAAAGGAAACCAAAAACATTTGTCATGCAATGCCTTACCCAAATTTGTTTTTCTTTTCTTGTCTTCAAAAATAGCTCCCTCTTGGTGCTTGATAGATCTGAGTCTAAGATGGATCTATGCTAGTTACAGGGTAAATAATGTTATTTTACAAGTATGCATTCAGAAATGTTTATTTGTAATTACATCAATTGTTTAGATCCAATATTGTATATGAGCTTATTATGCATATCTTTTATTTAAATCCCAACTAGGAATTGTTCAAAACAGGATTTTTATCATGCCCATGTAGACAGCCAAAAGAATTCTTTAAAATTTTTGAATTATGGTTCATTGATTTTAGGAGTAGGTCAAGAGAGGATTCAAATCATGACCATTCATGTGGTAAATTGCATTCCTTCATTATTAGCATTCGTGTTGCACTAAATATGTATTCCCTGCCAATGTGTCCCTGGGGGTTAGAGTGATTCCCCTTGCATTCTTCACATTACGGTGGGGAATGTTCAACCACTTCAATGATGACACCACGTACTGTGAATGCTTGAATAGGCATTCTTTACAATTGGGAGACATTCCCATATCTCAGGAATGCCAAATGACTAGAAACATATTTTAGAAACATAATTTTTCATTTATATGAATAAAAGGTGGTATGAGAATGTCTACTATGACAGTTTCTTTAAAGATAACTTGTTGTTTTCCAAAGAACACCTCGAGGGAATCCCAAGGGATACTTCGTCACATTCATGGATGGCATCCCTAGTAAACTTGTTGGCATAGACTAGTGTTTCTCAACTGTGTGGATTTGAATTGGGTACCTGCCAGCACCAAACTAGCCAAATGCCCAGCGATGTGACAACAATTGGTTGAACTAACACCTTGGGATTTAAACTTTACTCATTTATGGAAATACTAAAAATTATTTCCAATACATACATGGTTTTTAGAGGCCATATTGTCTAGACTAAAACATATGGAATGAACTTGTTCATTGGGGAAATCGTATGGCATGTTAAACTAAGTTGCTATTATTACCAGCATCATATTGGTTTCTTGAAATAATGTAATTTAGAATGTATTGGTCTCTATTTCATTTGGCATTTTTTTTTATAATGATCTTTTTCAGAATGTCTGAAGATATAAAATTTGAAAGTGTGCCCTTTTCCCAAAAGGAGACTACAACACGATCTGTATATTTTGTTGTATTGTTGCTATTCTTTTTCGTTTGGAAGTAGGTTTTGGGACCCATGAGGAAAAAGCTTCTAGTATTGTTGAACACCAGGTTAGAAGGATCCATTTTTTTGTAATATGCTCGGGTATCCCCATAAAAAGTTTTTAGTGAATATTTCGATATCAGAAAATTGTGCCCCCCTATACCATTTCCACCATAGGTTCTCAACATTCTACATTATAGCTAAATTTTAATCTCAACTATTCTATTTCCTCCCCCTCTTTGTGGATAGTGTGGTTTAAAAGCTATACTATTTGTAATCAAGGCCTAGCTATCACTACATTTTTTCACAAGTGTG
This sequence comes from Larix kaempferi, assembly GCA_027924585.1. Lineage (NCBI taxonomy): Eukaryota > Viridiplantae > Streptophyta > Pinopsida > Pinales > Pinaceae > Larix > Larix kaempferi. The sequence goes on from BSBM01001126.1 coordinate 4,006,794, forward strand.
TTGTCTATTCAAGGCACCTACATAGAGGAATGGATGATCTCAATAATGAAGAAAATGGTAAATGTACGAAATGCTCTAGACTAAACAACATTTTCAAGGAAGAGGCAACTTGATTGAACCTTATAGATGGACCTTATATAGAGACATCTTTTGAACTGATGTCAAATCGGAAGGACTCATGTTATGATGCACATTTGGTAGTGCAATTTGCATATTGGGCCTTTCTAGTTTTAAGATGTGTTGATGTTGATCCTGTCACATTTGGAAATGTTTATGTTATAGGAGTTCATTGTTTTATAGTGAATGCTTTGGTTGGTGATGCAAAGCATACTTCTTAGTGATGTGAGGCATACTTCCCACCATCTTTTGTAGATGATTCTATGGATGACTCTCAATATGCTTTGGTGGATCCTTCTTCTATACCTTTGCCAAAGGCCACCTTTACCACCTTGTGGAATTGTGTTGGTGTGAGAGATATGTCTTTGCAGTAAAGTGAAAGTATATAATGTATGAGATATGTGACATTACAAGTTTGTAAAAATAAAACCGGGTGGATAACTTCCTTCCATGTGTTGGCTTACCAAGTTTTGAGTATATGTATTGAGTTTTGAGTATAAGTACTGAATGAAGGTGAGTTCATTAACAATTTTATGATTTCTTGCATTTCCTTTCATTTTCATTGGATTAGTATAATCTTGTAATGCTTTTATGGTTATGGTGTTTAGCAATATTGAAGTATACCCTGTAGATCTAGTATATGATCAATGTTAATTATCCGTAAACGAGGGACTTAAATCCAAATTTCTTTACCAACATAGATCCTATGTGAAATTACTTATGTAGATTTTTGTGGTTAGACATCTTTGGGGTCTCTTCAAACAGTTCCAAAAGTTAGAAGGAGCTCTAGAATTATTATGGTAGATTTTTGTGCTTGTCAATGTGTTTTGAAAAATAAATTGGATTTTAAGCATGGTTGTCTTTGGATATTATTGTCTTTTCTTAGAATTACAAATGATGCAATCTAGTTCTTCATATTCTCCTCTCCCCAATTCTAAAAGGGTTCTAGCTCAATGGAAGAGAGTCTGACTTATAAGCAGGAGGTTGGTGGTTCGATTCCTTCGTGCCCTATTAATATTGCAATATTGGTATTTTTAATAAAATATATTTTATTATGATTTATTATGGCTATAGAGGGTGTTTCAAATCGTCTTTGTATGTTTCTACGAGGGGGGTTCTAAACCGCCTTCATATGTCACTACGAGGGGGAGCAAAATGCGTCCTCTCCAGGCTCTTATTAGACAAATTCACTTTCTAGGAGCAAGTGCAAAATAGTTCATACAAGCTTTAGAAAATTCCTTTCCCTGCCAAAAGTCCTTCAACACTATTCCCTAAGCCTCTATTTATATCTTTACAAAATGCCTCTTGGGCTGCCACCTAGCTTTTACACTTGTCCTTTAAAGACTTTTCCCAGAAATAAAGAATTCGTGGTCATTTTCCCAAAATAGAAATTTTCTCAAAAATAGAAAAGGACAGCTGTCCTAGTGCTGTCCTAGTGACTCTACGCTCTAAACATAGGGAAAGCCAATCAAAATAAGAACAATGCATTATGGCTAGCGTGTTCATCCTTGGGGTGGCGCTTCTGCTGGGAATGAGGTGCTTGTGTTGGTTGCTACTGCTGCTGCTGCTTTCTTTTCCTCTTCTGCAATATAACTGAACCAGATACTAGTGTCCCTGACAACCACATTTGCTGGTGAAGGGAGCAAGATCTTCTGGGAATTCACATGCTTACCAGGCTTAGCTTCAATACCATGAATTTCTGCAATTGCTGCTTGGTGGATCTCTTTAAGCAAATGACTGTATACTGATGACAACCCAATATAGTGATGGAGATCATTAGTGGCCAGGACATCAATCTTCTTTACATATTCTATTTGAATGCCCAGCTCTTCCTTCAAGTCTGACAAACGCTACTCTTTGCTTGGAAACTCATCGAGGGACTGAGGAAAAATCAGCTTGCATTTTTCATGCACTTCATGGATCTTTTGATACAAGCTGTTACCTTTCTCAATTGTTCCCTGGATCTCAGCCATCAGCTTGAGGCCACAATTCCTACAAAACTCCATAAGGGCTACATATTCCTTAAAATTATCTACAGATTTGAATGGGAGATGCTTAGGGAAATCAACCTTCCCTTCTCTCCATTCCATCTGGCTCAAGATGTTTGCTTTAACCCGAGTGTATTTTCCTTTAAGCCTAATGGCTTCTGCATTGACTTCTTTCAACCTAACCATCATGGTCTTGAGCCTGCACACCTCCTCAGTAATCAGCTCCTGTGTGGCGTGCATTTGTCTCAAAATGTCACAGGACTGCACATGAAAGGGAGACATATCTATCGCTCTGTTTTCTGCCTGCTCTAACTGCTCAACCATTGCATGCTTATCTACTTCCAGATTAAAAACTCTAGCTTCAGAATCGTTCTTTTCCGCTTCTAGAACCATCATCTGGATTGCCAGGCGCTCCTTTTCTTCTTCTAGATGGAAATACTTATCTGACAACTCCTTATGATCAACAGATAGGAGATTATATTTATTCACTACAAGATCCCTGTAAGCTTGCTCATTAGCCACAGTATGTTGCAGCATGTGAGCTCTCCTCTTTGTTTACTCAAATTCTCTGACCATATCGACCACATTATCCTTTGTTGCTTTTGTTGTTGACACAGCGGCGAATGCCATGGCTATGGGAGCCTTATTTGTATTTTGCATGACCGTGGTCTCCCGTTGAGTGACAATATCTTCTTGGAAGAGTATCTTTATCCTCTCTTCCGACTTCAAGACCACCGCCTTCCTCCTCTTATAATGCACAAATTCATCCCATCGGGACACAGTATGATCTTCGGATGGGGTGTAAGGGATGATCGGGAGATCTCTTACATGGACTTCTGTCTTCATGGGTGGGGTCTGCACTACCTGAGATGTGTCTATTTCCATATATTGGGTGCCGGAGCCACCCACCCGGGCATCTTCATTCGTCTTAAGCTCTTCTTCTGCCTTTTGTCCCTCTTCAGCTTTACGCTTTCTTTCTTCTTCTTCAACCCGCTGCTGATTTTCAATTGCCTCCCTCTGCTCTCGTTCCTCTGCTTCCTTCTGTTGCCTTGCCTCCTCAGCTTCTCTCTGCAATCTTGCTTCTTTAGCTTCTCTCTGCAATCTTGCTTCTTCAGCTTCTCTCTGCAATCTTGCTTCTTCATCTTCCTGTTGCAGTCTTGCTTCCTCTTTCAATCATTGCTCTTCACGGGCCAGGGCCTCAGCTGCCTCCCTTTCTTTCTGCAGAATGGCTTCTTGGGTTGTGGCAGAGCTAGAGCTAGCTCCACTGCTGTGACGATAAATCTGCAACTCAGTCATGTTGTTGATGCCCCTAAACACTTCTTCCTCTGCATCATAGTAATGGGCATACTCAAAATGAGCATATACCTCCTTGCAATGCTCGACAACCTTGCTCCACCTATCATTTCTATGGAATATTACATCACCGAAATGGAAAGCTTTCAACTCTTGAATGTACTCCTTAGCTGATGCAACCCTTGAGAATTTATAGGCTCCTATGCAGAAAGGCAAAGGAGGGAAGGAAGCCTTATGCTGCTTATTAAGCACTCCTCCTATTCCATCAAGGAAAACTTGCCTGACTGCTTCCTTCAGGACTACATAATTAGTAGCGTATTTTGGAAAAATGTATGGTGCTTTGGTACCTCCAAACATCTTGATGGAAGTGCTTTGTTCTGAGAAGTAAAAATCACCATAATTTTCTAGGACTTGCATGGCATTTTCTGACAGGCAATTGGGCTCTTCATTGAACATCTGCTCATACAAAGGCATGATGAACTCTTCTCAGATGAGCTTGTAGTTTTCTCTGTAATTTTGAGCCCACATTATTTTATAGGCAGTGTATACCGGGGTGTTGGCCTGATCCCACGTGCAACAAAGCCTAGGGAAAGAGAGCTTGGCCAAAATGCAATCAATAAGATATGAAGACATGTAAAATTCTGACTTTTTTAAGGCCAAACCTTCTCTAGCTACGGCCACCGTGGACGCCAAACTATCCTAGAGAATAGTAGCCCAATCAAGCACAATTCCTTTGAATGCTATGAAGTGGATTATGGGAGCCCAATGTATCCTATCTACAGTGCCATCGGGCATACCAAAAATTCTGCATAACATCAGGGCAATTAATCTAAAAGGAGGTCTTAGGCTCTGAACGTCATATTCATCATTATCTCTCTTCCTCAGCTGCTTTCCTGTGATCAACAGTCTCTTAGCCATCTCGAGATTATTCATCTGTCCCAAACATTCGTCATTTAGAGCTTGCTAGGGATGTGATAATTTGTAGGCTGCTACAATATCAGCTGGATGAAATGAAGCGAAAGGCTCTCCCTTGCTGTCATGCAACACTCTTGTTTATGGGTTGGCATGTTCCAATATCCACCTAATCACTTCAGAGCACGGGAACAATTCAGGGCGATTAGAAGCCCTGGCTATGCCGGAAGTTCTGATGTTGAGGTAGATTTGCTCTTCTTCTAATAACACGTCTGGGATATCTTGGACCCTGATCATCCGGTAAACATCTCCCCACCAGACCTCGGGAGGAACGCCGGTGCTACACTTAGTGTCTTGAAAAAGAGTTTCAGTCCTTGGTTGCACTGGCTCTGGCTCCATCATTTTAGCTTTCTTTCTACAACCTTTTGGCATCGTGGCTTATCCCTGTCAGCAACCATATGTGAATGAATATAAAATTGTAACACGTTATGAGAGTGTAACATAGAGCAAGACAGTTTTAGCATGCTGATGATAAATATAAACAAAATTATAAGGCTGCATGCTGGGGAAGCAAACCAAACATAGATTATCCAAGAAAACAAAATATGGTCCTCAGACTTGATCATTCTAGGGAGACAATGCCTGGTTAGGAACTTTTGAAATGCTTCCGAAAAGGTAGGCATACGACATGTAAAACCCACTTCCCTCCTAGTCTTTGGAAATAGGATGCCCTTCATCATAGGCACTTTTGACGGCCAATGGTAGGCTGGCTCGGATTAGGAAATCCTATGAGAAACCGAAAACATATAACGAAACCGTTTTCAATAAATGTTATCTGAGCTAAACAAGCGAGCGGTTGAGTATCCCAACTAGCTATTACTGATGTTGCTTCTTGTTCGATAGTATTTGAGAAGCAGCATGTAGTTGGCATAAAAATTTGGATTTGAGTATATCTGGGTGGGAGCACAACAGAAATGCCGCCGGTGGAACTAACCAAGTTCGAACACCTCAGAGACAAAGGGCCAATTGGGAATGACTAGCATGGTTATGACTCCTAGCTGTCAGCAATGAGAATTTTATGGGGGCCACAGCGACCGTAAACTTTTAAAGGATACATTGCTATGAGTGCCTACCGACCACTCAATGAAATGGGAAAACATCCAAGAAAACCTCAACGTACAGATAAGACAAAGATAACGGTATAAACACCTACCTGGAGACGAAACAGTGGTGGAGCGAGGTTGACACGGTGGTGAATGCGCTGAGCTGGAGCGAAACGACGCAATCTCCCAAATGGCGTTCTTCGAATCAAAACTAACAATGGGGATAATAAACCCCCACCACCCTTATATAAAGCTTGATATGTGCAGGCATTTAATTGGGTAGGTGGCGACATTAAAATGGGGTTTATTATTCATACGGCGCGGTCTTTTCAAACCTGTTTGGAATTTAAGCGTGACTGTCAATTGCGGCAAGGACTCATGAGTTTCATCCGCAATTGCAGCCAGAACTCATGAATTCCTCTCAAAGAGCGGGAGACTTGGCGAGGCATCTGCTTATTGCGGGAGAGATGAGAAAGATGCTCCACTTTGGCCGAAAGGTTTGGCGAGTTGTTCCGGAGTCATCGAGCTAAGAGGCTTTTGCGGTGCAAGTTCGTGAGTTATTCCAACGTTTCAGGAGGACTTTGCGAGTTCTTCCGAAATTGACTCTCCCGAAATTTTATTGCAGCGTAATTTCTTGAGTCGTTCTGCCATTGCGGAAAGACTCGGTAAGTTCTTCCGCAAATGACAAAGGAGTTTGGTAAGTCTTTTCCGCAAAGTGGATGGCCTAGGGACTTGGTGAAAGGGCACCCATTGCGGCAAAACTTTACAAGTGTTTCCGCCGTTTCGAGAGAGAAATTTGAGTTCTTCCGAAGTCCAAAGAACATGTAAGTGCTTTCACTATTTCGGGGATAAACTTTAAGTCTTTCTGCAGTTGCGGGTGAACATCCCAAGTTCTTCCGCCGTTTCGGGAGAGAAATTTGAGTTCTTCTGCAGTTTCGGGAAAGAATTGTGAGTTTTGACTTAGAAGAAAAACTTCAATTTTAAAACAGATTCCCCAGCTGAGACAAAACTAAGTTCAAAAAGTTTTTTCAAAGGAGACTTAAATCTTTTAGGTAGACTTTCTAGGAAAATGAAAGGAGGGGCCCCAATATCTACAAAATTTTGGGGGGGGATGTTGCTACAACAACAATTGGCGAGTCGCTGGCGAACACATATCTCTAAAAAAATCTCTCTCATTAATCGGAAACCTTCTTAAAAGATGTCCATCTTATATGCAATATTCAGCTGAGCATCCGAATCTCGACAAAGAAAGAAGTCACTTTATCTGTTGGCCATTGGGAAAAGGGGAGCTTTGATGAAGACATCTTTAAAACTTTCAAAGGGCCAATATATGAGGTTCATTTTAGAAGATTCATCTTTCAGATGGCCACTGCTATCGGACTCCACAGGATTTGCAACAACTTCTCATAAACACTATTGCTCTTGTTCCTCATTCCCATGCCGCCTGCATCCTTTTGGATGTTCATACATTTGATAGCTTTGCTATTTGGGCCTTCCAAAAATATTTTCTTTAAATATGATCTTTGATTTTGGCTCCTCAATCCATAATGTCTTTTTGTGTGAGTGAGAGATTTTATTGATTGATCAAGCCTCACGGACGGAGAGGAGCCTAGCTTGAGCTGAATCTTTTGGATAGCTTTCTTGACTTATACACTTTGATTTTGTCTCATCCATGCTTTAATTGAGGCAAGAATCTCTGGAAAACAGACCGTTGATTATAAGCCATTTTGGCTGTTAGATTTGCAGCATGGAGTCATTTCAATACCCTATGCCTTTGAGATGTGCTACTCTCTGTGGGTCCAACTTCAATGACCTTCTTCAGATGCCTTTAAGTGTGAGAGTGGATGGATCCCGAAGATAGTAATAAAGATAATCATAGATCTCTGCTATTTAAACAAGGGTTAGTGTGACTAACAGAATAGGCTTTCTTCCTTCTGGAGAACGTTCAGCAAGAGCAGAATACATAGATAGACTTTCATTTGAGGGTGTTTTCAGTTTCACGAGTTGTGAGATTTCTTCGAGAGATCTATCTTGATGAGAAACCCGACCATAGGTGTTTTCAGAAAACAAACTTTGTACAGAAAGTTCAAATGCTGAGAAAAGAAACAACATAGCTGAAAACAATGAAAACAAGGGGCTAAAGCAACATAAAAGAAAAGTTTTATTTATGTACAGAAAGTCTCATTGAGACTACACAAAGTATTGTTTCAAGGCGAGGCCATTGAGAGGAAGGGTTACTTCCTCTCCCTGGAGGTCTGTTAGCTTGTAAGTGGATGGGCCGAGCTTTGCTGAAATTTGGTAAGGGCCTATCCATAAATGTTGGAATTTCGTGTGCATCCCCTTGCCTTCATGTGTATGGTCCCATTTCAAAACTAAATCCCCAACTTCAAAACTTCTTTTACTGGACTTCCTCTTATCGAACCATCTTTTGACTGTGTCTTGGTGCTGATGGAACTGGTCTTTAGCTTTCTGTCGGGCTTCTTCAAGTTGAAGCAAGGTATTGATCCTGGATTGTAAGACTTGGCTACCAGACCCTTGAGAGGCTTGGGACAATTGTAAGGATGGAAGCAAGATGTTGGGAGGGAGGATGGCTTCCTTTCCATAGACGAGAGTGTAAGGGGAAACCCCTAATGCGCTCTTTGGAGTCACCCTATCTACCCATAAGGAATATGGGAGAGCTATATGCCAACTTCGCTGATTTTCTATCACAGTATTCTTGAGAATTCGAATGAGGTTTTTGTTTGAAGATTCAGCTAATCTGTTTCCTTGAGGGTAATAATTGGCTGAATAATGTAGTTTAATTCCCCATTCATAAATAAATTCATTTATCTTAAAAGACGAGAAATAAGGAGCATTATCAAAAACAAGGGAAATTGGAACCCCAAACCTGGTTATGATGTTTTCCTTCAAGAAACTGATGACTGCATCTTCATTGATCTTGCGCAAGGGGATAGCCTCTGTCCATCTGGTGAAGTAGTCGGTAGCCGTCAGGATGTATCGATGTTGTAAAGAAGAATTTGGGTTTATCTCTCCTATAACATCTATGCCCCATTGTTCAAAAGGTTCAGAGATAATAACAGGCTGCAAAGGTCTTGCTGCCTTAGGTAATTTCCCAACACTTCTTTGGCATATATCACAGTTCCATGCATACGCATGGGCATCTCGGAATAGAGTGGGCCAATAATATCCAGCTCTAAGTATCTTGTGAGTTGTTGTCTCCCCTGAATAATGTCCACCAGCGGGACCATCGTGTAATTCTTTGACAACTTTACTTGCATCTTCCTTTTCTAGACATCTAAGAAAAATTCCATCGTAATTTTTTCTGAAAAGTATCCCATCAATGATTTGATAAGCTGCTGATTTCAAACGGAGCGCCCTTCTTTGCTTAGAGCTCCAGTGCTCAGGTAGGTATCCTTGCTGCAAATAATGCACCATATCCCTATACCATGATTGAGGAGCTGTGAAGATAGGACATACTTCAACTGAATTCACCTCAGCTTCATTTTTCCAATGCTACTCTTCATCAATAGAATTTTTTGTAAGCAATTTGCATAGGCCTTGTCCTTTGATGATAGTGGTCGGCTTAAATTCTAAGTCATATTCTTGAAGAGCTTTGACTTAGTTTCCCCTCCTTTCTCCTAATTCCTTTTGAACGAAGAGGGATCTAACGGCTAGGTGGGGAACTATAACCTTAGTTCTGTTCTTAAGAATATATGTTCTGAATTGTTTGACTGCTTTGAAGACAGCATACGCATGCTTGTCGACAATGGGATAATTTAGTTAAGCACCTTGCAGACCAATGCTCATAAACGAGATTGGGTACTCGTCCCTTAATTCCACCTTTTGCGTGAGCACAACCGCGAGAGAGTCATCTGAAGCAAAGGTATACAAGATAAAATCTTTGTCAAAATCTGGGCTTCTTAAGGAAGGAGCTTTAGCTATGGCTTCCTTAATGTCTCTGAATGCATCATTTTCTAAGTATGTCCACTTGAACTGTATGCTTTGCTTGACCATTTGCTGTAAAGGTTTAACAATTTGCGTGAAATCTAGAACAAACCTTCGGACGAAATTGATAATGCCCATAAAGGACTGCATGGATTTCTTGTTATGAGGCATTGGAATTCTATTGATAGCTTGTACTCTTTCCTGATCTATTGATACTCCTCTTTTGGAAATGATATGGCCCAATAGTTTACCTTCGGGAACAGCAAACACACTCTTCTTGGGATTCAATGAGATACCATATTTCCGACAACGATCAAAAATATGCTTCAAATGAACAACATGGTCTTTCCTTTTCTTTGAAAAAACGGTCACATCATCTAGGTAGAAAACAATACAATGGCCACCCAATCCTCGGAAGGCGATATCCATTGCTCACTGGAATGTAGCTCCTGCATTTATCAGGCCGAATGGCATCCTTCTATATGCGAAAGTTCCCCACTTAGTGCGGAAAGTAGTCTTAAGACGATCTTCTCCGGCTACTAATACTTGATTGTAACCAGAGAAACCATCGAGAAGGGAAAATAGCTCAGATCCTGACACCATTTAAAGAATTTGTTCCATTGAAGGGACAGGATAGTTGTCTTTATCTGAAGCTTCGTTTAAATTTTTGAAGTCAACACATAGTCTTATCTCTCCTGACTTCTTTCTCATGGGAACTAAGTTAGCAACCCACTCAGAATGCCAGACCTTAAAGATTATTTTAGCGTCCAGTAGCTTTTTCAATTCATTTTGTATCAAAGGTTCCAGAGTAGGATGAATCCTTCTTAATTGCTGTTGAAATGGATTGAAACCCACTTTCATTGGTATGACATGCTGAATAATGCGAACGTCATACGTTTTCAGATCTTCATAAGTCCATGCAAAAACATCCTTATATTGTCGAAATATTTTGATGAACCTATCTCTTTCTCCCGGTGAACAACATTTGCCAAGGTTGACAAACTTTGGTTCAGCCTCGGTGCCCAAATTAACTAACTCATGTTGCATTGATGAATTGTTGGTCTTGGTATTTGCTGGCCTTTTGAACTTACTCTGAAGATCAAACAACATTTCAAGTGACCTTACCCCTTGACCTTGCATTGATGAATTGTTGGTCTTGGTATTTGTTGGCCTTTTGAACTTACTCTGAAGATCAAACAGCATTTCAAGTGACCTTACCCCTTTGGGGATGAAATTTCCTTTAGCCGTATCCTTCTTTTGTAAATCAGAATCGTGGTCTTCTTCATCTATCACAGCTCCTTGGAAAATGTCTTCGTTCGTTAGAAAACTGATAATTTGTTCGTCATCATCGAAGACTCTGAAGTTTGTGATATTGTCAGGGATAGAAGGCCTGAATTAATTCAATTGAGCACTTGTTATTAATTGGCACCAATCTGGAAGCGAATGTTGCTAACAAATCAGCTGCAGAATTTTGCAATCTAGGAATAGACTTTATATTGAAAGCATCAAAATGCATAATTAAATCCCATACCTCAGCCTGATAACCTTTCCAATGAGGTGAGAGACAGTGAATGGTATCTCTTACCTGTCTCACAACTATTTTTGAGTCACCAAAAACCTTCAGGTATTTAACATTTAAACCGATGGCCTTCTTTAATCTGTGTACCAAAGCTTCATATTCAGCAGTGTTGTTAGTACAATCAAATTCTAACCTACAGGACAAAAAATACTTATTTCTTTCCTGATCCATCAGAACACAACCGGCTCCGGATCCTTCCAAATTTTTAGAACCGTCAAAGTATAATGTCCAAAACAGATCTTTTGATTCAGCTAAGTTAGTATCTTTATGATCTAAGTCAATGACTAAACTAACTATATTACAGTCAATATCATCAGTCTGAGAAAAATGAAGGAGATCGAACTGTTCATCTGATTCATGGCTAATAGTTTCAGACTAATAATTACCCAGATCCATTTCTAAGAAATAATTTCCCAAAACTGAGGATGAGAAGGCTACAGCCTCATTCTTTCCTTCTAGTTGAGTTACATTTTGTTTCATGTGCGGTTCTCTTAGGACCTTGATCTGATTATGTCTGTTTTGATAAGGCAACCACAAATGGGACCAATCAGCTGCAAAGTAACTGTTCAACTTTGTGGACCAGTCTCTACTTAGGATCAAACCATAGGCTTTAGGAATATCAACTACCATTATGTCAATGAACTAACAGACTCTAGAATCTACTGACAACCTAATGAGGACATCTTTCATTTCCCCAATAACTTTGACAGCAGCCCTATCCAACTGAATAATTTGGGCATGAGATGGAATTGGTTGCCCATTAATTTTTTTACAGATTGGCAATGGCATGACATTTGAAGATGCTCTAGAATCTACCAGAAAATTGTGAACATTGTGATTAAAAATTTCGAAAGATAAAAGAAATGGCAAAGTCTGAGATTTGGATTTCCCACCGATGCTAGCCTCATTAATTTCAGGATCTTCTTGAATATATGTTAATGGAGTGCTGGGCTAGGATTGAAGAGCATGCAACAACTTGTCTCGTTGCTGAGGAAAACTGCACATATCGAATATTGATACATTTGCTTTTACTTTCTTTATATCTTCAATAATGTCATATCCTATATCAGATTCTTTTACAATTCTAGTTGGATGGTCTATCTTATTCATCGTGACCTTCGGTTGTTGAACTGTGGTGTCAATGCTTGGCTGCTTGGCCGCTGTTGGGTTAGCTTTAGGTTGCAGTGGAATGATCGTTATATGTCTTCTAGGTATTTCTTTTGAAATTTTAGGCTTGGGAATAGTCGAGCTTGGCACAGGATCTGAAATGGGACCTTTACTGCGAGTGTTAATGTTTACAGCAGAGACTGAGCTTTCCACGGGATCTTCTTCTACCAATTCAGTTAAGGGTACCCAATCCCATTGCACCATAGTGGTGTCTGGGGATGGTTCCTCTATCTCAGAGCTCGATTCCTCTGCAGGATTGTCTTGATCTGGAATCTGTGAATCCAGCATTTGGTTCATGACTAAACTCATCGAGTTAATCCATTGTGGGCAGCTCTTTTCCGAGTGCGGTTCTTGATGAAAGGTGCAGAAGTTTTTCATCCCTATTTTATTGAGATTTAAAACAGGGGAAGTGTTCATAGGTGGATGAGGTTGATTGATGTCTTCTCTCTTCTTTTAGAATGGCTTGAAAGGTTTCCTAGATGTACTAGCAGCTTTATCTTTCTCGAGATCTACAATTTTATTGGACAACTTTTGCATCATCTTAACTACGTTCTCCATGTCTACTGATGACCCTTCTTTATTTCTGGTGAGCAGCAAGTATTTTTTACTAGCTGTTGGTTTTGTCTCTGCATCTAAGGCATGTTTAGCAATGTTGTCTGCTTCTTCTTCCACCTTTCTATCTTCTTCAAAATTTTCTATCAGGGTGGTTTTCTTAGATCTTTTAACGAACATTGCTATGGGCCCTTCAAGAGCTGTTGTATAATATTCAACCAGAGATTCCTCTGCTGGTTTATTTGCTTCACTGAAATTATTTTAAGAGTGTTGTGAACCTTTGGTTGAAGTCTTGAACCTTTTCTTTCTTTTCCATTCTCATGGACAATAATTCTTTCATGAGTGTAGATACAGTCTTTTGATTTCCACTTCTTAGAGAAACATGTTTCAAATTCATCCCAGCTGGAAATCAAGCTAGGTTGTAAGCTAAAATATCAGGAAGAAACTTTCGGCTCAAATGTGTATGGAAAACGCCTACAAACTACATCTTCATGCTGTACATTTAAAAGATTCAAGGCTAAATAAAAACTCTTGAGATGATCTGCAGCAGAAATGGCTTTCCCTGGGTCGAATTTAGGCAAGAGTTTATCTGGATTTTTAGGCAGATTGGGGAATGGCCCTGCTAGATTCAATGCTCCCCTCATTCTCCAAGCAGGTACAGCCATGTCTCTATGTGGAGAATCAGGTGGAGAATTGTGTGGTGAATTTAATGGAGTGTTCTTTGGAGTTCTCCAAGATTTTCTGGATCTGAAAGATTTTCTGGGTTTTCAAGATCGACTTTGTTTAGGGGTTATGCAATTTCTTCCAAGGTTAAATTCACAAGTTCTTCAAAATTCTGCACAAGAATCGAATCACGGGTGTACTGTTGTTCTTTTCTAGGAATACTTTTCCTAGGGAGGAAATTTAATGCATTTAAACCACCTAGTTTTCTAACATAAGATCGTGTATGTCTCCTGAATACTTCTATTTCTGTAAAAGGCATAGCATACAATACTTCTTGAGGTTCAGAATCAGAGATAGGGTTTTCTTGATTTGCTACTTCAAGATTTGGGTTGTCTGAAATTCCTGTTTTAAGTGGGTTTTCAGTAACATTTTTTACAGTGGGAGATTTTCCTTTATCAGCCATGCACTTTAGGCCCTCCTTCTAGCGCCAAAAACTGTTGATGCCCCAAAGATCACAGCATCAATCAGAAAGGGATTCTCCCCGGTACACTATCCTAATTAGATTGTCCACTGTTTGGTATGGGGAATCCGTTCGTTTAGCAGTTCCGGTAACCGTCAGATTTGGAGATTTGCTTCAATTACACCGGTTATGGCCCGATCCACCATTCTTTTTTTTATTTTATGGTTAAAATGATATGCAAGTGCCTAATCTAACTTAATCTAAATGCAGAACTTGAAACAAATCTATGTCTAAAAAACTGAAATAAACCTAATCTATCCTTGCAAGGAGCAAAACTATAAGTATGAGTAATGTGCTGAAAGAAGCATCTGAAGATCAACAGATAACCATTAAATCATAAAGATACATCCACAGCAAGAAAAGAAAAATATGAAAGATAGCTTTTAATACATGTGAAAGCAGTCTATTACTCATATGAGAGAAACATTATTGCACAGAGCATATTAAAATCGTTCATCGCACATAAATAATTCGAACAACAGAGAAAGATTTCACTATAATACGTATGAATGTCACCAAAAGAATCCGATAGACATCATACACACATTCCCACGCAAAATGCATCCTCTCCAGGCTCTTATTAGAAAAATTCACTTTATGGGAGCAAGTGCAAAATAATTCGTACAAGCTTCAAAAAATTCCTTTCCTTGCCAAAAGTCATTCAACACTATTCCCTAAGCCTCTATTTATATCTTTACAAAATGCCTCTTGGGATACCACCTGGATTTTACACTTATCCTTTAAAGACTTTTCCCAGAAATAAAGAATTCGTGATCCTTTTTCCAAAATAGAAATTTTCTCAAAAATAGAAAAGGACAGTTGTCCTAGTGACTCTACGCTCTAAACACAGGAAAATCCAATCAAAATAAGAACAACGCATTATGACTAGCGTGTTCATCCTTGGGGTGGCGCTTCTGCTGGGAATGAGGTGCTTGTGCTGGCTGCTACTGTTGCTATTGCTTTCTTTTCCTCTTTTGCAATATAACTGAACCAGATACCAGTGTCCCTGACAACCACATTTGCTAGTGAAGGGAGCAAGATCTTCTCAGAAGTCACATGCTTACCAAGCTCTGCTTCAATACCATGAATTTCTGCAATTGCTGCTTGGTGGATCTCTTTAAGCAAATGACTGTATACTGATGACAGCCCAATATATTGATGGAGATCATCAGTGGCCAGGACATCAATCTTCTTTACATATTCTATTTGAATGCCCAGCTCTTCCTTCAAGTCTGGCAAACGTTGCTCTTTGCTTGGAAACTCATCGAGGGACTGAGGAAAAATCAGCTTGCATTTTTCATGCACTTCATGGATCTTTTGATACAGGCTGTTACCTTTCTCAATTGTTCCCTAGATCTTAGCCATTAGCTTGAGGCCACAATTCCTGCAAACCTCCATAAGGGCTACATATTCCTTAAAATCATCTACAGATTTGAATGGGAGATGCTTAGGGAAATCAACCTTCCCTTCTCTCCATTCCATATGGCTCAGGATGTTTGCTTTAACCCGAGTGTATTTGCCTTTAAGCCTAATGGCTTCTACATTGACCTCCTTCAACCTAACCATCATGGTCTTGAGCCTGCACACCTCCTCAGTAATCAGCTCCTATGTGGCGTGTATTTGTCTCAAAATGTCACAGGACTGCTCATGAAAGGGAGACATATCTATCGCTCTGCTTTCTTCCTGCTCTAACTGCTCAACCATTGCCTGCTTATCTGATTCCAGATGAAAAACTCTAGCTTCAGAATCGTTCTTTTCCGCTTCTAGAACCATCATCTGGATTTCCAGGTGCTCCTTTTCTTCTTCTAGATGGCAATACTTATCTGACAACTCCTTGTGATCAATAGACAGGCGATTATATTTATTCACTACAAGATCCCTGAAAGCCTGCTTATTAGCCACAGTATGTTGCAGCATGCGAGCTCTCCTCTTTGTTGACTCAAATTCTCTGACCATATCGACCACATTATCCTCTGTTGCTTTTGTTGCTGACACAGCGACGGATGCTATGGCTATGGGAGCCTTATTGTATTTTTCATGACCGTGGTCTCCCGCTAGGTGACAATATCTTCTTGGAAGAGTCTCTTTATCCTCTCTTCTGACTTCAAGACCACCACCTTCCTCTTCTTCTAATACACAAATTCATCCCATCGGGACACAATATGATCTTCGGATGGGGTGTAAGGGATGATCAGGAGATCTCTTACATGGACTTCTGTCTCCATGGGTGGGGTCTGCACTACCTGAGATGTGTCTATTTCCATATCTTGGGTGCCGGAGCGACCCGCCTGGGCATCTTCATTGGTCTGAAGCTCTTCTTCCTCCTTTTGTCCCTCTTCAGCTTTACGCTTTATTTCTTCTTCTTCAACCCGTTGTTGATTTTCAATTGCCTCCCTCTGCTCTCATTCATCTGCTTCCTTCTGCTGCCTTGCCTCCTCAGCTTCTCTCTGCAATCTTGCTTCTTCAGCTTCTCTCTGTAATCTTGCTTCTTCAGCTTCCTATTGCAGTCTTGCTTCCTCTTTCAATCTTTTCTCTTCACGGGCCAGGGCCTCAGCTGCCTTCCTTTCTTTCTACAGACTAGCTTCTCGGGCTGTGGCAGATCTAGAGCTAGCTCCACTACCGTGATGACAAATCTGCAACTCAGTCATGTTGCTAATGCCCCTGAACACTTCTTCCTCTACATCATAGTAATGGGAATACTCAAAATGAGCATATACCTCCTTGCAATGCTCGGCAACCTTGCTCCGCCTGTCATTTCTATGGAATATTACCTCACCGAAGTGGAAAGCTTTCAACTCTTGAATGTGCTCCTCGGCTAATGCAACCCCTGAGAATTTATAGGCTCCTATGCAGAAAGGAAAAGGAGGGAAGGAAGCCTTAAGCTACTTATTAAGCACTCCTCCTATTCCATCAAGGAAAACTTGCATGACTGCTTCCTTCAGTACTACATAATCAGTAGCGTATTTTGGCAAAATGTATGGTGCTTTGGTACCTCCAAACATCCTGATGTAAGTGCCCTGTTCTGAGAAGTAAAAATCGCCATAATTTTCCAGGACTTGCATGGCATTTTCTGACAGGAAATTGGGCTCTTCATTGAACATCTGCTCATACAAAGGCATGATGAACTCTTCTCAGATGAGCTTGTAGTTTGCTCTGTAATTTTGAGCCCACATTATTTTATAGGCAGTGTATACCGAGGTGTTGGCCTGATCCCATGTGCAACCTAGCCTGGGGAAAGAGAGCTTGGCCAAAATGAAATCAATAAGATATGAAGACATGTAAAATTCTGACTTTTTTAAGGCCAAACCTTCTCTAGCTACGGCCACTGTGGACGCCAAACTATCCGAGAGAATAGTGTCCCAATCAAACACAGTTCCTTTGAATGCTATGAAGTGGATTATGGGAGCCCACTATATCCTATATACAGTGCCATCGGGCATACCAAAATTTCTGCATAACATCAGGGCAATTAACCTAAAAGCAGGTCTTAGGCTCTGAATGTCATATTCATCATTATCTCTCTTCCTCAGCTGCTTGCCTGTGATCAACAACCTATTAGCCATCTCGAGATTATTCATCTATCCCAACCATTCATCGTTTAGAGCTTGCTGGGGATGAGAGAATTTGTAGGCTGCTGCAATATAAGCTGGATGGAATGAAGTGAAAGGCTCTCCCTTGCTGTCATGCAAAACTCTTGTTTGTGGGTTGGCATGTTCCTATATCCACCCGATCACTTCAGAGCACGGGAACAATTCAGGGCGAGTAGAAGCCCTGGCTATGCCGGAATTTCTGATGTTGAGGTAGATTTGCTCTTCTTCTAATAACACGTCTGGGATATCTTGGACCCTGATCATCCGGTAAACATCTCCCCACCGGACCTCGGGAGGAACGCCGGTGCTACACTTAGTGTCTTGAAAAAGAGTTTCAGTCCTTGGTTGCACTGGCTCTGGCTCCATCATTTTAGCTTTCTTTCTACAACCTTTTGGCATCGTGGCTTATCCCTGTCAGCAACCATATGTGAATGAATATAAAATTGTAACACATTATGAGAGTGTAACATAGAGCAAGACAGTTTTAGCATGCTGATGATAAATATAAACAAAATTATAAGGCTGCATGCTGGGGAAGCAAACCAAACATAGATTATCCAAGAAAACAAAATATGGTCCTCAGACTTGATCATTCTAGGGAGACAATGCCTGGTTAGGAACTTTTGAAATGCTTCCGAAAAGGTAGGCATACGACGTGTAAAACCCACTTGCCTCCTAGTCTTTGGAAATAGGATGTCCTTCATCATAGGCACTTCTGACGGCCAATGGTAGGCTGGCTCAGATTGGGAAATCCTATGAGGAAACCGAAAACATATAACATAACCGTTTTCAACAAACGTTATCTAAGCCAAACAAGCGAGCGGTTGAGCATCCCAACCAGCTATTACTGATGTTGCTTCTTGTTCAATAGTATTTGAGAAGCGGCATGTAGCTGGCAAAAAAACTTGGATTTGAGTATATCTGGGTGGGAGCACGACAGAAATGCGGCCGGTGGAACTAACCAAGTTCGAACGACTCAGAGACAAAGGGCCAACTGGGAATGACTAGCATGGTTATGACTCCTAGCTGTCAGCAATGAGAATTTTATGGGGGCCACAGTGACCGTAAACTTTTAAAGGATACATTTCTATGAGTGCCTACTGGCCACACAATGAAACGAGAAAACATCCAAGAAAACCTCAAAGTACTGATAAGACAAAGAAAATGGTAGAAACACCTACTTGGAGACAAAACAGTGGTGGAACAAGGTTGACACGGTGGTGAATGCGCTAAGCTAGAGTGAAACGACGCAATCTCCCAAACGGCGTTATTCGAATCAAAACTAACAACGGGGACAATAAACCCCCACTGCCCTTATATAAATCTTGATACGTGCAGGCATTTAATTGGGTAGGTGGCGACATTAAAACAGGGTTTATTATTCGTACGGCATGGTCTTTTCAAACATGTTTGGCATTTAAGCATGACCATCAATTGCAGCAAGGACTCGTGAGTTTCGTCCGCAATTGTGGCCAGAACTCATGAGTTCCTCTCAAAGAGCGGGAGACTTGGCAAGGCATCCGCTTATTGTGGGAGAGATGAGAAAGATGCTCCGCTTTGGCCAAAAGGTTTGGCGATTTGTTCCGGAGTCGTCGAGCTAAGAGGATTTTGCGGCGCAAGTTCGTGAGTTATTCTGACATTTCGGGAGGACTTTGCGAGTTCTTCCGAAATTGACTCTCCCGAAATTTTATCGTGGCGTAATTTCTTGAGTCGTTCCGCTGTTGCGGAAAGACTCAGTAATTTCTTCCGCAAATGACGAAGGAGTTTGGTAAGTCTTTTCCGCAAAGTGGATGGCCTGGGGACTTGGTGAAAGGGCGCCCGTTGCGGCAAAACTTTACAAGTGTTTCCGCCGTTTCGGGAGAGAAATTTGAGTTCTTCCGAAGTCCAAAGAACATGTAAGTGCTTTCGTTGTTTCGGGGAAAAACTTTAAGTCTTTCCACAATTGCGGTTGAACATCCCAAGTTCTTCCGCCGTTTCAAGAGAGAAATTTGAGTTCTTCCGTAGTTTCGGGAAAGAATTGTGAGTTTTGACTTAGAAGAAAAACTTCAATTTTAAAACAGATTCCCCAGCTGAAACAAAACTAAGTTCAAAAAGTTTTTTCAAAGAAGACTTAACTCTTTTAGGCAGGCTTTCTAGGAAAATGAAAGGAGGGTCCCCAATATCTACAAAATTTTGGGGGGGATGTTGCTACAACAACACTATGATAGTTTGGTTTTTTTTCATCAAGAACCCTATTTTCTCCTCAAGAACTCATTTTTTCTCAATATTATCTTCCTAATTAAAATTATATCTTTTGCATGAATGAAGGAGAGGGAAAGGGTCATAATCCAACTATTCCACTTCCTTAATGATAGGAATCAAGAGTCCTAATTGAACTCTCCTTGATTGCAATGGTATAGGAATTGGTTTCTTCAAAATATGAGGTAGGTACTTAAGGGTAGGAAATATTTACTTAAAGTAATTAATTATTTCACTAGGCTCCTAATTCTAATAGCATAAACATTAGGATGAAATGATTGAAAATCGCATGAAGGAGGTTATAGTAGGATCGGGTTAAATAGGTCGATTGCCTCCCTTAGACATCCTTACATTTTCCCTCTAGTGGACCCATAGCCCTTTCAATGTTCTCCCACCAATCAACCTTGAAATCTTTCACTAAATTCAAAATGATCATGTTTAGATGTTTTTAAAATTCCCATGGTAAGTCTACCTCATGGAATCGAGAAAAACATGGTAATAAAAATCACAATTATGATATAAATAAGATCAGGTTCAAAGGGTTGAGACTAGGATATTACACTTATGGTGTCAAAGTATCCCAAGGTTCTCCACTTTGACTGGTGATATGCAAATTGTGTTGAAATATTTCCTTCTTGCTACTTCATTTACCAATGGTTTGATCACTTTCTTGGAGCCATATGGATTAGTTTTTCATCATTTAGTGTGTCTCTTCCCAAGCTATGAGTTGATGTTTCTCCTCTCTATATATTCTAGTTCTTATTATTGTGAAAGGGTAGGGTTAATGAGACCAGCTTCAAAAGCTAATCCATATGGCTCCAAGCAAGTGATCAAAACATTGGAAAATGAACGTTTAGAGTATTAATTTGTTGTTTGATGGAGCTAACTCATGAGGAGGCATCTCCAAACTTATTCGAGCACCATTTCTTTGTAACCCTCTTTATGTTGATTGAATTCCTTTGGAAGTGGGGATGAAGTCCCTATGTTCCATGAGAGGGGGATCTAGGATCCCTTGACAAGTTTAATGTATCCAGGGTGTTCAAGCTAGTGAGGGTTGAATTTAAATGGGGATTGAGCTTTCCAATTAGCCTTCTCAAGCTATGGTATGATGGTTGCATGATCTGAGTCTCCAATAAAGGCCACTACTTATTTATATAAGCTTATTTGTGTTAGCAATTGATCTTTAAGCAAAAATCTATCATGACACTTCCAGATTAACACTTCTCAAGACTGTTTTTTGTTTAGGTTGCCATGGGATGGGTGGCTCAGTGTCTACCAAGTCTATTTGCATGAATAAATCTAGAAAGAAGTCAACCGAGGGGTCTAGTCTATCTCTACTACCCCATTTTAATTCTCCATTCATAATCAAATTGAGGTCCTCTCCTATGATGATATGAGGGAAGTTTAAGATCCCTTTGTCCAATGTATATTTCGAAAAATACTAATGCTTACTTATTTATCCATAGACATCCAAATGTCCATGTAATGGTATATCTCATTTGAGAAGAGGGTGACATACATGGCGTTTGGGTATTTTACACAACTGATGAGGTGGTAAGAGGATTTTGAAGCCATTGTCAGTCCTCCAAAGAGCTATTTTTCGAGCTAATTCACTCCAAATTCTAGTTGGGGAAATATTTATGGAGGGAGGCTTTGCATGTGGCTTTAGTGGTCATTGTTTCTCAAACAAAAAAGTATTGGGATTGTGAACATATATTGTCCTATGGAGGGATATTTTCTTAGCTAATATCAGGCCCCTATTGTTAATGGAAATCATGATCATTTAGAACCCTCCTTTTGGGATTCAATTACTTATAGTGCCCCAGGGATGGTATGTTGTTTTCATTTCCATAACTTGATTTATTCTTTTGATATAGCATTCACAATGTTTGATTTTCTTCACAGTGCCTTCTTGTATAGTGTTATGAAAGGGGGCATTTTTAGTTCACTGGATATGGTTTTGGGAGGGGCGCGGATGGGAACTTTTTCTTTGGATCAAGTTTGGTATATGTGGTTAGATTTGTTGTCTAGCTTGTGAGGGGGCGAGCAAGGATTAGGGGGTGGCGAAATCCAAAGGGATGCCTTCCTTCAATTTTTTCAATGTCGATAGGGAGGTCATTAGAGGGAATCGAGCTAAACGGATTGGGAGGGTGTAGGAATGATGGGCTAGATGAGGAGGTGTAATGAGGGGATGGGTAAGCTCTATAGAGAGGCATGGCTAGTGATTTTAGCCGATTGTTTACCTATTTTGGGGTTGTATTTGAGTTTCTTGAGGACATGCATAGTGAGGTCATCCAATGGTCCAAAAGTGCCCACAAATTCCAAAGGAAGAAGGTGGTAGGAGAGAGGTGTCTAGGGGGTATTTAATAGTGTCATGGACTTAAGGGGGTCATCATCAACAAAGAGAGGGTTGCAGCACTTAATATTAATTCACTCCTCTTCATACTCCTCTTCTGATCCAGGAGGATATTAAAATTCCAAAATATCAAAGTCCTCAAATATCAGCAAATATGGAATCAACACGAAGAGATCAACGAGAGATTTCCGACGATGTTCGTTTTGCCTCAAACAGACTCCGAACTACCAAGATATTAAACTTTGAAGTCTTGGCAAATAGTGAAAAATGGAAAGAAAGAAAAAAAAGTGCCACGTGGCACCATTGGAAGGGTGACACGTGGCCTTACGGCATCTACGTGGTAGCCCTCCGTAATGACACGTTGCAGGTTTTAGGAAACTTGGCATGTGAGTTGGAAAGTGATGTGGCATCGGCATGGACCTGTCATATTGCAACACGTGGCATCCAGTTGGCACACAAGTGGACCAATCCAGGGCCACCACATGGCAGTCTCAGTTAGTAGGTCTGCAACAATGATTATGTAACAGACTATGGGAAACAAGGGTTCTGTAATAATGAATGCAAGTGGAGCATCCTAAAACTTTGAGACTGTACTTTGTATATGTGATGGATCCCTGGCTAAGTCACTTGCAACCTATTGAGTTTGTCTTGTCAATGGCTTCACTATCATATTTGTATCATGTATATAGCATCATCTTCATCACCTAAACCAGAAATTTTACTTGAGGAAAGTGAAGAGATATTATTGAGATATTCAACATCTGCAGTATGTTCTTCTACTGTTGAGTGGCTGATTTGAAACAAGTTATCATCTCCCATGAAAATAGGAGAGTATGATTCATATTCTATGGAAAAAATTTGGATAATTTATGTGCTCAAGTTGTTGAGTTCATCCTCCATACAATGTCCTTCTTCCATATACTGATGGCCAAATATTCTTTCTAGCATGAACCATACTTCATCGGTTATAGAATTAGGGGTTATGTGATATTGAAGGGTAGGAGGAACATAAAAATATAGTACTCCAAGAGCTATATCCATTATGTTGAAGTAGTCATTATTTTCTTCAGGAGAATTTGGCTCAACTCAATACCCATGGAAATTATGTAGAAGCCTTTACTTCGCAGAGTAAGGATGGCCTCCTCTTTCCATTCATAATAATGAATAGAGTAAGAATTGTCTTATTGGGGTGATTTTGTTGATCCATTGTTGTTTCTCCTTCTTTGATGATCTTCAACTTGAAAAAAAAACTTGTATACTCTTTTATGGTTGTAAATGAGCACTTATTCGATGGTTGCAATTGCACTTCTTGAAAGTTGCAAATGAGTACTATAAATGGGCTCTTTGTTGACTTCAAAAGCCTTCTATGGTGGTTGCAAAATCCTACTTTGGTGGCTGAAAATGCCTTATTTGGTGGTTACAAAAATCCTTCTTTGATGGCTACAAAAAGCCTTCTTTGGTGGCTTGCAAAAACTCCTTCTTCTATCTGCAAGAGTAGTGGCTATAAAATATTTCTTTTGTGGCTATGAAGGGCCTTCTTTGGTGGCTGCAAGAGCCTTGTTTGGTAGCTGCAAAATATTCTTTGGTGGCTGCAAAATCCATTCTCAACCTACAAAAGCTTTATAAACAATACTAGCATACTAGTTAGTTTAGCACCCCCTAGCTGTGATACCATATAAGATTTGAGCATTCATAGATCTAGGTGCAAAAGCTAACAAGATATGATGATTAAATCAAGCATGAACAATTGTGCAATAATATATATGAATCATTACATATTAATTTTGACGAGAAGAAAGACAATGATTTTGCTGTCAGAGTACCTGCATGAATGAAGAAGCTTACAATATAGAGAGAGAGAGAGGCAATTCAAGTTAGGTTAGAAGGAAATTCAAATTTCCCATGCCATGTTAAAGGACTCGTCGGGCTTAACTTAGAGCAAATAACCTCGTTGATTTGTGCAAGCTCTCCTACACTGAGTTGAAATATCCTAAACTAAAGTGAACTGAACTAAACTGAACTGGACCGGACTGGATTGTATTGAACTGAACTAAATTGAACTGAATTGAAATAGATTGAACTAAACTGAATTGCACTAAACTAAATTGAACTGAATTGAACTAAACTGAACTAAACTAAATTGAACTCAACTGAACTAAGGTGCTAATGAGTGTTTGGGGTAGTTAGGTGTTAGTTAGGGCTTAGTTGGTGAAACAAATTAAGTCTAATTGAGTTATACTTCCTTAAATCAAGGATAAAAATCTCCCAAATCAAGGAATGTGCCCTCAAACCAAGGAAGGCGCCCCCAAATCTAGGGATTGGTCTCATGGGTGACCCAGGAAGTGGATTTGAATGTGGTTTGTCCCATTATACTCATCAGCATTAGATCTGGGAGGGTTATTTGCTCTAACAGCAAGTATGAACTTGCTTGAATCTTGTAGTCTTGTGATCATGTGATTTCCAACTACAAATATGTTCTTATACAAGTGTCATCCTTCAACATTCTCCATCCGAAGAAAAAAGGTGGAGGGATTGAAGGAGATTGTGTCTTTTCAGAGACAGTTGTTGTGCAAAAGAACTAGCTACAACTATGCACTGATACAAGTGTCGGCCTTTGACATTCTCCATCTGAAGAACAAAAGTGAAGGGCTTAAAGGAGGTTGTGGATTTTCAAAGACAGTTGTTATACAATAGAAGCAACTACCGAGATGCATATGGATGCAAGTTTTGGCCTTCAACAATCTTGGTCCGAAGAACAAAGGTGAAGTATCTTCAAGAGATTGTGGCTTTTCATAGATACTGGTTATGCAACTTAGATGGTAAGAAGTTGGTAAAGACTATTGTATGTGAAATCCATGTATGATGTAATCAATGTTTATGCATTTTATTCATCATATTAATGGATTGGTCATGTAGTTAAATCAGGCCCGAAGACGTAGTCAATATAGTTTGGTGAACTCCGTTATCACATGATGTTCCTTTACATGCTTGAATTTTTATTGCATTTTTGTATGGTTGGTTATGTTTAAAATATGCACACAATGATTATATGATCATGTTCACATGCACCTCATTGTTAGTCAAAGATCCTTATCGAAGTTTTTGTTTGCGAAAGTTCTCGCAGAAATATCAGATCATCTTCCCTCTTGCTTTTGATGATCCTCCTAGGATAGGGGTATGGAAGGTGCCTAATTTCACGATATATATGACAATCAAGAGATGTTGATGAAGTCCATATTTTCCTAGTGAAAATTCCCACAATAGTTGAGGTCGATGCCATCCAAAAGACCCTCATTTAGGTCCATTTCATCATAAATATTTGCCACGACCAATTTTTCCATTGCTAGGGTGTACTCATTAGCCATCACAAATTTTCCCATTTTGTTCCCCATTTGTTGGATAATGCAAGTAGTCCAAAACTCCAAGGGTATATTTGGGAGTTTAATTCAAATGGGGCTTTCAGTGATTTTTTCTTAGGCTATATCAAAATTTGTAATATAGTCCCTAATGTAAAGGCAATCCACATGGCTGAAATGGGTTCCCTCAATGTGAATGTGGTCCCTATCATGCTGAATTTTTAATAGGAACGTTGGAACTAAAGCGGACCTTAGTGATGTAGTGAATATATTTCACCATTTCACAGTGTTCCAACCCTTCATGGATTTTTTTCAAGATCTTGGATCCCCCACTAAACTTTTCAATGCAATCCCTAATTTTAAAGTACTAAAGGATGGTCGAGTGGATCTCCTTGTCCTCAATGTATGCATTATGCCAATTCACTATTTAATGCACTTAAATTTCCTTTTCCATATAAAAAGAGGAGAAGGGGTTAGTGATTTTATGTTTGGACCAACATAGTCAAGTGCGTCAGGGGGATTGTCCTATTTAGTGAGGTTTTTTACTAGGGTTGTAAGGATAAATTCAAGGAGGGTTTGATTTAGTGGATGGTAGGAGGGTTTATGGATGCCTTGTTAGGAGGAAGGGAGAGGTGGGGGGTGGGAAACTAATGATAAGAGAAATGGTCAAGGTAGTGGGTTTTTAGGGGGGTGATTACATGATGAGCTTAGCATCATTGAGTTGTACTATTTAGGGGTGGCAAGAAATTTGGTCATAAGGGATATTCGATGGGTCATGTCCTAGCTCTGATAGGATAGCTTAGTCTATAGAGATGGAATGTAGAGGGAAAGGGAGCTACAAAGGTAGTAAGCACCATTGTTAAGGTTGTTGGTTGTGGAGCCTGATCTCCAGATTCAAAGATATTATTATTTAGCCGTGTCCATACCCCAGGTTTGGTTATGATCCCGGCACGACCCTAGGGGGCTTCGGGGGGCACGAAGGTGTAGCCCCCGAGGAAAATTTTTGGGGTTGTTTTCGCCACTAGTTTTCGGGCCCATGGTTTTGGGTAACCCGTGGTATTTTCCCATTGTATTTCCCCTATAAAAGAAAGACATTGTAACACAGCTAGGGTTGATGTATTAGGTTTTATGCATTGTAAACATCTATGAGATACGAAGAGAGACTGTGAGACAGTGAAGAGGAAATGCAGTGGCTATGTTGCAAGTTGTATCCCTTCACTTTGCTGGACGGAATAATAATAAGGACTGGCAACTTCAGTGTGGAAGTAGCCCAAGTTGCGTGAACAACGATATATCTGTGTCTCTCTTGTAATGTGTATGTGTGATTATATTTGCATTTATGTTTATTGTTATTGCTCTGAGATCCTGTTTTTCTAACAATTAGTATCAGAGCCAAAGGACTATTTGGCAAATAAACCCGCAAGAAGCTAGGGTTTCTGGTTAGAGTGGGATAAATGGCAGAAGAAAGAAAGTTTAAGGTCGAGAATTTTAATGGCCAAAACTTCCAGTTATGGAAGATACAACTGGAGGACTATCTGTACCAGAAGGATCTATTCCTACCCTTGGGAAGAAGAGAAAAGCAGTCGACGGCTATGAAGGACGAAGAATGGGAGGTTCTTGACAGAAAGGCTCTGGGAACAATACGGCTGAGCCTAGCTTCGTCGGTGGCTTTCAATATCTCAAAAGAAACGACAACGGGGGGTTTGATGAGTGCATTGGGTAAGCTGTATGAAAAACCCTCGGCCTCCAACAAGGTATTTCTAATGAAGCATTTATTTAATATGAAGATGTCTGAAGGTGGATCTGTTACTGATCATTTAAATGAGTTTAATACGGTTACAAATGAACTAAGTTCTGTAAGTGTGAACTTTGATGATGAGGTTAGGGCTCTTCTAATCTTGTGTTCATTGCCAAAAAGTTGGAATAGCTTGGTCATGGCTATAAGTAACTCTGTCTCTGGTTCAAATACCTTGAAATTTGATTATGTTATTGGTGTTATTCTTAGCGAGGAAATGCGAAGAAAAAGCACAGGTGAGACATCAGGTAATGTGTTGACCATGGAGACCAGGGGAAGACAAAAGGAGAGAGGAAAGAGCCAAGGTAATCATGGGAAGTCTAAAACAGGCAGATCCAAGTCCAGACTGGGAAAGATAGAGTGCTGGAACTGTGGAAAGAAAGGACATCTGAAGAAAGACTGCAGATCTCTAAAGAAGAAAGGAAATGCATAGAAGGAAACTACCTAGGAAGCAAATGTAACAGGTGATGTGTTACAAGATGCTTTGATTCTTGCATTAGATAATACTAGTGATTATTGAGTAGTAGATTCAAGGGCTTCATGTCATGCTACATCCCATAGGAAATATTTTCATGATTATGTTCCAGGCGATTTTGGACATGTTTTATTGGGTGATGATGAGCCATGTAAAATTGTTGGAATGGCTACGGTATGGATAAAAGTTAAGAATGGAACTGACTGGCTGTTAAAAGATGTTAGGCATATTCCTGCTATGAAAAGAAATCTGATCTCAACAGGGCAGTTGGGAGATGGCGGTTGTTTATCTACATTTGGAGAAAAGTGGTGGAAGATCACTAAAGGATCAATGGTGATAGCAAAAGGAGACAGGGTAGGTACGTTGTATTTATGTCCTCATAATACTGACCATTCTATCTCTTTAGCTTCCACAGGAATAGATAGCATTGTGGCATCATAGTCTTGGCCACGGAAGTGAGAAGGGGATGCAGATTCTCCACTCGAGGAAGTTGTTGCCAGATTTGAAGCAGGTAAGTTTGGAATTCTGTGAGAACTGTGTTTATGGAAAACAGAAGAGAGTCATATTTATCAGGGTTAGGAAACAGAAGAATAATTAAAAGTTAGAGCTTGTGCATACAGATGTATGGGGACCAACTCAAGTACAATCTCTTGGTGGCTCTCATTATTAAGTTACATTTATTGATGATGCAACTAGGAAAACTTGGGTTTATTGCATTAGACAGAAATCTGATGTGTTTTCTACTTTTAAGAAGTGGAAAGCTTTTGTTGAGAATGAGATAGGAAAAAGGTTGAAGTGTCTCAGATCTCATAATGGAGGTGAGTACTGCGGCAAGGAGTGTGATAGTTACTGTTCATACCATGGGATTCGTAGAGAGAAGACAGTCCCAGGAACACCACAAGAAAATGGTGTGTCAAAAAGGATAAATAGAACAATCATGGAGCGTGCAAGGTGTATGAGATTGCATGCAGGGTTGCCCTTACAGTTTTGGGCAGATGCTGTAAATATTGTTGTTTATTTAATAAACAAAGGACCTTCAAGTGCTTTGGATGGTGGTATTCCAGAGGAGGCATGGACAAATAAAAAGGTAAACTACTCATTTCTGAGAACGTTTGGTTGTGAAGCATTTGTCCATATTGATAAAGAAAATAGAACAAAGCTTGAAGCTATATCCAAGAAATGTACCTTTATTGGATATGGGGTTGATGATTTCGGTTATCCTTTATGGGGATTATGAAAATCACAAAATCATTAGAAGTAGAGATGTCATATTCAATGAAAAGGTCATGTATAAATATCAATTGTAGGGAAAGAAAAACACGGAGTACACAGTACTTGATGAAATTACAGAAAATGAAGTTCCAAAGGTGTCAGAAAATCAAGAACAGCAGCAAGTGCCTGAAACTCTTGCAACTGCAAGAAGATATACTAGGTTAAGTAGACTCCCTGAACAATACTCTCCTTCAATGTATTATTTGTTGATGACTGATGTTGGTGAACCAGAATGTTATGAAGAAGCAATGTAGGTGGAAACTAGAAAGAAGTGGGAGCAAGGCATGAATGAGGAGATGGACTCATTGGTAGGAAACCAGACTCGGGATTTGGTTCAGTTGCATGTTGGTAAAAGAACATTGTAGAACAAATGGATTTACAGGTTGAAGGAAGAAGAAGGAGGTAAGAAGCGGTACAAGGCCAGACTTGTTGTAAAGGGGTTTCACAGAATAAAGGTATAGATTTTGATGAAATATTTTCTCTTATTGTTAAGATGACTTCAATTAGGACTATCTTAAGTCTAATGGCGGTAGAAGATTTGCATCTTGAACAGTTAGATGTAAAAACATTCTTTCTCCATGGGGATTTGGAGGAAGAGATATATATGTAGCAGCCACAAGGGTATGAGGTCAAAGGTAAGGAGAACTTGGTATGCAGGTTGAAAAGAGTTTGTATGGCTTGAAGCAAGCTCCAAGGAAGTGGTATTTAAAATTTGATAGGTTTATGACAAAACAAGGTTATAGTAGATGTCATTCTAACCACTGTGTTTATTTCAAGAAGCTAGACAATGAAAGATATATTATCTTGTTATTGTATGTGGATGACATGCTTGTTGCAGGGTCTAACATGTAGGATATAAATGTACTCAAAAGGAAGCTAGCTAATTCATTTGCGATGAAGGATTTGGTTGTTGCAAAGCAAATCCTTGGTATGAGAATAACGAGAGACATGAAAAATTGCAAATTGACATTATCTCAGAATGAGTACATACAAAAGGTGTTAGAAAGGTTCAGAATGTAGAATGCAAAACCAGTGAGTACACCTTTGGCCAACCATTTCAGTGTAAGTAAGGAAATGTGTCCCAAGACACAGGAAGAAACAAATTACATGTCCAAGATTCCCTATCAATCAGTAGTTGGTAGCTTGATGTATGCCATGGTGTGCACAAGACTAGATATTGCACAAGAAGTGGGAGTTGTGAGCAGATATATGAACAATCCAGGTAAATAACATTGGAAGGCAATACAGTGGATTCTCAGGTATTTGAGAGGTACTACCACTCAAGCATTATGTTTTGGAGGTTTAGACACTGTTCTACAGGGATATGTTGATGCAGATATGGCAGGTGATAAGGATAGCAGGATAAGCACCATGGGGTATGTGTTTACTATAGGTGGTACAACAGTAAGTTGGATTTCGAAACTGCAGAAGGTTGTTGCACTTTCAACAATAGAATCAAAGTATGTTGTTGTTACAGAGGCTAGTAAAGAGATTATTTGATTGCAGAGGTTTATGGAGGAATTGGGTAAGAAGCAGAAGGATAGCAGGTTGTACAGTGATAGCCAGAGTGCCATTCATCTTGCAAAGAACCCAGCATTCCATTACAGGACTAAACATATACAGCTCAAGTACCATTTCATACGCTCTGTTCTGGAAGATGAACTGTTGAAGCTGGAAAAGATACACACTAGCGAGAATCTTACAAACATGTTCACAAAGGTAGTGACCAGAGAGAAACTAAGTTCCTGCTCAGTTTCAGTTGGCCTTCTAGCATGAAGGTGAAGAGGAGAAATTTTCCAAGTCCAAGTCCAGCAAGTACAGCAGCGGTGGAGTTGTTGTGATCAGTCTCCAAGTGGGAGATTGTTGGTTGTGGAGCCTGATCTCTAGATTCAGAGATATTATTATTCAACTGTGTCTGTACCCCAGGTTTGGTTATGATCCCGGCACGACCCTATGGGGGTTCGGGGGGCGCGGGGGCGTAGCCCCCGAGGAAAAAATTTTGGGTTGTTTTCACCACCAGTTTTCGGGCCCATGGTTTTGGGTAACCCGTGGTATTTTCCTATTGTATTTCCCTTATAAAAGAAAGACATTGTAACACGGTTAGGGTTGATGTATTAGGTTTTATTCATTGTACAGATCTCTGAGATAGGAAGAGAGACTGTGAGATAGTGAAGAGGAAGTGCAATGGTTGTGCTGCAGGTTGTATCCCTTCACTTTACTGGACAGAATAATAATAAGGACTAGCAACTTCAGTGTGGATGTAACCCAAGTTGAGTGAACCACGATATATCTGTGTCTCTTTTGTAATGTGTATGTGTGATTATATTTCCATTTTTGTCTATTGTTATTGCTCTGCGATCCTGTTTTTCTAACAAATATTTACAGGAAGGTGCCATAACTAGGGTTTTCTCGTTGTATTATATGCTTGGGAGAATTGTGCTAGGTTAATAGAAATTCACATGTCATCCTCAAAAATATACTTAATAAACAATTATATTTAAATATTCATTTAATTTAAAATAAAAAACAATATTCATAGAAATTATATTATAAAATGATGCAAATAAAGTATTATTCGAATAATCATTTTCTCAATTAAAAGAAAAGTTATTTGTCTAAAGGGATTGGTGAAGATTAGCCATTTTTTCACTATTAATCTAGTTTAATAATTTTTAGTTTTTTTTCCATTTTTATGATTGCGATGGGACATTCAAAAGTAATGGGAAAATGTGCAAGGATTTGTATGAATGGATCAAACAAACCTCTTCTCTTTCTAAAGGCCAATCGAGACTCCTACTTTGATGTCCATAATTTTAACTAACAAAAACATTTATTCTTAGTAGAGAGAGTTTTTATCTTTTTAAGAAGGGTAAACAAAACATTTATTCTTAGCAGAGAGATTTTTTAATCTTTTAAAGAAAGATAAACCAAAAAAATGTCTCTGATATAGAGATTTTGTGTTTTTAAAGAAAGGATAAAAATATACTATCCCTAAATTAAGAAAATTGTGTTTATTATATTTTTTATAAAAGAATTAAAAAATCATATTAACATTCACTAAGGTGTACTTTGTTTGTTTTGTTGTTCACGGTTTTTAAAAAATCAATGACAAAGGAAAATCTAGGGACAAAGTTTCCCATTAACATTAATTAAGACTAAGGTGTTAAGCCTTTTTTATAAAGGAAGGAACCCAAATGATAAAGAATCCTATTAACATCTACCCAAGACCAACCAAATTTATAATACATGTGTTAAGTGTCTCTAGCAATGGATGGAAACCAAATGACAAAGTATCATATTACTGGAATATTAATGACCACTAAGATCGAAGATGTGTTAAGCCCTTTGATTATGGAGGGAAATTGAAAGATAATTATCCTAGTAATAGCAATAAAGACCAACTTGCTCCATAGGTCATGTGTTAAGTCCCTTGATAATGAAGGGAACCAAAATGACAAATATCCTACTAACATTCACTAAGACCATTTTGGTTTTTTAGACATGTTTAGCCCCTTTAATAATAAAGATAAATTATCTTATTAACATCCACTGAGATCAAATTAGTTTGTCGAATATGTTTGAATCTCTTTGATGGCATAGGGAAGCTAAATGAAAAAAAAAACTATTAATGCCCACTAAGACCACCTCAAAAGGTAGGGTTGGCGGGTGTGGCGGGGGTGTTCTTCAACCCCAGAGGAAAAATGAAGAATACATATTCCTAAGGATTGGGGGTGGCATCAAATAACCAAGCTGAAGCCTTCACAGTTTGGCAAGGTTTGACTCAAGCATATCAACGGAATATAAGACATATAATAGTAGTTGGGGATTCATTGATTATGATCTGTCATCTATTCCCTGGAACAATGCCAAAGGAAGGACCTATATGTTGAATATTGTGGAGAATCCAACAATTGGTCTTAGATTTTGAAGAAATGTATGCCTTTCATGTTCTTTGTGAATTAAATAAACAAATTCATTGTCGGGAAAACATGGCTTGTAACTTAGACCAAGGTATCTTAGAATTCCATGGGCGACAATTTACTTATTATGTTATCCCCTAGCTCCATCACCAATGTATGTATGAACCATATTTCATTAATGTTAATTCATCCAAAGAAAATGAACATCAACTCGGTGGTCAGAAGGTGAGCTCATGCTTGCAGGTGGCATAGAAAAATCATGTAAACTACTACATTTAAGAAAGCAAGCTCCAAAGGTGTAATGGATTTGATGGTGATATGCATTGAGAGATGTAAGGCATGTGAGAATAGGTTGGAAATTATGGATTTCCTATGTACTTCAATATCAAGTTATGACAGGATAATTATGATAGATATCATCATCTCTTGGGACAGGTTGGAAGGCGATTGCATAAGTAAACGAGTGAATTTGTGGGATGAAGAGTGGTGGATTAAAGTTATCATACATACAAATTCAGCCGTTACAATCATGTTTACTATAGCTCTGGTGGATTATGGGAGGTGGATTCATTTCACTCTCCTCACATTCTTTGTAGAAAGTTTAAAGTTAGGCCATTGGAGTTCTTGAAGGTTATGCCTTGCTTTTGAATTTTGCTTGAATGTTGAGGGCCACCCATGTTACAATAACCTCTATTAAAAGAAGATGTCATTTATAGTGGTAAGAATTCCTTTCGTTAAGTTGGAAACTAACTGTGGGTACAACTTCAATTTTTCCATATGTGTAAAGGTACACATACCGAATTGTCAAAATAGTCGACCTTCTGGCATTTTGTATAGAGTTACAGTTGCATGTTTATGGGTGAATTGGAGAAATTCCATAGTTTCATATTACAAGGATTTAGATTTGGGAACATGTGAGTTTCAACATCCCTCCTATTTTATCTTCTTAGTGTGCCAAGCATTCTTTCCTTTCCTTAAGTATAAAAGTAACTATGGATACAGCTTCAAGTTTTTCATATGTGTAAAGGTTCGCAATTTGAATCGACAAAATAGTCAACCTTTTGGAATTTTGTATAGAGGTTAAGTTGCATGTTTATGGGTTAATTGGAGTCATATTATAGTTTCAATTTACAAGGCCTTAGAATTAGGAACATGTGATTTTCAACACCCCTTCTATTGTAGATTCTCAATGGTTCAAGTAGTTTATTGTCGTTTGGGAAGCATATCTAGGGAAAGGAAAAATTGTTTCCTAATGGAGAATGAAAATGAGTGAACGGAAATTATAGGAAAGGGAATGGAGAGATCAAATGTTGAAAATCTTAACTCGATTTTGAAAGCTATAAATAAAATGGAGGATTGTGACAAAACCCTAGCGAGTATTGTTGCTTGTAATTCGTCAACTATGAAATTTCAATTGGAAATGTTGAGTCCTCAGGTGAACAAACTAACAGCCAGGCTCATTAAGATTGAAGCTGAAATTGATTCTCTTAAGGGTCAAAATTTTGAGTATGAAGATCAAATACATTCCCTACAACTCAAGGTGTAGTCTTAGTTTCAAGGGGGATTTCTAGTTTATGATGACAAGATGAAAATTGATATATTTGAAGCCTCAGGTGACTCAAAGGTGAAATCCAGAAAATGCTAGAAATGGAGAACAAAGAGGATCAGACAAATATTGAAGCTCTGCAAATCCTTCATCTGAATGTCAAAAATAAAGCAGTTGACCGGTAGAGGCCAGACCCTACCTTTTTGAAATTTTGTAATGAAGTTTAAGAGTGTTTTTCTAGTTTGTCTTTTCTGTAGGGTCTACTTCAGTAAAATAGATGCTAAAATATAAATCTTGTGGTCTCTGAATAGTATTTTGTAAAGGTATATGTCAGCTTCCTATTTTAAAACAGAATGATGTACATTGGTTGTCTGGTATGGCCACAATAATTTTTATCAATAGAAAAGTACTTGTTTCCGTTTAAAAAAATACCAACTCAAAAGGATAAAAATATCATATTAATGTCCTCCAAGGACAACTTTGTTAACTAATCATGTGTTAATCCCCTTCAATGATGAATGGAAATCAAAGGAAATATCTAATTAACATCTAGTAAAACCAACTTGGAAGAATAAAGTACGTTATTAATGTCCACTAATACCAACGTGATTTGTTCATCAAAGTGAAAACAAAAGATAAAGTAGCTATCAACATCAACTCAGACCAATCACAACACCCAATAAGACTAACTCGAAAGGAAAAAGCACTCAATTAACATCCATTATGACCAAGTTGGTTTGTTGAACATGTGTTAATCCCCTTTGATGACGAAAGGAAACCAAATGCTAAAGTATCCTATTAACGTCCACTAACACCAATTTGGAATATTAAAATATTCTCTAATGTCCACTAAAATCCATTTGATTTGTTGGATATGTTTTAACCTCTTTGACAAAGAAAAAAACAAATAATAAAGTATCTTATTAACGTCAATTAAGACCGACTTTCTATCTCTTATATATGTTAAGGAAGTGAATTAATAAATGGACAAACTCAACCTTTTTTATGACTACATTTTTATTTTTTAATTATATATATATATATATATATATATCATATGATATAGGGGGATCGTGATGGAGCAAATGCGCAAGGTTGAAGGTCGAAGCACATAATGGCGCATCAGGAAAGAGCGTACATCACAATGGAGGTAAGTACATGCGAATTTCGGGCCCATTATTCATCTCTCCAACCCTGTAGAGACGCCATTTCCATCTTGAAGGTACAGGCCATAACAGTATTAATACCTGTCAAAACCTCGCATTTCTTTCCTGCCGAAGTTCGCAATGGTGATTGATGAGGTGGACTATGAACCTGACACACATGACATCTCCATGTTTTGCACGAACCAGGAATTTCATAGTTCCATGGGTTTTCAAGTTATGCAGGATCTCTCCCCACATCATTTGATAAACAACTCACTTTGCTCAAACATCCCTAGCAGCGTTCCCCTCCATGGCACGGATTCCAAGTACAGTAATCATTCAAGGTACAGTAACTCTATGCCGCCAAGATTACATTGTACCAGCAATTTAATGGATTCAGCAGCCTTAGCTTCAATTGATCCAGCACCACCCAGTTCAAACAATAATGAGCCTCGAAGGAATGCTCATCTCCCCTCACACCCGAAAAAAAAAATATATAAATATATATATATATATCAGACCCAAGAAAATCAGTCCTGAACTAGTGGTAGGCAAAGATATCCAAATTTCAGAAATTCCTGATTACGTGAAACACAACGCCACTGGCTCCCCACAATTGGATATATTCTAGATATCCACATTCTGTAGCGCGGGTGGTTCCTTTTCAAGGTACATGCAGAAGACAATACAACCACCTTATTGAATCATAGATGGAGTTGGGGACCTTCCGGCTTAATTCTCAAAGAATGGACTGTCGATTTTAACGCAAATAGAGAACCTCATAATCTGCAACAGATATGGGTTATCCTCCCGGGTCTCCTTATGGTCTTCTGGCAGGAACCCCTCTTAGAAGCTATCGGGAATAAAAGTGGCAAATTCGTTGCACTGGAGAAAGACTGGAGCTCAAAGCAGGACAGACCTTGTGCACGCATTCTGGTTGAAATGGATTTAAGGAATGGTCTGTTCGAGGAAATTCGGCTCAAATATGGGGGAGCATTTGGATACAAATATTAGACTACTGGAAATTACCATTTCGTTGTTTCAACTACCGGCAGGTCGGACATCTACAGAATGAATGCCCACAACAGGTTATCAGGAAGCAAGAAGGCTACTCCAGACCTCCTTTTAAAAAGATCTGGGTCTGAAAGAACAAGCAGACGAATTTCATCGACACAGCCCAAGCAGAATACACGTTGTTGATCTTAAACTCAACATGTAAGTTGATAGACTCAGCACCTTCGTCACCCCAGGTCGCTCAGGACGTTGCGTGCGTAAAGGTGGCAATTGTAGTGGTTACTTAGGAAAATGGTACATTGGATTCTTTCGACAACAAGGATGGAAGCTCAAGATCCGGACATGACGAGCTTACTAAAGGTAACTCCTTTGACCCTCCTTGTTTTGTTAGTCCGTCACTCCCTCCTCTTTCGGTGGTTGAGAACCCTGTTTTTTAAAACCCCTCCCCCCCTTCTTACGCTTTGAAAATTTTAGAAATCCCCCTTAAGTCCCTCTCCCCTCCCCCCAGACGGAAGTACGACCTTCAATCCAGAACTCCTAGCGAACCATCCATAGTCTCCTCTAGAGGGCTCGCATGTGACCCCCCTCTAAAATTAAAAGACGAAAGGAAATCCCCTCCTGACTAAAGCTCAATTACAGGTGGCTAAAGATGTTAAGAACGGAAAACAAAGAACCATTAGTAGGGCGCTTAGAGTGGATAAATCCCTTACCAAAGGTGATTGATGTTAGCGCTCTCCGTCAATATAAGGGATCTACGGGGGAGGCCCAGACAACTCACCCTCAAAAGGTTAGTCGAGATATAGAAGCCCAAGCTACTTTTACTCCAAGAAACTATGATGGAAGGTCTCAAAGCAGTGGAAGTGATAAAAAGTATGTACAAATACTGGAATGCGGAAGCAATCGATGCAGAGGGTCACTTCGGAGGTTTAATCACGGCTTGGAGTCCCGATTTGAATCTGAGCTCCTCTTATGTGTTCAATTCAGCCCTCAAAATGGAACTTGAGGTTCCTGAATTAAACCAAGTTTTTTCCTTTATCAATGTCTACAGCCCCTTTCATGGCCAGAAATTGTTCTGGGAAACTCTGAGCACTTTTGGCACTTTGGACTCCTCTAGACTTATTTTAGCCGATGACCTCAATCTAACCCTAGGAGCTAGGGAATTTTGGGGAAAAAATGTCTGTCTCGATTCTTTAGCCTTGTTTTTCAATAATCTATTTTAAGAGAAGAATCTGGTGGACATTCAACCGGTCAAACTTGCACCAACTTGGAGGAATAATAGAGGAGGAGACTAGGCAATTTCCAAGAGGTTGGACAAGTTTCTTATTTTAGACAATTTGTTTCAGTTACCTATTTCTCTTTCCATCTCTGCCCCGGAAAAGAAGCCTCCTACTCCTTTCAGATTCAATCCCTCCTGGCTAGAAAATGAGGATTACTGCAAACTGGTCAAGGAAAATTGGAGGATTCCACTCACCAAACATTTCTTTCATGAAGCAGTTTGATAATAATCTATCTCGGATTAAGAAGCTCTCCAAAGATTGGGGAAGAAAACAGGAAGAAAGCGACCGGAGAGAACTCAAGGAAACCGAATCCAATGTAAAAGAGCTTTTCAATGCAGCTCCAAGCGGAATTTTCACTGATGAACAATTACTCTCTCTAAAGTCTTTGGAAGGGAAAAGAGCCTCACTCCTAAAAAAAGAAGAACTTTTATGGCAGCTCAAGAGCAGAGCTTTGTGAATTAAGGAGGGTGACAAGAACACAAAGTTCTTTCACCGTTTCGCCGCTCACAGGAATACTATCAACACAATAATAGAAATCAAAGATGATCGAGGAAATCCGGCACTTTCCTTTCAGGAGAAGGCTAAAGCAACTGAGGAACATTTCAAATCAAGATTTATAGCTCCCCCAAACTGCCAGATAGCTGAGATTTTAGAGGTAACAAATCTCTTTCCCGACCTCATTTCTGCAGAGATGAAAGATGACTTATGCATGGAAGTCACAGAGGAGGAAATTCTTTCAGTTCTCCAATCTTTCCAAAAAGGGAAGAGCCCTGGTCCAGACGGATTTACAGTTGAATTCTTCCTAGGGTTTTATGATTTGATGAAAGAGGATTTACTTAAAGTTGTTCAAGAATCTCAAGTATCAAGGAAGGTATTGGGGTCTTTTAACTCAACATTCATCACCCTTATCCCCAAGAAGCCGAAAGGAGAAACCTTTGAAGATTTCAGGCCTATAGCATGCTGCAATATGATTTATAAGGTTATCTCCAAGGTAATAGCCTACAGAATAAAACCAGTCCTCAGCAAGGTGATCACAGAAGAGCAATTCGACTTCCTTTTTAATAGACAAATTCATGACTCTGTGTCTCTAGCATAAGAAGCCATTCATTCCATCAAGAAGGAGAAATTACCAGCTCTTGCACTAAAACTAGATCTCTCCAGGGCCTATGACAGAGTAAATTGGACCTTCCTTCAGCTTCTTTTAATTCAGATTGGAATGCTATTACCAATGGTGGATTGGATAATGGGGTGCATACAATCAGCTTCCTATGTTGTTTTAATCAATGGATCCCCCTCTCCTTTCTTCCGTCCAACTAGAGGAATTAGTCAGGGTTTCTCGTTGTCTCTCTTTCTTTTTCTTTTAGTAGTCGATGCCCCGAGTCATTTGATTCATAAAGCAAAATAAGATGGAGTAATAAAAGGTATATAGGATTTCCAACTCAGTGACCCTAACTCATAACTTGTTTGTTGACGATGTTTTACTTATGGGGGAAGGAACACATGAGAATTTTGTTGCCTTTTCAAAAATTATGGATTTATACAAGAGTGCAACAGGAATGGTAATCAATATGGAAAAATCCAGACTGTCATTCAACAACATCTCTGAGGAAACCAAATCATCTCTGGAAAGTTCTTCCACATTCCCGATTCCCCTATTTTTGAAGGAATTAAGTATTTGGGCTTATCTCTTAAACCTAATGCTTTTGATTTTCAGGACTGGATTTGGTTATATATAAAAATTGAAAGCCGAATATCTCTCTGGGATAACCATTTTCTTTCCAGAGGAGGCGGGTTAATTATTTTAAAATCAGTTCTCCAAAGCATCCCAATTTAATGGGCATCGATAGCATACATACCAAAAGGAATCTTAGTCAAAATTAGAAAGAAATGTTTCTCATTTCTTTGGACGGCAAGCAAGCAAAGAGAAGGTATTCCTTTGGTCAAATGGACGACACTCTCCATGCCTAAATCTTGTGGAGGATGGGGGATAAAGAATCCAGACCTTTTCTGTAAATCATTAGCAGTAAAGACCCTATGGAGATTAGAAGAATCCCCCAACTCTCTGTGGGGCAGATCCTTGATATCCAAATATTGTCATCCCCTCTCCTTAATTGAATGGTTCATACAAACGAATAAAAGTTTCAAAAACTTCTCTATAGGATGGAAAGCTCTGGTGTTGGCTTTTCCTTTAATTGGGAATTGGGTGGCATGGAGAATTGGGGATGGCTGCAGTGTGCGGATTGGGGAGGACCCGTGGGCCAGTGCGGGTGAAGACTATAAACTCCCCCCAGAAATCATTAGGGATCTCAATTCCAAAAGTATCTTCACACTGGTTGATGCTTACGATGAACATGACAGACCAAGAAGCATAGGAGGTTGGAAAACGTCCTCTCAGCTAGGTTTTGCAGGAGATAAGGAAGAAGCATGGAATCGGTTTTTAACCCTTTTAAACAAAGATTATATTTTTCTCAGAGAAGGGGAATCAGATAAATTAGTGTGGACCAAGAACAACAAGGATGGATCCTTCTCTGCAAAAATAGGATATGAAGCAGCAATTAATTCATTGGAGAAAGTAGAAGCCCATCCTTGGTGGGATAAAATTTGGAAAATCTCTACCCCTCTTAAAACCATTATCACACTCTGGATGGCCTTGAGTAACAAACTCCTCACTTGGGATAACCTACGAAAAAGAGGCTTTCAAGGGCCTGGTATCTGTGTTCTCTGTAATCGTGATGAAGAACCTATCTCACACATTTTATGTCACTACACCTAGCGGCAGGGTATGTTTGGAAGAACGCTACTGAAAGCTTGAACTGTTCTCTACAACCACTCCCAAGCTCGCTAGAAAATAAAGTGCTTGACCGGTGGAACGACCGTAGGGTATGTATGTTCAAATCCTATCCCGCTCTTTTCGTTTTCACAATCTGGGAAGCACAAAACAAGTCGATTTTCCACAACACATTCATTTCTCCAAACATCTCAGTTTTGATTCTGTTGTAGAAAACCAGAGATCATAAGTCCTTACCTTCAACGAGACCTGCTAGAATCATTTCCCACCCAGACATCAACAGAATGCATCCTTGGGCCTACTTTGATGGTGCAAGTCAAGGATCCCCTCCTCTAGGAGGAGCTAGAGGAGTCATCCACTTCTCGGAAAGCAGGAAATGGCATGTCAAATTTGCTCTAGCTCATGCCTCTAATAGCAAAGTCGAACTTGCAATGTTATAGGCAATCATGTTGATTGCATCGAAAAATCATGTAAAACACTTGCAGCTCTTTGGTGATTCCAAAATGGTTATTGACTGGGAAAACGGAAAGATTCAAATCAATGCACCACACCTACAGCATCTCCTGCTTTCCATCAAAGAACTTTTATCCAATTTTGAGCAAGTACAGTTCTTACATATTTACAGAGAACTAAACTTTGAAGCTGATAAACTATCAAAGCTTGCTCTAGAAATTCCTCCTGGTCTAATTGATGTGGAAGGACACTCTAATGACCAGGTGGACCTCCATTATGTAATGAAGGTTTAGCACAAGATATGAAGCATTTTTGTACAAGCTATGAAGCTTTTTTGAAGCCCATATGGGCATTCAGAATTTTGATTATATGTAAGACAGTAATGTAACTCTTAACACTTATGATATATAATGAAATTCTTTGAGGACAGTTCATGATCACTCTTTATTTAGAGTGATAGATATTTTCCTTTTGGAAAATATATATATCTATATGATTGAATGATCACTAAATCTCGCTCCAAGAAGTCGAAGGTTTCTGCTAGGTTCTTCCCTATTCACCCATCCCCCATGCAAGATGATGATGGGCCCAAAACCCATAAAAAAAATTAAGGATCTACATAAATGATCTGCAAAATGAAAAATGATAGGCTCCATCATGGTTTTGACAGCACCTAAGAATCTTAATGCTTTCCCTTGGCCTCCCATCCAAAATCATGATGTTTCCTTCACATCTTTGACTCTTCCTGAAGACTCCATTATTCCTCCCATCTCATTTCTTCTCAATCCCCACCCATCTCATAATCACACCCTCCCAATTCACCTCCCTTATTTCCCTTTTGAATCAACTATATATCCTCCTACACTGTGAAATACCATCCCCCCTTTGGGTGAAACCTTCAATCTTCCAAATGACGACTAAAAAAATAGAAGCGGGTTCATTGTTGAAAATGACGACCTCATTATATTTCCAAGATACCATAGGAGATGAAGTTCATGGTCACCCCAGATATATTCAAATAGAAGGTTATATGCTACATTGAATTTTCCCTAATTGGATGATTTCATGCAAGAAGATACAAGGAGGATGATCTAAAAAACTAGGTTCAATGAACTTGGACACACATTCGTGGGTATACTCCAATAACACATGTTGGTTCCGGGGGATGCATAACTTTTATCTTTAACTCCATTGAAGACCGTTTAAAAAACACCCTGGAAGGTACAAGGTTATGGGTAAATGTGGTTTTAACCCTATTCCAACAACATGTTGGTTTTGATCCCATCCAAGAGCGCATCCATACCCTGGGCCTATGGCTTAAATTTCCATGTCTCCCAATAGCATATTGGGACTTTTGTACCTTCAAATGTAGAGGGTAATCTCTTGGCACTTCTCTGTCACGTCCCCTTCCATCAATCTGACCAACCAAGGGGGACATGAAGTAAATCGGGGCCTATAACTTCTACCCCATAGACATAATACTAATTCATAATTTAATATATGTGTGCATATGCATAAATAATAATACACAATGGAAATCAACTCTATCCACACATATATAGCATGCATATACCAACATAATATTAACAGGAATTAGACAAAAACATTGGATACTCAGATACAAAAGAATACTTGTCTTTAAACAAAGGAGATCTAAACAACTGGTTGTGTAAGAGTGATTTTCCATCCAACTGTAGGCACTCTATCCAGCATATACTCTTTATGTTGAAATGCCACCCCAAGTCGAGCTATGAGGCCACTAAGGTGAAGGAAACACCTACAAGCTTCTCACTCTCATCCCACAACCCATTCTACACTCTATGCTCAACCAAATGCTCATATAGAGCACTACAAGGATCTCACTCAGCCCTTGTGGCCTTTTCCCCTATAATACCAGCCCCACACAATACCCTTCCAAGCTCTGGCATCCCCCTCACCAATCCATGACTCTCTTAGGCAATCCATCTTGCCAAGTTCTTCCAGTGCGTGCATAGAAGGAGACCAACCTACTATATGTCGTTGTAGAACCACCTATAGCCTTAATTCGTGGCTTCTCAAGCATATGTGAGTAGCAAAACTCAATGGGTAAGGGATCATAGCTTTCCCAACCTCTGTGCTCACCTACAACCATCTATTTTTTCCTTCAAATCTACAGTCTTGTCTCTCAATTGAAATTTATGGGTTATACATTGTATGGTAATGGTCATGAACATCAATGGGAAGCTTTACATATTGTAGATCTACATGAGAGAATGATATAATGAGTGTTGAATCCATAAGATATGAGATAATGGTGAAAAGGAAACTGACATAACTTTTGACCATAGAAGAAAGGACTCCAGATAGTTGCGGACTGACTTATGACATTTGACAGAACTGTCACAAAAGTGCATG
The DNA here is from genome assembly GCA_027924585.1 of Larix kaempferi. NCBI lineage: Eukaryota > Viridiplantae > Streptophyta > Pinopsida > Pinales > Pinaceae > Larix > Larix kaempferi. Next base: position 4,050,252 of record BSBM01001126.1, read on the forward strand.
CAACCCCATGCTTCAATAAATGCATGAGGTGACTTTTCCCACCTCCATGAGGTGAATATATATAACACTAGATAAAGTATGCAATAATCCCTATACTTATCTTGATGAATATTTTCCAACTTCACATGGTTTCCATGGGAAAGATATGGTTTACTATATTCTCTGACACACCCAAGGTATCTGCATATACCTCTAATGCCTTCTTGATCCCAACTAGCACATAACATGAATCTCTTACTCGGATCCATTCAAGTTTCCTTTTCTTTGCAGTCACTGTTAGGATATTTCTATACTCCATTCCTTTCCTACCTAGCATTATCATTGTTTTGCATTCAGTCATGCATGCATTTTTGCATGTAGTCATGCAATTGCATGCATCCCAATCATCATTATCCATGTCTCCCAACACCTTGTCCCTAGTCTGCGAGCCCCAGGAACTTCTTTCTATTCAATTCCATCCCTCCTAGTCAGTGATGAACCCTCTTTTCACCTACCACATGTGAAGTGCACCCTCTCTCACCTACCACCAGTGGCACACTCAGTTAGTTGCTTGTTAACTGACTGCACTCAGTTAGTTGCTTGTTAATTGACTGATACACTCTGTTAAACATACAGAGAGACTAGTTTATATGTTCTGACTACTGACAGCTTCAGTTACATCCAGTTAAGACTAGTTATATTCTGTTAGACTCAGTTACATCTAGTTGACTCAGTTTGACAGATACCAGTGCATTGATGACACTCCACTACTAATCTGATGATGAGTTCATTCAGGCTAATTCAAACTACCACCTAGGTATTCAAATCCTCTTCATTGTATTATTTATTGTTCATATTATGATTAATGAATTAGTGTGATGTTATTCTGCTTCTATCTGAGTTCTACGGTATCATAATTATGCTGCTCTTTTACACAGCATTGTCCACTCTTTTTCTATTTTCCTACTTAATCTTTCTTGTGAGGTATACATCAACTCTTAGATCTGTTGTGAGGATTTTCACATGGTATCAGAGCATGTTGAGAGTATAGTCTATCTCCAGTCCTGAGAGTTTTGTTTGCAGGTTATTACCAACATTTCGAGTGCAGCAGCAGTTGCAGCATTTTTCTGCAGTTTTGCAGTAGTAGCAATTGCAAATATTATCTATTGTTTTGCAGGTCTTCTCAAACAGCTTCCATGAATTTGGAAGGAATTCCTCCTCCCTCTCCATTCAACTATGATGAGTGGAAACCAAAGATGATAGCATATTTGAAGAGACATGGTCTTTTTTATTATTGTATTGAAAGAGAGTTCGAATCCTCTGAAGAGGATAATGATTGGTTAAATGAAGGTGATAGAACCTATGGAGAAATGTTGACTGCTATGTCTCGTTGTATGTTACCCCACTTCCATGATTCTGTTGAATCTCCAAAAGAGCTATGGGACCAACTAGATGAAATATTTGGAAAACAGAATGAAGGGATTGGTCAAAACTATTTGGAGAGCAAGCCCAGTGATGCATTCGCCCTCCTTGATTGTCTCTCTGATCATGATTCAGTATCAAACATATCTCATAATGAAGTTGTCCAAAAAGAAGAATAACTTGTAGATTCAACACTCATGTTCTCAATGTCTTCTATTTCGAATTCTGAGCTAGCTCACACTCTAGAAACTAAAGAGGTTCTTAAATCCTCTCTTGCACAAGAGTCTGTTGGTTTGCATAATGATGATCTATTAAATGTTTCAGAGGTTAAATTAGCAAATGGAGGTGATGCATTCACTCTCCTTGATCACTTACCTCTTATGTACTACTATATGATCATTTGTACATGCTCTCAGAAGTTCATTGAAGATGTAGGGCATTACCATTTGCTTGGGATCATTTCTCATGCATATCATGGTTTATTTGGTTTTGATCTCACCCTTGCTGGTTCAAAGGAGATCTCAAGAAACCATTCATCATTTCTTGGAGCTGATTCGAAATCCAAGCCATTACCATTGTTTCATGGTTCATTTGGTTTTGATCTCACCTGCAATACCCCAATTTTGACCCTTATGAAATATTGGCTTTTAATGTAAATATTGTATACATGCGATGTATGTTTCCCCTAGCTTGGAGCTCAAGGCCAAGGCCCCGCTAGTGTATGTTCGAATTTTATTTAGAATGGACAAGCATTTGATATTTTTCTATCCATGTGCTATTAAGCCATGGAATATTGTAAATTGATGTAAAAATTTAATATTGCAATAAAATACCAAAACTAGCTATGGGAGCAACGAATGAGAAGGGTCCATGTGTATCCACTAAGGAGTGGTGAGGGGGTTATGGGGATGAACCATATGCTATCAAATGTCATTGTGGGAACTCATTTAACTTTCCTTGATGACATTTATTTCTATTGTAAGGAAGTTGTTGAAGAATTCAGTCCATGGCTTCAACGGAGCATGGGCAGCCCAGAAATTCGTATGGCAGAGTATGGGCTCTGTTTTCTTATACCACAAGTCACCCTACCTCATAGTTGTTTCTTCTTTCTCATTCCCATGGGAGTGTGGAAGAACCCAGCATCATTTTCCATCCAAAAACGAATTGTCAGCAATGAGCAAAACCAGAAATCGCAACTTTGCAAGAACCCATGTTTGGAAGAGCCATAAACACCCAAAATTGGTATTTGACAGTGAAATCCAATAGGAGATCCATAGATATGAACCTTGGGGCGAATTTGAGAGTATTAGATACCCCGAAATCCATTGGAAAACTCAGTTTTTACAGCCCAGAAATCAAATGACGGGATTGAGTTATTGGATGACATAATTGTGAGAAATCCAAGTGTGAATGACTTAGCAGAGGTTGGGCTTGCTTGATAAACCCAGTGAAGGCTAGAATCTCAAAGAATTAGCAGCTAGACCTTTCTATGCCCATCCTGAAGAGCACTGGAGGGAAGGGACACCTGAGAGACTGTTCAACAGAGAAGGTGACCTTCCTTGTGTTGGATGGGTAGGTAATGTGGGTGTCTTAACTGTTGAATTAAATTGGGATGCCTGTAGCTTTATGGATGAGCTCACTAGCTTAGCATCCTCCTCATTTGTCATTTGTATGCTTAATAAACCTAACTGTGTGTTGGCTTAGCATAGTTGTTGAGTGAAACCATGGCTATGAGTGAGCCCAATTAGTTCCTCCTTGGTGGATACACAACCCAAATCGGGGATGATCTCTCAGCTGAAAGAATATAGGCTGGACAAAGATCTATGGTTGGGTGGAACGTTGCTCTCACATAGTCAGTTGTTTGGACAACTTTAGCTCAAAGATAAGTGTTCTCTGTGTTTAAAATTATATGCATTCTGTGTTTTGCAATGTATTAATTTTGAATGATAATTATTCATGTTAATTGAATTGATATGAAGCCTGTGCATATCATGAGAATGGGATGGATTCTCTACCTGTTGATTCATCAATTGCTTAAGATAAATATGCTGATGCATTTCAGTGTGTGTGTTAATACGAGTTTTAATTCCGTTGTGTTTATTTGAAGTATGAGCCTACACACTCAAGTTTTTATTTATTATGAATTTATTAGTAATGTATGGGGCTGAGTCCACCAATTAAGCCCGGTATGTTTGGTCATGTTCCCTTCCTTGCACCGGATTGATGGAAGGGGATGTTACAGAGTGGTATCAGAGCCCAACTTGCAACACTGAGGTTGCTTGGGCCAAACTCTGAGTTACAGGCAGGTAACATAATGTTTTAATGTGGTATTGAAGAAGTTTGGGGCATCATTTTGGGATGGAAAAATGGAAGGTTCATAGTTCTCAGATGTGGTAGAGGATCATGCCATTGCATAGAGCTCTTCAACAGCTTTCCAATGGTACCAGACTCGCCTCATTTGGCCATGGGACGAAGGAGTTATGAACCCCGGAAGTTGCAGGGTCGGAAGTGTTCCAGGGTTGCGGATGTCGGGTCTCGGGAATGCAATTTTCCAAAAATTGCGTATTGGATTCCCGGAATCCCGCACCTACAATTTCGGGTTGCGGGGTGCGGGTTGCGGGATGGTTACATCCCCTTGACCGCGGCTTGACTTTCCACACTCACAATTTCGGGTTGCGGGGTGTGGGTTGCGGGTTGTAGGATGGTTACATTCCCGTGACCGCGACTTGACTTTTGCACCCGCAATTTCGAGTTTCGGGTTGCGGGTTGCACGGACGCAACGTTTCTGAAAAATTGCGTTCCAGTTTCCTCAATCCTAACCCCGTATTTCGGGTTTCGAATTGCGAGTTTCAGGTTCAAAAAAAAAAAGTATTGAGCCCGAAAATTGATTTTTGGATTACAGGAGCATGCAAGGTCGGAATTTGATGAGTTCAATGGAATTCTGAGGCCATGAATAAACCAGTGAAGATATCGAGCCCATTATGCTCTAATTTGTCACAAAGTTGGAATTAATGGCTTTTACAAAACGGTGTCTCAACGCTTGACAGAAGGTCGGATTGAGCCGAAACTGATATGGAGCAGTCATGGAGCAAGCACAGTGTTAAGTTTGGAATTTTGGAGCCAAAATCCAAGGGATGTGGAGTCAGGGTGTGCAAAAAGGCCAAAAAGCACTATTCTGGGCCACGTTTTTGGGATTTTGAAAAGCTTGCAGTGGATGAAAGTGACCCTGTAATTAGGATTCAAGAAATTTACTAAACTCAACATTTCTTATTCTCATGAAAACAGACAATTCATGGTAGACAAAGATTTTCCAGAAATGCACCGTTTGGGAAATAGTCATTTTTGGCCCAAAATTTAGAATTTTGGAAAAATGTGAAAAGTGGAAAGTAGTCAAACCCAGAATTTTATAGAAGATGAATGGAGCATCGGAATAGAGATCCGTGAGTTGTTGAGTATTCCTTGTTATATGGGCTAACTTCGCCCGGTAGAAATTTGTTTTTGATTCTTCATAGATATTCTTCCACGGGTGGCTGAAGTTGGCATCCCAGACCAAAATACAACTGTGTAAAAATGTGCAAAATTGTGGTGAAAGTTGTCATTTTTGAAGTAACATAGTTTCCACACCCGAAGTCGGAATGGAGCACGAGGATAGGCATTGGAAAGCTTGTCCAGCAGGGAATAAAGGTGTATGATCAGAATTTGAATGGGGTTATCATACACAATAAATAATTATAGCAAAAAAGTGTCAGTGACTGTTTTGTCAAATTATGGACAATATGGGCAATTTCCAGAATTGCATGAATGGGCAAAAGAAATGAATGCATAATAGTTATGTGAATTATTCCATGAGTTGATTATGTTAAATATTGATTTTTGTATATTTCTATATGCATTCTTATGATCTCTAACAAATATTTTCATAATGCATAGTGCTTGCAGCTCATAAGATTTAATAGTGTAGCAGAAGTAGCATACAGGGAAGAGAGTCTCCAAAGAAAAATGGTGACCATAAATGATGCTCAAGATACTTATGAGCATGAAGAAGATGTGCTAGGAGAAAATGTGCATGAAGAGAATGCTGAGACTGAATCTAATGGGAGAAGGGAGCATATAACTCCTCAGAATTTGGTTGAAACCATGGTGAGCTTCAATGAAAGGTTGATGAAGGCTCAAGAAGAACAAAATCAACTCAATGTTGTTATTTTGCAAAGCCTCACTGATATGCAGCAGAAGATAAACCTTGGGTCCAACCCAAGTCATGTCGGTGAAGAAGGAAGAAATGCACAGAGTTGTTCTAGAGGTCGTTCAAAGAAGAGGACTCCAAGCCCAAGGAAGAGTTCGGTGAGCAAGAAGCATAGAACACCTTCCTCTAGATCTTCTTCTATCAAATCATGTGACTCCAGAGGTTCTCAAAGAATTCTAAGGCATGTGCCTAGGAGATTTGATGGAAGAAAGAATTTCAAGGGAATCCCACAGGGAGAATTCAGGAAGGCAAGGCCTCCCACATTTGATGGAGAAGACAAGACTGGCCAAGAGGCAAAGGCATGGCTTCTTGGAATGAATAAATACTTCAGAATTCAGAACTACTCAGGGAATGAAAAGGCCAGAATTGCCATTTACAATCTAAATGGAAGAGCTTCCATTTGGTGGGGTAACCTCTTGCAAGTGAAAGGGGTTAGTGAAAGGAAGATCAGTTGGGAGATATTCAAGAAGTACTTCAAGGAAAAATACCTTTCTGCTAGGTATTATGACAGCAAGAGAAAAGAGTTCAATGAACTTAGGTTGGGACAAAAATCTATGGAAGAACATGTCCATAAATTTTTGGAATTATTGAGGTATGTGGACTATATCAAATCTGAGAGGATAAAAAACCAATGCTTCCTTGGAAGTCTACCTCAAAGTTTCAAATATAGAATTGAATGGACTCCACACACATGCAGATTTGAATGCACTACCAATGGGATCGTATGATGCCTTAATTGGCATGGACTGGTTGGAAAAGCATAGAGCCAAGTTGGACTGTTATGAGAAAGCACTTGAATGTATTGATGAAGAGGGAAGACCAAGATTGGTAAGAGGAATTCCCAAGCAAGTTTCAGTAAGACAAATTTCAGCCTTACAGTTGAAAAAGTTTTATAATAAAGGTTGTCAATTATATGCACTCCATATATCAGATTCGTTAGAGGACAAAGGACCAAGGATAGAAGACTTCTCATTGTTGCAAGAGTTCCAAGATGTATTTCCAGATGAATTGCCAGGACTACTACCAAAGAGAGATATTGATTTTACCATCGACCTTGTTCCAGGGGCAACGCCAAATTCCAAAGCTCCTTATAGAATGAGTACACTGGAATTGGTAGAGTTGAAGATGCAGCTACAAGAATTAATGGACAAGAGGTATATCAGACCTAGTATGTCTCCTTAGGGAGCACCGGTGTTATTTGTTAAGAAGAAAGATGGGACTTTGAGGCTGTGTATTGATTATAGGCAGCTCAATAAAGTGACAGTCAAGAATAAGTATCCATTGCCAAGGATTGATAACTTGTTTGAGCAAATGAATGAAGCTAAAGTGTTTTCCAAGATTGACTTGAGGTCTGGGTACCATCAAGTGAGGATTAAGGAAGAAGACATTCACAAGACAGCTTTCAGAACTAAATATGGTCATTATGAGTTCACTGTGGTGCCATTTGGTCTTACTAATGCACCTGCTACATTCATGTGTCTCATGAATAGTGTCTTCGGCAAATATTTGGATAAGTTTGTGATTGTATTCTTGGATGACATTCTTGTCTATTCAAGGAATGAAGAAGAACATGAGGAGCATCTAAGGATGGTGTTGCAAGTCCTTAGAGAACATCAGTTGTATGTCAAGTTAAGCAAGTGTGAGTTTTACCAAAAGAAGGTGCAGTACTTGGGTCATGTTATTTTTGAGGAAGGGATTGCAGTTGATCCAGAAAATATTAATGCCATCATGGATTGGTCTACTCCAAAGAATGTTTCAGATGTTAGATCTTTTATGAGTCTTGCTAGTTACTATAGGAGGTTTATTGAAGGCTTCTCCAAGATAGCTCATCCAATCACTTCATTACAGAGAAACAACATCAAGTTTGTATGGTCTGAAAAGTGTAAGAAAAGCTTTCAACGGTTGAAGGAGTTACTTACCAATGCTCCTTCAAATTAAAGAAAAATTGCAGCAGGGTAATGTGGATGAAAAGTGTGTGGGATATCAGCTTGGTGAATACAATATCCTCATCTACAAGGATAGATTGTACATTCCAAATAGTGCAGATTTGAAGAAGCTTGTGATGGATGAAATACATCAAATGCCATACTCTGGACATCCAGGATATCAAAAGACTATAACAGTAGCAAGAAAGCAATACTTTTGTCATGGTATGAAGAAGGACATAGCTGAGTACATTGCTAGGTTTCAAAAGTGCCAACAAGTCAAGGCAGAGCACCAACATACAACAGGATTGTTGCAGCCCTTATCCATTCCGTAGTGGAAGTGGGAAGTGATCTCTATGGATTTTATAACAGGTCTTCCCATGACAGTGAAGAAGCATGATTCCATCATGGTCGTGGTGGAAAAGCTATCAAAGGTAGCTCACTTTATTCTAGTCAAATCCACTCTAAAGGCTAATGACATTGCAAACATCTTCATGAGAGAGAGATTCAGATTGCATGGATTGCCTACGGCAATAATTTATGATCGTGATACAAAGTTCACTTCTAATTTATGGATGGGATTATTTCAAGAATTAGGAACAAGACTGAATTTCAGTATAGCATATCATCCTCAAACAGATGGTCAAACTGAGAGGGTGAACCAGGTTCTTGAAGACATGCTGAGAATGTATGTGATGGATAAACCATCCAAGTGGGAGGATTACCTACACTTTGTAGAATTTGCATACAATAATGGACATCATGCATCATTGGGAATGAGCCCATTTGAGGCATTGTATGGCAAAGGATGCATGACTCCAATGAATTGGCACAGCCTGGTGAACAGGGTAATACTTGGGCCAGAGATGATCAAGGAAATGGAACAGGAAGTTGCTAAGATCAGGTAGAATTTAAAGGCATCTCAAGACAGGCAGAAGAGTTATGCAGATTTGAAAAGAGTGCATAAGGAATTTCAGATTGGGGATCATGTTTATTTGAGAGTGAAACCAAGGAAAATTTCTCTCAAGTTGGGGAGTTGTGTTAAGTTGTCGTCGAGATGGGCCATTTGAAGTCCTTGATAGGATAGGGTTGGTTGCATATAGAATTGCATTGCCTGCTAACATAAGAGCTCATAATGTTTTCCATGTATCTTTGCTTAAGAAGTATGTACATGATCCTAATCATATGATTGATTGGAATGTGATACAGGTGGAACCCGAGGGAGAGTTCCAAGTAGAGCATATGTGCATCCTCGACAAAAAGGTCACTTTGCTCCGGAACAGAGTCATCAGGAAGGTAAAGGTCCAATGGGAGCACCTTAGTCCCGATGAGGCTACATGGGAGCTGGAGGATGCCATGAGGGAGGCATTCCCATTTTTGTTCAGTTTTGAGAACACCGAGGACGATGTTGTTCTAAGGGGGAGGGGACTGTAATACCCCAATTTTGACCCTTATGAAATATTAACTTTTAATGTAAATATTGTATACATGTGATATATGTTTCCCCTAGCGTGGAGCTCAAGGCCAAGGCCCCGCTAGTGTATGTTCGTATTTTATTTAAAATGGACAAGCATTTGATATTTTTCTACCCATGTGTTATTAAGCCATGGAATATTGTAAATTCATGTAAATATTTAATATTGCAATAAAATACCAAAACTGGATATGGGAGCAACGAATGAGAAGGGGCCATGTGTATCCACTAGGGAGTGGTGAGGGGGCAGTGAAGATGAACCATATGCTGCCAAATGTCATTGTGGGAACCCATTTGACTTTTCTTGATGACATGTATTTCTGTTGTAAGGAAGTTGTTGAAGAATTCAGTCCATGGCTTTAATGGAGCATGGGCAGCCCAAAAATTCGTATGGCAAAGTATGGGCTCTGTTTTCTTGTACCACAAGTCACCCTATCTCATGGTTGTTGCTTCTTTCTCATTCCCATGGGAGTGTGGAAAAACCCAGCATCATTTTCCATCCAAAAACGAATTGCCAGCTGTGAGCAAAACCAGAAATCGCAACTTTGCAAGAACCCACGTTTGAAAGAGCCATAAATACCAAAAATTGGTATTTTACAGTGAAATCCAATGGGGGATCCATATATGTGAACCTTGGGGCAAATTTGAGAGTATTAGATACCCCGAAATCTATTGGAAAACTCAGTTTTTACAACCCAGAAATCAAGTGACGGGATTGAGTTATTAGATGACAGAATTGTGAGAAATCCAAGTGTGAATGACTGAGCAGAGCTTGGGTTTGATTGATAAACCCAGTGAAGGCTAGAATCTCAAGGAATTAGCAGCTGGACCTTTCTATGCCCATTCTGAAGAGCACTGGAGGGAAGGGATGCCTGAGGGACTATGCAGCAGAGAAGGGGACCTTCCTTGTGTTGGATGGGTAGGTAATGTGGGTGCCTTGACTGTTGAATTAAATTGAGATGCTTGTAGCTCTGTGGATGAGCTCACTGGCCTAGCATCCTCCTCATTTGTCATTTGTATGCTTGATAAACCCAACTATGTGTTGGCTTAGCATAGTTGTTAAGTGAAACCATGGTTGTGAGTGAGCCCAATTAGTTCCTCCTTAGTGGATACACAACCCAGATCGGGGGTGATCTCTCAGCTAAAAGAATATAGGTTGGACAGAGATCTATGGTTGGGTGGAACGTTGCTCTCACATAGCGAGTTGTTTGGACAGCTTCAACTCAAAGATAAGTGTTCTCTGTGTTTAAAATTATATGCATTCTGTGTTTTGCAATGTATTAATTTTGAATGATAATTATTCATGTTAATTGAATTGATATGAAGCCTGTGCATATCATGAGAATGGGATGAATTCTGTGCCTGTTGATTCATCAATTGCTTGAGATAAATATGCTGATGCATTTCAGTTTGTGTGTGTTAATACGAGTTTTAATTCTGTTGTGTTTATTTGAAGTATGAGCTTGCACACACAAGTTTTTATTTATTATGAATTTCTTAGTAATGTATGGGGCTGAGTCCACCAATTAAGCCCGGTATGTTTGGTCATGTTCCCTTCCTTGTACCAGATTGATGGAAGGGGACGTTACATCACCCCTGTTGGTTCAAAGGAGATCTCAAGAAACCATTTATCAAGTCTTGGAATTGATTTGAAGTCCAAGCAACCGCTATCATGTGATGGTTCTTTTGGGCATGATCTCACCTATGATGGTTCAAAGGAGATAACAAAAGAATATCTACACATTCATGGATTTTATCCTACCTCAGCTGATTCGAATCACAAGTTCCAGGATCATCCTCATACCTCTGGATTTGTTCTCATCACATTCGGTCTGAAGAGCAAGTACAAGCACATGTCTCCATATTTGCTTGCATCCACTGAAGGAGAACACATGTCAAGCATATATTTTTGGAGCATGAACCACTTATTCCCAATAAGAAGATACCTCCAGACATATGACCAAGCACCACACCTACTTGAGTTTGGAGCATTTATTTTTTTGGTGTGCCTTACAGTCTCTTTTGAGGGGGAGTATTTTCCCATGAGTTTTTTCCCATTTCCTTGTTTCATGGAAAGTTCTTTATCATTTATTTGATTATATGGGTGACCTTTGGTCCTAGTTACCTAGTTACCAGGGCCCAGGATGCAAAGTATGGATTAAGGGGAGGTGTTAGGATATTTCTATACTCCATTCCTTTCCTACCTAGAATTATCATTGTTTTGCATTCAGTCATGCATGCATTTTTGCATGCAGTCATGCAATTGCATGCATCCCAGTCATCAGTAGCCCTGTCTCCCAACACCTTGTCCCTAGTCTGCTAGCCCACGAGCTTCTTTTTGTTCAGTTCCAGCCCTCCTAGTCAATGATGCACCCTGTTTTCACCTACCACATGTGAAGTGCACCCTCTCTCACCTACCACCAGTGGCACACTTAGTTAGTTGCTTGTTAAATGACTGCACTCAGTTAGTTGTTTGTTAATTGATTGATACACTCTGTTAGACATCCAGAGAGACTAGTTTATTTGTTCTGACTACTAACAGCTTTAGTTACATCCAGTTAAGACTAGTTATATTATGTTAGACTCAATTACATCTAGTTGACTCAATTTGATAGCTACCAGTGCATTGATGACACTCCATTACTGATATGTTGATGAGTTCATGCAGGCTAATTCAAACTACCACCTAGGTATTCTAATCCTCTCCATTATATTATTTATTGTTCATATTATGATTAATGAATTAGTGTGATGTTATTCTGCTTCTATCTGAGTTCTACTGTATCATAATTTTGCTGCTCTTTTACACTGCATTGTCCACTCTTCTTCTATTTTCCTGCTTAATCTTTCTTGTGAGGTATACATCAGCTCTTAGATCTGCTATGAGGATTTTCATAGTCACTCACCATTTAGGCTCAAGCATCCCCTTCACCGATCCACAGTTCCCTCAGGTGATCCATCATTTTCCCAAGATTTCTTGCACAAGAAAAGTTCCAACTCAGCCTTACTGCTAGGGCATCCCACTAGCAACCTTTAACATAGAATAGCTCATGGCGATCAAGGCATTTCATAAGGTTCTAGTGTCATTATAGTAGCATTCTCCCCTAGATTTCAACAACCTTTATCCGTCCTCACTAGATAGATCGATCAACTCACATCTATTACACACATACAGTTACCATGAGATGACATCATAATAATTTAAATTAGAAATTTTCAAATATGTTTCATACAAAACCAAATTTCGCAACCATGAGGTCCTCCTCGTAAATTTCAATAAAAAATTTTCAAATGTGTTTCATTCAAAAACTAGATTTTCCAAACATGAAGTCCTTCTCATGATGTTTAGCTCTTGCAGCCATAGCACATAGTCTTCTTGTAATGTGTCCTCCTAACACAAATCACAAATAGGAAAACAATCAATAACATTAATAACCAAATTCAAATCTAAATTTACAATTTCGTCTCCTACGGAAATTAGATTTATTTAACCATGAGGCCATCCTTGTATTGTTTGGACCTTGTAAGTGGTAGAACTATGTCCCTTATGGTTTTACATTTGCTTCCATAACCTAGACATCCACCTACAACATGTTCTCTTGACACAATTCTATATTAGCAAAACAATCATTAGCAAAAAATTTAAATATGGAATTTACAAATCTATTTCCTATAGAAATCAGATTTTGCAACCATGAGATCCTTCTCCTAAATTTAAATCAGAAAATTTCAAATATATTTGATAAATAAACCATGTTTTTCAACCATCAAATCCTTCTCATAATGTTTGGCTTTCACACATAGTAGCTTCCATTCTTTATTATGGACTTACACACATTTCCATAACCAAGACAATCCTATTTGCAATATGAAGTTTTCAATCATCCAAACAATTTATGAGTATCCATGCATATAATATTTTAATTGCATCATTTACAACAATTACTAAAGTGATCTTGGAATTATAACACTCAATAATTCAAACATTATCATTTCGGCATTGCTCTAGAACATTTATGTGCCTACACATGTGTCCCACCATGGTAAGTTGGACATCCTAGCCAATGTTTAAATACAATACCCAACCATCTCCCTAATCACTTCGTTGACTATCTAGGTGCATTTCTTCTTCCCCTGAACATAACATCGAGAGTTCACTCACTCCTTGCTCGTTGGCAAAGAGGCTTCATCCTATATTAACACCAATAGGGAGTTCATGGGGTACTTGTGCAACACTACAAGCTTCACAGCCCAACATCCTCTTGGTCTCACACATGTCATGCTATTATTTCTTATGAATACATTCTAAATTTTAAATAATTGGATGGTATAAGGATCATTTTCCTTACTACCCCTTACTTCACCATATCCTATGGGATATCATTCACATAAATGCATTCAATATCACATACATACCAATTTATGATGATTAGAATATGGATGAAGGGATTCTTACCCAATCCTTTTTCAACACTCGTGCAATTGGCATATATAAACCATTACCTACATGGTTGCCATCAACACCCATGATGTTACCTGATTAGTTGGCCTCTTACCAAGTATTACACATTCCTTCCACTAACATATTGATCATAAATTTTTTGGCCTAGCCCTTCTTCATAAGGTTGTTGGTCACATGCAACAACATCATCAATATCTTCAGCCATGCTTCTATTCTCTTTGGTCCTACAACTATTACCAACATTAATAATTATTATCAATCATAATTATTATTATTATTAGTGTCTCATTGCATATGTAAAACCATAATACTTTTACCAATATGCAATATCATATGCATGCACAAGTAGGTTCACATGCGTTATGCATTATCTCTTAATATGCCCACTAGTGCATATGCATTTCATTATGTCTAATCTCTTGCGTTTCTAGCATTCCTATGCCAAAATTTATGTATATACAACACAGAAAATATAAATATATCAACAAGAGAAGAGTTGAGGAATTATCGCTTTCCCATTCCTTATCATAGCATGGAATTTCCTCTTCCATATCATAATTGATACACTTTATGACATCACTGCCAAGCACACAAGGGTTCATTAGCTATTATTTTCGCACCAAGTAACAATTCAATACATATGCATGTGTATAACGTTTATACTTGCTAATTTCCAAGCATGCAATTCTTATGCTCTAAACAAAAATATTTTAAGGTGAGAAATTTCCCTCTTTATCGATGTTTCTTATGGATAGTATTCTCCAATTTCTGCTACAAGCATCTTATCAACCTTATGTAGCTTTCCTTGGTCATTACAACAACTTTCATTGCACTCTTTTCACATCTCCTTTCTGCTCCAATCACTATGAACAACTCTATCCAAGTCTAACTTTCCTTTTTTGGGGGAATTTCTAGCACTTAACAATGTTTCCCTTGATTCCATTCCAACTCCATACGAAGTCTTTTCAAGGTCCATTACATGCCCTTGTGCCTCATTCAAACTATGAAACTTGCTTTCCTTTCCCATGAAAATATTTTCCACAATTTTGAACCACACAATTGATTCATACATGGGAATGCCTCATTCCCTGATTGAGCGCCTTTGCATGGCCAGTTTGTCATTATCATGAACCACATGACAATTCCACGTACTGGAATGTCTTACTCTATCAATGAAAACTTATAGGTGAATGGAATTTCCTTACCCATTCTGATTACTTACTCATATGTTGTTGGTCCACGTCCTATAATATCCCACAACTTCTCCTAGCATGCATGCACTTTCCCATTAGGTCGATTCACCCATCACCCTTATAAGTTACATGTCCTTTACTTACTGGCATATTCCATACCCTTCTAAGCAATCTCTTATGGAATACAATAACCATATTCGATTATCAATATCTCACATGGCTCTTCCTTGCAATTCAAATTGCACATATTATTCACAATAATACATTGGATGCATTCTTGTCCAAGGCACCAATGTCCATTATTAATGGTCTATTTTATTCCTTCATGATTAGACATGGTTGTATCTCTTCAATAATGCATAGGTCAACTAATTACTCTCAATAAGGGCTTCCACAACCCCTCTATGCAATTCACATTGCACATTCTGAACATTGAGAATTCATTGCATACATTCTAGCTAAGGAATCATCAATTCTTCTTAGTTCCCCTTCTTCCATCATGAGTGTTTATCAAATACAATATGTAAGAGCGTAATCTTATCCATTCAACATGTTTTCCCACATTTTCACATGAATTCCCATAATACTCGCAATTGAGTATCCCTCCTCATTAATGGTATTGCCTTGTTACCAAGCATCCAACTAGACTTGGTTCAATTCTTCACATTGCTAGCTAACAAGCAATTTTACCGTGATTGCTTTCCCAACTGTGCCTCCACTTTATTGTGGGAGCACCATTACCATGATAGGGTATCGTAATATCTACTCACCTTGAGTCACTTTCATCTCTGGTACACTCTTATACCATTATACAAAATTCTCCCAAAGTTTTGGGTTACTTTGGAAGTCACCCACATTGATAATTTATTGCTCAATCAAGCCTAGGGGCTCTATTCCACTTGCTTTTTGAAACAACTAGGAACATGTTTCAAAATAATAACATTATATTTGTATTCTCCCATGTATAATCTTTCTGAGGATTGTAAGTGTGTCCAATCTTGTTCCCGAGCAAAAAGGCACAGCCTTTCAAAATTGCCAATTTTGCTCAATTCTACACTTTTCTTGCAGGTCCATTTAGCTTTAGAGGCCAACTTTAGACACTTATAGAAGAAAATATAAGAATACTGAGAAACAAAATTCTATTGGTCTTGATAAAACCCATGACAATGTTACTCAACAACTTTCTTCTCTCTAATATGATGCTCCAATCAATTTCTATAGCTTTATGGAATTGGCTACTTTTAAGTTTTTCCTTTCTTAGACTTAGAATTTTTAGCAGTTCCCGCAACACACTTATCTTTGATTTGATAGCTCAATGCAACATTTTCCATTGGTCCTTTCCTCACCAAATTGAATTTCTCAAAATATAAGATGTATCAGGGGGACAACGGGGATTAAGGGGGCTTTCCCCTTTGCGCCCCTGTAGGGTGGGTTGAGGGTAGCGCCCTCGTTTTTTTTAATCTTTTGATTTCACGCAATATGACACATAAGATCAATGTCATTCTTCGATTTTTGGCACCTGAAATTCAACTGTGGAAATTATTGTTTTTCCTCGATTTGCACACCTCTAACACCAACCCACACCATATTACTACTTATCAAACATAAGTGGTTTTAGGCTCCATGGGAAGTGGTTTCCCAAAACTATTTTTACAAGCTTGAATGCACAAGCAGCTGGCACGTCGATACTGTAGTTTCCAGTTCAGGCTCATGCCAATTTAATTAATTGTCGTGCAAGTTCGTAGTGTTAATTTTTTAGCATTAATTCACAATACTCTAGGATATTTACTGAGAGAATAACATATATAGTATATCAATGCATATCAATCATAACAAGCATGTCAATCATCACAAGAAGCAAAAGCATGAGAGACAATAGACACACAGAGTTTCTGTGGGGAAAACCCTAAGGTGAAAAACCCCACAACTTCCTCAGAGATAGATATAGCAATAGCACAACCAAAGTACAAGAGATAGACTCCTCTTAGTAGCTGATCCTCCTCCTCACATGTGTGCCACTTTCCGAGTGAAGGAAGTGTGAGTTTTGAAGTGATCCAAATAGAGATCTCCCGATCTCTATTTATACTTGTCCTATTTGCCCAATAACCTTATGGGGCCGACTTGTCTAGCTAGGTACAATAACTTCATATTACATTATATTGGGCCGACCCCTTACAAGGTGGTCTAATAACCCATCAGCAAGTTAACACACTTGCGACACTTGTCAATACAAATGACGACACTTCCATATAGAGTAATAATACATCTCTATAGGAGTACAATAAATATATAAGTGAAATATATTTCGAAGTTACATATACATCAAGACTCCCTCCTAACTAGGAAGGTATTTCTTAACACAGATCTGCTAGCACAAGTCTTCTTCTCTGGATCGTCATCATCGATGCATCGTCTCGAATCATCGTCATCGTCATTGCTGCTGCTATCTCAACCAATCTTTGAATCTACTCATCATAGGAATTTCTACGGATCCAGTCCTTTTTCCTACTGGATGTAGGCCCACTACCTGTAGGTATTCATCATTTGTGCAAACGGTCTGATAGAGGTGGTCTCTCAGGACTAACTTTATGTGCTGATGCAATACCTGACAAGAGCATCCCAAGAACATTTATGTGCCTAAGCACGACCTACAAGATCTCCCAGGACTGATTACATGCATCCCCTTCACAATACCTTTAAAGAGCATCTCAGGAACATTTATGTGTCGCAGCACGACCGGCAAGATCTCTAAAGAGCATCCCAGGACTTATTACGTGCACACAACTCAACCTCTCGGATCTCCAGGACTGATTACATGTGAATAGACAATACCTTTAAAGAGCATCCTAGGAACATTTATGTGCCGCAGCACGATCGGCAAGATCTCTAAAGAGCATCCCAGGACTTACGAGCACACAGCTCAACTTATCAGTTCTTCAGGACTGATTACATGTCTTCGTAGTAATACCTCATCCCAGGACTGATTACGAGCACATAGCTCAACCTATTGGATCTCTGAGGACTTATTACATACTACATAGCAATACCTCATCCCAGGACTGATTACGAGCACACAACTCAACCTATCGGATTTCTGAGGACTGATTACATGCTATTTGCACAACCTGCCACATATCATCTCTGACCTCCAAGTATCAACCTGATGCTCATGATCTAACTAATCATCATCGCACGAAGCATCATCCTGATGCTCATGATCATACTAATCATCATCACTGTACCGTCCTAATACATATCATCTGGAGCAACATCCTGAAGCTCATCATCATGATCATACAATGCATCCACTTGATGCATACCAAGTATATACCTGATACATATCACCATACATGATCCACCTGATCATACAATGTATCCACCTGATACATACATAGATACATGATCCACACAATGTATCCACCTGATATATATCAACATACATGATCTACCTAATCATACACAGTATCCACCTTATACTTATACAGATACATGGTCCAAGCATCCAACATGATGCATATACAAATACATATAAATGATCCAACTGATCATATCCAGCATCCAACTGTTAGGATATTCCTATACTCCATCCTAGTCCCACCAGTATTTTGATCATTTACATTTTCAGTCATGCATGCACCTTTAGGGTTTGCATGCATTCTAGGGTTTGCATGCATCCCAGTCATCAGTCCAGCACCTAGCCCTCAGTTAGCCAGCCCCCAGGAGCTTCTCACTATTCAGTTTTAGCCCTCCAGTTGCTTAATGTGCCCTTCTTCACCTACCAGTCCAGTTGTCACTCAGTTACACTCAGTTACACTTGGTTACACTTAGTTACATTGAGTTACACTCAGTTACACCTACCAGAGTTAGTTTGACTAATGGTTGACAGTTACTTGAGCATTGATGACTCCACTGATGATGATGAAGACTTCCAGTTGCGCTCCGATGATCATGAGGACACCTAGTTGTGCTCCGATGACACTCTATTGATCTTATGATCACTCTAAGAGGCTAATTCGAATTGCCACCTTAGGCATTCGAATCCTCTCTACCATGGTACTATTTATTTGTCCATACTGTGATTAATTAATTTGTGTGTGTGAAGTATTATTGCTTCTATCTGAGTTCTACTGTACCATATTATTATGTTGCTCATTATACTGTATTGTTCACTTTTCTTCTATTTGTTGGTTGTGGAGCCAGATCTTCTAGTCTCATAGATGATATTGTATCAGCCGTGTTTGTACCCCAGTTTTATATGATATGTACGTGGATTGTACACTCACCCCAGTGGGGGGGTGTGGGGAGGCATCGCCCCCGAAGAAAATTTTTGGAGCTGTTTTCACCAGCTGTTTTGCGGGCCCATGGTTTTGGGTATCCCGTGGTATTTTCCCATTGTATTTCCCTTATAAAATAAAGACATTGTAATACGGCTAGGTATGATGATGTATTAGGTTTTATGCATTGTAAAGATCTCTGAGATCAGGAGAGAGACTGTGAAACAGAGAAGAGGAAGTGCAGCAGTTGTGCTGCAGGTTGTATCCCTTCACCTTGCTGGACGGTAATAATAATAAGGACTGACAAATTCAGTGTGGACGTAGCCCAAGTTGGGTGAACCACGATATATCTGTGTCTCTCTTGTAATGTGTATGTGTTATTATATTTGCATTTCTGTTTATTGTTATTGCTCTGCGATCCTGTTTTTCTAACAATTGGTATCAGAGCCAAAGGTCTATTTGGCAGTTAAACCCGCAGGAAGCTAGGGTTTCTGGTTCGAGTGGGAGCAATGGCAGAAGAAGGAAAGTTTAAGGTCGAGAAGTTTAACGGCCAAAACTTCGGGTTATGGAAGATGCAAATGGAGGACTATCTGTACCAAAAGGATCTATTCCTACCGTTGGGAGGAAAAGCAAAGCAGCCGATGACTATGAAGGATGAAGAATGGGAGGTTCTTAACAGAAAGGCTCTGGGAACAATACGGTTGAGCCTGGCTTCGTCGGTGGCTTTCAATATCTCAAAAGAAATGACAACACAGGGTTTGATGAGCGCATTGAGTAAGCTGTATGAAAAACCCTCGGCCTCCAACAAGGTATTTCTAATGAAGCATTTATTTAATATGAAGATGTCTGAAGGTGGATCTGTTACTGATCATTTAAATGAGTTTAATACGGTTACAAATCAGCTAATTTCTGTAAGTGTGAACTTTGATGATGAGGTTAGGGCTCTTCTAATCTTGTGTTCATTGCCAGAAAGCTGGAATAGCTTGGTCATGGTTGTAAGTAACTCTGTCTCTGGTTCAAACACCTTGAAATTCGATGATGTTATTGGTGTTATTCTTAGCGAGGAAATGCGAAGAAAAAGCACAGGTGAGACATCAGGTAATGCGTTGACCATGGAGACCAGGGGAAGACAAAAGGAGAGAGGAAAGAGCCAAGGTAATCGTGGAAAGTCTAAAACAGGCAGATCCAAGTCCAGACTGGGAAAGATTGAGTGCTGGAACTATGGAAAGAAAGGACATTTGAAGAAAGACTCAAATCTCTAAAGAAGAAAAGAGATCCACAGAAGGAAACTACCCAGGAAGCAAATGTAGCAGGTGATGTGTTACAAGATGCTTTGATTCTTGCATTAGATAATACTAGTGATTATTGGGTAGTAGATTCAGGAGTTTCATGTCATGCTACACCCCATAGGAAATACTTTCATGAGTATGTTCCTGGCAACTTTGGACATGTTTTATTGGGTGATGATGAGCCATGTAAAATTGTTGGAATGGGTAAGGTATGGATAAAAGTTAAGAATGGAACTGATTGGTTGTTGAAAGAAGTTAGGCATATTCCTGCTATGAAAAGAAATCTGATCTCAATAGGGCAGTTGGGAGATGGCGGCTGTCTATCTACGTTCGGAGAAAAGTGGTGGAAGATCACTAAAGGATCAATGGTGATAGCAAAAGGAGACAGAGTAGGTACGTTGTATTTATGTCCTCATAATACTGACCATTCTATCTCTTTAGCTTCCATAGGAATAGATACAGCATTGTGGCATCATAGGCTTGGCCACATGAGTGAGAAGGGGATGCAGATTCTCCACTCAAGGAAGTTGCTGCCGG
This sequence comes from Larix kaempferi, assembly GCA_027924585.1. Taxonomy (NCBI): domain Eukaryota; kingdom Viridiplantae; phylum Streptophyta; class Pinopsida; order Pinales; family Pinaceae; genus Larix; species Larix kaempferi. The sequence continues at coordinate 4,071,050 of BSBM01001126.1, forward strand.
ATTTGAAGCAGGTAAGTTTGCAATTCTGTGAAAACTATGTTTATGGAAAACAGAAGAAAGTCATATTTCTCAGGGTTGGGAAATGAAAAATTAGAGCTTGTGCATACAGATGTATGGGGACCGGCTCAGGTACAATCTCTTGGTGGCTCTCATTATTATGTTACATTTATTGATGATGCAACTAGAAAAACTTGGGTTTATTGCATTAGACATAAATCTGATGTGTTTGCTACTTTTAAGAAGTGGAAAGCTTTGGTTGAGAATGAGACAAGAAAAAGATTGAAGTGTATCAGATCTGATAATGGAGGTGAGTACTGCGGAAAGGAGTTTGATAGTTACTGTTCATACCATGGGATTCGTAGAGAGAAGACAGTCCCAGGAACACCACAAGAAAATGGTGTGTCCGAAAGGATGAACAGAACGATCATGGAGCGTGCAAGGTGTATGAGACTGCATGCAGGGTTTCCCTTACAGTTTTGGGTGGATGCTATAAATACTGTTGTTTATTTAATAAACAGAGGAACTTCAAGTGCTTTGGATGGTGGTATTCCAGAGGAAGCATGGACAGATAAAAAGGTAAACTACTCATTCTGAGAACGTTTGGTTGTGAAGTATTTGTCCATATTGATAAAGAAAATAGAACAAAGCTTGAAGCTAAATCCAAGAAATGTACCTTTATTGGATATGGGGTTGATGAATTTGGTTATCGTTTATGGGATTATGGAAATAACAAAATCATCAGGAGTAGAGATGTGATATTCAATGAAAAGGTCATGTATAAAGATCAGTTGCAGGGAAAGAAACAGGAAAAGGAAAACACAGACTACATAGTGCTTGATGAAATTAAAGAAAATGAAGTTTCGAAGGTGCCAGAAAATCAAGAGCAACAGCAAGTACCTGAAACTCCTCCAACTGTAAGAAGATCTACCAGGTTAAGTAGACTCCCTGAACGATACTCTCCTTCAATGTATTATTTATTGATGACTGATTCTGGTGAACCAGAATGTTATGAAGAAGCAATGCAGGTGGAAACTAGAAAGAAGTGGGAGCAAGGCATGAATGAGGAGATGGACTCATTGGTAGGAAACCAGACTTGGGATTTGGTTCAATTGCCTGCTGGTAAAAGAGCATTGCAAAACAAATGGATTTACAGGTTGAAGGAAGAAGAAGGAGGTAAGAAGCAGTACAAGGCCAGACTTGTTGTAAAGGGGTTTGCACAGAAGAAAGGTATAGATTTTGATGAAATATTTTCTCCTGTTGTTAAGATGACTTCAATTAGGACTATCTTAAGTCTAGTGGCAGTAGAAGATTTTCATCTTGAACAGTTAGATGTAAAAACAGCCTTCCTCCATGGGGATTTGGAGGAAGAAATATATATGCAACAGCCACAAGGGTATGAGGTCAAAGGTAAGGAGGATCTGGTATGCAGGTTGAAAAAGAGCTTGTATGGCTTGAAGCAAGCTCCAAGGCAGTGGTATCTAAAGTTTGACAGGTTTATGATAGAACAAGGTTATAGTAGATGTCATTCTGACCATTGTGTTTATTTCAAGAAGCTAGATAATGGAAGATATATTATCTTGTTATTGTATGTGGATGACATGCTTGTTGCAAGGTCTGACATGCAGGATATAAATGTACTCAAAAGGAAGCTAGCTAATTCATTTGCGATGAAGGATTTGGGTGCTGCAAAGCAAATCCTTGGTATGAGAATAACAAGAGACAGGAAAAATCGCAAATTGACATTGTCTCAAAGTGAGTACATACAAAAGGTGTTGGAGAGAATGCAGAATGCAAAACCTGTAAGTACACCTTTCGCTAGCCATTTCAGTCTAAGTAAGGAAATGTGTCCCAAGACACAAGAAGAGACAGATTACATGTCCAAGATTCCCTATCAATCAGCAGTTGGCAGCTTGATGTATGCCATGGTGTGCACAAGACCAGCTATTGCACATGCAGTGGGAGTTGTGAGCAGATATATGAACAATCCAGGTAAAGAACATTGGAAGGCAGTACAATGGATTCTCAGGTATTTGAGAGGTACTACCACTGAGACATTATGTTTTGGAGGTTCAGACACTGTTCTACAGGGATATGTTGATGCAGATATGGTAGGTGACAAGGATAGCAGGAGGAGCACCACAAGGTATGTGTTTACTATAGGTGGAACAGCAGTAAGCTGGATTTCGAAACTACAGAAGGTTGTTGCACTTTCAACAACAGAAGCAGAGTATGTTGCCATTACAGAGGCTAGTAAAGAGATTATTTGGTTGCAGAGATTTATGGAGGAAGTGGGTAAGAAACTGAGTTCGTGCTCGGTTTCAGTTGGCCTTCTAGCATGAAGGTGAAGAGGAGAAATTTTCCAAGTCCAAGTCCAACAAGTGTAGCAGTGGTGGAGTTATTGTGATCAGTCTCCAAGTGGGAGATTGTTGGTTGTGAAGCCAGATCTTCTAGTCTCATAGATGATATTGTATCAGCCGTGTTTGTACCTCAGTTTTATATGATATGTACATGGACTGTACAGTCACCCTAGCGGGGGGGTGTGGGGGGGCATTGCCCCCCCAAGGGGTTCTAGGGGGGACCATCCCCCCTAGCTAGGGGGTCCAGGGGCAGCGCCCCTGAGAAATGGGGGTTCGGGGGCAATGCCCCCGAAGAAAATTTTTGGGGTTGTTTTCGCCAGCTGTTTTGCGGGCCCATGGTTTTGGGTATCCCATGGTATTTTTCCATTGTATTTCCCTTATAAAATAAATACATTGTAATACGGATAGGTATGATGATGTATTAGGTTTTATGCATTGTAAAGATCTCTAAGATCAGGAGAGAGATTGTGAAACAAAGAAGAGGAAGTGCAGCGGTTGTGCTACAGGTTGTATCCCTTCACCTTGCTGGACGGTAATAATAATAAGGACTGGCAAATTCAGTGTGGACATATCCCAAGTTGGGTGAACCACGATATATATGTGTCTCTCTTGTAATGTGTATGTGTTATTATATTTGCATTTCTGTTTATTGTTATTGCTCTGCGATCCTATTTTTCTAACACTATTTTCCTGCTTAATCGTAATTACTCTTGTGAGGTATAAATCATCTCTTAGATCTACTGTGAGGATTTTCACATGGTATCAGAGCATGTTGAGAGTATTGTTTATATCCATTCTTGAGAGTGTTTTGCAGGTTATTACCAAGATTTCGAGTGCAGCAGTTTCTGCATTTTTGCAGCAGTAGCAGTTGCAATTATTCTATATTGTTTTTGCAGGTCCTCTACAGCTTCTATGTATTCATCAGGAATTACTCCTCTTTATCCACTCAACTATGATGAATGGAAACCAAGAATGATAGCAGACTTGAAGATCCATGATCTTTTTTATTATTATTTTGAAAGAGAGTTCGAATCCCCTGAAGAGAAGATTGACTGGTTAAATAAAAGTGACATGCACTTTCAAGCAATAATGTTTTCCTTGTTTGCACGCCAAAGATTCCAATTCAAATACCGTAATGGTGTTGAAACTCCAAAGGAGTTATGGACTCCAAAAGAGATATGGGCTCACCTGGATGGAAAATTTGGCAGAGAGAATGAAGGACTTGGTCCCAACCCATTCGAAAGAAAACAAAGTGATGCATTCACTCCTCTTGATGGTCTCTCAGATCATGCACCAGTATCATATCATATTGAAGTTGTTGACAAAGAACTTGCAGATTCTACACTCATGCTCAAACTTTCTTCTCTTTCTGTGCCAGCTCACACTCTAGATATTGCAGAAGGTCCTAAATCCTCTCTTGCACCAGAGTCTGTTGGTTTGCATCATGATCACATGATTATTTCGGAGGTCAAAACAGCTTTTGAAGGTAATGCATTCGCTCCTCTCCAGCTAACTCCTCTTTTATACTACTATATGATCATAATTCCATGCTTTCAGAAGGTCATTGAAGAATATGGCCATTGCCATTCGCTTGGGATAATTTCTCATGCATCTACTAGTTTTGATCTCACCTCTCATGGTTCAAAGGAGATCTCAAGAAACCATGATTCAAGTCTTGGATTTAATTTGGATTCTAAGCAATTACTGCTTGGATAATTTCTCATGCATATGATAGTTTTGATCTCACCCCTGCTGGTTCAAAGGAGATCTCAAGAAACTGTTTTTTAAGTCTTAAATCTGATTTTGATTTCAAGCAAACATGTAATAGTTATTTTTGGCATAATCTCACCCATGGTGGTTCGAAGGAGAAGACAAAATACTATATGCACTTTCACAGATTTGATCCTACCTCAGCTGATTCAAATCACAGGTTCAAGGATCATTCTCATACTGTTGGATTTGTTCTCATCACATTCGATTTGAAAAGCAAATACAAGCACATGCTTTTTGAGCATGATCCACTTCTTCCCAAGAAGAAGATACCTCCAGACATATGACCAAGCATCACACATGCTTGAGTTTGGAGCATTTATTTTTATGTGTGCCTTACAGTCTATTTTTTGAGGAGGGGGTATGTTTCCCATGGAATTTTCCCACTTCCTTGGTTTATTGATTGTTATTATTCATTGTATTGGGTGACCTTTGGTCTTAGTTACCAGGGCCCAGGATAGATTAAGGGGGGGTGTTAGGATATTCCTATACTCCATCCTAGTCCCACCAGTATTTTGATCATTTACATTTTCAGTCATGCATGCACCTTTAGGGTTTGCATGCATTCTAGGGTTTGCATGCATCCCAGTCATCAGTCCAGCACCTAGCCCTCAGTTAGCCAGCCCCCAGGAGCTTCTCACTATTCAGTTTTAGCCCTCCAGTTGCTTAATGCGCCCTTCTTCCTTGATTTTAGGGAGTAACTCGCCCTTCTTCACCTACCAGTCCAGTTATCACTCAGTGACAGTCAGTTACAGTCAATTACACTTAGTTACATTGAGTTACACTCAGTTACACCTACCAGAGTTAGTTTGACTGATGGTTGACAGTTACTTGAGCATTGATGACTCCACTGATGATGATGAAGACTTCCAGTTGCGCTCCGATGATCATGAGGACACCTAGTTGTGCTCCGATGACACTCTATTGATCTTATGATCACTCTGAGAGGCTAATTCGAATTGCCACCTTAGGAATTCGAATCCTCTCTACCATTGTACTATTTATTTGTCCATAATGTGATTAATTAATTAGTGTGTGTGAAGTATTATTGCTTCTATCTGAGTTCTACTGTACCATATTATTCTGTTGCTCATTATACTGTATTGTTCACTCTTCTTCTATTTTCCTGCTTAATCATAATTACTCTTGTGAGGTATACATCATCTCTTAGATCTGTTGTGAGGATTTTCACACCAACATGATGCGTACATACATATACATATAAGTGATCCAACTAATCATATCCAGCATCCAACATGATGCGTACATACATATACATATAAATGATCCAACTGATCATATCCAGCATCGTCTTGATGCATATATATATAGAGCAGTAACTGGAGCATCGTCCTGATGCTCATCATCCAGTGCTTACATCCACGGTCATGTGAAGGATCCTCCTTCCAACATGCTTGGAATGGCTTCAGCAAATGTCTCCATCACTTCTTCCTCGAAGTGTCGTCGATCTAAAGAACACCAAGCCTCTCTCTGAAGTACTCGAACTTCACTCTAGCTAGTGGCTTCGTCAGCACATCTGCAATCAGCTCATTCGTCGCAACATACAGGAGCTTTACTGCTCCTCTCTGCACCATATCCCTGATATAGTGATATTTGATCTCAATGTGTTTCGACCTGTAGTGGAACACTGGGTTCTCAGACAGCTTCACACAACTCTGGTTATCACAGAAGATACCAGTAGCATCCAATGGGAGATCAAATAACTCAGACAGTAGATTCCGAAGCCATACTGCGTCACAACTAGCCGAATAGGCTGCAACATACTCTGCCTCGACTGTACTCAGTGCTACGCAGGACTGCTTCCTGCTAAACCAGGAGATCACACCTGATCCCATACTGAAGTAGCACCCAGATGTGCTCTTGCTATCTGCAGCATTGCCTGCCCAATCTGAATCAACATAACCCTGTAGGTTAAACTTTTGATTCGCATCATACTTGAACCCATAATCAATTGTACCCTTTAGGTACCTCAGAATATGCTTTACAGCAACCAGGTGAACACTCCTCGGATCCGTCAGGAACTGGATCAATGTGTTCACCGCAAAGCAAATATCTGGTCTCGTGTTCGTCAGGTACATTAAGGACCTAATCATTTGACGATACATAGAGACATCAATCGGCTTAGATGAAGCATCACACAGAAGCTTTATGTTCAATGCCATAGGTGTGGCCATGGCCTTACAGTCCATCATCCCAAACCTCTTCAGGATATCTACTGCATACTTCCCTTGTCCAAGGAAGATCCCATCTGCACTCTACCACGCCTCCATACCTAGAAAATAGTGCATCATCCCCAAGTCCTTCATCTCGAACTCGGCTACAAGCTTCCTCTTGGTATCATCAATCAAACTATCTTCACCTATTACAAATAAGTCATCCACGTACAAGAGTAGTATCACTGGATTGCCTTCCTCAACCTTGTAGTAAAGGTTAGAGTCTTCTTTACTCTTGGTAAATCCCAAACTGGATAGAAAGTTGTCCATCCTACCATACCAAGTCCTAGGAGCTTGCTTCAAGCCATACAATGCTTTCTTCAATATGCACACATATGACTTCATGTCATGTGTCTCAAAACCAAGTGGCTGCTCCACATACACTTCCTCTTCAACTACACCATTCAAGAAAGTAGTCTTGAGATCCATCTGGTGTATCTTCCATTTCATCACTGCAGCCAGAGCAAGTACTGATCTGATGGAAGTGTACTTGGCTACAGGAGCAAAAGTTTCTTCATAATCTATTCCCTCTTTCTGAGAAAAGCCACGAGCTACAAATCTCACTTTTCTATTTCTTTATGCTACCATCTGCAGCATGCTTGATCTTATAGATCCACTTGGAAGTCACGGCAGACTTCCCTTCTGGTCTGGGACCACATCCCAACCATCATTCTTCATGATCGATGGATCATGGCATTCTTCCATTACTTCATCCCAAATCCTAGGAACTTCAATATCTTCAATATCTTTAATATCTTCAAAATATAACTTTGTTGCTGGAACAAATGTTGTAGTTCTTCTTTTGTAGGTGATGGTATACGATCTTTCCTACAAGACAAGTTAAATTGCATGATTAGAAACATCTCATAGTTTCATAACAAAATCTTACACATAAGAATATATGTCATACAGTCATGCAATTATTTTAGCCAATGCTTCAATACAACATTTATCCATATCCCATAACTTTCTAGATGCCTTCCAATCTCTACCAGAACATTGTTAAGAGTGTCCACAACTCCCAACATGTCAGCAAAGAGGTTTCATTCTAGATAAGTAGCAATGGAATGTTGTACAGTACCATAGGCCACTTACCCATTACTTGCATATTAGTAGTATCTTGTTCATCAATGCAATTATTCTAATATGCATAATACACAACCTAAGTCTATGAACATAAGCATATACATCACTAAATAACATTATTTTAAACAAACAAAATATACAAGAAATTCAAATACTTATCTTTGTTTGTTTGTTGGGTGGACTCCCTCTAAATCTTTGCTTCCTTGCAGGAGCTGCTGGAGTCCTATTCTGAAGTAGCTTCTTCTACACCTTTTTGTTGTGAATTGTAAGGAGTAGTCAACTCCCTCTTAATCCCTGAATCATTGCATAGCTTCTTGAAGTCACCTGAAGTGAATTCTCCACCATTGTCGGATCTAAATGTTCTGATCTTCTTATCAGTTTGGTTCTCCATCAAGGTTTTGAATTCCTTGAACTTATCAAACACTTCATCTTTGTTCTTCAAGAAGTAAACCCAAGTCTTCCTGGAGAAGTCATCAATGAAAGAGACATAGTAAGCATACCCACTCAGAGAATTGGATGACATCGGACCACATACATCGGAGTGGATAGTTTCCAAGATACTTTTTGCCTTGCTTTCACTACTTAGAAATGCCTTCTTTATGTTCTTTCCTTTTGCACATCCTTTGCAAACACCTTCATGCTTGGTCTTGATTTCAGGAAGAGCCTCTACAGCCTTGCTTGCAATTGGAAGTATAGTGCATATGAGCAAGTCTTCTATGCAAAAGTTCACTTGGCTCCATGGAATCATGTACCATGGCATGTTCAGGTTGTCCCTTCAATTTGTACAATCCTCCCTCTTGCTCTCCAATCACCACTGCATCATCTATGGTCTTTCCCTTTGGCCACATTAGAACATGGCCATCCACAAATGCAACCCTCATACCTTTTGCATCCAATGCGGATATGGAGAGTAGGTTTTTCTTGAGTCCAGGTACATAGAGAACTTCTTTCATCTTCAAGGACTTTCCAGAATCTAGGTTGTAGGAGGCTTCACCACTTCCTTTGATAGGGCATTGATAGTCATCCCCAAGTTTCACTTTATGGGGTGATTCATGTTCAGATAGATTTACAAAAGATTCTTTAAACCCAGTCATGTGTTTGGAAGCACCACTGTCAATAAGCCAATCATTACAACCATGAGAGATAGTACCTGTGACAGCAGAGATTAGAACATACTCTTCTTCGCTTGATGAGTCATCATCACTTTCTGTTCTAGCTTTCTTCCTGGGAGGTTCATCATGCTCAGCAGCATGAGCATGATATCTTCTTTTGTTGTTCTTCTTCTTCTTGTTGAAGTTGTTGGTATCTTCTTTCCTTTTCTTGGGACATTCTAAGGCAAAGTGTCCTTTCTCATTACAATTGAAGCACCTCAGATCTTTCTTTTCTTTGTGATATGGATGAGAATATTTCTTCTTGTGATGGGATGGCTCCCTCTTGAACTTGCCTTTCTTGGTGTGTGCTGTGACAGCTTGATCTTCATTCCCCATATTTTCTTCTCGTGCCACAAGCCTTGCTTCTTCTTGAGAACACTCCTCCCATAGTCTACTAAAGGAGATCAATTTCTTTCTTACGCAAATCCCTTGGATAAAGGAGTCCCATGACCTGGGTAGGCCATTCAAAGTGGTCATAACAATTTCACCATTCTCCACCATTTCATCTATAGCTTCAAGTTGTTCTTTGATCTGAGAGACTTTGGAGAAATAAGATTGAATGGTCTCTCCATTCGACATCTTGACCCCTTTCAATTGATTTCGCAGTGTCATCTTCCGATTTATGTTCTTCCCTTCAAATAGCTTGGTCAGGGAATCAAACATAGCCTTGGGTGTCTTTAGGGATGACACATGTGGAATGAGATGGTCTTTAATAGAATCAGCAATGATTCTCTTTTCCTTGACCAGGTTCTTCTTATGCAATATCTTAGCCTCTTCATCCTCTAAGATAGGGATCTCTTCTTTTATGTAAGAGTCCAACTCATTCTCTTCCAGGATTAACCCAATCCTATACTTCCACCCTCGGAAGCTAGCAGCCCCTTCAAGCTTATCCTCAAGCTTGGTGTGGTGAGACATCTTAAAGAGTACTTCAAATGGAAATAGAAAAGATCTAGGTCTTACCACTTGATTTGCTGAAAATTGGATCTGGTCCCGGATTAGGGTTTGTCAAAGAAACCCTAAAAATTCAAAATGTGAATTTCAACTTTCTGAAAGGATAGAAAGATGCGCCTTCATGAGCTGAGCAGCCTAGTGTATTCAGAATTTGAGATGCAAAGCTTCACCCTTCAGAAATGCCTTTTAGCCTTCTCGGGTTCACTAGGAGGACCCTGAATTAGGGTTTGAGTTTTCCAGAGATTTATCCAGCCAAAAATCTCGATCCAAAGCTCTAAACTTTGATTTTTCCAAGGAGCTTCCAGCTATGTCTTCAGATTTCAGAAATTTCTATTTTTTAGGAAACCATAATTTTTAGGGCCAAAACTGAAAGTGCTCAGAACTGAATTCTGATTGGACGGATAGATTATCCTTGATGAGTAGAGTCAATCTACTATACTACTTTTCCAAAATCTGTGGAGAGAAACCCAATAAACAAGAAACCCTAGTTTCTGTCACTGCACAATGTCTTCTTCTCAGGTTAGCTCTGATACCATGTTAATTTTTTAGCATTAATTCACAATACTCTAGGATCTTTACTGAGAGAATAACATATACAGTATATCAATGCATATCAATCATAACAAGCATGTCAATCATCACAAGAAGCAAAAGCATGAGAGACAATAGACACACAGAGTTTCCGTGGGGAAAACCCTAAGGTAAAAAAACCCCACAACTTCCTCAAAGATAGATAGAGCAATAGCACAACCAAAGTACAACCAAAGTACAAGAGATAGACTCTTCTTAGTAGTTGATCCTCCTCCTCACATGTGCGCCACTTTCCGAGTGAAGGAAGTGTGAGTTCTGAAGTGATCCAAATAGAGATCTCCCGATCTCTATTTATACTTGTCCTATTTTCCCAATAACCTTATGGAGCCGACTTGTCTAGCTAGGTACAATAACTTCATATTACATTATATCGGGCCGACCCCTTACAAGGTGGTCTAATAACCCATCGGCAAGTTAACACACTTGCGACACTTGTCAATACAGATGACGACACTTCCATATAGAGGAATAATACATCTCTATAGGAGTACAATAAATATATAAGTGAAATACATTCTGAAGTTACATATACATCAACACGTAGGCCTGAAAGAATGTTAACCATCAATCAAATATGCACGATCTTCCATGACTGACATGACTGATGGGGGTCCCATCATTCCTAACATCATTGTACATCACATATCCCCACGTCTCATCACTACAGGGTGGACCAAAAGAGGTTCCAAGCTCCTCGAGAAAGTGGTTTCCCATAACCACTTTAATGACACATGAGCAGTTGACACGTCGACATGGTGGTTTTCCTTTCAGGATCATGCTAATTTAAATAAACTTCACACATCTTCATGACCCTGAAGCACTGTCATCCGTTGATACTGCCCAACGGTTAGATCTCCTCTGCCTTTGGACTCCATCATATGTGAGTGCCTATGCGCACATTTTTGATGTGGTTGGTCCACATCACACCCTATTCCCACATGGCCCCTCCACGTTGGACCTCTTGCCCACATGGATCCTCCACGTCACCTCCACTTGGCACGGGTGGGGCCCAACTAAAAGTTTCCAATTTTTTTAAAATTTCATAACTATGCAAAAATTTTAATTCGATAAAAGGGGGGGTATTCCAAACTTAATTCAAAATTACTTCTATCCCCTTATTTGTCACTTAACAGAATCCAATTTCTGATTTCTACCTATAAGTCTAGATTTCTGGCCCATACAGCTCCAATATTGCAACCAGAAGCTTTGATACCATTATGTCATGTCCCCTTCCATCAATGTGACCAACCGAGGGGGACATGAAATTCGAGGCCTCAAAATTTCGCCCCATAGTCATAATACGAATTCATTACATTTAATATGTGTGTGTAGATGCATAAATAATAATACACAACGGAAACAAACTCTGTTCTTGATCTTCTGGATTGGCACTATGTTAAATTTTACACGATCGACGTGTTTTAGGTGGACACTCCACCCATCTTCAGGATCCAACTGAAGCTTGAAAGATGAATTGCAAGAATGGTAGAAGCTTGAAAATTTAATTTGCAAGGAGGGTGAATAAATAGGTTGGAGGGAAAACTAACCATTTGGAGAGAACGCGACAAATTAGGTAAACAATGATAAAATTCTTTAATGTTTAAGGGTTAATGAGGTTAATAGGACCTTAGGAAATAGATTGAAAAAAGATAAGTTGAATTAAATTATAGAAAAAAGGTAAAAGAGGTAAAAAGGGAGGTTAGTTCAAAAAGACTTTAAAAGTTTAATTGAATTTGAAATAATTTAAATTTTAAAACTGAAATAATTTAATAAATTGAATTTAAACTAATTTAATAATTTACTAAATATAAATTTTGTTAAAAAAGGGTAAAGAGGTTATCAGAGATTTTTAGGTAAGCTTGAAACTTTTTATTTTGTCATTTAAATAATTTAATTAATTGAATTAAAATAATGTAAGTTAACAAATTAATTAAATGAAAAAAATTATTGAATGAATGGGATAATATTTAAAACGAGAAATTGGACCTATATACTTAGGAAATTGGATTACTACGATAAAAATATATAATTGTAAATTTAAGATAAAATAAGAGAATTTGGATTATTGAAATAAAACTAGTCGTTTGGAAAGAAAGAGACAAATTAGGTAAAAAATTATTAAATTCTTAGATGTTTAAGGGTTAATGAGGATAATAGAACCTTAGGAAATTGATTGAAAAAATATAAGTTGAATTAAATTATAGAAAAAAAGGTGAAAGAGGTACAAAAGGGGGTTAGTTCAAAAATAATTTAATTTTTTTATTGAATTTGAAATAATTTAAATTTTTGAAATTGAAATAATTTAATAATTACTAAATAGATATTTTGTTCGAAAAAGAGGGTAAAGAGGTTAACAGAGACTTTAAGGTAAGCTTTAAAACTTTTATTTTGCAATTTAAATAATCTAATAATTTGAATTAAAATAATGTAAGCTAACTCTATCCACACACATCTAGCATGCATATACCAGCATAATCTTAACAGGCATTAGATTAAAACATTGCATACTCAAATACAAAAGAATACTTATCTTTAAACAAATAAGATCCAAGAAACTAGCTGTGTAAGAGCGATTTTCCACCCAACCATAGGCACTTTGTGCAACATATACGCTTTCCCCTGAGAGGCCACCTCCAAGCAGGGTTATAAGGCCACCAAGGTGAAGGAAACACCTATAGGCTTCTCTCTCAGCCCATAACTTGTTATGCACTCTATGTTCAGTTAAATGCTCATATAGAGATCTACATGGATCTCACTCATCCCTCACAGCCTTGGCCCCCAAAATAATTACCCCACACAACACCCTTATGGGCTCAGGCATCCCCTTCACCGATCCACAATTCTCTTCGACGATCATGTAATACCCCCATTTTGACCCTTAGGATATTTTGGGCTATAATGTAAATATTGTATGCATATTATGTATGATTCCTAGCTTGGATCTCAAGGCCAAGGATCCTCTAGTGAACGCTCGATCTTGAAGAGGCAAGTATTTGGTATTATGTTACCCATGTGCTAGTGAGCCATGGAAATTGTAAATATGCATTTGAATAGAAATGCCCACAACTAGCTATGCAATGCAACAAGAGATGGGGGCATGATATTTACAAGGAATTGGAAGGGAAATATTCAAACCTTTGAGCCAATCAAGTCAAGCCAAGTGTCAATGAGAGAACCCATCAACCCTCAACTACCCATGTTGACTTTTGTGCCCAATCATTCATTTCTCCCAAGAGTTGGTTGAGGTAGTTAATGCCTTGGGAATGGAGAGGTATGGCTGTCCAAATTTGTGTATGGGCAAGCCACTCTCCATAGAAATTCGTGTTTGGATTCTTGGGCAAGAAAGGAACCACGAATTGCTCCCCAAGCCATTTCTTCACCCATCATTTTTTGATCTCTCATGAGTTTGGATCTTCCTAGGCGTTTTCCTCCATGGTTTTGTTGTGTTTTCTTTCATTTTTCTAGCTGGGAAGGGTGTTTTTGTTTTGGTTAACAATGGGGAAGAGAATAAATCAATTTGGGGGTTTTATAGAGGTCATTTTGGCCCACTGAATGCTCATACATCTGTGGGAGAAATCAGTTTTCTTCCCTGGGGTTGATTCCCTCTTCCCACAATCCGTTTTTAGGTGTGCCACGATTTGGGGAAAACCCATTGACCCTAATTTGTAAATCCATTGTTGAAAATGTGTATCCATGCCCAGCTTTTTGAGTTTTCTATGTGTAAGAGAATGTTGGGGTTGAGATGGGTATCCATTGCTTTGGCTGTGATGAGCTTGAGAGTCCCATTTTCCTTGTAGATATCATGCCCAACTCAGGTGTGGTCTCTGATTGCTGAAAGAATATAGGCTGGGTAGAGGCCTATGGTTCGGTGGAACGTTAAACAGCGACATAGCTAGTTGCTTGGGACAACATTACATCAAGATGAGTATTTTATTTGTGTTTTACTTCTGCACTATTTTAATTAATGGATGGTTGTTCTTGATATGGTGGATGCATGTGAAATGTGTGTGGATGATGTTTTATTCCGTTGTTCCTGTTTGCTTGATTTGCATATGCACGCATACCCATTTTATTTGTAATGCCATTTCGTTTATTCATGATGAATGGGGCTAAGTTTTGTGAAAACCCCAGATCTTAGTGTCATGATCCCTTCCTTGCGTTGGATCGACGGGAGGGGTCGTGACAGATCTATCTTGCTAGATGTTTCCAATGCATGCATAGAAGGAGACCAACCTGCTATATGATGTTGTAGAACCGCTATAGCCTTAATTCATGGCTTCTCAAGCATCTGTGATTAGAAAAACTAAATGGATAAGGGTTCCTATCTTGACCAACCTTTGTGCTCACCTACAACCATCTATTTTTTCCTTCAAATCTCTCTCAATTGGAATTTTTGGGTTATACACTATCTGGTAATGGTCATGAACATCAATGGGGAGCTTGTATAATGTAGATCTGCTTGAGAGAATGATAGGATGAGTGTTGACTACATAGGATATGAGATAATGGTGAAGATACAAATGACATAGCTTATGTCCATAGAAGAAAGGACTCCTGACAACTCTAGACTAACTTTTGACATTTGACAAAATTGTCACAAAAGTGCATTCATCCCCATGCTTCAATAACTCCATGAGGTGACTTTTCCCACCAACCTCATACATGCATTCAATGATTGGAAATAGTGAAAAGGGGGTAATTGGCTCATTTAGATCTCAAGGAAGAATTTGGATGAGTTCTAAGGTTGACACTTGGCAGCAACGTATTTAGTCTCCCATAGTCCCCCTCCCATCTTCTGATCTAGTGGAATCATAGCCCCTCTAGTGATCTTTACACAACAATATTGGACCATTTTAATATTTATGCAATATCATATTTACATATGTTTCAAGTTAGCATGGCAAGCCAACCATACGGTCCAAATAAAATATATACATCATACATGCCTACTCATTCACTAGTTGGGCCTTGGCCTTGAGTTCCGCACTAGAAATCCATACTAACATATTTACATGATTTTGGTTAAATACATTTCAAGTCAAAATTGGGAATATTACATTTTATGAAAATTGCTTTGAAGACAAAACAAAAGACCCAAACCCTTGTGGACACAATATGCGTGGAAATGGACATAGCATAAGGCCTTCAAAATGTTATCATGGTCAAAGCTGGTTATGGATTATAACAATGTGTCATTTTATTGCAGTCATTGTCAATCCCATGGCCATTTGAAGATTACTTTCCTGCTATTAAGATCAGTAGATGATATCAATCATACCCACCTGGTAATGAGCCCCTCATATTATGGTAAGGAATCCTTGTCTCCTACATAAAATAAGCGTCACAAAGAAACCAGGAAAATTGATACACATGAAGCACTATAAGAAGCTACAACGGTTAATGAGGAATTATCCAGAGTCACAGGACATCTACAAGCAAAGATTAATGAGTTGGAATCAATAATTATGGGCTCCCATGGCAGGAAATATGGTTCGACAGACACCGTCGAAGGAAAGGGGAAAAAATTATGTTGGATGCCTCGAAGGATCATCACCCACCAATGATATAGGGTCCACTGATTAATCTTGAATATTATTAGGAGATCTCCTCCCCCCCTTCCACCAAAGACACCTCATACAACTCTCACACAAACCCTTATTCATCGAGGCTCTACATTACACACTCTCAGAAAAAAAAAGGCAGGAAATCAATCCAGAGGGTTGGATTTGACTCAAGAGATGGCGGCTCTCTCCAATAGAGAAAGGAAATCATATCTGGATCACGCCAAATCCGATGCTGAAAAGGAGCGTTGTGCTACCAAACAATTTACTATTCAAGGGGCCCTTAGTAGAGTATCCTTCCCTCGAGATAACAAATGAATGTGTTATCTAATAACATGAGAGGTATGGAATGACCTCAAAACAATGTTCCCTCAAAATATTGGTACAAAAACATAGACCCTCTGCTCTTTTTATTCAAGAAACAATGTGCTCCATGGTAATCCACGGTAGCAGCAAGCAAGATCCTTAATAAATGGTTTTCGAACTAGACTTTATCATTATTGATGCTTCAAGTAACTCTAGTGGATCGGTCCTCAGTTAGAATGTCTCACTTGTTCTCTAGTCCTCGGTAAGTAACCCTAACTATATTTTTGCTACATGTTTCTCTAAGTCCCTCAACTTCTCCCTGGATCTCCTAAATATATATGCTCCCTCCCATGACTGTCAATATTTTTGGGATGGGTTCTTTGATTATGCTATCCTAACTCATCCTCACCTTATCTTAGGAGGCGATCTCAACATAACATTATTCTGTAGTGAATCTTAGGGTCCAAATGCCAAAAAATATATCATTTTGTATTATCCCTCCATTTAGACCTTTTGCAACTTGTTGATGTTGAACCTATTGTTCCTAGACTTACATGGTCCAATAAATGATCAAGTGAAGGTCATATCTCCAAGAGACTTGACCACTTCCTTCTAAATGAGATCCTCCTTCTCGACCTAAATGCATATAAGTCCTCCATTCTAAAAATGGGCCTATCCTCCTGAAGCTTACTACTTGGGGTCAAAAACCTCCTACCCCATACAAATTCAATCCACACTTGTTGCTATATGAGAATTTTAGATCTTTGGTTTGAGACACTGGGTGCCATATAGGGAGGATTCAAATAATCATGCCATGGAGGATTTTCAGAAAAAATTGACAAGAATTTTTTTTTGATTAAGGAATGGCTGAAAAAGACCTTCACGGATACTAACAAAACCCTCCTTCATATTGAAGGTAAAATCACTAATATTTTGGATACCTTAAAATCTGGTCAATTCAATGATGAATTAAAGGTTGAGTTGGATACATTGGAAAGAGAAAAATTTAGGATCCACGCATGGAATGAAGCAAAATGGCGAACGAAAAGTAGGGCTCTCTGGCTATTGAAAGGAGACCAAAATACAATGCTTTTCCACCAACAAACAAAGTATAGGAAGGCTAACAACACCAATTGGAATTTCAAATATCAGTTAGGGCTTGAGTGTATATATTTTAAATCCATTTCGAAGGAAGCTTCAACCCACTATAAGAACCTATTCACTGAACCTCGGAGGGAGAACATAAGAGATATTTTTGCATCATATTCCCTTTTCCAAAGATGTACGTTAGAATATCAAGGCTCTATTCTCCTAACACTTGTCTAAAAAAAGAGGTACACAATGCCCTCTCTCTTTATAGAAAGGAAAATCACCTAGCCCAAATGGATGGACTGCAAATTTTTATGTGGGATTTTGGAATCTCCTAGAAAATGATCTGACAACTATGGTGGAGGAGCCTCGCTCAACAGGTAAGATACACCCGCCCTTCACCTCCACTTCCATTGCAAATATCTGAAAGGTAAACTCCCCACAAGGTTTTGAACACTATGGACCCACTTCACTTTACAATTGTATCTATAGGCTTATCTCCAAGTCATTTCTTATCGTCTCAAAACAATCCTATCAACCCATATCTCCTTTCAATAGTTTGGATTTTTGGATCAAAGAAATATACATGATGCAAATAGCCTTGCTTAGGAAACCCTTCACTTGATCAAGTCTAAGTCACATCCCTCTTTCATGCTAAAGCTATAACTCTCCAAATCTTTTGATAGGGTAAATTGGCTTTTTCTTTGTCTTATCCTCACTCATGTAGGTTTCTCTCACCTTTTCATCAACTAGATCAAATATTGTTATCAAAGTGTCTCTTATGCAATCCTCGTAAATAACTCAACATCCTCCTTCTTCCATCCATCCAGAGGACTTCGTCGGGTTTTCCTCTTTCCTCTTTGCTTTTCCTCATAATAGCATATGCTCTCAACTGTCAAATAAATCATGAAAGATCTCTTGGAACTATATCTGGGGTAAAAATCACCTCTTCCTTGTCTCTATTGCACATCTTATTCATAGATGGCATCATAATTTTTGGGAATGCAACATTGGTAGAATCAAAGAGTCTTGAAAGGATCCTAAGTCTATTCACTTCCTCCATTGATATAGGAATAAATCTCTG
Organism: Larix kaempferi; assembly: GCA_027924585.1. NCBI lineage: Eukaryota > Viridiplantae > Streptophyta > Pinopsida > Pinales > Pinaceae > Larix > Larix kaempferi. Next base: position 4,089,230 of record BSBM01001126.1, read on the forward strand.
AAAATCCACCATACATTTCTTCAACATTTTGGAGGCTCTCAAGCTTTAATTCATAAATTCCTTCCCTTCACCGAAGCTTCCTCCATTGATTGCTTCAAATATCTGGGATTCCTTCTCAAGTAAAATGGCTATAGACTTAATGATTGGCAATGACTCATTGACAAATTCAAAAAGAGGATCGGATCTTGGTACCACAGTTGGATCTCCTTGGCAGGTAGAGTAACCCTAATTAAGAGTGTTCTGGAGGCAATATTGGTTTTTTGGATAGCCTTGGCATACATCCCAAAAGCTATTCTAATTGTTATTAGAAATATATGTTTAGCATATATCTGTCTTGGATTAAAAGAAAATAAGAGCATACCCGTGTGAAAATGGGAAATCCTCTGCTCTTCAAATTCCTATGGAGGATGGGGTTTCGAAAAACTCCATCAATTCTCAAAATCCCTAGTTGCTAAGGCCTTATGTTGAATGGTTACACAAAAGGGCCTCTGGTAGTTTATAATGGAACATAAATATTTTGCTCCAAGATCACTGATTTCATGGATCAGATCTAGGCCACGTGATCAAGGAGGATCACTATTCTTGAGGGCTATTAAAAAAAAATCCTCTGATTAGTCAACATATTACATGGAGCCCTAGCAATGAAGAGATTATCTTGCTAGGCTCTGACCCCATATTGAGCATATGTCAAGAAGATATGCTTCCCCTGAAAAACGGTGTTATTTTTAAACATCACTTGCCATAGATATCTTGTAGATATTTTCTAATATGAGATATGAGATTATTGGAATGGATGATGGAAGTCAATGGAACAACTACAACTATCACGAGCATATACTACACAACCAAAAAAAAATATCTTAAGCAGGAATCTAGTATCTATTAGCCTTTATGATCAGCCTAACAAATTAATATGAATACAAAATCAAGAAGATGGAAATTATAGGGTCAACTTAGGTTATAAGGTGTTACAAGATCCAACTCTCAATATCAGGGGAGGCAGGTGCAGGGGGGATTATCTTTGATCCCAGAGGAAAAATTGTCAGCTCCTTTGCATGGGGATTGGGAAAAAAATCTAATAACAAAGTTGAATGGTTAGCCCTTCTTCTTGGCCTAGAAATTATCTCTAAATTAAACATTGTTAATCTAACGGTCTTTGGAGACTCGAGACACGTCATTAAAAAAATGAGGGATGGATATGCCAAAGGAAATCCTCAGTGTAAAAGAATATACAACTGAATTTATCATCTAAACATTCCACATGAGGTCTTCTACCTACACATTCTAAGAGAAAACAATAATACTGCAGATGAGATAACTAATAGAGGATTCAATCTTGGCTTAGGAAATGTGCATTATGGTAATGGTAAACAAAGTTTCAAGTTTATCCCTTAGGCTCGTTAGCCTCATCCACTATGGAATGGCCCGTTGGAGTTATTAGAAGTATGCGTTGCCCTCAACTGAGCACGATGGGAGGACGCCTGGGCATGATTGTGTCCATCCTTCAGATGGTAGGAGACCCACTACGACATTAATTGGGAACCTTTCCCAAGGCTCAAAGTCTATTGGTATTTGCTCCAACAAGATGTCTCGCACTTCGTCTTTCTCGAGAGCAGAAGGGAAGGTTTATGAAGAAAGTTATTTGTTGTGGCTGTGGATTATCTGGACGGTCTCTCCCTCACTCTTGTGGCTTGCATGGGAAGTAACTCTGATAGACCAGAGCAGAGGATTTCCCTGTCACCTCCATCTCATTTTTCTGTTAACACTGATTGCATTCATCTTTCTAGAAATTCAGCAGGTTTCATGGATGGAATGGCTTATCTGAAGGCCAATATAGAATATTTTAATCAACATATCTGGAAGGTTTATGAAGTGGTTTGCGCCAACCTCAAGGAAAATCATGGATCTGCAGAGGACATGAAATACATCTCACAACAGCTCACCTGCCAGGACTCTCGCATTGATGATGTGGAGAGGAATCTGACTGAACTCAGGGAAACTGTGGACATTATCAAAGATGAAATCTTAAATATGGCTAATATGACATAGTGTAGCCATTTCCAGGATTCTCCAGGTGAAGATATGCTGCCAATGGATGAAGCCTCTATCCAGCAATAAGTTTAGGTTCTGCAAGGGTTCTAGGAATGACACTATTTTCTCCTCTTTCTGTTTAAATGTTTTTTTTGCAAATTGGTCAATTTTTCAATTTGTAAGGGTTTACCCCTCTGTGGTTATGGAAATATCTAGGAAGCAAAACATAAAACTCTTTAGATTAGGGATAGAGCAAATTTTGATGGCTTCTCTACATAACACTTCTGAGCTCAAGCTTAAGCTCCCTTTTTTGTAATGAATGGTTGTGCACAACTTTTTTATAATATAAACCCTCTTTCTACTTTCTGTTAAAAAAACAAAAGATCCAGCTCTCGATCTCAAGGCCTCTTCATGGTGGATTACAATATGGAAACTAGAATCCCCACCAAAGACTAAATATTTTTGTTGGTTGGCTCTCAAGAATAAAGTCCTTACATGGGACAACATACAAAATAGAGGCAGTATAGGTCCTCGCATATGCCCTTTATGTAGAAAATAGGTCAAAATAGTTAACCATCTTATTGTACATTGTCACTTCACTAAAGAGATTTGGAGCTCGACACACTCAATGGGGACTAGTCCATAGTGGGAGGGGATATCCTTACAAGTGGCATGGGAAAATTGGTTTTCAAAGCCAAGAGAATCTGATCTTCTGACCCTCTCTTTACATTTTTGTTGGAGTATATGGATCACCAGGAATGAATCGATATTCTCTGCTGAAATCCCCCATCCTCTCACTACAGTTTATCGGTTCAAATACTCACTACTCAAGGATAAAAACTCATTGATCCACAAATCTCCTTGGGTGATCAAAACGCTCATGTTTGATCGGTCCTTACCACATGAATTCTACGATGGTGCATCCCAAGAGAGTCCAGGAAGAAGTGGAGCTAGGGGTTACATCAATTTCAATGGGAAAACGATGTCTTTCAAAAGAGGGTCAAGTCACAATACCGATAATTATGTTGAAGTACTTAGCATGGTCATGATCCTCTCTTTGGATTTGGAGAATGATATTTTCAATATCCATAACTTCTCGGACTCATAGCTAGTGATGAGTTGGTTGAATGGAACAACCATTTACACAAATATTGGCCTTCATGATATGCTTAATCGGGGGTTACAACTAAAGCATCGTTTTTCCTCATGTACATGTGAACATATTTACAGAGAAAACAACAAGCGAGCATATACATTATCAAAGCAAGTTTGTGAGCTCAATGAAGGATAGATACAAGTACTGTTGGCGAATCAACTTGGACAAACATCTGCCAGGAATTTCTACTACATGTAATATATATGAAGGTTTATTACATGTAATTACACAATGTTTATGGTTGAGTTGTCTCCAAAAATATTTAAAAAAGTGCTTCAAAGGGTTGAATTTTCTCCCCATAATCTCCATTATTAATGTCTTTGATCGAGCTGAATTCCCCTCATTATAATATAAAATAGTGAACATGTTGAATGTTTTTGAGCCTTTATGGTTGTACTAATTGTAACTTATCCAAATTTTGTTGAATAAATTTTTATGTGTGTGTGTGTACATACATGCATACATACACACACACACACACACACACACATGGATGGTTGTTCTTTTAACCTTTATGGTTGTACTAGATGTAACTTATCCAAATTTTGTTGAATAAAGTTATCGGCATATGTGTGTGTGTGTCAATAATTTTATTCAACAAAATTTGGATAATTTACAACTAGTACAACCATAAAGGCTCAAAAAAACAAGAGTATAAATAGCTCACTTTCCAGAAAAGGGAGACTATGTCTCAACCCATAAAGTTGTTGTTAACCAAAAAAGGAGGCAAGCTCAAACCATTCACTATTTGATATTACAACGAGGGGAGTTCATCTCGACCAAAGACATTAATAATGGATATTATGGGGATAAAACTCAACCCTTTGAAGCACTTTTTTTTTAATATTTTGGGAGACAATTCAACCAATGTGTGTGTAGATACAAATAAAATTGTAATTTTGATTATAAAAAGTAAAATTGCATTCGCCATATGCTTGTCAACATTTCTTCTAGCTCTATCCATAAAGTCCTCATCTTTCTTTGTAATATATAATCATGGATTGTTTAGAGTCCCTACAGACATTCCATAAAGCATGATATAAAATATGTGCCTTCTAGATATCTTACATTGAATCTAAAAAGACGATATGTTAACAGGTTACATGCAATTGATTCTAGCGGCTCCATTCAAGGTTCTTCAAAGAAAAGTCCAAATATATAGTCTTCCATCATGCAATAAAAAGATTAATGTAGCAATTTGATCCTCCATATAGATAAATAACAAAACTACAACAACTATTTTATAAGCATTTAAAGAAAAGGGGGATTTTATGAAATGGTGGATCGTCCTTCCATCGCTTCTTCAATTAGCCATTTTCCAGATTCCATATGTTGACCCTCCGTAGAGAGTATGTCATCTTCAATGTTTCATTCCTTGTAAACATGACAAAAGGATAAAAAAGTGAAAATACTTTTCAAATTGTGTGTTTATTCAAGTAAGGGCCTCAGCAAAAAAAATTCTAATATGCTCACACTCTTCATCCAGTTTATCACCATTTGAGAATCTCCAAAAACTTATAGGTTTAAAGCCCCATATTTAGCTACCAACATAAGAGTTAATTTTAGTGCCATGAACTCAGCTATATTTTTTGTCCCCCGGCCAAAGTTTGCTTTAAACTTTATAAAATGATTGTCATTTAAATATAAGACACCTCCCCCAAAATCTGTGAGTTGTTCTCGGAGGCAGCATCAAAATAACCCAATAAATTGACTTATTTATAACTTCTTCTTTAACCTGTCTAATGTGTTTTGAAGGATTTATCTGTGAATAATTATTTATAATACCCATCCCTTGAGAAGCACAATGCAAAGCTAAAACAATTTTCTCTTCAAAAATTGCAGCATTCCTTGCTAGCCAAAATCCCCAACTTACAATGAAAGGAAGTGATTTTATGTGATCAAAATCCTTGTTATGAGTCCAATTTTTCAATCTCTCCTCAATTTTAGCTCTCGTCCATACAACCTTAATGCCTTCCATTGACCCTAACTCTTCCCATACTAGGTTTTTGTATTCATGCATCATCAACATATGATAGGAAATATCCTCTTCTTTTCTACACAAAGGGAACCTACCCGGACCCTCCTTACCTCTTCTATGGAACTGATCTTATGTCAAAATTTGTTTTTTAATGCTATCCACATGAAATATTTGATTTCATTGGACATTTAAATCTCCATAAGGATTTCCACCACAAGCAAGTGTTCTCTATGGTACTTTCATCGCACATAGCCTTACAACCCGCTTGTATATACCCCTATCTAAGTTTGTAGACCAAATAAGTTAATCTTCTTCATCCTTTAATCTAACGTGGTTGGAACGTAACATTGACAGATAGTTACTCCATTCAATAGCTTCATTTCCCTCTAGACCAATGCTATCGACATCTTTCCACTCTTGTTTTCAAATCGTGGTGTTATCCGAGACAAATAAAAGTACTCCTTTTCCCTTAGGATTTGAATCGTGTTTTCAGATAGTCTGAATGAAGCCCCACACCCTGCCCATGGATCCTCACCTAACCTTACCTTGCTACCTCTACCTATCCTCGACAGTAGCCATCTACCCACCAATGGGAAGGCTACTATCACAAATTTATAGACGATAGAAGCATTATGATGAGATTTTGTTGGACTTTGCACCTAATCCTCCACAAAATTTGGCTCTATATACTTCTACTTAACAACTTGGCTACAAAGACCATCTACATTTATTAACCTCCACACACATTTTGTAGATAATGCTTTGGATATAAGTGGTAGATCTTTCAAACCCTAGCCTCCCATATCTTTTAAGAAGTGCCACTCTTTTCCATTTAACTAGAACAATGCCTCTCTTCTCCCTATCCCCCGAACACAAGAATTTCAAACTCAACTTTTTGATTTTATCAGTCACATATTTTGGGATGAGAAAAAGTGACATCCAATAAATAGGTATAACCTCTATTACACATTTAATCATATTCAATCTTCCACCATGCGATAGCCATCTATTATACCACACTTTTATCGTTTTCTACACCTTCATGATCAACCAATCCCAATCCTTTACTCCATAGTCATTTGGCTTAATATGAAAACCCATAAATATGATGCCTTCATTGAGATTAGTAGACTAATAAGGTTAAAACTATGAAAAGAAATATGATTCCTATTCACTAATTCCTATACAAGAGATAAAGGACTTCCCCATATTTACCTTCATCCTTGTGGTTATATAATACAAATACAAAACCTATTTGAGTTTCAACACATATATCCTAGAGCCATCATAAAATAGCAATATGTCATCCACGAACAATAGATGAGATAAAAAAAAGTTCTTCCCAATTTTAATCCTCTAAAAGAGTGACCTCTCTTTGCCTCCAAGAGAGCTTGACTTAACCCTTTTGCTAGTATTAAGAATAGTTGTGGGGACAAAGGACACCCTTGCTTGGGTCCCCTGCCTAGCATAAGAAATGAATAGGTTGATCCATTGATTAAAATAGATAATGTCACTAAGGATATACAACTCATTACCCAATTAATAATGGTTAGATGAAAGCTAAGATGTGCCATCACTATTCATATATACAACCAACTAACCCTGTCATAAGCCTTTGAGAGGTCAATTTTCACTACCACCGCCGGAATCCTTTTGGTATTTATAGTGTGAAACCCCTCTTGGGCCACACCTATTGCTTCATGAATTTGCCTTCCATTAAGGAAACCAAACTTCTCTTTTGAGATGTCCTCAAATAGTAATCTCTTAACCCTCCTGGCTATAAATTTGGCAATGATTGTTAAATTTTGAGCATTAATTCACAATACTCTAGGATCTTTACTGAGAGAATAACATGTACAGTATATCAATGCATATCAATCATAACAAGCATGTCAATCATCACAAGAATCAAAAGCATGAGACACAAGAGACACAAAGTTTCCGTGGGGAAAACCCTAAGGTGAAAAACCCACAACTTCCTCAGAGATAGAGAGAGCAATGGCTCAACCAAAGTACAACCAAAATACACAGAGATAGTCTCCTAGTAGCAGATGATCCTCCTCCTCACTAGTGCGCCACTTTCTGAGTGAAGGAAGAATGAGTTTCTGAATGATCAAAATAGAGATCTCCCGATCTCTATTTATACTTGTTTGTTTTCCCAGTGACCTTATGGGGCCGACTTGTCTAGCTAGGCACATCAACCATATAATATATAATTCAGGGCCGACCCCACACATGGTGGTCTAATAACCCATTGGCAAGTTCACACACTTGTGACACTTGTCAATACACATGACGACACTTCCATATAGAGGAATGACACATCTCTATAGGAGTACAATAATATATGAATTAAATACATTGATGAAATACATTCTGAAGTTACATATACATCAACAATGATTTTGTATATACAATTGCACAACAATATCAACCTAACATTCTCAAAGGAATTAGGAATATTCCCTTTTGGAATAGTTATAAACATGGCATTAAAAGTTGACAACACTTTACCTGAGATTTTGGATTCCTCGACAACCCTTAACATACATGTTCCAATGATTCCCAAACACCCCATAAAAATATCTATTAACCAGTCATTAGGACACAAGCTTTTATCCTTTTGTAATGAATGTTGAATTGTCTCCATCTCATCCTTTGAAACTTCCTCCATAATCCTGACATTATGTCTTTGGAAACAAAGCTAGGGAATAAATTCTTCCTTACCACTCTAGTGATGATGGCCCTATTTTCTTCTGTATTGTAAATGTCCCTGAAATGTTCCACCCTTGCTTTGGACAAATCCTTGAAACTTGACGCTTGATTTCCATCATTCCTAGTCAATTTCCATATAGTATTATTATTCCTTCTTTGATTAGCATACTTGTGAAAATATCTTGTATTTTCATCCCCTAGAGAGAGACATAAACGTTTTTTCCAGCCTCCAAGCCACCTCCTTGTCATCTAACAGTTTACGGTTTTTTTGCTCCAAGGCATTGACCTATGCCTTATATTTCTCATCTAGGAATCCTTCCAACTCCTGACTATACAACCTCTCCAAATATGATACAACTCCCTTATCTTCTTACGATGGGCACATTTGATAGCATCCCGCTTGATTTTCTTCATATTTTCTTTGAACTGAATCAAGTAGATTCCCTTCGAGACTCATTGAAATGAGACCAACAAGCATTTACCATCTCCATATAAATTTCATCTTCAATCCAAGTTGAGTTGAACTTAAAAGGTCCGAGAGGATTTTTACTTGTAGAATCTATTTCAACAAATATAGAAAGGTGATCATAATATCCTCCCAACAACACCCATTGCCTTAATCTAAAGTCCTCTCTTAGTTCTACTTCTGTAATAAGAAATATATCCAACCTCTTTGCAATTCTCTCTTCTGCTTTCCTTTTATTAGACCATGTAGGTCATATCTTCACATATTCAACATCAATTAAACTGACGACCTTTAGTTTCACAACAAAGAAATTTGATAAAGGATCAACCTAAGATTCTTGACCCTATACTACATTCCTTCCTATAAAAAAATTCAGGTCACCTCCAACAATCACCAATTCTTGTCTTGACACGTCCATCCTGAATAAATTTTCCTAGAATGCTCATCTTTCACTATAAGAACCATATACATTAATGGCCATGAATTATTTACCCAAATATCGAGAATATAACATCATTCTTAGTCCTAAATCACAGGACCAAATATTAGAAACCAAGATGGACCTTTCATTCCAACCCGATATTAACCCCCCAAATCCCCCTCTAGCATCAATAATAGTAAAATCCCATCCCCTTATCAAATTATCTCTTTCAACCACAAATTTAGAACCCTCTCCCATGGATTCTTGTAAGAGAATTATGTCAAGTTTGTGAATATCCACCAACATTTTCAGAGCCTATTTTTTAGAGGGACGCCCCAACCCTCAACAATTTAAGGAGAGAAAAATCATGGCTTAACCCCTATAAGGGAATTAGCTCTAAGAGCGCCAATCAATTTTTTTGTTTCCTAGAATTCATTTCAAAGATGGAATTGTACTGTGCAAGATAAAGATAAGATTTTCGGCCTCAACTTGAGGACTTTAGTTTTTTGTTTACAATACCCTAACCTCCTTCCACAACCCCCTCACTTGGATCCATCTCCTCTCTTTTTATTATCTTAAATTCTACCTACAACCTTCTTCAATAGATGAAAAACATCTCCAACCTCCTCTAGAGAAGTAGAATAAATTTCATCTTGATACAAGCTTTCCAACAAAGGTTCTACAATAGCTATGGGGATATTTCCAATTGGCAGATGAGACTTGTTTGGACAACAAAACTCACTATTTAACAAGAAATATTCCTTCTGGGGACTAGTAAGGCTAACTTCCAAATAACCCTCCTTAACTGAAGAAACCCCTAAGTCAACATCTAACATAGGAGAGGACATGACACAATTCACAAAAGACTTACCTAACTCCTTCGCCAAAAGATTTGATTATGGAAGTCTTGATACCATGCAATTATTCATTTGTTGGGGACTGGAAACCCGATAAAATTCTTCTTTCGGTTTTTCCTTAAATTATTCAGGCCCTTTGATTTCTTGAACATCCTTTAACCCAGAATTTGACCTTGTCTTCTTCTCCAAAATCAATTCTTCTCCAACTCCTTACAAAACCTTCGAGACCCGGTGGATTTTATCCTTCCTTATCCACACCCTTTTTCGAAAAGGAACATTGCAATTTTGCACATTATCCCCATATTGGTGGCATCTCACCCACCTAAATGTTATCCCCATATAGTTTAGTGTTGTGAATGTGCAATTGTACCCTTTTGCATGATAATTTCCCCAACCAGATCTTCCCGCAAATCTAATCCAGTCAAGACTTTTTCCACTGCCACGAGTCTTGTATCTAGGAAGCTCATATCCAAATCAAAAAAGACTCCAATCTTATTTCTTATTTCCTTAAAGACTTCTGAGGACCAACAGTCTAACGAAAGGTCGGGTAGTTTCACCCATATGGGGGTGAAATCCATTTTTTCTTTGTGGGCATTAAAGAATGGAGTCAAATTCTTCAAAAACAAGGGGGGTAGACTTCCATATCCAATGAAAATTTTTAACCCTATACGCATTCTTTTTTGAGCCAAACAAAAGCCAATACATCCCCTCATAAGAATGTAAAATTTCAAAGAATAGCCCGTAATAGGGTTCCAAACTTCCTTTATCTAATCTCGAAGGTTCAATCCCCCAATTCGGCACCCAAAAAAGCTTCCTACCAAAACTTGCTTTGCGAGTCCTACTACTTCATGCATCTGGATGTACTTGCCAAGAACCAACTTTACCTCTGAGACCTTTTGTTTTACACACTTAACACTTTTCTTTTGGCTCTTCAACATTGTCTTCCCACTACCTCCTTCCAATTTCTGATGTACCAACACAAGCAACTTCACACTTTCCCACCCGATCGGAGCCCCTTCATAGAGCTTCAAGGTCTGAATGAAAAACTCCAATATCTTCCTTATCTCCTTCACTAGGAACACCTTCCTCCTCCTTTCTTTTTTGAATCTTTCCTTTTATTGTTCCTACGGAGTAATACCACCATCGATTTGAATTTAAAAATAACTAGACGAGGAGACTATCGCTTCATCAAACAATGACTCCCTCACTGACTCCTTTACGTGGATATCCTTTCCATCTCTAGTATGTGCAAGGCATCCCATGACTATGCCAATATGAGAAGCCTCCCAGTAGCCCATCACCCATCTAGAGTGAATGCCTCCAATCCAAGGTTCCTTCAGAAAGCTTGAGAAGCTTGAATGACCTCCTCTTGAGGCTAAAACCTTCTCCTTGAAGCTTATGGTGCCATTCCCCATAATTCAAAGGCCCAACAGATGATTGAGTCGACGTGCGCCCACTAATCTATCCAATAGTAAATCCCCAATCTCATTGCATAGAATGGAAACACATATGCTTGGTTGATCATGACATAAATGAAAATCCATCCATATTATCTTATTCTTAAAAAAGTTCCTCATCCATAAAAGAACCTACTGGAGGTATGTCGAACAACTGTCCTTCTATGGATCCCATCATGTTGATGTCTCCAGTCATATCTACCTTAAGAGAGATCCATATCTCCTCTCCTTTGAGAAGGCCTGGAAAGTAATATACTAGATCACAATCCATATTAGAAAAACCCTATTCCACCAACTAATGAATTGTGGAAACCCTAGGTCAAACCAAGCCACAAATCGCTCCATCCCCTTCCTTCCCTATCAACATCTTGTTAGATCTCATTTTTTTTGCTTATATATATACAAAATTAAAGCTATGTCCTTCTTCATTCATATATATATTATCACTCAACAATTATGATCTCAATCCCAACTTAGCTCTATGGGATATGATCACAATAACAACATAAACAATATTCCTAAAATCAAACTTAAGGATATCACAAAATGATTCATTAACCCAACATTTCACCCTCATAATGATCATTTGGGGATATTTTAAGATCATCTCTGAATTTCTAGAGCTTGTACTTTGAGAGTGGTTTGGTGAAAATACCTGCAACCTGCTCTTATGTTCTGTAATACACAATTTGAAGTACATCTTCCTAAACTAGATCTTGAACAAAATGGTATTGTATATTAATGTGCTTGGTCTTGTTGTGAAACACATGATTCTTAGCCATTTCAATATCACTTTGATTATCACAAATAATATGTGTTAGTTGTTCATGTTCCTCATGTAGATCCTACAAAATTCTTCTCAACCAAACTGCTTCGCATGCTACTGTAGTTGCTGTTTTATACTCTGCTTCTGTTGTAGAAAGTGAAACTGTAGGTTGATTTTTAGTACTCTATGCAACTATTGTTGAACCCTTACTGAATGTGTAACATGAAGTAGACTTTCTGTCATCCATGCATCCTACCCAATCTGAATATGTGTAACCAACCAATCTGAAAGCTTCTATTGACCTATATACCAAACCATGACCAATTGTACCTCACAAACACCTCAAAATTCTCTTGGATGCTTTCTAATGTAACTCCCAAGGATCTGACATAAACCTTGAAACCATGTTGACTGAAAAAGCTATAGATGGTCAAGTGGTAGTTAATTAGATCATACTTCCAACCAATTGACGATATAAAATATCATCAACTGGATTGGAGTCATCATTTCTGTATAACTTCAACCTGATTTCTAGAGGAGTTGCGGCTAACTTGCAACTCTTCATGTTGAACATCTTCAAAATATCTTAAGTATACTTGGCTTGTGACATAAAAATACTATCTTCTTTCTGGCACACTTCAATACCTAATAAATAATGCAACTCACCAAGATATGTCATCTCAAATTCAACAATCATATGTGAATTAAACTTCTAAAGCAATTCAAAATTGTTCCATGTATAAATTAAGTCATCGATATATAAAGAAACTATGAGAATATCTTGTCCTGACTGAAGAATATAGAGATTGGGTTCAAATGAACTCTTAACTAGACCATGTTTATGAAAATACTTATCAATTCTCGAATACCATACCCTTGGTGCCTGTTTGAGACCATACAAGGCCTTCTTCAACTTATAAACACAATCTTCTTTACTTGGAACTTCAAAACCTTCAGGTTGCTCCACATAAATTTCTTCATCCATATAACCATTCAATAAACCTGATTTAACATCCACTTATAAATTAGGCCATCTATATTGAGCAACTACTGCAAGCACCAACCTGAATGTATCCATCTTCGCCACTGGAGCAAATGTTTCTGTAGAATCAATTCCTTCCTTTTGTGCATAACCCTTTGCAACTAAATAAGCTTTATACTTATCAATTGTACCATTTGATTTATACTTAATTTTATACACCCATTTAGTACCGATCACATCTTTCCCTTGAGGTAGACTAACCAAATCCCATGTATCATTCCTCACCAAGGCATTAAATTCTATTTCCATTGCTTTATTCCATTCATCTTTACTTGATTGTTCTACATAGTTATGTGGTTCTTCCAACTTCATTATGTGGATCATAAGAGTAAAATTTACATTACTATGTGATATGGTGATTCTCCTTTCAAATTTTCGATCCAACATATCATTGCCTTGGTTATTGGAAAATGAGACTCATCACCAGTAACAACTTCATTCATGCTTTGAACATCTTCTCGATGATAAATTTCTTGTTCATCGAACACAACATCTTTGCTCATTATCATCTTCTTCTCTTGGGGACCAAACAACATGTAACTTCTAGTTTCTGTGTTATACCCAATGAAAATACACTTAGCACTTTTATCACCCAATTTCTTCTTCTTTTCCCTAGGAATATGTGCATATGCAGTGCACCCAAAAAATTTCATGTGTGCAACACTAGGTTTGTACCCTCACCATGCTTCCTCTGGAGTCAAATCCAAAATTTTTCTTGTAGGACACCTGTTCAAAGTGTAGACTTCTATATCAACTGCTTCAACCCATAATTCATTACCAAGTTGCTAATTAGTTTTCAACATACTTCTTATCATCTCAACAATGGTTCTATTCTTCCTTCCCGTGACACCATTTTGTTGAGGAACGCATGAATATGTAAACTCTTGCCTTATACCATTCATCTTGCAAAAATTCATGAATTGGATCTATGTTCTCCCCCCATTATCAGATCTAAGGGTGAGAATCTTCAAACCACTTTGCTTTTCAACCATCTCTTCGAACTGAACAAAATGTTCAAACACTTATGACTTTTCTTGCAAAAAATATACCCAAATTTTCCTGGAATAATCGTCAATGAATGTTAGAAAGTACCTTGCCTTTCCAAAGACAAAGTATCCATAGGACCACATAGATCTAAATGTACCAATGCAAGACGATCTTTCGCTTTCCAATCTCTATTTGAGAAACTTTCCCCATGTTCTTTCCCAAGTATGCATCTTTCACGTATCTCATTATGAACTTCAAGATATGAAAGACCATTCATCATATTAGTCGTGTATTGGTCTCTCTCATCAACATCATTTTTTCTGAAATTTAGATGTCCCTTTCGCATATGCCAAAGTTTACCATTCGTTGCTTCTGTAGACTTCAAACTTAGTGACTCACTTTATGCAAAAGTGAGCGTTACTCTGATACCAAATGAAGAAAATTCTACAAATTTGATGGTAGTTCCTCACTCACACAAGGGACTAACGGAACACATATGATGAGGTAGGGAAACAAACTTTAAACTAAACACCTTCCTTCGGAGAGATAGAAAGGCTTTATATTGACCAGGGTTGAAATTTGATGTCTTATCTTACATGCCAATAATTTTTATGTCACGTTCTAATTTAACTGTTGCCTTCATTTGACATTTGAATATTAATGTTATCTATCATAATGATAATTGCCATTTTTGTATGAAATAACATTTATAATAGCTATATGGAAGATTGAAATCTCATGGCTTGTGTTATATGATACAAAGAGACAAAAAACATACAAAATATATTTTAACATATGATAATGTGACTAAATATCATAAAACGAGTAAGACAATTCAAAGCAGGACAATGCTCTAATAAGATGCATGTAAAAGGCTTGGTGTGTCCTATTCATATGGGACACAACACCATTACAAAAATACACTTTAAATATTATTTAAATTTTTGTGTCTTACCTCCTTTCAAATTTGATATACTTTATCCCAGTCTATGAAAGATGCATAAGGTCCAATTAGTGATACCATAAGAGAATCCAATGTAGTTGGTGACAAGTGTGTCCTCCTTATATCATTGATTGTACTTTGCTTAGAAAATCTACATTGACATGTCAAGATGCTTATAGGGATTGTAAACATGGATTGCCACAATTTTAACATATTTGGAAAGCTTGTTTGCTAAGTATTTGACAAACAAAAAACTTGCCATGCATATTTCATAGAGATTCCTTCACAACCTAAATGGAGTGTATCGATAAATTCATGCACTTCCCTATTGCAAGATGCAATATGAAATGAAGGAACATCAACACTTTCATGAGATGAAGTATGTTGTAAATGTTGAATAAGTATCTCAAGTCAATGAATCAATTTTTTCCCACAAGCAATAACATCATGTGAATAATAAAATGACTAAATAATTTCACATCATTAAAAGTAGAAAGATCTATAAATCTTGTGTTCAAGCCATCTATAAAAAATTTTAAATATTCCATTGTGAGTTTCTTACAACTCTCTAGTGAGCCATCAATGCAAGGTTTTTGTGTATTAGCATGATTATTGTGAATCTTTGGAATTCTTGTATAAAGCAACTCATGTTTATGAATAGTTCCCTCTTTGTCCTTGATTTCTAGATAACCCAATTTAGATGCCTCTAAAAAATTGGATAAGTAGTAGGCACCATTCAAAATGTATTATGTCTCAACAACAATTTTTTTTGAGTGTTGATAGTGACATCAATAACTTTCCCAAGGGAAGTGATAATAATGCAATCCTTTTGAAATTTTTTGTTTGACTTGTTTAACGCACACATTGGCAAGCATATGTAAGAAAAACTATACGGAAAATATTCGTGCTTAATCATAGCAGGAATCATTCTTTTCCTTTTATCATAGCTTAATACAATAGGCATCAATCCTATTAGTCTTTCAACAACTTGCCCTATAGATAACCATCTAACTTCATGAATTTGAAAATAATGGAGAGTCTTAAGCTCCATCATTTCTTGTAGTACCAAAAGTGATTGTTTCTTTTAGTTGAATGTTCCACCCAAGGATATATCTTGTTTGACAATTTATCAACATAGCTTAAGGAAACTTTTTGAAGCATTTGATACTGCCAAGACCTCTTGATGCAATGCAATGAGCACACATCAAATTTGGCATATCATTCTTCAATAGAATGAGAAGTCCATTTTCATTCCCAATCATTGAGGAAGCACCATATGTAGAAACAACTATCAATTTTCTTTTTAGTATTGCCCTTTCAACTTTTAATGTTTGTTTTACCTCACAAAGTTTTTTACTTTACCATCATATACATTCATAATCTTCACAAACTGTGAAATGGGTTCTTCTAAACCCTTCAAGTCTTTTTTTTGCATAAATAACGATATGTTTTTCCAAACCATGGTCAATAATTTCACCCAACATTAAAGAGATGAAAGGAATATGTAGCATTTTTTTGAATTGTATCCCTTCAAGGTACTCAAAATTAGAAAGAAGAAATTCATTTGCTACAATCTTATTTGTATATGATGAATAATGTACACGTTTCCAACGTATTTGAAAAATGACATGACAAGGGAACACAAAGATTAATATGTCGAAATAAACAAATCTTGTTGGGCCACCCAATATGCAAATTTCATTGTGTAATAACCCTCTTCCTATTAGCATCATTGATTTGGATTATATGCTTTGGAATTGATTTTGCTTTCATTTAATTTTCACAAATCCATTGTGCCCTTGATAACTTATGGGCATTTGACTTTGCATGGGTATTAATTGCATCATGTTGGATTGAAGCACAGCCATTACCAAGTCCCCAAGTCCCCATGGAAGGTGACTTATATGTTTCACACCATTAACATTTCTAACATATTTCCCTTCATAAATTTGACATTTTACCCAAGGATATTTTGCCTCCAAGTCTCTAAATCCCCCCCCCCCTTTTAACAGTAACAATTACTTGCATTTATATAAAAAAGAGGATGCAGCCTAACCAGACATCCTGGAATTACATCTGATAACTACATAAAGAGATGATTGTGTAGTGCTTTTGACGATGATTAAAAACAAAGAATTGAATATATCTTATGATTGCGAATCTACTACTAAAATAACAATCTTTCTTGTTGAGATATAACCTACAAAATTTGCCTACCAACATAATACATTTATAAGGCATTTACAAAAAATCAAAAAGTGTAAGACCTAACCATTACATGCTTGTTTCCATCCCTTCCTTAGGGACTTCCCGGTGAACTTCTTTAGCTTTAAATTCTTCTTCATTGCCACAATTTGTCTTCATTTGGAGGTCTGCCAATGTTTTCTTTGCAATTGGATTGCATGAGATTGTCAGACTTTGAGGGTTCATTCACAACTTAGTTCTGCATAAAACTCCTAAGAACTATGTTTTCTTCTTCATAGGTTGCAACTTTGCCTTTTAAGTGCTCCATCTCAACTTCTGCCATTACAAGTTTTGATTTAAGATTGACCATCTAAACATTTAGCATACAAAACTGATTTTGAAAAATTGTAATATTTATGCTAATAATGGTCTCTAAATCACGATGTTGCTTCTCCAACATGTGAACAGTTCAAACTAAAAACTCTTGGTCATTTCCATTCCTTCCTTCCACATCCCAGTAACCACATTTGTTTGCTCTTCAAGTTTGGCCATGTTATTCCACTTAGGTCAATTGTTTTGAGCTCCATAAATTTCAAATTTATTATGTAGATGAAAACCACTGCCCAAGGAACCTCTATACTAAAATTCTGAGTCCAATTTCTACTGAGATAGCAGGTCTTATAAACCAAAGAGTTGTCAATAGTATCACTTCCCTCAAGATTGTAACATATCACACTAAAAACTACCGTAAAACCTTTCTTTTCAACATTCCAATGACTAAACAATCTCAAATTAACCACATTGAGATTACTAGCAAGGTAATGGATTTGAGGATGGTTGCTATTCCTTACCTTGAGTTGGTTTAAGCTCTTTATAACCCTCACTTGATGAATATATTTCTGTGTCTCTTGAGAATCCTCCAACTGACAAATATACCCCTGGACACACTTGTGATTTTCTTAGTAACCTCTACAAGGATCGAAGGCCTGAGGTTGATAATTGGCTTTGTCATACATTTCTCCAGAGTTCACAACTACGATATCATGCCCCATAAGAGAGCATCTATCCTCACCAACATAATAACCCAGATGCACCAGATAATGAGTGGAATTCCAACATAGGAAACAATCTTTCCCATACAAAAACTCATGAACCTTGCTTCCATACAATGCATGGAAATCACTAGAAGGCTTGTAATCATTTCCAATTACATCATCGATCATAATTTTGTACCAACTATCTAGACTTGTCATCATGACCGTTGAACTAAGAGAAGCATAACCTCTACTGTCACACTCAATCCTTCTCACTAAATAAATTGCCCTAATGCTCATTAATTCAACAGATCTTAATTCCGTAATTACACTTTGATGCATGAGATTCTTTTGTCACCTGTAATCCTTTTCACACTTATTAATAATGTTGGTGATGTTCCACGAGTTTGGGTTTTTGTCCATATTTTTGAATGAGTTTTGCACCATCATCAAAGGAATTATGGAATGCTACAATAACCTACATCTTCCCCACCAATTAGAAGATTACCTTGTCCAAGATTACATGCCACATTTGTCTGTCCGTCTGCTTGGAAGTTTAGTTCTCTAAGTACATGCAATACATTGACATCTTCGA
The DNA here is from genome assembly GCA_027924585.1 of Larix kaempferi. Lineage (NCBI taxonomy): Eukaryota > Viridiplantae > Streptophyta > Pinopsida > Pinales > Pinaceae > Larix > Larix kaempferi. Next base: position 4,107,862 of record BSBM01001126.1, read on the forward strand.
AGTCTGTTATCAATTGCATAATTCGCTGGATTATGTCACTTAGAGGTCCATCCCTTGGTGCCTTCTTAGAGACTAGATACGAGACGATTATCATTGAATCTCCCACTATAGTTATAAACCTTATATTGCTTTGTATGGCTTGGGTTAAACATTGCCATAGAGCCAAGGATTTCGCATGATTATTTAACATCTCCCCCAATCCCCATGAAAAGTATTACTTATGCTTTCTTCCGGGGTTAAATAACACCCCTCACACCTGCCAACACTGCTCTAAAGTCCCTTTCTACTCTAAATTCCCTTTTTAATTTTTTTTCGTGTTACTAGATTATGATCCATGGAAGTTCTTTCAATTTGTAATCTTTACATATCGAGCATAAATACAAATCTATAAAATAGTAAATAGTTATTTTAATTGTTTTTTAAATCAACTAAAATAAAAGAAAGACATCTTGATGGTACATCATATTTTTTAATCACCATATGTTCAACTTTAAAAATTTTCACATAAAAAAAACTACAACTTGTTATTCATTCAGCTTTATAATTAAAATTGAATCTCAAACTACTAATGATTCCAAATTTAGACTACTTTACATTTACACATATAGTAAATTGTGATTTAAGGGTTTCCTTTTACAATCTAAAACTACTAATAATTGGAAATTTAGATTATACATTTACACATACAGTAATTGTGATTTAAAAGTTTCCTTAAAATCGGTTCAGTAGATTGTGATTAAAGAGTTTCTTTAAAATCCCTTTCCCTTTATACTTAAAATTGCAATCTCAAACTACTAATTTAGACTATTTTACATTTACAGATACAATATATTGTGATTTAAAAGTTTCCTCAAGTCCGTTCCCCTTTATAATTCAAAATGCAATGATAAATAATTTATACAACTTTAAATTTACACAAACCCGTTCCCCTTCATAATTAAAAATGCAATCTCAAACTACTAATGATCAGTAATTTATACAACTTTACATTTACACAAACCTGTTCCCCTTTATAATTAAAATTGCAAACCTGTTCCCCTTTACAATTAAAATTGCAATCTCAAACCACTCATAATGATTGGGGTTTCCTTGAAATCACTTCAGTTTTATAATTAAAATTGCAATCTCAAACTATTAGGAAATTTGGACTTCTGCAATTTAAAATGGAGAAGCTAATGAAGGAGTTAATTTCACTATGTCATGCTCTTTTTTTAAGGTGTAGTCTAAATATTCTACGTTTTCAATTTTTTTTTAAGTTGCATAATTTGGGTGTTAAGGGGTATTCGAGGGTGCTGAATTTATTTATAAATTCAAAAACACAATTTTAACACTTCCAAATTAAAACAAATTTACCGAAATCCCAACGTAAAGTCCAAAACGTAGAATAGATAAACTACTCCTTATTATGTCCCGAAGGGGATCATATATGTATCATTGAGTCCCTATTATTGTAAAGTCCAAAAAGTAGAATAGATAAACTACTCCTTGTTATGTCCCAAAGGGGATCATATATGTATCATTGAGTCCCTATTATTTTGATCCTAGGTTTATAAATTTTTCATCCAGTCTATAAATGTTGTAAAGTTGAAAATATATTTTATTTAACAAAAATTTTAAAAAATGGAATATTTTTAATTGTTATTGGTTGGCAGTTGTGATGTCATCCTAGCAACCCTACTCCCATCAGTTTTGAACCTGTGAACTTCTCGGAGATAACACATGTTCTTAACCATTAAGCCCACTCAAGTTCTCCGAGATAGCACATGTCAATTGAAGAATACATTACTTCAACTATTCTGCCCAAATTAAAGGAAAAGCATGGTGAGTTACTGTTGAAAGATTGCTTTGGTTATTTGGAACGTTACCACATTCCAAGGGAGAACCTTCCTATGCTTAGAGAAGTTGGATTCATGTGTTTCTGTGATCTAGTCTACCCAGAAATGAATAAATTTGAAGAACATAGTAGTTTATTTGATTGATCGAGAGCGTGAGGGGGAGGAAATTTACACAGCTTTATTGGTAAACGTTTTGGACGTTTGTATGGAGATTGAAATGGGTAACAGGAATTTGTTTAGGAAGGAGTTTGATGAAGGCATCTTGAAACAAGCTGGAGCTTGCTTCATGGATTTTACAGGATACTTCTCCTGATTATACGTTGAGGGTTGAAAAATGTTTGAAATGGGAGGACACAGCTGCTCGACGTTATTTGAGCGCCAATCGCCTCCAGAACTTATTAGAGATTGTACATAATCAACTCCTTTTCCATTACAAAACCCAACTTCTAGAAAAATTAGAGCATTCAGATTGCCATCTCTTGTTTATGGGTGACAATAGGGACTATATGTCAAGGGTTTACGGGTTATTTGGTAGAATACGAGGATTGGATTCAATTGCGTACCTTTTTGAAAAGCACTTAAGTCGGGAAGGGACGACAATTCTTACAGAAGTAGAAGATGCTTTAAGCAACAAGTCGCAGAAGGAGGTATTTGTACATAATTTTATTGAATTGCATCACAAGTATATAAAATATGTTGAGGATGTTTTTCATAACAACAGTCTTTTTTGTATGGCTTTAAAGAGAGCATTTGAAGTATTGTTCTCTGCAGGAGGCACAGTTGTAGAATAGCTTGCCACAGTCTGTCATGATGTATTGAAAAAACTTGGCAGTGAATATTTTTATGATGGTCATGATATTGACAACATTCTTGAAAATGTTATGAATGTTCTTGTATATATTAGTGATAAAGATTTATTTGCAAAGCTCTACATGAAGGATCTAACAAGTAGACTTTTATTGCCTTAAAGTGAAAATGATAGTCATGAGCTGAGCATGTTATCGAAGTTGAAGGAGCAATGTGGTTACCAGTTTACATAAAAAATGGAGCACATGGTTACAGACTGCAGGTTAGCACGCGAAAAAAAAAACTAGGTTTAAGGAATACCTTAATAATAACCCAAGTATACTTCCAGGAATAGATTTGACTGTTACAGTATTGAATACTGCATTGTGGCCAAGTTATAAGTGTCCTCAATTTAATTTGCCTGTGGAAATGGTTAAATGTGTGAATGCATTCAAAGAATTTTATGCTACAAAACCTAACCAGCATAAACTTACATGGATATATTCTTTGGGGAACTGTATCATCAATGGCAATTTTGACACCAGGCCAATAGAAATGGAAGTAACCACATACCAGGAAGCTATTCTGCTGTTGTTCAATGTCTCTGAAAATTTGAGTTACTCAGAGATCAAATCTAAATTGAATTTGACTGATGAAGTTGTTGTGGGATTGCTACATTCACTTAGTTCTGCAAAATACAAAATTCTTCTAAAAAATCCAAGCAAAGAAGCAGTAGTTGCCACTGACAATTTTGAGTTCAATGCTAATTTTAAAGACAGAATGAAGAACATCAAGATTTCGCTTCCAACCATCCACCAGAAGAAGAAAACCATACAAGATGTTGAAAGGGATAGACGTTGTGAAAATGATATCTTAATAGTTCGCACCATGAAGAAGAAAAAAGTTTTTACTTATCAAGAGCTAGCCAGCAAATGTATTGAGCAACTTCCCATGTTCAAGTTGGATTTGAAAGCAATCAAAAAGCAGGTTAAAGCGAGTACATTCAACCTGACAGAAAAAACCCTAATATATTGAGTTATTTGCCATGAAGCTTTGTTGAAATGCAGGAAACACATCAAGTTCCACATTTGGAGATTTGATGAAGTGCAGTAAAAACATCAAATTGGAGTACTTTTCTTTGCCTCTGGATTGCCATTTGTTTGTCATTTTCCATACATGTTCTTACTTTGTCTCGTTTAAAACCCTAAAAATATGAAAGAAAGTTCGGAAAATATTGTACAATTCTGTTTGAAAGTCGGATAATTGCTCGCATGCCTTTCATTGACAGCAGTTTTTGTTTGCGATTGGGTTGTCATTTGTTTCACGTTAGCTTGCCTTTTCATACTTATTTCCTTACTTTGTCTCAATTAGAATCTTAAAAGTAAGAAAGAAAGTCTATAAATATTTTATGTCCCCTCAATTATAATCTTAATATGTCCTCTCGATTAGAATCTTAAAAATAAGAAAGAAAGAATAAATATTTTACAATTCTTTTTTAAAGTTGGAGAAACCTTTTATACCAATTATGCATTAACAAAGGAATTTTACATCTTTAAACATAAAAGTAATAATGAGTGAAGTTTATTTTTATGAAATTTAACTTTTATTTTTTTAATTAATTTTAAATTTAACTTTGTATTTTAATATTTATATCTAATTTATCGATAGTGTATCGAACTCCTTAATAAAAATGAAGAATATAAATCTATTGGATGTAGCTTGGATGGTTTGGAGGAAAATAAGTAACATGTTGAGTCCTTAAATGGACATAAAAAAGAATCTTGTGTACTTTCTCTATCAACTTCATCTTTTATTTTTTATTATGTCTTCGAAGGGGATCATATATGTATCATTGAGTCCCTATTATTTTGACCCTAGGTTTATAAATTTTTCATCGAGTCTATCATTGTTGTAAAGTTGAAAATATATTTTATTTAACAAAATTTTTAAAAATGGAATTTTTTGAATTGTTATTGGTTGGCGATTGTGATGTCATCCTCGTTTTTCCCTTCCCAGGAGGGGGAGGCGGGATGATGTCACCTGGGTGGAGGCTTTCAGACTTTCTTGCTGTTGGTTGTCAGTAATTTAATGAGGGTCTTTTCCTTTAGGTATATGCTCATGGTGGTGATGAATGGAGTGGCCTGTACGACCCTCTAATCCTCTTTCATCCTCTCTCAGGCGGTTTCCCTTCCAGTGTGTTGTCGACGAGGAGCAATCTTAACCTGGAGGAGTCACTTATGGCCCATAAAACTTATCGATTCCTTCTCTCTGCAATTCTGGGCAGCCGATCGATACAGAACAGAAGGTCCTACAACTACTCAATCCCCTTTCAATTACCTAGACGAAACACACGCTCCGACCACATTTTCACATTCCCTAATATCATCCCCCAGTACGTCATTCATTTCGCATTAATAATTATCGACCCTCATTACCCATTCAACTTATCTCCCTTTCACTTAACAATACGCTATTGATGGTTGCAGCATGAGGTGTTTACGATAAGGAAGGTAGGCGTTTACAATTAGGTTTGCTTACCGATGAAGGTGGTTCCCAATGAGGTTACGCCGTTATGTTCACAAGGTTCGATGATGTTTCCACAATGCGGGTGTGATCCGCAACCCAAGAAATCCCAGCCCGCATTCTCCCACATTAACATTATAGCATTATCCAATCCCCTTTCACTTACCAATATAGAACACAGACAATTACTACTAATTCACACCACCTACTCACTAGGGCTACATGTTGAGCTACACAATGAGGTGAAATTAGGTTTCCATAATGAGGGAGGATGAGTATTCATTGAGCTACAACATAGAGCACTTAGAGCTACTCCAGGATATTGTGTACGTAAACACCAGTTGCAATAAACCGTACCAGGAGGTGTCGACGAGTTGAAGGCCCAGTTGACAATGAACAAAGACGTGTGCTGATTGCTTGCTTCCTTACACTTGCCGAGAAGAGAGTAAGGAGACATTGGGCAAGCAGGTTTATACCTAAGGCCCAGGAGGTGCCACATATGCCTGTCAAGGTGACCAATAGTTAATTCAAAATAGTTCACATATCGCTATACATCCTCATAGCTGCACTTCAAAGTTCATGGGTTGGGGTTGGGGTTGGTGCTGAAGCCATCGACAATATAAATGATGAGATTAGAAGACTCAAGAATCTGGTTATCGTAAGGGATAAAGAGCCCGAAGTTGTAATAAAGAACTTGTGCAAAGAATAGAAAAAGGTGAAACCCAACGCAACTTCAGGGTGTGAGATATCCACTTTCTGTTTCGGAAACAAAGATAAGGACCACATTGCTATGAAGTTCAGATATTTGGACCAAATGGTGGAAGGGCGTTTGAATACAGGTATAATTATTAACGCGGGTGATTTAAAGTGGCTTGTAGATTAGCCCAAGGCAGGAGGAGCATCGATAGGGTTGTCGCTCTCATCTTCTGTGCAACAAGTCATTATGAAATCGAGCCAATTATTAGCTCGATATGGAGGAACTGGTCGACTATGGCTGATTGGGATTGCGTCGTGTGAAACATAACTGCGTTATCAAGTATATCATCCTTCTATGGAGAATGATTGGGACTTGTAGCCTCTACCTATTGTTGCCAAACCAACTCCATGATTGTTTCCTAGGTTCTCCATCTTGAAAATCATTCTCCTATAGCCTATAGGTTCTCCGTCCGGATTGGGACCTGTAGCCTCTACAGTTATTTTAGTGTTTAGAAGATCCGTCTTGAAAGTTGAAATGCATCAAATATGCCATTATTTTAGATTTGGGGGATCATAATCAACATCTTGAATTTTGGTTTCTATTTTTTATTGAACTACATATTTCAGAAGCACAATAATGACCTAAACATTGCCCGTCCACCTCTTGATGCACTTGAGTTGAGGGCTGAGTTGCGTTTCTGGTTTTGTTTAAAAAAAATTGTCTGGTAGTCGATGTCCAATGTATTTTGTCTGGCATTTATGCTAATTGCATGTTTGCAAGTATTTGTTGGTTATTAAAAAATATTGATGTTTCCTTTCAAAACAATTTTTTTCCCTCACAATTAAAATAAGTGTATTCTGATATAATACCTTAGTCACCTTTATGTTTTGCATAGGGGATTCTATCTTTGCTAATAGCCGTAGATTGTTATGGCCATTGTAGGATTTAATGCTCAGCCAACTGATTGCTCTTTTTGAAATTGGATTTGTCTTCTTGTGTACAACTTAGTGGTATTCATTTTATGGCTTTTGCATTAAACTTTATAGCGATGGTTTCTCATACCGAAAGGCATCATATTTACTAAAATTACGAGGTTCACAAAAAACCATATTCATTCTATATACCTATCCCAATCCCATATCCATTTTAGGAACAAATTTATTCAGGGTACATGTTTCCCAGTTGATTGATGTTTGTTTTTTTATAATTAAAAATAATTACATTAACTAGAAATACAAAATATATGACATATAATACAATGACTTTGTTAAGCATGTGTCAATTTTGTGTATATCTTTTATGTTTTTTCCTATTGAACATCTAAGGCTTCTTAAGATTTAATCATACTTCTTTTTTATGTACGAATTACCTTATTAATATTGGTCAAAAGTAACCATAAGCTTTTTCTAAATTAAATATTGACATTTTTTAGCTTTAACATTGTTATATTTTTTAATTGAAAATGATATATATTATTGGAAATACTTCATCCACTAATAAATTCTACACCAAAAATGTTGTGCTCTCATAGTCTAAAACCAAAATCCAACTCTGACTGTCACATTATATATAAATCTTATTGGATGATACGCTTATAAAATCAATCTTAACACACATTTAAACACAAATATATATTAATATCAATAACAACTAGACCCAAAAATAATAGCATATCAATCTTATTGGATGATACACTTATAAAATAAAACTTAAACACACATTTAAACAAAAATATATATTAATATCAATAACAACTAGACCCAAAAATAATCGTGTGAGGAAATATGCTAAATATTATTTTCATTTCATCATGATGAAAATGACACCTCATTTCAAAAAGGGGCATGTGGAATTAGTTGAATAGCGTGACATCCAAGAAGGAAGTAACTCATTGAAAAGACTTATTAGAAGTTATAGTGGATGCATATGGAAATAGAGGATTCCTTACTTGCTAGGGGGTACTACATTGTATAAATATTTTTCATGATATCCATATAGACACAATGACAAGGAAACTTTAACATCATCTTTCCCATTGGAGAAGTGAAACATTAATTTGTAAAGAAGCTTTGGATGGATAAGTTGTAGGAGCTTCATTATATATATATGATGATACGTACTTACGATGATGGGGAAATCAAGTATCTTTCTTGATTTGCATCATGAGGAGGGGTGTTAATTCTCAATTTAATACATTTATTTAATAACTTCTCTCAATTAATATTAATTCTCTCCTTGTTTTCTCGAGTAACACCAATGCATTTTATTTTGTTATTTCAGTACTTGCAAAAAACTAACAAAAAACTAACAGCCAGCCCAAGTGGCAATGTCGGGACATTGCCACATCGTAGTTCTGGTTTTAATAATAAAAACTAATTACTTGTTCATGCATGCATAGATAAAATTTGGGTTACACTATTACCCGACATTGCCACCTCGTAGCTCTTTTTTTTTTCCTAGAAAAAAAAAGCGTAATTCTATTTCAGCAGAGGTGAACAAAATTACATTCTGTATATGCAAATATGCAAGCGAGCATCCATTGAAGGACAATCAGTGCAGTAAAGAGTAAGATCTTCAGTACATCAGTCAGGTGTGTTCATCATCACCAAATATAAGGCCACAAAAAAAACAGAAAAATTAAGTATGGTGGCTCCCCGAGCCTCCTAATTTACCAAAAAGAAACTTTTAAAGAGTAATAATAAGTCTTCAAACTGTCGTCACAAAAATGATAATTTGTTCCAAATTTTTTAGTATCATTGCTACTGTTCCTGGAATGCCAATTCATCAACGAAAGGTCTATGATAGTACTCATATAGAGTCCCATCACGATATTCTTTTACTTTCCACATCCCCATTGCCAGGTCCCTACCAATCTTAGAAGCCTTGCCCGCCTCCTTGTTATTCTCCCTGAAAACATGTCTGCAAGAAAAGTGTAAGAATGAAAGCTTTAGTTCTAGAATGTCCTGAAGTATGTTTGCAAGTCTAAGGTCTCTACATTGTTGAGTGCAAGTGTCCAATTTGTGGCGTTCATAGAATCTCCATACACATTTAACTGTTGACAACCAGTCTCCATGGCGAAAATGAGAAGAAGCTTTAGGCTCATGAGTTCAACAAAATTGTTCCCACCCTCCCCCAGACCCCAAAAAAGGTGATAAGAGTGGGTTAAAGAAAGATGTAGAACAGCCCCACCCCCACAATTGTTCTCCTGAGCAGAGCCATCGTAGAAACCCCATGGAATCGAGTGGTCGATGTCAAGACCAAGAACAGTTCTTTGGTTCGCGACTTTGATATGTTGAGGGTAGGCCTTTATGAAGCCACAAATTTGTATGGCTGAGACCGCCGATGTACAGGTTTTTTCATTGAAAATCATGCCATTCCGTGCCAGCCAAATACCCCAGGCCACCATTAGAGGAAGGGCTCTGAAGGAGCTGCCGATTGGATCCTTACACCACTGTGACCAAGCCAATAGCAACGTATTCCCTTCCCAATTAAATTGAACATTTGAAATTCTGGAGCATTCTGCCCATACCTGCACCGTGTATGGACATTGGAGAAATAAGTGAAGACAGGTTTCCTCGTTTGCTTTGCACAATATGCACCACCCCGGCCCAACCCTGTTCTTTCTCTGTAGAAAATCCCAGGTAGGAATGGAATTTTCGAGGACATTCCACATGAATAAACGATGTTTCATAGGGCAGTTTAGCTTCCAGATTGGATTCCACCACCAAACCAATTCACGTGGATTTATGAAATGACTCAAGATGATGTATCCATTCTTTGGTGAGAACACCCCATTTGGAGCCCCTTCCCATACCAAACAATCCTCCCTATCGCGAATGTGAATTTGAGAGAGTAATAGTGCTCTGTAATAAATTCTCAATTCAGCTTGTTCCTCCACAGAAAGTTCCAAAGTGTCTGCATCTATCCACGATTGATTCCATGGGTGGACCATATCTTGAAAAGCAAGTTGGGATAGGTAAGTTATACCTATTTCCTGGAGGGATGTAATCAGTCCATCGGATAAAATGTGTCTACCTTCGCTCCCAAACCAGGGATCTTCCCCAACTTGAAGAGCTTGTCCATTCCCAATATTCCAAGCTAGAAGGTCTCCGACCACAAAAAAAGATTTTGTTACCGCTTTCCAGATAACAGAACCACCACGGTGAGACTTAATCGGATTCCGAACCCAGTCCATAACTGATGCAGGGGCAATGTATTTCTGGATGACGACTCTTGTCCATAGGCTATCTGATTTTAGCAGTCTCCAAACCCCTTTAACTGCCAGGGCTTTTGACAAAAGATGAATGTTTTTCAGACCCCAACCCCCTAAGGCCTTAGGGATAGCAATTCTCTACCATCCAACCCATGGGGAAACAAAGTCTCCTTTACCGCTCCAAAGAAAACGAAAGCATAATTTTCGAGCTTTTTCCAACATCCCTTTGGGAATCCAAGAGAGGGACATCCAATACACCGGAATGGACTCTAAAACTGATTTCACCAGGACCAGTCTTCCTGCTCTCGAAAGCCACTTGTGGCTCCATGCCTTCAACCGCTTGTGAATTTTTTCAATAAGCCAGTTCCAATCCCGTTTTGTATATGCATTTGGTTTTAAGTGAAACCCAAGGTAGCAGAAACCATCATCAAGGCGTAATAATGTATAAGGGAAGATCCTTCGTATAGCCATGATCTCAAATTCCCTAAGCAAGTGAGTCGATAAAGTGGATTTCCTGTCATTTATCTCCATACCAGTAGCTTGTGAGAAGAGTTGGAAGATGTCATGGAGTGTTTTAATGTTCCCAATCGATCCAGAACAAAAAATGAGGATATCATCCACGAAAAGTAGATGTGATATAAATAAGTCCGGAGCCACTTGAATACCCTAGAGGGTGCCATCCCTACAAGCTTTTTTCAGTGCCTTGCTTAACCCTTCTGCTACTAACAGGAAAAGTAAAGGTGATAATGGACAACCCTGACGCAGACCTCTTTCCGACCGAAAGAAGGGAGAGGCTGCTCCATTAATGAGAACCGCAAATGAGACCGTAGAAATGCAGCTCATAATCCACCTGATATAGTCCACAGCAAAGCCCAGATGAGTAAGAAGTAAATGAATATACAACCAACTCAGCTTGTCATATGCTTTCGACAAATCAATCTTGATTATAACTCCTTTGATTTTCCTTGATTTCATACTATGAATGCCCTCCAGTGCTACTCCAATAGCCTTATGGATTTGTCGCCCTTCCAGAAACCCAAATTGTTCCACAGAGATATGCTTGGACAGAATAATTTTAAGCCGCCTAGCAATAATTTTGGACACCACCTTATATACACAGTTGCACAAAGAGATGGGTTTGAAATCACTTAAAGAGGAAGAGTTGTCAGTTTTAGGTATTAGGGCAATAAAGGTAGAGTTTAGGGCAGTTGGAATCCGCCCAGAGATTCTTGTATCTTCAACCATTTGCAAGAGATCATTCCCAATAAGCTCAAACAGTGCCAAGAGAAATTCAACGATCCATCCATCTGGTCCCGGACTTTTGTCTTTCTGAAAGCTCTGTAGGACTCCCTTTAGCTCTTCTTCTGTGACAATTGCCATCAAGGAGTGATTATCTTCCTCTTCCACAAACCGGGGAAAAAGTTGTGCCATTCTGACTATTTCCACAACGTTAGCCTGTGCAGGGGCTTTAAAAAGTGTTTGGAAGTGATTTACCCCCACCCCAGCCATACTATCAAAAGAGGTTTGGGTATCCCCCATAGAATCCTCTAGGATCCAAATGGTATTAGACACCTTTCTTCCTTTTGCATATGCATGAAAGAATTTTGTGTTCTCATCTCCAGCTGTTAGCCATACCGCCCTGCTTTTCAAACGCCATGTTTCCTCTTTTTCCAGTAACAGCATGTTCCTCCTACCTTCCAGTGATACCAGCTGTGCTTTTTCTTCCACAGATCCCAATCCCCGGATCCAAAATCATATAAGGACTGCAACTCCAGTTCAATCGACTTCAAATCTCTATCATCTCTACTATGCTTTTCATAAGCCCATACCTTAACTGGCTTTTTAATTCTTTTGATATTAGCAGAAAACTGGTGAGAGGCAGAGAGAGCATCCCTAGGATTAAAAGGTACCCAAAGGGAGCCAACAAGGTCAATGAAGGTCTCATCTTTTAACCATATCTTATTGAACTTAAGCGGCCCGGCTGGTTTAGAAGGTCCATCACAGATTTACAGAAAAATAGGGAAGTGGTTAGATGATCCCCCCGATCCTACCCACTGCCTCAGTAGGTAGTTTCTATCCACCAAAGAGTCAGACACCAAGAATCGATCCAAGCGTTTCTCAACTCTGTTTTCTCCAGTTCTGTTATTCCTCCAAGTAGGCTTAAGTAGAGAGGGCTCAATGTCCAGCAGATTATTTGTGACCAACTTGTGAGTGAAATAATCAGTCAAGAGGTCTGACCGAGCTCTGCTACCCCAAACTTCTGCCGGGACCAAGTGAAAAATTCAAATCACCTCTGAGGATAAGGTTTCCTTCCTGTAACAAGGGATGTGAGAGAAGAGAATCCCAGAAAGGGATCCGGTTCAAATATGGACCATAAACATTTACCACAATGAAAAGTTCACCAAAATCAAGAGACGAGCAGGACATTCCCAAAGCAGATTCCATCCCCCACAGGTTATGACACAACACCGTTCTTGTGTTCCAACCAATAGCCTTACCGCCAGACCGACCATGAGCATCCAAGGTAGCAAAGGACCAGCCACCAAACCAACTTTCTAGTAATGATTTAATAACCTCGCCAACACCCAAAGTTTCTTGAAGTAGAATGATATCCGGGTGTTCAAGAGATACCACTCTACGGAGCGCTGATCTTTTATGGGGACCAGCCAGACCCCGGCAGTTAAAAGACATAACTTTCATTAACGCCCCCTCTTCTGGGCACGCACCGCTCTAAGCGCCCGATCAATAGTCACCTGTTTGCCTTCTAGCAGATCCATCTTGGCCTTGGATTGTGCTTTAGATAGATGAGACTTCCTGCCTCTGCTTTTACCCGTTTTACACACCCCAACACCCAACCCTCCCGGGGAAGCTTTAGTAAGGGATCATACAAAATAACCAAAGTCCGAGGAGGTGGTAGGGGAAGAGGAAGAAGGGGCTTCAATAGGGTCAGGATCAACTTCAGGGGGTAGGTCAATCAACATCACACCATGGTTCGGAGGTGTATGTAGAGAAGATGGAGGATCAGGAGCGATACAAGAAGGTTCCACCAATTCCATAGCAGGGGAGATATTCAAAATTTTTAAAGCCTCTAACCAGTACGGATTTTCCAAAGAAAAGTTTTTTATAACAAAATGAAAGGAAAGGGGATTTATGGAAGGAGGAATACCCACAGTCGAAGTCCCTGGGCCCGAGACGGAAGCTGGTTGAGGTAACTCAATAGATGCTGGTACAGGTACCGATTTTTCCTTTTGTGGCGCATCCATAACTGGATCCTGATGTAAGCCTCCAGTCACTTCCGCATTAGTATAAGGTTCCAATAAAGCAAGGCCAGTAGAATGAGGAACTTCCAAGTCCCGAAGATTTCCATGCTCCGCAGCAGCATCCAATACCACAGCACGGGAGGGTTCAGATGATGGAATTTCAACATGAGGAGTATCCTCCACCGCAATAGAAGATTTTTGACTGCCACCATTTTTCCTCCGTAAAGGTAGTTTACACTCAGCAACCGGATGGCCATAGGCATGGCAGCGACGACATCTAAAAGGAACATTTTCATAGTCTAGTTTCTGCACATATACATAGGGTCCCCAGCTAAGAGTAACATCCGGTGCCAACCCATCCCTGATATTTAAATTGACCAAAATGCGAGCAATCTTCCTCTGACGGGTTTGTAGGAAACTATAATCACCGTCCAAATAAGTACCAATCATGTTACCAATACCTCTGAAATGCCGCTCCGACCAGTAATGGAGAGGTAAGCCGGGTAGCCGAACCCAAAGTGGGACTAAATCCAATCGTTCACGGCTAGCATCAAACATCGGATGCCAGGGCTTAATCATTACCGGGCAATGGTCCCAGCTCCAATTGGAATTTAGAACCCACTTAGCATGTTCCTGATTATGAAAGTTGAATGCAAACCAATTGCGGGTTCATTCAACAACCTCAGGGGTATAGCCCAATTCTGCAACCCAATGTTCTACCACCCAGGCCTCAATGGTTCACAGAGAGAAGGATCTGCCCAACGCCTTACCAACCAGGGTGATACTGGTCATCTTGACTAATTGATGCCACTCAATATCTTCCCCAAGTGCATAGTTATATTTGGTCCTGCTCAGTTTCAGCCAACGTTCCTGCCGCGCTTCGCCGTTTGTGTTGTATCATCCGAAGAGCGTCCTCCCCAATCTTCAGAGTTGGTACCAGAGCCCACACAAGGGCTAGCAAAACCTCGTTGTTCATGAGGCTCCAATAACCCCAATCTCGTACCTTCCCGAGTCTCTGCAGAGTTCAAGCCAGGGAGTGAGTCCGAAGAGGGGATGTTAATACTATCTTCCCCATGGTAGCCACCGATTGCAGAAATAGGGCCTTTCCCACCGGCCACTGTACCCTCGATGACCTTAATGACCTGATCAGAGGACGAAAGCGATGTCACAGCTTCCTTCAAGGGAGAAATCGATGGAATATAGGGTATTGGAGCATTCAACGACACAGAGCCTGGTGAAAGTGCAAGGTAATTTGATGGTGAAAACCCCAAATCCAACCGATTCTTGCTAGCTGAGAGACTGTCCACACCACACCCTGCATTGTAAGCCCCATCATGCCACCAGGCGCCAAATGGTTGCGTCCAGATAGGCAATTCATCTGACGGGTCAAATGTATAGTCCAACTGATCCTCATAGTTAGCCATTGCATGTAAACACAACACAGTAATATGAAGCAGGTAACAGGTGCAGTAAAAGGTAAAAACTAGGTTTTAAAATTATGCACGAAGTAAAACATAAACCACCGCATTGAGCACAGTAAACGAGGCAGATGCACTGGCACGTCGTTGCACTGTCCGTCAGGGCTACAGTCTCCAAAGCCTGACAGCAGCAGGCCGCCGACGGCCCTCTAGTGGCTAGGGTTCGGCCATATTTTTTAACCTATCTCCCCGTCTCCCAATCTTCGACTACTTCTCCATTCACATAATAACCCTGTTCATTGTCATCTCCACCACCTCGTAGCTCTTGTTTTAATAATAAAAACTAATTACTTGTCCATGCATGCGTAGATAAAATTTGGGTTACACTATTAAGCCATACTTGTTTAATTACCTTTAATTTTTATTAATAATATTTAATTTCATGATTAATTTTATAAAACAGAGCGTATTTTGATTATAAAACGGTAAATGACAATTTACCGCTTCTATACCATACAAAATTTAAACTTTTATTGTTTGCATGGCGACCTTGTCAAACTCTAAATCCACTTCCGTTAGGAAGTGGGTCCACACAATATTCCACTAGGGGCCATGGAGCCGTGGCATGCGTCCCGCCAACCAAATATGTTTATAATTTAGTCAAGATCAGAGTAAAGGTCGGCATCGTTACACGGATATATAAGTGTATTGTAGAGGATCGGAATTCCAGACGGAGCGCCGCCAAGAGGTCGAAGGGTAAAACCCTTTTCAAAACCGCTATTTAGTCCTCTGGATTTCAATTAATAATTCATTCAATTTCCTTGTCTTAATCGGTTTTTGTCAGGAGAGGTAGGATGGCGAATTTGGATTTGGATACAGCATCCTTCCAATACAGGGAATTGGCAGCAGCCCAAGCGGCGAGCAGCGACCTCGATTATGCCTTCGAGTTACAGTTGCAGGAGGCCCTCGAGGCTTCCATGGGAACTACCCAAGACCTCCACCATGAAGCCGCTAACAGCGCCTCCAATGCTGGAGGCAGTTCCAGCCGTTCTGAGATGGGCGATGACAACGAAGGGGACATGACAGTGTTATTGAAATTGCAGGCTCTTGAGTTCGAGAAATTTCAGCAGGAGGTCGCCGACCACAAGCAAGCCGAGGAGGAAAGGCGGCGTCTGGCCGAAGAAATTTACAGAAAAGGCCATGATGCTAAATTTGCCCGCAGCATTCAAACAATGGCGGAGGATGAGTGGGATGCCATTGGGGACAATTACGAGAAACCCTTCGAGGCCGAGCGGATTACTAAGGATGGCAAGCGGTTTAAGTTGTATTACAAAGGTCTCATCAGCGCTGAGAATGTGGACGGGCTTGGTGATCGCTGGGACACTCTTGCGGGAGCTGGCGTTGCTATCTACGATCCGGATGATAATTTGATTCTGAATCTGCGGAAGCAGCTTGGGGTTGATTTGAGCAGGTCTGTTGCAGAGTATTCGGCTTTGAAGGAGGGTCTCATGGCTGCATTCGATTTGGGTATCCGGAATGTTACTGCTTATGGGGACTGCGTCCAAGTATACAATCAGGCAAGTGTCTGTCTTGGTATTCCCCATGCTTTTTTGGTCGTCTTTACTCTTGTTTATTAAACCTTTCAATCAAAACCCTAGCGGGCCAGCAACCACCGACTTTGTCTGATGTGTTTTTATTCCTCTGAAATCGCACAGGACTGCACCTGGCATTGTCTGCCTAGTGCCTTGAACAAATTACCTAGGCTCAGTTAATAATGAAATATTACAGGACAGCACAAATTAACCACATTAACATTATGTTCTTTGGGGGTTTAATCTTTGTCTTTGCAATAAAAGCATGACTCACTCACATGTTGTTGTCCCTGTCTCTCACAACACACACAAGACAGCCCAAATTGGCTGCATTAGTGTGGTGACATGTTCGGCCCCCACTTTTTCTCTCTTATTTTTGCACTTCCTCATTGTACTTACACTTCATGTACTCATTTGGTCCAGTTGACCTACTTTTGTAGCCATCTGTTGGACGTTAATAAAATGATCATATCTTGTGATTTATCTTATTTATCTAGAAATGTAGGTAGTTAGAGCAGACTTCCTTCAGCTTAGGTGCCAACTCTTAGGGATAATTGTTTTGCCAACATCATGGGCAAGTATTCTTTGGGACATTGAACCCCATGAAAGCACAATTGATTTACCACTTGACAATGATCCCCTCTCTCTCACACACTCCCACTTTGTATATATAATGGATATACTTTTTCAGTCCCACTGGACTATTTTTGTGGTCATTTGTTGGACATTAATAAAATTATATTATATTATCTTATCTTTTAGAGTGGACTTCCTTCAACTTAGGTGCCAACTCTTATGGATAATTGTTTTGCCAAAATCATGGGAGACATGCACCTGCTCTTTACACTTTTAAACTTTGTGGGCAGTTCAATACTCCTGTCGACATCATTGGTGAACTGACACCCTGTTTGCTTCATTATTATTTTTTTAAAACCCAAGTTTTTATCTGTTGTTATTCTTATGTTTTCAAATTCCCATTTTGTTTTCTGAGGTTTTACATAGTTGGCTTTTCTACTTTGTTTGTTGTTTTATTATTTTCCATTTTCCCCAGGAAAATCTTGCAGGGAAACCCAAGGGATGCTCCCCCACATTTGTGGATGACATCCCTAGTAAACCCGTTGGTGTAGACTAATGTGCCTCACCCAGGGGTATTGGAACCAGGCACCTGCTGGCTGGAACTGGCCAAATACCCAATAATATTGTTGACAACTTGAGAGAACCACTTGGGCTATTATTTGTCCTTTTACTACTACAGATTCTTGTGTTTTGTTTTCTCCTTTTTAGGAGATGCATTAGGGTCTCCTGCATTGCAATTGTCACTTCATGTACTTTTAAGCACAGTTACTATATACAAATTTGGATTTGATGCAATTCAGAAAAAAATGTGCTGGAAAATCCAATTTTTTTTTTTGAAAAGTATGCATGCCATCAATATGAAAAAACATACCAGTGATGGTTAAAATTTCTTGGAGAGCGTTCCTGAGTTGCCCCTACATGGGAGAGATTTCATAACCCAACTTATTTACCAAATATTTTGAGTTTTCAATGTCATAAGGTGAAGTTCATGTTAGCTTCGTAATGATTAAATTTGAATTTTGTATGTAAAGGTTATTGTATATGGTTTTTATATTTGCTGTATATGGCTTTGTATGGATCAAATTGAATTTGAGGGAGAATTCAGCTGTATCAAATTCTTGGCCGAATTCCCTTATGGGAGGGCCTAATTTGGTTGAATTCTGCTCCTATGTGATGGAAAGGGGCTAACAGCCTAACAGCACAGCACTTCCTCTTCAGACCTAGGTGAAGAGCAAGCATCTTCAATTTCTTCCCCATGTCAGTTGACAAAAATGTACTTCCCAATTAACTGGAGCTTAGCACAAGTTTGTGTTGTTGAGTCGTCCATTTCCAAGAATATGAAAAAGTCCATATCACTTAACTCCCTTTTTGAAATCAAATGTCACATTGCACTTCACTCGCTGTGAATAAGGGACAGTTGAGTTGCAGTCTCGCAGAACATATCGGATGACAGAACCACCATGCAGATTTCCTACAAAACCAGGGGTGGTCACTGAAGATTATTGCTGTCCAACAAAGAGGCCTGTAGAAAACACCATGGAAGCATTGTGATATGTCAGACCACAATTGGCCATAAAACTTTTAGTGCTAAAATTATGTTTTATGTTCTCTTTTCCATACTGCACACTAAAGCCATTGGAGAGTCTAGTCTAGTGAGTTTTTGTTTGCTAGATAGCTGTTGAGGCAACACCTGCTATCCAAGGATTCTCAGCTTAAGTGAATAGGGTGTAGACCAAATTCTCCTCTAGCAAAGGATCTTCATCATCCATCACTGACTACCTGCATTCAATTTTTGAATGATGTTGGGCTTAGGACACGATAAACTGTTTATTGTTAGGACATAGCATGTCACTTAAACTTTGATCTGTTCGAATTTTAATATAATAAAGATGGTTT
This sequence comes from Larix kaempferi, assembly GCA_027924585.1. Classification (NCBI taxonomy): domain Eukaryota; kingdom Viridiplantae; phylum Streptophyta; class Pinopsida; order Pinales; family Pinaceae; genus Larix; species Larix kaempferi. Next base: position 4,126,658 of record BSBM01001126.1, read on the forward strand.
ATTTAGTTCTTCAAACAATTTATATATTATCACAATAACCATATGCAATAGGATCACTGAAAGATAGACAAGCACAGCATAAACAAGAGTACACAACAATTTATCCTGGGAAACCCTCTTGGGGCAGAAAACCCAGCAAAACTTCTTCAGTATAGATTCCTCAGCAAGTACAATGTCAATCTCGTACAATAACCCAAGAACAAAGAAACCCAAGAGTAAGTTGTCTTCAATGCAGCTACTCTTTCTCCCAAGCGAACTTGTCTTTCTGTCTCTACTAATGTGAACTAGCTTGAGTGAGTGATGTACCAAATGAGCTAGGCGCCACTCTTATTTATACTAGTTACAACATGACCTTTTTACCTAACTGGGCTGACCTGTTCTTCCCTAACTGGGCTGACTTGACTGGGACAGTTTTGCCCATTGTTTGGGGCAGTTTACCCACTGGGCCGACTTGTCTATTTTACTTGATTTTGTTAGGCTTTTTACATGATCAATTACAATATGAATATTCCTCGATGGAAGTACAATAAAAATACAATAAGAATTATCTTCCGAAGTTACATTCTTCTACATCATCAACACCTGCAAGGGTTTCCTTACTGTTATTGGACTGCCACTTTTGGCCATCGGTGCACTCCAGTCAAAATTTATACCATTTACCAGTCAGTTTTCCCAGCTGTAAGCACAAGATGGTTTCAAATAGCACAAAAAATGCAGAATGTCATTTACATAAACAAAATTCTTAACAGATGTCCAACTGGATTTCACGTGTTATGTGCAACATAACAGATTTCAGATGCAAATATGAAAACATAATTATATTGCATACCCAGAACTTATAAGGGGATATCCACTATACTCAAACATGCCTATCAATAGAAATCTCATCATTCTATCCATTCCATTGAATGGATTTCAGATTTGAAGCAGAATTCAGGGAACTAATTTACTGGTATATCAAACAGAAATAAATCACATACTGAATAGAAGTAAACACTTATCTTTTCTCATAAGTTAACCACCAAACTGGCTGCAAAAGAGTGATTCATGTCCAAACCATTGGCATCCGCTGTAGATGCTACCTCCAAGCTGGGCTATAACACCATAATGACAAAGGAAGCTACTAGGCTCTATTTTTTTCTCAACCCAACCCACAATACTCTTGACTCAGTCAATTCCCACACCACAGGGTATTCCAGGCATCTGAACCAGCCTTCAATCAGCTGTGGGCCTCTACCTCTCAGTCAATCACAACACAGGCATGAGATATTCTCTCTTTGCTACACAGTGCTTCAAGAATTACTGTCTCAGTAAGTGCTCCAATGCAGGGAAGAAGAGCCCATTTGGAGATTGCTCTTCTGTAGCACCCAACATGGTAGTCTCTGACTCATCTATAGTCAACAATCAACAATTGCATTTGGGTAAATGGTTCCTGACTTGCCCAGTCTCAATTCTCTCTCTACAACCATGGATTCCTCCTCAATGATAGTCAAAGTCCCATCCTGTATTAGCCACCAAATCGTTTGGATCACTACAGGCTCACACAGGCTCTCACAATCCTATGGTCTCCAGGTGCTCGTTGCAGTCACGGTGATGGTTTGTCTTTAGACATGGGAGATCCTCTTTCATTCCAGCATGAACAAGAACAAGAGAAGATACTTCTTATATCAAAATGCACATTATATATTTATCTTTTTAAATGTGCTTTCTCAAGAAAGCATTGCAAATTTTCTTTTGAACACCTAAGCCAAGGGCTTAGTCACCGCATTCGGCGAATTTCAACCTTGAAATTCGAACTTGAAGCCGAACTTAAAGCTGAATTTCAAAGTCGAACTTCAAGTCGAATTCGAACTTCAAGGCGAACTTCAAGTCGAATTCGAACTTCAAGGTGAACTTCAAGGCGAATTTCAAGGCGAATTTAATCGAAGTTATTCAATAAAAAATTTATAAGGTACAAAAAAGACAAAAAACCTAACCTAAATTCCTAAATTTTTAACAAGATACCATCCTTTTGAAATATAATTATATATGTTAATGTTGGCATGCAATTTTCATTTTACATAATGTTTAATGAGTGCCTAGAATTTTATATATATATTAAAATTTTGAAATGTATAGCCCCTCGAACTTAATGCCGAATTTTATCACCAAATTTTTCATTGCTGAATTTTTGTCGAATTTCATGGTCGCCGAATTCGAACACGACTCGAACCAGGTGACTTAAGCCAAGGGTTGGTGAGCTTATTTACAACACGACGCAAAAATGGTGGTGAGTTTTCCAAATTACATGTGCCAAAGAATCTTTTAGTCATGGACCCCCTGTCCTCTTTCCCACTTGTGGGCTCATTAGCAACCTTTTTGGTGGTTATTATATTATTTTTTTATCTTTCTTTTGTTGCCTTAAACTTCACATTTACCTTTGACATAAGATAGAACACACCATAAACCCATCCCATTTCTAGAGTCCTTGACCATTCATTAGTCAGGCCTTTGCATTGGTTTTATACTAGGATTATATACAAGGCACATTAACACATTTATATGACGGGGTCATCAGGACTCAACACATCTGGCTTGATACTTGTCGAATAATCACTTATAACTATTTCTACATAGTTCAATGTAATATATTCTAGGGGTTAAAATCAGGGTAATACAATTCCTGAAACGTGTCATCAAGATCAGTCATATTAATTACATCCAAGTAAGCATGCTTGTAGTTTTTACTAGTGTTTGGATTCCTATATAGATCTCAATGTAAATAAGATTACTCGAACTAGATCCTGTTTTTTTTTAGCACCTCAAGAAGCGTATGGCAGAGTGCCATTAATGGAAGCAGCAAGTAGAGGTGACATGTGTGCAGGTCTGTTAGTGAAGCAACCCTCCTCCAGCAGAGTTCTGTACAGCAGTACAGCAGTTCCCTTAAGCACTCCTGCAGTTCTGTACAGCAGTAATGAGGCACAGGAGCATTTATGCAGAGAGAGATAGAGGATGCATGCATGCCAAAAACATGTTGTCATCCTCAATTTAGATCCAGTTTAGATGCGCTTTATATTTAGCAGTTCAGATCTATTTCTGGTTTTGCTTTAGTTAGAATTTGCATGCATTAAGTTTCTAATTTAAGTTTGCATGTATCAGTTAGGTAAAGCACGTGCACCCTCAGTTTAGTGAGTCAAGGAACAGATCTCAAGTAGGATGCATGATCTCAAGGAGGATGCATGCTTGCATGCCTCAGATCATCTCTAGTTGAGGCACTGTTGTGCATGTGTCCAGATTCATTGTACCTACTCTTCTTCCTAATCTATAAAAGGGAAGGCAGAGTTATAGGTTTATTAATTCAGTTTTCAAAGTAGGATGCAATGGGTGAAGGGAATAGTTTGAACTTTGAAGCTTTCAGTGTAATTCCTGTTTTCAAGATTAATAAACAGTGATGTGATTTGAGTTTCAGAAGTGTACAACCCTATCTCCTTTAGGGTGAAGGTGGGTACAACTACATGGAAAGAGGTTCAGGATACAATTGAGAGAAAGATCATGGAGGTTCCCGTGATAAGGATTTCGTTGACCGGATCGAACAAAGGAAACATGCTGATCAATCATCCACTAGTAAAGGTGAGAAGAAGAAGCTTGTCAATATTGTACAAAGATAGGACGTCTTGAGAAGATTAGCTAGAAGAAGACCAATGATCTTGAGGATAAGGTTAGGAAGCTAGAAGGCAAGGTTTCGATTAGTCGATTGATCGACCTACAACATCATTATTCAGAAGGTGGAAATAGCTATACTTTCTTTGTTAGTACTTAGGATTGCATCCTCACACTTCTAGAAACGAGTGGATCGACTATTTTGGTTGTACCCATTATATGGCTAAGGATGCTTCTTTATTTTCTTTGTTGCACATGATTATGCATTTACTGTTGCTGATTGTGGTAGGATTGAATGTCAGAATGGAGCTAGAACGGTGTTGATGCATGTTTGAGTGCCAATTTGTTGCCTATACCCTAACTAACCTAGACTGGCAAGAAGGTTGAATTTTGGCATGATAGATTTGTTGAGAAGGATATCGACAATGACTTTGTTATAGTTGTTGAGGGTATTCTTGAATATAAAGCGAGATTGTAAAGTTCTATGATTTCATTAAGTAGGATCCATGACCAACTGCACTCATAGCTAGGATCGATGATTAGCACAAAATTTGTCATAAGTGACTTGGGCATCTGAATCTTCAAAGTATGAGACTAATGTCAAGGTTTAATATAGTTAATGAACTACCTAAAGTAGTTCCTCTTGATGGTGTATGTAAAGGGTGTGTGCTTGGCAAGCATCACCAGGCTGCATCTGAGATTGGAAGGTTTGGGCAAGTCAAGACGTAGTTAGAATTTGTCCATACTAACCTTTGTACAATGTACCAACCATCATTAGCTGGTGCAAGATATGTTTAGACCTTCATTGATATTTGCTTGGTATACTTGGGTATATTTCTTAAAGAAAAAGGACCATGTCTTTGAAGTTTAAGGGATTTAGGCATTGGTTGAAAAGAAATGTAGTCTACTTGTGGAATGTCTAAGATCTGGCAATGGAGGAGAATATGTGAGTTATGAGTAAGGACTTTGAGAGTTTGGTAGAGATTTGTACCTTACACACCTCAGTGGAACAATGTTGTTGAAAGGAAGAATTAAAATTTGGTTGAAATGGCATGGTACTTGCTTCAAGCCAACGGTATGTTTACTAGATTTTGGGTAGCTATTGCTCAAACAACCTTTTGATCATGATCCCAACCAAGGCTATGTGTGATATCACTCCTCGTGAGAAATGGAGTGGAAGAAAACCCTCAGTTGAACATCTTAGAATGTTTGGATGTATAATGTGGGCTCACGTTGGAGATGATAGGAGAAAAAAGTTGGATGTGAAAAGTCATGCCTGTATTATGTTGGGCTACTCTAATGAGATGAAAGCCTACATGTTGTTTGATCCAATCAAACAGGAAGTCATTTGCAAGATGGATGTTATCTTTGATCAACAAGGTTTAGGCGTTGCTTTGTTTTGAACCCTAACTAGATTGTTATGCAACGGTCAATATGAAATTTTGAAAAATTATAGATTGATTAACTATTACACAACGTCAACCATTGTGTCTACCAATGTGTTGACTTAATAGTCGACTCACATGACATACTTGATTTGTAGTTGACCTTCTACAACATAGTCAACTATAAGCAATGCATTGCCTAATCTTTTGACTGTGGACTCTCATGTTGAATTTGATGTAGGAACTCCTTCAAGGGAATTTAGTTTTCCTTGATGGGTGACTAGGACAATTGACTCAAAGAAGACTAGAGGAGAAAAACATGGTAGTGTTGCTTTAAGGGCACATGTGCTAGATGTAGGTGACCTTGATACATATGCAAATGCACATTGTCCTTTTGAGTGGGAAAATAGATGTTTGAAAAATCGAAATTGGACTCGGAATCGGTCGAGGGTCAACTCGGAATCGGAATCGGTAATGAATCGGTCATAAATCGACCGGTTTGAATTTAATGAATTGGTTTACTCAAAAACACATAAAATATTTAAATTTGAAAGAAAAACAACATTTTCAGGATTTTAGGATCGTTGTTATGACCCAAACTTGTTGTTTGAAGGCCAAAGAGCACCTATACTTGTTGTTTAGGGCTGCTTTCATCCACGGTACTACCCACAATTTATTTTAAGCCTTTAAGGTGATTTTCATGACTTTTTACTGCTGCAAAGGTCATAAAACTTAAAAGGCACATGTTTGCTTCAAAATTGTTGTACAAGGGTTTGAACAGCTTCAACCTAAGTTTCATGAAACGGGGAAACGAGGACGAAATGGGGAAACTTCGAAATAGGGGAAACGTGACCCCCCCAAAATTTTGGAAATGCAATATATATATATATATATATATATATATATATATGTATGTATGTATATATATATATATATTAAATTAATAAATTAGCAAAGTACCAAAGACATTTAATGAATGTGAAATATAAATCATCAATCATACATGTCAACGAATCATTGCCTATATTGGGATCGTATTCATCAATAGCGCCATATGCCTCCCTCCTCTAGGCTCTAGCCCTTGCCTCTAACTCGAATTTCAAAATTGATCCTCCAAGGACATTAGTTAACGGCTCAACACACTACAATTTTGATGGAACTTCTTAATCCAATCGCTAAAATAACGTAGAAAAAGCTTCCCATGCTTGATAAGTGATTTTGCATGAGTGAAGAGTACATTTTTATTAAGGTCATGACAGAGGAATTCAACAATCAACACCACCAACATCAAGGTACATATAGGGGTTGATGGGCTTGATTAAATGCCAATTCCATACCCTCAGACATGATAGAATCTGGTGGAAACCTTGCAATCCTAAAATCCTGAAAACTATTAAGTCTGCTGAATTTTGAATGGGATCTAAAAATCTACTTTTTGCATATGAAGTTTGATGAGGTTGGAACCATTCTCAAACATCCCGAAACAATTAATGGTAATGTTAAAAATTTAAGTAAAATGATGGAAAATAAAGGATAAGGAGAATGTCACTTTTACTTTTAATATTACCATTAATATCACCTACTAATGCACCATGGGGATATTGCATTTTTTTTTTGAGTCCGCGGGCATCCACACAAAATTCCAGACAAACTGACCGATTTTTTACATAACTCGGCCGATTAGACCGGTTCGGTACTGAATCGGCCGATTCAGTGTTTAGATCGGCCGATTCGGTACCGAATCGGTCGATCGAACCGATTTGTAGACTGAGTTTATTCGGTTCCTTATCAAACCGGTAGATCGGCCGATTCCGAAACTGATTTGGTCGATTTTTAAAACATAGGAAAATACTATTGTAGAAGTATTTAATTCCCTATTGAAGAATAGAACTTGGGACTAGGTTCTTTGATCATGAGGAAAGAATGTGCTGAAATTTTGATGGGTCCACAAGACTAGATTCACATTTGAAGGTGTTGTTGAGAGGTAAAAGCACTCTCAAGTCTCAACATCTATCTGATGCACCTCCCATCCAAAACGAGCAGTAGATGAAAGCATAACCCTAACATAATTCATCTTTATAATATGGCAAAGGTCTGAACTTCACAGAATTGCCTCTAATTTGATTATGCACTAAGTGGCTTGCTATTGGCCGAAATCATTTATGGCTATAATGTAAAGAAGTTACTTTGAAGAGTTGTTTTCTTTGTTGTTATTGAGGACTATCGCTAAGCATTTACTTGAACTTTGAGAGAGGCCTTAGGAAACAAAACTTTGATGGAAGATATAAACTTAGTGCTAAAAGCAAGCCAAAGCATCACATCAAGGTTAGAGGGCTACTCAATTCTATTATAAACTTTATAGAATTCAATCTTCAAGAAAGAGCCTTTTGTCTTGTAGCTTGCTAAATTGCTTCCTCAGTATAATGAGATTATTGGAAATGAACCTTCCTTTCACAAGTCCATTTTGTTCCATTCTAATGATCCTACTATCCTAGCAACTTCTTTTTCCAATCTTATAGGTAGCATGTAATACCTTGGTTCAAACCCCCATACTATCTTGGATGGAATCCTGTGCATGTTATAATGATGAGATTAGTAAGATGAGTGTCGTGTCAGGTGTGTGGATTCCAAGGCAAAGGCCTGATTAGTGAATGGTTGTGATTCTAAGTCACGGGCTATGAATATAGTGTGCATGTTAAGTTGTAGGCACCAACATGTGGATATTACCATGATGTGCCTAAGTTATGTAAAGCATGCATCAAAAGAAATATATTAATATCATATCCACCAAAAGGTTGCTAGATGAGCAAAATGGGCTATGATACCACAGGAGGGGATGATGGGTGGGGTCCAAGGGAAACACTATTACTATATTTGTTAGCTGGGGATTGTTGCTTTCAAGAGATGAAATGGGTTGGTTTTGAAGGGAGATCCATGGCTGCAATGTCCATAATATTTGGAGCAAACTGTGAATATGCAACCCTATGTCTGTGCCAATACTTTCCCTTATCGAGCCAATGGCCTACCACTCCAGGATTCGTAGAGAACAAACGGTGCACCAGTTTCTTCTTGCATGCACTGGAGCACTAGAGGGAAAGGATTCCCGAGGGACAGTTGAGCAGAGAAGGGAAAGACCTTGCCTTGTGTTGTTTTTCTGCAGGGAAGAAGGTTCATGTGACGTTCCCTTCTCCATAGAACAACAGGGAAGGAAACATTAACAACCTACCGGGCTTTTGATAAACTTAGCCCCAATATTTTTGCACATAAATAACTAACATTTTAAAACTTCTCTATGCAGATTCAATTCAATATGAACACAGCGGAATTAACAATACATATGCACACAGTTTTATCATGCATTCAACATATAAACAACAATCATTATTTAAAATGCTTGCAGGGCATAGGATTAACATCAAGAATACTTATCTCGAATTATAATGGCCCAAACAACTGGCTACGTGAGAGCAACGTTCCACCCAACCATAGATCTCTGTCCAGCCTGTATTCTTTCAGCTGAGAGATCACCCCCGAGCTGGGCTGTGTATCCACTAAGGAGGAACTAGATGGCTCCCTCACAGTCAGGGTTTCACTCAAACAGCCATGCTAAGCCAACACACGGTTGGGTTTCTCAAGCATGCAATAGGAGATGGAGGAGGATGCTAGTCCACTGAGCTCCAACCCAGAGCCACATACCCTTCACACTAGACTCAGCAATCCCATCCTCTATTCACACATCCACAATCGGATTTCTCACAGCTTCGTTCAGCAAATAACCCAAATCCGTCACTCGTTTTCTGAGCTGCAAAAACTGGGTTTTCCCATGGCTTTTGGGGTAGCTATTGCTCCCAAATTCGCCCCAAGGTTCCTACCAATGGATCCCCCATTGGATTTCTCTGTCCAATACCAAATCGGGACGTTTTTGGCTTCCCAAAACGTGGGTTTCCTTCAAGTCGCGATTTCTGGTTTTTCTCATTGCTGGGAGCTCGTTTTTTTTTTTTTGGTTGGGCAAAGATGTCCCATACTTCCACAATGGAATGGGGATAAGGATGGAGCAACCCCCAAGATGTAGAGTGACTTGTGGGACAAGTCAAAAGAGCCCATACCTTCCCATACGAATTTCAGGGCTGCCCATACTCCATCAAAGTCATTGACTTAATTCTTCAACCACTCTCTTACAACAGGAATAAATGTCATCTAGAAAGGTCAAATGGGTTCTCATAAAGACATATGGCAACCTATGGTTTACTCCCATAGCCCCCTCACCACTCCCTAGTGGATACACGTGGCCCCTTCTCATTCGTTGCCTCCGTAGCCAGCTTTTGGACATTTTATATTGCCTGATGTTTATTTACATCCTATTACAATTTCCATGGCTTAAGAGCACATGGTATCAAAATATCAAATACTTGCTCTTTAAATAAAATTCGGCTTTCACTAGCGGGGCCTTGGCCTTGAGCTCCACGCTAGGAAAACATACATCACATGTACACTTATTTACATTAAAGGCTCATATATCCTAAGGGTCGAATTGGGGTATTACAGTTCAGACTGAGGGATTGGTGAGATTGCTGGAGGAGTCTTGGAAGATAAATGGTGGATGTCTTGTTTGTCTGCATTCTTCGGCGCTGTGGGAGCTGAGTGAGACTAGAAGTAGAGACCATTCACTGGAGGATTTTCTTCACCCTGGTGGTATCATGCCCTTGCTTGGTAGTGGAATCCACGGTTTGTATGATTGGGTGGTGAATCGCTCCTCAGTAACCAGTTTGGTGGATACTGATTTGGATAAAAATAAGTGTTGTCTTTATTTGTGTATGCAATATCTCTGTTTACATCTCTGGTATGCAATTATTGATTTTCTGTTCTGTATATGTATTTTAGAAAGAAATTGTTCTGAATTTTTGTGAAGATATTTGATAGATGTTCTATGTGATGAAATCCCATTCATAATACTGGGTATGAATTGTATATGGGTTTTCCTTAAGCTCCTGTTAAAAATTTGGCAATTCTGCTGCAAAATTCATACAATGTTAATTCTGCAATTGCCTTTCATGTGAACATCTGATATATGGCCGTGGGAAGCCAAATTGGACTCACAGCTGGGAATTTAGATTTGGAATGATGAAGGAAATTTTAATGTAGTGCCCCAACAGCTGAGGGATGTGGGTCTGGGTACGCTACATAGCACTTTAGCAATGACTTTATATCCCACATTCAACTGGAGATGGGATGACAACACCCTCTCATATCTCTGTTAGAACCATTGGGAATGAGATTGATGGTCCCTATGTTGGCATAAGCTTCCAAGGACTTCGATTTCAACACTTCTACATACATTTGATACAGGTAAATCACTTGACCCTGGTGCCACTGGAACACGCACCCGGGGGTTATCGCAGCAGAAATCTTCAAGCTGCTTAGGTGCGTTCCTTGGGTGGCAAGTCTCAAGTCAAGTACCGTCACTTGATCTTGACTCCTCCGTTTAGGTAGAACTCCTAACGAAGCCAAGGGGGGTAGTCCCTATAAGTTAGTAAGGCTGATTAAGCTTTAGGTTTGATCAGGTAAGTTTTTTAGGAGTTTTGAATAAGATTTAACTGAAAGCAAAAATCACTTGCAGAATATAAATTACGATCAACATAAGATAGATATGAGCAATATAAGATCTGATAAAAATTTGAAATACTGTAAACAAGATTAGTGCCAAAATGGAGTAAAAAAATGCGTGTTGTTGTATTATAAATGTTTTGCGAGTGCTTCTTGGTCAGTTTTAATATATTATGAGATGGGATTTGATTGCAGGAAGGGGGAGCTCCAGATATATCGTGAGGTACAAGGAGTAATGTCCGGAAGTTAACTAAAGGTGGCTCCTCACAAAGACCTATGGGCTGGAATGGAGTCTCGAGGGTGGTGTTCAACACTACACAAACAAGGGTGTAGCCTAACTGTGCCCCGAGGTCGCCTCCCAGTGGTTCCCGATTCTCCTGAGAAATTTCCCCACACAATAATTAAGGTTTGAGTGCTGGATTTTCACTATGTTCAGGGTAGTTAATTTTATTAGTGTGAGTTTTTATTTAGATGTGAATAATTAAGGAGTAGTTACAACTCTTTTTGATGTCCCATAGGCCTAGGCAAATGCTCGCAAGGGGAAAGAGCATACTTTGAGTTGGCAACTGGATGTTTGTTCTGTTTTTTATTGCAGAAAAGATAAATGACTAAAAAAATGCTATGCTAATTACTACAGACAAAGAATCTCTTTTCTGATCATCCAATCACGTTCTCAGGCAAAGCCCTTTATGTGACGGCGAGAGCATACTTCGGGAAAGCAATGCCAAGTTCGTTTATCAAAAGTAAAGATTGGATAGTAAAATGTTTGAACTAATTACTACATCACGGATATCTTTTCCCTTTCGGTACTTCGGTAGAGCGTGGTGGGTTAGTATTGATTTCTTTGGCAAAAATACTTTGAAAAAATAAAACTTGCTTGATATTTAAAGCAACGTTGAAAAAGTCGGACTCGGCAAAAAGTCGGCAAGGGTCCCGAAAACAATTTTTCGGAAAAATCGGCGAAAAAATCGGAAAAAGTCGGAAAAAGTCGGCAAACATTAAAAAATACAAAATACATTCATTTTTTTCAGAATTTTAAACATATAAAGCAACAATAACATCAGATAAACACATTGGAACATAAATATGTAGAAAGCACTGATATATATCATCATCATGTAGTCATGTCAAATATAAAATGATACATCAAAGTCGATACTGAATCCTGAAAGTCTGAAACACCATAGTTGTCCAATCAAGGACTCAAAACTCAAAAGTAGATAACCAATACAAAATGACATCACATATATAAATGTATCTCAGGAAAACTAGTAGCTATCTATCTAATATCAATGCCCTCTTCCCCTTTTACGGGAAAAGGTCATGGGCCGTTTGTCAGGCCTGCCCCTAGCACTAGAAGTAGCAGCAGAAGACCCTGCCCCTGCATCTAACATCGGACGACGAGTGACGGATGGAGGACTAGATGTATCAATCGGTGTAGGCGGTGGTGGCGATGCTAGCACATCACCCTCCGTGGTGGTTCTGACCTCCTCCTCCTCCTCCTCCTCCTCCTCCTCCTCCTCCTCCTGCCCTTCCTCTCCCTCTAGCCATGTAAGTTCCTCCTCCATGATAGGAGTCTCAATCTCCACCCTCCAATCAGACAAAATATCAATATTGTCTAAGACGATGGCATCAGCATTTGGTGTTTTATTTATCTGTGCCATCCATAAGCGGAGATTATAATGGACGTAGACCAAATCATTGAGACGTGTGAACTCCATCCTGTAAGAGGAAAATAATTTTTTTGTATGAGTCTAGAGGTTCAAGTTTAAAAAATTAATGAAACATAATTATAATATGTGAGGATGATAGATTCACAAATTATATTAAATGAAATTGATTTGTTGAAAATTTAAAGTCTAAGACTCTAACCTTCTGCGTCTCTTTGCATGTACTTTTTCAAACACACTCCAATTCCGCTCACATCCTGAAGCGGTACATGTTTGGCTCAGAATCTTGATGGCAAATTTCCGTAAATTTGGTGTCCTTACACCATAGGTTCGCCACCAAGTAGCTACAACAAATAAGGAAATAAATAAATCATAATTCAAAATTTCAAATTTCAACTTGCAAATAAAAGTTAAACACTTTAATAACTTACCTGGCATGAAACTGGTCCTGTCACGAATAGCATCAGCAAAGCTAAATACTCCAGCACCATCCTGATACATCTCTAACTCGCGATTGATTGCATTGCGAGTCTCATAATCAGGAACCATCCTCTGAATACAAGTGAAGAGCCCCTCCAACACCTCAGCATCAAAATCAAATTTGCATTTGTAGGAAAATGCAGGGTTGAGGAAGAGTGCTGCTGCATGAATGGGTCTATGAAGCATCCCGGTCCATCGACTATCAATCAACTCCCATAACAACATGTGCCTCTCGTGCCCCGGGGTACCCCTGCCCACATAATAATTCCGGATGGCCTCTTTGGCCCTATCCATGGCCTCATACAAATAGCCCATTGCGGGCTTATCACCATCAACAAGTCTCAAAACCCTTACCAAAGGTTCACTCACCGCGCACACTTCCCCCACTCCTTCCCAGAATGAGTCAGTGTACACCAACTTGGCAATGGTTCTCCCATCCTCTCTCCTGCTGTAAGCACAATCACGCCAATCATCAGAAACAAACATTTGCTTCAACTCAAACTGAAATCGAAGCAAGGACTGAAGAGTAATGAAGGTGGTGGCAAAGCGTGTGATTGCGGGACGCCTCAAGTCCCTGTTTTTGGTGTGCCTCCTCATGAGGCTAAGAACAAAAGTATGGTTATAAATAAACTTGGGGATGCTCTTAGCTTGATCAATCACCACCTTGATAAAGGGAACTTTCCCCATATCCTCCAGCATCAAATCAATACAATGAGCAGCGCATGGAGTCCAAAACAAAGCGGGGTGCCTCTCCATAAGCATCCTGCCAGCAGCCACATAATTAGCTGCATTATCCGTAATAACTTGCACAACATTGTGCACCCCAATGTCCTGTAGGAACCCATCTAACAACTCACATAAGAGCGCTGCATCTTTTACATATGTCGATGCATCGACTGATTTCACAAACAAGGTACCTCTAGGACAATGTACCAAAAAGTTGATAAGGGATCTACCCTTACCATCTGACCAACCATCTGACATGATTGTGCATCCAGTGTTCTCCCATGACTGCTTGAGCTCCTCCAACCTAGCACCGATGTCCTTCTTTTCTGCTTGAAGGATTGGACCCCGCAACTCATCAAAGGTGGCACTTTTATACCCCGAGCCAAATGATGCAATGGCATCACACATCTGCTGCCAAAATGGATTGTTTTTTACGATGCTGAGAGGTATGTGACTCCAGTAAAGACACCTCCCCATCACCCTGTCCACTTCTACCTTGTCATTTTTCTTTATCACTGCCTTGATAGAAGGTTGTGATCCACCTCCGGTTCGTGGACCAAAATAGTGTGAGGCCCCCGCCGTGGCTGTGGAACCCCTCGCACTACCCTCAGTGAAAGTGGTAGATCCTGTTGCCCCCACACTTCTTGCTAGGCCAAAAGCTGCAAGCTCAGCTCTGTTTGCGGCGATCTCATCCTTCTTTTTATTCTTTTCATGGATTGCGTCATGGGCAGATCTCATGATCTCTGGGGTCACTGCAGTACAAACGCCAACATCATGCCCAGGGAGTTTAGCTAGATGGTATTTCAACCTGTTAACCCCTCCTGACATGTGATGCCCACACAATTTGCAACTCAAAGTTTGCCTATTTCCATCATCCTCGGGCTCACCATACTGCCAAAACGGATCCAATGGCTTTGGCATCTTCGAAAATGGAATGGCAGCCTCAAAATGCAAACCTAGGGCACAAAAATACAAAAACAAGAAATTAAACCCCATTTGAAAAAATTGCAACAATTTGGCTTAAAAAATCAGACCTCTAAATTTATATTTTTGGCCATGAAAAAATGATAACAAGAAGGTGGCTAAATATCTAAGAAAGAAAACATGCTATTCCATTCTAAGAATCTAAAACCCCCTTGCATTTTGACTCTTTTTGATATTTATAATTTTATGGACATGGAAATCTTTGGAAAAATGGCAAAAAAAAATAAGAGAATAGAGGAAAGAATATAGGCAAGCAAACATGAAAAAAAATCATAAAACAAATACAAGAAAATGAACCACTACATACCTGTGAGACGAATTGGTTGATTGGCAAAGTTTTGACTCTTGAAATTGAATCCCTTCTCCACAAAAATTCACAATGGTGAGCTTGGATGTTGTTTGGAGTCTTGGATGCCTCCAAACTAGTTGATGGTGCCCTCTTGCCCTTCACACTCCTTCTCCAATAGTCAAACAAAACAAATGACAAAAAAAAATTCACTTTTGACCTTTTAATCCGCGGCCGTGACTGCCTGGGCGACTTTTTCCCTCGACTCGCGATTTTTTCCAAAAACTCGGCGATTTTTCGAAAAAGTCGGCACTCGGCGATTTTTTAAAAAATCGCGATTTTTACTCGCCGATTTTTCGGCAAGGGTTTGAACTCGCGATTTTTACGATTTTTTCGCGATTTTTCGCCGATTTTTTCAAGCTTGATTTAAAGTATACTGCCTCCGAAAATAAGAAATTAAGTGTTCCTACGTCCTAAGTGAGTTTGAAGGTTGATATTTGGATCGAACACTTCAAACATTAAACTTTAACTCTAGATTGGTTTATTTAAACATGAAATAAAATTTGTTAGAAGAAATCACGCCATAAAAAAATGCGAATCTCCCCAGGTGGGATGGTGTGTGGGTGCTGGGTAGCCCACTTGCTCTTCTTTTTACTCGCTTATTACAATATAGAAATGGTTGTGATCCCTTGTAAAATGGCAACACTAAGCTTACAATGCTTTAAAATAACAAGTTTTATGAAGAAGAGAGGTCTCGGGGTGCCCTGGATGGCCCAAAATTCGAAAATTCTCCAATTTCTCATTATACACATTGCAAACTTCTTGATGAATTTCAATAGAACCGATAAGAAAAAATGCTCCATGTGATAATTTAATCACCCGAAACATAGGAAGATCGGGTCCCAGGGTTAAGAGGACGCTCTGAGCGTGAAAATGAGCATCTTTGCGAGATTGGGTCCCAGGGTTAAGAGGACGCTCTGAGCGTGAAAACGAGCATCCCTGCGCCAAATTCCGCCTCCGGATCACACTTTTATCACAATTTGAAAATTTCCATTTAAACCATTAAAAAATTTAAAAATGGTCTAATTTTACTGAAAAAATTATTTTTGTCGGAATTGACTCAAACTTCTAGGGGACCTAGTGCATGTCCATACGACTCAATGTTGATGGCTAGCATGTAAAAATACATAAACACTTAGGCTTTAATAACCTCCCAAGGTTCGACTGCCAAGGAAAGTACCCCAGCTTTGGAGATGTGAGTGAAAAACTCAGGAATTATACGTCATTGAAACACAACGCATAATTCCAAAGGGAAAAACACTCTAGAGTATCCCCTTGACAGATAAACCTAAGGTAGGCCAAGCCTTTTACAAAATTATCATGCTTAGACCAACTTATTACAATTCCCCCAAGGGGGTCTGGACATGCAATTTTTTGAAAAAAGGGCAAAAAATTGGCCCGATGGATCACGAAACACTGATGATCAACAATTTGATTGTTCAAGTCTTCAACAGTTCACTTGGGATCCATTAAGTGCAATTTAGTGGATAACATCTTGGCTCCAACTGCGGGACGTGTGCTCGATCAGGCCTTCAGGCAAGGAGAGGATGCGAGAACACCAGAATCTCTGGCTTGTACAACCTGTAAAAACATCTCAACTTGACAAGAAAAACCTTCAGCAACACAAGTTTTATGAAGAAACCATTGAATCACAATTTGCCTTTATTCATAAAAACTGAAACTTAACGAAAGAAAAAAGTTATTATTCCTAAGTTAGTGGAGTCACACAGAAGGAAACCTTCCAAACCATCATCATTATACACATTGCAAACTTCTTCATGAATTTCAATATGGGTTTCTGCAATGGTTTCTTCTCGAGGTGGATCAGAAGTACAAATGTGCTCATCATCACTGAAATAGTCTTGAAAAAATTCCCACTCTTCAACATTTTCTGTGGAGGTAACATGAGGAGAGTCTTCAATAATATCTTCAATGAATGGTTCCTCGTGCTGTTCTTCAATGGGATAAACATGAGTCTTCGAAAATGGCGTGTCATACATCATGTTGACATTGGATAGCTCAGGCTCTTCCTTATGAAATTCTTTTGAAGGAAGAAAGTAAGCAAGAGTCTTTCTAATGTATAATTCAATATCAAATAACCCAATATGATCATATATATGCCATTGTCTCAAAAATGTCTCAAAGAAGTTAATGAGGGAAGTAATAGATTTATCAGGAAGGCCCTCATAAAACCAACATGAAGCATCCCCTTGCAAAGTATAAGCAAACATTTGTATCATATGATCTTCATGGCATATGTTATATTCACTCATTCGTGCCAGGAATGTCATAACATGGAATCTGGCTGAATAATCCTCATTACGACGATAAAACATAGGAAGGGGATAAGATGTCTTTTCACCCTCAAACTTATTAGGAAAGCCTGGAATTCTAAAGTAATCAATGGGCAGATATGCAAGGGAGATTCGAGCAGCAGTTTCTCTTCTCTTAATATACATATCACAATAAATCAATGACCTTGGTTCAACCACGAGCCTTTAAAATTTTCTGTATTTGTATGGGCTCATCTACACACAAGAAGTCTCAACAAAATATGAGATACACGGGCTTTATCCCTTCAATGGAGTCGCCATGTGAGGATAAAGATATGCATTTAAAATACTCACAAGAAATTCTTCTTTTTGCTTTTTTTTGAATTTTTACAAAACTGAAAAAAGGTTATTGAAGTCGCCAGATAAAAATAAAAAGATCTTTCTCTAAACATTCATCAAACAAAGCAAAAAAAGAAAAGGAGAAAACAAAAGTCGTAACCCAAGAATAAAAAGATTTATCCCCAGCAACGATGCCAAAAAATGTTGTCGCCGGAACACGCACCCGAGGGTTATCGCAATAGAAATCTTCAAGCTGCTTAGGTGTGTTCTTTGGGTGGCAAGTCTCGAGTCAAGTACTGTCACTTGATCTTGACTCCTCCGTTTAGGCAGAACTCCTAACAAAGCCAAGGGGGGTAGTCCCTATGAGTTACTAAGGATGATTAAGCTTTAGGTTTATGATCGGGTAAGTTTTTTAGGGGTTTTGAATAAGATTTAACTGAAATAAAAAATCACTTGCAAAATATAAATTACAATCAACAACATAAGATAGATATGAGCAATATAAGATCTAATAAAAATTTGAAATACTGTAAACAAGATAGTGCCAAAATGGAGTAAAAAAATGCGTGCTGTTGTATTTTAAATGTTTTGCTAGTGCTTCTTGGTCAGTTTTAATTTATTATGAGCTGGGATTTGATTATGGGAAGGGGGAGCTCCAGATATACCGTGAGGTACAAGGAGTAATGTCTGGAAGTTAACTAAAGGTGGCTCCTCACGAAGACATGTGGGATGGAATGGAGTCTTGAGGGCGGTGTTCAACACTACACCAACAAGGGTGTAGCCTAACTGTGCCTTGAGGTCGCCTCCCAGTGGTTCCCGCTTCTCCTGAGAAATTTCCCCACATAATACTTAAGGTCTGAGTGTCGGATTTTCACTATGTTCAGGGTAAGTTAATTTTGTTAGTATGAGTTTTTATTTAGATGTGAATAATTAAGGAGTAGTTACAACTCTTTTTGATTTCCCACAGGCCCAGGCAAATGCCCGCAAGGGGAAAGAGCATACTTTGAGTTGGCAATTGGATGTTTGTTCCGTTTTTTATTGCAGAAAAGATAAATGACTAAAAAAATGTTATGCTAATTACTACAGACAAAGAATCTCTTTTCTTTGTGACGGCGAGAGCATACTTCGGGAAAGCAATGCGAAGTTCGTTTATCAAAAGTAAACACTGAATAGTAAAATGTTTGAAATAATTACTACACCACAAATATCTTTTCCCTTTCGGTACTTCGGTAGAGCGTGGTGGGTTAGTACTGATTTCTTTGGCAAAAATACTTTGAAAAAATAAAACTTGCTTGATATGTAAAGTATACTGCCTTCGAAAATAAGAAATTAAGTGTTCCTACGTCCTGAGTGAGCTTGAAGGTCGATATTTGGATCAGACACTTCAAGCGTTAAATTTTAACTCTAGATTGGTTTATTTAAACATGAAATAAAATTTGTTAGAAAAAATCACGGCATAAAAAAATGCAAATCCCCCCAGGGGGGATGGGGTGTGGGTGCTGGGTAGCCCACTTGCTCTTATTTTTACTCGCTTATTACAATATATAAATGCTTGTGATCCCTTGTAAAATGGGACCACTAAGCTTACAATGCTTTAAAATAACAAGTTTTATGAAGAGAGGTCCTGGGGTGCCTTGGATGGCCCAAAATTTGAAAATTCGCTAGAGTTTTTCCCTCTTTTTCTTTCAACATGCTAAAAACCAGCAAGTTATTAGTTCCAAAAGTGCCCAAAAACACCTTGAGAGTGTTTTTGGACAACGAAATTTTTTCCAAGTATGAAATACAAAAAATGAACACAAGAAAGGGATCTTTCTTGTGGATCTTGGCTTTTGCTTTTTGGGACAGCCAATGAAACACTTTTAAATTTGCTCGATATAATCTTATAATTCCCAAAACAGAAGCTAATCTAACAAGCCTTTAGATCTACCAATGATTGATTTGTACAAGAAAAACTTTTTGAAGCTAATAAATAATTTAAATCTTTTTAAGCAATCTAGATCTAAGCATGTAAAACTTATAAATCAGATCTGAAATATGATGTAATCCTATTTAGCAGTCAGATCTAAGAAATAAGCTTAAGTAACCAAGGAGATTTTTCTTTAAAATTAAGAAGAGGGAGAAAGGAAGAAAACCAAAGCCCTTTAGAACTTGGGCGATGGAGTTGTTTCGGTGGTGTTGAGAGAGACTATGTCCTCTTCACAAAAAATTTGGAGAATGGATCAAGCAAACTATTTCTACCATAAATCCAAATTTAAGCACCTGTAAAACAAACCCTTACACTTGCCAAACGACTTGTCAAATCCATTAGTAAAACTTAAATCAAAGATGGTAAGAGCATACATAAAAACTATTAAGCATGCAAATTCTCTATCTTAAACATAAGTGTTTTAAATGAGAAAAGAAACTTCTTTATTCACCCCTATTGATTAATACTAATCCTTCCAAGGCTAATAATTGACAAGTAAAGCAAATGCAAAAGGAACTCTACAGTTACCTCAGAAAACACATAAAACAATGATTATCAAACTTGAGCCAAAGACATCGTGATAGACCTCCAAAGCCTTTTATTCATCAATAGATTTAACAATGAAATTATGCATCAGAGTAGAGATTCCACCATTTTCCCACCACCATGAGAGGAATGGACCCTGCTTATATAGCAAAAAGAGAGAGGGGGGAGGGTATTCACTCCAAGAGGAGGGTGCAATCTTCAACAAGATGTGGAGGGCGAGTTGTAGAGCGATCTAAGGAATAGCTTGGAGTTGATTGATGAGAGGTGGCGCCCTCTCTACCAAAAGATATGCACCCTCTCCTTGGATACATCACCCTCTTAAACTTTGCCAAATCAGCCATGTGCCCCTCTCATGAGAGAGGGTGCACTTCTCTTCTTGTGACAACTCGCCCACACAATGATTTGATTGGAATCCTCTACATCGTGATTGATTTGGTTTACATTCAAATCAAAGGAGGGTGCGCCACCTCTCATGAGGTAGGCGACTTCCTCTTTGCCTTTATCACTATCCATTTGCGGGCTGCCACATGCAAGAAGTCGCCCACGTGAGAGAGGGGCGCATATCAAATTTGCATATCTAATTTGATTTTTCAAATTTTGACTTCTAACTCAACTCCAAAGTGACGCTTTAGTGAAGGAGTATATTCACCCACCATAAGAGACGAAATGCCAAGTCATTTGGCACATGTTCTTTTTCTTTTTTAATATATATGTATTTTTTGATATTGGTGCAATTTGTCTCATTCTTAGCATTAAAATGCCATTTTGTAGGACCAATAAGAAAAAATGTTTCATGTGATAATTTAATCACCCGAAACATAGGAAGAGTGGGTCCCAGAGTAAAGAGGACGCTCCGAGCGTGAAAATGAGCATCCCTGCGCCAAATTCCGCCTCCGGATCACACTTTTATTACAATTTGAAATTTTCCATTTAAACCATTAAAAAATGGTCTAATTTTACGCAAAAAATTATTTTTGTCGGAATCGACTCAAACCCCTAGGGGACCTAGTGCATGTCCATAAAACTTAATATTGATGGCTAGCATGTAAAAATACATAGACACTTAGGCTTTAAATAACCTCCCAAGGTTTGACTGCCAAGGAAAATACCCCAACTTTGGAGGTGTGAGTGAAAAACTCAGGAATTATATGTCACTGAAGCGCAATGTATAATTCCTAAGGAAAAAACACTCCCTTGATAGATAAACCCAAGGTAGGCCAAGCCTTTTATAAAAATATCATGCTTAGACCAACTTATTACAATTCCCCGAAGGGGATCTGGACATGCATTTTTTTGAAAAAAGGGCAAAAAATTGGCCTGATGGATCACGGAAAACTGATGATGAACAATTTGATTGTTCAAGTCTTCGACGGTTCACTTGGGATCCACTAAAGTGCAATTTAGTGGATAACAGACCCTTCCCAATATTCTCTGGCTTTAATTCTTGCTCCTCTATTTCTGTACTCTTTTATGCAGGAAATGTTTCAACTTTGGGATTTCCTTCTGTAGTGAAGGGCTAAAACAGTCCACATCAAGCATTAATCTGTTCAAAAATTCATTTTCTGTTGAATTCTACTTTTTTACTTTATCTCTTCTCTGTCTAGCTTTCATTCCCACCTATCTCCTAAGGAATTGGCATCCTGCAAATGGCTGCTCCACTTTAAGGTCCATCCCTCCTATCAACATGTTGTGACTAATTCTTGAATTTTTTTGATTGAATTTATACTATCTTAATTGTGTCTAGATATATAACAGTACAATTTCATATTGGCTGCAAAAATTGTGACATGTTATGTCAAAAGCTATTTTCTTATTGATGCATGTCTTGTTTTCCAGTATAATATTTTTGTCTATGACTCTATGTTGCAGGTTATAGGGCGTTGGAATGTCAGACAGCGTAAGCTTGCCAAATTTCACCAGGAGGTAGTAGATCAGGTTAACAAATTGGACAAATTATTTATGGTCCTTATCCCAAGATGTGACAATAGAGTTGCATTGACACTAGCTAGAGAGGCCATTGACACTCAATTAATTAGGAGAGTTGAATATGATCAGCAAAGGGAGAGATCAAGGGAGGAACATTGCATTATCTGCCTGGAGGATATTGACCAGAGACAAATGCACGAAATAATGGCTTGTCGGCATAAGTTTTGTTTTTCTTGTATGGCTCAACATGTTGAAGTTAAGTTGACACATGGATGTGTGCCTTCATGCCCACATGAAGGGTGCAATACCAAACTAACTATAGATGGTTGTAAGACATTCTTGCCGTCCAAATGTGTTGAGGTTTGGAAAAAGCGGTTGGAGGAGGCAGCTATTCCAGAGTCAGACAAAGTATACTGTCCGTATCCTAACTGCTCAGCTTTGATGGCTCTATCAGGAATAGATAGGTCACGACAAGCTTGCTCATCCTCCCATCCCTTTCCAACAGCAATAGGGTGCACAGAATGCCAGCAATGTCACAAATTATTTTGTATTGAGTGTCGGGTTCCTTGGCACATTGGCATGTCATGTCAGGAGTATCAAAGACACGCTCCTCAGTTGCACAGTGTAGATGCAAAGTTGCATTTGCTTGCAAAGAACAACAGGTGGAAGCGGTGTGTAAAATGCAAGCACATGATTGAATTGGCTGAAGGTTGCAACCACATGACTTGCAGGTACTGTCTTGAGTTCTGGAATTTCTTTATTGCTTTTAACTAAAAAGATGTGGATTCTATTGTTTTTTCATTCTCAATTTATTAGTAATCCCCCCGAAATCAACCTAGTTTTCTATAAAAGGGACTGAAGTGAATCACAAGTCTTGGCAACCCTGAGACCTAGAGTACTTTATCTACTTTAGTAGTTCTTGTAGTACTGCATTCACAAGGTTCTCTGCTTTGAAATAATATTCAAGTATATTGTGATATTATATGTGTGTGTGTGTGTGTGTATAAACTGCCAATCCCATTGCAGAGTACAGTCGAGTGATCTTAAAAAATTGTGATAGCTTGTATGCTTGGACAGTGACCTACACTTTAAAATTTTGGACTAATCCTATTATTGTGGATTTCTGACTAGTTCCATCTTAAATGCAATTGAAAGTCTTTTGATAATTTGGGAGACCACAATACAAGACACTATACCTGCAACTAAAAGATGGGCAATTGAATGGATTTCATTTGATTGCTTTCCAGCTATTTTGTGAATGTGAAAGAACTTGAATCATAAATGGATTGCAATCCACGGAGCACTCAATTTAAGAAACTGATTTACAAAATAAAATCAGTAGCTTAGTTAGAATCTGCTAACTACCAAAGGTGTATGCGACTTCATTGAAGATATCACTAGCATAGATCCATCTTAACCCTTCATTTTTTATGCATATTTTATTTTATTTTATTCATCAGTGTCACTTACGTACACAAAGATCTCTCCCATCTTGGGCTGTAAAAGCACACCTTGGTTTTCTTGGTGCAACAAAGTTCAAAGCATATAAGACTCTGCTAGTTAGTGTGCTTCTTTGAAATTTTGAGAAATCAGCAACCAAAAGTGTGGATAATCTTAGCAGGAAAGATTGGATTTTGTGAGAAGTTTTGCAAAATTGAATTTTGGATCCCAATAATGAAGAATCTAGCATGATCACAAACACTTACAATTAGATAGTTGAAAAGGGTTAGAATGATTCTCAAGTTTGTCCACAACTGCATTGGTCGTTTGATATCAGAATGATATTGTTAATGTACGAATAAAACTGAGCAGACCAAAGTTGTTGGTGCAACTGCCTAATAAGCAAAATTGGGTGGCCTGGACCTTTTTTAAAATTAGTATACATTAGAAACTATGCAACGTTCAGGAAAAATGGAAACAAGAGAAATCATATGGCTGCATGATTTTAAGGAAATTATTGGATTCCATAAAGTTTATTGTCACTGAAAAAACCTAGATGTATAAAAATTGATAACAACCATACAAAAGAGTGAACATAACATTTATTCCTAGTATATCATTTCCTAACCTAGGTTAGTTTCTGTACAAGAGACAGTTCACCGGAACATCGAGGAGAAGAAAAGAGGACTATTGAGAATTAAATTTCTTGTACCTTCTGTTTTCTGAAACTGCTTTGTACTGTTCCGTAGTCTATCTCATGGAAACAATAGAAGCACTACTAGGATGCATGTCACATTCATTACATTTTGAACCTGGAAATTTTGTTAGTTAATTACTGACTTTGTAAATGTGGACCCAGAATGCTTGATTCTCAATCGCTGTGGCCTTACCAAATGCTTCGGCTGATCATATCTTCAATGCTCATCTTATTAGCTTCAAAGTTTCACCATGTATGACTCATTTTGCTTTTGTCCATGTTAGAAACCTTGGCAATCTATATCGTGTCCATCTGCAGAGGATGTTAATTTAGACAAACGGGTGAAGACCAATAAATTATAATAAATGCTGTTCAAATTTAAATCTTTCTCGAATTGGTTAATTGTTACAGTTTTCCATGGCTTGTGCTAGTACACGTATGTAAAGCAGCAATTATCTATGTATATGCCCTATATCATAAACCTATATTTTACACAGCTGCGGTGCTTCTTGATTTTGCATATCATCACTGCTTGCTGTGGTTTCTGTCTCTCAGCATTTCTGGTATTGTTTAACGCAGCAGCAATTGTGTTATGTAGAAAAAAATGATGTCTAAACGTTTTTCTTATGTCACTATTTGATTATACCCTTTTTCTCCAATGTTGTGAGCAGTTATGCTTGGACAGTGGGCATGGATAATATAAAGAATGGCAGTAAGAGAACAAATGCCAATGAAAGTTGTACAAATGGTCCCCATTTTCTGTGTGCATGGTCAAACAGTCAAGATGTATACAAACCCTTTTGAATAATCCTTCTCTGCAGCTCCATTCTCCGTGAATCCTTTTAAAGAATATTTTATATATAAGTTTAAATACCGTTTGTGATCGATCGTGAATGACCATTAGTGAAACCTTTTTTAATCGAGGTTACTTCTTTTACTTGTACATGGCTGTTATATCTAAATCGTGGAATTTGTTTGGATTTTCAGGTGCGGTTTTGAATTTTGCTATGTTTGTGGTGCTGAATGGAAGAATAAGAAGGCGACATGTAGCTGCGTGTTGTGGGATGAGAATAACATTATTCGAGAACCTCTCTCAGATGATGAATACGACTCTGAAGAAGAAGAAGAAGAAGACTACGAGAGCGATGACTATTTTGAAGCTCATTGGCGACCACTATACTGAAGGATATTGCCTCAGACTTGCCTACATGTAGATAAAAGGTAGACAAGTCTGAGGCAATTAAGTAGCACCTCATTTTTAGTTTTGAAGGGATCATACTGAAGCAGCTCAACTATTGGAATTGAGTTGAAACCTCAAATTTCATTTCTTGGTTATTCATCTCAGTATTTGTCACCCATGGTTTTGTTTGGTCAGTACTTTAGTCTCTAGCTTCAAACATAGTGTATTGAAGCATAATAACTAAGGTTCATTATTTTGATTGTTGCGCGTGGGTTCTTTAATAACCATTCTATCATACATGTTTCACAGATCTTGGGATTGGCGAGTGATTTTAATGTGCTTCGAAGGTTTCTTTCTCCAGTTTCCGTGTTCAATTTGTTCTTGGTTGCCAAAAAATGTTGTTAGTGATATGCTTTTAAACATGCCTTTTGTTCTTTAGAAAGCTAAACCTGCATACTTTTGTATATTTTTTTGCCCGAAGTTACAATTTGATTTTATCAGTTGGTTTATTTATAGTAGAACTAGATCAGAGTAGCTCAAGGTACTAGCATCCTCATGTAAGCTATTATGTGGTCCGTTACCTTTACATGGGCGATCTCAATCAGCTATTTGTTACCTTTGCAAGCTATGCTTCTTGTTACCTTCGCATTGGCGAAACTAATAATTCTTTGCTTATTCATTGAATTGGATGAACTCGTCTTCAAAATTAGGTTGGTTGCGTTCCAAATTATTTATCCTACCGTTCAGGCCTTACCTTCCCTCATTTTCGCCTGGATCTTTAGTCTTTCTATTGATTCCGAAGGACTGGAAATATAAAACTTGGACCATGATCCATGGTCAACCGCAAGTATTATTAAGTAATCTTTAAACACGGGAGTTATTTATTTTGAACCATGGGTGGAAGATTGACAAAATTCATATATTAAAGAAGCATAAATCTGAAATAAATTCGCCAGAAATTAAACTTTATATGTTTTGATTATGGGGCCAACAATGCCTAAATGTGAAATAGATTTTCTAGAAATTAAATTCTATAGGTTTTGATTGTGGGACCAACAATATACGTGACGTTAGGTCTTCCCCTGGCCATGGAGAAAACAAAGGGCAAATAAAAGACGTTAGGTCTTTCCTTGGCCATTGGCCATGGAGAAAACAAAGGGCAACGTTAGGTATTTCCTTGGCCATGGAGAAAACGAAGGGCAAAGAAAAGACGTTAGGTCTTTCCTTGGCCATGGAGAAAACAAAGGGTAAAGGTTAAACATACAAATAAAATAATAAAAATTAAAAATCAAATAAACAATGAAAATAGTGAATAAAATATGTAAAGAAAATAATACAAATTAAAAATCAAATATACAAAGAAAATAGTGAATAAAATATGTACAGAAAATAATAAAAATAAAAAATCAAATTAATAAAAAAGTAGTTAATAAAATATAAAATAAAAATCAACTACACAAGGAAAATAGTGAATAAATATGTAAAGAAAATAATAAAAAATAAAAATTAAATTAATAAAAAAGTAGTTAGTAAAATATAAAATGAAAAAGAAAATGTTAAATATAAAAAATTTAAGAAAAAATCTAAAATACATTAATAAAGATTAATCTTACACATATTTTTTCAAAAGAAGAATCAGCTTTATGAAGTTAGATCCTTTTTGTGATTTTAGATCATCAATGTTTTGGAAGAGACATACGAGTGGTTGATTGTGATAAGAAAGGAAAATAAGATGGCAAGAGGTTTGAAGGATTGCAATTATTCCCAAAATAAAATAAAAGCAAAGCTGAGAAGCATATAATCGAATTAAACTTAAAATAAACAGTTTATAATTTTTACATAGGGCGTTTCTTAATTTATAATTACTAAACATGCTTTGTAGCTGAAATGCCTAAAGAAATATCTGCTACCAATTACACTAATTTTAGTCTTAGTAGTTATATTTTAAAAGAAAAATATATTTTTGCAAAATTGCTTTTTTAAAAATTCATTTGAAGATTCGAGTTTTGAAAAATCTAATTATTAATAAAAAAGCACTAGGTGCATGTGCTCTACTAAATACACTAAGTTGATTAAAATTGTTAACCAGTAGTATGGATCATCTCTATTGAGGGTTCAAATCCTTTTTTCTTTTATATTTGGAGTTGGTGCATTGCAAAATACATCGAGTGACCATTCGAATGCTAGTTTTCCCATTTATATTTCTAAGGCAATTATTGTGTGCAGTGCTTATTGTGTCTGTGATTGTTTACTACATTGATTTGTTTAGTATATAGTTTCATAGTTCCTTTGTGTCATTAATGGTTGCAAGTGAACTATGGGAATGTATGAGGATTTTGTAGCTAATATGGTAGAATCATTGTATATTTTATTTTTTCTAGTCTTGTAGAAGCTCTAATAGCTAGCTTAATCCGACCATCAGATGCTCAATCAGTCCTAGAGATCAATGGCCTCTATTACGGAGATGTTGCAATAACATAGCTAGTTTCTAAATTGGTTATTGATTGATTTATTGGATTGTTGACAGTGACTTCAATCTGCTAGGCGTTTTCTCATTGGCTGGACATTTTTATTGATGCGTAAGGTGTTTTCATTGAGGCCTTGGCATTTTTATTGATGCATGGGACGTTTGGATCATTGCTTGGACATTTTTATTGAAGCTTGGGCTGTTTTCACGATTCCTGGACTTTTTTTTATTGATGCTTGTATCTTTTCATTGATGTTTGGGCATTTTTCTACATCTTCAAGAGTCGTACGATCTCTCATTGTTGACTATTGGGTTGATTGTTGAGTATTTCCATTAACTGGGCATTCTTCTCCTTCATCGAAAGCCATACGACTTCACATTGTTGTGCAATGAATTGCTTCCTAATAGATTGATGACTTCTAGGCCATACACTCTAACACCAACTTCCTCCCTTTATCTGAGGTTGTTTGCTAGTTCTCTAGGCATTTACATATTCATTGGACTATGAATGGAGTGGGCCTTGTTGAGGGCTCAACAAAATGATAGTCATTACATTAAGTTTATGACTTGTTTAAGCATTGAAACAAATAACTTTGTAGAGAGTTAATGGAACTTTGACGACGCATAATCGTTGCTTAGGACAAAGATATCATAAGATTACAAGTTTTTAGGGATTCCATGCTAGCGATCAAGTGGATGAAATATTCTCAACTAATACAAATGTGACACTTCAACCACTATCCATCCAAATTAAAGAAAATTCCAAATAATTTGAAATGATTTCTTTCACCCATATCTACAAGGAGATGAATATTGAAATTTATTTTTTATCAAAGAAATGAATTATATAGGAACCAAGATATCACTGTAGGAACACTTGAGGATGGTTTCTCTTCAAAGGCTTTAATGGATTTATTATAAATGACTAGTTTTTGAAGTTTTGTATACATTTTGGAAGTATAGTTATAGCCTTAATGGATGTCCCCTTGGTAAGGGTCTATTTTTATTGGATGACTTTTTATGTCAGTTTTACAAACATATGTGATGATAAGTACTTTATTTTTCTCATGTGACATTTTGATTATACTATAGTGGTGAGAGCCTTTATGGTAGTTTGAGTACTTTTTTGGTATGTAATAACTCTATGTAAGTTGAGCATTGGCACCTGAAGGATGCATTTTGTCTTGGGCCATATGCCTAGCCTTGGACTTGTCTTTTTCCATGATATCATGTAAGCCAATTCGAATGGATTAGTTAATTGACATTGCATTTTTTTAAAAGATAATAGCTGTCATATGTCGCATTATCTAGCCATTTCACACATGGGTTTTGTAAACTACTAGCTCATATATATTTAATGGATTGTGTTGAAAACTAATTTGAAGTCTATGTTCATGCCAATGGTATCTTTTGTAAAGGTACATCGAGGTGAAGCTTTGTTTTTCATTGCGTTGATTTTTTCATCTTCGAAGAGAAATGTATGGAGGAGAACAATGTATTGTGGAGGTGTGAATGATCACATTAGTCTTGACAACATTGGCAACTAGTTAACCACCTTCTTGCTTGTACACTACCATTTTAAGGAAGAACATATCAATAGAGGTATTTGGTTCAACGACAAGACCAAGCATTTAGGAAGGGTATCCATATTCCACCTTCTTGCTTGTACACTACCATTTTAAGGAAGAACATATCAATAGAGGTATTTGGTTCAACGACAAGACCAAGCATTTAGGAAGGGTATCCATATTCACACATTACACATTCAACTAATTGGTTTGGAGCCCTTAGACACAATTTTTGGATAGATAGTTTCATACGCTGTATCATTCAATTGGCTCTTGAGAACATAGCACTGCAAATGTGAACGAACTCAAGACTGAAGCGGAAAAGCATAGCAAATCCTTATGAGCTTGCCTGGTGTGAGCCACAAAGAAACTTTGGGTACTAATTATTTTTTGTGTAGTAGTTGGCTGTTGTGTGCAAGGTACATCGAGACTAGAGGCCTTGCAACAAGAAGAAGAGAACATAGATCTATGTACAAGACCGAGGACATAGACCAAGAATTGAATCCTATAGAGTATTCATGTTGGTGAAACATACATGCTATAGCGACTATCGTTTATAGATCACTAGTGTATTCAAGTAAAAAATAATACGTTACATGAGAAAGGGATCTACATCATATCTACATAATGAAATTAACTACACCTTTGGAGAAGTTTGAAAATCCTATAAACATGCAGTGATCTATTATGGTATCCAACACATGGAGGTAACTCTTCTTTCACTCTAGGTTTTCCATTTACACATTTATCATCATTTCATTTTAAGAGTGATTGTTCATTCCTCATTTTCCATTTGATTGTGGAATGGACACCTTTATTGGTTGTGCATCCCTATCTCTATCTCTTATTTATGGCAGTGTTGCCCGTTGTTGCAAAATATGCATGCCTTATTTGAGACTTAGATCGTGCACATTAAATACTCACCAACCCACTTGCAAATTATATATGCTTCTTTTGAAACATGGGTGTTGTGTTAATATCCAATGGGATAGAAAGAGCACATTCTATAAGTTCTTGTCATCTCATAGCCCCAACTTAGGGTAGACATTTGAGTGACTATGGCCCTAGGTGGCAGATGCTTAGTTCACAGTTATTATTTTCCAAAAGCATGCATTTGATTAAAGATTAGTGTTTTCATTTGTTATTAATTATGCATAATATGAATGTTGTAGGTGAATGAATGAGATACCTCTTAATTAAATTCTAGTTGTTGATAATTGCACCCAAGTGTTATTATTGGTAGGATGAAGTAAAGTATTAGTTTGAGAAAATAAAACAAATTCATGCATTAGTTATCCTAGAAACGTATAAGACAAAAACCAATGAAGAGAATTGTAAAATATGATAATCCCCACCACGAGGAGGTATTGAGATGTATTGGAAGAAATATTGGGTAGATATGTTCTTATAGAATATGATAAAATTATAATCTTTGATCCCTTTTAGAGGTTAAACTTATTGTTTGCTTCCTCTTCTTTTGAGACTCTTGTCTTCCTACTAGGAGCAATTGAGTAACCGCTTGACCAATATTCAATCCCAAATCCCATTGAATCTCTAAACCTTCAACCTCAATGCAACTTTTTATAAGGTCTTAGGTGGCATATCTTATTCTTCCTAGAAGATAAAATTTCATGAATAGATTGCAAGGAACTATGACCAAAGGATCTAGAACTATTTTCCTCTTTTTAGAGAGAGTTGAGGAATAATTGAGCACCATTCACAAAAAGAGTAGATGTTAAAGTGTTTAGTTCCAAAGGAATTACCTGAATGATCCAATGATCCCCCTAACTCCCCATGAGAAGACTTTAAGGGTAAAATTCCAACCATCCAAATATCTTGATAAAGCACCTTCAACAAGATATCCCAATATAATTAAGGTTACTTTGAGGTTGAGAGGGAAATGCCATAATTTTAATATGCTTTTGTTCAAAATGCAAGGCATCCTCATGGGAAATGAACAATCTTGAATTTTCACCAAAATATTCTTCAAACTTATGGTTGAACATCATTTGGGATTTTTGGTCGACATTGCAAATCATTTCACTATAGGATGAACTCTTGACCATCCTTGAAGAGTGCCATAGAACCCAATGGATAAATCATATTTTCTAGAGTGTTTTGATATCAACCCTACGAACCTTTATGTAAATAACTTTTAGTAAACTCTCCTCTCCATCAACCCACAATATTTTGTCTTGAAACCCATATGAGGGAGGTCCATCAACACCAAAAGCCTCTTCCAATTGTGATTTTATTATGCAATCACCATGTCCATATTGATGACATAATGGACAATTGAAAGGAATCTTTATATGGTTGAAAATATAGTGACCCGTCCATCTCCTTGCTCCATACTCTTAGGAAGACCTTCACCAACATCCATTTCAACAAAATTCAAGCTACCAACTCAGTATCTTGATTCTTGGTACACTTGTCAATGTCTACGAAGATGCCCAAAATATCTCCTAAAGTTCTCAAGGATTGCTTTTGCGAATCTCCAATGGTAGAGAGAGAACTTCAACCTAGATTGATTGATTTCTCCCTCCTATGATAAAAACAAAGAAATTAGAGTGCCACATCCTCCATTTTTGAAAATGAAAGAAAGCCATCCCCTGGCTGAGATATGGAAAGCAGGCACACAAGACAAGTGCTCGGTTTCCACACCCTTATCCATTGATGCAAGTAAAATTTTGAAATATACCTACCAAAGAATTCACCCACTAAAGATGTCATCTATAGCATCATGATTTGATCTAGAACCACATCCTCACTAAAAACTAATTTCACCTTCTTCCACTTGATCTTCACACACCCCTGTTGTCTCCTACCTTTGCATGCCATACAGTCTTTCTCTTCTGGAAGGAATGTATCATCCAAATAAACATCATTCTTCGAATAATTACAACCACTTGTTATCTCCTTCAATGAAAAATGGTGAATACCCTCACCATTCCAAACTAGGAAGTGATTCAAGCCTTGAGTACATACATGATCAAAACCTAGCAACCTAGACTAAACATCCACATAGATAAGATAAGAAGGTGACATTGTTAAGCCCGAAATGTGGGCATATTACCCCCTATATTGTGGCTCATTACATATTATTGATGTCGACTTGGGTCTATTGGTGGTAATTGTTATTAGTATTATTATATTAGTTATGTTGGCTTGGGTCCATTAGTTGTAATTGTACTTCTTTGTATCCTATATATAGGAATGAGATATTTTCATTTGGATCATCTTGTTTTGTCTTGTCTTATCTTGTGTACTTAGTACATTGTATAAGGAGGTTGTCCCCTCAAAGAGGCTTGCTATTAATATATTTTATTTATTAAAGGCATGGAGTACTCTTTCTAGTCTATTTATGCTCTTTTCATACTCTTTTTGGGAATTTGTTGCTTAACATTTGGTATCAGAGCTTGGACGCTTCCAAAACAAGACATCTAGGCATTGTAGCTAAAAGTTTTTTTTCTACAAATATTTTTACAGTGAAACTCAAAACCCATCTATAAAACATATTGAACTATCTGTGGTAAAATTTTCAGATCTTGACTCATTACAGTTTCAGAGTTATACATAGTGGAAGTTAGGGTTTTTGACCAGTCCAAAAACTAATCTAAAACAATTGTTCTGGGAAAAACAGTTATATCTGGAGCATGCAAGATCCAAATTGAGTGATACCTGTTGCATCAGAAAGAAGAAAGACCATAGTGTCTTGGGTAGCAATTTTAGAACCAAATCCAAAATATTGGACACGCGGCAGGCTGTACACTCTCGCTCTTATGAAAAGGCCAAAAATAACAAGTGTTGGAAAAATTGTCACAACTTTTTTTGGCACATCCAAATTCAACGAAACCCGCGACATTGGAAAGAGGACATATCATGCTACCACAAACCGATATTTCAGACTCATAGGGGTCGAAATTTCAGGGTTATCTCAGTTGAAAGGTCGACTAGCAAATCAATCTTCAAATCATGGTTGGAAAAATGTATGGCATTTCAAATTTGAATAACTTTTAAGGTGAACCAAAGTTGTGATATTTATTTATATTGTTCAAAATTCCACCAAAAGGTAGTGGAAAAAACCACTCCACTCAAACCACCCAAGGATTCATCCCTAACTTATGATGAAAGTGAAGACATATCTTTTAGGATGTCCACATTGGAAGATATGATTAAAGGGACTGTGAAAATGGTTGATTTAGTTAACTTGGAAAATAAGATGGCTAGTAAAGAGGATCTTCAAGATTTGAAGGTACTGTTGAATGAAATAAGAGTTAGCCTTCCTACAAATTCACCTACTCAAGAAGAGGATAAGGAGGAAAATGGGGACTTATTCCAGGCACGTATTGAGAAAATTGAAAAACAGTTAGAGAATACGAGGTTTGGGCCCCCAAAATATGATGATCCACTGCATCATCATGGGTTCAACTCAGGTCCAAGGAACTACTTTATGTCCAAGATTGACATGAGAAAGTTTGATGGAAATGATCCAATAACATGGATATTTCAGATGGAGCAATTCTTTGATTTACACCAAGTGCCAACTTTGCAAAAGGTAACTATTGCATCATTATATTTAGAGCTCGATCAATTTGTATGGTACCGATGTCTTTGTGACTGTAAAAAGGACTATTATCTCTTGGTCTATATTCACGGAATAATTTATTTCACATTACAACAATATTAATAGCAACATTTTCTTTAGTCAGTTGATAAATATTAAACAGAAAGATCCAATTACAAAGCACATCAACCAGTTTTGGAAGTTAAGTCTTAGAGTGATGAATATTTTAGAATATAATTTGTTGGATATTTTTATGGGCACTTTAAAAGAGAATATTCAACACGGGATATGTATCTTTGAACCTAAATCATCGGATAATGATTTTAGTTTGCCAAGAAAAATTGAAAGTAAAAATATGGCAATGACTACTAGAAGGACCATCTCCAACACATATAGAGAAAATAATGTTCCTTTTTCTACCTCACCTCAAAGGTTGACACCTCAACAATTGGATGAAAGAAGAACAAAAGGTCTGCTTTAATTGTGACAACAAGTATAGTAAGGGACGTAAGTGTGGTGAGAAGAAATTATTCTACATAGATTGTGAAGAGGAGGAAGCAAAATAATAGGAATCATCTCGAGTTGAAGAAATAGAAGAGATTACTTCCAAAGAGATTACTCCCACCATATCCTTTCATGCACTGGCTGGAATTAGCACTCCTCAAATTCTCAAGATCGAAGGATTTATCAAAAAGAAAAAGGTAACAATGTTGATTGATTCTGGTAGTACTCATAATTTCATTCACTCTAAATTATCCAAAGCTCTCAATTGCTTTTTGTATCCAACACCAGAGTTTCAAGTAATGATTGTAGATGGAGGAACTATCAATTGCTTAGGGAAATTCCATAATATTAATCTTACTATGGGGGATATGTATTGAATAGTCCAATGATTGATTTCCCTACGGGTGGTGCTGATGTTGTCTTAGGGGTTCAATGGTTAAAATCATCGGGAACAATGGATTTTAATTTTCAAGAACTTTTCATGAAATTTTCTTGGGAAGGAAAAGAATTTGAATTAGGGGGTATCCCAGGGAAGCCAAGTAAGGTGATAAGCTCTAATGGCATGACAAAATTGTTGAAAAAGGGAAATCAAGGTGTAATTACAAAATTATGCTCATTAGATGTTCAAAAATCTAAGCCTCCTATTCCCCTTGATCTCCAAAGGGTCATTGATAAGAACTCCAAGGCATTTGAATATATTCCAAAAGCTCTTCCACCTACTTGAAATTTTGATCATGCTATTCACTTAATTCTAGGAAGTGTTCCTCCTAACATTAGACCTTATAGATACCCCTATGGCCAGAAGAGTTAAATTGAGCGTATGGTTGAAGAAATGTGGTTGACATAATTAGGCTAGCCAAAGTTCTTACTCAGCACCAGTGGTACTGGTACACAAGAAGGAATTATCATGGCATATGTGTCCAGATTATAGAGATCTCAACAAGATCACCATTAAATATAAGTTTCCCATTCCGTCACTAATGAATTGTTAGATGAATTACATGGAGCAATTTACTTAACAAAGTTGGATCTCCGTTCAGGGTATCATCAAATTAGAATGAAGGAAGAATACATCCCACAAAAAGCATTTAGAACTCATTAATGTCATTATGAGTTTTTGGTCATGCCTTTTGGCCTTATGAGTGCACCATCTACATTTCAAGTTTTGATGGATTCCATTTTCAAGCCCTTAGAAAATTTGTGTTAGTATTTTTTGATGATATACTAATCTATAACAAATCTTGGGAAGACCATGTTCAACATGTCAACAGGGTTTTACAAATACTAAAGGAGCAACATATATATGCAAAACCTTCCAAAATTTTCTTTTGGGTAAAGGCAGGGGAGTATTTGGGTCATATTGTATCTCATGAAGGTGTCAAGGTAGACCCTAAAAAAATTAAAGCCATGATGAATTGGCCAATTCCCAAACCTTGAAGAATCTTAGAGGATTCTTGGGTTTGACAGGGTACTACCGCAAGTTTGTTCATAACTATGGAAGAATAGCAGCGCCTTTGATAACATTACTGAAGAAGGAAGCATTTTCGTGGACTTTACATGAAACTCAAGCATTTGAACAACTTAAGAGGCAATGCGCAAAGCTCCTGTTTTGACCACACTAGACTTCACAAAAACCTTCATTGTGGAATGCGATTCATCAGGAAATGGAATCAATGCTGTTCTAATGCAAGAAGGATGGCCCCTTTCTTTTGAAAGTCGAACAATAAATGGAAAGAACTTACAAAAACCCATTTATGAGAAGGAAATGATGGCAATACTACATGCACTTAAGAAATGGAACCCTTAGCTAATAGGTATGTACTTTAAGGTAAAAACAGATCATGATAGTCTTAAATACTTCTTGGAACATAGACTATCTCCAGAAGAGCAACAAAAATGGGTAACCAAGATGTTGGGATATGAATTTTGAATCATCTATAAAAAAAGGGAATCAAAATGTGGTGGAAGATGCAGTCTCCAGAAAAAATGAGGATGTTGAGGCATTTGTTTATGCAATTTTGATTATACAACCTGATTGGGTAGCGGTAGCAAGGGAAGAATGACCCATATGTGTGGACACTCTTTCAAAAGCTACAAAAGGATCCCAATGTATCATATACTTTTAAGTGGAAAAATGATTCACTATGGTATACAGATCACTTATATATACGTAAAAACTCCCAACTCAAACAAAATATCCTCTTGGAATCACACACCTATCCTATAGGTGGGCATTCAGGATTCCTAAAAACGTACCATAGGGTCAAAAAGGAATTCTTTTGGGAAGGTATTAAATATTATGTTCAAAGGTTCGTGGCAGAATGTTTCGTTTTCCAACAAAATAAGGTTGAAACAGTTAAGACCCTAGGTCTTTTACAACCATTAGAAATACCTTGTTAGCGTTGGGAGGAAGTCTCAATGTATTTTATTACAGGTATACCCAAGTCAGAAGGGAAGAATGTTATTATGGTGATTGTTGATAGACTCAAAAAATATGCACACTTTTGTGCACTCTCTCACCCTTTTAATGCAAGTACATTTGTTGCAACCTTCACGGAACCAATTCAGAAGTTACATGGAAACCCGAAGACTATTGTAAGTGATATAGATCCAATTTTCATTGGAAAAATTTGGACTGAATTATTTTCTTGTTTGGGTACCCAATTGGCTCATAGTTCTTCTTATCATCCTTACTCTAATGAGAAAACTAAGATAGTGAACAAATGTTTGGAAGGCTATCTTCCCTGCTTTGCATCTGATAAACAAACACAGTGGGTAAAATGGTTATCTTTGGCAAAATGGTGGTAAAATACTTCCTTCCATACGTCATGAAAAATTTCTCCATTTATGTAACTTTATGGGTACCATCCTCCATCTATCACATCTCCCTTAAAAAGAAAATCTAAATTTCAAGCTCTTAGCACTCAAATTGACCCTCAGGTTGTGGAAAAGGTCTCTCAGAGGCAACACACAAAACCAACTTTAGGAAAGGGAGCTGGCTTCTCTCTTTCTAGAGAGGGATCTCTCACTGATTGTTTTAACAAGGCCAGATATATGGATAAGAATAAAAATCAGATTTGTTGTTTGGTTGAAACAAGGTAAGCATTCATTGGGCAATGGAGTCAAAATATAACATATTTGTTAATTAACAATGCTATGGCATGGGATTTTATAACAAAGGCAAGGTAGTTACTCATTTGTAGTCAAAATGTTGTTGTCTGGTGATAAAGAAGAAATGAAGAACAATCCATTAACATGGGCATCTAACAAGGATGATCCAATGCTAACTTTAGTATAAAGATTTTGTGAATATCTGAAATCAATAGAGAGAGCATACATGTATGAATTCTGCACTATTAAACAATCATTTCAGACATGAAAAAGATAAAAAAATGGAATAGATAACAAGGAACACATTCACATAAGGAAAGAAGATACAAACTGTAAATCAAATAACACAGGAATCTCTGCAAAATGCCAACCTCGACTCTATAATTTTATTAAGGGTAGATCTCAAAAACAAGCTCAAGTCTCATGGGTTTCAACTGTTTCTTTCTTCTATTACATATGAATATATAAGAGATGATACATTATCCCTCCTGCTCGAAATATTCTGACCTAATCTCCAAAACGGAAAGCTGTTACAAGAGAGGTGACACCTATACAGACAGCTCTATCATCCTCGAGAATTAGTTACAACAGAAATACAAGTGCTGACAAAATAGGCTTAACTGCCTTTTGCAAGTGTCAATAGACCTTTACTAGTTGATAACAGACCCTACTAAATAAGCAAAAAGCCTAAGTAACTAATTCTTTAGGCTGCAAATTCCTATGAACTTTGACAATATTCATGTGTGTAGCGTTAGCTTGGCCTTTCCATACTTTTCCACAAGCTTCCACTAGTCGGCAGTTGGAAAATATGATGTGGCCACCTCCTTTAGCAATACCCGTAATTCTGTATGATCTCTATATGAATAGTTCTTAAGGTGTGCACAAGCCTCTTTGAAAACCAGGACCAATTCAAATTCTCTTGTCAACTTATCCACCACTGTTTTTCCAGACAGTGATTGGGTCATGCCAGCAAAGTCTGTATAATCCAACCTGCATCCCATCAACCTGTCTTGATACTCTTTTTGTGTCAGCATGGTTCCATCTTATTCCCAAAAGAGTGGAATCCCTTTCTTAAACAGTGGATCAAACATATCTTTGAAGAGCTTAAATTGGTGTGCCACAATATCTATTTTGGCTTGGACTGTAGCTAACTGCTGATGTTTGTTTATCACCTTCTTGGACCAAATGATGGTGGATAACCTGTCCTTTATGCCTGCTTCTTTCACTTCATCCTTAGTTAATCCATTCAAGAACTCTATGGCATTCTCAACGCACTCAATAGGCTTCTTATTCACTTTTTCCTTCGCTGCTGTTACACTCTGCTTGGCCAACTTGATGACAACTTCCTTGTCTAAAATAAAATCAAGGCAAGGTCTTAATTTGTTTGCTTCAACTATAACATCATCCCATATTACTTTATTTGCTTCCTGCAGTGATGTTTGACCTGTAGCCTGCTTCATTAATTCATTACATTTCACCTATAACCCGAGGTACCTAGCTTCCCAAGTATTCCTCTCCTACTCTTCTTCTGAAACTCTGCTTTCTAGATCTGTGTTCTGCTTCTGCAAATTTTCTAGCTCTAAATCCCTCAGATTTTCCTTCGCCATTGCTTGAACAATGGAGAAATCACCGGATTCAATGGAGGAGGAGGTGACCATGTTCTCCAATTCTTTTCCCTTCTCCTGCAATTTTCCTTCCAAATCCTCAGACTTAGCTTTCCACTTCTTTTCACTCTCCACCATAAGAGCCATATCCTTCTACCACTGTTTTTCTTTCTCTTCAAACTT
Source organism: Larix kaempferi (assembly GCA_027924585.1). Lineage (NCBI taxonomy): Eukaryota > Viridiplantae > Streptophyta > Pinopsida > Pinales > Pinaceae > Larix > Larix kaempferi. The sequence continues at coordinate 4,165,863 of BSBM01001126.1, forward strand.
TAGTAACCTGGCCTTACAGTCTGTTAGTTCATTTTCCAACTCTTCTCTTTTCTCCTCCAGCTCTGTAAACTCAGAGGCTTCTACCAGTTGGGTGGAAGGAATCTTCAATTTCTTTTTCAATGATTGAATAGTAGCGTCTTTCTCATTTAGCAGATTTTGAATACTAGCCCTTTTGTCTGCCTGGCCCTCAGTATCCACTAACTCATTCTGCAACTTCTTGATTTGTGCCTTGTGGGATTTGTTCTCCACTCTTTCCTGTCTGAGCTGATTTCCAACCTTATTCTTACTGGTTTGCAGTTTGGACAGTTCTAGTGCAGCCTTTAACAACTTGGCATAAATTATGTCCCCAGTTTCCTTGTGAAGATGGATCATGTCAGGTATGGGAATGTCTTCTAAGTTCATCTTTAATTCAGTGGCCTTACTCTTGGTAGCTAGGGACAAATTCAAGGTGTTTTGAGCATGGATCCTAATAGTAACCAAGGACACATCCTTTCTAGAGATTTGTCTGACCTCTGCATATAACTTTGATTCTTCTAAATTTTCCTCTTTGCTTTCTTTATACTCATCCAATAATTTTGCTCTACTCTTGCTTTGTGCAACAGGTTCAGCAACTGCCCTATCAAATACATATTCCTTGATCTCGAAGGCAGGTATTTTGGCCTTCACATGCTTCTTTTTAGCCTGACCAGTCGACACCTGCACAATCTGCTTGTAACATCCCCACCCATCATACCGGTGCGATGGAGAGAACGTTAGACTGAAGGCAAGGCATCTAGCCACATGAACTTATTAAATAAGCATTCATATATATATATAAAAGAAATATGGAAATGTATAATTATAAGATAACACAACGGAAGTAATTTCAATTACACATCCATCATACATTCAAGATATTCATCAAATAAATAATTGCAAAGTTAACACAAGAGAGTACTTATCTTATAACAAAGTAGCCCCGAGCAACTGGCTATGCAACTGCAACGTTCCACCCAACCATAGGCCAGTTGTGATTATCAATATCTCAACACACTGCCACCCCCGAGCTGGGCATGATCTCTATAAGGAATCAGGGAACAACAGACTCACACATAGCCCAAAGATACACCAAATCAGCCAAGCCAATCTACAGTTGGGTTTATCAGGCTGTTAGGCAATGGAAGGAATAATTGCTAAGCTAGTGGGATCATCCATAGAGATATGGGCACCCTCTGCAAGATCTATCTAGCTTGGTCCCCACAATACCTACACACCTAGCACAATGAGGTATTCCCTTCACTAATACACAGTCCCTCAAGCCATACCTTCCATTCTAGTGTTCTTCAAGGTGTGCATAGAAGAGCAACTAGCCCTTTTGATACTCTTGAGAGGTTACCTCCTCACTAGGTTTATCAAGCCAATTCTGGTCCACTTCCACTCCTAATTCTTGCTCACAATTTCAAACCAACACAGGGATGCACCCTACGACAAAACACAAGTGCTGAAAAACGTGGGAAACCAAAACGAACTGGTAGATGGGGAGTAAACCCTGGGAGAGCCATTCGTTTTCAGAAAATGTTTATATGCATTCCAGGGGCTGAAACGACCTCTATAAACCCCCAAAATGTGACTCCCTTTCTCCCAGCTACTGTGCAACACAAAAACGAGCTCCCAACTATGGAAAATGTAGGAAATTGGTAAAAAATGCGATGAAGGAAAGATCCAGTAGTTCAGACTGCACGAGAGAGGAAAGACTATGGGTTCAGAATGGCTTTGGGCACCATTTCGTGGGTGTTTTCTTGCCCCAGAAGCAAAAGTACGTTTTTCCAGGTTGATGGCTTGCCCATGCACGAAATTGGATGCCATGCCTCTTCATTCCCAAGGCATTAACTGCCTCAACCAATTTCTGGAAGAATTAAATGATTGGGTGCATAAGTCAGAATGAGTAGTTGAGGGTTTATTCATTGACATCTGGCTTATCACCATTGGCTCAGGGGTTTGAATAATTCCCCCCCCTATTCCTTGTAGAATCATGCCCCCATCTCTTTGTTGCATTGCATAGCTAGTTGTGGGTTTTTCATTAAAATTTGTATTTACATGATGTCTTAATTTACATTGTGCCTATCTAGCACAAGAACCATATGCATCTATTTTTAATTGCCGATACATAAAACACTAAATCAATGGTGGGGCCTTGGCCTTGAGCTCCTCACCATGATTAAATAACAATATTTACATCATTTACGATTTAATGAAAAAGGGGGGGTCAAAATGGGGACGTTACATTCCCCTCCCCTTACATTAGCACTGTCCTTAGTGCTCATCAAAATTGAACAAAAATGGATATGCCACCCTCATGGCATCCTCCAGCTCCCATGTAGCCTCATCGGGACCGTAGTGCTTCCATTGCACCTTTACCTGTTCGATGGCTCGGTTCCGGAGCAATGTTACCTTCTTGTCTAAGATGCACAATGGATTGGTTTGGAACTCTCCCTCGGGTTCCACCTGGATCACATCCCAATTAATCACATGGTTAGGATCATGTACATATTTCTTAAGCAAAGAGACATGAAAAACATTATGAGCTTTAGTGCTAGCAGGCAATGCAAGTCTATATGCAACTGGCCCTATTCTTTCAAGCACTTCAAATAGCCCACAATATTTAGGTGATAGCTTGGCACAACTCCCAAGATTCAAGGAAATCTTTCTTGAATTCACTCTAAGATACACATGATCCCCAACACTAAATTCCCTAAGCACCCTATGCTTATCTGCAAGGATTTTCTGTCTATCCTGGGCTGCTTTTAAATTCTGCCTGATCTTTGTAACTTTTTGTTCCATTTCCTTAAGCAATTATGGCCTAAGTACAATTCTGTTCACTGGATTGTCCCAAGTCACTGGTGTCCTGCACCTTCTTCCATACAGAGCCTCATATGGACTCATTCCCAATGATTCTTGCTGCCCATTGTTCTATGCAAACTCCACCAAGTGTAGATAATCCTCCCACTTGGATGATTTGTCCATCACATACATGCGAAGCATGTCCTCGAGCATCCGATTTACTCTTTCTGTTTTCCCATCTGTTTGAGGATGGTACGCGGTACTAAAGCTCAATTGTGTACCCAAATATGCAAAGAGACCCTTCCAAAAATTGGAAGTGAACTTGGTATCCCTGTCAGAAATTATTTCCTTAGGCAATCCATGTAATCTGAAAATTTCCTTCATGAAAATATTTGTAATGGCATTGGCTTTATGTGTGGATTTAACCGGTATAAAATGTGTTGCCTTTGTTAACTTGTCCACCACAACCATGATGGAATCATGTTGTTTCACAGTCATTGGAAACCCTGTAATAAAATCCATGGAAATTACTTCCCATTTCCATTCTGGGATTGGAAATGGATGCAATAAACCTGCTGGGTGTCGGTGTTCAACCTTCACCTGCTGACATTTCATACACTTAGAAATGTATTCAGCGATGTCCTTCTTCATTGCTGGCCAGAAATAATATTTTCTTGCTGAAGAAATTGTTTTCTGATATCCTGGGTGACCAAAGTAAGGACCTTTATGGATTTCATCCATAACAATCCTTCTCAAATCTGCCACATTTGGAATATAGACTCTATTCTTATAAGTAAGAAGTCTGTCTCGTTCCAAATGATAGCCTTCATACTTCTTTTCAAGGTTTTGCTGCTGCAATTTTCCCTTTATCTGCTCATACACTTCATCCTCAACCATATGGTTAACAATCTGCTGCCTCAAATATGGTTGGCAAGTACTAAGTGCTGCCACATGCATTTCATGTACCTTCCTGCTGAGTGCATCAACCACCTTGTTTTCCTTCCCTTTTATGTGTTTGATTTTAAAATCAAATTCACACAAAAATTCCAACCATCTAGCTTGCCTAGCATTTAAAGTTGGCTGATCAAACAAGTATTTTAGACCACAATGGTCTGTCCTTAACTCAAATTTCCTTCCCATTAAGTAATGCCTCCACATCTTTAAAGCATGTACTATGGCTGCAAGTTCTATATCATGAGTAGCATAGTTCTTCTCATGTTCCTTCAACTTCCTTGACTCATAGCATACCACGTGGTTGTCTTGCATAAGAATTCCTCCAAGTCCTTGATTGCATGCATCGGTACACACCACAAAGTCTTTTTCTGGGTTTGCAATTTTCAAAATTGGTGCACTTGTAAGAAGATTCTTCAACCGTTGAAAACTTTCCTCACATCTTGGTGACCATTCAAAATTTATCCCCTTCTTTTGCAAAGAAGTGATCAGGTTTGCAACCTTGGAGAATCCTTCGATAAACCTCCTGTAGTAACCAGCAATGCCCATAAAAGATCTCACATCAGTCACATTCCTTGGAGTTGGCCAATTCATAATGGCTTCAATCTTCTCAGGGTCTACAGATATTCCTTCGTCGGAGATGATGTGACCCAAATAATGAATTCTATCTTTATAAAAGTCACATTTGCTCAACTTTGCATACAGCTTATGCTCCCTTAGTAATTGCATTGTCATTCTCAAATGTTCTTCATGCTCTTCTTCATTCTTAGAATATATGAGAATGTCGTCTAGGAATACAAGAACAAACTTGTCCAAATACTTGCTACATTATTCATGAGACACATGAATGTAGCTGGTGCATTTGTGAGACCGAATGGTACCACTACAAACTCATAGTGTCCATACCTCGTTCTAAAGGCTGTCTTATGAATATCTTCTTCTTTGATTCTTACCTGATGGTAACCATACCTCAAGTCAATCTTTGAAAATACCTTTGCTCCTCTCATTTGGTCAAAAAGGTCATCAATTCGGGGCAATGGGTATTTGTTCTTCACAGTGACTTTGTTCAACTGCCTGTAGTCAATACATAACCTGAGTGTTTCATCTTTGTTGTTCACAAATAGAACAGGTGCTCCCCACGGGGACACACTTGGCCTAATATATTTCTTTTCCAGCAACTCTTGTAATTGCATTTTCATTTCTACCATTCCGGTGTACTCATCCTATAGGGTGTCTTAGACACTGGTGCAGCTCTTGGCACAAGTTCAATTGTAAAATCAATGTCTCTCTTTGGAGGGAGTCCTAGAATCTCATCAGGAAAAACATCCCTGAATTCTTGCAATACATGATAATCCTCCAATTTAAGAGTTTCATTCTCTGCTGCCTCTAAAACGTGGGTTGCATACAAGTGACAACCCTTCCTACAAAACTTCTTCAGCTGCATGGCTGAAATCTGCCTAACAGAAGTCACCTTTGGAATGCCTCTTACAACCCTTGGGTTTCCTTCTTCGTCCATGCATTCAAATGTCTTATTGTAGCAGTCAAGTTTAACCCTGTGTGCTTCTAACCAATCCATTCCAATGAGAATATCATAGGAACTCAGTGGTAAAATATTTAGATTTGCGTAAGTGAATAGCCCATCCATCTCTAAGGGACATTTCTCTAAAATTTCACTAACTTTTCTCTTGGTTCCAGTGGCTAGTTGAACTAACCATGATTTACTATGCTTTAATTTCTTAAAAGCACAAATCTCAACAATTCTAGGAGTGACATAACTGTGAGTAGATCCAGGATCAATCAAAATAGAAATAGATTGCTTAGCAATCTTACCTTCAACTTCAACCACAGTTGATTGATGATCTGTCTGGCGGTCTTCTACTGCTGCATAGATTCTAGGGATTGTTCTCGCCACTTGACCCACAGTTTCAGCTCCTTGGATGTTGTGAACTTGATTTGGATTCCGATTCCGATGTGGACAGTTCCTAAGCATGTGGTCTCCCCCACAAACCCAACATTGAAGTGCTTCTCTTGGCTCCTTTGGATCTCTTGGCTTGTCTCCCATCATCCTAGTTGGCTTAGTCACAACCTGTGATGGCTGCCTTTGCTGATTCCGGAATTAAGGAGACTTGAACCCCTTCTTCCTTTGATCAAACTTTTCATTTTTCTTATCCTTCCATGCCTTATGGAATTCTGGTTTGCTTCTGTTTTGATCAAAGCAATACTTGGCCTTTCTTATGGCCTCCTCTAGAGTTCGAGGTTCATCAAACTCAATTCTATCTTTGTACGATTGGGGCAGTCCACTTAGGAAACGCTGAATTTTCACCTTATCATCTCAAATATACCTGACATACCTCAGCAGTTCCAATAACTTGTTTGCATATTCTTCCATGGTCAATTGTCCCAATCTCAGCTCATGGAACTCTTTGATCTTATCATCATAGTACCTGTCAGAGAGGTACTTCTGCCTGAAGTATTTCTTGAACTGCTTCCACACAATCTTCCTTTCATTGATCTTCTTCACTTGCCTGATGTGTTCCCACCATATAGATGCTCTTCCATTCAAGTTGAAGATGGATACCCTTGCCTTCATATTTCCCGAGTAGTATTGGACTTGGAAATACTTTCTCATCCCAAGAAGCCAAGCTTCAGCTTCTTGACCAGACTTTACCTCTCCATCAAATGTAGGAGGTTTTGCCTTCTTAAATTCCCCATGCGAACTGTTCTTGTAGTGCCTCTTCCTCTTACTTCTGTGGGATGAAGAACTTGAACCCTCAATGGATTCCTTTGAGTCAGATGATCCATTAGAAGAGTTTTCTGGAGTATATGTTATGTCTGTAGAAACTCTTCTTGGTCTACTGGCCCTCTTGCGGGAATTCCTCCTAGAACTACTCCCACCCCTTTCTAGATTTGATGTCTGATGCCCAGAGTTTATTTGCCTTTGGATGTCTGTTAAACTCTGCAGCATGGCTGCATTCAACTGATTTTGTTCTTCCTAAGATTTAATCATCCTTTCATTATATTCTCTGCAACTTTGCAACTCCACCCTTAGGCTTCTCATGGTGGCTGCAATACCTAGAGGAGTCTCTTGATTTCTTCTCCCATTAGATTCTGTTTCAGCATTTTCAGCATGTATGTTCTCCCCCATGGCATCTGTCTCAGGCTCATAGGGATCCTGTGCATCATCCATGATGTTCATTTTCTTGGCCCAACCAAGACCTAAAACTTCTAACTGCACTATCTAGAAGGCTGCCTTGATGTAACTGTGATTCTGCAAAATGTGTTCGTCCACACAATTGTTAGCTGCATTATATTCTCATAAATTCATAAATTACTTCATGCACGTGGGAAAATATTATATTGACAATTTGTCAAATCATAGAATTTTCTCACAATCAACGACATATGAGGGGGACGACGGGGGTCAAGGGGGATTGCCCCCTTGTGGCTTGAAAATCTCCCTGAAAAACAGCTGAAATTTCCTGTTTCGGAGCAACTCATCCAGTTCTTCCGCCCTGTTGCGGAGCAACTCGCTGATTTCTTCTGACTTGTTGCGGAGAAACTCGCTGAGTTCTTCCGACTTGTTGCAGAGCAACTCGCTGAGTTCTTCCGCCGAAAACACTTAGAAAAATTTGAGATTTTTCGGACCAACTTGCCGGGTCCTTCCGCCGTTGTGGGCCAACTTGCTGAGTTTTTCCGCAATTTCGGGCCAACTCGTGGAGTTCTTCCGAAATTTCCCTTTGATGCCGAACACTTAGAAAATTTTTCGCTGTTTCGGGTCAACTCGGCGAGTTCTTCCGCCGGTGCGGACCAACTCGTTGAGTTCTTCCGAAAATTTTCCTTCGATGCCGAAAAACACTTAGAAAATTTTCCCTGTTTCGGGTCAACTCGGCGAGTTCTTCCGCTGTTGCGGACCAACTCGCCGAGTCCTTCTGAAAATTTCCTTTCGACGCTGAACACTTAGAAAATTTTCGCTGCTTCGGGTCAACTCGGCGAGTTCTTCCGCTATTGCGGGCTAACTCGCGGAGTTCTTCCGAAAATTTCCCTTCGAAGTCGAAAACACTTAGAAAATTTTCTCCGTTTCGGGCCAACTCGGCGAGTTCTTCCGCTGTTGCAGACCAACTCGCTGAGTCCTTCCGAAAATTTCCTTTCGACACCGAAAACACTTAGAAAGTTTTCGCCATTTCGGGCCAACTCGGCGAGTTCTTCCGCCGTTGCGGACCAACTCGCTGAGTCCTTTCGAAAATTTCCCTTCGACGCCGAAAAACACTTAGAAAATTTTCAAAAACTCTTTAGGAAAATTTTGAAATCTTTCCTTCTTTCTATGATGACTGCTGCTCAGCAGGAGGTGATCTTACCTCTGTAACTATCCAACTTAGCCAGTTTAGGCCTGATGCTGAGACCTGTGGTGATCAGGAAGGGGACCTTCCCATGTAACTGTAATCAGATTTGGCCCATAGAGGTCCAATGCTGTATCCTATGGCTCTGATACTATTTGTAACGTCCCCACCCATCATAGCAGTGCGATGGAGAGAACATTAGAATGAAGGCAGGGCATCTACCCCATGAACTTATTAAATAAGCATTCATATATATATATAAAAGAAATATGGAAATGTATAATTATAAGATAACACAGCGGAAGTAATTTCAATTACACATCCATCATACATTCAAGATATTCATGATATTCAAATAAATAATTGCAAAGTTAACACAAGAGAGTACTTATCTTATAACAAAGTAGCCCCGAGCAACTGGCTATGCAACTGCAACGTTCCACCCAACCATAGGCCAGTTGTGATTATCAATATCTCAACACACTGCCACCCCCGAGCTGGGCATGATCTCTACAAGGAATCAGGGAACAACAGACTCACACATAGCCCAAAGATACACCAAATCAACCAAGCCAATCTACAGTTGGGTTTATCAGGCTGTTAGGCAATGGAAGGAAGAATTGCTAAGCTAGTGGGATCATCCATAGAGATATGGGCACCCTCTGTAAGATCTATCTAGCTTGGTCCCCACAATACCTACACACCTGGCACAAGGAGGTATTCCCTTCACTAATACACAGTCCCTCAGGCCATAACTTCCATTCTAGTGTTCTTCAAGGTGTGCATAGAAGAGCTACTAGCCCTTTTGATACTCTTGAGAGTTTACCTCCTCACTAGGTTTATCAAGCCAATTCTGGTCCACTTCCATTACTAATTCTTGCTCACAATTTCAAACCAACACAGGGATGCACCCTACGACAAAACAAAAGTGCTGAAAAACGTGGGCAACCAAAACGAACTGGTAGATGGGGAGTAAACCCTAGGACAACCATTCGTTTTCAGAAAACGTTTATATGCATTCCAGGGGCTGAAACGACCTCTATAAACCCCCAAAATGTGACTCCCTTTCTCCCAGCTACTGTGCAACACAAAAACGAGCTCCCAGCTATGGAAAATGAAAGAAATTGGTAAAAAATGTGATGAAGGAAATACCTTGTAGTTCAGACTGCGTGAGAGAGGAAAGACTATGGGTTCAGAATGGCTTTGGGCACCATTTCGTGGGTGTTTTCTTGCCCCAGAATAAAAAGTACGTTTTCCCAGGTTGATGGCTTGCCCATGCATGAAATTGGCTGCCATGCCTCTTCATTCCCAAGGCATTAACTGCCTCAACCAATTTCTGGAAGAATTAAATGATTAGGTGCATAAGTCAGAATGGGTAGTTGAGGGTTTATTCATTGACATCTGGCTTATCACCATTGGCTCAAGGGTTTGAATAATTCCCCCCCCCCCTATTCCTTGTAGAATCATGCCCCCATCTCTTTGTTGCATTGCATAGCTAGTTGTGGGTTTTTCATTAAAATTTGTATTTACATGATGTCTTAATTTACATTGTGCCTATCTAGCACAAGAACCATAGGCATCTATTTTTTAATGCCGATACATAAAACACTAAATCAATGGTGGGGCCTTTGCCTTGAGCTCCTCACCATGATTAAATAACAATATTTACATCATTTACAATTTAATGAAAAAGGGGGGGTCAAAATGGGGACGTTACACTGCTACCCTGGTTCTTCTACTTTTTGTCTCTTTGGGATCTTTCTGTGCCTTCATCTTCTACATCCATGGCATTAATGATTTCCACTGTGTGGGATTTTTCAGAACAACTGGCAAGGGGTATAATTGCTCCAACTTCTAGGACCAAGCTGGAGGTTCTAGGTTGTCGTGATGTGGATTTTTGTACAAGGTAGGTGGAATCATCTTGTATATCTACATCCATCTGACTTTTGCTGGGATACTCCAACTAGTTAGCAGTCTCTGCCATACTTGCAATCTCAAAATGCACAAAGCCCTTTTTGTTACTTTCTTTCCTTATGTTGGAGATGATGTGGTGGGGATCATAGTTGATGGCAGCCTTTGTTCGGAGTCCCATCTCTCTTAACATACATTAAATCGCTGAAATGGCAGCCTTTCTCTTGACGATGAATGGGCCTACAACCCATGGGGATGCAATATCTGAGGCTTTCTTATGATCCAAAAAATGTTCAGTTTCCACTCTTAGCTTTTTCCTGATGAATTCCAGAGCAAACATTCTAGGAGTTAAGAATGATGGCAGTACATAGGGTGAATGAGCAAACCCATAGACTCTGATTGTTGTGTTGTGTTCCGAGAGAAACCAATCACCTATCTTCTTCTTAGGAGAAGGTTGCAACATCTCCTTCATCTCTGCTAACACCCTAGGCAATCTTTTCTAAAAGAAAACATTGTAAACCTCAGACATGAGGTTGTTCATGAATTTGCTGTAGTCTGTGAGCATTTGTTTTGTGAGCATCATCTCAGGAAGCTACAAGTTTTATTCATTATATGGCAGGAACATCCACAACAAATATGACTGGAACCTGAAGCTCCTGGTCTTTTGGAAGTCCACTAGCTGAGAATGGATATTCTCAGCTAGGGACTCATCAAATTTAATGCAGGCACACTGGACAAACTGGTCAGACTCCTCAGACTCTAATGGGCAAGTGCTAAGGACAAATAATAGGCTCATCAGGGGCTCTGTGACATACATGTCTGTATCTAATCCTAAAAATTGGCTTCGCAAGGTTATAACACACTTGGAATCTTCAGTAAAGAGACAGATTTCGACTGGGAAAGCATGGTCTTGCAATGGGACAATAGGTTTTAGGAAAATCCTGTAGAAACGTTGCTTAAACTCGAATGTGGATTGTCTAAAATACTGAATTAGGGATTCTTCCTTGTACTCTTTGGACTTTAGGATGAATTTGCCAGGGATTGACAGAGATTTTCTTATAATGAGAGAATTGACAGGACATAAGATCTTTGAGATGGATGCGTCCATAATCACCCTCTCAGAGGAGGAGTAATTGGTGGTGCACCAGTCGACGAACTTGGGATAGTTTAGGGTTTGGTCAATTGCAAAAAACTGGAAAATGACTTGTAGACCTTGTGTACATATATACCTTGGTTCCTAATCAGATACAGTCTTTCCTTTATTGTTTCAATGAGTCCATTAGTCAACACTGTGTCATAGACCTCAACATCCTTGTCCTCTAACAACTCTTCTATCTTCTGGTGTTCAAAACCTGGGGATTCTACTTCTCCAAGCTCAACCATTTAAATAGTTTTGTAAGAAGACATGAGGCCTACCTGGTTACTGACAGCTGGTCTGAGATCCTGGCTGAGTTGTTTGCGTGCAACACGTTCATCGTCTTTCGCTTTCCAAGGAAGTCGGGCAAATAATATCTAGATCCCCGTGCATAAGTATTTTTATATCATTTATCTTTTCGTATCAATATTGCACCTTTTGTGACAAAGGAATTCTTTGAGCCGTACACTTGCAGGATCGATCCTGCGCCGTCGATATCTATCTTTGTTTAACTCTTCAATCCTTCACAGTCTTCACCCTTCAGAACGCTACCTTCTTACACTTTCAATTGGAGAATCTAATGCCGATCGTCGATCTGCATCATATCCGAATCCTGACCGTCCAAAGGTGCGGCCTCTACCAACCTCGCAAATCTAGAAAGAATTGGTTGTTCGCGCATGTTGAATCTGCGAACTAAACATCCACCGTCGATGCCTTTCCCCGCCAGATCTGCACCGTCGCATGATGTGGAGCCTACCGTCACTTCGCAAATATGAAAAGTGCATTTCTCCGTGCATGTTTAGTTGGAGAACCACTTGATGACCATAGATCCTTTCCCATCCGTCGATCCGACCATCGATCGGCTCGTGGGATAACAATACTCTGCCCATATTCGACCATGCACCTTTCCCTTGCGAACTTGCTTGTACCCGTCGATCTCTGTTTCCATAGATCTGCTCTGTCCATTCCTGTCCACACATCACCTCGAGTGGATTTTCACATTCTAACCCCATTTGCAAAGCTACTTAGAAGTTTCGATTTTCTCCATTTCAGTCCTAGGAAAACACTTCCAATATCTCGAAAATATTCTTAGCATGCCTTCTAGATCAGATTGATTTAAGAATTTTTGGAATTTTATTCTTCATTTGCAAGGCTGTAACTCTTCCCGACTTATCAACCCAAAACTAGTGCTAACAACTGGATCCAATTGGGGATTCTATCCTCCCTGTGAGGTAGCAAAGAACCCCGCACACCCAGTGCCTGATCCATTGGGTGGCTCCCCAACTTTCAAAAACCTCACATTACTGTCTTTCACTTTTCTGTATACAAAATGAAACAAAGAAAAATGGCTACCCCACAAGATCTCAAGGCCTTCTCTTCGGGCTTCAATTCTTTGGATAACCATCTGCACTGATTTTAAAAGTAATAAATATATACACTTATGGTACAAAAGTTACCCGCCATCCTCAGGAGAGGTAATGGTTTAGAAACCTTCCATTTACTGGGCCACTTCCCAGCTGAGACCCATCCTGATTCTCCAAAATGAATGAATTTGCGCCTCTATATGTTGAAATGATGTATGGACCTACCCATATATGATCAAAATTCCCATGCTTGTCTTCTCTAGGAGCATCCCATTTCAATACCAAATAATAAATCTGGAACTGTTCTTCCTTAACCTTCCTATCGAAAGTACTCTTCATTTTCTCTTGATGTACTTGTACTTTGTCATAGGGTTTATCTCTCATCTCATTCAGTTCTATTATCTGATTTATCCTTCTCTGCATGTGATTTAGTTCATCTTCATGTCCCTGCAACAATTTCATGACTAGCAATCCTAAAGATGTTGGAAAAACAACTTCAGCTCCATACACTAACTGGAATGGTGACATTCCAATTGCCCTTTTTGTGCTAACCCTGTCAGCCCACAAAGCGTATTTCAACTTTGTATGCCAAGCTCTTTTATTCTCTTCTAGCAATTTTTTAATTATTCTCACCAGACTTTTGTTAGAAAAATCGGCCAATCCATTTCCTTGTGGATAGTAGGCAGTAGAATGGTTCAAGCTGATGTAATATTTATGGCAGAAACTTATAATCTTCTTGGATTTGAAAGCAACTGCATTGTCTATCACAATCCTTCTGGGATATCCAAATCTGGCCAAAATGTTATTCTCTAAAAAATGCATGATCACAGCATCAATTTCTCTCCTTGTGGGTATAACTTCAATCCATTTTGTGAAATAATCAGTTGCTGTCAGAATCCATCTATGCTGACCTAAAGAATTTGGGTTGATTTCCCCAATGAAATCCAACCCCCATTGCTGGAAAGGTTCCTCTACTGAAATTGGGTTAAGAGGAAGTGAAACCAGTTTCCTTTTACCATAAAAAATCTGGCATTGATGACATGTGGTAGTCTCTCTATAAACATCAGAAAACATAGTGGGCCAGTAGAAACCAACTCTCAAAATCTTATTTACTGTCACTTTCCATGAGTGGTGTCCTCCACAATCTCCTTTATGGAATTCCTTCATTGTTTGCTGAGATTCATTTTCCAATAGGCAATTTAACAATATACCACCAGGGTCCTTCCAATACAAGTATTGATTCATGATACAAAACTTTGCAGCCTTCAGCTTGAAAGCTCTGTCTCTTGTTTTACTTAGCCCTGTAGGAGCTTGCAGATTTTGCAAAACATACACAATATCAGCGTACCATGGAGATGAAGAAAAATATGGCATTACCTGTATCCTTGTATCAAGTTGGTTTGAATGACTGGTCGGAAAGTTGAGTTGTAAAGATTCACAATTAGCTTCAGCCACCATTTTGTCTAGCCCTTGTCCTTTAATAAACTTGGTAGGCTTGATTTCAAGATCATACTCCAATAATACATCAATCCACCTTGCTCTCTTCCCTTTTGGATCTGGTTGGGTAAGAATGTTCTTCACTGCATTAGTTGGGACATAGGAAACAATGTGTGAATGCATAATGTACACTCTGAAATCCTTCAAATATTTCACCAACGCATAGGCCTGTTTTTCCATGATATCATATTTCAATTCTCCATCTCTCAATACCTTACTGAAAAATGCTATAGGCTGCTCAGCATTTTGACTGTTTTTCTGCAACAGGACTCCAGCTATAGTATGCTCCGATGCATAGGAGAATACTAGGAAATCTCTTGTGAAATATGGACTTGCCAAAACTGGAGCTTCAGTGATGACCTTTTTAGTACCCTTGAAAGATACTCTAGCATCCTCTGTCCACTTTATTTGACTCTCCTTCTTCAGCATGTTAGTAATATTTCTCAATATCTCAGCAAAGCTGGGGATGAATCTTCTCAGGAAACCTACCTGTCCAATAAATGACTGCACTTCCTTCTTGCTCCTAGGCTCCTCAACCTTTGAAATTGCACTAACCCTCTCTGGATCAATCTTAATACCATCCTTTGAAATAATATGTCCAAGCAATTTAGCTTCTTCTAGTGCAAAATTAGATTTTTTGGGATTCAGTGAAATACCATATTTTCTACACTTCATAAAGACTTTCTCCAAGTGCTTGATATGTTCCCTGTCAAACTTGGAATAAACAATGATATCGTCCATGTAAACAACTACAAAATTATCCTTTTCTTCTGCAAAAGCGATGTCCATAGCACGCTGAAATGTAGCTCCTGCATTCATCATCCCAAAGGGCATTTTGGCATACATGAATGTGCCCCATGGTGTAGTAAAAGAAGTATTCTCTTGGTCCTCTGGGCATACTTTAATATGGTTATAGCCTGCGAAACCATCCATAGTTGAAATCCTTTCAGACCCTACCACCTTCTGCATAATGTGCTCCATCTTTGGTAATGGGTAGTCGTCCTTCATAGAAACTCTGTTGAGATTTCTGAAATCAATACAAAGTTTGATCTCACCATTTTTCTTTCTAACAGGCACCAAGTTAGCCATCCATTTTGAAAACCCCAGAGTTACAATAATCTTATCATTGAACAATTTTTTGATCTCTTTTTCTATCACAGGAAATAACTTGGGGTTTACTCTTCTCAACTTCTGTCTGAAAGGTTTTTATCCAGGTTTTATTGGAATGGTATGCTGTATGATAGAGGTATCATACTCTTTCAGGTCTTCATAGCTCCAGGCAAATACATCTGTGTATTTCTTCATCAGCTTGACATATTCTTCTTTTTCTTTTGCAGGTAATTTCTTGGACAACTTCACGATTTGTGGTGCTTCTTCAGTACCTAAGTTCTGGTCTTCAATCGCGTCTTCAACAGGTCTAACCTTTGGATTCTTAGCCACATCATTCTGATCAAACAACTTCTCTAGGGGAATCCGGATTCTTGGAATAAAATTGCTCAAGTGTATTATGTCTTTCCCTCCTAACATATTCTACCACTCTTTGTTTTCGGCTTCTTCATCTTCAGCCGATTCACCATCTTGGAACCTTTCTAAATTTTCATTCTCTGTATCAATCTGAGCATTCACAAATTCATCAGACATTTCCAAAAATCTCTTAATTTGCAGATCATCATCGAAAACTTGCCAATATTTGGAGTTGTCTGGTATTGAGGGTCTATTTACGATTTCAACTTCATACTTTTTCTGGGAATAAATAGGAGCCTTGAAACCGCCAGCAGTTGTAGCCAAAGAATCTGCTACCTGATTTTCAATTATGGGGACCACTATGATTCTATGCTCTGTGAAATAATTGCCAAACATGTCCCAAACTTCATTCCTGTATGCTCTCATTCTGGGATGTTTGGTCTGATAACTGTCATTCACCTGATTTACCACAAGTTATGAGTCCCCAAATACTTCTATTCTTTTTGCCCCCATATATTTCAAAGCCTGGAAGCCTAGTAGCAGAGCTTCGTATTCAACTACATTATTAGTGCACTCAAAATTCAGTTTGTAAGATAAATCTTTAAACTCCCTGATTGGAGATATAATCCAAACACCTACCCCAGCCCCATTTTTACTTAAAGACCCATCAAAGTACATAGTCCACAACCCTTCTTAATTTTGTTTCCTCTCTAAGGATTCTTGTCTTTTTGCAAATTCCTCATCCTCTTTAACTTCAATCTATACATGGACTTCAGGATCAGTGTGTGGTCCATCATTGAAAAATATAGAGGATCCCAAATCAGTATCAACAACATAAATGGGATGATTTTCAGGCTTATCTTGACTGCTGACCACATAGGCTAACCTTTTCTCTCTATATAGCCTCATGTTGCCTCCAAATAAAGGTATAGTGGCATATGACAAATCCATTTGCATAGTTCCTTTTAATTTTGATTGCCATACCAAACTTTGCAAGAATATCAACTACTACAACATCCATCACAATGCTTTTAGCTGGAAGTTGTGTAAGAGTTACCACCATATCTTTTATCAATCCCAGACACCTGACCTTTCTAGAACCAAAAGAATACATGTCTTTTTAGGGACTAGTCCAATCCTAAACTTTCCACTACTGTATTTGGCATTAGATTATGAGATGCACTATAATCTAGCATGGCATTGTGCAAAATCATATCATGGATATTCAGACTTAGATAAAATGGAGGAAATTCTTTATCATCTGTATTTTCAAATTTAGGTCCAAAAACAATAGTGGGAAAATCATCTGTCACTTCTAAAATATCGGGCTGATGATCACCTTGACTCTTGACCATTTTAGTAATTTCTTCTGTGTATTCTTTGTTCCTCAACAACTCATTAAAGGGGATAGAGATTTTGACCTTGGATAACTCTGACTTCAAACTGAAGGATGAAATTGGTTTGTCTACATCAATTGGCATTGATTGTTTAGTTTCCTTTGACTGTTGTTCCTTACTTTCTAGGATTTTATGCATCATAACATCATTTTCTTTTTGTTTTTCTGAATTCTGCTGGGTGTTGGAAAGCTGGTTTGGACTGGGCTTTCCTTTATTTGTTATTACATCACGATTTCTCAGTTTTAGCTTTATTTGAAAATCATCAATGGCATTCTGATATCCTCTCTGATATTGTTCTGAATCTAGCTTTGAAATATGACTGTCATCCTCTTGAGTGAAAAATTATTCTCTTCTTCAGTTAAATGTATTTCAGAATCAATATCATCAAAGTGATGAATCTAGTTATCCATTGGATCTTCTTGTCCCTCCTCATCAACCAAGTTTTCTGGGAATGGTGGTCTTATTTGCTGATCTTCAGGGTTTCTTTGGTTTCTCTGAGGAAATGGTCTTCTAAAATTCGGATTCCTTATTTGATTTTTAGGTTGCTCTCTGTTAGGCGGTTTGTTGTCTAGGGCTAACCTGTCCATCAACTTCTCCATAGTCTTCATCATCATTTCAAACTTAACATCACTTGCAGAGGAAGAAGCAGAAGTGGCTGGTTGGTTTTCTTGTCTTCTTTTATTTACTTCCACTCTATTTTTCAATTTTCCTGAGGCCATTAAATTTGCTTCTACTTCTAGAGTGTCCTTTAACATAGCTAACAAGGTAGCTGACTTACTCTCTCTCAACATACATGAAAAATCTCCATCAAAAGCATCTGCATAATGTAGTTTAGTGGCACCTACCAAAGGCTTAATATCAACTGGAATAGAGTTGTATACCTTCATAAATCTACTAGAAAACTCATGTACAGACTCAAAATTCCCTTTCTTTAAATGGTCATATTGAGATAATATTTGTAAGGGAATCTTTTTTGCCTCCCACCTATCCAAAAATAAGGTCTGAAAAGCTTCAAAGGTAAGGATAGATACTGCTGGTAAATCCTTAAACCATCTCTTTGCCTCTCCTGATAAACTCTAAGCAAACAACCTCATTTTTACATCATCATGATCTACTTCTTCCAGGTCAATGAAATCTTCAAATCTATCCATATGTTGTCTTGTTGTAAAATTTCCATCTCCATCATATAAATAAATTCTTTGTGAGTAATTATGAGAGAGATCATGCAAAACAGCTGGCAAAGCTAAGGGTGCAAACCTAGCTGCCATTGGTCTAGGTGGATTCTGTGCTACAAGAGGGTTCCGAGGAGGATTTTGAGGAGAATTATGAGCAAGGTTTGTAGTATGAGCCTGAGAGGT
The DNA here is from genome assembly GCA_027924585.1 of Larix kaempferi. Classification (NCBI taxonomy): domain Eukaryota; kingdom Viridiplantae; phylum Streptophyta; class Pinopsida; order Pinales; family Pinaceae; genus Larix; species Larix kaempferi. The sequence continues at coordinate 4,184,097 of BSBM01001126.1, forward strand.
TTGAAAATGAGGGTTACTTTCTTCAACTTTCACAATGGTCTGCAAGTTATACCACCAAGGATCTAGCAAGTATGACTCAAACCTATTTGGATCTACTTCTGTTTGTTTTAGGTGTGAATTTGATTTTGATCTTAATAAAGACTTTCCAACACTTACTTCTAGATCCGAATCTTGAAAACCATAAAACGATTCTTGAGATAAAAACTTTTCAGTCTTAGAGGTGCTAGCTTTCTCTTTTCCACTTCGATGTCTAAGCAAACTTTCTGGTTTTCCACACTTAGTAAAATTTTAGAATTAGGATTACCTCTTGTGTGGACTCTTCTAGAGGCCAGGATGTCTTCTAAAACCTCCTTGGGAAATCAATGTGGAGTCGCTAGGGAAAATGTACAACCGTCCGGATATGTTAGGATCTCTGTTTTCCCACAGAAACCCTTTTCTCCTTGAAATCTGGAACTCTTTGTTGTTTCTCCCAAGGATAATACAACTTTCGCTCCCCGATAGCAGCGCCAATTATGTTAGCACTCAAATTGACCCTCAGGTTGTGGAAAAGGTCTCTCAGAGGTAACACACAAAACCAACTTTATGAAAGGGAGTTGGCTTCTCTCTTTCCAGAGAGAGATCTCTCACTGATTGTTTTAACAAGGCCAGATATATGAATAAGAATAAAAATCAGATTTGTTGTTTGGTTGAAACAAGGTAAGCATTCATTGGGCAATGGAGTCAAAATATAACATGTCAATTAACAGTGCTATGGCATGGGATTTTATAACAAAGTCAAGGTAGTTACTCATTTACAGTCAAAATGATGTTGTTTGGTGATAAAGAAAAAATGAAGAACAATCCATTAACATGGGCATCTAACAAAGATGAATCCAATGCTAACTTTAGTAGAAAGATTTTGTGAATATTACATGTATGAATTCTGCACTATTAAACAGTGAGTTTAGACATGAAAAATATAACAAAATGGAATAGATAACAAGGAACACATTCACATAAGGAAAGAAGATATAGACTGTAAAGCAAATAACATAGGAATCTCTGCAAAATGCCAGCCTCGGCTCTGTAATTTTATTAAGGGTAGATCTCAAAAACAAGCTCAAGTATCACGGGTTTCAACCCTTTATTTCTTCTATTACATATGAATATATAAGAGATGATACATTAGCCCTCCAGCTCGAAATATTCTGACCTAATCTCCAAAACATAAAGTTGTTGCAAGAAAGGTGACACCTATACAAACAGGTCTATCATCCTCAAGAATTAGTTACAACAGAAATACAAGTGCTGAAAAAATAGGCTTAACTGCCTTTTACAAGTGCCAATAGATCTTTACTATTTGATAACATACCCTAGTAAATAAGCAAAAAGCTCAAGTAACTAATTCTTCAGGCTGCAAATTCCCACGATCTTTGACAATCTTCATGCGTGTAGCGTTAGCTTGGTCTTTCCATACTTTTCCACAAGCTTCCACTGGTCGACAACTGGCAAATATGATGTGGCCACCTCCTTTAGTAATACCCATAATTCTGTATGAAGGTGTGCACAAGCCTCTTTGAAAACCATGACCAATTCAAACTCTCTTGTCAACTTATCCACCACTGTTTTTCTAGACAGTGATTGGGTCATGCCAGCAAGTCTATCTAATCCAACCTGCATCCCATCAACCTGTCTTGATACTCTTTCTGTGTCAACATGGTGCCATCTTCTTCCCAAAAGAGTGGAATCCCTTTCTTAAACAATGGATCAAACATATCTTTGAAGAGCTTCAATTGGTGTGCCATAATATCTATTTTGGCTTGGAGTGTAGCTAACTACTGATGTTTGTTTATCACCTTCCTGGCCCAAATGATGTTGGATAACCTGTCCTTTATGCCCGCTGCTTTCACTTCATCATCAGTTAATCCATTCAATAACTCTATGGCATTTGCAGCGCACTCAATAGGCTTCTTATTCACTTTTTCCTTTGCTGCTGTTACACTCTACTTGGCCAACTTGATGACAGCTTCCTTGTCTAAAATAAAATGAAGGTAAGGTCTTAATTTGTTTGCTTCAGCTATAACACCATCCCGTATTACTTTCTTTGCTTCCTGCAGTGATGTCTGACCTGTAGCCTGCTTCATTAATTCATCATATTTCACCTGTAACCCTAGGTACTTAGCTTCCCAAGTCTTCCTCTCCTGCTCTTCCTATGAAACTCTGCTTTCTAGATCCGTGTTCTGCTTCTGCAACTTTTCTAGCTCTAAATCCCTCGGAACTTCCTTCGCCATTGCTTGAACAATGGAGAAATCACCAGATTCAATGGAGGAGGAGGTGACCATGTTCTCCAATTATTTGCCCTTCTCCTGCAATTTTCCTTCCAAACCCTCAGACTTAGCTTTCCATTTCTTTTCACTCTCCACCATAAGAGCCATATCCTTCTACCACTGTTTTTCTTTCTCTTCAAACTTTAGTAACCTGGCCTTACAGTCTGTTAGTTAATTTTTCAGCTCTTCTCTTTTCTCCTCTAGCTCTGTCAACTCAGAGGCTTCTATCAGATGGGTGGAAGGAATCTTCAATTTCTTTTTCAATGACCAAATAGTATTGTCTTTCTCATTTAGCAGATTTTGAATACTATCCCTTTTGTCTTCTTGACCCTCAGTAGTCACTAACTCATTCTGCAACTTCTTGATTTGTGCCTTGTGGGATTTGTTCTCCACTCTTTCCCGTCTAAGCTGATTTCCAACCTTATTCTTACTGGTTTTCAGTTTGGACAGTTCTAGTGCAGCCTTTAACAACTAAATCATGTTAGGTATGGGAATGTCTTCTAAGTTCATCTTCAATTCTGTGGCCTTACCCTTGGTAGCTAGGGCCAAATTCAAGGTGTTTTGAGCATGGCTCCTTATAGTAACCAAGGACACATCCTTGCTAGAGATTTGTATGACCTCTGCATATAAATTTGATTCTTCTGAATTTTCCTCTTTGATTTCTTTATACTCATCTAATAATTCTACTCTACTCTTGCTTTGTGCAACAGGTTCAACAACTGCCCTCTCAAATACATATTCCTTTATCTCGAAGGCAGATATTTTGGCCTTCACCTGCTTATTTTTAACCTGACCAGTCGACACCTGCACAATCTGATGCCCTGGTTCTTCTACTTTCTGTCTCTTTGGGGCTCTTTCTGTGCCCTCATCTTCTACATCCATGGCATCAATGATTCCACTGTGTGGGATTTTTCAGAACAACTGGAAAGGGGTATAATTGCTCCAACTGCTAGGACCAAGATGGAGGTGCCAGGTTGTGGTGATGTAGATTTTTGTACAAGGGAGGTGGAATCATCTTGTATATATACATCCATATGACTTTTGCTGGGATACTCCAACCAGTTAGCAGTCTCTGCCATACCTGCAATATCAAAATGCACAAATCCCTTTCTGTTACTTTCTTTCCTTATGTTGGAGATGATGTGGTGGGGATCATAGTTGATGGAAACCTTGTTCGGAGTCCCATCTCTCTTAACATACATTCAATAGCTGAAATGGAAGCCTTGCTCTTGACGATGAATGGGCCTACAACCAATGGGAATGCAATATCTGAGGGTTTCTTATGATCCAAAAAAGTTTAGTTTCCACACTTAGCTTTTGCCTGATGAATTCCAAAGCAAACATTCTACATGTTAAGAATGCTGGCAGTACATAGGGTGAATGAGCAAACCCATAAAATCTGATTGTTGTGCTGTGTTCCGAGAGAAACCAATCACCTATCTTCTTCTCAGGAGAAGGTTGCAACATATCCTTCATCTCTGCTAACACCCTGGTCAATCTCTTTTGAAAGAAAACATTGTAAACCTCAGACATGAGGTTATTCATGAATTTGCTGTAGTCTGGGAGAATTTCTTTTGTGAGCATCATCTCAGGATGCTGCAAGTTTTCTTCATTATATGACCGGAACATGCTCATCAGATATGATTGGAACCTGAAGCTCCTTGTATTTTGGAAGTCCACTAGTTGAGAATGGATATTCTCAGCTAGGGACTCATCAAATTTAATGCAGGCACACTGGACAAACTGGTTAGACTCCTCAAACTCTAATGGGCAAGTGCTAACGACAAATAATAGGCTCATCAGGGGCTCTGTTACATACATGTCTGTATCTAATCCTAAAAATTGGCTTAGAAAGGTTATAACACACTTGGACTCTTCAGTAAATAGACGGACTTTGACTGGGAAAGCATGGTCTTGCAATGGGACACTAGGTTTTAGGAAAATCCTGTAGAAACTTTGCTTAAACTCGATTGTGGACTGTCTAAAATATTGAATTAGGTCTTCTTCCTTGTACTCTTTGGACTTTAGGCTGAATTCGCCAGGGATTAACAGGGCTTTTCTTATAACGATAGAATTGACAGGACATAAGATCTTTGAGCTGGACGTCCATAATCACCCTCTCGGAGGAGGGGTAATTGGTGGTGCACAAGTCGACGAACTCAGGACAGTTTAGGGTTTGGTCAACTGCAAAAAACTCAAAAAATGACTTGTAGACCTTGTGTACATCTATACCCTGGTTCCTAATCAGCTGTAGTCTTTCCTTTACTGTTTCAATGAGTCCATTAGTCAACACTGTGTCATAGACCTCAACATCCCTGTCCTCTAACAGCTCTTCTATCTTCTAGTGATCAAAACTTGGGGGTTCTACTTCTCCAAGCTCAACCATTTAAATAGTTTTGGAAGAAGAGAGGAGTCCTACCTAGTTACTGACAGTTGGTCTGAGATCCTGGCTGAGTTGTCTGCATGCAACACGTTCGTCGTCTTTCGCTTTCCAAGGAAACCGGACAAACAATATCCAGATCCCCGTCCATAATTATTTTTATATTATTTATATTTTCGTATCAATCTTGCACCTTTTGTGACAAAGGAATTCTTTGAGCCGTCCACCTGCAGGATCGATCCTGCGCCGTTGATCTCTCTCCATGTTTAACTCTTCAATCCTTCACATTCTTCACCCTTCAGAACGCTTCCTTCTCGCACTTTCAATTGGCGAATCTAATGCCGATCGTCAATCTGCATCCTATCCGCATCCTGACCGTCCAAAGGTGTGGCCTCTACCAACCTCGCAAATCTGGAAAGTGTTGGTTGTTCGCGCATGTTGAATCTGCGAACTAAACATCCACCGTCGATGCCTTTCCCTGCCAGATTTGCACCGTCGCATGATGTGGAGCCTACCGTCACTTTGCAAATCCAAAAAGTGCATTTCTCCGCGCATGTTTAGTTGGCGAACCACTTGATGAACGTAGATCCTTTCCCATCCGTCGATCCGACCATCGATCTGCTCATGGGATAACAATACTCCACCCATATTCTACCATGCGCCTTTCCCTTGCGAACTTGCTTGTAGCCGTCGATCTCCTCTACCATAGATCTGCTCCTTCCATTCCTGTCCACACATCACCTCGAGCTGATTTTCACATTCTAACCCCATTTGCAAAGCTACTTAGAAGTTTCGATTTTCTCCATTTCAGTCCTAGGAAAACACTTCCAATATCTCGCAAATCTCTTAGCATGCCTTCTAGATCATATTGACTTAAGAATTTTTGGGATTTTATTCTTCATTTGCAAGGCTCTAACTCTTCTCGACTTATCAACCCAAAACTAGTGCTAACACAAGCTGTGAAAGATCACCCAGATCACCAACAAGAAGTTCTCTAGTTACTAAAGGACAACCTAGCTGTGTCAAAAGACATGATAAAACGACAAGCAGATCAGCATCGTAGTGAAAGGAGTTTTGAAGAAGGGGTTTGGGCATTTCTGAGTCTGTGACCTTACAAACAGATGTCCCTCAAGCAACTAAATAAAGACAATAAATTAGCACCCAAGTACTATGATCTTTTTAAAGTGTTGTAGAATATTGGCGGTATGGATTACAAATTGGATCTCCCTTCATCTTCAAGGGTACACCTAGTTTTCCATGTTTCTTGCTTGAAGAAAGTAATAGGAGACAAGATCCCAATTCAAACTATCTTGCCGGAACTTGATGAAGAAGGAAAATTCATATCATAACCTGAACAAATCACTGAAACAAGGACCAAACAACTACACAATCAGATTATTATTGAGTACCTCATCAAGTGGAAGAACTTACCAGTTGAAGATTCAACAGGGGAAGATGAGTCCTTCATACAAAAGCATCCATAACTAATCAAGCATTGATGACAACATTTGCCTGAAGGGGAGGGGCATGTTAAGCCCTAAATGTGGACACATTACCCCCTATATTATGGCTCATTACATATTATTGATTCCGGAATTAGAGGAAATTTGAGGTCTAAAATGGCCTCCTAAGGAAAATAATAAAATAATAGTTAAAATAATAAAATAATATTTATTAATTTTGGAGGAAGAAAGAAAAAAATTACTTGTTTTGTTTGTATTTTCAGTATATCTCCCTTTGTTTTTACTCAAATTTCGAGCAGGAGCACTCGTTGGATGCAGAATTTAATTACGCATCCAACGAGTGCTCCCACTCGAAATTTGAGTAAAAACACAGGGAGATATGTTGAAAATACAAAAAAAGTATTTTTTTATGACAAATATCTCAAGTCAACCATTATGGTTGACTCATTTTATTGAAATTCTATTGGTTCTTGAATTCCAACTCCTCAAGAAATTATGGTTGGCTCGTTTTCTTATAAGGCCCATTTTAGACCCCAAATTTCCTCTAATGCTTGGGTTTATTAGTGGTGATTGTTATTAGTATTGTTATATTAGTTATTTCGGCTTGGGTCCATTAGTTGTAATTGTACCTCTTTGTCTCCTATATATAGGAATGAGACCTTTTCATTTGGATAATCTTGTCTTTTCTTGTCTTGTGTACTTAGTACATTGTATAAGGAGGTTTCCCCCTCGAAGAGGCTTGCTATTCATCTATTTTCTTCATTAAAGGCGTGGAGTAATCTTTTTGGTCTATTTATGCTCTTTTCATACTCTTTTTGGGAATTTGTTGCTTAACAAACACATGCAACGAGGCATAAGCCAATAGAGTTGGCCTAGTATCCCCATCTAATGCACATGGTAGGGATCTATACAAGTTGAAATTAGAACCTCCATTTCCTAGTTGATGAGTGGAGCTACACTTACTGGGAGATATGTCATCACCTTTGACAAAGACTTCCTTCCATGACGAAGAAGTTAGGTTGATATTAACACCTATTATGGGAACTAATAACTTGATTCTTTGTTAAGGATATAATTTTCATTCAAAATTTTGGAGATGTTACTATGATTAATCCTAGACCTTTGTCCATTAGTGTCAAATTCCATATCCACCAAAACACCATATGGAAATATGAGACTCCTTATATCCACACCAAAAGTCAACTCCTTATGAAACCTAGATCAGAGATCTCCTTTTGCATAACCAGTTATCTACCTTCTTCGAATTCCATAAGCTAGTAAATTCTTGTGATGGACATATAGTTCCTGCATAATACTTCTAATGGATCACGTGAGAGTCCACAAGCTCTTCTTCCTCAATTTTCTTTTCTTTTATTCATATTTTAATGTTTATGTATTATTCTTTTATTTCATTTCATTTTAATAATGATCTTTAGAAATCAATGGTTAGAGCTTAGTGTCCGAGTATTGTAATATTTCATGCTCAACCTAACTTTTTTTTTTCTCAGGAAAAAATTGTAACTCTTTATTTAGATATAAAGAGACTATAATCTGTAGATGCTTGATTCAACATTTCAAAAAGGTCCCAACAAGATCCATAATACCCCATCCTTTCTACTTTTCCTACTAAAATCTTAGAACACTAATCTTTCATATAAAGTGCACATTTCATCATTCTTTACACAGCATAATATCCAAAAAAAATTCCAGATGTCATAAAAAAATTGGGATAGGTTTTCACCCATTAAGTCCAAGGTATACACCCCAATACAAAACAATATTTTAATTGCAAGGATAAAATAATCTAAATTTTATAGTGTTCAAAATTTGTAACTGCTCTTGTGCATTAAGGATTTTGATTTGTTTATGTAACATAGACTAACATTGGGATGGGTGACATATGCCATAATTATGCTCCACCTATAGTCCTACAACAATCCTTCCTTTGACAAAGTGTCTCATAATTAAATGAAAATCATATATCTTGAGATCAAGAATTTGGTACAAGCTTTTGTCTGCAATCCCAATATATACAACCCAAGACAACTAATGTTTTCATTTCCAAGTCAAAATAAGCTAAAACTTAGTGTTCATATGCTACTATGTGTTAATGATCATTTTCTCTATTTATGTCCCATTTGGATGCCTATGTATCCTTATAGTCCACTTGCAATCCTACATTGTAATCCAATGACAATCCTTCCTTTGACAAAGTGTTTTATTTGGAGTTGAGTTCCATATACACAGTGAAATGATGCATTTATGAATTCCCTTAACATATTTTTCACTTGCTCTAGAATTGGTTGTAATAACATACTTCCCATCTTGAATTTTTGTTAGCTATTTGATTGCAATAGAGGAGTCTTTGAGCCGATGGAGCTCTAATAACCCCTTCTCTACAACCATTTTCTTCAAAAGTTTTAATGCCATCAACTCAGAGTAATTACTAGAACCCCCCCTTAACCAAATTTAAATTAAAAATAATGGGAACTAGATAGGAATAATATTCCTCCTACTCCACAAATCTCTGGTGCCTTGGATAGCACCATTGAAATACCCCGAGGATCCTCTCTTATCAATTGTTGAATGTTATGATATTCTTTGTTTTTCCTTATTTAATGGGGATTTTGTGTTCCATATTGAAGTAGTAAGGGGGTCATCGACCTGTCCCAATGTATATTAAATAACTTGAGTTTTCATATTATTTACCAACTTCCTTGGTAACCTAAAGCCATCTCCACTTCCTACCCATGAGTCTTCAAATGTCTCGACCTTGGCTCCATCACTCACTTTCCACACTGACCAAAATACAACCAAAGGAAAAGACAATACATTGTGCCTTCTACAAGTCTACAGACACATTATGAGTGGATTTGATATCCTTCCTAACCCATTCTTCAATTGATAATATTTCTATATATTTATGAACAATAATTTATCCCCACATAATTTATTTTAGTAATTCACCAACGAAGTCATTTGGTAGCTAATTCCTTGCCAAAGAATGGATTCATTTTAACTCCCATCCTCATACCTCCTTTAGCTTGGTTAGGGAATTCTATTTGACTAATGGTATGCATTATGTTTCTCATTTTTCAATACACAATAATTTAAAACATTTATTTCTTTTATAATTTGGGATCCCATTTGGAATATAGGACAAATTATGCCAATAATCAAGTAGTGTATCCAACATCGTCTTCACTGAAATTATTTTTCCTCCCAATGAGAGCCACCTATTGCACCATAATTTGGCCCCATTTTTAATATTTTAAATGAGCCACTCCCAATCACACTTCCTATAATAATTAGGTTTCAAGAAAGAGCCAAGATACTTAAACTTTTCTTTAAGGTTGTAATATCCGCAATATGGTATTAGGAGATATTATCTCCACAATACAAAACCAAATAAGAAGAATTGAAACTAGGTACAATTTCTATCTTTTGGAGGCAATTGGAAATCGAAAGTGTTTTCTAAAAAGAAGAACATCGAGGACAATGTTATTCTTAATGGGGAAGGATGTGATATCCCTCTTTACCCTTATTAATTTTTCAACTTAAATGCAAATATGTAATTGTAGTTATGTATTAGTTCCTGGAGATGAGATCAAATCCAAGGCCCGACGAGTGAACATTGTAGCATTGTCATGATTTTATAAGTCTCAACATGCATAAATAAAAGCGTGGTAATGCATGATGTAAATTGAAATGGAAAAATATAGAATGTAGACCTAGGAGGATGAATGTGCACACAATGGAAACAAAGGGGGAAAAGATTAATGGAGACTGATGTAAATTCATTTTTCTGAAATTGAATTTCAAACACTTTAACCTTGATGACACAACTCTGTTTGTTAGGAAAGTTGGAAGATCGATTGTATATCTTGTAGTGTATGTAGATGATTTATTAATGACATGTAACAATGAAAGCTACATTGCATCCATTAATAGATAATTGAAGAAATGCTTTGAGATGCCTTATTTGGAACATCTTCACTACTACTTGGGAATTGTAGTAACTTAGAATGCAAAGTATATATTCATGTCCCAGAAGAAATACATTGGATATTTGTTGAACAGGTCTAACATGATAGAATGTAACCCTCTCTCTCTACTCCAATGGAACATAATTTGAATCTGATATCAAAAGAATGAAATGAATTTGAGGAAGCAACACAATATAGACATCTTTTGGGGAGTCTTATCTCACGGGGACTTCATTAGAAGGCAATATAATATCACGTTCATTCATATTGCGGTATTAAATATTCATGAAAACCTAAAAATTATATTGCTTATATATTAAGGGGCAAAGGTTTTTTTTAATTTAATGTAACAATACAAAAATACTTTGGGGTCTTTTTTATATGGGCGGGCTGACAAATATCCACCAAATGGAGATGGCGGGATCATGGCCGGACGAGAAATCAGGTTGAGGCAAGGCTCGGCTTACCAGTACGCAGGGAAATCATGTCTTGAGGCATGCTTGAGGCCAGGGGTTTCATGGTGAAGTGGGTTTCCAGTTGATCATAGTCAAGAGACATTGGTCATTGACAGCCAATTGTTACCAATAGCACTCAGCGAGTTGTTACCAATACCCTTGGGAGGCTCTAAGCCTCCAGGGCCTGTTATAGGCCCTCGATAGGCCTTGGAGGCTTGAATACCCAACCACTCATGCCTATTACAGGCCTTGGGAGGTTTAGTCAGCCTCCTAGAGCTTGTTACAGGCCCTGGGGGCTTGGATACCTAGCCCACAACAGGCTTAGTCAGTGATTGGGGAACTGCAACATGCAATATAAATGTTGTACTATGTGCATTGGATCTAGTGACATACAAGAAGTGATCTCCTATCTCTTCATTAGACCATTAGATGTTGCAAATCATAATGATATATGGTTGAGTAATTGCATTGTGGGTGAAGTAATGTGCATCCACAATATACATCGAAAGAAGCAAGGTGCATTGTAGAATGCATGTGGGGTCATAAGAGGGGTATTGTATCAATATACTAGGTAGAAATATAAAGGGGTATACAAAATGTTAATGAAAAAAATTGATACATACAATATTTAATGAAAATAGGGGTTTTTTAAATTGGGAAGGCATATTGGGAGGGGGTTAAAAAAAATAATGATTTTGGAAGGTATTTTCCAATATTTAGTAAAATTAGGGGTATTGTTTCATATGCCATGAACGAACGTGCTATGATAGCGGTTTATTGAGTGAAGCCCCCGTGTCTTATCTACCTTACCACTACCTGAACATATATTTCATTTGTTGTCAAGATTCATTCCATGTTCATGCAAAAACCCTATGAAAGACATTTTTCTACTGCAAAGAGAGTTCTAAGATAATTGAAGGGGACTCAATACATTGAACTTAAATATTATAAGGTGGATGGCTTCAAATTGATTGGATATTATGATTTAGACTTTGATAGTGATGAATAAAATGGACCACGTCTACTTTAATATACCTCATGAGTCTTGGATTAGCAACTATCTCCCATCTATCATGCAAATAATCCGTTCCAGTAGATTCCACACCATAGCTAGAGTATTTGCTTGTAGCAGAAGCAACGAAGGATATTTTGTGGCTCAAGAAGTTACTTGAATATTTGTAGGAGAAGTATGTGAATTTTATTCCTCTATTGGTTGATAATAATTTGGTATTAAATTTGGCCAAGAATCCTAGATTCCATGATCAAACTAAGCACATCAACACAAAGTACCATCTGATTCAATATCATGCAGAGGCAGATACTATTAATTTGAGACATTATTCCACAATTGAGAAAATTGCAGACATCTTCACGAAAGCTATTGGAAGAGAAGAACTTGAGAAATTCATAAATATGTTTGGACTCACAAACACCCCTTTGGATTAAGGGGGAGAATGTTGGATACCTAATCTTATGGGAATATGGTTCATTGTACATTTGCAGCTTAAGTATCATGATACTGGAAGAGAGAAAGATTGCTTGCCACATGTTGGATAATGGAATATGATGAACAAGGTATTGACTATGTCATATTGGTCATATCCAAATGTATTGCATCCATTTGTTTTTAAGTCTGTTGTATCCATATCCATTTTATGGTAATGTAGCCTGCAAAACCTTGATACCGAAAAAACATGAGGGCCTAAAGAAGGTTTCTTTTAATTGAATTTGAGGCAGTAACAGGTTCTGAGGAGCTCTCCTAATCTGGGTAGTCTTTTGCAGATATAAACTTAGGAACAATTTCTTATAAGATAATTTCTATGTCTTATCTAAGCAATTAAATCTTATGCTATGTACCCACCATATCAACTGTCTTGGCCAAGATCTTGTCTTAGCTCAATAGCCAGGTTCAACTATTTTATATATGCCTTGTGCATAGTTTTCCTATGGGCTATACATATAAGGTGATTGTAAATAATGTTCATTCAACAACTATTCTTGAGTAATCTTGCATGTTTTTTAGATGAGTAATTTGGTCACCAATTTCAAAATTTGTTGTTGGACATTGTTGAAGTCATCACCATATTAGAGTTAATTCCTATTGTTAGTGATACATTTGACGATTTCTGATGTTTTTGAAATGTTTGGTTTCCTAGATATAGGGAAAACATAAATGAACCAAATCATATTGCTTGAATACAAGGATGTAACAGAACTAGCTATCTTTATGTCATGCTACTGTAAGGAAAAGGAAAATTGAATGTTACATTCTCTCATTTTACATTGCTTTATAAAATGGGGAGCTTTGAAAATAATTGAACCATGACATCATGTTTATGGGTAATTCTTTGCAGGATGACATTCGTCGTGAGGCTCAGACAATGAGCTTAATAGATCATCCAAATGTAATCAGGGCATATTGTTCATTTGTTGTTGACTGATGCCTTTGGGTAGTAATTCCTTTTATCACAGAAGGTTCATGCTTGCACATAATGAAAATAACTTATCCAGACGGTTTTGAAGTGTATTCCATTGCTACAATTATGAAGGAAACACTGAAAGCTCTGGAGTATATTCATCGGAAAGGACATATTCATTGTGATGTGAAGGTATTTGAAGTTTGAATAGTGTGAACCCTTAACAGGGTGGTTAGATATTAGTGAATTCATCATTGGATTTTGCAGTGGAGAATGATCAGAAGTAACAAATTTTTTCACATACTAATATATGAAAATGGCTTTTGTGCCAATTGATATTTATTCAATTTTGTAGGCTGGGAACATCCTCGTTGACACTTGCGGAGTAGTTAATTTGGGTGACTTTGGAGTGTCAGCTTGCATGTTTGACATGGGTTACATGCAACGATCAAGAAACACTTTCGTGGGAACTCCATGTTGGTTTGTCTTTATGTTTCTTGTATTTTGTTCCGACTTGATAAAATTTGCTGACATATTTATTCCCTGCCTTTTTATATATTGAGATAAATCCACCTTATAGTATTTTCGATTAATATGCGTATGCTTATTTATGCTGTTATATACTGTTTTCCTATCTTGAAAGCTAAATAGTTTGGACTAGCAGCTACATCCATTTCAGAAGACATACATCTATGTCTTGTAAAATTGTTTCCCCTGCCGGTGACAAGGATTTGTACTCCAAGTATAGATCCATTATGTTTGAGAAGATGAAAATTGAGAAAGAGTAGGTGGAGCAGATTGTTATTAAATAGATACTTATTCTCATCCACGAGGTGAATGGTGAGTGAAAGAAAGATAGAAGTTGCATTCCTATCGTGGGCTTAGAATTTTTACATTGGTAGTCATACAGCTCGCCATTGGTGGGTTAAATTATACTATTTTTTGCAAAAATAATCATTGCCCTTAGTTTTGTTTGAGGGTTACAAGTTTTCCTACCAACAACAGTGATTGATGGCAACTACGGAAAATATTTTTGATACATGAATGCTATTGATGGGCTAATGGTATCAATTGGATAAAATTGATTCTTGGTGGTTGGGCAAACTTCATTATTTTTCCCTATGTATTCTACTAGAATTATTCAAGTTAAAATATTTTCCTTGCTAGCAGGCCTCTGCATGCTTGAATAGTGTTATGTCATATTACTTAATTGTTCTTGTGATTGCATTTTATGGGAAAGTAAACCCCTGAGGGAAGATTGAATTGTACTTGTATGATTGGTTTATGTATTTTTGTTTCTCTATTTCTCTATATGTGTTCAACTAAGAATCAATTGTATTTACTATTTAGTTTTCTTAAGAGTTGTGGTATTTCAACATGGAGCAATTTATCCTTTTTTTCTATGCAACATTTGAATAACTCGCATGATTTTTCTTCTTACTCCATTAACTTTGATTCTTCTATTTAAGGGCGCTAGCTCAATGGAAGAGCACTTGCCTTAAAGACAAGAGGTTGGTGGTTCGATTCCTTCGTGCCCTATATACAAAAATCAATGACTAATTAAATGACCAGTTAACAACAATCAATGACTAAATAAATATCCAGTTAACAACGATCAATGACTACAAAAATGACCAATTAACTATAGTTAATGACTAGTTAACCACAGTCGATTACCACATAAATGACCAATTAACAACAATAAATGACTACTACAAAAGATAAATTTGTGACTAAAAAAATGAATAAAATTCGCATATAAACGACTATAGTGGCTAATTTCCACTATCTTATAGCTCAACTAACTTAGTTGTATTTATTTTAGTCATTAATAGTTTCCTTAGTTAGTAGTATATTTGGTCATTGATTTAGTCATTAATGGAAATTAATGGCTAAATCAATGAACAAATATACAACTAAATAAGGAAACTATTAATGATTAAAATAAATACGACTAAGTTAGTCGAGCTATAAGATAGTGGAAATTAGCTACTATTAGTCGCCGACTAAAAAATAGTCGTTTATATGTGAATTTTAGTCATTTTTTAGTCACCAATTTCTCATTTTATACTAGTGATGAGTTATCTATTCCTTACTCTACATAATTGTATCCTTCTCCAACTCTTCAAGGGAAAGTGGTGCACAATATTCTAGAATGGGAACAACTTGATGATATTCTTATCTATCCATCATGGAAACCTCAAATAACTTTAGATACTTGATATCCATGACCAAACCAATCTACATATAAGGAGGAAGTCTCATTTTGAAAGCAGTGTCATTCACATACTCAATGATGTCCAAAGTTTCGTATCGAAGGGATTTATTTTCTTCACAACTCTTTGCAAGAATTCCTTATAGAGGGAAATCCACACATTTTCTCCAATGCATAATTTATTATCTTCTCTATGCTAGTCATATGTGGCTTTATATTTCTACTAGTTTCTCTCAATTTTCTCCTGCACTTTCAAATGTATTTATCAAATCAATTCCATAAATCTACTTGCCTTCCTCTCTTCACCTTCCACCTCCTTCTACTATCCATACACAATATCAAATGGCGAGGGAGTTAAATAGACAATGAAAGTCTCAAAAGGTCATTTTTTTGTGGAATACTTGAGTGATTGATTGTATGAGTGATGAATACACACTAGCTACTCATCCCATGTTTTTGGATTCTTATTGTTGTAACCTATCAACAATTCTACCAATACCCAACTGAATTTTTTTTGTTTTTCATCAGTTTGGGGATGAATTGCAATGAAATACGTCATATTGTTATCCATCATGTTTGAAATTGATGTATAGAATGTAGTCAAAAACCTACTATCATGATAAGATATGATGGAGCTCAACAATCCAAAATGTACCTAAACATGAGTGAAGAATAAATCAATTGTTTCTTGTTTGGTGATAGTATTCTTGCATGGAGTGAGCCTACACATCTTTATGAAGTGGTCCATGAGTGGTTGAAATTGATGTCTAGAATTTACCCAAAAAAATACTATTATGATAATATATGGTGGAGCTCAACAATCCAAAATGTACCCAAACATGAGTGAAGAATAAAGCAATTGCTTCTTGTTTCGTGATAGTCTTATTAAATGGAATGATCCCACACATCTTCATGAAGTGGTCCATAATGACAAACAAATAGTTATGTCTTCTCTAGGACATTGAAAAAATTACAACAAATTCCATGGCGATACTCTCCCAACATCTATTTGGTACTGTTAGCAACATGTATAACCCATGTTTCTTATTCCTTGGCTTATTGGTGCTACAAAGAACACATCCATTAACAAATATCACCACCTACTCCCACATATTTTGCCAATAAACATATCTTTGCATATATTCCACTATATTTATCATGCTAAAATGCCCAATTATCTTGGTAGTGTAAGATTCTCTCATAAACTTAGTCTATTTGTCCTTTGGTATGCATAACATGCCTATCTTGTATATTAACCCATTCTAGTGATAGAATACATTTCCTTCTAAGAAAACAATTAGTCTCTCCCTTAGCTACTGGTATATGCCTTTGAAGTCTTCATCTCCTTAACAATATTCACTCAATATATGAGAATTGAATGGCTCAAGTTGCATTAGTATACCAACTATTGCAATCTTCTTCAATGGGGATCATGAAAACATGTCAATCAACTTATTTGCATATCCTTTCTTATAATTGATCAATAGGTGGAATTATTGTATGAATCTTGACTATTTGTAATGCCTCACTACATTTATTTGACTTTGTAGGTATTTCAAGTGTTGACAATCAATGTTTATGATGGTCTCTTTCCCTAGGATATAATGGTTCCACTTCACAACTTGCATAATGGAAAATAGATCTTTATCATATGCGGGGTAATCCATCTCTTCTCCATGAAACAACTTTTATGGGTAACATATTAGCCTTCCTCATTTCATAAGAATTGTCCCTAATTCATATCCATTTACATATGTTTATACCTCAAATTCCGTTTATAAATTAGGAATGGGTAAGCCCAGGTCATTGTTTGTCTTCCACTTTAGGTATTCAAGTGCTCATTGTTTTGGCTTGCTCCAATGATTTTTTTTTTCCTTCTATGGTCATGGTGTGCATTTCTATTGCTACTATTAAAAAAATTGATATGAACTTCCTCAAGTATTGAGATACTCCAGTGAATCTCTTGACCCCTGTTAAGATGGTAGGAATAGGCCATTAACTAATGGTTGAAACTTATCTAGATCTGTCAGAGTTATAGATCTAGCTAAAATAGCTTACCTATCTTAGCAATCTATAACATATCAACATAAATAAGAACCGAAAGAGAACAAGGAAAATAATACACCAGATATACGTGGTTCACCCAATTGGGCTACATCCACGGGAAGGTTGTCTTCTATTATCTCCAGAAATCTCCTTCAATCTTACAAGAGAGAAACTACAAATAACCCCAATACAATATAGTAGAGAGCTTGTGAGCACAATACAATGTGTTGTAATAGTATGATGAAATGTTCACTGTATTGATGTGAATCCCTTGACCCTATTACATACCAAGAGATGTGGAGGAATTTCTCTCACATATTGCATGTGGGATAATATAATTCTCCATAATAACATCTCTTTATATAACAATGGATATCAAGAGTATAATTTACCATAATGAATATGGGATATAATGTATTACTCTTTTACATAATATTGTGGATAAATTCCGACATAATACAAAGACATTATTACCTTCCAAGGACTATAATATATTCCAACACTCCCCCTTAATAATGGTTGGGAGAAAATACCTCACTAACACTAAGGAAGGAAGGAGTCATTACTACTCCCCCTTGATGACAAATTCCCTCATCCCAAGCAAGGAATGAAGATGAACATACTTTGTTGTTGTTAAGGATTTGGTGAAGATATCGACTGCCTGCTTCTCGATAGGACAATACTCAAGAGAAAGAATACCATATGCGACGAGACCTTGAATGTAAGGAGCATCAAGGACGGGATGATTTGTCTTGGAGTGATATACCAGATTATAAGAAAGTTGAATTACACCCTGATTATAACATTTCAACACAGTGGGCGATTTCGGAACCAGACCAAGCTCAGTGATAACATGCCGTAACCAAACTGCTTCTTTGGCTGCTCTCTACTTTGCTTCACACGAAGATAAAGAAAGTGTCTTCAAATTCTTGCTGGACCAATAAATCGGTCCTGAACCAAGTTGAAATATATAACCAACAGTTGATCGTCGATCAAAACTATCACCTGCCCACTCAGAATTTGTATATCCAGAAAGTGAAACTGTAGAACTGCTCGAATAATAGACACCATAGTACAATGTCCCTTGTAAATATCTCAGATTTCTCTTAGCTTCCTCCCAATGACTTTCATGAGGTTGTTGCATGAACTGAGAAACCATACTGACGGAAAAAGAGAGATTTGGTCTTCTGTGAGTTAAATATATCAAACTTCCCATGAGATGACAATAAAGAGTAGCATCAACAAGAGGATTAGTACACTCAACAATTAACTTTACACTGGACTGAAATGGCATAGGAGCAGGTTTACAATCACTCATATGGAAACGAGCTAATAAGTCTGTAGCATACTTCGGATGCGAGAGAAAAATACCATCTTCCATATGCCATATTTGAAGACCCAAGAAATAGTGCAATATACCGAGATCAGTCATTTCAAACTGCTTTTTAAGTTCACTTTTCATATTTTGAATTACAACAAGTTGGATTCTAGTGATGATAAGATCATCCACATATAACAAAATAATGAGGACATGATCACCGAAGTTCTTAACATACATATTTGTATTAGATATATGACGCTTAAAACCATTATTCAAGAAATATGTATCAATTTTATCATACCAATCCCTAGGTGCTTGTTTGAGACCATATAAAGACTTGTGTAATTTGCATACAAAACTTGATGATTCAACTTTAATAAAACCAGGAGGTTGTTGCATATAAATGTCTTCATTAAGATTACCATTTAAAAAAGCACTTTTAACATCCATTTGGTGTATTTCCAATTTATAAGATGCAACAAGAGATAAGATGGTTCTTATTGTATTCATTTTAGAAACAAGAGAAACGGTTTCATTATAATCAATACATTCAAGTTGATTAAAACCTTTTGCAACTAATCTAGCTTTATATTTTTCAATCCGTCCTTCTGCAGTAAACTTAGTTTTATGAACCCATTTACAACTAACTAATTTCTTTCCTGAAGGAAGAGGAACAAGAGACCAAGTCTTGTTCGTCATAAGAGAATCATACTCAAAAGACATAGTTTGTTCCCAATGAGGTTTACCCTTAGCTTGAGCATAAGAAGTAGGATTGTCTTTGGCCAAAAATTTGGTCATAAGAGCAAAGTTAGATCTAGTTCTACGAGTATCAGAAGGATTACCTATATCACTACCTGTAGATTCAAGAGTTTTTTGGGCCCAAACATGAAGGTTAGAAGGAAAGGAAGTCACTTTAGAAGCTTCAAGACATTCAGGTGGAACACTTGAAGAAGAAGCTGAACTAAGATCAACAACATGCACAATACTAGAATAAGGAGTAATAGATATAGGAGTAACATGAGACAATGGAATATTCAGAGTAACATGAGGTTCTACAGACTCAGGTGGTGGAGATACTTCAGTAAATTGAACATCTCTTCGGATTATGACACTCTGATTAGAAGGATCAAATAACCTGTAAGCCTTGGAATCCTCAACATAACCAATGAATATACACTTGTGAGACTTGGGTTCTAACTTTTTATGTTTTTCATAAGGAATATGAGCCCAACATTCACAACCAAACACCTTAAAGTTACTAATATTTTGTTTTCTACCATTCCATTTTTCCTTAGGGGTAACATGCTTAACATATTTTGTAGGAAATCTATTTAAAATAAAGTTAGCACAACTTATGGCTTCAACCCAAAATTTCTTGTGTAATCCTTTAGAATAAAACATACATCTAACCATTTCAACTAAAGTTTTGTTTTTCCTTTCAGCAACACCATTTTGTTGAGGTGTGTAAGGAACAACCTTTTGATGTTGAATTCCATGTTTAGATTAAAAAACTTCAAATTATTTCTTAAGAAATTCCCCCCCATTATCAGTTCTCAAAGTCTCAATTATTTTACCAGAATCATTCTCAACCAAGGATTTAAATGCTTGAAACTTAGAAAAAGTGTCACTTTTATTTTTCAAAAAATAAACCCGTGATTTTCTACTAAAGTCATCAATAAAAGTAAGAAAATAGACTGCATGAGATATAGAAGGAACTTCAAGAGGACCACAAATGTCACTATGAATTAATTGCAAAGGTTCTTTAGCACGCCAAGCTTTACCTTTATCAAACATTTCTCTATGATGTTTACTAAGTACACAACCTTCACAAACACCGTTAGTAGACGAAATATTAGGCAAGCCATGTACCATTTTAGTTAATATTTGCATTTTACCATAATTAAAATGACCCAATATTTCATGCCATAATTTACTTAGCTCATCAACATGAGCAACATAGGAATAAAAGGGTTGTCTTTTAGTTGAATTAAAACCAACAAATTTATATAACCCAACAGTATGATCAACAGGACCAGAAGAAACTACTTTAAAATTATGATTGATATATTTAAGAACATATTTATCAGGCCAAGCTTCAAATTTATATCCTTTTTGACATGCACGATAAATAGAAAACAAGTTGATGGGCATGTGTTCAACATGAAAAACATCTTCCAATTGACCATTAGCAACATTAACATTACCAGAACCAATTACATAAAGTTGTTTACCATCACCTATAGATACTTTCTGAGATGTGTACTTATTATTGTCATAAGATGTAAATAAAGAAGCATTACCAGTCATATGTTTAGAAGCACCAGAATCCATTATCCATTCCACATTAGAAGAAGAACTACTAGATGAAACAATAGATGCACATAAAGCTACTTGTGGTTCATCATAACCTTTCTTTTTAGCCTTAGACATTAAACGTTTCGCTTTAAAACAATTCCTTTCAGGATGGTTAGTTTTGCCATAATTCTTACAAGGATCATACACATTCTTCTTCTTACTATTTTCATGATGTGCATTAGAAGAATGACCAAATTTATTAGTATGATTTGAAGTGTGTGAACTAGAAACTTTAGAATTATGAAAACTTTTCTTAGGATTCTTATTATGTGCCATAAGAGCCTTATTAGGTGAGACTTGTCCCGAAACAATCAATCTTTCATGCTCATTTATCAACCCTTTACAAAAATCATCACAAGTAGGTTTCGTGGTATTTTGAGACAATTCAAGAGCCCTATTCCTAGTTTGGATGAACATGTCAAAACAAGATGACAATTTTTGTTCTACAAGAATTATAAGAGCAGTGTCTGTCTTCTTGTAATATTTACCACAATTATTTATTTTTTCATTTAAAGTTTTCACTTCAACAAGATATAATTCTACTATTTCAAAGTTAGTAGGATCTAGCTCAAAAATCTTATTTTCAAGGTAATAAGTAGAAACATCATCATATTTATCAAATAAAGAAGCAAGAATTTTTCATACCTCAACCAGGTTGTTTTCTGCCTCAATACTCACCTGAAGCCTCTATTTGAAACCGTTTGACCAATGAGACTTCTTGCTTAATCACATTTATCTTCCCATATAGCCACATCTTTAGCATCAACAAGTTTCTTGTGTTCACCATTAACAATCCTCTATAGATTCTTACTCCTGAGAACATCAATCATTTTTCTTTTCCATGCAAGATCGTTAGGACCAACAAGTTCAGGAACATAAGCTACTTATGAAGTCTTAGTGATAGAAATATTGACAAGAAAATTAAACCCAAATGCTAGAAATGATATGAGAAAAAAGTGAATAACATAAAATTGATACACTTTACAATTCAGATCTGAAGAAACACAATAAAAAATAGAAACTTTACTTATGGCCTCTTAGAAAAAGTGCCAAGAAAATTCACTCGCGGGTCTGCCACAGTAAACTCACAAGTAGATATGACACTCGCGGGTCTCTGTACGACAAGATCGTGGTTAGATCTGATAACCGTGGGTTTCTGCACAATGAAGTCTCGATTTCCTCCTATGGAAGGTTGCACGACCAATTGGTGGGATATTTCTAGTGCTCGTATTCATTATTTGGTTCATCATACTAGTATTGTCTGACTCTAACCATTCCCATTTCCTGTAGTTGTTGTTTGATGTCATCCACTGGGAAGGAAGAGATCATACTAGGGAGTTGTAGCCATGAGTCAACCCAAAATGAGGACGATTTGCCATTTTTATCTCCCAAAAACTGTGTTGTTGGATTAATTCTTTGCTTTAAGATGATAAGTTCTAGATGAGCGAGCCATTATTTTCTTCATAGAAGTGAATCAGTTCCTGCTTGACCAGATAAGGGGCATATTTTTGGTGCAAAAGAATATCCCATGGCTCCATGGAATGAGTATCCCACCTCCACAAAGTTTTTGCTCCCAAAACCTTACTCATAGTTTCGGGATCCCTAAGGAAAAGGCCCCTTGAAAGCTTGGTCTTGCATAGGGTCTCCCATCTGACAAGCGTCCATTTGTGATTATCTTTTGAACCCCCCCAAAGGAAATCACGTCGAATAACATGCATATATTTTATAACTGATTTAGAGCCGCCATTACTGAAAATAAATATAATGACATGGATTAGAGAACATATTTGACAAATACAAGTCATCTGGCTAAGTTTAGGGGGAAGTGAGGGGGTGTAAGGTCCAATTAGAGAGATTTCTAGAGAGCTTGGACAAGATATTCTCCCATGATGATTGTTTGAGAAGGGAATCAGAGAGAGGGTCACCTAAGTATTTGGGACGAAGGGAGCTCCTTTGGAAGCCAAAAATACGAGTGATATTCCACTACTAACTTATTAGGATATTATTGATGTGTGTTAAAGCATTTATTCTTTAAAACTAAATAATAAAAATTATTTTATATATTGGAAATGTACAATTAATTATTGGTTTTTTGAGAAATAAGTCTCTCTTTATGGATGAATTTCCCTACTTTAATCCAAATGTGGTAATGTATGATGCACAAACATCATTAACAAGTGGCCCTAATCACCTCATAACAATAAAAAATAGTTCAAATAATAGAATCATACTTGCAAGAAAAAAAAAATCTAGACTAGCTAGGGTAAATGATGAGGAAATGTCAAATATTAATCCTCTTAATTCAAAAAATAAATAGTTTCAAGAATAAGCTAAAACCAGAAGAAAAATTGTCTCCAACCCAATTTCTCCTTCTCCCAATTTCTTCCAAAAAATGTATACTTACTTTCATTTGATTAATTTTTTGTAGTGGTGAAAAAATGAAAATTACTTAAAACAATTGTAATGTCGCTTAAGTGACGTGAGCATGTAAATGTCACTTAAGAGATGTTCATACACCTCAATTAAGAGATGTCCAAAAATAACATCACTTAAGTGATGTTTGTCGGAACCTAAATGACTTTTTAATTAAATTTTCTGTCTGTTTGACTTCAAATTGACGTTCAAAGTTGACTTTCTCATTTAACATCTATTGAAACATTGAATTTGGACCCCAAATGTGGTAGTGCGAGGGGAAATATAGAGAAAATCCAGAAGTGTTTTATATTATAATATCATAATTAAAAGCAATACACGCTATCATATCCTCATCATAGACGCAAGTATTTCCCTCATTGAGAAAATGGCTATGAATAGGTAACTAATGTGCTCACCTAGATCCATCCTAACTTTGGTTCTATCAAGTACTGAGTGGGATCAAATCCCTTTAGGTGCAAACCCCTTTGAGTCCTAAACTTGAGGAAAGGTTTACACCTCAAGGGATTTGATTTCTCCCAACGATTGATAGAGATAGAGTTAATATGGATATATGTTGGTTTCAATTGCAGTGGCCACGTCAAAACAATGTTGCTTAAAAACCAAAATTATCAAATGTAGAAATTATCTCATCCAAAATTTGAAAAAAAACATTTACACAATTGAAATGGTGAATTGTAATAAAGTAATAATAATGTTCAGTGATAATACCCATCAAAGAATGAAATGAAATTTAATGATGAATTACATATATATTACAGAGTGATCATTCTCAATATATGTCTTCTTATGCTTTTCTTAAAACCACTCCTACCCCCTTTGTCATCTTCTCATATTGATTATATGTGAAAGGAGGCTGAGTTGGAACATAAGTCACCCTTAATACGAGATATTGTTGTAAATGTGAGACCATGTTTCTCTTTATTTCCAATATTTATAGTTTCTTTATCTAATGTTAATCCTTGTGACTTGCGGATTGTCAAACCCCAAGTAAGTTTCAATGTAAATTCTCCTCATCTTCATCATTGTAACATTTTCTTCTATGAAATTTAATGATGAATTACATGTATATTTATGTAACATCCCCATTTTGACTCCATTACATTCAAATGTAAATGATGTAATATTGTTATAAAATCATGGTGAGGAGCTCAAGGCCAAGGCCCCGCCATCGATTTAGTAATGCATATGGTTTATGTGCTATCCATGCACATTGGAATTTCAAATATCATGTAAATATGCATTTTAATAAAATACCCCCAACTAGCTATGCAATGCAACAAGAGATGGGGGCATGATTTTTACAAGGAATTGGGAGGGAAAACATTCAAATCCTTGGAGCCAATCAAGTCAAGCCAAGTGTCAATGAGAGAACCCATCAAACTCTCAACTACCCATGTTGACTTTTGTACCCAATCATTGAGTTCTCCTAAGAGTTGGTTGAGGTAGTTAATGCCTTGGGGAATGAGAGGTATGGCTGTCCAAATTCGAGTATGGGCAAGCCACCCTACATGGAAAATCGTGTTTTGCTTCTTTGACAAGAAAAGAGCCATGAATTGCTCCCCAAGCCATTATCCATCAATCGGTTTCTCTCCCTCACGAGTTGGGAGCTACTTGGGCATTTTCTAGCCATGTTTTTATGTGTTTTCCTTCATTCTCAGCTGGGAGAAGGGTGGTTTTGTGTTGTATACCAGTGGGGAAGAAGGGAAATCGAATTGGGGTTCCATTGAGACCGTTTTGATTGATGAATGCTTATATATTTGTGGGAGAAACCGTTTTCTTCCCGGTGGACGAATTTTCCTCTCCCAATCTATTGTTTTGGCTTGAGCTTGAGTGCAAGCATCCAGGGTTCAAATGTAGCCTGATAAACCCAGCTGTGGACTGGCTTGGCTCAGAGTGAATGATTAATTGGTTGTGTATGAGCTGGAATGTCCCATTTTCCTTGTAAGAATCATGCCTAGCTCGGGGGTGGCAGTTGTGTTGAGAGGATTGATGAACACAACTGACCTATGGTTGGGTGGAATGTTGCAGCAACATATCTAGTTGCTTGGGATCATTTCACCATAAAGATAAGTGTTTTTCTATCTATGTGTTTTTCCTCTGCAATGTTATAATTTGATGACTGTTTTAATATGTTGAATGCAAATGAAATGTGTGTGGATGATGTTGTTTATTTCTGCTGTGCATGTTTGTTGAATTGCATTTGCACACATGGGTTTTTAATCCAAATGAATCTAATGAATTGGGCTGAGATTATGTAAAATCCCCAGAGATTGGCATCATGTTCCCTTCCTTGAATTGGGACCACGAGAGGGTACGTTACAATTTAATTGAATAATATTATACAAAATGCAAGATCATTGAAATCAATGCATCTTAAAAATACTATTAGATCATGTTGCATTCCCCAATGCACAAATTTTAAATTAGAGGGATGTTAGATCATAATGCAAATCTCCATCTAAATACATAGATCAATAGATCATAGATGTTCGCCATTTTAAACAATGCATATTAACATCACTAAGAAAGAACATCTATGAAATCAGAGCATTACTAAATTCCCACATTAAAATATTATATGCAAATATATAGCCAAATTAGGGTTTTGACTATTTAATTGTGGTTATTCTATCTACTCAGCTAACTATGGTAACTTAATCAAATTAGGGATTTGATTGTTTAACTAAATGACGTCATACAAAAAATGGTCAGAATGGATTGATCAACCACATGGATTTTTATTCCAACAATGACCCGATGAATATATCATAGATGCCATTCTACTCGGCTAACTATTGTGATTCTATCAATTTAGCTAATTGTGGTAACTAAATCCAATTAGGGTTTCCACTATTTAATTGAATGATATCATACAAAATGAAATATCATTGAAATCAACGCATCTTAACAATACTATTAGATCACATTACATTTCCCATTGCACATATTTCAAATTAGAGGAATCTTAGATCATAACACAAATATCCATCTAAAGACGTAGATAAATAGATCATAAATGTCCCTTAATGTAATTTAATTAAATTAGGGTTTTGACCATTTGATGATGGTGATTCTATCTACTCGACTAACTGTGGAAACTGTATTAGAATAGGGTTTTAACTACGTAACTAAATGATATCATACAAAATGGCTAGAATTGAATGATATAATACAAAATAGACAAAACAGATGGATGGAAAGCAGATGCCGAACTATTTTAAGGGTTTAACAGATAAAGAATTTGTGCAACTTAAATAGTTCGCCATATGTTTTGTTTGATATCTTACAAAGCAGAACACGACCTCTCAAGTAAGAATTATCTTTATCTATTAAAACCTTAAAATAGTTTGCCTTGTCAATCTCAAATTCCATTTTTTTACCATTCTCTTTATAATATGCTAGTTCGCCCTCTGATTTTTTTTATTTGCAACTACATTTGTGTATTATCTTGATAGTCTTATATAATAAATGATTGGCCACATATTAGACAAAAACAACTGAATTTTTTTAAAGTCATCATATACTCGAACTCTAAACTCCATTTCGTAATAAGAATATTCAATCCAAAATTTTGATTTATATCTGAATTTATGGTTCACGACGTTTTTTCATAACTACTTTAATTAATAATAAGTGGATATCTAAATGCAAGATCCCATGAAAATAATTTCTTTCAATAACCTTTTTTAAATTTTAACTAAATTCTACTTAACCTTAATAGCCTTTGTTGAACTTGAAAGTAATATTTTATATCTCGTCAACTACTAACGTGATATATCTTACTCCCTTGTATTCCTTTCAAAGAATTAAATAATGACTTAAAACCTCATAGTAATGTTAACCTTTCAAATTTTGGTTAACCTTCAACGCTTTTCAATTAACTTCCACCGATCACTACCATAAAAATGTGATGTATAGCCAAACGCTTTTTAATGAACACTTACGGAAAATAGCTTCCTTATTAACTTAGGGTCATGAGTCATGACTCACGATGGACTTATGCATGCGTCACCTGCCGGTTCGATTTTTTTCTTTTTACAGGATTTTTCACGTTGGATTAATTTGATTAACGTCATGATTTTGTCACGACCAAGGGCTAGATTAATTTACCCTCATCAATTATTCTAATTTTGATTGCAATTATTCTATTGCACAATGAAATGACATCGAGAAGTTAGATTCTTCATTTCATAGGATGGTTATTGTTTTTTTTCAAGGAAAAAATCCATGAGGACAAAAAAAAAGCACTTCATCATATTACTTGGAAAATAATTAGAGAAAATATGAAAAAAAAAGGAAGCCTTGCAGGTTCTTGAAAGACCTCTTTTAGTGTATTTTTGCAGTTTTTAGATGATCAAAATATTATAGGTCTAGTATCATCTTCTGTGATGGTGTCATTTAAACACTCTCATGATTTCTGCTAGATGCCATCCCCAAATTGAAGCCCAGGTTTAGATAGGTTGTTTGCAATGATGGTTATTGCTATGGCTCAGTTGTAGGTGGAAGTGATTCAACTAATTTCTAATTATGTTTGTAATTGTTTTATCGCACAATGCAATACTATCGAGAAGTTTGTTTTTCATTTAGGTGTTGGTATTGATGATGGTTGTTATGGCTTAATCTAGGGTGGAAGCCGATTATTTGTAATTTATTTAATATTTGTTTGTTACAAGGATTGAAGATGGAAATCACTTTCTCTTATAAAGCCTACACATGCTCACATTAAATCATATTTTCTAAATATTTGTTACAATACCAACCTTCTTAACCTTTTAACTAATTCATATTACGGTGATTGAAGAATGCTTCTCTTAAATATTTTCAAGCACATAGATAAAATTATAAAGCAAGTCAAGTAATTCCTTAAAGTACAAGGAATTACTTGACTTGCTTTATAATTTTAACAGTGATCGAGTTAGGCCTTGCTTTATAACTTGTTTTATAACTTTAACAGTGATCGAGTTGGTCCCATTGGATATTAATAACCATCATCATCATCAACTTGTTTATATTATTCTTACCATAAAAGTTAGAAAATATATGTATTGGATTTTTATTTTATTTTTTATACATTTTAAAATTTCATTATTTAAATAAAACTTGTATAAATCTTATATAAATACATGCTATTATAAAATTTAAATGAACACTTTAACAATATAACAATATAGCACAAATATTGTAAGCATGCTAGAAAATGTGATTAACACATTATGAATGAGCACAAGATAACTTGGCAACAATGACAAGAGACTTTCTACGGACTTTCTAGGATTGTTTTAAGTTATAGAGGAAATTGTGACATAAAAATGGTAAAAATGGTAATTATCATAGATTAAAAGAGAAGGTTACTCTATATACTATTAATAACATTAAAAATATTACATCATCTAAATTTAAGGAGAAATCTTAGTGTAAAGAAGAAAAAATGGATAAGAGAAAATTAAAGTATTATAAAGAAGCCATTAGTTGCATTTTAGAATTTCAAAAGTGTCTTTGTCATAACTAGAATAGAATATGAAGAATGAAAATCACTTTCTTTTAAAATGTTATGTATATACCCACATTATACTTCAATCCCAATTTCAAAATATTTGTAATGTTAATGAACTTCATACTTTTTAAATTCACGAAACTACGAAGATGTAGATAAGTCTCTCTCTAATCTCTTTGATTATAATTTTTTTTTTAAGACCAATTTTAATATATTAAAGCTTAACAAATTTCATAACTAATTAATTTAATTTTTTTTTTTAATAATTTAATGTATTAAAAAATCAATACTATTATAAATATTGTAGAAATGCACCTAATGTGTGGATATGAAAAATACTATTATAAATATTGTAAAGGTGCACACAATGTGGGGCATTTTAAGGAAACATACTTTTCATTCTCTATTTTCAAAATATTACATATTCTTTCTTTCTAGTATTTTTTAAGTCTGGTTAAATGTATGGTGTCACAATAGTTCTTAAGATTAAGATCAAGTTATTTTTAAGAAATTTTAATTTTATTCTTTAAAATAAAAATAAAATAATTTTTATTTTTATTTTCTAATTTGAAATTAACAATTTATTTAAAACACATTTTTTAAATATATATAAAATAAAATTAAAAATAATTAATAATTTAAAAAATATTAATATTTTTTTAATTATTAAATTTATTTATTTTTTAATTATTATTTTAATATTCCCACAAAGTTTCTCTACATTGTATTATAATTAAATAATCATGGGGATAGGTTGGGGTGCTACCATGGATTCGATTCGATGGGATGAGCAACTCTCGACAAGGGGATGACTCGAGGGAAACATAACTTGTGCGATTCTTAAAGTCCAAGCTTTTCCCATGAGTTTTTTTAAGCACTTCCAATTTTTGTGAGGATGCAAGGCCTAATTCGATCACACTATTGAAAATGATTAAACATAATAAAAAATACACTTACACTCTGATAATAAAATAAATGTCTATTAAAAACAAAATCACTCTCACACATAAAATTAGAAGGATGTTGGATCAAAATTTGTACAATAAAATATAGAAATATGTATGAGAAATTATGCATATATACACTTTACTATTTATACATTAAATTTAATATTTTGAAAATAAAAATATAGTGAGAAGTTTTTTTTAATTTTATTATTTATATATTAAATCTATGTTGAAAATATAAATTTATAAAGTTTGAAAATAAAAATATGGTGAGAAATTCTTTTAAATTTTTATTATTTATATATTAAATTTATGTTGAAAATATAAATTTTTTATTTAAATATTAAAAATTTAATATTTTATTTGATAAAAATATGAAATAATAATATATTTTTGTTTGGATAGGAATTTTTGAAAATAAATTGTTACGCAATAGACTAGTTAGTTTTGTAGCCAAACATATTACAAATTTTAACAACCATGTTAGTATATAATATAAAATTAATATGTTTTTTTAAAATATCGCATTAATACTCCTTTTTCCATTAAATGACGTAGTTTATACCATTTAAAATATGACATAGTTTATACAATTTAAAATATATGACATATTGAGCAACGGAAATGTAGTTTAGATCAATCACACAATATCGTGTTTCAAATCATGTCAAGCACACAACAAAATAAAAATGATGTGATCTAATATTTAAAAGTTGTCAAATGAAGCGATGGCATATGTTTTATCACACAAACGGGTACAACAAGAGTTGTCTTCACTAATTAGATTGAAGCTTGTTCTACTTTTTTTTGTTGATAAAAGTTAATAAAGAAGGCATATAATAGCTTTTAAATTCAAACATAGACATCACATATATTAGAAATATTGCTCGAATTCAAACCTTTGGATACCGAATAGTTTGAACATATTCAAAGCCAAAAGTTGTTCACATATCTTCAAACTCTTCCAAAATTGTAACAACCCAAACTGTATTTGATTTTGCATTTTCAATATAATTTTATAGGATTTTTTCAAAATTTGAAAATTTATAAATAACAATTCTAGTTAATAAGCTTTCTAATAATAGTATATTAAATCAAATTATTATATTATTAAATTTATGAATATTTTACATACTACCTTCATTGTTTTAATGACTATACTACCTTCTAGAATGAGAGAAATAGAGATTTCAACTACCAATTTTGTTTTTTAAATGGTGGTTCAGTGTTTGTTAGAAGGTTAGTCTAGCTGAAGAAATTATGCCAACACTTGCTATTCCGTAGAGAATCAAGGTATGGCCAGAAATACAATCATTACAATAAGGTTCAACAAGAGCATTATATCACTTCAACCCTATGGAAATCCCCTTATAAAATAATCCTTAACATTTTCCAAACAAAAATAGTGTATTCACTCTCTGGTATGCTTGCTTGTGATAAGGTGAAGACTCATCAGTGAATGAGTGGTACTGGTACTTGGAGAGCCAAAAATCATCAAGTAAATGAGTAGTAATTGGAGAGCCAAAAATATAACTGATCAATACATTCACTGCTGCGTTTCGTTTTACCCATCATTATGAGTGCATATGTCATTTAAAGTTGTTTAATAATACTTGGAACACACCACATAATCTAAACATTATATGCACTAACAAAATTTGTTTAATTAAAAAACAAATGTACAATAACACTGTATAAAACAATGAATAAGCACCATCTAAAGTAATGAATAAACAATCAAATTACTATCATAAATATACCAATATTTTATAAACATACCTATTAATATATCAATGTCAAAGCAAAAACAACTCAAAAATATACTATAAATACAACCATTGATATATAAATGTCAAAGCAAAAACAACTCACAACATTTAAAAAGTTTCAATGACGACAACATTTTAAGAAATTAAACAATGTTATAATATATTTGTTGTGATTAAACATAAAAATAATAATTATAACTATCATAAAAATATTATTTATTACATTTTTATAAATTTAAATTTATATAATTTAAACATTAAAATCATAAATATATAAAAATAATAATTAACCAAATAAAATGGCAAAACATTAAATATTGAGAATATGAATTTTCTGACACATAATTTCAGAATCTATATATATGCAGATAAGTTTAGTGAAACATAATTTCAGTATCTATATACATGCAGATAAGTTTAGTTAAACATATAATTTGTACCTGAGTATTTGTAAACAGTCACTGCTCACTATTTGTACGTATAAAACGGTATTATATAACAAAACATTTCTCTACCAGCATTGCGGATATTTCACACAAAACAAGTGCAAACCTATAAAGCTGTCTCACAAACACTCGGACCTTCGATCAACACATAACAATGGCTGCAGAACTGGAGAACTATTTACAGCCACTTCTGTTCGACTTGATGCCTGCAATTATTTGTGCCAAGGTTGAACATGTAACACAAAGTGATCAGTATTCGGAAGCTTAACAAGGTAATTTTTATTGGGCATCAAGAAAACTGAAAGCCTGATCAGAATTATAATGCAATGCAAAATTTGGGAACCAGTTGCTTACCACTTTCTTCTGAGCTCTCCATCGCTGACTCTGCTGCTGCTGCTGGTTGCATCTCCGCCTCTGTTATGCATTTTCAGTCTCAAATCTACAATCGAATGTAGCAGAAGGAAACATTACGAACCCAAAACCTTGGAAAATCGTAAAGCTGGCACATATAAATCATGGATTATGTGCCATGGATTCTGTTATCACTTGAGAGATGAAAATTCAGGAAAGATTATCAAGAAAGCACATACCTTGGGATGAAGCATTAAGCTTTCCACTGTTCTCGGGGTGTGAAGCATTAAGCTTTTCACTGTTCTCGGGGTGTGAAGCGTTAAGCTTTTCACTGTTCTAGGGGTGTGAAGCGTTAAGCTTTTCACTGTTCTTAGGCTGTTCTTGGGACGTCCCAGCTTCCACTACTCCAAATGCTTTCAGCCACATTTCATGCATTATCACTCGTTGCCCACAAAGGATGGCAGATTGGTCGAGGATACAGTGAATAGCCGCCCTTCTTCGTCTTTTTGGAAACACGAAGGCTTCCCATCTTCTTCTTATATTTCTCTTGAACTGCTTATGCACTTTGCAACTTGGCAATGGCAGCATTAATTCCAATTATCTGGCCTTCAATCTTTTCCAAAATCAGCTGCTTTTTCGTCCCTGTTTCGCTTGCAGGCTGCTTCAATCACGGCGTTCTCTTCAAGTTTTTTCCGACAAGCTTCCTATTCTATCTGACCTTTTTTAACGCATTCGGATATTGCAGATTTCTCCCTGGCGAACAACTCAGTCAGCGATTCCTCATCCTCAGTACGGCCAGATCGCCAGAGACCACAAATTTCTGCAGTCAATTTCTCCGCAAATACACTTCCAGTTCGTTGTGTAATTGCCGCCTTTATCTGGTCAATCTGGGCTCTGCAGTTATTAACCTCATCTGATGCTTTTTTACTCATCGAAGAATATGACTGGAAAATTTCTTTCACATACTGAAGTGTCTTCTCATAACCGGCTTTCAAGCTCTTCTGTATTCCAATGGCAGAATTGAGCTCTTCAATCGCAATATATATCTGTTCAACATAAGGATTATGTACATGTTTTGAAATCCCCTCTTCCATTTTCTTTTTTCCGTGGGAGACTCCATTGGTGTTATTGTCTGATCTGGACATGTTGGCGACTCTCACACTGCTTCTTGTTTTCTGATAGCTTCTCTGACCATAATTCTTTGAGCGTTCTGTGCAGACATCATCCTCTGCAATGCGGTAGCCATTAATAGCCATTATCAGCGAACTTCCAATATTGGTGTTGAAATCAGATATCAATGGCGGGTGAACGTAAAGTAACGTTGGATGACGCTATTAATGGCTACCGCATTGCAGAGGATGTTGTCTGCACAGAACGCTCAAAGAATTAGCCATTAATTCTTCGAGCGTTCTGTGCAGACAACATCCTCTGCAATGCGGTAGCCATTAATAGCCTCATCCAACGTTACTTTAGGTTCACCCGCCATTGATTTCTGATTTCAACACCAATATTGGAAGTTCGCTGATATCACTGCTACAGTGAAAGATATCCAGAAAACACCTTAGAATGGAAAAACCAAACATTCCAAGTATGTAATCCTACATACCCAGATTAGTAATGATGAATCTTGAAGTGGGCAGGACAAGACTCTAATCCGCTGCTCTGTATAGCACTCCTATCAAGCTCGGTATAGCACTCCTATCAATTATTCATGATGAAAGATGTCGCTGTGTTTTCCAATCATATAAACGAGTGACCTCACTATATCATAAAAACATATAAACTGGCTTCACAAACTTTTATGATTCTTAAAGACATCTTATTTATTTAATTATTTTTAAAGTTTGTTTAGGGGCCTTGATTTTATTGGGTGAAAAGTGCATAATAAGCATTGAAGGTATAACTTAATTTGGATTTAAATGCAGGTGTATTTTGATATAATAAGCATTGAAGGTATAACTTAATTTGAATTTAAATGCAGGTATATTTTGATAGAAATTTATTTTTTATTTTTAACAATTTTAACAGTAATAAATTTTTAAACTTCTGAAATAGTAAATAAAAAAGTTTAAATATTGAAATTAAATTTATAAAATATTTGAGTGTTAATTCATTAAACTTTTAATTTGGAATCACATGTTCAAACAATGAATGTTTTTTTTTTAAAGATTTATGATTTATATATTTATTTAAAATAATTTCTTTATCAACTCAATTGCTTATGAAATCTAATTTATTTTTAACTTAGAGGATTTTTTAAAGATTAATATGATATTATGTCTTAATATCATCATCTTAAATTAAATTTATTTTTATTTTTTTTCAAGAGGAAAAAAAACTATACTTTATTATTTCTATGGAAATCAAAAAGTACATAGATCTATATTTAAGAACATTCATACAACTTTCAAAACTAGTGTCAAAAAGTCATATAAAGTCCCAAAACTTGTAAGACTTCTTCTAAGTATACAAACAAGACTAAAAAACCATGCTCATCTACTACTATCTACAAAAAACCACAATGAACCTTTTTGGGTGATTGTTCCTTCCACCCACTCTTCCTAGTGTAAGACACCACCTTCTCCATCAAGAATCACCTTCGATAATGAATCCCCAACATCATTGTATTCCCTGTAAATGTGATCTATTGCTAGATCCTTAAACCAATTCATCATGAATTTTACCCTATCACTCCAATGGATATTAAATTTACATATTCAAATTGAATGAAGTTGAAGGATTATTATTTTAAAGATTTTTTGATAGATAATTTTTAAATAATTTCATATTAGTTGGAATTCAAAAGTTTTTGACTTTTTAATTCATTTTTTTCAAATCATCATTTCAATCATATAAATAAATTGAAAATGTAAACTGAATTTAAACTTACATTTTTTTAATCTTACGATTGCAAAATTATTAATATTAAACTATTACTAAAATGTAAAATAATATAACAATCAATTACCTTAAACTCATTTCTAATATATAAAATTAAATAATATTAATATTTTATTTAAGCAAAATTAATAACGTTGGAAAGTAGTCTTCCCTTCTTATGTCATTTTGGTAATAGAAATATTATTTTTAATAATTTTAATTTTTAATATATTTATAAAATTTTTAATTAAATATTATTATAATAAATAATATTAAAATTAAATTTATATTTATACACCATAAAAGATATTTATAAAAAAATATTATAAAATGACATACAAAATTATCTAATAAAATTAAATTATAAAATATATTATAAAATAATATAAAAATTAAAATATAAAATACAAAACAATTAAATTAATAATAAATTCTTAGCATAAGAAAAAGATGCATGTAAGAATGAGCATTTTTTTAACTATTCTCGAGCTCTTTCAAAGTGCCATGCATATATAGTGCAAGTAGTTTACCAAGTCTAATTATAAAGTGTATGTAAATGCAATAATGTGCATTCATTAATAACATGCACATGTTTCTAAGTGTGTACATTACTATGTTACTATGTCTATGAATATAGAAAAAGCCTGTATGTTTTTATTTATGTTTTATGTCAAAATCACATTCTGTGTTTTGTGGGAGAAGAAGGGGCATTTTGGAGAAATGGAGTAGTGGACCTAATTATGTGATGATTTAGGATAGTTTCATAATCACTACTCATTATTTCTAGAAATGGAAGAGGCAAATTCTTCACGATTCCTTTGAATTTGTTTAATTGCATCCTATAATTTATATACACATGGATTTTACACATGATCAAAACTTGAACACACCATTATTATCTAAGAAATTACCAACCCTTACTCCAACCACCAACTAGAAATGCAAGCCCCAATATTGAAACAATAAGAAACCTAATTGACTCATATAAAATCACTAATGAACCATCATGCCTTTTCCTTGTTGTGTCCTTTGAGACCTTTGTATCTTCCATTACCCATGCATGGTAAAAATTCTATAATATTTCAAAACATTGGGACACGAATTATATATACTATAGGATGTGGTTAGATATGGATGGGAAAAAGATTTACAATCCATAATCATAATCTCAAACCCTTGTTTATTAACCCTAAAATTGGTCAACATCCTCCTTTGACAAAGAAGTGTGTTTGCATGGACTAGTGCACATACTAACCATTCATAGACAATTAAATGAATAGGTGGTCCATCATCTAAAGCTATATGAACCACCCATATCAAAATATGAAGTTTAGGTGTCTCTCCCTATAGATAGCATCCTATATTTTTGACTTCCTCTTGAAGCGATACACTACTAGATACATATGTCTTTTCTTGTTGATGAAGGGTAACTTTCCACTCAAGCCAAATGATTTTCCTATTTTGGGTTTGATTTCTACATCTTGTTAAAAAATTGGTTACACCTTTTGCTTAAATAGGGAGGAATGTATATGCTACATAGGGCACGACTTCTTATGATTCATTGGATGTTTTTCTTTTGTATTGATTAAAAATTACCATAAGTAAATAAATGCATCTCAAGCTTGGAGATTTATGTAATTTTGTTTAGTTATATTGTATTAAGTAGTTAAATTTGACTATGTCAAACTCAAATGGATCTTTTGTAAATCTTTATAAAGTAATTATTGGAAAATAAAGGATAATTAATCTATTTTTTTATTGTATTGTCTTTAATAGTCATCCTAATAAGCATTTAAGCTTCCATTTTCCTTAGCATATA
The DNA here is from genome assembly GCA_027924585.1 of Larix kaempferi. Classification (NCBI taxonomy): domain Eukaryota; kingdom Viridiplantae; phylum Streptophyta; class Pinopsida; order Pinales; family Pinaceae; genus Larix; species Larix kaempferi. The sequence goes on from BSBM01001126.1 coordinate 4,221,183, forward strand.
CTTTTACAAACAAAAAAAATACAAAATCTTAAAATAAATGATCCAATGTAATCATTATAATTTATATTTTGAAAGAAGAAAGCCATCTCTTGTTTCCTTTTTTGTTGAAAGAAAAAAAAAACATCTTCAAACAAGAATACTCCAAACATCATAATAAAAAATAGTTTTTTTGGTTGAAAGAAGAAAACTCTCTTCAAACAAAAAATACTCCAAATATCATAATAAAAAATAGGTTATAATATGTTAAATAGATTTCATAATAAAAATAAATAATAATATAATATAATGAAATAAAATTCTTAATACTCTATTCCATTAAAATAATTGAACACACCCGGGGTGGCAGGTGCGGGTGGGGTCTTATTTGACCCCGGTGGAAATAAAGTTGAATCAATCTCGTGGGGATTAGGAATCAAGACAAATAATGAAGCTGAATGGCTCGCTCTCGTCCTTTCTTTCAATATGACATCCTCCCTCAGCATCGGCAATCTCAGAATATATGGGGACTCCAGACATGTCATTCAAACGATCAGAAGGAGCACCGCCCCTTATGGCTCTAGAGCCTACAGGTACATGCAAAGAATAAAATCTTATCCTCACTTTTCTCAGTCCTCTTTCTTTCATATTTGTCGATCAAATAACAAGTTAGCTGATGAAGCAGCCAACAAAGGGACATTGCTTGATATTGGGCACATTGTGAACTCAGAAGGTGCCTTGGATTTCCAATTTATTCCTTAAAATTTTGGTAATGGTCAAAAACTATATGGTAATGGGTTTTAAGGGGCTAAGTGAATTGAGGGTCCCTCTCCCCCCATCCCCGCCCTCCTCCGTGACCAAGGAAACGCGTGCCCCTGCCACACGGCCTCCTCTCCTCAGCGCTCGGCATACGGGGCCTCGTGGTGCTGTCAGCTCCCACGAAACTCAATTTAATGGGCCATCTGCCCCTCCCTTGACGTATATCGCAATGGCTTACCCTTCACTCCACTGCGCGATGCATAGGCTCACCCTGGGCGATTCGGGCTCCCCTTCCTCCCGTCCTGGTCTGTTACTTCACCACAGGGCGGGCAAAATGCAGAATATAATGGCGGAAATCGCTGCGTTGAGCCGCACCATGGTCGAGGTTAAACTGGCAGTGCGTAATACATATAACGAAGTCTGCACAAATGTTAACCAGAACGCGGATATGGCCAGGGATTTGAGCTACACGGTGAACCAGCTCGCTTGCCAGGATACCAGAATCGATGACCTGGAGAGAAACCTGTTCGAATTGATGGGCAAGGTGGATAATTTGCAGGAGGACATTGCAGTGCTCACTGGGAAGTCGCAGGGAAGCTGCGTCCATGGCAGTCTGACTGTTAACCAGGAGATAAATCAGGAAAAGCCGGATGCGGCCTCGGTCTACCGCAAAAATTATGGTTAATATGCAGTTTCAGTTCAGGTTCCACATTTTTGAAGCTTAAGATATTATGTTTTTCTGTATATATTTAAATCAGCAGTTTGTAAGGGTTTATTCCTGCACTACTTTGAACAGTCTTAGACAGGTTTTGTTTAGAACTCAAGAAGGGTTTTGTTTAGAGCTCATAATGACTCAAGCTCCTGTTTCTCTGTCAAATTTTTGGACAAGGTTGTAATGAATGGCTGTGCACATCCTTTATATATACATATACTTCTCTGTTCCTGTTAAAAAAAAAAAAATAATTGAACACACAAATAATATAAATATAAATAAAATATATAAACATTATGAAATTTTGATTTCACTGACTTATTATCCTTATACTAAATGTTCATTTTCATATGGTCAATCACATCATATACTCTCTTACATGACACATTCTTTTATATTCCCTTGAATCTCTTACACTTTGAGACCTTATACTATTGGCTCAACAAATAATATAATATATAAATAAAGTATATAAACATCATGAAATTTTGAAATTTTACATGACACATTCTTTTATATTCCCTTGCATTTCTTACACTTTGGCACTTTATATTATTGGCTCCACTATATATATGAAATATCAATAACATGGATTTAAAATTTTGGACACTAATGATAGTGGTTGAGGTTGATAGTGATATATATATATATACACACACACATGATATACTCTCACTTACATATTTTACATGACACATTCTTTTATATTCCCTTGCATTTTTTACACGTTAACACCTTATATTATTGGCTGCCCTGTATACATGAAATATCAATAACATGGATTTGCAATTTTGGACATTAATGATAGTGGTTGAGGTATATATATATATATATATATATATATTTTAAATGACACATTCTTTTATATTCTCTTGCATTTCTTACACTTTGACATCTTATATTATTGGCTCCACTATATATATGGAATATCAATAACATGGATTTGCAATTTTGGACACTAATGATAGTGGTTGAGGTTTATATATATGTGTGTGAAAATTATGCTATTTTTGTATGAAAGATGTAAAAAAGATGTTTATGTAATAAAAAAAGTAATTTTGTAATTTATAACTGTTAAACTCATGTTGTAAGTCTTTTTTAAACCATTCATATTCATTATTTTAAAATAAATGATATTTTCCATTTAAAAATAATAATGATGACAAGGTCGCTCCAAAATAATGAACCAACTCCCTTCTATTAGCTCTCTATAAATGAGCATGGAGCTTGCTCTTGAGTTTCTATTTGCAACCACATTTATGGCAATTATGCATAATCTAATCCTAAGCCTATATAATCTAGTCCTAAGCATATAAAATCTACTCTATGTTTTTTTTGTTGCATGCTTTTTTTTCTCTAGACCTATCTTTTCAAGTATTTAATATCAAGTGGGTATGGAATCTTTCCCAATTAAAAAAGTAACATATAAATAAGTGTGAAACATCTTCTTTAGTAAATGTAATTTGATTAAATAATAACATACATCAAAATCATTTTAATGTTCAAGAAACACATTACTTGTGACTTCACAAGAGGGACACCACTTGTGACTTCACAAGAGGGATAATGTTCATGCCCAGATGATATGTTTGTTATTTACTATTTTCTCTATTAATAGTAAGTTATATTTTCTGTGGAAAAAAAAAACCCAATAAAAGAATATAAACATTTAGAGAAACTAACCCAATGTTTAAAAAACACACTACTTGTGACTTCACAAGAGGAATAAATCCAAATCAAAAGATATGAACATTTAAGAAACCATAACTCAAATATTTTATTGAAAAATGGATTATATTTATTTAGTTGATCTTAATATTGATAATAATTTAATTTATCTTAATAAATTAATATAGAAAAATTTATGATAATATTGAAAATTTTATAATTTAATTTATCTTTATAAATCAATATAGAGAATCCAATTTCTACTAGCTCTTCTTATAACCAATGTTATCAAGTCAATCTGCATTTAGATGTGAAATGGGTAATATCATGAATACCTATCACTCTTTTTAGTGTTTTAGTCATTAAAAATTTACATTTATATTTAATTTGAAAATTTTAATATATATAGTAAAAATAAAATTTATTTATATTTTATTATTTATAGTTATATAAGTAATATCTATTTATATTAAAAAAATATTTTTATTTAATAATTCAAATATATATTTTATTTTCACTATATCTTTAAAACTAGTTTGATATTACCTATTTTTCCATAAACATAGTGGTGGTTACATTTTTTTCTATATTTTTAAAGTCATAAATAATAATTTTGAGTTGATTTTTTTATTAAACTAATTAAAATTTTAAAAAATTATTAGTGCTTTGTTAATTTAAATATTTTTAAATTAATTTTTATTATTTTAATTTTACTATAAATTTCTAAATATATAATTTCCATTTTGTCTATTTTAATGGATGAAAATTATATATTTATATTAGTTTTAGAAAAAGCAAATTATAAATAGATAATCACAATAAAACTATATATATATATCTATATAAAGTAGTTTCAATGAGGAATTGGAGGTGTCTACACCTATAGAAGTTAAGACTTCAACAAAAAATGCAGAACCAAAATTATTTAATCATGGGTACTAAAACGTCATTTACTTATTGTTCTTTTATGTTTTTCTACTAAGAAAATGTATTGTACATGTGTATGTAGTTGTAGATAGGATTATTCCATGAACCACTCTATTGACCCTAGTTTCTTAAATGTAGAAGCAAGATTATTTATTCACACCCTAGTTTCTTAAATGTAGGAGCAAGATTATTTATTCACAGGTAATAAAATGTCAATTACTTTTTGTTCACTTTCATGCTTTTCTACTAATACAATGTATTGCACATGTGTATGTAGTTGTAGATAGGATTATTACATGAACCACTCTAGCTGACCCTAGTTTCTTCAACCAATACACATTATACAATTTTGTTCCCTAGTTCCTTCTAGCATGTCGCATTTGAATAAAGTATAACAACTTTTCTTTTAATTTTTTTATATCCCATATTTTTCTTTGTGCTTCTCTAGTTTATTACTTTTAACCTTTCAATTTTGCACTACATCATGGTATCATTTGTGCATAAACCTTTTTCATTTACTTCTCCTACCATCATAACCCACAGTTAGGAAGTACATTCAAGTAGGTTTTGTTTAACTTGAGGAAAGTACTTTTATTGAATTGTAGCACTCTAACTAGGTCAAATCACATTGTTTGTAGTACATGACAAGTATTTTCATAGAAAACATGCACTATCAATTCGGATATTGGTTGTCCATCCAACATTTGGCATAACAATTTATACCTTCATGGCCCACACTCAAGTATTGGACAATGATTTTAATTGGTTTATTCAAAATATGATAAACAGATGATATGGTTAAAAATTTATTGTTGTTTTAAATTTTTCTAACTAATTTTACACTTTGTGTTTCCATTCTATAATTGAAATTTTGCTCACTCACATTGTGCACACATTCAAGTACCTTTTGGTCTTGTATCTTCTCCCACTACAATCATCAACATTGGAGTTTCGATCAACATGCCCTTCACATTGGTATTAAAAGAATTGAATTTGTCCATTGACATGTTTGTTTTTCTTACAATTGCGAGTATATGCCTCTAATTGATTCAAGACATGTTTCTTGAAGTTGTTGAAGTGATTTTATCATCTCTCACACCACCAAGGTTTTAGAGGCAATTGGTTGGCCCTTCTAGTGCCACTACACCTACATGTCATGTTTCCTTTTGTGTGGCTTCTATATGTGTTGCATCTATCACCGAATTGTTTCGACCAATGTAGCCTATACCATCAATGTGTCTATTATCATGGCTTCTATTGATGCTACATCTATCATTTTGGCCTTGGATTAGGAGGTTCAACTAATGGTCTCACATTCAAGCCAACAAGGCCAATCTCCAATTCTTTCTCATGAATTTGTTTTCATGCAAGTATGGATTTCATTGTAGCCATTATAAATTTTCATTAATTTAGTGTGTGTATCCTTTGAAAGAAATAATTAGAGAGAGGATTAGGACAAGGAGGAAGACACCACTTGCAAGACTTATTGCATCTATGGTGATTGTTTGTTATAATGAATTATAATTTTATTTTGGAATTTTGTTAATATTTAAAATTGTGGAAAGTAACTTATAAATTTTGTTTCATTTTCAATATCTAGAAATGCAAAGCAATATTGGATGTAGGAAACCTTCAGGTTACTCAATCATAAAGAATAAGAATGTCATTATTGGATATGCCTCTAGAAGTGGTGAGAGAGGTATGGATCGATGACTAGATTTGTTTTTCATTATACCATGTCAATATTGTACTTTGGGCATAAGTTTCCATTTTTTATTTGTGCATGAGTTTGTCATTTTTCATTTTGTGCATGAGTTTCCATTATATGCTTGGACATGATGTCACATTTTGTAATGAATATGTTTTTTAATATATTAACCATACTTTGAATATGTTTTGAAATGAAATATCGATGTTTCATTTTCATAGTTATGGATCATTTTCATGGTTTTGATGTTTTTGGAAACCTTCACATAGATTTGAAGTTTGAATATGAAATAGGTTTTCTTGATTGAGGTAAAAAACCTAATACTTAATGGCCATGTATATTAATTTTGAATTTAGCAAAACTCTTATAAATATGCATTAGAACAATGTTTGCATCATGCAATGGTGGTACAAGTGTACATCCATGATGACATTAAAGTCTTAAATACTGAGATCAATGATGTGGTGTACTCACAATGTGCATGTGTCTACTTTAGTTTTGTTTTCTAGGTTCTTACCTACAATATTAATAACTTGTTTTCTACGTGCTTATGTGATCCATAAATAGAAGGCTTACAACATATCCATTTCACCAACATAGTTCCCTAAAAGATTGAAAATTGATTGATTTCCTTGTTTAAATTTTTTATAATATTGTTATCATAATATTTATTGTTATTGGATACATTATGTCTAATATATGGGAAAAAATCCTTCAGGGAAACACAAGAACTATCCTAGATACATGTATGTATATCCAAATTTCCCAACCATAACACTTTCAAAGTCTTTATATTGCCAGTAAAGTTATTACATGGTATGCACAATTTGCTCAAGTGTAATGGATGATTGGTTACTTCTTACTATTGTTATTCACACAATATTAAGAGAAATATGTTAACAACAAAAATTTTCTCACCTACCATGTCATTAGTTTCATAATAATTATACATCATCATTGATAATATAAACACCATTTCCCCATCTCATTCCATCCATATGACTTAAGGAATTAATAAAATTCCCAAAAAATTGAAATTCAAACCCTGAAGTTGGCCATAAAGTTGAGGCCACTACTTTTCCTTTGATAAATTCTACCTTGGTCGCAACTGTTTCCCAAAAAGGCGCAACCTTGTCCCAAACAATGATTTTTAAGATAAAATCTGTCATTTAACACTTCCCTAATGAAGTAGGGGCCAAAAGTGGACACTACCCTTGACATGGTCAAAACTAATAACACATCTAGCTTCCAAAACCGTAATTTATCACTAACAAATCAAGGAGATGTAGAGCATATACATTGGATCTAGATATTTATTTTGACCACTCTTATGCCTATAAAAAATCCCTTGGTGTCACCATTCCATATAGAATTCCAATTTCAAAAACACGTCACTTTTCCTAATTTCCTCCATAAATATAAGGATACCATACTATAATTTATACTTTTTCCATAAAGGAGATCCATCTATGACATATGGATGGATATTGGAGGTCACAAAATGATATGCACAAACCTTCCTTTGGACAAGCTGCGAAGGCACCATATCCTCTACATTGTACTAAGGTGCGACTCTGTAACATTCCTTGTAATATCAATGAAAACACATTCTTTGATTTTATGCGTTCTATTTTGGTGTTATATGTTTTCATTGTGGTTTGTAGAGTGTGGATCGATTATTTAGTTTATTTTTTTATTGTTTTATTTCCTTTTCGAATATGCTACCAAGGATTGCACAACCCCTTGGCGGGTGCTCTTTTGCACATTTGTGTGAGAAATCACATACTACAAAATTGATTTCCAAGTAACAACTATAAAAAATACAAATTGAAATACGAAAATTTTTAAGGATCCATATTTTCTTAAAGTGTAGAAACCTTGGTGAATCTTACTAATTCTTAAATTTCAAACCATAAATGTTTGGTGAAATTTTTGTAAAAATATTCAAATCTCTAAGGATTATATATATATTTTTGGACAATTTTGGTGATATTTAGAGTAAAATATTTTTATACAATTCAATTTGGGTAAAATTATCCCATGGGATAAGTTTCACCCCTAAAATTTCCCTTGGTTTGAAATTTATCATTACAACTCATTAAACATAACTAAGAGAATCACTCATTTACATAACAATTACACCACATTCACATAACATATTCATAACACATTGAACAAAAAATTTACCCTGGAAACCAAAATGGGAAAACCAACATTCAATTGGCTTCACTCTCTAGTTTGTTTACAATACTCTCATGAGAATTTGGACAAAAATTCCTCTTAGTATCTTCCAAAGAACCCATGATACAAACTAGTTGTGCATGAATTTATTAAATAATGGATCTACCGAGGTGTAAACTAGAGGATAGCCATCCCCAAGTCTTTAGCTTACCCTAAATCAAATGTTTCCTTCTCATTTTGTCTTTTCTATAATCTTTTAATGTATGGCTCTCATGTTTTTAGTTATCCCCCCCCTTTTTTTTTTCTTCACTTAATTTTCTCCATGCTTACATTGGGAATACAACATTATGTGGAGGTACTGACACAGGTTTATTTGTCATGGGTCCCTTCACACCATCAACCCTATCTCCTACCTCATCAACATTATTGTTTACAAACTCTATTTGTGTCACTAGAGTAATTGATTTTAAAAGTGTTGTAGTAACCTGAGTCGATAGTGAATCGATTTATTTCTTACATCCAATTTGGATCACACATCCCCATTGGGAGGATTTTGGTCTCTAAAGCATTCCAAGGACATCTAATAGAACTTGGTTTCAACTTGCTTCCTATCATGCCATTTTCCTTTCCTTCGAGCTTGTACTTTGAGGCTAATTCACTAGATATCTTATTGTCCTCTATGAGTTACCTATTCCTTCCTCTACATAATTTTATCCTCCTCTAACTCTTCAAGGGAAAGTGGTGCACAATATTCTATAATGGGAATAACTTGATGATCTTCTTCTCTATCTATCATGGAAACCTCAAATAAATTTATATACCTGATATCCATGACCAAACCAAACTACATATAAGGAGGAAGTCTCATTTTGAAAGCAATGCCATTCCCATACTCATGATGTTCAAAGTTTCATATCGAAGGGATTGATTTTCTTCACAACTCTTTGCAAGAATTCCTTATAAAGGTAAATCCACACATGTTCTCCAATGCAAAATTTATGATTTTCCCTATGCTAGTCATTTGTGGCTTTATATTGCTACTAGATTCTCTCAATTTGCTCCTGCACTTTCAAATGTATTTATCAAATCCGTTTCATAAATATAAATAGTAAATGAAAGTCTTAAAGGGTAATTTTTTTGTGGAATAATTGAGTGATTGATTGTATGAGTGATGAATATACACTAGATACTCATCCCATGTTTTTGGATTCTTATTGTTGTAACCTATCAACAAATCTACCAATACCCGATTGCAAAATTCTCATTTTTCATCAGTATGGGGATGAATTGCAATGAAATACCTCATATTGTTATCCATCATGTTTTAAATTGATGTATATAATCTATTAAAAAACCTACTCTCATGATAAGATATGATGGAGCCGAACAATCCAAAATGTACCTAAACATGAGTGAAGAATAAATCAATTGTTTCTTGTTTGGTGATATTATTCTTGCATGGAGTGAGCCTACACATCTTTATGAATTGGTCCACGAGTGGTTGAAATTGATGTCTAGAATTTACCCAAAAACATAGTATTATGATAATATATGATGGATATCAACAATCCAAAATTTACCCAAACATGAGTGAAGAATAAAGCAATTGCTTCTTGTTTGGTGATAGTCTTATTAAATGGAATGAGCCCACATCTCTTCATGAAGTCGTCCATAATGAAAAACAAATAGTTATGTCTTCTTTAGGACATTGAAAAAATTACAACAAATAATTTCCATGGCGATACTATCCCAACATCTATTTGGTACTGTTAGCAACATGTATAACCTATGTTTCTTATTCCTTGGCTTATTGGTGCTACAAAGAATACATACCTAAACAAATATCACCACCTACTCCCACATATTTGTCCAATACACATATCTTTTCATATCTTCCACTATATTTATCATGATAAAATGCCCAATTATCTTGGTAGTGTAAGATTCTCTCATAACCTTAGTATATTTGTCCTGTGGTATGCATAACATGCCTAGCTTGTATAGTAGCCCATTCTAGTGATAGAATACATTTCCTTCTATGACAACAACTAGTCTCTCGCTTAGCTACTGGTATATTCCTTTGAAGTCTTAATCTCCTTAACAATATTCACTTAATCTATGAGAAGTGAATGGCTCAAGTTGCATTAGTATACCAACTATTGCAATAGTCTTCAATGGGGATCATGAAAACATGTCAATCAACTTATTTGCATATCCTTTCTTATAATTGATCAATAGGTGGAATTGTTGTCTGAATCTCGACCATTTGTAGTGCCTCACTACATTTGTTTGACTTTATAGGTATTTAAAGGGTTGAAAACCAATGTTTATGATGGTCTCTTTCCCTAGGATATAATGGTTCCACTTCACAACTTGCATAATGGAAAAGAGATCTTTATCATATGTGGGCTAATCCATCTCTGCTCCATGAAACAACTTTTACGTGTAACATATTAGCCTTCCTCCTTTCATAAGAATTGTCCCTAATTCATATCCATTTACATATGTTTATACCTCAAATTCCGGTTATAAATTAGGCATGGGTAATCCCAGATCATTGTTTGTATTCCACTTTAGGTCTTCAAGTGCTCATTGTTTTGGCTTGCTCCAATGAAAACTTTTTCTTTCTATGGTCATGGTGTGCATTTCTATTGCTAGTATTAAAAAAATGATACGAAATTCCTCAAGTATTGAGATACTCCAGTGAATCTCTTGAGCCCTGTTAAGATGGTAGGAATAGGCCATTGACTAATGGTTGAAACTTATCTAGATCTGCCATCATCTCTCCTCCACCAACCTTATGTTTGAGATAGATGAAGGTCTCTTTTCATAACCCACATTTATTCAAATTTTCAATTATTTGGTTCTTCCTTAGTGTCTCTAGTACATGTGTCATGTGTGAGAAGTTATCATGCCAACTATTGTTGAATATTAGTATGTAATCTAGATATACTATTACAAATGAATTAATAAATGGATGAAACACAACATTCATCAACCTCATGATGGTTGCAAGTGCATTACATAAAAAAGGCACTAGTAATCACTCATTCAAACCTTACCTATGTTGAACATCATCTTCCATGTTGATGTATATGTAACTTTGGAATGTATTTCATTTATATATTTATTGTACTCCTATAGAGATGTATTATTCCTCTATACTGAAGTGTCGTCATTTGTATTGACAAGTGTCACAAGTGTGTTAACTTGCCGATGGGTTATTAGACCACCTTGTAAGGGGTCGGCCCGATATAATGTAATATGAATTTATTGTACCTAGCTAGGCAAGTCGGCCCCATAAGGTTATTGGGCAAACAGGACAAGTATAAATAGAGATTGGGAGATCTCTATTTGGATCACTTCAGAATTCACACTTCCTTCACTCGGAAAGTGGTGCACATGTGAGGAGGAGGATCAGCTGCTAAGAGGAGTCTATCTCTTGTACTTTGGTTGTGCTATTGCTCTATCTATCTCTGAGGAAGTTGTGGGGTTTTTCACCTTAGGGTTTTCCCCACAGAAACTCTATGTGTCTATTGTCTCTCATGCTTTTGCTTCTTGTGATGATTGACATGCTTGTTATGATTGATATGCATTGATATACTATACATGTTATTTTGTCAGTAAAGATTCTAGAGTATTGTGAATTAATGCTCAAAATTAACATTCCACACTTCTTGTTCTTTGATCCTTACTTGATAGTAACTTGATTTTATTTCTAGCTTGATAAAAAAATAGGCTTGTTGGAGCCGATCCAACAGGCCATCGACACTTGGAAATGTATATCTATTCTTTATGGCGATTTTTTTCAATTCATGGTATTCAATAAACATTTACCAACTTCCATCCTTCTTTGGTACCATTATGATTGGTGAATTGAATGGTGCCATACTAGGACTAATGACTCCCTACTCCAACAAATTCTGTAACTACTTCTTCACTTCAGTTTATTCTATAATGGAATTCCTATATATCCCAATGTTTGGCAATGGAGACTTCAACAACAACTAAAACTTATGCTAGCTATTTGCTAGCACTATTTGTTAGTACTGTAGGATTCGATCAATTGTTCTAGTTTCTAGCACTATTTTTCACTTCATCCTTCTTGGGATTCCTTCATATCCACTACACTACCATATCCTTGTTTTTTTCCTTCTCTCGAATATAGAAATATAGTCTTCTTAGTATTTCCAATGATTCTCCTTGCTTGATTAGCATTAGCCAACTACAGTTTGGCCTTGTCCCTATGTGCATTTATGGTGAATGGATTCCCATACTTAACAAGATGATATCAATCTTATACCCTTATAAAGGTTGGATCTCTCACATTATTACACGTATGGGATTCCCAAGATGACTCCACACATGTCCAATATGACTACATCTAATACTAGTTCATCCATGAAGAACTTCTAGTTGATGGAAAACTTAAACTTTCATTATTTTTCCACTCTCAGTTCCATGTATTGTCTTACCCAACCCAAGGGTTTGGATACACATGATTATGATTCTCTAGGCAATATTCTCAATGAATTCAAATATCAAATTTAATTGTAAACTAGGGTCAAACAAGCAGTCTACCTTGGTTTGTTTCATGTGGATCTTGCTGCAAAACAATTATGTCATATCCTTCTCTTCCCTGTGATTGTATCCAACTATCACTACCTCCTTCTCAATGCTAGTGTAATTGATTTTTACTTCTAGGTTATAGGTACTATCCTCCCTCTCTTCTACATCTATAACTATCAAATATTTCTTTTACTTCTTCTTTTGGAAGTTCCAGAGGCACTTCTCAGGGTGTAATTTCCAACAAAATTCTTAAGGGTATCCCTTTTTCTCACCAAAATCATTTTCTTGGTGTATTGTTTCATATGTCACTTCTATAGTCTTATTTTCAACCCACGACTTCTTGTTCTTAGCTTTTCTTTCTTTATCTTGCCATTTTTTTTCTTAAGTATGATTGTCAAATTGTTGCTTCCACTTCTCTCCTCCAAGATACTGTGCTTGGAAATTTTCTTCATTAATAATATTGGTATTGAAAAGCATCAATTATAATTTAATATGAGGAAGTGATGATACCAAGTACTTAATCAACATATTTGGGATTTTAAGGGAGACACCTAGTTCAATAGATATTTTCCTAAACTCCGTGGTAAAATCCTGCACTAATTACCCTTTCCTTTGTGTAAAATAATGCCACTAAATCTATCAGTTATTCTCATAGCTAATTGGGTGGAATTGGAATTTGATAATTTCCTTGAACACTTTCCAATTAGCCGCACATGGCTCATTTTCAAGTTATTTTCTTGCATCATCTTCCTCTCACCATGCCAAATAATGGTCTTCAAGCTTCAATGAAACAAATACCTCATGTATGTTGAAGCACACCATATTTTATAACCATTGGTTCAACTTGGTGGAATAAACTTATCCTACCTACGGTTTGATGTCAACCTTTTCCTTATATACATAAGAAGGTCCTTGAGTTTTTCCATGGATGAATTCCCTTAGCTCTATCTCAATTTTGATCTCTGACTCTAGTTCATTTTTACTTTTATTGGAATCTACCTAGTTCTCTATGTATATATCAAATCCTTTATGTCAATGTTTCTCAGTTTCCTCCTCATGGATCCACTCAAGGAATAGGCTTGTCATCTCTACTACTTGTTTCTCCAAATGAAATGTCTATAACTCAACACTGCTATTCTTTGGAGACTCATCCATGGTATTGTTTCAATGCTTATTTCTCTTTCTTATTTTTCTAATATCTAGGTCAATTGATCCATATCTACACCCTCTAGAGTCTTGTTCAATCGTGTAAGAAGCCACTATTTGCTTCCCTTCAAGACATGACTCGATCTTCTCTAATACCAATATGATTTGTAAATAGTCTTCTTATAGTCTATATGTTTCATCAACATAGATCATTGAATGATTGAAATATGTCCTTAAAAATTTTTGTACAATGCCACGAGAAAATAATTTATTGTCATTAGGTACATTATCTTCAATGTATGGTCATAATTAGTTTGTTTTACTTTCCTTATTTGAATAATGAAACACATATATGTTTTGTTTTGGAATGGTGATGGGTATAGCTCCTCTAACTAAGATTTCTGGATACAAAGGTAATTTATGGCTATTTCACGTGAATTAATATTTGTAATACAAGATTTCATCCTGTTTTAGTTGGCTTTATATATGCTTCCATTTAATTTCCATGCTTTCTTGTCATTGCTTGATGAGTATGATCTTATAGATATAATTGTTGAAATCATCACTGTATATTGTGGGATTCCTTTTCCATGGTGTCTAGAATCTGTGTCTCTTCTATTCTCTATTTGGTTTTCATCGATCATTTTCATCACCAATACATAGGTAACATCATACGAAGATACATATGTTGAGAATATATATAAAATTTAAACCATGCTTTATAAATATGCATTCAACATGAATAAACTAAGTGCCAACTTTAAGAAGGTTTTCAATCTTTAATTCCATGAGTTGAAAGACCTTCCATAGGATATGATCTTGGTCACCTTGATCATGAATTCGTAGACATATTAGACAAAGTGTGATTCTTCCAAGTTCTTGGTCCATTGCACAACTCAAGCTGATCCTTTTTTCCAATGTAAATGTACCCATATTTTGTTGTGAAACTTTTGAAAGTTATGATAGGCTATCTGAGAAAATTAGAACATCAAATTTGTATATCTCATCGAAACGTTTCCAACATTATAAATAATTCCCAAAACGAAGGTTAGATTTAAAATTTTATGGTCAAAATACCGAGGTCATATTCCATATTTCACAGTGTTGCAGGTCAAAGTGGCTAGTTGCATCGCATCTCACCCTGAACCATAGAAGGCCTCCTGTAATGTCCCCACTTTGACCCTTGTAATATTATGGGCTATAATGTAAATATTGTATGCATATTATGTATGATTCCTAGCATGGAGCGCAAGGCCAAGGCCCCGCTAGTAAACATTCGACCTGGAAGAGGCAAGTATAGGATATTATGCTACCCATGTGCTAGTGAACCATGGGGATTGCAAATATGCATTTAATATAAATACCCACAACTAGCTATGCAATGCAACAAGAGATAGGGGCATGATGTTACAAGGAAATTGGGAGGGAAATGTTCAAACCTTTGAGCCAATCAAGTCAAGCCAAGTGTCAATGAGAGAACCCATGAACCCTCAACTACCCATGCTGACTTTTGTACCCAATCATTTACTCTCCCAAGAGTTGGTTGAGGTAGTTAATGCCTTGGGGAATGGAGAGGTATGGCCGTCCAAATTCGGGTATGGGCAAGCCACCCTTCATGGAAAATCATGTTTGGCTTCTTGGGAAAGAAAAGAGCCATGAATTGATCCCCAAGCCATGAATCATCCATTCGTTTTTCTCTCTCACAAGTGGGGAGATACCAGGGCATTTTCCTCCATGGATTTCCTCTGCTTTCCTTCATTTTCCTAGCTGGGAGGGACGTTTTTATGTTGTATAACAGTGGTGAAGAAGGGGAAACGATTTGGGGGTTTAATTGAGGCTGTTTTGGCCCATTGAATGCTCATACATCTGTGGGAGAAATCAGTTTTCTTCCTTGGGTTTGATTTCCTCTTCCCACAATCCGTCTTTGGGTGTGCAATAAATTAGGAAAACCCTTAGAACCTATTATGTAAATCCCATTGTTGAATTGTGTATCCATGCCCAGTTTTTGAGTTGCTGTGTGTAAATGAATGTTGGGATTGAGATGGGTATCCATTTCTTTGGGCTGTGCAGAGCTTGAGAGTCCCTTTTTCCTTGTAGATATCATGCCCAGCTCGGGGGTGGTATCTGAGTGCTGAAAGAATACAGGCTGGGAAGAGACCTATGGTTGGGTGGAACATTGCAGCGACATAGCTAGTTGTTTGGGACAACATTACATCAAGATGAGTATTTTGTTGTGTTTTACTTCTGCAATGTTTAAATTGATGGCTATTTTGATATGCTGGATGAGTATGAAATGTGTGTGGATGATGTTTTATTCCGCCGTGCATATTCAATTGAATTGCATCTACACACCTATGCATTTTTTTGAAATGTCATATCTTTTCTTCATGATGAATTTGGCTAGGTTGTTATAAAAGCCCAAATTTTAGTGCTATGTTCCCCTCCTTGCATTGTATAGATGGGTGGGTATGTTACAGATGGTATCATAGTGATGGTTGCAACATTGGGCCTAATGGGACAAATCAAGAAACTTGTAGGGGTAAGTATGCTTCTGCTCATCACAAACCGTTAAGAAAAATTTGAAACTTTCAAAGTTTTCAAAAAAATTCTCTAAGTGTATTTTGGTTAAATTTTGCCTAAGTGTTTCGGCATAGAATGGAGAAGGGCGCTAAAACTACTGGCAAAGTTTTGCGAAATCATGCAATGCGTTTTGGCGAGTTCTACGGAGTTTACGCTACGACGAAACTCGTTGAGTGGCGTCGAAACAGATCGGCGGAACTCGCTAAGTGGAACCAAACCAGAGAAACTCGGTAAGTTGCTCCGCAACGGATCACCCATAAATTTTAAGTTTGGTGAAAAAGATGGAAAAATTTCAGAAGAACTCGGCGAGTTGGTCCGAAATGGATCGGAAGGAAAAGCTAAGTTTCGACCGAAAGAACTCAGCGAGTTGGTACGAAACGGGTCGGAAGGAAAAGCTAAGTTTCGACCAGAAGAAATCGGTGAGTTGGTCCAAAACGATTGGAAGGAAAAGCTGAGTTTCGACTGGAAGAACTCGACGATTTGGTCCACAACAGGTTGGAAGAGACGGATGAGTTCACCAACCGGCAGAACTCAGCGAGTTGCTCCGCAACAGGTCGGAAGAACTCAGTGAGTTGGTTCGAAACTGGCCGGAGGAGAATTGCCAAGTCTGCCGAAACAGAGGATTTTTGCAGCTTTTTCAGTGAGATTTTCAAGTGCCAAAAATGGAAAAATCGCCATGAAGATTTTCAAGTGCCGAGATTTTCAATTTCCCACAAGGGGGCAAGTCCCCTTGACCCCCGTCATCCCTGGAGACAATCATTGAAAGTGTGAAATGCATTCTTGGGATGAGAAGCAGGAATTGCATGGAAGGTTTGTGGAAGCCCCATTAAAAGTAATTGGTTGTAATATGCCTTGTGGAAAAGTAATGGGAGCAGTAAGGCAACGCTGATAAGAGGGAAATTCCTCACCTTAAACTATTTTCTGTTTATAGCATAAGAATTGCATGTTTAGAAAATCGCAAGAATGAATGTTATACATGTATGTATACATTGAATTGCTAATTCGTGAGAAGATCATAGCTAATAATTGTTTGTGTGCATGGTAGAGAGCCAATTAAATTGGATCAACTATGATGTGGAAGAGGAAATTCTATGCTACACCGAGGAATGAAAAAGGGAGAGTTCCTTAACTCCTCTCTTGCTATTGTATTTATGTTTCCTGAGTTTTATATACTGAAAATTACGACATAGGGATGCTGGAAATGCAAGAGTAGTCGATTAAATGCATATGAATTAGTGGGAAAGATTAAAGATTCATTTCATAATGCATGTGGATTGCTTATGCATGAGCACGATGTTGCATATGGGTAAAAAAAAAAGTAGTGAAGCTACACATGCAATATCCCATTAATGGTATTGCCTATGGTTGATCACCAGTAATGTTGTTGATAATGGTTGTATGAATCAGACCATAGAAACATGATTGAAAATGCAAGAGATTAGATAGATGAAGGGAATATGCACTAGATGACATATTATTAAACATTGCACAATGCATGTAAAAAAAAAATACTTGTGTATATATATGATATTGCATATTGGTAAAATAGTGAGGTTTTGCATATGCAATGAGCCACTTAAGATGATTATGGTGGTTTCTAATAATTAGCCGTGTTCGCATTGGTTATAGGACCAAAGACAATCGAAGCCTGGCTAAAGATGTGGATGATGATTGTTGCATATGACCAACAACCTTATGAAGAAAGGATGGTGCAACAAATCTATGATATGAGGTTGGAAAAAGGACCATGTAGCCTTGGTGAGAGGCCAACTGATAAGGTAACATCAAACGATATTAATGACAACCATGAAGGTAATGGATATTTGTGCTTAAGTGCATGAATGTTGAAAGAG
Organism: Larix kaempferi; assembly: GCA_027924585.1. NCBI lineage: Eukaryota > Viridiplantae > Streptophyta > Pinopsida > Pinales > Pinaceae > Larix > Larix kaempferi. The sequence goes on from BSBM01001126.1 coordinate 4,239,262, forward strand.
GATTTGGTAATATCCCTTCAACTATGTTTAAACTACATTGATTTGGTTTGCATGCGGTATCAAATGCCCAAATGAGAATGATAATCTACCGAGTATGATGAGGTGTGGGAAAGTAAGGGAAAGGATCCTTACACCCTATAATTGCTTAGAAACCTCAATGCATTCATATGAAATTATAACATGCCATTTGTGTATGTTGGATTATAAGTTTAAATAACCGAGGAAAGTGAGGACTTATGGCCCTGTCATAGGAAGTGCATGCTATGTGTGGTAATCATGGTTAGGCCATAAACTGTCTGAATGCATAGTATTCATGAATTAATGCAAGGTTTCTTTGAGTAAATGCACATTAAAATATTATGAGAGTGATGTGAATGTGCATGCATAGTTATAGGCGCACATGTTGAGATGCATTGTGTGAATCCATGGTTGTGTTAATAGATGAAATGGTGAACTATTCTCAATCCTAAGAGAATTTCATAAGCTTCTGTGAATGCAAGAGAATAATTGCATGAAGAAGGTAGACATGTTGATAGGCTACCAAGAGTGCTTTGTTGAAAGGACAGAGTTGCATTAAATGATATGGTTGTGAAGTAATGATTGCAAAAAAAAATGATGTAGCTAAACCATGCAAATCTACTATAGTGATGATTCACATGAAGTAAATGATTTTTGGTGATATTAATATGTTAATAACTAGAAATGCTTGGATTATGTAGTGTTATAATTCTGAAAATGCTTCAGTAACTGTGGCAACAATGAAATATTATATGCATAGAGACTTACAAAGCATTTGGCGGATTGAAGTTTCAGATTTCAGGTAGATTGTTTTGGGCATGGAAAAGGTCAGTAATTCCATGATGAAGATTGGAATCTACCATGAGCAAGAGCCAAATGATATGAGAACATACTCATGGCTAAGCCAAACAAATTCTGTAGAGGACATAATTGCAAATTTATACTTGAATTTAATTATTAATGCCATTGACTGATTAGAGAAATCAGATTTGAATTTATTGTTAAATGCTGCTGACTGTTTGGCTATTTGATAAATGTTCCCGGGAAACACATTGCAGGAAGGCCATGTGTGATGACCTGCAGAAGCCGAAATTCATGGGAAGGACCCCATGCTTTGGAAATGGGTTTCAGGTGAAACACCATTGCATATTTTAAGGATGACATCTCAGTTGAGCTGTATGTTGGAAAACCATGAGAGTGAGATGGTAAAGCTATGCCAAGAAGGCATGTGTGGATTATGGAATGTGGAAAGATTAGGGTGGCAAACCGAAGATCTGGTAACTCAGAGAAGGGAGCCCCCACTCTCCGCAAATGAAGGAAAAGATACATTTGCAAAATGAATGAGTATTCTATGACCCTAGATAAGAAAAAGCATGTCTAAATTATTAGGGTTAATATGCAAGGCATGCTCTATTTTATTTATACCATTTCAGACTACTTGAGTATGATTAGGGCCTACATGGCTCACATCGGAAAGGGGGTGCACACCTTTCTGGTGCCGGGTCATGATAGGGTTGTCAATATTGACTACACCCTAAGGGAATGGATGCATTCCTAGTGTTTCAATACTTGATAGTGAATGTTATGGAATGTGGTTACAATTTTGAGCAGCAATACTGATAAGCCTGCTTATCCTTCTTGTGTTGTCAGCCTACACAGATGCAAATTGGTATTGCACATTATGAGGAAAAGTGAAGAAGGGTACGTAGAAGGATTGTATAGGAATTGGTAACCTTTCTATGCTCACACTAAATAATACTAGGAGGGATGGATAGGCCTAAGGAGATGTGTAGTGAAAAGGGGGATCATCCTTGTGTGAGTGGGGCCATGATAACCTACAGTTAAGAAAGTCACCTATAAAGTTCCTAAAAGTAACCACCAATTTGCACAAGAGAAGGAGTGGCGTCCTTGTATGAATGAAGAGTTGATGTGTGTGAAGGGTTGTGGTGTGAGAAGGTGTGGTGACATTGGTGAAGGCATAAAATATCTATTGGGTTAGCAGTAAGAGGGGGTGCTGAGACTGACTGAAAACCCTGAGATTCCTATGGCTCCATAGTAGAGCCTTGACCTATAATGGTTGGTGGCGCAATTTCCATTCATTGGCTGATGAACCAGACGAATGTGCTGGCTCGTCACTGGAGAGGGCCAACCAGGTATGGGACTGGTTAGGAACCACCAAATGCTTGGTAAATCCAGTCAACGTGAAGGTGTATTGGTTAAGCATTAACTACATCGAAGTCCATAGGAAATACCAAGGCTTGGAAAGTGAAGCAGGACCCTGTGGACTAGAGGGGAAACACACAATACAAATAAGTATTCGTTTTCATTTATGTCTTGTTTGGAATAATGAAGATTTCAGGTATAAGTCTTCTAACAACTAAGATGATACACTATTGTTTCTTTGTTGGAAACCTTGGTCATTACAGGAAAGAAAGACCCTGAAAGAACTATAAAATTACTGGTAAATCCAGAGAGTAAATGAGTGGGAGCTATAAATTATTGAGAAATCCAGAGAGTAACTGGTTGGGCATTAACTACTTAATATTGTGAAGCAGCGTGTACACTGGCCCAATATCCCTTAAACAATTGATAAAACCCAGTCGGCGTACTAACCTTGCATTGCCTATTCAAACGATTGCGGAATAACCTATGTGCCAACCCAACATTTGTTATTGTATCCATGGGCAATCCAAGTCTTGTAAAGCAAAGAAGGATCCCGTGGAATAAAGTGAAGACATCCAATACAGATAAGTATTTGATTACCTTGTAGCTTCTTGCTTATAAATATACTTGTGTATATTATTTGGTTATAATTTCCTAAACTCTTGCTTGGAGATAAACCCTAAGAAAATAAACTAAACATGTGAATTGATTCAATTTTTGAGTGTAGGTATTGTTGGAAGCAAGGATTATGAAGGCACCCTAGGGATGCCCATGGACATGTGACCGTCCTAAAGGGATCAGTATGAGTAGTAATGAAAGATGGTGCTATTAGACATGAGTGGGTCCTAGCAACCAAAGGTCTATAGGAAACAATGGAGAATGGTTCCTTAGGTGAAAATCCTTAGACAAACCTTAGACACTAAGTGTCATAGCCAAGAAAGGGCAAGTCAAGAATTCACATTAAAGTGAAAGAGACTAAGGGGCATGAAACCGCAGTGATGGTGTATCTCCATAATAGAACAAGACTAAGAGGGAGAAAATCCTACTCTTCTCTTTCCTTTTGATTGATGCATTTATAAAACAGAGAATTGTTGAATGCATGTCATGATTAGAAGAAGATTGCGTTTATTTGCTTGAATTAAATTGTGAATGCTAAAATAGTTATTTCACTGTGAAAGGATGAACATGAATGAGTTCATGTGTATGTTGGGAAAGCATGAAAAGTGTGGAAGTACCATGAATATAGTGTGGACATTCCATGTCAATTGGAAAATAATTGACTAATTTTAATGTTTATGTTATGCTTGTCTTAACAAAGAATTTCCATGATGAATTTCACAGGTGAAAAATTGAAACAATTGGTTGCAACTGACACAAGCGAGTGGTTCTAGTAAGAAAGTGTGGTCAGTTGTGCCCATTGACCATGGCAACAGACCAAGGGCTAATAGAGTTGGCTGAAATTCTTCTTCAAACAATTTCCAGGACCCGAGAAAATTATTGGGGATATGCTCAAGCTACAGAGGCAACAGAATGAGATGAACCACAAGGTTTTGCAGGACTCTATTTGTTTGTAAAAATAGGTAAAAAGTATTATGGGAGCAATCAGTAAGGTAAAGGAAGGTGGATCAATGAATAAGCATTCATCCAATCGGCCGATTAAGAAACGTTCTAGGTGGGAAGACTCAAAGGAATTTGAGCGGGAAAAGGTAAAGCAGCCAGTGAAATGTTGGGCACATGGAGGAAATCATTGCCGCTGCGATTTTCCAACAATGGAGCATCAAGAATGTAGCCGCCATAAAGTTTCCAGACTTGTAGATCAACTGGAAGGTAAAGAAAGGGAAGGGATTGTTTTGGAACAATGCCCTCATGTAGAGCTAGAAGGTCCCAACCTAGTAGGAGCAGTTTGTGAAGACCAAAGGACTTGGTCCCGAAAACCCAAGTAAAGGGTGAAATGCAGGACAGACCTGCTGCCATATTTTGTGAATTTTGGACATGTATATAGTGTGTATGTATTCCTAGGTTTTGGAACACCGAGGACGGTGTTACTCCAAGGAGAGGGGAATGTAACGTCCCCACTTTGACCCTTGTAATATTTTGGGCTATAATGTAAATATTGTATGCATATTATGTATGATTCCTAGCGTGGAGCGCAAGGCCAAGGCCCCGCTAGTGAATGTTCGACCTGGAAGAGGCAAGTATCGGATATTATGCTACCCATGTGCTAGTGAACCATGGGGATTGTAAATATGCATTTAATATAAATACCCACAACTAGCTATGCAATGCAACAAGAGATAGGGGCATGATGTTACAAGGAAATTGAGAGGGAAATGTTCAAACCTTTGAGCCAATCAAGTCAAGCCAACTGTCAATGAGAGAACCCATGAACCCTCAACTACCCATGTTGACTTTTGTACCCAATCATTTATTCTCCCAAGAGTTGGTTGAGGTAGTTAATTCCTTGGGGAATGGAGAGGTATGGCTATCCAAATTCGGGTATAAGCAAGCCAACCTTCATGGAAAATCGTGTTTGGCTTCTTGGGCAAGAAAAGAGCCATGAATTGCTCCCCAAGCCATGAATCATCCCTTCGTTTTTCTCTCTCACAAGTGGGGAGCTACCAGGGCATTTTCCTCCATGGATTTTCTGTGCTTTCCTTCATTTTTGTAGCTGGGAGGGGTGTTTTTATGTTGTATAACAGTGGGGAAGAAGGGGAAATGATTTGGGGGTTTAATTGAGGCTGTTTTGGCCCACTAAATGCTCATACATCTATGGGATAAATCGGTTTTCTTCCCTAGGGTTGATTTCCTCTTCCCACAATCCGTCTTTAGGTGTGCAATAATTTGGGAAAACCCTTAGACCCTATTCTGTAAATCCCATTGTTGAATTGTGTATCCATGCCCAATTTTTTGTGTTGCTGTGTGTAAATGAATGTTGGGGTTGAGATGGGTATCCATTTCTTTGGGCTGTGCAGAGCTTGAGAGTCCCTTTTTCCTTGTAGATATCATGCCCATCTCGGGGGTTGTCTCTGAGTGTTGAAAGAATATAGGCTGGGAAGAGACCTATGGTTGGGTGGAACGTTGTTTGGGACAACATTACGTCAAGATTAGTATTTTGTTGTGTTTTACTTCTGCAATGTTTAAATTGATGGTTATTTTGATATGCTGGATGAGTATGAAATGTGTGTGGATGATGTTTTATTCCGCCGTGCATATTCAATTGAATTGCATCTGCACACCTATGCATTTTTCTGAAATGTCATATCTTTTCTTCATGATGAATTTGGCTAAGTTGTTATAAAAGCCTAGATTTTAGTGCTATGTTCCCCTCCTTGCATTGTATAGATGGGTGGGCACATTACACCTCCGCACATGGACACAAAAAGAGGGCTCTGAGCATGCTCTTAGCCCGCTTTTGTGTAATGATGAGGGCATTTCATAGAAATGTAGTGTAGCTTATCTCTCCTAAGGACCTCTCACACAAAAATGAGAAAGTACGCTGCATAAAGGACAAAGTACATCGGTTAATGTTGAATTGATTGGAAAGTATAACAAATTACGGTTAAAATTTCAAATTCATGGACAAAAAAGTATAGATCTAGAAATCTTGTTCCATCTCTCATGTGCGTGAACCCATGGTTTATGCTACTTTGATGTCACACTAAAGCACACTCTGTATAGACTCCTTTTTATGCATGTGTGGAGGCTAAGAGACTTATCACATCATGTCATGGATCACAAGGAATTGTCACTTTGTTGCAAGTCATGAAGGCTTCCTTAGTGTGATACATCATGTCGTGGTTCAAATTTTCTTTGAACGCGCCACTATGTCACAACTTGCAAGGCCTTCTTTTGTGTGATGTGTCGCGACTTGTCAAAATTATCCTCATGTGGTGTGTCAAAACTATCCAAGGATTCATACGATGCAATTTATTGAAATTTTATGGTATGATGTGTATCGTACTCTTGAATCCATTTGGAGTGTGATGTCTTGCACCGTATTCAAAGTTTGAGGTATGGGATACATGTCACACCTCACACACTCTCGATTCATGCAATGTATCATAAAATATTTTGGATGTGATGTGTTGTAAAAACCTTTTTTTTTATCATGGTTTGATTTGATGTGGCCTTAAAACAATATGAACACCAACAAAAATTTTGGACTATGCACTCTAAAACTTTCGCCTTATGTATGTCTTAGAAAATCTACAAGTTGTCACTATGATATCCAATTGAGGTGTCATATTTGGAAATGCTTAGAGGATGAACAATTATTTTCATGAGTATTCATGCAAACTCACTTGATATCATTTTAGTATCTTTCATAAGTGGCAAGGCTCAATGACCTTGTTGGGCCAAGAGGCCCTTTCTATAGTCCAATGTGGATGAGATGTGTCACGTCTGTCACATGTCAACTCCAAATTTAAATTGGCTATATTGTGAAATACATTTATATAAATATACATTGAGTTTCAATTTCGATTTCCATTCATGAATCCTCCCATTTTAAATTATTTTTTTCATAAATAGTTACAAGAATAACTATTTTACTTCATAGTCTGGATTGTAGAATATTTCTTAAAGTAGTGTCGGCTTGAAAGTGACCACTAGTGGATCCAGAATGTGTTTCTTCCATGATAGCTTCTTGTTAATGGTCAAGCGTACATCGTCGTAGCATTCCATCATGTCCAAGTATATAGAGGTAACTGTTCATTAGCGTGTATGGTGTTGATTTCATTGTTAATATTTCCTTTTTCTTTTCTGAAGTTCCTACTAGTGCTTGTCTTTCTTGTAAAAACTGTGCAATATCTCCTAACTTGGTTAGCGCAGCTTCAAATTGAAAAAAGGTGAGTTTCTGGAAGCTCGTAATTTATCCCAATTGATTCTTAACCATTTTCTATATGGGATAGGTGGTCAGGTATGATATTTTGCTTTCCTGGTCGAACTAATATTTCAAATTCAAATTCTTGAAATAATAGGAGACAATGACATGCAACCATGATGTAGAGGTTTTTTCACCAAATATTTGAGTGTAGAATATGAATGGGTTAGCCAATAGATAATGTCATACCCAATCCTATTCCTTCATGTTCAATCGTTAAATAGTTTCTTTATGCTATTTTTAACTTTTTGATAGCGTATACGTTTGGGTAGTTGAGTCCATCGTCTCCTGCTTGTGTTAGTATTGCGCCAACTGCAATGCCATATGCATCGATATCAATGTGGAAAATTTTCGACCAGTCTAGAAATTTGAGTATTGGAGCTTTGAATAAGTTCATTTTAAGTAGTTCGGAAGACTCTTCATATTCTAGGGTCCATAAAAATTCAACATGTAATCTGAGTAATTCTTCTAGAGGGAATGTGATGTCAGAATAATGTTGGATAAACTTCCTGTAATATCCAGTATGCCCAAGCAAAATTTTGACTTGCTTGGGATTTACTAGAGGTTTTAGGTCAAGAATGACTTTAATTTTAGCTAGATCCACTTTTGATGCCTTCTTTGCATATGACATGACCCAATAGTAGTCCTATTGGTGGGGAAAATATGCATTTATTTATATTTAAACATTACTGGATTTGTCTGCACCTTTCTAACATTAGCTGGAGCCATTGTATGTAGTATTTGAGCATTGTATAAATATTTGTTGACACAGATCTGTCGACAGGGGTTTGCTTCAGATTGTCGTCAACAAACAACAATCCAACACCCTTAAGCACCGTCCTAGAAAGGTTTTACCCTTTCCGGCAACACCTGCGAAGCGAGTGAAGTCTCACCCAAGATGATTAAGGGGGCTATAGGAACCAAGTTTCCGTAGTGGAGAAAGGACATGCATATATTCCGAGTCTATCGCAACAGAAACTAGATATTCACATTCACATACATTCATCATTCGCACATTAACCATGTAATCACCATTCGTATATTCAATACATAATTGACATTCACATCAACAGGGTAATACTAGAGATCACATCAATGAAACCTTATAGAAAAGACAACATAAACCATAATGCAACATTCACTATTTGACATAAACAGAGACAAAAGAACATATCTAAACATTTTCATGCATTAACTCATCAAAACCTGTGGTATACCCTTCGCAGAAATAGTTTAGAACACCCTATCATGGATCCATACAAAACTGTCGAAAACAAAGCAAAACATTACAGAGTTCAATGATCTCTTTCTCCGATCGGATGCCCTTAGGCTTACATTCATATTCTTATTTATACCCAATTATGGTGGTTACAAAATGGTCCAAATGACCCTTTCTAACAAACTAAACTAATCTTGCACTTGTTCTCCGCAAATGGTCCTTCTTCGCTGTTGTTGGCTTCCGCACTTCATGCGGACTAATCTCGTGCCAACAGGCCCCCAATACAAACTTGTGGCTCGCCCTCAAGCCACCTCGGCTGGCTCTGTTGAAATTGTTCTCGTCCTTTGCTGTGCTAAACTTCTAAGGTTGTTCTTTCTGTCTGGAGCTCAATGTCATCTACTTCTCGAACTCATCCTCCAGTATCTTGGTTGCTGTCATGTACTTCTCGAACTCATCCTCCAGTATCTTGGAACCTTCATCATCTATTCCTTCGTGACCGTCTATTACCTTTGACCCTGGCTTGCGACTGGGTGGAAATTTATCGACAACACCAACTTGTGGAGTGTGCGTGGCGGTCCGGCACATCTGTTTCACAAATTTGATCATCCTTTGTTGGTGTCGGTGTGCCTTTGATCTTGGTACTTCTGCTGTTAGAGGTACCACTGCTCTTGTAACTCTCGAAACTTGCTTAACCATCTTGGGTAAGACCTCATCATTTTTTTTCTTTTGAATACCAGGTGCCTCTGCATATGCTGATTTCTCATGAACCCTTGTCATTCCTGCCCTTAGTGCACCTTGGGTGCTTCCGATGGAAATGAAATGCACCATTGGAACTATCTCACTTCCTTTTTCCATAGCTTCCTTGAACTTGCTCATTCGACTTACTAACTCTTTGCATCTGACTTACTGACTCTCTTCTTTCGACTTACATCCTTCAATCTCTGCGCATGTATTTATGCTTTCTCCTCATGTCCTTGATTCCTGATTATCGAATTATTCACAAAATATTTCCCATATCTGTAGCTAGGGTTTTCACCCTAGCTTGTGCAAATGAGCACCTACTAAGGAGAATGGACTCCTTAGTAGCAGTTCAATAAACAGTAAATTAAAGTACTAAAGCAATATAGATTTTAAACTAGCATGAGCATTGATAAACATAACAAAGACATGAAATAGAAATGGTGAAAATCTTTCTTTTTTGTACTAAAATTTTACCTCAAGTGTAGAGGTTGGTGAAGTTCTTGCAATGATCCAAGAGGGTTGCTCCAAACTCCAACTTTGCTCCTTCTCTTTCTCCAAATGGTGGGAATGGGCCAAAAGGGGAACTCAATGGTGAAAGTAGCTCAAGGGTGAGCTAGGGTTTCAAGAGTGATTTTGGCAGAGTAAGGGTGTATTTGACTGTGGATATGAAATGAGGGGTCTCCATCACCTATTTATAGGTTTTTAGTGGTGGAGTGTTGGCCCATGGTTTTGGGAATCATATGGTTTAGGTCAGCTGTATAGGGTTTTTTCCTCTATTTTTTATTCCCTTTTTAGAGGGTTTTTTCTATTTTGGAGGAATTTTGGATTATTTTGGGGGAAAAAGGGGTTTTTTAGCCTTTTGGAGGCTTTTTAATGGGATTTTAGAGTTCTTGAAGGTAAATATGGTAGGAAATATGGACAAATGAGTCATGTAATGGGGTAGATGAGGTAGTGAGCACTTTTTGGGTGTTAACAGATTGCCCCCTAATGTGTGAGGGCAGGAGCTCATCGTATGGCCGATAGACATCATAAGTCTTGTATGGTTTTCCTGGGGTGTGGAGAAGAGAAGAAAAAAACTGGAGCCCATAACAACGGTCCCGAACAAACTGCAAAAACTAAAAGTACATAACCTCAATAATGGATGAGGAATAATCTGATCATATGGACGAGGCAGGCATTCCCATGCTCGTATCAAGATATAGAACAATAATAATAATGGGGTCCAAAATATGGGGACCTGATATATACATGGCCTCAAATAATGAATGAGGAAGAATCTCAATATATGGACGAGGCGGGCATACCCATGCTCGTATCAAGATACATAAAAAATGACTGTGAGGCCCGAAAAGGGGGACCTATATGATACATAGAGAACCACTGTGTACATCATAAGGGTCCAGAGGGGACACAAATCTGGGACATACTGCTGGGATGACCATGTCTGAGTTGAAGAACTGATACACTGGAAGGACAACAGTGCACATGAGTGGGGTACCAGAGGAACTAATGAGCTGCTGGATCATAGTGATGGGGAGTCATACTCTTAATGGTACACTGAACTGGAACTAAAACTGGGCACTCAAGGAAGCATATAACTGGATGGCTTCCGAATACAATCGCCAATGCAACCCGGACATCCGTGGGAACATATAACTGGGTGTTCTGAAGTGACTCACCGATGTGCTAGAGTTGGGGGAAATCCGGGGTCTTCGACCAATAACTGAAGGGATATAGACCCTGCGCGATTCTCAACGATGCGATCAAGGTGTTGAAGCCGAGCATGTGAGAAACAACCACTCGGAGAGGCAATGATGACTCCTCTCAAAATGGTCCGTAGGCACTCACCACAGATGGTGATGGGTCCAAGGCACAGGGACCTCTGGGTCTATCCTCTGGAATAGAGGGGCTGTCGTCGACAGAGGGAGACCTGCAACTATCAAGGCAATGATGTTTCCTTAATAGGAGTGCGAGGTGGAGAACCGAAGTGTGAGAGTACTGATGGTAGGATTGACATACTGTGGGGGATAACTGGGCAAGTAGAGTGGGTGGACTCAAACTTCCTTTGTTCAGAGTATAATGGTGGGGATGATCGGGCAGCATATGAAACTGACTGAGGGGAAAGGGATCATAGCTGTAATGGATCAAGGAGAGTGACTGGGATGAGGAATACTCAAGCTGGTGTAAAATGGCAGGAGACTGCAGACTACTCTGAACAAAGGTGACCTGATTGGGGGTGCTGCCGAGGTGATCGATCATAGTGCCAAGAGGCACGGGGGGACTTCTTCATGGGTTAAGGAACTAGAAGAAGTGGGTGAAAAATGGTACTGTCGTGTGGATTTATATGAGCCCAGGACAGTTCATGCTCATGATTGCTTTCAATTTTAAGGAGTCTGAAAGCGATAAGAAGATTTTGAAATAATGGAATGGTACTGTCGTGTGGATTTGTACGAGCCCAAGACAGTTCATGCTCGTGGTTGCTTTCAATTTTAGAGAGTCTGAAAGCGATAAGAAGTCTCTAGGGGGTTTCTTTTTCGTGTGTTAGTCTCCAAGGCCCAAAGAAGCATAAAAGGATGCAATGAAGAACTCTTCTAGCCGGTGTGACTAGAGTATTCCTTTTTCGTAATTAGTCTACCAGGTCCGGAAAATGGTTAAACTTATACCAGATAGACGTCCTTTCAGGTACTTTAACGAGCATGAAAGGAAGCAAGATTTCTCGGTGATCTTTTCATTATTTTAGGAGTCAGAAAAGAGCTTAACAGAAACTCCCTAAGTGCCTTTTTCGTAAAGGACTTGTCCGGCTCGAAAAAGGGATAAAATTATACCGAACAAAAGGAATCGTCAGGCAAGGAGGAAGTGCTCAATCAAGGAACATTGATGATGACCAAGAATGAGGGTAGGGGGGAACACTAGTGGGCCTCCTTGCGGGATAATGAATGGTGGAAAAATAACGAAATAATTGCAGTATGATAGGAGTGAATGGATCATGTAAAAATGTGGAAGAATCCGATGGCGGCCGATGTGGTGCGCAAACCGAGGCAGCAAGGTGTCGGGACACAATGTTGAAACTGTACCAAGTGAGAGAGAGAAATGATCTCAAGCATCATCACGAGCTCGAAAAAATGAATCCGACAATATAAAAAGTGGCAAAAACGGATAACGGCTGATGTGGCACGCAAACCGAGGTGACGGGGGGCGTTTTGGAAAAATACCCAAAAAATATGGGGATGAGAGCGAGAAATGATCTAAAGCATCATCATGGGCTCGGAAAAATGAATCCGATGATATCAAAAGTGTCAAAAATGGATAACGGTCGATGTGGCATGCAAACCGAGGTGACGGGGGGCATTTTGGAAAAATACCCAAAAAATATGGGGGTGAGAGCAAGAAATGATCTCAAGCATCATCACGGGCTCAGAAAAATGAATCCAATGACATAAAATATACCAAAAATGGAGAGCAGCTGAAGTGGCACGCAAATCGAGGTGACTAGTGGTGTCTAAAAAATGCTCAAAAAATGATGTGGAAAAAATAAGAAAACAAGTGGACCATCATGACGGTCTCGTTGTGCTGAGTCCAGTGGTGGAAACGGTTCGAAAAATGGACTCCGTATGAGTTCAGAATGGCCAAAACAAGAAAAAGTCAACGAACTATAAATAGTGAGTGGGTCCAACATGACAAGTGTCATTTGGACTTGTTGACTTTGACTAGTGATCAGAGTGGACCAGAGCTGAGTTGACATTTCTAGATGATCTGACCAGTCATTTTCAGATCCGGGAGTTACAGGTATTCCGTCAAACTCATACCTGCATTTTCATTGGGTTAGGGGATGGGTGGTGGGTCCCAGGGGCTTGATTGTATGGTCCACGTGCGGTGGACCGCGGGTTTATGGGATGGAACTGCGGTCGGAGACCGCGGGTTCTGGGGTAGATCACACGGCTGGGGACCGCGAGGTTCGGGTCGGAAAGCGCGGTCTGGTACTGTGCGTTCCGAGGTTGAACACGCGGTTCAAAACCGCGAGTTCGGCTCCTACAGGCGCAGTTCAGGACTGCGACTGTAGCCCTTACAGCCGCGGTCGGAAACCTGCGGCAAGGGGTCCTAAAGTCGCGATTGGGAGCGAGCTGTTAGGGCTTCCCCGGGGGGGGGGGTGGGTAGGTTTCTTTCTTTGACATGAGTCTGATGAGTTTGCCTTGTGTGACTGACAGGATGCCGCTGGTGCTTTGGCGAGAGCGGGAGGTCCCGGATGAGATAGTGACTGTCATCCGAGAGGATCGCCATGTGCGGTTGGTGTTAGCATTGTGCGGACTGCTAAAGTTCACATAGGTACCTATGATGCGGTCAGCAGCGTTGCTGCTGAACCGGCTAATGAGTTTCTGGGAGCTGAATATTCAGGCGTTCAGGGTGCAGGGTGAGAGGTTGGACCTTACCCTGGCAGATGTATACTTCCTGACGGGATTGCCATGTCTGGGTAGAGTGGCGGATACGAAGCCGCGAGTATCTGTGGATGTAGATATGGAGGATATGCTAGAGCGGTACTGTGTTCCAGAGGCGAGGGTGCAGAGGAATACACTCCGGGTGGTGGACCTACAGGATTCATCAGTACAGGCTATTGCGGCATGCGTGGTTCATGTGTTGGGGTCCCAGTCACCTAAGAAGGTGTCCGGGGGCCAGATGCAGCTAGTAGAGCACGTACTGGATGGTGTCTACTATGCGTGGGGCCAGCTATTCCTCACCTATGTGCAACGACAGCTAACATCGGTGAAGGAATCTGGAAAGGGATTCTATTACGGATCCTTTCTATGTGCATTCTTCATGGAGCGGGTACCGACACTGCAGCCGCGGGTGCCGGTTAGGGAAGGAGGACTGAGGGAGCCGCGCATGGTGCGGTGGGGGGAGATGATGCGTCGCCGGGGTGGCGGTGAGGTTGGTAGATAATTCACTCAGAAGCTTTACCTGCAGTGGCTACAGATACCATTGACACTGGATGACTATCCATACAGAGATATGGACTACATCAGGGATCCGGAAGCACCACGACCACCAGGACAAGCGTGGGGACCAGATGGTACGTATGGTTTGGCTTGCATATTATGGAAGTCGAGTTTTATGTATGATAGTTTTTGATATACTGTTACTGACTGATGGGTGATCTACAGATGTTGGCCCGAGACCACCGTTAGGGCATGTAGCGCGCAGGGGGCATGTGGCGGTACCAGACTTACCAGGCCGAAGGGAGGTGTGTCAGCGGGACGCAGAGGGGACTCTGGAGTCCGTATGGTTGCTGCTGGTGTTGGTTGTGGAGCCAGATCTTCTAGTCTCAGAGATGATATTGTATCAGCTGTGTTTGTACCCCAGTTTTATATGATATATAGGTGGACTATACAGTCACCCCAGCGGGGGGGCATTGCCCCCCCATGGGGTTCCAGGGGGGACCATCCCCCCTGGCTGGGGGGTCCGGGGGCCAGCGGTCCCTTGGTGGGGGTTCGGGGGCAGTTCCCCCGAAGAAAATTTTTGGGGCTATTTTCGCCAGCTATTTTGCGGGCCCATGGTTTTGGGTATCCCGTGGTATTTTCCCATTGTATTTCCCTTATAAAATAAAGACACTGTAATATGGCTAGGGATGAGGATGTATTAGATTTTATGCATTGTAAAGATCTCTGAGATTAGGAGAGAGATTGTGAAACAAAGAAGAGGAAGTGCAACGGTTGTGCTGCAGGTTGTATCCCTTCACCTTGCTGGATGGTAATAATAATAAGGACTGGCAAATTTAGTGTGGACGTAGCCCAAGTTGGGTGAACCACAATATATCTGTGTCTCTCTTGTAATGTGTATGTGTGATTATATTTGCATTTCTGTTTATTGTTATTGTTCTGTGATCCTGTTTTTCTAACAATTGGTATCAGAGCCAAAGGTCTATTTGGCAGTTAAACCCGCAGGAAACTAGGGTTTTTGGTTCGAGTGGGAGCAATGGCAGAAGAAGAAAAGTTTAAGGTCGAGAAGTTTAACGGCCAAAACTTCGGGTTATGGAAGATGCAAATGGAGGACTATCTGTACCAGAAGGATCTATTCCTACCGTTGGGAGGAAAAGCAAAGTAGCCAACGGCTATGAAGGACGAAGAATGGGAGGTTCTTGACAGAAAGGCTCTAGGAACAATACAGTTGGGCCTGGTTTTGTCGGTGGCTTTCAATATCTCAAAAGAAACAACAACAGAGGGTTTGATGAGCGCATTGGGTAAGCTGTATGAAAAACCCTCGGCCTCCAACAAGGTATTTCTAATGAAGCGTTTATTTAATATGAAGATGTCTGAAGGTGGATCTGTTACTGATCATTTAAATGAGTTTAATACGGTTACAAATAAGCTAAGTTCTGTAAGTGTGAACTTTGATGATGAGGTTAGGGCTCTTCTAATCTTGTGTTCATTGCCAAAAAGCTGGAATAGCTTGGTCATGGCTGTAAGTAACTCTGTCTCTGGTTCAAACACCTTGAAATTTGATGATGTTATTGGTGTTATTCTTAGCGAGGAAATGCGAAGAAAAAGCACAGGTGAGACATCAGGTAATGCGTTGACCATGGAGAGCAGGGGAAGACAAAAGGAGAGAGGAAAGAGCCAAGGTAATCGTGGAAATTCTAAAACGGGCAGATCCAAGTCTAGACTGGGAAAGATAGAGTGCTGGAACTGTGGAAAGAAAGGACATCTAAAGAAAGACTGCAAATCTCTAAAGAAGAAAGGAGATGCACATAAGGAAACTACCCAGGAAGCAAATGTAGCAGGTGATGTGTTACAAGATGCTTTGATTCTTGCATTAGATAATACTAGTGATTATTGGGTAGTAGATTCAGGAGCTTTATGTCATGCTACACCCCATAGGAAATACTTTCATGAGTATGTTCCTGGTGACTTTGGATATGTTTTATTGGGTGATGATGAGCCATGTAAAATTGTTGGAATGGGTAAGGTATGGATAAAACTTAAGAATGGAATTGATTGGTGGTTGAAAGAAGTTAGGCATATTCCTGCTATGAAAAGAAATCTGATCTCAACAGGGCAGTTGGGAGATGGTGGCTGTCTATCTACGTTTGGAGAAAAGTGGTGGAAGATCACTAAAGGATCAATGGTGATAGAAAAAGGAGACAGAGTAGGTACATTGTATTTATGTCCTCATAATACTGACCATTCTATCTCTTTAGCTTCCACAGGAACAGATACAGCATTGTGGCATCATAGGCTTGGCCACATGAGTGAGAAGGGGATGCAGATTCTCCACTCAAGGAAGTTGCTGCCGGATTTGAAGCAGGTAAGTTTAAAATTATGTGAAAACTGTGTTTATGGAAAACAGAAGAGAGTCATATTTCTTAGGGTTGGGAAACAGAAGAAGAATGAAAAATTAGAGCTTGTGCATACAGATGTATGGGGACCGGCTCAGGTACAATCTCTTGGTGGCTCTCATTATTATGTTACATTTATTGACGATGCAACTAGAAAAACTTGGGTTTATTGCATTAGATAGAAATCTGATGTGTTTGCTACTTTTAAGAAGTGGAAAGCTTTGGTTGAGAATGAGACAGGAAAAAGATTGAAGTGTCTCAGATCTGATAATGGAGGTGAGTACTGCGGCAAGGAGTTTGATAGTTACTGTTCATACCATGGGATTCGTAGAGAGAAGACAGTCCCAGGAACACCACAGGAAAAGGGTGTGTCAGAAAGGATGAACAGAACAATCATGGAGTGTGCAAGGTGTATGAGACTGCATGCAGGGTTGCCCTTATAGTTTTGGGCGGATGCTGTAAATACTGTTGTTTATTTAATAAACAGAGGAACTTCAAGTGCTTTGGATGGTGGTATTCTAGAGGAATCATGGACAGATAAAAAGGTAAACTACTCATTTCTGAGAATGTTTGGTTGTGAAGCATTTGTCCATATTGATAAAGAAAATAGAACAAAGCTTGAAGCTAAATCCAAGAAATGTACCTTTATTGGATATGGGGTTGATGAATTTGGTTATCGTTTATGGGATTATGAAAATAAAAAAATCATCATGAGTAGAGATGTGATATTTAATGAAAAGGTCATGTATAAAGATCAGTTGCAGGGAAAGAAACATGAAAATGAAAACACATAGTACATAGTGCTTGATGAAATTAAAGAAAATGAAGTTTCGAAGGTGCCAGAAAATCAAGAGCAGCAGCAAGTACCTGAAACTCCTGCAACTGTAAGAAGATCTACCAGGTTAAGTAGACTCCCTGAACGATACTCTCCTTCAATGTATTATTTATTGATGACTGATTCTGGTGAACCAGAATGTTATGAAGAAGCAATGCAGGTGGAAACTAGAAAGAAGTGGGAGCAAGGCATGAATGAGGAGATGGACTCATTGGTAGAAAACCAGACTTGGGATTTGGTTCAGTTGCCTGCTGGTAAAAGAGCATTGCAAACAAATGGATTACAGGTTGAAGGAAGAAGAAGGAGGTAAGAAGCGGTACAAGGCCGGACTTGTTGTAAAGGGGTTTTCACAGAAGAAAGGTATAGATTTTGATGAAATATTTTCTCCTGTTGTTAAGATGACTTCAATTAGGACTATCTTAAGTCTAGTGGCGGTAGAAGATTTGCATCTTGAACAGTTAGATGTAAAAGCAACCTTCCTCCATGGGGATTTGGAGGAAGAAATATATATGCAGCAGCCACAAGGGTATGAGGTCAAAGGTAAGGAGGATCTGGTATGTAGGTTGAAAAAGAGCTTGTATGGCTTGAAGCAAGCTCCAAGGCAGTGGTATCTAAAGTTTGACAGTTTTATGACAGAAAAAGGTTATAGTAGATGTCATTCTGACCACTGTGTTTATTTCAAGGAGCTAGACAATGGAATATATATTATCTTGTTATTGTATGTGGATGACATGCTTGTTGCAGGGTCTGACATGCGGGATATAAATGTACTCAAAAGGAAGCTAGCTAATTCATTTGCGATAAAGGATTTGGGTGCTGCAAAGCAAATCCTTGGTATGAGAATAACTAGAGACAGGAAAAATCGCAAATTGACATTGTCTCAAAGTGAGTACATACAAAAGGTGTTGGAGAGGTTCATAATGCAGAATGAAAAACTTGTAAGTACACCTTTGGCTATCCATTTCAGTCTAAGTAAGGAAATGTGTCCCAAGACACAAGAAGAGACAGATTACATGTCCAAGATTCCCTATCATTCAGCAGTTGGAAGCTTGATGTATGCCATGGTGTGCACAAGACCAGATATTGCACATGCAGTGGGAGTTGTGAGCAGATATATGAACAATCCAGGTAAAGAACATTGGAAGGAAGTACAGTGGATTCTCAGGTATTTGAGAGGTACTACCACTGAGGCATTATGTTTTGGAGGTTCAGACACTGTTCTACAGGGATATGTTGATGCAGATATGGCAAGTGACAAGGATAGCAGGAGGAGCACCACAGGGTATGTGTTTACTGTAGGTGGAATAACAATAAGCTAGATTTCGAAACTACAGAAGGTTGTTGCACTTTCAACAACAGAAACAGAGTATGTTGCCATTACAAAGGCTAGTAAAGAGATGATTTGGTTGCAGAGGTTTATGGAGGAAGTGGGTAAGAAGCAGAAGGATAGCAAATTGTATAGTGACAGCCAGAGTGCCATTCATCTTGCAAAGAACTCAACATTCCATTCCAGGACTAAACATATACAACTCAAGTACCATTTCATACGCTCTGTTATGGAAGATGAACTGTTGAAGATGGAAAAGATACATACTAGCCAGAATCCTGCATACATGTTCACAAAGGTAGTGACCAGAGAGAAACTGAGTTTGTGCTCGGTTTCAGTTGGCCTTCTAGCATGAAGGTGAAGAGGATAAATTTGCCAAGTCCAAGTCCAGCAAGTACAGCAGCGGTGGAGTTGCTGTGATCAGTCTCCAAGTGGGAGATTATTGGTTGTGGATCCAGATCTTCTAGTCTCATAGATGATATTGTATCAGCCGTGTTTGTACCCCAGTTTTATATGATATATAGGTGGATTGTACAGTCACCCCAGCGGGGGGGGTGTGGGGGGGCATTGCCCCCCCACGAGGTTCCAGGGGGGACCATCCCCCCTGGCTGGGGGGTTCGGGGGCAACGCCTTGGAAGAAAATTTTTGGGGCTGTTTTCGTCAGCTGTTTTGCGGGCCCATGGTTTTGGGTATCCCGTGGTATTTTCCCATTGTATTTCCCTTATAAAATAAAGACACTGTAATATGGATAGGGATGAGGATGTATTAGGTTTTATGCATTGTAAAGATCTCTTAGATTAGGAGAGAGACTATGGAACAGAGAAGAGGAAGTGCAGCGGTTGTGCTGCAGGTTGTATCCCTTCACCTTATTGGACGGTAATAATAATAAGTATTGGAAAATTCAGTGTGAAGTTGGGTGAACCACGATATATCTGTGTCTCTCTTGTAATATGTATGTGTGATTATATTTGCATTTCTGTTTATTGTTATTGCTCTGCGATCTTGTTTTTCTAACAGCTGGATCGGTTGCTGGTGGGAGTGATTGATGACAGGTGGCGGGACGTGGATCCGGAGGTGATCCAGGACTGTCTGAGGGTGCCACGGGAGTTCCAGTCGATCGCAATCCATGTGACGATCTTGGTGGATAGAGGTCGTGCACAAGGGCCCGCAGGGGATGAGGAGCTGCCGGAGGAGGAGCGAGGGGAGGACTCAGAGGTAGCTGATGCAGGAAGTGATGCAGGGTATGACTCTCATTAGGGAGTACAGGGGACTCCCCGTCGATTTTGTAGCTACGGCATGTATTCTATGAGGCATAGGGATGTATAGATATTTGTTGTATAGCTGAGTACGGGGGTACTCAGGACATGTGTATCATATTGACATTCATTTTTTGATATATATATATATATATATATGCACATGGATGCACCTTTTTTGCGATGATGATTTAGTGTACGCACGTGGATGCGCTTATGGTTTGTTATATGTTTGTACTGCACGTGGATGCAAGTAGTATAGGATGTTGGGCACATGGATGCCCCTGGTGTATTTTATGTGATGTATGGCACATGGATGCAACATTATGTATGTAGGATTAGGAACGTGGATGCCCCTGTATATGAATGTGTTTTTTATTTTTTTTATTGCACATGGATGCAAATGTTTATGTGATGATAGGCACGTGGATGCCCCTTGCAATCTTTTTGGGTTTTTATATATTTTTTATGGGATGTTATGCATGATGGAGGTTTTACATGCTGTGATTGATGTGCCAATATAGGATGTTGTTAGCCATTTGATCTGCGACACTATTTTGAGCTCTTGGGACATGGGTGAATGTTATGGATTCAAATTGTCGGCTGAGTTGTTTTGTGTGTAGGAATTTTCTAAAGAGGCAGGGATCACACACCTGGTAGCCATTGTTGAGCTGGGAGACAAGTAGTTGGGAGTCAAGGAACACATGAAGGTGACATATACCCATCTGGAGGGCAGCAGTCAGGAGACCGGTCATAGCATCATACTCCGCCTGGTTATTGGTAGCAGCGCCTATACATATTCCGTCAAGGTGAATCAGTTCATGTGAAGGGGAATATAAGACCCTTGCTATAGAAGCCAGGTTAGGAGACCAGTGGCTTGCTCCATCGGCGAAGCCAATGTAAGGAGGTGGAATATGGTCCATCTGTGGTCATGAAAAAATGATGAATGAGAGATTGTGGTAAAAAAGGTAAAAAACAAAAAGAGAGCAAACTGTACAATGCGGACCAATGGGGTCGCGGGTTTATTTAGGGATAAAAGCGTTTAAGATACAACCCATTACGAGGGTTGCGCAAAGGGCGACCTTCTGAGTCAGTTAAAATGTATGCCCCATTGCCGAGGCAAGTCTGCACGATGTAAGGGCCTTGCCACATGGATTCAAACTTCCCTTTACTGGTTTTGTCATGGGCTTGGTCATAGGCGAGGACGAGGTCCCCTTCATGGAAAGTTTGAGGGTGTACATGTTTGTCGTAACTAGCTTTGGAGCGGTTCTTGGCGGCTTCAATGGTCTGGAGAGTGGCATGATGGTCTTCATCAGCTTGTTCTAGTGATAGAAGACGTTGCTTGAGTGGGGAGGTGTCTGGGAGAAGCTCGACAGCAATGTGTAAGGTAGGTATCTGACACTCGATGGGAAGGACAGACTCTACACCATGAACTAAATGAAACGGGGTAAAACCAGTGGCGGTCTTGGAGGATGTATGGTAAGCCCACAAGGCAGGGAATAACATGTGGTGCCAATTGGACTTATGCCAGTCAACAGTGCGTTGAAGGATGGTTTTGAGAATTTTGTTAATAGCCTCTACTTGGTCGTTCCCTTGGGGGTAGTAAGCAGAGGAATACTGATGTTCAAACTTGAGAAGGGTGGATAACTCGCGCCAAACAGAATCTTCGAAGTGTGAACCATGGTCTGAGACCAACTATTTGGGAACCCTGAATCGAGTGATAACGTGGTTAAAAAAGAAACGGGCAGTGGTGTCAGCGGTACAATTGAAAGTGGGCATGGCTTCGGCCCATTTGGTGAAGTAATCGATGACGACAATGATGTATTTATGGCCGTTGGCAGATGGGGGTTTATATTCCATGAAGTCAATGGCCCACTTACAAAAGGGACCAACGGTGACGATTGGGTGTAACGGAGCAGGTGGTGTCTGGGCCTTGGGGGCAAAAAGTTGGCAATTATGGCAATGTTTGATCGTCGTGATGTAGTCAGTAAAGAGTGTGGGCCAGAAGTATCCAGCGTGGATGACCTTTCGGGCGGTGGCCATCCCAGAGAAATGTCCACCGCAGGCACCGCTATGACAGTCATTGAGGACGTGTTCGGCTTCCTCGTGTGTAAGGCAACGACGGAGAATGGTGTCAACCCCATGCCAGTAAAGGACATCGCTTAAGAGGAGATATCGGGAGGCCTGGTGACGGATATGATGGCGTCCATCACGATTGATGTTGGGTCTGAACTTCTGCGTGCGCAGGTATAACAAAATATCACCGTACCATGGGTCATCAGACGAGATGATGAACAAGTGATTGTCGGGTAACTCATCGGAGATTTGTGGGGACGGTAGAAGGGAGGGGAGATCGGTGATGAGCTGGGCAAGCACGAGGGCTTTAGTGCTCTTAGGGGTTCGGAAAGTGAGGTCATATTCCTGGAGGATAATGACCCATTTAGTAACACGACCTTGCAGGAGCCACCGGTTTAGGAGATAGACCATGGGGTTGGAGTCGGCGACGACTGTGGTATGACTAAGTAAAATGTAGTGTCACAATTTTTGGATGGAAAAGACCACACCTAGGGCTAGTCTCTCCTCGTATGGGTAACATAGGGGTGGTCCAGACAAGGTCTAGCTGACGTAATAAATGACATGCTCTTGGTGTGAGGCGTCTTCTTGAACCAAGACTCCGGACACGGCATGTTCGGATGCCGAGACGTAAAGGATGAAGTCCTGAGAGAAATCCAGAGGGGAGATCAAAGGGGCTTGTGTGAGAGCTTTCTTGAGGGCTTCGCGCAACTTCTGCTTGCTCATCCCAAACAAAGGGTATGTGGGTACAAAGTAGGCGTAAGAAACCATGAACTTTAGTGGCATAATCAGGAATGAAGCGGTGAAGGAAATTAGATCACCCCTGTAGACTCTGGAGCTGCCAGAGCGAGCGAGGAGAGGGAAGGTCTAGGATGGCTTGGAATTTTAGGGGATCGACAACAATTCCTTTCTGAGAAACAATGAAACCCAAAAATCGGCCTGTAGGAACGCAAAAGAAACACTTGTGTGGGTTCAAGTGGATTTGATATTTGCGACAACACAGAAAAACTTGTTGGAGGTTGTTAAGGTGGTTTGATCGTTTCCGGGAACGAGCTGTAAGGTCATCAAGATAGACGAGCAGGATATGGACCAAGTCGTGAAAGCAATAGGTCATGGCTCGCTGGAAGGTGGCACCAGCATTTTTGAGGCCAAAAGGAATGACGCGATAGGCAAAGGTGCCCCATGGGGTGGTAAAGGCAGTCTTGTACTGATCCTCCTTACGGATCTGAATCTGGTTGTATCCAAAAAAATCGTCCATGAAAGAGAGGACTTCATGCCCTGCACACGCATCGATGATTTGGTAAATAAATGGCATGGGGAAGTTGTCCTTGGGACAAGCTCGGTTTAAATCATGGAAGTCAGTGCATACTCTAATGGTGCCTTGCTTTTTGTTAACGGGAACGGGGTTTGAAACCCAGGTGGTATAAGCAATAGGATAAATGGATCCTGCTTTGCAAAGTTTCTCAACCTAGGCTTTAACAGCGGGAAGCTTGGAAGGATGAATGGGGCGCTGTTTCTGACGAACGGGGGGTACATCAGGCCATGTGTCAATGTGGTGCTCTATAATGGTGGGGTCAAGACCAGGCATTTTGGTATAGGACCAGGCAAAGACATCACGGAATTCTTGGAAGAATTTTTTGTATTCTCCAATCTCATGCTCACTGCAGGAGGCTCCTAAGGTACTGATCTCAAGAGCACCAGGTGGGTCAGAGATATCGATGTGGATGACGGGTGAGATATTGGCCATGTTACCTTCCTCAAAGGCATCAGGAGCAGGAATAGGATCCTTAAACCAGTCGACTTTAGTGGGAAGGAAATCTTTGGACTCAACCGCGAGTTGGGTAGCTGTGGTAGAGGAGGATTCTCCTGGGAGGAAACATGAACGATGGTGCATTTCATCCCAGGGATAATCCGGGGCAGTGAGAGCCTCGAGAATCTCCTCATCATTGTGAAAAGTTTGAGTTGTCAAATCGGTTGATGAGAGAGTGGTAGTCGAAGAGATCATATAAATGGTGTTAATCTCTTCGGATGGGGATGCTACCGGGGGGTGGATCTCCTCAATTGTGGGGGGTGCCGTCTCAAGGTACAAATTATTCATCTCGTAGAGAGCTGCTCTGTAATCTGGGAGATCAGGACAGTGATGTGAGTAGTGGCCGTAAATACCGCATATGGCACAAGGGTGGTTGGTACGCAGTGATTTATCACGAGGCTTAGGGGTTGGGTCGAGTTCTACAACCGGGATGTTGGGGTCATTGTCAAGCATTTGCATGTGTTCCTGTAATGTAAGTAATTGTGGACATTGATGAGTCGGATGGTCTAACTCATCACAAAACAAGAATTTGGGGGGAGCACGAAACACGGGAGGGGGTTTAACTGTCTTGGGAGGGGGTACAACAGTGTATGGTTGTGGACCTCTGCCCCCAGTGGGATTGATAAGAGGAGGGGGATTCGTAGATGACGAAGGGGTAGCGACACTGGGAGGTGGTTGACTAGTAGTAACAATGGGTTGCACTGGTTGAAGGACAACATTTGGTGTCGACGGGGGAACGGGAGGTGAAAGATTCCAGATGGGTAATCCTAAGGTTAACCCAGGGAGGCTGAGGGTAGCCATAACCGGGGTGCTTACTACTCCCGAGGGAGGGACTAGGAAGGGGATTGTGTGGATGGGTGTAACACCAATGTGACTAGGTACCAATGGTGGTTTGGGTAACAAGGGCGGTTGATTGTTGGGTGTTTGTGTATTTTGGGAAAGGGTGCATAGGTCAGATACTTTAGTCGCGGGTGACGGGGGAGGAATGGATTGGAATGTGGAGGTCATCGGCGTATCTGAGTAAAATTCAGGTCCCACAGAGGAAACAAACGAGGTAGCGGCACCACTAACATGTTGTTCAACCATGGGGAGAACATTTTCGGGTGCAGCGGGGGCATTTGGATCGTAATAGGTGAGTTGGTCGACCTTGACCATGTGTCCGTCATGGGGGAACATCATGGTATGGAAAACAGATGAGGCAACCTCCCGCATGGCATACATGTAGCTGCGGCCAAGTAAGAGGTTATAATCAAGTTGGGCATTGATGACCTCTATGTCAATGAGAACGGTTTTACCATCCAGTTGGACGAGGACGTTAGATAATAGGCCTTGGGGTTGAGCCGAACGACCGTCCGAGGCTCGCAACGCAGTGGTGGACTGCTGGAGAGTAGGGGGTCCCAACTTCTGCCAAAAAAATGTGGACATAACGCATGTAGAGGCACTTTCATCGATAATGCACCGATGGATGACAAGATTCCGAATGGAAACAGAAACTTGGAATGCTAAAGTGGAAGGCAGGCGTGGTTCAGACTGGTCTAAATCGAATGCCATCAGTTGTGAATCATTTGGGTCAATAGAACCAATAGAGGAGAGCAAAGTCTTGCGCTGTGAAGGACAGTTTTTTAAGACTTCTAACGCGGACATGGCCGCGGGAGATTGGGCTAAGTCATCTACAATGTTGTAATTTGACGCAGCGCGAGCATTGGGATTATTGTTGATACAACGAAGTGGGAAATGAGGTGCTTTGGAGGCGCCATCGAGTGGAGACGGAGGTATACATAATGTCTGATTAGTGGGATGAGCGGTAGTGTTTTTGTCAGTGGGAGGGGCTTCAGGGGTGGAGCCATATTGGTTCCAACGGGTTTGGAGGTTGACATCAGCAAACGACATCATCAACAAGTGGTGAGTACCTAAGTCAAACATGGGTTGATCAGGAGCGGCATAAGTGACCTGTTGTTGTGGTGGCATGTTGCCTTGAGGGGGAGCCAATGACTGAGTGTTCACTACGACTTGGGTTGGTAAGGGGTTTTGCAGCACCAAAGGTTGCTGCTGAGGGGGTGGGGGGTTGGGTGGCGCCTAAGGAGCTGTGTGCCCTTGGCGATGGGCATCATCAACCCAGAGTTTCTTAGCTCGATCAAAATGTGGGAAAGCATGTGTGTAGTGGCCATAGACCTCGCAAATAGAACAAGGATGGTTTGTTCGCAAATTAGGATTTTTGGCCTGCTTGGGCGGTCGATCAGGGTTTTGGTTGGCAGGGGCCACATTATTGTTGTCTGGGGGATTGGGAGGCTGACCACCTTGGTTGGGAGGAGGGTTGTTCCCACGGTTATGGCCTTTGCCATGGTTTTGCTGGCCCTGTTGGCGCTGGTTGTTTTGGTTCTGCTGCAGATTTTGTTGGGCGTAAAATTGCCCTTGGGCAGCAGGTGGGTTCTAGGGTTGTGCAGGTGCAGGAGCAGGCTACAGTGGATAATAAGTAGGTGGAGGCTGCGCAGGTGCTAAACCTTGTGGGGGTTGCGGATACGTCTGTGGGGTGG
Organism: Larix kaempferi; assembly: GCA_027924585.1. Lineage (NCBI taxonomy): Eukaryota > Viridiplantae > Streptophyta > Pinopsida > Pinales > Pinaceae > Larix > Larix kaempferi. The sequence continues at coordinate 4,265,447 of BSBM01001126.1, forward strand.
GCTGTGGGTTTGCCACAGGGGCTTCCTGTGGCGGGTAATAAGCAGGTTGGTCTTAAGAGGACACAGGAGCTGGTGAAGCTTGTGGATGGTAATATGGCTGAGGTGCGATCGGGGGAGTATAAGCAGGGGGCGCATGTCCAAAGCACTGAGATGGACATGAGGGTCTGTGAGAATGGTGGTGATGTGTCATAGGAGCATATGAATTGGTTGCTCCGGATTGAGATGTAGCCCGTGAAAGGTCAGGGCCAGGGCTAGAACGTGCTATGGAAAAGGGCTTGGGATGCGAGGCAACGCGGCCAATGATGCCATCTGCGGCATGGGATTCCCTCAGTGCATCGTGCTGGGAGGAATCGCTGTGAGGGGCATCAGGTATAATGGTATAGAGATAAGCCGACTGGGCGTATATGAGGTCAAATTGCTGGGCTTTGAGGATGGCCTCTTCTTCGGACTGGGGTCGTTCGGATGCCACATCCTTGGCAATGACAAGAAGGAGGGATTTTAGAAACCAATATAAGAAGATACGGTCGTCTAAATTGATTTTGCAGAGGCTGCGGTGCCGACGCCACTCATGAATGTGGTCAGTGATGTGGGTAGCCATGTTCTGTCTGCAAGACAGTAGGATCTCAACTCTTGCGTCATAGCGGACAGGTAACTGAAAGAACTGCAGGAAGGTCGAGGCAAGGGAAGTAAAGGTAGCGTGGGTCCCATGGGGTTGCTCGATGTACCACTTAGCTACAGAGCTAGTGAAGGTGCACTGTAACAGACGGAGGTGGACAGAGTCGTCCACTATGGAGTTGGAGGAACACCATAGATGGCGGGACATAATATGGTTCTGGGGGTCCTCACCTGCCTTGCCCTCAAACTTAGGGATGTTGGAGGGGAGCTTGGTGGACATGTGAGGCCACGCAGGGTCATGTCTAATGGGATCGTTAGTCAGTCTGGCTAGGTCAGGAAGGTTGAGGCTAGCCATGAATGGCAAACTAGTAGAAGGATGTGACATACTAGTGGGTGTGACCAAATTGGGGCCAATGCCCCCAAGTGGAGGGGCTGGGTTCGGGATGTTTCCCCCAAGTGGAGGGCCGAAAGTGGTATGGGACGGTCCTGCACCGCCAAGGGTAGTGTGCGTCACTGATGGAGTGGGAATAGGTATTCTAGCTACTGGAATGGGTGCAATGATCGGAATGGTAGATGGGGGCCCCATCGAGGGCATACCCAAAGCAGGTGTGGTAGCTAGTGTGGTGGTGGATGCTCCACCAATGGTCCCTACAAAGAAAGGGGTGGAAGTCATGCTAGCCATGGGGCTGGTTGGTGCAGTGTAAATGGGGTTCTTGGACTCTACCTCAGAATCAGAGGTAAAATAGGGGGCGTCTAGATCAGGTGATGGAGTTCTATGCCGTTGACGAGTGGAGTCAAGTGATAAAGCTCAAGATCTATGACGAGTGGTATTAAGTGATGAAGATCTATGTCTATGACAGGTGGTGTCAAGTGAACCGTGCTGCGGGGGCTCGCCCCGGAGGCACCGAGAATGTCTCGGGGACTCAATGGTGACAAATGGTGTCAAATATCTGGGAGTTGTGTTGAGTGAAAAACAACTCAAAAACCCTAATGCAATCGAGTGTGCAAAAGGAAAGCGAGGAAAAATATGGCACTCAGGCCAACAACCAACTCAAAACACTTACTGCAACAGCTGTGCTACAATAAGTGGAGTATCAACAGAAATGGTCAGAATACCAACAAGCAGCAGGTTTCCTAAAAAATAAAAATAGTGGACTCACTAGACCAAAAGGAGGTACGGGAGCATGCAAACACCTAACTAAATAGTATTCTAACTCAACTAGACATATCCTCTGCAAGGTGATGAAATCCAAGTCAGACAATATGGATAGTAGAGCCAAGTGGCTAAAGATATCCCCCTACCGGGAGGGACACCGGGTAGTCAATCCTAGAAGAAAGGCAACTAAGATACCCCGTTCATGACACGTCCAGAAAAGGTGAATCTGCCGTTTGGTTATTTTACTGCAGTACCCCCATACAGGGATACCCCGAGAACTGTGAAAGGTATCCTTCGATTACTGAATGGATTGCGGTATTCCACTTAGGCCTCCGGAACCAGTCTGGCAACTTCAACCCCCCTAGGGGAGAGGCCCTCTAATAAACTGGTTATGACCGTGCCAAAAAATACTAGGGGATTTTGGTTCCCTAATGGACAACAGCTATGTCTCAAGTGTAAGCAGCCGAGGGGTGTTATTTGGATGCCTATCCCCCCGATCCTACCTAACTACAAAAAATTCTTATGTGTTCCCTAAGTGGGGTTAGAATGTTGGTTGTGTTAAGTAGTTTTTTAAGGTTCACTTGAATTAGGTGACAGAGTGTGTGCGTGTGAGGTGATGAACCTAAATAAAAGTGCCACAAGGGGGGCGACTTTCTAACTAAAAATAACAAGACAAAATGTAAACTTTGAAATGCAAAATTTTCTCTTTTTCAAGTAAAATGCTGAATTTTTTTTTAAAAATGATTATGTAAATGGAACAGAAATAAAACTGCAAAAAAGGCTGTAGGGAAGTATGGCTTCAGGTAGGATAGATGGCTGTGCAGGTGCAGAAAATAGTGCAGCAAAGTGCTGGGTTCAAATCAGGGAAAAAAGTGCAGAGAAGAGACCGCGGGTCTATGGCAATTCTGGGTGGTCAGACCGCGGGAAACAGCTCAACAGTCGCGGACAGGTTGCGGGATTTTGGCCGAAAGATGCAGTCGAACCATGGGAAAAAGGTCGAAAGACACAGGTGGGTTGCAGGAAAAGGGATGAAAGCCGCAGGCGGGAAGCGGGATAAAGGCTGACAGGCGTAGGCGGGTTGCAGGAAAATGGCTGAAAGCCGCAGTCGAGACGCGGGAAAAAGGCCGACAGGCGCAGTCGGGTTGCAAGAAAATGGCTGAAAGACGCAGTCGGGACGCGTGAAAAAGGATGATAGGTGCAGGTGGGTTACAGGAAAATGTCTGAAAGCCGCAGTCGGGACGCGTGAAAAGGGTTAACAGCTGTAGTCGGATCACCTCGAACAAGCTAATAGCCGCGGTCGGATCGCAGGTAACAGACTGAAAACGACCGGCAGGTCATTGGAAACAGTCTGAGAGCCGCGGTTGGATCACAAGTAAAGGCCTGAAAGATGCAGTCGGAACGCAATTGCAGGGGGTAAAAGATGCAGTTTACGGCAGCTGAAAGGGACAGCCGAAAGGAAAAGACAGGAAAATATTTAAAAACTATAACCAGAAATTCAAACCAAGGGGAGTCACCAAAACTGTAACTAGGGTTTTCACCCTAGCTTGTGCAAATGAGCACCTACTAAGGAGAATGGAATCCTTAGTAGCAGTTCAATAAACAGTAAATTAAAGTACTAAAGCAATATAGATTCTAAACTAGCATGAGCATTGATAAACATAACAAAGAAATGAAATAGAAATGGTGAAAATCTTTCTTTTTTGTATTAAAATTTTACCTCAAGTGTAGAGGTTGGTGAAATTCTTGCAATGATCCAAGAGGGTTGCTCCAAAATCCAACTTTGCTCCTTCTCTTTCTCCAAATGGTGGGAATGGGCCAAAAGGGGCACTCAATGGTGAAAGTAGCTTAAGGGTGAGCTAGGGTTTCAAGAGTGATTTTGGTAGAGTAAGGGTGTATTTGATTATGGATATGAAATGAGGGGTCTCCATCACCTATTTATAGGTTTTTAGTGGTGGAGTGCTGGCCCATGGTTTTGGGAACCATATGGTTTAGGTCAGCTGTATAGGGTTTTTTCCTCCTTTTCCCTCTTTTTCCTCCTTTATTTTTAATAATTTTTATTCCCTTTTTAGAGGGTTTTTTCTATTTTGGAGGAATTTTGGATTATTTTGGGGGAAAAAGGGGTTTTTTAGCCTTTTGGAGGCTTTTTTGATGGTTTTGTGGCCTTTTGGAGGCTTTTTAATGGTATTTTAGGGTTCTTGAAGGTAAATATGGTAGGAAATATGGACAAATGAGTCATGTAATGGGGTAGATGAGGTAGTGAGCACTTTTTGGGTGTTAACAATATCCATATAATTCTATCCTCAAGCGTGTCATTATATACCTTCGTCATCTTCCAGTGATGCTTAACCGCGGTAATCATGCACTGATTGGACTCCCGCGTGCTAAACATGGGAAGCATCGACGAACGACCTATCGAGCCATGTCTCCCACTTTTTGTCATAATCGCTTGTTTCTATTTTTTTTTTGTTCCTCATGTTTCTCAACTGATATGCGTCTAATCATGGCGATAGGGTTTCAACCGATTCCAATTTACTATCTTGGGAAATAATGTCCCATCTAGGCTTTGTAACTGCACTGCTCGTCCATTAGTAACGAAATTTATAACATAAGGACCCAACCAATGCATTTGTATCTTACCTGCATGATTTACAAACTTACTGTCGTATAGTAGAACCGTATCACCCCACTGGAAATGATTTGTTTTGACGTGACGGTCATTCCAATCCTTCTGCCTATCTTTTTCTACCTTATGACGGAATCATGCGATGAATCGATCCTCATTAAGCTGTACCAACTGCGCCAATCATTCTTCAATCGCTCCATCGTCGCTAATATCTGTAGCTGTTGTGATGCATAGACTTGGGACGATGTATTCCATTGGCATTACTGCTTCCTTTCCATAGACTAACTTGAACGGGGTTTGTCCTGACAGTCGTTTGCAAGTTGTGTGATATGCCCAGAGTATCGCGTGGATCTTTAAATCCCAATCGTCACGGTTTGTGTTGCACACCTTCGTGAGTGCATGCTCCAAGATTTTGTTGAATGCCTCAACTATCCCGTTAGCTTGTGGATGATACGGGGTGCTCTTCCTATGTTGAATTTGAAACTCCTCTGTCATCACTATGATCGTCTGATTAACAAAATGAGTCCCCTGGTCACCGATTAGTATCTTTGGGCACCCAAATCTGGTGACCACGTTGTCGAAGACGAATATTACTGCAGTCGCAGCTGTGCAATCCTTTACTAGTGTAGTTTCTTCCCATCACGTCAAATAATCTGTTGTAATAATAATATAGCATGACCCTGTTCTTTTTCTTGGTGGGTTGATGGGTCCCACGAAGTTAACTTCCCACTTGTCGAAATCCTGCAGTGTCAATTGCGTTACTAATGGAATTTCATCCCTTCGTGATGGCTTCCCTATTCATTGAAATATGTCGTAGCTTTTTGTGTAGTCCGTAGCATCTCCATGCATCGTTGGTCACCATAGTACCGCTCGAAGGATATTCCTAGCAATGGCACGTCCTCCATAGTGTCTGCTTGTGATTCCATCATGATATTCCGCTAAAATCCTTTCCTGTTCATGTAGAAGGACATATCGTCGAAGTATCTCATCTGGTCCCATCTTATATAGTTTCCCTACAATTAGTTGGAAATATGCAGCTCTGATGGCTAGCTGCTTCTTTTGGTTGGTATTTAATTCCTTTGGCGCCTTCCCTATTACCAAAAATTGAATAATTTGCTTGTACTGGTCATCGACCATTCCGACCCTGAAAAACTGAGCATCAGAAAATCCTTCGTCAATGCTCCTTGGCTCTTCCCCGGACTCTATCCATGATAGATGGTCTGGTCCTGCATTTAGTCATCCTGGCTTTACAATATATCGAAATCAAATTATTGGAAGAGTAACAGCCATCGACAGATCTTCCCCCCCAACACAGACTTGTTCACCAGGTATTTAAGTGCTGAATGATCGATGAACATTTTAAAATGCCCCCCTAAGAAATAGTGTCAAAACTTCTGTAAGGCGTATACCATCGCCAAACCTTCCCTTTCCGTGGTCGTGTAATTATTCTTCGCAGTAGACAAATTTCTACTTGTGAATGCTATCGGGTGGTCTATTGCGCCTTCTCCTGGCTGGGCCAAGATAAATCCTAGTGCGACGGATGATGCATCGACATGAACGTGGAATTCCTTCTTCTAATCCAGAAATGCGAGTATGGGTGCTGCAACCATGATTTCTTTCAATATGTCTAGACTCTTCTGGTAATCTTCATTCCATTCGAACTTGGCGTCTTTCTTCAACAACTTTTCCATCGGCGTCGTGATTGTTGCATACCCTCTGATAAACTTCATGTAGTATCCCATGTGTCCCAACATCTCTCTTAATTGCTTGATTTTTTTCGGTGGCGGTAGGTCGACAATAATTGCGATCTTTGCAGGGTCGAACAACATTCCTTCCCTGCAAACAATGTGCCCCAGCAAAATCGCAAACGGAGCGCAAAAAATGAACTTCTTTAGGTTTAATGAAATCTGGTGTTGTCGACATCTTTCCAACATCAACCGTAGATTCATGACGTGGTCCTTGACCAACCCATACACTATCCAATCATCCATGTATACTGCAAGAAATTTATGGATGTAATCCTTGAATGCCGCAACTACTAGTCTTGAAAAAATTGTTGGTACATTCTTCAGTCCAAATGGCATCACTGTATATTGAAAGCATCCCCATTCAGTGACGAAAGTTGTTTTGTGTCGATCCTCTTTTGCAATATTTATCTGGTGGTATCTTGAGAATCCGTCTGTGAAGGAGTATATTTCATGACCTCCCACTCCTTCTAATACTTCATCCGTAAACGGTGTAGGGTATGGATTGTGGAGGCATGCATCATTTAGCTTTCTTAAATTGACATAGATCTTTACTTCATCGATTTTATTATCTTGTACCACCATCGGGCTGATCCACTCTGATTCCTCGACTGGTTCTATAATGCCTGCTTCTAGCATTCTCTCAATCTCAGCCTTCACCCTTTCCTTGTAGCGCGGATTCAGCCGGTAAGGTCACTGCTTGACCGGCTTCGCATTAGGTTTCAGTGGGATTTTCATCTCGCCTAGGTCCCCCGAAGTTCCTTTCATCTTTGAGAATTTTTTCGGAAACAAGTCCTGAAACTTGTGCAATAGGTCAGTCATCTTCGCAATAGTGGAGTCATCCTAGTAGTCTCCAATGCTCGCTAACTTGGGATTTTCTTCCGACCCAATGTTCACTTTCTTGATTCGCAACGACTGCTGAAACTTGTCAGAAGGCATATCTAGTGCCTCAATGCTGCGAATTCCTTCTGAATCTGGGATATATGTGGCCCTTGGATCATCCTCATCATCTGGTTCTCCTTTATGTTGTACCATTCTGTCAGAATTTGGGGTGTTGCAGTCCATTGAATTCCCATAGGTTTCTTTGTCAGAAATGTGTTGAGGACTTTCTCCCGGACCTCCTGTAATGCACTGTGGATGAAAGGGTTTTCATCAAAGAAACTGAACGTTTGGTTGAAGCCAATTGTTAGTTGTTCCCATGAGGTTGTTCCATGTTGCATTTCTGTTATGATATACCAACTTCATGGTATTTCATCCAATGTGTGAATAAATGCATGGGCCCATTCTTGTTTCACTCTTGGTCCCCATTTTCTTTCAAATTCATCCAAATGCTCCTTTGGGTCTCTTCTACCATCATACTTCCTTTCGTGGTATCCTTTAGTGTCGCCGAACCTAATCGTCATTAGGTGTCGATATAGTGGCCAGTTAGTTATAGTGGACTTGTGCGCTTCCCACCGTCGCGTTGGTGTAGCCTTCAGGGTTTCCTCCAAGGCCAATAGTCGTTGTGGTTCTGCCACTTTTTCTTCAAATTCAGTGATAAATGTGTCCAAGTTGGGAAATCCCTCATATGTTGGTAGCTCACATTCTTTTGTAGCTACCCTTCGCAGCGATTGAGTGATCCGTGCACACCTCCTAAATGACACTTCATACAATGGATTCTGCCAATTTTCAAGTGCTTCATCCGAATCTAACGACGATGAACTACTACTGTGCCACCCTAAATCTCCATATGTAGTCGGATTGATGTAGTCTTTGGAGATGTTGTAAATATTGTCCCAACCCTCAGTGTATTCATCCCTTGTTTTCTCAACATATCTCTACCCTTACGCGGGGTCAAGCGGTTCGACGACCCTTATCTCACGGTTCTCGAATGACATAGTTCTTTTCTTGAAGTTGATAATAGCCTGATTCTCCATCGCCCAGTCTATTCCTAGTAGCACTGGATAGGGGCTTGTGTTGTCAACAATCTTGATCCCATCAAAATCTGCATATGTTTTGATTCCCTCGATCTCAACAGGGATCTGACATAGTCGAACGATCGGGGTGACCTTACTTTGGTTTGCTAGTCACAGTTGTACCGGTGACCAAGCCAACTGTGGTTTCCCCATCGTTTCCCAAGTTTTTTTTTTCAGGATGTTTACATCTGACCCCAAATCCAAGATAATGGAGTCGACATCGAATGCTTCGACTTGCACAGACATCCACATTTCTTTTCCTGTCTTCCTCTTATGGATGTGATTGATCACTCACTCCTATAGTGCACCCTCTTGTCGATGCAGCAGGATAGATATTTATGCCAATGCATCCTGATCTTTTGCCAGCTCCAAAAAACTATCTAGGAGGGATCGTAAGGTGTTATCCTTTTTCTGCAAATTCGTCGTACCGAATGTAAGCGGCATGTCATAGGTAACTTCTTTCTGGTGAAGTGATGGTTTCCTCAACTGCCTCATGGCCTCCTGTGCTTTCAAGAAAATATCCCGTTCTAATTCTGCATCAAATTTGACTTGTTTTCTTGCTGTTGGTCGAACGCTAGCCTGTGACCTATCGGTCCCTATCACAGCTCCTCCTCGGGTCACTATTCCGACAGTCGCATTTTGACTTATGACCTCTGTTGATATCTTCTGTACTGCTGGTGGTGGATTCTGGTTCTGATTTTGATTTGGGCAAGGTGGGGGTATGTTCTGAGTTTGCCACTTCGCAATGGGTCGAGGACAATCTTCGACACCATGGTCCATAACACTGCAGTAAGTGCACTGTGGGGTTGGATTCGGGAAATCCATCTGATAATGCCCCTGTTGACCATAATTGTAACATATGATGGGTCCTTGACCTCATCTAGCGGCTCCTCCTCGGCCGACATCGACACCTCAATCTCCACGGAACCCCCCTTTGAAACCTCCTCGCAGTGGTCCGTATGGCAGGTACTACGGTTACGAATATTGCAGTTGTTGAAATTGCGGTGGTGGATATTGCGGTTGACCATTTTGCGATTGATCATATTGTGGCGGTAGATTATATTGAGGTGGATTATACTGCTATTGTTGCTGTACTGGTCGTTGATCCTCTCCTTTCATGAATAATGTATCCACAGTCCTTTCTTGGAGTAGGTCGTAAGCTTTGTAGTCTTTCTCTTCATGGCCAACCGATCGACAAAACTTGAAATACAAGTTCATTGGTTTTGACACCATCTTCTGTAGGTACACACATTCTTCTGGTCGATGTCCTCTTTTCTGATAGACGCGACACGAAGGCGTCCCTCCCTTACTGAGGGGATTCGGTGCACCTGATTGCAAATATTCTTGAAATTCTAAGCACTAATCCTTATGATGTCCTTTTGTCTTACATCTAGTGCACCATACGTCATCACATGACTCTTTCCCCTTCTTCATGTCTTGTAGCTGGATCATCAAGTTTTCCAGCTGCGCTTGCATTCGATCCATGCCTAGGCTTGTTTTTTCGATCGGTGAAGCCTCCAACTTCATCACGATTTTCAGTTCTTCCGCTTGAGTCGCTACTTTTTGTTGCATTAGTGGCCCACGAATGTGTGGCACCAGTCCTGCGATAAACCATTCTTTGTGCTGCATGTCGCACATCCCAAAACTTACTTTTTCCATTAGTGTTTTATACCGCCGGTCGAAGTCCCATACTGATTCATTTGGAAAATGCTTGATCTCCTTGAGCTCATTAATGTACTATGACTCGGATTTTGGTTTTCTAAATTCATCGATCAGCCCCGCCTTGATTTGTGGCAATGTTTTATTTGGGGTTCCCGTCAGTACCTTAGTAAACTTCATAGACCAGTCTAGCGCATGGTCCCTGAGGGTCGTCACTGACTGTCCCTTTTTGATGTTTTCATCCTGGAACTGCTTCACAGTCCAGAGCACCTCGCACAAAAACCAATATTGTTCAGGATCCTCGGTCCCGTTACCCTGGAAGGTTGGTATATTTGCATCGTCATCTGCCATTCTTGCGCTTCTACTATTATTATTTACTGATCCACTACTTTTACTACTGTTCTGGAACGTAGGGAAAATCTGCAAATAGCTTGTATTTCCTCTTATCAAGTTCTCAATAGTGCATGAAGTTGAAGGTACGTTGTAACTTAGAGCCCGTCCTTCCTCAGCTTCTAGGGTATCCTGTTCACTTTCTTCTTCTTTGTAATAAGGTTGTTTCGTCCCTTGTGGTCTTGTTTCGCAGTCTTCCATTTCGGTCCCCTCAGGAGACTCTCTCTCAGTCCTCCTCTTCTTCTCTGGTTGCTGAAATATCGCCCCACTCCTCAAGGTACCACAATCTTCTTCAGCCTCCCTTAAAAATTCATCGTCGCTCATGTCCATCTACCCTGCATATATCTATCAGACTTGCATTCACGTGGTACCCACAACTTCCGCAAACTGATCTTCTACTCGTCGGCATTCATCCTCAGTATACCCTTTTTGCAGACGAGCATCTTAATCCACAATTTCAGCGATAGCAAGAATCTCCCTCTAGGTCCTTTGAAAAATTTCCTTTCTGCGTTGCTGTATGATTTGATCATATCAACGACAAACTCAGTGATGTATCCCTCTAGGATACTATCTACCCAAAAGTGAACAACCCTTGATACCTTATTTTCGACTCGTTTCAATTGTTGGATCAGTTATGGGGTCCAGTGGTTAGGTTCACCTCCTTGGCAATGGTTCTTCTGAAAGGTCAACTGCGCCAACCACTCATGCAACAATACCGAGAATTCACAGAAAAATATCTCATGGATATCAGAATAAATATGCTTTTTCAACCAACTTCTTTTTGTCTTCTCGGGGTTCCGATTTTCTCCTTCCACAAATTCTTCTACTTTCTTGTCAAATCAATCCTGAATATCTGGTTTCGTCGGGTGCCACAACATGCCCTTATATTTCTTCTTCAGGGTCCTGGAAATGGAACCGTTTGTTGACACACATTTGCCGACAGGGGTTCACTTCGCACTGTCGTCAACAAACACCAATCCAACACCCTTAAGCACCGGCCTAGAAAGGTTTTACCCTTTCCAGCAACACCTGCGAAGCGAGTGAAGTCTCACCCGAGATGATTAAGGGGGCTGCAGGAACCAAGTTTCCGCAGTGGGGAAAGGACATGCATGTATTCAGAGTCTATCACAATAGAAACCAGAGATTCACATTCACATACATTCATACATTCATCATTCGCACATTAACCATGTAATCACCATTCATATATTCAATACATAATTTCCATTCACATCAACATGGTAATACTAGAGATCACATCAATGAAACCTTACAGAAAAGACAACAGAAACCATAACACAATATTCACTATTTGACATAAACAGAGACAAAAGAACATATTCAAACATCTTCATGCATTAACTCATCAAAACCTGCGGTATAACCTTCGTAGAAATAGTTTAGAACACCTTATCGTGGATCCATACAAAACTGCCGAAAATAGAGCAAAACATTACAGAGTTCAATGATCTCTTTCTACGATCGGATGGCCTTGTTAGTTTTTTAGAATTTACTTCAATCTGATCTAGGATCTTAACTGTGAGAACAACATGTACAACATATCTACAACATATCAGTCATGGACATAATAATGCAAGCACACAAGAGACAATAGACACACAGAGTTTCACTGGGAAAAACCATAAAGGTGAAAAACCCCACAACTTCCTTAGAGATAGATAGAGCAATGATACAACCCAAGTACAAGAGATAATCCTCCTATCAGCATCTTCTCCTCCTCCACTAGTGCGCCACTCTCCAATGAGTGTGTGAGTGAATAATAGAATGATCAAATAGAGTGCCTCCCGCACTCCATTTATGCTTGACTTGACTTGCCTAATAACCTTTACTAGGTCGGCCTTAACTTAACCACATAACATAATGCTAACAGGGCCGACCCCCAATAGGGTGGTCTAATAACCCTTTAACCCACATGAATTATACAGGGCCGACCCCAACAAGGTGGTCCAATAACCCATCAAGTATAAGTTATGACACTTACAATATAAATAACAACACTTCCGTATAGAGGAATAATAACATCTCTATAGGAATACAAACACTTATGTATAGAGGAATAATAACATCTCTATAGGAATACAATATTCATATATGAAATACATTCCGAAGTTACAAATACATCAACACTCCCTCTTAACTAGGAAGGTATTTCTCGACACAGATCTGGTAACACAAGTCTTCTTCTCTGGATCATTGTCACTAGATCATCGCCATCGAATCATCGTCATTGTCATTGGTGCTGCTATCTCAATCAATCTCTGATCTAATCGTCATAGGAAGTTCTACAAAGCCAGTCCTTTTTCATACTGGATGTAGGCCCACCACCTGCAGGTCTTCATCATCACTGGCCATACTGTGGAATTCTCAGGACTGATTACGTGAAGCAACAAAACCTCGAAAGAGCATCCCAAGACTGATTACGAGCTTACTGCTCAACCTATCGGATCTTCCAGGATCTTTTACATGTTGACCTTCAAAAAACCTACTCAAAGCATCCCAGGATATTACAAGCACATCGCTCTACCTATCTAAATCTCGATAGAGCATCCTAAGCTGTTACGAGCACACCGCTCTACCTGTCCGAATTTTAAAGGATCTTTTATATGTGAACTTTCACAAAACCTACTCATAGCATCCCAAGATGTTACAAGCACACCGCTCTACCTGTCTGGATCTCGATAGAGCATCCCAGGATGTTACGAGCACACCTCTCTACCTGTCTGGATTTTAAAGGATCTTTTCCATGTGAAACCGTAGCAAAACCTACTCAGAGCATCCCAAGATGTTACGAGCACACCACTCTACCTATCTAGATATCGATAGAGCATCCCAGGATGTTACGAGCACACCGCTCTACCTGTCCGGATTTTAAAGGACCTTTTCTATGCTACTTGCACAACCTGTCCACGGCCACAGAGTATCAACCCGATACTCACCATACATCATCCTGATGTACATCATCACATGATCAACCTAATCATCATCATAGCATCAACCTAATGCATATCATCTAGAGCAACATCTTGAAGCTTGTCATCTGTGATCATCTTGATCACCATCATAGCATCATCCTGATGCATATCATCTGGAGCAACATCTTGAAGCTTGTCATCTGTGATCATCCTGATCACCATCATAGAATCATCTTGATGCATATCATCTGAAGCAACATCTTGAAGCTCGTCATTTGTGATCATCCTAATCAAACAATATATCCATCTGATGCATACAAAGTATCTACCTGATACATATCATCATACATGATCTACCTGATCATACAATGCATCCACCTTATACATACATAACTACATGATCTACTTGATCATACAATGCATCCACCTGATACATAAATACATGATCCACTTGATCATATCAAGCATCCAACATGATGCATACACAAATATACCAAGCATCCAACATGATGCATATACAAATATATGATCAAACTGATCAAAGCATCCAATTGATGCAAATACAGAGCAGTAACTGGAGCATCATCTTGATGCTCATCATCCAACACTTACATCCATAGCCATGGGAAGGATCCTCCTCTCACCATGCTTGGAATGGCTCCTGCAAATGTGTCCATCACTTCTTCCTCGAAGTGTCGTCAATCTAAAGAAAACCAAGCCTCTCTTTGACGTACTCAAACTTCACTCTGGCTAGTGGTTTCGTCAACACATCTACAACCTGCTCATCCGTCGCAACATACAGGAGCTTCATTTCTCCTCTCTATACCATATCCCTGATATAGTGATATTTGATCTCAATGTGCTTCGACCTATCGTGGAACGCCGGATTCTTAGACATCTTCACACAACTTTGGTTGTCACAAAAGATACCAGTAGCCTCCAACGGGAGCTCAAATAACTCAGACAGTAGCTTCCAGATCCATACTACCTCACAACTAGCCGAACAAGCTGCAACATACTCTGCCTCGGCTGTACTCAGTGCTACGTAGGACTGCTTCCTGCTAAACCAAGAGATCACATCTGATACTGTACTGAAGCAACATCTATATGTGCTATTCCTATATGCAGCACTGCCTACCCAGTCTGAATCAACATAACTCTGCAGGTTAAACCTTTGATTCGCATCATACTTGAGCCCATAATCAATTGTACCCTTCAGGTACCTTAGAATATGCTTTACAACAACCAGGTGAACACCTATTGGATTCATCAGGAACTGGCTCAATGTGTTCATCGCAAAGAAAATATCTGGTCTCGTGTTCGTCAGGTACATCAAGGACCCAATCATCTCACGATACATTGTGACATCAACCGGCTCAGATGAAGCATCACACAGAAGCTTCAGGTTCGATGCAATAGGTGTGGCCATGGCCTTGCAGTCCATCATCCCGAACCTCTTCAGGATCTCTACTACATACTTCCCTTGTCCAAGGAAGATCCCATCTGCACTCTGCCACACCTCCATGCCTAGAAAATAATGCATCATCCCCAAGCCCTTCATCTCGAACTCGGCAGCAAGCTTCCTCTTGGTATCGGCAATTAATCCATCCTCACCTGTAACAAATAGATCATCCACATACAGAAGTAGTAACACAGGATTTCCTTCCTCAACCTTGTAGTAAAGGATGGAATCCGATTTACTCTTGGTAAAGCCTAAAATGGATAGAAAGCTGTCTATCCTACCATACCAAGTCCTAGGAGCTTTCTTCAAGCCATACAAGGCTTTCTTCAACCTACACACATATGACTCCCTGTTATGTGTCTCAAAACCAAGTGGCTGCTCCACATACACTTCCTCCTTGACTACACCATTCAAGAAAGCTGTCCTAACATCCATCTGGTGTATCTTCCATTTCATCACTGTAGCCAGGTCATGTATTGATTTGATGAAAGTGTACCAGGCTATAGGTGCAAAAGTCTCTTCATAGTTAATCCCTCTTTCTGGGATAAGCCACGAGCTACAAACCTCACTTTGTATTTCTCCATGCTACCATTTGCAGCATGCTTGATCTTATAGATCCACTTGGAATTCACAACAAACATCCCTTCAGGTCTTGGGACCGCATCCCAAACATGATCGCTTGGTACTTCTTGACCATGGAATCCTTTTACTGTATCTCGTATCCTGGGAACTTACGATTCTTCAATATCTTCAATAGATATTTTGAACTTCGTTGTTGGAACAAATGTTGTAGTCCTTCTTTTGTAGGTGATGGTATACGATCTTTCCTACAAAACAAGTTAAATTGCATGATTAGAAACATCTCATAATTTTCAGAACAAATTCTTACACATAAAGAGATATGTCATATAGTCATGCAATTATTTTAGCCAATGATTCAATACAACATTTATCTATATCCCATGACTTTCTAGATGCCTTCCAATCTCTACCAGAACATTGTTAAGAGTTTGCACTACTCCCAACATGTCAGCAAAGAGGTTTCATTCTAGATAAGTAGCAATGGAATTTCGTACAGTGCCATAGGCCACTTACCCATCACATGCATATTAGTAGTATACTGTTCATTAATGCAATTATTCTAATATGCATAATACACACCCTAAGTCTTGGAACATAAGCATATACATCATTGAACAATATTATTTAAACAAGCAAGTATGCAAGAAATGACAATTAAAATACTTATCTTTGTTTGGTTGTAAGGTGGACTCCCTCTCAATATTTGCTTCCTTGCAGGAACTACTGGAGTGTGCTCCCTCTTGATCTTTGCTTCCTGGATTACCTGTCTTTGAACTTATATCCATCCTTGATCACTATGCATACTTACTAGTATCATCATTGTGTTATCCTCGAGGTCTCATACATACATTCATTAGTATAATCTTAATACTATAAAAAACATTATGATTCTAAGTAATCTTAAACATGTATGGTCAAGATCATTTCATACACAGACAATTTATCACAATTCTTTTACTCATGCATATTCCTATTTGACCATAGGACTTTTCTGGTTAGTCATATCATCAATCAAAGTAAGAAGCATAATATGCCTAAACCCATGATTACTCAAACATATAAATTCATGAATAATCTTTATCAATCATACCAAGTATACTTATATAAGAGATCCTATCACAAGGTAGGATTCTAACTTGATATAGGAAAAACATACCTGGATTAATATGTTAGCATACGCACATGATGTCTTCTTCTTCTCTTAAATGACTTGTGCTAATGACCTGCATATCTCATAGGTTAACCATTATAGAACCAAGTTATACATACCTCGTAAGTAGATCTTCTATGTGATCCATGACAATGGATGAATCTTTGTCTTCATGTCACCATGGTCATATGTTCTTGAACTAGAACATGATTTGTCTTTCTTGATGTACCTTTCATGTTAGTGGACAACATCAACCTCATACAACACCACAATGCATTAGTACAATAATAAGTGTCAAAACCCTAATCAATGAATATCTTCTATCATGCATTCATATATTTATTAAGGTGATACGACAAGTCTAAAATTAATCAAGATTGTACTAATATTAATGAAGACAAACATATCATAAACTTAATCATGAACAGATTTCGAAACAACCCGTAAGTCATACCTATTGAGTTTGATTGTAATATTCTTATGTAATGCCTTAGCCTCATCTCACTCTGGAACTTCTTCACATATGCAGGTGACCAATCCATTCTCTTCTAGGATTGACCCAATCCACTTGATTTGCAGAAACTGGATCTGGAGCTGGATTAGGGTTTCTCAGGGAAGCCCTAAAAATTCAAACTTCTGAAAGGATAGAAAGATGTGCCTTGATGAGATGATCAACCTGGTATACTCAGAATTTGAAAGCTGCAAAGTTTCACCCCTCAAATTTGCTTTTCAATATTCCGGATTCACTGGGGAGGACCCTGAATTAGGTTTTGAGTTTCCCGGAGCTTCACCCAACCAAATAGTTTGATCCAAATCTCTAAACTGTGATTTTTTGAAGGAGCTTCCAGCTATGGTCACATATTTCAAAAATTCCCATTTTTGCAAAAGCCTTAATTTTTCACCTTTCCGATCAAAGTCCTGAACTAGGGTTTGATCAAGCCTGTCCTTTTTCCCAACCAAAAAATTTGATCTTGGTATCTAAATTTAGATTTTGATGAGGAGAATCCAGTTGTGGGATCCGATTACAAAAATTCCAACTTTCTCCGAAACCCTAAATTCCCATAGCCATGAATGAAGGTGCTCAAAATCCAATTCTGGTTTGACAGAAATATGCACCTGATTGTTTCTGGTGTAACTCTGAAATTTCAGATCTACAAGGTCTAAAAATGTGGTTTGTGGTATCCTGACCTATTTTCTTTCCAACCCCACAGGTCTGACCTCAAATGGATCCGCTGAGAGAGAGTTATGACAAGTGTCGTAACGTGACCTGTTTATTGGATAAAATAGGAGAGCAAACTTGTATGAAGTGCCACATGTCACTAGT
The DNA here is from genome assembly GCA_027924585.1 of Larix kaempferi. Classification (NCBI taxonomy): domain Eukaryota; kingdom Viridiplantae; phylum Streptophyta; class Pinopsida; order Pinales; family Pinaceae; genus Larix; species Larix kaempferi. The sequence continues at coordinate 4,283,041 of BSBM01001126.1, forward strand.
TCAATTTCAGCCTCTGAAAATTGAACTTGTGAAAGTACAGTCCATTCCCTACCTGAGAATTTTTATGAAATTTGATTTGTTGCTTCCTAGCCCAAGTTGTGACCTTTTTTCCTAGGCTACCTGTTTATGACTCAGATATGGAAGAGGCAAAAACCCTAGATTGTACATATCATAAAACACAAAATACAACGAATTAGAAGTTGTGATTCAGACACAAGGTACATTGGGGCCTTATCTTCGACCTGTAAACGTTTCAGATCCTGAAACTTTTCCAAAATGGATTTATAGAGAAAGTGATGCGATGACTGGTTTTTGCTATATCAAGCCCTAGCTTCGCAATTGTAACAAGTGTCATAAATGCCATACCATGCCTTCTTTCAGGCTAGCTCCGATACCATGTTAGTTTTTCAGAATTTACTTCAATATGATCTAGGATCTTAACTGTGAGAACAACATGTACAACATATCGACAGCATATCAATCATGGACATAATAATGCAAGCACACAAGAGACAATAGACACACAGAGTTTCACCGGGGAAAACCATAAAGGTGGAAAACCCCACAACTTCCTCAGAGATAGATAGATTAATGATACAACCCAAGTACAAGAGATAATCCTCCTAGCAGCATCTTCTCCTCCTCCACTAGTGCTCCACTCTCCAATGAGTGTGTGAGTGAAGAATAGAATGATCAAATAAAGTGCCTCCCGCACTCTATTTATACTTGACTTGACTTGCCTAATAACCTTTACTAGGTTGGCCTCAACTTAACCACATAACATAATGCTGACAGGGCCGACCCCCAATAGGGTGGTCTAATAACCCTTTAACCCACATGACTTATACAAGGCCGACCCCAACAAGGTGGTCTAATAACCCATCGAGTATAAGTTATGACACTTACAATATAAATGATGACACTTCCGTATAGAGGAATAATAACATCTATATAGGAATACAATATTCATATATGAAATACATTCCGAAGTTACAAATACATCAACATCCCTTAGGCTTACATTCATATTCTTATTTATATCCAACTATGGTGGTTACAAAATGGTCCAAATTACCCTTTCTAACAAACTAAACTAATCTTGCGCTTCCTTGTTCTCCGCGAATGGTCCTTTCTTCCGCAGATGGTCCTTCTTTGCTGTTGTTGGATTCCGCACTTCATGCAGACTAATCTTGTGCCAACAATAGTCTAGTCTTCAAAGTAGACATCCATTGTTTTGTATAAAAACTCTTGGAAAGCTTTTCTAACTATCCTGGAAAAGGCAGATGGAGCATTCTTCATACCAAAGGGAATGACCCTGTATGGGAATTATCTGAATTCGTAGACAAATGTAGTTTTATGCCAATATTCCTTTGCTATTGGGATCTGATTATAACTAGAAAATCCATCTGTAAATGAATAACATTCATGACCAACAAATTCATTAATAATCTAGTTGGTGAAGGGATTTGAGAATGGTTCTATAAGGGTTACTTTATTAATACCTCTGAAGTTGACACAGACATGAAGTCTCTTTGATTCATGCTTCTTTGGCTGGACGACCATGCAGTTGGCCCACTTCGACTGACCCATTGTATATATCATTCCAAAAGTTAACATATTCTCAATTTCTTTCTTGACTATGTCTTTGTATTTATGGGATAGCTTGTATGGCTGTTTCTTGATAGGCGTGGAATCGGGAATTATGTCAATCTTCATCTCTCCCATTTCTTGTACCAATCATTTCAGATCTTTATAATCTCGTGCAAAGATGTCTTGATATTCTTTAAGAAAAATAGTTATTTTTGCAATCTATTGTTTTGATCTATAATCACCTATTTTTTCCATTTTTTGTCTTCCATTGGAGTACATGTCAACTTCTTTTGTCTTTATTTCAGTGGCAATCCATTTTGGTTCTTTTAATTAATTTATCGAGTGTTCTCCTTATTTAAATTCTGTAAAAGTTGGGGGAAAATATTTGTGATCATCCTCATTTTCTTTTTCTTCGATAGAAATTTTCAAGATGGCATTTAATGATTGAATTATAGGTGGGTGATTTCTTTGCCATCAGAAAATTTTCCCATAAGTATCTTTGTTCTCCATATCCAGTCAAGTCGTCGATTGATCTGATTGTTCATGTTTAGTTTTAATTATTTTACAGTCTAAGACTGGTCGGGTACTCTTGTAGTCTATGTCAACTACTTAATTTGTTGGTTTAATGAATTGATGTAATTTTTGTACTACTTGTCGAAGGCATTCTTCTATAGGTGAAAATCATAAATATTTGATAAACTTCTTCTAAAGAGTTTTCCAATTAAAATTCTCCCCTCTTACTTCTTCCAATTTGTACCATTTGTTAGGCAAGTCATCGAACATGTTTGAGAATAAATGTGGCTATATTCTCTCATCCCTGTGCATGAATCTTTTCCATTCTTTTTCACAGTTTTCAATATACGCAATTGGATGTAGGCCTTGGACAAATTTTTGAATTTCTACTTGAGATGTTAATTTTTTTCCACCAAACCTTTGAATAAAGTATGTTGAAGCGGTTGTCCAAGTATGTAGTCATGACTGATGGGTATCCCACCATCTAGTTGCTTGACCGGTGAGTGTTTCAACTAGTATTTTTAATTGACCTTGTTGGCTGACGGTTTTAGATGTTTCTTCCACGTGAATTATTGGCGACTCAAGTTCCTTGTACCACAAATAGGGTAGATTCATCGGTTCATGTTTTGTCGGTACAAGAGTTGGTTATTCTCTATTATTTTTTCAAATATATTTGGTATCATAGTTATTGGAAAACATTTTTGTGGTTGTCATCATGGGATAAATTCGCCTGTCCAACATTCTCTTGCATGTTTTTCATAGTTTTCAATTTGCCAATTTTACAATTCTAAGTCAGAGTTTTTCCAATTGACATAGGTGAGCCCAAGTGAATTTCCACAAATTCATTTGTTTCTATAGAATCTTTGTTATCCTACATAACTTTATATAATCGCCTTATATATCCATCGTTATCATCTGGTTTTTCCCAAGGTTTCCCTTGAGACATATGAATAGGCACACTGACCTTTTTCCCTTCGCCTTTCAATTTTTTTCTGTCTTTTTCTAATAAAATGGAATCTTTCATTTTTCGACCCCAAGGTTGATCAACTAATGCCGGGAAGGATTTGGATTCTTCTCTTGGATTGATGATTTCAAACTCAATATGATTGTTAACACCCATTATTGCAGTATTAACATTTTCCCAAACACCAATGGGTTCAATCAACGCCTAGTCGGAAAGCTTAAGAGAAATTCCTGACTCTGATAGTCGAGGTCGACCTAAGATTTCCTAGGTAGATCATGTCATTATGTTGGCCTACGACCCAAAGTCAAGGATGACTTGTGAAATGAAAAACCCTTTGAATTCGAGATATACTAGGGGGGCAATATCAATTTTATCTTTTTCATTTAGAATGCAGATATTTTTGGCAACTCTTTAATTTCCTGGATTGTTCTTGGTGAGATACATTAAGTCGATTAATCGTGCAACAACTTCTTCTTTCATTAGAAGTTGTAATAACTCATTAAGTGTTTTGTTCTTGGATTTTGCAGTATTCTCTTTGGAAGCAATTTCTTCAAATATTTTTGTGGCATCATTAAATATGTCTCTTTGTTTGGATGGATTACGATATTTATCTTCTTTTATTTGTATTCTAGTGACGTGGGGGTTGTCACCTCCAATATTTGTCCCTTGCCTGGTGATTATTTGCAAATTTTTAGTATTTAGTGCTTCATGTTTAGGAACACTAGAAAAGAGATTAACATTCTTTTTATTGAGAAGTATTTATAACATAATGGGAAACTCTTCTATATTGTGGTCCCCCACCACACATTTTGTACAAAAATTGAGGTTTGTTCTGTCCTTCCATAGATAGTCGGGACACAAATGTTCTTCACTGTAACAAATGAAGTAACACGAATTTCCTCAACTAGCCAAGAGGTTTCCTTGGTTGTTGTTGTATTTTCCTTGACTGTTATATCCTCCTTGTAAGTATTTTCCATTATTGTGATGGTTGTTGTTGCAGGAGTCTCTACCTTTCTGATTATTATGCTTGATTGAATGTGCTTGGTAAATTGTATGATAATTTTCCTTATTCTTCAAATTCTTGACACATTCTACAGTTGTGTGTTGCATTGTATGACATATTCCACACGATTTAGGTTTTACATTGTTAGCATTATAAGGGTATTTTGTTGTCGAATGGGGATCAAATATTTTTGCATATGTAGTAGAAGTAACTTGTTTGTGTCATTAAAAAATATCTGGTCTTTTCTCTTCTAGGAATGGTCTAGGGTCATCTTGGAATTGTCTTCTGTTAAGTTTATATGATGCAATAACATATATGACTACTTCTTTAGCATTTAATACATTTTCACAATAATAGTAGCATAAATAAGATCTCTGAAAGAGACACAATCATAAGGTACACAACAATTTATCCCGGGAAACCCTCAAGGGGAAGAAAACCCATCAAGAACTTCATCAATATAGATTACCAAAGTACAATGCCCAAATAAATAAGTCTCATAAAGAATAGAGACAAAATACAAACTCTAGAGCCAAGAGCTATCCTCCTCCTCCTTCGCAATCCTCCTCTCTCCTCTAGTGCGTAATACTTGAGTGAGTGAATGGTACAAATGAGAGGAGACACTGTCTATTTATACTTTAATTTTTACTTGACATTTAACCTAACTAGGCCGGACTCACTAATTTGACTAGGCCGACCTCACTAGGAAAACTCAATATAATATTTATATTACATTCTTTTGGGTACTAACAACCCGACTTACAATGGAGGTTTTACCTCATGAATTTTACATGAACTTTTACATTAATGACATCTCCTAAAGAAGGAATAATACAATTAGAATATTCTTCGAAGTTACATTATTTCAACAATCCCCTTAACAAGAAGGGTATTCTACTGACAACAACAACAACTTGTGTGTCTCTACACAACATCATCGAAAGGAGGTAGGAAGAGACATCATCAACAACATCATCTGGAACATTGGTTGGTACATCTATAAATCATTGGAAGTTCTTCAACAACATTAATATCAGCAACTAGTATAGCTTGTTGTAACATCCTCAACATCTGTAGCACGGATATGGAACATCATCATCTGCAACACGAAGTTGGAACATCATCATCTACTGCATGAGGTTGGAACATCATCATCTATAGCACAAGGCTGGAACATCAACACCATCATCAACAGCACAAAGGTGTAACATCAACATCATCATCTACAACACAAAACTGGATCATCATCATCATCATCTGCAACAAAAATCTGGAACATCATCATCATAATCTATAGCACAAAGATGGAACATCATCATCATCATATGTGGCACAAAGTTGGAACATCAACATCATCAATAGTATAATACCTGATACAACATCAACACTGGTGATCCTTTCTTTCGGAATTACGGGATCATGGACAATCCTTCCTTTTGAAACTATGGGATTTAGTCCAAAAACACTGGTGATCCTTCCTTTCGGAACTAGGGATCATGGACAATCCTTCCTTTCAGAACTGGGGATTCACTCCAACAACAATGGTGATCCTTCCTTTCGAAACTAGGGATCATGGAAAATCCTTCCTTTCAGAACTAGGGATTCAGTCCAACAACACTGGTGATCCTTCCTTTCGGAAATAGGGATCATGGAAAATAACTCCTTTCGAAACTAGGGATCCAGTCCAACAACATTGGTGATTCTTCCTTTCAGAACTAGTGATCATGGAAAATCCTTCCTTTCGGAACTAGGGATTCAATTCAACAACACTAGTGATCCCTCCTTTCGGAACTAGGGATCATGGACAATCCTTCCTTTCAGAACTAGGGATTCAGTCCAACAACACTAGTGATCCTTCCTTTCGGAACTAGGGATCATGGAAAATCCTTCCTTTCGGAACTAGGGATTCAATCCAACAACACTAGTGATCCTTCCTTTCAGAACTATGGATTCAGTCAACAACATCATCTTAGACAATCCTTCCTTTCAGAATTATGGGATTTTAGTCTAAGGATCAACATTTAAGACTATCCTTCCTTTCTGAATTATGGGATCATTGTCTAAGGATAATCAATCCCAACTGCGCCATCATAGTAACATCAACACTACTCCCTCGTTCGAGGGAAGTTCTTATGGACTATACCAAGCTTGTCTCAGAAGTGCTCAAACTTCACACAAGACAGAGGCTTAGTCAATACAACTGCAACTTGCTCATCCGTGCTCACAGATTGGATCTTTATATCTCCCTTCTGCACCATATCTCGAATGTAGAAGTATCATATTTCTCTGTGCTTCGAATTATCATTTAATATAGGGTTCTCTATCATCTTCACGCAACTTTGATTATCACATAAAATCACTGTGGTATCCAATTCTAGATCGAATAGGCCTGATAACAACTTCTGAAGCCATATGGCTTCACAACTAGCAGAACAAGTTGCAATATATTCTAATTCTGTAGTGCTGAGAGTAGCACTGGAATGCTTCCTGCTCAACCATGAGATCATGGTTGACCCTAGACTGAAACATACACATAAAGTGCTCTTTCTGTTTGAGACACTTCCCGCCCAATCTGAATCTATGTAACCATATAGTCTGAAGTCATGATCTTTAGTATACCTGAGACCATAGTCAATCGTACCTTTTAGGTACCTCATCACATGATTTGCATCTATAAGGTGAACATGTCTGGGATCAACCAAATACTAATTCAAGGTGTTCACGGAAAAGAAAATATCTGGCCTAGTATACGTCAGATACATCGATGACCCAATAATTTGTCTGTATAGTGTCTCATCCACTAACTCTGACAAAGCATCAGACAAAAACTTCACATTTGTATCCATGGGTGTGGCCATGGCTTTACATTCCAACATATCAAATCTTTTCAGGATTTCTACTGCATACTTTGCTTGGTTAAGGAAGATTCCTTCTACGTTTTGCCATACTTCAAGACCTAGAAAATAATGCATCAAGCCAAGGTCTTTCATCTTAAATTCTACAGTGAGATTTATTCTTACACTCTGAGATTTGATTCTCATTACCTATCAGAAATAAATCATCCACATATAACATTAATATGACAAGTTCATCATCCATAACCTTGAAGTAATGGTTAGGATCAACTTTAATTTTGGTAAACCCTAAGCTCGTTAGAAATCCATCAATTCTTCCATACCAAGCTCTTGGATCTTGCTTCAATCGATACCGATCCTTCTTTAATCCATAGACATGCGTCTTCCTGTCTTCAACTTCAAACCCTTGTGGTTGTTTTATGTACACCTCTTCTTCAATGACACCATTCAAGAAAGTTGTTTTCACATCCATCTGGTGTAGCTTCCACTTCATCGTGGTTTCAAGTGCCATGATGGTTCTAATGGAAGTGTACCTTGCTACGGGAGTGAGCACATGTCTCTTCATAATAGATTCCTTCCTTTTGAGAGAATACTCGAGCCACAAATCTAGCTTTGCAACTTCTTTCATTGGTTCTGCAATTCTAAGAGCTACATTTTCTTCATATACTTCTTCATGATGGCACATGTGGTTCACTGTAGAGTGTTTTGAATTATGGAGGTTACTCGATATATGCTTCTACTTCAATTTACATAATCTATCCAATGTAATATACACCATTTTCCACTAAGGAATCGTCTTGTCATAGTTGTCTTCCTTTCACTTTGTTCATCTGTGGTATGATTGATTTCATAAGTCTTCATAGGTTTGTAGTATCAAAACTAATTCTAAGTAAATTTTTAGTTTATATAAGCCACCTTCTTCTGTAAAAAAAAACTGCATCTTCTACAAAGGAAATTTTTTAAATATTCCTTATATAAAGCTGAGATATAGCACATCCTTCATCTTCATCGAGGTTCTTGAATCAAGCTTGTGTGTGGCTTCTCCTATTCTCCTAGTGAAACTTTATGATGGGAGTCCTTTTCTTCAAGAATGAAGAGAGTGCTTTGAAGCACCACCATTATAGAACATATTCTTCAATTTCTTCCTTTGGTAACTTCCTGGGAGGTCCTTCTTTTTCTTCTTCTTCATCTTCAACAAAATGAGCATGATGTCTTTTGTTATTTTCCTTTTTGTATTCTTCTTTTCTTACTAGACAATTTTTAGCAATATGTCCCATTTTATCACAATAATAACATTGATAAGAAGAGAAGTCTCTCTTCTGCTTATAGTTTCATTTCTTGTACTTTTGAAACTTCTTAGGAGGATTAAACTCCTTATGAGTTTCCTTCTGGTAGTGATATTTCCCTTTTCCTGTTTTAGTATGGGTAGCTAGAGATTGATCATCCTTTCTGAGTAGTGCTTCTCGATTTGCCACTCTAGCTTCCTCTTGAACACATTCTTCCCATACAACTTCAAATTGTAGACTTTCTTTTCTTGCACACATTGTATGGATAAAAGAATCCCAAGGTCTAGTAAGACCATTGAGAGTGGTCATCACTAATTCATCTTCATCAAGGTTGTCTCCAATTGCTTCTAGTTGTTCTTTGAATTGAGACACCCGTGTAAAATATTCTTGGATAGATTCACCCTGATTCATCTTTGTACTTTTGAGTTGGGTTCTCAAATTCATCTTTCGATTAATTTTCTTTCCCTCATATATTCTTGATAGGGAATCAAACATTTCATTAGGATGTTTCTTGGAGGAAACTTGAGGAATCAAGTGATCCTTGATGGAATCTGTTATGATCCTCTTGGATTCAATCATGTTCTTCTTATGTTTTTCATTTAGTTCAGCCTCTATGGGTTCTGGCACAACTTCCCTAACAAAATTTGCAATATAATTCTCTTCTACAATGAGTCCAATTCTGTATTTCCAAGCACATAAATTTTCTATGCCTTTGAACTTGTCATCAAGCTTAGTGCTACTTGGGGCATCTTATCCTGGAGAGAAGAAAAGGACCAAATATTAAAATTTCTCATAAATGAAAACCGAACTCACCAAAATATGCACTTGATTGAGGCGAGCATGATGGTACAATCAGTTTTTGAAGAATCCAAAATTTCACCCCTGAAACTAGGCTTGCAAAATTCTGGACTGCAGTTTTTTGTTTTTTTGGTTTTTCTAGTCTCAAGTCAAACTAGGGTTTGAATTTCTGGAAGATTTAGCTCTTGGTGCCAAAAGATGCACCTTGGAGAGGCACACTTCCCAATGTCACTTTCACTCCAAAATTCTTCTTTAGTAGAAATCCCTAATTTTTCTTATTCGGAAAAGGAGAGAGATATTTACCTAGTGAGAGCTGCTCTTTTCAGTTTAGATCTGAAACCACATTAAGGTTATATGTTGCAATAAATTAGATTCCTACTTCATTATCATTTAATACATTTTCACAATAAAAAAACATAAATAAGATCTCTGAAAGACACACAATAACAAGGTACACAACAATTTATCCTAGGAAACCATCAAGGGGAGGAAACCCAACAAGAAATTCCTCAATATAGATTACCAAAGTACAATTCCCAAAGAAATAAGTCTCATAAATAATAGAGACAAAATCCAAAGTCTAGAGCGAAGAGATATTCTCCTCCTCCTTCACAATCTTCCTCTATCCTCTAGTGCGCAATGCTTGAGTGAGTGAATGGTACAAATGAGACGAGACACTCTTTATTTAGACTTTACTTTTTACTTGACATTTAACCTAACTAGGCCAGCCCCACTAATTTGATTGGTTCGACCTCTCTAGGAAAACTCAATATAATATTTATATTACATTATTTTGGGTACTAACGACCCGACTTACAATGGAGGTTTTACCTCCTGACTTTTACATGACCATTTACATTAATGACATATCCTGAAGGAGGAATAGTACAGGTAGAATATTCTTCGAAGTTACATTATTTCAACATCTTATTTCTTCTTGATATGCATTTCTGCCATCATAATAGCTTTTTCAGTCATTGTATGGACAATTGTCTCTGGTATGGACTTATAATGAGAACGTGTTACATCATAAGTTGTTATGTCTAATGGTAAGGTGTTGAAGTGATCTATGTATTTTTTCTAATTTGTATTCCAGTGGTCTGTCGACAGGTCCAGTTGAGTAGTCCATGTTTGACTTGACTCTTAAAGGTTTCTTTAAGACATTGTCATATGTCATGTATTCATGCAACAACATTGGCCTTTTAATTCGTGACTACATATCTGCAACAAAAAATTGGATCACAACAACTTGATCCATCTTGGATGGAATTTGACCGAGGAGGTATTATTGTGTCATACTCTCGTACTATTTCTCCTAGTACTTGTGTGATTTATTTAAATTTATGCCTAACTAGATGCTTGGTGTCATCTGCCTTGAATAAATCTAAGAACTCATCTTTAATTTTCTTCTTCATCTTGGAAACATCTTCAATGAAATTCGTATACCACATAAGTTCCCTATTGCGAAGATCACTTGCAAACTGCGCAATTTGTTGATTCTCATCATCAATTAGGCTAGCTTTCCAGAGAGATTCAGATTCAAAACAATGATTCTTAGGATCCCCATCCCCCTCATATATAGGGGTATGTACTGGATGATGATAAGCCATTTTAACAGAACAAGAATTTTTTCCTTGTGTTTGAATACTTACTAGAGCTTAATGACCGACTGATTGACTTAATTTTTCGCATTCACATTCACCATTAACTTCTTGTTGATGAGATTTATACCAAGATAGATGTACTTATTATATAGAATCCTCATCACTAGGTTGGATATCCGATAGACTGATCGCTTCAATCAATAATGTTTTTGGCAAGGGAGTACCTCCAGGTGTTCCAAATAGAATAAGTTAAAAATGTGTCATCTGAATTCTAGTGTAAAAATGATACAATTTCTACACTGTGGTATTTGGATCATTAGTCGGTCCAAAATTCATCCACAACCATCTAGCTGGTTCCATATTATACTTTGGCTTGGTCCAATTCCCAATTCTCACTCGACGATTTATTGGTCCATGATTCAAAAGGATCGATAATGAATCAACGAGAGTTGTAACTTTAGGAATAAAATTCTGTAACCTCGGAGTTTCCTCCATCAGGAAGGGTCATTTGATTACCGCCTCACCCTTACTCTCATCTGGCTGACTTTCCCTCGACTCAGGTGGGACTTTTGTATGTACGACTGTTTCAATCGCTGAATTCATATTCCTCTTATTACGAAGTGGACTTGATAATTCCTTCATTGCCTCCAATATTTTTTGCCATTTTTCCCTTTCAATTTTCTGAATATCTAATGTTTGTTTACGAGTGATCATCGAATTGTCTCATTGAGTCTCACTTACATTTTTGTTAGGCCCCATTCTATCTAAATATTATCGAATAGCATCGTCATATTCATTCATTCATTCACCTATTCAAGCACCCCCCATTTGCGACCCGACACTTATTAATCGAGGGAAGCTACCTCAACATTGGATTTCATTTGCTAAGAAAGTATTCCCATTCACCTTAGTTGACAAAGTGCTCCTAGTATTGTTTGCATTTGCTCCCAGTTTGTTGTATTAGGAAGGCCCATCGGAGGTCATGGATCAACTATGTAACCGACTCCTTTTTCAATTAAGAACTTATATATCAAAGTCAGTGTTGTACAAAAAAATCCATCGTGAAAGTCATTATAGAATCTGCTTTGGACTTCGTCAATTGAAGTTCTTTATTCTATGGCTTGCTCTTAGTAGAAGTCTTCACATATCTTCTGGAGCCACTCGTATAGGTTCGTTATTCCTCTTTTATTGAGCTTGTGCATTAATAGTATTTCGTTTTGGGTGTCTAGCTTTCTCATGAATGGTGTCGAGGAATTTCTTTATTTCATGGGGGACAATTTCTTTGAACCGTTCATGAGACTCAGCGAAGAAGTTTTCTCTGTCCTATGCAATTGTTAACTTGTTTCTTCTGGCATAGTTATCTATCTAGTTTGCAATTTTTCAGTTCTACCACTCTCTAATTTCTCCCTCACTCACCATTTACATATATATGATCATTTCATGTCTCGGGTTAGTACTACTGGCAATAGAACCAATGTTGTAATATATGAGATTACACGGAGTTACCATTAGTACAACGTCCACATCATATATAAAGATACATTTCATACAATATCGTACATACATAATGAGAGTAGAGGTAATAGAATTGGGACCATAAGAAGAAGTGTATTTATTATCATTAAAGCAGTCCAATCATGTACAAAAGGTAGAGCTACTATTGTCCTGGATCACTAGCCTATTATATAGATCAAGAAGTTAGTTACACTGTTACAACTATTTAAATGCCTAGCCGGTCATATTAATCGACCTGACTGAACTGAGACGAAAAATATCAAGTTAGTCGAGAGGACCTGGTCAGCTAGTCGACTACACTCATCTCGAATAGGATTTTTGTCTTTTTTAAAGGATACTAGAACACATTACAATTCATCTTTTGCAACTTCCTCTCATAAGCATCTTATTATTTTCTCTTGTAAGAATCTAGGGAAGAAAGTTGAGACCTTTAAAACATCAATTTTGTTTTCCTTTTGTGGTATGATCTTGAAAATATTTTGGAACTATGAAGTCCACAACTTTGTAGTCTTTGAGATTTTATTAACGAGAATACCTTCAAAACTCATCATTTCCCAGTTTGAATTTATTCTCTTTCAATGATTTGCATAATTGTGAAAAAATTAATGTTTTCATTGCCTTTTTATTCAAATGGAAAGACTTTTCATTTTCCATTCTCTTTCTCTCCACCTCAAGGATTTTTTCTTTTTTTCCTTCCAACTCTTTTAGTTTCACTTTTTCCTCCTTGCTTAAAATACCTATCTCATTCCTCTCAAATTACTCTACAATATCCCTTTTTGTTGCCTTGATATGCTTATCCATTTATTGCTAAATTTTTCAAGGATGTTATGAACCGAAAGAAGGCATGCAAAATATGTGTGTGTGTGTGTGTGAGAGAGAGAGAGAGAGAGAGAGAGAGATTAAAAACTACTCATATGCAGCTGGTCAAGTAGGGAACAGTGGTTGGAAATTAATTCTTACTATTCCTATCGTGAAAGCTCTCCTAAATTGAATAGAGAGGCAAGGATGGCTTCACATATATCTTGTTCTTACAGATAAAGTAAAGCATAATACCATAGGAAAATTATGTCTGAGAATTCTAGTTTAAAAAAAAACAACTTAACAAGATTTGATTCCAAGGAAGCGTAAAGATTCACAAATATATGAACATGCCTTCTAGCTTTGTTGATAAGAATACAAGTAAAATTTTTGAGGGTGTTTTGTGAGATGTGCCATAAAAAACATACATATTGACAATAAAAATATATTTATATAAATAATGTGGGGTGTAAGTCCAAGATCAATTGTATACATTTGTAAAAATTTACTATCCACGTGCTTATTCACACAATAATATGATGTGTGTTGTAGGTATTTATCCATCATCTTATCTTTGGTACACTTGGAAATATCAACAAGCGGATGATCTATCCAAGAGGGATATTTCTTCTCCCAAGGACATTATTTTTTGGGAGGAATGGGTTTCGGATCATTTGGTTGCTGTGGGTTCAATGGATCATCTTCAACTCTAGGTTTTTTGGCCTTTTCCTATATATGCAGTTTTCATATTTATTGAGTAATATATGCAGTTTAATTTTGGATCATTGGAAGGTAACATAGCCGACCAGGACAGACATTTATCTAGCTGATGGAACCCTAGCCTCTTGGTCGTGTTTCGGCTCTGGTCACAGGCTTCTTCCATGCTAGCCACCATGGACCCTCCCCCGCCCCCTTCTCCCGAGGAATGCAGGCATCTCCTGGATGCTGCCTTCCGTGCCTTGGTTTCCTCCACCCCTCCCCTTTCTTCCTCCTTAGACCCTTCTAATGCGAGTTTCATCAAACGATTTGCAGCCCCTCGAATTCAGATCCTGTCGGCAGCTTTGAAATTAAAAGCTCTTTCCCTAAGCAAGCGGGGATTGATCAGACAGTTTACTGGAATATGGCCGTCTCCAAAATCCATGGAAGCTTGGATCAACAAGAAATGGATGTCTCTGATCACTTGGGACTGCAACATAACTTCTATGGTAAGGGCTTCTTTACCTTCCTTTTTGAAAACAAAGCTGATAGAGATCTCATTTTCAGAAACGTCCCATACGTCATGGGCCCCCGTGGCTTCTATTTAAATAGATGGAGTCTCTCCTTCGACCTTGAGAAGGATGTCCCCTCTACGGTGCCTGTCTGGGTTCATCTTCCTCATCTTCCCTTACACTGCTGGAATGATGAAACCCTTCAATCCATCGGAAACTCTCTCGGGAAGTATATCGATAAAGCTGAACTGAAAGGTCCCCTGTTCTCCTATGCTAGGATCTGTGTAGAGGTAGATTTGGAAAAACGACTGCCGGAAGAAGTAAACTTGTATATGGATGGATGGGAGCATTTGCAGAAGGTTAACTATGAACAACTGCAGTTCAAGTGTAAAAAGTGTCATGAATATGGTCACTTTGTCAAAAACTGCCCAAGGGATGCCCATGAGGTCCTTGAAAAAACACAATAAGAAGGCTGGCAGCAAGTCAAAAAAGGAGGAAAAACTACCCCAGCCTCTATTCCTCCCAAGGAAACTCAAACTAAAATAAACAGAGAAACCACTAAAGAGAACTGGGAAGGCCTCACCAGCAACAGGTTTCAGGATTTACCCATAGAAGAGGAAGAAATGGCAGCGTTGGAAACAAACCCATTAGATCAGGATAAAGAAGAAACACCCATTCCCCCTCCTTATCCTAGAGAAGAGCAGATTGGTACAAGCAAAGGAGGAGCTAGCACTCTTAGTGGCTCGTGGGAAGACAAGGTAAAGAGAAACTTCGTCCCGCTTTCCTCATCTCTGGATCTCTCTTCAGAATCCCATGAGGAGACGAACATGGTTCATCCACCCAACACAAGAGGCAAAAAGTCACATAGGCATCATCGAGAACTTGAGATAGAAAGATAAATTAGATTGGGAAGAAAAAAAATCATGGAAGAAACAAAACTGCTTTAGAATCCGAAGTCGCAGACTGGGGTTAAGTTTGATGGAAGGTATCGATTTGGACCTCAATCGACAAAGAAGTAATGCTAGCGGTCTCTTGGAACTGTAGGGGTCTTGGCAGTGCGAACAAAGTAGAAGCAATAAAAAATATGATCAAATCTGAAAAGTCGGACCTTTTTCTAATCGAAGAGACTAAAATTTTGGACGTAGAGGTCATGACCCTTTCACGCTCCCTCTGGAAAGATAGTCATGGAAAAGCTCTGAGTGCTCGTGGAGCCTTTGGAGGAATTGCCACCTTAATATCACCTAAATTTTCTTTGATATCCACAATTGAGAATGCACATTGGTTGTTAACTAAAATCAAAGAGAAAGGCAATACCAACTCTCTCTTCATCTACAATGTCTATGCACTCATTATAGGGAAAAGAACAAGTTCTGGGAAGAGCTCAATGATCTTAAAGAGAACACGAATGGAAAAAATCTCATAATTGCAGGAGATTTTAATGTCACCAAATCCCAACAGGAAAAATGTGGAGGTAATATTGTTCATGACCCCTTCGGCGAAAAAATGGAGGATTTAATTGTTGATTTGGATCTTATGGATATCCCATTAAAAATAGGAAGTATACCTGGAATAACAAGAGATGTGGTGTTGGGTACATCGCAGCTAAGCTGGATCGTTTCTTGGTAAGCTCCTCTTTCTTTAGCTCTGATCTTCTATCCTGCTCCTTTACCCTACCCTATGATACCTCCAATCATAGGCCAATTGCTTTATCCCTTTCCCCCCTGAAAAATATTAGGCCTATCTCTTTCCGTTTCAACTCCCTCTGGCTCTAGGAACCCGTCTTTTTAGACCTTGTCAACTCAGCCTGGAACTCGACCTTTGTCGGATCTCCCAGTTTCATTTGGGAATCCAAATCGCAAGCAGTTAAATCCATGCTCAAGAACTGGGCCAAGAATTCCTACAAAAAACCCTGCCACCTTAAACTCAGTCTTCATTCGGAGCTTGCTGAATTACAAAAAAAATGGAGACGGAGGAAGTGACGCCCTCCCTCTTAAGCTAGGAGAAAGATCTTGATCTTAACATCCTCATTGCGGCCAAGCAAGAAGAGGAAGTGTGGAGAGTCAAGTCTAAAAAATTGTGGCTTAAAGGTGGCGACAACAACACAAAATACTTTCATAACCAGGCTAAAGTTCACCGCAGTCAGAACGCTATAAAGGATTTGAAGGATCAAAATGGAGAAAGGATAAGCGGGCAAGAAAACTTAAAAAATCTCGCGTTCAATCACTTCAGCGAGCTCTTCATGGACAATGGGGAATCTGATCCAGCAACTGAATATGATCTTTTGGAAAGCATCCCCAGTCTGGTCTCAGACAACGCCAATAGGGAACTCTCCAAACCAATCGTGGAACACGAAATTTTGAAAGCCATTTGGTCGTTACAAGCTGACAAGGCTCCTAGGAATAACGGTTTCACCATCAACTTCTACTGAGCCGCCTGGGAAACAATTAAGGAATATCTAAAGCGTATGCTCAACTAGACTAGGAAAAAAGACAAAATCAGAGGGTCCACCAATTCCTCCTTCCTTGCTTTAATCCCCAAAGATAAAACTCCCTGCTCAATAGATTGCTTCAGACCAATCTCTCTCTGCAACACCTCATATAAAATTATCTCCAAGATCCTTTCCACCAGAATGAAAAATGTTATGGGGAAAATCATCTCTGATGCCCAAGGGGGTTTTATTGTCGGTCACCAAATCCTTGATAATATCCTCATAGTTCAAGAAGCAATCCACTCAAGCGTGGAAAAAAAGAATCAAGGTATGGCCATCAAACTCAACATGGCAAATGCTTTTGATAGAGTTAATCACCACTTGATTTTTGAAGTCATGATTAAGTTCGGCTTCTCAAGAAGATTCGTTAGATGGGTTAAAGCTTGCATCAATAGTCCTTGGATTTCCCCTTTGGTTAATGGAAGACCTACCAATTTCTTTTTTTCTTCCATAGGTTTGCGCCAAGGCTGCTCTTTGTCCCCTTTCCTTTACCTCTTGGTTGTTGAAACCTTGAGTCAGAAACTTCAGATGCTGCAAGAGTCGGAAGAGTTAAAAGGAATTAAAATTGTCCGAGGTGTCAAACCGGTTAACCACTCTTAATTTGCTGACGATACCATTTTACTTGGGGGGCCCTCCATAATAATTGTTGACAGATTCAATCAGGTTCTTACCAATTTCATCAAAGCTTCCGATGGCAAAATCAACTTTGAAAAATACAAAATCTATGGCTGGAATTGCACCCCTGGGGTTCTCGCTAAAATTGCTAGAATTTTAGGTTTTAAAGGAATTTTAGTTTGGAACTCCTTCAACTATTAAGGAATCCCAATCTTTAAAGGGAACAAAAGAATTGCTCATTGGCAAGGGTTGATTGAAAAAATTAAAAAAATATCAATTCCTGGGGCTCTAGATGGCTTAACCCTGCTAGTAAGCTGATCCTGATCAACTCCATTCTCTTGGCCTTGCCCGTCTATGCCTGCTCCATCTCTCTTGCCCCCAAAACCGTGATTCTAGAGATCTCTAAAGAAATAAGGAAATTCCTTTGGCAGGGAGGAAAAACCAATCAATCCAAAAAATTTCACTTGATCAGCTGGGACAGTGTGCAGACCCAAAGTGTATGGTGGGGCAAGGATTAAAGATCCTTCGCTTATGAACCTTTCCCTAGGTGCCAAACTTCTTTGGAGAATCATATCTAGAAAAAAGGCCTGTGGAAGGAAATATTCTACAAAAAGTATATGGTTGGAAGCAAAAGCATATGCATGGAAAGTATTGATTGGAGAAAAAGAGGAACTTTAATTTGGAATCTTTGCAAGCGAGCAACACACATCATACAAAGTAATATTTATTGGATCCCAGGTAATGGAAAACAAATTCAAATTTGGAAGGATAACTTTTGCATCAGGCCACCTGCGAATTCCATCCAGGAGTTCAATGAGTTGAAAATTTGGATGGAGCAAGCAAACATCAAATCTATGTTCGACATATCTTCGTGGTCTAGTAAAGGGAAATGGATGGGGTGGCTTGCTCTAGATCTTCTGGATCATCTTCTTAAATATTATCATGCTCTTCTTTCCCTCTTCCATAGTTCCCTCCCTATCCACCAAAATTTGAGGGACAAGCGTACCTGGGGGAAATCGGTCTCTTACTCAGTTAAGGTAAGTTATGGTTATTTGGAATCCCTCAAAAATCCCAAAATCAAGGACAACAAGTGGAATAAAGTTTGGGATAAGGATGGGATCCTGAAAGTGAATGCTTTCTACTGGATCTTTGCGCATAGAAAGACCCTAAATGCGGAAAATCTCAGGAAAAGGGGGATTGAAGGGCCAACAAGATGCACTCTTTGAAAAGAAGCCGAGGAAACAATTGATCATCTGTTTCTGGAGTGTAGCTTCACGAAAGAGGTTTGGCACAGAGCTTACAGTGAAATCCAACCAAAATTAGTCCTACCAACCAACTGGAATGACTTGTTTGATAATTGGCACAACTACTATCACAAATCGTTTCTCAAAAATCCTAATTTCAAAAGAGCCTGGGTCGCCTTCCCCAAGTTTATCTGCTATAAACTTTGGACTGCCAGGAACAAAGAAATATTTGATAAAATAAGGGCCACTCCAGGTAAAGTTCTCTCCTCCGCAAAATCTCTCTGGATTGAATCACTCTCCTCGAGAGTTCTGAATAACATTCGCAAGGAGCCCTTAATCATGGAAGAAAAAAATTGGGTAGCAGATCTTTTGCATTCCTCTCTTTGTTCCCACTTGAACCTCAATCATAAGAAGCAAAAACCGCAAAATTGGCACATCAGAATGGATCAGAAGGAGCTTCAGATATGGCTCAAGTCTCTTAACAGTGATACACTCTTCTTCGATTGTGCCTCGAAGGGAAACCCTAGGTTGGCAGGTGTGGGAGGAGTCCTCTTTGACTCCGATGGAAACAAAAAGAAAGACTATGCCTGGGGAATTGGCATGAGGACTAATAATGAGGCGAAATGACTTGCCTTGATCAAAGGAATGGAAATTGCCAGTAACAACGATGTCAGGAATCTAGTGGCCTTTGGGGATTCCATGCTGGTAATCAGGGAAGCCAGATCTCTGGCCAAAAATTGAAAAAAATAGGTCTCTAAACTTCAGCATCTCTTCACCTATGTGGCTAAGGAATTTGAATCCATCTCCTTTCTCCACGTCCTGAGAAACAACAATAAGGACGTAGATAGCATGGCAAACATTGGTGCTGGATTGGATTGTGGTTTGGCGATCATTAATGGTCTTACCATTGTCATCAACTGGGTACCTTAGCCCCCTCTCTAGTAAGCTTATGAAACCCTTGCTCCTCATGATCTCTTTCTTGGGTTGGGTCTTAAATTCCCACCACCCAAACTATACAAATTTTAAATTTTTGTTATGGATTAAAGGAAATATTGCCTTGGGATCTCCTACTCTACATCGATATTCTCCCTTGTACCCATGGAACACTTGGCGCCCTCACTAGTCGCAGCCCATCTGTCTCGCATGCATGAATTTATTATCACCACCCTCTGCCATGCCTTTTAACATGCCTCAGGACAACATGCTCGACATTTTGCAAATTCGTTTTGCTGAGACTTGGATTCTTCAGGAGCATTACATAGGTATTTGGGTTAGTAATTTGAGTCTTCTCTGGTTAGATATGGAGGACAAGGGATCAAACCTTTCTTCGCTGCAGTGCCGTCGATGTAAAAAGAATATTCAGGAAAATGCAGGAGGGGTTGGAGTGAAGCGTTACCTGTCAGCATTCGACGTGGTACATGGGTAGGGGAATGGTAGTGTTGGTCAAGAGCATGGTGGTTCGGATCATAATTTCCTTCGTGCTCTCTCCAGGGTTGATGAGCCTGTCAATGGAAGAAATTGTGTTCCTTTTGAGTTGGTCTCCGGACAGAGCAATGGTGGTGTTGTGCATCCAACTACTCGTGGAATCCTTAACGAGTTTGAGAATGGAAATGGCTAGACCCCTCTGGAATTGGGCACCATCCAAAACTTGAGAGGGGCAGTACTGCACTCTGCTCGCAGACTCTCCAGTGAACCTTCCAACATCAAGAATCAGGCTTCTCAAAATGGGTTGGATAATGGATTTATCAACTTGGAGACTCCACGTGGCCAGGACAACTCGTCTTCAAAATTCTTTGCTCACCTGTTGGAGCTTGAAAGTCAGGTTCGAAGGCTCAGGGGTGAATATACCGATCATAAAAAAGCTCTTTCTCACTTAGCCACCTTCATTCAGATCTCGACTTTTGAAATCCACAATCTCTAGAGAAAAATGAAGGAGTACTTTGATGTGCTTGTTGGAAAAATGGACAACGGCTGTCCTTGCTCAGGGGATATTAGTACTCAGATTAATTCTCTGCACAACAGTCTGAAAGTGGTTGAAACAAAGCTGGATGGAATGAGGTTTGATTCTAGAATTAATTCCACAATCTACCATGGAAAAGACGAGGAGAACACTGAATTGGGAATGGCAACAAGGAGACCGTCAGCCATCAATGCTCTGTCTGACTTATCATGGTTTTTCTAGAATTATTTTTGTATTGGCTCTCAGATGCTAGTTATCTGTCTATTTGCTCAATATGTATTTCTTTTGCTGTCTACTGTTAGGAAAGTTTGTTAGGATCTACTGCTGTAATAGAATCAAGTGTGTGTTAGAACTACAAAGACTAGAATCGGATGAGCCTGCTATGAAAACTCTCCAATTTTGGGAATAGTCTCCCTTACTTTATTTTGTAACTCTGCTTCTCTTTTGAATATAAAAGCTCGTCACTTGTTCTTGTTAAAAAAAAAGTAATATATGCATTTTATATATTTGCGGCTATTATTTTTTCTGCAGGTGATTAGCTCTCTCTGGTGGCTAACTACTTGTTGGGTTTTTGCTGGTGTTGGATGCTCTATCATTGATACAGAGTTGATCATTTTTGTCTTTTGATATGGGTTATTGTCAATTTCTTTGGTATCATCGTGGTTCTGTAGTTATTTGGATTTTCGCCACTGTGGGTTGGCTTGTGCCTTCCATACTTTGTTATTTCAGTTATGTTTCTGTGAATTTTCCTTGGGACTATCTATGCTCGGTGGGGAGCTTGTTATTTTGGGTGTTATCTTTGGACATGGTTTTTGGCCATGATTTGGGCCCTATTCTGTGAAGGCTGGTTGGAGCCTTTGTATTTTGTAATCTTTTATACTATTTACCTCTATTAATCGTATGCTATTTTTTCGTGATTGAAAAAAAAATTGGAAAGCTCAAAATCTCAATGACACTTGATTAAGTTACTGCGAGTTGTAGAGAGAATCGAATTACACATGCCGATTAATTGAGGTAAGTTGCATAATAAGAGATTTGCGCTTCATGTTGTATTTAAATTTTCAACTGACTTAAAAAAATGCACCTTCAAAAGTTATTTATTCATCTCCTTTGAATCATATCTTAGCGTAGATTATAAAATATAGTTTTTCCATTTAACTAATTCAGTGCTATAGGCTTTTGTTAAATTTTGAGTTGAATTAAAATTTGAGAAAATTAAACTAAAGGGTCAGTGCAAGCTAATGAGGGTCACTTTTGGCACATCAGATGCAATAGAAAACTGAAAAATAAGGCATCCCTCAACTTACTTGGATTTTTTGAGATACTTACACAAAATATGTTGCATTGAGTAAAAAAGATGAAATGTAGGAAATTGAATCACATTTCCGAATATATAACTTTTATGTATTGAAAATTTGCATAGCTATGTCAAGTTTCATTTTTCCTAACAGACACTTTTTATTTTTCAGGCAAATGATAAGGTATATGTTTTTGTGGGTTCAGCCTTTGAGGGCCTAAATGATGGAATCAAGATACAAAAATCGGCATGCATGTAGAGAACACATAGCACTTGTGCGCCATTATTTTTTGAAAATTAAATTAGTAATTTTATAATTTTTTTATAATTGTTTAAGTGATCAAACCTCGAAAACAGTACCTCTTTTGTGGGTGCAGCCTTTGAAGGTCTTAATGCAAAAATCTTGAAATGGAGTTTTCATAGAACGTGGAGGTTAGTGTCCTCTTGTGCACCATACAATTTTTTTTTGAAATGATCGAGAATTGAAAAAGTTATGGAAGAAACACTAACATTGTTTTTCATGAGTTAAGGAGGTAGGACACAAAAGAAATTGAAAGAAAATAGGAAAAATTAATATTTCAAAATAAAAGTTACATATTTGGAATCTGCAGAAAAAATGCTATTTGTGTCTAAGATTTCGTAAAAAATGACTGTGTGTAGCATACTGTAATGAGTGGCTAAGCACAGGCTTCTCCAGAAACTGGAAGAAATACCCAATTAGATTTGGTTTATCATTAACATAGCATAGGTTTGGAATTATTGAAGCAAACTCCAAAGCATACACGTAGGATTATTTTTGACATGTGAGCAAGTGAGTTGGCTTGGTTTAGGATCTACAAAACACGAGCGTGTTCTGTTTAAATTCAAAAATATTGCCGCGTTTTTAGAATTCAAGAATGCGCACACGTTATATAACTATATAACACGTACGCGTTATATAACTGCATAATGTATACGCGTTATGTAGTGCCAAAATGCACTCACATTATGTAAATCATAAAATACATGTTTAATACTTGAGAGAGAGGGGGTGTGGAAGACTTAAGGGAATTTTTGGTTAATATTTGAGAAGGGGTGGGGAAGGGTTAAGGGAATCTATGGTTAATATTTAATAGGAGTGGGAAATGGTCAAGGGCTTAGAAGGGCTTAGAAGGATGTTGGAAGATGAGTGGGGAGAGATGAAGGGAATGAGAACATGATGGCTACAGGGGGTGAAGGGAAGTGGAGCGTGAGAGCACTATTAAAAGTAGAAGAGGTTCTGAAGAGGTATAGGGTTAGAAGTTGAAAGTGAGACTTGAGTGACAAGGGGGAATGGATGGAGGCAAGGGGGATGTGAGAGAGAAATAAAGAATACAAGGGGGGGAGAGACATAGAGAAAGGGAGGGACGGGGAGAATGGGGAGGAATGGATTTAGAGGGAGTGAGAGATAGACGGGGATAGAAAAAAAAAGAGATAGGAAGGGAGGGATAGAAAGTGTTGGTGGGAGACATGCAAGGAGAGGCGGCGAGAGACAGAGAGAGAGATAGAGGAGGAGGGGGAAGGGACATAAAGTGTGTGAGAGAGAGGGAGTGATGGAGATATTGGGATAGGTTGAGGGAAAGATAACATGAGGGAGGGATAGAAGGTGAGGGAGAGAGAGGTGATGAGAGAGGGAGGGAGAGAAGGTAGGGTGAGGGATGGAGGGATAAAGGTGGAGATAGATATGGACGGAGGGAGAATGGGTTTGAGAATGGAAAGGGACATAATGTGTGTGTGTGTGTGTGTGTGTGTGTGTGTTTGTTTGTTTGAGAGAGAGAGAGAGAGAGAGAGAGAGAGAGAGAGAGAGATACTAGAGGGAGGTGTGAGTGACAAAGAAAGTGGGAGGTTGTGTGTGTGTGTGTGATAGGGAAGGAGGAATTAGTGGGGTGGCAGGGATGAAGATGGTGTAAGGGAGAGAAAGAGACATAGAGGGAGGGAGGTAAAGGGAGTGAGGGACATATCTAGAGAAAGATATAGAGAGGGAGGGATACAAGGTGAGATAGAGAGGGCAGGGGGGAGGGATAAAGGCACATAGGGTTAGTGATTAAGGGTGAACAAAGTGAGAGATTTCTATAGGGACTTGGATAATTGCGAATATATACATAAGGTGGATTCCCTCCTCATCATCATCTTCATCACCATCACCATCATCATCAATGTCTTCATCATCATCACCATCATCATCATCATCATCAACATATTCATCATCATTGTCATCTCTAGGTTCCTCATCAACATATCCATCATCATCATCTTCTTCATCCTCATCATCTTCATCATCATCTTCATCGCCATCACCATCATCATCAACATCTTCATCATCACCATCATCATCAACATCTTCATCATCACCATCATCATCACCATAAACATCTTCATCACCATTGTCATCTCCCCCTTCCTCATCAACATCTCCATCATCATCATCTTCATCATCATCATCATCATTATGATCATCATCTTCATCATCATCATCATCATCTTCATCACCATCACCATCATCATCAACGCCTTCATCATCATCAACGTCTTCATCATCATCACCATCATCATCATCATCAACATCTTCATCATCATTTTCATCTCTAGGTTCTCCATCAACATCATCATCTTCATCATCATCATCGTCTTCATCACTATCATCATCATCATCAACATATTCATCATCATCACCACCATCATCATCATCATCATCATCTTCCTCATCAAATCAACATCTCCATCATCATCATCATCATCTTTTGAACATCATCATCATCATCTTTTGAACATCATCATCATCATCATCTGAATATCACCATCACCATCATCATCAACATCTTCATCATCATCACCATCACCATCATCATCAAAATCACCATCACCATCACCATCACCATCACCATCACCATCACCATCACCATCACCATCTTCATCATCATTGTCATCTCTAGGTTCCCCATCAACATCAACATCTCCATCATCATCATCTTCATCATCATCATCATCTTCATCACCATCATCATCAACATCATCATCATCATCACCATCATCATCATCATCTTCCTCATCAAATCAACATCTCCATCATGTCACCATCATCTTCTTCATCATCATTGTCATCATCTGAACATCACCATCACCATCATCATCAACATCTTCATCATCATTACCACCACCATCATCATCAACATCTTCATCGTCATCACCATCATCATCATCATCAACATCTTCATCATGATTGGCATCTCTAGGTTCCTCATCAACATCTCCATCATCATCATCATCTTCATCATCATCATCTTCATCACCATCATCATCATCATCAACATCTTCATCATCATCACCATCATCATCATCTTCATCATCATCAGATCAACATCTCCATCATCATCATCTTCATCATCATCATCATCATCATCATCATCTTCATCTTCATCACCATCACCATCATCTTCAACATCTTCATCGTCATCACCATAACCATCATCATCAACATCTCCATCATCATCAACATCTCCATCATCATTGTCATCTCCATCATCTACATCTTCATCATCATCACCATCATCATCATCATCATCATCATCATCTTCATCATCATCAGATCAACATCTCCATCTCCATCATCATCATCATCTTCGTCATCATCAACATCATCATCATCTTCGTCATCATCATCAGATCAACATCTTCATCATCATCACCATCATCATCATCATCAACATCTTCATCATCATCACCATCATCATCATCATCTTCCTCATCATCATCATCATCATCTGAACATCACCATCATCATCATCATCACCATCACCATCACCATCATCATCATCATCACCATCACCATCACCATCACCATCACCATCAACATCTTCATCATCATTGTCATCTCTAGGTTCCTCATCAACATCTCCATCATCATCTTCTTCTTCTTCATCATCATCATCATCTTCATCATCATCGTCAACATCTCCATCATCATCTCCATCATCATCACCATCATCATCATCATCATCATCACCATCATCATCAAAATTATCGTCATCATCATCATCTCATTATCATCATCATCATCGTCATCATCATCTCCATTGTCATCATCATTTTCTTCACCATCATCATCTTCTTCACCATCATCATCATTATCATCTTCATCACCATCTCGATCACCATCATCACCAACATATTCATCATCATCACCATCATCATCATCAACAACATCTTCATCACCATCAACATCTCCACCACCATCATCATCATCTTATATCCTCCTCTTCATCATCATTGACAACTCCCCCTTCCCCATCAACATCTCCGTCATTGTCATCTTCTTCATCACCATCATCATCATCCTCATCACCCTCATCACCCTCATCACCCTATTCAACATCTTCATTGTCATCACCATCATCTTCATCAACATCATCATCTTTATCATCTTCTTCTACACCATGATCATCTTCATTGTCATTAGGGAGGGATAATGACGAAGATAAAGAGAAGGTGGAGAGATGGAGAGTGGGGTGGTAGGGACATGGCTGGAGTAAGGGAGAGAAAGAAACATGTAGGGAGGGATGTAGAGAGAATGAAGACATATATTTAGAAAGAGATAGGGGGTATCTAGGGATTATTGGGAGAGAGCTAGGGGGGTATTAAACCATACAAAACAATTGTCCCACACTAAAAACATTTGTTTTGTATGTAACCATACAAAACATTTGTTTTCTTTTAATTTTATTCGTTTCCCTAGTCGTGCACCTAACCTATTTATTGTGCTTAACCATATCGCGTACATGTTTTTATTCTTCATATCGTGTGTGCGTTTTAGCTTTACATAATGCGTGTGCGTTTTGTAACTCTATGAACAATGGACTGTCCCTGTCCGAGAGCAACTTTACTCTGTCTAAGCCAAAACAACAAATCCCGTGATTTTTTCGAACAGCACAAGACCGCCATTGGAAATACTCACACTCTACACCATGTCCATCATTATTTTTGTTATGCAGGTGCAGCATTGAGGACATCTTTCATGGTTGCTCAGTGTGGTGTTGGGTTATTTGGCCATATTTGAAGAAGATAATCAACAAGCTTTAAGAATCTCTAGTTGAATAACACCAAAGATAAGGTTTTTGAAAGATTCATTTTGCTTATATTTGAGGAGCACACAAGATAAGATATCAAGCTTCAAGACCATTTCATGGTGATGGTGGATATACACAATTGTACAAGAGAATCAAAGAGCCCAAACAATTTATGATTTAACTTTCATTTGCTTATTATTGAAGAGCACCAAAGGTAAATTTTCTCATTCATAATTGTTTTGATGGGAAAGATGAACATTTGAGAAGAAAGATTGAAGCACCTTGAAGGATCTATAGTTCTAGAAAGAACTAAAGGTTTGAAAGCTTGTAATTGAGGAGCAACAAAAACAAACTATATTGAATTGATCATTGTGGTGATGGGGAATCCACGTAACAGAGGAAGAAAATCAGCAAGGAAGAAGAGACCTCAAGAAGTCATTGAAGAAGAGAAAGAAAAGAAAATAATACACATGATGAATCAGAGGCTTTCTTTGGAAACTAATGCAAATCCTTTATAGAGGATACCACGGTTCATCCTATTAATCCAGGACAAGAGGGACCTTCAATTTCCACAATAGTTGTTGAACAAACACCCCATGGAAGTAATCAAGAAGCAAAACATAGGTGCTCATCAGGGAATGTTTCAATTCCCACTTCAAGTCAAAGTGATAAGTTACCATCTCAAGATGAAGCTCATGAAGAAACACAAAATTTGTTATCCGGATGTGGTTATACAAGTGATGAAGTCAGAGAGGCGTTGGACACGTTGCCTACTAGTGAAGAAGAAAATGTTATCCGGACCATCGATGAGGATGTTGGACTTCCACAAGAGGATGTTGGACTTCCATAGACCATCGATGAGGATGTTGGACTTCCACCATCCAACTACCAGGATGAGAATGAAGGACACCAAGCTACTACTGAAACGCCAGAGCGTCTTGGTGATGCGCTACATGGTAGAATTCCAACCCCCTTACCTCCATTAGCAAGCAAACGTTGAATAACTCTGAAGCATATACAAGTTGATGAAAGTCTCATCAATTCCATAGAAGGTATGCTATCTAAATGTGGTATTGGTTATCAAACTCAACAGATACTTGATAAATATTTTGTTTCTAAATGTGATGGAGATAAATGTAGATTATTTTTATCATTGTTAAAATCTAGGAGCATGAATGTTGTTAGGAAAAATTTAGGGATAAAGATGATAAAGAATTCTGAACCAAGTTCTCATATAGTTAAAAGCTTAGTAGATGCATTTGGTAAAATTGGTAAGAACACATGTTCAAAGGACCGCAATGCGGCTCATCGTGTGTTGTCACAAGCAATTGCAAATAAGAACACCAAGGTCCTTCGTATTCTACAGGCCTACATCTGAACTAGTTGATTTGAATGTAAAAACCCTCCATATGTATTCTATTAGAAGAGAACATCTTGATACAACCGATCGGATAGATTTTTGGGCCTTTATTGGTCGGTTGTCACGTTGTGACATGAAGCTAGTTGATGTAGTAATGGGACTAGTGCAGAGTTTTTGGCATGATCACACAAGGCCTTCTTCAAACCGGAAGGATGTACTAAAATTGAGAAGGGGTTCAAAGGATCGTGAACCACATACTAAGCATCTTCTTGATATAACACAGACATAACTATACGAGAAATTTAGGAATGAACATAGACAATTGAACTTGGGGCAAAGATCTTTTGAGAAATGTAAGCGATGGTATGTTAGAATAAATACTCTTCGTAACACTTGTTGTTGTAGATACCATGTAGAATATGAATATTACTATGAAACATTTTTGTACATTTGTTATGTGTACCATACTAACCATGTGCAGGATTGCTCCCTGACAATACCACCGACTTCATCAAGAGAATTCATTGATAGCATCATGTGCAATAGGCCCAAGGGGCAAACATACTATGCAAAATCTTATTTGGATGGAACATGCCCCAATTGTGTTGGAATGGCATTATTGAGCTAATGTATGCACGAGAGTGGAGACAGTGAATTTGGGAAAATGGTTGTAGACATGAAAAGTTTCAAATATATCAGCTATGAAATAGTCCCAGGGAAAGAAAGCAAAAAAATACAATTGGTGACATCTCAGGTATGCATTTATATCTATAAAATTATGTTTGAACAATTATATTTCAATCCTTGGTTACAAAAAAAATCACATTGAGATCATTTTGTGTCACCAGGTATGGGTTAGTGACTTCGTCAAGGAATTTACTGAAAAGACACATGATTATGTTCATCATGTCCACTTGGCACGATGGTAGGATGAATAGTTTAGAATATGTAGAGATACATTTCCACGTGGTACTATACTTTCAGTTGTTGATTTTGCCGAGAACTACACTCTGCAACCTCAAAATGAGATCCAAAGTCAGTATTATCACTCTGAGCAGGTTTCCTTGATGGTCCATATCACATAAAGGCATGGCCCAAATAGCACTGAAGAGCAAAGAGAAATTCTGAAGGAATATCACTTCTACATAAGTGATGATAGGTGCCATGACTTCCACTATGTACATCATTGCTTCATCATGTTCAATGATCACTTGAAGGGAAGGAACATACAGATGGATCGACACTGGATTTGGTCTGATGGATGTGCTGGTCAGTTAAAAAATGCACACATATTTCAATGGTTGTGTTCATTGTATAAAAACTACAAAGTGCCACATATGTGGAACTATTTTGAGACTGGGAATGGTAAAGGAGAGCATGATGGAGCCGGAGCATGTGTTAAAACAACCCTATGAAGAGAGGAATTGAAAGTATCTACATAATCTACTATTCAAAATGGTCAATCTATAGTCAGGTGGTGCACGTTAGTAATGGGAGAGGAATCAACTATGCGAGTAGAATCCATAAGAAAGAGACATGTGGAGATATTTTTTTGGGAGGTGGTAGACATAGATCGTTCACATGCATGGGAATGCAAGACTGTGCGTGGGACTCATGGCTTTCATTCGGTTCAAATCTCTGATAACCCAGTATTTGACCTGCAAGGTGACACCTGGGCCATGGGACCGGAGGAGAGGGGAAGCCCTAGCACTATTCCGATGTCCTGAATCAAATGGAGTCAACGGTTCGTCGATCGGAGCCACAGTCGTCATTCTATGGCTCGTTTCGTCTCGCATCCAAAAGGCCTTCAGGGACACTTGCTGGATACCTACCCGGGGCATAGAATTCCAACCATGCAGCAAATCCTGGTTCTGTGGAGTCCTGCAAGTGTGTCTAGGGAGGTTCTGGTTGGGAACGCTAGCCGTAAGTGCCCGGTGGAGGATTTTGCAAAGTTGATCCCCATGTGCAAAAGTTGCACACTCCCTCACTGAGCAAAACCCTAGTTTCCAAGATGGATCTGCAAGGTGACACCTAGGCCACGGGAACGGAGGAGAGGGGCACCCTAACACTATTTGGACATCCTGAATCCAACAGAGATGATGGTTCATTGATCGGAGCCACGGTCGTCATTCTATGGCTCGTTTCATCTCGCATCCAAAAGGCTTTCAGGGACACCTGTTGGATACCTGTCGGGGGCATAGAATTCCAACCGTACAACAAAACCTGGTTCTGGGGAGTCCTGCAAGTGTGTCTAGGGAGTTTATGGCTGGGAACGCTAGCCGTAAGTGCCCGATGGAGGATTTTGCAAAGTTGACCCCCGTGTGCAAAAATTGCACACTCCCCCACTGAGCAAAACCCTATTTTCCAAGATGGACCTGCAAGGTGACACCTAGGCCACAGGACCAGAGGAGAGGGGCACCCCTAGAACTATCCAAACATCCTAAATCCAACGAAATCAACGGTTCATCGATCGGAGCCACGGTTGTCATTCTATGGCTTGTTCCGTCTTGCATCCAAAAGGCCTTCAGGGACACCTGCTGGATACCTACCGGGGGCATAGAATTCCAACCGTGCAGCAAAAATTGGTTCCGGGGAGTCCTGCAAGTGTGTCTAGGAATGTTTCGGCTGGGAATGCTAGGTGTAAGTTCCCAGTGAAGGATTTTGCAAAGTTGACCCCCGTGTGCAAAAATTGCACACTCCCTCACTGAGCAAAACCCTAGTTTCCAGGATGGACCTGCAAGGTGACACCTGGGCCACGGGACCAGAGGAGAGGGGCACCCCTAGCACTATCTGGATGTCTTGAATCCAACAGAGTCAACGGTTCATTGATCGAAGCCACGCTCGTCATTCTATGGCTTGTTCCATCTCGCATCCAAAAGGCCTTCACGGACACCTGCTGGATACCTGCCGGGGGCATAGAATTCCAACTGTGCAACAAAACCTAGTTTCGAGGAGTCCTTTAAGTGTGTCTAGGAAGGTTCTGGCTGGGAAAGATAGCCGTAAGTGCCCGATGGAGGATTTTGCAAAGTTGACCCCCGTGTGCAAAAATTGCACACTCCCTCACTGAGCAAAACCCTAGTTTCCAGGATGGACCTGCAAGGTGACACCTGGGCCACAGGACCAGAGGAGAGGGGAACCCCTAGCACTATCTGGATGTCTTGAATCCAACAGAGTCAACGGTTCATTGATCGAAGCCACGCTCGTCATTCTATGGCTCGTTCCATCTCGCATCCAAAAGGCCTTCACGGACACCTGCTGGATACCTGCCGGGGGCATAGAATTCCAACTGTGCAACAAAACCTAGTTTCGAGGAGTCCTTTAAGTGTGTCTAGGAAGGTTCTGGCTGGGAAATCTAGCCGTAAGTGCCCGATGGAGGATTTTGCAAAGTTGACCCCCGTGTGCAAAAATTGCACACTCCCTCACTGAGCAAAATTCTAGTTTCCAAGATGGACCTGCAAGGTGACACTTGGGCCACGGGACCAGAGGAGAGGGGCACCCCTAGAACTATCCAGATGTCCTGAATCCAATGGAGTTGATGGTTCGTCGATCGGAGCCACGGTCATTATTTTATGGCTCATTCCATCTCGCATCCAAAAGGCCTTCAGGGACACCTGCTGGATACCTGTCGGGGGCATAGAATTCCAACCGTGCAGCAAAACCTGGTTTCGGGGAGTCCTACAAGTGTGTCTAGGGAGGTTCCGGCTGGGAACGCTAGTTGTAAGTGCCCGGTGGAGGATTATGCAAAGTTGACCGTGTGCAAAAATTCCACACTCCCTCACTAAGTAAAACCCTAGTTTCCAAGATGGACCTGCAAGGTGACACTTGGGCCACGGGACCAGAGGAGAGGGGCACCCATTCAGACATCCTGAATCCAACGGAGTTGACGGTTCGTCGATCAAAGCCACAATCGTCATTCTATGGCTCGTTCCGTCTCGCATCCAAAAGGCCTTCAGGGACACCTGTTGGATACCTGTCGGGGGCATAGAATTCCAACCGTGCAACAAAACCTGGTTCTGGGGAGTCCTGCAAGTGTGTCTAGGGAGGTTTCGACTGGGAACGCTAGCCATAAGTGTCCGGTGGAAGATTTTGCAAAGTTGACCCCCATGTGCAAAAATTGCACACTCCCTCACTGAGCAAAACCCTAGTTTCCAAGATTAACTGGCAACTATTGCATTAGATAGCTTCACTGACTCCGTTTAAATTCAATTGGACATGACATGAATGATTTAAAATCAAAACCTTAGCTAGCTTCATTTCATTCAATGATGGGACTAATTTGACGGGAGCATGGGAACCCGAACTCCATTAAAATTCAATTGGACCCATTAAAATTCAATTGGACGTGACATGAATGATTAAAATTCCAGTCGGGAACGCTAGCTTAGAGAAAAACCTTGTCACATTACAAAATCCTTGCAACATCATATAAATTAATAGGGGAGGCTTCCAATATGATCTCAATTTACGAGAAGCTTCCATGTAGCAATAATTTGCATAGCCGGGCATTTTTCTATGATATTAGTTATTATTTTTATCTGATATCAGAGAAAAATGCCCAATTATGAAAATACAAACGAGTTCCCCCTCTTCACCTTTTTCTCTTGGAGTTTATGTTAGGTTCTCTCAGTCTGCACCTGCCACTGAGTCTGACATGAATTATGGTCACTGGATAATCTGCTGCAGGTAAGAGTTATACCTAAACTGCTTACTTTGGTTTTAGAACCAGTGCATGGTTTTAGAACTTGATCAACCTTTTATGGCCTATCAACCTGAAATTTTTAACCGTCGAAACTAGCCTAATAGAGTCACAGGGGTATTATTTCTCAAATTCATTTAAGCGGGTTGAGTGGAGTATTTCGGTCTTTTTGGGACCCAGACGAACCGATTGGTCGAGCCTACTTGCACATCAACGATATCTCGGTCCAAAATTTATGTGATTTTAAACAGAGGAGCATGAGCGCATTTGAACTAGGAAGAGGTAAAATGAGCTAGGTTGAGGACAATAAATGCTGTATTTTTTCACACAATCTAACGAAAAATGGCCATAGAATTGGGCGGGATAACTCCCTCCAAACAATGGCCAACACAGATCTACAAAACGGGGATAAGGGAGGGAAACAAATTTTAAAACAAGTAATAATATTCACTTTATACAGAGTATAAATTATTACTCTGTGGAAGCTTCTTGTAAATTGAGATCATATTGGCAGCCTCAAAGCGAGAGGACAAGTTCATCAAAGCGACTTCATTCATCTATATTCTCATAATGTACACATCGTCCATCCTTATCTTGATAAACAAGAGTTTTATGATAGCTTGAGTTTTTTGGGCGTGGTTATCTCCCTGTATTCGGTTGTCTGATTGGTTGACCAACTTTCCTGAAAATCTGTACGTTGAACTTCTTTGTTTTATTGCTGAAAATTGGAAGGGATTTTCAAGTCACCTGCAAAATTCTCCTTTGTTGAAATATGTAAGTTCTTCCAACAACATATATTTGGCTAGTGTATCAAATGCTGCCATAACCCGAAGAGCTTACTAGTCTTTGCAAGAATATTCCCCTAGTAGATGAAGGTGGGAAAATCATTAGGGTACGAGGCTCTCTGAATTTTCTCCAGCCTACATCCATGAAAAATCCCTAGACTACCATGGGATTTTCAACCCTTTTTGAAGGTTACATTACACTACCATCTTGTGTAGGAGCTTTGATGTATCCAGTTAATGATTTAGTTTCATTCTTTCGAAGACACCTTGATGTGGTAGATATTCCAGAGCTATTTCCTCTGAATGCCAATCTTTCTGCTGTTTCCCATGCTTTGACAAAGGAGAATGCATTTCTTCTACTGCAGTGGATCCAATATTTGAAAAAAAAGCAAAAACCCTAGTTTACGAAATGAATGCACAATGAATCCACTGGGCCATGAGAAGACGAGGGAGAAGCCCCCCTAGAGGTAATCGCACGCCAGGAGACCAATGGAGTCAATGGTTCATTGGTCTGACGTCTGTTTTCTGAGCTATGTTGAGTTGCAAGTCGCATGAAAATGTCGTTCAGGGACACTTGGTGACTTTCTATCCAGGAGCCAAAAAGAAAATGGAGCAGCAAGATTGCGTGCTGTTGGCTCCTGCAAGTGTGTTCGGGAAATGCCAACATGGGAACATTGCCAACACTGGATCGGGGGAGGGTTTTGCAGAGTTGACCCATCAATGTGAGATTACATGCAATGAAACTGAGCAAAACCCTAGTTTACGAAATGAATTCACAATGAAGCCATTGGGCCATGAGAAGATGAGGGAGAGGCCCCCCCATAGGTAATCGCACGTCAGGAGACCAATGGAGTCGACGGTTCATCGGCCCGACATCTGGTTTCCGAGCTATGTCAAGCTGCAAGTCACATGAAAATTTTGTTCAGGGACACTTGGTGACTTTCTGTCCGAGACACTTGGTGACTTTTAGTCCTCCTAGGGTTTATGTTTTTTAAGGCTTGTATAATTTCCTTCTTGACAGTTCACCTCTTATACCATGTTAAAGTTTTGATACTTGATCTAGATAAATGCTTTATATCAATTATAACCATTAGTTCAATGCATAAATTTAACCATAAAACATTTACATAAAGAATTTAACATGTAGGATCTAGTTAAGAATAACAATGCACAAGAGACACAATATTTTATCCCGAGAAACCCTCATGGGAAAGAAAATCTAGCAACCTTTCTTAGAATAATTATATGTTTAGAAATCAAGTACAATGAAACCATGAACAAACCCTAACCCTGAAGGGTTTTACCACATGAAAAAACTTTAATGACACATGACAACAAGAGTACTTATCTACATGAAGATGACCTCCAAGCCATAAGGATATCCAAGCATATCCTTCCCAACCAACAATAGAAGGCATTTTATTTGTTGAATCCCGAGGTAGCGTTTGTTCCTTTCACCAATGTTGCTTTGAGCACTTGTATGTAGTTACTCATATGTAGTGTTGAATCTAATTGTACAATCAAATATTGGGCGTTGATGAAATGTGTAGCATGTATTGCACTTAGTTTTATTAAACTACACTTGAACATTGACTTAACTTGTAATTTAATCATCCAAAATCATAAATTTTAATTAGACCTATCCAATTAGTGTGCACGAGTGAGTTCGTTGAAACCTTGAAAAACATTGTATTGCACTTAGTTTGATTAAATTACACGAGCAAGAACTTTGACTTAACTTGTAATGATCATCCAAAATCACAAATTTTAATTAGATACCAATTAGTGCAGGCATGTAGTGAGTTCGTTGAAACCTTCAAATATAATAGTTTGTTCTTTTGACATAGCACATTCATGAGTAATAGATAATCCACACAAATCAACACTGTAATGTACCCACCTGCTGACCCAATGCAAGGAAGGGAACATGGCACTAAAATCTGAGCATTTCATAAAACTCAGCTCACTAATTAGAATCATAAGAATTTAAACATTGGTGTGCAGATACAAATTAGGCAATATGTACAATGGAATTTAAAACTAATCCACACACACAATTCATGCCCATCCAGCATATCAAAACAGTCATCAAATTGATGCATTTCAGAAGTAGATACATAGACAGAAAACAATTATCTTCATTGTGCAATTGTCCCAAGCATCTAGCTATGTCACTGCAATGTTCCACCCAGCCATAGGCTCTTCGACAACTTATACTGAGTCCGTCTGAAGGCCACCCCCGAGCTGGGCATGATCTCACAAGGAAAGGGGAAATTCACTCTCTCACAACCAATTAATCATTCCATTTGAGCCAAGCCAGTCCATAGCTGGGTTTATCAGGCTACAATTGAGCCATGGATGCTTATTTTCAAGCTCAAGCCAAAGCAATGAATACCCATACCCATACCCCAACATATTCATTTCTCACACAGCAAGCACAAACATTGGGCATAGATACACATTTCCAGCAATGAAATTCACAAACAAGATGGCCATAGATTTTCCCCAAATCGTGGCTCACCCAAAACGAGCTGTGGGAAGGAAAATGCATCCACAGGGAGGAAAAATGTTTTATCCCCAACTCTCTCAGCATTTAACAACAAAAATGGTCTCTATGGAACTGCCGTTCCATTCCCTTTCTTCCCCACTGGTATACAACACAAAAACACCCTTCTCTACTAGGAGAATGAAGGAAAAACACAACAAACACGCCTGGAAAACGCCCAGGTAGCTCTAAACTCGTGAGGGAGAAGGAATGATTATGGATAATGGCTCGAGGGAGAAATTCATGGCTCTTTTCTTGCCCAAGAAGCAAAATGCGAATTCCCATGCAGGGTGCTTTTCCCATACCTGAATTTGGACAGCCATACCTCCCATTCCCCAAGGCATTAACTACCTCAACCAACTCTTGGGAGAAATCAATGATTGGGTACAAAAGTCAACATGGGTAGTTGAGGGTTTGATGGGTTCTCTCATTGACACTTGGCTTGACTTGAGTGGCTCAAGGGTTTGAATGTTTTCCCTCCCAATTCCTTGTGAAATCATGCCCCCATCTCTTTGTTGCATTGCATAGCTAGTTGTGGGTATTTTTATTAAAATGCATATTACATGATGTTGAAGTTCCAATGTGCCTAGCTAGCATGCAAACCATATGCATCAATAAATCGACGGCGGGGCCTTAGCCTTCGGCTCCTCGCCATGATTTCATAACAATATTACATCATTTAAAATGTTAAAGTGATAGGGTCTAGATGGGGACGTGACATTCCCCTCCCCTTGGAATAACACCGTCCTCGGTGTTCTAACACTTAGGAATAAATACCCACTTTACATATGCCTCAAAATTCACAACTGGGGGTAGGTCTATCCTGCGTTTCATCTCTTTACTTTGAAATTTAAGGATCAAGTCCTCTAGCTTCCACAAGCTGCTCTTGCTAGCTTTGGTCTTCCAGCTCTATAGGTGGGCATTGCTCCAGAGCAATCCCTTTCCTTTATTCACCTTCTAGCTGATCCACAAGTCTAGAATTTCATGGATGCCATCTTTCTTGTTGTCCCGACAACTATTTGAGGAATATTTCCAGCCATAACAAATAGCTTTTCGTATGCTTCCATGATCAAAGTGTACAACTGGCTCTCACTTTTCTCACTAGCAATCACTTGGCTAGTAACAGCTGCAACAATGGCTTTCACTGTCTCTTCTGTGAGACTCCTCATGGCAATTCCTGTTAGGACAAGCATAACACAGTAATAAAATTAGTCAATTATTTTCCTAATTGACTTGGAACGTCCATGCTTTACTCATGATACTTCCACACATTTCATGCTTTCCCACATACACATGAACTCAATCATGTTCATCCTTTCACAAGAAAATAACTATTTCAGCATTCACAATTCATTTCAAGCAATTAAACACAATTGGTTTTCATTTATGACATGCACTCAACAGTCTTTTGTTTCTGAGATGCATCAATCAAAAGGAAAGAGAAGAGTAAGAGTTTCCCCATCTTAGTCTTGTTCCAATTCGGAGCCATACCATCATGTGTGGTTCTATGCTCCATAGCCTCTTTCACTTCAATGTGAATGCTCGGCATGCCATTTCTTGGCTATGACACTTTAGTGTCTAAGGTCTGTCTAATGCCTTTCAACTAGGGAACCCTTCCCCACTGTTGCTTACAGAACCTTTGGCTGCTAGGACCCACACAGTTCCACTAGCACCATCTTTCATTACCGCTCATACTGAGCTCTCTTTATGACTGTCACATGTCCACATGCATCCTCCAAATGCTTTCATAGTCCTTGCTTATAGCAATACCTACACTCAAACATTGAATTCATTCACATGTTTAGTGTATTTTCATAGGGTTTATCTCTAGACAAGAGTTTGAGAAAATCATGATCAAATCATATACACACGTATATTCATAAGCAAAAAGTTGCAAGATAACCAAATACTTATCTGTATCGGATGTCTTCACTTTACTCCACAGGATCCTTCTTCACCTTCCAAGCATTGGATTTCTTGTGGATACAATAATGAATGTTGGGCCAGCATGCAGGCTACTCCACAACCATTCGAATAGGCAATGCCAGGCTAGTACGCTGACTGGTTTTATCAATTGTTTAAGGGAATGTTTGGCCAACACGTCAGATGCTCCACAACATCAAGTGGTTAATGTTCCCACCAACTATTCTCTAAATTTAACAAGAATTTTATAGCTCCAACCAGTTACTCTCTGGCTCTACCAAGAATTTATAGCTCCCACCAATTACTCTCTGGCTTTACCAAGCATTTATAGTTCCAACCAGTTACTTTCTGGCTCTACCAAGCATTTATAGCTCCCACCAGTTACTCTCTGGATTTACTAAGCATTTATAGCTCTTTTAGGGTCCTTTCTTCCTGTAATGGCCAAGGTTTCCAACAAATAAACAACAATGTATTAGCTTGGTTGTCATAAGAATTATACCTGAAGTCTTCTTTATTCCAAACAAGAAATAAATGAAAATGAATACTTATCTGTATTGTGCATTTTCCTCGCTACTCCACAGGTTTCCTTCTCTGCTTTACAAGCCTTGGATCGCCTGTGGGGTGGATACTTGGCCAACACACATGCTGATCCACAACATCATCCGAATAGGTAATGCCAAGCTAGTGCGCCACCTGGGTTTATCAAGCATTTCAAAAATCAGTATGCTAAGCCAGTACGCTGACTGGGTTTATCAAGCATTTCAAAAATCAGTATGCTAAGCCAGTACGCTGACTGGGTTTATCAAGCATTTCAAAAATCAGTATGCTAAGCTAGTACGCCGACTGGGTTTGTCAAGAAATAACACCCTTCACCAATACCTCCATAACATGCAAATAATCAATGCCAAGCCAGTGCACCGACTGGGTTTATCAGGCATACAACAACCATTGCCAAGCCAGTACATCGACTGGGTTTATCAAGCAATATGAACAACATAATATGATTACGTGGCTCCTTATCTTATGCAAACGAGTGGTTCCCTCCGAGAACTCCATAGGTGACTCACTTGACTACAGGCTAGCATGGCCCCACAATACCCACTCACACTACACAAGGATGATACCCCTTTTCTGCAACACAACTCCTTGGGCCTATCCATCTCTTCTAGTGTCCTTTAGTGTGAGCGTAGAAAGGTTACCACTGCCCATACAGTCCTCTTGAGCACCTTTTCTTCACTTTTACTTTTACATGCAACACCAAATTGCATCTGTGTAAGCTGATAGCACAAGAAGGATAAGCAGACTCATCAGTATTGCTGCTCTAAAATTGTAACCATATTTCATATCATTCACTATCAAGTATTGAAACACTAGGAATGCGTCCATTCCCTTAGGATGTAGTCAATATTGAAACCCTAACATAACCCATCACGTGAAAGGTATGCATCCCTTTCCAATGTAAGCCATGTAGGCCTTAGTTACACTCAAGCAGTCTGGAACAATAATGAAATAATAAAACATGTTTTGCATATTAAATCTAATAACCAGACATATATATCCTCAGTTAGGGTTACCGAATACTCGTCCATTTCACAAATGTATATTTTATTCATTTGCGAAGAATGGGGGCTCCCTTCTCTGAGTCAATAGTCCTTCGGTTTGCTACCCCAATCTTCTCTCATGCCATAACCCACACATGCCTTATTGGCATAATTTACTGTTTCACTCACATGCTTTACCAACATGCAGTTCGGCCGAGACATTATCAACATTTACAATGGCGTTTCACCTTAAACCCATTTCCAAAGCATGGGATCTCCCATCTAGTTTGGCTTCTGCAGACCATCACACATAGTCTTCTTGCAATGTGTCATCCTGGCATACTTTATTAAATAGCCAAACAGTTAGCAACATTTAGCAATAAGCCTCAAACATGATTGTTTCATAACGAATCAATAACATTAATAATTAAATTCAATATGAATTTACAATTCTGTCTCCTACAGAAATTGATTTGCTTAGCAATGAGGCTCTCCTCATATTGTTTGGCTCTTGTAAGTGGTATCACTCTGCCCATTATGGTTTCACCCTTGCTACCATACATGAATATCCACCTATAACATGTCCTCCAGACACAATTCTATATAAGCCAAACAATCATTAGCAATTATAAGCAAATTCTCAAATCTGAAATTTGTAAATCTGTTTTCCTACAGAAATTAGATTTGCAACTATGAGACTATTCTCATAAACTTAAACTAGACAATTTTCAGATTTGTTTCATGCATAAATTTACAACCATGAGAACCTTCTCATAACCTTTGGCTTCTGCACATGGTAGATCTCGGTCTTTACTATGGACTTATCCTCATTGCCATACGTAAGACCTTTCTATCTGAAAACTGAAACTTCAATCAGCCAAACACATTGTGAGTATCTATGCACATAATCATTCATTGCCATAACAGTCACTGAAGTGATCTCATAATTATAATACTCAATAATTCAAACACCTTCAGTTGAAATGCAATGAAATATATACATTTCTATATATGCATCATTATCACAATAAAATTGCATGACATAGTCACACTATCCATGCAATTTAAATAACTGTAAATACTTATTACTTCATATTCCATGCAGCTCTATCCTTCCAACAGAGTGCTCTGGTAGCCCATCACATGTCTACCTTCTTCATGCAGTCCTTCTCCTGCATTCATAGCAACTTATGGAATGGTCTCAGGATTAGCAATAGTCCACCATTTCGTCTATTATCTAACTGTATTGAAACATATATATGTTACACCCATGCATTCACACAATGCTTTTCAACATGTGTACCTACACATGCATGCATATTTACAACATTTACCGAATATTTCAATGCACATGTCTTCAATGCCATCTTGCATGATTTCATGAATATTATGCATTCAAACATACTATGGCCTAACCATGATTACTACGTGCAGCATGCACTACCATGACAGGTCCATAAGTCCTTAGTTGCTTTAGTTGTTAAACTCACAACCAATATTCACAAATGGCATGATATGAATTCATATGAATGCATTGAGGTTTCTAGAAACTATAGGGTGTAAGGCTCCTTGTCTTCATTTACCCACACCTGACCATACTTGGTAGGTTAACATTCACATTTAGGCACTCAATACCACATGCAAACCAAATCATCATATTTTAACTGTAGTTGAAGGGATCTTACCAAATCCTCCTTCAACATTCATGCAACTAAGCATAAATAACCATTACCTGCATGGCCGTCATTAACATCACTTGATGTTACCTGATCAGTTGGCCTCTTACCAAGGCTCCTCCGTCCTTTTTCCAACATCATGATCACGGATTTGTTGCACCATCCTCTCTTCATAAGGTTGTATGCAACAATCATCATCCACATCCTTAGCCATGCTTCGGTTGTCTTTGGTCCTACAACCAATCTGAACATGACTAATTATTAGCAACCACAATAATTATCTTAAGTGGCTCACTGCATATGTAAAACCTCACTATTTTACTAATATGCAATATCATATACACGCAAAAAAAAAACATTTTCACATGCACTGTGCAATATGCCCTCTAGTATATACTCCCTTCATCTATCTATCCTTTTGCATTTCCAGCATCCCTATGCCATAATTTTCAATATAGACAACTCAAGAAATATAAATATAATAGCAATGGAGGAGTTAAGGAATTCTCCCTTTATCAACACTGCCTTGCTGCTCCCCATTGCTCTTCTGCAAGGCATATTACAACCAACTACTCTTAATGCAATTCCTGCTTC
Source organism: Larix kaempferi (assembly GCA_027924585.1). NCBI lineage: Eukaryota > Viridiplantae > Streptophyta > Pinopsida > Pinales > Pinaceae > Larix > Larix kaempferi. The sequence continues at coordinate 4,324,980 of BSBM01001126.1, forward strand.
TTATTCCCAAGCATAGAGAATGCATTTCACACTTTCAACGATTGTCTCTGGGGGAAAATGGGGGTCAAGGGGGCTTGCCCCCTTGTGGCTTCCCTGCACCACTGCAGGGCAGGTCGAGGGCAGTGCCCTCATTTTTTTTAAAAATATTTCCATTTCGCGCAATTTGGCGCATAAGTTCCAAGGCAATTTTTCCATTTTCGGTACCTGAAAATCTTCCTGAAAATGGCTGAAATTCCTTGTTTCGGAGCAACTTGTGGAGTTCTTCCGCAATTTCAGAAGAGATTCAAAAATTCCTTCCGCAGTTTCGGAAGAGATTCGGAAATTCCTTCCGCAATTTCGGAAGAGATTCTGAAATTCCTTCTGCAAATTCGGAAATTCCTTCCACAATTTCGGAAGACATTCGGAAATTCCTTCCACAATTTCGGAAGAGATTCGAAAATTCCTTCCGCAAATTAGGAAATTCCTTCTGTAATTTCGGAAGAGATTCGGAAATTCCTTCCGCAATTTTGGAAGAGATTCGAAAATTCCTTCCGCAATTTCGGAAGAGATTCGGAAATTCCTTCTGCAAATTCGAAAATTCCTTCCGCAATTTCGGAAGAGATTCGGAAATTCCTTCCACAATTTCAGAAGAGATTAGGAAATTCCTTCCGCAAATTCAGAAATTCCTTCTGCAATTTTGGAAGAGATTCGGAAATTCCTTCCACAATTTCAGAAGAGATTCAGAAATTCCTTCCGCAAATTCAGAAATTCCTTCCGCAATTTCGGAAGAGATTCGGAAATTCATTCCGCAAATTCGGAAATTCCTTCCGCAATTTCGGAAGAGATTCGAAAATTCCTTCCGCAAATTTGGAAATTCCTTCTGTAATTTTGGAAGAGATTCGGAAATTCCTTCCGCAATTTCGGAAGAGATTCGGAAATTCCTTCCGCAAATTCGGAAATTCCTTCTGCAATTTCGGAAGAGATTCGGAAATTCCTTCTGCAATTTCGGAAATTCCTTCCACAATTTCGGAAGAGATTCATAGACACTTAGAAAAATTTTGAAAATTTGAAAATTTTGAAATTTTTCTTAACTATTAGTGCTGAGCAGGAAGCATACTTACCTCTGCAACTATGATAGGTAGCCCATAAAGGCCCAATGCTGCAACCAGCAGCTTTGATACCAAATGTAATGTACCCACCTGTTGACCCAATGCAAGGAAGGGAACATGGCACTAAAATTTGGGCATTTCATAAAACTCAGCCCACTAATTAGAATCAGAAGAATTTAAACATTGGTGTGTAGATAAAAATTAGGCAATATGCACAGCGGAATTTAAAACTAATCCACACACACAATTCATGCCCATCCAGCATATCAAAACAGTCATCAAATTGATGCATTTCAGAAGTAAATACATAGACAGAAAACACTTATCTTCATTGTGCAATTGTCCCAAGCAACTAGCTATGTCGTTGCAACATTCCACCCAGCCATAGGCTCTTTGACAGCTTATACTGAGTCCATCCGAAGGCCACCCCCGAGCTGGGCATGATTCTCAGAAGGAAAGGGGACATTCACTCTCTCACAACCAATTAATCATTCCATCTGAGCCAAGCCAGTCCATAGCTGGGTTTATCAGGCTACAATTGAGCCATGGATGCTTATTCTCAAGGTCAAGCCAAAGCAATGAATACCCATACCCATACCCCAACATATTCATTTCTCACACAACAAGCACAAACATTGGGCATAGATACACATTTCCAGCAATGAAATTCACAAACAAGATGGCCATAGATTTTCCCCAAATCGTGGCTCACCCAAAACGAGCTGTGGGAAGGAAAATGCATCCACAGGGAGGAAAAAAATTTTCTCCCCAACTCTCTCAGCATTTAATAACAAAAATGGTCTCTATGGAACCTCCATTCCATTCCCTTTCTTCCCCACTGGTATACAACACAAAAACGCCCTTCTCTACTGGAAGAATGAAGGAAAAACACAACAAACATGCTTGGAAAACGCCCAGGTAGCTCTAAACTCGTGAGGGAGAAGGAATGATTATGAATAATGGCTTGGGGGAGAAATTCATGGCTCTTTTCTTTCCCAAGAAGCAAAACGTGAATTCCCATGCAAGGTGGTTTTCCCATACCTGAATTTGGACAGCCATACCTCCCATTCCCCAAGGCATTAACTACCTCAACCAACTCTTGGGAGAAATCAATGATTGGGTACAAAAGTCAACATGGGTAGTTGAGGGTTTGATGGGTTCTCTCATTGACACTTGGCTTGACTTGAGTGGCTCAAGGGTTTGAATGTTTTTCCTCCCAATTCCTTGTGAAATCATGCCCCCATCTCTTTGTTTCATTGCATAGCTAGTTGTGGGTATTTTTATTAAAATGCATATTACATGATGTTGAAGTTCCAATGTGCCTAGCTAGCATGCAAACCATATGCATCAATAAATCGATGGCGGGGCCTTGGGCTTGGGCTCCTCACCACGATTTGATAACAATATTACATCATTTAAAATGTTAAAGTGATAGGGTCTAGATGGGGACGTGACAAACACATTAGATTGATACAAGAACACGTGGAAACCGAAGAACAAATACACAGTGAAATGTATCATTCATTTATAAGTGAAATTTCAATGTACATGTCTCCAAAAGTACATATATATCCAAAAGTATCCAAAAGTACATGTATCCAATGAAGTCAATGTACATGTCTCCAAAAGTACATGCATAATGAAGTCAATGTACATGTCTCCAAAAGTGAATGTATTGAAAAGTACATATATATCCAAAAGTATCCAAAAGCACATGTGTCCAAAACTATCCAAAACTATCCAAGCCACATGTACATGTATCCAAATGTACATATATCCCATAAGACACATCAAAACTCAAGCTTCCTCTTGTTCTTTCTCGATGTTGATCCTCTAGGCACGTCTCTAGGATTAGTGTGTGTCTCTGGATCCTGCAAATTAAATATCAGTTGTTAAATTCAACTAACTATGTACTAATACATTAGCTCAACAATTATCAACTTGTGCATGGAAAGTGCATGAAACACTTGGTCACTGAAGGAAATCTCACCTCAACTGACAAAGGGGATTGCGTTGCTTGTGTAGCAGATGGAGCTGTTGGTTGAACATCCAGGATGGTCGAACTAGGGGGCCCAAGAACTGCTCTTGCTGGTGGTGGCTACAATTACAAAATGTTGAATAGTTAGACATGCATGAATAAACAATAGACTAACAATAATAAACTATGTAAAGATCATGTTGAAATAGTTACATACCTGTGTGTGATCAGTTTCCATTGCAGATGCAACACTGACTGCTGCATCAACCATCGATGCAAGGTTTTAAGTAGACAACTCGGGTTCTTGATGTAGTAAACATGCAATTCAAACATTAACAAAAATGATTTATGCACTGGATTTCAAGTTAAACAACAAATATCATCGAAGGATATACATTACCATGGCATGAGTAAGCCCATGGTCATGGGCAACTGGAGTCTTGCAAGGAGCAGGCCGCCTCACATACACACAACCCTTGTTCACGAATGGCCTAGCGGGAGATACAAATCCAGGCAATGGTCCAGATGTCTCGGATGGTGCCTACAGTCAGCAAGTGTTCCGAATAACCTCCGCTAAGACTTTTTTGCACTGGTTTCTCACGGAAGTGTTACCCACCTTCACGTTTTTACCCACATGCATGATTCAACAAACAAACATATATTTAAAAAATGACATTTTTAATTGTTTACCTGGAGCCTAGATATTTCCTCAAACGGTATGACCATGGGTGAAATCTCCACATTAGCTTGCCCTATTGAAGGATCTGACATCTGCAAGTTTAATAATTGTAAATATTAGACCGTAGATAGCATTAGTGAACTAAAATGTAAAGTATGTGGAAATTAACAAATTAACAAGTATTAAAAAATTGAAATTTTAAAATGTTTACCTCGGTGTGAGATACGGTAATGGGTGCTATATAAGATGGGCTTTCCAAATGGGTAGCATCATGCCCCCTTGTAGAGTCTGGAACATCTGACTTTGGGGCGTCATTGCCGGCATGCATCAACTGCAAGTTCAAAAAATTAATATATTAGCTCAAACTATATATATGTGTACAAAGACGAAAATAAATGAAGAATTTATTACAATTAACCATCTACATACCTCAGTCAAAAACCCACTGAAGGCAACATCTGAGGCAAGACCATAGCAAGGACGACCACACGATGTGCACTTGTGAGGCTCAATACTAGGCTGGGGATGTCTTGATGGTCCTGCACTAGTGGATGGTCTTGCACTAGACGATAGTCCTGCATGGTGACGACCTGGTGTATGTACCACACCAGGGACAAATGTCCCTTCCTCACCCATATGTTGAACCATAGTGCCATGGTGAACAACCGCTCGTGCCAAACTAAAAATTGCATCACATGTCTGTGGAATAACATGATGTGTAGGTGGGACATCTGGCCCAGGCAACTGCCTGCGAGGTGCAGGGATAGGGAGATCCCGGTCTCGAAGCCTCGCATTGGGTCGGTTTTGGGGCATCCCCCCACCGATCCCATGAAACTGCAAGATGTCAAAATAGTTTACGTGTTTATGTAACACAAACTCTGAGTACATCTTTCTAAGGAAATACAAGGGAATTTCCCTGTTGTTATGTGGTGGCATATCAAAAACCATGTACCATCTGTCCATCCAGTTATCAACAAATGGTTGAAACATGCACCACTCAATGGAGATATGAGGCTTTTTTACATTTGGGATTTCCCCCGTCCGAGGGTCCCTAAACAATGCAAATATGAGCTCTTTGGATATTTTCAACTTTTTAATTGCATTGTAGTCTAGCCCATCAGCATATTCTTGTCTTTTTCTTTCTCTATATGATGTAATATCATATAGTACATTGCTAGACTCTGAAATGGTGTCAACAATTGCATCCAAGGTTGATGCAAGCGAGCGGTGAATCTTGTCACCACCACTAAAAGATGCACTAATGCCCCTCAAGCGGGCAAGCTCAATTAGTATCTCAGCATTTGTGTCCATAGTCGCAACTGCAATAAAAACATCAATACAAAAATCATTAGAAACATATACATGGTATATAATGACGTCTCTTCAAAATTGAAAATGTATTAAATCAAACTCAAGTAAGCAATTTAATGGCATTCACTTACATACATTTAAAACTTTAAATTAAACATTTAACAATTAAAAAGTAAGTTTTGTTCAACTTCTTTCTAGAAGTTAAGGCACTTCTTAATCCTCATTGGTGACTTTTCCATGCAAACTTGGGTTTAAACTTCTTAGAATTTAGGAGTGCTATTTTGACATGTTTTGGCCTTTACTTCTCTTGTAGAAAACAATATTTCCATCAACTTCATAAGATAACATTAAATTTATTGATTTCAACATATTACGCCTTGTGGTTGGAGGGGAGGACAAAGTGGTATGGAATGAAATGGATATGTATGAGTTTGTCTTGCCAATATGATTACATATGTACTTGAGATGACTATCAATGATTAAGATGTTGAATAATCAACTAGAGATTGTGACTAGAATGACAATAACAACAATGTCAACTTCTCAAAACATAGACAATTTCTATCTGCAAAATCAATCTCTATATTGTATGGCAAGTTCAGAAAATTAAATAAAAAACAGAGTGATTTTCTATATGAAGTCTTTGAGTTGAATCGACGATCCCTGAGCGTTGAGTAGATTGATCAAGGGTGTGGATAGGGCAGGCCCGAGACGCATTTTGTTAATGTGTTTTGGCATTTAGTCAAGGGTGCTTAACTAAGAGGCAATGTATAGCCACATACACTTGTGATGAAATTTTGATTATGTTCATGGACAAATGATTGTGATGAAATTTTGAGAAACCAAGTTACTAATTTTTTATGCATTTTTTCTATTCACGCTTGTGCATGCATTTCATCTTGTTATGGCCATTTCCAAGGAAAATTATTTAATTAGTATCATGGGAAATGGCCTTTAAGGGTTGAAAATTTGGGTTTCATATGGATGGCTACATTGTAGAAAGGGAGGAGTTCTATTTTGTCAATTTTTGGTTGGATTAGGAATTTTTGAGTTTTTGAAAATGGATTCATTTAATTATTCACTCATCTTGGTTGAGGGAGATGTGAATTTAATTAGAGATTGGGTTATTCCCACTTTTATAAATATTACAAAATTAGGTTGTTTTAAACTATAAAAAATGGTAATTTTGGGTTAAGAAATGAAAAAAATGGTATGGGTGAATGAATTACCTGATTAGATGACAATCCATCGGTGAATTTTCCTCCCCTCCAACTAAATCGAGCTCCTCCGATACTCTAGGGCACACAAACCGTCCTCGTCCAACCTCGAATTCGCGTTTCTGATGCATGAAGAGCGCCGCGGGTGGTCATGGTTGTGGTTACCTATCCTACATGTCTAGTGACATGTCAGGCTTGGGTTTTACCATACCAAGTGCTAAGTATCAGAAACAAGTTATGTTTTTATGTATCAGAAACAAGTTTTGAAAAACTAGGATTGCATCTAAAGCGACCCTCATCTTCTTGCACACACTCTAAAGCATGCTTGTATGTTCAAGGTAAACTATCCTAATGATTTGAGAAATCTTATTATGAAACATAGTTAAAAAAACATTGTGAAAGTGATTGTGTTAATTGAGTTTAGTTTATTAGGGCATTATTACACATAATACAGTAAAGTTTGCCAAATACTTGAATATATTTACAATTTTAAAATTATAAATATTCAAAACATATTAAGGTGGTTGTATTTGAAGGATGAAAGAACAAAATTAAGAGTCTTCAAAAATATTTTGTATAGAGAGTTCAATGTGGAAGTTGATTTTCTATCTAAGCAAGTTTTGCTTATACCCGAAGGTTCTATTTTTTTCTAAGCTTTGCGGCACTAATATAATCTCAGAAGAACAAATCAACAACAATATTTATTGAAGGATAACTGTATTAAAACTTATATATTCTCATTGTGTATGTAGATTAGGTTTATATTTTTTCGAGAGAATTCCTCTAAAGTCTATGCTATCTCATATATAGTGTTGAAGTTAATCTTTTCTTGCCTTAGCAAGTTGGTAGTTGATGTATATGTTTGCTTTTAGTATGTAGACTAAGAAGGATAGATCCATGTTTTGATGTAAATGTCTATTGAGTTTAATATATTTTGAATAAATAAGTATAATTTTTTCTTGTTAAAAAAAAATACCAATAATGCTTATATTGGAGTTTAACATTTAACAAGTCAACTACTTATTAATTATTAATATAAGACTGAAATTTTTAAGACTATACCCATAGGTTTTGGCAACATATAAGTTATCACGTCTTTAGTTGCGGCTATAAAATGTCTATAGGTATCGCCAGCTAGAAGAGAACCAAAGCGACCATGACGATGTTGGCTATGAGTCCTCATCTGAGACCTTTCGAATACATATTGGCAAATTGTAATTATTATCATACTACCCCCGGTGTTAATTTCCAGTCCTCGCCATATTAAATGTCGAAGAGATCTGGAAGGATCTCTCTTATGTCAAGTTAATGTGTGTGAGTCTAGAGAATTGGAATCCAATACTAGTGTGAAGCACCATTTGGGGTGCTTTGTGAACGAGAGTCGTCTTCACTAGTTAGATTGAAGCTTGTTTCACTTTTGTTGTTGAGAAAAAATAATAAAGAAGACATATAATAGCTTTTAAAGTCAAACAAAGACATCACATATACTATAAATATTGCTTGAATTCAAACTTTTCCATACGCAATAGTTTGAACATATTTGATTTTGTATTTTCAATATAATTTTATAAGACTTTTTCAAAATTTGAAAATTTATAAATAACACTTCCATTTAATAAGCTCTTTAATAACAATATATTAAATCAAATCATTATATTATTAAAATTATGAATTTTATTTTTATTGTTTCAATACCATACTACCTTTTAGAATGGGAGAAATAGAGATTTCAACCACCATTTTTTTAAAATAGTAGTCCACCATTTGTTAGAGGGCTAGTCTATCTGGAAAATGCCAACACCTGCTATTTAGTAGAGAATCAAGGTATGGCTAAAAATATAATCATTACAATAGGGGGAGGAACAAGAGCATCATATCACTTACAAGAATTGAATTTGGATGGGAAGGGCAAATCTCCTTATGAATTAATCCTTAACATTTTCCAAACAAAAATAGTATCACTTATGCATTCATTGCCAATCACCCAACATTCCAAGTATATAATCCTTAACACCCAACATTCCAAGTATGTAATCCTACATACCCAAATCAGTAATGATGAATCTTGAAGTGGGCAATACAAGACTCTAATCCGCTGCAGTCTCAAGATCGATATAACACTCCTATCAATTATTCAAATTATTCATGATGAAAGATGTCACCCAATTAAATTATTCATGATGAAAGATGTCACCCTATTTTCCAATCACATATAAACGAGTGACCTCACTATATCATAAAAACATGTAAACTGGCTTCACAAACTTTTATGATTCTTATAGACATGTCATTCAATTAATTATTTTTAAAGTTTTTTTAGGGGCCTTGATTTTATTGGGTGAAAAGTGCATAATAAGCTTTATTATTAACAATTTTACCATAAGAAAAAATAAATTTTAATTTCCAAAAAAGTTTATATAAAAGTAATAAATTTTTAAACTTATGAAATAGTAAATAAAAAAGTTTAAATATTGAAATTAAACTTATAAAATATTTGAGTATTAATTCATTAAACTTTTAATTTGAAATCCCATGTTAAAACAATGAATGTTTTTTTTTTTAAATTGCTGATTCACATATTTGTTTAAAATTATTCCTCTATCAACTCAATTGCTTATGAAATCTAATTTATTTTTAATTTACAGGATTTTTTAAAGATTAATATGATATTTATGTTTTGATATCATCATTTTAAATTAATTTTTTATTATTTTTTTTCTAGAGGAAAAAAAACCAATACTTTGTTATTTCTATGGAAATAAAAAAGTACATAGATCTATGTTTAAGAACATTCATACAACTTTCAAAACTAGTGTCAAAAAGTCATATGAAGTCCCAAAACTTGTAAGGCTTCTTCCAAGTATACAAACAAGACTAAAAAACCATGCTCATCTACTACTGTCTACAAAAACCACAATGAACCTTTTTGGGTGATTGTTCCTTCCACCCACTCTTCCCAGTGTAAGACACCACCTTCTCCATCAAGAGTCACCTTCGATAATGAATCTGCAACATCATTGTATTCCTTGTAAATGTGAACTATTGTTAGATCCTTGAACCAATTCATCATGAATTTTACTCTATCACTCCAATGGAAATTAAATTTATATATTCAAATTGAATGAAGTTGAATGATTATTATTTTTAAGATTTTTTGATAGATCATTTTTAAATAATTTCATATTAGTTGGAATTCAAAAGTTTTTGACTTTTTAATTCATTTTTTTCAAATCATCATTTCAATCATATAAATAAATTGAAAATGTAAACTAAATTGAAACTTACATTTTTTTAATTTTACCATTGCAAAATTATTAATATTAAACTATTACTAAAATGTAAAATAATATAACAATCAATTACCTTAAACTCATTTCTAATATATAAAATTAAAATCTATATATATATATATAACATGCATGCTGAAATGTTGATAAACATTTTTAAATTAAAATATAATAAAATGCAAACAAAATTATCATACAAATTTATTGATCTTGGTTCATTTCTTATTTTTACACTAGAGAGACCCCAATAAAGAAGCCTTTGAGATACAATATTGTTTAAGCAAAATTAATAACGTTGGAGAGTAGTCTCCCCTTCTTATGTCATTTTGGTAATGGAAATATTATTCTTAATAATTTTAATTTTTAATATATACAAAATAAAAAGTAATAAATATTATGTCCGCCATGAACAAAAAGAATAATACAAAGTAAAAAGTAAATATGAGGGAGATCTTGTAACGTTTGTGGAGTGTTTGTCGAGTAACAAAATAATACAAAGTAAACAAAAAATAATAATACAAAGTAAACAAAAAATAATAATACAAAGTAAAAAGTAATAAATATTATGTCGGCCATAAACAAAAAAGAATAATACAAAGTGAAAAGTAAATATAAGGGAAATCTTGTAACGTTACTTTGATCTTGTAAAGTAAATTTGACCCCTTTCGGCACTTGATAGAGCCTAGGATTTGGATCTGGTAAAATTTTAAATTAAATATTATTATAATAAATAATATTAAAATTAAATTTATATTTATACACCATAAAAAATATTTATAAAAAAACATATTATAAAATGACATACAAAATTATCTAATAAAATTAAATTATAAAATAATATAAAAATTAAAATATAAAATACAAAACAAATATAAAAACAATTAAATTAATAATAAATTCTTAGCATAAAAAAAAGATGCATGTAAGAATGAGCATTTTTTAACTATTCTCGAGCTCTTTCAAAGTGCCATGCATATAGTGTAAGTAGTTTACCAAGTCTAATTATAAAGTGTATGTAAATGTAATAATGTGCATTCATTAATAACACGTACATGTTCCTAAGTGTGCACATTACTATGTTACTATGTTTATGAATATAGAAAAAGCCTGCATGTTTTTATTTATGTTTTATGTCAAAATCACATTTTGTGTTTTGTGGGAGAAGAAGGGGCATTTTGGAGAAATGGAGTAGTGGACCTAATTATGTGATGATGATTTAGGATAGTTTTATAATCACTACTCATTATTTCTGGAAATGGAAGAGGCAAATTCTTCACGATTCCTTTGAATTTGTTTAATTGCATCCTATAATTTTTATACACATGGATTTTACACATGATCAAAACTTGTACACACCATTATTATCTAAGAAATTACCAACCCTTACTCCAACCACCAACTAGAAATGCAAGCCCCAATATTGAAACAATAAGAAACCTAATTGGCTCATATAAAATCACTAATGAACCATCATGCCTTTTCCTTGTTGTGTCCTTTGAGACCTTTGTATCTTCCATTACCCATGCATGGTAAAAATTCTATTATATTTCAAAACATTGGGACAAGAATTATATATACTATAGGATGTGGTTAGATATGGTTTGGAAAAAGATTTACAATCCATAAACATAATCTCATACCCTTGTTTATTAACCCTAAAATTGGTCAACATCCTCTTTTGACAAAGAAGTGTGTTTGCATGGACTAGTGCACATACTAATCATTCATAGACAATTATATGACACATTCTTTTATATTCCCTTGCCTTTATTACACTTTGACATTTTATATTATTGGCTCCACTATATACATGAAATATCAATAACATGGATTTGCAATTTTGGGCACTAATGATAGTGGTTGAGGTTTATATATGTGTGTGAAAATTATGCTATTTTTGTATGAAATATGTAAAGAAGATGTTTATATAATAAAAAAAGTAATTTTGTAATATATAATTGATAATTTTAAATCATTTATATTCATTCTTTTAAAATAAATGATATTTTCCATTTAAAAATAATAATGATAACAAGGTAGATCCACAAATACCAAACCAAATCCCTTCTATTAGCTCCATAAATAAGCATGGAGCTTGCTCTTGAATTTCTATTTGCAACAAGATTTATGACAATTATGCATAATCTAATCTTAAGCCTATATATTCTAGTCCTAAGCATATAAAATCTACTCCATATTTTATTTTTTGCATGTTTTCTCTCGACCTACCTTTTTAAGTATTTAATATCAAGTGGGTATGGAATCTTTTTCCAATTAAAAAAATAACATATAATTAAGTGTGAGACATCTTTTTTAGTATATGCAATTTGATTAAATAATAATATACATCAAAATCATTTTACTGTTCAATGTTCCAGAAACACATCACTTATTAAGTGTGAGACATCTTTTTTAGTATATGCAATTTAATTAAATAATAATATACATCAAAATCATTCAAGAAACACACCACTCAAGTGACGATAACCTAAATCTTTTATTGCAAAATGAGTTATATCTATTTACCTTATCTTAATATTGATAATAATTTAGTTTATCTTAATAAATTAATATAGAAATTTTTCTCAGCCTTAATATATATACATGCTTATGGTTTTTAGTCTTTTTATGTTTTTATTGTTTATCTAAATTTACTTCCACACTTTTCCACAATCTATAAGAGGAGACATTGTATACAATCTTCACATGGTTAGTAGATTCTATGTTCCCTTTGGATTGTGAGTGTGGCCTTAGAAAATCCAATTTCTACTAGCTCTTTGTATAACCAATGTTATCAAGTTAATTTGCATTCAAATGTTATAACCAATGTTATTAAGTTAATCTGCATTCAAATGTGAAATGGGTAATATCATGAATATGTATCACTTCTTTTATCTTTTAGTGTTAGTGTTTTAGTAATTAAAAATTTATAGATTTAATAAAAACTTATATTTAATTTATAGGTTTAATAAAAACTTATATTTAATTTGAAAATTCTAATATATATAATAAAAATAAAATTTGTAAAATATATGTATTTATATTTTATTATTTATAGTTATATAAATAATATCTATTTATATTTAAAAAACATTTGTATTTAATAATTTAAATATATATTTTATTTTCTCTATATCTTAAAAATCATTTGGTATTACCTATTTTTCCATGAACATAGTGGTGGTTACATTTTTTTCTACATTTTTAAAGTCATAAATAATATTTTTGCATTCATTTTTTATTGAATTAATTAAATTTTTTAAAAAATATTAATGTTTTGTTAATTTAAATATTTTTAAATTAATTTTTTCTATTTTAATTTTACTATAAATTTCTAAATATATAATTTTTTTTGGTCTATTTTAATGGATGAAAATTATATATTTATATTAGTTTTAGAAAAAAAATTAGAAATAGATAATCACAATATATATATATATATATATAAAGTAGTTTTAATAAGGAATTGCAAGTGTTTACGCCTACAGAAGTTGAAACTTCACAAAAAAAAATGCAAAAGCAAGATTATTTATTCACGCCTTAGTTTCTTAAATGTAGAAGCAAGATCAAGGTACTAAAATGTCAATTACTTTTTGTTCACGACTTTCATGCCTTTCTACTAATACAATGTATTGCACATGTGTATGTAGTTGTAGATAGGATTATTCCATGAGCCACTCTAGCTTACCCTAGTTTCTTCAACCAATACACATTATACAATTTTGTTCCCTAGTTCCTTCTAGCATGTCACATTTGAATAAAGTATAACAACTTTTCTTTTAAATTTTTTATATCCCATAATTTTCTTTATGCTTCTCTAGTTTATTACTTTTAACCTTTCAATTTTGAAGTACATCATGGTATCATTTTTACATAAACCTTTTCATTTACTTCTCCTACCATCATAACCCACAGTTAGGTAGTACATTCAAGTAAGTTTTGTTTAACTTGAGGAAAGTACTTTTATTGAATTGTAGCACTCTAATTAGGTCAAATCACGTTGTTTGTAGTACATGACAAGTATTTTTTATGGACACCATGCACTATCAATTTAGATATTGGTTGTCCATCCAACATTTGGCATAACAATTTCTATCTGCATGGCCCACACTCAAGTATTAGACAATGATTTTAATTGGTTTATTCAAAATATGATAAATAGATGATATGGTTAAAAATTTATTGTTGTTTAAAATTTTTCTAACTAATTTTACACTGTGTTTCCACTCTATAATTGGAATTTTACTCACCCGCATTGTGCACACATTCAAGTACCTTTTGGTCCTATATATTCTCCCACTGCACTCATCAACATTGGAGTTTCGATCAACATGCCCTTCACATTGGTATTAAGCAAATTGAATTTGTCCATTGACATGCTTGTTTTTCTGACAATTGTGAGTATATGCCTCTAATTGATTCAAGACATGTTTCTTAAAGATGTTGAAGGAATTTTATCATCTCTCACACCACCAAGGTTTTAGAGGCAATTGGTTGTCCCTTCTAGTGCTACTACACCTACATGTCGTGTTTCCTTTTTTGTGTCTTCTATATGTGTTGCATCTATCACCAAATTGTTTAGAACAATGTACCCTATACCATCAATGTGTCTATTATCATGGATTCTACTGATGCTACATCTATCATTTTGGACTTGGATTAGGAGGTTCAACTAATGGCCCTACCTCCAAGCCAACAAGGCCAATCTCCAATGATTTCCCATGAATGTTTTTCATGCAAGTATGGATTTCATTGTAGCCATTATAAATTTTCATTAATTTAGTGTGTGTATCCTTTGAAACAAATCATCAAAGAGAGGATTAGGACAAGGAGTAAGACACCACTTGCAAGACTTATTGCATCTATGGTAATTGTTTGTTATAATAAATTATAATTTTATTTTGGAATTTTGTTAATATTTAAAATTTTGGAAAATAAGTTATAAATTTTGTTTCATTTCCAGTCTCTAGAAATGTAGAGCAATATTGGATGTAGGAAACCTTGAGGTTACTCAATCATAAAGAATAAGAATACCATTATTGGATATGCCTCTAGAAGTGGCGAGAGAGGTAGGGATCAATGACTAACTTTGTTTTTCATTTATACCATGTCAATATTGTACTTTGGGCATAAGTTTCCATTTTTTATTTGTGCATGAGTTTGTCATTTTTCATTTTGTGCATGAGTTGCCATTATATGCTTGGACATGATTTCACATTTTGTAATGAATGTACATTTAGAATAGTTTTTTAATATAACATGTTGGGTGCTAGAAATGCCCCTTTTTTCTCACTTCCATTAAGATCCTTTTCCCTGTTTTTCCTTATTATTGTAACCAAGTCATTATCTTTCCCAAGGAAAAGCATGGATTCGAACATGTATAATTCATTATTGCTTTGTTGTATTTAATTGTTAAAAATGACTTGTGATTATGGGTTTTATTCCTAATTGTGTTAACTTTTGAAGGATCAATGAAAGTAATGAGATTTAGGTGTATCAGCTTGTTGAGACACGTAGACAAAGAAATACGTGGCTATCAGTCACACTTTTCTGGGCTTTGGTTTAGCTTGTTACAGGAACAACTCGAGCATCTATCCACGTGGCCTTCTGAGACTCGTTTGGTATCTGATCAGTTGGATTGTAAAGAGCATTAACGCCTATGAAACATATTTTGTCCCAATTGTAATTATGAACATAACTTTTTCTATCTTCAAAGTGTTGATTCGACAGCCTGAAGATCTTTGATCTTCATGGATGTCTGAATTAAGAAGACCTTAATTCTCTTGTCTAGTATATATAGAAAGATGAGAGGTTTCAGAAGGTTGGGATTATTTTTTTAGAAGAATTGTCATAGGAGTGGAGAGATTTTGTAATTGAACTTATTCATTAATGAAAGAGGTAGTATTTTCCTGATTCATTATGTGCTGAGTTGATCTGGCAGTGTTTAGTGACATCTCTGTTAGAAGGAAATGGCCCACCTTCTCACATAGTTGTTACACCCAAAATATACTCATCATTAGATTCAGTGTATACACCCCTGAACATACCTGGACTAAGTAATCATCTTGGGGGGATTTGTGCCCAATTGTACTAAGATTTGAAGGGTCGTCGTAGGCTACACACTAGCAACATGCGACGTCACACCTTGCTACATTACAGGGTGCAACGAAGTCAGTTAGATGGAAAAAATAGCTTCTTCGAGGTCCATCTCCATCTCAAAGCTTGCTGACTTGGGACCCTATCTGTGACCTCTTGGAAGAGCTGGCACTCGGTTCCTAAACCTTAAGAGAGATCCCTTAAGCCTCTCCTACCATCTCTCAACTTATCCTATCCATACCCTATCCACTTAGTCCTATATAAGTGAAGCTCACTCCCATCCCAAAGGGAGGAAGCCTATGGTATCTACATGCTGGTGAAATCACTCTTAGAACATCTCCACTCACCTATTGGAGAACTCATACTTCCTTGGTTGTAGTTCTATATCTCTATCATGTACTCCTCTATTTGTAGTAATACAAATGCTTTCCACTAATATTATTCATGTGTGTAATGATATTGAGTAGTTTATCTGCTTAAATATTTACTTAGATCTCTTATTGTATAGATGTCTTTTACTGGTTTCCCTTGTTTCTTGTCTTGACAGGTCTTGCAGCTTGGATCTGACGACCATGAGACACAGAGCAGCATTCGGGAGAAAGGATTGTGAAGTAAAAGGTAAGACGTCTAGTACTTGATCCTTAAGTAGATATAGGAAATGCATTGGTAGTATTTTCTATTTGTTCTAGACTCACTTTGAGATAAGGAGATCCTGATCGCGTCCACTCGAGTGGATTGTCCGATAACAAATATGGAAACCATACTGGGGAAAATAGAATTTAGTCAGTAGTTGTCAATCTGAGAGTCATTTTCAGTTGATTTCTTGACACAAGCCTTTTATTTTTTTCCATTTACTTCTTGAAGTTGATTTCACTATCAGATCTTGGCATTGAAGACTCTGATCTACTTCCTCTGAGTTTATACAACTCATTCCCAAACCATTCCATGGTTCATTGCTGAGAGATCTGATTCATTTTTGAATCTAGACTTCGCCTGTCGCACCTAGGCAGTGGGAACAAAGCGACATTGTGTCTTTTTATGTCTTTGTTCTTTATCTGTTACTTACTCATTGCATCCCTTGCATTGGTAAACTGCGACATCGTCACACTTCCCGTGTAGGCAAACTGTGACGTCGCACTATATACAAACATAGAGTGCGCCGATTTGTCAAATTTTTGGCATGCAGGCATCTCCTCTCCATTTGGTAGTCTGGACTTCGGTTTGCTGTATGAACTTTCTCTGTGCTGCAAGATCCAGCCAGGGATCCCATTTTTGGATTTGTGTGTCGAGTGTTTGGTTTCATTTGGATTGACTTTGGGTTCCGTCTTGGACAAGTTTGAAGACTGGTAGTGGTGGATACTCTTGTCTCCTCCACCTTCATCTGTTCACTCTTGCATTCCCTTCCTTCCATCCCTGATCTGATCGTTGCATTTGATCAACCTCCAGACCTCATTTACATTTGTTTTGAGCTTTGATTGCTTGGTTTGCTTGCTGCTGCTTGATTTTGAGTTAAGTGTGTCTTTCAGCTTGGCTGAGTGCTTGTCTTTTCTTGAGTTTTCTGAATGTGCTAGTGTTGCAAGTAGTGTTTTCTTTTCAGTCATTTAGATCTGAAAGCTCAATTGCTATCAAGTTTATTCTTTGGTGCATACATTGAAAAGTTAAAAAGCACTCTTTCCCATCGTTTCTCAAGCATTATTGGAGAAAAGTCATTATGCGTTGGAATGTTTTGAAATTTTTTATGAAAATATTGTGTTTTTCTTGAACTATGAATTGCTTATTTTCTTGAAAGGCTCAAGCACGTTTTGATTTTTGCAAAGATTGATTCCATGCTAAGGAAAGATAGATGCATTTTTAATTTTTGTTGCTTTTAGATTATTGAAAGTGAAATTGAAAAACTTTCATATTCCATTTCAGAATCCTCTCTTTTCATTACCTAGTGTCGTTTTGACTTGAAAAGAAAAAGAAAAGGAAAAATGTTTTGATTTGGATAGTAGTGTTGTGACTTTTTGTGTTTTGTTGAAAAAAAAAAGAGTACTTTCATTGTCAATTTTTGTTTGAATTGGGATTGTGTTGCATTGAGTTTGTTGTGGTAATACTATTTGAAAAATATTTCTCCTTCCTATAGCTAGAATTCATTGAAAGAAAAGAATATTTCATGCATGTAGCTAGGTCTTGCATTATGCTTCTGATTATGTACTCACCTCATGCATTCACCTAACCGTCCAAGATAAAATTAACGGTAGAACTAGGTAAAATTTTTAGCAACTTGTGTGTAAGTTAGAGACGTGTTTCGGCGTCATTAAGCGTGGCAACTGTCGTTACTTTCCAGCACTGTATCATGGGGGTATTGTAGTATTCCACGTATTTATTGTTAAATCGAGCTCCTTCACGTACCCACCAAGTACCATAATCCGTACTTGGCGTATATCAAAGGGTGTATCACGTACTCGATAGTATATCGGAAGGTCTCTTGCCAAACAATTGTGCATTAGTTAGCACCACTACGGATTTGAGCTCCCACGTACCTTGTGTATATCTGGAGAAACCACTAGGATTCCTGAAACCAATTGAGTTAACCATTTGGCCGTCTTAGCAAAGCAATACACCGAGAACAACACTCAGGGAGATTAGCATGCACGTACTGTCCAGGTAATCGGGTATGTAGGAAAGGGTACGATCCCAATCCTCCTTGTCGCGTCATATTGTTGGACCTTGCAGTATATCGCGGTTTGCGATGCCTTGATAATCTTGTGAGGTTCCAGACTTTTGAATCCACTTTGTCACATAAGTCTGCTTGTTGCCTTAGTTTGAGTAGGTTTTTCTAGACTACTTTTCTTTTAGCATACCCTTAGGAGAAACGCTGTTCGGCCTTCTTGGATGATTTTCCTGACGCTCTGGTGGATTTTCCTTGGAGAAGATCCCATAGGATCTTGAACTTATCACCCAAATATCCCCTTAATCCGGAGGTTATTTCGAGGGTAAGAATGGATTAGCATAACACGGTCGTAGTTACTGAAGTGGAAAATCCCACTCTGAATGTTGGAGGACTTTTGTTTCCACAAACTCCTTCGGATTCACCTGCCTCTCATCCCCTGCAGGATGAAGGAGCACAAACCCTCGCTTCACAAGACCTTTCTCCCATCATCCAGGAGAACCGAGATCGTTGGAATGGATAAACTGACCCCAAGACGACCCTACAATAGATGTTGGTCCTTTAGTAGCTTACTGGACATCTTCTACAGACCACCCAGTGGCTCATTTTGCCATCTCATCCCCACCTAACTGGACTACTCCAGAGTTCTCTAGCCCTTACTATAGGCCTGACCCCGCCGAGATTTTCGGCCCCATCCATGAAAATTTGGAACAGTTACGTATTAGAGGTGATGAGCTTCAAAGACAAAGTCTCAAGCAATGCTCTGAAGAGTTTCAAAATCTCCATTTTCAAATAAGATTTGATGATGGAGACATCCCAGATCATCCAATATCTTTCGGATCACCTGAAGCACTCCACCATGGGACCACTTATAAGACTGGTCAACCCTCGCAAGAGTCCAGTCCTGCACCTCAAGTGAACCAACCTGTGGAAGGACAACAGTCCAACACACTTGTTACTACTGCGGTGACTTTACCAGTTCCTCCCCCACCTCAAAATTTGAGGGGAGGATATTCCATTCCCCCGGATTATCTTATTGGTAATGTTATTACTATGGTAACTAGTCAACAACCTACGTTGGTTCAACCTATGAATAGTGGTCAAACTACTATGGCTGGGGGGCAACCCCCATTTCATAACTAGAACATAGGTAGTGGAATCCCCAATGGACCTTCTATTGGACCTTCCCAACCCGCTAGACCATCCACCATGGGATTATCTCATGTTGGGGGCCCATCCCATGTAACTCAATCCTCATGGAGTCAAGTGTATCCAAGTTCCGTTAATCCTACGCCAGGTCAATCTAATCCCGAAAACGCACCATACACTCTATGGGGGCAATAGCCTGTGTTGCACTAGCGACCCCAAGTGACTATCCCTCAAGTACCACCACCCCCAATCGATCTTCCCTCTCCTCCTTCCAGGGGCTTGCGGGCCCCTGCCTAACCTTGGTGGAGGATCACCTCCTTTTACCTACAATATCCCTTACCCCTCTGGCGGTGGCGGGAATGGTCCACCACCCCCTCTAGGTGGAGGTGGCGGGGGACCACCCTATCATGGTGGAGGGCATTTCCCTTCGGAAGTGGAGGTGGACCTCCACCTCCTCCCGGTGGTGGAGGACCTAATTACTATGGTGGTGGCAGTGGTGGAGACCCTCATCCTTCCGGCGGTGGAGGTGGTGGGGGCCCCCATCCTTCTGGCGGTGGAAGTGGTCCACCACCCCCTCCAGGTGGAGGTGGTGGTGGGCTTCCTTATTACGGTTATAGACCCCCACCTCCTCCCGGTGGTGGCGGCGGACCCCCACCCCCTCCCGGTGGTGGAGGTGGACCCCCACCTTATTGGAATGGACCACCTTATGGTGGTGGACCCCCTTAAGGTCTGGGCAGCACGCCCCCCTAAGGCCAGTTTCCTCCTGGTACACCTTATGGTCAGTTTGGTCCTTACACGCTTTATCCGTATTATCAATACACGCAGCCTAACCCACAACTGCCATTCCTGGCTACTTTGGAATTGCTTGATCTATCCCGTTTAACCAATGATCCTATTTACCATGGATCTAACTAGACACCGATTCTGGTGAAACTTTTGTTTGATATCCCCAAATTTGACGACAAGCAGGGTGAAGACCCTAAAAACCACGTGATGACATACCACTTATGGTGTTCATCTAATTCCTTAATGGACGATTCAATTCGTCTTAGATTGTTTCAAAGGACTCTCACTGGTTCGGCTTCCAAGTGGTACATTGAGTTGCCACCCCACTCTTTTCCTGATTTTGGTTCTCTTGCCATGAACTTTTTGACACACTTCCAGCTACCTATATGGTATGAAACTAGTATTGAGTTTTAACCTCACTCCGTTAGAATACCGCCACTCATATTTCAGATCATATCCATGAATGGCGAAGGAGATGATGTCTCATTAAAGCTCCTATTCCAAATCAACGCCTAGCAGACTGGTTTGCAAAATCCCTCATCCCTACCATAGCAAGAGATGTTGCCATGCGAGGTGATGTCACTGAAGAACAAGCTATCGCGAGTTCCCATGTACTAGACTTAGTCTACACTCAATCCATCACTCTGTTTGATATTTTTCCTGACGCACCCTGCAACATTAATGACCCTGTGAAACCACATAAGGGACTCCAAGTTGATGGAATCATTGGATCCCTTAACACCCAGCCTGCTGCTAGCACTATTGGATCATCCAACTCGACTCCGGCTGGCCACAGCACCACCAAGTCAACCGCTCTTGTTGTAACTGAAGAGGTGAATTTTGTTCAATCAGCTTCATCTAAGAAGTCTAGCAATAAGAAGAAGAACAAGGGGAAACCCAAAAAGTCTTCTGCCCAGAAGGAACAAAAGAATGCTCCTGACGATACCAAGCAGAAACAGAAACTAAAGTATCCTTGTTTACTGTGTGGGGATGATCATTTCTCCAAAGAATGTCCCCATAGAGACGAAGTACAAAAGTTTCTTAGGGGTAAACCAACTCCCGCAATCCTCAATGATCTATTTCCTACTCAAAACCAACAGATGATTGCTCAAACCCTCCTATCCTAGGGGGAACCATCCAATACCACGCATGTTCTCATGGTCCGTAATGAGACGATCAATTTGAACACTGGCTTGCGATCTTACGAGCCAGTCCCTTCGAAGGAATCCACTGGAAGTAATACTGAAAAATATTCCGACTCCTTAACTGATGTCACTGTACCATCAAATTCTCTCACCATTGAGAAGCCATCCTTGGACTCGATATTGCGACCGCCCAAAACCACGATTTGAAAAGTTGTTTTCAATCCTAACACTCGGGTGGCACAAAATTACAATATTGTGGAAGACTTGGCCGAAGCTCCTTGCGCCATGTATACCCTAGAAGTTTTGCAGAGTTGTCCTAATCAACGCAAAACTCTCCTTGCGGCCATCGGTGCAGTCGACCCTGATTCCTCGAATACCATCATGTTCCAACTTGACAACTTTAAGTCGAGGCTCTCACACCAGCTCGCATTCCAAGTCTCTACGAACATTGCTGGGAAGATTGTCCATCGTACCCTTTTGGACGAAGACACCTCCACTTCTGTCATGTCGATCACTTGTTGGAGAGCCATTGGCTCCCTTGATTTGAATCGTTCTCCTACCACGTTGAAAGCTTTCGATGAGCCTGGCTTTCAACCTCATGGGTTCTTACAAGTTCTTGCAGTTGAGTTGGGTAGAGAGACCGTAACCATTAACGTGGAAGTGGTATCGGCCCCAATAGATTATAATCTTTTGCTTGGTCACAATTGGTTTTATGCCATGCAGGTAGTAGCCTCTTCAGTCTTCCACATAGTACAATTCCCCCACCAAGGACGAATTGTTACTATCGACCAATTAGATTTTTGTACACCAGACGCTACTACTCATCCTGGTGACCATGTTCCTTCCATTGGACAGATGTCAAAATAGTATGAGAGTAGAGGGGTTGGCCTTTTGAAAGATTCATATCTCATGAGCATTTTTCCAGCCGTGGACCCCCTTAATCATGTTGCTACGGTGAACATGATCTCCACAGAGATTTTATCTCACTCTACTGATGCTTGGCTTGTACCGGATGAAGCCACAACACACCTGCTTGAGATATAATGCCTCCTTCACCCGCTGAACGTATTTACGAGGCTATCCAATCAACACTGGAGGGCCATTTAACCATGGCCTCTCCATCCTATTCTCTACGATGGATGTCATCTCTACCTGATCTCTTACTTCATGCTTTTCATTCAAATGAGTCCATCATGGAAGTAATGAATGTTGACAACAGTCCATGGGATGATCTCCACCATAGGTCATCTTTTCTTCTTCCTTTGGAGTACATAGAGGAAAACATTCACACCCTCTTTTCACCAGATATCTATCCATTCCCTCATTCCCCCATCCTTACGTGTCTTACAGACACGGAGGGAAACTTGGCCAACATTGAGCCAACCACCCCGGTAGACATCTCAGTGAAATCTGGTATAGTGGAACACATTTGCATAGGCCAAAAGTGTTCCCCTGAAGAAATAACTGTTAGCACGGCCTTATTCACGCAATTTCGAGACGTATTTGCATGGTCCTATGAGGAGATTCCTGGGATAAACCCCGTGATTATTTCTCATGAAATAAAAACCTATCCTGACTTAAAACCTGTACGCCAAAAGTTGCGACCGATACAGCCCCAGAAGACTGTAGCAATTAAGGCAGAAATTGAAAAGCTCTTAAAGGCTGGTTTTATTTATCCTGTCCCATTGACGGATTGGGTCTCAAATGTCATCCCTGTGAAAAAAACGTAGGTTACCATTCATGTTTGTGTCGATTATCGGGACCTTAACCGGACTTGTCCAAAAGACGACTACCCGACCCGCTTCATCGACCAGATTATCGACAATTGTGCAGGAAGCGTCATCTTCTCATTTATGGATGGCTTTTCTGGTGACAACTAGATTGAGATCAACCCAGCTGACCAACATAAGATGGCTTTCATCTACCCGTGGGGAACATTTGCATATCACAAACTCTCATTTGGCCTTAAAAATGTTGGCACCACGTTTCAGGGGGCTATGTCGTATGCCTTCCACGATATTAAGGACTTTGTGGAGCCTTACTTGCACAATCTCCCTGCTCATTCAAAGAAGCGGGAGTTCCACATTGATCATCTAATGGCCATTTTCCTTAGATGCAGACGATACAATATTCGTCTGAATCCTCATAAGTGTATCTTTTGCATTGAGTCCAGACGCCTCTTAGGATTTATCATTTCGAAGGATGGGATCTGCATTGATCCCTTAAAGGTGGAGGCCATCATCAACCTGCCACCCCCAACTGATGTGACAAAAATTCAAAGTCTTCAAGGGAAGGCGACTTATTTAAGACGTTTGCAATTTTGTGGAGAAGACTCAGGGGTATATGAAATTGCTTAAGAAGGACGCCCCATTCATTTGGGACAACGAAGCTAAAAAATCCTTTGACAATATCAAACATGCCATCACGCATGCCCACGTGCTCCAAATGCCTAATTATTATCGAGATTACATCTTATATCCCGCTGCTTCTATTACCACTATCGCCATGGTTTTGGTATAGGAGGATCAAAACACCTAAGAACATGTAATATTCTATGCGAGTAAGGGTCTCACCGACACTGAAACTAGATATTCACATGTCGAAAAACTTGCTTTCGCGGCGGTCATCGCCGTCCAAAAGTTCCGCCACTATATCTTGCTCCGCACCACCACCATCATCGCCGACTCGAACCCCATGTACCATGTACTGACACGTCAAGTGCTTGGGGGCAAGTATTCACGCTGGATCGTGATACTGCAAGAATTTGATCTTCTTTTCGAGAAAGCCAAGTCTAAGAAGTCTTTGGTGTTTTCCGAGCTTATTTGTGACCTTCCCTGTCCTGATACAGAAGTTGAGCACAATGACTCTTTTCCGGATGAATCATTGTTTCTCATCAGTACGACCGACTCATTGTATGGAGATATCTCATTGTATCTTCAAACCCAACGCTTCAACCCTCAATTGTCTCATGACGACCGTCGTAAGATACGTCACCATGCGAAGTATTATTGAATCATTAATGATACTTTGTATCGCTGTGGCATTGATTCAATTCTTCAACGTTGTCTCACTCATGATGAGGCTGAATGCATTCTCAATGACTATCACATTGGGGCATGTGGCGGTCACCTCTCTGGGATGGCTACAACCCAGAATATTTTGTGTGTAGGATATTTCTGGCCTACTATATTCAAAGATTGTATTGAGGCCGCAAAAAAAATGTCCTCCTTGCCAACACTTCCATATGAAGAAGCGCACCCATCCTACCCCATTACACCTAGTTATTGCTGTGGGCCCCTTCGCAAAATGGGGCATTGAATTTATGCATTGTAAACCTACCTAGGTCGGGGAGCATAGTTACATCATTGTAGCTGTGGATTACTTTACAAAGTGGGCCAAAGCTATGCCTACATACTAGAATGATGGCAAAACCGCCGCACTCTTCATGTTCAATCATGTAATAGTGCAGTTCAGAGTTCCTTAGGCAATTGTTACCGATCATGGTTCCCATTTTCATAACCATATGGTTGATGAACTGAGCGACAGGTTGGGTTTTTGCCATGAAAATTCAATGCCCTACTACCCGCAGTCCAATGGACAGGTCACGGCCATTAACAAGCTCTTGAAAACTATGATCCAAAGGATGGTAGGGACACATAAGTCCAATCTACACAACATGCTCTTTTAGCGTTATGGGCCTACCGAAATTTTGTCAAAACTGCCACAGTCTTCACTCCTTTCCAATTGGTATATGGATTGGAGGCTATCCTACCTATAGAGTGCAAAATTCTGTCTCTACAACTTGCTGTCGAAATTCTTCCTAACACTACTGTCGAGGAAGAACGTCTCCTACACTTAGCAAAACTTGACAAGTCCCACCGAGATGCCACTCTTGCTAATGAAGCGCACAAGAAATGTATCAAATCCCAATACGACAAGTCAGTTGAACCTCGTATATTTAACGAGGGTGACCTAGTCCTCACTTATGACTAGAAGCACGGCAAACTAGGAGCAGGAAAGTTCGAATCCATGTGGCATGGACCTTACATTGTCAAATGTGTTTTGGAGAAGGGAGCTTATGAGCTTGAAAACTATGATGGAATCTCTTTAGTTGAATCCCGCAATGGGATTTACCTGAAGAGATACTATGCCTAAACTCGTCATGCTTAGACTTTCTTGTATATACTGTATGTGGCATGTTTTTTGAGTTTTTGTGTGTGTTGTGATGCTTTTATTTTTGAGTGTCTTTAGATCTTGTTTCCGCTCCTTATACCATGTTTTGTCTACGTGTGTCGATGGAAACATGCTATGGATTCGCGAACGACACTAGCCGGCATACCCGTAACCTTGCTTCGGCAGCGTGGGTACTATATTCCCCAACAGGTGAGCTCATTAGCTCAGGAGGAAGTTTCTTAGGGTTTGCGACCAACAATGCCGCAGAGTATCAAGCAGTCATCAGAACCCTAGCTAACGCCATTTCCTTGGGTATGAACCACATTGTCATCCACATGGATTCTTAATTAGTGGTTTCTGATGTTAACCGGGTTTACGCCATCCGTGATCCCACCTTACTCTGTCTCTTCAAACGAGTATGTCTCCTAGAAAGGTCATTTGAATCCATTCAGTACCTACATATTCCACAAGAGTTGAACATAGTTGCTGACTCGATGGCCAACTTCATTTTGGATTGGTACATCACACACATATAACATTCATAATGTATAAAAGAAAACATGTAAACAAGATCGCATCACTCATCATTTTAAAACACATAATTTATAAGTCGTCGAGAATGTCTGTATATATATATATCGCTCAAAATTAGTGCTAGTACAAAATCTGAAGCATGATGGCTTTCAGTGGGTCTCTACAAAATATGAAGCACGATGGCTTCCAGTGAGCCTCTACAAAATTTGGAGCATCGTAGCTTTCAGTAGTACAAAATATGAGGCCTCTAAGCTCTTAGTACAAGTATAATAATGTCATCAGGACTGACACCTGACCCGTACACCACCCCTAGCTCGAACAACTCGCTGTCGCTGAGTGAGGAAACAGTCCACAATCCGAGCCACCTTGCGGAGTAAGGCATTGAAGCGCACAGACGCTCCAACCCCAAATCTCTGCATGGGCCTTGGTAAGTCATCAATAGCTGGCTTGGGTACCTCCATGGTTAGCTGGGATAGGTTCCTGTACACCTCCTCCATCTCCTCGATGGCAGCATGAGAACCTGTAGGAATGACAGCCTCCCCGCCTTTGTCTCTCCTCGCCATAAGGGAGAGATCCACCGATCGTACGAGGCCCAAATCTGCACACACATATAATGTACTTGTCAGTATTGCATTAAAAAAATGATATAATATACAAAACTAAAAGTACAATGGTAGTTTTGTTCTCACCTATGTCACCCCATGCTGCACCCTCTGGCAACATCAAGTCGGGATCCTCTCAAAAGTCCATACCATCGTATGGAAAGTCCTCAACCATGAGTAACTGGCCCTCTAGCCAGCTGAAGAACTCAGGATCAAAGCTAATGATGGGCCCGCCACCATGATGGGTCATGACCTCAGCCCATCTGAGCATGTGAGGATCTCTGGGCTCCCTGTCATCTAGTACAAATTACGGACGTAAGAGGGGGATCCGATCCAAGAGGAACGATACCACGATCGATACATAACCAAACTGCTTGAGCTCTCCCCGCTGACACTTGGTCAGCTGAGCTCGGAGGTTTGCGAGGATACCATCGCACCAGTTGAAAAACATGGGGGAGATGTAGTCCTCTACATAAAGAATATGAGTCCGAGTAGCCGTGTGTGGGCCTTGGCTACCTGCCACTCTAGTAATGGTAAACAATATGGTACGCAGTGGGCGGCTCACCACATCCCTGATAAGAATCTTCCCACTAGAAGATCAAGAAAGAGCAGTACAATGTTGTGATATCATGTCATCAACTGTGCGGTCACTAGCTCGTGTTCCAGTAATATGTACAGGGTCCCCTCTCCTAGACAAACCAGTGAGAAAATAGATGTCCTCAACATCTATTGTGAGGATGTGCTCACCAATCATGAAATATTGTTGGGCCGCATCCAAACTCTGGAGCATGTGTGTCAGTAGTGGGATCTGGGATCTCATCCCCTAAATCTCAAAGAACTTGAGTAAACTGTAGTTTCTCAAAGCATCCACGCATTGTGGATCGTTCGCAGCTTTTTCATCTTCTAGTTCGTGTTCTCTCTCCCACCACTCTAATACCATATTGGCTAGCTAGTAACCTGCCAAAAAGGACATTTAAACACTGTTAGGTCCTGCTTCAACCTTCACAAGTTCATTTTTTGGATTCTTTTTTATGTTTGGAATTTGGTTCTCCGTCGTCACACCGTACGTTTACATACAGTGCGATGACATCGTACCTCTCTCATTCGAGGCTTGCGATGACTCGGTCTCATCGCAAATCCCGAAAGGGTCACTTGCGACGAGCCGAGGGCGCAATAACCCTCCATGAAATCATCAAAAAATGGACCTAAAATAAAAAACTAATCCACTGCAAAGTTGTTGGATGAAGTTTAGGCCTACTTGATCTGGACGGTTGGTGAAATGGTGGATCGTAGCTCCTGGAATCAGCAAAGGAAGTTTTGTCTCCAAATTAGTACTTCTCCTCCCAAATTGGCAATTTAAACAATGAAATCTATTTTTGGCCCATTTTCCTATTTATAAATAGAATGGAATATTCCTTTTCAAATATTTTGATGCTCTTGGGCCATTTATCATAGTTTTTTACCATTTTTGTCATATTTGAGGCTATTTGACATGTTTTCTAGCGTGCAAGAGTTGTAAGTAGTCTTTCGTGTCGTTTCTCGTATCGCAATGTCATCACAGGTATGAACACTCCCTTGAACATTTTGTCGTTATTTTTGCAACGATTAGTTTGTAATTATTGCATGATGATGAGTTTACTCTTCGTTTGTTCTCATACTCATGAAACTATGAGAACAAGTACCGAGTTATGATTTATTGCTTTTTCAGGCTCGTTAAACTCGCATGGAAAAGGATACCCCCCGGAGTCTACCGTTATGATTTATTGTATTTATTGCCAAGCGAACTTGTCACGTTCACACTTGTTAAAGTATTTGAATGATCGTCTTCCTGGTGATAGTTTACCCCTTTTTCAGACCAGGAGGCACTAACTACGAAATAGGTATACTCCAGCCAATCATGACTGGAAGAGTCCTCTCCCGCGTTGTTTTACCCTTTTTCGGGCGATGAGGCTAACTTTACGAAAAAGGACCATTGGAGTCTTCTTTAGTTCTTTTCAGACTCTCTAAACATGAAATGACAACCGAGTTTACCTTCTATGGACTCGTTAAATTTTCACATTGAAGGGCCCTTCATGGGACGAACCCCTCCTATCCCAGGTTCGGAAAATATTTGGGATTGGACTCATCTATGAGATGAGCTATACCGAGCATATGGTTACCCTCATCAAGCTCGTAAAAAAATACTAGGCACTCATCACTCATGATGGGGAAAAAGGAAAGCGTTTGTGTTACATACCTTATTAGTGGCAGTATGCAGTCGTTCTTGAACATGGCACTCATCTGCATTTGCATACAACACTTGGATCATCCATTTGTCCTTGAGTTCCACTTATTTCATGAGTCTTGTTACTCCTTTGAGTCATTCAAAGAAAATCCTCCATCACTAGTTGCTTTGAGAATTTGTGTCACACTCGTCGTGTAAATACTGCCAAGTCATGCCATGCCCATGTTCAAGGATATGTCTATCATTAATCATCTATAGTCAGTACGCCCGCCATCACGTCGGTCTACTCTGAGTTAGTCTTGCATGTTACTGTACCATCCGATCTACCCTATACATTTTTTTTCGTGTTTTGTGTCGATTGATGGGGGATTCATCATGGCCCTCCTTCGATGGATTCATCCTTGTCGACTTCAACACATCATCCAAGGATTGAATCTAGAAACCAATCGAGTACCTTGGCCCTGCATGCCTTAATGGCAGGGTACCTCACTTTCAACATGAGTTCACATCATTGACTCTTGATTGAAAGATTTCATCTTGCATTCGAATTCAACTCATTTATTCACACTTGATGATATGTACTGTGATACCTTGGGAATCATTGACATCAATGGTGATCTCCCTTGCATTTGTTAATGGTCTTCATCAATGGCCGGTAATCAAATGGTTTCTACCATGTTTGACGTCAAGACATTTGTAATCACATGGATAGGTTCGTATCATTGCGGGTTTAGCTTGAAGACCCTGGGGAGTCATGTTTTACCCAGGTTGCGATGGAGTTTGTATTTCACACGGATCCACACTTGTATTAGTCGTGGCTGTGTTATCATCTCGTCATGGATCTACACTTGTGTCTAGTAGCCATGATTGTGTTCAGTCGGTCATTACTACCATGGATCTGCAATGTATTGGTCGGCAGCCATGTTGTACTTCATATGATATTGTCAGTTCAGAGTTAGTTGTACTGCAGTAGTGTCCTTCGCTTGACGAGTCTATTGCCATTACTTCTATCAAAGCACTTCACTTGTCTATCTTCAACAGCTTCATGCTTTGGGGGCCATTCTATTACACCCAAAATCTACTCATCATTAGATTCAGTGTATACATCCCTGAAGATACCTGGACTAAGTAATCATCTTGGGAGGATTTGTGCCCAATTGTGCTAATTTTTGAAGGGTCTTCATAGGCTGCACACTAGCAACATGCGACATCACACCTTGCTACATTACAGGGTACGACGAAGTCAGTTAGATGGAAAAAATAGCTTCTTCGAGGTCCATCTCGAATCTTGCTGACTTGGGACCCTATCCCTGACCTATTAGAAGAGCTGGCACTCGGTTCCTAAACCTTTGGAGAGATCCCTTAAGCCTCTCCTACCATCTCTCAACTTATCCTATCCATACCCTATCCAGTTAGTCCTATATAAGTGAAGCTCACTCCCATCCCAAAGGGAGGAAGCCTATGGTATCTACATGTTGGTGAAATCACTCTTAGAACGTCTCCACTCACCTATTGGAGAACTGATACTTCCTTGGAAGGTTATGGCAATTGGCTTTGTCGGAGAAGGGCTACAGCGTTAAGCCTTGGTTGTAGTTCTATATCTCTATCATGTACTCCTCTATTTGCAGTAATACAAATGCTTTCCACCAATATTGTTCATGTGTGTAATGATATTGAGTAGTTTACTTGCTTAAATGTTTACTTAGATCTCTTATTGTATTGATATCTTTTACTGGTTTCTCTTGTTTCCTGTCATGACAGGTCTTGCAGCTTGGATCTGATGACCATGAGACATGGAGCAGCATTAGGGAGAAAGGATTGTGTTGGCAGGCGGTTTGATAAGGAAATGTTGTGGTACTGCCGACGTTGCGACACATTGGATGAGGGCACGGAAGGAGTATTTTGTGTTAAAGAATACCGCAATTGGTGGGTTTTTGGGTCACTTGGACCATATGTTATGTAATAGTGAGTCAGTTGTACCGCAGTATGTGGGTTTTTGGGGTCATTTGGACCGAGTCAGTTAGATATTTGGTCAATTGTCCATAGTGTCGGTTAGGAAGTCAGTTGTAAGTGGACAAATATTGTAATTGTAGAAGCCTATAAATGGATGAGAGCTGTAAGTATTAGATAGCAGGGAGAGGCATAAAGAGATATAAGACAGGAAGAATAGCAAGTGAGAGATAAGATGTATGTGTACAGAGATCTATATTTTGCTTCTGGTATATGATTGCGACAGTAATATAATGATGATGTTTTGGTATGATCTTTGTGCAATGTTGCAATATATGAATGTTGTTTGATGTAATGTCTGCTTATTGTTGCTGTGATGATAAATGCTACGATTAAGTAATATGTTCCATGTCGAATGTGATGATAAATGCTGTGATTAAGTAATATGTTATAATTCTATGTTTTGAGTTTCTGCTTAAGTACTGCAATAGAGCTAGTCCATGATGCCACAACTCTCCTCCTCCCTTGGCGGAAACATGGTTCCATATGCTCTTCCTGGATGCCTTGGGTGAGACCTCATCCGTTCTGCGGGTGTTGATGGGTGGGCTCAAACCTACCCGGGCTGGTGCCCAGGGAGACTGCGGTATGTGTCGACAGTGAGGTGGACCCTTGTCGACAGAGGTCGCATTGGTTAACAAATGGTTCCGTTGCCAAGACAATGTGCAGAGTGAAAGGAAGTCATGTTGTGGCACTCGATGAAGCCGAAAATACAGAATTGGTTTGATTAGAAATTGTGGGAGTTTGTTGAAGAAGAAAGCCGGAACACGCGACTGACAGTACATCACTGGCTGGGGAGATATATTCACGATGGTCCGCACGAATGGTTTTTCTATGAATTCCTGGTCATTTTGTATGAGTGGTTGTCGAAGCTGACCTTCCAGAAGAGGAACTTCCAGGGTGGTGAGCCGATGGCTTGGACCCCGGAGTTGATTCAGGAGCTACAGGAAGTCGATAATAAGGCATCACGGGCTGTCGAAGTTTGGCTTGATAGCATCTTGGAGGGATACATCATTGAATTTGCAGTCGACACGAAGAAATCCTATAGTGAAGTTGAAAGATACTTCTTCCAAGGACCAAGGGGAAAGTTTTTGCTGTCACTCCAACTGTCGATTCAGATGCTAATCTACGAAAAGGGTATATTAAAGATGCACCTTGATCAGTAGACAACTTGGTGGGCGGAGGCCATGGGTACCACAACTGCTAGGGAACAGTACATGGAATGGTAAGGGGTATATGGGTGTAGACCATGAGGAGGCTGTGAGCAAAGCCGAGGAAGAGAGTGGTCTTACAAGAGGAGGAGAGAGGCTTCGACAGGAGAAGAGGTAGAGGACAAAAGAACGTCTTGCTGTGATTGAACCGCAAAACCGCGAAGGAATACCACACGGGATGAAGTGACCTCACAGTCCTGATAGGGACGACCAGGCTACGCCCAGGATAGAGGCAGGACCAAACCCCGGCACCAACGTACCCACACCTCCGCTCACTAATGCCTATGCTAAGAAAGGACAGCTAGCCATGAATCTACAAGGTAATGCATTAGATTGGTTCATGAAGTTTATTCTAGTCCCTATGGGGCCCCTAGAGAAGTCACTGGATGAGATTCGGGATGGGTTGATTGCTAAATTTAGATAGCCTAAGTCGAAGGCTCAATATATTACTGAACTAAAGGAAGTTAAGCAGTATCCCAATGAGACGGTATGGGATTTTGACCAGCGATTCAAGACACTGATGGAAAAGGTTAGTTTCGATATGAGCATTGTCCAACATAAAGAATGGTTCATTGTGGAACTGTTACCCCACATTCGGCTGCCGCTGATGCAGCAAAAAATATTGATGCCTAGCGAAGATCTAGAGATTGCAATGTGATTAGAGGCATCACCGATTGGAGATAATGTAGCTGGGATGTCACAAATACAGATGCAACTTGCTAACCTGACTATACAGTTACAAGATTTAAAGAAGAACAAGGAACAATGCAATGAAGTATGGTGTACGCGATGCCGAGGAGAAGGGCATACGAAAAATAATTGCCCGGATTTGCGTAATTACTTAGTGTAAGGTGCACCAAACCCATTGAATGGTGGAAGTATGCCGTGGTGTCATGTTTGTCAGGTGTTTGGGCACAGTCACGATAATTGCCCATATATGCAAAAAATGGTCACAACCCCACAAAATCTTTATTGCACATTCTACAAATTAGTGGGTCATGATGATAAGGATTTTCGTGCATATGGGTTGCTACAGGAGAGGATGTGTGATGCATTCTACGTCAAGGATGATCAGTGCAATGTGCAACAACCACAACTACAACCACAGGTAGTTCAGCTGCTACCGCAACCGCAGATGCAGTTTGCACCACAGCAACAGCAACCACAACAGTTCATTCTGCAATACACTTCGATGCACAGGACTTCCCTGTAGCCACAGTATGTACAACAACTACAGTATGCACCACAAGGGAAAGGGATACCACCAACACCAATGCAACAACAGTTTAACCAGTAGCAGGGCGGCTACCTAGGAGGATACAGGGGCAGACGCAGTGGCGGATTTGGTTGTGGAGGAGGAGGCCGAGGAGGTTGTGGACCTATTAAATGTTACCACTGTTTGGTATGGGGGCATTATTAGCACGATTTCCCACTTCTACAGAATCAGTGTATGTTCTGTTTTGGTAATGATCATACGGTTGAGAATTGTCCACATTTGATTGCACGATGGTAGGCTGGGAACGCTCCACAGCTACAGAATCATGCCCAGCCACAGCAACCAGTACAGAACCAGGCACAGCAACCAGTACAGAACCAGCTCCTGCGACCACCACCAAATGCCAATCAAAATGTCAATCAACTGGGGAATCTACAGCAGAACCAGACGCAGGGTGCACATATTGTGACCATTTCTGCAGAACCACGACCACAAGATGCTTCGGTGGCTGTTGTCACTCGTGGAGGCAAGACGATTGGGGATGATGGTTTGCGACCATTAATTCAGTTGGCTGGTCAGAAGACGATACCTTTCAACATTGATACGGAGCGGGAGACATTCATGGAGGCACAACGCACCATAGAGAAAGACCGCGGTAAGGCTGTTGTTTGCGATATGCCGCCTGTCTTCGATACTACATCAGACGCTGATCGACCACCACCACCAGGGACATTGCAAAAGTTTCTTGAAAGTTGTCTATTATTAGCTCGAGACCCGGCTGCCTTGGTTGAGATTGAGGGATGGTTGTAACGATTTCCAAAAGGACGGCACGAATCGACAGTAAACTTCCTACAACGACTGAAGACTGGCAAGGAGATGCGAATGAATATTCAGATTGGTGAATATGATGTTGACTCCGTGATTCTTGATCTTGGTTTGGATGTTAACATCTTAACCAAGCAGGCGTGGAAAAAGATGGGGAGTCCCCCATTGAGCTGGTCTCCTGTGTAGCTTCGGTTGGCTAACCATGCAAAGGTAACACCAATTGGGCAAGTTCCACGGCTCATGATTGATATTGAGGGCATGAAGACTTATGCTGAATTCGATGTCATTGAAGTGGTTTAGGGAGGAAGCTCTTATCTGCCGCTCTTGGGGATTGTATGGGCTAACGATAGTGGAGCTGTAATCAACTTCAAAAAGCGCATGATGACCTTTGAGAATCGCGATTTCAGAGTTATAACCCTGTTGGATTTGGCTGAAGGATGTTGATATGTTGAGCCTGTCAAAGATGATGATCCCACTGGATGGGACCATGCATTTAATATTTCTGAATATTATATTCATCCTACTATCTATGGTGAGTTGGAGTGGTACAGCGAGAGCTCTACGTCTTCCGACTCCGATGATGCCTTAGAACATTGGTAGAATTGATTGCATGAGGTACCATTCCGGAAATGTGGCTTAATTGCGCAATCCTTATGTCATGTTGTGACATAAACGATCACATTACCTGTCTATGAGGGGTTGCCTGGCCTAACCACCTTTTTAACAGAATTTGAAGACCGCATCTCCGAACCGCAGCAATTGTTGGCATTGGAGGAAGCACTGAATGCTGCTCCAGCACGCTGGTGGGCCACACATAAGAAATTCATTAATGGTTGGTCACAGTGTCAAAGGTTGATGATGGTTTGGTTTGGCAATACTGAGGTTTATCACACTGACAAGTATGATGGCTAGACTGATCCCGGTGATCATGTGATGGAATGTCAATGATTATGGGTAGCGTGACCCAGAGATGAGTGGGTCCATGCTTTTGTCCATACTTTGGATGAGATGTTGCGCTCATGGTACACTGCAGCCGAGTTGCGCTGAGACATTACAACATGGGGGGAGTTGATGGTTTGTTTCACTCATACATTCACTTTCACGGATGCCAACCCTGATGTCCATAACGCCCTACAGCTCATCCGCAACGTGGTACTTCAGGTTGTTCTGGCGGCCTACCCTGTCGACCCACACACATATTGTTAGATGCAGTCTCTCATGGAGTGCCTCAACATCAGCGGTGGACCAGAGGATGACGATGATCCCCAGAATGTCAGCATTCCTGAATCTGAAGGAAGTTGCGATGTGGTCCCACCTACTGCGGCAAGTAATCCGTTCAGTGAACCATTACAGCTCCACAAGATGAATATCTGCATAGAGGCTACTCCCAAGTTTTCTAATGTTGGGGATTATTGGCATGATGAGATGATGATTAAGGTTACTGAGTTACTTCATGAATTTCAAGATGTGTTCCCCATGAATTTTTCTGAAATGAAGGGAATTCTGGGTGATTTAGGAGAGATGAAGATTCCATTAAAACCAGATGCTAAGCCAGTCCGACAGCGACCCTATCGACTAAATCTGCGACATAAAGAAAAGGTCAAAGTAGAACTTGATTGCATGTTGGATGTTGGTATCATTGAACCTGTGGAAGAGTCCGAATGGATCAGTCCTATGGTGGTGCAGGACAAGAAAATAGGTGAAGTGTGCATTTGTGTTGACTTGCGAAAGTTGAACGATGCCTACTTGCATGACCCTTTTCCGACCTCGTTTACTGATGAAGTACTTGAAGGGGTGGGTTTCCAGGAGATGTACTCATTCACTGATGGATTCTCTGGCTACCATCAGATTCGCATTGCCAAGGAAGATCGACATAAGACAACTTTTGTTACTGAATGGGGTTGCTTTCAGTACACAGTGATGCCGTTTGGTTTAAAAAATGCACCTACGATATTTTCCCGGGTCGTTGTTGCCGCATTCAAATATTTTATTCATAAGTTTTTGCAGGCATATATGGATGATTGGACTGTTTATGGATTGATTCAGGATCATTTGGCAAATCTGCGGTTAATGCTTGAGCGATGCTGACAGCACCAGATATCGCCAAACTTAAAGAAATGTATTTTTTGTGCCCCAGATGCCCAACTATTCAAAGTTACCACCGCTGATCCATATTTTGATGACATCCTTCAGTTTCTGGTGACCGGCACCGCGCCCGCTAACTTTACCACTACTTAGAAGAAGCAGTTGGTTGTCAAGGCTGCTGACTTTCAGCTAATCACAGGCAAGATGTATAAGTTGGGCACTGATGAGATATTGCACAGATGTGTATTTCCACATGAGCAAGTGTAGATATTGGCTGAGGCCCATGGTGGAGTAGCGGGAGGACACTATGGCAGTCGGCTAAATGCCTGGAAGATACTGCGTGCAGGGCTTTGGTGGCCCACATTACATAATGATGCGACAGACTATGCGCGATCTTGCAATGTTTGTCAGCGAACTGGCAAGCCATCCAGACGCGATGAGATGCCGCTGCTACCTCAAGTGACATTGCAACCCTTCGAAAAATGGGATGTGGATTTTGTAGGACCGATCCATCCACTAGGGAAATGCACAGGTGCGCGATATATTGTCACAGCGACAGAGTACTTGACCTGATGGGCTGAGGTGGCTCCTATAGTTGATTGCTCCACCGCCACGACTGCTCGATTTTTGTTTGATCACATTATCACTCGCTTCGGCTGCCCCAAGATATTACTGAGGGATCAAGGCAGCCACTTTCTTAATCGCACCATCAGCGCATTGACGAAAGAGTTGCAGATACAACATAAGAAGAGTACACCCTATCACCCATAGGCGAACAACACGGTGGAGGCATTTAACAAAGTATTGGAGCATGCACTGACAAAGGTGTACAATGCGAACTGCGACGATTGGGATCTGAAAATCCCAGCAGTGTTGTGGGCCTAACACACCACATGTAAAAGGTTGACTGGTCAGACACCTTTTAAGCTGGTATATGGGAAGGAAGCAATTATGCCAATGGAGTACATTGTTCCAAGTCTACGAATTGCGGCTGTTACAAGCATGGATGATGTCCCCGCATTAGATGAACATCTAGCGCAATTGGTGCAGCTGGAAGAGGATCGATTTATCGCTGGCTTTCACCAAGGGGTGGAGAAGGATCGCCGGAAGGCATGGCATGATTGCCAAATCAGAAGTAAACAGTTTCAGCAAGGTGACTTGGTACTATTATATGATAGCAAGTTTATGAAACATCCAGGGAAATTGTATATGCATTGGCTGGGTCCATATCGCATCAATAGTATTACTTCAGGAGGAGTAGTTCAGTTGCAGTAGTTGGATTGGGTGATTCTCCCCAAGTTGGTAAATGGTCATAGATTGAAGCCCTATCGGTCAGGCTTGGAGCAGTGCAATGCCTCAGTCGCATTGGGAAAAAAAAAAAAAACAGAAAGTGTGTTGGAGGTTGTTGGGTGGCAGATGGCGCACCAACCGAAGAAGGAATGCGCAAGCAGGGAGGCTTGTACCGCAAGATTAGAGTAGTCGGAGACTCATGGCAGTGTTGCGACTAGGATTGGCGATGGATTTTGTTGAGTATTTTGTGATGATTGCAGAAGATTTGGAGGGTATAATGAAGTGTTGTGACTACTGCCACGCTAACATCTTATGACCATTGGCCACCATCTCTACACATGATTGCGCTTGACAGATTTGGCTGGGTTACCGCATGACGACGACATGTTTTGCACATGGCACGATGGGTCGGGACAATTAGCAGGATTGCTCACACAGTGGCACATGGGATCTTTGATGGCAGCATGGTCGCCTCCTGCTGTGTTAGTCGATGGGTTCACACACACAGATGTGAGGTACTGGGCCATCATTCCCACCATCATGACCTAGGAATGATCCGGCTATAAGTAGCTGAGGCAGCTGGTAGTTCTCTCTAAAGAAGTCATTTTGACCTAGAGTGGTTATGCTGTTTGGACAATTTGCAATTTGAGTTGTGAGGAATTCCAAGGAGACTGTGGAAATGCTTCACTTTGTTTCCTGTGGCAGTACCCCAGGGGCCCTGTGAGCTCGAACGATGAGTGTCCCTGAGTGCCTCGATACAGTGGGTGCACTTACACTGTGTTATGCTCGAGTTGAGGACCGGTCCCACATGATTAAGTATGCAATAGTTGTTCGAAGGATTGTGCTCGTCTCGATCCCTGAGATGGTTGGGGCGGGAGCTCCCCGCCCGCAGTAGGAGCTATTTGTTGGCGCGAATCAGAAGTTCCAGAGTCATCTACTGATTTCGCACTTTGGTACTGTTCGTCGTCTTTTCCTTCCCGTCTGAACCATTTACAGAGACTCGAGGATGAGTTCGAGACGTACATGACAGCAAGTTGTGGGATGCCCATTTTCGGGTAAGTCTTACAGAACAGCAAGACGATGATTAGTGTAGCCGAAGGAGCAGGACCACACCGCGTGCTCCAAATAGCAAGAACAGTTGATGTGTACTATGTCCAACAGTTGACGTGGCTCGAGGGCGAGCCACAAGATTGTGTTGGGGGCCTGTTGGCAGGTGGTTCGATAAGGAAATGTCGCAGTACCACTGACATTGCGACACATCGGATGAGGGCGCGAAAGGAGTATTTTGTGTTAAAGAATACCGCAGTTGGCGGGTTTTTGGGTCACTTGGACCATATGTTATGTAATAGTGAGTTAGTTGTACTGCAGTATGCGGGTTTTGGGGGTCATTTGGACCGAGTCAGTTAGATATTTGGTCAATTGTCCATAGTGTCAGTTAGGAAGTCAGTTGTAAGTGGACAAATATTGCAATGGTAGAAGCCTATAAATAGATGAGAGCTGTAAGTGTTAGATAGAAGGGGAGAGGCATAAAGAATAGCAGGTGAGAGATAAGATGTATGTGTACGGAGATCTATATTTTGCTTTTGGTATATGACTGCGACAGTAATATAATGATGATGTTTTGGTATGAACTTTGTGCAATGTTGCGATATATGAATGTTGTTTGATGTAATGTCTACTTACTGTTGCTGTGATGATAAATGATATGATTAAGTAATATGTTCCATGTCGAATGTGATGATAAATGCTACGATTAAGTAATATGTTATAATTCTATGTTTTGAGTTTCTGCTTAAGTACTGCAATAGAGCTAGTCCGTGCAACCACAACTCTCCTCCTCCCTCGGTGGAAACATGGTTCTGTCTGCTCTTCCTTGATGCCTCGGGTGAGACCTCATCCACTCTGCGGGTGTTGCTGGGTGGGCTCAAACCTACCCGGGCCGGTGCACAGGGAGACTATGGTATGTGTCGACAGTGAGGTGGACCCCTATCGACCAAGGTCGCATTGGTCAACAGATTGCAAAGTAAAAGGTAAGACGTCTAGTAGTCGATCCTTAAGTATATCTAGGAAATGCATTGGTAGTCTGTTATATTTGTTCTAGACTCACTTTGAGCTAGGGAGATCTTGCTTGCATCCGCTCGAGTGGATTGTCCGATTAACAATAGTTGTTGAATTAGTTAGTTGTTTAATTCTTTTACTTTGTTTGGCATGGATTGTCTAGTTAGATTTCATTGCCGAAATAGGTTGATTATTAAGTGTAGGATTTCTTAATTTATGATTTCTCTTTGCTCAAACAATGTGAGTATTTAGAATTAGATTTCTCATTTATAGATTTTTATGATTTGTTGAAAAAGTCGATTGAGTAATGTGTGGTTTCTTAAATTCAAGTGTGTTATTTATTCTGCTGATACAACTGTGATTTGCTACTGCATATCATTGAATGCTTCATTCCTTTCATGAATTGTTGAACTGGTAGATAACATATAAATTACAGAGTAGAAAGAAGACTGATTTCCTTTATGGTTGAATATGGCAATTGCATATTGAATCTTTTATGATGTTGATTTAGGATTTAAATTCTTACAAAGTCAAGTTTGTTAATTTATTCTTGAAGTATATGATTCTAGAACTAACACAGTGTAGAAGGACTGTAAACCCTTTTAATCTTGGGAAATCAAATTAGTAATCGAAGTTGGATTGAGCAGTAAGCAGAGCATATACTTAGCAATTAGGTAGATTGGGTGAGTTCTAAATGATTGATCAGTTACTGAAATGTTTATGCATATATTTTGCATGATTACCTTTGAAATAATCAAACTTCCATGGGTTCATAATTTATATTGAGGACTTTCTTTATTAACTTCAATTAATAGGCAATTATAGAGACCAACATTTTGACGCCGTTGCCGGGGAAGGTAATTGGTAGACATAGATTGTAGCTAATTTGTTTTTTTTCTTTAACTAACCTGATTTTTGAGATTGCAGGGACGATAAGATGCAGTGAAGAGTTGCGCATCCTTCAACAGACCGAACGGGTTCCTACCTCAAAAACAAGGTATG
Source organism: Larix kaempferi (assembly GCA_027924585.1). Classification (NCBI taxonomy): domain Eukaryota; kingdom Viridiplantae; phylum Streptophyta; class Pinopsida; order Pinales; family Pinaceae; genus Larix; species Larix kaempferi. The sequence goes on from BSBM01001126.1 coordinate 4,365,596, forward strand.
ATTATTTAAGCTTACATGAATAAAAGAAGAAAAGAACGTGAAACCCCCAAAAGCACTAACTTTACAGGTGGAAGAGGTTGTGGCAAAAACCAAGGTCTAAGAAGAACAACATTTATTGATGAATTGATCGCCAAAGCTGATTCCTCGACCATATTACTGCGAGCATCTTCAGGAAGAGGAAGCTTTATTCTCCCCAAGCTTGAATCATCAGTATCAATCGTGGAGAAGGTAACGAAAATTTCAACTCCCACTTTTGAGAAGCAACCTCCAGAAGATAAGGGAAGTGTCGTGGTACAAGAAATCTAGAGGAAATTTATCGAAATAACGGGCAGGAAGTAACTAAAGAGAAGTGGCTGGAATATCGACAGGAACTGGAGGAAGAAAGGAGAAAAAAGGAGAAGGGGAACGAAGAATAAATGAACAACAAAGAGAACGGAGAATGCATGGAGAACCCTAATGATCATGAAGAAGAGATGGGGGACAACAGTAATAATTAGCATGGAAAAACAATTGCTACACTTGAATTCCCCATTCGACAGACGCTTGGGGTGGATCCCATGAAGAAAATTTCACCCTCGGTATTGCCAAATTTTTATGGTAAGTCCATTGAAGATCTATACAAGTTCCTTTTTGAATTTGACATTCTCTGTCGAAGTTATGACTACACCTCCAGTGAAAAAAAGTTAAAATTATTTCCTTCCACCTTTAAGGGAAATGCCCTACGTTGGTTTATGAGTTTGGGTGGTGAGTCTGTTACAGCATGGGACCAAATGAAATAAGTTTTCCTTGTTAAATATCAGGACTATTGCAGAACCAAGGATAGGAGGGAAGAACTGTTCAAAATGGTTCAAAAATAGGATGAGAGTTTGGAGGATTTTGTAGAAAGTCTTTGATATAATTTGCAAAGATCTAGACATGCTGACATTGGAAGATATGTCCTTAAAATCATCTTGTTGCTAGGAATTAGAGAAGACTGTCTGGATATGCTTAACCTGTTGGGGAATGGGGATATCTCAAGAGAACCTTTTGACCATATTATAGATCTATGTTGAAGATACTCTAGGGGATCTTCTAGAACCAACATAAGAGACTGGGATGTCCTTACAAGGGCCCAAAAGTCAACTAGTGGTGGAGTTACATGAGCAGAAATAGGTAATCTTCTCGAAAACTTTAAAACTGATACGATGAGTTCTATTTCCTCACAATTGGATGTTTTGAAAGTAAAGTAAAGGAAGGAAGAGGAATATTTGGCACTGGGCATATTTTGTGCTAAATGCAGAAATAAGCACTTGTTAAGGGAATGCCCACTTGATAAGGTAGAGGTATGTGGTCTGTGTGATTTGGATCACAACACTAAGGAGTGCCCTTCATTTCCAAAAGTGAAGGCAGTTTTCCAAGCATCTAGCGGGGACGTGGAGCAAGCTTACTTCATTTCACAAAAGAATCCTTGGCGATCTCGTGCTCTAGGAATGAATCCAAATCCCACATCTTTTAATTCCTAGAATAATATGAATAGACAATTTCCTCCACAATATTCTTATCCCAATAACCAGTGGAATCCATGTACTCAATCTCCAATGCAATATCCTACTCCTTGGATGTCATGGGAACCTCAACAGAATCAACAAACCCCTTGGCCTCTAGGTTGGAGAAATCCTTATCCAGGGAATCAATTCCCTCACAATCAATTTCCTCACCAACAGTATCAGCAACCACATCTGCAACTCCCTACTAATGCGGCACCAATTAATGCACCACTATGACCCAAATACCTACTCAACCCAATCCTAACCCAAATAATAAGGCAGTGCAGCAATTTGAAACATCAAACATGCCAGCTTATTACTTCACCCCTATCCCTTGTAATGAATTAAATCTACGATATGGGAGGGTGGTAGAACCTATTGTCATTGAGGATGTTCCATTCCCTGTGACTGAAGAAAGAACAAACAAACAAGTGGAGAGCCCAATCGACGTAGAAATTCCCATCATTGAGAATGCTGAAACACTTGCTGAAACATCGACCGAAACATACGTTGAAGATATCCCTGTAATAATTCCAAGAAGTCCTCCATACCCTGAGCAATTAACTCTATAGAAAGCACCAAAGAAACCATGTTTTAACCTTCTAGGGGAATTGAAAAACCTTTACATTAAAATTCCATTATTGCAATCTCTTCATGATGTACCCATTTATGCCAAAATTGTTAGAGATCTGTGTGTGAAGGAACCAAGAAGAAAACCTAAGGACCCTCTTACAGTTCATGTGGTTGGGAAGTTGTTTGAATTAATGATGGGAAAGGTTCATGTGGCTAAATATTATGATTTAGGAAATCCCACTTTTATAGTGCATATTGGGTATACTGATATTCCCAATGTTTTAGTTGGTTTAGGGGTAGAAATAAATGTGATGACCATTGAAACCGTAAATAAGTTGGGGCTCACCAATCTCAGACCAACCCCCACAGTGCTAGAATTGGCTGATAGATCCACAATTAGACCTAAGGGAATTCTGGATGACTTAGTGGTTTTTGTTGATTCATGGGAATACCCTACAAAATTTCTTGTATTACAACCCAAATATCAGTTGGGGGGACATCCACTCATTCTAGGAAGGCCCTAGTTGGCTACAACAGACGCATACATTAGTTGTAGATCAAGATCCATGACAATATATTATGGAACCAATACTAAAAATTTGACCCTATATCTTCCTGCGAAACCAAGTTTAGATGCTAAAACTCCATTATGGGTAGATCTAGAAGAAGAAGAAATCATGCAGCCTCTTCTTACTATAGGGAGGGCCTTGAATTTCAAAAATGAAACCAAGGATGACATCATCAGCAGTTTCATTAGTGAACCATTGACGGTTTCTAGACAGGTATATCAGATCTTGGATAACACCTTGAATGAATTTGAGAAAGAAGAACTTACTGAGGAGGTCCTAACTAAAAGTGCTGAAACGGTTCCTATAATTGAGAATTCAAAGAGTATTCCAAAAAAGATTGAGCCTGGAAAAACCTTGAATATAAATCCCAATCTCACACCTGATGAATTGGAATGCCTAACTACACTACTGAAACAACATACGAGATCCTTTGCATGGGAGTACACCGACATGAGAGGTATCCCCTACGAGTTGTGTTCTCACCACATTTACATTAAGAATGATTGTTGCCCCATATGCCAACCCCAGCGCAAAATGAATCCAAATTTGAGAGACATTGTGAAGGAGGAAATTCAAAAGCTTTTAAAGGAAAGATTTATTTACCCTATTTCAGACAGTGAATGGGTTTCCCCATTAGTGATTGTGCCTAAGAAAAATGGTAAATGGCGCATCTGTGTGGACTACTGAGAATTGAACAAGGCTACACAAAAATACCATTTCCCTTTGTTATTTATCGATCAGGTCCTTGATACCCTGTCTGGTAAAAAATTCTTCTGCTTTCTAGATGGCTTTAATGGGTATAACCAGATTCAAATTGCCCCTGAAGACCAATATAAGACCACCTTCACATGTACATGGGGCCCTTTTTCATATAGGATTCTTCTGTTCAGATTATGTAATGCACTGACTACATTTCAATGAGTTGTTATTGGATTTTTCTCTGAAATGCTTAATGATTGTATGGAAATTTTTATGGATGATTTCACTCCTTACGGTAGTAGTTTTGATGACGCTTTGAAAAAATTGGAAAACGTATTAAAACGCTGTGATCAAAATCACCTATCCCTCAATACTGAAAATGTCATATGATGATGAGTGAAGGTGTAGTCCTCGGGCATTCTATATTTGCTGCAGGAATACAAGTGGACCCTGCTAAAATAAAGGTAATCGTGAACATACCTGTTCCTGGAATGCAGTGGGAGGTACGTAGTTTTCTTAGACATTTGGGTTATCATAGATGTTTCATTGAAAGTTTTTCTAAAGTAGCATATCCTCTATTTATATTACTAATGAAGGATGCACAATTCAATTGGATAGATGCATGCCAGACAACGTTTGCAGAATTAAAGAAAATACTATCCATAACACCTATTTTGCTTGGGCCATACCTTTCCACATTTCTTTTGACGCTTCAGATACTTCTATTGGGGCTGTGTTGGGATAGCAGGAAGGCCATAATCCATATGCTATCTATTATATCAGTAAGAATTTGGCCCCTGCTGAACTCAATTACATAGTAACAGAGAAAGAATTCCTTGTTGTCATTTATGCCATCAATAAGTTTAGGCACTACATCATTGGGTACTCTACTTTTGTGCATACCAATCACTTAGCTATTAGATATTTGACGATAAAACCTATTATTAATGCTTGTGTGACTAGGTGGTTACTGTTATTACGAGAGTTTGATATCACAATTATTGATAGACCAGGAAAATAAAATGTCGTTGTTAATTTTCTTTCTCGACTAACCAATAATGATGATAATATGCTAGTTGAGGATTCTTTTCCTGATGAGCATCTATTTGTAGTTTTAGTGCACTCACCTTGGTATGTAGACATTGCTAACTATCTTGATGTAGGAAAGATTCCAACTCATCTATCAAAAAGGGAAAGAAGAAGGATTGTACATCAAAGTGCTAGGTATCGTTGGATGTTAAATTTTTAGAGTTTACTTCAATCTGATCTAGTATCTTAACTAAGAGAACAACATGTACAGCATATATACAGCATATCAATCATGGACACAATAATGCAAGCACACAAGAGACACAGAGTTTACTTGGGGAAAACCATAAAGGTGAAAAACCCCAATAACTTCCTTAGAGATAGATAGAGAAATGATACAACCCAAGCATAAGAGAGAGACATCTCCTAGTAGCAGCTTCTCCTCCTCCACAAGTGCGCCACTCTCCAAAGAGTGTGAGAGAGAATAATGAGTGATCAAATAGAGTGCCTCCCGCACTCTATTTATACTTGACTTGACTTGCCTAATAACCTTTACTAGGTCAGCCTCAACTTAACCACATAAAACAATGCTAACTTGGCCGACACCCAATAGGGTGGTCTAATAACCCTTTGACCCACATGGCCGACCCCCAATAGGGTGGTCTAATAACCCTTCGACCCACATGACTTATACAAGGCCGCCGACCCCAACAAGGTGGACTAATAACCCATTAAGTATAAGTTACAACACTTACAATATAAATGACGACACTTCCGTATAGAGGAATAATAACATCTCTATAGGAATACAAACACTTCCGTATAGAGGAATAATACCATCTCTATAGGAGTACAATATACATATATGAAATACATTCCGAAGTTACATATACATCAACACTCCCTCTTAACTAGGAAGGTATTTCTCGACACAGGTCTTCTAGCACAAGTCTTCTTCTCTGGTTCATCGTCACTGGATAATCATCATCGAGTCATTGCCATCGTCACTTCTGCTATCTCAATCAATATTTGAATCTACTTGTCATAGGAAGTTCTACAAAGCCAGTCCTTTTTCATACTGGATGTAGGCCCACTACCTGTAGGTCTTCATCATCTTTGCGAATGGTCTGATAGAGGTGGTCTCTTGGGACTAATTTTATGTGCTGATGCAATACCTGACAAGAGCATCCCAGGAACATTTATGTGCCTAAGCACGACCGGCAAGATCTCCTAGGACTGATTACATGCATCCCCTTCAAAATACCTTTAAAAATAATCCCAGGAACATTTATGTTCCACAGCATGACCGAAAAGATCTCTAAAGAGCATCCCAGGACTTATTACGAGCACACAGCTCAACCTCTTGGATCTCCAGGACTGATTACATGTGAATAGACAATACCTTTAAAAAGCATCCCAGGAACATTTATGTGCTACAGCACGACCGACAAGATCTCTAAAGAGCATCCCAGGACTTATTACGGGCACACAACTCAACCTATCGGATCTCCAGGACTAATTACATGTCTCCGTAGTAATACCTCATCCTAGGACTGATTACGAGCACATAGCTCAACCTATCGGATCTCTGAGGACTGATTACATACTACATAGCAATACCTCATCCCAGGACTGATTACGAGCACACATATCAACCTATCGGACCTCTAAGGACTGATTACATTCTATTTGCACAACCTACCACATATCATCTCTAACCTCCAAGTATCAACCTGATACTCATGATCCAACTGATCATCATCGCACAAAGCATCATATTGATGCTCATGATCATACTGATCATCATCATTGTACCATCCTAATACATATCATCTGGAGCAACATCCTGAAGCTCGTCATCATGATCTTCCTGATCATACAATGCATCCACCTAATGCATACATAGTATCTTCCTGATACATATCATCATCCATGATCTACTTGAACATACAATGTATCCACCTGATACATCTACAAATACCTAATCCACCTGATCATACTTGATACATATCAACATACATGATCTACCTGATCATACAATGTATCCACCTGATACATACACAGATACATAGTCCAAGCATCCAACATGATGCATATACATATACATGATCCACCTGATCATATCCAGCATCCAACATGATGCGTACATACATACATATAAATGATCCAACTGATCATATCCAGCATCCAACATGATGCGTACATACATACATATAAATGATCCAACTGATCATATCCATCATCCAACATGATGCATACATACAGAGCAGTAACTGGAGCATCGTCCTGATGTTCATCATCCATGATCCTCTTGATCATCATAGCATCGTCCTCTTCAGATCATCTCATCATCCACAAAGCACAGCCCAGATGCACATCATCTAGCACTTACACCACTGACATGGGAGAACACATCTACCACCATTCGGGAAGGCTACAGCCCTTACTTTTTCACCATGGGAGAACACATCTACCCCCATGTGAAAAATGGCCTCAGCCCTTACATCTACACCATGGGAGAACACATCTACCACCATGTGAGAATGGCTCAGCAATTACATCACAACCATGGGAGAACACATCAACCATGTCAAAAAATCTCATGTGCATATGCATCTTCCGTACTCATCACTTTCCTTTGGAAGGAACCTCGATCTGAAGTGCACCAAGCCTCTCTATGAAGTACTCAAATTGCACTCTGGCCAACGGCTTGGTCAATACATCTGCAACCTGCTCATCCGTCGCAACATACTCTGCTTCGATTGTACTCAGTGCTACGCAGGACTGCTTCCTACTACACCAAGAGATCACACCTAATCCCATACTGAAGCAGCACCTAGAAGTGCTCTTCTTATCTACAGCACTTCCTTCCCAGTCCGAATCAACATAACCTTTCAAGTTAAACTTTTGATTCGCATCATACTTGAGCCCATAATCAACCATACTCTTCAGGAACTGGCTCAATGTGTTCACTGCAAAGAAGATATCTGGTCTCACGTTCGTCAGGTACATAGAGGACCCAATCATCTGACGATACATAGTGATATCAACCGGTTCAAATGAAGCATCACATAGAAGCTTCAGGTTCAATGCCATAGCGTCACAGTCCATCATCCCGAACCTCTTCAGGATCTCTACTGTATACTTCCCTTGTCCAAGGAAGATCCCATCTGCACTCTACCACACCTCCATACCAAGAAAGTAGTGCATCATACCCAAGTTCTTCATCTCTAACTCGGCAGCAAGCTTCCGCTGTGTGTCAGCAATCAATCTATCCTCACCTGTAACAAACAGGTCATCCACATACAAAAGTAGTATCACTGGATTGCCTTCCTCAACCTTGTAGTAAAGGTTGGAATCCGTTGGAATCCGCTTTACTCTTGGTAAAGCCCAAACTGGATAGAAAGCTGTCTATCCTACCATACCAAGTTCTGCACATATATGACTCCCTTTCATGTGCCTCAGAACCAAGTGGTTTCTCCACATACACTTCTTCTTCAACTACACCATTCAAGAAAGCTGTCTTGAAATCCATCTGGTGTATCTTCCACTTCATCACTGCAGCCAGAGCAAGTACCGATCTAATGGATTTGTATCTGGCTACAGGAGCAAAAGTCTCTATGCTACCACCTGCAGCATGCTTGATCTTGTAGATCCTCTTGGAAGTCACTACAGACTCCCCTTCAGGTCTTGGGACTTCATCCCAAACATCTTCATGATCGACTTGGTACTCCTCAATCATGGCATTCTTCCCAGATCCTGGGAACTTCAATATTTTCAATAGATAACTTTTTTACTGAACAAATGTTGTAGTCCTTCTTTTGTAGGTGATGGTATATGATCTTTCCTACACAACAAGTTAAATTGCATGATTAGAAAACATCTCATAGTTTTAAGAACAAATTCTTACACCTAAAGAAATATGTCATACAGTCATGCAATTATCTTAGCCAATGCTTCAATACAACATTTATCCATATCCCATAACTTTCTAGATGCCTTCCAATATCTACCAGAACATTGTTAAGAGTGTGCACAACTCCCAACATGTCAGCAAAGAGGTTTCATTCTAGAGTAGCAATGGAATGTTGTACAGTGCCATAGGCCACTTACCCATGTATATTAGTACTATACTGTTCATCAATGCAACTATTCTAATATGCATAATACACAACCTAATTCTAGGAACATCAGTATATACATTATTGAACTGTATTATTTAAACAATAAAATATGCAAGTAATGACAATGCAAATACTTATCTTTGCTTGTTTGTTGGGTTGACTCCCTCTCAGTCTTTGCTTCTTTTCTGCAACTCCATTCTGATGTGGATTGTGAGAAGTGGTCAACTCCCTCTGAATATCTGCATCCTTGTAGAAACTACTGAAGTGTGCTCCTTCTTGATCTTTGCTTCCTTGCAGGAACAACTGGAGTGTGCTCCCTCTTGATCTTTGCTTCCTGGATTACCTGTCCTTGAACTTATATCCATCCTTAATCACTATGCATGCTTACTAATATCATCATTGTGTTATCCTCAAGGTCTCATACATAATCACACATTCATTAGTATAATCTTAATACTATCAAAACACAATAATCTTAAACATGTATAGTCATGATCATTTCAAACAGAAATAATAAGCATTAGTATTCAAGGACTCCTATGGTTAGTCATATCATAAATTAAAGTAAGAAACATAATATGCCTAAACCCTTGATTACTCAAACCTATACTTTCATGACTCTTTTGGTTAGTCATATCATCAATTAAGGTAAGAAACATAATATGCATACACCCATGATTACTCAAACCCATGAATAATCATTATCAATCATGCCATGTATACTTATATAAGCGATCCTATCACAAGGTAGGATTCTAACTTGATATAGGAAAAACATACCTGGATTAGTATGTTAGCTAGTTATGTCTAACATGCTCATATGATGTCTTCTTGTTCTCTTCAATGAATTGTGCTAGTAACTTGCATATCTCATAGGTTAACCATTATAGAACCAAGTTATACATACCTCGTAAATGGATCTTCTATGTGATCCATGACAATGGATGAATCTTTGTCTTCATGTCACCATGATCATATGTTCTTGAACTAGAACATGATTTGTCTTTCTTGGTGTACCTTTCATGTTAGCAGACAACATAAACCTCATACAACACCATAATGCATTAGTACAATCATAAGTGTCAACACCCTAATCAATGAATATCTTCTATCATGCATTCATAATTTTATTAAGGTGATATGACAAGTCTAAATTTAAACAAGATTGTACTAACCGTAATAATATGAAGACAAACATACCATAGACTTAATCATGAGAAAATCTCAAAACATACTTGGATAAGTCATACCTGTCGAGATTGCTTGTAATCTTCTTATGTAAGGCCTTAGCCTCATCTCCCTCTGAAACAGAAACTTCTTCACTTATGCAGGTGACCAATCCGTTCTCTTCTAGGATTAACCCAATCCACTTGATTTGCAGGAACTAGATCTGGAGCTGGATTAGGGTTTGTATGAGAAACCCTAAAACTTCAAACTTTGAATTTCAAATTTCTGAAAGGATAGAAAGATGCACCTTGATGAGTTGATCAAGCCGGTATACTCAGAATTTGAAAACTGCAAAGTTTCACCCCTCAAATTTGCCTTTGAAACTTCCAGATTCACTAGACATGACCCCGAACTAGGGTTTGATAAAGCCCACCCTTCTGCCCAATCAAAAGGTTTGATTCAAATCTCTAAGCTTCTATTTTTCTGAGGATATTCCAGCCATGGTCACAGATTTCAAAAATTCCCATTTTTGCAGAAGCCCTAATTTTCCAATTTTCCAATCAAAGTCCCGAACTAGGGTCTGATCAAGCCCGACCTTCTTCCCAACCAAAAAATATGATCTTGGTCTCTAAATTTCTATTTTGATGAGTAGCATTCATCTGTGGTCTCCGATTATGAAAATTCCAAATTTCTCTGAAACCCTAAATTCCGAAAGCCATGAATGAAGGTGCTAAAAAATAATTCTGTTTTGATAGAAATATGTACCTGATTGTTTTTGGTGTAACTCCGAAATTGTTGATCCACAGGGTCTGAAAAGTTTTCTTGTGATAGCTCAACTTGTCATCTTTCCAAACCCACATGTCTGTCCTCAAATGGATTCTCTGAGAGAGCGCTATGCCAAGTGTCACAACATTACCTATTTATGGGATAAAACATGAGAGAAAACTTGTACGGCATGCCACGTGTCACTGCTTCCGTTTCGACCTCTGAAAAAGTTACCTGAGAAAGTAAAGTTCGGGCACTACTTGTCACTTTTTACAAAATTTCATTTGGAGCTTCCTAGCCCAAGTTATGACCTTTTTTCCACAGTCACCTGTTTATGATTGAGATCTGGAAGAGGCAGAAACCCTATATTGTATAGATCATAAATCACAAAGTACAATGAATTAGAGGTTTTCCTTTGGATACAAGGTACATGGGGATCTTATCCTCGCCTTGTATGATTTTCATACCTTGAAACCTTGCCAAAATTTATTTATAGCGAAATTTCTACGATGACTGGTTTTTACTATATCAAACCCTAGCATCGTAAGTGCAACAAGTGTCATACATGCCATACCATGCCTTCTTACAGGCTAGCTCTGATACCATGTTAAATTTTCAGAATTTACTTCAATATAATCTAGGATATTAACTGAGAGAACAAAATGTACAGCATATCTACATCATATCAATCATGGACACAATAATGCAAGCACACAAGAGACACAGAGTTTACTTGGGGAAAACCATAAAGGTGAAAAACCCCAATAACTTCCTCAGAGATAGATAGAGCAATGATACAACCCAAGCATAAGAGAGAGAAATCTCCTGACAGCATCTTCTCCTCCTCCACAAGTGTGCCACTCTCCAAAGAGTGTGAGAGAGAATAATGAGTGATCAAATAGAGTGCCTCCGCACTCTATTTATACTTGACTTGACTTGCCTAATAACCTTTACTAGGTCGGCCTCTACTTAACCACATAACACAATGCTGACTGGGCCGACACCCAATAGGGTGGTCTAATAACCCTTTGACCCACATGGCCGACCCCCAATAGGGTGGTCTAATAACCCTTCGATCCACATGATTTGTACAGGGCCGACCCCAACAAGGTGGTCTAATAACCCATCAAGTATAAGTTACGACACTTACAATATAAATGACGACACTTCCGTATAGAGGAATAATAACATCTCTATAGGAATACAAACACTTCCGTATAGAGGAATAATACCATCTCTACAAGAGTACAATATACATATATGAAATACATTCCGAAGTTACATATACATCAACATTGGATAGAAGGATATATCTTTTACACAGAGATAGACTTGGAGATTAGACGTTGTGTAAGGGAAGATGAGATCCACAACATCCTGAAATCATGCCATAATGAGCCCTGTGGGGGACATTTTTTCGATAAAAGGAATGGACATAAGGTGTTAAGAATGGGTTATTTTTGGCCAACTCCATTTCAAGATGCAAGGAAGTATGTGCAAGCCTATGATAGCTTCCAAAGGATGGGTCAGCCTAATATATTGGATGAGATGCCACTCCAACCACAAGTGGTGGTTGAACCTTTTGAGAAATGGGCCTTGGACTTTGTGGGACCCATCAACCCTCCTTCAAAACAAATTAAGTTTTACATTCTCGTTTTCATAGACTATATGACTAAATGGGTGGAGGCCATGTCATCCCTGGTGAGAGCCATTGAGCAAGCTTTTATAGATTAATTATATGAAGAAATATTTACTCGATTTGGGGTGCCTAAATAAATAGTGACAGATGGGGGATCACAGTTTCTGTCCCGAAAGATGGAAGCTCTTCTGCAGAAATATCATATCCAGCATTGAATAACTTCACCTTATCATCCACAGGCCAATGGACAAGTGGAAAGTACGAATACATTTATTGAAGCTATTCTTACAAATATTGTGAAGAGTCATCGTAGAGATTGGGTCAAAAGACTCCCTGAAGAATTATGGGCATATCGAACTACATGGCGTAACACCACAGGGTTCTCTTCTTATGAATTGGTATATGGGAAAAATGTTGTCTTGCCTATTGAATATGAGATTAAAACTTTGAGGACTGCTTTGGAAGCGAACTTGGATCTAACGGAAGATCAAAAGGATCAACTGAATCCATTGATTGAACTTCATGAGAAACACACAACTTATGTACATCAAACTTCCTTGATTCAACAGCAACGTTCTAAGTGGCATGACAGGTTTATAATTAAGAAGAAAACGTTTTGTGAAGGAGAATGGGGCTTATTATACGATTCATGGTTCAAGAGGGACTTTAAGGGTAAACTGTGCACCAGATGGTTGGGACCATACAAAGTGGATACAATGTTCAACAATGGAACTATTTGATTGACCACAATCGATGAATATCAGACCCCACTATTTGCCAATGGTCATCGATTGTAGCTCTATCATAAGCCACTCTCGAAGGATACCTTTGTTGCTCGCGTTGCTGCTGATCCAAACTATCAATTGGTACAGGAATAAGAATCTCTTCCTGTTTCTTGAAATCTTGAAATCTATTACGCATTTCTCATAGAAAATTTGTACATAAATAAAATCATTTTAATTTTATTTCTTTTGATTTGATTGCAGTTTTTTTGATAGGATTGATAGATTTCCTGACAATATTTATTTTCATCTTTTATCTGTTTTTTTAAAAAAATTGTGTGTAGGGATAGATGAGAAGGACCTAGGAGAAAAGGAGCAGTCGTAATGAGCCAATCGACTTTGGAAGATTTGGGTGGTCCTCTGCAGTTTCTAAATAATCCTTTACAAGGATCGACGAAGTAAATTGTGGAATTCTGTCAAGATCATTGGACTTCATTCGAGCACTGTTGGATGTTGTCATCGGCCAAAATTTTCTCAATTTGTTTGCCGAAACTTTGCTAGTTTTTCTGCTTTTTGCCGAAACTTTGCCAATATTTTCGCTAAAACTCTGCTAAACTTTTGTCAAAACTCCGCCAGTTTTTCTGCTTTTTGCCGAAACTTCGCCAATATTTCCGCTGAGACTTTGCTACACCTTCGGCCAAAATTTCGCCAACTTTTCCGCTTTTTTCCGAAACTTTGCCAATCTTTCCGTTGAAACTCTGCTACACTTTCAACCAAATTTCCGCTAACCGCTTCGCTTTTTTCTGAAACTCTGGCAATTTTAAGCTGAAACACTTTCAATCTCTTTGCTAAACCACCACCATATTTCTAGTTTTTAGCCTGCATCAGTTATGAAAATTGTCGGCTTTCCTCGAAATCAGTTAAATTATACCTTTTAATTTCATCTGAGGAAGAGTCTGACGGATTTGGTAGCAAACATACCTTGCTGGTTTTTGTAATCGGTATTATGCCCACCATAGTTTTTAAAATTGAAGCCGAAAGTCTTCCAAAGTTCCCACCCACTAATAAATTCAATTCTGACATGGAAACATTCAACTCTCCTATTAGATAGAGGCCAACCGCATTTATGAAGCCATGCGTGAAGGGATACCTCCATCAATCGATTTGGAAAGAAAAGGAAGGTCACCTCAGAGGCTGATGATACATCACGGGAAGTGCAGAGGTATGAATGCTAATCACGATTATGACTAGGCATAAATAGACAGAGTAATCATGATTATACTACATTTGCATATCCTTGTCATCAACTTTTAACCAATCTGTCCAGTCGGAAGGACACATCACTACCCTCTCCCATACTTATTGACTGCTTCCATCTCATCCAATCCATGCAACAACTTTTAGCACGAGCCTATTCCATAATTACACCAACTTTCCAAAAATAGCCAACGAACTCTCCATTGTTCATCGTTGTGTTTGCATACTGAAACTCTGGCATCCAAATTGGGAAATTTTTGCTTGCATTATCTGATATTACATAAGAAAGGCATTATGGGGGGGTTTGCAGTCCAACATGAACATGAAACCATGGATGCTTTGTGCCGGAATGGAGATGTTTTCAGCATCTTTGAAGAACCAGGATGGACGACATATTTCAAAAGATTGAATGTGTTTAACGAATAAATGGCATTACAATTCACCGTGAATTTGAGAGGAGACCATTCAAAAGTTGGGGGATTGAGGATTGAAGTCTCGGAGTATGTTTTAGCAAAAGTAATAGGATTTCCCAGAATCGGTAAGAGATGGTTCAACCGGAAGAGGCCCAACCTAATTGCAATAGAAGACTTCCTCACAGCAGGATAAAGTGTTCAACCAAAGGGACGTGGAACAACACTAGAAACTATGCCTCGCCCATGGGACCAGGTTGCAATATTCCTGAAGAAATATATCACCTATGAAGGTAGGTACTGAATCATTTATACCTATGAATTTGTTTTTCTCTCTCATTTGTGTCATGACACTTTAATTAACATGCCTTATTATCTTCTAAGAACACTGCAAAACATAGCACATTATGCAAAGGGGTATCACCATCCTCTAGCCTCCATCACAAACCATGGCCTCATTAAAATGATAATATTGAGATCCCTTAAGTGAAGACATTAGTCCTGGGGTAAATTTTTTTTTGGGGCTGTGGTCGACCATGTGGCCATAGAAGAAGGAGGTAGCAGTGAAGAGGAAGATGAGCGGAACCTGTCAAATATAGTTGGGGGGGAGATAGAGAATCTGAAGAAGATGGTAATGATCAAGAAAGGGATGTAGAGGAAGATGTAATTGCATATAATATTCAAAACTTAAACCCCTAGGAGCCTATTAGAATCCCAGTCCAACAAACATAAGCCAATATAGAAGAAATAAGAGAGGAGATTGGAATTCAGATTAGAGTAATTTAGGAAATTAAGTCTTCTGCTGAACAAGGAGGGGTTATAATTTAGGAGGTTGAATTTTATGCTAAAATAGGAGAAGGAGATAGTAAGTTAAGGGAAGAATCATCACGAAAGGATGATTCTCCTTTTTATGTCTTAGAGGAATTCGAAATAATCCTAGAAGGTTCCACTCTCCCTACACCATGAAGAAATCAGAAGAGATCGCACACCTAGAAACAGTCGCCTAGTCCATCGAAGAAAATAAGGACCCGAGCTTCTGAAGCAGCAGAGCCAACATAAGTGACCAAGGAATACATTGATATTCGATTTCTAAAACCTTGATCACCCCCTAAAACAAAAGAAACAGGAACCTCAATTTCGAATTCTGTTGTAAAACAAGAACCTCCTACAAGAGAGGACCAAATCCAAGTAAAAAATATGCTCTTAGAGAATGACCTACTAAAATAGGAGGTGCATTTGCTCAGGGAAGAACTGCAATGGCTGAGAGAAGTTCTAAAGATTCAGACAGTTCAAATATTGAGCACATTAGCCGAAGTCGCTGATCAAATTGAAAATCTACCCTATGTTTAAGAAAATATGGAGCATGATGAGTTTGTGTGCCCAGAATGTGGGGACATCTTTGAAAGAGCATGATACAAGCTCACAATCATGGGAATTTCAGCCTGTATACTTGGACAATCGAGGCAAGAAAATAACAGGATATCATAAGCAGAGCCAATGGTGGAGGATGAGAAAAATAAGAACAAGGAAGCAACCCCTTCAACCATGGAGAATCAAGAATTTTTGGGTAAGGAATCTGAGGATAACATTACACAAGAAATTGCTGAGGTCTCAGAACCAACAATCCAAAGTGTTACACCCAAAATATACTCATCATAAGATTCAGTGTATACACCCTTGAAGGTACCTTAACTAAGTAATCAACCGGGGAGGATTTGTACCCAATTGTACTAGGTTTTGAAGGGTCGTCACAGGCTGCACATTAGCAACATGCGACGTCGCATCTTGCCTCATTACAGGGTGTGACGAAGTCAGTTATTTGGAAAAAAAATCTTCTTTGAGGTCCTTCTTGAAGCTTGCTGACTCGGGACCCTATCCCTGACCTCTTGGAGGAGCTAGCACTCGGTTCCTAATACTTTGGAGAGATCCCTTAAGCCTCTCCTACCATCTCTCAACCTATCCTATCCATACCCTATCCCTGACCTCTTGGAGGAGCTAGCACTTGGTTCCTAATACTTTGGAGAGATCCCTTAAGCCTCTCCTACCATCTCTCAACCTATCCTATCCATACCCTATCCACTTAGTCCTATATGAATGAAGCTCACTCCTGTACCAAAGGGAGGAAGCCTATGGTATCCACATGCTAGTGAAATCACCCTTGGAACATCTCCACTCACTTATTGGATAACTCATACTTCCTTGGAAGGATATGGAAATCGGCATTGTTGGAGAAAGGCTGCAGCGTTAAGCCTTGGTTGTAGTTCTATATCTCTATTATGTACTTCCCTCTTTTTACAATAATACAAATGCTTTCCACCAATATTGTTCATGTGTGTAATGATATTGAGTAGTTTACTTGCTTAATTGTTTACTTAGATCTCTTATTGTATAGATGCCTTTTACTTGTTTCCCTTGTTTCTTGTCTTGACAGGTCTTGTAGCTTGGATCTGACGACCATGAGATGCGGAGCAGCATTTGGGAGAAAGGATTGCGAAGTGAAAGGTAAGACATCTAATACTCGATCCTTAAGTAGATCTAGGAAATGCATTAGTAGCCTGTTCTATTTATTCTAGAATCACTTTGAGATAGGGAGATCCTGCTCATGTCCGTTCGAGTGGATTGTCCGATAACAAATCTGGCGACCATACTGGGGAGTTATAGAATTTGGTCAGTAGTTGTCAATCTGAGAGTTATTTTCAGTTTATTGCTTCACACGAGCCTTTTTATTTTTTCCATTTACTTCTTGAAGTTGTTTTCACTCTTGGATCTTCATATTGAAGACTCTAATCTGCTTCCTCTGAGTTTATACGACTCATTCCCAAACCATTGCGTGGTTCATTGTTGAGAGATCTGATTCGTTTTTTAATCTAGACTTCGCCTGTCGCACCTGGGCAGTGGGAACAGAGTGACACTGTGTCATTTCTGGTCTCCGTTCTTTACCTGTTAGCTACTCGTCGCATCCTTTTCATTGGTAAACTGCGACATCATCGCACTTCCCATGTAGGTAAATTGCGACGTCGCACTGTGTACAAGAACAGAGTGCGCCGATTTGTCAAAATTTGGCATGCAGGCATCTCCTTTCCATTCGACAGTCTGGACTTTGGTTTGTTGTATGAACTCCCTCTGTGCTGCAAGATCCATCCAGGGATCCCATTTATGAATTTTTTTTTGAGTGTTTGGTTTTGTTTGGATTGATTTTGGGTTCCTCTATGGACAAGGTTGAAGACCGGTAGTGGGAGATACTCTTGTCTCCTCCACCTTCATCCGCTCACCCTTGCATTCCCTTCCATCCATCCCTGATCTGAGCATTACATTAGATCAGCTTCCAAACCTCGTTTTCATCATTGTTTGAGCTTTGCTTGCTTGATCTGCTTACTGTTTCTTGATTTTGAGTTAAGTGTGTCCTTCAGCTTGATTAAGTGCTTGTCTTTTCTTGAGTTTTCTGAGTGTACTGAGTGCTGCAAGCAGTGTTTTATTTTCAGTTATTTAGATCTGAAAGCTCAATTGCTATCAAGTTTATTCTTTGATGCATCCATTGAAAAGTTAAAAAGTGCTTCTTTCCCATCATTTCTTGAGCATTATTGAATAAAATTGTTGTGCATTGGAATGTTTTCGTTTATGTTTTGGGAAAAATTGAATGAATGCATGATCTATTGTGTTTTTCTCGAACTATGAATCACTCATTTTCTTGAAAGACTCAAAGTACGCTTCGATTTTTCGCAAAATTGATTCCATGCTAAGGAAAGATAGATGCATTTTTATTTTTATTTTTATTTTTTTTTGCTTTTAGATCATTGAAAGTGAAATTGAAAAATTTGCATATTCCATTTCAGAATCCTTTCTTTTCATTACCTAGTGTTGTTTTGCTTTGAAAAAAAAAGAAAAGGAAAAATATTTTGATTTGGATAGTAGTGTCATGTTTTTTGTGTTTTGTTGAAAAAAGGAAAAGAATACTTTCATATTCAAGTTTTGTTTGAATTGGGATTGTGTTGCATTGTGTTGTTTTGGAAATCTCGATGGAAAGAAAAAGTTTTCTCCTTCCCAACGCTAGAATTCATTGAAAGAAAAGAATATTTTGTGCATCTAGATAGGGCTTGCATTATGCTTCCGATTATGTACTCACCTCATGCATTCACCTAGCCATCCAAGATAAAATTAATGGTTGAACTAGGTAAACATTTTAGCAACTTGTGTGTAATTTAGAGATGTGTTCCGGCGTTGTTAAGTGTGGCAGCTGTTGTTATTTTCCAGCACTGTATCCCGGGGGTATTGTAGTCTTCCACGTACTTATCAATATATCAAGCTCCTTCACGTACCCACCAAGTACCATAATCTATACTTGGCGTATATCGAAGGGTGTATCATGTACTCGGTAGTATATCGGAAGGTCTCTTGTCGAATGGTTGTGCATTAGACAGCACCACTACGGATTTGAGCTCCCATGTACCTTGCGTATATCGGGAGACACCACTAGGATTCTTGAAACCAACTGAGTTAACCATTTGGATGTCTTGGCAAAGCAATACACCGAGAACAACACTCGAGGATATTAGCACGCGCATACTATCCAGGTAATCGGGCATGCAGGAAAGGGTACAGTCCCAATCCTCCTTGTCGTGTCATATTGTTGGACCCTGCAGTATATCGCGGTTTGCGATGCCTTGATAATCCCGTGAGGTTCCATACTTTTGAATCCACTCTGTCACATAAGTTTGCTTGTTGCCTTAGTTTGAGTAGGTTTTTTTGGACTGCTTTTCTTTTAGCATACCCTTAGGAGAAACACTATTTCAGCCATCTTAGCTGATTGTCCTGATGCTCTGGTGGATTTTCCCTGGAGAAGATCCCGTAGGATCTTAAAATTATCACCCGAATATCCCCTTAATTTGGAGGTTATTTCGAGGGTAAGAATGGATTAGTGTAACACGGTCATAGTTACTGAAGTGGAGAACCCCACTTTGAGTGTTGGAGGACTTTTGTTTCCACAAAATCCTCCGGATTCACCTACCTCTCATCCCCCGCAGGATGAAGGAGCACAAATCCCCGCTTCACAAGACCTTTTCCCCGTCATCTATGGAGAACCTGGATCGTTGGAATGGATAAATCGACCCCAGGATGACCCTACAGCAGTTGTTGGTCCTTCAGCAGCTTATTGGACTTCTTCTACAGACCACCCAGTGGCTCATTTTGCCATCTCATCCCCACCTAAATGGACTACTCCAGAGCTCTCTAGACCTTACTACAGGCCTGACCTCGCCGAGATTTTCAGCCCTATCCGTGAACATGTGGAATAGTTGCGTCTTAGGGGTGATGACCTTCGAAGAAAAAGTCTCGAGCAATGCTCTGAAGAGTTTCGAAATCGGAACTTCCAAATAAGATTCGACGATCGACCCATCCCATATCATCCGATATCTTTTAGATCACTAGAACAATATTCCCACCACGAGACCACTAATAAGACTGGTCAACCCTCACAAGAGTCCAGTCCTGCACCTCAAGTGAACCAACCGGTGGAAGGACAATAGTCCAACACACCTATTACTACCATAATTACTTTACCAGTTCCTCCCCCACCTCAAAATTCGAGGGGATGATATTCCATTTCGACCGATTATCCCATCGGTAATGTTATTACTACAGTAGCCAATCAACAACCAATGTTGGTTCAACCTTTGAATAGTGGTCAACCTATTGTGGTTGGGGGGAAACCCCCATTTCCTAACTAGAACATAGGCAGTGGCATCCCCAACAGACCTTCCGTTGGACCTTCCCAACCCGCTAGACCATCCACCATGGGATTATCTCATGTTGGGGGGCCATCCAATGTAACCCTACCCTCATGGAGTCAAGCGTATCCAGGTTCTGTTAACCCTGGGCCGGGTCAATCTAATCCCAGAAATGCACCATATGGGATACCTTATCGTGGGAATCCATACACTCTATGGGGGAAACAACCTATGTTGCGACACGGACCCCAACCGACTATCCCTCAGGTACCACCACCCCCGATCGATCCTCCCCCACCTCTTGCTGGAGGCGGCAGCCCCCCACCTAACCTTGGTGGAGGTCCACCTCATTTTACCAACAATATCCCTCACCCTTTCAGCGGTGGTGGGAATGGTCCACCACCCCCTCCCGGAAGAGGCAGCGGGGGACCACCCTAACATGGGGGAGGATGACATTTCCCTTCGGGTGGCGGAGGTGGTCCACCACCCCCTCCAGGCGGAGGCGATGGAGGACCTAATTACTATGGTGGTGGTGGTGGTGGTGGAGACCCTCATCCTTTCGGTGGCAGAGGTGGTGGGGGCCCCCATCCTTCTGGCGGTGGAAGTGGTCTGCCACCCCCTCTAGGTGGAGGCGGTGGTGGGCCACCTTATTACGGTTATGGACCCCCACCTCCTCCCGGTGGTGGTGGAGGACCTTCACCCCCTCCCGGTGGTGGAGGTGGACCCCCACCTTATTCGAATAGACCACCTTATGGTGGCAGACCCCCTTACGGTCTGGGAGGCACACCCCCCTATGGCCAGTTTCCTCTTGGTACACCTTATGGTCATACCGGTCCTTACATTCCTTATCCATATTATTAATACGCGCAGCCTAACCCACAGCTTCCCTTCCTAGATACTTTGGACTTGCCTGACCTATCCCGTTTAACCAACGATCCTATTTACCATGGATCTAACTAGCCACCAATTCCGGTGAAACTTCCATCTGATATCCCCAAATTTGATGGCAAGCCAGGTGAAGACCCTAAAAACCATGTGATGACATACCACTTATGGTGTTCATCTAATTCCTTAATGGACAATTCAATTCATCTTAGATTGTTTCAAAGGACTCTCACTGGTTCGGCTGCCAAGTGGTACATTGAGTTACCACCTCATTCCTTTCCTGATTTTGGTTCTCTTGCCATGAACTTTTTGACACATTTCCAGCTTCCCATACGGTATGAAACTGGTACTGAGATTTTAACCTTGCTCTGTCAGAATACCGCCACTCATATTTCTGATCATATCCATGAGTGGCGAAGGAGACGACGTCTCACTAAAGCTCCTATTCTAGATCAACTCCTAGCAGACTGGTTTACAAAATCCCTCATCCCTACCATAGCAAGAGATGTTGCCATGCTAGGTGCTGTCACCGAAGAACAAGCCATTGCAAGTTCCCATGTACTAGACCTAGTCTACACTCAATCTCGCACTTTGTTTGATATTTTGCCTGACGCACCCCATGACATTAATGACCCTGTGAAACCACATAAGGGACTCCAAATTGATGGAATCATTGGTTTCTTTAACACCCAGCCTGCTTCTAGCACTGTTGGATCATCCAACCTTCACGGTTCCCCTCCATTACCAACTCAGGCTAGCTACAACACCACCAAATCCACCAGTCCTGCTCTAACTGAAGTCTGGCAGTAAAAAGAAGAACAAGGGGAAACCCAAAAAGTCTCTCGCCCAACAGGAACAAAAGAGCACTCCTGATGATACCAAGCAGAAATGGAAACTAAAGTATCCTTGTTTACTGTGTGGAGATGACCACTTCTCCAACGAATGTCCCCATAGAGACGAAGTACAAAATTTTCTTAGGGGTAAACCAACTCCTGCAGTCCTCAATGATATGTTTGCTACTCAGAACCAGCAGATGATTTCTCAAACCTCCCCATCCTAGGGGGAACCATCCAATATTGCGCATGTTCTCATGGTGCGTAACGAGACGATCAATTTGAACACTCGCTCGCGATCTTACGAATAGGTCCCTTCGAAGGAACCCACTGGAAGTAATGTTGAAAAATCTTTCGACTCCTTAATTGATGTCACTGTACCATTAATTTCTCTCACCATTGAGAAGCAATCCTTAGACTCGATATTGCGACTACCAAGATTACGGTTCGAAAAGCTGTTTTCAATCCTAAAGCTCGGGCGGCACAAAATTACAATATCATAGAAGACTTGGCACAAGCTCCTTGCGCCATGTCTACCCTGGAAGTTTTGCAGAATTATCCTAATCAATGCAAAAATCTCCTTGCAGCCATCGGTGCAGTCGACCCCGATTCCTCGAATACCATCATGTTCCGACTTGACCACTTCAAGCCGAGGCTCTCCCACTAGCTCGCATTCCAAGTTTCTACGAACATTGCTGGCAAGATTGTCTATCGTACCCTTCTAGATGAAGGTGCCTCCACTTCCGTCATGTCGATCACCTGTTGGAGAGCCATTGGCTCCCCTGAATTGAATCGTTCTCCTACCATGTTGAAAACATTCGACGGGCATGGCTTTCAACCTCATGGGCTCTTACAAGCTCTTGCAGTTAAGTTCGGTGGAAAGACTGTAACCGTTAACATGGAAGTGGTCTCGGCCCCAATAGATTATAATCTCTTGCTTGGTCACAATTGGTTTTACGCCATGCAGGCGGTAGCCTCTTCAGTCTTCCACATAGTACAATTCCCCCACCAAGGACAAATTGTTACTATCAACCAATTAGATTTTTGCACACCAAACGCGACTACTCATCCTGGTGACCATGTTCCTTCCATTGGACAAATGTCAAAACAGTATGAGAGTATAGTGGTTGGCCTTTTGAAAGATTCATCTCTCATGGGCGTTTTTTCGGCAACGGACCCCCCTAATCGTGTCGCTATGGTGAACATGGTCTCCACAGAGATTTTCTCTCACTCTACTGATACTTGGCTTGTACCAAATGAAGCCACAACACACCTACTTGGAGATATAATGCCTCTTTCACTCGCTGAACGTATCTACGAGGCTATCCAATCAGTACCGAAGGACCATTTAACCATGGCTTCCCCATCCTGTTCTCTACGATGGACATCATCTCTACCTGATCTCTTACTTCAAAATTTTCATTCAGACGAGTCCATCATGGAAGTTATGAATGTTGACGATTGTCCGTGGGATGATCTACACCATAGGTAATCTTTTCTTCCTCCTTTGGAGTACATAGAGGACAACATCCACACCCTCTTTTCGCTAGACATCTACCCGTTCCCTCATTCCCCCATTCTTACATGTCTTATGGAAACGGAGGGCGACTTGGCCAACATTGAGCCCACCACCCCAGTAGACATCTCGATGAAACCTGGTATAGTGGAACACATTCGCATAGGCCAGAAGTGTTCCCTTGAAGAAATAGCTGCTAGCATGACCTTATTCAAGCAATTTCGAGACGTATTTGCTTGGTCTTATGAGGAGATGCCTAGGATAGACCCCGTGATTGTTTCTCATGAAATAAAAACCTATCCCGACATCAAACCTGTACACCAAAAGTAGCGACCGGTACACCCCCGAAAGATGGAGGCAATCAAGGCTGAGATTGAAAAGATCTTAAAGGCTGATTTTATTTATCCTATCCCATTGACAGATTGGGTCTCAAACATCGTTCCTGTGAACAAAATGTAGGGTACCATTCATGTCTGTGTCTATAATCGGGACCTTAACTGGGCTTGTCCAAAAGACAACTACCCGACCCCCTTCATTAACCAGATTATCGACAATTGTGCCAGAAGCATCATCTTCTCATTTATGGATGGATTTTCTAGTTACAACTAGATTCAGATCAACCCCGTCGACCAACACAAGATGACTTTCATCTTCCTGTGGGGAACGTTTGCATACTACAAACTCCCGTTTGGCCTTAAAAATGCTGGCGCCACGTTTTAGCGGGCTATGTCGTATGCCTTCCATGACATTAAGGACTTTGTGGAACCTTACTTGGACGATCTCCCTGCTTACTCAAAGTAGTGTGAGTTCCACATTGATCATCTGACGTCCATTTTCCTCAGATGCAGACGATACAATATCCGTCTGAATCCGCATAAGTGTATCTTTTGCGTCGAGTCTGGATGCCTCTTAGGATTTATCATTTCGAAGGATAGGATCCACATTGATCCCTTAAAGGTGGAGGCCATCATCAACCTACCACCCCCGACTGATGCGACGGAACTTCAAAGTCTCCAAGGGAAGGAAACTTATTTAAGACGTTTTGTTTGCAATTTTGTGGAGAAGACTCAGGGGTATATGAGACTGCTCAAGAAGGATGTCCCATTCATTTGGGACGACCAAGCTCAAAATTCCTTCGATAGTATCAAACATGCTATTACGCATGCAACCGTGATCCAACCACCCAATTATTATCAAGATTATATCTTATATCTCTCCGCTTCTGCTACCACTATTGCCATGGTTTTGGTACAGGAGGATCAAAATGCCCAGGAACATGTAATATACTATGCAAGTAAGGGTCTTGCTAATGCTGAAACTAGGTATTCAGATGTCGAAAAACTCGCATTCACGGCAGTCATCGTTGTCCAAAATTTCCAGCACTATATCTTGCTCCGCACCGCCACCATCATCACGGACTCGAACCCCATGTACCACGTCCTGACACGTTAGGTGCTTGGGGGCAAGTATTCATGCTAGATCATGATACTGCGAGAATTTGATCTTCTTTTCAAGAAAGCCAAATCAAAAAAGTCTTTGGTGTTTGCCGAGCTGATCTATGACCTTCCCCGTCCTGATGCAAAAATTGAGCACAATGACTCTTTTCCGAATGAATCATTTTTTCTCATCAGTACGACTGATCCATGGTATGGAGATATCTCATTATATCTTCAAACCCAACGCTTCAACCTTCAACTGTCTCACAATGACCGTCGTAAGATACATCACCATGCGAAGTATTATTTAATCATCAATGATACTTTGTATTGTCATGGCATTGATTCAATCCTTCAACGTTGTCTAACTCACGATGAGGCTGAATGCGTTCTCAATGACTGTCACACCGGGGCATGTGGTGGTCACCTCTCTGGGATGGCTACAACCCAAAAGATTATGTGCGTAGGATATTATTGGCCTACTATCTTCAAAGATTGTGCTGAGGCCGTAAAAAATTTCCTCCTTGCCAACACTTCCATACGAAGAAGTGCACCTGTACCGCCCCATTACACCTGGTTATTGCTGTGGGCCCCTTCGCAAAATGGGGCATCAACTTTATGCATTGTAATCCTACCTCGGCCGGGGGGCATAGTTACATCATTGTAGCTGTGGATTACTTTACAAAGTGGGCCGAAGCTATACCTACATACCGGAACGACGGCAAAACCGCTACAGTCTTCATGTTCAATCATGTAATAGCACGATTCGGAGTTCCTCAGGCAATTGTTACCGATCATGGTTCCCATTTTCAGAACCATATGGTTGATGAACTGAGCGATAGGTTGGGTTTTTGCAATGAAAATTCAACACCCTACTACCCGTAGTCCAATGGACAAGTCAAGGCTATTAACAAAGTCTTGAAAACCATGGTCCAAAGGATGGTAGGTACGCAGAAATCCAATTGGCATAACATTATCTTTTTAGCGTTATGGGCCTATAGAACCTCCGTTAAAACCACCACAGGTTACACTCCTTCCCAAATTGTCTATGGATTGGAGGCTGTCCTACCTATAGAGTGCGAAATTCCGTCTCTACAACTCGCTGTCGAACTTTTTCCTAATACTACTGCCGAAGAAGAACGTCTCCTGCACTTAGCAAAACTGGACGAGTCCCGCCGAGATGCCGCTCTTGCTAATGAAGCACACAAGAAACACATCAAATCCCAATATGACAAGTCAGTTGAACCTCATATCTTTAACGAGGGTGACCTGGTCCTCACTTATGACCAGAAGCACAACAAACTAGGAGCAGGAAAGTTCGAATCCATGTGGCACGGACCTTATATTGTCAAACGTGTTTTGGAAAAGGGAGCTTACGAGCTTGAAGACTATGATGGAATCTCTTTGGGTGAGCCTCGTAATGGGCTTTACCTGAAGAGATACTATGCCTAAACTCGTCACGCTTAGACTTTCTTGTATATATTGTACATGTTTTTTGTGTTCTAGTGTGCTGTGACGCTTTTATTTTTTTGAGTGTCTTTAGATCTTGTTTCTGCTCCTTATACCATGTTTTGTCTATGTGTGCAGATGACAACGTGCTATGGATTCGCGGACTGTGCCGGCCAGCATACCCATAACCTTGCTTCGGCAGCCTGGGTACTATATTCCCAAATAGGTGAGCTCATTAGCTCAGGAGGAAGTTGCCTAGGGTTTACGACCAACAATGTCGCAGAATATCAGGTAGTAATCGGAACCCTAGCTAATGCCATTTCCTTGGGTATGAACCACATTTTCATCCACATGGATTCTCAATTAGTGGTTTCCCATCTTAACAAGGTTTACGCTATCCGTGATCCCACCTTACTCCGTCTCTTCAGACGAGTACGTCTCTTGGAAAGGTCATTCGAATCCGTTCAGTACCTACACATTTCATGAAAGTTAAACACAGTTGCTGACTCGATGGCCAACTTCATGTTGGATTGGTACATCACACACACATAATATTCATAATATGTAAAAGAATTCATGACATGTAAATAATGCAATGTATAAAAGAAAACATGTAAACAAGATCACATCACTCAACATTTTAAAACACATAATGTACAATTCATCGGGAATGTCTGTATATATATATATATATCATTCAAAAGTAGTGCTGGTACAAAATATGAAGCACGATGCATTTCAGTGAGTCTCTACAAAATCTGAAGCCTCGTAGCTTTCAGTAGTACAAAATCTGAGGCCTCTAAGCTCTCAGTACAAGTATAATAGTGTCATCAGGCCTGACACCTAACCTATACACCACCCTTAGCATGGACAACCCGCTGTCACTGAGTAAGGAAGCAATCCACAGTCCTCGCTACCTTGTGGAGTAGGGAATTGAAGTGTACAGATGCTCCAACCCCAAACCTCTGCATAGGTCTCGGCAGGTCATTTATCGCTAGCTCAAGGACCTCTATTGTCAACTGGGACAAGTTCTTGTATTCCTCCTCCATCTCCTCGATGGTAGCATGAGCACCTGGGGGCACAACTGCTTCCTCACCTCTGTCTCTCCTTGCTAGAAGGAAAATTCCTACCAGCCGTATGGGCCCCACGTCTGCACACACATGTTACATGGTTGTCAGTACTGCATAAAAAAAATGATAAATATGCAAAACTAAAAGTATAAGGGTTTTTGTTCTCACCTATGTCACCCCATGTTGCACCCTCGGGTAGCACTAAGTTAGGATCCTCTCTGAAATCCATACCGTCGTACAGGAAGTCCTCAACCATGAGTAACTGGCCTTCTAGCCAGCTGAAGAACTGAGGACCAAAGCTGATGATAGGTCCTCCACCATGGCGGGTCATCACCTCAACCCATGTAAGCATGTGGGGATCTCTAGGCTCCTTGTCATCTAGTACTATCTGTGGATGCAAGAGAGGGATCTGCTCCAAGAAGAACGATACCATGATCGATCCTTAACCAAACTGCTTGAGCTCTCCCCACCGACATTTGGTCAGCTAAGCTCGGATGTTTGCGAGGAAACCCTCGCACCAGTTGAAAACCATGGGGGACATGCAGTCCTCCGCATAAAGCATCTGATCTCGAGTGGCCATATGTGGGGCTTGGCTTCCCACCACTCTAGTAATGGTAAACAATATGGTACGTAGTGGATGGCTCACCACATCCCTAATAGGAATCTTCCCACTGGAAGATCGAGCAAGAGCGGTACAATGCTGTGACACCATGTCATCGACTGTGCGGTCACTGGCCCATGTTCCAGTAAGAGATACAGGGTCCCCTCTCCAGGACAAACCAGTAAGGAAATAGATGTCCTCAACATCTATTGTGAGTATGTGCTCACCAATCACGAAATGTTGTTGGGCCGGATCCCAACTTTGGAGCATGTGTGATAGCAACAGGATTTGGGATCTTATACCCTGAATCTCAAAGAACTTGAGCAAACCATAGTTCCTCAAGGCATCCACGCATTGTGGATCATTGGAAGCTTGTACATATTCTACTTCGTGTTCTCTTTTCCACCACTCTAAAACTATGTTGGCTTGCTAGCAACCTTCCAAAAGGGACATTTAAACACTGTTAGATCCTACTTCAACCCCAACAAGTTATTTTTTTGAGTTTATTTTGATGATTGGGAAATGAATCTCCGTCGTCGCGCTGTACTTTTGCATGCAGTGCGATGTCGTCGCACTTCACTCATTCGGGACTTGTGCCGAGTCTCTCTCATCGCAGTTCCCGAATGGGTCAACTGTGACGAGCTGAGAGTGCAATAGCCCTCCATGAATTCATCAAAAAACCCAAAAACTGGACCTAAAAACAAAATCTAATCCACTGAAAAGTTGTTGGATGAAGTTTAGGCTTACCTGTTCCTGACAGTGGATGAAATGGAGGATCGTAGCTCCCGGAATAGGCAAAGGAAATTTTGGCTCCAAATTGGTACTTCTCTTCCCAAATTGGCAATGAAACAACGAAAACTATTTTTGGCCCATTTTTCTATTTATAAATAGAATAGAATATTCCTTTTCAAATATTTTGATGCTCTTAGGCCGTTTATCATAGTTTTTGATCATTTTTGTTGTATTTGGGGCTATTTGACACATTTTCTAGTGTGCAGGAGTTGTAAGTAGTCTTTTGTGCCGTTTCTCGTATCACAACGGTCATCACAAGTATGAACGCTCCCTTGAATGTTTTTTCATTATTTTTGCAATGGTTAGTTTGTAATTATTGCGTGATGATGAGTTTACTCTTCGTTTGTTCTCGTACTCATGAAACTATGAGAACAAGTACCAAGTTATGATTTATCACTTTTCTGGACTCGTTAAACTCCCACGGAAAAGGACACTCCCTAGAGTCTACCGTTAAGCTCTTTTCAGGCTCTCGAAAAACAAAAAGATTGCCAAGCGAACTTTTCATGTTCACGCTTGTTGAAGTATTTGAATGGTAGTCTTCCTGGTGATAGTTTACCCCTTTTTCGGACCAGGAGGCACTAATTACGAAAAAGGTATACTCCAGCAATCATGACTAGAAGAGTCCTCTCCTGCGTTGTTTTACCCTTTTCTGGGCGAGGAGGCTAACTTTATGAAAAAGGACCATTGGAGTCTTCTTTAATTCTTTTCAGACTCTCTAAACATGAAATGACGACAGAGTTTACCTTCTATGGACTCGTTAAAATTCTCACATTGAAGGGCCTGTCATGGGACGAACCCCTCCTATCCCAGGTTCGAAAAATATTTGAGATTGGACTCATCTATGAGATGAACTATACCGAGCATCTGGTTACCCTCATCAAGCTCGTAAAAAACATGTGAGGCACTCATCATTCATGATGGGGAAAAAGCAAAGCGTTTCTGTTACATACCTTGTTAGTGGCAGTATGTAATCATTCTTGAACATGGCTCTCATCTGCATTTGCATACAGTACTTGGATCATCCGTTTGTCCTCGAGTTTCACTTATTTCCCGAGTCTCGTTACTCCTTTGAATCATTCAAAGAAAAGCTTCCATCATCAGCCGCTTTGAGAATTTGTGTCACACTCATTGTGTTAATACTTCCAAGTCATGCCATGCCCATGTTCAAGAATATGTCTATCATTTATCATCTGTAGTTAATACACCCGCCATCATGTCGGTCTACTCTGAGGCAGTTTTGCATGTTAGTGTACCATCCAATCTACCCTATACATTTTTTGTCGTGTTTCATGTCGATTGATGGGGGATTCATCATGGCCCTCCGTCGACGGATTCATCCTTGTCGACTTCAACACATCGTCTGAGGATCGAATCTAGAAACCAATCAAGTACCTTGGTCTTGCATGCCTCAATGGCAGGTTAACTCACTTTCATCATGAGTTTACCTCATTGACTCTTGATTGAAATATTTTGTCTTGCGTTTGACTTCAACTCATTTCTTCACGCTTGATGATTTGTATTGTGATACCTTGGGAATCATTGACATCAATGGTGATCTCCCTCGCACTTGTTAACGGTTTACATCAATGGCCAGTAATCAAGTGGTTTCTACCATGTTCGACATCAAGACATTTGTAATCACATGGTTAGATTCGTATCATTGCAGGTTCATCTTGAAGACCGTGAGGAGTCATGTTTTACCCAGGTTGCGATGGAGTTTGTATTGAGTTATATCACATGGATCCACATTTGTATTGGTCGTGGCTATGTTATCATCTCATCATGGATCTACGCTTGTGTCTAGTAGCCATGATTGTGATCAGTCGGTCATTACTACCATAGATTTGCACTGTATTGTTCGACAGCCATGTTGCACTTTATACGAGATTGTTAGTTCAGAGTCAATTGTACTGCAGCAGTGTCCTTCATCTGACAAGTCTATTGCCATTACTTCTATCAAAGCACTTCACTTGTCTATATTCAACAGCTTCATGCTTTTGGGGAATTCTATTACACCCAAAATCTACTCATCATAAGATTCAGTGTATACACCCCTGAAGGTACCTTGACTAAGTAATCAACCGGGGAGGATTTGTACCCAATTGTGCTAGGTTTTGAAGGGTCGTCGCAGGCTGCAAATTAGTAACATGCGACGTCACATCTTGCCTCATTACAGGGTGCAACGAAGTCAGTTAGATGGAAAAAATAGATTCTTCGAGGTCCTTCTCGAAGCTTGGTGACTTGGGACCCTATCCTTGACCTCTTGGAGGAGCTGGCACTTGGTTCCTAATACTTTGGAGAGATCCCTTAAGCTCTCCTAGCATCTCTCAACCTATCCTATCCATACCCTATCCACTTAGTCCTATATGAATGAAGCTCACTCCCATCCCAAAGGGAGGAAGCCTATGGTATCTACATGCTAGTGAAATCACCCTTGGAACATCTCCACTCACCTATTGGAGAACTCATACTTCCTTGGAAGGATATGGCAATCGACTTTGTTAGAGAAGGGCTACAGCGTTAAGCCTTGGTTGTAGTTCTATATCTCTATTATGTACTTCCCTCTTTTTACAGTAATACAAATGCTTTCCACCAATATTGTTCATGTGTGTAATGATATTGAGTAGTTTACTTGCTTAACCATTTACTTAGATCTCTTATTGTATAGATGCATTTTACTTGTTTCTCTTGTTTCTTGTCTTGACAGCTCTTGCATCTTGGATCTAAAGACCATGAGATGCGGAGCAACATTTGGGAGAAAGGATTGCAAAGTGAAAGGTAAGACATCTAATACTCGATCCTTAAGTAGATCTAGGAAATATATTAGTAGCCTATTCTATTTGTTCTAGACTCACTTTGAGCTAGGGAGATCCTGCTCGCATCCGCTTGAGTGGATTGTCTGATAACACAAAGAGAGGATGCTGAAACACAAGAACCAACAACACAAAAAGAGGATGTTGAAACACAAAGATCAAAAATACAAAGGGAGGCCACTAACACACAAGAACCAGTGGCACATGAAAATTTCTAAAGTCCCTGAATTGATGCCATCGGGAGAAGATGCTGAAACAAAAGAACCAGTTGTCGGAGATATGCATCTAACTAAACTAGCTTACCTATCTATGCAAATAATAACATATCACAGTAAATAAGAACAAAAAGAGAACAAGAGAAAAGAGTACACCATATATACATGGTTCACCCAATTGGGCTATGTCCACGGGAATGTAGTCTTCTATTATTTCCAGAATATCTCCTCCAAGCTTACAGAGAGTAATGCCAATAACCCCAATACAATATAGCAATACTTGTGAAAGTATCTATCATGATGAGTGATGTGACTATCCCTTGACTCTATTATATACTAAGAGATGAGGAGGAATTACTCTCACATATTACATGTGGGATAATATAATTCTCCATAATAACATCTCTTTATACAATAATGAATATCAAGAGTATATTTTACCATAATGAATATGGGATAAATGTATTACTCTTTTACATAAGATTGTGGATATCTTCCGACATAATACAAAGACATTATTACCTTCCAAGGAATATAAAATATTCCAACACTCCCCCTTAATAATGGCTGGGAAAAAATCCCACTAACTAAGGAAGGAAGGAGTCATTATTGCTCCCCCTTGATGACAACTTCCCTCATCCCCAGTAAAGAACGAAGATGTACATACTTCGCTGCTGTTAAGGATTTGGTGAAGATATCGGTTGCTTGTTGTTCAGTAGGACAATACTCAAGAGAAAGAACACCATTTGCAACGAGACCTCGAATGTAATGAGCATCAAGATCGAGATGCTTTGTATTGGAGTGATATACTGGATTATAAGCAAGCTGAATTGCACCGTGATTGTCATATTTCAACACAGTGGACGATTTCATAACTAGACCAAGATCAGTGAGAACATGTCGTAAGCAAACTTCTTCTTTCGTTGCTTCTTTGGATGCTCTATACTTTGCTTCACACGAAGATAAAGAAAGAGTCTTCACCTTTTTGTTGTACCAAGAAATCGGACCTAAACCAAGTTGAAATATATAACCAGCACTTGACCGTAGATCAAAACTCTCACTTGCTCAGTGAGGATCTGTATAACCAGAAAGCGAAACTGTAGTACTGCTCGCATAAAAAACACCATAGCACAATGTCCCCTGTAAATAACGCAGAATCCTCTTTGCTATTTGCTAATGAATTTCATGAGGTTGCTGCATGATTTGTGAAACCAAACTAATGGTGAAAGAGAGATCTGGTCTGCTGTGAGTTAAAATATATCAAACTGCTGACAAGCTAACAATAAAGAGTAGCATCAACAAGAGGAGTAGTACACTCAATAGTTAACTTTACACCGGACTAAAAATGCGTAGGAGCAGGTTTACAATCACTCATGTGGAAACGAGCCAATAAATCTGTAGCATACTTCGGTTGAGAAAGAAAAATACCATCTGCCAGATGCCAAATTTGAAGACCCAAGAAATAGTGCAATATATCGAGATCAGTCATTTCAAACTGCTTGTGAAGGGCATTTTTCATGCTTTGAATGAGAACAGGTTGGCTGCTAGTGATAATAAGATCATCCACATATAAAACAATAACAATGATATTATCATCAACATGCTTAACATACAGGTTAGGGTTAGATATATAATGCTTAAAACCATTATTCAAGAAATATGCATCAATTTTATCATACCAAGCCTTAGGTGCTTGTTTAAGACCATATAAAGAATTGTCTAATTTACATACTAAACTTGATGATTCAGCATTAATAAAACCAGGAGGCTGTTGCATATAAATATCTTCATTAAGATCACCATTTAAAAAAGCACTTTTAACATCTATTTGGTGTATTTCCCATTTATAAGATGAAGCAATAGATAAAATGGTTCTTATTGTATTCATTTTAGCAACAGGAGCAAAATTTTCGTTATAATCTATACCTTCAAGTTGATTAAAACCTTTTGCAACTAATCTAGCTTTATACTTTTCAATCTATCCTTCTGCGGTAAATTTAGTTTTATAAACCCATTTACAACCAACTAAATTCTTTCCCGAAGGAAGAGGAACAAGAGACCAAGTCTTGTTCTTCATAAGAGAATCATACTCAGCTGTCATAGCTTGTTCCCAATGAGGTTTACCCTTAGCTTGAGCATAAGAGGTAGGATCATAAAATCAAAGTTAGATCTAGTTCTACGAGTATCAGAAGGGATTCCGATATCACTTCTTGTCGATTCAAGAGTTTTCTGGCCCCAAACATGAAGGTTAGAAGGGACAGAAGTCACTTCAGGAGCTTTGAGACATTCAGGTGGAATACTTGAAGAATAGGAATAAGATGAACTAATATCAGTCACATAACTGGAAGGAGCAATTGAGATATGAGTAACAGGTGATAAGGGAATATTCAAAGTAACATGAGGTTCTACAGACTCAGGTGGTGGAGAGACTTCAATAAATTGAACATCTCTTCTAATGATGACACTTTGATTAGAAGGATCAAAGAACCTATAAGCCTTAGAATCCTCAGAATAACCAATGAATATACACTTGTGAGACTTGGGTTCTAACTTTTTCCATTTTTCATCAGGAATATGAGCCCAACATTCACAACCAAACACTTTAAATTTACTAATATCCGGTTTTCGACCATTCCATTTTTCCTTAGGGGTAACATGCCTAACAACTTTTGTAGGAACTCTATTTAAAATAAAGTTAGCACAACTTATGGTTTCGGCCCAAAATTTCTTATGTAATCCTTTAGAATAAAGCATACATCTAGCCATTTCAACTAAAGTTCTGTTTTTCCTTTCAGCAACACCATTTTGTTGAGGTGTGTAAGGAACAGCCTTTTGTTGTTGAATTCCATGCTTAGATAAAAATACTTCAAATTATTTTTTAATGAATTCCCTCCAATTATCAGTTCTTAAAATCTTAATCTTTTTAACAGATTCATTTTCAACCAAGGATTTAAATACTTGAAATTTAGAAAAAGTTTCACTTTTATGTTTCAAAAAATAAACACAAGATTTTCTACTAAAGTCATCAATAAAAGTAAAAAAATAAACTACATTGGAGATAGAAGGAACTTCAAGAGGACCACAAATGTCACTATGAATTAATTGCAAAGATTCTTTAGCACGCCAAGCTTTACCTTTATCAAACATTTCTCTATGATGTTTACCAAGAACACAACCTTCACAAATATCGTTAGTAGATGAAACATTAGGCAAGCCAAGTACTATTTTAGTTAACATTTGCATTTTACCATAATTCAAATGACCTAATCTCTCATGCCATAATTTACTTACTTTATCAACATGAACAACATAGGAATAAAAATGTTGTCTTTTAGTTGAATTAAAACCAACAAATTTATATAAACCAATAGTATGATCAACAGGACCAGAAGAAACTACTTTGAAATTTTGGTTGATATCTTTAAGAACATACTTATCAGGCCAAGCTTCAAATTTAAATCCTTTTTGACATGCACGATAAATAGAAAGCAAATTGATAGGCATATTTTCAACATGAAAAACATCTTCCAATTGACCATTAGCAACCTTAACATTACCAAAACCAATTACGGAAAGTTGTTTACCATCGCCTATAGATACTTTCTGAGATCTGTTTTTATTATTGTCATAAGATGAAAATAAATAAGCATTAATAGTCATATGTTTAGAAGCACAAGAATCCATTATCCATTCCACATTAGAAAAATAATTACTAGAAGAAACAACGGAAGCACACAACGCTACTTGTGATTCATCAGAACCATTCTTTTTAGCTTTAGCTTTTAAACGTTTCAATTTAAAGCAATTCTTTTCAGGATGATTAGTTTTACCACAATGCTTATAAGGATCATACGCTTTCTTCTTCTTACTATTATCAGGATGTGCATTAGAAGCACATTACCAGAGTTATTAGTAGGATTTGAAGTGTGTGAATTAGAACCTTTAACATTATTAAAACTTTTCTTAGGAGTCTTATTATGTGCCATAAGAGCCTTATTAGGTGTTAGTTGTCCTGAAACAATTAACCTTTCTTGCTCATTAATCAATCCTTTACAAAAATCATCAAAAGTAGGTTGTAAAGGCCCCTCCTATCATACCAAGATAATAGAGAGGATCGTGATGCTAAAACCGGGCATCTAGCCCCATGAGCTTTTAGATAAGCATTCACATAATATAAAAGAACATATGAAATGTATAATTATAAGAAAAACACAACGGAAATAATATCAATAACACATCCATCATACATTCAAGATATTCATCAAATAATAATTGAAAAGTTAACACAAGAGAATACTTATCTTAACAAAGTAGTCCCAAGCAACCAGCTATGCATCTGCAACGTTCCACCCAACCATAGGCCAGTTGTGCTTATCAACCTCTTGATGCAACTGCCACCCCCGAGCTGGGCATGATCTCTACAAGGAATCAGGGAACAACAGACTCACACATAGCCAATCATACACCAAGATGAGCCAAGCCAATCTATAATTGGGTTTATCAGGCTGCTAGGAAATGGAAAGGAAGAGTGGCTAAGCTAGTGAGCTCAAGCACAAAGCCAGGGGTAACCTTACAAGATCTATCTAGCTTGGCACCCACAATACCTACACACCCAGCACAAGGAAGTATTCTTTTCACTACTGTACAGTCCCTCAAGCCATACCTTCCCCATCTAGTGCTCTCAGGGTGTGCATAGAAGAGTAGCCAAAGCCCTCTTGATCTTCTTGAGAGGTTATCTCCCCCCACTAGGTTTATCAAGCCCTCTCTGTCCACTACCACTCCAATCTCTTGCTTATAGTCTCCAAATCAAACAGGGATGCAGATAACAACGGAACCACAATTATTGGGCATGATAAAAACGTTTTTTTAGTGGGATGCCCAAAGATGGGATTTCTACCAACCCAGAAAACATGAGAAGACCCAAAACCGAAATGGCAATTGGGGGTTCAACCCTGGAGAGCAAAAACCATTTTCAAAAAAATGCCCATGGGTATTTTGGGGTAAAAACGACCTCCATCACAGTCACAAATCGTGGCCCTTCTCTCCCAGCTACTGTATAT
Organism: Larix kaempferi; assembly: GCA_027924585.1. Lineage (NCBI taxonomy): Eukaryota > Viridiplantae > Streptophyta > Pinopsida > Pinales > Pinaceae > Larix > Larix kaempferi. Next base: position 4,402,469 of record BSBM01001126.1, read on the forward strand.
GCAAAAACGAGCTCCCAGGCATCAAAAATGCAGGAAAAATGGTGAAAAACGTGATGGGGAAAGACCCAGTAGTTCAGACTGCGTGAGAGAGGAAAGACTATGGGTTCATAATGGCTTTGGGCACCATTTCGTGGGTGTTTTCTTGCCCAAGAAGACAAAATACGATTTCCCAGGTTGATGGCTTGCCCATACACGAAATTGGCTGCCATACCTCTTCATTCCCAAGGTATTAACTACCTCAACCAATTTCTGGAAGAATTAAATGATTGGGTCCATAACCCAAAATGGGTAGTTGGTGGTTTATGGTTTTTTCATTGACACATGGATTAACACCATTGGCTCAAGGGTTTGAATAATTTCCCTCCCTATTCCTTGTAGAACCATGCCCCCATCTCTTTGTTGCATTTCATAGCTAGTTGTGCGTATTTTCATTAAAATTCGTATTTACATGATGTCTTATTTACATTGTGCCTATCTAGCACAAGAACCATAGGCATCTATTTCTTTAATTGCTGATACATTAAACTCTAAATCAATGGTGGGGCCTTGGCCTTGAGCTCCTCACCATGATTAAATAACAATATTTACATCATTTATGATTTAATGCGAAGGGGGCTCAAAATAGGGACATTACATTCCCCTCCCCTTACATTAGCACTGTCCTCAGTGCTCATCAAAATTGAACAAAAATGGATATGCCACTCTCATGGCATCCTCCAGCTACCATGTAGCCTCATTGGGATCGTAGTGCTTCCATTGCACCTTTACCTGTCCAATGGCTCGGTTCCGGAGCAATGTTACCTTCTTGTCTAGGATGCGCAATAGATCGGTTTGGAATTCTCCCTCGGGTTCCACTTGGATCACATCCCAATTAATCACATGGTTAGGATCATGTACATATTTCTTAAGCAAAGAGACATGAAAAACATTATGAGCTTTAGTGCTAGCAGGCAATGCAAGTCTATATGCAACTGGCCCTATTCTTTCAAGCACTTCAAATGGCCCACAATATCTAGGTGATAGCTTGGCATAACTCCCAAGTTTCAAGGAACTCTTCCTTGATTTCACTCTAAGATACACATGATCCCCAACATTGAATTCCCTATGCACTCTATGTTTATCTGCATAGCTTTTCTGTCTATCCTGGGTTGTTTTTAAATTCTGTCTAATCTTGGCAACTTCTTGCTCCATTTCCCTAAGCAATTATGGCCCAAGTACAATTCTGTTCACTGGATTGTCCCAAGTCATTGGTGTCCTACACCTTCTGCCGTACAAAGCCTCATAAGGACTCATTCCCAATGATGCTTGTTGCCCATTGTTATATGCAAATTCTACCAAGTGTAGATAATCCTCCCACTTGGATGGTTTGTCCATTACATACATGCGGAGCATGTGTTCAAGCACCCGATTTACTCTTTCTATTTTCCCATCTTTTTGAGGATGATATGCAGTACTAAAGCTTAGCTGTGTACCCAGATCTGCAAAGAGAACTTTCCAAAAATCGGAAGTGAACTTGGTATCCCTATCAGAAATTATTGCCTTAGGCAACCCATGTAATCTGAAAATTTCTTTCATGAAAATATTTGCAATGGCATCGGCTTTATGTGTGGATTTAACCGATATCAAATGTGTTGCCTTTGTCAACTTGTCCACCACAACCATGATGGAATCATGTTGTCTCATAGTCATTGTCAATCCTGTAATAAAGTCCATGGATATTACTTCCAATTTCCATTCTGGAATTGGCACTGGGAGCAATAAACCTGCTGGATGTTGGTGTTCACTCTTCACCTGCTGACATTCCATGCACTTAGAAATGTATTCAGCGATGTCCTTCTTCATGCCTGGACATAAATAATATTTTCTTGCTGTAGCAATTGTTTTCTGATATCTTGGGTGACCAGAGTATGGAGCTTTATGGATTTAATCCATAACAATTCTCCTCAAATCTGCCGCATTTGGAATATAGACTCTATTCTTATAAGTAAGAAGTCCGCTTTCTTCCAAATGATAGCCTTCATACTTCTTTCCAAGGTCTTGCTGCTGCAATTTGTCCTTTATCTGTACGTACACTTCATCCTCAACAATATGGTTAACAATCTGCTGCTTCAAATTTGGTTGGCAAGTACTAATTGCTACCACATGCGTTTCATGCAGCTTCCTGCTGAGTGCGTCGGCCACCTTATTTTCTTTCCCTTTTATGTGTTTGATTTTCAAATCAAATTCACACAAAAATTCCAACCATAAAGCTTTCCTAGCATTTAAAGTTGGCTGATCAAACAAGTATTTCAGACCACAATGGTCTGTCCTTAACTCAAATTTTCTTCCCATTAAGTAATGCCTCCACCTCTTTAAGGCATGTACTATGGCTGCAAGCTCTATATCATGAGTAGCATAGTTCTTCTCATGCTCCTTCAACTTTCTTGACTCATAGCATATCACGTGGTTGTCTTGCATAAGAACTCCTCCAAGTGCTTGATTGCATGCATTGGTACACACCACAAAGTCTTTTTCTGGGTTTGCAATTTTCAAAATTGGTGCACTTGTAAGAAGATTCTTCAACCATTGAAAACTTTCCTCACATCTTGGTGACCATTCAAACTTTATCCCATTCTTTTGCAAAGAAGTGATCGGGTTTGCAACCTTGGAGAATCCTTCGATAAACCTCCTGTAGTAACCAGCAAGGCCCATAAAAGATCTCACATTAGTCACATTCCTTAGGGTTGGCCAATTCATAATGGTTTCAATCTTCTCAGGGTCTACAAATATTCCTTCGTCGGAGATGATGTGACCCAAATAATGAATTCTATCTTTATAAAAGTCACATTTGCTCAACTTTGCATACGGCTTATGCTCCCTTAGTAATTGCATTGTCATTCTCAAATGTCCTTCATGCTCTTCTTCATTCTTAGAATAGATGAGAATGTCGTCTAGGAATACAAGAACAAACTTGTCCAAATACTTGCTAAAAACATTATTCATGAGACACATGAATGTAGCTGGTGCATTTGTGAGACTGAATGGTACCACTACAAACTCATAGTGTCCATACCTCGTTCTAAAGGCGGTCTTATGAATATCTTCTTCTTTGATTCTTACTTGATGGTAACCAGACCTCAAGTCAATTTTTGAAAATACATTTTCTCATCTCATTTGGTCAAAAAGGTCATCAATTCGGGGCAATGGGTATTTGTTCTTCACAGTGACTTTGTTCAATTGCCTGTAGTCAATACATAACCTGAGTGTTCCATCTTTCTTCTTCACAAATAGAACAGGTGCTCCCCACGGGGACACACTTGGCCTAATATATTTCTTTTCTAGCAACTCTTGTAATTGCATTTTCAATTCTAGCAATTCCGATGTACTCATTCTGTAGGGTGTCTTAGACACTGGTGCCGCTCCTGGCACAAGTTCAATTGTAAAGTCAATGTCTCTCTTTGGAGGGAGTCCTGGAATCTCATCAGGAAAAACATCCCTGAATTCTTGCAATACATGATAGTCCTCCAATTTAAGAGTTTCATTCTCTGCTGCCTCTAAAATGTTGGCTGCATACAATTGAAATCCCTTCCTACAGAACTTCTTCAGTTGCATGGCTGAAACCTATCTAACAGAAGTCACCTTTGGAATGCCTTTTACAACCCTCGGGTTTCCTTCTTCGTCCATGCATTCAAATTTCTTATTGTAGCAGTCAAGTTTAACCCTGTGTGCTTCTAACCAATCCATTCCAATGAGAATATCATAGGAACCAAGTGGCAAAATATTCAGATCTGCATAAGTGAATAGCCCATCCATCTCTAATGGACATTTCTCTACTATTTCACTAACTTTTCTCTTGGTTTCAGTGGCTAGTTGAACTAACCATGATTTACTATGCTTTAATTTCTTAAAAGCACAAATATCAACAATTCTAGGAGTGACATAACTGTGAGTAGATCCAGGATCAATCAAAATAGAAACAGATTGCTTAGCAATCTTACCTTCAACTTCAACCACGGTTGACTAATGATCTGCCTGGCGGTCGTCTAGAGATGCATAGATTCTGGGGATTATCCTTGTCACTTGACCCATAGTTTCAGTTCCTTGGATATTGTGGACTTGATTTGCATTCCCATTCCGATGTGGACAGTTCCTAAGCATGTGGTCCCCTCCACAACCCCAACATTGAAGTGGTTCTCTTGGCTCCTATGGATCTCTTGGCTTGTCTCCCATCATCCTAGTTGGCTTAGTCACAACCTGTGATGGTTGCCTTTGCTGATTCCGGAATTGAGGAGGCTTGAACCCCTTCTTCCTTTGATCAAACTTTTAATTTTTCCTATCCTTCCATGCCTTATGGAATTCTGGTTTGCTTCTATTTTGATCAAAGCAATACTTGGCCTTTCTTATGGCCTCCTCTAGAGTTCGAGGTTCATCAAACTCAATTCTATCTTTATATGACTGGGGCAGTCCACTTAGGAAACGCTGAATTTTCACCTTATCATCTCAAATATACCTGACATACCTCAGCAGCTCCAAGAACTTGTTTGCATATTCTTCCATGGTCAATTGTCCCAATCTCAGCTCATGGAACTCTTTGATTCTATCATCATAGTACTTGTCAGAGAGGTACTTTTGCTTGAAGTATTTCTTGAACTGCTTCCACACAATCTTCCTCTCATTGATCTTCTTCACTTTCCTGATGTGTTCCCACCATATAGACGCTCTTCCATTCAAGTTGAAGATGGAAACCCTTGCCTTCATATTCCCAGAGTAGTCTTGGACTTGGAAATATTTTCTCATTCCAAGAAGCCAAGCTTCAGCTTCTTGACCAGACTTTATCTCTCCATCAAATGTAGGAGGTTTCGCCTTCTTAAATTCCCCATGTGAATTGTTCTTGTAGTGCTTCTTCCTCTTACTTCTGCGAGATGAAGAGCTTGAACCCTCAATGGATTCTTCAGAGTCAGATGATTCATTAGAAGAGATTTCTGGAGTATAAGTTTGGTCTGTAAAAAATCCTCTTGAGCTATTGGCCCTCTTACGGGAATTCCTTCTAGAACTACTCCCACCCCTTTCTGGATTTGATGTCTGATGCCCAGAGTTTATTTTCCTTTGGATGTCTGTTAAACTCTGCAGCATGGCTGCATTCAGCTGATTTTGTTCTTCTTGAGCTTTAATCATCCTTTCATTATCTTCTCTGCAACTTTGCAACTCCACCCTTAGGCTTCTCATGGTGGCTGCAATACCTGGAGGAGTCTCTTGATTCCTTCTCCCATTAGATTCTATTTCAGCATTTTCAACATGTATGTTCTCCCCCATGGCATCTGTCTCAGGCTCATAGGGATCCTATGTATCATCCATAATGTTGATTTTCTTGGCCCAACCAAGATCCAAATTTTTTTAACTGTACTATCTAGAGTGCTACCCTGATGTAACTTGTGATTCTGCAAAATGTGTTCATCAACACAATTGTTAGCTACATTATATTCTTAGAAATTCATAAATTACTTTCATGCATGTGGGAAAATGGTATATTGACAATTTTTCAAATCATAGAATTTTCTCACAATCAATGACATATGAGGGGGGAAATGATGGGGGTTAAGGGGGCTTTCCCCCTTGTGCCTTCCCTGCGCCACTCCAGGGCGGGTCGAGGGCAACACCCTTGTTTTTTTTTTTTTTTTTTTTTTGTAAATCTTTCATTTCGCGCAATCTGGCGCATAAGTTTCATGGCAATTTTTCCATTTTCGGCACCTGAAAATCTCCCTGAAAAATGGCTGAAATTCCATGTTTTGGAGCAACTTGTGGAGTTCTTCCGCAATTCTGGAGTTCTTCTGCAATTTCGGAAGAGGATTCCTTCCGCAGTTTCGAAAGACATTGGGAAATTCTTTCCGCAGTTGCAGGGCAGTTTGCCGAATGCTTCCGTAGTTTCGGAAGAGAATTCCTTTTGCAGTTTTGGAATGATTTGCCGAACTCTTCTGCATTGCGGAACAACTCGCAGAATCCTTCCGTAGTTTCAAGACGATTCGCTGAAGTCTTTTGCAGTTGTGGAACAACTCGCAGAATCCTTTCGCAGTTTCGGGACGATTTGCCGAAGTCTTCCGTAGTTGCGGAACGATTCACCGAAGTCTTCCACAGTTGCGGAACGATTCACTGAAGTCTTCCACAGATGCGGAACGATTCACTGAAGTCTTCTGTAGTTGTGGAACGATTCGCCGAACTCTTCCGCAAATTTCGGAATGATTCACCGAACTCTTCCACAATTTAGGAACGATTCGCCGAACTCTTCCGCAATTGCGGAATGATTCGCAGAACTCTTCCGCAATTTCGGAATGATTTGTCAAACTCTTCCACAATTTTGGAACGATTCGTGGAATCCTTCCACAGTTTCGGGCCAACTTCCCGAATTCTTCCCGAAACAGACTTAAACAAAATTTTTCCAAAAACTCTTAAATTTTTTTTGAATTCTTCCTTGCTTCTTCCTGTGATGACTGTAATTGGATTTGGCCCATAGAGGTCCAATGCTGCAACCAACAGCTCTGATACCAAAATGTAAATGCCCCTCCTATCATACCAGCATGATAGAGAGGATCGTGATACTAAAATCGGGCATCTAGCCCCATGAGCTTTTAGATAAGCATTCACATAATATAAAAGAATATATGAAATGTATAATTATAAGAAAAACACAGCAGAAATAATATCAATAACACATCCATCATACATTCAAGATATTCATCAAATAATAATTGCAAAGTTAACACAAGAGAATACTTATCTTAACAAAGTAGTCCCAAGCAACCAGCTATGCATCTGCAACATTCCACCCAACCATAGGCCAGTTGTGCTTATCAACCTCTTGATGCAAATGCCACCCCCGAGCTGGGCATGATCTCTACAAGGAATTAGAGAACAACAGACTCACACATAGCCAAGCATACAGCAAGATGATCCAAGCCAATCTACAATTGGGTTTATCAGGCTGCTAGGAAATGGAAAGGAAGAGTGGCTAAGCTAGTGAGCTCAAGCACAGAGCCAGGGGTAACCTTACAAGATCTATCTAGCTTGGCACCCACAATACCTACACACCCAGCACAAGGAAGTATTCTTTTCACTGCTGTACAGTCCCTCAAGCCATACCTTCCCCATCTAGTGCTCTCAGGGTGTGCATAGAAGAGTAGCCAAAGCCCTCTTGATCTTCTTGAGAGGTTATCTCTCCCCACTAGGTTTATTAAGCCCTCTCTGTCCACTACCACTCTAATCTCTTGCTTACAGTCTCCAAATCAAACAGGGATGAAGATAACAGTGGAATCACAATTGGGCATGATAAAAACGTTTTTTTAGTGGGATGCCCAAAGATGGTATTTCTACCAACCCAGAAAACGTGAGAAGACCCAAAAACGAAATGGCAATTGGGGGTTCAATCCTGGAGAGCAAAAACCGTTTTCAGAAAAACGCCCATGAGTATTTTGGGGTAAAAATGACCTCCATCACAGTCCCAAATCGTGGCCTTTCTCTCCCAGCTACTGTATATGCTAAAACGAGCTCCCAGGCATGGAAAATGCAGGAAAAATGGTGAAAAACGTGATGGGGAAAGACCTAGTAGTTCAGACTGCGTGAGAGAGGAAAGACTATGGGTTCATAATGGCTTTGGGAACCATTTCGTGGTGTTTTCTTTCCCAAGGAGACAAAATACGATTTCCTAGGTTGATGGCTTTCCCATACACGAAATTGGCTACCATACCTCTTCATTCCCAAGGCATTAACTACCTCAACCAATTTCTGGAAGAATTAAATGATTGGGTCCATAACCCAAAATGGGTAGTTGGTGGTTTATGGTTTTTTCATTGACACATGGATTAACACCATTGGCTCAAGGGTTTGAATAATTTCCCTCCCTATTCCTTGTAGAACCATGCCCCCATCTCTTTGTTGCATTCCATAGCTAGTTGTGGGTATTTTCATTAAAATTCGTATTTACATGATGTCTTATTTACATTGTGCCTATCTAGCACAATAACCATACGCATCTATTTCAATAAAACGCTAAATCAATGGTGGGGCCTTGGCCTTGAGCTCCTCACCATGGGGACATTACATAGGTATTGTGGTATTTGAAGACAATTCAAGAGCTCTATTCCTAGTTTGAACGAACATATCAAAACAAGATGGCAATTTTTGTTCTACAAAAATTATAAGAGCAGTGTCTGTTTTCTTGTAATCTCTACCACAATTATTTAATTTTTAATTTTAAAGTTTTCACTTAGGAAAGATATAATTCTACTCTATCAAAGTTAGTAGGATCTAGCTCATAAATCTTCTTTTCAAGGTAATAAGCAGAAACATCATCATATTTATCAAATAAGGAAGCAAGAATTTTCCATACCTCAACGGGGCTGTCTTCTGCCTCTATACTTACCTGAAGACTATTTGTAACTGTTTGACTAATGATCCCTCTTGCTTGATCACATTTATCTTCCCATATAGCCAAAGCTTGAGTATCAACATGTTTCGTGTGTTCACCATAAACAATCCTCCATATATTCTTACTCCTGAGAACATCAATCATTTTTCTCTTCCATGCAAGATAGTTAGGACCAACAAGTTCAGGAGCATAAGCTACTTCTGAAGTCATAATGATAGAAATTTTGACTAGAAACCCAAATGCTAGAAATGACAAGAGAAAGACAGTGAATAACATAAAACTGAAAAAAAAAACACTTTACCGTACTGATCTAAATCTACAAAAAAAAAAGTTAGAAAAAAATAGTAAAGGAAAGAGAAACTTTCACTTACAACGCTTTGATTGAGTACCCAGACCTGCCCAGAATTCTTTTCTGTCCACTCTAGTGGTTCCAAAATAGATTTTCCAGTTCCAAAAATAGGTTATAATAAAAATTCCGATAAAAATTGACCGAGTTATGAGGCCGAAAATAGTGTCGAATCTGCCGAAGACGGAAACCTACACAAAGTCTACCAAACCTGGACAAAAATTGCCGTTTTGAAAACCGGAAGATAGATCTCCTTGAGAAGAATCATAAAATCATATAGATCTACAAAAGCAACATCAAGAAACCTTTGAAAAAATTCTGCAAAAATCTACACAACAAGGATAGGGTTAGAAATAAAAAACCGTAGAAATATGCCCAGATCTGAAGAGAAGCCTAATGGCTACCAGATAGAAAGCAAATCTACAAGAAATAATCAATTCCCAAATGATAAAATATTGTTTGAAAGCAATAGAAGGTTCTAGATCATAACAACAAGCTCTGATACAATGTCAGAGATATGGATCTAACTAAACTAGCTTACCTATCTATGCAAACAATAACATATCACAGTAAATAAGAACATAAAGAGAACAAGAGAAAAGAATAGACCAGATATATGTGGTTCACCCAATTGGGATACGTCCACAGGAAGGTAGTCTTCTATTATTTCCAGAATATCTCCTCCAAGCTTACAGAGAGCAATGCCAATAACCCCAATACAATATATCAATACTTGTCAAAGTATCTATCATGATGAGTGATATGACTATCCCTTGACTCTATTATATACTAAGAAATGAGGAGGAATTACTCTCACATATTACATGTGGGATAATATAATTCTCCATAATAACATCTCTTTATATAATAATGAATATCAAGAGTATATTTTACCATATTGAATATGGGATAAATGTATTACTCTTTTACATAAGATTGTGGATATCTTCCGACATAATACATAGACATTATTACCTTACAAGGAATATAAAATATTCCAACACCAGTATCGCAAGAAGAATTTGCTGAAACTGTGGCACAAGAAGAGATTGCTAAGATCCCCGAGCAACTGAGTAAATAAGAAATCGCAGAAAATCAGGATCTGGTGACTCAGGATCAATCCCTACCCAAGAAACTTGATGATAAAGCAAAGGCTCGGGAATCTATGGAGGTTATTGAGCTGGATTGAGAGGATGAAAATGACATAGAACATGGAAGGAATCAGGAGATGGTCAATGAACTTTCTCTGCTTAAGCCTGAAATTATTAAATGGAGATATCACCCTGCCCTATGAGAGAAAGGAATGGTTCCCTTGCATGAACATAAGAAATCCATTAAAAAACTCAGAGAGAGATGGTCTTAGGATTAATATTCTAGAAATTTCAATGGAAAAATCTGTAGGAAGAATTGAAAGAGCTAAGAAAATTGAAGACCATAAAACAAGAGAAAGAGAAAATGTTTAATCTGGTCTAAGAGATTTTAAGTTGCAGGGCCCCATCACCATCCTATTTAGTATTTATGTATGAAAAGTTGAATCTTTTTAAGATTAAATATCTAAAGGAAGAGAAGCCCTATCAGCTCGTGACAACCCCTCAATTTTTGGATGCCTTTACTCAGAGTGATTTCTCTTGGAAAAATTTACTTTGTGAGTTATATCTACATGAATTGACATGCTTCATGGACCTTCAGTCTAATCCAATTCCTCACATAGGTGAAATTCATGTAAAGGAATTCACTTCCTTCGTCACCAATCATATGAACTGGTGGAATTCCTCCCAGACTATTCAAAAGAATGAATATACTTCTACTCTCTAGATATGAGGTGAACCTCAATCCCCTATAACCCTTATGGAAAGACATCAAATAAACCTCTCCTCTCCTCGAAAGGCTGATCATCTAGCAACATTTAAACAATAAATCATATCCACATGTGTCAGAATGATCTCACAGCAAGATTCCTATGCAGTGGAAGGAAGCAAGCACAGATGGGAAGCTTCTTTTGATTCCTTAAGAACAAGAGACCCCTATTGTTTTGAAAACTTTAAATATGTTTTGTCTTGAGTGCCAGAATATGTAAAATGTATGTGGACATGTGGGGCAAGTTGGCTAGGATTGAGATTTAGATTCCCACTCATTTGGTTGCCTGAGAGGAAATATATGAGTATATATAAATTGACCAAGAAAGCAGAAAAGAAATGTTGGGTAGAATTGATTGCTTGCAATGGGTTTTTAAACCATGGAGAGAAGCTCGAATATTCCTTCAACTTCACCAAATTCAACGGGAAAAATTTTCATTCAGACCCAGATTCCAATTAGCTGGAGGTTGTTGCATGAGGACATGCAATTGGACAATTGGGGGGAGATGTTGGGTGCTAGAAATGCTCCTTTTTTATCACTTCCATTGAGATCCTTTTCTTATTTTTCCCTATTATTGTAACCAAGTCATTATATTTCCCAAGGAAAAGACTAGATTCGAATAGGTATAATTCATTATTTCTTTGTTTTATTTAATGCTTAAATATTACTTGTGATTATGGGTTTTATTCCTAATTGTGCTGACTTGTGAAGGATCAGTGAAAGTAGTGAGATTTGGGTGTCTCAGATTGCTGAGGCATGTAGACAAAGAAGTACATGGCTATCAGTCACATTTTTCTGGGCTTTGGTTCAGCTTGTTACAGGAACAACTCGAGCATCTATCCACGCGGCATGTTGATACTCATTTGGTATCTGATCATTTGGATTGTAAAGAGCATTAACGCCTATGAAACAAATTTTGTGCCAGTTGTAATTATGAACATAACTGTTTCTATTTTCGAAGTGTTGATTCGACAGCCTGAAGATATTAGATCTTCATGGCTGTCTGAATTAAGAGGACCTAAATTGTCTTGTCTAGTATATATAGAAAGATGAGAGGGTTCATAAGGTTAGGATTATTTTTTAGAAGAATTGTAACAGGAGTGGGGAGCTTTTGTAATTGAACTTATTCATTAATGAAAGAGGCAATATTTTCCTAATTCATTGTGTGTTTAGTTGATCTGGTAGTCTTTAGCGACATCTCTGTTATAAGGAAAGGGCCCTCCTTCTGACAGAGTTGCTTAATTAGTTAGTTGTTTAATTCTTTTACTTTGTTTGGCGTGGATTTGCTAGTTAGATTTCATTGCTGAAATAGTTTGATTATTAAGCGCAGGATTTCTTAATTTATGATTTCTCTTTGTTGAAACGGTGTAAGTATCTAGAATAGGATTTCCCATTTATAGCTTTTTCTGATTTGCAGAAACAATCGACTGAGTAATGTGTGGTTTCTTATTGCAAGTGTGTTATTTATTTTGCTGATACAGTTGTGCTCTGCTACTGCATATCATCGAGTGCTTCATTCCTTTCATGAATTGTTGAACTAGTAGATAACATATAAATTACAGAGTATAAAGAAGCCTGATTTCCTTCATGGTTCAATAATGACAATTGCAGATTGAATATTTTATGATGTTGATTGAGGATTTAAATTCTTGCAAAAGAAACTTTGCTAATTTATTCTTGAAGTAGTTGATTCTAGAACTAACATTGTAGAAGGATTGCAAACCCTTTTAATCTTGGGCAGTGAAATTAGTGATCAAAGTTGGATTGAACAGTAAAAAGAGCATAAACTTAGCAATTAGGTAGATTGGGTGACTTCTAATTGATTGATCAATTACTGAAATTTGTATGCATATATTTTGCGTGATTACCTTTGAAATAATCAGACTTCCCTGGGTTGATAATTTATATTGAGCACTCTGTTTATTAACTTCAATTAATAGGCAATTATAGAAAACAACATAACCATACTTTGAAGATGTTTTGAAATGAAATATTGATGTTTCATTTTCATAGTTATGGATCATTTTCATGGTTTTGATGTTTTTGGAAACCTTCACATAGCTTATATGAAATAGGTTTTCTTGATTAGGGTTAAAAACCTAATACTTAGTGGCTATGTATATTAATTTTGAATTTAGCAAAATTCTTTTAAATATGCATTAGAACAATGTTTTCATCATGCAATGGTGGTACAATTGTACATCCATGATGATATTAAAGTCTTAAATAATGAGATCATTGATCTGGTGTACTCACAATGTGTGTGTGCCTACTTTAGTTCTATTTTCTAGGTTCTTTCCTACAATATTGAGAACTCGTTTTCTGCATACTTATGTGATCCATAAATGGAAGGATTACAACATATCCATTGCACCAACATAGTTCCCTAAAAGATTGAAAATTGATTGATTTCCTTGTTTAACTTTTTTATAATATTGTTATCAAAATATTTATTGTCATTGGATACATTATGTCTAATATATGGGAAAAAATCCTTTAGGGAAAAAAAAGAACTATCCTAGATACATGTATGTATGTATATCCCAATTTACCAACCATAACACTTTCAAAGTCTTATATTGCCAGTAAAGTTATTACATGGTATGCACAATTTGCTTAAGTGTAATGGATGATTGGTTCCTTCTTACTATTGTTATTCACACAATATTAAGGGAAATATGTTAACAACCAAAATTTTCTCACCTACCATGTCATTAGTTTCATCATCATTATACATCATCATTGATAATATAAACACCATTTTCCCATCTCATTCCATCCATATGACTTAAGGAAGTAATAAAATTCCCCAAAAATTGAAAGTCAAACCCTAAAGTTGGCCATAAAGTTGAGGCCACTACTTTTCCTTTGATAAATTCTATGCCACAACTATTTCCCCAAAAGATGAAACTTAGTCCCAAACAATGATTTTTAAGATACAAATTTTCATTTACCACTTCCCTAACGAAGTAGGGGCCAAACATGGACACAACCCTTGACATGGTCCAAACTAATAACAAATCTAGCTTCCCAAACCCTAATTTATCACTATCAAATCAAGGAGATGGAGAGCATACACATTGGATCTAGATATTTATTTTGACCACTCTTGTGCCTGTAAAAAATCCCTTGGTGTCACCATTCCATATACAATTCCAATTTCAAAAACACGTCATCACTTTTCCTAATTTCCTCCATAAATAGAAGGATACCATATTGATACTTTCTACTTTTTCCATAAAGGAGATCCATCCATGACATATGGATAGAGATTGGAGGTCACAAAAGGATATGCACAAACCTTCCTTTGGACAAGTTGCAGAGGCCCCTTATCCTCTACATTGTACTAAGGTGCGACTTTGTAGCATTCCTTGTAATATCATTGAAAACACATTCTTTGATTCTATGCATTCTATCTTGGTGTTATATGTTTGCATTGTGGTTTGAAGAGTGTGGATTGATTATTTAGTTTATTTTTTATTGTTTTATTTTCCTTCGAATATGCTACCATGGATTGCACAACCCCTTGGTGGGTGCTCTTTTGCACATGTGTGTGAGAAATCACATACTACAAAATCGATTTCCAAGTAACAACTATAAAAAATAAAGATTGAAATAGGGAAAATTTTAAGGATCCATATTTTCTTAAACTGTAGAAACCTTGGTGAATCTTACTAATTCTTAAATTTCAAACCATAAATGTTTGCTGAAAATTTTGTAAAACTATTCAAATCTCTAAGGATTTTATATAGTTTTTGAACAATTTTGGTGATATTTAGAGTAAAATATTTTTATACAATTCAGTTTGGGTAAAATTATCCCATGGGATAAATTTCACCCCTAAAATTTCCCCTAGTTTTAAATTTATCATTACAACCCATTAAACATAAGTAATATAATCACTCATTTACAAAACAATTACACCACATTCAGATAACATATTCATAACACATTAAACACCAAATTTAACCTGGAAACCAAAATGGAAAAACCAACATTCAATTGGCTTCACTCTTGATTTTGTTCACAATACTCTCACGAGAATTTGGACAAAACTTCCTCTCAATATCTTCCAAATAACCCATGATACAAACTAGTTGTGCATGAATTTATTAAATAATGGATCTACCGAGGCATCAACTAGAAGGATATCCATCCCCAACTCTTTATCTTACCCTAAATCAAATGTTTCCTTCTCATTTTGTCTTTTCTATAATCCTTTAATGTATGGCTCTCATGTTTTTAGTTCTCCCCTTTTTTCTTCTTCTTTTTTTCACTTAATTTTCTCCATGCTTACATTGGGAATACAACATTATGTGGAGGTATTGACACAGGTTGATTTGTCATGGGTCTCTTCACACCATCAACCCTATCTCCTACCTCATAAACATTATTGTTCACAAACTCTATTTGTTTCACCGAACTTATTCATTTTAAAAGCATTGTAGTAACCTGAGTCGATAGTGAATCAATTTATGTCTTACATCCAATTTGGATCACACATCCCCATTGGGAGGATTTTGGTCTCTAAAGCATTCCAAGGACATCTAAGAGAACTTGGTTTCAACTTGATTCCTCTCATGCCATTTTCCTTTCCTTCGAGCTTGTACTTTGAGGGTAATTCACTAGATATCTTATTGTCCTCTATGAGTTACCTATTCCTTACTCTACATAATTGTATCCTTCTCCAACTCTTCAAGGGAAAGTGGTGCACAATATTCTATAATTGGAATAACTGGATGATATTCTTCTCTACCCATCATGGAAACCTCAAATAAATTTAGATACTTGATATCCATGACCAAACCAATCTACATATAAGGAGGAAGTCTCATTTTGAAAGCAGTGTCATTCACATACTCAATGATGTCCAAAGTTTCGTATCGAAGGGATTGATTTTCTTCACAACTCTTTGCAAGAATTCCTTATAGAGGTAAATCCAGACATTTTCTCCAATGCATAATTTATTATCTTCTCTATGCTAGTCATATGTGGCTTTATATTGCTACTAGATTCTCTCAATTTTCTCCTGCACTTTCAAATGTATTTATAAATCCCTTCCAGAAATATACTTGCCTTCCTCTCTTCACCTTCCACCTCCTTCTACTATCCATGCACAATATCAAATGGTGAGAGAGGTAAATAGACCATGAAAGTCTCAAAAGGTATTTTTTTGTGGAATACTTGAGTGATTGATTGCATGAGTGATGATTATAGGCTGGCTACTCATCCCATGTTTTTGGATTCTTATTGTTGTAACCTATCAACAATTCTACGAATACCCAGCTGAAAAATTCTTGTTTTTCATCAGTCTGGGTATGAATTGCAATGAAATATGTCATATTGTTATCCATCATGTTTGAAATTGATGTTTAGAATCTAGTCAAAAGCCTACTATCATGATAAGATATGATGGAGCTCAACAATCCAAAATGTACCTAAACATGGGTGAAGAATAAATCAATTGTTTCTTGTTTGGTGATAGTATTCTTGCATGGAGTGAGCCTACACATCTTTATGAAGTGGTCCACGAGTGTTTGAAATTGATGTCTATAATTTACCCAAAAACATACTATTATGATAATATATGGTGGAGCTCAACAATCCAAAATGTACCCAAACATAAGTGAAGAATAAAGCAATTGCTTCTTGTTTGGTGATAGTCTTATTAAATGGAATGAGCTCACACATCTTCATGAAGTGGTCCATAATGACAAACAAATAGTTATGTCTTCTCTAGGACATTGAAAAAATTACAACAAATTCCATGGTGATACTCTCCCAACATCTATTTGGTACTGTTAGCAACATATATAACCCATGTTTCTTATTCCTTGGCTCATTGGTGCTACAAAGAACACATACCTTAACAAATATCATCACCTACTCCCACATATTTATCCAATAAACATATCTTTGCATATCTTCCACTATATTTATCATGCTAAAATGCCCAATTATCTTGGTAGTGTAAGTTTCTCTCATAAACTTAGTCTATTTGTCCTGTGGTATGCATAACATGCCTATCTTGTATAGTAACCCATTCTAGTGATAGAATACATTTCCTTCTAATATGAAAACAACTAG
Organism: Larix kaempferi; assembly: GCA_027924585.1. NCBI lineage: Eukaryota > Viridiplantae > Streptophyta > Pinopsida > Pinales > Pinaceae > Larix > Larix kaempferi. The sequence goes on from BSBM01001126.1 coordinate 4,419,157, forward strand.
TCTCTCCCTTAGCTACTGGTATATTCCTTTGAAGTCTTCATATCCTTAACAATATTCACTTAATATATGAGAAGTGAATGGCTCAATCTGCATTAGTATACCAACTATTGCAATCTTCTTCAATGGGGATCATGAAAACATGTCACTCAACTTATTTGCATATCCTTTCTTATAATTGATCAATAGGTGGAATTGTTGTCTGAATCTCGACCATTTGTAATGCCTCACTACATTTGTTTGACTTTGTAGGTATTTCAAGGGTTGACAATCAATGTTTATGATGGTCTCTTTCCCTAGGATATAATGGTTCCACTTCACAACTTGCATAATGGAAAATAGATCTTTATCATATGTGGGGTAATCCATCTCTTCTCCATGAAACAAATTTTATGGGTAACATATTAGCCTTCCTCATTTCATAATAGTTGCCCCTAATTCATATCCATTTACATATGTTTTTACCTCAAATCCCATTTATAAATTAGGCATGGGTAAGCCGGGTCATTGTTTGTCTTCCACTTTAGGTATTCAAGTGCTCATTGTTTTGGTTTGCTACAATGAAAACTTTTTCCTTCTATGGTCATGGTGTGCATTGCTATTGCTACTATTAAAAAAATTTATATGAACTTCCTCAAGTATTGAGATACTCCAGTGAATCTCTTGACCCCTGTTAAGATGGTAGGAATAGGCCATTGACTGATGGTTGAAGCTTATCTAGATCTGTCAGAGTTATAGATCTAGATAAACTAGCTTACCTATCTTAGCAATCTATAACATATCAACATAAATAAGAACAGCAAGAGAACAATGAAAATAATACACCATATATATGTGGTTCACCCAATTGGGATAAGTCCACAGGAAGTTTGTCTTCTATTATCTCCAGAAATCTCCTTCAATCTTACAAGAGAGAAACTACAAATAACCCCAATACAATATAGCAAAGAGCTTGTGAGCACAATACAATGTGTTTTAATAGTATGATGGAATGTTCACTGTATTGATGTGACTCCCTTGACCCTATTATATACCAAGAGATGTGGAGGAATTACTCTCACATATTGCATGTGGGATAATATAATTCTCCATAGTAACATCTCTTTATATAACAATGGATATCAAGAGTATACTTTACCATAATGAATATGGGATATAATGTATTACTCTTTTACATAATATTGTGAATATCTTCCGAAATAATAGAAAGACATTATTACCTTCCAAGGAATATAATATATTCCAACACTCCCCCTTAATAATGGCTGGGAGAAAATCCCTCACTAACACTAAGGAAGGAAGGAGTCATTACTGCTCCCCCTTGATGACAACTTCCCTCATCCCAAGCAAGGAAAGAATATGCACATACTTCGTTGTTGTTAAGGATTTGGTGAAGATATCGACTTCCTGTTGCTCAGTAGGAAAATACTCAAGAGAAAGAATACCATCTACGACGAGACCTCGAATGTAATGAGCATCAAGGTCAAGATGCTTTTTCTTGGAGTGATATACCGGATTATAAACAAGCTGAATTGCACCATGATTATCACATTTCAACATAGTGGACGATTTCAGAACCAAACCAAGCTCAGTGAGAACATGCCGTAACCAAACTTCTCTTTGGCTGCTCTATACTCCGCTTCACAAAAAGATAAAAAAATAGTCTTCACCTTCTTGCTGGACCAATAAATAGGACCTGAGCCAAGTTGAAATATATAACGAACAATTGACCGTCGATCATAATTATCACCTGCCCAGTCAGAATTTGTATATCCAGAAAGTGAAACTGTAGCACTACTCGAATAAAAGACACCATAGTATAATGTCCCCTGTATATATCTTAGAATTCTCTTGGCTGCATTCTAATTACTTTCATGAGGTTGCTGCATGAACCGATAAACCATACTGACAACAAAAGAGAGATCTGGTATGTTGTGAGTTAAATATATCAAACTTCCCAAGAGATGACGATAAAGAGTAGCATCAACAAGAGGAGTAGTACACTCAACAGTTAACTTTACACCGGATTGAAATGGCACAGGAGCAAGTTTACAATCACTCATATGGAAATGATCCAATAATTCTGTAGCATACTTCAGCAGAGAGAGAAAAATACCATCTTCCATATGCTAGATTTGAAGACCCAAGAAATAGTGCAATATACCGAGATCAATCATTTCAAACTGCTTTTGAAGTTCACTTTTCATATTTTGAATTAAAACAAGTTGGATTCTAATGATGATAAGATCATCCACATATAACACAATAATGAGGATATTATCCCCAAAGTTCTTAACATACAGATTTGGATCAGATATACAACGCTTAAAACCAATATTCAAGAAATACGTATCAATTTTATCATAACAAGCCCTAGGTGCTTGTTTGAGACCATATAAAGACTTGTGTAATTTGCATACAAAACTTGATGATTCAACCTTAATAAAACCAAGATGTCGTTGCATATAAATGTCTTCATTAAGATTACCATTTAAAAAAGCACTTTTAACATCCATTTGGTGTATTCCCTATTTATAATATGCAACAAGAGATAAGATGGTTCTTATTGTATTCATTTTAGCAACATGAGAAAAATTTTCATTATAATCAATACCTTCAAGTTGATTAAAACCTTTTGCAACTAATCTAGCTTTATATTTTTCAATCTGTCCTTCTACAGTAAACTTAGTTTTATAAACCCATTTACAACGAACTAAATTCTTTCCTGAAGGAAGAGCAACAAGAGACCAAGTCTTGTTCGTCATAAGAGAATCATACTCAACAAACATAGCTTGTTCCGAATGAGGTTTATCCTTAGCTTGAGAATAAGAAGTAGGATCGTCTGTGGCCAAAACTTTGGTCATAAGAGAAAATTTAGATCTAGTTCTATGAGTATCTGAAGGATTACCGATCTCACTACCTACAGATTCAAGATTTTTTTGGGCCCAAACAGGAAGGTTAAAAAGAACAGAATTCACTTCATGAGCTTCAAGAAATTCAGGTGGAACACTTGAAGAAGAGGGTGAACTAAGATCAACAACATGCACAATACTGGAAGAAGGTGTAATAGATATAGGAGTAACGTGAGACAATGGAATATTCAGGGTAACATGAGGTTCTATAGACTCAGGTGGTGGAGAGTCTTCAGTAAATTGAACATCTCTTCGGATTATGACACTCTGATTAGAAGGATCAAATAACATGTAAGCCTTGGAATCCTCAGCATAACCAATGAATATACACTTGTGAGACTTGGGTTCTAACTTTTTTGTTTTTCATCGGGAATATGAGCCCAACATTCACAACCAAACACCTTAAAGTTACTAATATCTAGTTTTCTACCATTCCATTTTTCCTCAGGAGTAATATGCTTAACATCTTTTGTAGGAACTCTATTTAAAATAAAGTTAGCACAACTTATGGCTTCAAGCCAAAATTTCTTGTGTAATCCTTTAGAATAAAGCATACATCTAGCCATTTCAATTAAAGTTCTGTTTTTCCTTTCAACAACATCATTTTGTTGAGGTGTGTAAGGAACAAACTTTTGATGTTGAATTCCATGTTTAGATAAAAACTTCAAATTATTTCTTAACAAATTCCCCCCCATTATCAGTTCTCAAAGTCTTAATCCTTTACCATAATCATTCTCAACCAAGGATTTAAATGCTTGAAACTTAGAAAAAGTGTCACTTTTATTTTTCAAAAAATAAACCCATGATTTTCTACTAAAGTCATTAATAAAAGTAAAAAAATAGACTGCATTAGATATAGAAGGAACTTCAAGAGGACCACAAATGTCACTATGAATTAATTGCAAAGGTTCTTTAGCACGCCAAGCTTTACCTTTATCAAATATTTCTCTATGATGTTTACCAAGTACACAACCTTAACAAACACCATTAGTAGATGAAATATTAGGCAAGCCACGTACCATTTTAGTTAATATTTTCATTTTACCATAATTCAAATGACCTAGTCTTTCATGTCATAATTTACTTAGTTCATCAGCATGAGCAATATAGGAAAAAAAGCGTTGTCTTTTAGTTGAATTAAAACTAACAAATTTATATAAACCAACAATATGATCAACAAGACTAGAAGAAACTACTTTAAAATTATGATTGATATCTTTAAGAACATATTTATCAGGCCAAGCTTCAAATTTATATCATTTTTGACATGCACGATAAGTAGAAAGCAAGTTGATGGGCATGTGTTCAACATGAAAAACATATTCCACTTGACCATTAGCAACATTAACATTACCAGAACCAATTACGGAAATTTGTTTACCATCACCTATAGATACTTTCTGAGATGTGTACTTATTATGTTCATAAGATGTAAATAAAGAAGCATTACCAGTCATATGTTTAGAAGCACCAGAATCCATTATCCATTTCACATTAGAAGAAGAACTACTAGACAAAACAACATATGCACATAAAGCTACTTGTGATTCATCAGAACCTTTCTTTTTAGCGTTAGACATTAAATGTTTTGCTTTAAAAGAATTCTTTTTTCAAGATGGTTAGTTTCACCACAATGCTTACAAGGATCATACACATTATTATTCTTACTATTTTCATGATGTGCATTAGAAGCACGACCAAATTTATTAGTATGATTTGAAGTGTGAACTAGAACCTTTAGCATTATTAAAACTTTTCTTAGGATTCTTATTATATGCCATAAGAGCCTTATTAGGTGAGACTTGCCTTGAAACAATCAACCTTTCTTGCTCATTTATCAACTCTTTACAAAAATCATCAAAAGTAGGTTTCGTGGCATTTTAAGACAATTCATGAGCCCTATTCCTAGTTTGGATGAACATGTCAAAACAAGATGAAAATTTTTGTTCTACAAGAATTATAAGAGCCGTGTCTATCTTCTTGTAATCTTTACCACAATTATTTAATTCTTTATTTAAAGTTTTCACTTCAACAAGATATAATTGTACTGTTTCAAATTTAGTAGGATCTAGCTCAAAAATCTTCTTTTCAAGGTAACAAGTAGAAACACCATCAAATTTATCAAATAAAGAAGCAAGAATTTTCCATACCTCAACCGGGTTGTCTTCTGCCTCAAAACTTACCTGAAGACTATCTGAAACTGTTTGACCAATGAGGCCTCTTGCTTGATCACATTTATATTCTCATATAGCCACATCTTTAGCATCAACAGGTTTCTTGTGTTTGAACCATTAACAATCCTCCATAGATTCTTACTCCTGAGAACATCAATCATTTTTCTTTTCCATGCAAGATAGTTAGGACCAACAAGTTCAGGAACAAAAGCTACTTATGAAGTCATAATGATAGAAATGTTTTGAGAAAAAAGTGAATAACATAAAACTGGTACACTTTACCATTTGGATCTGAAGAAACACAGTAAAAAATAGAAACTTTACTTATGGTCTCTTAAAAAAAGTGCCAAGAAAATTCACTCGAGGGTCTGCCACAGTAAACTCACGAGTAGATATGATACTCACGGGTCTTTGCACGACAAGATCGTGGTTAGATCTGATAACCGCGGGTTTCTGCACAATGAGTCGTGGTTTCCTCCTATGGAAGGTTGCACAGCCAATTGGTGGTATGTTTCTAGTGCTTGTATTCATTATTTGGTTCATCATACTAGTATTGATTGACTGTAACCATTCCCATTTCCTGTAGTTGTTGTTTGATGTCATCCACTGGGAAGGAAGATATCATACTAGGGAGTTGCAACCATGAGTCAACCAAAAATGAGGCCAATTTGCCATTTTTATCTCCCAAAAACTATGTTGTTGGATTAATTCTTTGCTTTAAGAGGATAAGTTCCAGATGAGCGAGCCATTATTTTCTTCATAGAAGTGAATTGGTTCTTTCTTGTCCATATAAGGGGCATTTTTTTGGTGCAAAAGAATAGCCTGTGGATCCATGGAATGAGTATCCCACCTCCACCAAGTTTTTTCTCCCAAAACCTTATTCATAGTTTTGGTATCCCTAAGGAAAAGGCCCCTTGAAATCTTGGTATTGCATAGTGTCTCCCATTTGACAATAACCCATTTTTTATTATCTTTTGAACCCCCCAAAGGAAATCACGCCGAATAACACAAATATATTTTATAATTGATTTAGAGCTGCCATTACTGAAAATCAATATAATGACATGGATTAGAGGACATATTTGACTAATACAAGTCAGCTGGCTAAGTTTAGGGGGCGGTGAGGGAGTGTAGGGTCCAATTAGAGAGATTTCTAGAGAGCTTGGACAAGATATTCTCCCATGTTGATTGTTTGAGAAGGGAATCAACGAGAGGAGCACCTAAGTATTTGACGAAGGGAACTCCTTTGGAAACCAAAAATACGAGTGATATTCCACTACTAACTGATTAGGATATTATTGATGTGTGTTAAAGAATTTATTCTTTAAAACTAATTAATAAAAATGATTTTATATATTGGCAATGTACAATTAATTATTGGTTTTTTGAGAAGTAAGTCTCTCTTTATGGATGAATTTCCTCACTTTAATCCAAATGTGGTAATGTATGATGTACAAACATGATTAACAAGTGGCCCTAATCAGCTTAGAACAATAAAAAATAGTTCAAATAATAGAATCATACTTGCAAGAAAAGAAAATCTAGACTAGCTAGGGTAAATGATGAGGAAATGTCAAATATTAATCCTCTTAATTCAAAAAATAAAATGTTTCAACAATAATCTAAAACCAAAAGAAAATTTGTCTCCAACTCAATTTCTCCTTCTCCCGATTTCTTTCAAAAAATGTATACTTACTTTCATTTGATTAATTTTTTGTTGTGGTGAAAAAATGAAAATTACTTAAAACAATTGTAATGTCGCTTAAGTGATGTGAGCATGTAAATGTTGCTTAAGAGATGTTCATACATGTCAATTAAGAGATGTCCAAAAATAACATCACAGTTAAGTGGCGTTTGTCGGAACCTAAATGACTTTTTACTTAAATATTCTATCTGTTTGACTTCAATCGACGTTCAAAGTTGACTTTATCATTTAACATCTATTGAAACATTGAATTTGGACCCCAAATTTGGTAGTGCAAGGGGAAATATAGAGAAAATCCACAAGTGTTTTATATCATAATATCATAATTAAAAGCAATACACGCTATCATATCCTCATCCTAGAAGCGAGTATTTCCCTCAATAAGAAAATGGATATGACTAGGTAACTAATGCACTCACCTAGATCCATCCTAACTTTGGCTCTATCAAGTACTGAGTGGGATAAAATCCCTTTAGGTGAAAACCCCTTTTAGAGTCCTAAACTTGAGGAAAGGTTTACAGCTCATGGGATTTGATTCCTCCCGACGATTGATAGAGCTAGATTTAATATGGATATATGTTGGTTCCAATTGCAGTGTCCACATCAAAACAATGTTGCTTAAAAACCAAAATTACCACATATAGAAATTATCTCATCCAAAATTTGAAAAACAATATTTACACAATTGAAATGGTGAATTGTAATAAAGTAATAATAATGTTCAGTGATAATACATGTCAAAGAATGAAATGAAATTTAATGATGAATCACATATATATTACAGAGTGATCATTCTCAATATGTCTTCTTATGTTTTTCTTAAAACCACTCCTACCCTCTTTGTCATCTTCTCATATCAATTATATGTGAAAGGAGGCTGATTTCGAACATAATTCACCCTCAATACGAGATATTGTTGTAAATGTGAGACCACGTTTCTCTTTATTTCCAATATTTATAGTTTCTTTCTCTAATGTTAATCCTTGTGACTTGTGGATTGTCAAACCCTAAGTAAGTTTCAATGTAAATTTTCCTCATCTTCATCATTGTAACATTTTCTTTTATGAAACTTAATGATGAATTGCATGTATATTTAATTGAATGATATTATACAAAATGCAAGATCATTGAAATCAATGCATCATAAAAATACTATTAGATCATGTTGCATTCCCCAATGCACAAATTTTAAATTAGAGGGATGTTAGATCATAATGCAAATCTCCATCTAAATACATAGATCAATAGATCATAAATGTTCTTCATTTTAAACAATGCATATTAACATCACTAAGAAATAACATTTTTGAAATCAGAGCATTACTAAATTCCCACATTAAAATATTATATGCAAATATATAATCAAATTAGGGTTTTGACTATTTAATTGTGGTTATACTATCTCCTCGGCTAACTATGGTAACTTAATCAAATTAGGGATTTGATTTTTTAACTAAATGATGTCATACAAAATGGTCAGATTGGATTGATCAACCACTGTTTTTTATTCCAACAATGACCTGATGAATAGATCATAGATGTCATTCTACTTGGCTAACCTATTGTGATTCTATCTACTTAGCTAATTGTGGTACCTAAATCCCATTACGGTTTCCACTATTTAATTGAATTATATCATACAAAATGAAATATCATTGAAATCAATACATCTTAACAATACTATTAGATCACATTACATTTCCCATTGCACATATTTCAAATTAGAGGAATCTTAGATCATAACGCAAATATCCATCTAAATACATAAATAAATAGATCATAAATGTCCCTCAATGTAATTGAATTAAATTAGGGTTTTGATCATTTGATGATGGTGATTCTATCTACTCGACTAACTATGGAAACTGTATTAGAATAGGGTTATAACTATGTAGCGAAATTATATCATACAAAATGGCTAGAATTGAATGATATCATACAAAATAGACAAAACAGATGGATGGGAAGCAGATGGCGAACTATTTTAAGGGCTTAACAGAGAAAGAATTTGTGCAATTTAAATAGTTCGCCATTTGTTTTGTTTGATATCTTACAAAGCAGAACATGACCTCTCAAGTAAGAATTATCTTTATGTGTTAAAATATTAAAATAGTTTGCCTTGTCAATCTCAAACTCCATTTTTTATCATTCTCTTTATAATATGCTAGTTCGTCCTCTGATTTTTTTATTTGCAACTACATTTGTGTATTATCTTGATAGTCTTACATAATAAATGATTAGCCACATATTAGACAAAAACAACTGAAAATTTTTAAAGTCATCATATACTCAAACTCCATTTCACAATAGGAATATTCAATCCAAAATTTTGATTATATCTAAATTCATGATTCACAATTAGTCTTCTAACTACTTCTTTAATTAATTAATAATAAGTAAATTTTAAATGCAAGATCCCATAAACATAATTTCTTTCAATAACCTTGTTTAAATTTTAACTAAATTCTACTTAACCTTAATAGCCTTTGTTGAACTTAAAAGTAATATTTTATATCTCCTCAACTACTAACGTGATACATCTTACTCCCTTATATTCCTTTCAAAGAATTAAATAACGACTTAAAACGTCACAGTAATGTTAACCAATCAAATTTTGGTTAACCTTCAACGCTTTTCAATTAACTTACGATAAAAATGTCTTGTAGCCAAACGCTTTTTAATGAACACTTACGGAAAATAGCTTCCTTATTAACTTAGGGTCATGAGTCATGACTCACGATGGACTTATGCATGCGTCACCTGCCGGTTCGATTTTTTTCTTTTTATAGGATTTTTGACGTTGGATTAATTTGATTAACGTCACGATTTACCCTCATCAATTATTCGAATTCTGATTACAATTATTCTATTGCACAATGAAATGACATCGATAAGTTAGATTCTCCATTTCATTGTCGGCATTAAGGATGGTTATTGTTTTTTTTTTTAAGAAAAAAATATTATATTTCATTATATTAATGAATGACATTCTTCATGGTTAAAATAACCTCGATTACATAGTAAATCCTAAAAAATTGTGGAAATAATCAAGTTATAACCGTGACACAATTTAAGAATAAGTGAAAAGTTGGTGAAGGTCCCTTGCGATGTGTTGGAGATGGCTGCGAAGGAGGTTTTTCTAGGGTTTATGTGCTTTTTTGCAGGATTTTTCGATAATTGATGGTTGATCTGAAGATTGTGTGGCTCTGCAACGACTTGGAGTCCAGCTGATCCACTGGATCAGCCTAGTACCAGCCAACTATTAAAAAAGTGGGAATCTTTGCCTACGTCGCATTCTGCCTCTCTTCATTTTAAACTGATATTTCGATTTTTCTTGTAGGGTACTAGATTCTATTTCTGGCAAGGGTTGTCCTGCTGTTAGCAGATCTCCTATTTTATCTCTTTTCCAATTTCTCGGTCTTTTGTGGGGGATTTTTTGTTTTTTCTGCCTTCATGAGGTTACCTTGTAGCTTTTTCCATTTGGCAGATGGTGGTTTTCTGAATTTTGAGATCTGACAGGACACCTGGACACCTGGCGGTTCTCTCTTGTGATCCGGTTGTCTTTCCGTATGGAGGGGTCTACACCCTTGCAATCTTTTTCCGGTCCCGCATTCTCTCCTGTAGTTGGTGCTCTGCCCAGAGACTCTGTCACTGTTGCTTCTAAATCAAACAACCTTTGTGGGGTGAGGGCTCAAGCCCGTCGACGGTTGAAAATGGTGAGAGCTAGGGCCTCTGTTTCTCGTTTCGACATTGATGCAGATTTTAACCTTGATAGGATTGGGCAGCTTACAGAGAAGGCACTTGTCAACCGTTTTGAATTTACATCTGGAAGTAAACTTGAAATTATTGAATGGGTCAATAAATACTGGGTTCCGATTACAGGAATGGCGCCACGCATCAATCTCCTTACGAATCGATGGATTTTGTTCACTTTTTCTGAGGCAACTCATCTGGACAAAATCCTCTTAGTCTTTTGGGAATTTAAGAAGGGTTCGCTCTATTTGAAGCGGTGGCATCTCAATTTCGACCCGCTTAAGGAATGGCAGGCCATTCGCCATCTGTGGATGATTATTCCAGCCTTGCCCATTGAACTCTGGGCAGAAGAGATACTTATTGGACTGGCGAATGCTGTGGGAAAATTCGTCAGACTGGACAAACAAAATTTGTTCGGTATGGACCGCCGGTATGCTAAGGTTATGGTTGAGATAGATACGTGGATTGGCCTGCATGCTGAAGTTGAAATAGTATGGGGCAATAGGGTTTGGAGACAAACCCTTGATTTCTTCAAAATCCCTTTCAAATGCTTTTGTTGCCATAAAGTTGGTCATGTTCAAGCAGATTGCCCTCACAGACAGAAAATTGGTGAGGGCTCTCCACTGTTTGGTCGCTTCTCCCCCACTTTTGGTCCTCACAAGGTTTCTTCTCCAGATTCGGGTAAGTCTGGTCATCGTACTCCTGACCCTTTCCCTTCTTTAACAACTGATGAATTAGCTTTTTTAGAAAATTCTGAAAAAGTCTTGTCTCATCGTATTTCAATTGGTGATATTCGAATGAGTCATGATCTAGTTTCAGGGAAATTGATTGATTTCTAGGAGTCCAACCCTACCCTTCCCCCGGTTGGTCATGCTTTGTTCCGAGAGGTGAAGCCTCCAGTCTCTGATTCATCTCCTACTTCCACTCATTTACCCCGGTCCTCTATTGGTGATGGTCCTTTGAACCCCATTTTTATTTCTTCACCAAACCCTAGCGTTGTGTTGAAAGCTGGTCCATCAAACCCTAATTATCTTCTTTCTGACCCTTCGCTAGTAGTGGGTTCTTCTTCTCTGTTGTCATTTGATGTTCCTATAGCTTCTGATCCCACGATTGGTGCATCTCTTCCTAATGACAGACCTCTTTTGGCTGATATTCCTTCTAATTTTATCCCTTCTTCTCTTAACCCTAGCCGAGAAGGTGGTGATTCATGTATTGGTGCTGAGATGGGTATTGGTATTTCACACCCTGGGTTCATCTCCTCTTCTTCATTGCTTGATAAGGATTCTGTTCCACAATATGCAGCTGGTGTTTTTGTCCCTCCTGAACATAATGTTGTTGCTCATAATCCTGATGATAGATCTCTTTTAGCTGAGAGTGGATACCTTCTGTCAGAGAAAGGGGAGGAATTTCCACCTTTACCTACCTTTTCTAAAAATCCTAGTATTGATTCTTTGGCCAAACCTTTGCATTCCCTCAATTTCCAGAATGTTACCATCAGAAGGGGAAAGAAAAAAAAGAATAATATTGATCATGTTGTGCCAGTTGACATAGACTCTTATACTCCTATTTCGAAGAGACTGGCTGATGTGGATGGGGATGATAATGACTGCGTTTCGGGGCTTAGAGCGATGTCCCCCTCTATGGGTGTTTCTTAATGTCCATTCTCTCTCTCAATGCGCGAGGATTGGGTAGGGTTTCCCGGGCTCAGGCCTTATCCAATTTGTTCAAAGCTACTGGCCCTGCCATAGTTTTGCTTCAAGAAACCATGTGTGATGATACGGTTTCTATTTCAAAACTTTGCAAGATTCTGCCTAAATGGGAAGTTGCTGCTGTAAACTCTAGTGGTATGTCAGGGGGCCTCCTTGTTGCTTGGAATCCTGACTTATTTGGTTTTACGGTCTTTATTACTCCTTGGGGCATACTACTTAAGCGAACTTTCTGCAGATTCCAACAAACTCTCTCCATCTTGAACTGTTATGCCCCCTATCGGGAGAGACAACACTTTTGGGAATCTCTTCATGATTCTGGTCTTCTGCAATTACCTGACTTGATCATTGCAGGGGATTTAAATTTTACTTGCAACGCTTCAAAAATTTGGGGTTCTTTTGCCTGGCTAGATGATTTAGCTGCTTTCTTTAATAAGCTTTTTGCGGATGGAGATATTATTGATGTGGTGCCTCATAAACTGCTGCCAACCTGGACCAATGGTAAGTTTGGCACTGATGGTGTCCACAAAAGGTTAGATAGATTTCTAGTCAAGGCAAATCTGCTGGGCCACTTTTAGAAGCATTGTTCATGGGTGGTTGATACCAAATTCTCCGATCATTGGCCTATTGTTCTTCAACTGGAGGAATTTGGCCACAGTGTTTCTTATCCGTTCAAGTTCAATCACTCTTGGCTTAGGGATGATAATATTTGCAATATGGTTCGCACATTTTGGCTGAACTGTGGAGTATATGATGCAAATCCGATTCTTAATTTTTGTTACAAATTGAAGGATCTGAAAGAAGCAGTACGGTTTGGATCAAGAATAAGAAAAAGGCTGATATGTTGGATCTTGCTCAGTTAGAAAAACAAATTCAGGATTCTTCAGTTGCTAATTTTCACAATTCTCTAAATTTTACATCTTTCGAAGCTTTGAAAAGGTTTGAGCAAAAAAAGGAAGAAATATTGTTGCGAGATGAAAAGGAATGGCGACTCAAAAGTCGTGCCATTTGGATCTCACATGGAGATAAAAGTACGAAGTTATTTCACTCTTTTGCTTCGGTCCGAAGGAATATGAAATACATATGGGAAATTATTGATGATCAGGGTCACCAAATTTCTGGACTTGAGCCACTAAAATCTGAAGCTGCTTCATTTTTTGGCAACATTTACAGTGATACAGGTGACTGCCATGTGATGGATCAGATTAATGTGGCGAGGCTATTCCCCAAATTCATAAATGCACAAGATGTTGAATGTATGCAGAAAGAGGTCACTTTAGAAGAGATTGAATACACTCTGAAAATATTTGCCAAAGATAAGGCTCCCAGTCCAGATGGCCAGCCGGTGGAGTTATACATTCATTTCCTTGACATTATGGGCCTTGAGCTAAAGGATCTAGTGAATTATTCCAGAATTAACGGCTACATTCCTAGAGGTCTTAATTCCACATTTGTTTCATTAATTCCCAAAAAGAACAAGCCCACATCTTTTGGGGACTATCGTCCGATAGCTCTTTGCAATCTTTTGTACAAGCTCATCTCCAAGATTCTTGATGATAGATTGAGGAGTGCTCTATATGACCATATATCGGCTGAACAATTTGGTTTTTTATCTGGTAGACAGATACATGACGTGATTGGCATTTCTCAGGAACTCATGCATAGCATCAAGATTAAAAAGAAAAAAGGCCATTTTGCTCAAAATGGACTTAGAAAAAGCATATGACAGAGTAAATTGGTCGTTCCTTCGTTTAATTCTTCTCAGAATTGGCGTGCCCCCGCTAGTCATTAAGTGGATAATGGCTTGCATCACATCCATGAATATTGTTGTTTTGGTTAATTGTTCACCATCCAATTTATTCAGTTGCTCTCAGGGGATTAGACAGGGGTGTCCTCTCTCACCCCTTCTATTCATTTTAGTCATGGATGGCTTCAGCTGATTAATAAAGCAAACTATGGACCGTGGTTTGATTAAAGGTATCAAGTTGACAAAGGATTGTGTGATCACACACATCTTATTTGCTGATGATGTTTTAGTGGCTGGATTGGATACTGTGGAGGAATGGCATATGTATCGTGAACTAATTCAGACCTTTTGCAATGCTTCTGGCATGAAGGTCGGTTTTGCAAAGTCGAATTTTTATCACTTATCTATGAATGACGAACAAATCACGGATATTTTTCCTGTGCTTCCTTACAAATGTTTTCCTCTTGATCAAGGATTTAAATATCTCGGTTTTAACCTAAAGCCCAATAACTATCTCATCAAGGATTGGTTTTTGCTGTTGAGGAAAATTGAATCTCGAGTCGCTCATTAGTCTTACAGAATATTATCTATTGGGGGAAAACTTATTCTTGTTAAATCTGTTCTCACGAGCATTCCCGTCTACTGGTTTTCTTTACTTGAAGTGCTCGCTTTCATTATCAAATCCATCAAGGAATGTTTTTTTAACTTTCTATGGTCGAGATCAAGAGAAAATGCAAAGATTCCTATGGTTGCTACTGAGGCTCTTGCAAGACCTTATAGGTTTGGTGGTTGGGATATTAAAGATCTTGAAGCATTTAATTCAGCTCTCAGACTTAAAAGTATGTGGTGGGGTATATTTGGTAATACTCTCTAGTCTCGCCTCATTCAAAGCAAATATTTAAATATGGATGTTCATATTTGGATAAGAAATCTAAAATTATCCAATTGGAATTTTTCTCCAATCTGGAGGGGCTTTATGAAAATATTCAATTGGATAAAAAATGATCTCTTCTGGCAGGTTGGCTCCGGTGTGAAAATTCATGTTGCTATAGATACCATACTAGCGATGGAAGACTCGTTCCTCCTTCCTCCAATCATCCCATAGTATTTACAAGTTATCGGTTTGTCTACATTGAATAAGCTGCAACTGAACAGGCATGGTGATGACGAGACTTCTATTTGGATGTCTGCTAGAGAACTAGGTCTTTCAGGTTTCTTAGCTCAGGTTTGGGATAACTATATCATGAAGCTCAAGGCTGCTGGTGTTAAATTAAATCACGAATCTGATCAATTAGTTTGGGGTGGGAATCCAGTTACAGGTATTGTAATAGCCAAGTCTGCATATTGGAGAATCATTCAAGACAAATATATCTTTCCCCTAGATTGGTGGTGTAAGGGTTTATGGACTTGGTCTATTCCTTTAAAATTAAATGTTTTATATGGCTTGCTCTTCAGGACAAATTGAAGACTTGGGAAAACTTGAGCAAGCGTGGATGGATTGGCCCTAGTTGTTGTTCTCTTTGCTTCAATGATGCCGAAACTAAGCAGCATTTATTTGTTTCCTGCAGCTTCACCCAAAAAACTAGAGTTTTGTTACCCAAAATCTGAATATTTCTCTTCAATGGGATGTTGGTGACTTCAATGTTTGCCTTCTGCATTGGTACAGGCATTGCAAACAATTTTTTAATATTGCCATTTGCATTACTTGGGCAATTTGGCACACTAGAAATTGTGCTATGTTCCAGAATATTCCCCCAAATATCTTGAGATGTAGTCTGATAGCTCAGAAGATGTTTTCCGCATATGAGTCCAATGATCCTAAACAAAATATTGTCAAAGATCGAAATTTCTCTCTTATAGTGGATCAGCCTATTCTTTTCTTTGATGGTGCTGCACAAAATGGGATATGTGCAGTAGGGGGTGTGATACATCTGAATGATTCTCATCATTTCTCAGTCAAGCTCAATTGTGGTGTTGGCAGTAATATGAAAGCGGAGCTTATGGCTCTCTGGTGCGTTTTGAAAGTGGCCAATGTCTTTGGTTTGGTCAATATTAAAGTTTATGGTGACTCCAGGGTTACAATCAAGTGGGAAGCTAGTGAATTCAAGTTGAATGTGACAAATCTGAGGCATTGGATTTCTCATGCTCAAAATGAAATATCAAAGCAACAAAATATTATTTTTGAGCATATTTATAAAGAGCATAACTCTCTTGCAGATGAGTTATCAAAACAAGCTTTGTCAGATCTGGAAGGTATTCTTGCATGGGAGAAATGGTGTGATAATTGCTTGCTAGATAGTGGTTCCATTTTCTTTTTTGATTAAGAAATCAGGATAATTTGAATCTGTCGGATAGCCTCTTTGTTTGGTCTATTTTTTTTGTTTATGGTTTCTATTTTGGTGGGATGACCTTCTTTTTGAGGTTGTTCTGAATATCAGACTGGGTCTTGAAAATTTTAGAATCTTCTGATCAATTTTGTAAAGTTATGCATCTGATTCAGGCTCTGAATCATGAACTTCTTTGTACTATTTGATTCAATCGAATATCAATAGTAGTTTTTTTTCACTGGAAAAAAAATCAAGTTATAACCGTCTTTTTAAAAGATGGTCTATAATATATAAGATATTATTTTAAACTATTATTCATAAGAAACAACTATGCAAAAATGTAATTTTAGATAATTCTCATCTTCTTCCTTCGTCAAGACAAAAAAAAACACTTCATCATACTACCTGAAAATAAAACTTTAGGAAAAATATGAAAAAAAAGAGGAAGCCTTGCAGGTTTTTGAATGATTTCTTTTGATGTATTATGATGTATTATTGCAGCTTTTAGATGATTAAAATATTATAGGTCTAGGATCATTTTCTGTGATGGTGTCATTTAACCACTCTCATTTTTTAAGCCCAAGTTTAGATAGGCCGTCTCCAATGATGGTTATTGTTATGGTTCAGTTGTCAATGGAAGTGATCCCACTAATTTCTAATTATGTTTGTAATTGTTTTATTGCACAATGCAATACCATCAAGAAGTTTTTTTTTCATTTAGGTGTTGGTATCAATGATGGTTTTTATGGCTTAATCTAGGGTGGAAGCAAAGTATTTGTTATTTATTTAATATTTGTGTTTGTTACAAGGATTGAAGATGGAAATCACTTTCTCTTATAATGACCTACGAACGCTCACATTAAATCATATTTTCTAAATATTTGTTACAATACCAACCTTCTTAACCTTTTAACTAATTCATATTACGGTGATTTAAGAATGCTTGTCTTAAATATTTTCAAACACATAGATAAAATTATAAAGCAAGTCAAGTAATTCCTTAAAGGAATTACTTGACTTGCTTTATAATTTTAATAGTGATCGAGTTAGACCTTGTTTATTGCACCCAGTGAAATGAGGTGCTCTACAGCCCAGTTCACTCGGTGCTCTACATCCCAGTATGGGGGAGATGTTGTAACCTGATGTAACGTTTGTAACAAAATAATTAAAAAATTAATAAAAAATTTCATGTCGGCTTGTAAAATAAAAAATTATGGAAAGTATTTAAAAAAAAATCATGTTGGTTCATAAAATAAAATACTATGAAAAGTAATTAAAAAATAGATGTTCATTTATAAAATAAAAACTTAAAACTTAAACTCGGATCTATCAATCAAGAGAGATCAAATTTCTTGAGTTTAAATTTAAAAAAAGAAATACACCTAAAGAAATTGGATCCCTCTCGGTGCTTGATAGATACGGGTTTAAGATGGATCTATGCTTAAATTAACAGTGATCCAGCTAGTCCCATTAGATATTAATAACCATCATCATCAACTTGTTTATATTATTCTTACCATAAAAGTTAGAAAATATATATATTGGATTTTATTTTTATTTTTTTATACATTTTAAAATTTCATTATTTAAATAAAACTTGTATAAATATTATATAAATAGGTTATTATAAAATTTAAATGAACACTTTAACAATATAGCACAAATATTGTAAGCATGATAGAAAATGTGATTAACACTTTATGTATGAGCACGAGATAACTTGGCAACAATGACAAGAGACGTTCTAGGGACTTTCTAGGATTGTTTTAAGTTATAGAGGAAATTCTGACATAAAAATGGTAATTACTGGAGATTAAAAGAGAAGGTTATTCTATATAGTATTGATAACATTAAAAATATTACATCATCTAAATTTAAGGAGAAATTCTAGTGTAAGGAAAAAAAAGTGTATAAGAGAAAATTAAGGTATTATAAAGAAGTCATTAACTCTATTTCAGAATTTCAAAAGTGTCTTTGTGATAACTAAAATAGAATATAAAGAGTGAAAATCACTTTCTCTTAAAATGTTATGTGTATACCCACATTATATTTTAATCTCAATTTCAAAATATTTGTAATGTTAATGAACTTCATACTCTTTAAATTCACAAAATTATGAAGATTTAGGTAAGCTTCTCTCTAATCTCTCTAATCTCTTTGATTATAAAAACAAAATTTTAAAACCAACTTTAATATATTAAACCTTAACGAATTTCATAACTAATTAATTTAATTTAACATTTTTATAATTTAATATATTAAAAAAATCAATACTATTATAAATATTGTAAAAGTGCACGTGTGGATATAAATATACTATTATTAATATTGCAGAAGTGCACACAATGTGTGGATATGAAGGGCATTTTAAGGAAACATACTTTTCATTCTCCATTTTCAAAATATTACAAATACTATATATATATATTTTTAAGTATTTTTCAAGTCTTGTTAAATGTATTTTATCACAATAGTTATTAAGATCCAGATCCATTTGTTTTTTAAGAAATTTTATTTTTATTTTTTAAAATAAAACTAAAATAAATTTATTTTTTTATTTTTAACTTGAAATTAACAATTGTTTTATAATACATTTTTTTAATATATATAAATAAAATAAAAAATAATTAATAATTTAAAAAATACTAATATTTTTTTAATTTTTAATTTTTTTTTTTTTTTAATTATTATCTTAATATCTTTTTAGGTTTCTCTACATTGTATTGTAATTAAATAATCATAAGGATAGGTTCGGGTGTTACCATGGATTCGATGGGATGAGCAACCATCGACAAGGGGGATGACTCGAGGGAAACATAACTTGTGCAATTCCTGAAATCCAAGCTTTTCCCATAAGTCCCCTTAAGAACTTCCAATTTTTGTGAGGATGCAAGCTCTAACTCGATCAGTGTTAAAGTTTCCTACTAAAAAGGATTAAACACAACAAAAAATACACTTACACTATGATCATAAAACAAATGTCTATTAGAAACAAAAATCACTTCACAGATAAAATTATAAGGATGCTAGATCAATATTTATACAATAAAATATAGAAGCGTGCACGAGAAATGATGCATACATGCACACACAAGATAATATCGTTACAAAATTTATACAAACGAGAGAAAAATATATTATTGTGACGGGTCAACTACTAAGCTCATAAGCTCATACCAAGCTAGATGGAAGCACCCCTAGCTAGCATTTCCAGGCTCACTCTCACTATTGGAAAAGCTTACAACATGTGTACTTATTGCATGGAGATTGACCTACAGTTGGAGAATAGAAGCAATATTGACTTCATCCCTAATTTGAAATCACTTTATGTTTGCACATGCCTTGGCTATTTAAGCCATGATTTGGAACTAGAACAACCACTGACAATAGAGAAGATTACCAATTGAGACTCTAACCACATGATGAGAATTTAAGCATATTCTCTAGAATATACGTGGAGAAAGAGTTTTGTGTATAAAATCCACGTTCCACCGCAACCATTTACCATAATAGAATGTGGTATTTATTAAGTCTAGCCACTCAAATGAAGTTGGAATCTACACGTCAATGTTCTATTAAGAGGGGTGCAATTCTCAAAGATTTATGCTCTAACACAGGTATCACTGTTAACATCGACAAGATAAAAGCTATGATTATAAAATCTAGAAGAAAAACACCTATGCAAATTTTATTTATGATAACAGTAAATTGGAGGAAGTGACTTCTTACAAGTATCTTGGAATTGATATTCATCACAAGCTCAATTGGAACCACAACATTGAGAAAAGGATTAATGGAGGATGGAAATCTTATTTTGGTCTTGAAAATAATTGTAAATCAACCAACTTGGTCAAGTGGGATAAAAAGAAGTTCCTCTTTGAAACTCTTGTCATCCCCGTTATCTTATACGGTTGTGAAGTATGGGGGTGCAACATTTCTAGAGAATCTTGGAGAAAGATTAAGCAAATCCAGAAGCAGTTTATAATTTATAACCTCAAAATTAAAAACAACACAACTTATCCTATTCTCCTATTAGAAGTGGGTCTTTCCCCCATCGAGAGCATGGCTATGACTAGGTACCTGATGTACAAGCACAAGATAAATAACATGGAAAACAAGAAAGTCCCTAAAATTGCTTTAAATTCAAGTCAAAACCAATTACGCCTCAAGCGGAGTTGGTGTAAAGATACGATGGCTTGGTTAGACCATTGGGGCATTGATGAAATTGACACTTTGCAGAATATCGATAATGTCAAAAATATTATTTCTTCTAAGTTTAAAGAGAAATTGTGGCATGAGGAAAATTTAGCGATTAAGAGAAAACTAAGATACTATAAGGAGGTCATTAACCCTAATTTGGAAGATCATAATTATCTCTCGATAGTAATTAGTTTAAAGAATAAAATGAACATAGCCAAGATTAGAGCGAACTCTCATGATCTCCATAGAGAAACAAGGCGTCGTTCTATTCCCAAAACTCCACGGGAGGAAAGGGTTTGCCATCTTTGTGAGTCTGTGAGCGTTAAGGATGAAAATCAATTTCTCTTAGAGTGTCCTGCTTACACCCACATTTGATATGAGTTTCATAGTATTTGCTACAATACAAACCTTTTTGACATCCTGACTTGCCAAAACTATAGTGATATTGGAAAGCTTCTTTCTAATTTTTTTTAGCATAGGAACAAAATTTTAAAGAAAACCAAGTAATAACCTTCTTACGATTCGATAGACCAAAGTTGGTCTGAGTGGATGTTAATCATCATCATCATCATAATCAATACTTTTATCAATCAATATAGTACCACTTAGAATTCCATTTACCATGACATAATCACTTTTATCAATCAATATAGTGCCACTTGGAATCCCATTTACCATATCAGTCAAGAGATGAGCTTCAAATTTTGATCTCGCACATACCTAAGACTAAGGAAAAATCCAATTATAGTGCCAATCATATAATACATTGAGTAAGTGCTCATGATGCAAATAGACTACCAATTGGTTGTTCTCCCAACTACAACACATATCAATAAGACAAAGAACACAATAAAACATTTGTCATTTATTATATATTATTTATAAGATGGAAAAACAAGGTGCAAGCCATTTATTCGGGCCTTTTTAGTGCCCATAATTGAATATATGAATATATAATTGAATATATGAATGAATGATGATGATAATAAGAAGATGACAATTACAAATAAAATGATTTTGCGTCTCCCTTCTTTATGGTATAAGAAACTTATTTCTTTGTATTATTAAACATGTGTTATTATTACAACATTTATTAAAAACACAACTATCTCAATAATAAATTAAAAAACATTTATTTTAATCATATTTAATATATAAAGTGCTTCATTATATATTACATTGCAATGATAATATTGACATAAATATCACAACTAACATATATTGGTTTATTATTCAGATTAGTTATTCACATGTAAATAAACTTTTATTAATCCATGTAGAGAGATATATTAGTCTTCAAATTGTAGTAATAGTATTTTTTTGTGAACTTTAATATTTATATATTAAATTTAATATTTTGAAAATAAAGTTATGATAGGAATTTTTTTTTAAAATTTTATTATTTATATATTAAATTTATGTTTTGAAAATATAAATTATTTATTTAAATATTGAAAATCTAATATTTTATTTGATAAAAAAATGAAATAATAATATATTTTTGTTTGGATGACAAATTTTGAAAATAAATTGTTATGCAATCCATTAGTTAGTTTTATAGCCAAACATATTACAAATTTTAACAACCATTTTAGTATATAATGTTAAATTGATATGTTTTTTTTTTTTAAAATCTCAGGTTAGTATTTCTTTTTCTTTTAAATAACGTAGTTTATACAATTTAAAATATATGATATATTGAGCAATGAAAATTTAGTCAATTTTTTTAATTAAAATCGCAATTTGAAGTGTACAGTTAAATTAATCTAAAACAGTAAATTCCAATTACAAAAATTACAAAATTATGAAAATAATAATTTCCAGCAAAAAATTTAACCAGTTTCTATCCTAAAATCACCAAAAAAAAAAAGCTTTTTGATTATCTTTTATCCCAAACTCGTGTTTCATATCATGTCAAGCACACAGCAGAATAAAAATGATGTGATATCATATCTAAAAGTTGTGAAAGTAATCGATGGCATATGTTCCATCATACAAAAGGTACAACAAGAGTCATCTTCACTAGTTAGATTGAAGCTTGTTTCACTTTTTTTTTAAG
This sequence comes from Larix kaempferi, assembly GCA_027924585.1. Lineage (NCBI taxonomy): Eukaryota > Viridiplantae > Streptophyta > Pinopsida > Pinales > Pinaceae > Larix > Larix kaempferi. The sequence continues at coordinate 4,441,737 of BSBM01001126.1, forward strand.
AAAAATTAATAAAGAAGGCATATAATAGTTTTTAAAGTCAAAAATTAATAAAGAAGGCATATAAATATTACTATAAATATTACTTGAATTCAAACCTTTCCATACGGAATAGTTTGAACATATTTGATTTTGCATTTTCATATAATTTTACAAGACTTTTTTAAAATTTGAAAATTTATAAATAACACTTCCATTTAATAAGCTCTTTAATAATAGTATATTAAATCAAATCATTATATTATTAAGTTTATGAATATTTTATATACTATTGTCATTGTTTCAAAGATTATATTACCTTTTTGAAAGAGAGAAATAGAGATTTCAACGATTATTTTTTTAATTTTTTAAATGGTGGTGGCTAGTCCACCAAGAGAATGCCAAAAATATAACACGTAAATGCATTCACTAGTGAGTTTGTTTTACCTATCATTATGAGTGCATATGTCATTTAAAGTTGTTTGGTAACATGTGGAACACACCACATAACCTAAACATTGTGTGTACTAACCAAATCTATTTAATTAAAAAAAAATCATAATTACACCATCTAAAATAATGAATAAGCACCATCTAAAATAATCAATAAACAATAAAATTACTATCATAAATATAAAAATATTTTATAAACACAACCATTGATATATCAATATCAAAACAAAAACAACTCAAAAATATACTATAAACACAACCATTGATACATAAACATCAAAGCAAAAACAACAGACATCATTTAAAAAGTTTCGATTGTTTATCTATCATGACAACAACATTTAAAAAAATTAACCAATGTTCTCATATATTTGTTGTGATTAGACATTAAAAATAATAATTATAACTATTATAAAAATATTATTTATTACATTTTTATAAATTAAATTTTTTATAATTTAAATATTAAAATCATAAATATATAAAAACAATAACTAACCAAATAAAATAGCAAAACATTAAATATTGAGAGTATGAATTTTCTAACACATAATTTCAGCACTATATATACGCAGATAAATTTAGTGAAACATAATCTCATTATCTATATACATGCAGATAAGTTTAGTTAAACATAATTTGTACCTGAGTATTTGTAAACAGTCACTGCTGAGTATTTTTTGTAAACAGTCACTGCTGAGTATTTGTACGTATAAAACGGTATTATATAACAAAACATTTCTCTACCTGCATTGCGGATATTTCACACAAAACAAGTGCAAACCTATAAAGCTGTCTCACAAACACTCGGACCTTCGATCTTCACATAACAATGGCTGCAGAACCGGAGAACTATTTACAGCCACTTCTGTTCGACTTGATGCCTGCAATTATTTGTGCCAAGGTTGAACATGTACCTGTAACACAAAGTCGGTATTCAGAAGCTTAACAAGGTAATTTCTATTGGGCAGCAAGAAAGCTGAAAGCCTGATCAGAATTATAATGCAATGCAAATTTGGGAAGCAGTTGCTTACCACTTTCTTCTGAGCTCTCCATCGATGACTCTGCTGCTGCTAGTGGTTGCATCTCCACCTCTGTCATATTTACAGTCTCAATATTATCATATCTACAATCGAAAGAATTTACCTAAAGTGTAGCAGAAGGAAACATTTCGAACCGAAAACCTTGGAAAATCGTAAAGCTGGAACATATAAATCATGGATTATGTGCCATGGATTCTGTTATCACTTGAGAAATGAAAATTCAGGAAAGATTATCAAGAAAGCACATACCTTGAGATGAAGCATTAAGCTTTTCACTGTTCTTGGGCTGTGAAGCATTAAGCTTTTCACTGTTCTTGGGCTGTTCTTGGGATGTCCCAGCTTCCACTACTCCAAATGATTTCAGCCACATTTCATGCATTTGGAAGAGGCACTTGGGGCATCTTCTCAATAGTTTTCCATCACAAACCAGGCAGAAGGGGTGGAATGTGTGCCCGCACGATGCCACAATAATATCCAAGGTCTGAACTTCAAAGCCGAGATTGCAGACAGGGCAGCGAGAAACATTAATGGCAATTATATCACCATTGTTATCACTCGTTGCCCATAAAGGATGGCAGATTGGTCGAGGATACAGTGAATAGCCGCCCTTCTTCGTCTTTTTGGAAACACGAAGGCTTCCCATCTTCTTCTTATATTTCTCTTGAACTGCTAATGCACTTTGCAACTCGGCAATGGCAGCATTAACTCCAATTATCTGGCCTTCAATCTTTTCCAAATCAGCGGCTTTTTCGTCCCTGTTTCGCTTGCAGGCCTCTTCAATCAGGGCGTTTTCTTCAAGTTTTTTCCGACAAGCTTCATATTCTATCTGACCTTTTTTAACGCATTCGGATATTGCAGATTTCTCCCTGGCGAACAACTCAGTAAGCCATTCCTCATCCTCAGCACGGCCAGATTGCGAGAGACCACAAATTTCTCCAGTGAATTTCTCCGCAAATACGCTTCCAGTTCGTTGTGTAATTGCCGCCTTTATATGGTCAATCTGGGATCTGCAGTTATTAACCTCATCTGATGCTTTTTTACTCATCGAAGAATATGACTGGAAAATTTGTTTCACATACTGAAGTGTCTTCTCATAACCGGCTTTCAAGCTCTTCTGTATTCCAATGGCAGAATTGAGCTCTTCAATCGCAATATATATCTGTTCAACATAACGATTCTGTACATGTTTTGAAATCCCCTCTTCCATTTTCTTTTTTCCGTGGGAGACTCCATTGGTTTTATTGTCTGATCTGGACATGTTGGCAACTCTCACACTGCTTCTTGTTTCCTGATAGCTTCTCTGACCATAATTCTTTGAGCGTTCTGTGCAGCCTTTGAAGGGCTTGTTTTTTGATCTACCCGTCGTGGCCTTGTCAGAGACAACATCCTCTGCAATGCGGTAGCCATTAATAGCTTCTTCCAACGATACTTTCGGTTCACCCGCCATTGATTTCTGATTTCAACACCAACGAAAGTTTGCTGATAGCACTGCTACAGTGAAAGATATCCAGAAAACAGCATAGAACGGAAAAACCAAACATTCCAAGTATGTAATGATGAATCTTGAAGTGGGCAGGACAAGACTCTAATCAAGACTCTAATCAGTAATGATGAATCTTGAAGTGGGCAGGACAAGACTCTAATCCGCTGCAGTCTCAAGCTCGGTATAACACTCCTATCAATTATTCATGACGAAAGATGTCGCTGTATTTTCCAATCATATAAACGAGTGACCTCAGTATATCATAAAAACATATAAACTGGCTTCACAAACTTTTATGATTGTTAAAAACATGTCATTTAATTAATGATTTTTAAAGTGATTTTATTGGGTGAAAAGTGCACAATAAGCAGTGAAGGAATAACTTAATTTGGAATTGAATGCAGTTATTAACAATTTTATGATAAGAAAAATAATTTTTAGTTTTCCAAAAAAGTTTATCAACAGTAATAAATTTTTAAACTTATGAAATAGTAATTTCATAAATTAAACTAAGTGTTAATTCTTTAAACTTCTAATTTGGAATCACATGTTCAAACAATAATAAATTTTTAAACTTATGAAATAGTAAAAGTAAATTAAGTGTTAATTCTTTAAACTTCTAATTTGGAATCACATGTTCAAACAATAAATGCTATTTTTATATCTGTTTAAAATAATTTCACAATATAATTTATTTTTAACTTGTAAGATTTTTTAAAGATTAATATGATATTTATGTTTTAATATCATTATCTTAAATTAAATTTATATATTTAAATTAAATGATTATCATTTTTAATATTTGTGATATACATTATTTTTAAATAATTTCATATTAGTTGGAATTCAAAAGTTTTTGACTTTTTAATTCATTTTTTTTCTTTCAAATCATCATTTCAATTATATAAGTAAATTGAAAATATAAACTTAATTTTTAAATAATCTCATATTGATGAGAATTCAATATTTTTTGACTCTTTAATTTTTTTTTCTCAATCATCATTTTAATCATAAAATAAATTGAAATTATAAACTTAATTTAAACTTATATTTTTTAATCCTAAAATTGCAAAATTATTAATATTATAATATTATTAAAACATGAAATAATATAACAATCAGTTATTTTAAACTCATTTATAATATATTAAATTAAATAATATTTTAATATATTATTTAAATTTAATATATAATATATATATATATATATATATAAAGTTGATAAACATTTTTAATTAATATAATAAAATACAAACAAAATTATCATAAAAATTCATGGATCTTCCTTTCTTTCTTCTTTTTACACAAAAGAGACCTCAATAAGAAAGCTTTGAGATACAATATTGTTTGAGAAAAATTTCTAGTATGGGAGGGTAAGACTTTCTTCTTATATCGTTTTAGTAATGGAAATATTATTTAATAATTTTAATTTTCAATATATTTATAAAATTTTAAAATAAATATGATTGTAATAAATAATATTAAAATAATATTTATATTTATATAGAAGATCAAAATATTTTTAAAAAAATATATATTATAAAATAATATACAAAATTATTTGATAAAATTAAATTATAAAATATATTATAAAATAATATAAAAATTAAAATACAAAATAACTATAAAAACAATTAAATTAATAATTAAAATGTTAGCATAAACTAGTCTCAAACTCTTTCAAAGTGCCATGCATATGGTAAAAGTAGTCCACCAAGTCGAATTATAGGAGTGCATGTAAATGTAATAATGTGCATGCACATGTTTCTAAGTGTGCATATTACTATGTGTATGAATATAGAAAAATGTCCTATGTTTTTATTTATGTTTTGTGTCAAAACTACATTGTGTGTTTTGTGGGAGAAGAAGGGGCATTTTGGAGAAATGGAATAGTGGATCTAACTATGTGAAGAGGATTTAGGATAGTTTCATGATCGTTATTCATTATTTTCGGTTTCGGTAATGGAAGAGACCAATTTTTCATGATTCCTTTGAATTTGTTCAATTACATCCTATAATTTATATACACATAGATTGTACACATAATCAAAACTTGAACACACCATTACTATCTAAGAAATTACCAACCCTAACTCCAACCACCAACTAGAGATGCAAACACCAACATTGAAACAATAAGAAACGTAATTGGCTCATAGAGAATCACTAATGAACCATCATTCCTTTTCCATGTTGTGTCCCTTGAGACCTTTGTATCTTCCATTACCCATGCACGGAGAAAATTCTATTACATTTGAAAACATTGGGCCAAGAATGATATATACTATAGGATGTGGTTAGGTATGGATGGGGAAAGAGATTTACAATCCATAAACATAATCTCATGACCTTGTTTATTAACACTAGATCTGGTCAACACCCTACTTTGACACAGAAGTGTGTTTTCATGGACTAGTGCACACACTAACCATTCATAGACAACTAAATGGATAGGTGGTCCACCATCTAAAGCTATATGAGCCACCCTTATCAAAATATGAAGTTTAGGTGTCTCGCCCTATAGGTAACGTTCTAGATTTTCAGCCTCCTCCTGAATCGATACACTATTAGATGTATGCACTCACTCCACTTGGCAACAAAAACATACGTCTTCTCTTGATGATGAAGGGTAACTTCCCACTCAAGACAAATGGTTTTCCTAGTCTGTATTTTGGTATCAATTTCCTCATCTTGTTAACAATGGGGTACACCTTTTGCTTAAATAGGGAGTAATGTATATGCGACATAGGGCACAACTTCTTATGATTCATTTGGTGCTCTTATTTAGTATTGATTAAAAATGACCATAAGTAAATAAATGCAACTCAAGCTTGGAGATTTTTAGTTATATATAGTACTAAGTAGTTAAATTTGACTATGTCAAACTCAAATGGATCTTTTGTAAATCTTTATAAAGTTATTGGACAAATAAATGATAATCGATCTATTTTTTATTTTATTTTATGTTGGAATATATAGTTCTAAATTTGTTTTCTTCATTGTTGAAGATTGTATGTCTTCCATAGTCATCCCAATAAACATTTGAGCTTTCATTTTTCTTAGCATATACTTTTATATTGCCTTATAATCATGATAATCAAATTTGTCTTTATGTTTTTAAAGCAATATGCAAGAGAAATTTGCTGTAATTAAACAAAGTTTCAATTGGTTGCTACCACAAAAGAGTAGTTATTCACATTCAACTTGGAATCAATAATTATGCCATGTGAAAGCCATAAAAAGACCTTAGAACATTTTTATCGTATAAACAAAAAAATACAAAATATTAAATTAAATGCAACTTTGAAGATGATCCAATATAAGTCATTATAATCTATCTTTTGAAAAAAAAAAGCCATCTCTGATGTTGCCTTTTTTGTTGAAAGAAGAAAACTCTCTTCAAACAAAAATACTCCAAACATCATGTAATAAAAAATGTTTTTTTTAAAAGAAGAAATCTCTCTTCAAACAAAAAATTACTCCAAACATCATAATAAAAAATGGGTTATAATATATTAAATTGATTTTATAATAAAAATAAATATTAAAATATTAAAGAATAAATAAAATTCTTAATAAGTTATTCCATTAAAATGAATGAACACACAAATAATATAATGTATGAATAAAGTATATACATATCATAAAACTTTGACTTCACCAAGTTATTATCCTTATCATCCTTCATGTTATTATCGTTATCATCCTTTATGCCAAATGTTCATTTTCATATGGTCAATCATATGATAAGGTTCATTTTCATATGGTCAATCATATGATATAATGTCAAGTACATATTTTACATAACATATTTTTTTATATTCCCTTAGATCTTTTATACTTTAATACCTTATATTATTGTTATTGGTTCCACTATATATATATATGAAATATCAATAACATGGATAACATGGATTTGTAATTTTGGACACTAATGATAGTGGTTGAGGTTGATAAATGTGTATATATATGTGTTAGCTCCATAAATAACCATGGTAAGAATTAGTTCCCTTCAATTAGCTCCATAAATGAGCATGGAGCTTGCTCTTGAGTTTTTATTTGCAACCAAATTTTAACAATTATGCATAATCTAATCATAAGTTTATATAATATAGTCCTAAGCATATAAAATATACGCCATGATCTACTCCATATTTTTTGGTTGCATGTTGTTTTCTCTCGACCCACCTTTTCAAGATATGAACATTTAGGAAAGGATAACCCAAATCTTGTAATGTAAAATGGGTTAGATCGATTTAGTTTATCTTAATATTGATAATAATTTAGTTTATCTTAATATTGACTTCACGGGAGGTATAAATCAAAATCAAAGGATATGAACATTTAGAAGACGATAACCCAAATATTTCAATGCAAAATAGCGTAAATTTATCTTAATATTGATAATAATTTAGTTTATCTTAATATTGATCTAATATAATAGAAAAAAGGAATTGCATGTGACACCTATGGAAGTTGAAACTTCACAAAAAAATGCAGAAGCAAGCTTATTTATTCATGGGTACTAAAATGTCATTTACTTATTGTTTATTTTCATGTTTTTCTACTAATAAAATGTATTGCACATGTGTATGTAGTTGTAGATAGGATTATTCCATGAACCACTCTATTTGACCCTAGTTTCTTAAATGCAAAAGAAAAATTACTTATTCATAGGTACTAAAATGTCAATTACTTTTTGTTCACTTTCATGTTTTTCAACTAATACAATGAACCACTCTACCTGACCCTAGTTTCTTTAACCAATAGACATTATACAATTTTGTTCCCTAGTTCCTTCTAGCATGTCGCATTTGAATAAAGTAACAACGTTTCTTTTAAATTTTTTATATCCCATAATTTTCTTTGTGTTTCTCTAGTTTATTACTTTTAACCTTTCAATTTTGTAGTACATCATGGTATCATTTGTACATAAACATTTTTCATTTACATATCCTACCATCATAACCCACAGTTAGGTAGTACATTCAAGTAGGTTTTATTTAACTTGAGGAGAGTACTTTTATTGAATTGTAGCACTCTAACTAGGCCAAATCACGTTTTTTGTAGTACATGACAAGTAGTTTTCATGGACAACATGCACTATCAATTTAGATATTGGTTGTCCATCCAACATTTGGCATAACAATTTCTATCTTCATGGCCCACACTCAAGTATTGGACAATGATTTCAATTGGTTTATTCAAAATATGATAAATAAATGACGTGGTTAAAAATTGATTGTTGTTTTAAAATTTTCTAACTAATTTTACACTTTGTGTTTCGACTCTATAATTGGAATTTTACTCACCCTCATTGTGCACACATTCAAGTACCTTTTGGTCCTATATCTTCTCCCACTGCAATCATCAACATTGGAGTTTTGATCAGCATGCCCTTCACATTGGTATTAAACAAATTGAATTTGTCCATTGACATGTTTGTTTTTCTAACAATTGTGAGTGTATGCCTCTAATTGATTCAAGTCATGTTTCTTGAAGTTGTTGAAGAGATTTTATCATCTCTCACACCACCATAGTTTTAGAGGCAATTGGTTGGCCCTTATAGTGCCACTACACCTACATGTCGTGTTTCCTTTTCTTGTGGCTTCTATATGTGTTCCATCTATCACCAAATTGTTTCGACCAGTGTATCCTATAACATCGATGTGTCTATTATCATGGCTTCTACTGATGTTGCATCTATCATTTTGGCCTTGGATTAGGAGGTTCAACTAATGGCCCCACCTCCAATCTAACAAGGCCAATCTCCAATGATTTCCCATGAATTTGTTTTCATGCAAGTATGGATTTCATTGTAGCCATTATAATTTTTCATTAATTTATTGTGTGTATCCTTTGAAAGAAATCATCAGAGAGAGGATTAGGACAAGGGGGAAGACACCACTTGCAATACTTATTGCATCTATTGTGATTTTTTTGTTATAATGAATTATAATTTTATTTTGTATTTTTGTTAATATTTAAAATTGTTGAAAATAACTTATAAATTCTGTTTCATTTTCAGTCTCTAGAAATGTAGAGAAATATTGGATGTAGGAAAACTTGAGGTTACTCAATCATAAAGAATATGAATACCATTATTAGATATGCCTCTAGAAGTGGCGAGAGAGGTAGGGATCAATGAATAGCTTTGTTTTTCATTTCTACCATGTCAATATGGTACTTTGGGCATAAGTTTCCATTTTTTATTTGTGCAAGAGTTTGTCATTTTTCATTTTGCGCATGAGTTTTCATTATATGATTGGACATGATGTCACATTTTGTAATGAATGTACATTTAGAATAGTTTTTTAATATAACCATACTTTGAAGATGTTTTGAAATGAAATATTGATGTTTCATTTTCATAGTTATGGATCATTTTCATGGTTTTGATGTTTTTGGAAACCTTCGCATAGCTTTGAAGTTTGAATATGAAACATGCTTTCTTGATTAGGGTAAAAAACCTAATACTTAGTGGCCATGTATATTAATTTTGAATTTAGAAAAATCCTTTTAAATATGCATTAGAACTACGTTTGCATCATGCAATGGTGGTACAGTTACAAGTACATATATGATGACATTAAAGTATTAAATAATGAGATCAATGATGTGGTGTACCCATAATGTGCGTGTGTCTACTTTAGTTTTGTTTTCTAGGTTCTTACCTACAATATTGAGAACTTGTTTTCTATGTACTTATGTGATCTATAAATGGTAGGCTTACAACATATCCATTTCACCAACATTGTTCCCTGGAAGATTGAAAATTTATTGATTTCCTTTATTTAACTTTTTTATAATATTGTTATCAAAATATTTATTGTCATTGGATACATTATTTCTAATATATGGGGAAAAATCCTTCAGTGAAAAACAAGAACTATCCTAGATACATGTCTGTATATCCCAATTTCCCAACCATAACACTTTCAAAGTCTTTATATTGCGAGTAAAGTTATTACATGGTATGCACAATTTTCTCAAGTGTAATGGATGACTGCTTCCTTCTTACTATTGTTATTCACACAATATTAATGGAAATATGTTAACAACCAAAATTTTCTCACCTACCATGTCATTAGTTTCATCATCATTATACATCATCATCGATAATATAAACACCATTTTCCCATCTCATTCCATCCATATGCCTTAAGGAAGTAATAAAATTCCCAAAAAATTGAAAGTCAAACCCCGAAGTTGGCCATAAAGTTGAGGCCATTACTTTTCCTTTGATAAATGCTACCTTGGTCACAACTATTTACCCAAAAGGCGCAACCTAGTCCCAAATAGTGATTTTTAAGATAAAATTTGTCATTTACCGCTTCCCTAACAAATTAGGGCCAAAAGTGGACACAACCCTTGACATGGTCCAAACCAATAATATATCTATCTGAAAACCCTAATTTATCACTTACAAATCAAGGAGATGGAGAGCATACACATTGGATCTAAATATTTATTTTGACCACTCTCGTTCCTGTAAAAAATCCCTTGGTGTCACCATTACATATACAATTCCAATTTCAAAAACATGTCGTCACTTTTCCTAATTTCATCCATAAATAGAAGGATACCATACTATACTTTATACTTTTTCCATAAAGAAGATCCATCCATGATGTGTTTCTGAAGATTGGAGGTCACAAAAGGATATGCACAAACCTTCCTTTGGAAAATTTGTGGAGGCCCCATATCCTCTACATTGTACTAACGCACGTGACTTAGTAACATTCCTTGTAATATCAATGAAATCACATTCTTTGATTCTATGCATTCTATCTTGGTATTATATGTTTTCATTGTGGTTTGAAGAGTGTGGATCGATTGTTTAGTTTATTTTTTTTAATTTTTTTTATTTTCCTTTTCGAATATGCTACCAAGGACTGCACAATGCCTTGGTGGGTGCTCTTTGCACATGTGTGTGAGAAATCACATATTACAAAATTGATTTCCAAGTAACAACTATCAAATATGCAGATTGAAATAGGGAAAATTTCTAGGATCCATATTTTCTTAAAGTGTAGAAACCTTGGTGTATCTTACTAATTCTTAAATTTCAAACCATAAATGTTTGGTGAATTTTTTGTAAAAAATATTCAAATTTCTAAGGATTTTATATAGTTTTTGGACAATTTTGATGATATTTAGAGTAAATTATTTTTATACAATTCAGTTTGGGTAAAATTATCCCATGGGATAAATTTCACCCCTAAAATTTTCCTTCGCTTGAAATTTATCATTACAACCCATTAAACATAACTAAGAGAATCACACATTTACATAACAATTACACCACATTCACATAACATATTCATAACACATTGAACACAAAATTTACCCTGGAAACCAAAATGGGAAAACCAACATTCAATTGGATTCACTTTCTAGTTTGTTCACAATATTCTCATGAGAATTTGGACAAAAATTCCTCTCACTGTCTTCCAAAGAACCCATGATACAAACTAGTTGTTCATGAATTTATTAAATAATGGATCTACCGAGGTGTCAACTAGAAGGATAGCCATCCCCAACTCTTTAGCTTACCCTAAATCAAATGTTTCCTTCTCATTTTGTCTTTTCTACAACCCTTTAATGTATGACTCTCATGTTTTTAGTTACCCCCTTTTTTCTTCTTTTTTTCACTTAATGTTCTCCATGCTTACATTGGGAATACAACATTATGTGGAGGTATTGACATAGTTTGATTTGTCATGGGTCCCTTCACACCATCAAACCTATCTCCTTCCTCATCAACATTATTGTTCACAAATTCTATTTATGTCACCATACTTCTTGATTTTAAAAGCGTTGTAGTAACTTGAGTCGATAGGGAATCAATTTATTTCTTACATCCAATTTGGATCACACATCCCCATTGGGAGGATTTTGGTCTCTAAAAAATTCCAAGGACATCTAAAAGAATTTGATTTAAACTTGATTCCTCTCATGCCATTTTCCTTTCCTTCGAGATTGTACTTCAAGGCTAATTCACTAGATATCTTATTGTCCTCTATGAGTTACCTATTCCTTCCTCTACATAATTGTATCCTCCATCAACTCTTCAAGGGAAAGTGGTGCACAATATTCTATAGTGGGAATAACTTAATGATATTCTTCTCTATCCATCATGGAAACCTCAAATAACTGTAGATACTTGAAATCCATGACCAAACCAATCTACATGTAAGGAGGAAATCTCATTTTGAAAGCAGTGTCATTCACATAATTAATGATGTCTAAAGTTTTGTATCAAAGGGATTGATTTTCTCCACAAATCTTTACAAGAATTCCTTATAGAGGTAAAGCCACACATTTTCTCCAATGCAGAATTTATGATCTTCGCTATGCTAGTCATCCGTGGATTTATATTTCTACTAGATTCTCTCAATTTTCTCCTGCACTTTCAAATGTATTTATCAAATTCCTTATAGAAATATACTTTCCTTCCTTTCTTCTTCGTCCACCTCTATGTTGTCCTTCTACTATCCATACACAATTTATCAAATGGTGAGGGAGGTAAATAACCAATGAAAGTATCAAAAGATAATTTTTTGTGGAATAACTGAGTGATTGATTGTATGAGTGATGAATATACACAAGCTACTCATTCCATGTTTTTGGATTCTTATTGTTGTAACCTATCAAGAATTGTACCAATACCCAACTAAAAAATTCTTGTTTTTCATTGGTATAGGGATGAGTTGCAATGAAATACCTCATATGGTTATCCATCACGTTTGAAATTGATGTATAGAATCTAGCCAAAAATCTACGATCATGATAAGATATGATGGAGATCAACAATCCAAAATGTACCTAAACATGAGTGAAGAATAAATCAACTGCTTCTTGTTTGGTGATAGTATTCTTCCATGGAGGGATCCCACACATCTTTATGAAGTGGTCCACAAGTGGTTGAAACTGATGTCTAGAATTTACCCAAAAACATACTATCATGATAATATATGATGGAGCTCAACAATCCAAAATGTACCCAAACATGAGTGAAGAATAAAGCAATTGCTTCTTGTTTGGTGATAGTCTTCTTACATGGAATGACCCCACACATATTCATGAAGTGGTCCATAATGGCAAACAAGTAGTTATGTCTTCTCTAGGACATTGACAAAATTACAACAAGTTCCATGGCGATACTTTCCCAACATCTGTTTGGTACTGTTAGTAACATGTATAACCCATGTTTCTTATTCCTTGGCTTATTGGTGCTACAGAGAACACATCCCTTAAAAAATATCACCACCCACTCCCACATATTTGGCTAATACACATATATTTACATATCTTCCACTATATTTATCATGCTAAAATTCCCAATTATCTTGGTAGTGTAATATTCTCTCATAAACTTAGTCTATTTGTCCTTTGGTATGCATAAAATGCCTAGCTTGTATACTATCCCATTCTAGTGATATAATACATTTCCTTCTATGACAACAACTATTCTCTCCTTTAGCTACTGGTATATGCCTTTGAAGTCTTCATCTCCTTAACAATATTCATTCAATATATGAGAAGTAAATGGCTCAAGTTGCATTAGTATATGAACTATTGCAATCTTCTTCAATGGGTATCATGAAAACATGTCAATCAACTTATTTGCATATCCTTTCTTATAATTGATCAATAGGTGGAATTGTTTTCTGAATATCGACCATTTGTAATGCCTCACTACATTTGTTTGACTTTGTAGGTATTTCAAGGGTTGACAATCAATTTTTATGATGGTCTCTTTCACTAGGATATAATGGTTCCACCTCACAACTTGCATAATGGCAAAGAGATCTTTATCATATGTGGGGTAATCCGTCTCTACTCCATGAAACAACTTTTATGGGTAACATATTAGCCTTCCTCCTTTCATAAGAATTGTCCCTAATTCATATCCATTTACATATGTTTATACCTCAAATTCCATTTATAAATTAGGCATGGGTAAGCCTGGATCATTGTTTATCTTCCACTTTAGTTCTTCAAGTGCTCATTGTTTTGGCTTGCTCCAATGAAATTTGTTTCCTTCTATGGTCATTGTGTACATTACTATTGCTACTATTAAAAAAATTGATATGAACTTCCTCAAGTATTGAGATACTCCAGTGACCCCTGTTAAGATGGTAGGAATAGGCTGTTAACTAATGGTTGAAACTTGTCTAGATCTACCCTCATCTCTCCTCTACCAACCTTGTGTTTGATATAGATGAAGGGATATTTTCATAAATCACATTTATTCAAATTTTGAAATATTTGGTTCTTCCTTAGTGTCTCTAGTACATGTGTCACATGTGAGATGTTATCGTGCCAACTATTGTTGAAGATTAGTATATCATCTAGATATACTATTAAAAATGAGTTAATAAATGGATGAAACACACCATTCATCAACCTCATGATTGTTGCAAGTGTGTTACATAAATTGAAAGGAACTAGTAATCACTCATAGAAACCTTACTGATGTTGAACATCATCTGAATCCACACTTCTTGTTCTTTGATCCTTACTTGATAGTAACTTGATTTTAGTTCTAGCTTGATGAAACAATTGGCTTGTTGGAGTTGATCCAACAAGTCATCAACACTTGGAAATGGATATCTATTTTTTATGGTGAATTTTTTCAAATCATGGTAGTCAATAAAAATTTACCAACTTCCATCCTTCTTTGGTACCATTATGATTGGTGAATTTAATGGTGACATACTAGGACTAATGACTCCCTACTCCAACAAATTTTGTAACTACTTCTTCACTTTAGTTTCTTCTATAATGGAATTCCTATATATCCCAATGTTTGGAAATGGAGACTTCAAAAATAATTAAAACTTATGCTCAACTTGTCTCTTGGGTGGCTTCCCCTATGGTTCTTGAAACACCTCCATGTAGGATTCGATCAATTGTTCTAGTTGCTAGCACTATTTTCCACTTCATCCTTCTAAGGATTCCTTCATATACACTACATTACCATCTCCTTGTTGTTTTCCTTCTCTCAAATATATAAAGACATACTTCTTAGTATTTCCAATGATTCTCCTTGTCTTATTAGCATTAGTCAACTAGAGTTTGGCCTTGTCCCTATGTGCATTTATGGTGAATGTATTCCCATCCTTAACAAGATGATATCAATTTTATATCCTTGTAAAGGTGGGATCTCTCACATACACATATGGGATTTCCAAGATGACTCCACACATGTCCAATATGACTACATCTAATACCAGTTCTAGTTGATGGAAAACTTAAACTTGCATTATTTGTCCACTCTCAGTTCCATGTCTTGTCTTACTCGACCCAAGGGTATGGATACACATGATTATGATTCTCTAGGCCATATTCTCAATGAATTCAAATATCAAATTTAATTGTAAACTAGGGTCAAACAAGCAGTCTACTTTTATTTGTTTCATGTGGATCTTGATGCAAAATAATTCTGTCATATCCTTCTCTTCATTGTGATTGTATGCAACAATCACTAACTCCTTCTCAATGTTAGTGTAATTGATTTTTACTTATAGGTTTGAGGTACTATCTGCCCTCTCTTCTGCATCTATAATTATCAAATATTTCTTTTACTTCTTCTTTTGGAAGTTCCAGAGGCACTTCTCAGGGTGTAATTTCCAACAAAATTCCTAAGGGTATCCCTTTTTCTCACAAAAAATTATTTTCTTGATGGCAGGTGTTGTTTCTTATGTCACTTTTATAGTCTTATTTTCAATCCACTACTTCTTGTTCTTACCTTTTCTTTGTTTATCTTGTAGTCTTTTTTGCTTAATTATGATTTCCAAATTGTTGCTTCCACTTCTCTCCTCCAAACTACCGTGCTTGGACATTTGGTTCATTAATAATATTGGGCTTGGAAAGAATCAATTTTAATTGAATATGAGGAAGTGATGATACCAAGTACTTAATCAACATATTTGGGATTTTAAGGGAGACACCTAGTTCAATATATATTTTCCTAAACTCTATGGTAAAATCCCGCACTAACCTTTCCTTTGTATAAAATAATGCCACTCAATCTATTGGTTATTCTCATAGCTAATTGGGTGGAATTGGAATTTGATAATTTCCTTGAACACTTTCCAATTAGTCACACATGTCTCATTTTCAAGTTATTTTCTTGCATCATCTCCTTCTCACCGTTCCGAATAATGGTCTTCTAGCTTCAACAAAACAAATGCAATCCTTTATTTTTGAGTGAACTCATGTATGTTGAAGCACACCTCCATATTTTGTAACCATTGGTTCAACTTGGTGGCATGAACTTATCCTACCTATGGTTTGATGTCAACCTTTTCCTATACATAGGAAGGTCCTTGAGTTTTTCCATGGATGAATTCCCTCAGCTCTATCTTAGTTTTGATCTTTGACTCTAGTTCCTTTTTACTTTTCTTGGAATCTACCTAGTTCTATGTGTATATATCAAATCCTTTATGTCAATTTTTCTCATCTTCCTCCTCATGGATCCACTCAAGCAATAGTCTTGTCATCTCTACTACTTGTTTCTCCAAATGAAATGTCTATAACTCAACAATGCTATTCTTTGGAGACTCATCCATGGTATTGTTTCAATGCTTCTTTCTGTTTCTTATTTTTCTAATATACAAGTAAATTGATACCATATCTCCACGCTCTAGAGTCTTGTTCAATCGAGTAAGAAGCCACTATCTGCTTCCCTTCAAGACATGACTCGATCTTCTCTAATACCAATATGATTTGTAAATCATATTCTTATAGTCTATATGTTTCATCAACATAGATCATTGAAGGATTGAAATATGTCCTTAAAAAATTTTGTACAATGCCATGAGAAAATAATTTATTGTCATTAGGTACATTATCTTCAATACATGGTCATAATTACTTTGTTTTACTGTAACATCTATCTTTTCCCTATTCTTTTGTAACTGAAAATGTAATTGTGTACTCGTTTCTGGTGAGGAGATCAAGGCAAAGGCATCATCGGTAAACCTTGTAAGTGTTGTTATTTATTTCCTAAGTTGTAATTGATGATTATATACCTATGAGACTGAAGGTTTTGACGTAGCTAAATGACAAGGAAAAGAATCCACTAGGGGAGAGAGGTCAATTGTCTAGGAAGCCATGGAGAACGTGTTACTGATGACCGATGTCATCATGGTTCCTTAAGAACTTGAAGAAAAGTGAACAGTTAATGTTCACTTGATGGTATAAAGCTCTTAGGTGTCATCCTAAATAGAGGTAAATCCTGAGTGGACTTAATTACTACTTGTCCGCTATCAATTAGGGAAACTAATTATTATTGTTATTAAGTTAAATAAGGTTAAATGATTATCGTAATTATCATAATCATCTTAATCATGACATTGAATGCCAAAAAACTATTCTTAGATCTATGATAAGAAGCTAAACTTTCTTATTCCGAGGGACAATTATAGTCACCTTATTTTAAAATAATAATATGAAAGAGATATATTGGTATAGAGAATACCATAATCTAAGGCATCACAAGATATATCTCTATACCAATACCTATATCTCCATTATCCCATTTGATGATCACCATAGAATCCCCATAGACTTAAGGAATCAATCCCACAAGTTGAGGCCACCCTGCATAAGCACCACAATGCCAACAACTTTGCCTTGGTATTGGATCCTTGACCACAGTTCAGTTTGAATTTGAAAGAGTGATCTTTATTAAGGCTGAGAATCATCCCAGTAGCACATAAGCCACCCTAAGCAACACCATTGAAAAAAGATGTTGCTTCCTGAGAAGAAGTAAAACCCACCACTTGTCTAACTTTGGATATATTTTCCTTTGCTACATAAAATTCTTTGCATAGGCTTAGTATCCTCACACGAATCACTTTAATGTTAAGTTTCTTATATTAAAAAATGAGAGAATTTATGGCTTTCCATAAACCCGAAGTAATGAAGGCAAGTAAAGTATTGTGATCAATAGAATTGTTAAACCAAAAGTAGAAATTATGTTCAAAAGATTGGATCCCCCATAACTGAGAAATATTAAGGGACTTATTGAAATATCTCTATTACCAACATGATATCCTGAACAATAAATTAACAAATTTAATTAATACACCAAAATCAATAGTTCAATTAACTTCACTTTATATCAATAGCCCTTCAACCTCAATAATAACTTTACTTTATATAATAAGTCAATTTTATTTGACTTTATTCTTTTACCAATGATTTGACTTTTCTGTATATCAATAACACATCTTAACTTTCAACCTTAACTCTTTAATTTCAACCTCAACACTAGCTTACTTTACTTCCCTTTTTCAACCTTTGACTTTTGACTCCTCAACTTTTCAACACCATTAACATAAGTTCGAATAGACCTTCCAAGTTTCAAAAAATCTTGGAAATGATACTTCTATCTCATTTCTCCTCCAAAGTAGTGAAGCTTTCAATCACTTTGGCCTTGGCAGAATTTTCACCATACCTCTATGCCAACCTCACCTTGTTCAATGTTGATCTTACAAAAAAATTGTTGTGCCTCCATGTAAATTACTTCATGGACGAATTTAGAATTAAAAAAATAGTGGTAGAGCACCAATAGATCCAAAGGGGATGATTATCAAAGCTCTGGAGGCTTTGAAGTTGGAACTCCTCCGTATTGATGAGGCGATTTGGTGCTTTAAGAGCCGTGCAGTTTGGAAATACCAATTGTTCCATTCCTTTGCGGATATCAGATGGAAAACTAATGCCATTTGGGACATTGAAGATCAAAAGGGATATAGGGTATGATATCAGGAAGACATTTCATTGGTAGCTCGAGATTATTTTAAGACAATTTTGTTATAGCTTAAAATGACACCTCTCCATCTGTGACGACACTTGCATCCCTTGGTCGCATGACGACACTTCTTGAGATCAAATTTTAGTCACACAACAGGACACTTGTGGATTGAGGGATCATTTGGGACACTAAAAATGGTTGAAATTACCTCACTCCTGACCCAATTGATGGTTACAACCCTTAGGAACACTTTTCTAGACCAAACCATCTCCTGAAAATGAGCAAAAAACCCTGTTTTTGGCCATTTTTCCACATGTGCGCTAGTATGCAAGTATGATAGTAGCGTTTGATATGCAACCCTGCTTCATTAAAGTAGCGCACACCTCCATAAATGCACTAGTTTGTCGACTGCAGAGTAGGGCACTTTCCTGTACTAGTAAAAATCCCGAAATTTGGGTAAGTTAAGTTGGTTTGGGAACCTCCTGATCGGTTATAACTTCTTTTCCTCTCCTTCATTGACTATATAAGGAGGGTAGAAGGGCCATGTGAGGGGACCAAGCCTATAACAATGTTATGCTGGAAGAATGGAGACCCTCATCCTCCTCTCTTGTGTCTCAATTTCTGATAAACCCTATCACAACTGATTAGAGGTTGGGATCCTTGGAGAATAGAAACATGAGACCTTGAATATAGGTTTTGTGAAGTGCCAAGCTTGAAGGAAGGTATAATTTTATGTACTTTCTTCATTCATTAATAAAGATCAGACATTCTTCCCTTTCCAAATATGACCTATTCATGTGTGTCTTAGATTTGATTACAGTTTGATTATAGTTTGATGTCTTATTATGTCATGGATATCAGTCTTATGTATGTAGTCAAATGTATTTGAGAAAGGTATCAAGTTGTTTTGCAGGTGTGGGAATTGCGATACTGGATAGCAGTGAAGAGCAAGGAAGAGAAGACTTGGATCAACCTTTTGAATAACGTGCACATATCTCTAACCTTAATCTTTTCATTTATTTGTTGTACTTGCAGAACATTTGTAGGTCTATCTTTCATACCTGAAGTTGGTAGTTTCTCCCCTAAACTATAGGTGCATTTTCCTCACAACAGAATGGCGACTCCGTTGGGGAAAGCCTAACTGCTTAGAGGTATCCAAGGTCATTTCTTTAGTTTTGTTTGAAGGTATTTGTTCAATTTCTTCATTAGAATCAGTTATTAGGCTTTGTTTGACCCTCCTTGGCTCTTACAGACCCTTCCTAGCCCTTTTAGACCCTAGTGGACCCAAGTTGGGGGGTTTAAACCCCATTTTTTCAACTTTTCCCACCTGTACACTACTGTTGTGAAGCATAGTAGCACATTCCCCTGTTATGGGCACTGGTATGTCTCATACACAGTAGCGCACACATTTTGGGTTTGATTTTTTGGGTTGTGGACCCAAATTTGGGGGTTGTGGCTGCATTTTTGGGGTCCCCGATGACCCTAGGTCTGAGTTAAACCACTATAAGTGGTCTCCTATCCTTGTACTGATCCTATGTCCATGAATTGGACCTCTTTTGATCAATTTGGGCTTTTTTGGAAAGTTTTGGGGCTTGTTGACCCAAGTTGGGGGCTTGTGGACCAGTTTGGTGTTTTATACCCTAATTTGAGTCTGACTGAACCTGCTTGCTCCATTTCCACTGGATTGAAACCTATTGAGTCTACTTGACCCTGTTTGTATATATTTGAGTGAAATTTATCTTTATATTGGTTTCTTATCCTCAATTATGCTTTTAGTTTTCTTTTTGTAGTGAAAGCTCAAGTGTCTTTGTTGTTGTTCAGGACCTTTACTGCATTGTTTATGTCCAGACTTGACTTTACCAAACAATACTTCTTTGTAGGTCGTTTTCTTTGTTTGGGTATAAAAGTAGTTTTCGTACGCTTTTCCCAATGGTTGGCATGCTTACATCAATAAGAATCTGAAAGTCGTATTGGTAGCTTTTACTGTTTCAATCAGGAAACCTGAAAGTTCTTTGCTTTTGCTTTGACAGTAGGTTACTTTCAATTTCAGCTTTGTTTCTCACCTTTTGAAAAGCATAAAAATTTTGATTTATTTTTTGAGTAGAGTACCTTGCAAGTGGATTAAAGGATTTAAGAGTGCTTTGCATCAAAAAGAAGAAGTTTTCTTTTGCATACTGATTTGTTTGAGTAGTTGCATTCTTAGGTTTTGAGTTTAATTTTGTACATTTAGACTTTATTTTATTTTTTTGCATTCGAAAAGACTAAAAATTGCATTTGCACATGCTTTCTAGATCGTATCTTTAAGACTTGCATTGAAAAGAAATGATTTGTTTAGTGGTTAATATTTCATGTCAGTACTCTATCTCTGTTATAACCACTCGCACACACCCACTACCTTTTTGAGTAAGCAAGTAACCTTTAAAATGAACCCTAATAAAATGTACTAGTAACATTTTCTTTTCTAGGTTACACTTTTCACCAACTAGTCTTGGTTAGGATCATGGGTTTAAAACACCTTAAACCACCCAAGATCACACATTACGCAAAAATCGTAGTTCGACTATCACAGGTAAACCCACCTCATTCAAAGCTTGCCTGGGATCTATGCAATAGGTCTTGTGAGATCAGATTGTTTGGAATAAACCTCCTACTTTCTGTTTCGAGCATATACCAGGATTGGATCGCGTTTGGGGACTCTTTTGAGTTCGGGCTCAGATAACCTGCCCACACTTTTTGATTCGACCAGAGACTGTTCCCCCAGGAGTTTTCGGTGTGGTGGTATCCTTAGTATATGACCATAGGATCATACACAGGTGACGTCGGAGGGTTATATCTGCTGTACCTAGGACAGACATGGGAGGAAATCCCTTACAGGTCTTTGGGAGGGTGGTTGGGTGATTCCAGTGCTTGCACCCTTAGTCATTGTATTGTGGACCCCGGGTAACTGTTCTTCATCCTTCGTTGATCTGTTCTGGGCCCTCATCATCCCAGACTCTTCTCCGGAAGGCATCTATTTGCCTGGTTTGATTTACCTAGGACCCTTTTTAATGGTGTTCTCTTTGTGCTACTTGTCTTAGTTTTCCTTAGAGAACTTCTTGCTCATTTGAGCAGGAAACTATGTCTAGCATTCTAGCGAACGCCAATCAAGGTACCCCTGTTCCAGGGGATCCTTGTGTTGTTCCATTTATTGGAAACATTAGTATTCCCTTAATGGCTACTCTGAATCTTCCTGGATTCACTATAGGGTTGCCGGTTTGGTTGTTCTCCACTCCGAATGCCTTGCATGCTCCTAACGTTTCTTTTGTAAGCACCTCAAATCAAGAGCATCAGAACCATGTACCTTCCTTGCCATTAACATCTTCTCCTCCTCCTTCTACCTCATGTGGCGAAAGTAGCAAATACTAGTAACCAACAGTCTAAAAGGAATAGACGGAGGAACAATAGGAAGAAGATTCCAAAACAAGGGGGCAACAACCCAACCTCTGTAAGTTATGCTGGGGGAAAGCACCCTGCCTCTGCAAATCATGCAAGGAGCACCTACCTAGCCTCTGGAGGTCATGCTGGGAGAAAACTTTTAGTCACTGAAAATCACACTGAAAGTTTGTCTTCAACCACTATCAATCATGTTGAGGACACGCCATTGATCATTGCTAGTCATATTAATGACAAGTCACCAGTTCCTATGAGTCATACTGGAGACACCAGATCAGCCACTACAAGTCATGCTGAGGGAGTTGACATTGTCGACAAACCCAATAAACAGAAGTGTAAGTTCCCTTGCAATTTTTGTGAGGGAGACCACCTTACTTACTTGTGCCCTGTACTTCAAGAAGTGCCAAAAGTGTGGTCCTTAGTTCAAAAGTATTATGCTTCTGAGAAACCAGCCTTTGTAAGTCATGCTGGGGGAAAATTGTCAGCCAATGCTAGTCATGCTGAGAGTACTAACATTGTAAAGGAGTCTCAACCCATAGGATGGAAACCAAAGTTCCCTTGTAAACTTTGTAAGGGAGATCACCTTACTCATCGATGCCCTACCATTCCAGAAGCATGAAGAGTGTGGTCCATGTCTGAAGGAACCTCTGTTCCCGAGTTGTCAATAGATTCCCTATAGTCAGATCAACCTTTGGTTGATAAAGTGGTTGAACCAATGCAATATTTGGTCAACCCCACTCTTCCTTCGGAGAGTGAAGTGATCAAATCGATGCAATCTTCGACCGATCCCATCAACCCTTTGGAGACTGATGCACCTTTCCCTGAAGTCTTCTGCATTACCAGTTTGGATGTTCCTGAAAAAGAGGGTACTTCAACTGTGCCATGTGAACCCCTACCAAGCCCTAGGATCATTTCCTTTGATTGGAATAGTCTAGCCGAGCCTCGTCTTCCTTCTTCGACACCTTTCCAGATAAAGGTTGATATTGGGAGCCATACAGTTGATTGATGCATTGTAGATGAAGGAGCATTCATTAGTATCTTATCTGCTTATGCTTGGAGAGATTTGGGTTTCCCTAATGTTATTCTAGCTGTTAATTGGCCCCTGACCTTCGATAAAAGACCTAGTGAACCGTTCGGATTCCTCCGTCAGGCACCTGTTACTTTGGGTGGAAAAATAGTCTTAGTTGATTTTATGGTTTTAAAGGACCCTGTAGACTTTGACATGATCCTTGGGCATGATTACGTTTATGCTATACATGTTGTGGTGTGATGCATTTTCCTCATAACGAAAGCATCGTCACTATCAACCAGCTTGCATTCGTTGATCCTCCTTATTACCCAACTGTAGACCAGTCTGATCCCTCGTCATTAGGCACTACTATATCACATGGTGCTTATGCGGCATATTGTTCCTTGAGTTCAACTGCTACTTAGAAGAAGTCTCTGACTTCATGCTTACCTTCTCGGGACTTGGTCCCAGCTTTTGACCAAGTGACACCTCCATCTGAATGTTTAGATATGTGTTCTATCTGGGATGATATACTTCCTTCCAATGAAGTTTTCCTAGAGTCCATAGTACAGTCTACCATTCATTTGGATGTTGATCCAGTCACAGTTATGTCCAACCCCGGTTTGACCTTAAAGTCTGATCTTCCTACCATTTGTCTTTGGACTCTCCTATAGATCCGCAAATCGGTGTTCCTACTGAGTTTGATTCTACTTCTAGAATTCTCAACTCCCATGATGATGAATTTGTTTCTACAGATTCCATCATGTTCTTCAACTTTTATCTTCATCGTGAAGTCAATCTTATTGATTGTAAGTCCTCGGGCTTGGGTACCATAGAGTCTTCATTCGAAAACTCTGCCTTGTTTATGCCTACCGTTGATGATAGTGAAGTTGAAAGTATTTCTACCACAGTGACTTGTATCAGGTTTTTCTTTACATATGTTTTAGATATGATCTTGGTACTAATGTTTCTTGGAGACAGGATTCTTAGCTGGATTTATACTTGCTTACTAGTCCGTTTTGACACCTTGTGCGACCATGTCAGGTATATTCGAAACCTTGCATATAGGTTTAGGCTTTTTTGCTGTTATGTTGCATTTGAACCTTTTTCCATCTGAATTCGCCATAGGGTCGAACCTATTGGATATTGGTGTGTTAGCCATCTCTTTATGCATTGTGCACCAGTCCGAAAGTAGAGCCTACCTAACATGGGTCACCCTAGTCAGCACCCTTATGCCATTTTGGTGCCCATGCTGAGTATTTTTCACAGGCTCGGGAGCCTTTTTAGATTTACCATGACTTTGAGAAGAAGCCTCATATATTTCTGGCCATCCCTGATAAGGCTCCCATCTTCGTGTTTAAGTTGCATAGGCATCTGTTATGATCCTGCTTGCACTAATGAGCTTGATGCCAGCTTCCACTCTTTTAGCTCGTTGTATAAGCCTCCATCTTTGATCTCATTTCTGCTAAGCCCTGTATCATTTTGCCTTCGCAATTTGACACCTTTTCTTGGAGGAGACATAACCTGAGTGTCCTTATCTTGCCCATGTTCCTTGAATTAGGCATAGCTTTGTTCCATGCGCTTGGAGCTAGTTTCGCATGTCCCTGACACTCGTCTCCTCCCATATCGAGCATTTCTTTTACCTTCACTTCAATCTCGTTAAAAACAGTAAGTAGGTTACGAGAAGTCTTCCACCTTTCCTTCGAGCTCGTTAAAAATAGTAAGGAGGCTATGAGCATTTCTTTCATCTTCACTTTGAGCTCGTTAAAAACAATAAGAAAGTTATGAGCATTTTTCTGTATCTCCTTTGAGATCGTTAAAAACAGTAAGGAGGTCACGAGTTTACTTTTTTGGACTCGTTAAACCTTTACGAAAAAGATCCCTATGGATTTCTTTTAATCCCTTTTCGGACTCCTTAAATAGGAAAAGTTTTCCAAGCATAGTTGTCTTTTCGGGCTCGTTAAAATAACTGAATTGACATCCACTTAGGTATAGAATTACCCCTTTTCCGGGCCTTAGTGGATAATTTACGAAAAAGGTATACTCTAGGTATACTCTTGTATGCACTAGAAGAGTTCTTCTTCCATTATTTTACACTTTTTCGGGGAAGGAGACTAACTTTATGAAAAAGGACCTTTGGAGTCATCTTTAGGGTTTTCAGACTCTCAAAAAGGGAAAACACCAAGCGAGCATTCACCTACTCGGGCTCGATGTGAAATCCACGATATGGTTGATAGAGGACTGTTTAAGTTTTTCAACTCTACAAGAAAGAAAACACCGCCGAGCACAGACCAATCCGGGCTCAATATAAAATCCACACATAGGTGTATGGAGTTTTCTTCTAGGTTTTTCATCTACTCCTTAAACATGAAAATACCGTCAAGCATGCTTTAGTTCTTTGTCAAGCTCATTAAAAAATGAAAAAGGAAAGGGAAGGGAAGAATGTTAAAATATCTTTCAATATGATGGCAGCAATTCAACTACCTCCTTGAACAAAGCACCTGTTTTGAGTATCTCAAACAAGTTGGGCTCTAGTGTTGGCCTTAGGAAAAACCTGATCTCAGAGTTCTTACTCCTCTGTTTCGTTAGTCTTCCAATCATATGGAGAATCTATTAATGTCTCCTACGTTGCAGATTTGCATCGTAGTCTCTTTGTGTTCAAAGCTTCCTAATTCATTGTTGTGTCGTGCTCACTGTTCAAGGATATAACCTGTGTCGGCCATTCTGCAGTTTCCTTGACCTCATGCGTCGGCCATTCCTTGGTGTCAGTATGTTTCATCATTTGTTCAATCCTACTCCAAATCAGCTCATACCTATTGAGTGTCCCTCATGTTGGATGATGGAGGATGCCTTAAGGCCTCCCTTCCAACGGATTTCTTCCCATCAACTTCAACTCATTGTGCTCTGGGAATGAAGTTTAGAGTTTCGGTTAGTACCTTGGAGATTGCAGTCATTGGTGGCAGTTTCCCTCGCTATTGCATAGATGGGAATGCATCAATGTCTCCTATCCGATGGATTCTTCAAGTGTTCGATGACAAGACCATTTATTCGCACTTGCTTGAATGTACTAGGTACCTTGGGTTCCATTTTCATTAATGGTGGACACCCTCGCCTTTGTTAATGGTATACATCAATGACCAGTAATCAAACAATACCTCCCATGTTCGACATCAACTCATTTATTAGCATGGATGGGTTTGTACCTTGGGTTGTTTTTGGATGAAGACCTTGGGATCCTCGATAGCTTCACCTCATTTATGTTATCGCCCAAGTTGTGCAAGATTGAGCCACACTCTTTTGGCTCTTGATGAGACATAGATCCAGCTTGTTCTTTATGGCTATGTTCTCCAGTTTTGACATAGATCCAGCTTGTTCTTTATGGCTATGTTCTCCAGTTTTGACATAGATCCACCTTGTATTTATGTGGCTATGTTTACGCTTATGTTCCTCATGGATCCACGCTTGTATTTTAGTGGCCATGATATATGCATCAGTATTTGGATCATTATTGTATCCTCTTGGAGGTCATGTCCCACTATTTGAACATGGACAGTTACCCCAAGGATGAGTTTGTCTGACATTGCCTTTGCTTTCAGGTACTTCATTTGAGCCTATGATTCTTGGTTTCTCCGTTCCCCATGATTCAACTCTTTGTTATTTATAATGTATTTCGGCCATCATTTCCCGCACTCCCTCTCACCTCATACATTAGGGGGCATCTGTTATAGCTTGAAATGACACCTCTCCGTCTATGACAACACTTGCATCCCTTGGTCGCATGATGACACTTCTTGAGATCAAATTTTAGTCACACAACAGGACACTTGTGGATTGAGGGGTCATTTGGGACACTAAAAATGGTTGAAATTACCTCACTCCTGACCCATTTAATGGTTACAACCCTTAGGAACACTTTTCCGGACCAAACCATCTCCTGAAAATGAGCAAAAAACCCTGTTTTTGGCCATTTTTCAACATGTGCGCTGGTATGCAAGCATGATAGTAGCGTTTGATATGCAACCCTGCTTCATTAAAGTAGTGTACACCTCCATAAATGCGCTATTTTTTCTACTGTAGAGTAGGGCACTTTCCTGTACTAGTAAAAATCTCAAAATTTGGGTAAGTTAAGTTGGTTTGGGAACCTCCTGATCAGTTATAACTTATTTTCCTCTCCTTCATTGACTATATAAGGAGGGTAGAAGGGCCATGTGAGGGGACCAAGCCTATAACAGTGTTATGCTGGAGGAATGGAGACCCTCATCCTCCTCCCTTGTGCCTCAGTTTTTGATAAACCCTAGCACAACTGATTAGAGGTTGGGATCCTTGGAGAACATAAGTAGGAGACCTTGAATCTAGGTTTCATGAAGTGCCAAGCTTGAAGGAAGGTATAACTTTATGTACTTTCTTCATTCATTAATAAAGATCAGACGTTCTTCCCTTTCCAAATATGACCTATTCATATGTGTCTTAGATTTGATTACAATTTGATTATAGTTTGATGTCTTATTATGTCATGGATATCAGTCTTATGTATGTAGTCAAATGTATTTGAGAAATGTATCAAGTTGTTTTGCAAGTGTGGGCATTGCGATACTGGATAGCAATGAAGAGCAAGGAAGAGAAGACTTGGATCAACCTTTTGAATAAGGTGCACATATCTCTAACCTTAATCTTTTCATTTATTTGTTGTACTTGCAGAACATTTGTAAGTCTATCTTTCATGCTTGAAGTTGGTAGTTTCTCCCCTGAACTATAGGTGCATTTTCCTCACAACAAATTTTCTCGAAACCTACAATGTTTAATATTCTTGCACAGATGGAGATGTTACAATGCATGCCTTGTATTTTTTTGACTGAGGATAATGATTTAATTGGACGACCGGTTACTCTAGCGGAGTTTGAAGCAGTACTTAAAAAGATGGCCAGGGACAAAAGTCTGGGGCCCAATGGATGGTCTATGGAATTCTACCTTCTGTTCTTTGACTTACTTTGGTCTGTGGAATTCTACCTTCTGTTCTGAGCTCTTTTTTGGAATTATATGTAAATATTATTATAGATAGTGGTTACAAATATGTTAACTGATAAATTTGTATTGAATGATGAGCAATAGACTTATTTTCATGACTGTAAGAACAGTTACTATCTATGGGATAGGAAAATATGGTATGTTTTTCGATGAGTTGTTTTTTTTATTAACACTAGTTTTTGTATGAACCAGCGTAAATTTATCTTTAACTCTAAATCTATCATGTGTTATAATGATCAAATTCCTCCATATACAAACCTTAAGATGGATCTATATTGATGATAAAACTATATTAATTGAAATCATAAAAAATGAATACCACCATGATTATAAAAAAACATGTAAATTGAAAAAAGGTAAAAATAAACAAATTATATAGTATCCATATCAAGTAATTAATTGGACATAGCCAAACTTGCAAGCCTTCAAAGGGATATCAATTAGTAAATTAGATAATATATAACCTCTGGTTGAAAACATGAAGAGTCTTCCCTAAATCACACACATCCCATCCCAGATAGTAGAGCAAGAAGTATCCAAATTTCATTAATTTTTTTAGTTTTAATTAATTAAAAATTATTATTTAAAAATGTTACATATCAGTATCTAGATTTCATTAATTTTTTTAGTTTTAATTAATTAGAAATTATTATATATAAATGTTACAAATCGGTTCTTGAGCACAGAATTACAGTTCTTCCTCCTATTGGACTATAAAAAACCATCTACAATAATTAAAACCTGCTCACATTTTCATACTTAGATTCACCAATGATTACATCTATGTAACTCCAATTTGTTACGCTACTCTCCTCTTTATGCAATACAAGTGATGGCACCATTCACAATTCCAGTCAATCCAAGTGTTGTTGACTTCACAAACATTATTGATCAAACAGACAAGCTTATAGAACTCGCCTCACCTGAATCTAGAGAACATACATTAATCTCTTGGTAAGAAAAAAGTATCAAAGACAAATATTTGGGGGTAGAAATCAAATCTTCTCAACGGCAGAGAGACTGATATCAATAGTCAAACAAGTGCACGCCCTCCTTTGTGGTAGTATGTTTACTGCTGCAAGTTTTTTTTTGAAGTCCATTGGAGTGAATTAAACATGCTCATACAACAAATCTATTGTTGGGCAGTTCGAAGAATTGCAGTAACATATCTAACAATGGACTTTTGTTCAATTGGCTTTGTTAACTGTGCTATTCTAATTCGATGGACACACAAATTCATTTTTTGAAATTTAAAGTTTTATAGCACTGATAGCATGCTCATCTATAATGAGAATATTGTGCAACAAAATTTCTTCGACCAATGGCTATAAATCAAAATGTTAGATTTAAAAATGCATCGCAGTGAAATTAAACACACATAGCAGTGGTCACAGGGTGTCAGGGAGTTTACACTACAAAAACCTCAATGGGAAATTTTGCTCAATCACTCATTTAACATGTGTATTTTTCAATGTACATTAAGGCCTCTATATGGCATTAGGTGGTCATAAAAATATGTAATATTTAAGATTATGTGGTGTGATAATATCCTCATGTCAACCTTAACTTCTCTCATTGTCTTCATCATTGTTTCTTAGGTAGATATTTTGTGTGGTCTACTTCATTACAATGCAATTATATAATTCAAACATTAGTCATAATAACAAGAGCTAATCCTTCACTTGTTGCTTTTTCTAAGATGTAGAGTTGTTTTTCCAACATGTATTGTGTCACATTTGCTTACTACTCACTATTATTTTTTTAATCAAAACTTTAAATTCCTTCATCATTTTTGGAAAACCTTGTGGAATTTTTTGAGTTGTCAATTGAGATTCTCTAAAGGGTGAAAAAATGAAGATGGGTGTCTATTTTGGGGGGTCTCGTGAGAAAATAATTCTGGTTTTTTCATGTTTTTCAACTTTGGGCGAACAAAAGTGATATTTTTGTTTAGAATTTCACTTTGCAGTAAAAAGAAAACTTTTAGAGAATTATGTTAGCTTTCTATTCATAATTTTTTCAATTTTTTTATTGAGATTTGATATGTCGATTTTGCAAATGTTTGAAAGTGTATTCTTATAAAATGAAAAGACTACAAAATAGTCATGATTTGTTGCGCCAGTAAAATCGCTGTTAGACTTGTTTTTTGCAAAAACAGAAAATGATACGACAATCTACACACAATGTACTAGTGCCTGACTATAAGTTTGTAACCAATGGATCTATATACTAATTATTATATTTTTTTTAAGTCGATCAACGGGGAAACTTATTCGATTTTCAACATGTTTTTGTTTGTTTTACTTTTCTCTCAATTGACTCTAAAAATAAAAAAATCTACGAACACCATTTTGAAGTAGACACACCAATTAAGAATCTCACATTTTTTTCAATTTTTTTGGTGGTGTATTTTTAAAGTTATGGATTTTTCTTTTCACCGTTTTCCTAAAGAGATGAATCCAAACTCGACACATGTTACGAAAATAAAACATTAAAAATATCAGTTCTTATCTATACACGACAAAATCTATACCTGCGTAAAGTAGATTCAATGATGATCCTAATGGTATCAAGTCCGACATTCGTTTTGTAGTGTAAGAGGTTGTTTTTCCCTTCCGAAAATGGAGAAACCTGAAAATTATGCAGAATCGCCAAGCTTCCATGTCTCAGAGATTATTCGGCCGAATAATTATTCGGTCGAATAACGTTTTTCCATAACGGCACCATTAATCACAGCAAAGGTTATTCGGTTGAATAATGAAACGGAAAAAACATTTAATCGGCCGGGAAAAAAAATGTTTTCTATACTCGTATAAATAAACTTAAATTGATTCATTATTTTCGCATGTTTTAACTTCGCATATTTCTTATCAAACTATTTTTGAAAGGGTTTTCAAAGAGGATATTTTTTGCAAAAAGAGGTTTTTACAAGGTATGTTTTTTTTTTTTTTTCCAAATGGCACATTGAAGGAGTTTTTTTGTAGGGCATTTTTGTAAAGGATTTTTTTCTCTAAGGCATTTTTGCAAGGAGTTTTTTCAAAATAATTTTTTTCTTAGACATGTTTGCAAAGTGGTTTATGTAAAGAATGTTTCTTTCCAAGGAGGTTCTTTCCAATGAAGTTCTTTCCAATGGTTGTATTTAAAGAGTGTTTATTCCAAAATATTTTTGCAAAGAAAATATATTTTTCCTTCTCATTTATTTGAAAGAGATTTTTTCAAAGAATTGTTTTGGTAAGGTAATTTACAAAGGGTTTTTTTCCAAGGAAGTTTTGCACTTCTTGTTTCTTTGAAATGAGTTTTTTCAAATAGTTGTTTTGCTAAGATATTTTGCAAAGGGTTTTTTTCCAAGGTAGTTTTCCACTTCTTATTTCTTTGAAAGGGGTTTTTTCAAATAGTTGTTTTACTAAGGTATTTTGCAAAGGGTTTTTTTCCAAAGTAGTTTTGCACTTCTTATTTCTTTGAAAGATGTTTTTTCAAATAGTTGTTTTTCTAAGATATTTTGGAAAGAGTTTTTTTCCAAGGTAGTTTTGCACTTCTTATTTCTTTGAAAGGGTTTTTTTCAAAGAGTTGTTTACTCAAAGTATTTTTGCAAATGAGTTATTTTTTTATAAGGGTTTTTTCCAAGATATGTTTACAAATAAGTTTTTTTCCTAGTGGCTTTTTTCCTACATATTTTTTCAAAGAATTTTTTTTTCCAGTGGTTTTTACAAAAAAAAATTATTTACAAGGTATTCTTATTATTTTCCAATGGGTTTTTTCAAAGGTGATTTATTGTCAAGGAGTTCTTATTTCTTTCCAAGAAGTTTTTTTTCAAAGAATATTTCTGTTCAAAGAGTTTTTTCAAAGGAAATTTAATTCCAAAGAGATTTTCCTCAAAAGACTCTTACAAGATTTTTATAAGGTGAAGTAAATTTCAGTTTATGTTTTTAAATCTTAATTTATTTATTTTTACTATAAAGTGATGAATCTTTAATTTATCATCTACAGATTAAACAATCATGGGAAATAAGAGAAAACGTTAAAAAAAAGGTGATCGTAAACATGATGATGATGCTAATAGAGAAAAATAAAAACTCAGATATAATGCCAAAAAACAAAGGGTTGCCGAAACGGAAGAGAGAATTATTAAAGATATAAATACAAATTTACATGATAATGTTGAGGAAATGGAAAGTGAAAATAGAGTACAAAAAGAACAAATTGAAGTTGAAGAGACCATTATTAAAGATGTAAATAGTGATTTACATGCTAATGTCGATGAATTCAATATTGAAGATCAAATTCAAGATCCAAAAATTGGACCTGGTATGTATATATCATATATTTTCCAAATTCATTTTTTTTATAATGAATTGTATTTTTGGATATATGTTAAATTAAATTTAACTTGATGTATAGGTACTTTCACCACTGATGATGAAATATTATAAGACATTGATTGCGACAAATATGGAGAACAACTACCAATACATGTTGCACGATATCGTGCTACAAAATTTTATGATGAAGTTCTCAAGGATTACTCAATAGCAGGATAAGCACAAATTTTGAGATATTTATTAGTGTCCAAGAAGTTAGAAGGTGCTACATCATTATTGGGTATTCACAAGGCGACAAAAGAGTTGAAATTGAAACAAAATGTGATAGAAAATATAGGTGATGCAATAAAAAAATTTGAAAAATCCAGGAAGAAAGATATTAGTGCTGCACGTAAAGCAATTCATACAACAATTCTTTCAGCCAGTACTAAACAAAAGCGTTTGACAATAGAACTAGCAAAAGCAGTTGGAACATCAAAAAAGACATTATACAAACATAGCAAATTCAGAATGCAAATAGATGAAAATAATGAACTTGCTTGCTGGGCAATTATTTGTAGACAACCTTACAAAGATAGAATGGGAGCAGGTCTTAAAGATATTGTACGGGAATATTGGTTGGAACATGCTCGAGTTTCACCAAATTCAAGAGATGTAATATGCAAAAGAATATCACGAAATGTATATGAAAGCCAACCAAAACATATAATGGACATGACACAAGTACAATTCTTCAATAAATTCAAGGAAGATCATCATGGAATTAATATATCAATCACTACATTTGTGAAACAAAAACCATGGTATGTTAGACCTATTAATATATGTGATACATGTTGTTGCCGTTATCATGTGCAATTTCAGTTATATTATGACACGTTTCTTGAATTTGGTAAAATGTTTTGGAAAAATTCACCACCTCCGCCCACAATACGTGAATTCATATCTCAAACTCTATGTGAGAGAAATCACGATGAAGTATTTTATAATAAGAAATGTGTCAATGGAAAACATTGTCATCATTGTGAAAATTTGGTGTTATTCCACAATAAATATCCTATCGATAATGATCAATCGTTGTCAAATGTAAATGTTGATTGGAGGAGATATGAATACGTCAATTATACTACAAGTTCTAGTGATTCACATTCCAAAAGAATTGATTTGCTAGAAGATAAGATATGTGTGACAGATTTTCTCAAAAAAATTGAAAGTGAAATTTATAAATACACCCAGCATTCACATAGAGCACGATGGCAAGATCTTCAATTCAAACAGTCTCGTGAAATTTTTCCACCCGGAACAATTTTGTCCGTGGTTGATTTTGCTGAAAACTATACATTTGCTGCACAAAAGGAGATATAGAGTGAATACTATCACTGTAACCAAGTTTCGATATTTGTCCATGTTGTATATAGACATTCTCAATAGGATGTTGATGGCATTGAAAGCACATGTGACAATCGAGATGTGATTAAAGAATATCACTTCTATATCAACGATGATCGTACACATGATACACATTTTGTTCAATATTGTATAGAAAATATTTTCTATGATTCACTAAAAAAATGTGAAGTTAAATTCAATGAACATTGGATATGGTCTGATGGATGTGCGGGTCAATTTAAATCTTCACGATCATTTTTTTGGTTATGTCTACTTCATAAAGCGTTGAACATTAAACATCATTGGAATTTCTTTGAAACTGGACATGGAAAAGGTGAACATGATGGTGCAGGAGCATGCGTAAAAAGAGCACTTCGATGTGCTCTTTTTACGCACAATCAACAATCAAAAGATGTGCGCAGGTATGTACACTATTTTTTTAATTTATATTATTTCTTGAAATTTAAAAAAATGTACACTAACATGTTTAAGTACAAGTACACTAACATTAAAAGTTGTTCTTTGTGATTTATCATTTATTGTGTAGGTTTTTTTGGCTTGTTGGGGTCCAAGATATAAATAGATCAATACCGTATGACACTAGCACCATACATGGGACTAGAGATCTTCACTCTATTCAAACAAAATCATTCCAAAACGTGTTTGCATTTGACAGTAGAAAGCAATCATGCTTTTGTCATATTTGCACTGAAAATGTTGAATCTACAGAAGTTTGTGAAAACATAACAAACAACTACGTAAAAGCTTGAAAACACATAGAGATTAATCCAAAGGGAAAAATGCCACTAGCAAGTGTAGAAGAATTAGAATCATACGAAATAGCAATATCATCTGATGGCGATAGAATTTCAGATCTTGTTAGAGAAGGTAATGAACTTACTTGACTTTTAAATTGATTGTTCATTCTTGTCCATCACCTTATGTGTATAGTCAATTTAATCGATTTAAAAACGCTAACACCAATTGTAATTTGCACAGGAGATGTTTTCACTGTGATTGCACCTTTAGACAACAACGAAAATGTAAAATATTATTTGATGCGATGCACTAAAGAAGAGATGAAGTTATTGGAAGACTACAATGACAATGGATTTACATACGAGAGAGGATCCATCATTTTAAAAGGATATTTTTTCAGCAGACCCATGTGACTAAAAATTATGTCTACTTTCAAGATTATGAAGCCAATGTTATATGTTGTCAGTATAGTCATTTAGTATGTGCATCTTGAATAAGGTTGGTACAAATTCCATCAAAAAAATAGTTAAAAAACAAAAAATGGAAACTGTGCATATGTGACCATGAACGGATAATTGAGGTTGGAATTCCATTGCGATGTTTTTAACTATATATCAAAAATGAATTGATCTATGTTTTTGTCCATGTCAATTGTTGTGTACAATATATTTTTTGTCCATGTCACAAATGTTGTGTACAATATATTTTTTTCATTGAATTTTATTACTATGATCTTGAATGAGAACTAGAATAAGAGTTTAAATGGTTGTATTTTAGCATGCTTAAAAATGAATTCAAAAATTATTTGGTAATGAAATTTTTAATAAAAATTGAAAAAAGTTCAAAAATGTTGTATTTCAACTATATGGAATGTTTATCTTTAATTTGTAATCTCGTTATATAAAGTACTTTATTCAGGTCCCCATATGTCTATTAGACCACTTAAGGGATAAGATAACGGATGTGGCTATCCCCACACTCTGCCCCGAATTTTTATTTTTTATTGATTAATGTCAATGAGAAATCATCGGGAAACCTACTAGATTTTGTATTCATCTAATCCATTGTACATGTTTCTCTAATGTACTTCGCCATAAATAAAATTTTAAATAAATGATTGTTGCACAAAGATAATATATCTCTTACATGTAAGTTCACATAACTGAAATAATGGCAAATAGAGATAAATATCATTTGATTTTTAATCACAAACAAGGATTCCTGGATTGTGAAGCTTATGCTAAATTAGAGCAATTATTATTTACAACAAACCGATAAAAATTCATCCAATTGTTGTCTAAAATTCATTGCTTTAACTTAGCATAAACATCACAATTCGAGAATCCTCACTTGTGATTAAAAAACAAAGAATCATTTATCCCCATTTGCCATGATTTCAGCAGCATCTAAAGATTCACCATCTACAAAGTACCTGAACAATGAACATATATAAGAAACATTAGTTAAAAATTGAAATACAAATGCAACATCATATCGATCAAACGACCAAAAGATTGAAACTTTTATCAAACAATTCATAGATTTTCATTCATAACATTAGAAATTGAACCTATTAAGACTTCATATTTCTATCAAAAATTCCTATATCATTCTTAACATTCATTCATTCTTAAAGATTCATATCAGGTAACATTCTTAAACTTCCTAAAACTTTGGTAACAAATTCATTTCTTAACAATTTAAACTTTGGTAACATTCATTTCTTAACATTTTAAACCTTCTTGACACTTCCCATTCATTCTTATGATTCAACACTTTCCCAACATTCATTTTTTCCATAACATTCATTCTCAACATAACATTGAACATTTTAACAAATTCAACATTTCCTAACATTTCATAACTTTAAATTGCACCTATCAAATGTTCCAAACATTCATTCTTAACATTTTAAACATTCAAGTGACAATTCCAATTCTTTCTTAGGATTCAACACTTTCCCAACATTCATTCTTACCATAAAACATTCATTCTCAACATAACATTCATTTTTAACATTCAGCATTTTTCAACTTAAGATTGCACCTATATCAAAAATTTCAAACATGTTCATTCTTAACATATTAAACATTCTTGACCCCTCCCAACATTCATTCTTACCATAACATTCATTCTCAACATTCAACATTTCCTAACTTTAGATTGCACCTATCAAAAGTTCCAAAAATTCATTCTTAGCATTTTAAACATTCATGAAAAACATATTCTAAACATTTTACCAAGTGGCAAATATGCTAAATAATTAACATGTACTCGTATATAATCCAATAAAAAAGTTCATGTACTCGTATATAATCCAAAAATAAATACCCTCGATGTCCAAAACAACTACAATATATATATATATCAACAAAAACAAGAATGTTTGGACCACTATCTTCCACTAGGGCCTTCCCTTGGACTCAACCGGGCCTCTAACATGTATAAAAACAAATTATGAATATCATAAATTATTTAAACAATTTTAAACTAAATTCAAAAAATTAAAATATTAAACTTATATATGAAAGAACAATTCAATTATTAAAAAAGTTGTACATAAAATTATCTGAATGCATGTCCACCACTTTTTTCCACCGGAGTCTTCCCTTTGGATCCAAAGGATCTAAGAGAAACAAGCTACAACATGTACAAAAGAAATTTATGAATCCAATAAAGTATTTAAACAATTTTAAAATAAATCCAAAAAATATAAAGTATTAAACTTATATCAGAGATCAATTCAAGTTAAACAAAATTATCTCGTTGCCAATATCCGCATTCATCAAAGAACCTACATCTTCACCCCCAATTTCCATATGGTCTCTCCCCTGAAATTTAAATTTTGTTAATAAATAAAACATAGTGGAAGCAAAAAATAAATTAAGCAATTAACTTAAAACCAAAACAAAAAAAATTAAAATCATTAGCTCACAAGAGATGG
The DNA here is from genome assembly GCA_027924585.1 of Larix kaempferi. Classification (NCBI taxonomy): domain Eukaryota; kingdom Viridiplantae; phylum Streptophyta; class Pinopsida; order Pinales; family Pinaceae; genus Larix; species Larix kaempferi. The sequence goes on from BSBM01001126.1 coordinate 4,479,335, forward strand.
TAAATCATCTAAAATTTTTGATTCTAAATAAACCTGCATGGATAAGTCAAATTAACAATAAGATACATTGATATTTATTAAAATTCAAAGAAAAAGATAAAATATCAAGTTCAAGCATACATATTATAATAAATATACCTCTCCAAGACGCTCTTCATTTTGACTAGTGGAGACTCGAAAATTATGTGCATTCAGCATTCTAGAAAACTGCAAAAAAAATACATTTGCTTAATGTACTTATTACTATGTAACAAAAAATTCAATTCAAAATGAATAAAAGATAAAATAGATTGTCATAGCATAATCAACAAACCTCTCCCATACTCGATGTGTCATTGGATAACACATCTGAAGCTATGTCGCGACAAGACTTGGCATAAGCCCTGAGATCGTCGATGCTCAATCCATCTACCTCATCATTCGTTTTGTAAACAAACTTTTGACAGATAGTAGCATGAGCCCTCTCTAGACCCAATCCCACTTCTACTCCAACAAGAGCTGATGCTAAACCATCACCAACAAAATCCCTTGCGATTGTCCCAAGTTGGGATGTGGGCTCCATCTCCGATCTTAATGCCACAACCCTGGGTGGGCAAGGTATCTTAGGTGGAGGTCGAAGAGTTGTAAGGTCTCTAAGAGAACCTTTTCGATTATATATTCGACCCTTTCCAACTCTATAAAATTCAGAAGGAATATCCGTATAGTTTGGCTTCATACCTAAAAAAAACTCCGCATAGAAAAATCTAGCAAAATAATTAGGAACCTCATTGTTCTATGGATATCGACCATAAGCTGCAAGGAACTGATCATATATTATATGTGCAACTTCAGGATGCTTGAAATATTGCACTTTCAACATTTTTCGCTTAAGGCCTCCTTGGAAATTAAACATTGAATTGGCATGTTCTTTGGTCACTCTCTCCTTCACAACCTCCCATTTGTCTGGACCCATAACTTGTTCCCTTCGCCTCTGCATCAAATGAACAAAACCATTCGTAGTTGGTCCGAGTTCCTCATATGCATCAATGATTTTTTGCAATGACCCCAAAACAATCTCTAGACTTTGTCTGCTCTCTGAAGGGAGATCCAAAGTAGAAAGATCATTGTTCAACCTGTCGTAGTGGGATCTACAACTTTCAAGTATAGTTTGTTGCACAACACCTTCCCATAGAAGCTCATCAGGTAAATCAGACGGATAAGTTGATATGGGTGTACAATCCTCAGCTAGTGGAACATATGTCGTCCTAGCTCTAGGAGGATCTTCAGGACCCTGCTCTGAACCCACACCTATTCCATCATCTACAATCCTATCTTGATCTTCCTCCCACTCTATCGAATTATGCACATCTTCTGAACCTCGCTCTGCTTCAAATATAGCCGAAGTCAAGTGTTTAACCTTGTCCAAACATTCAAAACATTTAACAAAAATACAAATTATACATGTATTGAAACATTAATATTAGTTCATACCGACAGAAGGTTGATATTGACGCTCTCCCACAGAAGATAAAGGGGAATCATTTGTACCGCTATCACCTTGTTGGTGATCGGAAGACTGTGATCCATACAATAAACTTGAACCTCGAGGTGAATTCGACAACCTTCGATTACCAATTGGGACACCAACTCCCGATGAATGTGATGACCTCCTACGCTTTCGCTTCGAAGACTCCACTCTTTCTATTTGATATGATATCTAAATTTACACAAATGTCAACTCATAACATATTCCTTTTACTATGTGCTACTATCCATAAATTGACATTTAATAAACAAATTATAATGCACCAAATGCCGCAAAATTTATAATTTATAATTCCCTTATGTGTTAGTATTATATTTTATCTAAACAACCAAAGTTATGTAACACAATCTTTAAACATCTAACACAAATCATACTTATTCCATTTCCTAAAACTATTCCTAACATTGTAACTTCAAATTCATCCTCACACTAAAATAATTCTAAGCAATAAATTTTAAATAATGCAAGCATACAATTACCCATTTAAGATCCCTTCCAATAAACAACTTATACCTAGTTTCTTCTATATAATAGATGACAATACTTGTTTCCTTCCAAGATGCAAATGACTACCATATAACATAATGATTTAGTTTCTAGTTTCTTTTCCTCAAAAGTATAAGGACTATTAGACAAAATACATAGAGAAACTATAATTTCTTTTCCTTCAATAGATATAAAGAACTATTAGATAGAAAACACATCTGTGACCCTTTCTAATTATTGAACAATACCTTTATTGCAGGGACATGTATAATATGAATCATGATGGAATCTATGATTTTTGAGTAGCTCTGATTGCTGAAAGAAACGATTCTGTTTATATATTTTATGCTCCTTTACTCTCCTTACTAATCTCCTGGTTGAAGACTAACAGTGGGCATATTCCTAACGATGTAATACTACTGGCTGGCAGAGCCAATGGGAAACTTAAGATTATATGACACTGCCCAGAAAGAGGGGCTTACATATAGACATGGAGACATGACGAAGTGATTCAAATCGAAGATTCAAAAAGAATAATTAAGTGATTAAAAGTGACAGAACAGAAGGTGATGAAAAGAAACAAAACGAGGAAAGGCTCACCACACCCTACTATCTTTTGCAGATTAGGATGATTTTTTTATATGGTAAACATTTTATGGCCGATATATCTTGTGTGAACAAGTTGATGGATCTGCGATTATTACTAACCACAAAAAAATATTTGACAGAAGTTAGCATAAGTACTGGCTTTCTTTTTCTGTTGTTATTTAAATTTGGTTGTTACAAACCTAAAACTTCTAGATTTGGTTTCTTATTGGAATTCCAAACTGAATAATTTGGACTATAAGTACATCTATTATTTATATCAAAATTACAGGAAGAAGAGAGAGACAGTGTTGAAGGAATAGTTAAATATGCATGCATAGAGAAGGGTGCAAAAGGAGGATTGCACTGGCCCTTTGGAGGAGACTCTGTAGGAAACAGGTTCAAAGGCGAAGGAACATGGCATCGTAAGGTGACTAGTATAGTTAGGAAGCTATGGACCATACAATTAAAACATGTAAATAGAGCCCACACCCACTCTGCAATGATAAACTGACTGACTAAGCTACCCAAATACAGCGAACGACATTGAAAAACAACCTCATTCATACTGGGAACCAGACATACGAACGAGCACAGCGATAGGGGTTGAATTTTTTAGTGGGTTGGTTAACTATTATAACTTCACATTATTATCATTGGTTGACAAAACTGAACTAATCTTCATTTTACAGCAATTATAATTTATATATACTCTGATTCTATTGTGTTACTATTATATCATGTTAATAATCTATAGGTGATTAAAAAAAACTAATAACCCATAGAAACTATAAAAAAACAATACACTTAACTGTTTATGCCAGCCAAACAGGTAACCCCGTAGACCAAAGCAACGAAGCCGAATAAAGCAGATAGGAAAACAATACCTGCAAAAAAAAATGAATTAAAACATCAAAAATAACAAAAACAAATGAATTGAATAACAATATAAACTCATAACTTTCTTACATCCACCTCAAAGAAACGGTCGGGTACAATGCAACAGAAATGATGAAGCTGAACCAAACAAGTCCAACAAAATGCAGAAGAAATACGAAGCTGAACCAATGAATAGAACGGACATAGCCAAAATTACGAAGCCGATCCAACGAACCCGAAAACGAACGAACGAAGCCAGAAAAAGACGAAGCCGAAAAATGAACGGAAGAAATCGACAGCCTAACTGACGAAACCGAAAAATGAACGAATACGAACCAACTGACAAAGCCAGAAGCGGACGACAACCAACCACCTGCAGACATTACAACATTCAAACAAAAATTAGAAAACATAAAATAAAACAAAAAAATTTAAAATAAAGCATTATACCTCCACAAACCTCCACGTCCAACAAGCCACGGCGAACTAGATGGACTAACAACGTGGGCTACAGGTGGGGACGAGAGGCGAAACAGGATGAGGGCTACAGGCGGGGTCCAAAGGCGACAGAGCGACAGGTGGGGGTCCAGCAGCTGTTGGTGGGGAGACAAGCGGGACCAGCAAACTGCAGAAGCAAAAGTGACAAGTGGAAGGTGCAGCCGAACTTTTATGCAGAAACATTATTCGGCTGAACAATTATTCGGCCAAATAATTATTCGATCGAATAATTGTTCGGCCGAATAAACATAGCACCATCGGCCGAATTTACCATCTGGCTATGCATCGCACGCATATCGAGGACACCATTAATTTTAACGGTTCACTGTTAACTATTATTCAGCCGAATAACTTTTCAGTTATTCGGCCGAATAATGACCACTATGCTTCTCGGGAGCTCGATTCTCAAGGAAGTGTTACCCAACTTCGCATTTTCACCCTAAATCATTTCATCAACAAATTGAGGTAGTTAATCGCTCCTTGGGTCATGCTCTCTATAGCTATCACCAAAATAATGAAGATGTGGCAAACTTATCTTCATGTGTTATAGTAGAGCTACAATAGAGTTATCTATGTCTCTATAGAACACTCCATTTGAGGTTTGTTATGGATATCGACCTCTTGCTTTTTATGAGATTCCAGTAGCTCTACCCACAACATTTTCATCTCCTTAATGAAAGGAGCAAGCTAAGGCTTCTTTTTTGGTCCAAAAGTTGGTTAAAGTCCATGCATAAGTTCATGACACACTATGACAAATTCAGTCCAAAACAAAGAGGTTTATGATTGACATATAGTCCGTCCACATTTTTTAGCTTTTGTATAAACGTTCGTCTTAATTAAATAAAAAAATTTTAAATCTCAACAACATCATAGGCTCAAACCTATTATTTTCACATGTGATTTCACTAAATGATGATAAAAGAAAAAAAAATCAATGACAGAGACTTCACAAGATATTCGTGAATCAAGCAAGTTCGCACAAGACCATAAAATCATAAAATCCATATGGCCCTTGAATTAGTTATGTTATCCCACATTCCCAGGAGGGTACCCGCACTAAGCTGGTACCCAAAAAGGTTGCAATGGAAGCACGCGAGCGGAAAAAAACAAAGACACGAACTCGCCTTTAAACATGCGTGTGCACCTCTGGTTCGGCAATGTCGATCATCCATGTTGGTGATTTTACGTTGACAACAGGTGCGCGCAAGTGTTATTAACGCATACGCAAAACTAGGTGCGCAGGTGTTGTTAACGTGTGCGCGCTTCTGTTTTTTATAAAAATTAATAGTCTGCAGGTTTGTTATCACAATAACAAACCCGCGAGTGAGCAATGAAGAAATAGAAGCCCCGCGAGCACGTGTTGGATCATCCAATGACCTCCCACTCAACATCAAACTCAAACTCCACTCCATTGCTGCTAGTGACTACAGGTAGGTGCTCAACCATTCCTTTTTTTGTTTTTCATTACAATTTTAAATTAAAAAGAATTTACAATCAATTAAAAAACCAACAAATTTTCATTGCATATAAATTCTACCTAACAAAATGAGAAACACACCACAACGATAAGAGGAAACCAGCGAAACCGAACCGTCAGACGATAACATTAACATTGGAATGGACAATGAACCTAATGATGAACCATTTGAAAACCCTGACGATGAATTACATCAAGATTTAAACCAATTCAGGGTCTTAAGAGATGATTTGAAGAGCAGCAAGGAACCCTCTCGGGTTTCCCTGGCTACATCATTGTAAAACATCATTGAATCTATCAACATTGCCCACAGGGAGATCACTAATCTGAGCCAATATAGGGCTCGAATGAGAGAGCACTATTCCACTGGGATATCAAAAGAACAAATTAAAGACCTCAACATCACGAAAGCACAATTGTACAACAAATTCATAGATCCCAGGACAAGGAAGCCTCCAGATGTGAGGAAGAGTCGGGTTTGCATGGACTGGTGTAATTACCAGCCATAGAGAGATAACTAGAGAAAGAGATGCTTTATGGTGTTTGAGAGGCCTCCATGCAATAATTTGGAGGTCCCACAATATTTTCTTAGGAAATTGTGGGCTGAGTTTGAGCTAGGCCACCATGTCAATTATTTTGACATCATTGAGTTTCAGGGTGTCGGTCTTGGCTCTGCCCAAGATCGATCTCAGGCCCGCCGCAATCCACTCAGGAGACCACCTGCACCCAGGCGAGAGCCAAACCCTCCTCCTCATCCACATGGGTTTTGTAGTGGCCTAGATGATATTGATGACTCTGTTAGATGTGCCACACGTCATCTGCTTAGACATACCACATTTGTGGCTATGTATTCATAAAGTCGGGAGGACAACGACGAGACACACACTGCTGCACGATCTATGGGTGGTGGCAGGGACAGACCAAGTACAAGTGGAACCCGGGCGGAACCATCTAGTTCGATTGGAACATCGGCACATCGATGTTCTCACTGTGGTCATTATTTCCATGGTCCTACACAACAACATATAATGGAGAGTTACATGGACCAGGTTAGCTATTGATTTATTTAATGTTCAAGTATTTATTGTATGTTATTCGATATCGTATTTTTTAATATATTTAACTTTGAATTATACATTTTTGACTTTAATTGTTTTAATGTACAGTTATTCAGGGCTGATTCTCCATCCTCCAGGTGGGAGGACCTTGCTTCCTTCGACCTAGACTGAGCCATGGCAGCAGCATAGGATATTGCGGCACCATACACACATGTAACTTCTTTACTTTGAATAATTAGATCCATTTATGAGTAATTTGTGTTTAGTAATTAAATAGCTCTATCCATATTCTTGCATCTTGCCTTCCTTTCTCACACAAATTAGTTAGCACTCAGTAACCATTTTTTATTATCATTGTTTAAAACTAAAATCAAAATGAATAATTCTCACAAAACATGTCTATCATATTATCATCAAATTTTATAGTTGTGTTTACCATATTGTCTAAATTCTTGAGAGCTATAAATTCATATAATCCAGCCAAACAAAAATGAAACCTTATAAAACATGAAAACCTAAGAAAACTAGATATGTGTTCATGTTCACTTTAGGCATCCTTTGCTTCTCCATTTTCAACTTCTTTCATTTATGATGCTAATTGTGATTATTCTATGTCTTTGTAATCACCAAGATCCCATTGAACTGCAAAGTCGTTTGGATGAATACCGTTCACTGAACCTATGGAAACTATAGGGTGTAATGTTACGAGGAATTTCTAAATCTAGAGCGAACTTCTCTAACCTTTCACTCTGTGCTGCCTTTCTATTTTCCATATCCAAAAGCCTATCCAATTGGTCTTCATGATGGCTACATATAATTTGATTAATAAGTTACCTCTTGTAAGGTGTTCATCTGTGGTGATAAGTACCTTACGACGTTGTGAAGCTCTGTAAATCCATAATGAACACACTCATCATGTTGGTTGTTTTCTTCCATAGTACCAACATAAAGTACAAGAGAAATGGTGCTTGGAGAAATAACCTAAATTGCAAAGAAATTTCCTAAGTCTCCATTGATATCACCTAGATAATAAACCAAAAAAGGATTGCCTAAAAAACAAGAGTTCAAGTTTTCATCCACAAACCAACATTGCCAATTAAAATAATCATGTCATATTCCAATTCTTATCAAAGAAACAAACCAAACAAAAGTATTCCCATCCTCTTCACTACCCAACAACATTCAACACCACTCCTACAAATTATGAAGTAACCCAAAACCAAATTTTGGCTCAACCCAACTTACCATATGATGAAGTTTCTTGGCATTAATAGTCAGAGATAACATACATGCACCAAGATTTTCCATCCGAACCAAATTAAAACTCCCACTACAGAATAATCCTAGTTCAAGTGTGGATTGATTACTTGAATGATGAGAACTTAAAAGTGATTTCCTCGATCACATCCATACCCATTTATCACATAAATACCACAAGTGTGATTGCTAATGTATTGCATGAAGGCATTAAGTGAGTTATAACACTCCTTCTTCCAATTTCACCATCACATTCACCATGGTTTATGTAAATTTAGTATCACATGAACAAAGAATATGAAACATATAAACTGGCTTCACAAACTTTTATGACTCTTAAAGACATGTCATTCAATTAATTATTTTTAAAGTTTGTTTAGGGGCCTTGATTTTATTGGGTGAAAAGTGCATAATAAGCACTAAAGGTATAACTTAATTTGGATTTAAATGCAAGTATATTTTTATAGAAATTTATTTTTTATTATTAACAATTTTACAATAAGAAAAAATAAAATTTTAGTTTTCCAAAAAAGTTTACATAACAGTAATAAATTTTTAAACTTATGAAATAGTAAATAAAAAAGTTTAAATATTGAAATTAAACTTATAAAATATTTGAGTGTTAATTCATTAAACTTTTAATTTGTTCAAACAATGAATGTTTTATTTTTTTAAAGATTGATGATTCACATATTTATTTAAAATAAATTCTTTATCAACTCAATTGTTTATGAAATCTAATTTATTTTTAACTTATAGGATATTTTAAAGATTAATATGATATTTATGTTTTGATATCATCATCTTAAATTAAATTTATGTTTTTTTTTAAGAGGAAAAAAAACCAATACTTTTGTTATTTCTATGGAAATAAAAAAATACATAGATCTGTGTTTAAGAATGTTCATACAACTTTCAAAATTAGTGTCAAAAAAACAAATAAAGTCCCAAAACTTGTAATACTTATTCCAAGTATACAAACAAGACAAAGAAACCATGCTCATCTACTACGTCTACAAAAAACCACAATGAACCTTTTTGGGTGATTGTTCCTTCCACCCACTCTTCCGAGTATAAGACACCACCTTCTCCATCAAAAGTCACCTTCGATAATGAATCTGCAACATCATTGTATTCCCTGTAAATGTGATCTATTGTTAGATCCTCGAACCAATTCATCATGAATTTTACTCTATCATTCCAATGGAAATTAAATTTATATATTCAAATTGAATGAAGTTGTTTATTATTTTTAAGATTTTTTTATAGATAATTTTTAAATAATTTCATATTAGTTGGAATTCAAAAGTTTTTGACTTTTTAATTTATTTTTTCAAATCATCATTTCAATCATATAAATAAATTGAAAATATAAATTTAATTTTTAAATAATTTTATATTAATTAGAATTTAAAAGTTTTTGACTGTTTTTTTCTAAATCATCATTTCAATCATAAAATAAATTGAAAATGTAAATTGAATTTAAACTTACATTATTTTAATTCTAAGATTGCAAAATTATTAATATTAAACTAAAATAATATAACAATCAATTACCTTAAACTCATTTCTAATATATAAAATTAAATATTATTAATACTTTATTTAAATTATCTCTCTCTATATATATAGAGAGAGCATGCATGATGAAATGTTGATAAACATTTTGTAATTAAAATATAATAAAATGCAAACAAAATTATCATGGATCTTGGTTCATTTCTTTTTTTGCACTAGAGAGACCCCAATAAAGAAGCCTTTGAGATACAATATTGTTTAAGCAAAATTATTAGCGTTGGAGAGTAGTCTTCCCTTCTTATGTCATTTTGGTAATGGAAATATTATTCTTAATAATTTTAATTTTTAATATATTTATAAAATTTTAAATTAAATATTATTATAATAAATAATATTATATTTATATTTATATTTATATACAATAAAAAAATATTTATAAAAAAACATATTATAAAATGACACACAAAATTATCTAATAAAATTAAACTATAAAATAATATATAAATTAAAATATAAAATACAAGACAATTATAAAAAAATTAAATTAGTAATAAAGTCTCAGCAAAAGAAAAAGATGCATGTAAGAATGTGCATTTTTTAAACTTTTCTCGAGCTCTTTCAAAGTGCCATGCATATAGTGTAAGTAGTTTATCAAGTCTAATTATAGAAGTGTATGTAAATGTAATAATGTGCATTCATTAATAACATGCACATGTTCCTAAGTGTGTACGTTACTATGTGTATGAATATAGAAAAAACCTGCATGTTTTTATTTATGTTTTATGTCGAAATCTCATTCTATGTTTTGTGGGAGAAGAAGGGGCATTTTGAAGAAATGGAGTAGTGGATCTAATTATGTGATGATGATTTCTAGGATAGTTTCATAATCACTACTCATTATTTATGGAAATGGAAGAGGCAAATTCTTCATGATTTCTTTGAATTTGTTTAATTGCATCTCATAATTTATATACACATGGATTCTACACATGATCAAAACTTGAACACACCATTATTATCTAAGAAATTACCAACCCTGACTCCAACCACCAACTAGAAATGCAAGCACCAATATTGAAAGAATAAGAAACCTAATTGGCTCATATAAGATCACTAATGAACCATCTTTTCCTTATTGTGTCCTTTGAGACCTTTGTATCTTCCATTACCCATGCATGGTAAAAATTCTATTCTATTTCAAAACATTGGGACAAGAATTATATAAACTATAGGATGTGGTTAGATATGGATGCGAAAAAGATTTACAATCCATAAACATAATCTCATACCCTTGTTTATTAAACCTAAAATTGGTCAACATCCTCTTTTGACAAAGAAGTGTGTTTGCATGGACTAGTGCACATACTAACCATTCATAGACAATTAAATAGATAGGTGGTCCATCATCTAAAGCTATACGAACCACCCTTATCAAAATATGAAGTTTAGGTGTTTGGCCCTATAGGTAGCATTCTATATTTTCAACTTCCTCTTGAAGCGATACACTACTAGATACATACGTCTTTTCTTGTTGATGAAGGGTAACTTCCCACTCAAGCCAAATGTTTTTCCTATTTTGGGATTGATTTCCTCATCTTGTTAAAAAATGGGTTACACCTTTTGCTTAAATAGGGATGAATGTATATACTACATAAGGCACGACTTCTTATGATTCATTGGGTGCTTTTATTTTGTTTTGATTAAACATTACCATAAGTAAATAAATGCGCCTCGAGCTTGGATATTTATGTAATTTTGTTTAGTTATATAGTGTTAAGTAGTTAAATTTGACTATGTCAAACTCAAATGGATTTTTTAAAATATTTATAAAGTAATTATTGGAAAAATAAAGGATAATTAATCTATTTATTTTATTTTATTTTATGTTGGAATATATAGTTCTAAATTCGTTTTCTTCATTGTTGAATATTATATTGTCTTTAGTAGTCATCGTAATAAGCATTTAAGCTTCCATTTTTCTTAGCATATACTTTTTCATGGCTGTATAATCATGATAATCAAGTTTGTCTTTATGTTCTTAAAACAATATCCAAGAGAATCTTGTAATCTTGTAATTAGACAAAGTTTTCATTGTTTGCTACTACACAAGAGTAGTTATTCACATTCAACTTGGAATCAATAGTTATGCCATGTGAAAACCATAAAAAGACCTTAAAACATTTTTATTGTACAAACAAAAAAAATACAAAATCTTAAAATAAATGATCCAATGTAATCATTATAATCTATATTTTGAAAGAAGAAAGCCATCTCTGGTTTCCTTTTTTGTTGAAAGAAAAAAAAAACTCTTTAAACAAGAATACTCCAAACATCATAATAAAAAATAGTTTTTTTTGGTTGAAAGAAGAAAACTCTCTTCAAACAAAAAAATACTCCAAATAACATAATAAAAATGGGTTATAATATGTTATATCAATTTCATAATAAAAATAATTAATAATATAGTATAATATAATAAAATTCTTAATATTCTATTCCATTAAAATAAATGAACACACAAATAATATAATATATAAATAAAGTATATAAACATCATGAAATTTTGATTTCACTAACTTATTATCCGTATGCCAAATGTTCATTTTCATATGGTCAATCACATGATATACTATCTTACATGACACATTCTTTTATATTCCCGTGCATCTCTTACACTTTGAGACCTTATATTATTGGCTCCACAAATAATATAATATATAAATAAGTATATAAACATCATGAAATTTTGACTTTGCCAACTTATTATTTTGATCATCCTTGATACCATTCTCCATGCCAAATGTTCATTTTCATATGGTCAATCACATGATATACTCTCAAGTACATATTTTACATGACACATTCTTTTATATTCCCTTGAATCTCTTACACTTTGACACCTTATATTATTGGTTCCATTATATACATGAAATATCAATAACATGGATTTGCAATTTTGGACATTAATGATAGTGGTTGAGGTTGATATATATATATATATATATATATATACACTCTCAAGTACATATTTTACATGACACATTCTTTTATATTCCCTTGAATCTCTTACACTTTGACACCTTATATTATTGGTTCCATTATATACATGAAATATCAATAACATGGATTTGCAATTTTGGACATTAATGATAGTGGTTGAGGTTGATATATATATATACACTTTGACACCTTATATTATTGGTTCCATTATATACATGAAATATCAATAATATGGATTTGCAATTTTGGACATTAATAATAGTGGTTGAGGTTGATATATATATATATATATATATATATATATATATATATATATATATATAGATAGATAGATAGATAGATATAGATATATATATATATATATATACTCTGAAGTACATATTTTACATGACATATTCTTTTATATTCCCTTGCATTTCTTACATTTTGACACCTTATATTATTGGCTCCACTATATATATGAAATATCAATAACATGGATTTAAAATTTTGGACACTAATGATAGTGGTTGTGATATCCCTTCTTTATGACCTATTAGTTTATAAATGAAATTGTATGTTGTACTTGTTTTCTGGTGAGGAGCTCAAGGTCAAGGCCCCCACAAGTAAAACCTTGTAGTATTTTGGGTTATTCCTAAGTTTTATGTTTAGAAGACTAAGGGTGGTGGCACGACTGAAACAAAGGCAACCGAGCCCACGGAGGAGAAACTGATGGCTAGAAGCCATGAGAATCTAACTACCATGGGTGTCATCTTGAGTTTGAGCCATTCATAAGTAAAAAGGGTAAACTAAGCACTAGTACTATCAGCTAAAACTAAGACTCTATATACCTGTTGATGAGAGACTAGAACTACTACCTTGACCTTTTTTGGGTAAGTAGGGTCTTTGCTTTTTGTTGTTGTAAGCATTTATGAAGCGGGTTGGGGACCACCGGTAGCTGTGATCGTATATGCACAATGGTTACGATTTTCTCAGCTTGGCTATGCTTGCATTTACTTTCTGAACTTCTTAGAATTGCGTGTTTTGGGATCTTTTTATTAAATGTGTTGAAGTGTCCAAGATATGCTTCGATCGAGTTAGGTACGTTTTGCAATCTGCTCCCTTATCTTTTAACGATTTATTTTGATCACTGGAGTATAATAAGTGCAATCTCTATTTTAGAATCATTGTGCTATTTTAGCATTCTTTGTTTTAGAATCGCTATGTTATCTTGATCGCCATAGTATAGTGTAAGATATCGGTATTTATTAATCTCTGCATTATTTGATTGCTGGAGTATAGAGTGAGATCCCTGCCTTATTTAATTTCATGTTTTTAGGGATTTCCTAATAGGAAGACAATCCAATCCCTAGAATATCACTAACGGAGTCTCTACTACAAATAGCAATTCATGCATCTACAGAAGGGGGATAGAAAGGCAATCCTTTCACTAACAATTTGATTGATGGAATCTCTGTCACGAATTTGTGATCCATGCATATTAGTTTATTTGGAATGGCTAGAGTATGCGACGTGGAAGAAAATGCGTTGATCCTTGTATTCTACATGACGGTGATTCCTGAAGAATAAACATCGGGGATAACGCCCTGATATCGATCTTGATCTCTGCGATCTGCAAAGGATTGTCTCTTTTGGGGAAGAAATTAGTCATTCGCACAGCCAGCAAAGATAGATCATTTCAGCGATAGCTGGGAAGACTCTCCCTTTTCCAGTATTTCTAAAAATGCGATTCTCAGGTTTGGTTTCAGATCTTGATCTCTGCGATCTGCATAGGATTGTCCCTTTTGGGGAAGAAATTAGTCATTCGCACAACCAGCAAAGATAGATCATTTCAGCGATAGCTGGGAAGACTCTCCCTTTTCCAGTATTTCTAAAAATGCGATTTTGAGGTTTGGTTTCAGATCTTGATCTCTGCGATCTGCATAGGATTGTTATGAATGGTGTATGAATAAGGATTGTGCTTATATTGTTTTGTTTTCTCTAAAGATTGATTTCGTGTTGTTGATAAATTTTGAAGGCCAGATGTTGCATAAGATTTAGTGGTTAATTTTTATATAGATCGAAGATTACGTGCAAATACTAGATTTGATACTTAGACGAGATCATATTTTTCGATCTCTACCATCTGCAGAGGCTCTATTTGTTTATATATATTTAGATCAGAGATTATGCACAAAGGCCTGATTTAATACTTAGACGATATCCGAGATGTTGATCTCTGCGATCTGCACAGGCTTGGTGTTGCACATATATTTTAAGATCTAGGATTCATGCACAAAAATGCCATGTCTAATACTTGATGAGGTCATAGATTTGATCTCTGTGATCGGGTCAGCACGAAGGAGCTTGAACCCGGTACTACTTCCTGTTGTTTAATTTAGGTTTTGTTAGGATCTCTACACTAGGGAACCGTAGATCCTGTAAGCATATGAAAGCGTGATCCCTCTCTTTATGGCTGGTTAGGAGCTTTTATGCTTGCCTCGGCTCTGGAGTTGTGTTGATAGTCAAATAATCTTTTATGATCTCTATTGTCATGATAGTTAAAACCCCAAATATTTCTGCATAGTTAACTTATGTCAGGCATCGTTGGACCCCTGTGGAAGTAGAGATCAGAGGCATCTCTCTTCTAGGTGCTAGTTGTTACACCGAAATATTTTAGTTTCCTAGTTGGTTCATATCTACATTATATGGCAGTGCTGGAACCGTATTATAATTATTTTATACGCACAAATTGCTATGTTGGGTAAGAGTAATTATCGCAATAATTGAGTTGCAGGATGTAATTCTCCCTTTCAAATAATAAGAGGAAAGGATGTATAGCTCCGTACGATTGAAGCTCTCTTGGGAGAGGCTTGAGAAAGAGAAGAGAAAAGTGTAAATACCCTTATCTAAAGGTGTATCCTTCTTTGAATAATTATCATATGACTTTTGTGGACGTAGCCCTAGATTGGGTGAACCACCGAAATTTGTTCTCGCCTTGATGTGTCTCTTATGTGTGTTCAAAATGTATAAATTGTCGTTATTTCATATTTATTGTGAATTATGTTGTATGTGTTCTTGGGTTATTTACGTTAATTTTCATGAGTCGATAGTTTCATGAAAGTGTTCAAGACAAAGACGATGTGTTGACATGTTAAATGAATGTGATAATTTATGAATGATGTGTTGAATGAAGATAGTCTAGCATAAGTGGATATAGTACCTTATGAGAAGAATGCCATTGTTTTAAGACCTTACATGAATCAAAGGAGAAATAGTTTGATCGTATAAGTGAGGTTTTTAAGTACTATCGATTTGAATATCAATTGTAGTGATTGCCAATGATATTAAATAAACTTTGAAAGCTATGTTACACAGGGGCAAAGAAAGCAGACTATAAATGTTTGAGATGTTTTATTTTACTAATGCATTGGTTTATGGTTGTATGAGGAAAATATTTTTTTTCTCTCCAAAATAATACCAGCAAATATGGAGATGTTACAGTGGTTGAGGTTGATATATATATATATATATATACACATGATATATTGTCACGTACATATTTTACATGACACATTCTTTTATATTCCCTTGCATTTCTTACACTTTAACACCTTATATTATTGGCTGCACTGTATACATGAAATATCAATAACATGGATTTGCAATTTTGGACATTAATGATAGTGGTTGTAACATCCCTCCAATTTGAACCTTATTACAATTATTATTTTTGTAAATGTAAATTGTAAATATGTAATGGACCTGCTGAGGAGCTCAAGGCCAAGGCCCCACCATTGGACTTTGAAAGTTTTATTATTTTATTCTTTTCTAGGTCGTAAATGTTATTATTACACTTAGGAAACTTAAGGTTGTGTCGCAACTAAATACTTTAGGGTAGAAAGAGAAGTCGTTGTAGTCGTCGTGACTACAAGGATGACGCTAGACGACTTAACCGTTGGCCTAAAAATATACATATGAAAGATTAGAGTTAATAACAAGGGAAGATAATTAAATTACTTGATAAACTTAACTTTTAATGTATCACCGTCGTAGTTAAGGAGAATAACTACTTGTCGCAACTTTTTATCCATAGATAGCTAAGACCAATGATCCTAAGTACCTAAGAAAAGGTCAAACCTTTAATACCCTAACCTCGGTAAATGACACAAAGAGATCATGGGGTGAAGCTCTAAAAAGATACATGTAGCTTATGATTAACCTCATCCATAGAACGCTATGAGAAATTAAGTGTGTGTATATATATAAAATAAGAAGAAAAACTCTAGATTATATTGGTTTGTATATATATATATATATATATATATATATATACATACATATATATATATATATGTATATATATATATATATGTATATATATATATATATGTATATATATATATATATGTTGTATACATTTATAATATAAATGATTCTAAGAGATTTATAAAAAAGGGGAACATATATTTAAGAAGGAAGCTAAAAACCCTCCCTAAATTATACGTAAAGACTAATCAAAGGGAAATAAAATTACCCCTTAGATAAAGTATATAGTTGGGATATAAAGGTATGAGGAATGCTTTTATGTATTGGAAGTATTCCTAAATAGAATTTCTTTAAGCATATGGTGTAGACAATTATTTATATGCACAAGGGTTAAAATTTATTTAAGTTATGAATCATCTTAATAATATTAAGTGGGTCAAGGTGGCGGTCTCATAAATGTTAAATTTTTAGTATTAAATCACAATACTATAGGATCTTTGCTGAGAGAATAACATCTACAGTATATCAATGCATGAAAATCATAATATGACAAGCATCACAAACATCACAAGAATCAAAAGCATAGAGACAAGAGACATAGAGTTTCTGTGGGGAAAACCCTAAGGTGAAAAACCCCACAACTTCCTCAGAGATAGAGAGAGCAATGGCTCAACCAAAATACAACCAAATAACACTGAGATAGTCTCCTAGCAGATGATCCTCCTCCTCCTCACTAGTGCGCCACTTTTCAGAGAGAGAGATAGTTACTTTTCCGAGTGAGTAAAATAGAGATCTCCTATCTCTATTTATACTCACCTTTTTGCCCAGTGACATACTGGGTCCGACTTGTCTACTTTGGTACACAAACATTATATTATATATTAATCAGGGCCGACCCCATAAGGTGGTCTAATAACCCATCGGCAAGTACACACACTTGTGACACTTGTCAATCCACATGACGACACTTCCTTATAGAGGAATAACACATCTCTTATAAGGGTACAATAATATATATATAATATACAGATGAGATACATTCCGAAGTTACATATACATCAACACTCCCTCTTAACTAGGAAGGTATTTCTCGACACAGATCTGCTAGACAAGTCTTCTTCTCTAGATCATCGTCATCATCATCGTCACTGCTGCTACTATCTCAACCAATCTCTGACTCTACTCGTCATAGGAAGTTCTACAGAGCCAGTCCTTTTTCATACTGGATGTAGGCCCACCACCTGCAGGTCTTCATCATCACTGGCCATACTGTGGAATCCTCAGGACTTATTACGTGCATCACAAAACCTCGAAAGAGCATCCCAGGATGTTACGAGCACATAGCTCTACCTATAGGATCTCCCAGGGCACCGAATTACACGTGACCTCACCATAAAACCTCGCAAGAGCATCCCAGGTTGTTTACGAGCACACAGCTCTACCTATAGGATCTCCCAGGGAAACGAATTACATGTGGTCATGGCAAAACCTCGCAAGAGCATCCCAGGACTGATTACTGGCACACAGCCCAACCTATCGGATCTCCCAGGGAAACGAATTACATGCCATAGGACAAAACCTCGAAAGAGCATCTGCCAGATATCCCAGGGAACCGAATTACATGCCATAGGAAAAACCTCGAAAGACTATCTGCAGATCTCCCAGGGCACCGAATTACATGTCCTCCCAGAGCAAAACCTCGAAAGAGCATTTGCCAGATGTCCCAGGGCACCGAATTACATGCCATAGGCAAAACCTTGAAAGACCATCTGCAAATCTCCCAGGGCACCGGATTACATGCTCATCTGCACAACCTGATCCACGGCCACAGAGTATCAACCTGATACTAACCATACATCATCCTGATGTATCCATGATCATCCTGATCATCATCACTGCAACGTCCTGTTGCATGTCATCTGGAGCAACATCCTGAAGCTCGTCATCTATGATCATCCTGATCATCACTGCAACATCCTGCTGCATGTCATCTGGAGCAACATCCTGAAGCTCGTCATCTATGATCATCCTGATCATCACTGCAACATCCTACTGCATGTCATCTGGAGCAACATCCTGAAGCTCGTCATCTATGATCATCCTGATCATCACTGCAACATCCTGCTGCATGATCCACCTGATCATCAATGCATCTTCCTGATGCATACCAAGTATCTACCTGATACATATCATCATACATGGTCCTCCTGATCATCAATGTATCCACCTGATACAAATACATGATACATATCATCATACATGATCCTCCTGATCATCAATGCATCTACTTGATGCATACCAAGTATCTACCTGATACATATCATCATACATGATCCTCCTGATCATCAATGTATCCACCTGATACAAATACATGATACATATCATCATACATGATCCTCCTGATCATCAATGCATCTACCTGATGCATATACAGATACATGGTCCAAGCATCCAACGTGATGCATATACAAAATATGTACACATGATCCAACTGATCATATCCAGCATCCAACATGATGCATACATACATAAATGATCCAACTGATCATATCCAGCATCCAACATGATGCATACATACATAAACGATCCAACTGATCATATCCAGCATCCAACATGATGCGTACATACATACATAAAAATGATCCAACTGATCATATCCAGCATCCAACATGATGCGTACATACATACATAAAAATGATCCAACTGATCATATCAAGCAGAAACCAGAACATCATCCTGATGCTCATCATCCAGCGCTTACATCCACAGCCATGTGAAGGATCCTCCTTCCAACATGCTTGGAATGGCTTCAGCAAATGTGTCCGTCTCTTCTTCCTCGAAGTGTCCTCGATTTGAAGAACACCAAGCCTCTCTCTGAAGTACTCGAACTTCACTCTGGCTAGTGGCTTCGTCAGCACATCTGCAATCTGCTCGTCTGTCGCAACATACAGGAGCTTCACAGCTCCTCTCTGCACCATATCCCTGATATAGTGATATTTGATCTCTATGTGTTTCGACCTATCATGAAACACTGGGTTCTCGGACAGCTTCACACAACTCTGGTTATCACAGAAGATACCAGTAGCCTCCAACGGGAGATCAAATAACTCAGACAATAGCTTCCGTAGCCATACTGCCTAGCAACTAGCTGAGCAGGCTACAACATATTCTGCCTCAGCTGTACTCAGTGCTACGCAGGACTGCTTCCTGCTAAACCAAGAGATCACACATGATCCCATACTGAAGCAGCACCCAGATGTGCTCTTCCTATCTGCAGCACTGCCAGCCCAGTCAGAATCAACATAACCCTGTAGGTTAAAATTTTGATTTGCTTCATACTTGAGCACATAATCCACTGTACCCTTTAGGTACCTCAGAACATGCTTTACAGCAACCAGGTGAACACTCCTCAGATCCGTCAGGAACTGGCTCAATGTGTTCACAGCAAAGCAAATGTCTGGTCTCGTGTTCGTCAGGTACATCAAGGACCCAATCATCTGACGATACATAGTGATATCAACCGGCTCAGATGAAGCATCACATAGAAGCTTCAGATTCGATGCCATAGGTGTGGCCATGGCCTTGCAATCCATCATCCCAAATCTCTTCAGGATATCAACTGTGTACTTCCCTTGACCAAGGAAGATCCCACCTGCACTCTGCCACACCTCCATACCTAGGAAATAGTGCATCATTCCCAAATCTTTCATGTCGAATTCAGCTGCAAGCTTCCTTTTAGTATCTGCAATCAGTCTGTCATCTCCTGTCACAAATAGGTCATCCACATACAATAGTAGAATCACAGGATTCCCTTCCTCAACCTTGTAGTAAAGGTTGGAATCCGCTTTACTCTTGGTAAAGCCCAAACTAGATAGGAAACTGTCCATCCTACCATACCAGGTTCTGGGAGCTTGCTTCAAGCCATATAAGGCTTTCTTCAATATGCATACATATGATTCCCTGTCATGTATTTCAAAACCGAGTGGCTGTTCCACATATACTTCCTCTTCTACTACACCATTCAGGAAAGCAGTCTTGACATCCATCTGGTGTATTTTCCATTTCATTGCTGCATCCAGGGCAAGCACTGTTCTGATGGAAGTATACCTGGCTACAGGTGCAAAGGTTTCTTCATAATCTATTCCTTCTTTTTGAGTGAAACCACGAGCTACAAATCTTGCTTTGTATTTTTCCACACTGCCATCTGCAGCATGCTTGATTTTGTAGATCCACTTGGAAGTCACAACAG
This sequence comes from Larix kaempferi, assembly GCA_027924585.1. Lineage (NCBI taxonomy): Eukaryota > Viridiplantae > Streptophyta > Pinopsida > Pinales > Pinaceae > Larix > Larix kaempferi. The sequence goes on from BSBM01001126.1 coordinate 4,500,115, forward strand.
ACTTCTCTTTAGGTCTTGGGACAACATCCCAAACATCATTCTTCATTATTGATTGGTATTCCTCAACCATAGCATCCTTCCATTCTTTCTTTTCTGCTGCCTCTTCATAATTGGAAGGCTCTTTGTTCATAATGTCACAGAGTAAGGCAACATAACTGGTGTGTGATCTGGTTCTCTTCTTTGCTCTGTGTTCTTCTTCTGGAATGCCAAATCTTTCTGCATCATGAATGAGCTCTCTATCCCATACAAGTTTCCTCTTGTGAGAGTTATCCTCACGGGGTGGATCTACAGGTTCTTGTGGATCTTCAAACTCACGAACAACTTCTGGAACTGCTTCAGTCATGGTAGTGTCCTGAAATCTTGTTTCCTTAGGTTCTTCATAAACTTCGGTAGGTGCCTTCCTTGATTTGATGAATGCTGAGTTTTCATCAAATGTTACATCCCTGCTGACATCAATCTTCTTGAATCCTGGAAAGTATATTCTGTAAGCCTTCGAGCTTTCACTATAACCCACAAAGATGCCCTTCTTTCCTGAAGGATCTAGTTTAGTCCTCTTCTCTTTTGGGACATGAGTATATACTGGGCAACCAAATATTCTGAGATGGCTGACTTCAGGTCTCTTACCAGAAAAGACCTCTTCTGGTGTCTTGTTGTCCAATATCTTGTGGGGTGTTCTGTTCTGCACGTATACAGCTGTTCTGGCTGCTTCTGCCCATAGATGCATAGGAAGATCTTGATCATGCAACATTGCCCTTGCTGCTTCCATGATAGTTCTGTTCTTCCTTTCTGCAACTCCATTCTGTTGAGGATTATAAGGAGCATTCAACTCCCTCTTAATCCCTGAATCACTGCAAAGTTTCTTGAAGTCATTTGAGGTGAATTCTCCACCATTGTCGGATCTGAATGTTTTGATCTTCTTGTCAGTTTGATTCTCCATCAAGTTTTTGAATTCCTTGATTTGTCAAGCACCTCATCTTTTCCTTTCAAGAAGTATACCCAAGTCTTCCTGGAGAAGTCATCAATAAATGATACATAGTAAACATACCCACTTAGGGAACTGGATGACATAGGGCCACATACATCTGAGTGGATGATTTCCAGAATGTCTTTTGCCTTGCTTTCACTGCTTGGGAAAGCCTTCTTAGTGTTCTTTCCTTTTGCACATCCTTTGCAAACACCTTCATGTTTGTTCTTGATTTCAGGAAGACCCTCTACTGCCTTGCTTGCAATTGGAAGTGCCCTATAGTGCATATGAGCAAGTCTTCTATGCCAAAGTTCACTTGGCTCCATGGATTCATGTACCATGGCATGTTCAGGTTGTCCCTTCAATTTATACAAGCCTCCCTCTTGCTCTCCAATCACTACTGCATCATCTATGTTCTTTCCCTTTGGCCACATTAGGACTTGGCCATCCACAAATGCAACCCTCATACCTTTTGCATCCAATGCAGAGATGGAGAGTAAGTTTTTCTTGAGTCTAGGTACATACAGTACTTCTTTCATCTTCAATGATTTTCCAGAATCTAGGTTGTAGGAGGCTTCACCACTTCCTTTGATTGGATATTGATAATCATCCCCAAGTTTCACCTTATGGGGTGATTCATGTTCAGAAAGGTTCATAAAAGATTCCTTGAACCCAGTCATGTGTTTGGAGGCCCCACTATCAATCAACCAATCATTACAACCATGAGAAATAGTACCTGTGAGAGCAGAGATCAGAACATACTCTTCTTCACTTGATGAGTCATCATCACTATCACTTTCTGCCCTAGCCTTCTTCTTTGGAGGTTCATCATCTTCGGCAGCATGAGCATGAAACCTTCTTTTGTTGCCCTTCTTCTTCTTACTGGAGTTTTTGTTATTATCCCTTTTGTTCTTGGGACAATCTGAAGCAAAGTGACCCTTCTCATTGCATGTGAAGCATCTTAGGTCTTTCTTGTTCTTTTTATAGGATCTATTGTGGCGAGAGTGATCCTTCTTGGCTTTGCTTCTTTTGGTGGGAGTTGCAAGGGCTTGATCTTCACCTCCCATCTTTTCTTCACGAGCTATAAGTCTAGCTTCTTCTTGAGAGCATTCTTCCCGAAGTCTACTGAATGAGATCAACTTCTTTCTTGCACAAATTCCTTGAATAAAGGAATCCCATGACCTGGGTAGGCCATTTAGAGTGGTCATCACCACTTCACCATTCTCCACCATTTCATCTACTGCTTCTAATTGTTCCTTGATCTGGGAGACCCTTGAAAAGTAAGATTGAATGGTTTCTCCATTCTGAAGCTTCACTGCTTTCAATTGGTTCCGCAGGGTCATCTTCCGATTTATGTTCTTTCCTTCAAATAGCTTGGTCAAAGATTCAAACATCTCTTTGGGTGTCTTAAGAGAAGACACATGAGGAATGAGATGGTCTTTGATAGAATCAGCAATGATTCTCTTTGCCTTGACCAAGTTCTTCTTGTGCAATGCCTTGGCCTCTTCATCCTCTGGGATAGGGATGTCTTCTTTCACATATGAGTCCAACTCATTCTCTTCTAGGATTAACCCAATCCTATACTTCCAGGCTCGGAAGTTATCAGCCCCTTCAAGCTTATCCTCAAGCTTAGTGTGGAGAGACATCTTTAAGAGTACTTCAAATGGAAATAGAAAAGATTTAGTACTTACCACTTGAAGTGCTGAAAACTGGATCTGGTCCCGGATTAGGGTTTGTCAGAGAAACCCTAAAAATTCAAAATGTGAATTTCAAAATTCCGAAAGGATAGAAAGATGCGCCTTGGAGAGCTGATCAGCCTAGTACATTCAGAATTTGAGATCAGCAAGGTCTTGCCCTTCAAAATTGCCTTTTTGTCCTCCCAGGTTCATCAGGGAGAGCCCTGAATTAGGGTTTGAGTTTCCCGGAGATCTACCCAGCCAAAAATCTCGATCCAAAGCTCAATCCTTCTATTTTTGCAAGGAGCTTCCAGCTGTGCCTTCAGTTTCCAGAAATTCCTATTTTTGTGGAAACCCTAATTTTTAGGGCCAAATCTGAAAATGCTCGGAACTGAATTCTGATTGGACAGATAGATGCGCCTTGATGAGTAGATCCAATCTACTATACTGAATTTCAAAAATATGTGGAGAGAAACCCAATAAACAAGGAATACAAGCTTCCGTCACTGCAAAATGTCTTCTTCTCAGTTAAGCTCTGATACCATGTTAAATTTTTAGTATTAAATCACAATACTATAGGATCTTTGCTGAGAGAATAACATCTATAGTATATCAATGCATGAAAATCATAATATGACAAGCATCACAAGCATCACAAGAATCAAAAGCATAGAGACAAGAGACACAGAGTTTCCGTGGGGAAAACCCTAAGGTGAAAAACCCCACAACTTCCTCAGAAATAGAGAGAGCAATGGCTCAACCAAAATACAACCAAATAACACTGAGATAGTCTCCTAGCAGATGATCCTCCTCCTCCTCACTAGTGCGCCACTTTTCAGAGAGAGAGATAGTTACTTTTCCGAGTGACTAGAATAGAGATCTCCTATCTCTATTTATACTCACCTTTTTGCCCAGTGACATACTGGGGCCGACTTGTCTACTTTGGTACACCCACATTATATTATATATTAATCAGGGCCGACCCCATAAGGTGGTCTAATAACCCATCGGCAAGTACACACACTTGCGACACTTGTCAATCCACATGACGACACTTCCTTATAGAGGAATAACACATCTCTTATAAGGGTACAATAATATATATATAATATACAGATGAAATACATTCCGAAGTTACATATACATCAACAATAAAGAGCCGAGCATTACCTTCCCCACATCTTTAAATGATACGAAACACCACTTCCTCTTTTCTCTCTCCGACTTTCCTCGTTGTTGTAAGGAATCACCAACCACGCAGCATTGGGTATTGCCATGTGGTACCTACATAATGCCATTTGGCCAGTTGTTTGAGTAGTGGCCCTATGTATCTCTCTAATCCAAGCAACTTGCAAAATGTTAAATAGACGAAAAGAAGAGAAGAGGGGGGGGCACACACCAAAGAGGTGAATGGAGTTAGGTGAATGCGTTGCGTCATTCTTTGGGTTAGATTGTGCGCAGGATTCATAATACATATGCAAGGGTAGCTTGTTTTCTTTTCTGAGTTTTGTTCTTGGTTAAAATATCCCTATGATGATGGCGCCTAGATCAATCATTAACATTCTTGATATCTGCTCTAGTATTGAGTGTGTGCCAGCATAAATTCGTGACAGTTGAAAGGGGGAGGAACATAGAAGCTAAAAACTTCAAGTTGTGGGGTTCGTCTCTATTAGCTATTGTCGCGAGGGAGGACTAGTTGTTCACAGGGAAAATGGAATTCTCTGGAGTCAAGACTCTTGGAGTATGGCTCTGTAGATTTCTAATATTGGTGAGATTTTTATTAGATTCTACGTATTCTTTCAACACAGATCCTTGGTTTCCAAGTCCATTGTTGTTGGGTAGTGCAGGAGGCAGGCAATTTCATTCATTAACGAAGAAGCTAAAATATGGTAGGTGGCCCCAGCTTTCGCTGGATTTAACGACCCATCATTACATGCAAACTCCAAATCATTTTACATTCAGTCCAGATGGATATCGAACATTCCCATAGAGATATCTAGTGAATAAGACTTACTCAGGAGGTCCTAAAAACAATTCTCCAATATTTGTGTGCCTTGGCACGAAATCAGTCATCATATCTCAGTTATTCGACTTTGGCATAATGACTGAACATGTTGCGGAATTCAGAGCGCTCATTTTTTTCATCGAGCATTGATATTATGGACCTTCGATGCCGTTCGGCAGCCCAGAAAAGTCATATGAAAATGCGAATACTTTGGGCTATTACACTACCTCTCAAGCCTTGGCGGATTACGCAATTTGCATCACAGATTTGAAGAAAAAATTATCGGCCAACGATTGTCTAGTGGTTGTGTTCGGTGGATCATACGGTCAAAGTAAGTTTCCTTTTCCGCACAACCATTTAATTTATTTTGGCATTTAATAAGTACTAGCTAAAAACTCGTGTAGTTACCTTTCTATTGCATCATCTCTGTAAGGATCAGTTATGATATATTTTATTTTATAGATCAAAGATCTATGTTTTAAAGGTAGTTTCCATGTGGGATAACATCAGAGACTCTTACAAATTGTACTTAGAAATTATAATGAATGACCATGGTGAGACAATAAGGGCATAGCTTTGTTTATCCTTTTTGAGGTTAGTGTCCAAGTTATAGTTTGAATGTTAGGTTTTGGAAGAAAACCCAAAGGAAGAGAACCTCTATTTTTTAGGGATCTTGAGATAGTGAAAAGAGATGGCAACAGTTGTGTCGCATTTTGTAAACCCCCTTCTTGATGATTAATGAAAGATATGACCCTCATTTGTGGAAATAGCCCCAGATTGGGTGAACCACCTTATTTCGGTCTCTCACGTTTGCACCCTTTTATGTTTGATGGTATTGTTTAAGTATATATATCAGTGTATGATTTGGTAATTGAGCTTTCCCATGTTTTAAAATGTAGATGTTCAATTGATCTTGCGAATATTCATGTTTATGGTTTATGGTCCTTGACCTTAATGGATGTCATGATATAGAGAGCTAGGTTATGAAGTTTATATTGGTCTCATGATATAAACAATGAATCATGTTTGCAATAATGATGAAGCTATGTATGTGTTACCTCTATCTTTGCTCCACGAAGTCATATGTGTAGGTAAGGACGAAGCAATGGTTTAATTCTTATAATCCTTTTTGTTGAGAAGTAAATTTTTAAATATAGTATAGTCTCTTATGCTACCCCCCTACACATCAGTAATTCTCCAATAAAGATCTTATATGGTTATGATAAGAGAAATAGTTATTACTAAACGTATATTCCTTTATTTTACGCACATTTTCACTTGTCAAAATTTGGTTATGTTACATATGGTATGAGAGCATTAGGTTACAATACTAGGGCCTAATGAGCTCAATAAGGGATAAATAAGTATGAAGGCTGTTAACACCCAAAAAGTGCTCACTAGCTCATTTCCCTATTCACATGACCCATTTATCCACTTTTTCACCATCAGAGCCTCTGAAACCAACAAAAGGTCACCAAAAGACCTTAGTACACCCCTTTTTCCATTAAAAAAGATTATTTTTCCCAAAAAAGCATAAAAAACCCTCAAAAAGGGTCCAAATTCCCAAAAATATTAAAAAGGGAATTAAAATATTATTTTTATTCAAAAAAGGAAAAAGGAGGGAAAAGTACCTAAACCATGTTGGTCAATACCATTTGGTTTCCACAAAACCACAAATGGTATCTCCCACCACCAAAACCTATAAAAAGGTGGTAGGGGCTCCTCATTTCCCATCCATCCATTATCTCATCCTTATGCTGCTGAAATCTCCCTTGAGCATTTTAGCCATTGCAAACCACATTGGAGAAGAGACCATTGGAGATTGGAAGTTGCTCATCCTTGGAGCTATTCAACCTCACCATTAGAGGTATTGATTTCGCAAGCACTTGCTTGCCCCATCCTTTCAATACAAATTCTTTATTTTATATATGTTCTTGTTCTTGATCTTAAATTATTTTTGTTATTTGCTTAATATCTTTGCTTAGATCCATGAATAGTCTTGTTTAATTAGTTTATTGTTATTTATTTCCATTGAAACTGCTGTTACTAGTTAGCAGGTGCCCATAGCACTAAGCCTGGTTGCAAAACCGGGCCAACAGTTTTTGGCGACTCCGCTTTGGTTTGAACTATAGATCTCTAGTTTTGCCTTTAATCTTAGTTTTTTATGAGTTTTTAACCTATAGATCCATAGATCTACCATCTTAGACAGCAGATCCATTGCTGCTCTGAGATTTGGCCCCACAAACAGCCCAAAATTTTCAATTTTCGGGTTCGTTTCTCGGTTTCCGTGCACGGCTTCCGCCTGGCGTCTTTTTCCCAGATAGTCGCGCGGTCCATAGCGACTTTTCTGTGTTTTTCCGCGCGGTCCATCGCGGCCTTTTTCCAGACAGTCGCGCGGTCCATCGCGACTTTTCTGCGTTTTACCGCGCTGCACACCGCGGCTTCGCGGCCAATTTCCGCGCTGCCCATCGCGCCTGTGCGGCTAAAACCCGCGCGGTTCATCGCGACTGTGCGTCCAAAACCCACGCGGTCCATCGCGACTGTGCGTCCAAAACCCGCGCGGCCCATCGCGGTTGTACGTCCAAAACCCGCGCGGCTGAATTTTTCATTCGGCCATCCCGATTGTGAAATTTTTTTTTACTGTACTTTCTGCCCATAGCACATTTTTTACAATATTAAATCCTGCATATTTTACAGCTTTGAAATTTTTTTTTACTATTTAAAAGTGCATATCTAGAAATATTTTTAAAAATTTTCAAGAAAGTGAAAGAAAGACTCATTTTGCATTTTCATCTAGATTCAAATTTTTTCTTGTTTACTTCTTTAAAATCTTGCCCTTAGCAATTTTTCTTGAAACGAAGAAATCCATTTATTTCTTTTAAAAAGAAGTCTATTATTTGCTTTCATAGACCCAAAAAATCCATTATTTTTTGAAAAGCATCTAAATTCTTTTTAGTGAAAAGTCATAAATATTTGCTTTTTTATTTTCGAAAAATCCTTTATTTTTTGAAAGTTTCCTGTAAAGCATTTAATTCTTTTCAAGTTCAGTTTACAACACCTCACGTGCACTCACACGATCACTTAATTGAACTAAGCCTTAAAACGTACCTTAATTTGAACACACTTTTAACCCCACTTGGGGAACACTAAAAGAATTCTTGTAGCTAGGTAGTATTGGGGGGATAGGTGTTCCAATAACACCCCTCAGTTCTTACATCTGAGACATAGAAGTTGTCCAATTAGGGAGCTAAAATCTCTTAGTACTTTTTGGCGCGGTCACAACCGGTTTGTGGGAAGGCCTCTCCCTTAGGAGGGTTGAAGTCGCGAGGATGGTTCCGGAAGCCTGAGTGGGATACCGAAACCCATTCAGTAACCGAAGGGCTACCATTCGCAGTTCTCGGGATATCCCTGTATTGGGATATTGCGATCAAAGGACCAAACGACAGATTTACCTTTTCTCGATGCGTCATGAACGGAGTATCCTAGTAGCCTGTCTTTAGGATTGATTACCCGGTGTCCCTCCCGGTAGGGGGATATCTAGCCGTTGTCTCAACATTCATATTGTCTGACTTGGATTTCATCACCTTGCAGAGGATATCGTCTGTTTGAGTCACAATACTTTTAGATTAGGTGTTTGCATGATTTCAACCTACTTGTGGTCTAGTTACACCTATTTTTTCTAGGAGCCGCTTGCGTGTTGGTATTTTGACCAGTTGTTGCATTCCTCCACTTATTGTAGCACAGCTGCTAGAATAAGTGCCTTTCCTGAGGATTGATTTTTTGGCCTGAGAGCCTTCTTTTTTCACTCCACTTCTTGCACCCCCTTGGTTGCATTAGGGTTTTGAGTCTTTTATATATATATTACCACCTGATACTTAAACAAATTTTTTTTACCCAAACATATTTTCTCACCATTGAGAATTCTAGACGTTCTCGTCGTCTACAGGGCGAACTCCCAGAGTTTAGTCCACTTGGCTCTCCACGTCACAGACGCAGAGCCCTATCCCTTGATTCGACATATCGTCAATCAATTAGACAGTCATCCGATTCTGACATACCCCACTTCACCTTTGATTTGGAGGTAGAATCCGAAAATCCCACAGGGTTACCACCAACCACAATTATGTCTGGAACACCATTTGATCCACTATTTACAACTACCATAGGTCAGACATCTGCAGACCTTTCTGCTGTAGTACCATCCACGGCAACAACCACCCCCCTGGGTATGCCCAATATGGGTAACACTCCACATTTAGGAATGCCTAACACAGGGCCACCACCTGTCATGGGTACACCCAACATGGGGGTCATACCCCCTTTGGTTTCCACAAACCTTATCCCAGGAATCCCTAGTACGATTCCCAACCCAAGTGCAACCCATGTTGCACTTGGGAGTACTATCCCAGGAATCCCTAGTGCGATTCCTAACCCAAGTGTAACCCAAGTTGCACTTGCAGGCGCTGGCCCATACCAGACTACACCTATCGGAGGGCATATACCCTCCATACCTAGCATACCTTTAGGCGCTACTGGACCCCTTCACCATACCACCATGGCCAGGCATGTCCTAGTTCCAGCCACCACATCTGCTAGTCTACCATATATGGCGAGTCTGAACCTGCCAGATTTAGCTAGGCTCACAAATGACCCCATTAGACATGATCCGGCGTGGCCTCAAATGCCCACCAAACTCCCCTCTGACATCCCTAAATTTGAGGGTAAGGCAGGAGAAGACCCAAAAAAGCATAAAAAACCCTCAAAAAGGGTCCAAATTCCCAAAAATATTAAAAAGGGAATTAAAATATTATTTTTATTCAAAAAAGGAAAAAGGAGGGAAAAGTACCTAAACCATGTTGGTCAATACCATTTGGTTTCCACAAAACCACAAATGGTATCTCCCACCACCAAAACCTATAAAAAGGTGGTAGGGGCTCCTCATTTCCCATCCATCCATTATCTCATCCTTATGCTGCTGAAATCTCCCTTGAGCATTTTAGCCATTGCAAACCACATTGGAGAAGAGACCATTGGAGATTGGAAGTTGCTCATCCTTGGAGCTATTCAACCTCACCATTAGAGGTATTGATTTCGCAAGCACTTGCTTGCCCCATCCTTTCAATACAAATTCTTTATTTTATATATGTTCTTGTTCTTGATCTTAAATTATTTTTGTTATTTGCTTAATATCTTTGCTTAGATCCATGAATAGTATTGTTTAATTAGTTTATTGTTATTTATTTCCATTGAAACTGCTGTTACTAGTTAGCAGGTGCCCATAGCACTAAGCCTGGTTGCAAAACCGGGCCAACAGTTTTTGGCGACTCCGCTTTGGTTTGAACTATAGATCTCTAGTTTTGCCTTTAATCTTAGTTTTTTATGAGTTTTTAACCTATAGATCCATAGATCTACCATCTTAGACAGCAGATCCATTGCTGCTCTGAGATTTGGCCCCACAAACAGCCCAAAATTTTCAATTTTCGGGTTCGTTTCTCGGTTTCCATGCACGGCTTCCGCCTCGCGTCTTTTTCCCAGATAGTCGCACGGTCCATCGCGACTTTTCTGTGTTTTTCCGCGCGGTCCATCGCGGCCTTTTTCCAGACAGTCGCGCGGTCCATCGCGACTTTTCTGCGTTTTTACCGCGCTGCACACCGCGGCTTCGCGACCAATTTCCGCGCTGCCCATCGCGCCTGTGCGGATAAAACCCGCGCGGTTCATCGCGACTGTGCGTCCAAAACCCACGCGGTCCATCGCGACTGTGCGTCCAAAACCCGCGCGGCCCATCGCGGTTGTACGTCCAAAAACCCGCGCGGCTGAATTTTTCATTCGGCCATCCCGATTGTGAAAATTTTTTTTACTGTACTTTCTGCCCATAGCACATTTTTTACAGTATTAAATCCTGCATATTTTACAGCTTTGAAAATTTTTTTTACTATTTAAAAGTGCATATCTAGAAATCTTTTTAAAAATTTTCAAGAAAGTGAAAGAAAGACTCATTTTGCATTTTCATCTAGATTCAAATTTTTTCTTGTTTACTTCTTTAAAATCTTGCCCTTAGCAATTTTTCTTGAAACGAAGAAATCCATTTATTTCTTTTAAAAAGAAGTCTATTATTTGCTTTCATAGACCCAAAAAATCCATTATTTTTTGAAAAGCATCTAAATTCTTTTTAGTGAAAAGTCATAAATATTTGCTTTTTTATTTTCGAAAAATCCTTTATTTTTTGAAAGTTTCCTGTAAAGCATTTAATTCTTTTCAAGTTCAGTTTACAACACCTCACGTGCACTCACACGATCACTTAATTGAACTAAGCCTTAAAACGTACCTTAATTTGAACACACTTTTAACCCCACTTGGGGAACACTAAAAGAATTCTTGTAGCTAGGTAGTATTGGGGGGATAGGTGTTCCAATAACACCCCTCAGTTCTTACATCTGAGACATAGAAGTTGTCCAATTAGGGAGCTAAAATCTCTTAGTACTTTTTGGCGCGGTCACAACCGGTTTGTGGGAAGGCCTCTCCCTTAGGAGGGTTGAAGTCGCGAGGATGGTTCCGGAAGCCTGAGTGGGATACCGAAACCCATTCAGTAACCGAAGGGCTACCATTCGCAGTTCTCGGGATATCCCTGTATTGGGATATTGCGATCAAAGGACCAAACGAAAGATTTACCTTTTCTCGATGCGTCATGAACGGAGTATCCTAGTAGCCTGTCTTTAGGATTGATTACCCGGTGTCCCTCCCGGTAGGGGGATATCTAGCCGTTGTCTCAACATTCATATTATCTAACTTGGATTTCATCACCTTGCAGAGGATATCGTCTGTTTGAGTCACAATACTTTTAGATTAGGTGTTTGCATGATTTCAACCTACCTGTGGTCTAGTTACACCTATTTTTTCTAGGAGCCGCTTGCGTGTTGGTATTCTGACCAGTTGTTGCATTCCTCCACTTATTGTAGCACAGCTGCTAGAATAAGTGCCTTTCCTGAGGATTGATTTTTTGGCCTGAGAGCCTTCTTTTTTCACTCCACTTCTTGCACCCCCTTGGTTGCATTAGGGTTTTGAGTCTTTTATATATATATCACCACCTGATACTTAAACAAATTTTTTTTACCCAAACATATTTTCTCACCATTGAGAATTCTAGACGTTCTCGTCGTCTACAGGGCGAACTCCCAGAGTTTAGTCCACTTGGCTCTCCACGTCACAGACGCAGAGCCCTATCCCTTGATTCGACATATCGTCAATCAATTAGACAGTCATCCGATTCTGACATACCCCACTTCACCTTTGATTTGGAGGTAGAATCCGAAAATCCCACAGGGTTACCACCAACCACAATTATGTCTGGAACACCATTTGATCCACTATTTACAACTACCATAGGTCAGACATCTGCAGACCTTTCTGCTGTAGTACCATCCACGGCAACAACCACCCCCCTGGGTATGCCCAATATGGGTAACACTCCACATTTAGGAATGCCTAACACAGGGCCACCACCTGTCATGGGTACACCCAACATGGGGGTCATACCCCCTTTGGTTTCCACAAACCTTATCCCAGGAATCCCTAGTACGATTCCCAACCCAAGTGCAACCCATGTTGCACTTGGGAGTACTATACCAGGAATCCCTAGTGCGATTCCTAACCCAAGTGTAACCCAAGTTGCACTTGCAGGCGCTGGCCCATACCAGACTACACCTATCGGAGGGCATATACCCTCCATACCTAGCATACCTTTAGGCGCTACTGGACCCCTTCACCATACCACCATGGCCAGGCATGTCCCAGTTCCAGCCACCACATCTGCTAGTCTACCATATATGGCGAGTCTGAACCTGCCAGATTTAGCTAGGCTCACAAATGACCCCATTAGACATGATCCGGCGTGGCCTCAAATGCCCACCAAACTCCCCTCTGACATCCCTAAATTTGAGGGTAAGGCAGGAGAAGACCCAAAAAAGCATAAAAAACCCTCAAAAAGGGTCCAAATTCCCAAAAATATTAAAAAGGGAATTAAAATATTATTTTTATTCAAAAAAGGAAAAAGGAGGGAAAAGTACCTAAACCATGTTGGTCAATACCATTTGGTTTCCACAAAACCACAAATGGTATCTCCCACCACCAAAACCTATAAAAAGGTGGTAGGGGCTCCTCATTTCCCATCCATCCATTATCTCATCCTTATGCTGCTGAAATCTCCCTTGAGCATTTTAGCCATTGCAAACCACATTGGAGAAGAGACCATTGGAGATTGGAAGTTGCTCATCCTTGGAGCTATTCAAGCTCACCATTAGAGGTATTGATTTCGCAAGCACTTGCTTGCCCCATCCTTTCAATACAAATTCTTTATTTTATATATGTTCTTGTTCTTGATCTTAAATTATTTTTGTTATTTGCTTAATATCTTTGCTTAGATCCATGAATAGTATTGTTTAATTAGTTTATTGTTATTTATTTCCATTGAAACTGCTGTTACTAGTTAGCAGGTGCCCATAGCACTAAGCCTGGTTGCAAAACCGGGCCAACAGTTTTTGGCGACTCCGCTTTGGTTTGAACTATAGATCTCTAGTTTTGCCTTTAATCTTAGTTTTTTATGAGTTTTTAACCTATAGATCCATAGATCTACCATCTTAGACAGCAGATCCATTGCTGCTCTGAGATTTGGCCCCACAAACAGCCCAAAATTTTCAATTTTCGGGTTCGTTTCTCGGTTTCCGTGCACGGCTTCCGCCTCGCGTCTTTTTCCCAGATAGTCGCGCGGTCCATCGCGACTTTTCTGTGTTTTTCCGCGCGGTCCATCGCGGCCTTTTTCCAGACAGTCGCGCGGTCCATCGTGACTTTTCTGCGTTTTACCGCGCTGCACACCGCGGCTTCGCGACCAATTTCCGCGCTGCCCATCGCGCCTGTGCGGATAAAACCCGCGCGGTTCATCGCGACTGTGCGTCCAAAACCCACGCGGTCCATCGCGACTGTGCGTCCAAAACCCGCGCGGCCCATCGCGGTTGTACGTCCAAAACCCGCGCGGCTGAATTTTTCATTCAGCCATCCCGATTGTGAAAATTTTTTTTACTGTACTTTCTGCCCATAGCACATTTTTTACAGTATTAAATCCTGCATATTTTACAGCTTTGAAAATTTTTTTTACTATTTAAAAGTGCATATCTAGAAATCTTTTTAAAAATTTTCAAGAAAGTGAAAGAAAGACTCATTTTGCATTTTCATCTAGATTCAAATTTTTTCTTGTTTACTTCTTTAAAATCTTGCCCTTAGCAATTTTTCTTGAAACGAAGAAATCCATTTATTTCTTTTAAAAAGAAGTCTATTATTTGCTTTCATAGACCCAAAAAATCCATTATTTTTTGAAAAGCATCTAAATTCTTTTTAGTGAAAAGTCATAAATATTTGCTTTTTTATTTTCGAAAAATCCTTTATTTTTTGAAAGTTTCCTGTAAAGCATTTAATTCTTTTCAAGTTCAGTTTACAACACCTCACGTGCACTCACACGATCACTTAATTGAACTAAGCCTTAAAACGTACCTTAATTTGAACACACTTTTAACCCCACTTGGGGACACTAAAAGAATTCTTGTAGCTAGGTAGTATTGGGGGGATAGGTGTTCCAATAACACCCCTCAGTTCTTACATCTGAGACATAGAAGTTGTCCAATTAGGGAGCTAAAATCTCTTAGTACTTTTTGGCGCGGTCACAACCGGTTTGTGGGAAGGCCTCTCCCTTAGGAGGGTTGAAGTCGCGAGGATGGTTCCGGAAGCCTGAGTGGGATACCGAAACCCATTCAGTAACCGAAGGGCTACCATTCGCAGTTCTCGGGATATCCCTGTATTGGGATATTGCGATCAAAGGACCAAACGACAGATTTACCTTTTCTCGATGCGTCATGAACGGAGTATCCTAGTAGCCTGTCTTTAGGATTGATTACCCGGTGCCCCTCCCGGTAGGGGGATATCTAGCCGTTGTCTCAACATTCATATTGTCTGACTTGGATTTCATCACCTTGCAGAGGATATCGTCTGTTTGAGTCACAATACTTTTAGATTAGGTGTTTGCATGATTTCAACCTACCTGTGGTCTAGTTACACCTATTTTTTCTAGGAGCCGCTTGCGTGTTGGTATTCTGACCAGTTGTTGCATTCCTCCACTTATTGTAGCACAGCTGCTAGAATAAGTGCCTTTCCTGAGGATTGATTTTTTGGCCTGAGAGCCTTCTTTTTTCACTCCACTTCTTGCACCCCCTTGGTTGCATTAGGGTTTTGAGTCTTTTATATATATATCACCACCTGATACTTAAACAAATTTTTTTTACCCAAACATATTTTCTCACCATTGAGAATTCTAGACGTTCTCGTCGTCTACAGGGCGAACTCCCAGAGTTTAGTCCACTTGGCTCTCCACGTCACAGACGCAGAGCCCTATCCCTTGATTCGACATATCGTCAATTAATTAGACAGTCATCCGATTCTGACATACCCCACTTCACCTTTGATTTGGAGGTAGAATCCGAAAATCCCACAGGGTTACCACCAACCACAATTATGTCTGGAACACCATTTGATCCACTATTTACAACTACCATAGGTCAGACATCTGCAGACCTTTCTGCTGTAGTACCATCCACGGCCACAACCACCCCCCTTGGTATGCCCAATATGGGTAACACTCCACATTTAGGAATGCCTAACACAGGGCCACCACCTGTCATGGGTACACCCAACATGGGGGTCATACCCCCTTTGGTTTCCACAAACCTTATCCCAGGAATCCCTAGTACGATTCCCAACCCAAGTGCAACCCATGTTGCACTTGGGAGTACTATCCCAGGAATCCCTAGTGCGATTCCTAACCCAAGTGTAACCCAAGTTGCACTTGCAGGCACTGGCCCATACCAGACTACACCTATCGGAGGGCATATACCCTCCATACCTATCATACCTTTAGGCGCTACTGGACCCCTTCACCATACCACCATGGCCAGGCATGTCCCAGTTCCAGCCACCACATCTGCTAGTCTACCATATATGGCGAGTCTGAACGTGCCAGATTTAGCTAGGCTCACAAATGACCCGATTAGACATGATCCGGCGTGGCCTCAAATGCCCACCAAACTCCCCTCTGACATCCCTAAATTTGAGGGTCAGGCAGGAGAAAACCCACAAAACCATATCATGTCCTTCCATCTATGGTGTTCCTCGAACTCCATAGTGGACGACTCTGTCCGCCTCCGTTTATTACAGCGCACCTTCACTGGCTCTGCAGCCAAATGGTACATCGAGCAACCCCATGGGACGCATTCCACATTTACCTCCCTTGCCTCGACCTTCCTGCAGTTCTTTCAGCTACCTGTCTGCTATGATGCGGGCGTCGAAATCCTACTGTCTTGCAGACAGAACACGGCCACGCATATCACTGACCATATTCATGATTGGCGCCGGCGCCGAAGCCTATGCAAGATCAAATTAGACGACCGAATCTTTTTAGACTGGTTCCTTAAATCCCTCCTTCCTCTCATTGCGAAGGATGTAGCGTCTGAAAGACCCCAGTCCCAGGAAGAGGCCATCCTCAAGGCCCAACAGTTTGATCTCATCTACGCCCAGTCGGGTTACTTATACACGATCATACCGGACGCCCCACGAGGCGACTCTGCACGCGGTGACGCACCGGGGGCATCACATGCCGCTGATGGCATTATTGGCCAAATTACACCGCAAGCAAAACCTTTCAGTATGGTGAGCACCATGCCCGCCCCAGACCTTTCTAGGGCCACATCGAGTTCCGGAGCGACAACTTCTTATGCTCCAACAAACCAGACCCATCACGTTCATGGACCCTCTTGTCCGCAACATTGTTATGGCCAAGCGCCATCAGCATATGTACCTCCCACATACTATGCTCAACCTATGGTACAGACCCCCATGCAGTTCCCACAACAGCCCATGCATTACCCACAACCGGTTGCACCAGCTAACCTCACACCTCCACCAGCTCAGGGGTACCAACAACCCCAACAGGCAACTGGACCACCTCTAGCTCCACCTGCATACTATCCACCGCAACCTGCTCCCGCACCTGCGGCTCCTCAGAATCCCCCCAATGCTCAAGGGCATGTGTACGCACAACAACAGCAACCCCAATACCAAAATAACCAACGCAACCAAGGTGGGCAACCAAACCGCGAAAGAGGACGCAACCGTGGAAACAATCAAAACCGTAACCAAGCTCCACAACCTACCCATCCTCCGCAAAACAATAACGCGGCGCCTGCTCATCAGAAGCATGATCGGCCACCTAAGCAAGCCAAAAATGCTAATTTACGAACAAACCATCCTTGTTCTATTTGCGGTGTCTATGGCCACTATACCCACGCTTGCCCACATCTGGAGCGAGCTCGACAACTATGGACAGATGACGCCCATCGTCAAGGGCAGGCGGCTCCTCAGCCGCCACCCAACCCTCCACCACCTCAACAACAACCTTTGGTGCTACAAAACCCTTTTCCAACACAAGGGGTGGTAAACACTCAGCCGTTAGCCCCCCCACAGGGCAACGTGCAACCACAACAAATCACTTACGCTGCTCCTGATCAACCCATGTTTGATTTAGGCACCCACCACTTATTGATGATGTCCACTGCCGACGTCAATATCCAAACCCGTCGGAACCAGTATGGCCCTACCTCCGAATCCCCCCCCGCCGATAAGGATACTAACGCTCATCCCACCGATCAGACATTACGGATACCACCTCTTCCACTCGACGGCGCATCTAAAGCGCCTCGTTTCCCACTCCGCCGTATCAACAACAACCCCAATGCTCGTGCTGCGTCGAATTACAACATTGTCGATGACTTAGCCCAGTCTCCTGCAGCCATGTCTGCTTTAGAAGTTTTGAAAAACTGTCCTTCGCAGCGCAAGACTTTGCTCTCTGTCATTGGCGCCATTGACCCCAATGATTCACAGCTGATCGCATTCGATTTAGACCAGTCTGAACCACGCCTGCCTTCCTCTTTAGCATTCCAAGTTTTCGTTTCTGTTCAGAATCTTGTCATCCATCGGTGCATTATCGATGAAGGGGCCTCTACATGCGTCATGTCCACATTAGTTTGGCAGAAGTTGGGATCCCCTACTCTGCAGCAGTCCACCACTGCATTACGAGCCTACGATGGCCGTTCGGCACAACCCCAAGGTCTATTAGCTAATGTCCCCGTCCAGCTGGCGGGTAAAACTGTCCTCATTGACATTGAGGTCATAAATGCCCAACTAGACTATAACCTTTTACTTGGTCGCAGCTACATGTATGCCATGCGGGCTGTTGCCTCATCCGTATTTCGCACCATGCAGTTCCCCCATGAGGGACGCGTGGTCAAGGTCGACCAACTCACCTATTACGATCCCAAGGCCCCCGCCACACCTGAAAATGTTCTCCCCATGGTTGAACAACCTGTTTGTGGTGCAAATACCTCATTCATTTCCTCAGTAGGACCCGAACTTTACTCCGAGGCACCGATGACCTCTACTTTCCAGGCCATTCCACTACCGTCACCAGAGACCCACGTCGCAAACCTCTGTACTCTTTCACAGAATACACAACCACCCGGTAATCAACCCTCTTTGTTCCCTAAACCACCATTGGTCCCTAGTCACATTGGGGTTACACCCATCCACACAATCCCCTTTCTATTTCCTCCTTCGGGTGTAGTAAGCGCCCCGGTTATGGCTACCCTTAGTCTACCTGGGTTAACATTGGGATTACCCGTGTGGTATATTTCACCTCCAATTCCACCGCCGACACCAAATGTCATCCTGCAACCGGTGCAACCCATTGTTACTTCTACCCAACCACCTCCCGGTATCACTACTCCTTTGTCATCGACGAATCCCCCTCCACTCATCAGGCCCACTGGGGGCAGAGGCCCACAACCATACACTGCGGTACCCCCACCCAAGGCAGTTAAACTTCCCCCCGTATTTCGTGCTCCTCCAAAATGCTCACTGTGTGATGAGTTAGGCCATCCAACCCATCAGTGTCCACAGTTACCTGCATTGCAGGAACACATGGAAATGTTGGACGATGACCCCAACATCCCGGTGGTCAAACTAGATCCAAACCCTATGCCTCGTGATAAATCATTGCGTACCAACCACCCATGTGTGATATGCGGTATTTACGGCCACTACTCCCACAATTGTCCTGACATCCCAAATTACAGAGCAGCTCTCTACGAGATGAACAATTTGGACCTAGAGACTGCACCCCCTACTATCGAGGAGATCTACCCTCCCGCATCATCCTCATCCGCAGAGATTAACACCATCTACATGATCTCTTCGACTACCACTACCTCATCACTCGATTTGACCACTCAAAGCTCCCGCAATGATGAAGAGGTTCTCGAGACTCCTACTACCTTTGATTATCCCGGGGAAGACATGCACCATCGTCCATACTTCCTCCCGGAAGAGACTTCATCCACCACCGCTACCCAATCCGCGGTTGAGTCCAAGGATTTCCTTCCTACTAAAATCGACTGGTTAACGGATCCGATGGCCGATATTTCTCCCGTCATCCACATTGACATCTCTGACCCACTTGGTTCCCTTCATACCATCACATTAGGAACCTCCCACAGTGAGCATGTGATCGGAGAATACCAACAACTGTTCCAAGAATTCACTGGTGTCTTTACTTGGTCAGATACCGAAATGCCTGGCCTTGACCCCGCCATTTATACGATCTCCACTGGATACCCCTCTGTCCGGTCGGCCCCTTCCATTGATCCCTTTGACACATAAGTTCAACCCTTTCAAATCGACCAGGAAACCACATGTCCACAACAAGGGGGCAGGCCCAAAACCTTGCCTACTCATCATCATCGTGATCCTCGTCGGAGATACCGGGGGCATCTACCCCACAAAGGGAATCCCCCATCATCATATCATCACTTTAGTATGCCACCACGACCCACAGCCTCATGGTATAACACCCCGCCAGCAGTTGCTCAATGCCCTATTAATCTCTCTCTGAGACAACATCTGCACCACATTGACACCTCTGAGTTAGGGGGCATAATAGATTACCTCGACCCCGGGATAGGGGGCATGATCAATCATTTTGAACCTTCCCCATCACCTCTATCTCAACACCTCAATGAGCCCATCGTTCAAACCAACACATATGTGATCCACAATCATAAACCCCATGCACATAGCATGGGGGAAGGTCATTAACCCTGCTCACTTTTTCATATTCATGATCTCAACCATTTTCGAGGTCACGTGTCACTTGTATATTTCAATTGATTTGATACACCTAGTATTTTGCCCCCACGGGTCATCATTTCTCCTCACCACTGCATCCTTCGCTTGGTGGGATCACCTTTATTTGTAGCCGTTTTTTAACCTAGTTCTTTCCTTTAACCATTTCGGAGTCGTTATGACCTCCGTTTTTTGCACCATTTGCACTGCCGGATTCATATTTCCGTGCCCGTGATGATGCTTGAGATCATTTCTCGCTCTCACCAGGACCAATATCAACATTGTGTCCTGACACCTTGTCGCCCTAGTTTGCGTACCACTTCGGCTGCTCTCTGTTTTTGATATATTTGATATCATCGGATTCAGTTTTCCGCGCTCGTGATGATGCTGGAGATCATTTCTCGCTCTCACCTTTAGATTTTTCGGGCATTTTTTCCATGCCCCCCTCGTCGCCTCGGTTTGTGTGCCACATCGGCCGTTCTCCGTTTTCGACGTGCCTTATATCGCCGGATTTAGTTTTCCGCGCTCGTGATGATGCTGGAGATCATTTCTCGCTCTCACCTCTAGATTTTTTGGGCATTTTTCCTTGTGCCCCCCTCGTGACCTCGGTTTGCGTGCCACATCGGCCGTTCTCCGTTTTCGACAATCCTTAGGTCACCGGATCCAGTTTTCCGCACTGATGACGATGCTTGAAACCTTTTTTCGCCCTCATCATTCCATTTTTGTTCGGTATAATTTTATCCCTTTTTCGGGCCGAGCAATCCCTTTTACGAAAAAGGCACTTAGGGAGTTTCTGTTAAGCTCTTTTCTGACTCCTAAAACAATGAAAAGATCGCCGAGCAATCTTGCTTCCTTTCATGCTCGCTAAACGTATCTGAAAGGGCGTCTACCTGTTATAAGTTTACCCCTTTTCCGAACCTTGTAGACTAATTACGAAAAAGGTATACTCTAGTCACATCGGCTAGAAGAGTTCTCCATCCGCATCATTTTATCCTTTTTCGGGCCTTGGAGACTAAACTTACGAAAAAGAAACACCAGCAGAGTCCACTTACCGTTTTCAGACTCTCTAAACATGAAAGCAACCATGAGCATGAGCCGTCCTGGGCTCGCAAAATCCACAGGACCGTACCATTTTAGAGCACACTTTTATCCCTTCTTGGAGCTCATTAAAACTACGAAGAAGGAATCAATGGTGCCTCTTGGCGCCACGACAGATCACATCTACTCATATGGCAGCTTCCCCAGTTTGGTCGCCTTTGTTCAGAGTATTCTGCAGTATGTCACCTTGATAATCCCTCGACAACACCTATCAGCTCGTCCTCCCCCCCAGAGTCAATATATACCATTCAGTCAAAGCAATGATCCCCACACCTACAAGTCAGTTCCCTACGCTGCCAGGTCAACCATGTCATCATGCTCTGAACAAAGGAAGTTTGAGTCTACCCATTTTTTGACCCAGTTATTTCCCTTCCCCACAAGTATGTCAGTCCTACCATCAGTACTACATCACTTCAGTTCTACACCTCGTGCTCCTATCAAGGAAACATCATTGCCTTGTTAGTTGCTGGTCTCCCTCTGTCGACGACAACTACATTGATTCCAGAGGATAGACCTAGAGGTCCCTGTGTCTTGGACTCATTACCATTGATAATGAGTGCCTACGAATCATTTTGAGAGGAATCCTTAGTGCCTCTCCGAATGGTTGTTTCTCACATGCTCGACTTCAACACCTTGATCGCATCGTTGAGACTCGCACAGGGTATTGGGCCGTTCAGTTATTAGTCGAAGACCCCGGATACATCCTGACTCCTCCACATTTGAGAGTCTACCTATGGATACAACCAGTTACATTTTTTCTACAGATATCCGGGTTGCGTATGGCGACAGTATTCAGATGTATCCCAGTTTTACACTCCCTCGAGTATAAAGATACAAATACTTCCCAAAGATGGCTCACAGTCATTGAGTCCTACAGATGTTGGACACCTTCAGTTTCAGCAGTTCAACAGTTATTCCAGTGTATCAGTTATCGAGATCAGCCATGATCATGAGTATATCCCACAATAATGTCCCCTCTGGACCATTATGATGTACCAGTATATTTCTTTACGTATTAGATCCCCCTTCTTGGGACTAATTGTTTTGTATATGTCTTGATACGAGCATGGGAATGCCCGCCTCGTCCTTTATCAGAGATTATACCTCATCCATATTGAGGCCATGTAATATTTTTTGTTTTTTGCAGCTTCCAAGGGCCGTGGCTCCAGTCTCCAACCGGTCTCTTCTCTCCCCTAAAACCCCAGAAAAAGACAAATGAACTATGATGTCTATCGGCCATACGATGAGCTCCTGCCCTCACACATCAGGGGGCAATCTGTTAACACCCAAAAAGTGCTCACTAGCTCATTTCCCTATTCACATGACCCATTTATCCACTTTTTCACCATCAGAGCCTCTGAAACCAACAAAAGGTCACCAAAAGACCTTAGTACACCCCTTTTTCCATTAAAAAAGATTATTTTTCCCAAAAAAGCATAAAAAACCCTCAAAAAGGGTCCAAATTCCCAAAAATATTAAAAAGGGAATTAAAATATTATTTTTATTCAAAAAAGGAAAAAGGAGGGAAAAGTACCTAAACCATGTTGGTCAATACCATTTGGTTTCCACAAAACCACAAATGGTATCTCCCACCACCAAAACCTATAAAAAGGTGGTAGGGGCTCCTCATTTCCCATCCATCCATTATCTCATCCTTATGCTGCTGAAATCTCCCTTGAGCATTTTAGCCATTGCAAACCACATTGGAGAAGAGACCATTGGAGATTGGAAGTTGCTCATCCTTGGAGCTATTCAACCTCACCATTAGAGGTATTGATTTCGCAAGCACTTGCTTGCCCCATCCTTTCAATACAAATTCTTTATTTTATATATGTTCTTGTTCTTGATCTTAAATTATTTTTGTTATTTGCTTAATATCTTTGCTTAGATCCATGAATAGTCTTGTTTAATTAGTTTATTGTTATTTATTTCCATTGAAACTGCTGCTACTAGTTAGCAGGTGCCCATAGCACTAAGCCTGGTTGCAAAACCGGGCCAACAAAGGCCAATCAAGATGTTTTGTTTGGATGCATGGACCCGACTAGACGAGAGGAAAATGTTATTCGAATTCAACTTCAAGTTTCTCTAAAAGAGTAAAGATAAGTATCTTATCTTCATAAAATTTCGAGTCAGGTATGTTATCCTTGTCGTATGTTTCCTCCGTAGATAAAAAGTATAAATACTCACATGGATGAGTAGTATTGTCATGATATGTGATATTTTGTTGAAATAATCTTAGTATATGTGCAATGAGGTTAGGAGATTTACTTAAAGTATAAATGACTCATACCTAATTGACTTTATTTAATGAAACAAGGTTTATGAGTGATATATTTCTATTGGAATCTTTAATAGGGAAAGCATTCATAATACTTTTATCCATGCTATGAATATTTCTTGAGTCGTTATTTATCGAAGTAATTGGTTTTGTTACACAAAAATGGCACAATCAATGTTAACATAAAAAGAACGTTCTAGGACATAGTCATAAAAATCAAAATTGATGTATGTACGTGTTAAGAAGTTGGTCAGTTTGGGTAGGATACACAAGAAAAATACATGAAAGTTTTTCAAAAGATGCACTAGGATGTAAATTATTTCATATGAAGGATGAATCAATATAGATGTTGTTTTTATGACTGATATGAAATGTATAAGTATGGTAATCTTTTATGTTAGATTGTTGATTTGTAATCCTATATCATTTAGTAAGTACTATTCTAAGAAAAAGATATGGAAACTTAGGCTAAACTTGTTATTACCTGGACCAAACAAAGGTTATGAATAGCGTCCTAAACATGCATATTAACTTATTTAAAACTGTATAGGAGTATCAAGTAGACTTTTATTAAAGCTGTTTTATTTCTAATTTTTCTTTTAAAAAGAATTATTAAGCGCACTACCTATGAGCATTAGAATGAAGTACTATTAATACACTCCAAAGAAGAGAGTTTGTTAGACTATGCAAAGTCACTTGTATTTAATAGTTACATAGTAATTTATAATGATCCATTGTAACGATAGTGTCATGGAAAGCTATATCAGGAAAAATTTAGCCTTATAAATGTTAGATGAAGTTATAGTTACTTTTGTCGAAATAAAAAGTTGGCTTCCAAATATCAAAGTTAGAATGTACATCGTTTTACTTAGATTCTGGTTGTATGTTTATTACAAGAATATTGTTGACCTTCTTTCACTCTCTTCCATGAACCCAATAGTATGTAGTCCATAGACTAAGTAATTATTAATCTTAAATATTGATAGCTCGGTTGAATTTGACATAATAGGTTACCAGATATCTTTAAAGACGTGAACGAATTCATGTGATGAGATAACTAATGTATTTCTTAACATGAATTGTATTTTAGAACTTCTTATTGTTATTTGAATAAACCTAAAGGTGTATTACTGCATGGAATTGCAAGCAATATTCCTAAGAGTTTAAATAATTTTATTTTAGAATGCATATGATTCAAACTACTTTATTCATAGAAGGATCCCTCGTAAGGTTTGTTATGTATTATAATAAAGTTTGATGTGTATAGTTAAAGGACCTAGTTAAGAGTTAGAGCTTGATTAGAGGAATAATCCTAGATCTTGTTCATGGTTGATTGATCATGGGATATTTTAGAAGAGTATGAAAATATTAAGGAAGAAAGGATCTTTAGATAATGTATCTTAGGTGGGAATGAATATATGTACAACTAACTACTTAAATAAGGATATTGGCACGATTGTTAATAAGCATATTTGATCACAACCTCACGATGAGGATATTAAAGAATTTATATTTATACATCAGGATGAATTGAAGAGGATGCACAAGATAATTGAATAAGCATACGTGCAATGTTATGGAACTATTGTGATTCATTTCTTGAGCAATTGAAGCAAATAAAATTTTCTTTTATACTAACATTTCAGGATGTGATTTTGGTTACGACTGGTGTCATGATCAAAGAAGAACGCCGATTATAAAACATACATAGAGAAATTGAGCTAAAAATGCTCAAGAGTAAGTAATGATTTAATTTACATCTTATTTTGATTATGGGATTTTATGAATCACGATTGGTGATAAAAAATTATGATTAATGATGTATGATCATCAAAATGCATAGAATGAGATAAGCAAATAAGTGAATATATTTGTAAACATTGTGTTGTTATTATGTTGCATGAGGCATGCAAGAAAATAATAAATGATTGTTACTAGGTAAATTTCCTAGACTCAAACGAGAAGGTTTAATGGGAAAATAATATTTCCTGGACTCAAACAAGAAGGTTTGAGGGGAAAAAAATATTTCTTGGACTCAAACAAGAAGGTTTGAGGGGAAAATGATATTTCATGGGATCAAGCAGAATGACTGCATCTTGCACTCACTTATTAGCAGTTGCAGGAGGAAACTTCCCTAAAAATGTGGTCTTGTTCCCCATGGAAGTGGAACAGAGCAGGTGTCTCGTTGAATATTATACTGACCCAAAGACCTAGGCAAATTTAATCCATCGAATTGGGAAGGAGGCTCACTAGATTTTTCGATGAGGGGAATGCTAACTAATGAGTAGCAGAGCGAGACTGTCTAATTATTTTTTTGAGTTTACAGAGAGTATTCTGTTTGCAAAATTTGATTTGCTAAGTTTCAAAAGAACATAAATCGAGGAAGGGATTCTGTGTACAACAGAGGAACTGCTGAAATTCCAAACTTGTGGGAGAGTTTGATGATCAAACAAAGTTTTGTTGAGATAATTGTTTTATGATATAAGAAAATGTTAATGATTTTTGAGAGATGTATTTATGTATGAGTGATATGAATGCTGGAGTAAGCAAATATCCCCTCAAGAATGATGAAGAATGATGATGAACATTTATTGCTTTTGAAGTTCTATACTTATGTGATGCTAAATAACGTTGGAAAATCTTGTATGATATGTATAATGTGCAGGATATCAGTGGTAGAGAGTCTACGGAAATTGCACAAATGAGAAGATGACCAAAGCAGAAAAATAAATCAAGCGAAAGTTTGTGAAAGGATGCAAAGACAAAATGTTGAACACTGAGGACAATGTTATTCTTAAGGGGAAGAGGATGTAACATCCCTCCAATTTG
Organism: Larix kaempferi; assembly: GCA_027924585.1. Taxonomy (NCBI): domain Eukaryota; kingdom Viridiplantae; phylum Streptophyta; class Pinopsida; order Pinales; family Pinaceae; genus Larix; species Larix kaempferi. The sequence goes on from BSBM01001126.1 coordinate 4,526,235, forward strand.
ACCCTTATTACTATTATTATTTTTGTTAATGTAAATTGTAAATATGTAAATGGCCCTGGTGAGGAGCTCAAGGCCAAGGCCCCACCAATGGACTTTGAAAGTTTTATTATTTTATTCTTTCCTAGGTCGTAAATGTTATTATTACACTTAAGAAACTTAAGATTGTGTCGCAACTAAATACTTTAGGGTAGAAAGAGAAGTCGTCATGACTACAAGGATGACGCTAGATGACTTAACCATTGGCATAAAAATATACATATGAAAGATAAGAGTTAATAACAAGGGAAGATAATTAAATTACTTGATAAACTTAACTCTTAATGTATCATCGTCATAGTTAAAGAGAATAAAGTACTTGTCGCAACTTTTTATCCATAGATAGCTAAGACTAATGATCCTAAGTAAACCTAAGAAAAGGTCAAACCTTTAATACCCTAACCTCGGTAAATGACACAAAGAGATCATGGGGTGAAGCTCTAAAAAGATACATGTAGCTTATGATTAACCTCATCCATAGGATGCTATGAGAAATTAAGTGTGTGTATATATATATATATATAAAATAAGAGCAAAAACTCTAGATTATATTGGTTTGTGTGATATCCTTCTCTTTTATAACCTACTGTTTTGTAAATATGCAATAATTGTAAGTGGCCCAAGTGAGGAGCTCAAGGTCAAGGCCCCACCTGTGGACCTTGAAAGCATTTCTATGTTATTCCTAAATATTATTTTCGATTTAGGAGACTAAAAGGAAACGCAACTAACGATGAGTAACTAAATGCATTCAAAGGAAGAGGAAAAATGGCTTGGAGGCCATGAATGGTTAAACTTAGTCTTAAGTATTAAACTTAAGTTATAGTAGTCTTAAGGAGTACCTTCATAGAACTCACTATTCATTGCAGGTATCTGATCCGGATTTATGTGGGAACGAAACAAAAGATAGCATATACAGAATCATATACAGAGATATATTGCAAATAACACAGTGATACAGTAAACACATATTCTATTAAATAGCGGAAATAGAACAGACTGTAAAATACAATAGCTAGAATGGTGGTAGCTATCTCTGAGAAGACATGTGGCCGCTATGCTCATTCGTGCCAAGATGAATACAAAGAGAGGCCAAAAGAGCCTATTTATCATAAGCATGATGGAAAGAATCCCAAACATCCAAAAACCTAACCCTAGAAGATGAACCGTCATAAAGTTTGCGGCCCCAAGGTGGTTAGTTGAACAGTCAACTTCCCGAGGTCATAACTTTTGCATACGATCTCCGTTTGGGGCGCTCGATAGCCCATTGGGAAGATCTATCCGAGATTTACAACTTCGATGGGGCCCAAATGCATGTCATTGGCAACCATTTGGTCCCCCAAATCGCCAAAAAATGTCATTTAGGGCCTCAAAATGGCTCCGGAAGTTCAGGACCCAAAAAACTGCTAAAAATAGTAATTTACCAAAATTGCCAGAAGACTGTTTTGAGACAGTTGGAAGAGGTGGGCCGCCACCGATATCCACCTGGATCAGTATCTAAGTAAGATGTTAGGCCCTATTTTTTTAGTTAACAATTAATATTAATTATCTTAACTACTGTTAAGTATCACTTTTAGCTTTAACAAAGATGCAAGCTACAAGAAGAAAGCCAAAAGCTTTTCTTAAATACTACTTTAAGATCAAGTAAGGATGAAGAATACCTCTTAAAAATAAAGTGTAAAATCACAATATAAAGAATGATTTGTATGAATAAATATATTGATTATGAGAAAAATGATACGATGGTGAAGTCATTGAGTATTAAGGTTATATAAGAAGACAATATTCTTATAATAAGATCGTTGAAAGTAGAAAAATAAAAAAATAGATTTAAAAATGACAAAAATAATAAAGGGAAGACAAAAATCCCATAAGATAAGTAAAGTGTTAACTTCTCGACCACTTGTGAGAAGGGCATGCTCAAGTGGTATAATCTCCTAGAAATATTCATGGGTGATGTACCCGAGGTAGAAGTAACCTCTTTACTTAATTTTTCCAAGTGTCTAATGCTTAAGGTTTGATTTGTGAGTAACTATACTCAACCATTGTAGAAGTTTGAGAGAAGGTTAAATCATATATTTATATATGCCTATTAAATCGTCTTGGATATAAATCTCGAATTAATGGTTGAGCAGAGTGATAGTAGGACGAAGTGATTTGAGTAGTGGACGCGCCACACCCCTTGTTCGTCTAGAATTGTCCTCATAGCAATTATGAGCAAATATCAACAAATCAGGGTTTCGTCTTGCTGGCGGAGAGTTCATCTCCGAAGGCTTGGTGGGGAGCTAATTGTGACAGCAAGACCTTTTAGCGGACGGATCGTGAGAAAAAGTTTTATAAATACATCGAGGAAGGCAATAGAAGGGGCACGCGGCAGGGGAAACAGACTATTGATAGAGTTCGGGGAACCACGGGGCTATTGGAGAAGATGGGCGATTTGCCTGATAGGGCGATTGCTATTGGATGCGAACAGGGTTTCACCATCAAAGGGAAAATACCAGGTGTAATCCTTACGATCTGAGCATCAGGGGATAAGATTGATACAGTAAGTCCACTTTTATACATCAGTTGTGGTGAAGATCCATGAAGATTGATGCTTATACGTTTTTGATGCCTTACCTTTGAACCCTGTTTTATTTCACATTCTATTCCTCTTAGCATTGATAAATTTGTGTTGTCCTCTACGTTGCTTGCGTCTTGAAGTTCTATCTCTGCATTTGATATAACTGCTCATAGCATCGTATAAAGACGTTTTATCAACATTTGGTTTCCATTTCTTTATGAAGTTTGACCTCTAGGAAGTATTCAGATCTCTACATGGCGTTGTATATAGATGTGTTTCTCCTAAGATTGATTTCAGTGAAGCGATCTCTGCCTGTGTGCACATTCCATCAGGAATCAATAGATCTCAGCTTCTGCACAACTATTATTGTTTACATGTTAGGCGTTCTCTGCCTCTACACACCTTTAGGGAGATAAACAATTATATGCACTTAATCGTATGACCGGATCAAAGATCTTGTTAAAGGAACTGTGCTTACGATAAGCACTTCGTGGATATATATATTTATATATCATATTTGCATAGGGTCTTGTGTATAGATTTGTCAGTGCTTAGTTGGCTGCAGATGTGTGATAATTAGGGGAGGGGCACCAAATAAGATCCTAGGCGTGATCCTTTCGGTTTTGGTTTTTATTAAAAAAGTATTTTCCCATATGTTGTAAATCTGTTTGCAAGAATTGGGAGGGGCATATCATTTCCTTATACCCTGGAAAAACATCCCTTTTTGCTTATATATTTATATCTTTGTTAACTGACTTCATCTCTTGAGTGGCGCTGATTGTAATGCCGCTACCATGTCTGTCGCCATGTTGTTAGCCATTACAACGACTGAGTTTCGCCTGGAAGTTTGCGCCCTCACCATCGTATCGGCACTCCTCGTTGATCTCCCTCCTTCGTTATCTCAATCCCTTTTCTTTCATGTAGCTGAGCATGGATTTTGCTTTGTAGACCCTTCCATCTGCGACGACGTGTTTTGAAAAACAGTTCCTCTATGTTAAACTCCCTGGCAGGTCGCACGCTAGCATTAACTTTCTAGATTTTATTAATTGAATATATTGATTAACCACAAGGGCTGCATACATAGTATTTAACATTATTGGATTATAATGTGCTTAAGGATAAAACATACGATTTGATTTACCCTTATAAAGTATGACTCTTATCATGATATTATTGTGGTGAAATTACCTATGGTCTCTATCAAGGTACGAAAGTATATAACCTTGTAGAGGGGGCTTAAGTAATGTTGTATAGACATGGCTTAAGTATTATGGAAATCATACTTTTAAAACAAGAGTTTCATAGGTTGCCCCGAGTACATCTCAAGAAAGGTTTTACGGGTAAGTTATGAGCTTTATTGTCACAAGTGTGGCTGATGATTAGGAGTACTTGGGATAAATCCTCATAATTGTGGAGTAATAATATGGGTTATACTATCCATTTATTTTATAGTAGGCAACATTAAGAGGTGGTTAATAATATATGTATAGTATTATGTAGTCAACCTTATCTAGTAATGTTGGACATTAACATTGATTTATATATAGACTCATTAAATGAAAGTGCATCCAATTTATTATGTTATGTTTTGTATGGCATATTGGATACATGACATGGTCTTTTATTGATATGTCTTTAAAGAAAAGAGGATAAGTATTTAATGGACCTACATTGTCGAGTAGAAATGGATATTCTACTTCGTAGTTGATTCAAAGATATTGTTTTTAATATGTAATAAACTATTACATACATAGACTTAGGAAACTCCTGTATTGTCTAAGTTAGACCTTTGGAAGTTTTGAATATGCTCTCTATCTAAAAGAGAGACCCGAGCAAGAGGAAAGCCATTGTTATATGGCAGATTGTAACCCTTGAATTGATGAATAATAATAAGATATGACCCTCTTTGGTGGACGTAGCCCCTCCTGGGCGAACCACGTGAAATATCGTCTCTCTCTTGTATGATCATGATGGTTATGATGGATGGTTGTGTCGAATGCTTTTTGTAAAATGTTGGTTATGTACTAATGTTTTTGTTTGGTTTCCTTATATTATGTTTAAACCTTGCATGAAGGTATCATGGTAGAGTAGTTGATTTGTAGTCTCATGCGTTTGATTAATAAGGGTCCCCTTTATCGTGTAGTTATGATAACTTGGATTGTTTATATGTTTTGCTCCTCATGCATCTTATATTAATATATATTGAGAGTTTTAATTGCTTATGTAGAATGTTAGAATGTCCCATAGGTAGAATTGATGATGCATGAGGAATGTTTTTCATTTAATTAATCGTTGTTTTACTCATGGAAGTATGGTAAGAATATTTTTTAAATTTACTACTTCAGTAACTCACATAAATGGGTACGTCACATATTGTATCAGAGCTGAGGTTTCAGCACTCGGGCCTATAGGGGCTCAACATAAGGTAAATAAACATGAGGGTTTCGAAACTAACAAACAAATTGTGTTTTGGATGCATGGGACAAATGGACGAGAGTATACTATCCAAATTAATCATCGAGTTCTCCAAGAAGAAACTAAGGGGATATGGAAATATCGTGACAAAGCAATTTATTGTGGAATTCCAACCAAAACTCGTATGATTAAACGGTAAGTATATGAGTTCCACTTTCATCTCTAGTCTAGTATGTTGTGCTTTATTTACATACTGAAAATTGAAAGTTTATTGGATTGAATGATTTTGATCATCCACTATCATGTATAAGGATCATCCGCATTATGAAAGATAAAGTGTATCATTAAAGGTTAAAGGGATTAACTTTAATGGTTTACTTAGAACTCCTAACGATGGATGTGTTCGATGCTTAGAAAATGCCCTACTTACTACATAGATAGACATCTGTGAGATAAAACTCGTCGATGATCTGACATCCAAGAAGAATATTATACAAACCAAAAATTATTAGAATATTGACCACATAGATGTGGAAGGGTGAAAATGACTAAAGGAGTTGGTAAGTTTCCCTCAATTTTGAGTAGAAAAGTTAAGTAGTATATAGAATTTATGACGATATTATCTTGTTTTGATAACTACAATACATATTCTTTCTGGAGGGATGATGCTCCTCTTAGATAAAACCAAAGGATAAGAAGTTTAGATAAGTAATTTCATAACTAGTATAGGGAGATGTGTGGTTCTCTTATGAAATAAACTGTATCACCCTGATAGGAAATGATGTAAAAAGTTATATCCTTTCTTGTGCGAAATATAATTATTGGAATTTGTTGTTTACAAATTTTAGAAGTTTAAACGTGCTCGGTTGATTGAATGACAAATGAAGCAAGAATGTAGTCTAAACATTTACTACCTTGAGAAGGAAGTTAGCATGTTCTTCACCTTAGTGTACTTCCACAAATGAACAGTCTTTGTTACTATATATATATATATTTTTTATCTGGAGTTGCCAATGAGAAAAATTGTCAAGAGTCTCCTTGAAAATCAATTTCACTTTAGAAGATGAAGGTATAGGATAAGTGTTTACGATACTGAATGTGAGACATTAGAGAATTCTTATACCCTTGCTTGTTAGTTCAACAAAAGGACAAAAGGGTTACAAACACTTAAAAAGTATTCATGTGTATTCTATTAGCTAATAGGGTGCATATGATGAAAATGCATGTTTCCTTTTTACAACTTCTTATTCCAGTAATCCTTAAGATAGATGTTGGGAACGATGAGTGATTGTTATAGAAGTTATACTTTTATTTGTTCGAGATTTATGAGGACTTGCTAACCATGTACAATTATATGTTTGGTCAAAATGATTTTTGTTAAGGGATAAACTATGGTTGTTCACGTAATGATCGTGTAGATGCAAATTGTCAAAGAGTATGTTTGTGGTACGAAAAGGGTATTGGAAATATACAACCAATATGAAATGGTGATGCATGTTAGTAGGACGCTGTAAGTGTCCGGCATCTTTATGCTATCGAAAGGAATGATTGTTTTATAATTATTATGAGTTAAGGAAACCACTGATGACATGGAATTTCCATCGTAGATCAGAAGCAATCTTTAAAATCGTAATCGATGTATAAGATTTTATGAAACAAGTAAAAATGATGTTTAGGCACATGTTACATATATAGTTGTTCTTATGATTTAATTATCTTTATACGACTAACACTCTGAATGTGTTGTCAAACAAGTTTATTCCTACACATCACTGCCTTACAACTGTCAATAGGTAAATGTGGGACATATAGATTCAGATTTAGTATAATGTGAGGATACAAGTAAACTGGTACCTTGGCATATGAGAATATTATAACAAGGAGATATGCGGTTGCCCTTACAAACATATATGGTTATCCTTATAAGGTACGCAAGTATGTTTTTGACAATTAGTTATTTCCTATATGTTGTTAGTGTATACAAATAAAGGTTTTTATAACTAAGATAGGAATTGTGTGGGAAACGGTGAAATCGAACATTTATATTGTCCATGAATCATCATAGGAAGAATGTTATATCATATTCAAAGCACTAGGTAATCCGATAAGCTAGTTATGTGTAGTAGGAAATAATAGCTTAGATGATAACGTATGGATATTGTAGTAACAAAGATGATTTTCTATAGTCGATTTTGTATTTAAAAGTAATACTAACAAGTGAAATTTTGGCAGATGGTCAAATTTCCGTGGAGCTTGTGGAAAGGCAAGAGCATAAATATTATGCATGGTAAAATAAGGGGGTGAGGATTTGAGATCCACATCACAACTATTGCTTATTCTTTTAAATTTTGATAATTATTGTTGAATGAAAAACTCGACCCCAAATTGGTCATAGTAATCATATGGTTACCAAATGTAGTATGACAAAATAAATAAATAATTTGAAAGAGATTTTTCTAGACTCAAGCAAGGCGGCTTGAGGGAAAATAAATTCTGGGACTCAAGTGAGAAGGCTTGAGGGGAATTGTGTAAGAGTGCAGTAATGGCACTAAAACACTCCCTAGAATCAGGGAGTTGACAGACGCTAGGATTCTCGAGGGAATCGGATGGCTGTAAAGACCTAGGCAAACTATAAAAAATGCATATGCGGGAGGTAGGATGCTGCTTAGTATGCATGAGAGAAAGTATTGCTGCGTGAGCACCGCGGTGTTAAGCAAGAAATTTGTGAAAGAATTGCTGTGTGAGCACTAAGGTGTTAGGCAATAATTCATGGATCAAGTGAATGATGTGTTTTGATTAAGTTAACAGTCTACATTCTTGGATCACTGGAACTAAGTGTGCCTGTGATAATAAAAAAACACGAACAATGTCTAAAAGATATTCCATAGATTGCAAATGTTATGTTACAATACATGACTGAGTATTTATGATTATGAGTTTGATTATGGAATTGATGATAAGTTTTTACGGTTTCTTTGAATTCCAGTTTTGTAGTTGAAATACCGGGTGATTGATAATGACTTGCCAAAAAATTCATGAAAGACCAAAGAAGGTCAAAATAGAAATGAAGAAGCAAGGAAAAATGTGACTCAAGAAGAGAGGACGAAGTGCTAAGATGTATGAACACCGAGGACGGTGTTATTTTTAAAGGGGAGTAGGATGTGATATCCTTCTCTTTTATAACCTACTGTTTTGTAAATATGCGATAATTGTAAGTGGCCCGAGTGAGGAGCTCAAGGACAAGGCCCCACTTGTGGACCTTGAAAGCATTTCCATGTTATTCCTAAATATTATTTTCGATTTAGGAGACTAAAAGGAAACGCAACTAACGATGAGTAACTAAATGCATTAAAAGGAAGAGGAAAAATGGCTTGGAGGACATGAATGGTTAAACTTAGTCTTAAGTATTAAACTTAAGTTATAGTAGTCTTAAGGAGTACCTTCATAGAACTCACTATTCACTGCAGGTATCTAAGTAAGATGTTAGGCCCTATTTTTTTAGTTAACGATTAATATTAATTATCTTAACTACTGTTAAGTATCACTTTTAGCTTTAACAAAGATGCAAGCTACAAGAAGAAAGCCAAAATATTTTCTTAAATACTACTTTAAGATCAAGTAAGGATGAAGAATACTTCTTAAAAATAAAGTGTAAAATCACATTATAAAGAATGATTTGTATGAATAAATATATTGATTATGAGAAAAATGATACGGTGGTGAAGTCATTGAGTATTAAGGTTATATAAGAAGACAATATTCTTATAATAAGATCCTTGAAAGTAGAAAAATAAAAAAAATAGATTTAAAAATGACAAAAATAATAAAGGGAAGACAAAATCCCATAAGATAAGTAAAGTGTTAACTTCTCGACCACTTGTGAGAAGGGCATGCTCAAGTGGTATAATCTCCTAGAAATATTCATGGGTGATGTACCCGAGGTAGAAGTAACCTCTTTACTTAATTTTTCCAAGTGTCTAATGCTTAATTTTTGATTTGTGAGTAACTATACTCAACCATTGTAGAAGTTTGAGGGAAGGTTAAATCATATATTTATATATGCCTATTAAATCGTCTTGGATATAAATCTTGAATTAATGGTTGAGCAGAGTGATAGTAGGACGGAGTGATTTGAGTAGTGGACGCACCACACCCCTTGTTCGTCTAGAATTGTCCTCGTAGCAATTATGAGCAAATATCAACAAATCAGGGTTTCGTCTTGCTGGTGGAGAGTTCATCTCCAAAGGCTTGGTGGGGAGCTAATTGTGACAGCAAGACCTTTTGGCGAATGGATCGTGAGAAAAACTTTTATAAATACATCGAGGAAGGAAATAGAAGGGGCATGCGGCAGGGGAAACTGACTACTGATAGAGTTCAGGGAACCACGGGGCTTTGGAGAAGATGGGCGATTTCCCTGATAGGGTGATTGCTGTTGGATGCGAAGAGGGTTTCACCATCAAAGGGGAAATACCAGGTGTAATCCTTACGATCTGAGCATGAGGGGATAATATTGATACGGTAAGTCCACTTTTATACATCAGTTGTGGTGAAGATCCATGAAGATTGATGCTTATACATTTTTGATGCCTTACCTTTGAACCCTGTTTTATTTCACATTCTACTTCTCTTAGCATTGATAAATTTGTGTTGTCCTCTACGTTGCTTGCATCTTGAAGTTCTATCTCTGCATTTGATATAACTGCTCATAGCATCGTATAAAGACGTTTTATCAACATTTGGTTTCCATTTCTTTATGAAGTTTGACCTCTAGGAAGTATTCAGATCTCTACATGGCGTTGTATATAGATGCGTTTCTCCTAAGATTGATTTCAGTGAAGCGATCTCTGCCTGTGTGCACATTCCATCAGGAATCAATAGATCTCAGCTTCTGCACAACTATTATTGTTTACATGTTAGGCGATCTCTGCCTCTACACACCTTTAGGGAGATAAACAATTATATGCACTTAATCGTATGACCCGATCAAAGATCTTGTTAAAGGCATTGTGCTTATGATAAGCACTTCGTGGATATATATATTTATATATCATATTTGCACAGGGTCTTATATATAGATTTTGCAGTGCTTAGTTGGCTGCGGATGTGTGATAATTAGGGGAGGGGCACGAAACCAGATCCTAGGCATGATCCTTTCGGTTTTGGTTTTTATTAAAAAAGTATTTTCCCATATGTTGTAAATCTGTTTGCAAGAATTGGGAGGGGCATATCATTTCCTTATACCCTGGAAAACATCCGTTTTTGCTTATATATTTATATATTTGTTAACTGACTTCATCTCTTGAGTGGCGCTGACTGTAATGCCGCTACCATGTCTGTCGCCATGTTGTTAGCCATTACAACGACTGAGTTTCGCCTAGCAGTTCGTGCCCTCACCATCGTATCAGCACTCTGCGTTGATCTCCCTCCTTCGTTATCTCAATCCTATTGCTTTCATGTAGCTGAGCATGGATTTTGCTTTGTAGACCCTTCCATCTGCGACCACGTGTTTTGACAAACAGTTCCTCTATGTTAAACTCCCTGGCAGGTCACACGTTGGCATTAACTTTCTAGATTTTATTAATTGAATATATTGATTAACCACAAGGGCTGCATACATAGTATTTAACATTATTGGATTATAATGTGCTTAAGGATAAAACATACGATTTGATTTACCCTTATAAAGTATGACTCTTATCATGATATTATTGTGGTGAAATTACCTATGGTCTCTATCAAGGTACGAAAGTATATAACCTTGTAGAGGGGGCTTAAGTAATGTTGTATAGACATGGGTTAAGTATTATGGAAATCATACTTTTAAAACAAGAGTTTCATAGGTTGCCCCGAGTACATCTCAAGAAATGTTTTACGGGTAAGTTATGAGCTTTATTGTCACAAGTGTGGCTGATGATTAGGAGTACTTGGGATAAATCCTCATAATTGTGGAGTAATAATATGGGTTATACTATCCATTTATTTTATAGTAGTCAACATTAAGAGGTGGTTAATAATATATGTATATTATTATGTAGTTAACCTTATCTAGTAATGTTGGACATTAACATTGATTTATATATAGACTCATTAAATGAAAGTGCATCCAATTTATTATGTTATGTGTTGTATGGCATATTGGATACATGACATGGTATTTTATTGATATGTCTTTAAAGAAAAGAGGATAAGTATTTAATGGACCTACATTGTCGAGTAGAAATGGATATTCTACTTCGTGGTTGATTCAAAGATATTGTTTTTAATATGTAATAAGCTATTACATACATAGACTTAGGAAACTCCTGTATTGTCTAAGTTAGACCTTTGGAAGTTTTGAATATGCTCTCTATCTAAAAGAGAGACCCGAGCAAGAGGAAAGCCATTGTTATATGGCAGATTGTAACCCTTGAATTGATGAATAATAATAAGATATGACCCTCTTTGGTGGACGTAGCCCCTCCTGGGCAAACCACGTGAAATATCGTCTCTCTCTTGTATGATCATGATGGTTATGATGGATGGTTGTGTCGAATGCTTTTTGTAAAATGTTGGTTATGTACTATTGTTTTTGGTTGGTTTCCTTATATTATGTTTAAACCTTGCATGAAGGTATCATGGTAGAGTAGTTGATTTGTAGTCTCATGCGTTTGATTAATAAGGGTCCCCTTTATCGTGTAGTTATGATAACTTGGATTGTTTATATGTTTTGCTCCTCATACGTCTTATATTAATATATATTGAGAGTTTTAATTGCTTATGTAGAATGTTAGAATGTCCCATATGTAGAATTGATGATGCATGAGGAATGTTTTTCATTTAATTAATCGTTGTTTTACTCATGGAAGTATGGTAAGAATATTTTTTAAATTTACTACTTCAGTAACTCACATAAATGGGTACGTCACAGTTTGTATATATATATATATATATATATTGTATACATTTATAATATAAATGGTTCTAGGAGATTTATAAAAAAGGGGAACATATATTTAAGAAGGAAGCTAAAAACCCTCCCTAAATTATACGTAAAGACTAATCAAAGGGAAATAAATTACCCCTTAGATAAAGTATATAGTTGTGATATAAAGGTATGAGGAATGCTTTTATGAATTTGAAGTATTCCTAAATAGAATTTCTTTAAGCATATGGTGTAGACAATTATTTGTATGCACAAGTTTTAAAATTTATTTAAGTTATGAATCATCTTAACAAGAGCCATGAGGTGGCAATGTCCCCGACATTGCCATCTGCTCTGGTGAAAAAAAGAAAGAGCAATTGCTTTAGCAAGACATGTTAAGTAAGATTAACATAAAATTTCAATTTTTAGTTGTAATTAAAGTTTATCACGTACTAGAGTTTATTTTTGTCAAATTAGTATTGAACTTTAACATGTGCTAGTTTGTGATTTTAGGGGAGAGACTATTATAAACAATACCTAACCACAAGCCACACAATTGCATAAAAGAATTAAAAGAGCCCAATAATTACGCCAAATGTTTGAAGGGGAGAGAATCAATGAACCCTAAAATTTTAACAAATGAAAATGTTTGGATTATTGACAAAGCATGTGATACTCTCTTTTTAGAGGAGTCGTCTTTTATATTATGTTATAATGTGTGGATATTGTTTTAAAATATATACTCTTGCACATGAATGTCATAATGCTCAAACATATCTTCAATTTAAAGTGGATATTGATACGATCATAATGCATAGTTGTGATTAATTACTTTGATTAATAACTATACCTTAAATTCATTTTCTTTGTGCACATTCATATTATATGCTTGAGTTTGTCACTTAACACTCACTATGAGTGGCTTGGCAAAAGTGGTGGAAAATAATGATCCATACACAAAATATTCAGTAGCTTCACTAACTGATTTGAATAGAAGAGATGGAGGCGTAAGGATGATGATGGTTTATATTATGTTATAATGTGTGGATATTGTTTTAAAGTATATATACTCTTGCATATGAGAGTCATAATGCTCAAACACATCTTGAATTTAAAGTGGATAGTGATACCATGATAATGCATAGTTGTGATTAATATCTATATCTTAAATTTATTTTATGTGTGCACATTCATATTATATGTTTGAGTTTGTCACTTAACACTCACCATGAGTCGCTTGCCAAAAGCAATGGAAAATAATGATCCAAACACAAAATATTCAGTAGCTCCACTAACTAATTTGAACAGAAGAGATGGAGACGTAAGGATGGTGATGGAGTGAGAACACACAATTTAGTTAAGTGAAAAGGTAACTAGAGTTGTGAATAATTAGCACAGTCACTTAACTTGTGGTCGGTAAACAATGATAGACCACAATTATGTGTAAGTAGCAAATTAAATATGTTATTTGTTTATCATTGGCTTCTTCTAGTTAAACAAGTTGTATGTCATGAGGTGTTCATTATCCATGCATCAACAACCACTTATTTTTATGTTCTTTTTTTTTATAATTGTTTATTTCAAATAACCATGACCATAAAATCAATTTAGACTGTAAACTTGTCTCATTCTCATGCAACCTAAACTCAATGGAGATTAACCTCCATCCAATACACTTGTCTCATCCTCTGAAAATCTAATATCCATGGAGACCAATTTCCATGCTCAATCAAAAGTGAAAAGAATTATACCAATAATTATCTAAAACCTATGATGTAAAAATACACTACATTCAATATACAACATACAAGTCTAAAATGCTGAGTAGAGCCCGTTGTTCCCTCTCTCACTCCAAAACTCAAGGACAACGTTACTAAGGTATAGTATGAGTTAATGATAATCACTATAAATTATTTTTATAAACTCTAGTTTAATAAAATTAAAACTATATCATACTTAGACATGTAATTTTAAATATTTGAAAGATGTAGAAACAGACTGATGGGTATAAATCAGTTATTATTATATATCCGTGGAACGTAACAATCATTTAGAAATGAAATTAATTTTCTAACTAAATTTTAGTGATGAAAAAAAAAATTCAAACTTATTTATGGAATTCCTTTATTATGCAAGTACTAAACCATCATATTGAGATTGAAAAGAAATTGGGAACTTAACCATCAATAGTATTAAAATTGCAGACTTATCGAGATTGAAAAGGAATTGGGAACGTAACCATCAATAGTATTAAAATTGGCCAGCATCATGATTTATTTATTTAAATGGAAAAACAAAAGAAGAAACCTAGCGTTCAACAAGAAAATTGAGATACACAACGTTTCATAGTAGCTCCAACATGGTAATAAGCAACCAGCGATCAGTGTCTATAGTTAGTTATACAAAAAACCAGCAGTAACTAAACCAGCACAGATTTGATTGTCATCAAATATGATCATTGAACCCTGCCATATACAAAAACAGAACAACGTTGTTAGTCCAATTCGAGTGTTATATTTGTTAAATCAGACAGCCAAAACAGAATCAATTCTTGGGTTGTTTGCTGAACAAATTCCAGCCCCAGCTGTATTAAAAATTATATTTCACTATTAAAAATTCTAATGAACAGAACTCACGATGTGATTATGCTACAATTTTTAAATGTAAATTTTCTTGCAATGTTGGGTATCTACGTGTGGGCTAGCCGAAAGGGATGCAAGCTGTATCAGGATTGCTTCAAATTGATTGATTTCTCAACAGTGTTGTTGTGTTGTGTGGCAATGGAATTTCGAGGAGATGATACCTCATCTAAGCAAAAAGTAAAATTCCTCATTGTTTTTTATTAATAGGGGTCAGAGCTGAATCTGATATGCCACCGAACCAGACACACGTAAGATATTGGTAAGTGGCAAGAAACGCATAAAAGTATCTTTTAGTGTGGCGGTATTTCACTTGTATGAAGAAAAAGTTGTTTAGGTTACTGTGTCCTGAGTCATCAATAATATACAATTTATTCTAGAGTCCCATCGAGTTACAACTATGTGTAAGATAGGTGTATTTTACTTCTATGCTGCAGATTATAGCAGCAGATTCGAGTTCCCCCGGCTTAGGCTCTCCCCCATTTAATTAGTGGAATAGCATTATAGCAGATTAGTGTTTCCCATAGGAATTTACTAGTAGTCAAATATATAGTGAATCAACACCTCCAGGCAATTTATTGGGAAGGGTGGACAAGCTGTCATAGAAGTGTTGTTGGGATACCTTCCAAGAATACCAATCCCTGTCAGCATGTGTCAGCATGCACCTGGATTGTAGCTAGGGAATAAATGATAATCCAGCCAGTATCTCTAAGAATTGACTACATTGGAGGGCAACAACTTTAATGCAATGTAGGTGAGTCATGACGTTAGAAAGGAAAAACAACGATGAGTTCGTCTACTTAGATCAATCAAAATTCAAACAAATAACTTTTAAATAATTTCAATAATATAACACATTACCAAACTATAAAGAGGAGGAAAAATTTATAAATTTATAGCCTATTTATAGCTTCTAGCTACGAAATAATAGGCTATTAACCATACATATATGATCTTTTTGGAGACACAATAATATTTTTTTAAAGTATATATATGATATGGAAATTATTCACACAGAATGTCACCCAAGCCATGGTATTTCAACCCCTCCGGCAAAGTTTGAACCTGTGACAACTATCTTCTTAATTTTTTAACTCATAAAAATTATCATGCTTTATGAATGTATTTTTAAACAACAGTCACGAGGTGGCAATGCCCTAGACATTGCCACCTGCTATTGCAAGAGAACGTATGCTAGAAAAAAAAATGAGAAGTTGTTGGCAAAGGGAGGACGCATTTGCACAAAGCTGTGAGCAATTGAATAGCCTTCTTAAATGTATATCAAATAGATTTAAGAACAAGGATGCTTGGATAAGATGCAAAATGTGTGCTAAGCATCTTTAAACTGATTTACAATTGTTCCTTAAAAATTCTGTGATCCAATATTCACGACATTTGAAGATCCCATAAACTGATTTACAGTTGCTCCTTAAAAACTCTGTGATCCAATACTCATGGCATTTCAACATGTTATAAGCTAATTTATAAGTTGCTGTTTAAAATTCTGTATTGAACCAAGTGGTGATTTTGAACCCTTCAAGCATTAATAAGAATCTGGAACGAAACGCTTAGACCTCAATTTCTTTGTAATAAACCACATCATGTTATGAACACATTATGATAGAAAGAAATATATTTAACTTGCAAAAGAAAGGAACATTTTGCCATGCAGGAAATATTATATTCTTTATGTAAATCTGTGGCAAGTATATTTGTCTGCTTAGCAGATGACAAAAACTATGGAAATGTTAATCGGCAAAAGTCTTAGTGTATTTTTTATATTGTCTAAAGCCATTACATGAGCAAAAAAAACAAGTCTTCTATAGTTCTGTTAATAAAGCAGAGGACAAAAAAGGAATAAGTCCAACAGGCTGAGTTTTGTTAATAAAGCAGAGGACAAAAAAAAGGCAATAAGTCCAACAGACTGCAGTTGTGCTTTTGCATGGGCAAATGGATCTTTGCATTTTTTGTTCTTACAAAAATGTTATGTAATATCAACTTTTGTATTGATTCTAGTTCCAGTTTCATTGTGGTAGTTTTTTACTGTTGTTGCACCTGCCAATATGTAGTGCCCCTAGACTACTATAGACATTGAGGGCACCTGCTGAGTCACCTGACTGTTTGAAACATTAATAAAATAACCCTATGATTTTATTTTGAGTATATTTATGATTACGATTGATTGATATATGTGCATTTGGGTAGTTATTGTGAATGGACAATTTCATGTTGTTTAACGATTAACTTTGATATGAAAACTGTACATATGAATGATGCTTAAACGACTAGCTGTGCAATTGATTATGTGATTAGACGAATGAGTAATGATTAAGTAAATTATAGATGCTTAATGAAGCAACAGATTTATAAAACAACTTGTGATTATTGAGGACAGTGCTACTAATTTACGTTTGCGAGAAATGTGTGTAGTGACAGGTGAAACGGTTCACCAACGGACACACAAAGGAATATGAAGGGTCGTAGAGTACGAGTAAATCACACACAGGGAGAGAGACGACGATGTCGACTTCCGACGGAATACCACGCTTGAGCAGATAAGCACTGATCCGCTTGCTCAAGAGGAAAGCGTGAGGGCGTACGAGGTGGGCCACGACGGAGCTGGTCACGTACGAGTTGGGGGGCGCGCAGTGAGAACGGACTCACTCCTCAATGCCATTAGTCCCTAGATAGCATGTAGACGGAGGATGGATGGTAACGATTCCTAAAATCCCTACAAGAGTTCCCGCAAGTCAAAACGGAAAGATGGTGGCAGAAGGGCCCGACGATGCGGTACCCTGTCGAGAACGGAAAGAATGGATGCAAGGACCCAACGATGCGGTACCATGCCAAGGAATGGAAACCATGGATGACTGGACCCGACGGAGTGGTGCCATGTCAGGGAATTAAAATTAAGGAACTAGGAGCCCAACGGCGCGGCACCGTGATCCTAGTGAGTTGATTGTTAAATTTAACTACATAAAAACTTATGAGAATAACTCTAGATTATTACTTAGCAAATGCATAAAAATAATTTAGGCATTTGCACATGAATAGTTATTTTTGTTGAGCATTTAAAATAATAGAAATCATTATTTAGGAGCAAAATAGAATCCTAAGATTAGACACCTAGTTAACTAAAAGCTAGGAGTTAATTAAAATATCTGGGGGACAAACTGGAGCAAACTTAGGGGTGTTGGTGCACTTCCTAGAGAAACTGACACTTGGATGGGTGAGTGTTTTAATTAAATAATTAATTAAAACTATTTAATTATGCATGAAGCGACATGTGTCGCATGAGATTTTCCTTTATAAGGAAGTCTTGGGGAATGGGTAAAGGGCCCATAATTTGGACGATTGTCATAATTTTCGAATGCCTCAAAGACTTGCTGCTATCTAAGGGTTTGGCTTAGAAATACTGGTGGGAAGGGAAGCCCAAGCTGAATTTCTGAAATACTTGTGTGAGCTCTACGACCCAAAGCTCGGGGGAGGCCATGCGACTGAAAGCATGAGCCTATGGTTGGGTGGCGGAGCTAACGGTTGCTCCGCCTATGGTTAAACGAGCTTTGCTGGAGGGATCCTACGGAAGACGAAGGCGACAATGGACCAGTCGGATCTGGTTGGCAGGTTAAGGTTTTGCTTATTTTTGTTAAGTTATTCACGCTTTTTATTTTATTTTTCCAATAACTATGATGGCTAATTTGTTTGTATGAAGTTCTTAAAGTTTCAGGTTCAGTTCAAGGAGACCCAAAAGGAGGGGTCCTACATTTGGTATCAGAGCCGGTCGAGCCTTAAGGGCACCGGACTCATTTTAGCAAAGGGTCTTCGGTGAATCGTCAAGCAAGGATTGGTTCGGATGAAACAACGCTCCGGCACGCTCATCAACTGATCGTCGAAACAGGTTCATTATTTAAGTGTACAGTCTTGTTAAATCCTTGTAGTCGAATATGTGAAAGCGAATATTCAGTTTTATATAATGAGTATTATTTGTTTAAAATAAAGATTTCGACTGCTGGTTCAAGATCGAACGTTTCAGGAAAGGAATGAATTGATTTACTTATATATTTATTCCTTGTATTTTATTTATGTCAAAGCTCTGTTTTAAGGATTGTACAGTAACGTTTCAGGGAAAAAAAAGAATTGATCTACATATATATTTTATTCCTTGTATTTTTATTTATGTCCACACTCGGTTTAAAAGATTTTGCCAGTAGCGTCAGGAAAGAGATCAATCGATCTGTACATACATTTATCTCTGTTTTTAATTGTTTATTTTATAATATTGTTGTATACATATATGTTTTTAAACCAGAATCCGATCGTTGGGGTCAGATTTAATAGAGATGAATGGATCCATTTTCCGTTTAATTAACTCTGTTTGCACTCCTAATTTAGAGTTTCCAGATATGTTTTATCAGAAGTCGATTGGGTATGAACCAATCCTTTGTGACATCCCGTGTATTAAAATGAAAACGGTGAAGTAGCTGTGTATTTAGCCATCGGTACCTCCTGTGCAATTAAATCTCCATGGTGGAATTTCTGAGAGAGCTATCAACATCTTAAACCCTGTTTTAGTTTGTGTATCCCACAGATCGCTGCGGATCCTCCACCATCAATTTAAACCCTGTTTTAGATTATATTCCATAGATCGTTATATATATCACAATGGATGCAACTAGATCCATTTCTTTTCATTCGCTATCACTGTCTAAATTCTGAACCTCTGTAAATGGTTGAATCAATCTGACTTTCCATGAATTTATGAGAACTCTGCTTCTGAGTATATGCGTGGGAAATGAGATCTCCGTTAAGTTTCCAATTTGGAAATTAATTTATGTATGTTTATTCCAGCAACCCTGTGCGAAGTTTATCAAGAAACCTGTCTAAATTTCATTCTAAAATTGTGTATCAGATTCAATTTTTCCCAACCGAATCATATACTTTCCTGGAAATGATCAACTCTGTTTTTCGATATTTATATATATTTTCGAATTCCTGACAATGCAATGAGATTTTGGAAAAACAATAGTTGTAATGCGATTTGTAGTTAATCTTTAAGAATTTCTGCGTACCCATTTCTGTTGGTGTTTCAGAATCCATTAAATAAATGTAAATCTAATCTTTAAATCCTCTGCGTGTCTTTTTCCCCAAACTCATGACGTTTACAGAATTTATTTTATGATTTTAAATTGAACTTAAAAGAAATCCCTGTATGTCTAACTCTATGCAGACGATTGGTTAATGGAGTTTTGTGCTAGCAACGTTTCAGAGAAAGAACCAGTAAATCTATACTCATGTTTTGTTAGAAATCCTCTGTCTGAGTTTTAATTTTTTTTTAATTTTTTTTTAATTTTATGATCATTTTGCTAAACCGGGAGCCCCAGCATCTATTGATTCACACTCTTCACTATCCGATAATGCTTGATGCATATTACAAATCTGAGATTTATAATCAAATCGCTATACGATTGAGGAAGACAATTTATTTCGAGAAGTATATGCTATATCATTTCATTTATACTATGTTCACAAGATATCGTAGATCTGGAGGTTAACGATTTTGAAATTCCCTGTGCAAAAAAAAAATAATAATAATGCTAATTCTGATTCGGCATAGTAGTGATCTACTGGGTACACAACTTGATGTGAACGTTTGATCCCATTGTCTTTTGTTCCTCGATTTACTGTTAAACTATTCTTCGAATGAAAATTAGAAAGATGATTTAGCTTTCTAATAGATACTGAGTCTTAATGTGAAGCTTCAACTGTTCGAGTAGACGATTCTGAGAATTATGGTTAAGTTTAAAAACGCAGAACCCGTTGCTTGAGAAACTGGTGATCTGTTTGTGACCAATTCAATACATCTGCACTTTTATATAATTCCTGCATCTTATATTAGATTTATGTTATTATTAACTTTAGATATGGTCCTGATCGAACTGCTGGTATTCGTTGCGGAATCGCAGGTTAAAGGTGTTTATATATTTTAGCTCTCTGTTGTGTCACTGTTCATCACCGTAGCGACAGTCCGGAACTATATTATGATAACCCCTGTTGAACGTATTCCAGTTGTGTGTTATTATCAGACTTTTCAACTAAATCTTATAATCGTGTTTGCATAGTATAAACCCCACTATTCGAGAGGGATCGAAGATGCTTAGTTTTTCCAAATTATTGTTTTTACCACAAGATGTATAACCTCGAACGGAATTTCTGAATTTAATTTAGCAGATCGACGCTGCAGTAATTGCAAGCAATCGATCTGTGGGTTATCTAGCAGTTTTTTTCTCTCCTCTGTATGTTTCCACCCATAGAAGCTCTAACATCGCCTAGATATTCGGGCCAAGTTCACCCAAATTCCTGTGCACCGCAGGTCATTAATCCTGCACTGCTCGTCTCAGTTAGGTGGAATATATATACATAGGTATAGTATTCTGGAACTACCGCCAAGTGGACAACCAACTTATGCATTTGCGGCAGATTTTTAGAGATGTCTCGTCATTAACCTCTCCTTTTGCAAGTGGGTTGAGTAGTTGTGGTGACACGATGGAAGTCTCTACATTAAATAAACTCCAGTGTAAGTATTTGACATCGATATGGAGAAATTCTGGTACATGTGGCATATATCTCGCTCTTTTGATGGCATGCAATCCGTTCCCACAATCTCGATGAACAAGCAAACACGTGGACTTTTATTTAATGAATTAGTTCCTTACTCAAGCTTAAAACATGTCCTTCATTCTATGATTAGGTAGAGTTAACACTTGTCATCCTCCTCCTCGTTGTAAATAAGATCCCTACAGTTAGATTAGTATTATCTTTGATGAGTGGGTGGCATTGCATTTATTGCATCAATATCCCTACGGTTAGATTAGAAAATATAAGTAACCTACATGATCTCGATCCTTTCCGAGACTATTCTTACATGTGGCGATTCTTTAAAGAAAAAAAAAAAGAAGGGTGAAATATTGTCAGTTTACCTAATATTGTCATTTTACCTTTAGTGAATGGTCTGTCATACTATTTTTTTTTTTTACTTTTTAAAGCACTGGTATACTATTAGCGTTGACTGAGTTAGTTGATACTACAGTCATGTATCAAGGAAAGTGCGTAGATAAGTATCAATAAGAAGAATTCGCTGGAAAAGTATCAATAAGAAGAAGGTGGGATATGGTTCTATATCCTCTCTAACACTTCGATGAATATTTATATATTCTAATTTAAATCAAAATAGGAGTACATATTGTAGATTATGCAAAAGGGACATGACCTAGGAAAAAGGTCGATCTTATAAAATTACATACTCTTTTATGGTTTGGTTTAGTATACGTATAAAGACTACAAAAAGTGTAATGTTCTATTTATTTATTTATGATCTAGAAAGAAAGTAAAGTGTTACAAGATATGGTAATATTATTTCCTTTAATAAGAGGTGTGGATTATATTCCAGATGTGACTATTATTCAAATAGCCTTTATTAAAATTATCATAATTGGGTTTTAATTATATGTTTTGTAACTTTGATTTAAGATATCATATGACAATATATGTCTATATGTTTATGGAGGGAAGAGTATATATATATACTCCATAATGCTACATCTGTGAGTTAATAGAACTGCATATATATGCATATACGTATAAACTGGAGTACAAGGCTTTGAAGTTATCTAGTTATATATATTAGATGTATATTTGAAGGAAATGAAAATAAAGAGTATATATATATTTGAGTATTTATGCATACATGGAGACTAAGGAAATTTTTTTTAGCTTACTTAGTAAGAGTAAAAGTTCTTAAAATTTATGTAAATTTTGGGTCGTGGCATTAAGAAGTTAGAATTGATGTTAGTCTTTACCTAGAAGCAGTCTTATATTTACAAAAAAGGGATTAAGATTAGACACTAGATTCTTATTTCAATATGGTTATTGTCTTAAAAAAAAAATGAGGAGTTGCATTTATGTGTACTAGGAAAGAGATTGAATATGAATACTTAACTATGTAGTAACATTATCTTAGATATGAAAAGTTATATTTATGGGATCGAAAATAAGAAGATTGTAGTTAGAAGGTTGGATTTTTTTTGTGAATATAGTTAGCTTCTTTTTAAAAGCTATATTCAGGGGGTTGAAAAAAATAAAAAAAAATAGTTGAGATATTTAATGTAGTAATATGCCAGAACTTGAGAAAATGGTTGCATATAAAATTAAAAGAAAGAATTCTCTTTTTCTAAAGATAGGAGGACATTGATGCCTTCGAGAATAGTGAACATTTTTCATACATAGCCATGATAAGAAGAACAATAGATGAATGCAAATTAAATGTAAATTAATGGAGGACGCAAAATTAACAACTTTTAGCCAACATAATGCAAAATGTGTGTACTTGACGAAACTTGATAGACTGTCGAGAGGGTGAAATAGATTCAGAACTTGGAAACCAAGATATCAATGTTACTAACATGAGATAGAAATCAATGAGATTAAGAAAATAAACGTAGTACAACTTGATGAATTTGTCGAAGTGGTCCTATGACAACATAAATGATGAAATAGGGTAAGGATGTGATGAGTTCACTGATCGGGACATGATATTACTAATGAAATGACTAAGAGTTAAACTTCAGTGTGTTCGACTAAGTCACTAAATTTCGACAACTCGAAACCTATCAAATTGAGAACCAGCATTGTCAAAACATTTAGGGGTTTTGGAAGTAATCGTGTGGGAATTGGTTTTTGGACCATTTGAGGGTCTCTCTTGATTGTTAAAACCGTGATTATATTATTACCTATCTATATTTGACAATTATGAAGGTATTATTGGATTTGCACTACGCAATATTCCAATTGAGTCTTGATGATGTATTGGAACCATACTAGATGATCTAGATGTAGTGCCCCTAGAATGATTGTGGACCTTAAGGGAACCTGTCAAGTGACCCGGATGAACAACTTCGATATAATGGTCTCTTTAGCCTTGTTATGTCTTAAATGATTGAGGAAAACCTGAGGATGGGAATGACGACAATAATTGATAAATGAATTAAAGAATTAAATTATATGTGTGGAGTGGTATAATTGATTGGCTAGTTCTTGCTTAATGATTAGCCTGGATTGATCAAGTCAAAGTGCAGTAGGAAAGTTACAGTCCTAGCTCTGCAACTTGGGAGGACGCACCTAAGATGCGTCATAGGTTTCCATTTTTATTCTGAACTTCGGGACGAAGTTCTAATTAAGTAGGGGTGTATGTAGTGCCCCTAGACTACTATAGACATTGAGGGCACCTGCTGAGTCACCTGACTGTTTGAAACATTAATAAAATAACCCTATGATTTTATTTTGAGTATATTTATGATTACGATTGATTGATATATGTGCATTTGGGTAGTTATTGTGAATGGACAATTTCATGTTGTTTAACGATTAACTTTGATATGAAAACTGTACATATGAATGATGCTTAAACGACTAGCTGTGCAATTGATTATGTGATTAGACGAATGAGTAATGATTAAGTAAATTATAGATGCTTAATGAAGCAACAGATTTATAAAACAACTTGTGATTATTGAGGACAGTGCTACTAATTTACGTTTGCGAGAAATGTGTGTAGCGACAGGTGAAACGGTTCACCAACGGACACACAAAGGAATATGAAGGGTCGTAGAGTACGAGTAAATCACACACAGGGAGAGAGACGACGATGTCGACTTCCGACGGAATACCACGCTTGAGCAGATAAGCACTGATCCGCTTGCTCAAGAGGAAAGCGTGAGGGCGTACGAGGTGGGCCACGACGGAGCTGGTCACGTACGAGTTGGGGGGCGCGTAGTGAGAACGGACTCACTCCTCAACGCCATTAGTCCCTAGATAGCATGTAGACGGAGGATGGATGGTAACGATTCCTAAAATCCCTACAAGAGTTCCCGCAAGTCAAAACGGAAAGATGGTGGCAGAAGGGCCCGACGATGCGGTACCCTGTCGAGAACGGAAAGAATGGATGCAAGGACCCAATGATGCGGTACCATGCCAAGGAATGGAAACCATGGATGACTGGACCCGACGGAGTGGTGCCATGTCAGGGAATTAAAATTAAGGAACTAGGAGCCCAACGGCGCGGCACCGTGATCCTAGTGAGTTGATTGTTAAATTTAACTACATAAAAACTTATGAGAATAACTCTAGATTATTACTTAGCAAATGCATAAAAATAATTTAGGCATTTGCACATGAATAGTTATTTTTGTTGAGCATTTAAAATAATAGAAATCATTATTTAGGAGCAAAATAGAATCCTAAGATTAGACACCTAGTTAACTAAAATCTAGGAGTTAATTAAAATATCTGGGGGACAAACTGGAGCAAACTTAGGGGTGTTGGTGCACTTCCTAGAGAAACTGACACTTGGATGGGTGAGTGTTTTAATTAAATAATTAATTAAAACTATTTAATTATGCATGAAGCGACATGTGTCGCATGAGATTTTCCTTTATAAGGAAGTCTTGGGGAATGGGTAAAGGGCCCATAATTTGGACGATTGTCGTAATTTTCGAATGCCTCAAAGACTTGCTGCTATCTAAGGGTTTGGCTTAGAAATCCTGGTGGGAAGGGAAGCCCAAGCTGAATTTCTGAAATACTTGTGTGAGCTCTACGACCCAAAGCTCGGGGGAGGCCATGCGACTGAAAGCATGAGCCTATGGTTGGGTGGCGGAGCTAACGGTTGCTCCGCCTATGGTTAAACGAGCTTTGCTGGAGGGATCCTACGGAAGACGAAGGCGACAATGGACCAGTCGGATCTGGTTGGCAGGTTAAGGTTTTGCTTATTTTTGTTAAGTTATTCACGCTTTTTATTTTATTTTTCCAATAACTATGATGGCTAATTTGTTTGTATGAAGTTCTTAAAGTTTCAGGTTCAGTTCAAGGAGACCCAAAAGGAGGGGTCCTACACAATAGCATTCAAACTGTAGTCAGAATAATTGGGAAAAAGTAGCAAGAATGCAAGTATTTGTAAAGACTAGACACTATTTCAACTATAATATTGTAATTACTTGTAGTTTATTTCAAATTGCATAATTTCAAAGCAATAAATCTTTCGGAACAATTTAGCAAGAGGAAAAATATTACGAAGAGTAACAAATTATTCTACTAAATTCTGCAATAAATTATAGTAAATTATTTTGTAATACAGCTTTTATCAATAATTAGAGTATTAAGCTACTGGAAATAGCATTTCACCAAATGTTAGTATTTAAATCGACACTATTTAAATCATGCCATTCTATCATTAGACTTTCGAACTTTGCAATACAGAGTCAAAGTCAAATGTGGATCAAAACTTTGTAAAAATTAAAGTGGTCATATGCTCATATATAATTTCCATTTCTTTTTTTCAAAATGCACAGAAAGAGCGCATATTTACACTAGAAAGAGCGCAATATCAGTTTAGGTTTGTAAGGAAAATTATCCTGACATTTTATTATTGACTCAAGAAGAAATGCCCGATATTAGACAAAATCTTATCTATTTGCAAGAAATATATTAAAAGGTTGAAATACATGTAAAATATGAATGAACAACTTGATTGACTACATTGAAGATATTATAGAAAATATGTAACTTCACTCTTTTGGACCACTATAGGATTTTCTCATAAGTCCTCAAGTAATAGAATGTTATGAGAAATTGCTTTAGGAAAACAAGGTCAATATTCAAAATATAGCATATGTAAATAAAAGTCAGCTATAAAAGTTTTTGACAAAAGAGGTTAAGGATATACTTCATATGCAATTTTATTTTCCTAAAATAGATAAATACATAAATATATTTCCTAAAAGGCTATCGATTTTGCGGGCCTTGCTGTGTAAGCACAGTTTGCAGAGGTCGGTAATATTGAATAAGAAACTTGAACTCTTTAGAACAGAAGATAGATTTGTGTACCTGGAAATCAGTTTCTTTTCAAGTTGATGATTCTCTTATCCAGGGCCAATGTAAATAGCCCTTGCTAGGAAAACCTTCGCAGATTGAAAAAACTGTTGATGATATGTTTTTTGAGTATTCTTCAAATGAAATATTTGCTACTTCTGGACAATACTCTTTTAGCTGTGGGTTGCGCAGTGTGCATTCTATCAGCCCATCATTTGTGTCCAAATTGCATTCTAGATTATGCTGATATATAATTTCCATTTCTTTTTTGCAAAATGCACAGACCACACATCTCTGAATCAGTGGTTGTTTACATTCAGCGCAAATGCATCGATACGGAGGTGCAAATGAATTTCTTGCTCTGAGTATTCCGTGTATCTGTCAAAGTCACAAAACAAATGACCATAGAAAATGCATATAATATCAGCATATTTTTAAATAGAATTATGCTAGTATTTCTTTCTATTTGAATAATAATTAAACTTAGATTCAAAGCACTATGACTAAGTACAATGCTAATGCGCAATGTAGCCATTGGCTAACTGTTGTTAGCGGATGGGTAAAAGAAAAGAGACATTGCAGAAGCAATCCTTGGAAACTGATGAATAAGAGTGTTGTGAACAGAATTATAGGCTTGAATATAAAATTTGTTGCAATGCAAACAATGTTTTGAAGCAGTCCTGGGAAGAGAACAAATTGTACTTTCCCACCATGCAATAAATATTGTATGTGCGAAGAGGATTGCCATTTAATTGAGATGCAAGGTTGTATTCTCATAATTTTGCTTCTCACATTGAAAGTACAAACACACAATGCACTTTTTGCAAAAAGCAGAATATCCAAATCTCAAATGCCGCTGCAACTGGAATTTTGAGGAGTCAAACAGATATAAAACTTGTTTCGTGGCACTCTAAGCATGCTGGATGTATCTTCCGATCACAGAAATCTAGTCATGTCACTGTCATGCTATCTAGCATTAATATTTTAGGTGGTGTAGGTAACGTGAATTAGTTGGATGCACTTTTGGTACTTAAAAGCCTTGTTTGCAAAGAGAGCTTGATATTGATTACATCTTGAGATAAAGATGTTGTCACAAGTTGGAAAGTAGAAACGCCATCAATTTATAAAGCAACTGGCCTTAATTCACAATACTCCCAAGAGCTTTTGTGCTCACATGCCTTCAACCAGTCTTTTCCAATCATAGTATTTGAATCTTTCCATAAATTCTTAGAAGCTTCTGATGCATTGCCTTTATTTTTAAAAGTATTTGGGGTGCTTGTCTATGGCATGTCAAGGAATCAAATATCACTTCCGAGTTATTGGCTGTAGGAATCATAGTGAAATAAGGAGAAAGAGAGACCCATCATCAACGAAGAAGAATTGTAAATGTGGTTGATTCAGAAATGTCAATCTATTTTGCCAATGCATGTTGTTCATTATATAGTAATTCCATTTGAAGTTTATGTACCTGGAAAGACCCTTTGGGATTGGATTTTGCAGAAACTTTAAACCAAACTTCATTGTCGAGCAGCGCAAGACATTTCCCTTAGAGGGAATATCACCATTGTGAATCAAATTTTGGTTATTATATATGTCTTTTATTTCTTGTTTATCTTTTCTTAGGCTAAAGGGTGCAAGCAAATGGAACACTTACTTTGGGGGAGCATGGCAATGAATGAAGTTTGCCTTTTTTATTTTGGGGCCTCTGCACTTTGCTGCAAAATGCAAGCTTGGCTTGACTAATATATGTGCTGAAGGAACTGTGCTAGCTGCTAAATGCATTCTTTGAGACATGAGTGGTAATGCACCTTGTAAAATACTTTTGCACAAAATGCTACACAATTCAACGGCATATTTGATTTCTTTGAACTCTGTGGCATAGTTGTGGCTAAAGCCTGGATCCGATGTTCTTAAAAGAAACAGGAAGCTTCGAAGTTGGTGTCCAAACAGTTGTACAGGGATTATTTGGACTACCATTGGGGATGAGATTTGATAGCACATTCAATAAATTACAATTTGGGTTGCTTTGCTCTGTTGCAAGCAAACGCCTAAAAAAAGAATGGTTTCTGTACATAGGGTGGTTAATGAGATAAGCACAAATAAAAGTGGCTATTCTAATGATAAATTAATTGATAGCATCTGCTTTAAGTTGTTTACTATTTTTCTTTTATTAGAGTATGCTGGATGATTCTAGAAATTTGTACAATTAAGATAAATATGGATGCTCATAAGACCGGTTTAAAGGACTATAAACAGTCTTATGGGAATCCTTTATGGATTATTGCTCCAAGGAACCTTTGCTAAGGTTTGATCAACTGGTTTTGTAACAAAATATCAAAATAAGAATTGGAATCTTTGTGATGCTTAAGTTAGGTGGACCAGAAGGTGTCAAGGCATTTGGAAGTTCTATTGTTCCTTTAAGACATGTAATAAGACACATGTATCGGGGTGGTTGGTTCTTCATTGTTAGTCTTGTAGTATTAATGTCTTGTGGTCAGCCACAAACCTGAAATGATAATGTGTTGTTTAATTGGGAAGACCAATTGGATAGGCTTAAACATATGATTCCAAATGAGACTCAAAGAAGTCAAATTAGTTATGATGTGCTCAAATGAATTTAACAGATAAATTGATTTTATAAAAAACCAAATACTCCTGTCTGAATGGCTAAAAAAGCTTAAAATCCATAGCTTTAAGAAGCATGTGCTTAGGAGATATAGTAGAGGAAAAGGAGATTTCTGATTGGAGGAACCAGTTGTGTAGGTTTCTTTTTAAAACAGAGTTTTCAAAGTGGCCCTTTTTCAAATGGCTAAAACAACCTAAAAGCAATGATCTAGGGAAGCATTTGCTTCTTAGGCTTGAGGCTAGAACTACAAATAGAGGAGATTCTCGATTATAGGAAAAATGTGTGCTCAAGATCGGAAACAGCGATACAAGAGAGAAACCATGAGAACTCAAGGAGGTATGAGAGGGTTCACCAACTGGGAAAGTTTAGTTGCGAAATGTTAATCCCATATTTCTTTGCATAAATGAAGGGTTAATATTTAGCTAGACTACATTATGTTGGTCCCAATACAAGTGCATTATTGGCAGCAGTGGAGGTTTCCTTGTAATCTTTGAGGTTTAAATGAAAAGATGATTTGAAGGAGTAGATGTGTGTGTTAATTGTTTTATGCTTACACTGTTCATTGTCCTACTATGTGTGTGAATGCTGTTATGTGAAGAGTTTGATTTGCACAAATTAAATATCAGTTCATTTATTTGAAAGCACAAGGACGAGATTCACCTAGGGTAAGGAAAATTTAACAAAGGATGACTATAGATACGCATCCATGCTTGTAGCATGCCTGCACTGTCATTAGAAGAGAGAGTTTATGTTTAGTTGATGTTGTTTTTAGAAGGCCTATTTTTCTTTACATGGAAAGTGTTCTTTTCTTTTTTCTTTTTCCAAAGAAAAACTTGCAACTTCATATTCAAGTAGAAAAAAGTTACATTCAAAAGGTGCCAAAGCACTTTGATCAACATAGACTTTGCTAAAATTCCAATCAAGTAGATTCTATCCATATCGCTATAATATCATTTAAATAAACCTGTACGTATAAAAATGGCTTGAAGCCTACAACATAGGGATAACACCCTAACAAAATCCAATTACACATATCACCATCAAAAAATTTAAATCAATCTTAACAGTCCATCATTGAATAAAACATCAAAGATAAAAAAGCAGTGAACTGCACCACAGCAAGAAGGGAACAGGATCCCTGAAAGTGTTATTTTTTTAGCTCCAGTTAGATGCAGTTCACTTCAATTTAAAAGGTGCAATTTGATATTGAATGATGCATTTGTGCATGAGGGAGGTTTCCATAGGATGTAGACTTTTAGCAAAGAGATGCATGCTTGTCGGGCCGTGCATGTGAGATGTTTAAATATTCTTCGTCATCACAAGCTCACGATGTCGATGAGCATATTTCAGACAACATGTAATCAAAAACCACAAAAAAGTCAAGGAGGAGATATTAAAGGGTTCACCAATTGGGAAGGTGTATTTGGGAAATGTTAACCCCCATATTTCCTTGCAGAAATGAAGGGCTACATTTAGTTAGAGTACATCATGTTCGTGCTAATACAAGTGCATCTAGACTTTTACAGTGATTAAAGCTTGTTTGAGAATCGGGTTCACCAGTTTTTGAGAAACTGTTATTTTTTGCAATTTGCTTTTCTGGGAGCTAGACTTCTGGGCTTGCATGTGAGAGATGCTTTCATATTTTGGGGCATAACAAGCTCACGAGATGAGCATATTTCAGCCAACATATGATCAATTTCATGAGTGAATCACGACAATGGTTATTTTTAGCAGTGTGCTTATCAACGGTTGTATGTAGTTTTTGAGCACATATTTGGGCTCCTTGTAGAAAAGTGAGCCTAATGAGACTGCTTTGATCCAGATGAGAGATGATGTTATTTTTAGAAGTGAATAATTTTGGACTTTTTATATTTGGCAGCAGTCTCCCAGATATTATCTTTATTTTAAATATTTCCTACATTTTCTTTTTTCAGAGCTAGACTGTTTTTTTTACATATTTATATTCAGCAGTTTCTATTTTTGGCAAGGACAGGTTGTGAAGCCATGGTTGCAAGTGTGCAATGATGGAATGATTTCATAGTGTTCGTAGGTCAAGGATGAGTAAAATGCAGACTTGAGAGAGCTAGACCGTTTTTTTTGTACATATCTATATTCAACAGTTTCTATTTCTAGCAGGGACAGGTTGTGATGTCATGGAGCTTGTTGTAAGAACTTTTCACTGTGGAGATTTTCGTAAATATATATATATATATATAACCGTGTCTGTCGACAATAGCGAAATTTAGGCTGCCTAAAACTTTTTTCCCAGTGGATTATGCTGTCAAAAACTTAACATACTTATGGTTAAAATAATATTTACTTAAATAAGTTTATATAGATTTAACTAGTGGAAACTAAAGTAGATATTGCTTTTTTTTATAGGATGGAAAGGTTGGTTGGGGTTTCAAAATTTGCATAACAAATGTCTCGTAGAAGTGGACAATGAAATCAAGATAAATTTGTGGCTAGCTACACAGTCAAAAGGAAATCCTATACCAATTTCTTTGCAAAATCTATACCAGTCTTGATGATAATGTTTTGAAGAGATCACAAGAATTTAAAGAAGTGTTCAACTAAAGCCTATTATAGATAACAAAGTCAATGCTACTAGACAATGAACAAGAGACAAAAAACAGAAGAAGGTGTTAAGCAATGAAACTACTTTGCACCAAAGTAAATTGTGTTTTTGTTTTTCCTTGTTGATGAAATGAGAAAGAAGCAATTTTTCAACGAACCTGTGTCTTTGAGTCAATGATTGGCAGCAAATTTTGAATTGCATAATCATCATTAAGAGGGTCAATAAAGGTAGCTGCATAGGTCCGGAGCATGTGGCTTCCTTTAGTGTCATTTCGGACAATGTTTTTAAACAGATAGAATGGAGGATTATCAGATGCAAGTTGTTCTTGAATTTGCAAGAGCAGTTCTTTGGAGCCTTCACGGACTTGTAAGTACAATAGTAGAAGACACTAGTCAATGAGCATAGGTTGCAATTAGAAATCGTTAAAGCTATTTGCATTTTTTTTTCTATTTTCTTGTTTATATAAAAGAGTGGAAATTTTATTTAGCTTTAAAAAACAACAATTCCAGAAGAACATTAGCTATGCAAATGGCATATTTACTGTTGCATGGTCGTTTGTCTTTCCACCGTCTTTGATATACAAGTCGAACTGCTTGTTGTTGTATTCACATGCAACAACAATTGCTGCGACAGAGCCAACAGAGTAGGAGTCGTTCGATGACAATAGATCAGCAATTGTCATATCTGGAGCTAGCTTTCTCATTTTGCAAACTTGATCAATTGTCTCAATTATTGTATGTGGGAATATGACTATTGAATACTTGGCATCGCCTCTGTCGTACTGGCCTTTTTTCTTGAGCCCAAATCGAGTGATTCTTAGACTTTTGCTGGTTGAGAAATAGCTACCAAAACGTTTGATCAAGTTGTCACTTATTCCAGCAGTGATTGTCATTAGCCCATCTCTATCAACAAATTCTGCATGCAGTATTTGTGCCTTTACAGGAGAACCTTGGATTTTGTTCTGTGCAGGCCCATATACGGCCAAGATGTCTCCTTCAAAAACAATTTTTGGTGTTGTTGTGCATAGATCTATAATAGTAGCTGCTTCTGGAGCTGTTTGTTTGAACCTGCTATTGTTATAGTTAGAGAAGAAGGCCAAGAAAGAAATTATCAGCAATCAATAGCAGAAAAGTTCAAACTTAGATCAAGCTTGAGAAAATATTTGTCAATGCAATAGTTATATTCCGTTGTTTTCTGTGCTAGAAAATCATAAAAGAAGATGAGGAAGTTTCGTGTGTTAAAAATGATGTAAAAAGTAATTAGAACCAAAATAATTGCATACCTTTTTGGACTTTGAGCAATTGACATTGTTCCCATTGTCGGGTTGTTTGGTGCTGATATTGTTTTTGTTGTGTTGTGCACAGGCAAAGAACTATTTTCCATTATTTTTCAATTTTGGATTTGAGTTTCAAAAGCTGCACATGCAAGAAGTATTAAGCAAATCAGATGTAGCTAAGATTGTTAATTCGTGTAAAGAGTAGAAGAGATTTATAACATATGGAAAATATGGAAACAAACAGATAGCATAAAAACAAAGAAGCAAAAAAAAACAAATGTCTATAATTCTTTTACTGGATTTTTGACATATGCATAGCGCGAAGTCTATGTAGTGCCAAGAATTTCAATTAAACAAGTGCTGAAAACTATGTTATCTACAGCCAAATATTGAACAAATTTTCATTTACAATTGTCTTGAACATAAGAATTTGTTATTAAAACATTTTATGTAGCTTATATATCGTCTGCATTATTATAAAATGGAGATAGCATGTGAATACTTTTTGTAAAGAGTGTCTACATATGTTGTGGCATAATTGCTAGTTTTTTAGATCTGAACCGTGGACAAATTAAAGTGTAAACAACTTTCAACAATAAAAAATAACCAAAATTTGACATCACAAAATAGATTATAAAAATATGAGAAAGTTCAACAGAATTTAAACTCATAGCTATGACATCAATGTTGCAGATGCCCAAAGTTGATCTAAATCTAGCTCACTATGAATAGAAAAAAACCAAATTGATGTAGTTTAAAGTGCATGAAAGTTGCAAGAGAAAGAATAGTACCTGCTTTTGATTTTGTGCAAATATGATATCATGGATTTGTTCATAGATAGGAAGACAATAAAATTAGATAATGAAAAATTGAATAGACTATGCATTTTTATCAAAGATTGATAGGAAAGTTGAATAGTGATCAGTCCAATAAGCATCTGAAATATTGAAAACAATATTTATGTGTTTCAAATTTGTCCAAAAGTGATCAAGCATTGAACCGGTGTTTGTTGTTGCCTTTGTTGTTTTCAGTGTCAAACCTTTCATTTGCATAAACAATTGCAATTTTTTTTTCGATGTCGTTTCTTGCAACATGTCAATGTTCAAGTCACCAGCTACTAGGATTTGAGTGGTTGGTGTGCAAGTTGACAAAATGCAACTCAATATATGAAAGAGATCATCAAGCACACCACACGGTCTATTGTAAATGTTCACTACTTTCAATACATTGCAGCCAAATTCAAGATCTACGCAAATTGCTTCGGTGGAGATTTTGTATAGTTTTTAGAATCGATGATGGCAATGTCTTTTTTAATCAATGTAAGGATTCCATGCATTGAAAATGCTGAGAAGAAATTGTATTTTTCTATCATTATTGTTTCTTTGGTAAGTGTGTGCAAGTGAGTTTCTTGCAAACATAAAATGTCTGCCTGCATAAGTTCATGATCATTCAGAACATCATCATAGTGCAAAAGCAAGCTACGTGTGTTCAATGATGCAATGAGTAATTGCTTAGCATTTGGCATTGAATGCAGACCGTATTCAAATTGCAAACTTGCATGTGTTTTTAATCTATCTATTTCAGTGGTGACTTTTGGACAAGTTTTAAAATTTCTTTGTTCTAACTTATTTAAAAGATAAAGACAATCAATATCTCTAACACGTGAGAGCGCGGTGTAAACAAGGCCATGTCTCTTAATTCCTTTTGGGTCAAATGCCAATTTGTTCATTGTCAATCCTTGTGCTCTATGGATTGTCCTTGCACATGCCAACTGAATTGGGAATTGTGTTCGCATAACATTCATTTTATTTTCAAGTGTTGTTTGTATCACAATTCTTTTGATTGGTGTCCAATTGGACTTTACAGCAGGTGTATAAAGATGTTGCATAGTTGCACGTTGCTTGTCTCCAACTTTTGGATCTGCAAACTCAATCCAAACAATATCATGGTTTGTTTGTGTATAGTGTTTAAAAACACCTTCTGCACCATTAACCAACCCATCCTCAGTTGAGTAGTTTCCTCCAACTAGTTCAATAAGCATATCCTTTTTTACTACTATCATAGACGGAAGTCACAATGTCTTTTGTCTATGGTCATTTTTTTCAATTGAATCAATTTTGCTATCATGTGCTACAAGTGTGAATGTTTATGTTTGCATAGCTGATAACATTTTTGAGTTATGTTCTTGAACATCCTTATTACTATGGAAAAGATAAGGAAACGTTGCATCTACTGGTGGTTGTTTGTAGCAATGTTGGTTTAAGTAATTTATGTCATCCGGTGTTTGAGAGCATGTTCTAATTCTATTTAAGATTGATATGAATGTTTGATTTCTTTGACGTACAACTGTTGTAAGTTCATAGCATTTTATGGCATCGAACCAAAATGTGTAAGGAAATGTTTGTTGTTGGAATCTTGGTTGTTCAAAAATCCGACAATCATGAACGGGTTGTGCTTGACACAAATCACCACAGAATATGACATCAAGGTTTTCGAATGATTTTGTTGGTGTGTGCACGATTTCACGTAGTCGTTTGTTGATGTTGTATAGCATTTGAGACCCTATTAAAGAGACTTCATCAATCAACAATACTCGAAGTTGTTCATAATCTTTTGTCAAAAGATCTAGGGTGTTTGAATTTAGTGGAAGCATGTTTGAACTTAATGGCAGTCTGAAAGCAGAGTGGACTATAATGCCACCTGCATTATATGCTTCTTTTCCAGTAAATGCAACTATAAGACCTTTTTTCTTTAAAGGATCACTACCAATTTCTTTGTCATAGTAATGTAGAAGACCATCATAGATTGCTTTTGCGGTGTAAGTTTTACCTGTTCCTGCCCCTCCTGTCAGGAACAAGCGAATTGGAGTGAGGGGATTGTTTTTTTTCCTTGCAATAACTTCTTTCACGATTGATTGTTGTTGAGTATTTAGGTTTCTTCGAATTGCATGGTATTCATGCATGTCCAAAAGAAATGGCTTTTCTGTCAAGTTGCACACAATCTCAGGTTTTGATGCATTGGACATAGTTTTGCGGATTAGATCATGTTGAATGTCATATTGTTCTAATCCAGACATAGTTGTTGTTTTCTCTGTTGTTAGAGGAGGCATAGTTATGTCTTGCAATTCAATTGTTTCAGCAGCATTATCAAGGTCACCCCACTTTGTCGTTGTTGATGCCATGAACTTTTGTTCTACAATGTCTATTTGTTCTTTGAATGCGACATATGCATCAGACCATGTTTTGAAATTGCTCTTTAGTAGGTTGCAATTGTCTCTATGTGGCATAAAGAGGATGATCTTTTCTCTAAAGAAATTCTCAGGGTCTTTTTGTTTGTTATAGCGAATAGATCGTATGATACAGGTGTTCGGATATCCACATCATCTTTTTCAGGATCTTGCATGCAATTAGGGTTTGCATGCAAAATCTAGGGTTTGGATGCACCTGCATGCACTTGTATGCATCCCAGTCACCAGTTTGATGCCTCCAGCACCTTAGCCACCTCATTCTAGCACCCGGGAGCCACTTACTACAGAGTTTTAGCCCTCCTAGGCTGAAAGGCGCCCACTTCTCACCTACTGCTAGAGAAGGGTGCACTTGTTCACCTACCACTGCAATTCCACTTCAGTTACATTCAGTTAGCTCTGATTCTCCCTGATTTGAGGCTAGTTTCACTCTCGACTGACTGTTTCACTTCCGTTGGACCTCCAGTTTGACTAGATGACTTGTTCTGACTTCAGTTAGTCTCCCATGCACCCCCCACTGAGCCTCCTTCCCTTAATCAGTGCTACACACTTCAGTTACACATGACACACTCAGTTAGACTCAGATTGACAGCTGGATGACTGGTTCTTGTGCATTGATGAGCACCACCGATTGATTATGAGGACTCCTAGTTGGAGTCAAGATACTCCATTCAGTGATTCGAATGGCCTACTTAGTCAATTCGAATTGCTCATTGACAGATATTGTATTCTATTGTAATTCATTCACCCTTTCTGGGATATTGAGCACTGCTGCATGTTTTGCATAGTTTTACACCATATTTTCTATGTTCATCTGTTGTGATTGATTTACTTGTTCATTAGATCTGCTGTGACTAATTTTACATGGTATCAGATCCATTGCAGGGACAAGATCTCTTTTCTACAGGTGTTTCTACAAGAAGATTTGACTGAATTGCTCAAAAATTGCAAAAAGTTTTGGCATGAGATATCTCAAGGGCATTCGCTCCTGTGCATGCAAAGCTTGAAAATACATCCAATACCACTCCAGAAGCTTGAGTTTCCACATAATTCCTGGATCTGATACATTGGACCCATTCAACATTGTTTGATCTCCAATCCCAGGTGTGATGAAACTCTAAAAGGGTGGATTGTTCGACCTTATTGTTCTTGGTTTGATTGTGATTTGCAGGTTATCAAGCTCCTCTTTTGCATTCGCTACACTGTGCATGCAAACTCCTCTTTTGCATTCACTACACTCTGCATGCAAGCTCATCTACATCAGTTTGACTCGCTCCTAGCAATGGAATACTCTTCTTCAAATCCTATCCTCACCCCATTCAATTATTTTGATTGGAAAGATGATATGGAGATCATATTACGTTCAAAAGATTACTACCGAGTCACTCTTGGTCTTGAATTGGAGCCAAACAATGTGTCAGATCGAACCAAACACTACAACAAGCTTGATGAAGCTTATGGTCTTCTTTGTCTCTCCATCTCCAAAGATCTTCACTTCCATCTCAGCGGATTGAAGACTCCAAAAGCTATATGGGAGCAACTTGAAACATTATTTGGCAAGCAGGATGAGCTTAGGGCTTTTCAATTAGAGAATGAATTGATTGCCCTTAGTCCTGAGAATTTCGAGACCATCAATGAATTCTTCACAAAATTCAAGAACTTGAACTTGCAGTTGAAGAACAGTGGAGTTATCAAAGAGGACAAACAATTGATCCTCTCCATTCTAAGCAATCTTGGTAAAGATTATTCGGTATTTGTCTCTACTTTCAATTCCGGTCGGCTAACTACCCCGAATTGGAAGATGCCTACCTTGAATGCCTTCATTGAGTCTGTCACAAAAGAGCATGACAAGTTGATTCAAATGGGGTCCATAAGCTCCAAAGATTCAGCCCTATATGTTCAAGGACCCAAGATCTCGAATGGTAAAGGAAACAAAAGAAGGAGAAGCCCAAATTCGAGCCTCACAAGCAAAAAGACAAAGGCAAACAAACGGATGCACCATCCAGTTCGAAGTTCAAGCAAAAGGGTAAAGAAGGTAACCAAAAATCTAAATGTACTTATTGCAATCGTGGCTTCCATCCCGAAAGCTCATGTATGAAGAAGACTATAGATCAAATGGCCCTCCTTTTGGAAAAGAACAACATAACTCTTCCCGATGGTGCAAGGAAGAAGGATAGGAATGATGATCATGAAAGAGGACAAGCACTCATGGCAAAGGTTTCGAAGCCCACTACTCTCTTGATAGATTCGGGTGCATCAAATCATATGGCTGCAAATATTGATTCTTTTTCCTCATTTGATCCAAACAGCTCCATCCCCATCCATTTGGGAGATGACATCCCCATCCATTTGGGAGATGACTCAAAAATTTCTTCAAAGGGCAAAGGTATGATTCATGTAGAACATGGAAGCTTTCAGAATGTTCTCTATGTGCCTTCCTTGGCTTCAAATATCCTTTCTGTGTATCAAATGACACACACTGGTGAACCAAAGCAAGTTACATTCAGCCCTAATACAGTTCAAATTTCTGATATCAAAAGTGGAAGACTAGTTGCAGTCGGAAAGGCAAATCACACTGCAAAATGCTATGAGTTTTCACACTTTATTCTGCTTGCAAAGCCCACTGCTCTTCACACACATGGTAATGAGGTTAGTAGGCTTTGGCATGAAAGATTTGGACATCTTAATTATAAGTATTTGTTTCTTTTATCAAACAAATCCATGGTAGTTGGGCTTCCACAACTCTGTTCCTCGAAGGGAATATGCACTGGTTGCATCATTGGGAAGCACCCCGAGCACAGATTCGACTGCGGCAAAGCTAGCAGAGCTTCTACTATTTTAGGATTGATCCATTCTGATATCAGTGGTCTGCTACCCCATATGTCATTAAATGGTTCAAGGTATGTTTTGACATTTATTGATGATTTTTCCCTCTTTACATGGGTATTCTTTCTCAAAAACAAGTCAGAAGTGCTTGGAAAATTCAAGGATTTTAAGGCTTCTGTTGAGACCACCACTGAGAGCAAGATCAAAGCTCTTAGATCTGATAATGGTGGGCAATATATCAAGTCCGAGTTGCTTCAACTTTGTTCCCAAAGCGAAATTCAGATCCAACATACAGTTCCCTACACACCCTAGCAGAACGGTGTAGCGGAAAGGAAAAATCGGTCACTGAAAGAGATGGCTACATGCATGATTGAATCAAAAGGTTTGGCTACAAATATTTGGGATGAAGCAATCAATGTTTCTGCATATATACAGAACCGTGTTCCACATTCATCCGTGAAAGGTATGACTCCTTTCGAAGCATTCTTTGGTCACAAACCGGATGTGTCAAATTTGAGAGTTTTTGGCTCTACTGCATGAGCTAGAATCCCTTCTGAGAAGAGACGAGCTTTGGATCCACAAAGTACCGAGTGCATACTGATAGGATATGGGGAAGAATCAAAAGCATATAAACTCATGGATATCAGATCTAAAAAGATATTCATAGAGCGCAGTGTGCAATTTGAAGAACCGCTTCAAGAATTGCAACTAGTCGAGGAAGAGACTACCGATTCACCGCCTTCACCAGAAGAGGATCCGTGCAACGATAATGAAGGTATGAGTTCTGATATTTCTGATATTGTAGCAGCATATTATGATCATGACATATCAGGTTCGGAATCCGACCATTATGATCCTCCTCAGTTACCAAAGTGGGCCCAAAACACTCTCCAATCTGCTGGTTCGAACCTTGGAAATCTTGCTGATCCGAGACGAACAAGAGCAGACTTTCAAAGAGCAGGTATGGCACTATATATTTCTGATCCATTACTTCCTAGGATTTGTTATTTGATGGCTGGTTTAGATCCCACATCATACTATTCTGCTCACCGAGATCCAAGATGGAAAAGTGCCATGGATGAAGAGTACAGTTCTCTTCAAAAGAACACCACATGGGAGCTAGTTTCTCTTCCACCTGGAAGAAAATTAGTGAAGTGTAAATGGGTCTACCGCACGAAAGTTGCTGCTGATGGATCTATCAGCAAATACAAAGCAATTTTGGTGGCAAAAGGTTTCTCCCAAGTCCAAGGAGTGGACTACACTGAGACTTTTGCACCGGTTGCAAAGATGGATTCCATCCGCCTTGTTTTAGCCGTTGCTGCATCCAAGCACTGGGAAGTGCACCACATGGATGTGAAGAGTGCATTTTTACATGGAGACCTTGCTGAAGAGGTATATATGCAGCAGCCATAGGGCTACACATCAGATCCATCATTAGTTTGCAGATTGAAGAAATCTTTGTACGGGTTAAAACAGGCCCCAAGAGCTTGGTACGCAAAGATGGACTCCTTCCTTCTTTCTCAGAATTTCCAAAGATGCAAATCTGATCCGAATGTGTATCTTCAGCGAGTTAAAGGTAATTTGTTGGTTATTGTACTTTATGTTGATGATCTTCTCATTACTGGTAGCACACTTACTTCAATAAACAAGCTAAAATCTGCCTTAAATCTAGCTTTTGACATGAGCGATTTGGGCTTGCTGAGTCACTTTTTGGGCTTGGAGATAGCTCAAATTTTGATGGGATCACTATATCTCAGCAAAAATATGCTTCCGACCTGTTATTGAAGTTTAATATGGCTGAATGTAAGGCAGCCCCATTCCCATTCCTCTCAGGAATCAGTCTTGAGGAGGGAGATTCTACACCGCTTGCAGATTGCAGTATGTATCGACAGTTGATTGGTTCACTACTTTATTTGACACACTCACGGCCTGATATCTCATATGCCGTGAGTGCCGTGTCAAGATATATGCAGCATCCACATGAGCTTCATTGGCGAGCAGCCAAGCGGATCTTGCAGTATGTGCAAGGTACGAGACAGTTTGGCATACATTATGCTGCAGATTCTGAGCTAGATTTCATTGGTTTTACTGATTCAGATTGGGGAGGTGATAGCATTGATCGGAAGTCCACTTCCGGTTATGTTTTCATGATTGGTCATGGTGCTATTTGCTGGTCCAGCAAAAAGCAAGCAGCCATTGCACTTTCTTCAGCAGAGGCAGAGTATCGAGGGGCAGTCAATGCCTGCATTCAGGCAGTTTGGTTGAAGGGTATTCTTTTCGAGTTTGGTTTTGGTGGCACTACTTCGACTGTCCTATTTTGTGACAATCAAAGTGCTATCAAGATCTCCACAGATCCAGTTCAGCGGCAGAGGACCAAGCACATTGAGATTCATATGCATTACATTCGACAGTTGGTGCATGACCGCACCATCATTCTGCAATATTGCCCTACTGATGAGCAAATTGCAGACATCTTCACCAAGAGCTTCACTGAGAAGAAGTTCTCTTACCTCCGTTCACTGTTGGGGGTGAGTTCCATCATGGTGGAGACAGATTGATTCATTAATATGCTTTAGCTTGAGGGGGGGCTTTATTCCCACTGGGTTTTCCCTCTTTCCTCACTTAGTCTATTTTCAGCATTTTTTGGATTATTGTATTGGGGTGACCTTTGGTCTTAGTTACCAGGGCCCCACATTTTTTTTTTTTGCACATCATAGTCTAGCTTGAGGGGGGGTGTTCAGATATCCACATCATCTTTTTCAAGATCTTGCATGCAATTAGGGTTTGCATGCACCTGCATGCACTTGCATGCATCCCAGTCACCAGTTTGATGCCTCCAACACATTAGCCACCTCATTCTAGCACCCGGGAGCCACTTACTACAGAGTTTTAGCCCTCCTAGGCTGAAAGGCACCCACTTCTCACCTACTGCCAGAGAAGGGCGCACTTGTTCACCTACCACTACAGTTCCACTTCAGTTACATTCAGTTAGCTCTGATTCTCCCTGATTTGAGGCTAGTTTCACTCTCGACTAACTGTTTCACTTCCGTTGGACCTCTAGTTTGACTAGATGACTTGTTCTGACTTCAGTTAGTCTCCCATGCGCCCCCCACTGAGCCTCCTTCCCTTAATCAGTGCTACACACTTCAGTTACACATGACACACTCAGTTAGACTCAGATTGACACCTGGATGACTGGTTCTTGTGCATTGATGAGCACCACCGATTGATGATGAGGACTCCTAGTTGGAGTCAAGCTACTCCATTCAGTGATTCGAATGGCCTACTTAGTCAATTCGAATTGCTCATTGACAGATATTGTATTCTATTGTAATTCATTCACCCTTTCTGGGATATTGAGCACTGCTGCATGTTTTGCACAGTTTTACACCATATTTTCTATGTTCATCTGTTGTGATTGATTTACTTGTTCATTAGATCTGCTGTGACTAATTTTACAACATGGTCTATTTCTTTTTCTTGTAATTGAGTGGATACACGAATATAAAGATGCATATTCTGCCAAGGAGATGTTTTCAAGCTCAATAGGGTGTGCAATGTATTTGTCCAAAATTGATGAGCAAATAATGTCATCAGAGTCATCTAGTTCTTTTTCCAAAAG
The DNA here is from genome assembly GCA_027924585.1 of Larix kaempferi. NCBI lineage: Eukaryota > Viridiplantae > Streptophyta > Pinopsida > Pinales > Pinaceae > Larix > Larix kaempferi. The sequence continues at coordinate 4,568,877 of BSBM01001126.1, forward strand.
CGATGGTTTTTTCAAGACAACTATTTTTTTGTCGTCTGGAGCAGTGTTAATGAAAATAGTCTTCCTGGAGGATGAATGCAGAGGTAACGAGAGTATGATATGTATTGCTTGTCTAGTAGACATTTGTTGCATGTTCAAAAGCACATTTCCAAGCTTACGTATCGTTTCAATCTTTCCATAATTCTCAATAAGACATTGTTCTTTGATCTTTTTGAAAGCATTTGTCATGGATCTATCAAATTTGGTGATGTAAGAGCTTACATATGTTGCTGTAGCGTAAGCATCTAAGATATATTGTGCATCTGTATTTGCCTGCCATAACTCTGGTATTGCTTTTGCAAATGAGTTGATCCAAATGTCAACAGGATCTCTTTTTAGTATTAAGGTAGAACGAGAAAGCAAAGACCGTAGTAGCAAAATGTATTCATCTTTGGTTAGTTCTAGCTCTAGAAGCAATTGTGCAAACGACACGTTTTTAGAATATTCTTTATGTTCAATAAGAGAGAATACTTTTGTTGCTCTTTGAATGAGATCATCTGAAGCATTTTCTAGTGGCTCTAGAATGATGGTACTATCCATAGGAGGCAATGGGAAATTAAATTTGCATGTGGAATGTCGATGTTTTCTACATGTTTTTGTGTGACGATGTGTTTGAATTTGAATAAGATTTTGATCAAGTAAAGACGAGTTTGTGGATATATAGCGATCAACAAAAGCAGTAATCTCCTCGTTTGAATTTTTTCCATAAATAGGTGCATTTTGAATCCAAATTAGTCCATGTTCATGCTCATTTACTTTTTGTTGAAATTCAGTCGTAAAGAAAAAATCTTGTATTTTTCCAAACAATGTGTTGTTTTTTAACATAAGAGACTTTAGTGATGCTATTTTGTGTCTATAGTAGCGAGTACAAACCACTGGGTGTCTTCTTATTAACGTGTCAATATTTTCTTCCAACGCATTGTCTTCCAACTTTCCCAAATGTTTTTCCTCAATTTATTTCAACACATTGCATAAACGTGCCCAAAGGTGTTCAACACTTGTAAAGGTTAAAAAGAACGTAGGAGGACCAAGCTGTCAAATCATTGCAAACAGATCTTTTTTCATATTTTCAAAGTAATCAGGTGATGTTCTGATTGCTTTCAATGTACGATACCCGATCGGAGATTGGAGTATTTTTACAAGATTTTCTTTTGACTTGACATCTTTTGCCAATAATTTTTTGTCCTTTAACTCTCCCATGCGAATTGATATCCAAGCAGTTTGTTTTACTTGTTTTATTATGACTTTAATTGCTTTGAAGAAAATGTTTGTGCCATGTGTTTCAAAGTCTGTACTTTCATGTTGTAGCTCCCACTGTGATACTTGTTGATAAGAAAAGTGATCGAAAATTTCATTGGGTCGATTGAATCCATAGAAAAGTGTAGGAAAGTTTAGCTCTTCAGAGTATTTGTCTTGGAAAATGCTCAATGGTCGAAAGCTCTCTAAAGGTGCAATTTCTATGATTTTGTTGTCTAGATCATCTATTAGATGTGTTTCTCCATATCCATGTATCAATGTTTATGATATTGGTTCTATGTTTATTTCATTTTCATCATCATCTACTCGTTCTGTTGTTTGTTGAGTATTTGATTCTTGTTTGGCTATTTCATCAAATATTTTTTCCCAACTAGTATTGATTACAATGCCTTCAATTTTATAAAGTTCGGTTTTGCATAAATCACTCAGCGCAGTCATAATGATCTTTGGCCGAATATTTCCAGATAGATATGCGTTTTTGTATTCCAATTTTCGCTTTAGCATAACTGCAACTGTCAAATTGTCATCTAGACTTCTAGGCAATGCTATTTGAACTTTATCCAAGTTTGCAGGCACATTGATAATTGAGCCAGTTAGCCCAATTTGTTCTCTTTTATAACCAAGTTGTCTTATTTGTGCAAAGGCTATTCTTGGTGACACCAATCGTTCTTCCAAAGGAGTCAGTATAGCTACAGATGGCAATATGTTATTGTGGCGAATTCGTGTAGGCGATGTAAACATAGGCAATTTCCCATTAGCGATTGCTTTCTTGCAAGGTCTACAAATTTGAACAAGTAGCATTGGGCATGTCACATCTTCTGTATTTGTAAGAGTTTGAAAGGCTAATTTAATTGTGTTGTTCACACTACAAATGTATTTTTTAAAATGCAGTTGTTTACACACAGAACATGCATGAATAGGTGTGTCTTGAATAACTTTTAAGTATGTAACAATTGCTTTCTTTGCTTTTGCACATTCCTTTTTCTTTTGGCGAATGTCCATTCCTTGTCTACGCATATTGTGTTTCAACAAGCGCAAGTTTTTTTGCGTATTGTCATCAATGCATGTTTGGATGATGATTTTGGTTTTTGAAAATTGCTCAGCAATGCAAGATGTTTTTTTTTCTATCTTTCTTATCTTTTGTTTTTGTTTATTTGCTTTAATTGCATCTATGTATATTGGTTCGTTGAACAATCCCTTGTCAATGTTGTTCTCTACAATGTTTTCTTTTGCTATTGTCTATTTGTTCTTTTCAAAATTATCCATTGCAATTGCAATAGAAGTATTTCTCTTGCAATTGAGCGAAAAGGGCATTTTATTTCCACAATGTTGTTGCAACAAGGGTTGGAAATGCGAATGCATTTTATCTATTACATGTTGCATTAGGCATAGAACTTTCGACGATCTATTTGTTGCATGGAATGTGGAAATATTTTCTTGCAAATTATTGCTCCATAAATGTATGTTAGTGTCTAGTAGCTCACATAAACATTGAAGAGAAAATTGACTTCCTTCTATGTGACCAATGATATATGGCTCTGCCAAATGGACAATATAGCTTTCCCATCCAGAAACAAGAGATGTATCTGCTAATGTGTTTTTATCAAGATATATGTCCAAGCATTGTATTGCTCTAATATCGTTTGAAGCAATAGAGTTATAAAAGCTTTGCGCAATTGCTTTTCTAACACTTTGTCCATCAGCGAAGAGTGTCAATTTGGAGATTGATTCAAACAAGGAGTCATGGCAATTGCCTTGAAGTTGAAATGGCATTTCAACTTGGTTATATAGACATTGATTTACATTTTCACTTTGACAAAGCATATCAGTGGCTTATCTTTTGGCTTGCATTGTTTTATATGACAACAATGGTTCAAAGTGGCCAGAAGCTGGTGTGTGTTCATGGAACAATATATTGTAGCAATATTCAAATCTCCCATATTTGAAATGAAGGTATTTTGTTCCTTTTGTTAATGACCAAACAACGACTGACATTCAACCATTTTGAAAACCACTGGATGCAAAATATATCACCCCATAGTCCATATACACTTTGATTATCTGGTTGCGAAGCAGATTGCGACATGCGATTGAGATATTCATTGACATTTTCTATGTTATGCAATTCTAGCAAGTAGTCAACTGTCAATTCTAGGCGCATTGACAACAATGTAGAGGGATCTTTTTGATCTAGACAAACATGAAAAATGATTCACAATCCCTTCCCTTATCTCTATTGATGTATATCGGAAATGCAATAATACTACAAGTGCATCAAACAGGCAATTTCCTGGCTCATAGTGGAAATTGTCTAGTCGAAACAGATTGCTTGTAGCCAAAGCCTCATCAATTTCTTGCCAATTAGAATATTTGATGCCAAGACCATTTTCCCTTAAAACATAGTCGCCTTTACTTTTGTCTTTTCCCATATTGCCTACAAAGACATTTGCGATGGCATATGTTTTTCCCCCTTTTTGTTGTTGTTTTTTCTATGTCCCTAGTCGTTTATATAGGAAAACCTATATGCAAGTGAAGAGAAACAGATCCTAAGGAAAACAAAATAAGCGAAGGGCATGGTTTTTTTTTCAAACCATGATGTTGTAAACATTGTAAATTGTTCTTGTCATTGCAAATAAGCAAAGCAAAGGAAAGAACATATTCACAACAAAAATTTTTCAAATGAAATGTATTTTGCCCTTCTAGTAGAATAGGAAAAAACAGCATGTTGATTGCTAAGTTAAAATTATTAAATATCCAAAATTTGGTATCAATACAAAAAAATGGCAATTAGCAAATAAGAAAATTCTGTGTGTGTGTTTTGTCTTTTTTTTTTTTGAAGCTATGTTTGAGTTTGTTATCTTACAACCACCAAGATGGTTTTTTGTAGGAAACTATGTAGATACGGTTCTGGTCAGAGGGAAATCTTTCGGCACTTAAAAGGTCAGAGTCACTTTATGAATAAATATGGATATAATGTTTCTCATGACACATCACTACACACTTGATTTCTTATTCTAGTCGGGGGGAATCATTAGATTCAATGCAATATTAGATTCATCGGTGACCTATAACAAAGGGAATCAAAGCCAAGGCATTACATTGCCTATTAAATGTCGATGAATCATTCTACATAACCTTCTACATATATCTTAAGCAGATATGATGATAAACATAAGCTCAATCTCATGTATTAGTATAAGGATTTGCTTCTACTATTCATTAACATTGTACACATATCTAAGGTTATGGAATTACATACATGTAGATTTACGTGTCATCACACATTTGTTATCTTCATAATCAAACATATAGATCTATATTATGTTCATAGTCAAACACATAGACCTCTATTAATATAGTTACATAGACTAACTTGGATGGATTTTTGCAAGAAACTATGCAGGTACAATTCTGGTCAGACGGAAAGGTTTTGGGACTTGCAAGGTCGGAGTCACTTTATGAAGAAATATTGATATAATGTTTCTCATGACACATCACTACACACTTGATTTCTTATGCTAGTCGGAGGGAATCATTCAATTCAATGCAACAATAGATTCACTGGTTACCTATAACAAAGCGAATCAAAGCCAAGGCATTGCATGGTCTATTTAATGCGGGTGAATCATTCTACATAACCTTGTACATATATCTTAAGCAGATTCGATGATAAACATAAGCTCAATCTCATATATTAGTATAAGGATTTGGTTCTACTATTCATTAACATTATACACATATCTAAGGTTATGGAATTATATACATGTAGATTTATGTGACATCACACATTTGTTATGTTCATAATCAAATATATAGATGTCTATTGGAGTGCGTTGAGTAAGACATATGCTAGTATTCTATTATAAGGTATGGTCTTACTTCATAGTTTCCATATAATAACAATGTGATAAGATTATATGTCATGCTGAGCTTAACCCATCAACGTAACCCTATGTGTTTATTCGTAATCAATTGCACAAGTTATTAGCAATGCGTATACTGTACTTAAGTTGGGAATCATAATAATCAATACAAGCAAGTGATATCTATTGGTATAAACAACCTATACATTCAACATCATCGTAACAAGCATTGCTTATTACGATAGCTTAGTCACATCACTACACTACACACATATGGATATAATGTTTCTCATGACACATCACTACACACTTGATTTCTTATCCTAGTCGGGGGGAACCATTAGATTGAATGCAATGTTAGATTCATTGGTGACCTATAACAAACGGAATCAAAGCCAAGGCACTTCATTTCCTATTTAATGTCGATGAATCATTCTATATAACCTTCTACATATATCTTAACCATATATGATGATAAATGTAAGCTCAATCTCATATATTAGTATAAGCATTTGGTTCTACTATTCATTAACATTGTACACATATCTAAGGTTAGGAATTACATACATGTAGATTTACGTGACATCACATGTTTGTTATCTTCGTAATCAAACATATAGATCTATATTGTGTTCATAGTCAAACACATAGATCTCTATTGATATAGGTACATAGGCTAACCTGCATGGATTTTTGCAAAAAACTATGCAGGTATAGTTTTGGTCAAAGGAAAAGATTTTGGCACTTGTAAGGTCGAAGTCACTTAATGCAGAAATATGGATATAATGTTTCTCATAACACATCACTACACACTTGATTTCTTATCCTAGTCGGGGGGAATCATTCGATTCAATGCAATAATAAATTCATTGGTGGCCTATAACAAAGGAAATCAAAGTCAAGGCATTGCATGACCTATTTAATGCGGATGAATCATTCTACATAACCATGTACATATATCTTAAGTAGATGTGATGATAAATGTAAGCTCAACTCATATATTATTAGTATAAGGATTTGGTTCTACTATTCATTAACATTATATGCATATCTAAGGGTATAGAACTACATACATGTAGATTTATGTGACACCACACATTTGTTATGTTCATAATCAAACATATAGATCTTTATCGGAGTGCGTTGAGTAAGACATATGCTAGTTACCTATTATAAGGTATGGTCTTACTTCACAACTTTCATATAACAACAATGTGATAAGCTTATATGTGATGCTGAGCTTAACCCATTAGCATAACCCTATGTGTTTATCCGTAATCAATTGCACACGTTATTAGTAATGCCTATACTATACTTAAGTTGGGAATCATAATAATCAATACAAGCAAGTGATATCTACTACTATAATATGATTGTAACAAGCATTGCTTAGTTATGGTTATTAGTTACGTATACGTTTAATATGATTGTAGCAAGCATTTCTTATTACGATAGCTTAGTAATGGTTATTACTATGGAGAGTACACTCTTCTCTATCTTATGATTGTATCAATATTAGGTAATTACAGTGAAAGTCGTATAATACAATTTTACCTATAAAAATAATTATACATAATACGTAAGGTTAAACATATCACTTACAGCTTACATTGGTTACATACCAGTTATTTATGAGACAATTCACAACATACATATTATATTCGTTGATGGCGACTCCCAATAAGATAGATGTATGTGCATTAGCAAGCAACTCAATAAGTTCAGCTTCTTTTTAATGCAAGTTTGGTGAACTTGCTAAGAATCCCCTAGATCCTAGTCAAACACACAAATCTCTATTAATATAGGTATATAGACTAACTTGCCTTTGACACACTACACTTACAATATTAGTTCACTAGTGACCTATAACAAAGGGAATCAAAGGGAAGTCATTATATTGCCTACTTAATGTGGATGAATCATTCTACATAATCTTCTACAGATATCTTAAGTAAATATGATGATAAACTTAATCTCAATCTCATATATTAGGATAAGGATTTCGTTCCACTATTCATTAAGATTATATGCATATTTAAGGTTATGCAATTACATACATGTAGATTTAGCTAACATCATTTGTCTATTATGTTTATAGTCAAACACATAGATCTCTATCAATATAGTTTCATAGACTAAGCTACCTTTGATACATAGTAACTATGTAAAATTATCTTGTTTGTTAGTCATCGACCAATCTCAAGTCAACAAGACTAGTAAAGTTGTGTGAAGTCAATGCTTTCAACCAACTATTAAACCACAAGCAATAAAACAATCTCTCCTAAAATAGCTCAAGCAATGCCTAACATCTCCTCCAAGAGGCAAAGTGCATGAACATATCTGCAATGGAACTCTACGTGAAATAAAAGATTACCAAACTGCCTCAACATGCGTGCCACTATGCCAAGTTAATATAACCATGCCTCCACATGTGTGGCAGGAGAGGGAGCTCAAGAAAGATGATTTGTCAAATCAACAATACTTCTCGGGATCACCATCATGCATAAAAATATGTAGCAACATGGCCCTTAAAACAGAAATTGGACATCCGACAACTTGAACATAAGATGTCAAATAAATGGGGACATTTATATTAGGACTTCTATTCTGATATATGGGTTATAATCTTATTTCAAGTGGATGTAACAGATTATATAATGTATAAAGTAGGTATGCTTGTAGAAGTTTTTGGCTTGACCCTTGATTTTGGATAAGTAGGAGCAAATGAATGTGCTAACAAATGTCCCATAATATGGAAATGTAATTGATGGTTGAAATACATTGTATTTTTCGTCTATATAGAAGACCACTTGAGCACAAAGTGACAAATAATTAACAAGTCAAAGACATGAGAATCATTTACAAATAAATAAATAAAATAAATTGTCTTTATCGTGATAGAAAATCCCACACTCAGGTGAAATGTAAACATGGCCATGAAGTCATATATAATCTGGTTCCAGGTATATTAACATCGATTAAAGCTACCAATATAAAACAACAAATTTTTAATTACATATCATTTGCTTTCCGTTTCCTATAACTTGATTAATTCGCTCCTGCAAACGTGTATATACCTTAAACTCTTCACCGAATTCCATGAAGGGAGGAAAGAGCATGGACAATTGCAATAATTAGTGCAAGAGAGCCATAAGATAACTCTCCTCTCCTCAAAATGCGCTTCATGACAACACTTTCAAGATTAAGAATCTGCAACGATCTAGTAACTCTAAGCCTGCAATACGCTAGAGTTAATACAACATCCACCATCAATAAACCATAATTTTTACCATTAGTACTTCCAACTTCTTGATAGAGTAAAAGAAAGAGTAGATCACCCAAATGCATTACACCCTAATGCAATAAATTTTGATATCACAAGTTGGTAAGGAAATGACAGGGCGGATTTAAACTTATATCAACACACTATGGCAAGTAATTACAACATTTCGAGTCTAGTGAGAACAGTCTGACATATGCTATGGGCATTTGAAACGAAGCTCACACCACCATGTTTCCCAACTAATAATTACAAATGCAGGGCGCCATTGTAGAGGACGGTGCTGAAATTGCACCGCCTCCTCCTGGGATACAAATTTCAAAAATAACGTCAGCATTCAACAACCAATTGTTTTTCAAATAAATATTTTTTAATAAAATTTAATTTAATAAATAAAATATAGACTATAGTAAACATTATAGATGAGAGGATTTGAAATGAGGTGCAGAGCATAAAAATAGGATTTAGCGATTCATATATATCTCCTGCTACATAGGACATAAAAGAAATAGTAGATGAACCAAATGCATTATACCTTAATGCATAAAGATTTGGATGACACAACTTGGTGAGGAAATGACAAGGCAGAATTAAACTTATGCCACTACACCATTGCAAGTAATTACAGCATTTCCAATCTGGTGAAGCATAAGTTTAAATCCACCTTGTCACGATACATAGATTTATTGGGGTTGTTGATATGGTGTTTAATAAGCATTCTATAACAATGCATGTAGCATTTTTGATCCAGCTGCTCATAATACATTAAATGCATTGCTTATTTGATAGGCTATAGGAACCATATTTTAGATAGGCTGTAGCACCAAAATTTTTAAACAATAGTGATTTACCCTCCCATCTTATATCCTCTATCTTGCAATATTTTACAGTAACGATGCTTTCCCCGACCACTTTCATAATAAACCGTTCATGGAAATATTTTAAAATAACAGTGCTTTACTTTGTCACTTTCTTCATAAACAATGTTCTACAGCATCTTTTTCCCATATCTATTTAGCTATATTTTAACCATTTTTTAGAAAAATTACACAATAAAAGTCTTAACATCCACAACATTAAGTGATTTATTGTTATTATATATATAATAATTAAAAAGAACATCTATAACTATAACTAAACCTTCAAACTTTTAATCATAATAATATAATGATGTCAAGTTGCCAAGACCAGACACTAAATCCAACTGCTCTTAAAAGAATCGATATAAGTTTACAAACTCTATCCATGAATCATATCCATGTCTCCATTCACATGCATTTCATAGGAAGAAGCATGTGTGCTCTGCAATGAATGGAATTGAAGAAAGATAGGGAACGAGGAAAATACCTGTTCCTGACAAGGTTGAGGTCTGGCTTTGCTGGCTATCATTGACGGAGATGGTGCGAAGTAAGCCTCTAAACGAGCACAAAATAGAAAAAGCTTTCCTACGATGTTTCCATATGGTTGATAAAATATAAGCTAGGGCACATGTACATCGTCTTACATAATATACTTATTGGATAAGCCTAGTTTAAAATGATTCTTGAAAGGTGAAATGACATTATATTTTTATTTTTTGGAAAGCAAAATATTGGAAACTATAATTTTGCTAAGCCAGAATTTAGAAGATTAAACAATGTAGCGCTTTATATAACAGAAAGAAAGAAATGAATTGTCCAACACAAATAAGTTTTGATGCTATAGTTCAAAAGCCATGTCTAATAATACTATATAAGACCTTCATGAAAAGGCTTTGAAAAGATAGAGAATGTGAATTAAACAATGGCTATGAGATAATGTTATAACTATGTGGATATTCTAAATGTCATGAATATATGGTATTGGAAATATATATATCTATATTCAATACACATGAATACCTCTATAGCATCCAAATTATGCAATTTCCATAACTAATATATGTTATTCTAATATTTTTTAAAGATTTCGAACTAACGTCTAACAAAATAAAACAGAAAATATGTTTATATATACAAACTATTTCCTTTATGATAACTAATTGAAAGTAAAAATTAAATTTGGTAACCATGGCAAAAATTTGTTATAACTTACTCAAATTCAATTATGATTAGGCTTTAGTTGATGCCAGAGCCATAACTCACTCCCATCTGCATTTTTGTTGAATCCTCAAAACCATAACTCGTGGGAGTTTTGATGCTACTATTGCTAAATAATGGAGCCAATGCCTGTGAGGGAAAAGTACAAAGAAATAAAAAGATGGACCCAAAGTTCAATAAGATTCTTGTAGAAGCAAGCAAAGACTGGCCAACCAACGTTAGTGGGAGGCTTGCTTCCTTTGCGTGGTAGCTTCTAATATATAATGCGTAATGGCCTAGTATACTTTTAATTGCCCACGTTTTGAAATCTCCAAAATAATTCATGTATATATTCAATGGGATGCAATAGCAGAGTAGTCATGAGCGGCCTCTGTTCTAATTATATATAATCAAAGTAAGAATCACAGATTATGGATTCAAATCGGCATTTTTACTGGAAAATTTCGCTGCTTAAAGCCTTCTTTGAAACCAAATATTATTGACTATTAAAGTAAAAAAAATAGAAATGTTGTTCACATTTAATACTAAAGCATGTCTTTTTAATAAGGTACTTATGTATTATGATTATCCTATTTATCTTTGTATATTATTACTACGATACTATTATTATTTACCTCTTCTTACTATGTTTAAATATATTTTGGACATTACATAAGAATATATATTCTTAATATTTAATCAAAATGATAAAACTAGATGCCAAAGCATGAAAAAAGAAACAAATTTAAGATGTATCATTATGTAAGCAATCTGAATTTTCAAGTAAACGCACTTTGATTCTAAAAATCTAAGTTTCTTGTTTTACAAAGTGATGCAATGCCAAAATAAAACCATTTCTAAACACCTCAAAGTTTCAAAAATGTGATGCTTAACTTTTGCCCAAATTGTTGCTTCCCCTTTGTATTGATCCTGGAAAATTCTGTTATTACTCTCGTGCCAGATCTCCCATAGAAGAAATCTCGAGAATAGTTGCCATAACTGATTCAAGAAACTGTTATGAAAGGGAGCCTCTCTTCAATCTATGATTTTTTTGCTTGGGTTACTCTTAATTTTGTAGGTTTGTCGAAAAATCATGGCAACTTGATCCCAAAGATTCAACACAAAAAAACAAAGATCAAAGAGATGATCAAGAGTTTGCTCGTGCTGCATGCATAAAAAGATCGAGATGACCCTCTAAAGCCCCTAGAATAAAAGGCATATGGTAGACAATGATAAGGTTTCTAGGGCTAAGGTAAGGGATCATAGCTGTCTTTCCTAAGATTCCTAAAAAGGCATAAGAAGGGATATGTCACTACTAAGATTCATTCAGAATTGGTATAGGGAGAACAAATGCCAGGTCTCCCTTCTATACGTGGATAAACGCACTTCATAACTACTTGGCTTCATAAAAGGGTTGGGACTCAATCAACTAGGATAAAGGCAGTAAGTGAAAGTATAATAGAACAAGTGGATAACTACAAGATTCAAGCATGAAAAAAAAGAATAGGTCTATTTCTAACCAATCTAGTGGATTCTAATTACTTAATTGTAGATCGACAAGGCTCAGCCAAACCAACTCGGCCAGGGAAAAATAGTCATAGTGAGTGGTACAAAAGAAGCATCCATTAAATAAAAGCAAATGTGATTTCAGGAACTACGTATATAAAAGTTAAGAACAAAAACTAATAACCAAGTTTGGTGAGGCAGTCCACGTAAAGAAAACACCCCGTTTGTTCTCTTTACTAACTTAAAACTCTGCTCCTCATTTTCGTGCCTCACTGCTTTAGACCTGGGACTTTTCTATATGTTATTTATCCATGAACACCTTTCTATTTATATACATAATATCGAGCAGGCTTTAGAGACCTTCTTTGTTTATCTTCTTTGGATTGATCCACTGCATGCCTAGACTTCAGGAGATCTTATTGGGGTGGCCACTAAGAACATCGCCATTTACCTTTTCCTGCGGGAATACCTTTCTTTATGTTCCAACCTATATAAACAACCTAGCGTCTTAACCACCCTTTCTACACCGACTCACTTATAAAATTAGTTATTGGACAGGCCTTTGGTAGGCATTTTGAACCATATGTTGAGCAATTAACAGTGATAGTATCAATTTGTTATCACCTATATGTTTGGTGATGGCTATCCTTATGGTCAATGCATGAGGGTGTCTAGTATAATAGTAAATCACTATAAACCCCTAAACACCCTATAGGTGCATATCATGCAAACTAATAAGTTTTTCCTAGCATCATGTGTTGTGGTTGCAAGATAGGTAAATAGTCCTTTAATCCACGTAGCAGAGCATAGTAGTCCTCTTACCCTTATTACCACCGATCTAAAATATTGACTCTGCCTACCAGATCAAATTGTTTACCACACCTACAATATAAATGGTACTCTTATCGAGCCTGGCAGGCTTTCACTTTCCTACCAGCCCATAGATCGAGGGTGTTTCAGAGCTATATTCCATCAAGTAGCAACATTTATATAAAAAATTAAAATTTAATTCTAATAAATATACGTAACATTGCATTTTATTATTCTCGTCATAGCATCTCTTTCACTATTCTCTTTTTTGCTTCATCATGTTTACTTTACTTTCTATTAATTTTATTTTTCATGTCGGCGTTTCTTTACATCTTATAGAGCAATTGCTAGTGTATAAGTGCGCAGACTTAAAGTTTCACTTCTTCTTACCTCGTTTTATAAGTATGGCAACTTAAAGTTTTACTTTTCTCTACCTCGTTTTAATTTAGTAATCTTATTGCAATGCCTTTGTCTAAATAGATGCTTTCTCTTTTAACATAATAATTGGTGGCATATAAATCCTCATGCACCTTTAATAAAAATATTATATTTAACGAAAATTACGAACATTTGCTATGATTGTAGACGTGGATCAACTATTATTGTCATTGCATTTCATTAATCTATGCTCGGGTCATTGAAAGCAATAACAATGTTGAGGTACAACATTGGTTCTCAATGTTTTTATGGGTTATGTTATAAACCCATGAGATATTCTTAGGCCAAAAAAAAATGACTCGCTACTAATGGATTTGTTAATCAAGGTTGAAGGCCTCTTGTTGTCAAACAAATGCATATATGTAGGCTTCGTGTTAAAGGTACTTGACTCATGGTTCTTTTCTTTTTATGAATAAAGTAAATATCTCCATGTTTGTATGACTAAAATATTTATATGATTACATCCAAAATAATATCCTTTTTTAAAATGATGGTTCACCATTTGTTAGGGGGCTACATCTACTAACGAATTTACAACCCCTGTTATTCCGAAGAATTAAGGTCTGACCAGCATTAAAATCATTACATAGTCAAAGTCGGTTCGCAAGGAACAAGTGTCACAAAGCGAGATTTGAACCCGGGTGAGGAGGACAACAACATTCCTCCCAACCACCCGATCTACAGCCAGTTGACTATCCTTATACATTCCACCAAGTCCAGAGATAAATTATAATCAACACTTGCTATTCCAAAGAATTAAGGTCTGACCAGCATTAAAATCATTACATAGTCAAAGTCAACTGCCAGGGAGCAAGTGTCACAAAGCGAGATTTGAACCTGGGTGGGGAGGACAACAACATTCCTCCCAACCACTCGATCTACACTCAATTGACTATCGTTATACATTCCTTTTGTTAAAATTCAATATGCTAAGACAGAAAATAGCAGCATTACATTCCATTTCACAATAATAGCATATACAGGATCACTGAAGAAACAACAAGCATAGCATAAACACAAGAGACACAGATTTATCCTGGGAAACCCTCATGGGGTAGAAAACCCAGCAAAGCTTTCCTCAATAAGATGATAAACCAAAATATAAGATGTGCTCCCTCCTTCTAATCCTCCTTAGCAAATCTCCCAGACAAGTGATCCTCTTTTCAAGTGTCTGAGTGTGTCAAATGAGGAACACACCTCCTCTATTTATACACTACTCTGACATATATTTTACACAAGTACATGTAGGCTCGTATTTAACCATTAGGTTAAATACCCTATTATAACTTACTGGGCCGACCCCCACATGGTGGGTCTAATAACCTTAGTTACCACAACCAATTCGGAGGAATAAACATCTCCGGATTCATAGTATAATCACATCGGAGGTATGGAACATCTCCGGAATAAATAATATACAAATATAATATTCTTAGAAGTTACAATATTCAACACTCCCCCTTAACGAGAAGGATATTATAACAACATCTGCAGGAGCAAGGAGTCATTGACTACATCATCTATATATCATCAGAAGCTTTCTTCAATTCATCATCATCAGTAACTCAACTAGTTACTAGAACATCAACATCATCAGAGTTGATATTACTCGATCATCAGCATCGTCATCATAATCGTCATCACACGATCATCAGCATCGTCATCACACGATCATCAGCATCGTCATCACACGATCATCAGCATCGTCATCACACGATCATCAGCATCATCATCATACGATCAGCATCGTCATCATACGATCAGCATTATCATCACACGATCAGCAGCATCGTCATCACACGATCAGCATCGTCATCATACGATCAGCATCGTCATCACACGATTGGCAGCATAGTCATCACACGATTAGCATCGTCATCATACGATCATCAGCATCGTCATCACACGATCATCAGCATCGTCATCATATGATCAGCATCATCATCATACGATCAACATTGTCATCACACGATCAGCAGCATCGTCATCACACGATCAGCATCATCGTCATCACACGATCAGCATCGTCATCATACGATCATATTACAGGATGATCAATCCTACTCTCTTTAGGACATAGGTCCATGGATGATGCAATCCAGATCAAGTTCTCGGATGATCAATCCTTATCTCTTTAAGACAAGTCTCATGTCTAGGGACGATCCAATCCAAACCCCAGTGCCAGTCCTTTTTCATACTGGATGTGACCTAGATCAGATATAGGATTTACCGCCACAGAGCCAGTCCTTTTTCATACTGGATGTGTCACATCTACAGAGCCAGCCCTGTTTCATGCTGGATGTATCACATCTACAGAGCCAGCCCTGTTTCATGCTGGATGTATCACATCTACAGAGCCAGCCCTGTTTCATGCTGGATGTATCAGATCTACAGAGCCAGCCCTGTTTCATGCTGGATGTATCACATCTACAGAAGCAGCCCTGTTTCATGCTAGATGTATCATATCTACAGAGCCAGCCCTGTTTCATGCTGGATGTATCATATCTACAGAGCCAGCCCTGTTTCATGTTAGATGTATCATATCTACAGAGCCAGCCCTGTTTCATGCTGGATGTATCACATATACAGAGCCAGCCCTGTTTCATGCTGGATGTAACATATCTACAGAGCCAGCCCTGTTTCATGCTGGATGTAACCTAGAACAATTCTAGGATTTGTCACGTACATTTTGAACCGAGGTCCAGGGACGATCCAGTCCTATCATGAACCTTTTGAACCGAAGTCCAGGAACGATCCAGTCCTATCATCTACCTTTTGAACCGAAGTCCAGGGACGATCCAGTCCTATCATGTACCTTTTGAACCGAAGTCCAGGGATGATCCAGTCCTATCATGTACCTTTTGAACCAAAGTCCATGGACGATCCAGTCCTATCATGTACCTTTTGAACCGAAGTCCAGGGACGATCCAGTCCTATCATTCAATTCTCGAAGACCTCATGTCTACGGCTCAATTCAAAGGACCATAGTCCGAGGATGATCCAATCCCCTTACCTGTTCATTCAGGATTTAGTTCTCGGAGACATCATGTCTATGGCTCAATTCAAAGGACTAAAGTCCGAGGACGATCCAATCCCCTTACCTGTTCATTCAAGATTTTGTTCTCGGAGATATCATGTCTACGGCTCTCTTTAGTACTGAAGTCCAGGGATGATCCAATCCCCTCAAGTCCACCAAGGACTTCATTCTCGAAGACGTACGTCTACGGCTCTCTTTAGGACTGAAGTCCAGGGATGATCCAATCCCCTCAAGTCCACCAAGAACTTCATTCTTGAAGACATATGTCTACGGCTCTTCTTTCGGACTGAAGTCCAAGGATGATCCAATCCCCTCACATGTTCACCAAGAACTTCATTCTCGAAGACATACGTCTATGGCTCTCTTTAGGACTGAAGTCCAGGGATGATCCAATCCCCTCAAGTCCACCAAGGACTTCATTCTCGAAGACATATGTCTACGGCTCTCTTTAGGACTGAAGTCCAGGGATGATCCAATCCCCTCAAGTCCACCAAGGACTTCATTCTCGAAGACATATGTCTACGGCTCTTCTTTTGGACTGAAGTCCAGGGATGATCCAATCCCCTCACATGTTTACCAAGAACTTCATCAAAACATGTGTCAATCATGTATCCTCATCATCAAAACATGTATAACAAAACATGTATCCTCATCATCAAAACATGTATAACAAAACATGTATCCTCATCATCAAAACATGCATAACATCTATCATCAAAAGCATGTATACATCTATCATCAAAAGAAAAAATATAAGATTCCTAAATCTAAATAATTCTAAGTAACTAGGTGCAGTAAATAGGTAACCTCATCATTGATGAGACAAACTTGTTATCAGATACTATGCTACTCCCCCTTTCGAGGAGGGTCCTTCTGGACTATACCAAGCTTGTCTCGGAAGTATTCAAACTTTACTCGAGACAGAGGTTTAGTCAAGATATTAGCAATCTGATCCTCAGTGCTTATATACTCGAGTTTGATAGCTCCTCTCTGCACCATATCTTAATATAGAAGTATTGGATCTCCATGTGTTTTTGAGTTATCGTGGAATACAAGATTGTCTATCTTGATGCAGTTTTGAATGTCACACATAATCATAGTGGAATTCATTTCTAAGTCAAACACTCCATATAATAGCTTCTAAAGCCACACTGCTTCACAGCTGGCAGAGCATACAGCTATATATATATTCTGCTTCAGCAGTACTGAGAGCCACACTAGACTGTTCCTTGCTGAACCATGAGATCATGGCAGATTCAAGACTATAACATCCACCTGATGTACTCTTTCTGTCTGCGGCACTTCCTACCCAATCAGAATCTGAGTAACCATGTAAACGGAGTTCATGACCTCCAAGATAAT
The DNA here is from genome assembly GCA_027924585.1 of Larix kaempferi. Lineage (NCBI taxonomy): Eukaryota > Viridiplantae > Streptophyta > Pinopsida > Pinales > Pinaceae > Larix > Larix kaempferi. The sequence continues at coordinate 4,586,526 of BSBM01001126.1, forward strand.
ATAGACCAAAATCTAATGTACCTTTTAGGTACCTCACTACATGCTTTGTAGTTATTAAGTGAACCTTTCTAGGTTCTACTAGATACTGACTTAGGCTATTTGCAGCAAAGCATATATCTGGCCTAGTATTTGTTAAATACATCAATGACCCAATGATTTGTCTATATAGGGTTAGGTCCACTAAATACGATGAGTCATTAACTAACAACTTCAAGTTGGAGTCCATGGGAGTGGCCATGGCTTTATACTCCAACATATCAAATCTTTTTAGAAACTTCACAGCATACTTACCTTGAATTAAAATATTCCTTTTGGATCTTGCCATACTTCTAGACCTAAGAAGTAGTGCATTAATCCGAGATCTTTCATTTTCATTTCTGCAGCCATTTTCATGACCTGTTTCTCATTCCTTGTCAGAAAGAGATCATCGTCATACAATAATGGTATGATAGGTTCATCATCCACAACCTTAAGGTAAAGGTTAGGAACAACTTTACTTCTGGTAAAGCCCAAGCTTTGTCATGAAGCTGTCAATTGTCCATTATTCACACTCAGCATTGAGTGATCTTCTGCATATCTATCTGTGCCATCTCTCGTCAGATGGGTCTACTAATATGAGCCTCAAAATCATTCAAACTCTGTGGTGAGTTCCTTCTTGCATCCATGTCATATGTGTATAGAACCCATATTCAACCTTGTAGCAAAGGTTGAGATCCACATCACCCATGATGATCATTAAGCTCATCAATTGACTACCGATCCTGGGAACCCATACAGAACCTGATTACATTATTAAGAGAATGGTCTTATCTAGTCCCTTGGAGCAAAACATCTCATCATGATTCTCTTCCTCTTTCTAAGAGAATCTCTTAACCACAAGCTTTCTATAGTGTGTTTGATTTGTAAATCTTTTGTTGAACATCCATCGCTTGTTCAGAGTTCATCATTCATCATGATCTTTCCTACAAATCAAAATTAAGTACATGATTAGTAATACTTCATAATCATCAAATCATATTTGACATGATAACCTATTATGCATACATATATCATTTACATAGTTATGCAAGTATTTTGACCAATACTTTGGCACAACACTTTCCCATATCCTGTATGCATACAGTGGCTATCTAGATGCCTTCCATCTCTACCAGAACATACTATCGAGAGTGTGCACAGCTCTCAGCATGTCAGCAAAGAGGTTTCATTCTAGACAAGCAACAATGGAATGTTTGTCCAACTTACCAATCATATGCATATTAGTAGTATATTGTTCAATGCTTTATGAATGTTTACACTCAGCATGATATATTCTAGGAATACAAATATGCATACAAGCAATATCATTTACTATTTCTAATAACAACTCAAATACTTATCTAGTATGTTTGTGTGGTTGCCTCCCGCTTGATCTTCTGTATGTCTTCTGAACTTCTATTCATTCTGTACCACTGTGCATGCGCAAGTGTACACTAGTGTCATCCTCGTGAGTCTTTGTCTTCATGTTGTCATGGTCATGGAACTTGATTTGTCTTTTGTAATATACCTGTGTCTTGTTAGCAGACAACATCAACCTCACACAACACCATAATGCATAAGTACAATCATATAGCCCTAATCAATGAATGTCTTCGATCATTCACATGCATTCATATTGTTACTAGGGTGATAAGACAATTAATAACATTAATCAAGATTGTACTAATAAATAACATGAAGACAAACACATTATGAACTTAATCAAGAATCAGATTTCAAGGCATACCTGAACCTCCTTAAGTCATACCTGTCGAGACTTTTTGTAGTCTTCTTATGTAAGGCCTTAGCCTCAACTCCCCCTGAAACTTGATCTGGAGCTTGATTAGGGTTTGCTAGAGAAACCCTAAAAATTCAATCTTTGACTTTCATACTTCTGAATGGATGGAAGAATGTGTCTTGCTGAGCTGATCAACCTAGCATTCTTCAATTTTGAAATCTCCAAAATTTGACCCCTCAAAATTGCCTTCGAAACTTCTGGATCTTCTAAACAGGAACCCGAACTAGGGTTTGATGAAGCCCACCCTTCTGTCCAATCAAAAGGTTCGATCCAAGGCTCTAAAATCTTATTTTTCTGAGGAGCTTCCAGCCGTGGTTACAGACTTCAAAAAAATTCCAACTTTCTCCGAAACCCTAAATTCCGGAAGCCATGAATAAAGGTGTTTAAAATAATTTTGTTTTGATAGAAATATGCACCTGATTGCTTCTGCTATAACTCTGAAATTTTTTTGCTCCACAGGGTCTGAAATTTTTTTTTGCAGTAGCCTGACTTGTCATCTTTCCATCCTGACAGGTCTGACTTCAATTGGATTTTCTGAGAGAGAGTTATGCCAAGTGTCGCAACGTGACCTGTTTATGGGATAAAACAGGAGAGCGAACTTGTACGGTGTGCCACGTGTCACTGTTTGAACTTCGGCTTCTGAAAACTTTTTCTGAGATAGCTCGCCTTGTTATCTTTCCATATTGACAGGTCTGACCTCAATTGGACTCTCTAAGAGAGAGTTATGCCAAGTGTCGCAACGTGACTTGTTTATGGGATAAAATAGGAGAGTGAACTTGTACGGGGTGCCACGTGTCACTGGTTCACCTTCGGCCTCTGAAAATTTTTCTTGAGATATTACAGTCTATGTACTACCTGTCACTTTTTACGAAATTTCATTTGGAGCTTCCTAGCCCAAGTTATGACCTTTTTTCCAAGGTCACCTGATTTTGACTTAGATCTGGAAGAGGCAGAAACCCTAACTTGTATTGATCATAACTCATAAAGTACAACGAATCTGAGGGTGCCCTTTGGACAGAAGGTACCTGGAGATGTTATCTTCGAGCTGTAAACATTTCAGACCCAGACCCTTTGGAGAAATGGATTTATAGCGAAAGTTCCACGATGACTGTTTTTTGCTATGTAAAACCCTAACCTTCAAATTGTCATAAGTAAAGCAAGTGTCGTAAGTGCCATACCTTGTCTTTCTTCAGGTTAGATCTGATACCATGTTAAAATTCAATATGATAAGATAGAAAATAGCAGCATTACATTCCATTTCACAATAATAGCATATACAAGATCACTGAAGAAACAACAAGCATAGCATAAACACAAGAGACACAGATTTATCCTGGGAAACCCTCATGGGGTAGAAAACCTAGCAAAGCTTTCCTCAATAAGATGATAAACCAAAATACAAGATGTGCTCCCTCCTTCTAATCCTCCTTAGCAAATCTCCCAGACAAGTGCTCCTCTTTTCAAGTGTGTGAGTGTGTCAAATGAGGAACACACCTCCTCTATTTATACACTACTCTGACATATATTTTACACAAGTACATGTAGGCTCGTATTTAACCATTAGGTTAAATACCCTATTATAACTTACTGGGCCGACCCCCACATGGTGGGTCTAATAACCCTAGTTACCACAACCAATTCGGAGGAATAAACATCTCCGTATTCATAGTATAATCACATCGGAGGTATGGAACATCTCCGGAATAAATAATATACAAATATAATATTCTTAGAAGTTACAATATTCAATGTTAAATTTTTAGTATTAAATCACAATACTATAGGATCTTTGCTGAGAAATAACATCTACAGTATATCAATGCATGACAATCATAATATGACAAGCATCACAAGCATCACAAGAATCAAAAGCATAGAGACAAGAGACACAGAGTTTCCGTGGGGAAAACCCTAAGGTGAAAAACCCCACAACTTCCTCAGAGATAGAGAGAGCAATGGCTCAACCAAAATACAACCAAATAACACTGAGATAGTCTCCTAGCAGATGATCCTCCTCCTCCTCACTAGTGCGCCACTTTTCAGAGAGAGGGATAGTTACTTTTTCGAGTGAGTAAAATAGAGATCTCCTATCTCTATTTATACTCACCTTTTTGCCCATTGACCTACTGGGGCCGACTTGTCTACTTTGATACACCCACATTATATTATATATTAATCAGGGCCGACCCCATGAGGTTGTCTAATAACCCATCGACAAGTACACACACTTGCGACACTTGTCAATCCACATGACGACACTTCCTTATAGAGGAATAACACATCTCTTATAAGGGTACAATAAATATATATATAATATACAGATGAAATACATTCCGAAGTTACATATACATCAACACTCCCTCTTAACTAGGAAGGTATTTCTCGACACAGATCTGCTAGACAAGTCTTCTTCTCTGGATCATCATCATCAATGCATCGTCGTCATCATCGTCACTGCTGCTACTATCTCAACCAATCTCTGTCTCTACTCGTCATAGGAAGTTCTACAGAGCCAGTCCTTTTTCATACTGGATGTAGGCCCACCACCTGCAGGTCTTCGTCATCACTGGCCATACTGTGGAATCCTCAGGACTTATTACGTGCGTCACAAAACCTTGAAAGAGCATCCCAGGATGTTACGGGTACACAACTCCGACCTGTAGGATCTCCCAGGGCGCCATTACATGTGACCCCACCACAAAACCTCGCAAGAGCATCTCAGGATGTTACGGGTACACAACTCCGACCTGAAATCTCCCAGGGCACTATTACATGTGGTCATGGCAAAACCTCGCAAGAGCATCCCAGGACTGATTACGGGCACACAGCCCAACCTATCGGATCTCCCAGGGAAACGAATTACATGCCATAGGACAAAACCTCGAAAGAGCATCTGCCAGATATCCCAGGGAACCGAATTACATGCCATAGGCAAAACCTCGAAAGACCATCTACAAATCTCCCAGGGCACCGGATTACATGCTCATCTGCACAACCTGATCCACGGCCATAGAGTATCATCTTGATACTCACCATACATCATCCTGATGCATCCATGATCATCCTGATCATCATCACTGCAACGTCCTGCTGCATGTCATCTGGAGCAACATCCTGAAGCTCGTCATCTATGATCATCCTGATCATCACTGCAACATCCTGCTGCATGTCATCTGGAGCAACATCTTGAAGCTCGTCATCTATGATCATCCTGATCATCACTGCAACATCCTGCTGCATGTCATCTGGAGCAACATCCTGAAGCTCGTCATCTATGATCATCCTGATCATCACTGCAACATCCTGCTGCATGTCATCTGGAGCAACATCCTGAAGCTCGTCATATATGATCATCCTGATCATTAATGCATCTACCTGATGCATACCAAGTATCTACCCGATACATATCATCATACATGATCCTCCTGATCATCAATGTATCCACCTGATACAAATACAAATACATGATATATATCACCATACATGATCCACCTGATCACACAATGTATCCACCTGATACATATACAGATACATGGTCCAAGCATCCAACATGATGCATACATACATACATAAGATGATCCAACTGATCATATCCAACATCCACATGATGCGTACATACATACATAAAATGATCCAACTGATCATATCCAGCATCCACATGATGCGTACATATATACATAAAAATGATCCAACTGATCATATCCAAGCAGAAACCAGAACATCATCCTGATGCTCATCATCCAACGCTTACATCCACAGCCATGTGAAGGATCCTCCTTCCAACATGCTTGGAATGGCTTCAGCAAATGTGTCCATCACTTCTTCCTCGAAGTGTCCTCGATCTGGAGAACGCCAAGCCTCTCTCTGAAGTACTCGAACTTCACCCTGGCTAGTGGCTTCGTCAGCACATCTACAATCTGCTCGTCCGTCGCAACATACAGAAGCTTCACAGCTCCCCTCTGCACCATATCCCTGATATAGTGGTATTTGATCTCTATGTGTTTCGACCTGTCATGAAACACTGGGTTCTCGGAAAGATTCACACAACTCTGGTTATCACAGAAGATACCAGTAGCCTCCAACGGGAGATCAAATAACTCAGACAGTAGCTTCCGTAGCCATACTGCCTCACAACTAGCTGAACAGGCTGCAACATACTCTGCCTCAGCTGTACTCAGTGCTACGCAGGACTGCTTCCTGCTAAACCAAGAGATCACACCTGATCCCATACTGAAGCAACACCCAGATGTGCTCTTCCTATCTGCAGCACTTCCAGCCCAATCTGAATCAACAAAACCCTGTAGGTTAAACTTTTGATTCGCCTCATACCTGAGCCCATAATCCACTGTACCCTTCAGGTACCTCAGAACATGCTTTACAGCAACCAGGTGAACACTTCTCAGATCCGTTAGGAACTGGCTCAATGTGTTCACAGCAAAGCAAATGTCTGGTCTCATGTTCTTCAGGTACATCAAGGACCCAATCATCTGACGATACATAGTGATATCAACCGACTCAGATGAAGCATCACATAGAAGCTTCAGATTCGATGCCATAGGTTTGGCCATGGCCTTGCAATCCATCATCCCGAATCTCTTCAGGATATCTACTGTGTACTTCCCTTGACCAAGGAAGATCCCACCTGCATTCTACCACACCTCCATTCCTAGGAAATAGTGCATCATTCCCAAATCTTTCATGTCGAATTCAGCTGCAAGCTTCCTTTTAGTATCTGCAATCAGTCTGTCATTTCCTGTCACAAATAGGTCATCCACATACAGTAGTAGAATCACAGGATTCCCTTCCTCAACCTTGTAGTAAAGGTTGGAATCTGCTTTACTCTTGGTAAAGCCCAAACTAGATAGGAAACTGTCCATCCTACCATACCAGGTTTTGGGAGCTTGCTTCAAGCCATATAAGGCTTTCTTCAATCTGCATACATATGATTCCCTGTCATGTATTTCAAAACCAAGTGGCTGTTCCACATATACTTCTTCTTCTACTACACCATTCAGAAAAGCAGTCTTGACATCCATCTGGTGTATTTTCCATTTCATTGCTGCAGCCAGGGCAAGTACTATTCTGATGGAAGTATACCTGGCTACAGGTGCAAAGGTTTCTTCATAATCTATTCCTTCTTTCTGAGAGAAACCACGAGCTACGAATCTTGCTTTGTATTTTTCTACACTGCCATCTGCAACGTGCTTGATTTTGTAGATCCACTTGGAAGTCACAACAGACTTCTCTTTAGGTCTTGGGACAACATCCCAAACATCATTCTTCATTATTGATTGGTATTCCTCAACCATAGCATCCTTCCATTCCTTCTTTTCTGTTGCCTCTTCATAACTGGAAGGCTCTTTGTTCATAATGTCACAGAGTAAAGCAACATAACTAGTGTGTGATCTGGTTCTCTTCTTTGCTCTGTGTTCTTCTTCTGGAATGCCAAATCTTTATGCATCATGAATGAGCTCTCTAGCCCATACAGGTTTCCTCTTGTGAGAGTTATCCTCACGGGGTGGATCTACAGGTTCTTGTGGATCTTCAAACTCACGAACAGCTTCTGGAACTGCTTCAGTCATGGTAGTGTCCTGAAATCTTGTTTCCTTAGGTTCTTCATAAACTTCGGTAGGTGTCTTTCTTGATTTGATGAATGCTGAGTTTTCATCAAATGTTACATCCCTACTGACATCAATTTTCTTGAATCCTGAAAAGTATATTCTGTAAGCCTTCGAGCTTTCACTATAACCCACAAAGATACCCTTCTTTCCTGAAGGATCTAGTTTAGTCCTCTTCTCTTTTGGGACATGAGTATATACTGGACAACCAAACATTCTGAGATGGATGAATTCAGGTTTCTTACCAGAAAAGACCTCTTCTGGTGTCTTGTTGTCCAATATCTTGTGGGTTGTTCTGTTCTACACATATACAGCTGTTCTAGCTGCTTCTGCCCATAGATGCATAGGAAGATCTTGATCATGCAACATTGCCCTTGCTGCTTCCATGATAGTTCTGTTCTTCCTTTCTGCAACTCCATTCTGTTGAGGATTATAAGGAGCAGTCAACTCCCTCTTAATCCTTGAATCACTGCAAAGTTTCTTGAAGTCATTTGAGGCGAATTCTCCACCATTGTCGGATCTGAATGTTTTGATCTTCTTGTCAGTTTGATTCTCCATCAAGTTTTTGAATTCTTTGAATTTGTCAAGCACCTCATCTTTGCCTTTCAAGAAGTATACCCAAGTCTTCCTGGAGAAGTCATCAATAAATGATACATAGTAAACATACCCACTTAGGGAACTGGATGACATGGGGCCACATACATCTGAGTGGATGATTTCCAGAATGTCTTTTGCCTTGCTTTCACTGCTTGGGAAATCCTTCTTAGTGTTCTTTCCTTTTGCACATCCTTTGCAAACACCTTCATGTTTGGTCTTGATTTCAGGAAGACCCTCTACTGCCTTGCTTGCAATTGGAAGTGCCCTATAGTGCATATGAGCAAGTCTTCTATGCCAAAGTTCACTTGGCTCCATGGATTCATGTACCATGGCATGTTCAGGTTGTTCCTTCAATTTATACAAGCCTCCCTCTTGCTCTCCAATCACTACTGCATCATCTATGGTCTTTCCCTTTGGCCACATTAGGACTTGGCCATCCACAAATGCAACCCGCATACCTTTTGCATCCAATGCAGAGATGGAGAGTAAGTTCTTCTTGAGCCCAGGTACATAAAGTACTTCTTTCATCTTCAATGATTTTCCAGAATCCAGGTTGTAGGAGGCTTCACCACTTCCTCTGATTGGGTATTGATAATCATCCCCAAGTTTCACCTTATGGGGTGACTCATGTTCAGATAGCTTCACAAAGGATTCTTTAAACCCAGTCATGTGTTTGGAAGCCCCACTATCAATCAACCAATCATTACATCCATGAGAAATGGTACCTGTAAGAGCAGAGATCAGAACATACTCTTCTTCACTTGATGAGTCATCATCACTATCACTTTCTACCCTAGCCTTCTTCTTTGGAGGTTCATCATCTTCGGCAGCATGAGCATGAAACCTTCTTTTGCTGCCCTTCTTCTTCTTACTGGAGTTGTTGTTATTATCCCTTTTGTTCTTGGGACAATCTGAAGCAAAGTGACCCTTCTCATTGCATGTGAAGCATCTTAGGTCTTTCTTGTTCTTTTTATAGGATCTATTGTGGTGAGAGTGATCCTTATTGGCTTTGCTTCTTTTGGTGTGAGTTGCAAGAGCTTGATCTTCACCTCCCATCTTTTCTTCACGAGCTATAAGTCTAGCTTCTTCTTGAGAGCATTCTTCTCGAAGTCTAGTGAATGAGATCAACTACTTCCTTGCACAAATTCCTTGAATAAAGGAGTCCCATGACCTAGGTAGACCATTTAGAGTGGTCATCACCACTTCACCATTCTCCACCATTTCATCTACTGCTTCTAATTGTTCCTTGATCTGGGAGACCCTTGAAAAGTAAGATTGAATGGTTTCTCCATTCTGAAACTTCACTGCTTTCAATTGGTTCCGCAGGGTCATCTTCCGATTTATGTTCTTTCCTTCAAATAGCTTGGTCAAAGATTCAAACATCTCTTTGGGTGTCTTAAGAGAAGACACATGAGGAATGAGATGGTCTTTGATAGAATCAGCAATGATTCTCTTTGCCTTGACCAAGTTCTTCTTGTGCAATGCCTTGGCTTCTTCATCCTCTGGGATAGGGATGTCTTCTTTCACATATGAATCCAACTCATTCTCTTCCAGGATTAACCCAATCCTATACTTCCAGGCTCGGAAGTTATCAGCCCCTTCAAGCTTATCCTCAAGCTTAGTGTGGAGAGACATCTTTAAGAGTACTTCAAATGAAAATAGAAAAGATTTAGGACTTACCACTTGAAGTGCTGAAAACTGGATCTGGTCCCGGATTAGGGTTTGTCAGAGAAACCCTAAAAATTCAAAATGTGAATTTCAAAATTCTGAAAGGATAGAAAGATGCGCCTTGGAGAGATGATCAGCCTAGTACATTCAGAATTTGAGATCAGCAAGGTCTTGCCCTTCAAAATTACCTTTTTGTCCTCCCGGGTTCACTAGGAAGAGCCCTGAATTAGGGTTTGAGTTTCCCGGAGATCTACCCAGCCAAAAATCTCGATCCAAAGCTCAAACCTTCGATTTTTGCAAGGAGCTTCCAGCTGTAGCTTCAATTTCAAGAAATTCCTATTTTTGTGGAAACCCTAATTTTTAGGGCCAAATCTGAAAATGCTCAGAACTGAATTCTGATTGGACAGATAGATGCGCCTTGATGAGTAGATCCAATATACTATACTAAATTTCAAAAATCTGTGGAGAGAAACCCAATAAACAAGGAATACAAGCTTCCGTCACTGCAAAATGTCTTCTTCTCAGTTAAGCTCTGATACCATGTTAAATTTTTAGTATTAAATCACAATACTATAGGATCTTTGCTGAGAGAATAACATCTACAGTATATCAATGCATGACAATCATAATATGACAAGCATGACAAGCATCACAAGAATCAAAAGCATAGAGACAAGAGACATAGAGTTTCCGTGGGGAAAACCCTAAGGTGAAAAACCCCACAACTTCCTCAGAGATAGAGAGAGCAATGGCTCAACCAAAATACAACCAAATAACACTGAGATAGTCTCCTAGCAGATGATCCTCCTCCTCCTCACTAGTGCGCCACTTTTCAGAGAGAGGGATAGTTACTTTTTCGAGTGAGTAAAATAGAGATCTCCTATCTCTATTTATACTCACCTTTTTGCCCAGTGACCTACTGGGGCCGACTTGTCTACTTTGATACACCCACATTATATTATATATTAATCAGGGCCGACCCCATAAGGTGGTCTAATAACCCATCGGCAAGTACACACACTTGCGACACTTGTCAATCCACATGACGACACTTCCTTATAGAGGAATAACACATCTCTTATAAGGGTACAATAAATATATATATAATATACAGATGAAATACATTCCAAAGTTACATATACATCAACATTCAACGCCTCTAAGCCAAGCGATAAATTATAATCAATTTCCTGATAAGTTGTTCACACATAGTAATGAATTTTTTAATTAAATATAATGAAAAAGACAAACAATGCAAAGGCAAAATCCATCAACCTCATAGACAGGGGATTTTCTCAGCAAACATATGTTGAATTGAGGACGGTATAAGCAAGATCAGAATATTCAACATTATCTTTTTCTAAATTTTGAATTAAAATTTATTTATAGTTGTCAAAGATGTTATCAAAGCATATTTAAGTATATGGGATTGCAAGAAAACTAGCCATCAAATAGCTTAAAAATCGAAATACAGGGCTTTAAAACTATGGCTATAAAAACCCTTTCGATTCAATAATATAACCTATCCCAAAAGAATAAAAAATGTTGAACAAAGGGACTATTAAATTGCAATAGAAGAAAATACAAGGGCAAAACCAGCAATGGAAACCATCAAACATTGCACATTAAAAAATGTAGTGCTCTGGTTTTTACAGCAGAGCACTAAGTAAATTTCTAAGTTAATTTCCCATGTAGTAATTCATTCAGGTATGTGTGAGTAAATTTTTGAAGAAAATTCTACGTTTTTAAATGATGTTTAGCATACTGTGTTGTCTCCAATAATCATACATTCGCATTTAATAGAATAACTAATATATAAATATTTTCCTTCAACAACTTGTAGTTTTTGCATAAGAATATGTTCATAGTAATAAATCATAAATCAGGAAGAAGGTATAAGCAGGTTTCAGAGTTCGTTTCCACATAATAATTTAATAAAATAAATAATCAAGAAAATTACCTGATGCTGATGCTAACCGTAAGTTGTAGCAGGTTGTATAACCTCTTAGGCAGCCAAACTGAAGTGTCCACCCTACCGACCAGCTATTATCTTGCTGGCCCTTGGAAATCAAAGGATTTCCAAGCCCCCGAGCCCACAATCTGATAATCCCGAGAGCAGTCTTTCCTTCTGTTCTCCAAATCTTTCTGTTCGCCAAACTTCTTTTCTTCCCCCAATCAAAAAAAACTCCCCCTTTCTCCAAGCTCTCCCCCTCTATATAATTTCCCTTCCTCGAGAATATCTTGGGCTTACTCCACCGCCCCAAAATCCCCCTCTCGAGCCCCTCAACATTTACCCCTATCACCAGTTCATTCATACACGGTTCTTTATAAAAATGTATAATTAATTACTCTCATGGAAAAATTAGTTGGTTTTGGGTTGACGGTCGTAAATATTTATTACGGTGGGGATTATCACCCCAAGGTTATCCATTCGGGACAAGTTTCATTAAATACAAGTCTATCCACCATCCTTGATATTTTAATGTTATTAATGTAATTAATAAAATATTATATAATTAGTTGCCCCTTGTCAACTTGGACATGATGTGTCTTAATGATCCACCTTATCCGTCGAGACTACTTAGCTTGAGGTTTAAATTCCAAGATTAACATTGAATAATTAAATAACCATTTTCCATCACATCACGTTTATTCCAAAAATGATTATCTTATTATGGCTAACTTTTGAAATGGAAATAATCACACAATATTAATTTATAAATCAATATTTTAAATCTTACTTATATTGCATTTGTTACGATAGGGATATAAATGTTGCTGGAATATCATTTATTTATTAATAATAATAATTAAATCACCCTTTGACAATAATAAAAGGTGAATCAATCATAGTATTCTTAATTATTTGTTTATCACATGAGTACCCTATCATCAACATAGCATCCTTGTTCTTATAAACAAAGCACTTGTGAGGGCTTAAACAATTTTACTAATTAATTAGACACTATCATTACCCTATTCACAACAGTTCTTCTATGATAATGTTAACTGACGACACTTGTCTTAGTTTATTATTACAATGTTTTCATATAATTACTAATTCACTTATTTACACATTGACAACCTAACCATTCTTTACCTAAGTTGATTGATGTATCCTTAACCGAGTTATCTATGACATTTATACTACTATTCAAGCATGACAAGTATGTTATACACCAGTAATATTGTACACGTACAAGGTGTGCATGCATGGCCAGTGTATGCACATGTCGGACATGTACTATAAACAAACCCCATTCCTCCTATGCATACTTGCTAACTAACAATAGTATCTACCCCCATGCAGAAGAGCAAGCATAATATATAGTATAATTACTTTAACATCCTCGGTTATTTAACAGTTAACCCTTTACGATTTAACATAATTGTCTTTATGTTTACATTAGTTTAATCAATCAAGTACAGGAAGGGTGCCTACTTCCACTAACTCGGAATCAAGGAATACTAAACCCCCAACAGTGCTAACTAACACATCCTCCCATCATAACCTACGTCCAGCATCCTCCCTATCCTTCCTCTGCTAGTACAACAGTGGATGTCGGACTCACCGATCTGACCACATAGAACTTGAGAGCGATAGCGTCGGCTGAACAGCGGACCTATCCTCCCCTAGCAGGAATCCGACAATCGTCATCACAACAACATGGGGAGCGTGTCTCAGCACGGCCCTCCCACGACCTCGGGTCTCATGGAAACATAGGGTGGGAAACACATCCATCCCTCTCAACATACTGGGCCTACGCCCTTATAAACTCATACTTGCTGCTATCGGGATTATCAGTTTGTGTTATCGTATCCTCATTTTGGCTGCTAAGGTTTGCTGTATGAACATGTTTTTCCTTTCCAATGTATATCAGATCAAGTAACTGGCTATCCCATAGCCCTTGTGTCCTGTAGGTTAGTGTTTTGCAAAAGACAATTTATAGAAAGCATTTTACATTGATCGCCAATTGATCCATGTTATCATTTTATTTCATGTAACCTTTTAGCTCATCATAGATGCGTATGACATATAACATTTCAACAATTCATATAAGAAGATGGTATCCACGTACCGAATCATATATTTCACATTTCATTAAATGAAAACATATAAACATATACTGCAACCGTAAAATAAGGAAATCATATGATAATCATGACATCATAATCGCATAACATAGTAACATCATAATCATGGTGAAATCATAAACCAGAGTAACATCATATAACGAGGTCCAATATAGTTTACTCAGTCGAGCTGAGTTCGACAAAATATATATAAGAAATAAAGTATGGTGTGTCTAACTAATAAATATGCCGAATCAAAATATGGGCATTACATACACCCACCCTTCGGGAAACTTCGTCCCGAAGTTATGGTCAAAATAGTGAGGGAAAATCTCGACGCATGGTCTCTGCGTCCTCCCAGGTAGCAGACCCGGGGCTATACTTGTCCCATTGGACCTTAACTTGGTCCACATGGCGACTACGGAGCTGTCAAACCCTACGATCAAGTATACGTAATGGTTCGACCCTGAAGGCTCCCTCGTCCGAGACCTGCAATTCCTTCCAATGAATTTTGTGAGTCTCATCAGCTATGTAATGTCGTAATACAGAAAGATGAAATACATTATGAGTTTTATGCAAGTGGGGGTGGCAGCGCGAGACGATAAGCAACTGGTCCGATTTCCTCAAGAATCTCAAATGGACCTATAAAGCGAGGTGACAACTTGGTACCCTTCCCAAACCGAATGGTACTTTTATTTGGTCTGATGCGAATAAATACACGATCCCCTACTCCATAAGTTCTATCTGATCTGTGTGCATCAGCGTAACTCTTTTGCCTATCCTGTGCTTCCTTCAGCCGCTGCCTAATCTGTATCACTTGCTCCTCCATTTCCTGAATCAATTCAGGCCCAATTAAAACTCGATCCTCTAACCTGTCCCAACTGAGTGGTGTCCTGCACGGCCTCCCATACAATGCCTGATATGGCGGCATACCAATGGAGCTGTGATGACTATTATTGTATGCAAAGTCCACTAAAGGAAGATATTTCTCCCACTGTGTCTGTTGATCCATAACATACATCCTAAGCATGTCCTCCATCACTTGATTCACCCTCTCAGTCTGTCCATCTGTCTCGGGGTGATAAGCTGAGCTTAAGTTCAATTGTGTCCCTAATGCTGACTGCATGCTTGTCCAAAATCTGGAGGTGAACTTAGGGTCTCTGTCAGAGATTATCTTTTTAGGAACTCCATGAAGACGTATAATCTCATTTATGAATACCCTTGCCACATCTGTCACATCATAGGTGTCTCTGACTGGAATGAAGTGAGCACTTTTGGTCAGTTTGTTGACTACCACCAAAATAGCATTATGTCTCAGAGATGTGAGTGGTAATCCTACAAAGAAGTCCATGGAAATGACTTCCCATTTATTCATAGGAATATCGTGCGGTTGTAGGAGACCGGCCGGGTGACGATGATCTGCCTTAACTTGTTGACACTCAAGCCACTTCGAAACAAAATCCACTACATCCATCTTCATACCTGGCCAAAAGAAGAGTTGCTTCATGTCAGCATACATCTTCTTCACCCCTGGGTGCGCACAGTAATGCGATCTATGGGCATCTCTAAGGATGGTTTCCCTGATATCACCTTCCTTAGGAACATACATCCTTCCCTGATACCGCAACAATCCATCTTCCTCAAGATGGTACCCATCATACTTCAATTCCTGTTTCTTTCCATTCTGAATAGCTGAGGTTACTTTTAGATACCAACTATCGCCCAATAGTTGTCCTAGTACCCTTTCCCTCAAGTCAACCTTCAAGGGAATTAAGGAGAAAAGTCTCGGCCTTCGGCTTAGAGAGTCTGCCACCACATTTTCCTTTCCTTTGATGTAAGAGATACCAAAGTCATATTCACTCATGAACTCACTCCATCTCCTTTGCCTAGCATTCAAATCCCTTTGGGTAAAGATGCACTGCAAGCTCTGATGGTCTGTTTTAAGGGTGAATCTTCTACCAACTAGGTAGTGCCTCCATAATTTTAGTGCCAACATTACTGCTGCCAATTCTAGATCATGCGTGGCATACTGCTCCTCATGAGGTTTCAACTTTCGAGATGCATAAGCTATTACCCCACCTTCCTGCATCAGCACCGCTCCTAATCCTTGCTTCGAGGCATCGGTGCATACCATGAAATCTTTATCCATGTCTGGTACCCGCAAGATCGGTGCACTTGTCAACAATCTTTTTAACTCTGTAAAAGTGGCATCGCATTCATCGGTCCATTCATACCGGATTCCCTTGCGTTGCAAGGTGGTAATAGGTTTTGCAATTTTAGAAAATCCTTCCACAAACCTCCGGTAATAGCCTGCTAACCTTATGAAGCTACGCACCTCATGAGCATTCCTTGGAATTGGCCAATCTTCAATGGCCTTTACCTTTTCTGGGTCTACAGAGATCCCTTCACCTGAGATGATGTGCCCCAAGTAGTGAATCTCTTTTTGGAAGAAGGAACACTTTGACAATTTACCATAAAGTTTATGTTCCCTTAAGCATGTCAAGACTAACCGCAAGTGTTCCTCATGCTCCCTCTCATTCTTAGAATAGATAAGAATATCATCTAAGAAGACCTGAACAAAGCGGTCCAAGTATTTCCGGAAGACCCCATTCATGAGGCTCATGAATACAGCTGGAGCATTGGTCAAACCAAATGGTACCACTACAAACTCGTAATGCCCAAATCGAGTTCGAAAGGCAGTCTTAGGAATGTCGCCTTCCTTGATCCTCAACTGGTGATACCCTGATCGTAAATCAATCTTTGAGAAGACTGACGCACCTTTCATTTGATCAAAGAGGTCATCAATTCTTGGTATGGGATACCTGTTCTTCACGGTGGCTTTGTTCAAATCTCTGTAATCTATGCACAGTCGCAGAGATCCATCCTTCTTCTTAACGAAGATCACTGGTGCTCCCCACGGTGAGATACTAGGTCTAATCAGTCCCAAATCTAGCAATTCTTTTAACTGGATCTATAACTCACGGAGCTCTGGAGTTGTCATTCTATAAGGAGTTTTTGAGATAGGTTCTGCACCAGGTTTTAGTTCGATTGTGAAATCGAGCTCTCTTTCTGGAGGTAGTCCTGGTAATTCCTTCGGAAAGACATCCTTGAACTCAGAAAGTACTGGGTAAGAATTCAAGGAAGGTCCTTTACTATCGCTCACGGCCTCCACTACGAACAACTGGCATCCTTGTCTTAGGCACCGCTTAGCTTTCACCATAGAGATGAAACGGAGGGATACCTTCCTCTTCAAGCCTTGGATTTGAATTTTCCTTCCCTCGTCATCGAGGCACAACACCTTCTTTGCATAGCAGTCTATGAAAGCTCTATGGTCTTCTAACCAATCCATGCCAATAATGAGGTCATAAGTCCCCAAATTGGTGACATAAGCATCCAACTTAGTGGTGCAAACTCCTAAGTCAACCCCACAACCTCTCACTTTAAGACCTACTGGTTGCTTAGTTCCTGAAGCCATTTCAACCAGTTTGAAATCATCGTGCTCGTAGGCTGCCATCCCACATTTATCTAATGCAAATGGTGAAATAAAACTGTCAGTTGCTCCTGGATCAAACAAAATTTTAAGTTTGACATTGTTTACATTACCAGTGGATTCTACTACGGTAGACTGATGTTCTGCCTGGTGGTTATGCACCGCTGCATGAATCCGATGACTGTTACCCGAACTATCCATGGGTGCCTTTCCTTCCCTGTGCCTGCTGCTTGACTGACCCTTGGGACAGTCTGGCTGGAAATGAGGACCTCCGCATCCCCAACAAGAGAGATTGGGAGGGGCTTGCATGTTGCTCGAAGGAATCCTCTGAGATGAGTTCCTTCCCCTGGTTCCTCTAAAACCCCTTGCTCCTCTATAGGAACTTCCCTGTGTACGTCCCTGGCTTTGGTGGGTTGCGGACGATGCCTGCGAGATTGAGTTAACTGAAGTATTACCCCTCGGTGTAAACCTGTTACCGTAAGGAGGAGGCCTAGATTGTCCTCCCCTGAAGTAAGGGCGTGACGCCTTCCCTGTAACATACTGATTGGTTCCTGTCAACTTACTACCCCCTTTTCCATCTGACATATCAGCTGCATAACGAGCATACTCAACTGCCATGGCAACTGAAGTTGGCTTCCACATCCGCACAGCAGCTCTAATCTTGTAGTTAAGTCCATACACAAAACGCTCTACCTGACAATCATCTGCATCCAGGTAAGGAACATATTTTACCATTTCCATAAACCGAGATTCATACTCCTCCACCGTATTGTCTCCCTGTACTAAGGCATGGAGTGCACCTGCCTGTTCTTCCTTGTAATAATTTGGCAAATACTTCATGTGGAACCTTTCCTCGAACAGTTCCCAAGAAGTTGTAAGAGGAGTAAGGTGCAACTGCTTCTCGAGGTCTGACCACCAATTCAAAGCATCACCTTTAAGCTGAAAGACGGCCATCCTAGCCTTGGAACTAGATGTGTACTCATTCAATGCGAAGCATCTCTTCATGCCTTCCAGCCATGCTTCGGCATGCTTACCGGGTCGTCCTCCAGAAAACTCTGGAACCTTTATCTTTTGTAACTCCCTCGATATGTCCTGAAGCGGTTCCAGTCTTGGGCCATGTGCCCTTTCAGAGTTCTCTCGACTCACTTGAGTGGTTTCCACCTCGGCGGCCCTTTCCGACTGCCTGTTCATCGTGGTCATAATAGCCTCCAATGACCTCATTATGATCTGCATTTCTGGTGTTGAGGTTGGTGGTGGCGGTGTTGGCGGTGGCGGAGGTGGTGGTGACGGTGGTCGACCTTGACCCCGACCTCGACCTCTGCGTGTTGTTACCATGATAGTTCCTGAGTTTGTTGAAAATAAAATCACGTCCTTAGTTGTTCAATCAAATACACGTGGAACTAAAATGTAGGTATTCATACACTTATACTTATGCATAAGAAATAACTTGCATCATGAGATAACAGATTGTCAGGATTAGCGCAGTAAAATCTATAGTCGTTTTTATTAAACAATCTTGTCATGGTGTTCAGCTCGTCGTGCTGGTCTTAATGGTGTCTTGTTTTTTACTTTTCGGGTCTCTTTCATCCCTTCGACTAGGAGTTGAAATCTCGGCAAAAAAAATTTTTAATATTAAATTTTAATTCTTAACAAAACTTAGGTTATACACTATATAAATGTATACCAAATTTAATTAAATTAAATAAAATGATGCTAACACTATATAAATATATATACGAAATTAAATTTAAATAAAGCAACGCTAACACTATATAAACGTATACAAAATTTAATTAATTTTTAAATAAAATGATACTAACACTATATAAATATATATACGAAATTAAATTTAAATAAAGAAACGCTAACACTATATAAACGTATACAAAATTTAATTAATTTTTAAATAAAATGATACTAACACTATATAAATATATATACGAAATTTGCCAAAACTTAGGTTACAACACTAAAACTAATTTTTTTTTTTTTTTTTACGTAATTCAACTGGCAGAGAGATCCCTGTGCTATATGAGCTACCTTGGGTAACGAGTTGCTGATGTTTTGCCTCCCACGGTTAAAGGTTGAGATATTTTTACTTCTAATAAGCCTTGGTATAGAAGAAGCCTAGGGGGACCCTCTGAAAGGATTGCAGGGGAATTTGGATCAACTATATCAAACACTCCTTGCCCTTTTGCTTTATGGGCCAACTTCAGAAATGGAAGGCAGCTTGCTGTTGCCAAAGCTTGAGCAAGGTTCTATATGTAAATAGGTTCAAATAATGTAAGGGGGATATCCTAAGACTAGATTGACTATAAATTCAAAAACAAAACGAAAAAAATTATATTATTTTGCATAAATCTATATTTCGTTTTTCAATAGTCAGTAAATAGATTAACCATGAATTTCCAGAAAGCTGCATACATTGCAGAAACTAATTATATTTTTTTTCTTTTCAATTCTTGATCCTCCTACAAAATAAGACAGTGATAAAACAATTATGTATTTCTAATGTACAGTAAGCAAAGTTCTTTCTATGAAATCTAAGACCCAATATTTTTATATGAAAACAAAATTAGACAGTAATATTTAAACAGTAAGAACCTATAGGGAAATTTGCATTTGTTTTTCAATATAACCCTCTGATTCTGTTAAACTGAGCCAATTTGCTCAAAATAGCTCAATATTTTGTCGGCAACAACTATTAATTTATATATAAAGCTCTCTTGTTTTTGTTGTAATTTCAATTAAATTTTCTTCTCTTATTTTTGTTCATGGACTCAACAGTAGTAGGAAATAGAACGGAAGGGGATAAATTGCTGGAATCCCTAATTAATTTGCATTTGTTTAGTGGTAGATTAACTATATAAAGAATGAAAATATAAATATATATATATATTTTAATGTAATTGTTGTTATCGTTGTGCAGGTACCTTGAAAGATGACTATGGCTGGAGGTCAAGTAGGTAAATTATCAAGTAAATTTTCTAGGTGCAGCATGAATAGGCCTGTAGGTTCAAGAGTCTGAACGGAGGCTCTGATACCAAATGTAGTGCTCTGGTTTTTACAGCAGAGCACTAAGTAAATTTCTAAGTTAATTTCCCATGTAGTAATTCATTCAGGTATGTGTGAGTAAATTTTTGAAGAAAATTCTACGTTTTTAAATGATGTTTAGCATACTGTGTTGTCTCCAATAATCATACATTTGCATTTAATAGAATAACTAATATATCAATATTTTCCTTCAACAACTTGTAGTTTTTGCATAAGAATATGTTCATAGTAATAAATCATAAATCAGGAAGAAGGTATAAGCAGGTTTCAGAGTTCGTTTCCACATAATAATTTAATAAAATAAATAATCAAGAAAATTACCTGATGCTGATGCTAACCGTAAGTTGTAGCAGGTTGTATAACCTCTTAGGCAGCCAAACTGAAGTGTCCACCCTACCGACCAGCTATTATCTTGCTGGCCCTTGGAAATCAAAGGATTTCCAAGCCCCTAAGCCCACAATCTGATAATCCCGAGAGCAATCTTTCCTTCTGTTCTCCAAATCTTTCTGTTCGCCAAACTTCTTTTCTTCCCCCAATCAAAAAAAACTCCCCCTTTCTCCAAGCTCTCCCCCTCTATATAATTTCCCTTCCTCGAGAATATCTTAGGCTTACTCCACCGCCCCAAAATCCCCCTCTCGAGCCCCTCAACATTTACCCCTATCACCAGTTCATTCATATACGGTTCTTTATAAAAATGTATAATTAATTACTCTCATGGAAAAATTAGTTGGTTTTGGGTTGACGGTCGTAAATATTTATTACGGTGGGGATTATCACCCCAAGGTTATCCATTCGGGACAAGTTTCATTAAATACAAGTCTATCCACCATCCTTGATATTTTAATGTTATTAATGTAATTAATAAAATATTATATAATTAGTTGCCCCTTGTCAACTTGGACATGATGTGTCTTAATGATCCACCTTATTCGTCGAGACTACTTAGCTTGAGGTTTAAATTCCAAGATTAACATTGAATAATTAAATAACCATTTTCCATCACATCACGTTTATTCCAAAAATGATTATCTTATTATGGCTAACTTTTGAAATGAAAATAATCACACAATATTAATTTATAAATCAATATTTTAAATCTTACTTATATTGCATTTGTTACGATAGGGATATAAATGTTGCTGGAATATCATTTATTTATTAATAATAATAATTAAATCACCCTTTGACAATAATAAAAGGTGAATCAATCATAGTATTCTTAATTATTTGTTTATCACATGAGTACCCTATCATCAACATAGCATCCTTGTTCTTATAAACAAAGCACTTGTGAGGGCTTAAACAATTTTACTAATTAATTAGACACTATCATTACCCTATTCACAACAGTTCTTCTATGACAATGTTAACTGACGACACTTGTCTTAGTTTATTATTACAATGTTTTCATATAATTACTAATTCACTTATTTACACATTGACAACCTAACCATTCATTACCTAAGTTGATTGATGTATCCTTAACCGAGTTATCTATGACATTTATACTACTATTCAAGCATGACAAGTATGTTATACACCAGTAATATTGTACACGTACAAGGTGTGCATGCATGGCCAGTGTATGCACATGTCGGACATGTACTATAAACAAACCCCATTCCGCCTATGCATACTTGCTAACTAACAATAGTATCTACCCCCATGCAGAAGAGCAAGCATAATATATAGTATAATTACTTTAACATCCTCGATTATTTAACAGTTAACCCTTTACGATTTAACATCATTGTCTTTATGTTTACATTAGTTTAATCAATCAAGTACAGGAAGGGTGCCTACTTCCACTAACTCGGAATCAAGGAATACTAAACCCCCAACAGTGCTAACTAACACATCCTCCCATCATAACCTACGTCCAACATCCTCCCTATCCTTCCTCTGCTAGTACAACAGTGGATGTCGGACTCACCGATCTGACCACATAGAACTTGAGAGCGATAGCGTCGGCTGAACAGCGGACCTATCCTCCCCTAGCAGGCATCTGACAATCGTCATCACAACAACATGGGGAGCGTGTCTCAGCACGGCCCTCCCACGACCTCGAGTCTCATGGAAACATAGGGTGGGAAACACATCCATCCCTCTCAACATACTGGGCCTACGCCCTTATCAACTCATACTTGCTGCTATCGGGATTATCAGTTTGTGTTATCATATCCTCATTTTGGCTGCTAAGGTTTGCTGCATGAACATGTTTTTCCTTTCCAATGTATATCAGATCAAGTAACTGGCTATCCCATAGCCCTTGTGTCCTGTAGGTTAGTGTTTTGAAAAAGACAATTTATAGAAAGCATTTTACATTGATCGCCAATTGATCCATGTTATCATTTTATTTCATGTAACCTTTTAGCTCATCATAGATGCGTATGACATATAACATTTCAACAATTCATATAAGAAGATGGTATCCACGTACCGAATCATATATTTCACATTTCATTAAATGAAAACATATAAACATATACTGCAACCGTAAAATAAGGAAATCATATGATAATCATGACATCATAATCGCATAACATAGTAACATCATAATCATGGTGAAATCATAAAACAGAGTAACATCATATAACGAGGTCCAATATAGTTTACTCAGTCGAGCTGAGTTCGACAAAATATATATAAGAAATAAAGTATGGTGTGTCTAACTAATAAATATGCCGAATCAAAATATGGGCATTACAAAAAAAATTGCTCAAGAGCATAAAAACCGCAGCCGAATAGCACTCATAAATTATACACAGAAAATCATGGTCACCACAAA
Organism: Larix kaempferi; assembly: GCA_027924585.1. NCBI lineage: Eukaryota > Viridiplantae > Streptophyta > Pinopsida > Pinales > Pinaceae > Larix > Larix kaempferi. The sequence continues at coordinate 4,609,631 of BSBM01001126.1, forward strand.
ATAGTAGAAATCGATACCACTCATACACATATTATAAGCGAGTTCGAAGCCAAAATTTCCCAATTCTAAACCTCTATAATAAAGGAATTTTTTTATAATCAAAACGTATATTTTTTATTTTATTTTTATCCATCTATCAAATCTAAATAATCTTTGTTTCTATCCATCTAAAATTTTATTGTCCCTATCCATCTAAAATTTATATTAAAATGTGAACTTTTAAAGTTAGACCACGATACTTAATGCCAATAAGTATGCCCGTTTTATGTATAATGTGAAAAAACTATACATAAAACGGAAGCCACATTGGACTTGATAGTTATTTAAAAGGAAGCCACATTGGACTTGATACTTTTGTTGTATTCAAAGTTTTTCACGAAAGAATATCATTTTGTTGACTTTTTAACTAAGGATCTTTGTCGTATTTAAATCTCTTGTTCAAAGAATATAATTTGTGACTTTTTAACTAAGGATCTTTGTCGTATTTAAATCTCTTGTTCAAAGAATATAATTTTGTCGATTTTAAATTGGTTGAAGTTTAGTTAAAAGAAAATAGAGTAAGTGATAAATTTATACTTTTTGTTTTGATTTGTAAAAACTTTTTGGGATGGCTCAAGTTCGTCGCAATACGGAGAAAAAAAGGAATTTTAGTAGTTTAATAGAGATTAAAAGTAATGACACCCTCCACAATTTCAAACGTTGGTTTTAACAAAGACACAAATGATGAAGTTTGTAGCATTGAAGCCACAAGAAATGTAAGCATTCATCCTAAGAACATAGAAAGTGTCTAGGCATTCATCTTATGATGATTTGTCACTAATCATTTCAAAGTCCAGGGATTACCATGAAACTTCTCATAGAGAGAATGAGCACAACCCTGTCGTATTCAAATAAAACTAGCGAATCAACGTTCGTACCAGATAAAAGTATATTTTTTTCCTAAATATATTTTTAACAATTGAACCGAACCCATCGGTATAGACAACGTAGGAAAAGGAGGATACATATTGCAACAAGTTGAACAGTTATGAATATATCTATTGAATATAATCAGATTGAACTAATGTAAACACATGTCGTGTATCCATGGCATAGTACTAATCAAGTAGCAATTCTTTCGTGCATATGCTACATTTGGATGTTGGAGTTACCTTTGTTATTGAGCGTCTAAAATCTTGAGCGCATTTTACCAATGCATTTACACTACCCACAATGAAAAAATTATAAACAATTAGCCTTGTCTTACATGCAGACGCTAATTTGCCAGCTTATATGACAGTTGTAAGCAGATAGTATGAGCGGTATATCTTGTTGACACCTGTTTCTTTTTAATCGTTGTGACACAAGATAATATTGGTACGGGTGTTCCTTCATCTAGCTCATGTCCCTACTTCAGCATATTGTGTTTATATAGAGAGCTTGAGGACCACAGAGACTGAAGAAATATTTTATATTGAGAGCTCGAGCAGAGCACTGCACTGCACTGCGACGACTGTAGAAATTTGTGGAGGGATTGTGGCTTCGATAGCAGACGAGAGTTTACTCCAGATACATGAGTTCTTACCTCTGCACAGGTAAATATTTACAACTACATCCTCCTAAACCTAGAATTCAGTTTTAGTCAAGCTTCATTATTCTTCTCTGTTTAACCATATTTTTCTTTACAGGGCTTGCAATAACATCTTCGTCTTACACTCAATATTATTCGAGCTAGAGTAACTGTGCTTTCTATCAGGTAATCCTAATTTATCTTTTAGAGGCTTTCTTATAGCCTGAAGTTAAAATGTATAAGATCTTCCCTTAATGTTTTATAGAGTATTTCTCAGGGTTTTGAGTCTGGTAGCCCTTCGAAATTTTATTTAGTTGGAAATAAAAAGAATAAAGTATGAAATTTTATCAAGATATTGAGTCTGGCAGCCCTTGGCATCCTTATTAAAATTCTACTAGGGGTTTCTCTGTTTACCCGTGAAGACACTCTATGTTGAAACCCCCCCTGGTTACCCTTATTTTCCTATCAAGACACAGATGCAATGGTGACCATTGTCACCACTCGGGTGCTTTCAGATGGCTTGGTAACCACAGTTGGCACTTCGGTTCTTTTACATGGCTTGATAGAAATGTAAATTTTGTCTTTTTAAAGCTGGGTTTGCCATGTACAGTTGAGAGCCGCTTTATATATATATAAATGCAGCTCTTAATGGTGCATGGCAAAAATATATATATATAAAAGAAGCTATTAACGCTACATCCTAAAATATATATATAAATATATCCCGATGAAATGATTAAAATTACTAAATTTGGATTTTGGTTAATTTCTTTACTAGGTGGAATTATTCGGTACCTCCCTTCATGATTTGAGCTCCATCTCATCTCCATTGCAAGTAATTTGGTATTTTTTTTATCTCATATAAATTATGGTTAATAGTTTTCAGACCTGATCTCGCATTATTTGATCTCTTATTGAGTAGTTAACTTGTCAACCCTACAGATGAGAGTTTTTAGTTTTGAGAAGGTGTCCATCTAAGTATTTAAGATTTTAACCCTCTAATACGCTATGGGCAACCTGCAATACGAATTGGTCCCATACCAATTGAGAGACAACTATATATTTAAGACTTCCGTTAATACCATACCGCACTTACTCTGTAAAAAGTGACTGAAGTCAAGATGAGACTTCCATGTTTCATTAGCTTATATGACTGCTTGGGACTGTGAGATTATATATTATTTGTTTGCCCAGCTTTATCGTTGTTTCAGTCTAGTTGATAAATCGGTACCCTGTCGTCGTTTATAAATAAAAACTCTTTGTCATGCAGATGCATGGAGGGATAAAATAGCCTCGCATATGACTTTCGGTCCTCAACAAATCACTAAAGATTTTTATATCTATGCAGTTGGGTTAAACAATCGAGAAGACATGGCCTTCCCTCGGACACCTCCCTTAAGGGTCTTTTTCACTCTTGAGTCCATTTCTAACGAACCTAGAGAACATACAGTAAGCTTGGGTTAAACGATCGAGAAGACATGGTCTTCCCTCGGAGACCTTCCTTAAGGCTCTTTTTCACTCTTGAGTTCATTTCTAACGAACGTAGACAACATACAGTAATCAGTTTGTTTCTTACCCAAATTTTTTTATAAAGTATATCTCAGGGTTTTGAGCCTGGCAGGCCTTCGAAATTTTATTTGGTCGGAAATAAAAAGAATAAAGTATGAAATTTTATCAAGATATTGAGTCTGGCAGCCCTTGGCATCCCTATGAAAATTCTACTAGAGGTTTCTCTATTTACCCCTGAAGACACTCTATGTTGAAACCCCCCTGGTTACCCTTATTTTCCTATCGAGACAGAGATGTAATGGTGACTACCGTAAGCATTTGGGTGCTTTCAGATCGCTTGGTAACCACAGTTGGCACTTGGGTTCTTTTAGATGGCTTGATAGAAATGTAAATTTTGTTTTTTTAAACCTGCGTTTGCCATGTACAGCTGAGAGCCGCTTTATATATATATATATATAAATGCAGCTCTTAATGGTGCATGACAAAATATATATATATAACCAGCTATTAACGGTACGTGCTAAAATATAAATATAAATATATCCCGATGAAATGATTAAAATTACTAGATTTGGATTTTGCTTAATTTCTTTACTAGGTGGAATTATTACTTACCTCCCTTCATGATTTCAGCTCCATATCATCTCTGTTTCAAGCAATTTAGTATTTTTTTATCTCATATAAATTATGGTTAATAGTTTTCGGACCTGATCTGGCATTATTTAATCTCTTATTGAGTAGTTAACTTGTCAACCCTACAGATGAGAGTTTTTAGTTTTGAGAAGGTGTCCATCTAAGTATTTAAGATTTTAACCCTCTAATACGCTATGGGCAGCCTGCAATACAAATCAGTCCCGTCCTTGGAACCCTCATGGGTTGTACAGTGTATGTATATCACTCTCATAAAGTCATCAGTTGAGAGACAACTATATATTTAACCACATAAACATTTTTTAATTAACTTGTGGACTATTATATTTTATACAGGTAGACAAGAGCCGTGTAGGGGTGTTGGTAGGATCAGGGATTGGTGGCCTTACAACCTACTCTGATGCAATAACAACTCTGTTGCAGAAGGGCTACAAGAGAATAACACCATTTTTCATTCCTCTTGCGATTTCAAACATGGGATCTGCATTGTTGGCAATTGATACGGGATTTATGGGTCCAAACTACTCAATTTCGACAGCATGTGCAACAACAAATTACTGTTTATATGCAGCTGCAAACCATATTCGTAGAGGTGAAGCAGACATCATGCTTGCAGATGGCACAGACGCTGGGATTGTGCCCGTAGGTATGGGTGAATTTATTGCCCTTAGGGCCCTTTCGTAAAGGAATGATGACCCACAGACCCCTCTCCCAACCATCCATCCGGATTTTTTATATTCTTTAGGAATCACCTTTTTATTATTACGTATATAATAAGACACCACTTATTATGAGCTTTCGTTTTCTAGCTACTCTACACCACGACTTATTTCCACGACCCAATTGAGCAAGGAGAAGTGCTTCCTGAATCCGCGAACTTCACCACATGCTCCGATTGATTGCATGGAGGGATAATCAGGTTCAGAGCCTACAGAATTATTGTCAATTGCACAGGTTGGACTGCAACTACCAACTAGTGTGGGATCCTCAGAACTTAAGGGTCTTTTTCACTCTTGAGTTCATTTCTAACGAACGTAAAAAACATACAGTAAACAGTTTGTTTCTTACCCGAGGAGCAGCACGTGCTTGTACGCAGTTTGAAGACCTCGATGCAACCTACCATCACGTACAAGACATAAGTTAAACCAGGAGAATTTTTATGAATCAATAGTTAAGTAAGTAAACAACAGTTTAAGTGTATGATTCACTGTAACCAAACCTACCAGAAACAAGAATTGAAGTATCAATTTGATGTGGGTATGAAGATGCGCCTTTGTGATCAGCCAAGTCCCAAAGCTATGACATGGGCTTCTTCAACGCGAGTCTAGCTCGTGTTAAAAGCTCTATCTGGTAAGACTGTAACTCGACTATATCAAAAAAATTCATAGACCTCCAAGCCGATACCCACTGGAACAAGATGGTAGAATAAACCCTTTCACGCCCTTTGTCTCCTCCAGAACTATCGGTTAGAATTTCTACCATCCACTTGTTAACGCCTCGCAGATAGTACAACAGGGTAGAGCCCCTTCGCAGAGCCAAAGGTCATGGCAGTACAAGGATTTGACAGTATCATCATAACACTATTTAATATTTAATAAAAACTCCAACAGCAGGGTGGTGACTCACATCTCCCTTCACATTTCACGAGTTTAAAATTTTTATTTTTATTATTATTTTATTATTATTATTTAATGGATCAAGACCTTAGCTATTATCAGATGCAATGTGTAGGATAAAATCAAACTATTAAATATGAGAATTTATATTTTAAGTGTTGTGTGCAATAATTCATGGCCCTAAGTGATGTCTTTGAAAACCTTAGTCACATTTTTAAATGCACTAAACTCTACTATGCAACAACAATGATATGTCCAAAGTTGAATCTACGATTTTCCCATATGACAATTCTAATGTAATGAAAACATAGATATATTAACTTGGCAATATAATTATTGCTTCAACATTACCATACAAACATTGTTATTATTATGACTATATATATATTAACGTACCATACTTACGATGTGATTGATAATAAATGTCACAAGTTGGCAGAGTGATAACATTACCCCAGCATTGAATACACACCTATGTCATGGTAGCGGAAATCCATCGTGGATGAAGTACTGTGCATGATCATGTGCTACTAACTAGTGGTAACAGCTCCAGTGCTGAGTTGTGTAACCGGTAGTAATAGCTACAGTACTGAGTTGTGTAACCGAATAGTTTGATGGTGATCGAGTTGGATCCTCCGTGGCAATTGCAATGATGGCTCCATTAATATGTTTGGTATGCTTGGTAAGTGTGAATGGACCCGGTGATCTCCACCGTTGATTACGACCATATATCATTTTTTTTATTTTATTATTATTTATTATTATCTTTAACCGCTACTTTTCTTAGATTGATTTATATGGTTTTTATTTTCTTTGTTCCTTTATACACCTCTTCTATGAGACATCTATATTATGAGACATCTATAAATATACATCAAATCAAACTGTATTCGCTATCAACAATAAATGTATTCGCTATCAACAACAATTGATATATATCTGTTACATTAAAATAATAATAATAAAAATATGTGCATTAAATATTTTCAAATGGCATCCAGTCATGGTAACAAAAAACGATTTCCTCTATTACGAAGTCTGCGACTCCTTGCACGGAAGCCAGAAACCACCATGACGTCAGCCCGCCGCCCCCTCTTGGGGTGGGAAAAACTAGGCTGGCGTCATTGTTTTACAACCAATTATATTTAAAAAAAATACCATTTTAAAAAATTGCATTTAATATAGCATATTCAAACTATAGCTCTAGGAAAATTTTCTAGGTTCAATAGCCAACAATAATAGGCATCCGACGATACATTTATGTTCCCCTTCGGGGACATAATAATATTAAGTGGGTCGAGGTGGCGGTCTCATAAAGAGCCGAGCATTACCTTCCCCATATCTTTAAATGATACAAAACACCACTTCCTCTTTTCTCTCTCAGGCTGTCCCCGTTGTTGTAAGGAATCACCAACCACACAGCATTGGGTACTGCCATGTGGTACCTACGTTATGCTATCCCCCTACACATAAGTAATTCTCCAATAAAGATCTTACATGGTAATGGTTTAATTCTTATAATCGTTTCTGTTGAGAAGTAAATTTTTAAATATAGTAGAGTCTCTTATGCTATCCCCCTACACATAAGTAATTATCTAATAAAGATCTTACATGGTTATGATAAGAGAAATAGTTATTAGTAAACGTATATTCTTTTATTTTACGCACATTTTCACTTGTCAAAATTTGGAATTTGGGTATGTAACGGGTATGTTACAGTGATTGATGTTGATATACACACACACACACACACACTCAAGTACATATTTTACATGACACGTTCTTTTATATTCTTTTGCATTTCTTACACTTTGACATCTTATATTATTGGCTTCACTATATACATGAAATATTAATAACATGGATTTGCAATTTTGGACACTAATGATAGTGGTTGACGTTTATATATATGTGTGAGAAAAATATGCTATTTTTTATGAAAGATGTAAAAAAGATGTTTATGTAATAAAAAAAATAAAATTGTAATGTATAACTGTTAAACTCATGTTGTAAGTCTTTTTTAAACCATTCATATCCATTCTTTTAAAATAAATGATATTTTCCATTTAAAAATAATAATGATAACAAGGTGGCTCCAAAATAACGAACCAACTCCCTTCTATTAGCTCTATAAATGAGCATGGAGCTTTCTCTTGAGTTTCTATTTGCAACAATATTTATGAGAATTATGCATAATCTAATCCTAAGGCTATATAATCTAGTCCTAAGCATATAAAATCTATTCCATGTTTTTTTTTGTTGCGTGCTTTTTTTTCTCGACCTACCTTTTCAAGTATTTAATATCAAGTGGGTATGGAATCTTTCCCAATTAAAAAAGTAACATATAATTAAGTGTGAGACATCTTCTTTAGTATATGTAATTTGATTAGATAATAACATACATCAAAATCATTTTAATGTTTAAGAAACACACCACTTGTGACTTTACAAGAAGGACAACACTGGTGACTTCACAAAAGGGATAATGTTCATGCTCAGATGATATGTTTGATATGTTTCTTATTTACTATTTTCTCTATTAATAGTAAGTTATATTTTGTATGGAAAAAAAATCCAATAAAAGAATATAAACATTTAGAGAAGCCAACCCAATGTTTAAGAAACACCTCACTTGTGACTTCACAAGAGAGATAAATCTAAATCAAAAGATATGAATATTTAAGAAATCATAACTCAAATATTTTATTGCAAAATGGGTTATATCTATTTCGTTTATATTAATATTAATAACAATTTAGTTTATCTTAATAAATTAATATAAAATTTTTTATAATTTAGTTTATCTTTATAAATTAATATAGAGAATCCAATTTCTACTAGCTCTTCTTATAACCAATGTTATCAAGTCAATCTACATTCAAATGTGAAATGGGTAATATCATGAACACGTATCACTTCTTTTAGTGTTTTAATCATTAAAAATTAAAAATTTACAGATTTAATAAAAAATTATATTTAAATTGAAAATTTTAATATATATAGTAAAAAGTAAAATAAATTTATTTATAATTATATAAGTAATATCTATTTATATTTAATAATTTAAATATATTTTTTATTTCGCTATATCTTTAAAATAATTTTGTATTACCTATTTTTCCATGAACATAGTGGTGGTTACATTTTTTTTCTATATTTTTAAAATCATAAATAATAATTTTGAGTTGATTTTTTATTAAACTAATTAAAATTTTAAAAAATTATTAGTGCTTTGTTAATTTAAATATTTTAAAATAATTTTTATTATTTTAATTTTACTATAAATTTATAAATATATAATTTTCATTTTATCGATGAAAATTATATATTTATATTAGTTTTAGAATAAACAAATTAGAAATAGATAATCACAATATATATATATATATATATATATATATATATATATATAGCTTGGGTGGTTGGGAGGAATGTTGTTACCCTCCCCACCCAGGTTCAATTCTTGTAAGTGACATATTGCTCTTGTTGAGCCCATATTGTAATCATGATTCTAATTCATGCCACCTTGATTCTCTAGAATAATAGGTGGTGACCATTTCTCGGTGGACTAGCCCTCTAGCAAACGGAAAACCACCTTTAAAAAAAAAGTAGTTTCAACAAGGAATTGCAGGTGTCTACACCTATAGAAGTTAAGACTTCACAAAAAAATGTAGAAGCAAAATTATTTAATCATGGGTACTAAAACGTCATTTACTTATTGTTCATTTTCATGTTTTTCTACTAATAAAATGTATTGCACATGTGTATGTAGTTGTAGATAGGATTATTCCATGAACCACTCTATCTGACCCTAGTTTCTTAAATGTAGAAGCAAGATTCTTTATTCACACCCTAGTTTCTTAAATGTAGAAGCAAGATTATTTATTCACACGTACTAAAATGTCAATTACTTTTTGTTCACTTTCATGCTTTTCTACTAATACAATGTATTGCACATGTGTATGTAGTTGTAGATAGGATTATTCCATGAACCACTCTAGCTGGCCCTAGTTTCTTCAACCAATACACATTATACAATTTTGTTCCCTAGTTCCTTCTAGCATGTCGCATTTGAATAAAGTATAACAACTTTTCTCTTAAATTTTTTATATCCCATAATTTTCTTTGTGCTTCTCTAGTTTATTACTTTTAACCTTTCAATTTTGCAGTACATCATGGTATCATTTGTACATAAACCTTTTTCATTTACTTCTCCTACCATCATAACCCACAATTAGGCAGTACATTCAAGTAGGTTTTGTTTAACTTGAGGAAAGTACTTTTATTGAACTGTAGCACTCTAACTAGGTCAAATCACGTTGTTTGTAGTACATGACAAGTATTTTTCATAGACAACATGCACTATCAATTTGGATATTGGTTGTCCATCCAACATTTGGAATAACAATTTCTACCTTCATGGCCCACACTCAAGTATTGGACAATGATTTTAATTGGTTTATTCAAAATATGATAAATAGATGATATGGTTAAAAATTTATTGTTGTTTTAAAATTTTCTAACTAATTTTACACTTTGTGTTTCCACTCTATAATTGGAATTTTACTCACTCGCACTGTGCACACATTCAAGTACCTTTTGGTCTTGTATCTTCTCCCACTACAATCATCAACATTGGAGTTTCGATCAATATGCCCTTCACATTGGTATTAAACGATTTGAATTTGTCCATTGACATGTTTGTTTTTTCTGACAATTGTTAGTATATGCCTCTAATTGATTCAAGACATGTTTCTTGAAGTTGTTGAAGGGATTTTATCATCTCTCACACCACCAAGGTTTTAGAGGCAAATGGTTGGCCCTTCTAGTGCCACTACACCTACATGTCATGTTTCCTTTTGTGTGGCTTCTATATGTGTTGCATCTATCACCAAATTGTTTCGAACAATGTAGCCTATACCATCAATGTGTCTATTATCATGGCTTCTATTGATGCTACATCTATCATTTTAGCCTTGGATTAGGAGGTTCAACTAATGGCCCCACATTCAATCCAACAAGGCCAATCTCCAATTCTTTCCCATGAATTTGTTTTCATGCAAGTATGGATTGCCTTGTAGCCATTATAATTTTTCACTAATTTAGTGTGCGTATCCTTTGAAATAAATCATTAGAGAGAGGATTAGGACAAGGAGGAAGACACCACTTGCAAGACTTATTGCATCTATGGTGATTGTTTGTTATAATGAATTATAATTTTATTTTGGAATTTTGCTAATATTTAAAATTGTGGAAAGTAACTTATAAATTTTGTTTCATTTTCAATCTCTAGAAATGCAAAGCAATATTGGATGTAGGAAACCTTCAGGTTACTCAATCATAACGAATAAGAATGTCATTATTGGATATGCCTCTAGAAGTGGTGAGAGAGGTACGGATCGATGACTAGATTTTTTTTTCAGTTATACCATGTCAATATTGTACTTTGGGCATAAGTTTCCATTTTTATTTGTGCATGAGTTTGTCATTTTTCATTTTGTGCATGAGTTGCCATTATATGCTTGGACATGATGTCACATTTTGTAATGAATATGTTTTTTAATATATTAACCATACTTTGAAGATGTTTTGAAATGAAATATTGATGTTTCATTTTCATAGTTATGGATCATTTTCATGGTTTTGATGTTTTTGGAAACCCTCACATAGCTTTGAAGTTTGAATATGAAATAGGTTTTCTTGATTAGGGTAAAAAACCTAATACTTAATGGCCATGTATATTAATTTTGAATTTAGCAAAATCCTTATAAATATGCATTAGAACAATGTTTGCATCATGTAATGGTGGTACAAGTGTATATCCATGATGACATTAAAGTCTTAAATACTGAGATCAATGATGTGGTGTACTCACAATGTGCATGTGTCTACTTTAGTTTTGTTTTCTAGGTTCTTACCTACAATATTAAGAACTTGTTTTCTATGTACTTATGTGATCCATAAATGGAAGGCTTACAACATATCCATTTCACCAACATAGTTCCCTAAAAGATTGAAAATTTATTGATTTCCTTGATTAAATTTTTTATAATATTGTTATCAAAATATTTATTGTCATTGGATACATTATGTCTAATATATGGGAGAAAATACTTGAAGGAAAAACAAGAACTATCCTAGATACATGTTTGTATATCCAAATTTCCCAACCATAACACTTTCAAAGTCTTTATATTGCCAATAAAGTTATTACATGGTAAGCACAATTTGCTCAAGTGTAATGGATGATTGGTTCCTTCTTACTATTGTTATTCACACAATATTAAGAGAAGTATGTTAACAACCAAAAATTTCTCACCTACCATGTCATTAGTTTCATCATCATTATACATCATCATTGATAATATTACCACCATTTTTCCATCTCATTCCATCCATATGACTTAAGGAATTAATAAAATTCCCAAAAAATTGAAAGTCAAACCCTGAAGTTGGCCATAAAGTTGAGGCCGCTACTTTTCCTTTGATAAATGATACCTTGGCCACAACTGTTTCCTAAAAAGGCGTAACCTAGTCCCAAACAATTATTTTTAAGAAAAAATCTGTCATTTAACACTTCCCCAATGAAGTAGGCGCCAAAAGTGGACACAACCCTTGACATGGTCAAAACTAATAACACATCTAGCTTCCAAAATCCTAATTTATCACTAACAAATCAAGGAGATGTAGAGCATACACATTGGATCTAGATATTTATTTTGAACACTCTTGTTCCTATAAAAAATCCCTTGGTGTCACCATTCCATATACGATTCCAATTTCAAAAACACGTTGTCACTTTTCCTAATTTCCTCCATAAATAGAAGCATACCATTCTATACTTTATACTTTTTCCATAAAGGAGATCCATCTATGACAAATGGATGGATATTGGAGGTCACAAAATGATATGTACAAATCTTCCATTGGACAAGCTGCGAAGGCACCATATCCTCTACATTGTACTAAGGTGCGACTCTGTAACATTCCTTGCAATATCAATGAAAACACATTCTTTGATTTTATGCATTCTATCTTCATGTTATATGTTTTCATTGTGGTTTGAAGAGTGTGGACCAATTATTTAGTTTATTTTTTTATTGTTTTATTTTCCTTTTTGAATATGCTACCAAGGATTGCACAACCCCTTGGTGGGTGCTCTTTCGCACATTTGTGTGAGAAATCACATACTACAAAATCGATTTCCAAGTAACAACTATCAAAAATACAAATTGAAATACGAAAATTTTGAAGGATCCATATTTTCTTAAAGTGTAGAAACCTTGGTGAATCTTACAAATTCTTAAATTTCAAACCATAAATGTTTGGTGAAATTTTTATAAAAATATTCAAATCTCTAAGGATTTTATATATATTTTTGGACAATTTTGGTGATATTTAGAGTAAAATATTTTTATACAATTCAATTTGGGTAAAATTATCCCATCGGATAAGTTTCACCCCTAAAATTTCCCCTGGTTTGAAATTTATCATTACAACTCATTAAACATAACAAAGAGAATCACTCATTTACATAACAAAGAGAAACCAAAATGGGAAAACCAACATTCAATTGGCTTCACTCTCTAGTTTGTTCACAACACTCTCATGAGAATTTGGACAAAAATTCCTCTCGGTATCTTCCAAAGAACCCATGATACAAACAAGTTGTGCATGAATTTATAAAATAATGGATCTACAGAGGTGTAAACTAGAACGATATCCATCCCCAAGTCTTTAGCTTACCCTAAATCAAATGCTTCCTTCTCATTTTGTCTTTTCTATAATCCTTTAATGTATGGCTCTCATTTTTTTAGTTATCCCCCTTTTCTTCTTTTCTTTTTTTCACTTAATTTTCTCCATGCTTACATTGGGAATACAACATTATGTGGAGGTACTGACATAGGTTGATTTTTCATGGGTCCCTTCACACCATCAACCCTATCTCCTACCTCATCAATATTATTGTTCACAAACTCTATTTGTGTCACTAGAGTTATTGATTTTAAAAGCGTTGTAGTAACTTGAGTCGATAGTGAATCGATTTATTTCTTACATCCAATTTGGATCACACATCCCCATTGGGAGGATTTTGGTCTCGAAAGCATTCCAAGGACATCTAATAGAACTTGGTTTCAACTTGCTTCCTCTCATGCCCTTTTCCTTTCCTTTGAGCTTGTACTTTGAGGCTAATTCACTAGATATCTTATTTTCCTCTATGAGTTACCTATTCCTTCCTCTACATAATTTTATCCTCCTCCAACTCTTCAAGGGAAAGTGGTGCACAATATTCTATAATGGGAATAACTTGATGATCTTCTTCTCTATCCATCATGGAAACCTCAAATAACTTTAGATACTTGATATCCATGACCAAACCAAACTACATAAAAGGAGGAAGTCTCATTTTGAAAGCAGTGTCATTCACATACTCAATGATGTTCAAAGTTTCGTATCGAAGGGATTGATTTTCTTCACAACTCTTTGCAATAATTCCTTATAAAGGTAAATCCACACATTTTCTCCAATGTAGAATTTATGATCTTCCCTATGCTAGTCATTTGTGGCTTTATATTGCTACTAGATTCTCTCAATTTGCTCCTCCACTTTCAAATGTATTTATCAAATCTGTTCCATAAATATAAATAGTAAATGAAAGTCTCAAAAGGTAATTTTTTGTGGAATAATTGAGTGATTGATTGTATGAGTGATGAATATACACTAGCTACTCATCCCATATTTTTGGATTCGTATTGTTGTAGCCTATCAACAATTCTACCAATACACGACTGCAAAATTCTCATTTTTCATCAGTATGGGGATGAATTGCAATAAAATACCTCATATTGTTATCCATCATGTTTGAAATTGATGTATATAATCGAGTCAAAAAACTACTCTCATTATAAGATATGATGGAGATGAACAATCCAAAATGTACCTAAACATGAGTGAAGAATAAATCAATTGTTTCTTGTTTGGTGATATTATTCTTGCATGGAGTGAGCCTACAGATCTTTATGAATTGGTCCACGAGTGGTTGAAATTGATGTCTAGAATTTACCCAAAAACATACTATTATGATAATATATGATGGAGCTCAACAATCCAAAATGTACCCAAACATGAGTGAAGAATAAAGCAATTGCTTCTTGTTTGGTGATAGTCTTATTAAATGGAATGAGCCCACACATCTTCATGAAGTAGTCCATAATGAAAAACAAATAGTTATGTCTTCTCTAGGACATTGAAAAAATTACAACAAATAATTTCCATGGCAATACTCTCCCAACATCTATTTGGTATTTTTAGCAACATGTATAACCTATGTTTCTTATTCCTTGGCTTATTGGTGCTACAAAGAACACATACCTTAACAAACATCACCACCTACTCCCACATATTTGTCCAATACACATATCTTTTCATATCTTCCACTATATTTATCATGATAAAATGCCCAATTATCTTGGTAGTGTAAGATTCTCTCATAACCTTAGTATATTTGTCCTGTGGTATGCATAACATGCTTAGCTTGTATAGTAGCCCATTCTAGTGATAGAATACATTTCCTTCTATGACAACAACTAGTCTCTCCCTTAGCTACTGGTATATTCCTTTGAAGTCTTCATCTCCTTAACAATATTCACTCAATCTATGAGAAGTGAATGGCTCAAGTTGCATTAGTATACCAACTATTGCAATATTCTTCAATGGGGATCATGAAAACATTTCAATCAACTTATTTGCATATCCTTTCTTATAATTGATTAATAGGTGGAATTGTTGTCTGAATCTCGACCATTTGTAGTGCCTCACTACATTTTTTTGACTTTATAGGTATTTCAAGGGTTGAAAATTAATGTTTATGATGGTCTCTTTCCCTAGGATATAATGGTTCCACTTCACAACTTGCATAATGGAAAAGAGATCTTTATCATATGTGGGGTAATCCATCTCTGCTCCATGAAACAACTTTTATCGGTAACATATTAGCCTTCCTCCTTTCATAATAATTTCCCATAATTCATATCCATTTACATATGTTATTACCTCAAATTCCGTTTATAAATTAGGCATGGGTAATCCGAGATCATTGTTTGTATTCCACTTTAGGTCTTCAAGTGCTCATTGTTTTGGCTTGCTCCAATGAAAACGTTTTCTTTCTATGGTCATGGTGTGCATTTCTATTTCTACTATTAAAAAAATGATATGAACTTCCTCAAGTATTGAGATACTCCAATGAATCTCTTAAGCCATGTTAAGATGGTAGGAATAGGCCTTTGACTAATGGTTGAAACTTATATAGATCTACCATCATCTCTCCTCCACCAACCTTGTGTTTGAGATAGATGAAGGGATCTTTTCATAACCCACATTTATTCAAATTTTCAATCATTTGGTTCTTCCTTAGTGTCTCTAGTACATGTGTCATGTGTGAGAATTTATCATGCCAACTATTGTTGAATATTAGTATGTCATCTAGATATACTATTACAAATGAGTTAATAAATGGATGAAACACAACATTCATCAACCTCATGATGGTTGAAAGTGCATTACATAAATTAAAAGGCACTAGTAATCACTCATGCAAACCTTACATATGTTGAACATCATCTTCCACACTTCTTGTTCTTTGATCCTTACTTGATAGTAACTTGATTTTAGTTCTAGCTTGATAAAAAAATTGGTTTGTTGGAGCTGATCCAACAAGCCATCGACACTTGGAAATGTATCTCTATTCTTTATGGTGAATTTTTTCAAGTCATGGTATTCAATAAACATTTACCAACTTCCATCCTTCTTTGGTACCATTATGATTGGTGAATTGAATGGTGCCATACTAGGACTAATGACTCCCCACTCCAACAAATTCTGTAACTACTTCTTCACTTCAGCTTATTCTATAATGGGATTCCTATATATCCCAATGTTTGGAAATGGAGACTTCAACAACAACTAAAACTTATGCTAGCTATTTGCTAGCACTATTTGTTAGCACTGTAGGATTCGATCAATTGTTCTAGTTTCTAGCACTATTTTTCACTTCATCCTTCTCGGGATTCCTTCATATCCACTACACTACCATATCCTTGTTTTTTTCCTTCTCTCGAATATAGAAATATAGTCTTTTTAGTATTTCCAATGATTATCCTTGCTTGATTAGCATTAGTCAACTAGAGTTTGGCCTTGTCCCTATGTGCATTTATGGTGAATGGATTCTCATACTTAACAAGATGATATCAATTTTATATCCTTCTAAAGGTTGGATCTCTCACATTATTACACGTATGGGATTCCCAAGATGACTCCACACATGTCCAATATGACTACATCTAATACTAGTTCATCCATGAAGAACTTCTAGTCGATGGAAAACTTAAACTTTCATTATTTTTCCACTCTTAGTTCCATGTATTGTCTTACCCAACCCAAGGGTTTGGATACACATGATTATGATTCTCTAGGCCATATTCTCAATGAATTCAAATATCAAATTTAATTTTAAACTAGGGTCAAACAAGCAGTCTACTTTGGTTTGTTTCATGTGGATCTTGATGCAAAACAATTATGTCATATACTTCTCTTCCTTGTGATTGTATCCAACCATCACTACCTCCTTCTCAATGTTAGTGTAATTGATTTTTACTTCTAGGTTATAGGTACTATCCTCCCTCTCTTCTACATCTATAACTATCAAATATTTATTTTACTTCTTCTTTTGGAAGTTCTAGAGGCACTTCTCACAAAATTCTTAAGGGTATCCCTTTTTCTCACAAAAAATCATTTTCTTGGTGTGTTGTTTCATATGTCACTTCTATAGTCTTATTTTCAACCCACGACTGTGTCACAACTTGCAAGGCCTTCTTTCGTGTGATGTGTCGCAACTTGACAAGGCCTTCTTTCGTGTGATGTGTCGCAACTTGCCAAACTTCTCCTCATGTGACGCGTCACAACTATCCAAGGCTTCATACGATGCAATTTATTGAAATTTTATGGTATGATGTGTATCGCACTCTGGAATCCCTTTTGAGTGTGATGTGTTGCACCGTCTTCAAAGTTTGAGGTATGGGATACATGTCACACCTCACACACTCTCGAGTCATGCAATGTATCGTAAAATATTTTGGATGTGATGTGTTGCAAAAACTTTTTTTTATGGTTTGATTTGATGTGGCCTTAAAACAATATGAACACCAACAAAATTTTTGGACTATGCACTCTAAAACTTTCGCCTTATGTATGTCGTAGAGGATGAACAATTATGATTATTTTCATGAGTAGTTATGCAAACTCACTCGATATCATTTTAGTATCCTTCATAAGTGGCAAGGCTCAATGACCTTGTTGGGCCAAGAGGCCCTTTCTATTGTCTAAAGTGGATGAGATGTGTCCTGTCTGTCACATGTTGGCCGCAAATTTAAATTGGCTATATTGTGAAATACATTTATATAAATATACATTGAATTTCGATTTCGATTTTCATTCATGCATCTTCACATTTTAAATAATTTTTTTCATAAATAGTTACAAGAATAACTATTTTACTTCATAGTCTAGATTGTAGAAATTTTCTGTAAGTAGTGTCGGCTTGAAAGTGTCTACTAGTGGATCCAGAATGTGTTTCTTCCATGATAGCTTCTCATTAATGGTCGAGCGTACATTATTGTAGCATTCCCTCATGTCCAAGTTTATAGAGGTAATTGTTCATTAGCGTGTATGGTGTTGATTTCATTGTTAATATTTTCTTTTCTTTTCTGAAGTTTCTACTAGTGCTTGTCTTTCTTGTAAAAACTGTGGAATATCTGCTAACTTGGTCGGCATAGCTTCGAATTGAAAAAAGGTGAGTTTTTGGAAGCTCGTAATCTATCCCAACTAATTCTTAACCATTTTCTATATGGGATAGGTGGTCGGGTATGATATTTGTATTGACTGGTCGAACTAATATTTCAAATTCAAATTCTTGAAATAATAGGAGACAATGACATGCAACAACGGTGTAAAGGTTTTTCACCAAATATTTGAGTGCTTGGTGGTATGTATAGAATATGAATGGGTTATCCAATAAATAATGTCATACCCAATCCTAATCCTTCACATTCAATCATTAAATAGATTCTTTATGCTTTATTTAAATTTTTGATAGCGTGTATGTTTGGGTAGTTGAGTCCATTGTCTCCTTTTTGTGTTAGTATTGCGCCGACTACAATGCCATATGCATCGATATGAATGTGAAAATATTTTGACCAGTCTAGAAATATGAGTATTGGAGCTTTGACTAACTTCATTTTAAGTAGTTCGAAAGACTCTTCATATTCTAGGGTCCATAAAAATTCAACATTTAATCTCAGTAATTCTTCCAGAGGGAATGTGATGTCAGAATAATGTTGGAAAAACTTCCCGTAATACCTGGTATGCTCAAGCAAAATTTTGACTTGCTTGGGATTCACTAGAGGTTTTAGGTAAAGAATGACTTTAATTTTAGCTAGATCCACTTTTATGCCTTCTTTGCATATGACATGACCCAATAGTAGTCCTATTGGTGGGGAAAATATGCATTTATTTATATTTAAACATTACTGGCTTTGTCTGCACCTTTCTAACATTAGATGGAGCCATTGTATGTGGTATTTGAGCATTGTATAAATAGTTGTTGACACAGATCTGTCAACAGGGGTTCACTTCGCATTGTCGTCAACAAACAACAATCCAACACCCTTAAGCACCGACCCAGAAAGGTTTTACCCTTTCTGACAACACCCACGAAGCGAGTGAAGTCTCACCCGAGATGATTAAGGGGGCTGTAGGAACCAAGTTTCTGCAGTGGGGAAAAGACATGCATCTATTCCGAGTCTATCACAACAGAAACCAGAGATTCACATTCGTATACATTCATCATTCGCACATTAACCATGTAATCACCATTCGCATATTCAATACATAATTGACATTCACATCACCATGGTAATATTAGAGATCACATCAATGAAACCTTACATAAAAGACAACAAAAACCATAACGTAGCATTCACTATTCTACATAAACAAAGACAAAAGAACATATCCGAACATCTTCATGCATTAACTCATCAAAACCTGCGGTATACCCTTTGCAGAAATACTTCAGAACACCTTATCGTGGATCCATACAAAACTGTCGAAAACAGAGCAAAACATTACAGAGTTCAATGATCTCTTTCTCCGATCGGATGCCCTTAGGCTTACATTCATATTCTTATTTATACCCAACTATGGCGATTACAAAATGGTCCAAATGACCCTTTCTAACAAACTAAACTAATCTTGTGCTTCCTTGTTCTCCACAAATGGTCTTTTCTTCTGCGGATGGTCCTTCTTCAGTGTTGTCGGCTTCCGCACTTCATGCAGACTAGGGATTCACTCCAACAACAATGGTGATCCTTCCTTTCGAAACTAGGGATCATGGACAATCCTTCCTTTCGGAACTAGGGATTTAGTACAACAACACTGATGATCCTTCCTTTCGGAACTAGGGATTCAGTCCAACAACACTCGTGATCCTTCCTTTCGGAACTAGGGATCATGGAAAATCCTTCCTTTTGGAACTAGGGATTCAGTTCAACAACACTGACGATCCTTCCTTTCGGAACTGGGGATTCAGTTCAACAACACTGGCGATCCTTCCTTTCGAAACTAGGGATCATGGACAATCCTTCCTTTCAGAAATAGGGATTCAGTCCAACAACACTGGAGATCCTTCCTTTCGAAACTAAGGATTATGGACAATCCTTCCTTTTGGAACTAGGGATGCAATCCAACAACACCGGTGATCCCTCCTTTCAGAACTAGGGATTCAGTACAACAACATCATCTTAGACAATCCTTCCTTTTAGAATTACGGGATTTTAGTCTAAGGATCAACATTTAAGACTATCCTTCCTTTTCGAATTACGGGATCATTGTCTAAGGATAATCAATCCCAACTGCGCCATCATAGTAACATCAACACTACTCCCCCTTTTGAGGGAAGTTCTTATGGACTATACCAAGCTTGTCTCGGAAGTGCTCAAACTTCACACGAGACAGAGGCTTAGTCAACACAACTGCAACTTACTCATTTGTGCTCACATATTGGATCTTTATAGCTCCCTTCTGCACCATATCTCGAATGTAGAAGTATCGGATTTCTATGTGCTTGGAATTATCATTGAATATAGGGTTCTCTATCATCTTCACACAACTTTGATTATCACATAGAATCATTGTGGTATCCAATTCTAGATCGAATAGGCCTGATAACAACTTCTGAAGCCATATGGCTTCACAGCTGGTGGAACAAGCTGCAATCTATTCCAATTATGCAGTGTTGAGAGCAAGACTGGACTGCTTCCTGCTCAGCCATGAGATCATGGTTGACCCCAGATTGAAACATCCACCTGAAGTGCTCTTTCTGTCTGATACACTTCCTTCCCAATATGAATCTGTGTAACCATACAGTCTGAAGTCATGATCTCTAGTATACCTGAGACAATAGTCAATCATACCTTTTAGGTACCGGGTGAAATCGCGAACTTGGGAAACACTTTTGTGACAAACGGGGTGAAAACAACGGAGTGCAGGTGGATGATCATGCGAAAATAAGTCAACCTCAAACTCTAGGTCGAGAGTTTTGAGATTCCAAACTCTCGCCTAAGAGTTTAAAAAAACTCTAGGCCGAGAGTTTGAACCAATCGCCGCGCTGTATTTTTAAAAAAACTCTCGGATGAGAGTTTAAAATAAACTCTCGGTTGAGATTTTGGAAGATATTTTTTTGACTGAGAGCTTATGGTCAACAAACCTGCGAAAATATATGGCATCTTTCCGAAACCTGCAACTTCAGCAAGCCCGAACCCCTGCAAATTCTAAATATTATTTGTCGGACTTGGTAGCAATGGCTTCATCTCTAAATCTAGTTTCCAATGATATAATAATTGTTTCATTTCGACTTGAATTTCTATTTATTAATAATTTTTTTCTAAACCTTATCCCTTAAGAATGTTATTACTTTGAAAATCACCCGAAATGAAAATTCAATATCATAACAAAGACAACACCAAAAAAATTGAAATTTCACAGAGATCATAATTGTCTCGTCCTCTTGAAAAGGGTACTTTTAGTTTTTCCAATAAGAGTCACATTTGAAAGAAAATGTGAAGACAAAAACATGTTTCAATAATACACCATTTTCTAACATACGTTGTTTCGATAAATAATAAAAAAATAGTTCCCAAGTGTTAAAAAACTCAAAATATAGTCTAGGATCCAGTGTAGTGTGTGTAGATTATGAGCCTACAATTGTTTTCCCTAAAATGAATAACCATCTATCAAAAAACCGTCGTCAACACAGGTCACTCATTATCCATACCTAAAATTTTCAAGTATATGCCATCTGTTGACAACAAATTTGTCCCACGATATGTCCATAAAAAAAATTTAAAAAAATACGAGTAGAAAGCTAATTCAATTCTCTAAAACCTTTTTGTGTACTTCAAGTTGAAATTTCTAAGGGAGATATGGGTTTGAAGAGTTCGAAGTTGAAAAACATAAAATTTAGCAGTTTTGTTTGTCAAAAACAAGCCAAATTTGTTTCCCAACTTCATGTTTTCACCCTACCTCGTCACATGATTTGCATATATAAGGTGAACATGTCTGCGATCAACCAAATATTGACTCAAGGTGTTCACGGAAAAGAAAATATCTGGCCTAGTATTCGTCAGATACATCAATGCCCAATAATTTGTCTGTATAGTGTCTCATACACTAACTCTGACAAAGCATCAGACAACAACTTCAGATTTGTATCCATGGGTGTGGCCATGGCTTTACATTCCAACATATCAAATCTTTTCAGGATTTCTACTACATACTTCGCTTGGTTAAGGAAGATTCGTTCCGGGTTCTTCCATACTTCAAGACCTAGAAAATAATGAATCAAGCCAAGGTCTTTCATCTTAAATTCTACAGTGAGATTTCTTCTTACAATCTGAGATTTGATTCTCATTACCTGTCAGGAATAAATCATCCACATATAACAATAATATGACAAGTTCATTATCCATACCCTTGAAGTAATGGTTAGGATCAACTTTAATTTTGGAAAACCCCAAGCTCGTTAGAAAGCCATCAATTCTTCCATACCAAGCTCTTGGAGCTTGCTTCAATCCATACCGATCCTTCTTTAATTTATAGACATGCGTCTTCCTGTCTTCAACTACAACCCTTGTGGTTGTTCTATGTACACCTCTTCTTCAACGACACCATTCAGGAAAGTTGTTTTCACATCCATCTGGTGTAGCTTCCACTTCATCATGGTTGCAAGTGCCATGATGGTTCTAATGGAAGTGTACCTTGCTATGGGAGCGAGCACACATCTCTTCATAATAGATTCCTTCCTTTTGAGAGAATCCTCGAGCCACAAATTAGCTTTGCAACTTCTTTCATTGGTTCTGCAATTCTAAGAGCTACATTTTCTTCATATACTTCTTCATGCTGGCACATGTGGTTCACTGTAGAGTGTTTTTGAATTATGGAGGTTACTCGATATATGCTTCTACTTCAATTTACATCATCTATCCAGTGTAATATACACCATTTGCCACTAAGGCATTGTCTTGTCATAGTCGTCTTCTTTTCACTTTGTTCATATGTGGTATGATTGATTTCATAAGTCTTCATAGGTTGTAGTATCAAAACTAATTCTAAGTGAATTTTTAATTTATATAAGCCACCTTCTTCTGTAAAAAACAACTGCATCTTCTACAAATGAAATATTTTAAATATTCCTTATATAAAGATGAGATATAGCACATCCTTCAACTTCATCGAGGTTCTTGAATCAAGCTTGTGTGTGGCTTCTCCTATTCTCCTAGTGAAACTTTCTAATGGGATTCCTTTTCTTCAAGAATGAAGAGAGTGCTTTGAAGCACCACCATTATAGAACATATTCTTCAATTTTTTCCTTTGGTAGCTTCCTGGGAGGTCCTTCTTCTTCTTCTTCATCTTCGGAAAAATGAGCATGATGTCCTTTGTTATTTTTCTTTTTGTATTCTTCTTTTCTTACTAAACAATTTTTAGCAATATGTCCCATTTTATCACAATAATAACATTGATAAGAAGAGAAGTCTCTCTTCTACTTATAGTTTCATTTCTTATACTTCTGAAACTTCTTAGGAGGATGAAACTCCTTATGAGTTTCCTTCTGGTAGTGAGATTTCCCTTTTCCTCTTTTAGTATGGGTAGCTAGAGATTGATCATCCTTTCTGAGTAGTGCTTCTTGATTTGCCACTCTAGCTTCCTCTTGAACACCTTCTTCCCATACAACTTCAAATTGTAGATTTTCATTTCTTGCACACATTGTCTGGATAAAAGAATCCCAAGGTCTAGTAAGACCATTGAGAGCGGTCATCACTAATTCATCTTCATCAAGGTTGTCTCCAATTGCTTCTAGTTGTTCTTTGAATTGGGACACCCTTGTAAAATATTCTTGGATAGATTCACCCTAATTCATCTTTGTACTTTTGAGTTGGGTTCTCAAATTCATCTTTCGATTAATTTTATTTCCCTCATACATTCTTGATAGGGAATCAAACATTTACTTAGGATTTTTCTTTGAGGACACTTGAGGAATCAAGTGATCCTTGATGGAATCTGCTATGATACTCTTGGCTTCAATCATGTCCTTCTTATGTTTTTCATTTGGTTCAGCTTCTACGGGTTCTGGCACAACTTCCTTAACAAACTTTGCAAGATAATTCTCTTCTAAAATGAGTCCAATTCTGTATTTCCAAGCACATAAATTTTCTATGCCTTTGAACTTGTCAACAAGCTTAGTGCTTGGGGCCATCTTATCCTCGAGAGAAGAAAATGACCAAATATTAAAATTTCTCAAAAATGAAAACTGAACTCACCAAAAGATGCACTTGACTGAGGCGAGTATGATGGTACAATCAGTTTCTAAAGAATCCAAAATTTCACCCTTGAAACTAGGCTTGCGAAATTCTGGACTGCAGTTTTCGATTTTTTTGTTTTTTCTAGTCCCAAGTCAAACTAGGGTTTGACTTTCTGGAAGATTTAGCCACTGAAACATTTAGATCTTGGTTCCAAAAGATGAACCTTGGAGAGGCGCACTTCCTAATGTCACTTTCACTCCAAAATTCTTCTTCAGTAGAAAGCCCTAATTTTTCTTGTTCGGAAAAGGAGAGAGAGATTTACCTAGTGAGAGTTGCTCTTTTCAATCTAGTCTGAAACCATGTTAAGTTTATATGCTGCAACAACTTAGATTCCTATTTCATTATCATTTAATACATTTTCACAATAAAACAACATAAATAAGATCTTTGAAAGACACACAATCACAAGGTACACAACAATTTATCCTAGGAAACCCTCAAGGGGAAGAAAACCCAACAATAAATTCCTCAATATAGATTACCAAAGTACAATTCCCAAATAAATAAGTCTCATAAATAATAGAGACAAAATCCAAACTCTATAGCCAAGAGATATTCTCCTCCTCCTTCACAATCTTCCTCTATCCTCTAGTGTGCAATGCTTGAGTGAGTGAATTGTACAAATGAGAGGAGACACTCTTTATTTATACTTGACATTTAACCTAACTAGGTCGGCCTCACTAATTTGACTGGCTCAACCTCTCTAAGAAAACTCAAAAATATATTTATATTACATTATTTTGGGTACTAACAACCAGACTTACAATGGAGGTTTTACCTCATGACTTTTACATGACCTTTTACATTAATGACATATCCCGAAGGAGGAATAATACAAGTAGAATATTCTTCGAAGTTACATTATTTCAACATCTTATTTCTTCTTGATATGCATTTCTGCTGTCATAATAGCTTTTTCAGTCATTGTATGGACAATTGTCTCTGGTATGGCCTTATAATGAGAACGTGTTACACCATAAGTCGTTATGTCTAATGGTAAGGTGTTGAAGTGATCTATGTATTTTTTCTAATTTTTATTCTAGTTGTCTGTCGACAGGTCCAGTTGAGTAGTCTATGTTTGACTTGACTCTTAAAGGTTTCTTTAAGACGTCATCATATGTCATGTATTCATGCAACAACAATGGCCTTTTAATTTGTGACTACATATCTGCAACAAAAAATTGGATCACAACAACTTGATCCATCTTGGATGGCATTTCATTGAGGAGGTATTTAAATCTTGTGTCATACTCTCGTACTATTTCTCCTAGTGCTTGTGTGATTTATTTAAATTTATGCCTAACTAGATGCTTGGTGTCATCTCCCTTGAATAAATCTCAGAAATTATCTTTAATTTTCTTCTTCATCTTGGCAACATCTTCAATGAAATTCGTATACCATATAAGTTCCTTATTGCGAAGATCACTTGAAAACTGCGCAATTTGTTGATTCTCATCATCAATTAGGCTAGCTTTCCAGAGAGATTCATATACAAAACAATGCTTCTTAGGGTCCCCATACCCCTCATATATACGGGTATGTACTGGATGATGATAAGCCATTTTAACCGAACTAAAATTTTTACCTTGTGTTTGAATACTTACTAGAGTTGAATGACCGACTGATTGACTTAATTTTTCGCATTCACATTCATCATTAACTTCTTTTTGATGAGATTTATACCAATATAGATGTACTTATTCTATAGAATCCTCATCACTAGGTTGGATATTCGATAGACTGATCGCTTCAATCAATAATGTTTTTGGCAAGGGAGTACCTCCAGGTGTTCCGAATAGAATAAGTTAAAAATGTGTCATCCGAATTCTAGTGTAAAAATGATCCAATTTCCACACTGTGGTATTTGGATCATTAGTCGGTCCAAAATTCATCCACAGCCATCTAGCTAGTTCCATATTATACTTTGGCTTGGTCCAATTCCCAATTCTCACTCGATGATTTATTGGTCCATAAATCAGAAGGATCGATAATGAATCAATGGGAGTCGTAACTTTAGGAATAAAATTCTATAACCTCGGAGTTTCCTCCATCGAGAAGGGTCCTTTGATTACCGCCTCACCCTTACTCTCATCTGGTTGACTTTCCCTCGACTTAGGTGGGAATTTGGGATGTACAACCATTTCGATCGCTGAATTCATATTCCTCTTATTACAAAGTGGACTTGATAATTCCTTCATTGCCTCCAATATTTTTTTCCATTTTTCCCTTTCAATTTTTTGAATATCTAATGTTTGTTTACGAGTGGTCATCAATTTGTCTCATTGAGTCTCAATTACATTTTTGTTAGGCCTCATTCTGTCTAAATATTATCGACTAGCATCGTCTTATTCATTCATTCATTCACCTAGTCGGGCACCCCCCATTAGCGACCTAACACTTATTAATCGAGGGAAGCTACCTCAACATTGGATTTCATTTGCTAAGAAAGTATTCCCATTCACCTTAGTTGACAAAGTGCTCCTAGTATTTTTTGTAGTTGCTCCCAGTTTGTTGTATCAGGAAGGCCCATCAGAGCTCATGGATCAACTATGTAACCAACTCCCTTTTCAATTAAGAACTTATATATCAAAGTCAGTGTTGTACAAAAAAATACATCGTGAAAGTCGTTATAGAATCTGCTTTGGACTTCGTCAACTGATGTTCTTTATTCTACGTCTTGGTCTTAGTAGAAGTCTTCGCATATCTTCTAGAGCCACTCATATAGGTTCGTTATTCCTCTTTTATTGAGCTTGTGCATTAATAGTCTTTCATTCTAGGTGTCTAGCTTTCTCATGAATGATGTCGAGGAATTTATTTATTTCACGGGGGACAATTTCTATGAACTGTTCATGGGACTCAGTGAAGAAGTTTTCTCTATCCTATGCAACTGTTAACTTGTTTCTTCTTGTAGTGCTCTGGTTTTTACGGCAGAGCACTAAGTAAAATTTTAGAGTTAATCTTCTACGTATTAAACTTTATCAGGTGTATGGGGTAAATTTCTAACAATTACTATGCTTCTAAATGGAATTTAGTGTACTGTCGTGTTTTTATCAACCTTACATTCGTATTTTAAAATAAACAAACATATCACTATTTTCTTTTCAACAATCATGTTCCAGCATAAGAATATGTTTCACAACTTAGTAAATCAGTAAATAGCAAGTTATGCATGTTTACAGTAAGTTTTAGCATAATAATCAAATAACGTAAATGACAAGGAAATTACCTGATGCTGATGCTAACCGTAGGTTGTAGCAGGTTGTATAACCTCTTAGACAGCCAAAATGGAGTGTCCACCCTACCGACCAGCTATTATCTTACTGGCCCTTGGAAATCAAAGGATTTCCAAGCCCCCGAGCCCACAATCTGATAATCCCGAGAGCAGTCCTCTCTTCGGTTCTCAAAACCTTTCTGTTCTCCAAACTTTCTGTTCTCCAAACTTCTTTTCTTCCCCAAAAACCTCTTCCCTTTACTCCAAGCTCTCCCCCCTCTATATACTTTCCCTTCCTCGAGAAGATCTTGGGCTTACTCCACCGCCCCAAAATCCCCCTCTCGAGCCCCTCAACATTTACTCCTATCACCAGTTCATTCATACACGGTTCTTTATAAAAATGTATAATTAATTACTCTCATGGAAAATTTATTTGGTTTAGGATTGACGGTCGTAAGTATTTATTACGGTGGGAATTATCACCCAAAGGTTATCCATTCGGGACAAGGTTTATTAATTGCAAGTCTTTTCACCAAACCTTGTATTTATTGTTATTGAGGAAATTAATAAAATATTATATAAATATTTGACCCCTTTCAACTTGGACATGGCATGTCTTAAGGGTCTACCTTATCCGTCGAGATCACTTATCTTGAGATTTAAATTCTACGATTCATATTGAATAATTAAATATTAATAACCCATTTTCCATCACATCACGTTCATTCCAAAATTGTTATCCTATTGTGTCTAATTTTAGAAATGTAAAATAATCACATTCTAATCATTCATTAATCATTATTTACATTTTATCTATTTTGCAATTGTTATGACATGGGTAGTAATATTTAAAATAAATTTTAAGTAATAATATTAATTAAATCCCCATAAGGTAACAATAATGGTGAATTTTAATAAAGAGGTCTTTTACATCATTTGTTTATCACATGAGTACCCTAACATCTATATAGTATCGTCGTTCTTCTAAACGAAGCACCCTTAAGTGCTTAAATAACCTTACTAATTAATTAGACAGCACCATTACCTTATTACAACAATTCTCAGACGACAATGTTAACTGAGGACACTTGTCTCAATTGTATATCACAATGTTTACCAACGAGTAATGCATAGCTTAATTGACTTGTTTTACACATCTTAGATAACTTTATATCCATTATCTGAATTCAGTCAATACATGATTAACCTAATTACTTATGACAACTTATACATTTATTCAATATGTTAAGTGTTTGTATATCGATACTAGTGTACATGTGCAAGGTGTGCATGCGTGGCCAACGTATGCACAGATCATAAATGTACTATAGACAAACCCCATCCCGCCTATGCATACCTGCTAACTAATAGTAGTATTTACCCCCATGTAGAAGAACAAACATAATATATATATAGTAGAATTACTTCAACATTCTCAGTTATTTAACAATTAGTTCTTTACGATTTCACATCATTATCTTTATCTTTACATTAGTTTAATCAATCATGTACAAGGAAGGGTTCCTACTACCACTAACTCAGAATCAAGGAATACAAAACCCCCAACAGTACTAACTAACACATCCTCCCATCATAACCTACGTCCAACATCCTCCATATCCTTCCTCTGCTAGTACAAAAGTGGATGTCGGACTCACCGATCTGACCACATAGAACTTGAGAGCGATAGCGTCGGCTGAACAGCGGACCTATCCTCCCCTAGCAGGCATCCGACCATCGTCATCACAACAACATGGGGAGCGTGTCTCAGCACAGCCCTCCCACGACCTCGGGTCTCATGGAAACATAGGGTGGGAAACACATCCATCCCTCTCAACATACTGGGCCTACGCCCTTATCAACTCATACTTTGCTGCTATCGGGATTATCAGTTTGTGTTATCGTATCCTCATTTTGGCTGCTAAGGTTTGCTGTATGAACATGTTTTTCCTTTCCAATATATATTAGATCAAGTAACTGGCTATCCCATAGCCCTTGTGTCCTGTAGGTTAGTATTTTGCAAAATACAATTTTATAGAAAGCATTTTCCATTGATCGCCAATTGATCCATGTTATCATTTTATTTCATGTAATCTTTTAGCTCATCATAGATGCGTATGACATATAACATTTCAATAATTCATATAAGAAGATGGTATCCACGTACCGAATCATATATTTCACATTTCATTAATGAAAACATATAAACATATACTGCAATCGTAAAATAAGGAAATCATATGATAATCATGACATCATAACTGCATAACATAGTAACATCATAATCATAGTGAAATCATAAAACAGAGTAACATCATATAATGAGGTCCAACATAGTTTACTCAGTCGAGCTGAGTTCAACAGAATATATAAGAAATAAAGTATGGTGTATCTAACTAATAAATATGCCGAATCAAAAATATGGGCGTTACACTTCTGGAATAGTTATCTATGTAGTTTGCAATTTTTCAGTTCCACCACTCTGTAATTTCTACTTCACTCACCATTTACATATATATGATCATTTCATGTCTCGGGTTAGTACTACCAGTAACCGAACCAATGTTGTAATCTATGAGATTACACAGAGTTACCAATAGTACAACATCCACATCATATATAAAGATACATTTCATACAAGATCATACATACATACTGTGAGCATAGGTAATAGAACTGGGACCATAAGAACAAGTGTATTTATTATCATTAAAGCAGGCCAATCATGTACAAAAGGTAGAGCTACTATTGTCCTGGCTCACAAGCCTATTATATAGTTCAAGAAGTTAGTTACACCATTACAACTATTTAAATGCCTAGTTAGTCATATTAATCGACCCGACTGAACTGAGACGACAAATCTCAAGTTAGTCAGGAGGACCTGGTTAGCTATTCAACTAGACTCCTCCAACAAATCCTATAGAAAATTATAGAGTCCACTCATCTCGACTAGGATTTTTGTCTTTTTTAAAGGATACTAGAACACATTGCAATTCATCTTTTGCAACTTCCTCTCGTAAGCATCTTATTATTTTCTCTTGTAAGAATCTAGGAAGAAAGTTGAGACCTTTAAAACATCAATTATGTTTTCCTTTTGTGGTATGATCTTGAAAATATTTTGAAACTATGAAGTCCACAACTTTGTAGTCTTTGAGATTTTATTGACTAGAATACCTTCAAAACTCATCATTTCCCAATTTGAATTTATTCTCTTTCAATGATTTGCATAATTGTGAACAAAATTAATGTTTTCATTGCCTTTTTATTCAAATGGCAAGACTTTTCATTTTCCATTCTCTTTCTCTCCACCTCAAGGATTTTTTCTTTTTTTCTTTCCAACTCTTTTAGTTTCACTTTTTCCTCCTTGCTTAAAATACCTATCTCATTCTTCTCAGATTACTCTACAATCTCCCTTTTTGCTACCTTGAGATCCTTATCCATTTATCTCTAACTTTTTCAAGGATGTTATGAACCGAAAGAAGGCATGCAAAATATGTGTGTGTGTGTGTGTGTGTGAGAGAGAGAGAGAGAGAGAGAGAGAGAGAGAGAGAGAGAGAGATTAAAAACTACTCATATGAAGCTGGTCAAGTAGGGAACAGTGGTTGAAAATTAATTCTTACTATTCCTATCATGAAAGCTCTCCTAAATTGAATAGAGAGGCAAGGATGGCTTCACATATATCTTGTTATTACAGATAAAGTAAAGCATAATACCATAGGAAATTTATGTCTGAGAATTCTAGTTTAGAAAAAAACAACTTAACAAGATTTGATTCCAAGGAAGTGTAAAGATTCACAAACATATGAGCATGCCTTCTAGCTTTGCCGATAAGAATACGAGTAAAATTTTGGAGGGTGTTTTGTGAGATGTGCAATAAAAACATGCATATTGATAATAAAAATATATTTATATAAATAATGTGGAGAGTAAGCATGAGATCAATTGTATACATTCATAAAAATTTACTATCCATGTGCTTATTCACACAATAATATGATGTGTGTTGTAGGTATTTATCCATCATCTTATCTTTGGTACACTTGGAAATATCAACAAGCGGATGATCTATCCAAGAGGGATCTTTTTTCTCCTAAGGACATTATTTTTTAGGAGGAATGGGTTTCGAATCAGTTGGTTGTTGTGGGTTCAATGGATCATCTTCAACTCTAGTTTTTTTGGCCTTTTCCTATATATGCAGTTTTCATATTTACTGAGTAATATATGCAGTTTATATATTTGCGGCTATTATTTTTTCTGCAGGTGATTAGCTCTCTCTGGTGGCCAACTACTTGTTGGGTTTTTGTTGGTGTTGGATACTCTGTCGTTGATACATAGTTGATTATTTTTGTCTTTTGATATGGGTTATTGTCAATTTCTTTGGTATCATCATAGTTCTGCAGTTATTTGGCTTTTCGCCACTGTGGGTTGGCTTGTTCCTTACATACTTTGTTATTTCAGTTATGTTTATATGAATTTTCCTTGGGACTATCTGTGCTCGGTGGGGAGCTTGTTATTTTTGGTGTTATCTTTGGACATGGTTTTTGGCCGTGATTTGGGCCCTATTCTGTGAAGGCTGGTTAGAGATTTTGTATTTTTTAATCTTTTATATTGTTTACCTCTATTAATCAAATGCCATTTTTTCGTAATTGAAAAAAAAACTTGGAAAGCTCAAAATCTCAATGACACTTGAGTAAGTTACCATGAGTTGCAGAGAGAATCGCATTACACACATGCCGATTAAAAATTGAGGTAAGTTGCATAATAAGAGATTTGCGCTTCATGTTGTATTTAAATTTTCAACTGACTTAAAAAAATGCACCTTGAAAAGTTACCTATTCATCTCCTTTGAATCCTATCTTAGCGTAGATTATAAAATATAGTTTTTCCATTTAAGTAATTCAGTGCTATATGCTTTTGTTAAATTTTGAGTTGAATTAAAATTTGAGAAAATTTAACTAAAGCATGCTTCTATGTTCAAGATAAACTGTCCTAATGAATTGAGAAATCTTAAATCTTATTATGAAACATAGTTAAAAAAACATTGTGAAAGTGATTGATTGAGATTAGTTTATTAGGGTATTATTACACA
The DNA here is from genome assembly GCA_027924585.1 of Larix kaempferi. NCBI lineage: Eukaryota > Viridiplantae > Streptophyta > Pinopsida > Pinales > Pinaceae > Larix > Larix kaempferi. Next base: position 4,642,227 of record BSBM01001126.1, read on the forward strand.
TAATACAGTAAAGTTGGCCAAATACTTAAATATATTTACAATTTTAAAATTATAAATATTCAAAACATATTAAAGTGGTTTTATTTGAAGGATGAAAGAACAAAATTAAGAGTTTTCAAAAATATTTTGTATAGAAAGTTCAATGTGGAAGTTGATTTTCTATCTAAGCAAGCTCTGCTTATACCTAAAGGTTCTATTTTTTTTCTAAGATTTGTGGCACTAATATAATCTTGGAAGAACAAATCAACAACAATATTTATTGAAGGATAATTGTATTAAAACTTATATATTCTCCTTGTGTATGTAGATTAGGTTTATGGTTTTTCTAGAGAATTCCTCTAAAGTCTATGCTATCTCATATATAGTGCTGAAGTTAATTTTTTCTTGCCTTAGCAAGTTGGTAGTTGATGTATATGTTTTCTTTTAGTATGTAGACTAAGAAGAATAGATCCATGTTTCGATGTAAATGTCTATTGAGTTTTATATATTTTGAATAAATAAGTATAGTTTTTTTTTGTTAAAAAAAACCAATAATGTTTATATTGGAGTTTAACATTTAACAAGTCAACTACTTATTAATTATTAAAATAAGACTAAAATTATCATAAAATCACATTCAATGATAACTCAAGTCTCGTACTATTTGTAAATTCACCATTACAAGACAATTGTCACATTTATGAATCCTAAGTCTATATGTAAATGTGGACACACAAAAACTTAGGAATCATTTCAAACACCATTTTTTTAAAATAGTAGTCCACCATTTGTTAATACCTGCTATTTAGTAGAGAATCAAGGTATGGCTAAAAATATAATCATTACAATAGGGGGAGGAACAAGAGCATCATATCAGTTACAAGTATTGAATTTGGATGGGATGGACAAATCTCCTTATGAATTAATCCTTAACATTTTCCAAACAAAAATAGTATCACTTATACATTCACTGCTGCGTTTTGTTTTAACCTACTATTATGACTGCTATATCATTTAAAATTGTTTGGTAACACTTTGAAAACATCTCACAATCTAAATATTGTATGCACTAATGAAATTTGTTTAATTAAAAATAAAAATCACAATAACACCATCTAAAATAATGAATAAACAATACAATTACTATTATAAATATAATTTTTTTTTATAAACACAACCATTAATATATCAATGTCAAAGCAAAAACAACTCAAAAATATACTATAAACACAACCATTGATATATAAATGTGAAAGCAAAAACAACTCACATCATTTAAAAAGTTTCGATTGTTTATCTATTATGACAACAACATTTTAAAAAATTAACCAATGTTATAATATATTTGTTGTGATTAAACATAGAAAAAAAAAAATTATAACTATTATAAAAATATTATTTATTACATTTTTATAAATCAAAATTTATATAATTTAAATATTAGAATCATAAATATATAAAAACAAATCAAAACAAACTAACCAAATAAAATGGCAAAACATTAAATATGGAGAGTATGAACTTTCTAACACATAATTTCAGAACTATATATATATGCAGATAAGTTTAGTGAAACATAATTTCAGTATCTATATACATGCAGATAAGTTTAGTTAAACATATAATTTGTACCTGAGTATTTGTAAACAGTCACTGCTGAGTATTTGTACGTATAAAACGGTATTATATAGCAAAACATTTCTCTACCAGCATTGCGGATATTTCACACAAAACCAGTGCAAACCTATAAAGCTGTACAACAAACACTCGGACCCTTGATCTTCACAGAACAGGAGAAGCTGTCGGACAAACACACAAGACCTTCGATCTTCACATAACAATGGCCGCAGAACAGAAGAACTATTTAAGGCCACTTCTGTTCGACTCGATGCCTGCAATTATTTGTGCCAAGGTTGAACATGTACCTGTAACACAAAGTCATCAGTATTCGGAAGCTTAACAAGGTAATTTTTATTGGGCATCAAGAAAACTGAAAGCCTGATCAGAATTATAATGCAATGCAAAATTTGGGAACCAGTTGCTTACCACTTTCTTCTGAGCTCTCCATCGCTGACTCTGCTTCTGCTGCTGGTTGCATCTCCGCCTCTGTTGGTTGCATCTCCACCTCTGTTATGCATTTACAGTCTCAATATTATCAGATCTACAATCGAATGTAGCAGAAGGAAACATTACGAACCCCAAACCTTGGAAAATCGTAATGCTGGCACATATAAATAATGGATTATGTGCCATGGATTCTGTTATCACTTGAGAGATGAAAATTCAGGAAAGATTATTAAGAAAGCACATACCTTGGGATGAAGCATTAAGCTCTTGAGTGTTCTCGGGGTGTGAAGCGTTAAGCTTTTCACTGTTCTTAGGCTGTTCTTGGGACGTCCCAGCTTCCACTACTCCAAATGATTTGAGCCACATTTCATGCATTTGGCAGAGGCACTTGGGGCATCTTCTCAATACTTTTCCATCACCAACCAAGCAGAAGGGATGGAATGTGTGCCCGCACGATGCCACAATAATATCCAAGGTCTGTACTTCAAAGCCGAGATTGCAAACAGGGCAGCGAGAAACATTAATGGCAATTATATCACCATTGTTATCACTCGTTGCCCATAAAGGATGGCAGATTGGTCGAGGATACAGTGAATAGCCGCCGTTCTTCGTCTTTTTGGAAACACGAAGGCTTCCCATCTTCTTCTTATATTTCTCTTGAACTGCTAATGCACTGTGCAACTCGGCAATGGCAGCATTAACTCCAATTATCTGGCCTTCAATCTTTTCCAAATCAGCGGCTTTTTCATCCCTGTTTCGTTTGCAGGCTGCTTCAATCACGGCGTTCTCTTCAAGTTTTTTCCGACCTTTTCTAACGCATTCGGATATTGCAGATTTCTCCCTGGCGAACAACTCAGTCAGCGATTCCTCATCCTCAGTACGACCAGATTGCCAGAGACCACAAATTTTCTCTGCAAATACACTTCCAGTTCGTTGTGTAATTGCTGCCTTTATCCGCTCAATCTGGGCTCTGCAGTTATTAACCTCATCTGATGCTTTTTTACTCATCGAAGAATATGACTGGAAATTTTCTTTCACATACTGAAGTGTCTTCTCATAACCGGCTTTCAAGCTCTTCTGTATTCCAATGGCAGAATTGAGCTCTTCAATCCCAATATATATCTGTTCAACATAAGGATTCTGTACATGTTTTGAAATCCCCCCTTCCATTCTCTTTTTTCCGTGGGAGACTCCATTGGTGTTATTGTCCGATCTGGACATGTTGGCGACTCTCACACTGCTTCTTGTTTTCTGATAGCTTCTCTGACCATAATTCTTTGAGCGTTCTGTGCAGCCTTTGAAAGGCTTGTTTTTTGATCTACCCGTTGTGGCCTTGTCAGAGACAACATCCTCTGCAATGCGGTAGCCATTAATAGCTTCTTCCAACGTTACTTTCGGTTCACCCGCCATTGATTTCTGATTTCAACACCAACGAAAGTTTGCTGATACCACTGCTACAGTGAAAGATATCCAGAAAACAGCATAGAATGGAAAAACCAAACATTCCAAGTATGTAATGATGAATCTTGAAGTGGGCAGGACAAGACTCTAATCAGTAATGATGAATCTTGAAGTGGACAGGACAAGACTCTAATCCCTCTAATCCGCTGCAGTCTCAAGCTCGGTATAACACTCCTATCAATTATTCATGACCAAAGATGTAGCTGTATTTTCCAATCATATAAACGAGTGACCTCACTATATCATAAAAACATATAAACTGGCTTCACAAACTTTTATGATTCTTAAAAATATGTCATTTAATTAATTATTTTTAAAGTGATTTTATTGGGTAATAAGCAGTGAAGGTATAACTTAATTTGGAATTGAATGCAGTTATTAATAATTTTATGATAAAGAAAAATAAATTTTAGTTTTCCAAAAAAGTTTATCAACAGTAATAAATTTTTAAACTTATGAAATAGTAAAATTAAACTGAGCGTTAATTCTTTAAACTTCTAATTTGGAATCACATGTTCAAATAATAAATGCTATTTTTATGTCTTTAAGCTTTTAATTTGGAATCACATGTTTAAATAATGAATGTTATTTTTATATCTGTTTAAAATAACTCCACAATATAATTTATTTTTAACTTCTAAGATTTTTTAAAGATTAATATGATATTTATGTTTTAATATCATTACCTTAAATTAAATTTATATATTCAAATTGAATGATTATCATTTTTAAGATTTGTAATATACATCATTTTTAAATAATTTCATATTAGTTGGAATTCAAAAGTTTTTGACTTTTTAATTCAATTTTTTTTTTCAAATCATCATTTCAATCATATAAATAAATTGAAAATATAAATTTAATTTTTAAATAATTTCATATAGATAAGAATTCAAAATTTTTTAACTCTTTACTTTTTTTCTCTCAATCATCATTTTAATCATAAAATAAATTGAAATTATAAACTTAATTTAAACTTATATTTTTTAATCCTAAAATTGCAAAATTATTAATATTATAATATTATTAAAACATGAAATAATATAACAATCAGTTATTTTAAACTCATTTATAATATATTAAATTAAATAATATTTTAATATATCATTTAAATTTAATATAACATCTATATATAAAGTTGATAAACATTTTTAATTAATATAATAAAATACAAACAAAATTATCATAAAAATTCATGGATCTTCGTTCCTTTCTTCTTTTTACACAAAAGAGACCTTAATAAAAAAGCTTTGAAATACAATATTGTTTGAGAAAAATTTATAGTATGGGAGGGTAAGACTTTCTTCTTATATCATTTTGGTAATGGAAATATTATTTAATAATTTTAATTTTCAATATATTTATAAAATTTTAAAATAAATATGATTGTAATAAATAATATTACAATAATATTTATATTTATATAGAACATCAAAATATTTTTAAAAAATATATATATTATAAAATAATATACAAAATTATTTGATAAAATTAAATTATAAAATATATTATAAAATAATATAAAAATTAAAATACAAAATAATTATAAAAACAATTAAATTAACAATTAAAACATTAGCATAAACTAGTCTCAAACTCTTTCAAAGTGCCATGCATATGGTAAAAGTAGTCCACCAAGTCGAATTATAGGAGTGCATGTAAATGTAATAATGTGCATGCACATGTTTCTAAGTGTGCATATTACTATGTGTATGAATGTAGAAAAATGTCCTATGTTTTTATTTATGTTTTGTGTCAAAACTACATTGTGTGTTTTGTGGGAGAAGAAGGGGCATTTTGGAGAAATGGAATAGTGGATCTAACTATGTGAAGAGGATTAAGGATAGTTTCATCATCGTTATTCATTATTTTCGGTAATGGAAGAGACCAATTTTTCATGATTCCTTTGAATTTGTTCAATTACATCCTATAATTTATATACACATGGATTCTACACATAATCAAAACTTGAACACACCATTACTATCTAAGAAATTACCAGCCCTAACTCCAACCGCCAACTAGAGATGCAAACACCAACATTGAAACAATAAGAAACGTAATTGGCTCATAGAGAATCACTAATGAACCATCATTCCTTTTCCATGTTGTGTCCCTTGAGACCTTTGTATCTTCCATTACCCATGCACAGAGAAAATTCTATTACATTTGAAAGCATTGGGCCAAGAATGATATATACTATAGGATGTGGTTAGGTATGGATGGGGAAAGAGATTTACAATCCATAAACATAATCTCATGACCTTGTTTATTAACACTAGAGTTGGTCAACACCCTACTTTGACACAGAAGTGTGTTTTCATGGACTAGTGCACACACTAACCATTCATAGACAACTAAATGGATAGGTGGTCCACCATCTAAAGCTATATGAGCCACCCTTATCAAAATATGAAGTTTAGGTGTCTCGCCCTATAGGTAACGTTCTAGATTTTCAACCTCCTCTTGAATCGATACACTATTAGATGTATGCACTCACTCCACTTGGCAACAAGAACATACGTATTTTCTTGATGATGAAGGGTAACTTCCCACTCAAGACAAATGGTTTTCCTAGTCTGTATTTTGGTATCAATTTCCTCATCTTGTTAAAAAATGGGGTACATCTTTTGCTTAAATAGGGAGGAATGTATATGCTACATAGGGCACGACTTCTTATGATTCATTTGGTGCTCTTATTTAGTATTGATTAAAAATGACCACAAGTAAATAAATGCAACTCAAGCTTGGATATTTTTAGTTATGTAGTACTAAGTAGTTAAATTTGACTATGTCAAACTCAAATGGATCTTTTGTAAATCTTTATAAAGTTATTGGACAAATAAATGATAATTGATCTATTTTTTATTTTATTTTATGTTGGAATATATAGTTCTAAATTTGTTTTCTTCATTGTTGAAGATTGTATGTCTTCCATAGTCATCCTAATAAACATTTGAGCTTTCATTTTTCTTAGCATATACTTTTATATGGCCTTATAATCATGATAATCAAATTTGTCTTTATGTTTTTAAAGCAATATGCAAGAGAAATCTGTTGTAATTAAACAAAGTTTCAATTGGTTGCTACCACAAAAGAGTCGTTATTCACATTCAACTTGGAATCAATAATTATGCCATGTGAAAACCATAAAAAAACCTTAGAACATTTTTATCTTATAAACAAAAAAAATACAAAATATTAAATTAAATACAACTTTGAAGATGATCCAATATAAGTCATTATAATCTATCTTTTGAAAGAAAAAAGCCATCTCTCATGTTGCCTTTTTCGTTGAAAGAAGAAAACTCTCTTCAAACAAAATACTCCAAACATCATGTAATAAAAAATATTTTTTTTAAAGAAGAAATCTCTCTTCAAACAAAAAATTACTCCAAACATCATAATAAAAAATGGATTATAACATATTAAATTAATTTTATAATAAAAATAAATATTAAAATATTAAAATATTAAAAAATAAATAAAATTCTTAATAGGTTATTCCATTAAAATGAATGAACACACAAATAATATAATATATGAATAAAAATATATACATATCATAAAACTTTGACTTCACCAAGTTATTATCCTTATCATCCTTGATGTTATTATCGTTATCATCCTTTATGCCATTCTCCATGCCAAATGTTCATTTTCATATGGTCAATCATATGATAAGGTTCATTTTCAAATGGTCAATCATATGATATAATGTCAAGTAAATATTTTACATAACATATTTTTTTATATTCCCTTGGATCTTTTATACTTTAATACCTTATATTATTGTTATTGGTTCCACTATATATATGAAATATCAATAACATGGATAACATGGATTTGTAATTTTGGACAGTGGTTGAGGTTGATATATGTGTATATATATATGTTAGCTCCATAAATAACCATTGTAAGAACTAATTCTCTTCGATTAGCTCCATAAATGAGCATGGAGCTTGCTCTTGAGTTTCTATTTGCAACCAAATTTTAACAATTATGCATAATCTAATCATAAGTCTATATAATATAGTCCTAAGCATATAAAATATACTTCATGATCTACTCCATATTTTTTGGTTGCATGTTGTTTTCTCTCTACCTACCTTTTCAAGATATGAACATTTAGGAAAGAATAACCCAAATCTTTTAATGTAAAATGGGTTAGATCGATTTAATTTATCTTAATATTGATAATAATTTAGTTTATCTTAATATTAACTTCACATGAGGTATAAATCCAAATCAAAGGATATGAACATTTAGAAAACGATAACCCAAATATTTCAATGTAAAATAGCTTAAATTTATCTTAATATTTACAATAATTTAGTTTATCTTAATATTAATCTAATATAATAGAAAAAAATTTCTAAACCTTAATATACATGCATGCTTATGGTTTTAGTCCCTTTTATGTTTTTATTATTGATCTAAATACTTCCACACGTACCTATATATTATATAAGAGGAGATATTATATGCCATCTTCACATGTGGTTAGTAGATTCTATGTTCCCTTTGGAGTGTGATTGTGGCCTTAGAAAATCCAATTTCTACTAGCTTTTCCTATAACCAATGTTATCAAGTTAATCTAGATTTAAATGTGAAATGGGTAATATCATGAATACGTTTTAAATTTTTTTAGTGTTTTAGTCGTTAAAAATTTACAGATTTAATTAAAAAAATTATTTAATTTGAAAATTTTATTATATAACAAAAATAAAATTTGTAAAATATATTTATTTATATTTTAATATTTATATAAGTGATATTTATTTATATTAAAAAAAAACAATTTTATTTAAGAATTTATTCATAGGTACTAAAATGTCAATTACTTTTTGTTCACTTTCATGTTTTTCTACTAATACAATGAACCACTCTAGCTGACCCTAGTTTCTTTAACCAATACACATTATACAATTTTGTTCCCTAGTTCCTTCTAGCATGTCACATTTGAATAAAGTAACAACTTTTCTTTTAAATTTGTTATATCCCATAATTTTCTTTGTGTTTATCTAGTTTATTACTTTTAACCTTTCAATTTTGTAGTACATCATGGTATCATTTGTACATAAACATTTTTCATTTACATCTCCTACCATCATAACCCACAGTTAGGTAGTACATTCAAGTAGGTTTTGTTTAACTTGAGGAGAGTACTTTTATTGAATTGTAGCACTCTAACTAGGCCAAATCACATTGTTTGTAGTACATGACAAGTATTTTTCATGGACAACATGCACTATCAATTCAGATATTGGTTGTCCATCCAACATTTGGCATAAAAATTTCTATCTTCATGGCCCACACTCAAGTATTGGACAATGATTTTAATTGGTTTATTCAAAATATGATAAATAAATGACATGGTTAAAAATTGATTGTTGTTTTAAAATTTTCTAACTAATTTTACACTTTGTGTTTCGACTCTATAATTGGAATTTTACTCACCCTCATTGTGCACACATTCAAGTACCTTTTGGTCCTATATCTTCTCCCACTGCAATCATCAACATTGGAGTTTTGATCAGCATGCCCTTCACATTGGTATTAAACAAATTGAATTTTTCCATTGACATGTTTGTTTTTCTAACAATTGTGAGTGTATGCCTCTAATTGATTCAAGTCATGTTTCTTGAAGTTGTTGAAGAGATTTTATCATCTCTCACACCACCACAGTTTTAGAGGCAATTGGTTGGCCCTTATAGTGCCACTACACCTACATGTTGTGTTTCCTTTTCTTGTGGCTTCTATATGTGTTCCATCTATCACCAAATTGTTTCGACCAGTGTATCCTATAACATCAATGTGTCTATTATCATGGCTTCTACTGATGTTGCATCTATCATTTTGGCCTTGGATTAGGAGGTTCAACTAATGGCCCCACCTCCAAGCTAACAAGGCCAATCTCCAATGATTTCCCATGAATTTGTTTTCATGCAAGTATGGATTTCATTGTAGCCATTATAATTTTTCATTAATTTATTGTGTGTATCCTTTGAAAGAAATCATCAGAGAGAGGATTAGGACAAGGGGGAAGACACCACTTGCAATACTTATTGCATCTATGGTGATTTTTTGTTATAATGAATTATAATTTTATTTTGTATTTTTGCTAATATTTAAAATTGTTGAAAATAACTTATAAATTTTGTTTCATTTTCAGTCTGTAGAAATGTAGAGCAATATTGGATGTAGGAAAACTTGAGGTTACTCAATCATAAAGAATACGAATACCATTATTAGATATGCCTCTAGAAGTGGCGAGAGAGGTAGGGATCAATGAATAGCTTTGTTTTTCATTTCTACCATGTCAATATGGTACTTTGGGCATAAGTTTCCATTTTTTATTTGTGCATGAGTTTGTCATTTTTCATTTTGCGCATGAGTTTTCATTATATGATTGGACATGATGTCACATTTTGTAATGAATGTACATTTAGAATAGTTTTTTAATATAACCATACTTTGAAGATGTTTTGAAATGAAATATTGATGTTTCATTTTCATAGTTATGGATCATTTTCATGGTTTTGATGTTTTTGGAAACCTTCGCATAGCTTTGAAGTTTGAATATGAAACATGCTTTCTTGATTAGGGTAAAAAATCTAATACTTAGTGGCCATGTATATTAATTTTGAATTTAGAAAAATCCTTTTAAATATGCATTAGAACTACGTTTGCATCATGCAATGGTGGTACAGTTACAAGTATATCCATGATGACATTAAAGTATTACATAATGAAATCAATGATGTGGTGTACCCACAATGTGCGTGTGTCTACTTTAGTTTTGTTTTCTAGGTTCTTACCTACAATATTGAGAACTTGTTTCCTATGTACTTATGTGATCTATAAATGGTAGGCTTACAACATGTCCATTTCACCAACATAGTTCCCTAGAAGATTGAAAATTTATTGATTTCCTTTATTTAACTTTTTTATAATATTGTTATCAAAATATTTATTGTCATTGGATACATTATTTCTAATATATGGGAAAAAATCCTTCAGCGAAAAACAAGAACTATCCTAGATACATGTCTGTATATCCCAATTTCCCAACCATAACACTTTCAAAGTCTTTATAATGCCAGTAAAGTTATTACATGGTATGCACAATTTTCTCAAGTGTAATGGATGACTGCTTCCTTCTTACTATTGTTATTCACACAATATTAACGGAAATATGTTAACAACCAAAATTTTCTCACCTACCATGTCATTAGTTTCATCATCATTATACATCATCATCGATAATATAAACAACATTTTCCCATCTCATTCCATCCACATGCCTTGAGGAAGTAATAAAATTCCCAAAAAATTGAAAGTCAAACCCTGAAGTTGGCCATAAAGTTGAGGCCATTACTTTTCCTTTGATAAATTCTACCTTGGTCACAACTATTTACCCAAAAGGCGCAACCTAGTCCCAAATAGTGATTTTTAAGATAAAATTTGTCATTTACTGCTTCCCTAACAAATTAGGGCCAAAAGTGGACACAACCCTTGATATGGTCCAAACCAATAATATATCTATCTCAAAACCCTAATTTATCACTTACAAATCAAGGAGATGGACAGCATACACATTGGATCTAAATATTTGATTTGACCACTCTCGTTCCTGTAAAAAATCCCTTGGTGTCACCATTACATATACAATTCCAATTTCAAAAACATGTCGTCACTTTTCCTAATTTCATCCATAAATAGAAGGATACCATACTATACTTTATACTTTTTCCACAAAGAAGATCCATCCATGATGTGTATCTGAATATTGGAAGTCACAAAAGGATATGCACAAACCTTCCTTTGGAAAATTTGTGGAGGCCCCATATCCTCTACATTGTACTAACGCACGTGACTTAGTAACATTCCTTGTAATATCAATGAAATCACATTCTTTGATTCTATGCATTCTATCTTGGTATTATATGTTTTCATTTTGGTTTGAAGAGTGTGGATTGATTGTTTAGTTTATTTTTTTTATTTTCCTTTTTGAATATGCTACCAAGGATTGCACAATGCCTTGGTGGGTGCTCTTTGCACATGTGTGTGAGAAATCACATATTACAAAATCGATTTCCAAGTAACAACTATCAAATATGCAGATTGAAATAGGGAAACTTTCTAGGATCCATATTTTCCTAAAGTGTAGAAACCTTGGTGTATCTTACTAATTCTTAAATTTCAACCATAAATGTTTGGTGAATTTTTTGTAAAAATATTCAAATTTCTAAGGATTTTATATAGTTTTTGGACAATTTTGAAGATATTTAGAGTAAATTATTTTTATACAATTCAGTTTGGGTAAAATTATCCCATGGGATAAATTTCACCCCTAAAATTTTCCTTGGCTTGAAATTTATCATTACAACCCATTAAACATAACTAAGAGAATCACACATTTACATAACAATTACACCACATTCACTTAACATATTCATAACACATTGAAGACAAAATTTACCCTGGAAACCAAAATGGGAAAACCAACATTCAATTGGCTTCACTTTCTAGTTTGTTCACAATATTCTCATGAGAATTTGGACAAAAATTCCTCTCAATGTCTTCCAAAGAACCCATGATACAAACTAGTTGTTCATGAATTTATTAAATAATGGATCTACCGAGGTGTCAACTAGAAGGATAGCCATCCCCAACTCTTTAGCTTACCCTAAATCAAATGTTTCCTTCTCATTTTGTCTTTTCTACAACCCTTTAATGTATGACTCTCATGTTTTTAGTTACCCCCCTTTTTTCTTCTTTCTTTTCACTTAATGTTCTCCATGCTTACATTGGGAATAAACCATTATGTGGAGGTATTGACATAGGTTGATTTGTCATGGGTCCCTTCACACCATCAAACCTATCTCCTTCCTCATCAACATTATTGTTCACAAATTCTATTTATGTCACCATACTTCTTGATTTTAAAAGCGTTGTAGTAACTTGAGTCGATAGGGAATCAATTTATTTCTTACATCCAATTTGGATCACACATCCCCATTGGGAGGATTTTGGTCTCTAAAAAATTCCAAGGACATCTAAAAGAATTTGATTTAAACTTGATTCCTCTCAGGCCATTTTCCTTTCCTTCGAGATTGTACTTCAAGGCTAATTCACTAGATATCTTATTGTCCTCTATGAGTTACGTATTCCTTCCTCTACATAATTGTATCCTCCATCAACTCTTCAAGGGAAAGTGGTGCACAATATTCTATAGTGGGAATAACTTAATGATATTCTTCTCTATCCATCATGGAAACCTCAAATAACTTTAGATACTTGAAATCCATGACCAAACCAATCTACATGTAAGGAGGAAGTCTCATTTTGAAAGAAGTGTCATTCACATACTTAATGATGTCTAAAGTTTTGTATCAAAGGGATTGATTTTCTCCACAAATCTTTACAAGAATTCCTTATAGAGGTAAAGCCACACATTTTCTCCAATGCAGAATTTATGACCTTCGCTATGCTAGTCATCCATGGATTTATATTTCTACTAGATTCTCTCAATTTTCTCCTGCACTTTCAAATGTATTTATCAAATTCCTTATAGAAATATACTTTCCTCCCTTTCTTCTCCGTCCACCTCTATGTTGTCCTTCTACTATCCATACACAATTTATCAAATGGTGAGGGAGGTAAATAACCAATGAAAATATCAAACGATAATTTTTTGTGGAATAATTGAGTGATTGATTGTATGAGTGATGAATATACACAAGCTACTCATTCCATGTTTTTGGATTCTTATTGTTGTAACCTATCAAGAATTGTACCAATACCCAACTAAAAAATTCTTGTTTTTCATTGGTATAGGGATGAGTTGCAATGAAATACCTCATATGGTTATCCATCACGTTTGAAATTGATGTATGGAATCTAGCCAAAAAGCTACTATCATGATAAGATATGATGGAGATCAACAATCCAAAATGTACCTAAACATGAGTGAAGAATAAATCAACTGCTTCTTGTTTGGTGATAGTATTCTTCCATGGAGGGATCCAACACATCTTTATGAAGTGGTCCACAAGTGGTTGAAACTGATGTCTAGAATTTACCTAAAAACATGCTATCATGATAATATATGATGGAGCTCAACAATCCAAAATGTACCCAAACATGAGTGAAGAATAAAGCAATTGATTCTTGTTTGGTGATAGTCTTCTTACATGGAATGACCCCACACATATTCATGAAGTGGTCCATAATGACAAACAAGTAGTTATGTCTTCTATAGGACATTGACAAAATTACAACAAGTTCCATGGCGATACTTTCCCAACATCTGTTTGGTATTGTTAGTAACATGTATAACCCATGTTTCTTATTCCTTGGCTTATTGGTGCTACAAAGAACACATCCCTTAAAACTTATCACCACCCACTCCCACATATTTGGCTAATACACATATCTTTACATATCTTCCACTATATTTATCATGCTAAAATTCCCAATTATCTTGGTAGTGTAATATTCTCTCATAAACTTAATCTATTTGTCCTTTGGTATGCATAACATGCCTAGCTTGTATACTATCCCATTCTAGTGATAGAATACATTTCCTTCTATGACAACAACTATTCTCTCCTTTAGCTACTGGTATATGCCTTTGAAGTCTTCATCTCCTCAACAATATTCATTCAATATATGAGAATTAAATGCCTCAAGTTGCATTAGTATATGAACTATTGCAATCTTCTTCAATGGGTATCATGAAAACATGTCAATCAACTTATTTTCATATCCTTTCTTATAATTGATCAATAGGTGGAATTGTTTTCTGAATATCAACCATTTGTAATGCCTCACTACATTTGTTTGACTTTGTAGGTATTTCAAGGGTTGACAATCAATTTTTATGATGGTCTCTTTCTCTAGGATATAATGGTTCCACCTCACAACTTGCATAATGGCAAAGAGATCTTTATCATATGTGGGGTAATCCGTCTCTACTCCATGAAACAAGTTTTATGGGTAACATATTAGCCTTCCTCCTTTCATAAGAATTGTCCCTAATTCATATCCATTTACATATGTTTATACCTCAAATTCCATTTATAAATTAGGCATGGGTAAGCCTGGATCATTGTTTATCTTCCACTTTAGTTCTTCAAGTGCTCATTGTTTTGGCTTGCTCCAATGAAATTTGTTTCCTTCTATGGTCATGGTGTACATTACTATTGCTACTATTAAAAAAATTGATATGAACTTCCTCAAGTATTGAGATACTCCAGTGACCCCTGTTAAGATGGTAGGAATAGGCTATTAACTAATGGTTGAAACTTGTCTAGATCTACCCTCATCTCTCCTCTACCAACCTTGTGTTTGATATAGATGAAGGGATATTTTCATAAATCACATTTATTCAAATTTTCAAATATTTGGTTCTTCCTTAGTGTCTCTAGTACATGTGTCACATGTGAGATGTTATCGTGCCAACTATTGTTGAAGATTAGTATGTCATCTAGATATACTATTACAAATGAGTTAATAAATGGATGAAAAACACCATTCATCAACCTCATGATTGTTGCAAGTGTGTTACATAAATTGAAAGGAACTAGTAATCACTCATAGAAACCTTACCGATGTTGAACATCATCTGAATCCACACTTCTTGTTCTTTGATCCTTACTTGATAGTAACTTGATTTTAGTTCTAGCTTGATGAAACAATTGGCTTGTTGGAGTTGATCCAACAAGTCATCAACACTTGGAAATGGATATCTATTTTTTATGGTGAATTTTTTCAAATCATGGTAGTCAATAAAAATTTACCAACTTCCATCCTTCTTTGGTACCATTATGATTGGTAAATTTAATGGTGACATACTAGGAATAATGACTCCCTACTCCAACAAATTTTGTAACTACTTCTTCACTTTAGTTTCTTCTATAATGGAATTCCTATATATCCCAATGTTTGGAAATGGAGACTTCAAAAATAATTAAAACTTATGCTCAACTTGTCTCTTGGGTGGCTTCCCCTATGGTTCTTGAAACACCTCCATGTAGGATTCGATCAATTGTTCTAGTTGCTAGCACTATTTTCCACTTCATCCTTCTAAGGATTCCTTCATATAAACTACATTACCATCTCCTTGTCGTTTTCCTTCTCTCAAATATATAAAGACATACTTCTTAGTATTTCCAATGATTCTCCTTGTCTTATTAGCATTAGTCAACTAGAGTTTGGCCTTGTCCCTATGTGCATTTATGGTGAATGTATTCCCATCCTTAACAAGATGATATCAATTTTATATCCTTGTAAAGGTGGGATCTCTCACATACACGTATGGGATTTCCAAGATGACTCCACACATGTCCAATATGACTACATCTAATACCAGTTCATCCATGAAGAACTTCTAGTTGATGGAAAACTTAAACTTGCATTATTTGTCCACTCTCAGTTCCATGTCTTGTCTTACTCGACCCAAGGGTATGGATACACATGATTATGATTCTCTAGGACATATTCTCAATGAATTCAAATATGAAATTTAATTGTAAACTAGGGTCAAACAAGCAGTCTACTTTTATTTGTTTCATGTGGATCGTGATGCAAAATAATTCTGTCATATCCTTCTCTTCGTTGTGATTGTATACAACCATCACTAACTCCTTCTCAATGTTAGTGTAATTGATTTTTACTTATAGTTTGAGGTACTATCTGCCCTCTCTTCTGCATCTATAATTATCAAATATTTCTTACTTCTTCTTTTGGAAGTTCCAGAGGCACTTCTCAGGGTGTAATTTCCAACAAAATTCCTAAGGGTATCCCTTTTTCTCACAAAACATTATTTTCTTGATGGGAGGTGTTGTTTCTTATGTCACTTTTATAGTCTTATTTTCAACCCACTACTTCTTGTTCTTACCTTTTCTTTTTTTATCTTGTAGTCTTTTTTGCTTAATTATGATTTCCAAATTGTTGCTTCCACTTCTCTACTCCAAACTACCGTGCTTGGACATTTGCTTCATTAATAATATTGGGCTTGGAAAGAATCAATTTTAATTGAATATGAGGAAGTGATGATACCAAGTACTTAATCAACATATTTGGGATTTTAAGAGAGACACCTAGTTCAATATATATTTTCCTAAACTCTATGGTAAAATCCCGCACTAACCTTTCCTTTGTCTAAAATAATGCCACTCAATCTATTGGTTATTATCATAGCTAATTGGGTGGAATTGGAATTTGATAATTTCCTTGAACACTTTCCAATTAGTCACACATGGCTCATTTTCAAGTTATTTTCTTACATCATCTCCTTCTCACCATTCCAAATAATGGTCTTCGAGCTTCAACGAAACAGATGCAATCCTTTATTTTTGAGTGACCTCATGTATGTTGAAGCACACCTCCATATTTTGTAACCATTGGTTCAACTTGGTGGCATGAACTTATCCTACCTATGGTTTGATGTCAACCTTTTCCTATACATAGGAAGGTCCTT
The DNA here is from genome assembly GCA_027924585.1 of Larix kaempferi. Classification (NCBI taxonomy): domain Eukaryota; kingdom Viridiplantae; phylum Streptophyta; class Pinopsida; order Pinales; family Pinaceae; genus Larix; species Larix kaempferi. The sequence goes on from BSBM01001126.1 coordinate 4,659,223, forward strand.
GAGTTTTTCCATGGATGAATTCCCTCAGATCTATCTCAGTTTTGATCTTTGACTCTAGTTCCTTTTTACTTTTCTTGGAATCTACCTAGTTCTCTATGTATATATCAAATCCTTTATGTCAATTTTTCTCATTTTCCTCCTCATGGATCCACTCAAGCAATAGTCTTGTCATCTCTACTACTTGTTTCTCCAAATGAAATGTCTATAACTCAACAATGCTATTCTCTGGAGACTCATCCATGGTATTGTTTCAATGCTTCTTTCTGTTTCTTATTTTTCTAATATACAAGTAAATTGATACCATATCTCCACCCTCTAGAGTCTTGTTCAATCGAGTAAGAAGCCACTATCTGCTTCCCTTCAAGACATGACTCGATCTTCTCTAATACCAATATGATTTGTAAATCATATTCTTATAGTCTATATGTTTCATCAACATAGATCATTGAAGGATTGAAATATGTCCTTAAAAAATTTTGTACAATGCCATGAGAAAATAATTTATTGTCATTAGGTACATTATCTTCAATACATGGTCATAATTACTTTGTTTTACTGTAACATCTATCTTTTCCCTATTCTTTTGTAACTGAAAATGTAATTGTGTACTCGTTTCTGGTGAGGAGATCAAGGCCAAGGCATCACCCGTAAACCTTGTAAGTGTTGTTATTTATTTCCTAAGTTGTAATTGATGATTATATACCTATGAGACTGAAGGTTTTGACGTAGCTAAACAACAGGGCAAAGAATCCACTAGGGGAGAGAGGTCAACTGGCTAGGAATCCATGGAGAACGTGTTACTGATGACCGGTGTCATCATGGTTCCTTAAGAACTTGAAGAAAAGTGAACAGTTAATGTTCACTTGATGGTCTAAAGCTCTTAGGTGTCATCCTAAATAGAGGTAAATCCTGAGTGGACTTAATTACTACTTGTCCGCTATCAATTAGGGAAACTAATTATTATTGTTATTAAGTTAAATAAGGTTAAATGATTATCGTAATTATCATAATCATCTTAATCATGACATTGAATGCCAAAAAACTATTCTTAGATCTATGATAAGAAGCTAAACTTTCTTATTCTGAGGGACAATTATAGTCACCTTATTTTAAAATAATAATATGAAAGAGATATATTGGTATAGAGAATACCATAATCTAAGGCGTCACAAGATATATATCTATACCAATACCTATATCTCCATTATCCCATTTGATGATCACCATAGAATCCCCATAGACTTAAGGAATCAACCCCAAAAGTTGAGCCCACCCTGCATAAGCACCACAATGCCAACAACTCTGCCTTGGTATTGGATCCTTGACCACAGTTTAGCTTGAATTTGAAAGAGTGATATTTATTAAGGCTGAGAATCATCCCAGTAGCACATAAGCCACCCTAAGCAACATCATTGAAAAAACATGTTGCTTCCTAAGAAGAAGTAAAACCCACCACTTGTCTAACTTTGGATATATTTTCCTCTGCTACATAAAATTCTTTGCATAGGCTTAGTATCCTCACACGAATCACTTTAATGTTAAGTTTCTTATATTAAAAAATGAGAGAATTTATGGCTTTCCATAAACCCGAAGTAATGAAGGCAAGTAAAGTACTGTGATCAATAGAATTGTTAAACCAAAAGTAGAAAATATGTTCAAAAGATTGGATCCCCCATAACTGAGAAATATTAAGGGACTTATTGAAATATCTCTATTACCAACATGATACCCTGAACAATAAATTAACAAATTTAATTAATACACCAAAATCAATAGTTCACTTAACTTCACTTTATATCAATAGCCCTTCAACCTCAATAATAACTTTACTTTATATAATAAGTCAATTTTATTTGACTTTATTCTTTTACCAATGATTTGAATTTTCTGTATATCAATAACACATCTTAACTTTCAGCCTTAACTCTTTAATTTCAACCTCAACACTAGCTTACTTTACTTCCCTTCTTCAACCTTTGACTTTTGACTCCTCAACTTTTCAACACCATTAACATAAGATCGAATAGACCTTCCAAGTTTCATAAAATCTTGGAAATGATACTTCTATCTCATTTATCCTCCAAAGTAGTGAAGCTTTCAATCACTTTGGCCTTGGCAGAATCTTCACCATACCTCTATGCCAACCTCACCTTGTTCAATGTTGATCTTACAAAAACATTGTTGTGCCTCCATGTAAATTACTTCATGGACGAAATTTAGAATTAAAAAAATAGTGGTAGAGCACCAGTAGATCCGGAGGGGATGATTATCAAATCTCTGGAGGCTTTGAAGTTGGAACTCCTCCGTATTGATGAGGCGATTTGGTGCCTTAAGAGCCGTGCAGTTTGGAAATACCAATTTTTCCATTCCTTTGCGGATATCAGATGGAAAACTAATGTCATTTGGGACATTGAAGATCAGAATGGATATAGGGTATGATATCAGGCAGACATTTCATTGGTAGCTCGAGATTATTTTAAGACAATTTTGTTATAGCTTAAAATGACACCTCTCCATCTGTGACGACACTTGCATCCCTTGGTCGCATGACGACACTTCTTGAGATCAAATTTTAGTCACACAACAGGACACTTGTGGATTGAGGGGTCATTTGGGACACTAAAAATGGTTGAAATTACCTCACTCCTGACCCGTTTGATGGTTACAACACTTAGGAACACTTTTCCAGACCAAACCATCTCCTGAAAATGAGCAAAAAACCTGGTTTTTGGCCATTTTTCCACATGTGCGCTGGTATGCAAGCATGATCGTAGTGTTTGATATGCAAACCTGCTTCATTAAAGTAGCGCACACCTCCATAAATGCACTAGTTTTTCTACTGCAGAGTAGGGCACTTTCCTGTACTAGTAAAAATATCGAAATTTGGGTAAGTTAAGTTGGTTTGGGAACCTCCTGATCGGTTATAACTTCTTTTCCTCTCCTTCATTGACTATATAAGGAGAGTAGAAGTGCCATGTGAGGGGACCAAGCCTATAACAATGTTATGCTGGAAGAATGGAGACCCTCATCCCCCTCTCTTGTGTCTCAGTTTCTGATAAACGCTATCACAACTGATTAGAGGTTGGGATCCTTGGAGAATAGAAACAGGAGACCTTGAATCTAGGTTTTGTGAAGTGCCAAGCTTGAAGGAAGGTATAATTTTATGTACTTTCTTCATTCATCAATAAAGATCAGACGTTCTTCCCTTTCCAAATATGACCTATTCATGTGTGTCTTAGATTTGAATACAATTTGATTATAGTTTGATGTCTTATTATGTCATGGATATCAGTCTTATGTATGTAGTCAAATGTATTTGAGAAAGGTATCAAGTTGTTTTGCAGGTGTGGGAATTGTGATACTGGATAGCAGTGAAGAGCAAGGAAGAGAAGACTTGGATCAACCTTTTGAATAACGTGCACATATCTCTAACCTTAATCTTTTCATTTATTTTTTTGTACTTGCAGAACATTTGTAGGTCTATCTTTCATACCTGAAGTTGGTAGTTTCTCCCCTGAACTACAGGTGCATTTTCCTCACAACAGAATGGCGACTCCGCTGGGGAAAGCCTAACTGCTTAGGGGTATCCAAGGTCATTTCTTTAGTTTTGTTTGAAGGTCTTTGTTCAATTTCTTCATTAGAATCAGTTATTAGGCTTTGTTTGACCCTCCTTGGCTCTTACAGACCCTTCCTAGACCTTTTAGACCCTGGTGGGCCCAAGTTGGGGGGTTTAAACCCCATTTTTTCAACTTTTCCCACCTGTACACTACTGTTGTGAAGACCAGTAGAACATTCCCTTGTTATGGGTGCTGGTATGTCTCATACACAGTAGCGCACACATTTTGGGTTCGATTTTTTGGGTTGTGGACCCAAATTTGGGGGTTGTGGCTGCATTTTTGGGGTTCCTAATGACCCTAGGTCTGAGTTAAACCATTGTAAGTGGTCTCCTATCCTTGTACTAATCCTATGTTCATTACTTGGACCTCTTTTGATCAATTTGGGCTTGTTTGGAAATTTTTGGGGCTTATTGACCCAAGTTGGGGGCTTGTGGACCAGTTTGGTGTTTTATACCCTAATTTGAGTCTGACTGAACCTGCTTGCTCCATTTCCAATGGATTGAAACCTATTGAGTCTACTTGACCCTGTTTGTATCTATTTGAGTGAAATTTCTCTTTAGATTGGTTTCTTATCCTCCGTTATGCTTTTAGTTTTCTTTTTGTAGTGAAAGCTCAAGTGTCTTTGTTGTTGTTCAGGACCTTGACTGCAATGTTTATGTGTAGACTTGACTTTACCAAACAATACTTCTTTGTAGGTCATTTTCTTTGTTTGGTTCTAAAAGTAGTTTTCGTACGCTTTTCCCAATGGTTGGCATGCTTACATCAATAAGAATCTGAAAGCCGTATTGGTAGCTTTTACTGTTTCAATCAGGAAACCTGAAAGTTCTTTGCTTTTGCTTTGACAGTAGGTTACTTTCAATTTCAACTTTGTTTCTCACCTTTTGAAAAGCATAAAAATTTTGATTTATTTTTTGAGTAGAGTACCTTGCAAGTGGATTAAAGGATTTAAGAGTGCTTTGCATCAAAAAGAAGAAGTTTTCTTTTGCATACTGATTTGTTTGAGTAGTTGAATTCTTAGGTTTTGAGTTTAATTTTGTACATTTAGACTTTATTTTATTTTTTTGCATTCGAAAAGACTAAAAATTGCATTTGCACATGCATTCTAGATCGTATCTTTAAGACTTGCATTGAAAAGAAACGATTTGTTTAGTGGTAAATATTTCATTTCAGTACTCTATCTCTGTTATAACCACTCGCACACACCCACTACCTTTTTGAGTAAGCAAGTAACCTTTAAAATGAACCCTAATAAAATGTACTAGTAACATTTTCTTTTCTAGGTTATACTTTTCACCAACTAGTCTTGGTTAGGATCTTGGGTTTAAAACACCTTAAACCACCCAAGATCACACATTACGCAATAATCGTAGTTCGACTATCACAGGTAAACCCACCTCATTCAAAGCTTTCCTGGGATCTATGCAATAGGTCTTGTGAGATCAGATTGTTTGGAATAAATATCCTACTTTCTGTTTCGAGCATATACCAAGATTGGATCGCGTTTGGGGACTCTTTTGAGTTTCGGGCTCAGCTAGCCTGCCCACACCTTCTGATTCGACCAGAGACTGTTCCCCCAGGAGTTTTCGGTGTGGTGGTATCTTTAGTATATGACCATAGGATCATACATAGGTGACGTCGGAGGGTTATATCTACTGTACCTAGGACAGACATGGGAGGAAATCCCTTACAGGTCTTTGGGAGGGCGGTTGGGTGATTCTAGTGCTTGCACCCTTAGTCATTATATTGTGGACCCCGGGTAACTGTTCTTCATCCTTCGTTGATCTGTTCTGGGCCCTCATCATCCCAAACTCTTCTCCGGAAGGCATCTATTTGCCTGGTTTGATTTACCTAGGACCTTTTTTAGTGGTGTGCTCTTTGTGCTACTTGTCTTAGTTTTCCTTAGAGAACTTATTGCTCATTTGAGTAGGAAACTATGTCTAGCATTCTAGCGAGCGCCAATCAAGGTACCCCTGTTACGGGGGATCCTTGTGTTGTTCCATTTATTGGAAACATTGGTATTCCCTTAATGGCTACTCTGAATCTTCCTGGATTCAATATAGGGTTTCCGGTTTGGTTGTTCTCCACTCCGAATGCCTTGCATGCTCCTAACGCTTCTTTTGTAAGCACCTCAAATCAAGAGCATCAGAACCATGTAACTTCCTTGCCATTAACATCTTCTCCTCCTCCTTCTACCTCATGTGGCGAAAGTAGCAACACTAGTAACCAGCAGTCTAAAAGGAATAGACGGAGGAAGAATAGGAAGAAGATGCCAAAACAAGGGGGCAACAACCCAACCTCTGTAAGTTATGTTGGGGGAAAGCACCTTGCCTCTGCAAATCATGCAAGGGGCACCTACCCAGCCTCTGGAGGTCATGCTGGGAGAAAAATTTTAGTCACTAAAAATCACACTGAAAGTTTGTCTTCAACCACTGTCAATCATGTTGAGGACATGCCATTGATCACTGCTAGTCATATTAATGACAAGTCACCAGTTCCTGTGAGTCATACTGGAGACACCAGATCAGCCACTGCAAGTCATGCTGAGGGAGTTGACTTTGTCGACAAACCCAATAAACAGAAGTGTAAGTTCCCTTGCAAGTTTTGTGAGGGAGACCACCTTACTTACTTGTGCCCTGTACTTCCAGAAGTGCCAAAAGTGTGGTCCTTAGTTCAAAAGTATTATGCTTCTGAGCAACTAGCCTCTGTAAGTCGTGCTGGGGGGAAACTGTCAGCCAATGCTAGTCATGATGAGAGTACTAACATTGTAAAGGAGTCTCGACCTATAGGAAGGAAACCAAAGTTCCCTTGCAAACTTTGTAAGGGAGATCACCTTACTCATCGATGCCCTGCCATTCTAGAAGCACGAAGAGTGTGGTCCATGTCTGAAGGAACCTCTGTTCCTGAGTTGTCAATAGATTCCCTATAGTCAGATCAACCTTTGGTTGATAAAGTGGTTGAACCAATGCAATCTTTGGTCAACCCCACTCTTCCTTCGGAGAGTGAAGTGATCCAATCGATGCAATATTCGACCGATCCCATCAACCCTTTGGAGACTGATGCACCTGTCCCTGAAGTCTTCTGCATTACCAGTTTGGATGTTCTTGAAAAAGGGGGTACTTCAACTGTGCCATGTGAACCCCTACCAAGCCCTAGGATCATTTCCTTTGATTGGAATAGTCTAGCCGAGCCTCGTCTTCCTTCTTCGACACCTTTCTAGATAAAGGTTGATATCGGGAACCATACGGTTGATTGATGCATTGTAGATGAAGGAGCATTCATTAGTATCTTATCCGCTTATGCTTGGAGAGATTTGGGTTTCCCTAATGTTATTCCAGCTGTTAATTGGCCGCTGACCTTCGATAAAAGACCTAGTGAACCGTTCGGATTCCTCTGTCAGGCACTTGTTACTTTGGGTGGACAAACAATCTTAGTTGATTTTATGGTTTTAAAGGACCCTGCAGACTTTGACATGATCCTTGGGCGTGATTACGTTTATGATATGCATGCTGTGGTGTCTACACTCTTTCGTGTGATGCATTTTCCTCATAACGAAAGCATCGTCACTATCGACCACCTTGCATTCGTTGATCCTCCTTATTACCCAACTGTAGACCAGTCTGATCCCTCGTCATTAGGCACTACTATATCACATGGTGCTTATGTGGCATATTGTTCCTTGAGTTCAACTGCTACTGAGAAGAAGTCTCTGAGTTCATGCTTACCTTCTTGGGACTTGGTCCCAGCTTTTGACCAAGTGACACCTCCATCTGAATGTTTAGATATGTGTTCTATCTGGGATGATATACTTCCTTCCAATGAAGTTTTCCTAGAGTCCATAGTACAGTCTACCATTCATTTGGATGTTGATCCAGTCGCAGTTATGTCCAGCCCCGGTTTGACCTTAAAGTCTAATATTCCTACCATTGAGTCTTTGGACTCTCCTATAGATCTGCAAATCGGTGTTCCTGCTGAGTTTGATTCTGCTTCTAGAATTCTCAACTCCCGTGATGATGAATTTGTTTCTACAGATTCCATCATGTTCTTCAACTTTGATCTTCATCATGAAGTCGATCTTATTGATTGTAACTCCTCGGGCTTGGGTACCATAGAGTCTTCATTCGAAAACTCTGCCTTGTTTATGCCCGCTGTTGATGATAGTGAAGTTGAAAGTATTTCTACCACAGTGACTTGAATTAGGTCTTTCTTTACATATGTTTTAGATATGATATTGGTACTAATGTTTCTTGGAGACAGGATTCTTAGTTGGATTTATACTTGCTTACTAGTCCGTTTCGACACCTTGTGCGACCATGTCAGGTATATTCGAAACCTTGCATATAGGTTTAGGCTTTCTTGCTGTTATGTTGCATTTGAACCTTTTTCCATCTGAATTCGCCATAGGGTCGAACCTATTAGATATTCATGTGTTAGCCATCTCTTTATGCATTGTGCACCAGTCCAACAGCAGAGCCTACCTAACATGGGTCACCCTAGTCAGCACCCTTGTGCCATTTTGGTGCCCATGCTGAGTTTTTCTTACAGGCTCGGGAGCCTTTTTAGATTTACCATGACTTTGAGAAGAAGCCTCATATATTTCTTCCTCATATATTTCTGGCCATCCCTGATAAGGCTCCCATTTTTGTGTTTAAGTTGCATAGGAATCTGTTGTGATCCTGCTTGCACTAATGAGCTTGATCCCAGCTTCCACTCTTTTAGCTCGTTGTATAAGCCTCCATCTTTGATCTCATTTCCGCTAAGCCCTGTATCATTTTTCCTTCGCAATTTGACACCTTTTCTTGGAGGAGACACAACCTGAGTGTCCTTATCTTGCCCATGTTCCTTGAATTAGGCATAGCTTTGTTCCATGCGCTTGGAGCTAGTTTCGCATGTCCCTGACACTCGTCTCCTCCCATATCGAGCATTTCTTTTACCTTCACTTCAATCTCGTTAAAAACAGTAAGTAGGTTATGAGAAGTCTTCCACCTTTCCTTCAAGCTCGTTAAGAATAGTAAGGAGGCTATGAGCATTTCTTTCATCTTCACTTTGAGCTCGTTAAAAACAGTAAGGAAGTTATGAGCATTTTTCTGTATCTCCTTTGAGCTCGTTAAAAACAGTAAGGAGGTCACGAGTTTACTTTTTTGGACTCGTTAAACCTTTACGGAAAAGATCCCTATGGAGTTCTTTTAATCCCTTTTCAGACTCCTTAAATAGGAAAAGTTTTCCAAGCATAGTTGTCTTTTCGGGATCGTTAAAATAATTGAATTGACATCCACTTAGGTATAGAATTACCCATTTTTCGAGCCTTAGTGGATAATTTACGAAAAAGGTATACTCTAGGTATACTCTTGTATGCACTAGAAGAGTTCTTCTTCCATTATTTTACACTTTTTTGGGGGAAGGAGACTAAATTTACGAAAAAAGACCTTTGGAGTCATCTTTAGGGTTTTCAGACTCTCAAAAAGTGAAAACACCAAGCGAGCATTCACCTACTCGGGCTCGATGTGAAATCCATGAGATGGTTGATAGAGGACTGTTTAAGTTTTTCAACTCTATAAGAAAGAAAACACCGTTGAGCACAGACCAATCCGGGCTCGATATAAAATCCACGGATAGGTGTATGGAGTTTTCTTCTAGGTTTTTCATCTACTCCTTAAACATGAAAATACCGTCAAGCATGCTTTAGTTCTTTGTCAAGCTCATTAAAAAATGAAAAATGAAAGGGAAGGGAAGAATGTTAAAATATATTTCAATATGATGGAAGCAATTCAACTACCTCCTTGAACAAAGCACCTGTTTTGAGTCTCTCAAACAAGTTGGGTTCTAGTGTTGGTTTTAGGAAAAACCTGATCTCAGAGTTCTTACTCCTCCGTTTCATTAGTCTTCCAATCATATGGAGAATATGTTAATGTATCCTACATTGCAGATTTGCATCGTGGTCTCTTTGTGATCAAAGCTTCCTAATTCATTCTTGTGTCATGCTCACTGTTCAAGGATATAACCTGTGTCAGCCATTCTACAGTTGCCTTGACCTCATGCATCGGCCATTCCTTGGTGTCAGTATGTTTCATCGTTTGTTCAGTCCTAATCCAAATCATCTCATACATGTTGAGTGTCCCTCATGTTAGATGATGGAGGATGCCTTAAGGCCTCCCTTCCAACGGATTTCTTCCCATCAACTTCAACTTATTGTTCTCTGGGAATGAAGTTTAGAGTTTCGGTTAGTACCTTGGAGATTGCAGTCATTAGTGGCAGTTTCCCTCGCTATTGGATAGATGGGAATACATCAATGTCTCCTATCCGATGGATTCTTCAAGTGTTCGACGACAAGACCATTTATTCGCACTTGCTTGAATGTACTAGGTACCTTGGGTTCCATTTTCATTATTGGTGGACACCCTCGCCTTTGTTAACGGTATACATCAATGACCAGTAATCAAACGATACCTCCGATGTTCGACATCAACTCATTTATTCGCATGGATGGGTTTGTACCTTGGGTTGTTTTTGGATGAAGACCTTGGGATCCTCGATAGCTTCACCTCATTTATGTTATCGCCCAAGTTGTGCAAGATTGAGCCACACTCTTTTGGCTCTTGATGTGACATAGATCCAACTTGTTCTTTATGGCTATGTTCTCCAGTTTTGACATAGATCCACCTTGTATTTATGTGGCTATGTTTACGCTTATGTTCCTCATGGATCCACGCTTGTATTTTAGTGGCCATGATATATGCATCAGTATTTGGATCATTATTGTATCCTCTTGGAGGTCATGTCCCACTATTTGAACATGGAAAATTACCCCAAGGATGAGTTTGTCTGACATTGCCTTTGCTTTCAGGTACTTCATTTGAGCCTATGATTCTTGGTTTCTCCGTTCACCATGATTCAACTCTTTGTTATTTATAATATATTTCGGCCATCATTTCCCACACTCCCTCTGACCTCATACATTAGGGGGCATCTATTATAGCTTGAAATGACACCTCTCCTTCTATGACAACACTTGCATCCCTTGGTCGCATGACGACACTTCTTGAGATCAAATTTTAGTCACACAACAGGACACTTGTGGATTGAGGGGTCATTTGGGACACTAAAAATTGATGAAATTACCTCACTCCTGACCCATTTGATGGTTACAACCCTTAAGAACACTTTTCCAAAACAAACCATCTCCTGAAAATGAGCAGAAAACCCTGTTTTTGGCCATTTTTCCACATGTGCGCTAGTATGCAAGCATGATAGTAGCGTTTGATATGCAACCCTGCTTCATTAAAGTAGCGTACACCTCCATAAATGCGCTAGTTTGTCTACTGTAGAGTAGGGCACTTTCCTGTACTAGTAAAAATCTCGAAATTTGGGTAAGTTAAGTTGGTTTAGGATCCTCCTGATCAGTTATAACTTCTTTTCCTCTCCTTCATTGACTATATAAGGAGGGTAGAAGGGCCATGTGAGGGGACCAAGCCTATAACAATGTTATCCTGGAGGAATGGAGACCCTCATCCTCCTCCCTTGTGCCTCAGTTTTTGATAAACCCTAGCACAATTGATTAGAGGTTGGGATCCTTGGAGAACATAAGCAGGAGACCTTGAATCTAGGTTTCGTGAAGTGCCAAGCTTGAAGGAAGGTATAACTTTATGTACATTCTTCATTCATTAATAAAGATCAAACGTTCTTCCCTTTCCAAATATGACCTATTCATATGTGTCTTAGGTTTGATTACAGTTTGATTATAGTTTGATGTCTTATTATGTCATGGATATCAGTCTTATGTATGTAGTCAAATGTATTTGAGAAAGGTATCAAGTTGTTTTGCAAGTGTGGGCATTGCGATACTGGATAGCAGTGAAGAGCAAGGAAGAGAAGACTTGGATCAACCTTTTGAATAAGATGCACATATCTCTAACTTTAATCTTTTCATTTATTTGTTGTACTTGCAGAACATTTGTAGGTCTATCTTTCATACTTGAAGTTGGTAGTTTCTCCCCTAAACTATAGGTGCATTTTCCTCACAACAATTTTTCTCGAAACCTACAATGTTTAATATTCTTGCACAGATGGAGATGTTACAATGCATGCCTTGTATTTTTTCGACTGAGGATAATGATTTAATTGGACAACCGGTTACTCTGGCGGAGTTTGAAGCAGTACTTAAAAAGATGGCCAGGGACAAAAGTCCGGGGCCCAATGGATGGTCTATGGAATTCCACCTTCTGTTCTTTGACTTACTTTGGTCTGTGGAATTCTACCTTCTTTTCTGAGCTTTTTTTTGGAATTATATGTAAATATTATTATAGACAGTGGTTACAAATATGTTAACTGATAAATTTGTATTGAATGATGAGCAATAGACTTATTTTCATGACTGTAAGAACAGTTACTATCTATGGGATAGGAAAATATTGTATGTTTTTCGATGAGTTGTTTTTTTTATTAACACTAATTTCTGTATGAACCAGCATAAATTTATCTTTAACTCTAAATCTATCATGTGTTATAATGATCAAATTCCTCCATATACAAACCTTAAGATGGATCTATATCGATGATAAAACTATATTAATTGAAATCATAAAAAATGAATACCACCATGATTATAAAAAAACATGTAAATTGAAAAAAGGTAAAAATAAACAAATTATATAGTATCCATATCAAGTAATTAATTGGACATAGCCAAACTTGCAATCCTTCAAAGGGATATCAATTAGTAAATTAGATAATATATAACCTATGGTAGAAAACATGAAGAGTCTTCCCTAAATCACACACATCCCATCCCAGATAGTAGAGCAAGAAGTATCCAAATTTCATTAATTTTTTTAGTTTTAATTAATTAAAAATTATTATTTAAAAATGTTACATATCAGTATCTAGATTTCATTAATTTTTTTAGTTTTAATTAATTAGAAATTATTATATATAAATGTTACAAATCGGTTCTTGAGCACAGAATTACAGTTCTTCCTCCTATTGGACTATAAAAAACCATCTACAACAATTAAAACCCGCTCACATTTTCATACTTAGATTCATCAATGATTATATCTATGTAACTCCAATTTGTTACGCTACTCTCCTCTTTATGCAATACAAGTGATGGCACCATTCACAATTCCAGTCAATCCAAGTGTTGTTGACTTCACAAACATTATTGATCAAACATACAAGCTTATAGAACTCACCTCACCTGAATCTAGAGAACATACATTAATTTCTTAGTAAGAAAAAAGTATCAAAGACAAATATTTGGGGGTAGAAATCAAATCTTCTCAACGACAGAGAGACTGATATCAATAGTCAAACAAGCGTACGCCCTCCTTTGTGGTAGTATGTTTATTGCTGTAAGTTTTTTTTTGAAGTCCATTGGAGTGAATTAAACATGCTCATACAACAAATCTATTGTTGGGCAGTTCGAAGAATTGCAGTAACATATCTAACAATGGACTTTTGTTCTATTGGCTTTGTTAACTGTGCTATTCTGATTCGATGGACACACAAATTCATTTTTTGAAATTTGGAGTTTTATAGCACTGATAGCATGCTCATCTATAATGAGAATATTGTGCAACAGGCTTTCTTCGACCAATGGATATAAATCAAAATGTTAGATTTAAATATGCATCGCAGTGAAATTAAACACACGTAGCAGTTGTCACAGGGTATCAGGGAGTTTACACTACAAAAACCTCAATGGGAAATTCTGCTCAATCACTCATTTAACATGTGTATTTTTCAATGTACATTAAGGCCTCTATATGGCATTAGGTAGTCATAAAAATATGTAATATTTAAGATTATGTGGTGTCATAATATCCTCATGTCAACATTAACTTCTCTCATTGTCTTCATCATTGTTTCTTAGGTAGATATTTTGTGTGGTCTACTTCATTACAATGCAATTATATAATTCAAACATTAGTCATAATAACAAGAGCTAATCCTTCAATTGTTGTTTTTTCTAAGATGTAGAGTTGTTTTTCCAACATGTATTGTGTCACATTTGCTTACTACTCACTATTATTTTTTTAATCAAAACTTTAAATTCCTTCATCATTTTTGGAAAACCTTGTGGAAGTTTTTGAGTTGTCAATTGAGATTCTCTAAAGGGTGAAAAAATGAAGACGGGTGTCTATTTTGGGGGGTCTCATGAGAAAATAATTCTGGTTTTTTCATGTTTTTCAACTTTGGGCGAACACAAGTGATATTTTTGTTTAGAATTTCACTTTGCAGTAAAAAGAAAACTTTTAGAGAATTATGTTAGCTTTCTATTCATAATTTTTTCAATTTTTTTTAATGAGATTTGATATGTCTATTTTGCAAATGTTTGAAAGTGTATTCTTATAAAATGAAAAGACTACAAAATAGTCATGATTTGTTGCACCAGTAAAATCATTGTTAGACTTGTTTTTTGCAAAAACAGAAAATGCTACGACAATCTACACACAATGTACTAGTGCCTGACTATAAGTTTGTAACCAATGGATCTATATACTAATTATTATATTTTTTTAAAGTCGATCAATGGGGAAACTTAGTCGATTTTCAACATGTTTTTTGTTGTTTTACTTTTCTCTCAATTGACTGTAAAAATAAAAAAATCTACAAACACCCTTTTGAAGTAGACACACCAATTAAGAATCCCACATTTTTTTCAATTTTTTTGGTGTTGTATTTTTAAAGTTATGGATTTTTCTTTTCACCGTTTTTTTAAAGAGATGAATCCAAACTCAACACATGTTACGAAAATAAAACATTAAAAATATCAGTTCTTATCTATACACGACAAAATCTATACCCACGTAAAGTAGATTCAATGATGAACCTAATGGTATCAAGTCTGACATTAGTTTTGTAGTGTAAGAGGATGTTTTTCCCTTCCGAAAATGGAGAAACCTGAAAATTCTGCAGAATCGCCAAGCTTCCATGTCTCAGAGATTATTCGGCCGAATAATTATTCGACAGAATAACCTTTTTCCGTAATGGCACAATTAATCACAGCAAAGGTTATTCGGCCGAATAATGAAACGGAAAAAATATTTCATCGGCCAGGGAAAAAAAAATGTTTTCTATACTCGTATAAATAAACTTAAATTGATTCATTATTTTCGCATGTTTTAACTTCGCATATTTCTTATCAAACTATTTTTGAAAGGGTTTTCAAAGAAGATATTTTTTGCAAAAAGAGGTTTTTACAAGGTATGTTCCTTCTTATTTTTTTTCCAAAGGGCACATTGAAGGAGTTTTTTTGTAAGGCATTTTTGTAAATAAGTCTTCTTCTAAGGCATTTTTGTAAAGGATTTTTTTCTTTAAGGCATTTTTGCAAGGAGTTTTTTCAAAATATTTTTTTTCTTAGACATGTTTGCAAAGTGGTTTATGCAAATAATGTTTCTTTCCAAGGAGGTTATTTCCAATGAAGTTCTTTCCAATGGTTGTATTTAAAGAGTGTTTATTCCAAAGTATTTTTGCAAAGAAAATATATTTTTCCTTCTCATTTATTTGAAAGAGATTTTTTCAAAGAATTGTTTTGGTAAGGTAATTTACAAAGGGTTTTTTTACATGGAAGTTTTGCACTTCTTATTTCTTTGAAAGGGTTTTTTTAAAATAGTTGTTTTGCTAAGATATTTTGCAAAAGGTTTTTTTCCAAGGTAGTTTTGCACTTCTTATTTCTTTGAAAGGGGTTTTTTCAAATAGTTGTTTTGTTAAGGTATTTTGCAAAGGGTTTTTTTCCAAAGTAGTTTTGCACTTCTTATTTATTTGAAAGGGGTTTTTTCAAATAGTTGTTTTGCTAAGATATTTTGGAAAGGGTTTTTTTCCAAGGTAGTTTTGCACTTCTTATTTCTTTGAAAGGGTTTTTTTCAAAGAGTTGTTTACTCAAAGTATTTTTGCAAATGAGTTATTTTTTTATAAGGGTTTTTTCCAAGATATGTTTACAAATAAGTTTTTTTCCAAAGTATTTTTTCCTAGTGGCTTTTTTCCTACATATTTTTTCAAACAATTTTTTTTTGCCAGTGGTTTTTACAAAAAAAATTTATTTACAAGGTATTCTTATTATTTTCCAATGGGTTTTTTCAAAGGTGATTTATTGTCAAGGAGTTCTTATTTCTTTCCAATAAGGTTTTTTTCAAAGAAGATTTATGTTCAAAGAGTTTTTTCAAAGAAAATTTAATTCCAAAGATATCTTCTTCAAAAGACTCTTACAAGATTTTTATAAGGTGAAGTAAATTTCAGTTTATGTTTTTATAAATTTCGTAAATATTTTTAAATCTTAATTTATATATTTTTACTATAAAGTGATGAATCTTTAATTTATCATCTACAGATTAAACAATCATGAGCAATAAGAGAAAACGTAAAAAAAGGTGATCGTAAACGTGATGATGATGCTAATAGAGAAAAATAAAAACTCAGATATAATGCCAAAAAACAAAGGGTTGTCGAAACGGAAGAGAGAATTATTAAAGATATAAATACAGATTTACATGATAATGTTGAGGAAATGGAAATTGAAAATAGAGTACAAGAAAAACAAATTGAAGTTGAAGAGACCATTGCTGAAGATGTAAATAGTGATTTACATGCTAAGGTCAATGAATTCAATATTGAAGATCAAATTCAAGATCCAGAAATTGGACCTGGTATGTATATATCATATATTTTCCAAATTCATTTTTTTATAATGAATTGTATTTTTGGATATATGTTAAATTAAATTTAACTTGATGTATAGGTACTTTCACCACTGATGATGAAATGTTATAAGACATTGATTGCTACAAATATGGAGAAAAACTACCAATACATGTTGCACGATATCGTGCTACAAAATTTTATGATGAAGTTCTCAAGGATTACTCAATAGCAGGACAAGCACAAATTTTGAGATGTTTATTAGTGTCTAAGAAGTTAGAAGGTGCTACATCATTATTGGGTATTCACAAGGCGACAAAAGAGTTGAAATTAAAAGAAAATGTGATAGAAAATATAGGTAATGCAATAAAAAAATTTGGAAAATCCAGGAAGAAAGATATTAGTGCTGCACGTAAAGCAATTCATACAGCAATTCTTTCATCCAGTACTAAACAAAAGCGTTTGACAATAGAACTAGCAAAAGCAATTGGAACATCAAGAAAGACATTATAGAAACATAGCAAATTCAGAATGCAAATAGATGAAAATAATGAACTTGCTTGCTGGGCAATTATTTGTAGACAACCTTACAAAGATAGAATGGCAGCAAGTGTTAAAGATATTGTACCGGAATATTGGTTGGAACATGCTCGAGTTTCACCAAATTCAAGAGATGTGATATGCAAAAGAATATCACGAAATGTATATGAAAGCCAACCAAAACATATAATGGACATGACACAAGTACAATTCTTCAATAAATTCAAGGAAGATCATCATGGAATTAATATATCAATCACTATATTTGTGCAACAAAAACCATGGTATGTTAGACCTATTACTATACGTGACACATGTTGTTTCCGTTATCATGTGCAATTTCAGTTATATTATGACACATTTCTTGAATTTGGTAAAATGTTTTGGAAAAATTCACCACCTCCGCCCACAATACGTGAATTCACATCTCAAACTCTATGTGAGAGAAATCACGATGAAGTATTTTATAATAAGAAATGTGTCAATGGAAAACATTGTCATCATTGTGGAAATTTGGTGTTATTCCACAATAAATATCCTATCGATAATGATCAATCGTTGTCAAATGTAAATGTTGATTGGAGGAGATACGAATACGTCAATTATACTACAAGTTCTAGTGATTCACATTCCAAAAGAATTGATTTTCTAGAAGATAAGATATGCGTGACAGATTTTCTCAAAAAATTTGAAAGTGAAATTTATAAATACACCCAGCATTTACATAGAGCATGATGGCAAGATCTTCATTTCAAACAGTCTCGTGAAATTTTTCCACCCGGAACAATTTTGTCCGTGGTTAATTTTGCTGAAAACTATACATTTGCTGCACAAAAGGATATACAGCGTGAATACTATCACTCTAACCAAGTTTCGATATTTGTCCATGTTGTATATAGACATTCTCAACAGGATGTTGATGGCATTGAAAGCACATGTGACAATCGATATGTGATTAAAGAATATCACTTCTATATCAATGATGATCGTACACACGATACACATTTTGTTCAACATTGTATGGAAAATATTTTCTATGATTCACTAAAAAAATGCGAAGTTAAATTCAATGAACATTGGATATGGTCTGATGGATGTGCGGGTCAATTTAAATCTTCACGATCATTTTTTTGGTTATGTCGACTTCATAAAGCGTTGAACATTAAACATCACTGGAATTTCTTTGAAACTGGACATGGAAAAGGTGAACATGATGGTGCAGGAGCATGCGTAAAAAGAGCACTTCGAAGATGGAAAATGAACCATTCTTCTGCACGATTTCATTCAGCTGCATAGGTTGTCCAATGGTGTCAATTAAATCTAAGCCATGATTATAATCAACAATCAAAAGATATGCATAGGTATGTACACTATTTTTTTAATTTATATTATTTCTTGAAATTTAAAAAAATGTACACTAACATGTTTAAGTACACGTACACTAACATTAAAAGTTGTTCTTTGTGATTTATCATTTATTGTGTAGGTTTTTTTGGATTGTTGGGGTCTAAGATATAAATAGATCAATACCATATGACACTAGCACCATACATGGGATTAGAGATCTTCACTATATTCAAACAAAATCATTCCAAAACGTGTTTGTATTTGACAGTAGAAAGCAATCATGCTTTTGTCATATTTGCACTGAAAATGTTGAATCTACAGAAGTTTGTGAAAACATAACAAACAACTACGTAAAAGCTTGAAAACACACAGAGATTAATCCAAAGGGAAAAATGCCACTAGCAAGTGTAGAAGAATTAGAATCAGAAGAAATAGCAATATGATCTAATGGCGATAGAATTTCAGATCTTGTTAGAGAAGGTAATGAACTTACTTGACTTTTAAATTGATTGTTCATTCTTGTCCATCACCTTATGTGTATAGTCAATTTAATTGATTTAAAAATGCTAACACCAATTGTAATTTGCGCAGGAGATGTTTTCACTGTGATTTCACCTTTAAACAACTACGAAAATGTGAAATATTATTTGATGGGATGCACTGAAGGAAAGATGAAGTTATTGGAAGACTACAATGACAACGGATTTACATACGAGAGAGGATCCATAATTTTAAAAGGATTTTTTTTCAGCAGACCCATGTGACTAAAAATTATGTCTACTTTCAAGATTATGAAGCTGATGTTATATGTTGTCAGTATAATCATTTAGTATGTGCATCTCGAATAAGTTTGGTACAAGTTCCATAAAAAAAATAGTTAAAAAACAAAAAATGGAAACTGTTCATATGTGACCATGAACGGATAATTGAGGATGGCATTCCATTGCGATGTTTTTAACTATATATCAAAAATGAATTGATCTATGTTTTTGTCCATGTCAATTGTTGTGTACAATATATTTTTTCTCCATGTCACAAATATTGTGTACAATATATTTTTTTCATTGAATTTTATGACTATGATCTTGAATGAGAACTAGAATAAGAGTTTAAATGGTTGTATTTTAGCATGCTTAAAAATGAATTCAAAAATTATTTGGTAATGAAATTTTTAATAAAAATTGGAAAAAGTTCAAAAATGTTGTATTTCAACTATATGGAATGTTTATCTTTAATTTGTAATTTCGTTATATAAAGTACTTTATTCAGGTCCCCATATGTCTATTAGACCACTTAAGGGATGAGATAACGGATGTGGCTATCCCCACACTCTGCCCCAAATTTTTACTTTTGATTGATTAATGCCAATGAGAAATCATCGGGAAACCTACTAGATTTTGTATTCATTTAATCCATTGTAGATGTTTCTCTAATGTACTTCGCCATAAATAAACATTTAAATAAATGATTGTTGCACAAAGATAATATATCTCTTACATGTAAGTTCACATAACTGAAATAATGGCAAATGGAGATAAAGATCATTTGATTTTTAATCAGAAACAAGGATTCCTAGATTGTGAAGCTTATGCTAAATTAGAGCAATGATTATTTACAACAAACCGATAAAAATTCATCCAATTGTTGTCTAAAATTCATTTCTCTAACTTAGCATAAACTTCACAATCCGAGAATCCTCACTTGTGATTAAAAAACAAAGAATCATTTATTCCCATTTGCCATGATTTTAGCAGCATCTAAAGATTCACCATCTACAAAGTACCTGAACAATGAACATACATAAGAAACAT
Organism: Larix kaempferi; assembly: GCA_027924585.1. Classification (NCBI taxonomy): domain Eukaryota; kingdom Viridiplantae; phylum Streptophyta; class Pinopsida; order Pinales; family Pinaceae; genus Larix; species Larix kaempferi. The sequence goes on from BSBM01001126.1 coordinate 4,679,171, forward strand.
TAGTTAAAAATTGAAATACATATGCAACATTATATCGATCAAACGACCAAAAGATTGAAACTTTTATCAAACAATTCATAGATTTTCATTCATAACATTAGAAATTGAACCTATTAAGACTTCATATTTCTATCAAAAATTCCTATATCATTCCTAACATTCATTCATTCTTAAAGATTCATATCAGGTAACATTCTTAAACTTCCTAAAACTTTGGTAACAAATTCATTTCTTAACAATTTAAACTTTGGTAACATTCATTTCTTAACATTTTAAACCTTCTTGACACTTCCCATTCATTCTTATGATTCAACACTTTCTCAACATTCATTTTTTCCATAACATTCATTCTCAACATAAAATTGAACATTTTAACAAATTCAACATTTCTTAACATTTCATAACTTTAAATTGCACCTATCAAATGTTCCAAACATTCATTCTTAACATTTTAAATATTCAAGTAACAATTCCAATTCATTCTTAGGATTCAACACTTTCCCAACATTCATTCTTACCATAAAACATTCATTCTCAACATAATATTCATTTTTAACATTCAACATTTTCCAACTTAAGATTGCACCTATATCAAAAATTCCAAACATGTTCATTCTTAACATATTAAACATTCTTGACCCCTCCCAACATTCATTCTTACCATAACATTCATTCTCAACATTCAACATTTCCTAACTTTATATTACACCTATCAAAAGTTCCAAACATTCATTCTTAGCATTTTAAACATTCATGCAAAACATATTCTAAACATTTTACCAAGTGGCAAATATGCTAAATAATTAACATGTACTCGTATATAATCCAATAAAAAAGTTCATGTACTCGTATATAATCCAAAAATAAATACCCTCGATGTCCAAAACAACTACAATATATATATATATATATATATATATATATATCAACAAAAACAAGAATGTTTGGGCCACTATCCATAAGTATGGACCACTATCTTCCACTAGGGACTTCCCTTGGACTCAACCAGGCCTGCAACATGTATAAAAACAAATTATGAATATCATAAATTATTTAAACAATTTTAAACTAAATTCAAAAAATTAAAATATTAAACTTATATATGAAAGAACAATTCAATTATTAAAAAAGTTGTATATCAAATTATCTGAATGCATGTCTACCACTTTCTTCCACCGGAGTCTTCCCTTTGGATCCAAAGGATCTAAGAGAAACAAGCTACAACATGTACAAAAGCAATTTATGAATCCAATAAAGTATTTAAACAATTTTAAAATAAATCCAAAAAATATAAAGTATTAAACTTATATGAGAGATCAATTCAAGTTAAACAAAATTATCTCGGTGCCAATATCTGCATTCATCAAAGAACCTACATCTTCACCCCCAATTTCCATATGGTCTCTCCCCTAAAATTTAAATTTTGTTAATAAATAAAACATAGTGGAAGCAAAAAATAAATTAAGCAATTAACTTAAAACCAAAACAAAAAAATTAAAATCATTAGCTCACAAGAGATGGTAAATCATCTAAAAAATTTGATTCTAAAGAAACCTGCATGGATAAGTCAAATTAACATTAAAATACATTGATATTTATTAAAATTCAAAGAAAAAGATAAAATATCAAGTTCAAGCATAAATATTATAATAAATATACCTCTCCAAGACGCTCTTCATTTTGACTAGTGGAGACTCGAAAATTATGTGCATTCAGCATTCTAGAAAACTGCAAACAAAATACATTTGCTTAATGTACTTATTACTATGTAACAAAAAATTCAATTCAAAATGAATAAAAGATCAAATAGATTGTCATATCATAATCAACAAACCTCTCCCATACTCGATGTGTCATTGGATAACACATTTGAAGCTATGTAGCGACAAGACTTGGCATAAGCCCTGAGATCGTCGATGTGTAAACAAAATTTTGACGGATAGTAGCATGAGCCCTCTCTCGACCCAATCCCACTTCTACTCCAACAAGAGCTGACGCTAAACCATCACCAACAAAATCCCTTGCGATTGTCCCAAGTTGGGATGTGGGCTCCATCTCCGATCTTAATGCCACAACCCTGGGTGGGAGAGGTATCTTAGGTGGAGGTCGAAGAGTTGTAAGGTCTCTAAGAGAACCTTTTCGATTATATATTCGACCCTTTCCAACTCCATAAAATTCAGAAGGAATATCAATATAGTTTGGCTTCATACCTAAAAAAAACTCAACATAGAAAAATCTAGCAAAATAATTAGGAACCTCATCGTTCTATGGCAATCGACCATAAGCTGCAAGGAACTGATCATATATTAGATGTGCAATTTCAGGATGCTTGAAATATTGCACTTTCAACATTTTTCGTTTAAGGCCTTCTTGGAAATTAAACATTGAATTGGCCTATTCTTTGGTCACTCTCTCCTTCACAACCTCCCACTTGTCTGGACCCATAACTTGTTCCCTTCGCCTCTGCATCAAATGAACAAAACCATTCGTAGTTGGTCCGAGTTCCTCATATGCATCAATGATTTTTTGCAATGACCCCAAAACAATCTCTAGACTTTGTCTGCTCTCTGAAGGGAGATCCAAAGTAGAAAGATCATTGTTCAACCTGTCGTAGTGGGATCTACAACTTTCAAGGATAGTTTGTTGCACAACACCTTCCCATGTAAGATCATCAGGTAAATCAGACGGATAAGTTGATACCGAAAAACGAACGAAGACGAACCAACAGACGAAGCCAGAAGCGGACGACAACCAACCACCTGCAGACATTACAACATTCAAACAAAAATTAGAAAACATAAAATAAAACAAAAAAATTAAAAATAAAACATTATACCTCGACAAACCTCCACGTCCAACAAGCCATAGTGAACTAGATGGACTAGCAACGTGGGCTACAGGTGGGGACGAGAGGTGAAACAGGATGAGGGCTACAGGCGGGGCCCAAAGGCGACAGAGCGACATGTGGGGGTCCAGCAGCTGTTGGCGGGGAGACAAGCGGGACCAGCAAACTGCAGAAGCAAAAGTGACAAGTGGAAGACGCAGCCGAGCTTTTATGCAGAAACATTATTCGGCTGAACAATTATTCGGCCAAATACGTATTCGATCGAATAATTGTTCAGCCGAATAAACGTAGCACCACCGGTCGAATTTACCATCTGGCTATGCATCGCACGCATATCGAGGACACCGTTAATTTTAACGGTTCACCATTAACTATTATTCGGTCGAATAATGACCACTATGCTTCTCGGGAGCTCGATTCTCACGGAAGTGTTACCCAACTTCGCATTTTCACCCTAAATCATTTCATCAACAAATTGAGGTAGTTAATCGCTCCTTGGGTCATGCTCTCTATAGCTATCACCAAAATAATGAAGATGTGGCAAACTTATCTTCATGTGTTATAGTAGAGCTACAATAGAGTTATCTATGTCTCTATAGAACACTCCATTTGAGTTTTGTTATGGATATCGACCTCTTGCTTTTTATGAGATTCCAGTAGCTCTACCCACAACATTTTCATCTCCTTAATGAAAGGAGCAAGCTAAGGCTTCTTTTTTGGTCCAAAAGTTGGTTAAAGTCCATGCATAAGTTCATGACACACTATGACAAATTCAGTCCAAAACAAAGAGGTTTATGATTGACATATAGTCCGTCCACATTTTTTAGATTTTGTATAAACGTTCGTCTTAATTAAATAAACAAATTTTAAATCTCAACAACATCAGAGGCTCAAATCTATTATTTTCACATGTGATTTCACTAAATGATGATAAAAGAAAAAAAAATCAACAATAGAGACTTCACAAGATATTCGTGAATCAAGCAAGTTCGAACAAGACCATAAAATCATAAAATACATGTGGCCCTTGAATTAGTTATGTTATCCCACATTCCACAGGAGGGTACTCGCACAAAGCTGGTACCCAAAAAGGTTGCAATGGAAGCGCGTGAGCGGAAAAAAGCAAAGACGCGAACTCGCCTTTAAACATCCGTGCGCACCTCTGCTTCGGCAATGTCGATCGTCCATGTTGGTGAGTTGACATTGACAACAGGTGTGCACAGGTGTTATTAACGCATACGCAAAACTAGGTGCGCAAGTGTTGTTAACGTGTGCTCACTTCTGTTTTTTATAAAAATTAACAGTCTACAGGTTTGTTATCACAATAACAAACCCGCGAGTGAGCAATGAAGAGATAGAAGCCCCGCGAGCACGTGTTGGATCATCCAATGACCTCCCACTCAACATCAAACTCAAACTCCACTCCATTGCTGCTAGTGACTCCAGGTAGGTGCTCAACCATTCCTTTTTTTGTTTTTCATTACAATTTTAAATTAAAAAGAATTTACAATCAATTAAAAAACCAACAAATTTTCATTGCATATAAATTCTACCTAACAAATTGAGAAACACACCACAATGATAAGAGGAAACCAGCGAAACCGAACCGTCAGACGATAACATTAACATTGGAATGGACAATGAACCTAATGATGAACCATTTGAAAACCCCGACGATGAATTACATCAAGATTTAAACCAATTCAAGGTCTTAAGAGATGATTTGAAGAGCACCAAGGAACCCTCTCGGGTTTCCCTGGCTACATCATTGTAAAACATCATTAAATCTATCAACATTGCCCACAGGGAGATCACTAATCTGAGCCAATATAGGGCTCGAATGAGAGAGCACTATTCCACCAGGATATCAAAAGAACAAATTAAAGACCTCAACATCACGAAAGCACAATTGTACAACAAATTCATAGATCCCAGGACAAGGAAGCCTCCAAATGTGAGGAAGAGTCGGGTTTGCATGGACTGGTGTAATTACCATCCATAGAGAGATAACTAGAGAAAGAGATGCTTTATGGTGTTTGAGAGGCCCTCATGCAATAATTTGGAGGTCCCACAATATTTTCTTAGGAAATTGTGGGTTGAGTTTGAGCTAGGCCACCATGTCAATTATTTTGACATCATTGAGTTTCAGGGTGTCAGTCTTGGCTCTGCCCAAGATCGATCTCAAACCCGCCGCAATCCACTGAGGAGACCACCTGCACCCAGGTGAGATCCAAACCCTCCTCCTCATCCACATGGGTTTGGTAGTGGCCTAGATGATATTGATGACTCTGTTAGACGTGCCACACGTCATTTGCTTAGACATACCACATTTGTGGCTATGTATTCACAAAGCCGAGAGGACAACGATGAGACACACACTGCTGCACAGTCTATGGGTGGTGGAAGGGACAAACCAAGTACAGGTGGAACCCGGGCGGAGCCATCTAGTTCGATTGGAACATCGGCACATCGATGTTCTCACTGTGGTCATTATTTCCATGGTCCTACACAGCAACATGCCACGGAGAGCTACATGGACCAGGTTAGCTATTGATTTATTTAATGTTCAAGTATTTATTGTATGTTATTCGATATCGTATTTTTTAATATATTTAACTTTGAATTATACATTTTTGACTTTATTTGTTTTAATGTACAGTTATTCAGGGCTGATTCTCCATCCTCCAGGTGGGAGGACCTTGGTTCTTTCGACCTAGACTGAGCCATGGCAGCAACATAGGCTATTGCTGCACCATACACACAGGTAACTTCTTTACTTTGAATAATTAGATCCATTTATGAGTAATTTGTGTTTAGTAATTAAATATCTCTATCCATATTCTTGCATCTTGCCTTCCTTTCTCACACAAATTAGTTAGCACTCAGTAACCATTTTTTATTATCATCGTTTAAAACTAAAATCAAAATGAATAATTCTCACAAAACATGTCTATCATATTATCATCGAATTTTATAGTTGTGCTTACCATATTGTCTAAATTCTTGAGAGCTATAAATTCATATAATCCAGCCAAACAAAAATGAAACCTTATAAAACATGAAAACCTAAGAAAACTAGACATGTGTTCATGTTCACTTTAGGCATCCTTTGCTTCTCCATTTTCAACTTCTTTCATTTATGATGCTAATTGTGCTTATTCTATGTCTTTGTAATCACCAAGATCCCGTTGAACTGCAAAGTCTTTTGGACGAATACCGTTCACTGAACCTATGGAAACTATAGGGTGTAATGTTACGAGGAATTTCTAAATCTAGAGCCAACTTCTCTAACCTTTCACTCTGTGTTGCCATTCTATTTTCCATATCCAAAAGCCTATCCAATTGGTCTTCATGATGGCTACATATAATTTGATTAATAAGTTACCTCTTGTAAGGTGTTCATCTGTGGTGATAAGTACCTCAGGACGTTGTGAAGCTCTGTAAATCCATAATGAACACACTCATCATGTTGGTTGTTTTCTTCCATAGTACCAACATAAAGTACAAGAGAAATGGTGCTTGGAGAAATAACCTAAATTTCAAAGAAATTTCCTAAGTCTCCATTGATATCACCTAGATAATAAACCAAAAAAGGATTGCCTAAAAAACAAGAGTTCAAGTTTTCATCCACAAACCAACATTTCCAATTAAAATAATCATGTCATATTCCAATTCTTATCAAAGAAACAAACCAAACAAAAGTACTCCCATCCTCTTCACTACCCAACAACATTCAACACCACCCCTACAAATTATGAAGTAACCCAAAACCAAATTTTGGCTCAACCCAACTTACCATATGATGAAGTTTCTTGGCATTAATAGTCAGAGATAACATACATGCACCAAGATTTTCCATCCGAACCAAATTAAAACTCCCACTACAGAATAATCCTAGTTCAAGTGTGGATTGATTACTTGAATGATGAGAACTTAAAAGTGATTTCCTCAATCACATCCATAGCCATTTATCACATAAATACCACAAGTGTGATTGCTAATGTATTGCATGAAGGCATTAAGTGAGTTATAACACTCCTTCCAATTTCACCATCACATTCAGCATGGTTTATGTAAATTTAGTATCACATGAACAAAGAATATGAAACATATAAAATGGCTTCACAAACTTTTATGACTCTTAAAGACATGTCATTCAATTAATTATTTTTAAAGTTTGTTTAGGGGCCTTGATTTTATTGGGTGAAAAGTGCATAATAAGCACTGAAGGTATAACTTAATTTGGATTTAAATGCAAGTATATTTTTATAGAAATTTATTTTTTATTATTAACAATTTTACGATAAGAAAAAATAAAATTTTAGTTTTCCAAAAAAGTTTACATAACAGTAATAAATTTTTAAACTTATGAAATAGTAAATAAAAAAGTTTAAATATTGAAATTAAACTTATAAAATATTTGAGTGTTACTTCATTAAAATTTTAATTTGTTCAAACAATGAATGTTTTATTTTTTTAAAGATTGATGATTCACATATTTGTTTAAAATAATTTCTTTATCAACTCAATTGTTTATGAAATCTAATTTATTTTTAACTTATAGGATTTTTTAAAGATTAATATGATATTTATGTTTTGATATCATCATCTTAAATTAAATTTATGTTTTTTTTTAAGAGGAAAAAAAACCAGTACATTTGTTATTTCTATGGAAATAAAAAAATACATAGATTCGTGCTTAAGAATGTTCATACAATTTTCAAAATTAGTGTCAAAAAAACATATAAAGTCCCAAAACTTGTAAGACTTATTCCAAGTATACAAACAAGACTAAGAAACCATGCTCATCTACTACGTCTACAAAAAACCACAATGAACCTTTTTGGGTGATTGTTCCTTCCACCCACTCTTCCGAGTATAAGACACCACCTTTTCCATCAAAAGTCACCTTCGATAATGAATCTGCAACATCATTGTATTCCCTGTAAATGTGATCTATTGTTAGATCCTGGAACTAATTCATCATGAATTTTACTCTATCATTCCAATGGAAATTAAATTTATATATTCAAATTGAATGAAGTTGTTTATTATTTTTAAGATTTTTTTATAGATAATTTTTAAATAATTTCATATTAGTTGGAATTCAAAAGTTTTTGACTTTTTAATTTATTTTTTTCAAATCATCATTTCAATCATATAAATAAGTTAAAAATATAAATTTAATTTTTAAATAATTTTATATTAATTAGAATTTAAAAGTTTTTGACTTTTTTTTTCTAAATCATCATTTCAATCATAAAATAAATTGAAAATGTAAATTGAATTTAAACTTACATTATTTTAATTCTAAGATTGCAAAAGTATTAATATTAAACTAAAATAATATAACAATCAATTACCTTAAACTCATTTCTAAAATATAAAATTAAATAATATTAATACTTTATTTAAATTCTCTCTCTCTCTCTATATATATAAAACATGCATGATGAAATGTTGATAAACATTTTGTAATTAAAATATAATAAAATGCAAACAAAATTATCATGGATCTTGGTTCATTTCTTTTTTTGCACTAGAGAGACCCCAATAAAGAAGCCTTTGAGATACAATATTGTTTAAGCAAAATTATTAGCGTTGGAGAGTAGTCTTCCCTTCTTATGTCATTTTGGTAATGGAAATATTATTCTTAATAATTTTAATTTTTAATATATTTATAAAATTTTAAATTAAATATTATTATAATAAATAATATTATATTTATACACAATAAAAAAATATTTATAAAAAAACATATTATAAAATGACACACAAAATTATCTAATAAAATTAAACTATAAAATAATATATAAATTAAAATATAAAATACAAGACAATTATAAAAAAATTAAATTAGTAATAAAGTCTCAGCATAAGAAAAAGATGCATGTAAGAATGTGCATTTTTTAAACTATTCTCGAGCTCTTTCAAAGTGCCATGCATATAGTGTAAGTAGTTTATCAAGTCTAATTATAGAAGTGTATGTAAATGTAATAATGTGCATTCATTAATAACATGCACATGTTCCTAAGTGTGTACATTACTATGTGTATGAATATAGAAAAAACCTGCATGTTTTTATTTATGTTTTATGTCGAAATCTCATTCTGTGTTTTGTGGGAGAAGAAGGGGCATTTTGGAGAAATGGAGTAGTGGATCTAATTATGTGATGATGATTTCTAGGATAGTTTCATAATCACTACTCATTATTTCTGGAAATGGAAGAGGCAAATTCTTCATGATTTCTTTGAATTTGTTTAATTGCATCTCATAATTTATATACACATGGATTCTACACATGATCAAAACTTGAACACGCCATTATTATCTAAGAAATTACCAACCCTGACTCCAACCACCAACTAGAAATGCAAGCACCAATATTGAAAGAATAAGAAACCTAATTGGCTCATATAAGATCACTAATGAACCATCTTTTCCTTATTTTGTCCTTTGAGACCTTTGTATCTTCCATTACCCATGCATGGTAAAAATTCTATTCTATTTCAAAACATTGGGACAAGAATTATATAAACTATAGGATGTGGTTAGATATGGATGCGAAAAAGATTTACAATCCATAAACATAATCTCATACCCTTTTTTATTAACCCTAAAATGGGTCAACATCCTCTTTTGACAAAGAAGTGTGTTTGCATGGACTAGTGCACATACTAACCATTCATAGACAATTAAATAGATAGGTGGTCCATCATCTAAAGCTATACGAACCACCCTTATCAAAATATGAAGTTTAGGTGTTTGGCCCTATAGGTAGCATTCTATATTTTCAACTTCCTCTTGAAGCGATACACTACTAGATACATACGTCTTTTCTTGTTGATGAAGGGTAACTCCCCACTCAAGCCAAATGTTTTTCCTATTTTGGGGTTGATTTCCTCATCTTGTTAAAAAATGGGTTACATCTTTTGCTTAAATAGGGAGGAATGTATATACTACATAGGGCACGACTTCTTATGATTCATTGGGTGCTTTTATTTTGTTTTGATTAAAAATTACCATAAGTAAATAAATGCACCTCAAGCTTGGATATTTATGTAATTTTGTTTAGTTATATAGTGTTAAGTAGTTAAATTTGACTATGTCAAACTCAAATGGATTTTTTAAAATATTTATAAATTAATTATTGGAAAAATAAAGGATAATTAATCTATTTTTTTTATTTTATTTTATGTTGGAATATATAGTTCTAAATTTGTTTTCTTCATTGTTGAATATTGTATTGTCTTTAGTAGTCATCCTAATAAGCATTTAAGCTTCCATTTTTCATAGCATATACTTTTTCATGGCTGTATAATCATGATAATCAAGTTTGTCTTTATGTTCTTAAAACAATATCCAAGAGAATCTTGTAATCTTGTAATTAGACAAATTTTTCATTGTTTGCTACTACACAAGAGTAGTTATTCACATTCAACTTGGAATCAATAGTTATGCCATGTGAAAACCATAAAAAGACCTTCAAACATTTTTATTGTACAAACAAACAAAAATACAAAATATTAAAATAAATGATCCAATGTAATCATTATAATCTATATTTTGAAATAAGAAAGCCATCTCTGGTTTCCTTTTTTGTTGAAAGAAAAAAAAAACTCTTTAAACAAGAATACTCCAAACATCATAATAAAAAATAGCTTTTTTGGTTGAAAGAAGAAAACTCTCTTCAAACAAAAAAATACTCCAAATATCATAATAAAAATGAGTTATAATATGTTATATCAATTTCATAATAAAAATAATTAATAATAAAATAAAATAAAATAAAATTCTTAATATTCTATTCCATTAAAATAAATGAACACACAAATAATATAATATATAAATAAAGTATATAAACATCATGAAATTTTGATTTCACTAACTTATTATCCGTATGCCAAATGTTCATTTTCATATGGTCAATCACATGATATACTCTCTTACATGACACATTCTTTTATATTCCCGTGCATCTCTTACACTTTGAGACCTTATACTATTGGCTCCACAAATAATATAGTATATAAATAAAGTATATAAACATCATGAAATTTTGACTTTGCCAACTTATTATTTTTATCATCCTTGATACCATTCTCCATGCCAAATGTTCATTTTCATATGGTCAATCACATGATATACTCTCAAGTACATATTTTACATGACACATTCTTTTATATTCCCTTGAATCTCTTACACTTTGACACCTTGTATTATTGGTTCCATTATATACATGAAATATCAATAACATGGATTTGCAATTTTGGACATTAATGATAGTGGTTGAGGTTGATATATATATATATATATATATACTCTCAAGTACATATTTTATATGACATATTCTTTTATATTCCCTTGCATTTCTTACATTTTGACACCTTATATTATTGGCTCCACTATATATATGAAATATCAATAACATGGATTTAAAATTTTGGAATACACACATACACACATGATATATTCTCACGTACATATTTTACATGACACATTCTTTTATATTCCCTTGCATTTCTTACACTTTAACACCTTATATTATTGGCTGCACTGTATACATGAAATATCAATAACATGGATTTGCAATTTTGGACATTAATGATAGTGGTTGTAACATCCCTCCAATTTGACCCTTATTGCAATTATTATTTTTGTAAATGTAAATTGTAAATATCTAAATGGACCTGCTGAGGAGCTCAAGGCCAAGGCCCCACCATTGGACTTTGAAAGTTTTATTATTTTATTCTTTTCTAGGTCGTAAATGTTATTATTACACTTAGGAAACTTAAGGTTGTGTCACAACTAAATAATTTATGGTAGAAAGAGAAGTCGTTGTAGTCGTCGCGACTACAAGGATGACGCTAGACGACTTAACCGTTGGCCTAAAAATATACATATGAAAGATTAGAGTTAATAACAAGGGAAGATAATTAAATTGCTTGATAAACTTAACTTTTAATGTATCACCGTCGTAGTTAAGGAGAATAAATACTTGTCGCAACTTTTTATCCATAGATAGCTAAGACTAATGATCCTAAGTAAACCTAAGAAAAGGTCAAACCTTTAATACCCTAACCTCGGTAAATGACACAAAGAGATCACGGGGTGAAGCTCTAAAAAGATACATGTAGCTTATGATTAACCTCATCCATAGAACGCTATGAGAAATTAAATGTGTGTATATATATAAAATAAGAAGAAAAACTCTAGATTATATTGGTTTGTATATATATATATATATTGTATACATTTATAATATAAATGATTCTAAGAGACTTATAAAAAAGGGGAACATATATTTAAGAAGGAAGCTAAAAACCCTCCCTAAATTATACGTAAAGACTAATCAAAGGGAAATAAAATTACCCCTTAGATAAAGTATATAGTTGGGATATAAAGGTATGAGGAATGCTTTTATGTATTGGAAGTATTCCTAAATAGAATTTCTCTAAGCATATGGTGTAGACAATTATTTTTTTTTTCCAGCGAAAAAAACTACTATTGTTATTCATATTGAATCAAATAGTACAAAAAAACTGATTCTTCTGACGAATCATATTACAATTCACTTACAATAACCAGTCCGCTCATGTGCTATCATGATCAATTCTTACAATATATCATTTTGTCCCAAAACTATAAGTATCCTTCAAGTCTAGCAGATCAAACATAATTTAGCACATCAAGAACCATAACCCCAGAGTTACACTCTGTCCATAGGTTAATTAAGTATCAGTAAAAAAAAGAGACTATCCCACAGTCCTGAGGACTGTCCTCTAACCATTCTTCCCAATGAAGTTGTCCTTCAGGACCAGATAAGGCTTGTTTGGATAACTTATCAGCATGAGAATTATGCTCTCTATAGATATGCTGGAAGCAAATATTATGTTGTTTTGAGATTTCCATACGAGTTCTGTGGACCCAATGTCGAAGACTTAGAACATTGAGACAGAAATCTCCAGCAGCCCATTTAATGGTGACTCTGGAGTCACCAAAAACTTTGATATTGACCAACCCAAAGATGTTGGCTACTTTAAGAACACACCAAAGCGCCATCAATTCCGCTTTCATATTGGATCCCTGGCCACAATTGAGACTGAAAGAGAAATAATGGGACTCATTTAAAAAGATAACTCCCCCCACAGCACAGATTCCATGTTGTGATGCTCCATCGAAAAAGAGGATGGGTTGATTCACTTTGTAGTTGAAAATACTAGTTCTATCCATCTTTATCTTATGTGAATCAGCCCTGCAAAGTGAATTCATTTTAAGAGCAGCAGAAGCACTTTGAAAAACATCCGGAGGTCTATTCTGAAAGATAGCACAATTGCGAGAATACCAAATAGACCAAGAAATGCAAATAACAACATAAAAATGCTGTCTATAAGATCTAAATCATTTCAAGAGGGATTTGTTAAAATCTTCCAAGATCCAGCACTAGGAGATGTTCAAAGAGTTTGCTACCATATCCCAAACTTTAATGGTGAAATCACAATGCACGAAGAGGTGTTGCTTGGTCTCAGCCTCCTTTTTACACAGTAAGCATAAACTGGGCCCATTCCAGCCCCGTTTGCATAAATTTTCCCAGGTTTTCAATCGATCTTGAAGAAGAAGCCAGCAAAAGCATTTAAGCTTTAATGGGATAGACCACTGCCAAATTTTTTCATACCACCAATCCTGGGGATAACAGTATTTAGACTGAATAATTCTAGAATAAGCAGAAGATGCAGTAACTTGACCTGTAACAGAATTGCCACCCCAGACAAGCATATCAGGCTCGCACTTTAGAGTAACACCAGCAGACATTAACCTGGAGATGTAATCATCCCACATACAGGCATAGCAGCACGTGAGTCCCAAATCCCTTGATGAAATCCACTTGGATCTATGCACCAAACTCGAATTCTATAGAAAAATTTTGTTCAAAGTTGACATGCCAAGGATCTGCAGATATTGTGTAATCTCATCTGGGAGAATAAAGTTGTCTTCCAAACCTATAATGGGATCAATCCCAATACGAACCTTCGAGCCAGCTCCAATTTGCCACAAAAGATCAATTTTTATCCAATGAAATATTTTCATGAATCCCCGCCATAATGGAGAAAAATTCCAGCTTGAAAGTTTCGGGTTCCTAATCTAGCAAAAGACGTCCATATTAATATACTTACAGTGAATAAGTCGAGACCAAAGAGTGTTCCCGAAGAGGCTTCTCCATAGGCTTTTAAGTCTTAATGCGGTATTGAAGGTTGTCAAGTCTTTGAAACCCCAACCACCGAACCTGGTGGGTCTAGAGATGATATCAGCAGCTACCATATGAAGTTTTCCAGAAATAGCCAAGCCTGACCAAAGAAAATTATAGCAATATCGATTGATGATCTTTATAATGGAAGATGGAACTTCCAACAATGTGAACCAGTAGACCGGAATACTGCAGAGGACTGATTTCAGCAAAATTAGCTTTCCCCCTCTGGATAGAAATCTGTAAGCCCAGTGCACGATACGGTTTTCAAATTTTCTCAGTAGCCAGAACCAATCTTTCGAGAGATAGTTATTTGGTTTAATAAAATATCCCAGGTACTTAAATCCCTGTTCCAAAGGGTAACATTTGAAAGGAAGAATAGCAGTGATGTCATTAAACTGGCCTTCATCGGATGACAGGTGATAGAAACATGATTTACCTTCACTGACCTTCATGCCCGACGCTTTGCAGAAAATTTGAATAATGTCTTTGTAGTTTGCCCATTCCTCAAGAGTATTAACTCCCACCACCAGGACATCATCGGCAAATAAAACATGTGTAATCACACAATCTCTTTTAATATTAATTCCCTTGATCTGATCACCCATAGCAGCAAACTTTATCAATCTGCTAAATCCATCCATGATAAGAATAAATAGCAGAGGGGAAAGAGGGCATCCCTGTCTGATTCCCCTGGAGCATCTAAAGAAATCCGAAGGACTTCCATTAACAAGAACCGAAATGTTCATAGATGAAATACAAGCCATTATCCACTTAATGGTCATTGAAGGAACACCAATCTGTATAAGAATAAGCCTGAGAAATGACCAATTTACTCGGTCGTATGCTTTTTCTAGATCCATCTTAAGGACTAAGGATTTCTTCTTATGAATCTTTATACTATGCATCACCTCCTGTGCAATACCAATGGCATCATGAATTTGACGCCCTGCCAAGAAACCAAATTGCTCGAAAGATATGTGTTGAGAGAGCGTAGATTTTAAGCGATCAGCAATGATTTTAGAAATGAGCTTGTATAGCAAATTACACAGAGCAATCGGCCGGTAATCTCCAAAGCCCATCGGCTTATCTTTCTTGGGTATGAGGGTGACAAAAGTCGAGTTCAGTCCCCCTGGAATGTAACCATTAAGCCTAGAATAATTGACCAAATCTTTTATTTCAGGCCCCATAAGATCAAAAAACTGGATGTAAAGCTCTACCGGCCACCCATCGGGACCGGGTCTTTTTTCTTTTGCAAAGCACTTCAAAGTTTGTTCAATTTCTTCTAATGAAACCTCAGCTTGTAAGCTTTCAGCACCTTGCTCATCAAAGAAACGTGGGAATAAAGAAGCAACTTTGATTTGCTCTGTTATACCGCAATCACCAGGATCACTGTAGATGTGCCCAAAAAAGGAGGAAGCTTCAGATTTCAAATGTTGAAGACCAGAAATATGATTGCCTCTATCATCAACGATCTCCCAAATATGTTTAGAATTCCTTCTAGCAGATGCAAAAGTGTGAAAAAATTTAGTATTCTTGTCCCCATAGGATAACCAAGTGGCACGACTTTTCAGTCGCCATTCTCTTTCCATATTCAGAAGTATCTCCTCTTTTTTTTTCTCTGCCTGTCTCATGACTTCAAACCCTTCAAATGATAAGGAGCTATGAATATTATCAGAGATAGCTTCCTGTAAACTCTGTTCCAATTGGGATAATTCCTGTTTATCAGCCAATTTCTTTTCTTTGATCCATTTGGTCACTTCTTCTTTGAGTTCTTTCATTTTGTGACAGAAATTCAGGATTGGATTAGTACCCGAGACCTCACAGGATATCCAAAATTCCTTAACCATGCTACAGAAATTATCATCTTCCAACCAACTGGAGTTGAATTTGAACGGAGATGCCAGCTTCTGTCCCATAGAGTCAAGTTGAAGAATAATGGGCCAATGGTCCGAGAATTTGTGCTCAAATACCCAAGACCTGTGTTGCTGAAAGGTTTTTAATAACTCGGCACTGACAAGAAATCTGTCCAGACGTTTATGTACCCCATCCATTCCAAATCTTCCATTTGTCCATGTAGGAGATAACTTATGAGGCTTTACATCAACAAGGTCTGCTCCTTCAAATAAATGAGAGAAGAAACCAGCTAAATCATCCAGTCTTGCAGAAACACCCCAAATTTCAGCAACATGCAATGTAAAATTAAGATCCCCTGCGATGATCAAATCCTTCAGACTCAAAAGACCTGAATCTTGAAGAGAAGACCAAAAAACCTCTCTCTCCCGATAGGGGGCGTAACAGTTTAAGATCGACAGAGAGTGATTATTTGCACAGAAAAAACCTTTAAGAAAAATTCCCCAGGGTGTAATGAAAGCCTTAAATAAATTTTAACCCTTGTGCATATAAATAATTGTCTACATCTATGGTGTAGACAATTATTTATATGCACAAGGGTTAAAATTTATTTAAGTTATGAATCATCTTAATAATATTAAGTGGGTCAAGGTGGCGGTCTCATAAAGAGCCGAGCATTACCTTCCCCATATCTTTAAATGATACGAAATACCACTTCCTCTTTTCTCTCTCCGACTGTCCTCGTTGTTGTAAGGAATCACCAACCACGCAGCATTGGGTATTGCCATGTGGTACCTACATAATGCCATTTGGCCAGTCGTTTGAGTAGTGGCCCTATGTATCTCTCTAATCCAAGCAACTTGCAAAATGTTAAATAGACGAAAAGAAGAGAAGAGGGGGGGGCACACAGCAAAGAGCTTAATGGAGTTAGGTGAATGCGTTACGTCATTCTTTGGGTTAGATTGTGCGCAGGCTTCATAATACATATGCAAGGGTAGCTTCAAAATATCCCTATGATGATGGCGCCTAGATCAATCATTGACATTCTTGATCTCTGCTCTAGTATTGAGTGTGTGCCAGCATAAATTCCTGACAGTTGAAAGGGGGAGGAACATAGAAGCTAAAAACTTCAAGTTGTGGGGTTCAGCTCTATTAGCTATTGTCGCGAGGGAGGACTAGTTGTTCACAGGGAAAATGGAATTCTCTGGAGTCAAGACTCTTGGAGTATGGCTCTATATATTTCTAATATTGGTGAGATTTTTATTAGATTTTACGTATTCTTTCAACACAAATCCTTGGTTTCAAAGTCCATCGTTGTTGGGTAGTGCAGGAGGCAGGCAATTTCATTCATTAACGAAGAAGCTAAAATCTGGTAGGTGGCCCCAACTTTCGCTGGAGTTAACGACCCATCATTACATACAAACTCCAAATCATTTTACATTCAGGATAGACAGATATCGAACATTCCCACAGAGATATCTAGTAAATAAGACTTACTCGGGAGGTCCTGAAAACAATTCTCCAATATTTGTGTGCCTCGGCACGAAATCAGTCATCATATCTCAGTTATTCGACTTTGGCATAATGACTGAACATGCTGCGGAATTCAGAGCGCTCATTTTTTCATCGAGCATTGATATTATGGAACTTCGATGCCGTTCGGCAGCCCAAAAAAGTCATATGAAAATGCGAATACTCTGGGCTATTACACTGCCTCTCAAGCCTTGGTGGATTACGCAATTTGCATCACATATTTGAAGAAAAAATTATCGGCCAACGATTGTCGAGGGGTTGTGTTCGGTGTATCATACGGTCAAAGTAAGTTTCCTTTTCCGCACAACCATTTAATTTATTTTGGCATTTAATAAGTACTAGCTAAAAACTCGTGTAGTTACCTTTATATTGCATCATCTCTGTAAGGATCAGTTATGATATATTTTATTTTATAGATCAAAGATCTATGTTTTAAAGGTAGTTTCCATGTGGGATAACATCGGAGACTCTTACAAATTGTACTTAGAAATTATAATGAATGACCATGGTGAGACAATAAGGGCATAGCTTTGTTTATCCTTTTTGAGGTTAGTGTCCAAGTTATAGTTTGAATGTTAGGTTTTGGAAGAAAACCCAAAGGAAGAGAACCTCTATTTTTTAGGGATCTTGAGATAGTGAAAAGAGATGGCAACAATCGTGTTTCATTTTGTAAACCCCCTTCTTGATGATTAATGAAAGATATGACCCTCATTTGTGGACGTAGCCCCAGATTGGGTGAACCACCTTATTTCGGTCTCTCATGTTTGCACCCTTTTATGTTTGATGGTATTGTTTAAGTATATATATCAGTGTATGATTTGGTAATTGAGCTTTCCCATGTTTTAAAATGTAGATGTTCAATTGATCTTGCGAATATTCATGTTTATGGTTTATGGTCCTTGACCTTAATAGATGTCATGATATAGAGAGCTAGGTTGTGAAGTTTATATTGGTCTCATGATATAAACAATGAATCATGTTTGTAAGAATGATGGAGCTATGTATGTGTTACCTCTATGTTTGCTCCATGAAGTCGTATGTGTAGGTGAGGACGAAGCAATGGTTTAATTCTTATAATCCTTTCTATTGAGAAGTAAATTTTTAAATATAGTATAGTCTCTTATGCTACCCCCCTACACATCAGTAATTCTCCAATAAAGATCTTACATGGTTATGATAAGAGAAATACTTATTAGTAAATGTATATTCTTTTATTTTATGCACATTTTCACTTGTCAAAATTTGGGTATGTTATATATGGTATCAGAGCATTAGGTTACAACATTAGGGCCTAATGAGCTCAACAAGGGATAAATAAGTGTAAAGGCTAATCAAGATGTTTTGTTTGGATGCATGGACCCTATGGACGAGAGGAAAATGTTATTTGAATTCAACTTCAAGTTTCTCCAAAAGAGTAAAGATAAGTACCTTATCTTCATAAAATTTCGAGTTAGGTATGTTATCCTTGTCGTAAGTTTCCTCCGTAGATAAAAAGTATAAATACTCACATGGATGAGTAGTATTGTCATGAAATGTGATATTTTGTTGAAATAATCTCAGTATATGTGCAATGAGGTTAGGAGATTTACTTAAAGTATAAATGACTTATACCTAGATGACTTTATTTAATGAAACAAGGTTTATGAGTGATATATTTCTATTGGAATCTTTAATAGGGAAAGAATTCATAATACTTTTATCCATGCTATGAA
Source organism: Larix kaempferi (assembly GCA_027924585.1). Lineage (NCBI taxonomy): Eukaryota > Viridiplantae > Streptophyta > Pinopsida > Pinales > Pinaceae > Larix > Larix kaempferi. Next base: position 4,698,360 of record BSBM01001126.1, read on the forward strand.
TATTTCTTGAGTCATTATTTATCGAAGTAATTGGTTTTGTTACACAAAAATGGCACAATCAATGTTAGCATAAAAAGAACATTCTAGGACATAGTCATAAAAATCAAAATTGATGTATGTATGTGTTAAGAAGTTGGTTAGTTTGGGTAGGATACACAAGAAAAATACATGAAATTTTTTCAAAAGATGCACTAGGATGTAAATTATTTCATATGAAGGATAAATCAATATATATGTTGTTTTTATGACTGATATGAAATGTATAAGTATGGTAATCTTTTATGTTAGATTGTTGATTTGTAATCGTATATCATTTAGTAAGTACTATTCTAAGAAAAAGATATGGAAACTTAGGCTAAACTTGTTATTACCTGGACCAAACAAAGGTTATGAATAGCGTCCTAAACATGCAGATTAAATTATTTAAAACTGCATAGGAGTATTAAGTAGACTTTTATTAAAGTTGTTTTATTTCTAATTTTTCTTTTAAAAAGAATTATTAAGCGCACTACCTATGAGCGTCAGAATGAAGTACTATTAATACACTCCAAAGAAGAGAGTTTGTTAGACTATGCAAAGTCACTTGTATTTAATAGTTACATAGTAATTGATAATGCTCCATTGTCACGACAGTGTCATCGAAAGCTATATCAGGAAAAATATAGCCTTATAAATGTTAGATGAAGTTATAGTTACTTTTGTCGAAATAAAAAGTTGGCTTCCAAGTATCAAAGTTAGAATGTACATCATTTTACTTAGGTTCTGGTTGTATGTTTATTACAAGAATATTGTTGACCTTCTTTCACTCTCTTCCATGAACCCAATAGTATGTAGTCCATAGAATAAGTAATTATTAATCTTAAATATTGATAGCCCGGTTGAATTTGACATAATAGGTTACCAGATATGTTTAAAGATGTGAATGAATTCATGTGATGAGATAACTAATGTATTGCTTAACATGAATTGTATTTTAGAACTTCTTATCGTTATTTGAATAAACCTAAAGGTGTATTACTACATGGAATTGCAAGCAATATTCCTAGGAGTTTAAATGATTTTATTTTAGAATGCATATGATTTAAACTACTTTCTTCATAGAAGGATCCCTCGTAAGGTTTGTTATGTATTATAATAAAGTTTGATGTGTATAGTTAAAGGACCTTGTTAAGAGTTAGATCTTGATTAGAGTAATAATCCTAAATCTTGTTCATGGTTGATTGATCATGGGATATTTTAGAAGAGTATGAAAAGATTAAAGAAGAAAGGATCTTTAGATAACGTACTTAGATGGGAATGAATATATGTACAACTAACTGCTTAAATAAGGATATTGGCACGTTTGTTAATAAGCAGATTTGATCACAACCTCACGATGAGGATATTAAAGAATTTATATTTATACATCAGGATGAATCGAAGAGGATGCACAAGATAATTGAATAAGCATGTGTGTAATGTTATGGAACTATTGTGATTCAATTGTTGAGCAATTGAAGCAAATAAAATTTTCTTTTATACTAACATTTCAGGATGTGATTTTGGTTATGACTAGTGTCATGATCAAAGAAGAACGCCGATTATGAAACATACATAGAGAAGTTGAGTTAAAAATGCTCAAGAGTAAGTAATGATTTACATTACATCTTATTTTGATTATAGGATTTTATGAATCATGATTGGTGATAAAAAGTTATGATTAATGACATGTATGATCATCAAAATGCATAGAATGAGATAAGCAAATAAGTGAATTTATTTGTAAACATTTTGTTGTTATTATGTTGCATGAGGCCTGCAAGAAAATAATAAATGATTGTTACTAAGTAAATTTCCTAGACTCAAACGAGAAGGTTTGAGGGGAAATAATATTTCCTGGACTCAAACGAGAAGGTTTGAGGGGAAAAAATTATTTCTTGGACTCAAACGAGAAGGTTTGAGGGGAAAAGGATATTTCATGGACTCAAGGAGAATGGCTGCATCTTGCACTCACTCATTAGCAGTTGCAGGAGGCAACTTCCCTAAAAATGTGGTCATGTTCCCCATGGAATTGGAACAGAGCAAGTGGCTCGTTGAATATTATACTGACCCAAAGACCTAGGCAAATTTAATCCATCGAATTGGGCAGGAGGCTCACTAGATTTTTTGATGAGGGGAATGCTAACTAATGAGCAGCCAAGCGAGACTGTCTAATTATTCTGTTGAGTTTACAGAGAGTATTTTGTTTGCAAAATTTGATTTGCTAAGTTTCAAAAGAACATAAATCGAGGAAGGGATTCTGTGTACAACAGAGGAACTGTTGAAATTCCAAACTCATGGGAGTGTTTGATGATCAAACAAAGTTTTGTTGAGATAATTGTTTTATGATATAAGCAAATGTTAATGATTTTCGAGAGATGTATTTATGTATGAGTGATATGAATGCTGGAGTAAGCAAATATTCCCTCAAGAATGATGAAGAATGATGATGAACATTTATTGCTTTCGAAGTTGTATACTTATGTTATGCTAAATAATGTTGGAAAATCTTGTATGATATGTATAATGTGCAGGATTTTAGTGATAGAGAGTCCGTGGAAATTGCACAAATGAGAAGATGACCAAAGCAAAAAAATAAATCAAGCGAAATTTTGTGAAAGGATGCAAAAGACAAAATGTTGAACACTTAGGATGATGTTATTCTTAAGGGGAAGAGAATGTAACATCCCTCCAATTTGACCCTTATTACTATTATTATTTTTGTAAATGTAAATTGTAAATATGTAAATGGCCCTGGTGAGGAGCTCAAGGCCAAGGCCCCACCAGTGGACTTTGAAAGTTTTATTATTTTATTCTTTCCTAGGTCGTAAATGTTATTATTACACTTAAGAAACTTAAAGTTTTGTCGCAACTAAATACTTTAGGGTACAAAGAGAAGTCGTCATGACTACAAGGACGATGCTAGACGACTTAATCATTGGCCTAAAAATATACATATGAAAGATTAGAGTTAATAACAAGGGAAGATAATTAAATTACTTGATAAACTTAACTCTTAATGTATCATCGTCGTAGTTAAGGAGAATAAAGTACTTTTCGCAACTTTTTATCCATAGATAGCTAAGACTAATGATCCTAAGTAAACCTAAGAAAAGGTCAAACCTTTAATACCCTAACCTCGGTAAATGACACAAAGAGATCATGGGGTGAAGCTCTAAAACGATACATGTAGCTTATGATTAACCTCATCAATAGGATTCTATGAGAAATTAAGTGTGTGTGTGTATATATATATAATAAGAGAAAAAATTCTAAATTATATTGGTTTGTATATATATATAGTATACATTTATAATATAAATGATTCTAAGAGATTTATAAAAAAGGGGAACATATATTTAAGAAGGAAGCTAAAAACCCTCCCTAAATTATACGTAAAGACTCATCAAAGGGAAATAAAATTACCCTTTAGATAAATTATATAGTTGTGATATAAAGGTATGAGGAATGCTTTTACGAATTGGAAGTATTCATAAATAGAATTTCTTTAAGCATATGGTGTAGACAATTATTTATATGCACAAGGGTTAAAATTTATTTAAGTTATGAATCATCTTAATAATATTAAGTAAGTCGAGGTGGCGGTCTCATAAAGAGCCGAGCATTACCTTCCCCATATCTTTAAATGATATGAAACACCACTTCCTCTTTTCTCTTTCGGGTTGTCCCCGTTGTTGTAAGGAATCACCAACCACACAACATTGGGTACTGCCATGTGGTACCTACGTAATGCCATTTGGCCACGCGTTTGAGTAGTGGCCAAGCAACTTGCAAAATGTTAAATAGACGAAAAAAAGAGAAGAGGGGGGGGGCACGCAGCAAAGAGGTGAATGGAGTTAGGTGAATGTGTTACGTCATTCTTTGGGTTAGATTGTGTGTAGGATTCATAATACCTGTGCAAGGGTAGATTTTTTTCTTTTTGAGTTTTGTTCTTGGTTAAAATATCCCTATGATGATGGCGCCCAACTCAATCACTGAAATTCTTGATCTCTGCTCTAGTATTGAGTGTGTGCCAGCATAAATTCCTGACAGTTGAAAGGGGGAGGAACATAGAAGCTAAAAACTTCAAGTTGTGGGGTTCGGCTCTATTAGCTATTGCCACGAGGGAGGAATAGTTGTTCACAGGGAAAATGGAATTCTCTGGAGTCAGGACTCTTGGAGTATGGCTCTGTAGATTTCTAATATTGGTGGGATTTTTATTAGATTCTACGTATTATTAGATTCTACGTATTCTTTCAATGCAGATCCTTGGTTTCCAAGTCTATCATTGTTGGCTAGTGCAGGAGGCAGGCGATTTCATTCATTAACGAAGAAGCTAAAATCCGGTAGGCGGCCCCAACTTTCGCTGGAGTTAACGACCCATCATTACATGCAAACTCCGGATCATTTTACATTCAGGTCAGACAGATATCGAACATTCCCACAGAGATACTTACTAGGGAGGTCCTGAAAACAATTATCCAATATTTGTGTGCCTCGGCGCGGAATCAGTCATCATATCTTAGTTATTCGACTTCGGCATAATGATTGAACATGCTGCGGAATTCATAGCACTCTTTTTTTTCGTCGATCATCGATATTATGGAACTTCGATGCCATTCGGCAACCCAGAAAAGTCATATGAAAATGCGAATACTTTGGGCTATTACACTACTTCTCAAGCCTTGGCAGATTATGCAATTTGCATCACAGATTTGAAGAAAAATTTATCGGCCAACAATTGTCCGGTGGTTGTGTTTGGTCGATCATACGGTCGAAGTAAGTTTCCTTTTCCGCACAACCATTTTAATTTAATTTGGCATTTAATAAGTACTAGCTAAAAACTCGTGTAGTTACCTTTCTATTGCATCATCTCTATAAGGATCAATTAGGATATATTTTATTTTATAGATCAAAGATCTGTGTTTTAAAGGTAGTTTCCATGTGGGATAACATTGGAGACTCTTACAAATTGTACTTATAAATTATAATGAATGACCACGGTGAGACAATAAGGGTAGAGCCTTGTTTAGCCTTTTTGAGGTTAGTGTCCAAGTTATAGTTTGAATGTTAGGTTTTGGAAGAAAACCCAAAGAAAGAGAACCTTTGTTTTTGAGGGATCTTGAGATAGTGAAAAGAGATGGCAACAGTTGTGTTGCATTTTGTAAACCCCCTTCTTGATGATTAATGAAAGATATGACCCTCATTCGTGGACGTAGCCCCAGATTGGGTGAACCACCTTATTTCAGACTCTCATGTTTGCGCCCTTTTATGTTTGATGGTATTGTTTAAGTATATATATCAGTGTATGATTTGGTAATTGAGCTTTCCCATGTTTTAAAATGTAGATGTTCAATTGATCTTGCGAATATTCATTGTTATGGTTTATGGTCCTTGACCTTAATGGATGTCATGATATAGAGAGCTAGGTTATGAAGTTTATATTGGTCTCATGATATAAATAATGAATCATGTTTGTAAGAATGATGAAGCTATGTATGTGTTACCTCTATGTTTGCTCCATGAAGTCGTATGTGTAGTTAAGGACGAAGCAATGGTTTAATTCTTATAATCCTTTCTATTGAGAAGTAAATTTTTAAATATAGTATAGTCTCTTATGCTATCCCCCTACACATAAGTAATTCTCCAATTATGCTATTTTTTATGAACGATGTAAAAAATATGTTTATGTAATAAAAAAAATAAAATTGTAATGTATAACTGTTAAACTCATGTTGTAAGTCTTTTTTAAACCATTCATATCCATTCTTTTAAAATAAGTGATATTTTCCATTTAAAAATAATAATGATAACAAGGTGGCTCCAAAATAACGAACCAACTCCCTTTTATTAACTCTATAAATGAGCATGGAGCTTGCTCTTGAGTTTCTATTTGCAACAATATTTATGAGAATTATGCATAATCTAATCCTAAGCCTATATAATCTAGTCCTAAGCATATAAAATCTATTCCATGTTTTTTTTTGTTGCATGCTTTTTTTTTCTCGACCTATCTTTTCAAGTATTTAATATCAAGTGAGTATGGAATCTTTCCCAATTAAAAAAGTAACATATAATTAAGTGTGAGACATCTTCTTTAGTATATGTAATTTGATTAAATAATAACATACATCAAAATCATTTTAATGTTCAAGAAACACACCACTTGTGACTTTACAAGAAGGACACCACTTGTGACTTCACAAGAGGGATAATGTTCATGCGATATGTTTGATATGTTTGTTATTTACTATTTTCTCTATTAATAGTAAGTTATATTTTGTATGGAAAAAAAATCCAATAAAAGAATATAAACATTTAGAGAAGCTAACCCAATGTTTAAGAAACACATCACTTATCACTTCACAATGGAGATAAATCTAAATCAAAACATATGAATATTTAAGAAACCATAACTCAAATATTTTATTGCAAAATGGGTTATATCTATTTCGTTTATATTAATATTAATAACAATTTAGTTTATCTTAATAAATTAATATAGAAAATTTTATAATAATATTGAAAATTTTATAATTTAGTTTATCTTTATAAATTAATATAGAGAATCCAATTTCTACTAACTCTTCTTATAACCAATGTTATCAAGTCAATCTGCATTCAAATGTGAAATGGGTAATATCATGAACATGTATCACTTCTTTTAGTGTTTTAATCATGAAAAACTTCTTTTAGTGTTTTAATCATGAAAAATTAAAAATTTACAGATTTAATAAAAATTTATATTTAAATTGAAAATTTTAATATATATAGTAAAAATAAAAATTGTAAAATAAATTTATTTATATTTTATTATTTATAATTATATAAGTAATATCTATTTATATTAAAAATAATTTTCATTTAATAATTCAAATATATTTTTTATTTCACTATATCTTTAAAAATAATTTGGTATTACCTATTTTTCCATGAACACAGTGGTGGTTACATTTTTTTCTATATTTTTAAAATGATAAATAATAATTTTGAGTTGATTTTTTATTAAACTAATTAAAATTTTAAAAAATTATTAGTGCTTTGTTAATTTAAATGTTTTTAAATTAATTTTTATTATTTTAATTTTATTATAAATTTCTAAATATATAATTTTCATTTTATCTATTTTAAGGATGAAAACTATATATTTATGTTAGTTTTAGAAAAAACAAATTAGAAATAGATAATCATAATAAAACTATCTATCTATATATATATATATATATATAAAGCCTGGATGGTTGGGAGGAATGTTGTTACCCTCCCCACCCAGGTTCAATTCTTGTAAGTGACATATTGCTCTTGTTGAGCCCATATTGTAATGATGATTGTAATTCATGCCACCTTGATTCTCTAGAATAACAGGTGGTGACCATTTCCTGGTGGACTAGCCCTCTAACAAACGGCGAACTACCTTTCAAAAAAAAGTAGTTTCAATAAGGAATTGTAGGTGTCTACACCTATAGAAGTTAAGACTTCACAAAAAAATGCAGAAGCAAAATTATTTAATCATGGGTACTAAAACGACATTTACTTATTGTTCATTTTCATGTTTTTCTACTAATAAAATGTATTGCACATGTGTATGTAGTTGTAGATAGGATTATTCCATGAATCACTCTATCTCACCCTAGTTTCTTAAATGTAGAAGCAAGATTATTTATTCACACCCTAGTTTCTTAAATGTAGAAGCAAGATTATTTATTCATAGGTACTAAAATGTCAAATACTTTTTGTTCACTTTCAAGCTTTTCTATTAATACAATGTATTGCACATGTGTATGTAGTTGTAGATAGGATTATTCCATGAACCACTCTAGCTGACCCTAGTTTCTTCAACCAATACACATTATACAATTTTGTTCCCTAGTTCCTTCTGGCATGTCGCATTTGAATAAAGTATAACAACTTTTCTCTTAAATTTTTTATATCCCGTAATTTTCTTTGTGCTTGTCTAGTTTATTACTTTTAACCTTTCAATTTTGCAGTACATCATGGTATCATTTGTACATAAACCTTCTTCATTTACTTCTCCTACCATCATAACCCACAATTAGGCAATACATTCAAGTAGGTTTTGTTTAACTTGAGGAAAGTACTTTTATTGAATTGTATCACTCTAAGTAGGTCAAATTACGTTGTTTGTAGTACATGACAAGTATTTTTCATAGACAACATGCACTATAAATTTGGATATTGGTTGTCCATCCAACATTTGGAATAACAATTTCTACCTTCATGGCCCACACTCAAGTATTGGACAATGATTTTAATTGGTTTATTCAAAATATGATAAATAGATGATATGGTTAAAAATTTATTGTTGTTTTAAAATTTTCTAACTAATTTTACACTTTGTGTTTCCACTCTATAATTGGAATTTTACTCACTCGCATTGTGCACACATTCAAGTACCTTTTGGTCTTGTATCTTCTCCCACTACAATCATCAACATTGGAGTTTCGATCAACATGCCCTTCACATTGGTATTAAACGATTTGAATTTGTCCATTGACATGTTTGTTTTTCTGACAATTGTTAGTATATGCCTCTAATTGATTCAAGACATGTTTCTTGAAGTTGTAAAAGGTATTTTATCATCTCTCACACCACCAAGGTATTAGAGGCAAATGGTTGGCCCTTCTAGTGCCACTACACCTACATGTCATGTTTCCTTTTGTGTGGCTTCTATATATGTTGCATCTATCACCAAATTGTTTCGACCAATGTAGCCTATACCATCAATGTGTCTATTATCATGGCTTCTATTGATGCTACATCTATCATTTTGGCCTTGGATTAGGAGGTTCAACTAATGGCCCCACATTCAAGCCAACAAGGCCAATCTCCAATTCTTTCCCATGAATTTGTTTTCATGCAAGTATGGATTGCCTTGTAGCCATTATAATTTTTCATTAATTTAGTGTGCGTATCCTTTGAAAGAAATCATTAGAGAGAGGATTAGGACGAGGAAGACACCACTTGCAAGACTTATTGCATCTATGGTGATTGTTTGTTATAATGAATTATAATTTTATTTTGGAATTTTGCTAATATTTAAAATTGTGGAAAGTAACTTATAAATTTTGTTTCATTTTCAATCTCTAGAAATGCAAAGCAATATTGGATGTAGGAAACCTTCAGGTTACTCAATCATAAAGAATAAGAATGTCATTATTGGATATGCCTCTAGAAGTTGCGAGAGAGGTACAGATCGATGACTAGATTTGTTTTTCAGTTATACCATGTCAATATTGTACTTTGGGCATAAGTTTCCATTTTTATTTGTGCATGACTTTGTCATTTTTCATTTTGTGCATGAGTTGCCATTATATGCTTGGACATGATGTCACATTTTGTAATGAATATGTTTTTTAATATATTAACCATACTTTGAAGATGTTTTGAAATGAAATATTGATGTTTCATTTTCATAGTTATGGATCATTTTCATGGTTTTGATGTTTCTGGAAACCTTCACATAGATTTGAAGTTTGAATATGAAATAGGTTTTCTTGATTAGGGTAAAAAACCTAATACTTAATGGCCATGTATATTAATTTTGAATTTATCAAAATCCTTATAAATATGCATTAGAACAATGTTTGCATCATGCAATGGTGGTACAAGTGTACATCCATGATGACATTAAAGTCTTAAATACTGAGATCAATGATGTGGTGTACTCACAATGTGCATATGTCTACTTTAGTTTTGTTTTCTAGGTTCTTACCTACAATATTAAGAACTTGTTTTCTATGTACTTACGTGATCCATAAATGGAAGGCTTACAGCATATCCATTTCACCAACATAGTTCCCTAAAAGATTGAAAATTTATTGATTTCCTTGATTAAATTTTTTATAATATTGTTATCAAAATATTTATTGTCATTGGATACATTATGTCTAATATATGGGAAAAATACTTCAGGGAAAAACAAGAACTATCCTAGATACATGTTTGTATATCCAAATTTCCCAACCACAACACTTTCAAAGTCTTTATATTGCTAGTAAAGTTATTACATGGTATGCACAATTTGCTCAAGTGTAATGGATGATTGGTTCCTTCTTACTATTGTTATTCACACGATATTAAGAGAAATATGTTCACACCCAAAATTTTCTCACCTACCATGTCATTAGTTTCATCATCATTGATAATATAAACACCATTTTTCCATCTCATTCCATCCATATGATCTAAGGAATTAATAAAATTCCCAAAAAATTGAAAGTCAAACCCTGAAGTTGGCCATAAAGTTGAGGCCGCTACTTTTCCTTTGATAAATGATACCTTGGTCGCAATTGTTTCCCAAAAAGGCGCAACCTAGTCCCAAACAATGATTTTTAAATAAAAATATGTCATTTAACACTTCCCCAATGAAGTAGGGGCCAAAAGTGGGCACAACCCTTGACATGGTCAAAACTAATAACACATCTAGCTTCCAAAATCCTAATTTATCACTAACAAATCAAGGAGATGTAGAGCATACACATTGGATCTAGATATTTATTTTGACCACTCTTGTTCCTGTAAAAAATCCCTTGGTATCACCATTCCATATACAATTCCAATTTCAAAAACACATTGTCACTTTTCCTAATTTTCTCCATAAATAGAAGGATACCATACTATACTTTACACTTTTTCCTTAAAGGAGATCCATCTATGACATATGGATGGATATTGGAGGTCACAAAATGATATGTACAAACCTTCCATTGGACAAGCTACGAAGGCACCATATCCTCTACATTGTACTAAGGTGCGACTCTGTAACATTCCTTGTAATATCAATGAAAACACATTCTTTGATTTTATGCATTCTATCTTTGTGTTATATGTTTTCATTGTGGTTTGAAGAGTGTGGACCAATTATTTAGTTTTTTTTTTATTGTTTTATTTTCCTTTTCGAATATGCTACCAAGGATTGCACAACCCCCTAGTGGGTGCTCTTTCTCACATTTGTGTGAGAAATCACATACTACAAAATCGATTTCCAAGTAACAACTATAAAAAATACAAATTGAAATACGAAAATTTTGAAGGATCCATATTTTCTTAAAGTGTAGAAACCTTGGTGAATCTTACAAATTCTTAAATTTCAAACCATAAATGTTTGGTGAAACTTTTATAAAAATATTCAAATCTCTAAGGATTTTATATATATTTTTGGACAATTTTGGTGATATTTAGAGTAAAATATTTTTATACAATTCAATTTGGGTAAAATTATCCCATGGGATAAGTTTCACCCCTAAAATTTCCCCTGGTTTGAAATTTATCATTACAACTCATTAAACAAAACTAAGAGAATCACTCATTTACATAACAATTACACCACATTCACATAACATATTCATAACACATTGAACAAAAAATTTACCTTGGAAACCAAAATGGGAAAACCAACATTCAATTGGCTTCACTCTCTAGTTTGTTCACAATACTCTCATGAGAATTTGGACAAAAATTCCTCTCAGTATCTTCCAAAGAACCCATGATACAAACTAATTGTGCATGAATTTATTAAATAATGGATCTACAGAGGTGTAAACTAGAATGATATCCATCCCCAAGTCTTTAGCTTACCCTAAATCAAATGTTTCCTTCTCATTTTGTCTTTTCTATAATCCTTTAATGTATGGCTCTCATGTCTTTAGTTATCCCCCTTTTTTTCTTTTCTTTTTTTCAATTAATTTTCTCCATGCTTACATTGGGAATACAACATTATGTGGAGGTACTGACATAGGATGATTTGTCTTGGGTCCCTTCACACCATCAACCCTATCTCCTACCTCATCAACATTATTGTTCACAAACTCTATTTGTCTCACTAGAGTTATTGATTTTAAAAGTGTTGTAGTAACTTGAGTCGATAGTGAATCGATTTATTTCTTACATCCAATTTGGATCACACATCCCCATTGGGAGGATTTTGGTCTCTAAAGTATTCCAAGGACATCTAATAGAACTTGGTTTCAACTTGCTTCCTCTCATGCCCTTTTCCTTTCCTTCGAGCTTGTACTTTGAGGCTAATTCACTAGATATCTTATTGTCCTCTATGAGTTACCTATTCCTTCCTCTACATAAATTTATCCTCCTCCAACTCTTCAAGGGAAAGTGGTGCACAATATTCTATAATGGGAATAACTTGATGATCTTCTTCTCTATCCATCATGGAAACCTCAAATAACTTTAGATACTTGATATCCATGATCAAACCAAACTACATAAAAGGAGGAAGTCTCATTTTGAAAGTAGTGTCATTCACATACTCAATGATGTTCAAAGTTTCGTATCGAAGGGATTGATTTTCTTCACAACTCTTTGCAAGAATTCCTTATAAAGGTAAATCGTCACATTTTCTCCAATGCAAAATTTATGATCTTCCCTATGCTAGTAATTTGTGGATTTATATCTCTACTAGATTCTCTCAATTTGCTCCTGCACTTTCAAATGTATTTATCAAATCCGTTTCATAAATATAAATAGTAAATGAAAGTCTGAAAAGGTAATTTTTTGTGAAATAATTGAGTGATTGATTGTATGAGTGATGAATATACACTAGCTACTCATCCCATGTTTTTGGATTCATATTGTTGTAACCTATCAACAATTCTACCAATACACGACTGCAAAATTCTCATTTTTCATTAGTATGGGGATGAATTGCAATGAAATACCTCATATTTTTATCCATCATGTTTGAAATTGATGTATATAATCAGGTAAAAAACCTACTCTCATGATAAGATATGATGGAGCTAAACAATCCAAAATGTACCTAAACATGAGTGAAGAATAAATCAATTGTTTCTTGTTTGGTGATATTATTCTTACATGGAGTGAGCTGTTAGGAACCCATGTCTTTACTTTGTTAGTGTATTGTTGTTGGACGCATATGCTTTGTAAGTCCTTCCGCAGTATTTGTTGATCCATAGTCTATGTTATTGTTGTTGGCGCATATGCTTTGTAAGTCGCCCATAGTTTTGTTGATCCATAGTTTGTATTGGCCCATGGTTTTGAATCATAGTATTGGCGCCTAGACTTAGCCCATGGTTTGTATTGACACATAGTATTGACCCATGGTATTGGTGCCTAGACTTAGTATATAAGTGTGTGTTGAGTCCTATGAAGGCACCATGAAGTTAATTGTATTGAGCTTGCTCAAAGGAGGTTGCCCCCTCGAAGTGGCCTGTGATCAATATAAAAGTGATTCTGAGTTCTGTTATTTCTGATATCTCATGTATTTGCATTAACTAATTATTGCAGGTTCATCACATCTGGTATCAGAGCACTTTCTTGGGCTCGCTGGGTGAAATTTCTGCCAAATTTTTTTTTCGCATCTGTTGCAGGTTCAGATTTGGGAATAATCCCTATCCGCTTAACTGTGGGAAGTACTTGGGTATAAGCCCTAAAAATCATTGTGAGGAGTACCACAGGAACCCCGAAGTAGCTGACCCATTGAGAGGACCTGCCAGCGAAAAGGGCAACGACCCCTACCTGATTGACTAGTTCCCACCCGTGAGGTAAACCAAGAGCTGTCGTTTGTTGCAAAGCGGTTATCAATTTTACTTGAGCTGTGGAGTGAGGGGTACTGCCCCAATACGCAAGCTGTTAGACAGCATTGGTGGCCGAGTGAAACCCCTGAACTATTAGGAAGCCGCACATACCTGGGGTCCATATCTATTTTCAGCTGAACTGTTGTCGATCACTGCTGCACCGTTTCAGATCCAGTCATTCAGATCCATTCTGAAAGCCATTCCAGATCCAACCATTTTCAATCCATTCGGCACCATTTCAGATCCCTCTGTTTCCGCTCACTTTCGGGCCATTGCAGATCTATTTGTTTCAGATCCCTTCCGAGCTGTAGCCGCTCCAGTCTAGAACAAAAAAAAAATCAGTTTTTTCTCCATATCTCCCTTGTTTTTACTCTGTTTCCCTTGAAATTTTTGGGGAACCCCTTCATTCCTGAGGACCTTATCCCCGATTCGACTTCCCAAGACCAGAAATCCCACATTTGTCTATTTTTAGGGTTTTCCATAACTCCTTCAATTTTCCCCCAAACGCCTTCAAATTTTGCCACCGTGTTCCTTTCCTAATTCTGCTTCTTTGTCCCTCTCTACCAAATTTTCTCATTCTTTCATCCCGCTTCTGAAATCCCCATTTTTTGCCTCCTTATCCATTAGAAAGTGTCCAAATCCTAGTCAAACCCCAATTACCAATATGATTTTTTCCCAAATCCAAATTTTCCTTCACTAAATAAGCTTTTATTTGTGTTTTTCTATCCATTTCCCCAAAAAAAAACCTCCTGGTTGTGGTTGTCACCCCCACAGGAGCAAAAATCATGGAGGAAGCACTTGCAGACATCCAAACCAAACTCCAAGATCTGGATGAAAAATTTCTCAGCCTCCATCTTCAACATTCAACCATGAACAATAACGAACAACCAGAATCTTTTGCAGCCACCGAGTTCTCTTCTTCCAGCAATTTTCGTGGGTCAAAGCTTGATTTTCCTCGCTTCAATGGTACTGATCCGACTGGATGGAAATACCGTGCAAAACAATATTTCAGTCTGCATAGTACTTTTGATGTCCAGAAAGTTCCACTTGCATCCTTTCATTTGGAACAAGAAGCTCTTCAATGGTACTGTTGGTACATCAAGGCTCATGAAGAACCAAAATGGCCAGATTTTTTCCAGCTCCTTTTGCAACAATTTGGTGCTAGTGCTTTTGATGACTTCACAGGAGCCCTCACTAAATTTCGCCAAATTGGCATTGTGAGAGAGTATCAAACCGAATTTGAGAAACAAGCCAATCACATAGAAGGATTGTCTGATGAATTATACAGGAGTTGTTTTATCAGTGGTCTCAAGGATGAAATCCACTCAAAGGTCAAAATGTTCTGTCCCAACACAATGATGGAAGTCCTAGAGTTGGCTAAGTTGGCAGAGGACAAGATCGCAGCTCAACAACACTCCAAACCCACCTTTGTTCCCTTCAGAAATATGGATTCCCAACGACCTCCCATCACGCTTGCTCCTCAACCAACTCCTATCAAGCATTTGTCTGAAATAGAGATGCAGGCACGCCGAGAAAAAGGGATTTGTTATAATTGTGATGAGAAATTCACTCAGGGACATAGATGTGTTAAACAAAAGCTCTATCTCTTGGATGTGGATTCTCCGCCTGCCTCAGAACTTGGTGAAGAAGCTACAGATATAGTAGATGATCAGGTCGACATTCAACACCCGCCTGTTGACACCCCATCTCAGGATGACCCACCCGAGATCTCTCTCCATGCTGTAACCGGCATCACCACCCCACAAAGAATGCAGGTCAGGGGATACTTCAAGAATCTCCCTCTTACCATACTCATTGATTCTGGGAGCACTCATAACTTCATTGACCCTCGGATTGCCAAACAGGCTGATTGTTTTGTCCATCCTTGCTCCAAATTTGAATTCATGGTTTCCAATGGGGGCACCTTACCCTACAAGGGGAAGTGTCACAATGTGCGTATCTCTATGGAAGATTACAACCTACGCTCTGACATGTTTTCCTTGTTTTTAGGCGGATGTGATGTGGTTTTGGGAGTTCAATGGTTACGCACACTTGGCCCCATCTTAAGGGATTTTGCTGAACTTTGGATGTAGTTTTCAGCCAATGGGACATAATACAAAATTTTGGGCTTACAACTAGGGTCTCTCCACATCATCAGTTCACATCGCCTGGAAAAGATCCTTAAGAAGAATTCACATGGTTTCATTGCTCATCTCCATTCCCTTCAGATGCACCCACCAATGGTCTCCACTACTTCCTTGGATAGATATGCAGGTGTCTTTGTTGCACCAGTGGGCTTGCCTCCTTCACGAGACCTTTCCGATAAGCATTTAGCCACATCTACATCTCAGCAGTTTATGATGTCTATTTTTCATACAGTACAGAAGTGGCATCCATTCCTATTAGGGAATTATTTCTGCATCAAGACTGATCTTCAGAGTCTGGAAACTTTCCTGGAACAATGGGTCTCCTCCCTAGCACACCTAAAATGGGTTATCCAACTCATGGGTTATGACTATGCGACCACTTACCAGAAGGGTAAGGACAATATGGTGGAAGATGCTCCTTCTCGCAGTTTTGATGACCCATTTTCTCTTACAGCTATTTCTCTGCTTCTTCCAAATTGGTTGCAATCTATTCAACGGGGCTACCTCTTCTATGAACTCCATACTTCTTCATCAGCAGGGCACTTGGGGTTCCTCAAAACATATGACCAAGAACAATGTAACTTCTTTTGGCAGGGATTGAAAATGACAATTCAACGGATGGTGGTTGATTGTGATGCTTTCCAGGTCAACAAGGGTGAAACGACCCTCCTTTCGAGACTACTTGAACCCTTGCCCATCCCTACACAGATTTAGACAACTATTTCTATGGATTTCCTAGAAGCGCTCCAGTGGTATAGTACCACATCTAAAAGGACACCATATGAAGCAGTCTCTAGAAAGGCACCGCCATTTATTCTTCCATACACCTTCAGCAGCTCCCTAGTTCAGGCAATTGACTCAATTCTTCGAAACCGCGATCAGCTTCTTCTCATTCTGTAGGACAATCTTCACATGGCAAGAATTTGACTAAAACAACAAGCCGATCAGCACCGTTCTGCGCACACTTTTCACGTCGTTGATATGGTTCTTCTTCGTCTACAGCCTTCCATGCAATCCTCCCTGAAACTCAAAAGGCGCCAGTGGCCCGGAATGCAACCCGAGGATGCTACAGGGGACCCACTCCTTCAGATTCTGCATCAATTTCCACATCTAAAGCTTTGAGGACAAAGATTTTTCTAAGGGAGAGGGGATGTTAGGAACCCATGTCTTTACTTTGTTAGTATATTGTTGTTGGACGCATATGCTTTGTAAGTCGTCTCGTAGTATTTGTTGATCCATAGTTTGTGTTATTGTTGTTGGCGCATATGCTTTGTAAGTCGCCCATAGTTTTGTTGATCCATAGTTTGTATTGGCCGGTGGTTTTGACTCATAGTATTGGTCCACGAGTGGTTGAAATTGATGTCTAGAATTTAACCAAAAACATACTATTATGATAATATATGATGGAGCTCAACAATCCAAAATGTACCCAAACATGAGTGAAGAATAAAGCAATTGCTTCTTGTTTGGTGATAGTCTTATTAAATGGAATGAGCCCACACATCTTCATGAAGTGGTCCATAATGAAAAACAAGTAGTTATGTCTTCTCTAGGACATTGAAAAAATTACAACAAATAATTTCCATGGCGATACTATCCCAACATCTATTTGGTATTGTTAGCAACATATATAACCTATGTTTCTTATTCCTTGTCTTATTGGTGCTACAAAGAACACATACCTTAACAAATATCACCACCTACTCCCACATATTTGTCCAATACACATATCTTTTCATATCTTCCACTATATTTATCATGATAAAATGCCCAATTATCTTGGTAGTGTAAGATTCTCTCATAACCTTAGTATATTTGTCCTGTGGTATGCATAACATGCCTAGCTTGTATAGTAGCCCATTCTAGTGATAGAATACATTTCCTTCTATGGCAACAACTAGTCTCTCCCTTATCTACTGGTATATTCCTTTGAAGTCTTCATCTCCTTAACAATATTCACTCAATCTATGAGAAGTGAATGGCTCAAGTTGCATTAGTATACCAACTATTGCAATATTCTTCAATGGGGATCATGAAAACATTTCAATCAACTTATTTGCATATCCTTTCTTATAATTGATTAATAGGTGGAATTGTTGTTTGAATCTCGACCATTTGTAGTGCCTCACTACATTTGTTTGACTTTATAGGTATTTCAAGGGTTGAAAACCAATGTTTATGATGGTCTCTTTCCCTAGGATATAATGGTTCCACTTCACAACTTGTGTAATGGAAAAGATATCTTTATCATATGTGGGGTAATCCATCTCTGCTCCATGAAACAACTTTTATGGGTAACATATTAGCCTTCCTCCTTTCATAAGAATTGTCCCTAATTCATATCCATTTACATATGTTATTACCTCAAATTCCGTTTTTAAATTAGGCATGGGTAATCCCAGATCATTGTTTGTATTCCACTTTAGGTCTTCAAGTGCTCATTGTTTTGGCTTGCTCCAATGAAAACGTTTTATTTCTAAGGTCATGGTGTGCATTTCTATTGCTACTGTTAAAAAAATGATATGAACTGCCTCAAGTATTGAGATACTCTAGTGAATCTCTTAAGCCATGTTAAGATGGTAGGAATAGGCCTTTGACTAATGTTTGAAACTTATATAGATCTGCAATCATCTCTCCTCCACCAACCTTGAGTTTGAGATAGATGAAGGTCTCTTTTCATAACCCACATTTATTCAAATTTTCAATCATTTGGTTCTTCCTTAGTGTCTCTAGTACATGTGTCATGTGTGAGAAGTTATCATGCCAACTATTGTTGAATATTAGTATGTCATCTAGATATACTATTACAAATGAGTTAATAAATGGATGAAACACAACATTCATCAACCTCATGATGGTTGAAAGTGCATTACATAAATTAAAAGGCACTAGTAATCACTCATGCAAACCTTATCTATGTTGAACATCATCTTCCACACTTCTTGTTCTTTGATCCTTACTTGATAGTAACTTGATTTTAGTTCTAGCTTGATAAAAAAATTGGTTTGTTGGAGTTGATCCAACAAGCCATCGACACTTGGAAATGTATATCTATTCTTTATGGTGAATTTTTTCAAGTCATGGTATTCAATAAACATTTACCAACTTCCATCCTTCTTTGGTATTGAAAACCATCAATTATAATTGAATATGAGGAAGTGATGATACCAAGTACTTAATCAACATATTTTGGATTTTAAGGGAGACACCTAGTTCAATAGATATTTTCCTAAACTCTGTGGTAAAATCCTTCACTAATTACCCTTTCCTTTGTGTAAAATAATGCCACTAAATATATCGGTTATTCTCATAGCTAATTGGCTGGAATTGGAATTTCATAATTTCCTTGAACACTTTCCGATTAGCCGCACATGGCTCATTTTCAAGTTATTTTCTTGCATCATCTCCCTCTCACCATGCCAAACAATGGTCTTCAAGATTCAACGAAACAAATGCAATCCTTTATTTTTGAATCACCTCATGTATGTTGAAGCACACCTCCATATTTTATAACCATTGGTTCAACTTGGTGGAATAAACTTATCCTACCTACGGTTTGATGTCAACCTTTTCCTTATATACATAAGAAGTTCCTTGAGGTTTTCCATGGATGAATTCCCTCAGCTCTATCTCAATTTTGATCTTTGACTCTAGTTCATATTTACTTTTCTTGGAATCAACCTAGTTCTCTATGTATATATCAAATCCTTTATGTCAATGTTTCTCAGTTTCCTCCTCATGGATCCACTCAAGGAATAGGCTTGTCATCTCTACTACTTGTTTCTCCAAATGAAATGTCTATAACTCAACACTGTTATTCTTTGGAGACTCATCCATGGTATTATTTCAATGCTTATTTCTTTTTCTTATTTTTCTAATATCTAGATCAATTGATCCATATCTACACCCTCTAGAGTCTTGTTCAATTGTGTAAGAAGCCACTATTTGCTTCCCTTCAAGACATGACTCGATCTTCTCTAATACTAATATGATTTGTTAATAGTATTCTTGTAGTCTATATGTTTCATCAACATAGATCATTGAATGATTGAAATATGTCCTTAAAAAAATTTGTACAATGCCATGAGAAAATAATTTATTGTCATTAGGTACATTATCTTCAATATATGGTCATAATTACTTTGTTTTACTTTCCTTATTGGAATAATGAAACACATATATGTTTTCTTTCGGAATGGTGATAGGTATGTTTTCTAGATACAAAGGTAATTTATGTTTGTTTCACAGAATTAATATTTGTAATACAAGATTTCATCATGTTTTAGATGGATTTATATATGCTTCCATTTAATTTCCATGCTTTCTTGTCATTGCTTTGTGAGTATGATCTTATAGATACAATTGTTGAAATCATCATTGTATATTGTGGGATTCCTTTTCCATGGTGTTTAGAATCTGTGTCTCTTCTATTCTATATTTGGTTTTCATCGATCATTTTCATCACCAATACATAGGTCACATCACACCAAGATACATAAGTTGAGAATATATATAAAATTCAAACCATGCTTTATAAATATGCATTCAACATAAAGAAGCTAAGTGACAACTTTAAGAAGGTTTTCAATCTTTAATTCCATGAGTTGAAAGACCTTCCATAGGATATGATCTTGGTCACCTTGATCATGAATTAGTAGACATATTAAACAAAGTATGATTCTTCCAAGTTCCTGGTTCATTGCACAACTCAAGCTGATCCTTTTTTCCAATGTTAATGTACCCATATTTTGTTGCGAAAATTTTGAAAGTTATGATGAAAAACTTACAACGCCAAATTTGTATATCTCATCGAAACATTTCCAACGTTATAAATAATTCCCAAAACAAAGGTCAGAGTTAAAATTTTATGGCCAAAATACCAAGGTCATATTCCATATTTCACAGTGTTACAAGTCAAAATGGCTAATTGCATCACATCTCACCCCGAATCATAGAAGGCCTCCGCATATGGACACAAAACCCAGCGCGCTCTTAGCCCAGGTTTGTGTAATGATGAGGGCATTTCATAGAAATGTAGTGAAGCTTAGCTCTCCCAAGGCCCTCTCACACCAAACCAAGAAAGCACGCCGCATAAAGGACAAAGAACGCCGGTTAATGTTGAATTGATAGGAAAGTATATCAAATTCCTGTTAAAAGCTCGTTCAAACCCTCATATGCATGAACCTATGGTTTATGCTACCATGACGTCATACTAAAGAGCGCTCTGCATAGACTCGTTTTTATGCATGTGTGGAGGCTAAGAGACTTGTCACATCATGTCATGTATCACACTGAGTTGTTGCTTCGTTGCAAGTCCTCAAGGATTCCTTAGTGTGATACATCATGTCGTGGTTCAAGTTTCTTTGAACGCACCACTGTGTCACAACTTGCAAGGCCTTCTTTCGTGTGATGTGTCGCAACTTGACAAACTTCTCCTCATGTGACGCGTCACAACTATCCAAGTCTTCATACGATGCAATTTATTGTGTATCGCACTCTGGAATCCCTTTGGAGTGTGATGTGTGATGTGTATCGCACTCTGGAATCCCTTTGGAGTGTGATGTGTTGCACCGTCTTCAAAGTTTGAGGTATGGGATACATGTCACACCTCACACACTCTCGAGTCATGCAATGTATCGTAAAATATTTTGGATGTGATGTGTTGCAAAACTTTTTTTTTATGGTTTGATTTGATGTGGCCTTAAAACAACATGAACACCAACAAAATTTTTGGACTATGCACTCTAAAACTTTCGCCTTATGTATGTCGTAGAAAATCTATAAGTTGTCACTATGATATCCAATTGAGGTGTCATATTTGGAAATGCATAAAGGATGAACAATTATTTTCATGAGTAGTCATGCAAACTCATTCGATATCATTTTAGTATTCTTCATAAGTGGCAAGGCTCAATGACTTTGTTGGGCCAAGAGGCCCTTTCTATAGTCTAAAGTGGATGAGATGTATCATGTCTGTCACATGTCGGCTGCAAATTTAAATTGGCTATATTGTGAAATACATTTATATAAATATACATTGAATATCGATTTCGATTTTCATTCATGAATCCTCACATTTTAAATAATTTTTTTCATAAATAGTTACAAGAATAACTATTTTACTTCATAGTCTGGATTGTAGAATATTTCTGGAAGTAGTGTCGGCTTGAAAGTGTCTACTAGTAGATCGAGAATGTGTTTCTTCCATGATAGCTTCTCGTTAATGGTCGAGTGTACATTATCGTAGCATTCCCTCATGTCCAAGTTTATAGAGGTAATTGTTCATTAGCGTGTATGGTGTTGATTTCATTGTTAATATTTTCTTTTCTTTTCTGAAGTTCGTACTAGTGCTTGTCTTTCTTGTAAAAACTGTGCAATATCTGCTAACTTGGTCAGCACAGCTTCGAATTGAAAAAAGGTGAGTTTCTGGAAGCTCGTAATCTATCCCAACTAATTCTTAACCATTTTCTATATGGGATAGGTGGTCGGGTATGATATTTGTATTGCCTGGTCGAACTAATATTTCAAATTCAAATTCTTGAAATAATAGGAGACAATGACATGCAACGACAATGTAAAGGTTTTTTCACCAAATATTTGAGTGCTTGGTGGTATGTATAGAATATGAATGGGTTATCCAATAAATAATGTCATACCCAATCCTAATCCTTCACGTCCAATCATTAAATAGATTCTTTATGCTTTATTTAAATTTTTGATAGCGTGTATGTTTGGGTAGTTGAGTCCATTGTCTCTTTTTTGTGTTAGTATTGCGCCGACTACAATGCCATATGCATCGATATGAATGTGAAAATATTTTGACCAGTCTAGAAATATGAGTATTGGAGCTTTGACTAACTTCATTTTAAGTAGTTCGAAAGACTCTTCATATTCTAGGGTCCATAAAAATTCAACATTTAATCTCAGTAATTCTTCCAGAGGGAATGTGATGTCAGAATAATGTTGGAAAAACTTCCTGTAATACCTGGTATGCTCAAGCAAAATTTTGACTTGCTTGGGATTCACTAGAGGTTTTAGGTCAAGAATGACTTTAATTTTAGCTAGATCCACTTTTATGCCTTCTTTGCATATGACATGACCCAATAGTAGTCCTATTGGTGGGGAAAATATGCATTTATTTATATTTAAACATTACTGGCTTTGTCTACACCTTTCTAACATTAGATGGAGCCATTGTATGTGGTATTTGAGCATTGTATAAATAGTTGTTGACACAGATCTGTCAACAGGGGTTCACTTCGCATTGTCATCAACAAACAACAATCCAACACCCTTAAGCACCGACCCAGAAAGGTTTTACCCTTTCTGACAACACCCACGAAGCGAGTGAAGTCTCACCCGAGATGATTAAGGGGGCTGTAGGAACCAAGTTTCTGCAGTGGGGAAAAGACATGCATCTATTCCGAGTCTATCACAACAGAAACCAGAGATTCACATTCGTATACATTCATCATTCGCACATTAACCATGTAATCACCATTCGCATATTCAATACATAATTGACATTCACATCACCATGGTAATATTAGAGATCACATCAATGAAACCTTACATAAAAGACAACAAAAACCATAACGCAGCATTCACTATTCGACATAAACAAAGACAAAAGAACATATCCGAACATCTTCATGCATTAACTCATCAAAACCTGCGGTATACCCTTCGCAGAAATTCTTCAGAACACCTTATCGTGGATCCATACAAAACTGTCGAAAACAGAGCAAAACATTACAGAGTTCAATGATCTCTTTCTCCGATCAGATGCCCTTAGTCTTACATTCATATTCTTATTTATACCCAACTATGGCGATTACAAAATGGTCCAAATGACACTTTCTAACAAACTAAACTAATCTTGCGCTTCCTTGTTCTCCACAAATGGTCCTTTCTTCTGCGGATGGTCCTTCTTCAGTGTTGTCGGCTTCCGCACTTCATGCAGACTAGGGATTCACTCCAACAACAATGGTGATCCTTCCTTTCGAAACTAGGGATCATGGAAAATCCTTCCTTTCGGAACTAGGGATTTAGTACAACAACACTGATGATCCTTCCTTTCGGAACTAGGGATTCAGTCCAACAACACTGGTGATCCTTCCTTTCGGAACTAGGGATCATGGAAAATTCTTCCTTTTGGAACTAGGGATTCAGTTCAACAACACTGACGATCCTTCCTTTCGGAACTGGGGATTCAATTCAACAACACTGGCAATCCTTCCTTTCGAAACTAGGGATCATGGACAATCCTTCCTTTCAGAACTAGGGATTCAGTCCAACAACACTGGAGATCCTTCCTTTCGAAACTAAGGATCATGGACAATCCTTCCTTTTGGAACTAGGGATGCAATCCAACAACACCGGTGATGCCTCCTTTCAGAACTAGGGATTCAGTACAACAACATCATCTTAGACAATCCTTCCTTTTAGAATTACGGGATTTTAGTCTAAGGATCAACATTTAAGACTATCCTTCCTTTTCGAATTACGGGATCATTGTCTAAGGATAATCAATCCCAACTGCGCCATCATATTAACATCAACACTACTCCCCCTTTTGAGGGAAGTTCTTATGGACTATACCAAGCTTGTCTCGGAAGTGCTCAAACTTCACACGAGACAGAGGCTTAGTCAACACAACTGCAACTTACTCATTTGTGCTCACATATTGGATCTTTATAGCTCCCTTCTGCACCATATCTCGAATGTAGAAGTATCGGATTTCTATGTGCTTGGAATTATCATTGAATATAGGGTTCTCTATCATCTTCACACAACTTTGATTATCACATAGAATCACTGTGGTATCCAATTCTAGATCGAATAGGCCTGATAACAACTTCTGAAGCCATATGGCTTCACAGCTGGTGGAACAAGCTGCAATCTATTCTAATTCTGCAGTGTTGAGAGCAAGACTGGACTGCTTCCTGCTCATCCATGAGATCATGGTTGACCCCAGACTGAAACATCCACCTGAAGTGCTCTTTCTGTCTGATACACTTCCTGCCCAATATGAATCTGTGTAACCATACAATATGAAGTCATGATCTCTAGTATACCTAAGACAATAGTCAATCGTACCTTTTAGGTACCGGGTGAAATCGCGAACTTGGGAAACACTTTTGTGACAAACGGGGTGAAAACAACGGAGCGCAGGTGGATGATCACGTGAAAACTACGTTTGGGTAGTTGAGTCCATTGTCTCCTTTTTGTGTTAGTATTGCGATGACTACAATGCCATATGCATCGATATGAATGTGAAAAATTTTCGACCAGTCTAGAAATATGAGTATTGGAGCTTTGATAAACTTCATTTTAAGTAGTTCGAAAGACTCTTCATATTCTAGGGTCCATAAAAATTCAACATTTAATCTCAGTAATTCTTCCAGAGGGAATGTGATGTTAGAATAATGTTGGAAAAACTTCCTATAATACCTGGTATGCTCAAGCAAAATTTTGACTTGCTAGGGATTTACTAGAGGTTTTAGGTCAAGAATGACTTTAATTTTAGCTAGATCCACTTTTATGCCTTCTTTGCATATGCCATGACCCAATAGTAGTCCTATTGGTGGGGAAAATATGCATTTATTTATATTTAAACATTACTGGATTTGTCTGCACCTTTCTAGCATTAGATGGAGCCATTGTATGTGGTATTTGAGCATTGTATAAATAGTTGTTGACAGAGATCTGTCAACAGGGGTTCACTTCGCATTGTCGTCAACAAACAACAATCCAACACCCTTAAGCACCGGCCCATAAAGGTTTTACCCTTTTCGGCAACACCCATGAAGCGAGTGAAGTCTCACTCGAGATGATTAAGGGGGCTGCAGGAACCAAGTTTATGTAGTGGGGAACAGACATGCATCTATTCCAAGTCTATCACAACAGAAACCAGAGATTCACATTCGCATACATTCATCATTTGCACATTAACCATGTAATCACCATTCACATATTCAATACATAATTGACATTCACATCAACATGGTAATATTAGAGATCACATCAATGAAACCTTACATAAAAACAATAGAAACCATAACACAGCATTCACTAGTTTATCCGAACTAAACCCATAATGAAACCTTACATAAAATACAATAGAAACCATAAACAGAGACAAAAGAACATATCCGAACATCTTCATGCATTAACTCATCAAAACCTGCGGTATACCCTTCACAGAAATACTTCAGAACACCTTATCGTGGATCCATACAAAATCGTCGAAAACAAAGCAAAACATTACAGAGTTCAATGATCTCTTTCTCCGATCGGATGCCCTTAGGCTTACATTCATATTCTTATTTATACCCAACTATGGCAGTTACAAAATGGTCCAAATGACCCTTTCTAACAAACTAAACTAATCTTGCACTTCCTTGTTCTCCACGAATGGTCCTTTCTTCCAATGGTCCTTTCTTGCGCGAATGGTCCTTCTTCACTGTTGTCGTCTTCCGCACTTCACACAGACTAGGGATTCACTCCAAAAACAATGGTGATCCTTCCTTTCGAAACTAGGGATCATGGACAATCCTTCATTTCAGAACTAGGGATTCAATCCAACAACACTGGTGATCCTTCCTTTCGGAATAGGGATCATGGAAAATCCTTCCTTTCGGAACTAGGGATTCAGTCCAACAACATCGGTGATCCTTCCTTTCGGAACTAGGGATCAAGGAAAATCCTTCCTTTTGGAACTAGGGATTCAGTTCAACAACACTGGCGATCCTTCCTTTCGGAACTGGGGATTCAGTTCAACAACACTGGCAATCCTTCCTTTCGAAACTAGCGATCATGGACAATCCTTCCTTTCAGAACTAGGGATTCAGTCCAACAACACTGGTGATCCTTCCTTTCGAAACTAAGGATCATGGACAATCCTTCCTTTTGGAACTAGGGATTCAATCCAACAACATTGGTGATCCCTCCTTTCAGAACTAGGGATTCAATACAACAACATCATCTTAGACAATCCTTCCTTTTAGAATTACAGGATTTTAGTCTAAGGATCAACATTTAAGACTATCCTTCCTTTTCGAATTACGGGATCATTGTCTAAGGATAATCAATCCCAACTGTGCCATCATAGTAACATCAACACTACTACCCCTTTCGAGGGAAGTCCTTATGGACTATAGCAAGCTTGTCTCGGAAGTGCTCAAACTTCACACAAGACAGAGGCTTAGTCAACACAACTGCAACTTACTCATCTGTGCTCACATATTGGATCTTTATAGCTCCCTTCTGCACCATATCTTGAATGTAGAAGTATCGTATTTCTATGTGCTTCGAATTATCATTGAATATAGGGTTCTCTATCATATTCACACAACTTTGATTATCACATATAATCACTGTGGTATCCAATTCTAGATCGAATAGGCCTGATAACAACTTCTGAAGCCATATGGCTTCACACCTAGTGGAACAAGCTGCAATCTATTCTAATTCTGCAGTGCTGAGAGCAAGACTGGACTGCTTCCTGCTCAGCCATGAGATCATGGTTGACCCCAGACTAAAACATCCACCTGAAGTGCTCTTTTTGTCTGATACACTTCCTTCCCAATCTGAATCTGTGTAACCATACTGTCTGAAGTCATGATCTCTAGTATACTTGAGACCATAGTCAATCGTACCTTTTAGGTACCGGGTGAAATCGCGAACTTGGGAAACACTTTTGTGACAAACGCGGTGAAAACAATGGAGCGCGGGTGGATGATCATGCGAAAATAAGTCAACCTCAAACTCTAGGCCGAGAGTTTTGAGATTTCAAACTCTCTCCCGAGAGTTTAAAAAAACTCTAGGCCGAGAGTTTGAACCAATCGCCGCGCTGTATTTTGAAAAAAACTCTCGGATGAGAGTTTAAACTAAACTCTTGGTTGAGAGTTTGGAATATATTTTTTCGACCGAGAGTTTATGGTCAACAAACCTGCGAAAATATATGGCATCTTTCCGAAACCTGCAAATTCAGTAAGCCCGAACCCCTGCAAATTCTAAATATTATTGGTCGGACTTGGTAGCAATGGATTCATCTCTGAATCTAGTTTCCAATGATATAATAATTGTTTCATTTTGACTTGAATTTCTATTTATTAATATTTTTTTTCTAAACCATATCCCTTAAGAATGTTATTACTTTGAAAATCACCCGAAATGAAAATTCAATATCATAACAAAGACAACTCCAAAAAATTTGAAATTTCACAAAGATCATAATTGGCTCGTCCTCTTGAAAAGGGTACTTTTAGTTTTTCCAATAAGAGTCACATTTAAAAGAAAATGTGAAGACAAAAACATGTGTCGATAATACACCATTTTCTGACATACATTGTTTCGATAAATAATAAAAAAATAGTTCCCAAGTGTTAAAAAACTCAAAATATAGTCCAGGATCCAGTGTAGCGTGTGTAGATTATGAGGCTACAATTGTTTTCCCTAAAATGAATAACCATCTATCAAAAAACCATCGTCAACACAGGTCACTCATTATCCATACCTAAAATTTTCAAGTATATGCCATCTGTTGACAACAAATTTGTCCCACGATATGTCCATAAAAAAAATACGAGTAGAAATCTAATTCAATTCTCTAAAACCTTTTTGTGTACTTCAAGTTGAAATTCCTAAGGGAGATATGGGTTTGAAGAGGTCGAAGTTGAAAAACATAAAATTTAGCAGTTTTGTTTGTAAAAAACAAGCCAAAATTGTTTCCCAACTTCATGTTTTCACCCTACCTCATCACATGATTTGCATATATAAGGTGAACATGTCTGCGATCAACCAAATACTAACTCAAGGTGTTCACGGAAAAGCAAATATCTGGCCTACTATTCGTCAGATACATCAATGCCCAATAATATGTCTGTATAGTGTCTCATCCACTAACTCCGACAAAGCATCAAACAACAACTTCGCATTTGTATCCATGGGTGTGGCCATGGCTTTACATTCCAACATATCAAATCTTTTCAGGATTTCTACTGCATACTTCGCTTGGTTAAGGAAGATTTGTTCTGGGTTCTTCCATACTTTAAGACCTAGAAAATAATGAATCAAGCCAAGGTCTTTCATCTTAAATTCTATAGTGAGATTTCTTCTTACAATCTGAGATTTGATTCTCATTACCTGTCAGGAATAAATCATCCACATATAACAATAATATGACAAGTTCATCATCCATAACCTTGAAGTAATGGTTAGGATCAACTTTAATTTTGGTAAACCCCAAGCTCGTTAGAAAGCCATCAATTCTTCCATACCAAGCTCTTGGAGCTTGCTTCAATCCATACCGATCCTTCCTTAATTTATAGACATGCGTCTTCCTGTCTTCAACTTCAAACCCTTGTGGTTGTTCTATGTACACCTCTTCTTCAACGACACCATTCAGGAAAGTTGTTTTCACATCCATCTGGTGTAGCTTCCACTTCATCGTGGTTGCAAGTGCCATGATGGTTCTAATGGAAGTGTACCTTGCTATGGGAGCGAGCACATGTCTCTTCATAATAGATTCCTTCCTTTTGAGAGAATCCTCGAGCCACAAATTAGCTTTGCAACTTCTTTCATTGGTTCTGCAATTCTAAGAGCTACATTTTCTTCATATACTTCTTCATGCTGGCACATGTGGTTCACTGTAGCGTGTTTTTGAATTATGGAGGTTACTCGATATATGCTTCTACTTCAATTTACATCATCTATCCAGTGTAATATACACCATTTTCCACTAAGGCATTGTCTTGTCATAGTCGTCTTCTTTTCACTTTGTTCATATGTGGTATGATTGATTTCATAAGTTTTCATAGGTTTGTAATATCAAAACTAATTCTAAGTGATTTTTTAGTTTATATAAGCCACCTTCTTCTGTAAAAAACAACTGCATCTTCTACAAATGAAATCTTTTAAATATTCCTTATATAAAGCTGAGATATAGCACATCCTTCATCTTCATCGAGGTTCTTGAATCAAGCTTGTGTGTGGCTTCTCCTATTCTCCTAGTGAAACTTTCTAATGGGATTTCTTTTCTTCAAGAATGAAGAGAGTGCTTTGAAGCACCACCATTATAGAACATATTCTTCAATTTTTTCCTTTGGTAACTTCGTGGGAGGTCCTTCTTCTTCTTCTTCATCTTCGTAAAAATGAGCATGATGTCCTTTGTTATTTTTCTTTTTGTATTCTTCTTTTCTTACTAAACAATTTTTAGCAATATGTCCCATTTTATCACAATAATAACATTGATAAGAAGAGAAGTCTCTCTTCTACTTATAGTTTCATTTCTTATACTTCTAAAACTTCTTAGGAGAATGAAACTCCTTATGAGTTTCCTTCTAGTAGTGAGAATTCCCTTTTCCTCTTTTAGTATGGGTAGCTAGAGATTGATCATACTTTCTGAGTAGTGCTTCTCGATTTGCCACTCTAGCTTCCTCTTGAACACCTTTTTCCCATACAACTTCAAATTGTAGATTTTCATTTCTTGCACACATTGTCTGGATAAAAGAATCCCAAGGTCTAGTAAGACCATTGAGAGTGGTCATCACTAATTCATCTTCATCAAGGTTGTCTCCAATTGCTTCTAGTTGTTCTTTGAATTGAGACACCCTTGTAAAATATTCTTAGATAGATTCACCCTAATTCATCTTTGTACTTTTGAGTTGGGTTCTCAAATTCATATTTCGATTAATTTTATTTCCCTCATACATTCTTGATAGGGAATCAAACATTTCCTTAGTATTTTTCTTGGAGGACACTTGAGGAATCAAGTGATCCTTGATGGAATCTGCTATGATACTCTTGGCTTCAATCATTTCCTTCTTATGTTTTTCATTTGGTTCAGCTTCTACAGGTTTGGCACAACTTCCTTAACAAACTTTGCAAGATAATTCTCTTCTACAATGAGTCCAATTTTGTATTTCCAAGCACATAAATTTTCTATTCCTTTGAACTTGTCATCAAGCTTAGTGTTTGGGGTCATCTTATCCTGGAGAGAAGAAAATGACCAAATATTAAAATTTCTCAAAAATGAAAACTAAACTCACCAAAAGATGCGCTTGACTGAGGCGAGTATGATGGTACAATCAGTTTTTAAAGAATCCAAAATTTCACCCCTGAAACTAGGCTTGCGAAATTTTGGATTGCAGTTTTCGGTTTTTTTGTTTTTTCTATTCCCAAGTCAAACTAGGGTTTGACTTTCTGGAAGATTTAGCCACTGAAAAATTTAGATCTTGGTTCCAAAAGATGAACCTTGGAGAGGCGCACTTCCCAATGTCACTTTCACTCCAAAATTCTTCTTCAGTAGAAAGCCCTAATTTTTCTTGTTTGAAAAAGGAGAGAGAGATTTACCTAGTGAGAGTTGCTCTTTTCAATCTAGTCTGAAACCATGTTAAGTTTATATGCTATAACAACTTAGATTCCTAATTCATTATCATTTAATACATTTTCACAATAAAACAACATAAATAAGATCTGAAAGACACACAATCACAAGGTACACAACAATTTGTCCTGGGAAACCCTCAAGGGGAAGAAAACCCAACAATAAATTCCTCAATATAGATTACCAAAGTACATAACCCAAAGAAATAAGTCTCATAAATAATAGAGACAAAATCCAAACTCTAGAGCCAAGAGATATTCTCCTCCTTCACAATCTTCCTCTATCCTCTAGTGTGCAATGCTTGAGTGAGTGAATTGTACAAATGAGAGGAGACACTCTTGATTTATACTTGACATTTAACCTAACTAGGTCGGCCTCACTAATTTGACTAGCCCGAACTCTCTTAGAAAACTCAAAAATATATTTATATTACATTATTTTGGGTACTAATGACCTGACTTACAATGGAGGTTTTACCTCATGACTTTTACATGACCTTTAACATTAATGACATATCCCGAAGGAGGAATAATACAAGTAGAATATTCTTCGAAGTTACATTATTTCAACATCTTATTTCTTCTTGATATGCATTTCTGCTGTCATAATAGCTTTTTTAGTCATTGTATGGACAATTGTCTCTAGTATGGCCTTATAATGAGAACGTGTTACACCATAAGTCATTATGTCTAATGGTAAGGTGTTGAAGTGATCTATGTATTTTTTCCAATTTTTATTCTAGTCGTCTGTCGACAGGTCCAGTTGAGTAGTCTATGTTTGACTTGACTCTTAAAGGTTTCTTTAAGACGTCATCATATGTCATGTATTCATGCAACAACAATGGCCTTTTAATTCGTGACTACATACGTGCAACAAAAAATTGGATCACAACAACTTAATCTATCTTGGATGGCATTTGATTGAGGAGGTATTTAAATCTTGTGTCATACTCTCGTACTATTTCTCCTAGTACTTGTGTGATTTATTTAATTTTATGCCTAACTAGATGCTTGGTGTCATCTGCCTTGAATAAATCTAAGAAATTATCTTTAATTTTCTTCTTCGTGTTGGCAACATCTTCAATGAAATTCGTATACCACATAAGTTCCTTATTGCAAAGATCACTTGAAAACTGTGCAATTTGTTGATTGTCAACATCAATTAGGCTAGCTTTCCAGAGAGATTCAGATACAAAACAATGCTTCTTAGGGTCCCCATATACCTCATATATAGGGGTATGTACTAGATGATGATAAGCCATTTTAACCGAACTAAAATTTTTACCTTGTGTTTGAATACTTACTAGAGTTGAATGACTGACTGATTTACTTAATTTTTCGCATTCACATTCATCATTAACTTCTTGTTGATGAGATTTATACCAATATAGATGTACTTATTCTATAGAATCCTCATCACTAGGTTGGATATCCGATAGAATGATCGCTTCAATCAATAATGTTTTTGGAAAGGGAGTACCTCCAGGTGTTCCGAATAGAATAAGTTAAAAATGTGTCATCCGAATTCTAGTGTAAAAATGATCCAATTTCCACACTGTGGTATTTGGATCATTAGTCGGTCCAAAATTCATCCATAGCCGTCTAGCTAGTTCCATATTATACTTTGGCTTGGTCCAATTCCCAATTCTCACTCGACGATTTATCGGTCCATAAATCATAAGGATCGATAATGAATCAACAGGAGTCATAACTTTAGGAATAAAATTCTATAACCTCGGAGTTTCCTCCATTGGGAAGGGTCCTTTAATTACCGCCTCACCCTTACTCTCATCTGGTTGACTTTCCCTCAACTTAGGTGGGAATTTGGGATGTATGACCATTTCGATCCCTGAATTCATATTCCTCTTATTACAAAGTGGACTTGATAATTCCTTCATTGCCTCCAATATTTTTTTTCCATTTTTCCCTTCCAATTTTTTGAATATCTAATGTTTGTTTACGAGTGGTCATCAATTTGTCTCATTGAGTCTCAATTATGTTTTTGTTAGGCCTCAATCTGTTTAAATATTATCGACTAGCATCATCTTAATCATTCATTCATTCACCTGGTCGAGCACCCCCCATTAGCGACCTAACACTTATTAATCGAGGGAAGCTACCTCAACATTGGATTTCATTTGATAAGAAAGTATTCCCATTCACCTTAGTTGACAAAGTGCTCCTAGTATTTTTTGCAGTTGCTCCCAGTTTGTTGTATCAGGAAGGCCCATCAGAGCTCATGGATCGACTATCTAACTAACTCCTTTTTCAATTAAGAACTTATATATCAAAGTCAGTGTTGTACAAAAAAATACATCGTGAAAGTCGTTATAGAATCTGCTTTGGACTTCGTCAACTGATGTTCTTTATTCTACGTCTTGCTCTTAGTAGAAGTCTTCGCATATCTTCTAGAGCCACTCATATAGGTTCGTTATTCCTCTTTTATTGAGCTTGTGCATTAATAGTTTTTCATTCTGGGTGTCTATCTTTCTCATGAATGATGTTGAGGAATTTCTTTATTTCATGGGGGACAATTTCTATGACCCGTTCATGTGACTCAGTGAAGAAGTTTTCTTTGTCCTATGCAACTGTTAACTTGTTTCTTCTGGAATAGTTATCTATGTAGTTTGCAATTTTTCAGTTCCACCACTCTCTAATTTCTCCTTCACTCACCATTTACATATATATGATCATTTCATGTCTCGAGTTAGTACTACCGGCAACCGAACCAATGTTGTAATCTATGAGATTACACGAAGTTACCAATAGTACAACATCCACATCCTATATAAAGATACATTTCATACAAGATCATACATACAAACTGAGAGCATAGGTAATAGAACTGGGACCATAAGAACAAGTGCATTTATTATCATTAAAGCAGGCCAATCATGTACAAAAGGTAGAGCTACTATTGTCCTGGCTCACTAGCCTATTATATAGTTCAAGACGTTAGTTACACCGTTACAACTATTTAAATGCCTAGTCGGTCATATTAATCAACCCGACTGAACTGAGACGACAAATCTCAAGTTAGTCAGGAGGACCTAGTTAGCTATTCAACTAGACTCCTCCAACAAATCCTATAGAAAATTATAGAGTCCACTCATCTCGACTGGGATTTTTGTCTTTTTTAAAGGATACTAGAACACATTGCAATTCATCTTTTGCAACTTCCTCTCGTAAGCATCTTATTATTTTCTCTTGTAAGAATCTAGGGAAGAAAGTTGAGACCTTTAAAACACCAATTATGTTTTCCTTTTGTGGTATGATCTTGAAAATATTTTGAAACTATGAAGTCCACAACTTTGTAGTCTTTGAGATTTTATTGACTAGAATAGCTTCAAAACTCATCATTTCCCAGTTTGAATTTATTCTCTTTCAATGATTTGCATAATTGTGAAAAAAAATAATGTTTTCATTGCCTTTTTATTCAAATGGCAAGACTTTTCATTTGCCATTCTCTTTCTCTCCGCCTCAAGGATTTTTTCTTTTTTTCCTTCCAACTCTTTTAGTTTCACTTTTTCCTCCTTGCTTAAAATACCTATCTCATTCCTCTCAGATTACTCTACAATCTCCCTTTTTGCTGTCTTGAGATCCTTATCCATTTATCTCTAACTTTTTCAAGGATGTTATGAACCGAAAGAAGGCATGCAAAATATGCGTGTGTGTGTGTGTGAGTGAGAGAGAGAGATATTAAAAGCTACTCATATGCAGCTGGTCAAGTAGGGAATAGTGGTTGGAAATTAATTCTTACTATTCCTATCGTGAAAGCTCTCCTAAATTGAATAGAGAAGCAAGGATGGCTTCACATATATCTTGTTATTACACATAAAGTAAAGCATAATACCATAGGAAAATTATGTCTGAGAATTTAATTTAGAAAAAAACAACTTAACAAGATTTGATTCCAAGGAAGCGTAAAGATTCACAAACATATGAGCATGCCTTATAGCTTTGCCGATAAGAATACGAGTAAAATTTTGGAGGGTGTTTTGTGAGATGTGCCATAAAAACATGCATATTGACGATAAAAATATATTTATATAAATAATGTGGAGAGTAAGCACGAGATCAATTGTATACATTCATAAAAATTTACTATCCATGTGCTTATTCACACAATAATATGATGTGTGTTGTAGGTATTTATCCATCCAAGAGGGATTTTTTTTCTTCTCCTAAGGACATTATTTTTTGGGAGGAATGGGTTTCGAATCAGTTGGTTGCTGTGGGTTCAATGGATCATCTTCAACTCTAGTTTTTTTTTTCCTTTTCCTATATATGCAGTTTTCATATTTACTGAGTAATATATGCAGTTTATATATTTGCGGCTATTATTTTTTTTGCAGGTGATTAGCTCTCTCTGGTGGCCAACTACTTGTTGGGTTTTTGTTGGTGTTGGATACTCTGTCGTTGATACATAGTTGATTATTTTTGTCTTTTGATATGGGTTATTGTCAATTTCTTTGGTATCATCGTGGTTATGCAGTTATTTGGCTTTTTGCCACTGTGGGTTGGCTTGTTCCTTACATACTTTGTTATTTCAGTTATGTTTATATGCATTTTCCTTGGGACTATCTATGCTCGGTGGGGAGCTTGTTATTTTTGGTGTTATCTTTGGACATGGTTTTTGGCCGTGATTTGAGCCCTATTTTGTGAAGGCTCATTAGAGCTTTTGTATTTTGTAATCTTTTATACTGTTTACCTCTATTAATCAAATGCTATTTTTTCGTAATTGAAAAAAAAACTTGGAAAGCTCAAAATCTCAATGACATTTGATTAAGTTACTGTGAGTTGCAGAGAGAATCGCATTACACACATGCCGATTAATTGAGGTAAGTTGCATAATAAGAGATTTGCGCTTCATGTTGTATTTAAATTTTCAATTGACTTAAAAAAATGCACCTTCAAAAGTTTCCTATTCATCTCCTTTGAATCCTATCTTAGTGTAGATTATAAAATATAGTTTTTCCATTTAAGTAATTCAATGCTATAGGCTTTTGTTAAATTTTGAGTTGAACTAAAATTTGAGAAAATTTAACTAAAGCATGCTTGTATGTTCAAGATAAACTATCCTAATGAATTGAGAAATCTTAAATCTTATTATGAAACATAGTTAAAAAAACATTGTGAAAGTGATTGATTGAGATTAGTTTATTAGGGCATTATTACACATAATACAATAAAGTTGGACAAATACTTAAATATATTTACAATTTTAAAATTATAAATATTCAAAACATATTAAGGTGGTTTTATTTGAAAGATGAAAGAACAAAATTAAGAGTTTTTACAAATGTTTTGTATAGAGAGTTCAATGTGGAAGTTGATTTTCTATCTAAGCAAGCTCTGCTTATACGTGAAGGTTCTATTTTTTTTCTAATATTTGCGGCACTAATATAATCTCGAAAGAACAAATCAACAACAATATTTATTGAAGGATAATTGTATTAAAACTTATATGTTCTCCTTGTGTATGTAGATTAGGTTTATGGTTTTTCTAGAGAATTCCTCTAAAGTCTATGCTATCTCATATATAGTGTCGAAGTTAATCTTTTCTTGCCTTAGCAAGTTGGTAGTTGATGTATATGTTTTCATTTAGTATGTAGACTAAGAAGAATAGATCCATGTTTTGATGTAAATGTCTATTGAGTTTTATATATTTTGAATAAATAAGTATAGTTTTTTTTTGTTAAAAAAACCAATAATATTTATATTGGAGTTTAACATTTAACAAGTCAACTACTTATTAATTATTAATATAAGACTGAAATTATCATAAAATCACATCCAATGATAACTCAAGTCTCGTACTATTTGTAAATTCACCATTACAAGACAATTGCCACATTTATGAATCCTAAATCTATATGTAAAATGTGGACACACAAAAACTTAGGAATCATTTCAAACAAATTCATTATGATTGTTCTATGTTTAATTCACATACATTTCATAAATACCTACATGAAGACCACTAACCCATACTTATTAAACTATATTTTCACATTGTTATATTATATGATACCCATATTTTTAAATTTTCTAAAATTTAAATAATACATGTTTTTGTAAGATGTTTACTTTTATGTTTTAGTTATACTCGAATTTTTCTTTTTATATTGAATTCATATCCATATTGGTACTCGAATATTACTACTATATCTTACACTATTTGAGATGGGTTAATTCTCTTAAATTACTTAAGTTTCAACATTTTAGATCCAGCATTAGGACTTTTAACCGAGTTAGAAAAAACTAAATTTCATAACCTTGAACATTAAAATTTTTAAGACTATAACCATAGGTTTTGGCAACATATAAGTTATCACGTCTTTAGTTGCGGCTGTAAAATGTCTATAGGTATCGCCAGGTAGAAGAGAACCAAAGCGGCCATGACGATGCTGGCTATGAGTCCTCATCTGAGACCTTTCGAATACATATTGGCAAATTGTAATTATTATCATACTACCCCCGGTGTTAATTTCCAGTCCTCGCCATATTAAATGTCGAAGAGATCTGGAAGGATCTCTCTCATGTCAAGTTAATGTGTGTGAGTCTAGAGAATTGGAATCCAATACTAGTGTGAAGCACCATTTGGGGTGCTCTGTGAACGAGAGTCGTCTTCACCAATTAGATTGAAGCTTGTTTCACTTTTTTTTGTTGAGAAAATATAATAAAGAAAGCATATAATAGCTTTTAAAGTCAAACAAAGACATCACATATACTATAAATATTGCTCGAATTCAAACTTTTCCATACCTAATAGTTTGAACATATTTGATTTTGTATTTTCAATATAATTTTATAAAAAAATTTCAAAATTTGAAAATTTATAAATAAAACTTCAGGTGAGGCAGGACCTTCCCAAAGGTGGGAATGACCATAAGGCAGGATCTTAAAACAAGTCTTCAAACAGGCTTCTATTTAATAAGCTTTTTAATAACAGTATATTAAATCAAAACATTATATTATTAAATTTATGAATTTTGTTTTTATTGTTTCAATACCATACTACCTTCTAGAATGGGAGAAATAGAGATTTCAATCACCATTTTTTAAAAATAGTAGTCCACCATTTGTTAGAGGGCTAGTTTATCTGGAGAATGCCAATACCTGCTATTTAGTAGAGAATCAAGGTATGGCTAAAAATATAATCATTACAATAGGGGGAGGAACAAGAGCATCATATCAGTTACAAGTATTGAATTTGGATGGGATGGACAAATCTCCTTATGAATTAATCCTTAACATTTTCCAAACAAAAATAATATCACTTATACATTCACTGCTGCGTTTTGTTTTACCCTACTATTATGACTGCTATATCATTTAAAATTGTTTGGTAACACTTTGAAAACACCTCACAATCTAAATATTGTATGCACTAATGAAATCTGTTTAATTAAAAATAAAAATCACAATAACACCATCTAAAATAATGAATAAACAATACAATTACTATTATAAATATAATTTTTTTTTTATAAACACAACCATTAATATATCAATATCAAAGCAAAAACAACTCAGAAATATACTATAAACACAACCATTGATATATAAATGTCAAAGCAAAAACAACTCACATCATTTAAAAAGTTTCTATTGTTTATCTGTTATGACGGCAACATTTTAAAAAATTAACCAATGTTATAATATATTTGTTATGATTAAACATAAAAAAAAAAAAAAAAATTATAACTATTATAAAAATATTATTTATTACATTTTTATAAATCAAAATTTATATAATTTAAATATTAGAATCATAAATATATAAAAACAAATCAAAACAAACTAACCAAATAAAATGGCAAAACATTAAATATGGAGAGTATGAACTTTCTAACACATAATTTCAGAACTATATATATGCAGATAAGTTTAGTGAAACATAATTTCAGTATCTATATACATGCAGATAAGTTTAGTTAAACATATAATTTGTACCTGAGTATTTGTAAACAGTCACTGCTGAGTATTTGTACGTATAAAACGGTATTATATAACAAAACATTTCTCTACCAGCATTGCGGATATTTCACACAAAACAAGTGCAAACCTATAAAGCTGTACAACAAACACTCGGACCCTTGATCTTCACAGAACAGGAGAAGCTGTCGGACAAACACACAAGACCTTCGATCTTCACATAACAATGGCCGCAGAACTGAAGAACTATTTAAGGCCACTTCTGTTCGACTCGATGCCTGCAATTATTTGTGCCAAGGTTGAACATGTACCTGTAACACAAAGTCATCAGTATTCGGAAGCTTAACAAGTTAATTTTTATTGGGCATCAAGAAAACTGAAAGCCTGATCAGAATTATAATGCAATGCAAAATTTGGGAACCAGTTGCTTACCACTTTCTTCTGAGCTCTCCATCGCTGACTCTGCTTCTGCTGCTGGTTGCATCTCCGCCTCTGTTGGTTGCATCTCCGCCTCTGTTATGCATTTACAGTCTCAATATTATCAGATCTACAATCGAATGTAGCAGAAGGAAACATTACGAACCCCAAACCTTGGAAAATCGTAATGCTGGCACTTATAAATAATGGATTATGTGCCATGGATTCTGTTATCACTTGAGAGATGAAAATTCAGGAAAGATTATTAAGAAAGCACATACCTTGGGATGAAGCATTAAGCTCTTCAGTGTTCTCGGGGTGTGAAGCGTTAAGCTTTTCACTGTTCTTAGGCTGTTCTTGGGACGTCCCAGCTTCCACTACTCCAAATGATTTGAGCCACATTTCATGCATTTGGCAGAGGCACTTGGGGCATCTTCTCAATACTTTTCCATCACCAACCAAGCAGAAGGGATGGAATGTGTGCCCGCACGATGCCACAATAATATCCAAGGTCTGTACTTCAAAGCCGAGATTGCAAACAGGGCAGCGAGAAACATTAATGGCAATTATATCACCATTGTTATCACTCGTTGCCCATAAAGGATGGCAGATTGGTCGAGGATACAGTGAATAGCCGCCGTTCTTCGTCTTTTTGGAAACACGAAGGCTTCCCATCTTCTTCTTATATTTCTCTTGAACTGCTAATGCACTGTGCAACTCGGCAATGGCAGCATTAACTCCAATTATCTGGCCTTCAATCTTTTCCAAATCAGCGGCTTTTTCATCCCTGTTTCGTTTGCAGGCTGCTTCAATCACGGCGTTCTCTTCAAGTTTTTTCCGACCTTTTCTAACGCATTCGGATATTGCAGATTTCTCCCTGGCGAACAACTCAGTCAGCGATTCCTCATCCTCAGTACGACCAGATTGCCAGAGACCACAAATTTTCTCTGCAAATACACTTCCAGTTCGTTGTGTAATTGCTGCCTTTATCCGCTCAATCTGGGCTCTGCAGTTATTAACCTCATCTGATGCTTTTTTACTCATCGAAGAATATGACTGGAAATTTTCTTTCACATACTGAAGTGTCTTCTCATAACCGGCTTTCAAGCTCTTCTGTATTCCAATGGCAGAATTGAGCTCTTCAATCGCAATATATATCTGTTCAACATAAGGATTCTGTACATGTTTTGAAATCCCCCCTTCCATTCTCTTTTTTCCGTGGGAGACTCCATTGGTGTTATTGTCCGATCTGGACATGTTGGCGACTCTCACACTGCTTCTTGTTTTCTGATAGCTTCTCTGACCATAATTCTTTGAGCGTTCTGTGCAGCCTTTGAAAGGCTTGTTTTTTGATCTACCCGTTGTGGCCTTGTCAGAGACAACATCCTCTGCAATGCGGTAGCCATTAATAGCTTCTTCCAACGTTACTTTCGGTTCACCCGCCATTGATTTCTGATTTCAACACCAACGAAAGTTTGCTGATAGCACTGCTACAGTGAAAGATATCCAGAAAACAGCATAGAATGGAAAAACCAAACATTCCAAGTATGTAATGATGAATCTTGAAGTGGGCAGGACAAGACTCTAATCAGTAATGATGAATCTTGAAGTGGACAGGACAAGACTCCTATCAATTATTCGCTGTATTTTCCAATCATATAAACGAGTGACCTCACTATATCATAAAAACATATAAACTGGCTTCACAAACTTTTATGATTCTTAAAAACATGTCATTTAATTAATTATTTTTCAAGTGATTTTATTGGGTAATAAGCAGTGAAGGTATAACTTAATTTGGAATTGAATGCAGTTATTAATAATTTTATGATAAAGAAAAATAAATTTGAGTTTTCCAAAAACGTTTATCAACAGTAATAAATTTTTAAACTTATGAAATAGTAAAATTAAACTGAGCGTTAATTCTTTAAACTTTTAATTTGGAATCACATGTTCAAATAATAAATGCTATTTTTATGTCTTTAAGCTTCTAATTTGGAATCACATGTTTAAATAATGAATGCTATTTTTATATCTGTTTAAAATAACTCCACAATATAATTTATTTTTAACTTGTAAGATTTTTTAAAGATTAATATGATATTTATGTTTTAATATCATTACTTTAAATTAAATTTATATATTCAAATTGAATGATTATCATTTTTAAGATTTGTAATATACATCATTTTTAAATAATTTCATATTAGTTGAAATTCAAAAGTTTTTGACTTTTTAATTTAATTTTTTTTTTCAAATCATCATTTCAATCATATAAATAAATTGAAAATATAAACTTAATTTTTAAATAATTTCATATAGATAAGAATTCAAAATTTTTTAACTCTTTAATTTTTTTTTTCTCAATCATCATTTTAATCATAAAATAAATTGAAATTATAAACTTAATTTAAACTTATATTTTTTAATCCTAAAATTGCAAAATTATTAATATTATAATATTATTAATATTATAATATTATTAAAACATGAAATAATATAACAATCAGTTATTTTAAACTCATTTATAATATATTAAATTAAATAATATTTTAATATATCATTTCAATTTAATATAACATTTATATATATATATAAAGTTAATAAACATTTTTAATTAATATAATAAAATACAAACAAAATTATCATAAAAATTCATGGATCTTCGTTCCTTTCTTCTTTTTACACAAAAGAGACCTTAATAAAAAAAGCTTTGAAATACAATATTGTTTGAGAAAAATTTATAGTATGGGAGGGTAAGACTTTCTTCTTATATCATTTTGGAAATATTATTTAATAATTTTAATTTTCAATATATTTATAAAATTTTAAAATAAATATGATTGTAATAAATAATATTACAATAATATTTATATTTATATAGAACATCAAAATATTTTTAAAAAATATATATATTATAAAATAATATACAAAATTATTTGATAAAATTAAATTATAAAATATATTATAAAATAATATAAAAATTAAAATACAAAATAATTATAAAAACAATTAAATTAACAATTAAAAGGTTAGCATAAACTAGTCTCAAACTCTTTCAAAGTGCCATGCATATGGTAAAAGTAGTCCACCAAGTCGAATTATAGGAGTGCATGTAAATGTAATAATGTGCATGCACATGTTTCTAAGTGTGCATATTACTATGTGTATGAATGTAGAAAAATGTCCTATGTTTTTATTTATGTTTTGTGTCAAAACTACATTGTGTGTTTTGTGGGAGAAGAAGGGGCATTTTGGAGAAATGGAATAGTGGATCTAACTATGTGAAGAGGATTAAGGATAGTTTCATAATCGTTATTCATTATTTTCGGTAATGGAAGAGACCAATTTTTCATGATTCCTTTGAATTTGTTCAATTACATCCTATAATTTATATACACATGGATTCTACACATAATCAAAACTTGAACACACCATTACTATCTAAGAAATTACCAGCCCTAACTCCAACCACCAACTAGAGATGCAAACACCAACATTGAAACAATAATAAACGTAATTGGCTCATAGAGAATCACTAATGAACCATCATTCCTTTTCCATGTTGTGTCCCTTGAGACCTTTGTATCTTCCATTACCCATGCACAGAGAAAATTCTATTACATTTGAAAACATTGGGCCAAGAATGATATATACTATAGGATGTGGTTAGGTATGGATGGGGAAAGAGATTTACAATCCATAAACATAATCTCATGACCTTGTTTATTAACACTAGAGTTGGTCAACACCCTACTTTGACACAGAAGTGTGTTTTCATGGACTAGTGCACACACTAACCATTCATAGACAACTAAATGGATAGGTGGTCCACCATCTAAAGCTATATGAGCCACCCTTATCAAAATATGAAGTTTAGGTGTCTCGCCCTATAGGTAACGTTCTAGATTTTCAACCTCCTCTTGAATCGATACACTATTAAATGTATGCACTCACTCCACTTGGCAACAAAAACATACGTCTTTTCTTGATGATGAAGGGTAACTTCCCACTCAAGACAAATGGTTTTCCTAGTCTGTATTTTGGTATCAATTTCCTCATCTTGTTAAAAAATGGGGTACATCTTTTGCTTAAATAGGGAGGAATGTATATGCTACATAGGGCACTACTTCTTATGATTCATTTGGTGCTCTTATTTAGTATTGATTAAAAATGACCACAAGTAAATAAATGCAACTCAAGCTTGGAGATTTTTAGTTATATAGTACTAAGTAGTTAAATTTGACTATGTCAAACTCAAATGGATCTTTTGTAAATCTTTATAAAGTTATTGGACAAATAAATGATAATCGATCTATTTTTTATTTTATTTTATGTTGGAATATATAGTTCTAAATTTGTTTTCTTCATTGTTGAAGATTGTATGTCTTCCATAGTCATCCTAATAAACATTTGAGCTTTCATTTTTCTTAGCATATACTTTTATATGGCCTTATAATCATGATAATCAAATTTGTCTTTATGTTTTTAAAGCAATATGCAAGAGAAATTTGTTGTAATTAAACAAAGTTTCAATTGGTTGCTACCACAAAAGAGTAGTTATTCACATTCAACTTGGAATCAATAATTATGCCATGTGAAAGCCATAAAAAGACCTTAGAACATTTTTATCGTATAAACAAAAAAAATACAAAATATTAAATTAAATACAACTTTGAAGATGATCCAATATAAGTCATTATAATCTATCTTTTGAAAGAAAAAAGCCATCTCTTATGTTGCCTTTTTCGTTGAAAGAAGAAAACTCTCTTCAAACAAAAATACTCCAAACATCATGTAATAAAAAATATTTTTTTTAAAGAAGAAATCTCTCTTCAAACAAAAAATTACTCCAAACATCATAATAAAAAATGGGTTATAACATATTAAATTAATTTTATAATAAAAATAAATATTAAAATATTAAAAAATAAATAAAATTCTTAATAGGTTATTCCATTAAAATGAATAAACACACAAATAATATAATATATGAATAAAAATATATACATTTCATAAAACTTTGACTTCACCAAGTTATTATCCTTATCATCCTTGATGTTATTGTCGTTATCATCCTTTATGCCATTCTCCATGCCAAATGTTCATTTTCAAATGGTCAATCATATGATAAGGTTCATTTTCAAATGGTCAATCATATGATATAATGTCAAGTACATATTTTACATAACATATTTTTTTATATTCCCTTGGATCTTTTATACTTTAATACCTTATATTAT
This sequence comes from Larix kaempferi, assembly GCA_027924585.1. Taxonomy (NCBI): domain Eukaryota; kingdom Viridiplantae; phylum Streptophyta; class Pinopsida; order Pinales; family Pinaceae; genus Larix; species Larix kaempferi. The sequence continues at coordinate 4,743,087 of BSBM01001126.1, forward strand.
TGTTATTGGTTCCACTATATATATGAAATATCAATAACATGGATAACATGGATTTGTAATTTTGGACACTAATGATAGTGGTTGAGGTTGATATATGTGTATATATATGTGTTAGCTTCATAAATAACCATTGTAAGAACTAATTCTCTTCGATTAGCTCCATAAATGAGCATGGAGCTTGCTCTTGAGTTTCTATTTGCAACTAAATTTTAACAATTATGCATAATCTAATCATAAGTCTATATAATATAGTCCTAAGCATATAAAATATACTTTATGATCTACTCCATATTTTTTGGTTGCATGTTGTTTTCTCTCTACCTACCTTTTCAAGATATGAACATTTAGGAAAGGATAACCCAAATCTTTTAATGTAAAATGGGTTAGATCGATTTAATTTATCTTAATATTGATAATAATTTAGTTTATCTTAATATTAACTTCACATGAGGTATAAATCCAAATCAAAGGATATGAACATTTAGAAAACGATAACCCAAATATTTCAATGTAAAATAGCTTAAATTTATCTTAATATTTATAATAATTTAGTTTATCTTAATATTGATCTAATATAATAGAAAAAAATTTCTAAACCTTAATATACATGCATGCTTATGGTTTTAGTCCTTTTTATGTTTTTATTATTGATCTAAATACTTCCACACGTACCTATATATTATATAAGTCCTTTTTATGTTTTTATTATTGATCTAAATACTTCCACACGTACCTATATATTATATAAGAGGAGATATTATATGCCATCTTCACATGTGGTTAGTAGATTCTATGTTCTCTTTGGAGTGTGATTATGGCCTTAGAAAATCCAATTTCTACTAGCTTTTCCTATAACCAATGTTATCAAGTTAATCTAGATTTAAATGTGAAATGGGTAATATCATGAATACGTATCAATTTTTTTAGTGTTTTAGTCGTTAAAAAATTACAGATTTAATAAAAAAATTGATTTAATTTGAAAATTTTAATATATAACAAAAATAAAATTTGTAAAATATATTTATTTATATTTTAATATTTATATAAGTGATATTTATTTATATTAAAAAAAACAATTTTATTTAAGAATTTTAGATATATTTTTTTATTTACACTATATCCTTATAAATCATTTGGTATTACATATTTTTCCGGTTACATTTTTTTTTAACATTTTTAAAGTCATAAATAATATTTTTGAGTTGATTTTTTATTAAACTAATTAAAATTTAAATATTTTATTATTGCTTTGTTAATTTAAATATTTTTGAGTTAATTTTTGCTATTTTAATTTTATTATAAATTTTTAAATAAAATTATATATTTATATTAGTTTTAGAAGAAACAAATTATAAATAGATAATCACAATCAAACTCTCTCTCTCTCTCTATATATATATATAAAGTAGTTTCGACAAGAAATTGCAGGTGACACTTATGGAAGTTGAAACTTCACAAAAAATTGCAGAAGCAAGCTTATTTATTCATGGGTACTAAAATGTCATTTACTTATTGTTTATTTTCATGTTTTTCTACTAATAAAATGTATTGAACATGTGTATGTAGTTGTAGATAGGATTATTCCATGAACCACTCTATTTGACCCTACTTTCTTAAATGCAAAAGCAAAATTATTTATTCATAGGTACTAAAATGTCAATTACTTTTTGTTCACTTTCATGTTTTTCTACTAATACAATGAACCACTCTAGCTGACCCTAGTTTCTTTAACCAATACACATTATACAATTTTGTTCCCTAGTTCGTTCTAGCATGTCACATTTGAATAAAGTAACAACTTTTCTTTTAAATTTTTTATATCCCATAATTTTCTTTGTGTTTCTCTAGTTTATTACTTTTAACCTTTCAATTTTGTAGTACATCATGGTATCATTTGTACATAAACATTTTTCATTTACATCTCCTACCATCATAACCCACAGTTAGGTAGTACATTCAAGTAGGTTTTGTTTAACTTGAGGAGAGTACTTTTATTGAATTGTAGCACTCTAACTAGGCCAAATCACGTTGTTTGTAGTACATGACAAGTATTTTTCATGGACAACATGCACTATCAATTCAGATATTGGTTGTCCATCCAACATTTGGCATAACAATTTCTATCTTCATGGCCCACACTCAAGTATTGGACAATGATTTTAATTGGTTTATTCAAAATATGATAAATAAATGACATGGTTAAAAATTGATTGTTGTTTTAAAATTTTCTAACTAATTTTACACTTTGTGTTTCGACTCTATAATTGGAATTTTACTCACCCTCATTGTGCACACATTCAAGTACCTTTTGGTCCTATATCTTCTCCCACTGCAATCATCAACATTGGAGTTTTGATCAGCATGCCCTTCACATTGGTATTAAACAAATTGAATTTTTCCATTGACATGTTTGTTTTTCTAACAATTGTGAGTGTATGCCTCTAATTGATTCAAGTCATGTTTCTTGAAGTTGTTGAAGAGATTTTATCATCTCTCACACCACCACAGTTTTAGAGGCAATTGGTTGGCCCTTATAGTGCCACTACACCTACATGTTGTGTTTCCCTTTCTTGTGGCTTCTATATGTGTTCCATCTATCACCAAATTGTTTCGACCAGTGTATCCTATAACATCAATGTGTCTATTATCATGGCTTCTACTGATGTTGCATCTATCATTTTGTCCTTGGATTAGGAGGTTCAACTAATGGCCCCACCTCCAAGCTAACAAGGCCAATCTCCAATGATTTCCCATGAATTTGTTTTCATGCAAGTATGGATTTCATTGTAGCCATTATAATTTTTCATTAATTTATTGTGTGTATCCTTTGAAAGAAATCATCAGAGAGAGGATTAGGACAAGGGGGAAGACACCACTTGCAATACTTATTGCATCTATGGTGATTTTTTGTTATAATGAATTATAATTTTATTTTGTATTTTTGTTAATATTTAAAATTGTTGAAAATAACTTATAAATTTTGTTTCATTTTCAGTCTCTAGAAATGTAGAGCAATATTGGATGTAGGAAAACTTGAGGTTACTCAATCATAAAGAATATGAATACCATTATTAGATATGCCTCTAGAAGTGGCGAGAGAGGTAGGGATCAATGAATAGCCTTGTTTCTCATTTCTACCATGTCAATATGGTACTTTGGGCATAAGTTTCCATTTTTTATTTGTGCATGAGTTTGTCATTTTTCATTTTGCGCATGAGTTTTCATTATATGATTGGACATGATGTCACATTTTGTAATGAATGTACATTTAGAATAGTTTTTTAATATAACCATACTTTGAAGATTTTTTGAAATGAAATATTGATGTTTCATTTTCATAGTTATGGATCATTTTCATGGTTTTGATGTTTTTGGAAACCTTCGCATAGCTTTGAAGTTTGAATATGAAACATGCTTTCTTGATTAGGGTAAAAAACCTAATACTTAGTGGCCATGTATATTAATTTTGAATTTAGAAAAATCCTTTTAAATATGCATTAGAACTACGTTTGCATCATGCAATGGTGGTACAGTTACAAGTATATCCATGATGACATTAAAGTATTAAATAATGAGATCAATGATGTGGTGTACCCACAATGTGCGTGTGTCTACTTTAGTTTTGTTTTCTAGGTTCTTACCTACAATATTGAGAACTTGTTTCCTATGTACTTATGTGATCTATAAATGGTAGGCTTAAAACATGTCCATTTCACCAACATAGTTCCCTGGAAGATTGAAAATTTATTGATTTCCTTTATTTAACTTTTTTATAATATTGTTATCAAAATATTTATTTTCATTGGATACATTATTTCTAATATATGGGAAAAAATCCTTCAGCGAAAAACAAGAACTATCCTAGATACATGTCTGTATATCCCAATTTCCCAACCATAACACTTTCAAAGTCTTTATAATGCCAGTAAAGTTATTACATGGTATGCACAATTTGCTCAAGTGTAATGGATGACTGCTTCCTTCTTACTATTGTTATTCACACAATATTAACGGAAATATGTTAACAACCAAAATTTTCTCACCTACCATGTCATTAGTTTCATCATCATTATACATCATCATCGATAATATAAACAACATTTTCCCATCTCATTCCATCCACATGCCTTGAGGAAGTAATAAAATTCCCAAAAAATTGAAAGTCAAACCCTGAAGTTGGCCATAAAGTTGAGGCCATTACTTTTCATTTGATAAATTCTACCTTGGTCACAACTATTTACCCAAAAGGCGCAACCTAGTCCCAAATAGTGATTTTTAAGATAAAATTTGTCATTTACTGCTTCCCTAACAAATTAGGGCCAAAAGTGGACACAACCCTTGATATGGTCCAAACCAATAATATATCTATCTCAAAACCCTAATTTATCACTTACAAATCAAGGAGATGGAGAGCATACACATTGGATCTAAATATTTGATTTGACCACTCTCGTTCCTGTAAAAAATCCCTTGGTGTCACCATTACATATACAATTCCAATTTCAAAAACATGTCGTCACTTTTCCTAATTTCATCCATAAATAGAAGGATACCATACTATACTTTATACTTTTTCCATAAAGAAGATCCATCCATGATGTGTATCTGAAGATTGGAAGTCACAAAAGGATATGCACAAACCTTCCTTTGGAAAATTTGTGGAGGCCCCATATCCTCTACATTGTACTAACGCACGTGACTTAGTAACATTCCGTGTAATATCAATGAAGTCACATTCTTTGATTCTATGCATTCTATCTTGGTATTATATGTTTTCATTTTGGTTTGAAGAGTGTGGATCGATTGTTTAGTTTATTTTTTTTATTTTCCTTTTTGAATATGCTACCAAGGATTGCACAATGCCTTGGTGGGTGCTCTTTGCACATGTGTGTGAGAAATCACATATTACAAAATCGATTTCCAAGTAACAACTATCAAATATGCAGATTGAAATAGGGAAACTTTCTAGGATCCATATTTTCCTAAAGTGTAGAAACCTTGGTGTATCTTACTAATTCTTAAATTTCAACCATAAACGTTTGGTGAATTTTTTGAAAAATATTCAAATTTCTAAGGATTTTATATAGTTTTTGGACAATTTTGATGATATTTAGAGTAAATTATTTTTATACAATTCAGTTTGGGTAAAATTATCCCATGGGATAAATTTCACCCCTAAAATTTTCCTTGGCTTGAAATTTATCATTACAACCCATTAAACATAACTAAGAGAATCACACATTTACATAACAATTACACCACATTCACTTAACATATTCATAACACATTGAACACAAAATTTACCCTGGAAACCAAAATGGGAAAACCAACATTCAATTGGCTTCACTTTCTAGTTTGTTCACAATATTCTCATGAGAATTTGGACAAAAATTCCTCTCAATGTCTTCCAAAGAACCCATGATACAAACTAGTTGTTCATGAATTTATTAAATAATGGATCTACCGAGGTGTCAACTAGAAGGATAGCCATCCCCAACTCTTTAGCTTACCCTAAATCAAATGTTTCCTTCTCATTTTGTCTTTTCTACAACCCTTTAATGTATGACTCTCATGTTTTTAGTTACCCCCCTTTTTTCTTCTTTTTTTCACTTAATGTTCTCCATGCTTACATTGGGAATAAACCATTATGTGGAGGTATTGACATAGGTTGATTTGTCATGGGTCCCTTCACACCATCAAACCTATCTCCTTCCTCATCAACATTATTGTTCACAAATTCTATTTATGTCACCATACTTCTTGATTTTAAAAGCGTTGTAGTAACTTGAGTCGATAGGGAATCAATTTATTTCTTACATCCAATTTGGATCACACATCCCCATTGGGAGGATTTTGGTCTCTAAAAAATTCCAAAGACATCTAAAAGAATTTGATTTAAACTTGATTCCTCTCATGCCATTTTCCTTTCCTTCGAGATTGTACTTCAAGGCTAATTCACTAGATATCTTATTGTCCTCTATGAGTTACCTATTCCTTCCTCTACATAATTGTATCCTCCATCAACTCTTCAAGGGAAAGTGTTGCACAATATTCTATAGTGGGAATAACTTAATGATATTCTTCTCTATCCATCATGGAAACCTCAAATAACTTTAGATACTTGAAATCCATGACCAAACCAATCTACATGTAAGGAGGAAGTCTCATTTTGAAAGAAGTGTCATTCACATACTTAATGATGTCTAAAGTTTTGTATCAAAGGGATTGATTTTCTCCACAAATCTTTACAAGAATTCCTTATAGAGGTAAAGCCACACATTTTATCCAATGCAGAATTTATGATCTTCGCTATGCTAGTCATCCATGGATTTATATTTCTACTAGATTCTCTCAATTTTCTCCTGCACTTTCAAATGTATTTATCAAATTCCTTATAGAAATATACTTTCCTTCCTTTCTTCTCCGTCCACCTCTATGTTGTCCTTCTACTAACCATACTTAATTTATCAAATGGTGAGGGAGGTAAATAACCAATGAAAATATCAAAAGATAATTTTTTGTGGAATAATTGAGTGATTGATTGTATGAGTGATGAATATACACAAGCTACTCATTCCATGTTTTTGGATTCTTATTGTTGTAACCTATCAAGAATTGTACCAATACCCAACTAAAAAATTCTTGTTTTTCATTGGTATAGGGATGAGTTGCAATGAAATACCTCATATGGTTATCCATCACGTTTGAAATTGATGTATAGAATCTAGCCAAAAAGCTACTATCATGATAAGATATGATGGAGATCAACAATAAAAAATGTACCTAAACATGAGTGAAGAATAAATCAACTGCTTCTTGTTTGGTGATAGTATTCTTCCATGGAGGGATCCCACACATCTTTATGAAGTGGTCCACAAGTGGTTGAAACTGATGTCTAGAATTTACCTAAAAACATACTATCATGATAATATATGATGGAGCTCAACAATCCAAAATGTACCCAAACATGAGTGAAGAATAAAGCAATTGATTCTTGTTTGGTGATAGTCTTCTTACATGGAATGACCCCACACATATTCATGAAGTGGTCCATAATGACAAACAAGTAGTTATGTCTTCTATAGGACATTGACAAAATTACAACAAGTTCCATGGCGATACTTTCCCAACATCTGTTTGGTACTGTTAGTAACATGTATAACCCATGTTTCTTATTCCTTGGCTTATTGGTGCTACAAAGAACACATCCCTTAAAAAATATCACCACCCACTCCCACATATTTGGCTAATACACATATATTTACATATCTTCCACTATATTTATCATGCTAAAATTCCCAATTATCTTGGTAGTGTAATATTCTCTCATAAACTTAATCTATTTGTCCTTTGGTATGCATAACATGCCTAGCTTGTATACTATCCCATTCTAGTGATAGAATACATTTCCTTCTATGACAACAACTATTCTCTCCTTTAGCTACTGGTATATGCCTTTGAAGTCTTCATCTCCTTAACAATATTCATTCAATATATGAGAATTAAATGCCTCAAGTTGCATTAGTATATGAACTATTGCAATCTTCTTCAATGGGTATCATGAAAACATGTCACTCAACTTATTTTCATATCCTTTCTTATAATTGATCAATAGGTGGAATTGTTTTCTGAATATCGACCATTTGTAATGCCTCACTACATTTGTTTGACTTTGTAGGTATTTCAAGGGTTGACAATCAATTTTTATGATGGTCTCTTTCTCCAGGATATAATGGTTCCACCTCACAACTTGCATAATGGCAAAGAGATCTTTATCATATGTGGGGTAATCCGTCTCTACTCCATGAAACAAGTTTTATGGGTAACATATTAGCCTTCCTCCTTTCATAATAATTGTCCCTAATTCATATCCATTTACATATGTTTATACCTCAAATTCCATTTATAAATTAGGCATGGGTAAGCCTGGATCATTGTTTATCTTCCACTTTAGTTCTTCAAGTGCTCATTGTTTTGGCTTGCTGCAATGAAATTTGTTTCCTTCTATGGTCATGGTGTACATTACTATTGCTACTATTAAAAAATTGATATGAACTTCCTCAAGTATTGAGATACTCCAGTGACCCCTGTTAAGATGGTAGGAATAGGCTGTTAACTAATGGTTGAAACTTGTCTAGATCTACCCTCATCTCTCCTCTACCAACCTTGTGTTTGATATAGATGAAGGGATATTTTCATAAATCACATTTATTCAAATTTTCAAATATTTGGTTCTTCCTTAGTGTCTCTAGTACATGTGTCACATGTGAGATGTTATCGTGCCAACTATTGTTGAAGATTAGTATGTCATCTAGATATACTATTACAAATGAGTTAATAAATGGATGAAACACACCATTCATCAACCTCATGATTGTTGCAAGTGTGTTACATAAATTGAAAGGAACTAGTAATCACTCATAGAAACCTTACCGATGTTGAACATCATCTGAATCCACACTTCTTGTTCTTTGATCCTTACTTGATAGTAACTTGATTTTAATTCTAGCTTGATGAAACAATTGGCTTGTTGGAGTTGATCCAACAAGTCATCAACACTTGGAAATGGATATCTATTTTTTATGGTGAATTTTTTCAAATCATGGTAGTTAATAAAAATTTACCAACTTCCATCCTTCTTTGGTACCATTATGATTGGTAAATTTAATGGTGACATAGTAGGACTAATGACTCCCTACTCCAACAAATTTTGTAACTACTTCTTCACTTTAGTTTCTTCTATAATGGAATTCCTATATATCCCAATGTTTGGAAATGGAGACTTCAAAAATAATTAAAACTTATGCTCAACTTGTCTCTTGGGTGACTTCCACTATGGTTCTTGAAACACCTCCATGTAGGATTCGATCAATTGTTCTAGTTGCTAGCACTATTTTCCACTTCATCCTTCTAAGGATTCCTTCATATAAACTACATTACCATCTCCTTGTTGTTTTCATTCTCTCAAATATATAAAGACATACTTCTTAGTATTTCCAATGATTCTCCTTGTCTTATTAGCATTAGTCAACTAGAGTTTGGCCTTGTCCCTATGTGCATTTATGGTGAATGTATTCCCATCCTTAACAAGATGATATCAATTTTATATCCTTGTAAAGGTGGGATCTCTCACATACACGTATGGGATTTCCAAGGTGACTCCACACATGTCCAATATGACTACATCTAATACCAGTTCATCCATGAAGAACTTCTAGTTGATGGAAAACTTAAACTTGCATTATTTGTCCACTCTCAGTTCCATGTCTTATCTTACTCGACCCAAGTGTATGGATACACATGATTATGATTCTCTAGGCCATATTCTCAATGAATTCAAATATCAAATTTAATTGTAAACTAGGGTCAAACAAGCAGTCTACTTTTATTTGTTTCATGTGGATCGTGATGCAAAATAATTCTGTCATATCCTTCTCTTCGTTGTGATTGTATACAACCATCACTAACTCCTTCTCAATGTTAGTGTAATTGATTTTTACTTATAGGTTCGAGGTACTATCTGCCCTCTCTTCTGCATCTATAATTATCAAATATTTCTTACTTCTTCTTTTGGAAGTTCAAGAGGCACTTCTCAGGGTGTAATTTCCAACAAAATTCCTAAGGGTATCCCTTTTTCTCACAAAAAATTATTTTCTTGATGGGAGGTGTTGTTTCTTATGTCACTTTTATAGTCTTATTTTCAACCCACTACTTCTTGTTCTTACCTTTTCTTTGTTTATCTTGTAGTCTTTTTTGCTTAATTATGATTTCCAAATTGTTGCTTCCACTTCTCTACTCCAAACTACCGTGCTTGGACATTTGCTTCATTAATAATATTGGGCTTGGAAAGAATCAATTTTAATTGAATATGAGGAAGTGATGATACCAAGTACTTAATCAACATATTTGGGATTTTAAGAGAGACACCTAGTTCAATATATATTTTCCTAAACTCTATGGTAAAATCCCGCACTAACCTTTCCTTTGTCTAAAATAATGCCACTCAATCTATTGGTTATTCTCATAGCTAATTGGGTGGAATTGGAATTTGATAATTTCCTTGAACACTTTCCAATTAGTCACACATGGCTCGTTTTCAAATTATTTTCTTACATCATCTCCTTCTCACCATTCCGAATAATGGTCTTCGAGCTTCAATGAAACAAATGCAATCCTTTATTTTTGAGTGACCTCATGTATGTTGAAGCACACCTCCATATTTTGTAACCATTGGTTCAACTTGGTGGCATGAAATTATCCTACCTATGGTTTGATGTCAACCTTTGCCTATACATAGGAAGGTCCTTGATTTTTTCCATGGATGAATTCCCTCAGATCTATCTCAGTTTTGATCTTTGACTCTAGTTCCTTTTTACTTTTCTTGGAATCTACCTAGTTCTCTGTGTATATATCAAATCCTTTATGTCAATTTTTCTCATTTTCCTCCTCATGGATCCACTCAAGCAATAGTCTTGTCATCTCTACTACTTGTTTCTCCAAATGAAATGTCTATAACTAAACAATGCTATTCTCTGGAGACTCATCCATGGTATTGTTTCAATGCTTCTTTCTAATTCTTATTTTTCTAATATACAAGTAAATTGATACCATATCTCCACCCTCTAGAGTCTTGTTCAATCGAGTAAGAAGCCACTATCTGCTTCCCTTCAAGACATGACTCGATCTTCTCTAATACCAATATGATTTGTAAATCATATTCTTATAGTCTATATGTTTCATCCACATAGATCATTGAAGGATTGAAATATGTCCTTAAAAAATTTTGTACAATGCCATGAGAAAATAATTTATTGTCATTAGGTACATTATCTTCAATACATGGTCATAATTACTTTGTTTTACTGTAACATCTATCTTTTCCCTATTCTTTTGTAACTGAAAATGTAATTGTGTACTCGTTTCTGGTGAGGAGATCAAGGCCAAGGCATCATCGGTAAACCTTGTAAGTGTTGTTATTTATTTCCTAAGTTGTAATTGATGATTATATACCAATGAGACTGAAGGTTTTGACGTAGCTAAACAACAGGGCAAAGAATCCACTAGGGGAGAGAGGTCAACTGGCTAGGAAGCCATGGAGAACGTGTTACTCATGACCGGTGTCATCATGGTTCCTTAAGAACTTGAAGAAAAGTGAACAGTTAATGTTCACTTGATGGTCTAAAGCTCTTAGGTGTCATCCTAAATAGAGGTAAATCCTGAGTGGACTTAATTACTACTTGTCCGCTATCAATTAGGGAAACTAATTATTATTGTTATTAAGTTAAATAAGGTTAAATGATTATCGTAATTATCATAATCATCTTAATCATGACATTGAATGCCAAAAAACTATTCTTAGATCTATGATAAGAAGCTAAAATTTCTTATTCTGAGGGACAATTATAGTCACCTTATTTTAAAATAATAATACGAAAGACATATATTGGTATAGAGAATACCATAATCTAAGGAATCAAAAGATATATCTCTATACCAATACCTATATCTCCATTATCCCATTTGATGATCACCATAGAATCCCCATAGACTTAAGGAATCAATCCCAAAAGTTGAGGCCACCCTGCATAAGCACCACAATGCCAACAACTCTGCCTTAGTATTGGATCCTTGACCACAGTTTAGTTTGAATTTGAAAGAGTGATCTTTATTAAGGCTAAGAATCATCCCAGTAGCACATAAGCCACCCTAAGCAACACCATTGAAAAAACATGTTGCTTCCTAAGAAGAAGTAAAACCCACCAGTTGTCTAACTTTGGATATATTTTCCTCTGCTACATAAAATTCTTTGCATAGGCTTAGTATCCTCACACGAATCACTTTAATGTTAAGTTTCTTATATTAAAAAATGAGAGAATTTATGGCTTTCCATAAACCCGAAGTAATGAAGGCAAGTAAAGTATTGTGATCAATAGAATTGTTAAACCAAAAGTAGAAATTATGTTCAAAAGATTGGATCCCCCATAACTGAGAAATATTAAGGGACTTATTGAAATATCTCTATTACCAACATGATACCCTGAACAATAAATTAACAAATTTAATTAATACACCAAAATCAATAGTTCACTTAACTTCACTTTATATCAATAACCCTTCAACCTCAATAATAACTTTACTTTATATAATAAGTCAATTTTATTTGACTTTATTCTTTTACCAATGATTTGACTTTTCTGTATATCAATAACACATCTTAACTTTCAGCGTTAACTCTTTAATTTCAACCTCAACACTAGCTTACTTTACTTCCCTTCTTCAACCTCGGACTTTTGACTCCTCAACTTTTCAACACCATTAACATAATATCGAATAGACCTTCCAAGTTTCATAAAATCTTGGAAATGATACTTCTATCTCATTTCTCCTCCAAAGTAGTGAAGCTTTCAATCACTTTGGCCTTGGCAGAATCTTCACCATACCTCTATGCCAACCTCACCTTGTTCAATGTTGATCTTACAAAAACATTGTTGTGCCTCCATGTAAATTACTTCACGGACGAAATTTAGAATTAAAAAAATAGTGGTAGAGCACCAGTAGATCCGGAGGGGATGATTATCAAATCTTTGGAGGCTTTGAAGTTGGAACTCCTCCGTATTGATGAGGCGATTTGGTGCCTTAAGAGCCGTGCAGTTTGGAAATACCAATTTTTCCATTCCTTTGCGGATATCAGATGGAAAACTAATGCCATTTGGGACATTGAAGATCAGAATGGATATAGGGTATGATATCAGGCAGACATTTCATTGGTAGCTTGAGATTATTTTAAGACAATTTTGTTATAGCTTAAAATGACACCTCTCCATCTGTGACGACACTTGCATCCCTTGGTCGCATGACGACACTTCTTGAGATCAAATTTTAGTCACACAACAGGACACTTGTGGATTGAGGGGTCATTTGGGACACTAAAAATGGTTGAAATTACCTCACTCCTGACCCATTTGATGGTTACAACCCTTAGGAACACTTTTCCAGACCAAACCATCTCCTGAAAATGAGCAAAAAACCTTGTTTTTGGCCATTTTTCCACATGTGCGCTGGTATGCAAGCATGATCGTAGTGTTTGATATGCAACCCTGCTTCATTAAAGTAGCGCACACCTCCATAAATGCGCTAGTTTGTCTACTGCAGAGTAGGGCACTTTCCTGTACTAGTAAAAATATCGAAATTTGGGTAAGTTAAGTTGGTTTGGGAACCTCCTGATCGGTTATAACTTCTTTTCCTCTCCTTCATTGACTATATAAGGAGGGTAGAAGTGCCATGTGAGGGGACCAAGCCTATAACAATGTTATGCTGGAAGAATAGAGACCCTCATCCCCCTCTCTTGTGTCTCAGTTTCTGATAAACCCTATCACAACTGATTAGAGGTTGGGATCCTTGGAGAATAGAAACAGGAGACCTTGAATCTAGGTTTTGTGAAGTGCCAAGCTTGAAGGAAGGTATAATTTTATGTACTTTCTTAATTCATTAATAAAGAACAGATGTTCTTCCCTTTCTAAATATGAACTATTCATGTGTGTCTTAGATTTGATTATAGTTTGATTATAGTTTGATGTCTTATTATGTCATGGATATCAGTCTTATGTATGTAGTCAAATGTATTTGAGAAAGGTATCAAGTTGTTTTGCAGGTGTGGGAATTGTGATACTGGATAGCAGTGAAGAGCAAGGAAGAGAAGACTTGGATCAACCTTTTGAATAACGTGCACATATCTCTAACCTTAATCTTTTCATTTATTTTTTTGTACTTGCAGAACATTTGTAGGTCTATCTTTCATACCTGAAGTTGGTAGTTTCTCCCCTGAACTACAGGTGCATTTTCCTCACAACAGAATGGCGACTCCGCTGGGGAAAGCCTAACTGCTTAGGGGTATCCAAGGTCATTTCTTTAGTTTTGTTTGAAGGTCTTTGTTCAATTTCTTCATTAGAATCAGTTATTAGGCTTTGTTTGACCCTCCTTGGCTCTTACAGACCCTTCCTAGACCTTTTAGACCCTAGTGGGCCCAAGTTGGGGGGTTTAAACCCCATTTTTTCAACTTTTCCCACCTGTACACTACTGTTGTGAAGCCTAGTAGAACATTCCCTTGTTATGGGCGCTGGTATGTCTCATACACAGTAGCGCACACATTTTGGGTTTGATTTTTTGGGTTGTGGACCCAAATTTGGGGGTTGTGGCTGCATTTTTGGGGTTCCTAATGACCCTAGGTCTGAGTTAAACCATTGTAAGTGGTCTCCTATCCTTGTACTAATCCTATGTTCATTACTTGGACCTCTTTTGAACAATTTGGGCTTGTTTGGAAAGTTTTGGGGCTTGTTGACCCAAGTTGGGGGCTTGTGGACCAGTTTGGTGTTTTATACCCTAATTTGAGTCTGACTGAACCTGCTTGCTCCATTTCCAATGGATTGAAACCTATTGAGTCTAATTGACCCTGTTTGTATCTATTTGAGTGAAATTTCTCTTTAGATTGGTTTCTTATCCTCCATTATGCTTTTAGTTTTCTTTTTGTAGTGAAAGCTCAAGTGTCTTTGTTGTTGTTCAGGACCTTGACTGCAATGTTTATGTGCAGACTTGGCTTTACCAAACAATACTTCTTTGTAGGTCATTTTATTTGTTTGGTTCTAAAAGTAGTTTTTGTACGCTTTTCCCAATGGTTGGCATGCTTACATCAATAAGAATCTGAAAGTCGTATTGGTAGCTTTTACTGTTTCAATCAGGAAACCTGAAAGTTCTTTGCTTTTGCTTTGACAGTAGGTTACTTTCAATTTCAGCTTTGTTTCTCACCTTTTGAAAAGCATAAAAATTTTGATTTATCTTTTGAGTAGAGTACCTTGCAAGTGGCTTAAAGGATTTAAGAGTGCTTTGCATCAAAAAGAAGAAGTTTTATTTTGCATACTGATTTGTTTGAGTAGTTGCATTCTTAGGTTTTGAGTTTAATTTTGTACATTTAGACTTTATTTTATTTTTTTGCATTCGAAAAGACTAAAAATTGCATTTGCACATGTATTCTAGATCGTATCTTTAAGACTTGCATTGAAAAGAAACGATTTGTTTAGTGGTAAATATTTCATTTCAGTACTCTATCTCTGTTATAACCACTCGCACACACCCACTACCTTTTTGAGTAAGCAAGTAACCTTTAAAATGAACCCTAATAAAATGTACTAGTAACATTTTCTTTTCTAGGTTATACTTTTCACCAACTAGTCTTGGTTAGGATCTTGGGTTTAAAACACCTTAAACCACCCAATATCACACATTACGCAATAATCGTAGTTCGGCTATCACAGGTAAACCCACCTCATTCAAAGCTTTCCTGGGATCTATGCAATAGGTCTTGTGAGATCAGATTGTTTGGAATAAATCTCCTACTTTCTGTTTTGAGCATATACCAGGATTGGATCGCGTTTGGGGACTCTTTTGAGTTTCGGGCTCAGCTAGCCTGCCCACACCTTCTGATTCGACCAGAGACTGTTCCCCCAGGAGTTTTCGGTGTGGTGGTATCTTTAGTATATGACCATAGGATCATACACAGGTGACGTCGGAGGGTTATATCTACTGTACCTAGGACAGACATGGGAGGAAATCCCTTACAGGTCTTT
This sequence comes from Larix kaempferi, assembly GCA_027924585.1. Classification (NCBI taxonomy): domain Eukaryota; kingdom Viridiplantae; phylum Streptophyta; class Pinopsida; order Pinales; family Pinaceae; genus Larix; species Larix kaempferi. The sequence continues at coordinate 4,758,707 of BSBM01001126.1, forward strand.
GGGAGGGCGGTTGGGTGATTCCAGTGCTTGCACCCTTAGTCATTATATTGTGGACCCCGGGTAACTGTTCTTCATCCTTCGTTGATCTGTTCTGGGCCCTCATCATCCCAAACTCTTCTCCGGAAGGCATCTATTTGCCTAGTTTGATTTACCTAGGACCTTTTTTAGTGGTGTGCTCTTTGTTCTACTTGTCTTAGTTTTCCTTAGAGAACTTATTGCTCATTTAAGTAGGAAACTATGTCTAGCATTCTAGCGAGCGCCAATCAAGGTACCCTTGTTACGGGGGATCCTTGTGTTGTTCAATTTATTGGAAACATTGGTATTCCCTTAATGGCTACTCTGAATCTTCCTGGATTCAATATAGGGTTTCCGGTTTGGTTGTTCTCCACTCCGAATTCCTTGCATGCTCCTAACGCTTCTTTTGTAAGCACCTCAAATCAAGAGCATCAGAACCATGTACCTTCCTTGCCATTAACATCTTCTCCTCCTCCTTCTACCTCATGTGGCGAAAGTAGCAATACTAGTAACCAGCAGTCTAAAAGGAATAGACGGAGGAAGAATAGGAAGAAGATGCCAAAACAAGGGGGCAACAACCCAACCTCTGTAAGTTATGTTTGGGGAAAGCACCTTGCCTCTGCAAATCATGCAAGGGGCACCTACCCAGCCTCTGGAGGTCATGCTGGGAGAAACCTTTTAGTCACTGAAAATCACACTGAAAGTTTGTCTTCAACCACTGTCAATCATGTTGAGGACATGCCATTGATCACTGCTAGTCATATTAATGACAAGTCACCATTTCCTGTTAGTCATACTGGAGACACCGGATCAGCCACTGCAAGTCATGCTGAGGGAGTTGACATTGTCGACAAACCCAATAAACAGAAGTGTAAGTTCCCTTGCAAGTTTTGTGAGGGAGACCACCTTACTTACTTGTGCCCTGTACTTCCAGAAGTGCCAAAAGTGTGGTCCTTAGTTCAAAAGTATTATGCTTCTGAGCAACCAGCCTCTGTAAGTCATGCTGGGGGGAAACTGTCAGCCAATGCTAGTCATGCTGAGAGTACTAACATTGTAAAGGAGTCTCGACCTATAGGACGGAAACCAAAGTTTCCTTGCAAACTTTGTAAGGGAGATCACCTTACTCATCGATGCCCTACCATTCTAGAAGCATGAAGAGTGTGGTCCATGTCTGAAGGAACCTCTGTTCCTGAGTTGTCAATAGATTCCCTATAGTCAGATCAACCTTTGGTTGATAAAGTGGTTGAACCAATGCAATCTTTGGTCAACCCCACTCTTCCTTCGGAGAGTAAAGTGATCCAATCGATGCAATATTCGACCGATCCCATCAACCCTTTGGAGACTGATGCACCTGTCCCTGAAGTATTCTGCATTACCAGTTTGGATGTTCTTGAAAAAGGGGGTACTTCAACTGTGCCATGTGAACCCCTACCAAGCCCTAGGATCATTTCCTTTGATTGGAATAGTCTAGCCGAGCCTCGTCTTCCTTCTTCGACACCTTTCCAGATAAAGGTTGATATCGGGAACCATACGGTTGATTGATGCATTGTAGATGAAGGAGCATTCATTAGTATCTTATCCACTTATGCTTGGAGAGATTTGGGTTTCCCTAATGTTATTCCAGCTGTTAATTGGCCGCTGACCTTCGATAAAAGACCTAGTGAACCGTTCGGATTCCTCCGTCAGGCACCTGTTACTTTGGGTGGACAAACAATCTTAGTTGATTTTATGGTTTTAAAGGACCCTGCAGACTTTGACATGATCCTTGGGCGTGATTAAGTTTATGATATGCATGCTGTGGTGTCTACACTCTTTCATGTGATGCATTTTCCTCATAACGAAAGCATCGTCACTATCGACCAGCTTGCATTCGTTGATCCTCCTTATTACCCAACTGTAGACCAGTCTGATCCCTCGTCATTAGGCACTACTATATCACATGGTGCTTATGTGGCATATTTTTCCTTGAGTTCAACTGCTACTGAGAAGAAGTCTCTGAGTTCATGCTTACCTTCTTGGGACTTGGTCCCAGCTTTTGACCAAGTGACACCTCCATCTGAATGTTTAGATATGTGTTCTATCTGGGATGATATACTTCCTTCCAATGAAGTTTTCCTAGAGTCCATAGTACAGTCTACCATTCATTTGGATGTTGATCCAGTCGCAGTTATGTCCAGCCCCGGTTTGAACTTAAAGTCTAATCTTCCTACCATTGAGTCTTTGGACTCTCCTATAGATCTGCAAATCGGTGTTCCTGCTGAGTTTGATTCTGCTTCTAGAATTCTCAACTCCCGTGATGATGAATTTGTTTCTATAGATTCCATCATGTTCTTCAACTTTGATCTTCATCGTGAAGTCGATCTTATTGATTGTAACTCCTCGGGCTTGGGTACCATAGAGTCTTCATTCGAAAACTCTGCCTTGTTTATGCCCGCTGTTGATGATAGTGAAGTTGAAAGTATTTCTACCACAGTGACTTGAATCAGGTCTTTCTTTACATATGTTTTAGATATGATATTGGTACTAATGTTTCTTGGAGACAGGATTCTTAGTTGGATTTATACTTGCTTACTAGTCCGTTTCGACACCTTGTGCGACCATGTCAGGTATATTCGAAACCTTGCACATAGGTTTAGGCTTTCTTGCTGTTATGTTGCATTTGAACCTTTTTCCATCTGAATTCGCCATAGGGTCGAACCTATTAGATATTCGTGTGTTAGCCATCTCTTTATGCATTGTGCACCAGTCCAACAGCAGAGCCTACCTAACATGGGTCACCCTAGTCAGCACCCTTACGCCATTTTGGTGCCCATGCTGAGTTTTTCTCACAGGTTCGGGAGCCTTTTTAGATTTACCATGACTTTGAGAAGAAGCCTCATATATTTCTGGCCATCCCTGATAAGGCTCCCATTTTTGTGTTTAAGTTGCATAGGAATCTATTGTGATCCTGCTTGCGCTAATGAGCTTGATGCCAGCTTCCACTCTTTTAGCTCATTGTATAAGCCTCCATCTTTGATCTCATTTCCGCTAAGCCCTGTATCATTTTTCCTTCGCAATTTGACACCTTTTCTTGGAGGAGACACAACCTGAGTGTCCTTATCTTGCCCATGTTCCTTGAATTAGGCATAGCTTTGTTCCATGCGCTTGGAGCTAGTTTCACATGTCCCTGACACTTGTCTCCTCCCATATCGAGCATTTCTTTTACCTTTACTTCAATCTCATTAAAAACAGTAAGTAGGTTACGAGAAGTCTTCCACCTTTCCTTCGAGCTCGTTAAAAATAGTAAGGAGGCTATGAGCATTTCTTTCATCTTCACTTTGAGCTCGTTAAAAACAGTAAGGAAATTATGAGCATTTTTCTGTATCTCCTTTGAGCTCGTTAAAAACAGTAAGGAGGTCACGAGTTTACTTTGTTGGACTCGTTAAACCTTTACGGAAAAGATCCCTATGGAGTTCTTTTAATCCCTTTTCAGACTCCTTAAATAGGAAAAGTTTTCCAAGCATAGTTGTCTTTTCGGGCTCGTTAAAATAACTGAATTGACATCCACTTAGGTATAGAATTAACCCTTTTCCGAGCCTTAGTGGATAATTTACGAAAAAGGTATACTCTAGGTATACTCTTGTATGCACTAGAAGAGTTCTTCTTCCATTATTTTACACTTTTTTCGAGGAAGACTAAATTTACGAAAAAGGACCTTTGGAGTCATCTTTAGGGTTTTCAGACTCTCAAAAAGTGAAAACACCAAGCGAGCATTCACCTACTCGGGCTCGATGTGAAATCCATGAGATGGTTGATAGAGGACTGTTTAAGTTTTTCAACTCTATAAGAAAGAAAACACCGCCGAGCACAGACCAATCCGGGCTCGATATAAAATCCACGGATAGGTGTATGGAGTTTTCTTCTAGGTTTTTCATCTACTCCTTAAACATGAAAATACCGTCAAGCATGCTTTAGTTCTTTGTCAAGCTCATTAAAAAATGAAAAATGAAAGGGAAGGGAAGAATATTAAAATATCTTTCAATATGATGGAAGCAATTCAACTACCTCCTTGAACAAAGCACCTGTTTTGAGTCTCTCAAACAAGTTGGGTTCTAGTGTTGGCCTTAGGAAAAACCTGATCTCAGAGTTCTTACTCCTCCGTTTCATTAGTCTTCCAATCATATGGAGAATATGTTAATGTATCCTACATTGCAGATTTGCATCGTGGTCTCTTTGTGATCAAAGCTTCCTAATTCATTCTTATGTCATGCTCACTGTTCAAGGACATAACCTGTGTCGGCCATTCTATAGTTGCCTTGACCTCATGCGTCGGCCATTCCTTGGTGTCAGTATGTTTCATCGTTTGTTCAGTCCTACTCCAAATCATCTCATACCTGTTGAGTGTCCCTCATGTTGGATGATGGAGGATGCCTTAAGGCCTCCCTTCCAACGGATTTCTTCCCATCAACTTCAACTCATTGTTCTCTGGGAATGAAGTTTAGAGTTTCGGTTAGTACCTTGGAGATTGCAGTCATTAGTGGCAGTTTCCCTCGCTATTGGATAGATGGGAATACATCAATGTCTCCTATCCGATGGATTATTCAAGTGTTCGACGACAAGACCATTTATTCGCACTTGCTTGAATGTACTAGGTACCTTGGGTTCCATTTTCATTATTGGTGGACACCCTCGCCTTTGTTAACGATATACATCAATGACCAGTAATCAAACGATACCTCCCATGTTCGACATCAACTCATTTATTCGCATGGATGGGTTTGTACCTTGGGTTGTTTTTGGATGAAGACCTTGGGATCCTCGATAGCTTCACCTCATTTATGTTATCGCCCAAGTTGTGCAAGATTGAGCCACACTCTTTTGGCTCTTGATGTGACATAGATCCAACTTGTTCTTTATGGCTATGTTCTCCAGTTTTGACATAGATCCACCTTGTATTTATGTGGCTATGTTTACGCTTATGTTCCTCATGGATCCACGCTTGTATTTTAGTGGCCATGATATATGCATCAGTATTTGGATCATATTGTATCCTCTTGGAGGTCATGTCCCACTATTTGAACATGGAAAATTACTTCAAGGATGAGTTTGTCTGACATTTCCTTTGCTTTCAGGTACTTCATTTGAGCCTATGATTCTTGGTTTCTCCGTTCCCCATGATTCAACTCTTTGTTATTTATAATTTATTTCGGCCATCATTTCCCGCACTCCCTCTGACCTCATACATTAGGGGGCATCTATTATAGCTTGAAATGACACCTCTCCATCTATGACAACACTTGCATCCCTTGGTCGCATGACGACACTTCTTGAGATCAAATTTTAGTCACACAACAGGACACTTGTGGATTGAGGGGTCATTTGGGACACTAAAAATGGATGAAATTACCTCACTCCTGACCCATTTGATGGTTACAACCCTTAAGAACACTTTTCCAAAACAAACCATCTCCTGAAAATGAGCAGAAAACCCTGTTTTTGGCCATTTTTCCACATGTGCGCTAGTATGCAAGCATGATAGTAGCGTTTGATATGCAACCCTACTTCATTAAAGTAGCGTACACCTCCATAAATGCGCTAGTTTGTCTACTGCAGAGTAGGGAACTTTCCTGTACTAGTAAAAATCTCGAAATTTGGGTAAGTTAAGTTGGTTTAGGAACCTCCTGATCAGTTATAACTTCTTTTCCTCTCCTTCATTGACTATATAAGGAGGGTAGAAGGGCCATGTGAGGGGACCAAGCCTATAACAATGTTATCCTAGAGGAATGGAGACCCTCATCCTCCTCCCTTGTGCCTCAGTTTTTGATAAACCCTAGCACAATTGATTAGAGGTTGGGATCCTTGGAGAACATAAGCAGGAGACCTTGAATCTAGGTTTCGTGAAGTGCCAAGCTTGAAGGAAGGTATAACTTTATGTACATTCTTCATTCATTAATAAAGATCAAACGTTCTTCCCTTTCCAAATATGACCTATTCATATGTGTCTTAGGTTTGATTACAGTTTGATTATAGTTTGATGTATTATTATGTCATGGATATCAGTCTTATGTATGTAGTCAAATGTATTTGAGAAAGGTATCAAGTTGTTTTGCAAGTGTGGGCATTGCGATACTGGATAGCAGTGAAGAGCAAGGAAGAGAAGACTTGGATCAACCTTCTGAATAAGGTGCACATATCTCTAACTTTAATCTTTTCATTTATTTGTTGTACTTGCAGAACATTTGTAGGTCTATCTTTCATACTTGAAGTTGGTAGTTTCTCCCCTAAACTATAGGTGCATTTTCCTCACAACAATTTTTCTCGAAACCTACAATGTTTAATATTCTTGCACAGATGGAGATGTTACAATGCATGCCTTGTATTTTTTCGACTGAGGATAATGATTTAATTGGACAACCGGTTACTCTGGCGGAGTTTGAAGCAGTACTTAAAAAGATGGCCAGGGACAAAAGTCCGGGGCCCAATGGATGGTCTATGGAATTCCACCTTCTGTTCTTTGACTTACTTTGGTCTATGGAATTCTACCTTCTTTTCTGAGCTTTTTTTTGGAATTATATGTAAATATTATTATAGACAGTGGTTACAAATATGTTAACTGATAAATTTGTATTGAATGATGAGAAATAGACTTATTTTCATGACTGTAAGAACGGTTACTATCTATGGGATAGGAAAATATTGTATGTTTTTCGATGAGTTGTTTTTTTTATTAACACTAATTTCTGTATGAACCAGCATAAATTTATCTTTAACTCTAAATCTATCATGTGTTATAATGATCAAATTCCTCCATATACAAACCTTAAGATGGATCTATATTGATGATAAAACTATATTAATTGAAATCATAAAAAATGAATACCACCATGATTATAAAAAAACATGTAAATTGAAAAAAGGTAAAAATAAACAAATTATATAGTATCCATATCAAGTAATTAATTGGACATAGACAAACTTGCAATCCTTCAAAGGGATATCAATTAGTAAATTAGATAATATATAACCTCTGGTAGAAAACATGAAGAGTCTTCCCTAAATCACACACATCCCATCCCAGATAGTAGAGCAAGAAGTATCCAAATTTCATTAATTTTTTTAGTTTTAATTAATTAAAAATTATTATTTAAAAATGTTACATATCAGTATCTAGATTTCATTAATTTTTTTAGTTTTAATTAATTAGAAATTATTATATATAAATGTTACAAATCGGTTCTTGAGCACAGAATTACAGTTCTTCCTCCTATTGGACTATAAAAAACCATCTACAACAATTAAAACCTGCTCACATTTTCATACTTAGATTCATCAATGATTATATCTATGTAACTCCAATTTGTTACGCTACTCTCCTCTTTATGCAATACAAGTGATGGCACCATTAACAATTCCAGTCAATCCAAGTGTTGTTGACTTCACAAACATTATTGATCAAACATACAAGCTTATAGAACTCACCTCAGCTGAATCTAGAGAACATACATTAATTTCTTAGTAAGAAAAAAGTATCAAAGACAAATATTTGGGGGTAGAAATCAAATCTTCTCAACGACAGAGATACTGATATCAATAGTCAAACAAGCGTACGCGCTCCTTTGTGGTAGTATGTTTATTGCTGTAAGTTTTTTTTTGAAGTCTATTGGAGTGAATTAAACATGCTGATACAACAAATCTATTGTTGGGCAGTTCGAAGAATTGCAGTAACATATCTAACAATGGACTTTTGTTCAATTGGCTTTGTTAACTGTGCTATTCTGATTCGATGGACACACAAATTCATTTTTTGAAATTTGGAGTTTTATAGCACTGATACAATGCTCATCTATAATGAGAATATTGTGCAACATGCTTTCTTCGACCAATGTCTATAAATCAAAATGTTAGATTTAAATATGCATCGCAGTGAAATTAAACACACGTAGCAGTTGTCACAGGGTATCAGGGAGTTTACACTACAAAAACCTCAATGGGAAATTCTGCTCAATCACTCATTTAACATGTGTATTTTTCAATGTACATTAAGTCCTCTATATGGCATTAGGTAGTCATAAAAATATGTAATATTTAAGATTATGTGGTGTGATAATATCCTCATGTCAACCTTAACTTCTCTCATTGTCTTCATCATTGTTTCTTAGGTAGATATTTTGTGTGGTCTACTTCATTACAATGCAATTATATAATTCAAACATTAGTGATAATAACAAGAGCTAATCCTTCAATTGTTGTTTTTTCTAACATGTAGAGTTGTTTTTCCAACATGTATTGTGTCACATTTGCTTACTACTCACTATTATTTTTTTAATCAAAACATTAAATTCCTTCATCATTTTTGGAAAACCTTGTGGAAGTTTTTGAGTTGTCAATTGAGATTCTCTAAAGGGTGAAAAAATGAAGATGGGTGTCTATTTTGGGGGGTCTCGTGAGAAAATAATTTTGGTTTTTTCATGTTTTTCAACTTTGGGCGAACACAAGTGATTATTTTGTTTAGAATTTCACTTTGCAGTAAAAAGAAAACTTTTAGAGAATTATGTTAGCTTTCTATTCATAATTTTTTCTATTTTTTTTATTGAAATTTGATATGTCGATTTTGCAAATGTTTGAAAGTGTATTCTTATAAAATGAAAAGACTACAAAATAGTCATGATTTGTTGCACCAGTAAAATCGTTGTTAGACTTGTTTTTTGCAAAAACAGAAAATGCTACGACAATCTACACACAATGTACTAGTGCCTGACTATAAGTTTGTAACCAATGGATCTATATACTAATTATTATATTTTTTTAAAGTCGATCAATGGGGAAACTTAGTCGATTTTCAACATGTTTTTTGTTGTTTTACTTTTCTCTCAATTGACTCTAAAAATAAAAAAATCTATGAACACCCTTTTGAAGTAGACACACCAATTAAGAATCCCACATTTTTTTCAATTTTTTTGGTGGTGTATTTTTAAAGTTATGGATTTTTCTTTTCACCGTTTTTTTAAAGAGATGAATCCAAACTCAACACATGTTACGAAAATAAAACATTAAAAATATCAGTTCTTATCTATACACTGTTCGGATATCCATCATCTATTTCGGGATACATATCTATTTCAGGATCATCTATTTCGGGATACATATCTACTTCAGGATCTTGCATGATCTATTTCAGGATATGCAGTCCAGTCACCAGTTTGATGCCTCCAGCACCTTATCCACCTTCTTCTAGCACCCGGGAGCCACTTTCCACAGAGTTTTAGCCCTCCTAAGCTGAAAGGCGCCCTCTTCTCACCTACTGACAGAGAAGGGCGCACTTGTTCACCTACCACTGCAGATTCACTCCAGTTACATTCAGTTAGCTCCGATTCTGATTGATTTCACTCCGATTTCACTCCTGACTGACTGTTTCACCTCCGATTGACCTCCAGTTCGATTAGGTGACTTGCTCTGACTCCAGTTAGCCTCCCATGCGCCCCCACTGAGCCTCCAGATCCTATATCAGTGCTACACACTTCAGTTACATTTATTATGATCAGTTAGACTCAGCTTGACACCTGGATGACTGGTTGTTGTGATTGATGAGCAACACCGATGATTGATGAGGACTCCTAGATTGAGTCAAGCTACTCCATTCAGTGATTCGAATGACCTCCTTAGGCAATTCGAATTGCTCTGTTCATTGAAACAGTTTGTATTGTAATTCATTCACCCTTTCTGGGATAGAGAGCACTGCTGCATGTTTTGCACAGTTTTGCACCATATCTTCTATGTTCATCTGTTGTGACTGATTTATTTGTTCATTAGATCTGCTGTGACTAACTTTACATGGTATCAGAGCCATTGCAGGAACAAGATCTCTTTTCTACAGGTGTTTATACAAGAAGATTTGACTGAATTGCTAAAAATTGCAAAAAGTTTGGCATGAAATATCTCAAGGGCATTCGCTCCTGTGCATGCAAAGCTTGAAAAATACTCCAATACCACTCCAGAAGCTTGAGTTACCACATAATTCCTGGATCTGATACATTGGACCTATTCAACATTGCTTGAAATCCAATCCCAGGTGTGATGCAACTCTCAAAGGGTGGATTGTTCGACCTTATTGTGATTGTTCTTATGTGATTTGCAGGTTAATTATCTCCTCCAAGTGCACTCGCTACATTCTGCATGCAAGCTTCCCTACAGCATCTCCATTCGCTATAGTCTGCATGCAAGCTTCTTCTTCATCATTTGACTCGCTCCTAGCAATGGAATACTCTTCTTCAAAGCCTATCCTCACCCCATTCAATTATTTTGATTGGAAAGATGATATGGAGATCATATTACGTTCAAAAGGATACTACCGAGTCACTCTTGGTCTTGAATTGGAGCCAAACAATGTGGCAGAAAGAACCAAACACTACAATAAGCTTGATGAAGCTTACGGTCTTCTTTGTCTCTCCATCTCCAAAGATCTTCACTTCCATCTCAGCGGATTGAAGACTCCAAAGGCCATATGGGAGCAACTTGAGACACTATTCGGCAAGCAGGATGAGCTTAGGGCTTTTCAATTAGAGAATGAATTGATTGGCCTTAATCCTGAGAATTTCGAGAGCATCAATGAATTCTTCACTAAATTCAAGAACTTGAACTTGCAATTGAAGAACAGTGGTGTTATCAAAGAGGATAAACAGTTGATCCTCTCCATTCTAAGCAAGCTTGGGAAAGATTATTCGGTATTTGTCTCCACTTTCAATTCCGGTCGGCTAACTACCCCGAATTGGAAGATGCCTACCTTGAATGCCTTCATTGAGTCCGTTACGAAAGAGCATGACAAGTTGATTCAAATGGGGTCCATAAGCTCCAAAGATTCAGCCCTATTTGTTCAAGGACCCAAGATCTCGAATGGTAAAGGAAAGCTAAAGAAGGAGAAGCCCAAATTCGAGCCTCACAAGCAAAAAGACAAAGGCAAGCAAACGGATGCACCATCCAGTTCGAAATCCAAGCAAAAGGGCAAAGAAGGTAACCAAAAATCTAAATGTACTTATTGTAACCGTGGCTTTCATCCCGAAAGTTCATGTATGAAGAAGACTATAGATCAAATGGCCCTCCTTTTGGAAAAGAACAACATAACCCTTCCTGACGGTGCAAGGAAGAAGGATCGGAATGACGATCATGAAAGAGGACAAGCACTCATGGCAACGGTTTCGAAGCCCACTCTCTTGATAGATTCGGGTGCATCAAATCATATGGCTGCAAATATTGATTCTTTTTCCTCATTCGATCCAAACAGCTCCATCCCCATCCATTTGGGAGATGACTCAAAAATTTCTTCAAAGGGCAAAGGTACGATTCATGTAGATCATGGATGCTTTCAGAATGTTCTCTATGTGCCTTCCTTAGCTTCGAATCTCCTTTCTGTGTATCAAATGACACATACTGGTGATCCAAAGAAAGTCACATTCAGCCCTAATACAGTTGAAATTTCTGATATCAAAAGTGGAAGACTAGTTGCGGTTGGAAAGGCAAACCACACTGCTAAATGTTATGAGTTTTCGCACTTTATTCCGCTTGCAAAGCCCACTGCTCTTCGCACACATGGTAATGAGGTTAGTAGGCTTTGGCATGAAAGATTTGGACATCTAAATTATAAGTATTTGCTGCTGCTATCAAATAAATCCATGGTTGATGGGCTTCCACAACTCCGTTCCTCGAAGGGAATATGCTCCGGTTGCATTATTGGGAAGCACCCCGAGCACAGATTCGACCGCGGCAAGGCTAGCAGAGCCTCTACTATTTTGGGATTGATCCATTCTGATATCAGCGGTCCGATGCCCCATATGTCATTAAATGGTTCAAGGTATGTTTTGACATTTATTGATGATTATTCTCGCTTTACATGGGTATTCTTTCTCAAAAACAAGTCAGAAGTGCTTGGAAAATTCAAGGATTTTAAGGCTTCTGTTGAGACCACCACTGAGAGCAAGATCAAAGCTCTTAGATCTGATAATGGTGGGGAATATATCAAGTCCGAGTTGCTGCAACTTTGTGCCCAAAGCGGAATCAAGATCCAACATACAGTTCCCTACACACCCCAGCAGAACGGTGTAGCGGAAAGGAAAAACCGGTCACTGAAAGAGATGGCTACATGCATGATTGAATCAAAAGGTTTGGCTGCAAATCTTTGGGCTGAAGCAATCAATGTTGCTGCATATATACAGAACCGTGTTCCACATTCATCCGTGAAAGGTATGACTCCTTTCGAAGCATTCTTTGGTCACAAACCGGATGTGTCAAATTTGAGAGTTTTTGGCTCTACTGCATGGGCTAGAATTCCTTCTGAGAAGAGACGAGCTTTGGATCCACAAAGTATCGAGTGCATATTGATAGGATATGGGGAAGAATCAAAAGCATATAAACTCATGGATATCAGATCTAAAAAGATATTCATAGAGCGTAGTGTGCAGTTTGAAGAACCGCTTCAAGAATTGCAACTAGTTGAGGAGAAAACTGCCGATTCACCGCCTTCACCAGAAGAAGATTCGAGCAGCGATAATGAAGGTATGAGTTCTGATATTTCTGATATTGTAGCAGCATATGATGATCATGACATATCAGGTTCGGAATCCGACCATTCAGATCCCCCTCAGTTACCAAAGTGGGCCCAAAATACTCTACAATCTGCTGGTTCGAATCTTGGAAATCCTGCTGATCCGAGACGAACAAGAGGAGACTTTCAAAGGGCAGGTATGGCTCTTTCTATTGCTGATCCATTTCTTCCTGAGATTTGTTATTTGATGGCTGGTTCAGATCCCCAATCATATTATTCAGCCCATCGAGATCCGAGATGGAAAGATGCCATGGATGAAGAGTACAGTTCTCTTCAAAAGAACAATACATGGGAGCTAGTTTCTCTTCCACCTGGAAGAAAATTAGTGAAGTGTAAATGGGTCTACCGTACTAAAGTTGCTGCTGATGGCACTATCAGCAAATATAAAGCAAGGTTGGTGGCAAAAGGTTTTTCCCAAGTCCAAGGAGTGGACTACACAGAGACCTTTGCACCGGTTGCAAAGATGGATTCCATCCGCCTTGTTTTAGCTATTGCCGCATCCAAGCACTGGGAGGTGCATCACATGGATGTGAAGAGTGCATTTTTACATGGAGACCTTGCTGAAGAGGTCTATATGCAGCAGCCAGAGGGTTATACATCAGATCCATCATTGGTTTGTAGATTGAAGAAGTCTTTGTACGGGTTAAAACAGGCCCCAAGAGCTTGGTACGCAAAGATGGACTCCTTCCTTCTTTCTCAGAATTTCCAAAGATGCAAATCTGATCCGAATGTCTATCTTCAGCGAGTTAAAGGTAATTTGTTGGTTATTTTACTTTATGTTGATGATCTGCTTATTACTGGTAGCACACTTACTTCAATAAACAAGCTAAAAACTGCCTTAAATCTAGCTTTTGACATGAGCGATTTGGGCTTGCTGAGTCACTTTTTGGGCTTGGAGATAGCTCAAAATTTCGATGGGATCACTATATCTCAGCAAAAATATGCTTCCGACCTGTTATTGAAGTTTAATATGGCTGAATGTAAGGCAGCCCCGTTCCCATTCCTCTCAGGAATCAGTCTTGAGGAGGGAGATTCCACACCGCTTGCAGATTGCAGTATGTATCGACAGTTGATTGGTTCACTACTTTATTTGACACATTCACGGCCTGATATCTCATATGCCGTGAGTGCCGTGTCAAGATATATGCAGCAGCCACATGAGCTTCATTGGCGAGCAGCCAAGCGGATCTTGCAGTATGTGCAAGGTACGAGACAGTTTGGCATACATTATGCTGCAGATTCTGAGCTAGATTTCATTGGTTTTACTGATTCAGATTGGGCAGGTGATAGCATTGATCGGAAGTCCACTTCCGGTTATGTTTTCATGATTGGTCATGGTGCTATTTGCTGGTCCAGCAAAAAGCAAGCAGCCATTGCACTTTCTTCAGCAGAGGCAGAGTATCGAGGGGCAGTCAATGCCTGCATTCAGGCAGTTTGGTTGCAGGGTATTCTTTCCGAGTTTGGTTTTGGTGGCACTACTTCGACTGTCCTATTTTGTGACAATCAAAGTGCTATCAAGATCTCCACAGATCCAGTTCAGCGGCAGAGGACCAAGCACATTGAGATTCATATGCATTACATTCGACAGTTGGTGCATGATCGCACCATCATTCTGCAATATTGCCCTACCGATGAGCAAATTGCAGACATCTTCACCAAGAGCTTCACTGAGAAGAAGTTCTCTTACCTCCGTTCACTGTTGGGGGTGAGTTCCATCATGGTGGAGACAGATTGATTCATTATTATGCTTTAGACTTGAGGGGGGGCTTTCTTCCCACTGGGTTTTCCCTCTTTCCTCACTTAGTTTATTTTTCAGCATTTTTTGGATTATTGTATTGGGGTGACCTTTGGTCTTAGTTACCAGGGCCCCACATTATTTTAGTTGGCACATCATAGTCTAGCTTGAGGGGGGGTGTTCGGATATCCATCATCTATTTCGGGATACATATCTATTTCAGGATCATCTATTTCGGGATACATATCTACTTCAGGATCTTGCATGATCTATTTCAGGATATGCAGTCCAGTCACCAGTTTGATGCCTCCAGCACCTTATCCACCTTCTTCTAGCACCCGGGAGCCACTTTCCACAGAGTTTTAGCCCTCCTAAGCTGAAAGGCGCCCTCTTCTCACCTACTGACAGAGAAGGGCGCACTTGTTCACCTACCACTGCAGATTCACTCCAGTTACATTCAGTTAGCTCCGATTCTGATTGATTTCACTCCGATTTCACTCCTGACTGACTGTTTCACCTCCGATTGACCTCCAGTTCGATTAGGTGACTTGCTCTGACTCCAGTTAGCCTCCCATGCGCCCCCACTGAGCCTCCAGATCCTATATCAGTGCTACACACTTCAGTTACATTTATTATGATCAGTTAGACTCAGCTTGACACCTGGATGACTGGTTGTTGTGATTGATGAGCAACACCGATGATTGATGAGGACTCCTAGATTGAGTCAAGCTACTCCATTCAGTGATTCGAATGACCTCCTTAGGCAATTCGAATTGCTCTGTTCATTGAAACAGTTTGTATTGTAATTCATTCACCCTTTCTGGGATAGAGAGCACTGCTGCATGTTTTGCACAGTTTTGCACCATATCTTCTATGTTCATCTGTTGTGACTGATTTATTTGTTCATTAGATCTGCTGTGACTAACTTTACATACACGACAAAATCTATACCCACGTAAAGTAGATTCAATGATGAACCTAATGGTATCAAGTCCGACATTCGTTTTGTAGTGTAAGAGGATGTTTTTTCCTTCCGAAAATGGAGAAACCTGAAAATTCTGCAGAATCGCCAAGCTTCCATGTCTCAGAGATTATTCGGCCGAATAATTATTCGGCAGAATAACCTTTTTCCGTAATGGCACAATTAATCACAGCAAAGGTTATTCGGCCGAATAATGAAACAGAAAAAACATTTCATCGGCCGGGGAAAAAAAAATGTTTTCTATACTCGTATAAATAAACTTAAATTGATTCATTATTTTCGCATGTTTTAACTTTTCATATTTCTTAGCAAACTATTTTTGAAAGGGTTTTCAAAGAAGATATTTTTTGCAAAAAGAGGTTTTTACAAGGTATGTTTCTTCTTATTTTTTTCCAAAGGGCACATTGAAGGAGTTTTTTTGTAAGGCATTTTTGTAAATAAGTCTTCTTCTAAGGAATTTTTGTAAATAAGTCTTCTTCTAAGGCATTTTTGTAAAGGATTTTTTTATTTAAGACATTTTTGCAAGGAGTTTTTTCAAAATATTTTTTTTCTTAGACATGTTTGCAAAGTGGTTTATGCAAAGAATATTTCTTTCCAATGAAGTTCTTTCCAATGGTTGTATTTAAAGAGTGTTTATTCCAAAGTATTTTTGCAAAGAAAATATATTTTTCCTTCTCATTTATTTGAAAGAAATTTTTTCAAAGAATTGTTTTGGTAAGGTAATTTACAAAGGGTTTTTTTCCATGGAAGTTTTGCACTTCTTATTTCTTTGAAAGGGGGTTTTTCAAATAGTTGTTTTGCTAAGATATTTTGCAAAGGGTTTTTTTCCAAGGTAGTTTTGCACTTCTTATTTCTTTCAAAGGGGTTTTTTCAAATAGTTGTTTTGCTAAGGTATTTTGCAAAGGGTTTTTTTCCAAAGTAGTTTTGCACTTCTTATTTATTTTAAAGGGGTTTTTTCAAATAGTTGTTTTGCTAAGATATTTTGGAAAGGGTTTTTTTCCAAGGTAGTTTTGCACTTCTTATTTCTTTGAAATAGTTTTTTTCAAAGAGTTGTTTACTCAAACTATTTTTGCAAATGAGTTATTTTTTTATAAGGGTTTTTTCCAAGATATGTTTACAAATAAGTTTTTTTCCAAAGTATTTTTTCCTAGTGGCTTTTTTCCTACATATTTTTTCAAACAATTTTTTTTTGCCAGTGGTTTTTACAAAAAAAATTTATTTACAAGGTATTCTTATTATTTTCCAATGGGTTTTTTCAAAGGTGATTTTTGTCAAGGAGTTCTTATTTCTTTCCAAGAAGGTTTTTTTCAAAGAGTTTTTTCAAAGAAAATTTAATTCCAAAGATATCTTCTTCAAAAGACTCTTACAAGATTTTTATAAGGTGAAGTAAATTTCAGTTTATGTTTTTATAAATTTCGTAAATGTTTTTAAATATTAATTTATTTATTTTTACTATAAAGTGATGAATCTTTAATTTATCATCTACAGATTAAACAATCATAATCAATAAGAGAAAACGTAAAAAAAGGTGATCGTAAACGTGATGATGATGCTAATAAAGAAAAATAAAAACTTAGATATAATGCCAAAAAACAAAGGGTTGTCGAAACGAAAGAGAGAATTATTAAAGATATAAATACAGATTTGCATGATAATGTTGAGGAAATGGAAATTCAAAATAGAGTACAAGAAGAACAAATTGAAGTTGAAGAGACCATTGCTGAAGATGTAAATAGTGATTTACATGCTAAGGTCAATGAATTCAATATTGAAGATCAAATTCAAGATCCAGAAATTTGACCTGGTATGTATATATCATATATTTTTCAAATTCATTTTTTTTATAATGAATTGTATTTTTGGATATATGTTAAATTAAATTTAACTTGATGTATAGGTACTATCACCACTGATGATGAAATGTTATAAGACATTGATTGCTACAAATATGGAGAAAAACTACCAATACATGTTGCACGATATCGTGCTACAAAATTTTATGATGAAGTTCTCAAGGATTACTCAATAGCAGGACAAGCACAAATTTTGAGATGTTTATTAGTGTCTAAGAAGTTAGAAGGTGCTACATCATTATTGAGTATTCACAAGGCGACAAAAGAGTTGAAATTAAAAGAAAATGTGATAGAAAATATAGGTAATGCAATAAAAAAATTTGGAAAATCCAGGAAGAAAGATATTAGTGTTGCACGTAAAGCAATTCATACAGCAATTCTTTCAGCCAGTACTAAACAAAAGCGTTTGACAATAGAACTAGCAAAAGCAGTTGGAACATCAAGAAAGACATTATAGAAACATAGCAAATTCAAAATTCAAATAGATGAAAATAATGAACTTGCTTGCTGGGCAATTATTTGTAGACAACCTTACAAAGATAGAATGGCAGCAAGTGTTAAAGATATTGTACGGGAATATTGGTTGGAACATGCTCGAGTTTCACCAAATTCAAGAGATGTGATATGCAAAAGAATATCACGAAATGTATATGAAAGCCAACCAAAACATATAATGGACATGACACAAGTACAATTCTTCAATAAATTCAAGGAAGATCATCATGGAATTAATATATCAATCACTACATTTGTGCAACAAAAACCATGGTATGTTAGACCTATTACTATACGTGACACATGTTGTTTCCGTTATCATGTGCAATTTCAGTTATATTATGACACGTTTCTTGAATTTGGTAAAATGTTTTGGAAAAATTCACCACCTCCGCCCACAATACGTGAATTCATATTTCAAACTCTATGTGAGAGAAATCACGATGAAGTATTTTATAATAAGAAATGTGTCAATGGAAAACATTGTCATCATTGTGGAAATTTGGTGTTATTCCACAATAAATATCCTATCGATAATGATCAATCGTTGTCAAATGTAAATGTTGATTGGAGGAGATACGAATACGTCAATTATACTACAAGTTATAGTGATTCACATTCCAAAAGAATTGATTTGCTAGAAGATAAGATATGCGTGACAGATTTTCTCAAAAAATTTGAAAGTGAAATTTATAAATACACCCAGCATTCACATAGAGCATGATGGCAAGATCTTCAATTCAAACAGTCTCGTGAAATTTTTCCACCCGGAACAATTTTGTCCATGGTTGATTTTGCTGAAAACTATACATTTGCTGCACAAAAGGAGATACAGAGTGAATACTATCACTCTAACCAAGTTTCGATGTTTGTCCATGTTGTATATAGACATTCTCAACAGGATGTTGATGGCATTGAAAGCACATGTGACAATCGATATGTGATTAAAGAATATCACTTCTATATCAATGATGATCGTACACACGATACACATTTTGTTCAACTTTGTATAGAAAATATTTTCTATGATTCACTAAAAAAATGCAAAGTTAAATTCAATGAACATTGGATATGATCTGATGGATGTGCGGGTCAATTTAAATCTTCACGATCATTTTTTTGGTTATGTCGACTTCATAAAGCGTTGAACATTAAACATCACTGGAATTTCTTTGAAACTGGACATGGAAAAGGTGAACATGATGGTGCAGGAGCATGCGTAAAAAGAGCACTTCGAAGATGGCAAATGAACCATTCTTCTGCACGATTTCATTCAGCTGCAGAGGTTGTCCAATGGTGTCAATTAAATCTAAGCCATGATTATAATCAACAATCAAAAGATGTGCACAGGTATGTACACTATTTTTTTAATTTATATTATTTCTTGAAATTTAAAAAAATGTACATTAACATGTTTAAGTACACGTACACTAACATTAAAAGTTGTTCTTTGTGATTTATCATTTATTGTGTAGGTTTTTTTGGATTGTTTGGGTCTAAGATATAAATAGATCAATACCATATGACACTAGCACCATACATGGGATTAGAGATCTTCACTCTATTCAAACAAAATCATTCCAAAACGTGTTTGCATTTGACAGTAGAAAGCAATCATGCTTTTGTCATATTTGCACTGAAAATGTTGGATCTACAGAAGTTTGTGAAAACATAACAAACAACTACGTAAAAGCTTGAAAACACACAGAGATTAATCCAAAGGGAAAAATGCCACTAGCAAGTGTAGAAGAATTAGAATCAGAAGAAATAGCAATATCATCTAATGGCGATAGAATTTCAGATCTTGTTAGAGAAGGTAATGAACTTACTTGACTTTTAAATTGATTGTTCATTCTTGTCCATCACCTTATGTGTATAGTCAATTTAATTGATTTAAAAATGCTAACACCAATTGTAATTTGCGTAGGAGATGTTTTCACTGTGATTTCACCTTTAAACAACAACGAAAATGTGAAATATTATTTGATGCGATGCATTGAAGGAAAGATGAAGTTATTGGAAGACTACAATGACAACGGATTTACATACGAGAGAGGATCCATCATTTTAAAAGGATTTTTTTTCAGCAGACCCATGTGACTAAAAATTATGTCTACTTTCAAGATTATGAAGTTGATGTTATATGTTGTCAGTATAGTCATTTAGTATGTGCATCTCGAATAAGGTTGGTACAAGTTCCATAAAAAAAATAGTTAAAAAACAAAAAATGGAAACTGTTCATATGTGACCATGAACGGATAATTGAGGATGGCATTCCATTGCGATGTTTTTAACTATATATCAAAAATGAATTGATCTATGTTTTTGTCCATGTCAATTGTTGTGTACAATATATTTTTTGTCCATGTCACAAATATTGTGTACAATATATTTTTTTCATTGAATTTTATGACTATGATCTTGAATGAGAACTAGAATAAGAGTTTAAATGGTTGTATTTTAGCATGCTTAAAAATGAATTCAAAAATTATTTGGTAATGAAATTTTTAGTAAAAATTGGAAAAAGTTCAAAAATGTTGTATTTCAACTATATGGAATGTTTATCTTTAATTTGTAATTTCGTTATATAAAGTACTTTATTCAGGTCCCCATATGTCTATTAGACCACTTAAGGGATGAGATAACGGATGTGGCTATCCCCACACTCTGCCCCAAATTTTTACTTTTGATTGATTAATGCCAATGAGAAATCATCGGGAAACCTACTAGATTTTGTATTCATTTAATCCATTGTACATGTTTCTCTAATGTACTTCGCTATAAATAAACATTTAAATAAATGATTGTTGCACAAAGATAATATATCTCTTACATGTAAGTTCACATAACTGAAATAATAGCAAATGGAGATAAAGATCATTTGATTTTTAATCAGAAACAAGGATTCCTGGATTGTGAAGCTTATGCTAAATTAGAGCAATGATTATTTACAACAAACCGATAAAAATTCGTCCAATTGTTGTCTAAAATTCATTGCTCTAACTTAGCATAAACTTCACAATCCGAGAATCCTCACTTGTAATTAAAAAACAAAGAATCATTTATTCCCATTTGCCATGATTTCAGCAGCATCTAAAGATTCACCATCTACAAAGTACCTGAACAATGAACATATGTAAGAAACATTAGTTAAAAATTGAAATACATATGCAACATCATATCAATCAAACGACCAAAATATTGAAACTTTTATCAAACAATTCATAGATTTTCATTCATAACATTAGAAATTGAACCTATTAAGACTTCATATTTTTATCAAAAATTCCTATATCATTCCTAACATTCATTCATTCTTAAAGATTCATATCAGGTAACATTCTTAAACTTCCTAAAACTTTGGTAACAAATTCATTTCTTAACAATTTAAACTTTGGTAACATTCATTTCTTAACATTTTAAACCTTCTTGACACTTCCCATTCATTCTTATGATTCAACACTTTCTCAACATTCATTTTTTCCATAACATTCATTCTCAACATAAAATTGAACATTTTAACAAATTCAACATTTCTTAACATTTCATAACTTTAAATTGCACCTATCAAATGTTCCAAACATTCATTCTTAACATTTTAAATATTCAAGTAACAATTCCAATTCATTCTTAGGATTCAACACTTTCCCAACATTCATTCTTACCATAAAACATTCATTCTCAACATAACATTCATTTTTAACATTCAACATTTTCCAACTTAAGATTGCACCTATATCAAAAATTTCAAACATGTTCATTCTTAACATATTAAATATTCTTGACCCCTCCCAACATTCATTCTTACCATAACATTTATTCTCAACATTCAACATTTCCTAACTTTAGATTACACCTATCAAAAGTTCCAAACATTCATTCTTAGCATTTTAAACATTCATGCAAAACATATTCTAAACATTTTACCAAGTGGCAAATATGCTAAATAATTAACATGTACTCGTATATAATCCAATAAAAAAGTTCATGTACTCGTATATAATCCAAAAATAAATACCCTCGATGTCCAAAACAACTACAATATATATATATATATATATATATATCAACAAAAACAAGAATGTTTGGGCCACTATCCATAAGTATGGACCACTATCTTCCAGTAGGGCCTTCCCTTGGACTCAACCAGGCCTGCAACATGTATAAAAACAAATTATGAATATCATAAATTATTTAAACAATTTTAAACTAAATTCAAAAAATTAAAATATTAAACTTATATATGAAAGAACAATTCAATTATTAAAAAAGTTGTATATCAAATTATCTGAATGCATGTCTACCACTTTCTTCCACCGGAGTCTTCCCTTTGGATCCAAAGGATCTAAGAGAAACAAGCTACAACATGTACAAAAGCAATTTATGAATCCAATAAAGTATTTAAACAATTTTAAAATAAATCCAAAAAATATAAAGTATTAAACTTATATGAGAGATCAATTCAAGTTAAACAAAATTATCTCGGTGCCGATATCTGCATTCATCAAAGAACCTACATCTTCACCCCCAATTTCCATATGGTCTCTCCCCTAAAATTTAAATTTTGTTAATAAATAAAACATAGTGGAAGCAAAAAATAAATTAAGCAATTAACTTAAAACCAAAACAAAAAAATTAAAATCATTAGCTCACAAGAGATGGTAAATCATCTAAAAAATTTGATTCTAAAGAAACCTGCATGGATAAGTCAAATTAACATTAAGATACATTGATATTTATTAAAATTCAAAGAAAAATATAAAATATCAATTTCAAGCATAAATATTATAATAAATATACCTCTCCAAGACGCTCTTCATTTTGACTAGTGGAGACTCGAAAATTATGTGCATTCAGCATTCTAGAAAACTGCAAACAAAATACATTTGCTTAATGTACTTATTACTATGTAACAAAAAATTCAATTCAAAATTAATAAAAGATCAAATAGATTGTCATAGCATAATCAACAAACCTCTCCCATACTCGATGTGTCATTGGATAACACATTTGAAGCTGTGTCGCGACAAGACTTGGCATAAGCCCTGAGATCGTCGATGCTCAATCCATCTACCTCATCATTCGTTTTGTAAACAAAATTTTGACGGATAGTAGCATGAGCCCTCTCTCGACCCAATCCCACTTCTACTCCAACAAGAGCTGACGCTAAACCATCACCAACAAAATCCCTTGCGATTGTCCCAAGTTGGGATGTGGGATCCATCTCCGATCTTAATGCCACAACCCTGGGTGGGCGAGGTATCTTAGGTGGAGGTCGAAGAGTTGTAAGGTCTCTAAGAGAACCTTTTCGATTATATATTCGACCCTTTCCAACTCCATAAAATTCAGAAGGAATATCAGTATAGTTTGGCTTCATACCTAAAAAAAACTCCGCATAGAAAAATCTAGCAAAATAATTAGGAACCTCATCGTTCTATGGCAATCGACCATAAGCTGCAAGGAACTGATCATATATTAGATGTGCAATTTCAGGATGCTTGAAATATTGCACTTTCAACATTTTTCGTTTAAGGCCTTCTTGGAAATTAAACATTGAATTGGCTTGTTCTTTGGTCACTCTCTCCTTCACAACCTCCCACTTGTTTGGACCCATAACTTGTTCCCTTCGCCTCTGCATCAAATGAACAAAACCATTCGTAGTTGGTCCGATTTCCTCATATGCATCAATGATTTTTTGCAATGACCCCAAAACAATCTCTAGACTTTGTCTGCTCTCTGAAGGGAGATCCAAAGTAGAAAGATCATTGTTCAACCTGTCGTAGTGGGATCTACAACTTTCAAGGATAGTTTGTTGCACAACACCTTCCCATGTAAGCTCATCGGGTAAATCAGACGGATAAGTTGATATGGATGTACAATCCTCAGCTAGTGGAACATATGTCGTCCTAGCTCTAGGAGGATCTTCAAGACCCTGCTCTGAACCCACACCTATTCCATCATCTACAATCCTATCTTGATCTTCCTCCCACTCTATCGAATTACGCACATCTTCTGAACCTCGCTCTGCTTCAAATATAGTCGAAGTCAAGTGTTTAACCTTGTCCAAACATTCAAAACATTTAACAAAAATACAAATTATACATGTATTGAAACATTAATGTTCATACCGATAGAAGGTTGAGATTGACGCTCTCCCACAGAAGATAAAGGGGAATCGTTTGTACCCCTATCACCTCGTTGGTGATCGGATGAATGTGACCCATACAATAAACTTGAACCTCGAGGTGAATTCGACAACCTTCGATTACCAATTGGGACACCAACTCCCGATGAATGTGATGACCTCCTACGCTTTCGCTTCGAAGACTCCACTCTTTCCATTTGATATGATATCTAAATTTACACAAATGTCAACTCATAACATATTCCTTTTACTATGTGCTACTATGTGCTACTATCCATAAATTGACATTTAATAAACAAATTATAATGCACCAAATGCCGCAAAATTTATAATTTATAATTCCCTTATGTGTTAGTCTTATATTTTATCTAAACGACCAAAGTTATGTAACACAATCTTTAAACATCTAACACAAATCATACTTATTCCATTTCCTAAAACTATTCCTAACATTGTAACTTCAAATTCATCCTCACACTAAAATAATTCTAAGCAATAAATTTTAAATAATGCAAGCATACAATTACCCATTTAAGATCCCTTCCAATAAACAACTTATACTTAGTTTCTTCTATATAATAGATGACTATACTTGTTTCCTTCCAAGATGCAAAGGACTACTATATAACATAATGATTTAGTTTCTAGTTTCTTTTCCTCAAAAGTATAAGGACTATTAGACAAAATACATAGCGAAACTATAATTTCTTTTCCTTCAATAGATATAAAGAACTATTAGATAGAAAACACATCTATGACCCTTTCTAATTATTGAACAATACCTTTATTTCAGGGACATGTATAATATGACTCATGATGGCAGCTATGATTTTTGAGTGGCTCTGGCGGCTGAAAGAAACGATTATGTTTATATATTTTATGCTCCTTTACTCTCCTTACTAATCTCCTGGTTGAAGACTAACAGTGGGCATATTCCTAACGATGTAATACTATTGGCTGGCAGAGCCGATGGGAAACTTAAGATTATATGACACTGCCCAGAAAGAGGGGCTTACATATAGACATGGAGACATGACGAAGTGATTCAAATCGACGATTCAAAAAGAATAATTAAGTGATTAAAAGTGACACAACAGAAGGTGATGAAAAGAAACAAAACGAGGAAAGGCTCACCACACCCTACTATCTTTTGCATATTAGGATGATTTTTTTATATGCTAAACATTTTATGGCTGATATATCTTGTGTGAACAAGTTGATGGATATGCGATTATTACTAACCACAAAAAAATATTTGACAAAAGTTAGCGTAAGTACTGGCTTTCTTTTTCTGTTGTTATTTAAATTTGGTTGTTACAAACCTGAAACTTCTAGATTTGGTTTCTTATTGGAATTCTAAACTGAATAATTTGGACTATAAGTACATCTATTCTTTATATCAAAATTACAGGAAGAAGAGAGAGACAGTGTTGAAGGAATAGTTAAATATGCATGCATAGAGAAGGGTGCAAAAGGAGGATTGCACCCTTTGGAGGAGACTCTGTAGGAAACAGGTTCAAAGGCGAAGGAACATGGCATCGTAAGGTGACTAGTATAGTTGGGAAGCTATGGACCATACAATTAAAACATGTAAATAGATCCCACACCCACTCTGCAATGATAAACTGACTAACTAAGCTACCCAAATACAGCGAACGACATTGAAAAACAACCTCATTCATACTGGGAACCAGACATATGACCGAGCACAGCGATAGGGGTTGAATTTTTTAGTGGGTTGGTTAACTATTATAACTTCACATTATTATCATTGGTTGACAAAATTGAACTAATCTTCATTTTACAGCAATTATAATTTATATATACTTTGATTCTATTGTGTTACTATTCTATGATGTTAATAATCTATAGGTGATTAAAAAAAAACTAATAACTCATAGAAACTATAAAAAAAAAATACACTTAACTGTTTATGTCAGCCGAACAAGTAACCCCGCAGACCAAAGCAACAAAGCCCAAAATAGCAGATAGGCAAACAATACCTGCAAAAAAAAATGAATTAAAACATCAAAAATAACAAAAAAAAATGAATTGAATAACAATATAAACTCATAACTTTCTTACCTCCACCTCAAAGAAACGGTTGGGTATAATGCAACATAAATGATGAAGCCGAAGCAAACAAGTCCAACAAAACGCAGAAGAAATGCGAAGCTGAACCAACGAATAGAACGGACATAGCCAAAATTACGAAGCCGATCCAACGAACCCGAAAACGAACGAACACAGCCAGAAACAGACAAAGCCGAAAAACGAACGGACGAAATTGACAGCCTAACTGACGAAACCGAAAAACGAACGAAGACGAACCAACTGACGAAGCCAGAAGCGGACGACAACCAACCACCTGCAGACATTACAACATTCAAACAAAAATTAGAAAACATAAAATAAAACATTATACCTCGACAAACCTCCACGTCCAACAAGCCACAGCGAACTAGATGGACTAACAACGTGGGCTACAGGTGGGGACGAGAGGTGAAACAGGACGAGGGCTACAGGAGGGGCCCAAAGGCGACAGAGCGACAGGTGGGGGTCCAGCAGCTGTTGGCGGGGAGACAAGCGGGACCAGCAAACTGCAGAAGCAAAAGTGACAAGTGGAAGACACAGCCGAGCTTTTATGCAGAAACATTATTCGGCTGAACAATTATTCGTCCAAATAAGTATTCGACCGAATAATTGTTCGGCCGAATAAACATAGCACCACCGGTCGAATTTACCATCTGGCTATGCATCGCATGCATATCGAGGACACCGTTAATTTTAACGGTTCACCATTAACTATTATTCGGCCGAATAATGACCACTATGCTTCTCGGGAGCTCGATTCTCACGGAAGTGTTACCCAACTTCGCATTTTCACCCTAAATCATTTCATCAACAAATTGAGGTAGTTAATCGCTCCTTGGGTCATGCTTTCTATAGCTATCACCAAAATAATGAAGATGTGGCAAACTTATCTTCATGTGTTATAGTAGAGCTACAATAGAGTTATCTATGTCTCTATAGAACACTCCATTTGAGTTTTGTTATGGATATCGACCTCTTGCTTTTTATGAGATTCCAGTAGCTCTACCCACAACATTTTCATCTCCTTAATGAAAGGAGCAAGCTAAGGCTTCTTTTTTGGTCCAAAAGTTGGTTAAAGTCCATGCATAAGTTCATGACACACTATGACAAATTCAGTCCAAAACAAAGAGGTTTATGATTGACATATAGTCCGTCCACATTTTTTAGATTTTGTATAAACGTTCGTCTTAATTAAATAAACAAATTTTAAATCTCAACAACATCAGAGGCTCAAATCTATTATTTTCACATGTGATTTCACTAAATGATGATAAAAGAAAAAAAAATCAACAATAGAGACTTCACAAGATATTCGTGAATCAAGCAAGTTCGAACAAGACCATAAAATCATAAAATCCATGTGGCCCTTGAATTAGTTATGTTATCCCACATTCCACAGGAGGGTACTCGCACAAAGCTGGTACCCAAAAAGGTTGCAATGGAAGCGCGTGAGCGGAAAAAAACAAAGATGCGAACTTGCATTTAAACATGCGTGCGCACCTCTGCTTCGGCAATGTCGATCGTCCATGTTGGTGAGTTGACATTGACAACAGGTGCGCGCAGGTGTTATTAACGCATACACAAAACTAGGTGCGCAAGTGTTGTTAACGTGTGCGCGCTTCTGTTTTTTATAAAAATTAACAGTCTGCAGGTTTGTTATCACAATAACAAACCTGCGAGTGAGCAATGAAGAAATAGAAGCCTCGCGAGCACGTGTTGGATCATCCATTGACCTCCCACTCAACATCAAACTCAAACTCCACTCCATTGCTGCTAGTGACTCCAGGTAGGTGCTCAACCATTCCTTTTTTTGTTTTTCATTACAATTTTAAATTAAAAAGAATTTACAATCAATTAAAAAACCAACAAATTTTCATTGCATATAAATTCTACCTAACAAATTGAGAAACACACCACAATGTTAAGAGGAAACCAGCGAAACCGAACCGTCAGACGATAACATTAACATTGGAATGGACAATGAACCTAATGATGAACCATTTGAAAACCCCGACGATGAATTACATCAAGATTTAAACCAATTCAAGGTCTTAAGAGATGATTTGAAGAGCACCAAGGAACCCTCTCGGGTTTCCCTGGCTACATCATTTCAAAACATCATTGAATCTATCAACATTGCCCACAGGGAGATCACTAATCTGAGCCAATATAGGGCTCGAATGAGAGAGCACTATTCCACCGGGATATCAAAAGAACAAATTAAAGACCTCAACATCACGAAAGCACAATTGTACAACAAATTCATAGATCCCAGGACAAGGAAGCCTCCAAATGTGAGGAAGAGTCGGGTTTGCATGGATTGGTGTAATTACCAGCCATAGAGAGATAACTAGAGAAAGAGATGCTTTATGGTGTTTGAGAGGCCCTCATGCAATAATTTGGAGGTCCCACAATATTTTCTTAGGAAATTGTGGGTTGAGTTTGAGCTAGGCCACCATGTCAATTATTTTGACATCATTGAGTTTCTGGGTGTCAGTCTTGGCTCTGCCCAAGATCGATCTCAGGCCCGCCGCAATCCACTCAAAAGACCACCTGCACCCAGGTGAGATCCAAACCCTCCTCCTCATCCACATGGGTTTGGTAGTGGCCTAGATGATATTCATGACTCTGTTATACGTGCCACACATCATCTGCTTAGACATACCACATTTGTGGCTATGTATTCACAAAGTCGGGAGGACAACGACGAGACACACACTGCTGCACAGTCTATGGGTGGTGGAAGGGACAAACCAAGTACAGGTGGAACCCGGGCGGAGCCATCTAGTTCGATTGGAACATCGACACATCGATGTTCTCACTGTGGTCATTATTTCCATGGTCCTACACAGCAACATGCCACGGAGAGCTACATGGACCAGGTTAGCTATTGATTTATTTAATGTTCAAGTATTTATTGTATGTTATTCGATATCGTATTTTTTAATATATTTAACTTTGAATTATACATTTTTGACTTTATTTGTTTTAATGTACAGTTATTCAGGGCTGATTCTCCATCCTCCAGGTGGGAGGACCTTGGTTCTTTCGACCTAGACTGAGCCATGGCAGCAACATAGGCTATTGCGGCACCATACACACAGGTAACTTCTTTACTTTGAATAATTAGATCCATTTATGAGTAATTTGTGTTTAGTAATTAAATATCTCTATCCATATTCTTGCATCTTGCCTTCCTTTCTCACACAAATTAGTTAGCACTCAGTAACCATTTTTTATTATCATCGTTTAAAACTAAAATCAAAATGAATAATTCTCACAAAACATGTCTATCATATTATCATCGAATTTTATAGTTGTGTTTACCATATTGTCTAAATTCTTGAGAGCTATAAATTCATATAATCCAGCCAAACAAAAATGAAACCTTATAAAACATGAAAACCTAAGAAAACTAGACATGTGTTCATGTTCACTTTAGGCATCCTTTGCTTCTCCATTTTCAACTTCTTTCATTTATGATGCTAATTGTGCTTATTCTATGTCTTTGTAATCACCAAGATCCCGTTGAACTGCAAAGTCTTTTGGACGAATACCGTTCACTGAACCTATGGAAACTATAGGGTGTAATGTTACGAGGAATTTCTAAATCTAGAGCCAACTTCTCTAACCTTTCACTCTGTGTTGCCATTCTATTTTCCATATCCAAAAGCCTATCCAATTGGTCTTCATGATGGCTACATATAATTTGATTAATAAGTTACCTCTTGTAAGGTGTTCATCTGTGGTGATAAGTACCTCAGGACGTTGTGAAGCTCTGTAAATCCATAATGAACACACTCATCATGTTGGTTGTTTTCTTCCATAGTACCAACATAAAGTACAAGAGAAATGGTGCTTGGAGAAATAACCTAAATTTCAAAGAAATTTCCTAAGTCTCCATTGATATCACCTAGATAATAAACCAAAAAAGGATTGCCTAAAAAACAAGAGTTCAAGTTTTCATCCACAAACCAACATTGCCAATTAAAATAATCATGTCATATTCCAATTCTTATCAAAGAAACAAACCAAACAAAAGTATTCCCATCCTCTTCACTACCCAACAACATTCAACACCACCCCTACAAATTATGAAGTAACCCAAAACCAAATTTTGGCTCAACCCAACTTACCATATGATGAAGTTTCTTGGCATTAATAGTCAGAGATAACATACATGCACCAAGATTTTCCATCCGAACCAAATTAAAACTCCCACTACAGAATAATCCTAGTTCAAGTGTGGATTGATTACTTGAATGATGAGAACTTAAAAGTGATTTCCTCAATCACATCCATAGCCATTTATCACATAAATACCACAAGTGTGATTGCTAATGTATTGCATGAAGGCATTAAGTGAGTTATAACACTCCTTCTTCCAATTTCACCATCACATTCACCATGGTTTATGTAAATTTAGTATCACATGAACAAAGAATATGAAACATATAAAATGGCTTCACAAACTTTTATGACTCTTAAAGACATGTCATTCAATTAATTATTTTTAAAGTTTGTTTAGGGGCCTTGATTTTATTGGGTGAAAAGTGCATAATAAGCACTGAAGGTATAACTTAATTTGGATTTAAATGCAAGTATATTTTTATAGAAATTTATTTTTTATTATTAACAATTTTACGATAAGAAAAAATAAAATTTTAGTTTTCCAAAAAAGTTTACATAACAGTAATAAATTTTTAAACTTATGAAATAGTAAATAAAAAAGTTTAAATATTGAAATTAAACTTATAAAATATTTGAGTGTTACTTCATTAAAATTTTAATTTGTTCAAACAATGAATGTTTTATTTTTTTAAAGATTGATGATTCACATATTTGTTTAAAATGATTTCTTTATCAACTCAATTGTTTATGAAATCTAATTTATTTTTAACTTATAGGATTTTTTAAAGATTAATATGATATTTATGTTTTGATATCATCATCTTAAATTAAATTTATGTTTTTTTTTAAGAGGAAAAAAAACCAGTACTTTTGTTATTTCTATGGAAATAAAAAAATACATAGATTCGTGCTTAAGAATGTTCATACAACTTTCAAAATTAGTGTCAAAAAAACATATAAAGTCCCAAAACTTGTAAGACTTATTCCAAGTATACAAACAAGACTAAGAAACCATGCTCATCTACTACGTCTACAAAAAACCACAATGAACCTTTTTGGGTGATTGTTCCTTCCACCCAC
Organism: Larix kaempferi; assembly: GCA_027924585.1. NCBI lineage: Eukaryota > Viridiplantae > Streptophyta > Pinopsida > Pinales > Pinaceae > Larix > Larix kaempferi. The sequence continues at coordinate 4,789,811 of BSBM01001126.1, forward strand.
TCTTCCGAGTATAAGACACCACCTTCTCCATCAAAAGTCACCTTCGATAATGAATGTGCAACATCATTGTATTCCCTGTAAATGTGATCTATTGTTAGATCCTGGAACCAATTCATCATGAATTTTACTCTATCATTCCAATGGAAATTAAATTTATATATTCAAATTGAATGAAGTTGTTTATTATTTTTAAGATTTTTTTATAGATAATTTTTAAATAATTTCATATTAGTTGGAATTCAAAAGCTTTTGACTTTTTAATTTATTTTTTTCAAATCATCATTTCAATCATATAAATAAGTTAAAAATATAAATTTAATTTTTAAATAATTTTATATTAATTAGAATTTAAAAGTTTTTGACTTTTTTTTTCTAAATCATCATTTCAATCATAAAATAAATTGAAAATGTAAATTGAATTTAAACTTACATTATTTTAATTCTAAGATTGCAAAAGTATTAATATTAAACTAAAATAATATAACAATCAATTACCTTAAACTCATTTCTAATATATAAAATTAAATAATATTAATAATTTATTTAAATTCTCTCTCTCTCTCTATATATATAAAACATGCATGATGAAATGTTGATAAACATTTTGTAATTAAAATATAATAAAATGCAAACAAAATTATCATGGATCTTGGTTCATTTCTTTTTTTGCACTAGAGAGACCCCAATAAAGAAGCCTTTGAGATACAATATTGTTTAAGCAAAATTATTAGCGTTGGAGAGTAGTCTTCCCTTCTTATGTCATTTTGGTAATGGAAATATTATTCTTAATAATTTTAATTTTTAATATATTTATAAAATTTTAAATTAAATATTATTATAATAAATAATATTATAGTTATATTTATATTTATACACAATAAAAAAATATTTATAAAAAAACATATTATAAAATGACACACAAAATTATCTAATAAAATTAAACTATAAAATAATATATAAATTAAAATATAAAATACAAGACAATTATAAAAAAATTAAATTAGTAATAAAGTCTCACCATAAGAAAAAGATGCATGTAAGAATGTGCATTTTTTAAACTATTCTCGAGCTCTTTCAAAGTGCCATGCATATAGTGTAAGTAGTTTATCAAGTCTAATTATAGAAGTGTATGTAAATGTAATAATGTGCATTCATTAATAACATGCACATGTTCCTAAGTGTGTACATTACTATGTGTATGAATATAGAAAAAACCTGCATGTTTTTATTTATGTTTTATGTCGAAATCTCATTCTGTGTTTTGTGGGAGAAGAAGGGGCATTTTGGAGAAATGGAATAGTGGATCTAATTATGTGATGATGATTTATAGGATAGTTTCATAATCACTACTCATTATTTCTGGAAATGGAAGAGGCAAATTCTTCATGATTTCTTTGAATTTGTTTAATTGCATCTCATAATTTATATACACATGGATTCTACACATGATCAAAACTTGAACACGCCATTATTATCTAAGAAATTACCAACCCTGACTCCAACCACCAACTAGAAATGCAAGCACCAATATTGAAAGAATAAGAAACCTAATTGGCTCATATAAGATCACTAATGAACCATCTTTTCCTTATTGTGTCCTTTGAGACCTTTGTATCTTCCATTACCCATGCATGGTAAAAATTCTATTCTATTTCAAAACATTGGGACAAGAATTATATAAACTATAGGATGTGGTTAGATATGGATGCGAAAAAGATTTACAATCCATAAACATAATCTCATACCCTTTTTTATTAACCCTAAAATGGGTCAACATCCTCTTTTGACAAAGAAGTGTGTTTGCATGGACTAGTGCACATACTAACCATTCATAGACAATTAAATAGATAGGTGGTCCATCATCTAAAGCTATACGAACCACCCTTATCAAAATATGAAGTTTAGGTGTTTGGCCCTATAGGTAGCATTCTATATTTTCAACTTCCTCTTGAAGCGATACACTACTAGATACATACGTCTTTTCTTGTTGATGAAGGGTAACTCCCCACTCAAGCCAAATGTTTTTCCTATTTTGGGGTTGATTTCCTCATCTTGTTAAAAAATGGGTTACATCTTTTGCTTAAATAGGGAGGAATGTATATACTACATAGGGCACGACTTCTTATGATTCATTGGGTGCTTTTATTTTGTTTTGATTAAAAATTACCATAAGTAAATAAATGCACCTCAAGCTTGGATATTTATGTAATTTTGTTTAGTTATATAGTGTTAAGTAGTTAAATTTGACAATGTCAAACTCAAATGGATTTTTTAAAATATTTATAAATTAATTATTGGAAAAATAAAGGATAATTAATCTATTTTTTTTTATTTTATTTTATGTTGGAATATATAGTTCTAAATTTGTTTTCTTCATTGTTGAATATTGTATTGTCTTTAGTAGTCATCCTAATAAGCATTTAAGCTTCCATTTTTCTTAGCATATACTTTTTCATGGCTGTATAATCATGATAATCAAGTTTGTCTTTATGTTCTTAAAACAATATCCAAGAGAATCTTGTAATCTTGTAATTAGACAATTTTTTCATTGTTTGCTACTACACAAGAGTAGTTATTCACATTCAACTTGGAATCAATAGTTATGCCATGTGAAAACCATAAAAAGACCTTAAAACATTTTTATTGTACAAACAAACAAAAATACAAAATATTAAAATAAATGATCCAATGTAATCATTATAATCTATATTTTGAAAGAAGAAAGCCATCTCTCGTTTCCTTTTTTATTGAAAGAAAAAAAAACTCTTTAAACAAGAATACTCCAAACATCATAATAAAAAATAGCTTTTTTGGTTGAAAGAAGAAAACTCTCTTCAAACAAAAAAATACTCCAAATATCATAATAAAAATGGGTTATAATATGTTATATCAATTTCATAATAAAAATAATTAATAATATAATATAATAAAATGAAATTCTTAATATTCTATTCCATTAAAATAAATGAACACACAAATAATATAATATATAAATAAAGTATATAAACATCATGAAATTTTGATTTCACTAACTTATTATCCGTATGCCAAATGTTCATTTTCATATGGTCAATCACATGATATACTCTCTTACATGACACATTCTTTTATATTCCCGTGCATCTCTTACACTTTGAGGCCTTATACTATTGGCTCCACAAATAATATAGTATATAAATAAAGTATATAAACATCATGAAATTTTGACTTTCCCAACTTATTATTTTTATCATCCTTGATACCATTCTCCATGCCAAATGTTCATTTTCATATGGTCAATCACATGATATACTCTCAAGTACATATTTTACATGACACATTCTTTTATATTCCCTTGAATCTCTTACACTTTGACACCTTGTATTATTGGTTCCATTATATACATGAAATATCAATAACATGGATTTGCAATTTTGGACATTAATGATAGTGGTTGAGGTTGATATATATATATATATACTCTCAAGTACATATTTTATATGACATATTCTTTTATATTCCCTTGCATTTCTTACATTTTGACACCTTATATTATTGGCTCCACTATATATATGAAATATCAATAACATGGATTTAAAATTTTGGACACTAATGATAGTGGTTGAGGTTGATATATATACATACACACATGATATATTCTCACGTACATATTTTACATGACACATTCTTTTATATTCCCTTGCATTTCTTACACTTTAACACCTTATATTATTGGCTGCACTGTATACATGAAATATCAATAACATGGATTTGCAATTTTGGACATTAATGATAGTGGTTGTAACATCCCTCCAATTTGACCCTTATTACAATTATTATCTTTGTAAATGTAAATTGTAAATATCTAAATGGACCTGCTGAGGAGCTCAAGGCCAAGGCCCCACCATTGGACTTTGAAAGTTTTATTATTATATTCTTTTCTAGGTCGTAAATGTTATTATTACACTTAGGAAACTTAAGGTTGTGTCACAACTAAATACTTTAGGGTAGAAAGAGAAGTCGTTGTAGTCGTCGTGACTACAAGGATGACGCTAGACGACTTAACCGTTGGCCTAAAAATATACATATGAAAGATTAGAGTTAATAACAAGGGAAGATAATTAAATTACTTGATAAACTTAACTTTTAATGTATCACTGTCGTAGTTAAGGAGAATAAATACTTGTCGCAACTTTTTATCCATAGATAGCTAAGACTAATGATCCTAAGTAAACCTAAGAAAAGGTCAAACCTTTAATACCCTAACCTCGGTAAATGACACAAAGAGATCATGGGGTGAAGCTCTAAAAAGATACATATAGCTTATGATTAACCTCATCCATAGAACACTATGAGAAATTAAGTGTGTGTATATATATAAAATAAGAAAAAAAACTCTAGATTATATTGGTTTGTATATATATATATATATTGTATACATTTATAATATAAATGATTCTAAGGGATTTATAAAAAAGGGGAACATATATTTAAGAAGGAAGCTAAAAACCCTCCCTAAATTACACGTAAAGACTAATCAAAGAGAAATAAAGGTATGAGGAATATAAAGGTATAAAGGTATAGTTGGGATATAAAGGTATGAGGAATGCTTTTACGTATTGGAAGTATTCCTAAATAGAATTTCTTTAAGCATATGGTGTAGACAATTATTTATATGCACAAGGGTTAAAATTTATTTAAGTTATGAATCATCTTAATAATATTAAGTGGGTCAAGGTGGCGGTCTCATAAAGAGTCGAGCATTAAATGATACGAAACACCACTTCCTCTTTTCTCTCTCCGACTGTCCTCGTTGTTGTAAGGAATCACCAACCACGTAGCATTGGGTACTGCCATGTGGTACCTACATAATGCCATTTGGCCAGTCGTTTGAGTAGTGGTCCTATGTATCTCTCTAATCCAAGCAACTTGCAAAATGTTTAATAGACGAAAAGAAGAGAAGAGGGGGGGCACAAAGCAAAGAGGTGAATGCATTTAGGTGAATGCGTTACGTCATTGTTTGGGTTAGATTGTGCGCAGGCTTCATAATACATATGCAAGGGTAGCTTGTTTTCATGATGATGGCGCCTAGATCAATCATTGACATTATTGATCTCTGCTATAGTATTGAGTGTGTGCCAGCATAAATTCTTGACAGTTGAAAGGGGGAGGAACATAGAAGCTAAAAACTTCAAGTTGTGGGGTTCGGTTCTATTAGCTATTGTCGCGAGGGAGGACTAGTTGTTCACAGGGCAAATGGAATTCTCTGGAGTCAAGACTCTTGGAGTATGGCTCTGTAGATTTCTAATATTGGTGGGATTTTTATTAGATTCTACGTATTCTTTCAACGCAGATCCTTGGTTTCCAAGTCCATCGTTGTTGGGTAGTGCAGGAGGCAGGCAATTTCATTCATTAACGAAGAAGCTAAAATCTGGTAGGTGGCCCCAGCTTTCGCTAGAGTTAACGACCCATCATTACATGCAAACTCCAAATCATTTTACATTCAGGCTAGACAGATATCAAACATTCCCACATAGATATCTAGTGAATAAGACTTATTCGGGAGGTCCTGAAAACAATTCTCCAATATTTGTGTGCCTCGGCACGGAATCAATCATCATATCTCAGTTATTCGACTTTGGCATAATGACTGAACATGCTGCGGAATTCAGAGCGCTCATTTTTTTCATCGAGCATTGATATTATGGAACTTCGATGCCATTCGGCAGCCCAGAAAAGTCATATGAAAATGTGAATACTCTCGGATATTACACTGCCTCTCAAGCCTTGGCGGATTACGCAATTTGCATCACAGATTTGAAGAAAAAAATATCGGCCAACGATTGTCCAGTGGTTGTGTTCGGTGGATCATACGGTCAAAGTAAGTTTCCTTTTCCGCACAACCATTTAATTTATTTTTGCATTTAATAAGTACTAGCTAAAAACTCGTGTAGTTACCTTTCTATTGCATCATCTCTGTAAGGATCAGTTATGATATATTTTATTTTATAGATTAAAGATCTATGTTTTAAAGGTAGTTTCCATGTGGGATAACATCGGAGACTCTTACAAATTGTACTTAGAAATTATAATGAATGACCATGGTGAGACAATAAGGGCATAGCTTTGTTTATCCTTTTTGAGGTTAGTGTCCAAGTTATAGTTTGAATGTTAGGTTTTGGAAGAAAACCCAAAGGAAGAGAACCTCTGTTTTTTAGGGATCTTGAGATAGTGAAAAGAGATGGCAACAATTGTGTTGCATTTTGTAAACCCCCTTCTTGATGATTAATGAAAGATATGACCCTCGTTTATGGACGTAGCCCCAGATTGGGTGAACCACCTTATTTTGGTCTCTCATGTTTGCACCCTTTTATGTTTGATGGTATTGTTTAAGTATATATATCAGTGTATGATTTGGTAATTGAGCTTTCCCGTGTTTTAAAATGTAGATGTTCAATTGATCTTGCGAATATTCATGTTTATGGTTTATGGTCCTTGACCTTAATGGATGTCATGATATAGAGAGCTAGGTTATGAAGTTTATATTGGTCTCATGATATAAACAATGAATCATGTTTGCAAGAATGATGAAGCTATGTATGTGTTACCTCTATGTTTGCTCCACGAATTCGTATGTGTAGGTAAGGACGAAGCAATGGTTTAATTCTTATAATCCTTTTTGTTGAGAAGTAAATTTTTAAATATAGTATAGTCTCTTATGCTACCCCCCTACACATCAGTAATTCTCCAATAAAGATCTTACATGGTTATGATAAGAGAAATAGTTATTACTAAACGTATATTCCTTTATTTTACGCACATTTTCATTTGTCAAAATTTGGTTATGTTACATATGGTATCAGAGCATTAGGTTACAATACTAGGGCCTAATGAGCTCAATAAGGGATAAATAAGTATGAAGGCTAATCAAGATGTTTTGTTTGGATGCATGGACCCGACTAGACGAGGGGAAAATATTATTTGAATTCAACTTCAAGTTTCTCTAAAAGAGTAAAGATAAGTATCTTATCTTCATAAAATTTCGAGTGAGGTGTGTTATCCTTGTTGTATGTTTCCTCCGTAGATAAAAAGTATAAATACTCACATGGATGAGTAGTATTGTCATGAAATATGATATTTTGTTGAAATAATCTCAGTATATGTGCAATGAGGTTAGGAGATTTACTTAAAGTATAAATGACTCATACCTAATTGACTTTATTTAATGAAACAAGGTTTATGAGTGATATATTTCTATTGGAATCTTTAATAGGGAAAGCATTCATAATACTTTTATCCATGCTATGAATATTTCTTGAGTCATTATTTATCGAAGTAATTGGTTTTGTTACACAAAAATGGCACAATCAATGTTAACATAAAAAGAACGTTCTAGGACATAGTCATAAAAATCAAAATTGATGTATGTACGTGTTAAGAAGTTGGTCAGTTTGGGTAGGATACACAAGAAAAATACATGAAAGTTTTTCAAAAGATGCACTAGGTTGTAAATTATTTCATATGAAGGATGAATCAATATAGATGTTGTTTTTATGACTGATATGAAATGTATAAGTATGGTAATCTTTTATGTTAGATTGTTGATTTGTAATCCTATATCATTTAGTAAGTACTATTCTAAGAAAAAGATATGGAAACTTAGGCTAAACTTGTTATTACCTGGACCAAACAAAGGTTATGAATAGTTTCCTAAACATGCATATTAACTTATTTAAAACTGTATAGGAGTATCAAGTAGACTTTTATTAAAGCTGTTTTATTTCTAATTTTTCTTTTAAAAAGAATTATTAAGCGCACTACCTATGAGCATTAGAATGAAGTACTATTAATACACTCCAAAGAAGAGAGTTTGTTAGACTATGCAAAGTCACTTGTATTTAATAGTTACATAGTAATTGATAATGATCCATTGTCACGACAGTGTCATGGAAAGCTATATCAGGAAAAATATAGCCTTATAAATGTTAGATGAAGTTATAGTTACTTTTGTCGAAATAAAAAGTTGGCTTCCAAGTATCAAAGTTAGAATGTACATTGTTTTACTTAGATTATGGTTGTATGTTTATTACAAGAATATTGTTGACCTTCTTTCACTCTCTTCCATGAACCCAATAGTATGTAGTCCATAGACTAAGTAATTATTAATCTTAAATATTGATAGCTCGGTTGAATTTGACATAATAGGTCACCAAATATCTTTAAAGACGTGAACGAATTCATGTGATGAGATAACTAATGTATTTCTTAACATGAATTGTATTTTAGAACTTCTTATTGTTATTTGAATAAACCTAAAGGTGTATTACTGTATGGAATTGCAAGCAATATTCCTAGGAGTTTAAATGATTTTATTTTAGAATGCATATGATTCAAACTACTTTATTCATAGAAGGATCCCTCGTAAGGTTTGTTATGTATTATAATAAAGTTTGATGTGTATAGTTAAAGGACCTAGTTAAGAGTTAGAGCTTGATTAGAGGAATAATCCTAAATCTTGTTCATGGTTGATTGATCATGGGATATTTTAGAAGAGTATGAAAAGATTAAGGAAGAAAGGATCTTTAGATAATGTATCTTAGTAGGGAATGAATATATGTACAACTAACTGCTTAAATAAGGATATTGGCACGTTTGTTAATAAGCAGATTTGATCACAACCTCATGATAAGGATATTAAAGAATTTATATTTATACATTAGGATGAATCGAAGAGGATGCACAAGATAATTGAATAAGCATACGTGTAATGTTATGGAACTATTGTGATTCAATTGTTGAGCAATTGAAGCAAATAAAATTTTCTTTTATACTAACATTTCAGGATGTGATTTATGTTACGACTGGTGTCATGATCAAAGAAGAACGCCGATTATAAAACATACATAGAGAACTTGAGCTAAAAACGCTCAAGAGTAAGTAATAATTTAATTTACATCTTATTTTGATTATGGGATTTTATGAATCACGATTGGTGATAAAAACTTATGATTAATGATGTATGATCATCAAAATGCATAGAATGAGATAAGCAAATAAGTGAATATATTTGTAAACATTGTGTTGTTATTATGTTGCATGAGGCATGCAAGAAAATAATAAATTATTGTTACTAAGTAAATTTCCTGGACTCAAACGAGAAGGTTTGACAGGAAAATAATATTTCCTGGACTCAAACGAGAAGGTTTGAGGGGAAAAAATATTTCTTGGACTCAAACGAGAAGGTTTGAGGGGAAAATGATATTTCATGGGCTTAAGCAGAATGACTGCATCTTGCACTCACTCATTAGCAGTTGCAGGAGGAAACTTCCCTAAAAATGTGGTCTTGTTCCCCATGGAAGTGGAACAGAGCATGTGTCTCGTTGAATATTATACGGGTACTAAAATGTCAATTACTTTTTGTTCACTTTCATGCTTTTCTACTAATACAATGTATTGCACATGTGTATGTAGTTGTAGATAGGATTATTCCATGAACCACTCTAGTTGGCCCTAGTTTCTTTAACCAATACACATTATACAATTTTGTTCCCTAGTTCCTTCTAGCATGTCACATTTGAATAAAGTATAACAACTTTTCTCTTAAATTTTGTATATCCCATAATTTTCTTTGTGCTTCTCTAGTTTATTACTTTTAACCTTTCAATTTTGCAGTACATCATGGTATCATTTGTACATACACCTTTTTCATTTACTTCTCCTACCATCATAATCCACAATTAGGCAGTACATTCAAGTAGGTTTTGTTTAACTTGAGGAAAGTACTTTTATTGAATTGTAGCACTCTAACTAGGTCAAATCACGTTGTTTGTAGTACATGACAAGTATTTTTCATAGACAACATGCACTATCAGTTTGGATATTGGTTGTCCATCCAACATTTGGAATAACAATTTCTACCTTCATGGCCCACACTCAAGTATTGGACAATGCTTTTAATTGGTTTATTCAAAATATGATAAATAGATGATATGGTTAAAAATTTATTGTTGTTTTAAAATTTTCTAACTAATTTTACACTTTGTGTTTCCACTCTATAATTGGAATTTTACTCACTCGCATTGTGCACACATTCAAGTACCTTTTGGTCTTGTATCTTCTCCCACTACAATCATCAACATTGGAGTTTCGATCAACATGCCCTTCACATTGGTATTAAACGATTTGAATTTGTCCATTGACATGTTTGTTTTTTCTGACAATTGTTAGTATATGCCTCTAATTGATTCAAGACATGTTTCTTGAAGTTGTTGAAGGGATTTTATCATCTCTCACACCACCAAGGTTTTAGAGGCAAATGGTTGGCCCTTCTAGTGCCACTACACCTACATGTCATGTTTCCTTTTGTGTGGCTTCTATATGTGTTGCATCTATCACCAAATTGTTTCGACCAATGTAGCCTATACCATAAATGTGTCTATTATCATGGCTTCTATTGATGCTACATCTATCATTTTGGCCTTGGATTAGGATGTTCAACTAATGGCCCCACATTCAAGCCAACAAGGCCAATCTCCAATTCTTTCCCATGAATTTGTTTTCATGCAAGTATGGATTGCCTTGTAGCCATTATAATTTTTCATTAATTTAGTGTGTGTATCCTTTGAAATAAATCATTAGAGAGAGGATTAGGACAAGTAGGAAGACACCACTTGCAAGACTTATTGCATCTATGGTGATTGTTTGTTATAATGAATTATAATTTTATTTTGGAATTTTGCTAATATTTAAAATTGTGGAAAGTAACTTATAAATTTTGTTTCATTTTCAATCTCTAGAAATGCAAAGCAATATTGGATGTAGGAAACCTTCAGGTTACTCAATCATAAAGAATAAGAATGTCATTATTGGATATGCCTCTAGAAGTGGTGAGAGAGGTACGGATCGATGACTAGATTTTTTTTTTAGTTATACCATGTCAATATTGTACTCTGGGCATAAGTTTCCATTTTTATTTGTGCATGAGTTTGTCATTTTTCATTTTGTGCATGAGTTGCCATTATATGCTTGGACATGATGTCACATTTTGTAATGAATATGTTTTTTAATATATTAACCATACTTTGAAGATGTTTTGAAATGAAATATTGATGTTTCATTTTCATAGTTATGGATCATTTTCATGGTTTTGATGTTTTTGGAAACCTTCACATAGCTTTGAAGTTTGAATATGAAATAGCTTTTCTTGATTAGGGTAAAAAACCTAATACTTAATGGGCATGTATATTAATTTTGAATTTAGCAAAATCCTTATAAATATGCATTAGAACAATGTTTGCATCATGCAATGGTGGTACAAGTGTATATCCATGATGACATTAAAGTCTTAAATACTGAGATCAATGATGTGGTGTACTCACAATGTGCATGTGTCTACTTTACTTTTGTTTTCTAGGTTCTTACCTACAATATTAAGAACTTGTTTTCTATGTACTTATGTGATCCATAAATGGAAGGCTTACAGCATATCCATTTCACCAACATAGTTCCCTAAAATATTGAAAATTTATTGATTTCCTTGATTAAATTTTTTATAATATTGTTATCAAAATATTTATTGTCATTGGATACATTATGTCTAATATATGGGAGAAAATACTTCAAGGAAAAACAAGAACTATTCTAGATACATGTTTGTATATCCAAATTTCCCAACCATAACACTTTCAAAGTCTTTATATTGCCAATAAAGTTATTACATGGTAAGCACAATTTGCTCAAGTGTAATGGATGATTGGTTCCTTCTTACTATTGTTATTCACACAATATTAAGAGAAATATGTTAACAACCAAAAATTTCTCACCTACCATGTCATTAGTTTCATCATCATTATACATCATCATTGATAATATTAACACCATTTTTCCATCTCATTCCATCCATATGACTTAAGGAATTAATAAAATTCCCAAAAAATTGAAAGTCAAACCCTGAAGTTGGCCATAAAGTTGAGGCCGCTACTTTTCCTTTGATAAATGATACCTTGGTCACAACTGTTTCCCAAAAAGGCATAACCTAGTCCCAAACAATTATTTTTAAGAAAAAATCTATCATTTAACACTTCCCCAATGAAGTAGGCGCCAAAAGTGGACACAACCCTTGACATGGTCAAAACTAATAACACATCTAGCTTCCAAAATCCTAATTTATCACTAACAAATCAAGGAGATGTAGAGCATACACATTGGATCTAGATATTTATTTTGACCACTCTTGTTCCTATAAAAAATCCCTTGGTGTCACCATTCCATATACAATTCCAATTTCAAAAACACGTTATCACTTTTCCTAATTTCCTCCATAAATAGAAGAATACCATACTATACTTTATACTTTTTCCATAAAGGAGATCCATCTATGACATATGGATGGATATTGGAGGTCACAAAATGATATGTACAAACCTTCCATTGGACAAGCTACAAAGGCACCATATCCTCTGCATTGTACTAAGGTGCGACTCTGTAACATTCCTTGCAATATCAATGAAAACACATTCTTTGATTTTATGCATTCTATCTTCATGTTATATGTTTTCATTGTGGTTTGAAGAGTGTGGACCAATTATTTAGTTTATTTTTTTATTGTTTTATTTTCCTTTTCGAATATGCTACCAAGGATTGCACAACCCCTTGGTGGGTGCTCTTTTGCACATTTGTGTGAGAAATCACATACTACAAAATCGATTTCCAAGTAACAACTATCAAAAATACAAATTGAAATACGAAAATTTTGAAGGATCCATATTTTCTTAAAGTGTAGAAACCTTGGTGAATCTTACAAATTCTTAAATTTCAAACCATAAATGTTTGGTGAAATTTTTATAAAAATATTCAAATCTCTAAGGATTTTATATATATTTTTGGACAATTTTGGTGATATTTAGAGTAAAATATTTTTATACAATTCAATTTGGGTAAAATTATCCCATCGGATAAGTTTCACCCCTAAAATTTCCCCTGGTTTGAAATTTATCATTACAACTCATTAAACATAACTAAGAGAATCACTCATTTACATAACAATTACACCACATTCACATAACATTCACATAACATATTCATAACACATTGAACAAAAAATTTACTCTGGAAACCAAATGGTAAAACCAACATTCAATTGGCTTCACTCTCTAGTTTGTTCACAATACTCTCATGAGAATTTGGACAAAAATTCCTCTCAGTATCTTCCAAAGAACCCATGATACAAACTAGTTGTGCATGAATTTATTAAATAATGGATCTACAGAGGTGTAAACTAGAAGGATATCCATCCCCAAGTCTTTAGCTTACCCTAAATCAAATGCTTCCTTCTCATTTTGTCTTTTCTATAATCCTTTAATGTATGGCTCTCATGTTTTTAGTTATCCCCCTTTTTTTCTTTTCTTTTTTTCACTTAATTTTCTCCATGCTTACATTGGGAATACAACATTATTACATTGGGAATACAACATTATGTGGAGGTACTAACATAGGTTGATTTTTCATGGGTCCCTTCACACCATCAACCCTATCTCCTACCTCATCAATATAATTGTTCACAAACTCTATTTTGGTCTCTAAATCATTCCAAGGACATCTAATAGCACTTGGTTTCAACTTGCTTCCTCTCATGCCCTTTTCCTTTCCTTCGAGCTTGTACTTTGAGGCTAATTCACTAGATATCTTATTTTCCTCTATGAGTTACCTATTCCTTCCTCTACATAATTTTATCCTCCTCCAACTCTTCAAAGGAAAGTGGTGCACAATATTCTATAATGGGAATAACTTGATGATCTTCTTCTCTATCCATCATGGAAACCTCAAATAACTTTAGATACTTGATATCCATGACCAAACCAAACTACATAAAAGGAGGAAGTCTCATTTTGAAAGCAGTGTCATTCACATACTCAATGATGTTCAAAGTTTCGTATCGAAGGGATTGATTTTCTTCACAACTCTTTGCAATAATTCCTTATAAAGGTAAATCCACACATTTTCTCCAATGCATAATTTATGATCTTCTCTATGCTAGTCATTTGTGGCTTTATATTGCTACTAGATTCTCTCAATTTGTTCCTCCACTTTCAAATGTATTTATCAAATCCGTTCCATAAATATAAATAGTAAATGAAAGTCTCAAAAGGTAATTTTTTGTGGAATAATTGAGTGATTGATTGTATGAGTGATGAATATACACTAGCTACTCATCCCATATTTTTGGATTCGTATTGTTGTAACCTATCAACAATTCTACCAATACACGACTGCAAAATTCTCATTTTTCATCAGTATGGGGATGAATTGCAATAAAATACCTCATATTGTTATCCATCATGTTTGAAATTGATGTCTATAATCGAGTCAAAAACCTACTCTCATTATAAGATATGATGGAGCTGAACAATCCAAAATGTACCTAAACATGAGTGAAGAATAAATCAATTGTTTCTTGTTTGGTGATATTATTCTTGCATGGAGTGAGCCTACAGATCTTTATGAATTGGTCCACGAGTGGTTGAAATTGATGTCTAGAATTTACCCAAAAACATACTATTATGATAATATATGATGGAGCTCAACAATCCAAAATGTACCCAAACATGAGTGAAGAATAAAGCAATTGCTTCTTGTTTGGTGATAGTCTTATTAAATGGAATGAGCCCACACATCTTCATGAAGTGGTCCATAATGAAAAACAAATAGTTATGTCTTCTCTAGGACATTGAAAAATTACAACAAATAATTTCCATGGCAATACTCTCCCAACATCTATTTGGTATTTTTAGCAACATGTATAACCTATGTTTCTTATTCCTTGGCTTATTGGTGCTACAAAGAACACATACCTTAACAAACATCACCACCTACTCCCACATATTTGTCCAATACACATATCTTTTCATATCTTCCACTATATTTATCATGATAAAATGCCCAATTATCTTGGTAGTGCAAGATTCTCTCATAACCTTAGTATATTTGTCCTGTGGTATGCATAACATGCTTAGCTTGTATAGTAGCCCATTCTAGTGATAGAATACATTTCCTTCTATGACAACAACTAGTCTCTCCCTTAGCTACTGGTATATTCCTTTGAAGTCTTCATCTCCTTAACAATATTCACTCAATCTATGAGAATTGAATGGCTCGAGTTGCATTAGTATACCAACTATTGCAATATTCTTCAATGGGGATCATGAAAACATTTCAATCAACTTATTTGCATATCCTTTCTTATAATTGATTAATAGGTGGAACTGTTTTCTGAATCTCGACCATTTGTATTGCCTCACTACATTTTTTTGACTTTATAGGTATTTCAAGGGTTGAAAACCAATGTTTATGATGGTCTCTTTCCCTAGGATATAATGGTTCCACTTCACAACTTGCATAATGGAAAAGAGATCTTTATCATATGTGGGGTAATCCATCTCTGCTCCATGAAACAACTTTTATTAGTAACATATTAGCCTTCCTCCTTTCATAAGAATTGCCCGTAATTCATATCCATTTACATATGTTATTACCTCAAATTCCGTTTATAAATTAGGCATGGGTAATCCGAGATCATTGTTTGTATTCCACTTTAGGTCTTCAAGTGCTCATTGTTTTGGCTTGCTCCAATGAAAACGTTTTCTTTCTATGGTCATGGTGTGCATTTCTATTGCTACTATTAAAAAAATGATATGAACTTCCTCAAGTATTCAGATACTCCAGTGAATCTCTTAAGCCATGTTAAGATGGTAGGAATAGGCCTTTGACTAATGGTTGAAACTTATATAGATCTACCATCATCTCTCCTCCACCAACCTTGTGTTTGAGATAGATGAAAGGATCTTTTCATAACCCACATTTATTCAAATTTTCAATCATTTGGTTCTTCCTTAGTGTCTCTAGTACATGTGTCATGTATGAGAAGTTATCATGCCAACTATTGTTGAATATTAGTATGTCATCTAGATATACTATTACAAATGAGTTAATAAATGGATGAAACACAACATTCATCAACCTCATGATGGTTGAAAGTGCATTACATAAATTAAAAGGCACTAGTAATCACTCATGCAAACCTTACATATGTTGAACATCATCTTCCACACTTCTTGTTCTTTGATCCTTACTTGATAGTAACTTGATTTTAGTTCTAGCTTGATAAAAAAATTGGTTTGTTGGAGCTGATCCAACAAGCCATCGACACTTGGAAATGTATCTCTATTCTTTATGGTGAATTTTTTCAAGTCATGGTATTCAATAAACATGTACCAACTTCCATCCTTCTTTGGTACCATTATGATTGGTGAATTGAATGGTTCCATACTAGGACTAATGACTCCCCACTCCAACAAATTCTGCAACTACTTCTTCACTTTAGATTATTCTATAATGGGATTCCTATATATCCCAATGTTTGGAAATGGAGACTTCAACAACAACTAAAACTTAAGCTAGCTATTTGCTAGCACTATTTGTTAGCACTGTAGGATTCGATCAGTTGTTCTAGTTTCTAGCACTATTTTTCACTTCATCCTTCTCGGGATTCCTTCATATCCACTACACTACCATATCCTTATTTTTTTCCTTCTCTCAAATATAGAAATATAGTCTTCTTAGTATTTCCAATGATCATCCTTGCCTGATTAGCATTAGTCAACTAGAGTTTGGCTTTGTCCCTATGTGCATTTATGGTGAATGGATTCCCATACTTAACAAGATGATATCAATTTTATATCCTTCTAAAGGTTGGATCTCTCACATTATTACATGTATGGGATTCCCAAGATGACTCCACACATGTCCAATATGACTACATCTAATACTAGTTCATCCATGAAGAACTTCTAGTCGATGGAAAACTTAAACTTTCATTATTTTTCCACTCTTAGTTCCATGTATTCTCAATTAATTCAAATATCAAATTTAAATTTAAACCAGGGTCAAACAAGCAGTCTACTTTGGTTTGTTTCATGTGGATCTTGATGCAAAACAATTATGTCATATCCTTCTCTTCCTTGTGATTGTATCCAACCATCACTACCTCCTTCTCAATGTTAGTCTAATTGATTTTCACTTCTGGGTTATAGGTGCTATCCTCCCTCTCTTCTACATCTATAACTATCAAATATTTCTTTTACTTCTTCTTTTGTGTAGGGCCCCTCCTCTAGGGTCTTCGCTGTTTAACCTGAAACTCAACCACTTGATACAAAAGAGATTAGAAAGCATAATGACTGGATAAATAAACTAAATAAATGAATAAACTAGCAAATTAAAACAAACCATAACCATAACCAGCAAAGCTCGTTTGACCATAGGCGAAGCAACCGTTAGCTCCGCCACCCAACCATAGGCTCATGCTTTCAGTCGCATGGCCTCCCCCGAGATTTGGGTCGTAGAGCTCACACACGTTTTTCAGAAATTCAGCTTGGGCTTCCCCTCCCACGAGGATTTCTCAGCCAAACCCTTAGATAGCAGCAAGTCTTTGAGGCATTCGAAAATTACGACAATCGTCCAAATCATGGGCCCTTTACCCATTCCCTAAGCCTTCCTTATAAAGGAAAATCTCATGCGACACATGTCGCTTCATGCATAATTAAATATTTTTAATTAATTATTTAATTAAAACACTCACCCATCCAAGTGTCAGTTTCTTTGGGAAGTGCACCTACACCCCTAAGTTTGCTCTAGTTTGTCCCCCAGATATTTTAATCCACTCCTAGCTTTTAGTTGACTAGGTGTCTAATCTTAGGATTCTATTTTGCTCCTAAATGATGATTTCTATTATTTTAAATACTCAACAAAATAACTATTCATGTGCAAATGTCTAAACTATTTTTATGCATTTGCCAAGTAATAATCTAGAGTTATTCTCCTAAGTTTTTATGCAGTTTAATTTAACAATCAAACTCACTAGGATCACGGTGCCACGTCGTTGGGCTCCTGGTTCCTTAATTTTTAATTCCCTGACATGGCACCACTCCGTCGGGCCCACTCATCCATGGTTTCCATTCCTTGGCATGGTACCGCATCGTTGGGTCCTTGCGTCCATTCTTTCCGTTCTCGACAGGGTACCGCATCATTGGGCCCTTCTGCCACCGTCTTTCCGTTTTGATTTGCGGGAACTCTTGTAGGGATTTTAGGAATCGTTACCATCCATCCTCCATCTACATGCTATCTAGGGACTAATGGCGCTGAGGAGTGAGTCCGTTCTCACTGCGCGCCCCTCAACTCGTACGTGACCAACTCCATCGTGGCCCACCTCGTACGCCCTCACGCATTCCTCTTGAGCAAGCGGATCAATGCTTATCTGCTCATGCGTGGTATTCTTATCGGAAGTCGACATCGTCGTCGCTCCCCCTCTGTGTGATTTACCCGTACTCTACGACCCTTCATGTTCCTTTGTGTGTCCTTCGGTGAACCGTTTCACCTATCGCTACACACATTTCTCACAAACATAAATCATTATTTTATTGATTTACAATCAATCGTAATCATAAATATACTCAAAATAAAATCAAAGTATTAATTTATTAATGTTTGAAACAGTCGGGTCACTAAGCAAGTTCCCTCAATGTCTACAATAGTCTAGGGGCACTACATACACCCCTACTTATTTAGAACTTCGTCCCGAAGTTCAGAATAAATGTGGAAAGCTATGACGCATCTCAGTTGTGTCCTCCCAAGTCACAAAGCTAAGGTTGTAGCTGTCCTACTATACTTTGACTTGACCAATCAAGGCTAAGCATTTAAGCAAGAACTGATCAATCAATTATCCCAGTCCACACATATAATTAAATTCATTATTTCATTTATCAACTATAGTCATGCACATCATCAGGTGATTCTCCCTTATTAAGACACATCCTATCTCTAAGGGCCACTTTATTGAAGTCTGTTCCGCCGAGTCACTCGACAGGTGCTCTTAAAGTCCACAATCATTTTATGGGCATTACAACTGTCGTTCAAGTATTTTCAAAGTAAATTCAAATGCGTCATGTTTTACTTAGCCGGTTCATTTCAAAACTAGTACTTCATTATTCTAAACAGTTAAGGTACCGAGGCGGGCATTACATACACCCCCTCTTATTAAAACTTCGTCCCGAAGTTAAGTCTCGTGTGCTTACACGATGAGTTTTCATTTCCTTTTCACTTTCATTTCTTCAATATATCCGCAACTGATAATAAAATTTAATTTCTTCTTTTCTACCCTCATATAAGTATAAACCGCATAATTGGTAATATAACTAAATCGTACCTTCCGTAGTGTGGCAATCCCCACAGCAGTTCTCCCTTGACATTGCTAATTGTAACCGGGATTGAAATCGTCTACAACAAATTCCTTCCATTCAACAAAACTATTAAGTACATCATTTACGAGAATCCTTAAAGCACTGACACATTTCAACATAAGGGATAAAATATTAAATCCCAATTTCTTCATTTTCTAACTATCATATATTTTAAATAGTATCTAAATTTCAAAATAAGAGTTAACCCTTCCAAATTCTATTCTCCAATACATAACTTAGCCATTCATAAACTAATCTCACATACAACCTTTCTCTTTTCATAATCCAAAGTACAATTAAATACTGGAGGGCCATTTAAAAAGTATAATCTCAAATTTTATAAACAAAGTTATGTAAAGCTTTCTTCTCTTCCTTACTCAAGATCCTATAATTCAACGTAAGTATAACTTCTCTCTTTTCACAATCCAAAGCATGATTACAACTAGTAGTGCATACCCAGGAAGTCCTTGTATTGATTTACAAAATAAGCATTTACCTCCCAATCTTTCATACTAGCAAATTTTTTTTTAGAGAAGAATAATTCTAACCTGTTCGAGAAGCTGGGAGCATCCTTGCCGAAGGAGAAGAAGTAAAATCCGTCGTTCAAGATTCATACATCCTTTTCGTCATTGAAATTTATTACACATAGTACATCAAGCGCTTCATCACTCAACATCTATCTCAGAGATACACTATAAATGATTTCATTCCATTTTAGTAAAGTACACAAGTCTTTAGATCCCATAATTATTTCATGGTCATTTCCCATTCTTCTAGCATAGTTTAGTACAATGATTACAAATGATCATTTAAATAAATAAAATCTAATTATAAAAGTAATTTCCTCTACATCTCTAATGTAGCTCTTAACTCTTTCATTCCTAACTAGATAAATCCTATCAAAAGATATATCTATGAGGAGCTTTAATAGGATCTAATATGTAACATAATTAATTCTTGTCACAATATACATACACTATTTCATAATCCTATAAATAAATATACACCCCTAAAGTACCCTTTCCTTACTGTGTATGACATGCATAATTTTTAATGACAGGTCTCCCGCTTTATTTAATTGAAACAATGCATATAATAAACCTGTCTCTTCTATTGAGGCCAATTCATTCAATCTAACATGATCATAATGAGGGATTCTATTCCTAATTTTTTTATTTTTATTTTTTTAAATTGCATAAGAATGTTAATACTAGTCTGCGCAGAATTTGATTTTTAATGAGCATTCTAAACCATAGTACACTTACTTTTAATAAGGGGTTCTTATCATTCTAACACCAAAATTAGTATAGTTAAAAGGGCTTCCTCGTGATAAGTATGTATTCGTATAGAACTATTCAATCTTTACCAACAATTTTGATCTAACAGGAAATGCACTATAATTATCAAAATGTAGGGTCCTTCCCGTTGAGACATATTAATTCTTAAGTGCAAATAACAATATCATTCCAAAATTACATTATAAGCTATGTATGACATATTATAACTATTTCATGATGCAATCAATTTGAATCTATCATTCCTATTGAGATGTTGCACATAAAGTCAACACACTAACAAACTATTATGAAAGCATTCTATTAAAGGACCAACCTTATGCTTAAAGACACCAGATCTGTTATGTTACTAAGTTTATGCAAGTATTATTAATCACTAGACTTGACGCAATCCTTTTTCCATCATAAACATGTCTTAATGATTTATAATTCAAGGTCTCATATAAATATTTCCTAGCTCTAATTTATTCTTTTCCACCATGCTCAACTTTCATAATTCAATAAAGAAACTAAATGAATTCTTCCTTAGATAATATTAACTTTCGACAATATTTGAGGACACTTCTTTCATAATATATTCTATTTTGCAACACATATACAAATGACGACTATATACACATACATATAAAAATTTATATTTTCTAGGAAGAATATATATATGTCTTCTTTGTCATGGAAGAGTATGTCTTATATTATAAGAGGGAGTGTTCTACAGTCTGATACCAAATGTAGAGTCTTGTTAGGTAAGTTTTTTTTTTTTTTTCTTTTTTTTGAAAAACGCACCATACATCCTATAAATAGACTGAAGTACGATAATAACTAAGGTAGAAGAGTAAGACTTGTCAACATACGCAATTTGCAAATCTACCAATTAATTTCATACACTACTTTTTAAGAATGTAACTTCACTTCAAAAGGAAATATAAAGACTGAATTTTCTATAATAATAGCTTGGGTACATAGACCATAAATTATCTACTACCTAACTCATACGATTCTTTGTATGAAGGAAATATATATATATTTTTTTATGAGACAATGTGTGACTGAGTCTTCAACACTCAAACATAATTACATAAACTTCTTCCTAACTCCATGGCATCACCAACTTTCCTCTATACTTTCTAAAACAATTGAACATCTATTTTCATATTTCAATATAAACAATTAAATAAGTCTTGATTTAAGGCATTACAAATTTTCTGGGCGCGCCATTCAGATTCTAAGTAGATACCTAAAATTATGATTTGCATCAGACTCTAACGCCATCAATTTCTAAAATAATTATATCAATATTTTAAAGATCAAGTTTTCAATTCATAAATCGAATTTCTGGAAGACGCCATTTTTTTTTTTAAATTAAAACCTCAGAAATTTAAAAGCCAAAATACAACCACATTTATAAAAAAAAGTCAGAATGCAACACATTACAATTCTGGAAAATGATTTGTCCTTTTGAACCAAACGTAGGCAAGTGTAAGGGTCGAAATATATAATTTGTTTCAGCATACTGGGAATTCAATCGATAATCGAATGGATTCACAGTAATATTTCTTTTTAAATATCAACCGTCACATTACCAAAACTGGGAACATCATTCAGAAATAGGGAAACAGAGGATTCTTAAATTCCCAAAATTCAGTGAGTAATCTCCGAACCCGATTCATGGAAGCTGAAGAAAAAAAAATGCCATTCAAATTCAAGAAATTGTATAACCAAATACACTCCACTTCTTAATTCTGGTAACGCCCAAGAGTTGGATCAACTCGGATTTGTTACTGAGTAACTTATAATTCAATTGTTGAGATCTAGAAATGGCCAGCCATTCCCGAATTGGATTCTCACCGGTTTCCAAAGCAATTTTATAAATATTTTAAGAGTTCTGGAGACGCTAAAAGAAAGATTAAAAACATAGTTTGAACAAATTTATAACTAACTTTGGAATCAATATAAAGTTTCATAATGGATCCATTCCCCAGATAATGGGACAGGTCGAATTTATTTAATTGAAATCTTGGGTTAATGCAGAGGATAGCAAAAATGGGTCTCTGTCAACATTAGAGGAAACACGGAGATAAGAAAATATAATGTAGATCCCATTTACTTCACAACTAGAGGACTATCTATTTTCAAAGATGCGACCATGTGGTATAACCCCTTGCTCCACAAAATAATTCCGGTCTTGCCCAAGCGATTTCGAAACGATAAATCGGATCATAGGCTTGGGATACAACATTCGGTCTTAAAAATTTAAGAAAACAAGCCTCATACAGGGACTCATCCCTTACGCTTAAATTGGCTTCACACTACTTTCCAGA
The DNA here is from genome assembly GCA_027924585.1 of Larix kaempferi. Taxonomy (NCBI): domain Eukaryota; kingdom Viridiplantae; phylum Streptophyta; class Pinopsida; order Pinales; family Pinaceae; genus Larix; species Larix kaempferi. The sequence continues at coordinate 4,812,692 of BSBM01001126.1, forward strand.
GTTTTCGGTTTTAAATTGTGATAACAAAAGGAGAGTGGATCTATTCGTCCCCAGGGTGGAATACAACGATCTATGTAATATACTGATTTAAGGCAGAGTTTAAAAAAAATAAAAATGATTGGAATATTGATTTAAGAACCGAGTACAACAAACTAAAGGATCTGAAACGCCCAATTTAAACGGATCCATACAGAGACAGGTCAATACAAATCATTTATAAATTCTGGAAACGTTTGAGTAGAAATCGATACAGTGAGCAAAGGGCAAGTTCAAATCATAATTTCAAATTCTGGACATAAATTTTACACAATTTGTAATCGCCATTAGAAGTGGCAATTCAGAACTTCTTAAAATTCCCAAAATTAAAATCATAATTTCAAATTCTGGAATCAATTCGTAAAGAGTATACATTCTAGAATAGTCAGTAAACAACCAAATAGATATACAGAGACATAAACCATCAGGGTAGCGATTCACTTTACTTTAACTAGAAACGCCAATCAACCATGTTTACACAGAGATCAGAATTGGGAAGGGCAGAGTCACCACTAAGTTTTTGAAGTAAAACGCAGAGGATTTAAGATCGAGATCACCATTCATAATATTGGATTATTGGAAGCTTCATTAATTGTTGAACATAGATTTACAGATCCCCAGATTCGAAATGCCATCAGTTTATATTTAAACCAAACACGAAGATTTAAATTCGTAATGCTACGAATTTGATACGCAGATTCACAATACACATTCGCAAATCTGAAGACGCCTTTGTATCGAGTTGGATACGCAGAGATAAAGTCACAGGGTTACGTTTCACATTCACTAATCGGAAAATTGGAACTGGATCCATACAGTCTTTAAAGAGAAGATCACAATCAAATTTTTGAAATCGGAAAACACATCTGGAACTGGATCCATACAAACCTTAAGGAAAAGGATTACAATCAAATTTTGAAATTGGAAAATGCCTCTGGATGTGCCATGATTATGGGATCAACATAATTTCAAAAGTGAATTACAAATTTTTCTACGAGATCTGGAAACGCACAAGATTTTAAAATAAACTTAACCCAGTTCATCTGTTGATCGAACAAATCTAGTATGCTAATGAAAATAGAGTTGAAAATTCCCGAACCCAAATTGATTTCTAATAAAGGAATCTGGAGACGGCAGATAGATTGTAAACCCAAAATAAATCTGAAACCCCAAACGAGAAAAAAAATCTGGAATGCAAATGGAAAAACCACAGGGTTAAAAATAGTAAGATATTTTTGTACACAGATCTCAAAGACATAGTGTTGATTGAGTACGGTGAATAGGGACGGAAATTCCATGAATAGATCTAATATCCCAAATCGAGTCCTTATAAGAGGTTTGATAGAGAATTTAAACAGACATTAAGTAGAGATCTGATTTTTTGAATGGATCAACGCGGATTTTAAAGAGCATTTTGTGAATCAATTTATGAGGTCTGGAATGCCACTTGAAATTGATCAACATGGATTTTAAAAGGGAAAATTATCAATGGGTTTAAGAGTTCTGGAAATGCCATCCCAACTCGAAATGGTTACACAGTAATTTGCTTTAAGATCAAATACGAATTGTTTGAAGAATCCGGAAAACGCTCAATGTATCGGATACACAGCGATTTAAGGTCAAATATAAATTGTTTAAGAAATTCTGAAAATGACCAGCAAATCGAATACATAGAGATTTACAGAGTAATTTACAATTCGTTTTGCGGATATAGAAATGCTAAAATAGGGATGCGAACAGAGTTCAAGATCGAAAATGTAACCAAGTTCGATCAAGCTAAACCTGCAACAGAGTTAGATCTGAAAACACATTCAATCTCTGAAAGATAGATTTGCAACGAGTTAGATCTGGAAACACATTCAATCTCTGATAAGACTGTCAACAAAATTTTGAAATAAAAATTGACTCCATACAAGGGGATCGATCTACACTACGAGATCTGCAATGCAATTCGAACTCATTAAGAAATTTGCAGTCAGGTTTCATAGCTTTTCTAATCTACCTAAATATAAGATAGTTTTTCCATAGATTTAAATAAGTATTATTCCCAGAATTTAAATCAAATTACAGCAATCTCTTAAAAACTCACACTCTATTGAGTATACCGACATTACCAATTTTTGTGAGTTAATTCATAATACAGATCAAGAATAATAACTTTAGACAATTAATGAAATGTTGGATAACATGAACCTGATTCAGAAGTCGAGCTTGAAGTCAAGTAGACGAATTTAGTTGCGGTGGATTCAACTATCTGGATCCAACATGGACGAAGATATCGACAACCTCTCGGTAATATGAGTCCAGTGCCCTCAAGGCTCGACCGGCTCTGATACCAAATGTAGGGCCCCTCCTCTAGGGTCTTCGCTGTTTAACCTGAAACTCAACCACTTGATACAAAAGAGATTAGAAAGCATAATGACTGGATAAATAAACTAAATAAATTAATAAACTAGCAAATTAAAACAAACCATAACCATAACCAGCAAAGCTCATTTGACCATAGGCGAAGCAACCGTTAGCTCCGCCACCCAACCATAGGCTCATGCTTTCAGTCGCATGGCCTCCCCCGAGCTTTGGGTCGTAGAGCTCACACACGTTTTTCAGAAATTCAGCTTGGGCTTCCCCTCCCACCAGGATTTCTCAGCCAAACCCTTAGATAGCAGCAAGTCTTTGAGGCATTCGAAAATTACGACAATCGTCCAAATCATGGGCCCTTTACCCATTCCCTAAGCCTTCCTTATAAAGGAAAATCTCATGCGACACATGTCGCTTCATGCATAATTAAATATTTTTAATTAATTATTTAATTAAAACACTCACCCATCCAAGTGTCAGTTTCTTTGGGAAGTGCACCTACACCCCTAAGTTTGCTCTAGTTTGTCCCCCAGATATTTTAATCCACTCCTAGCTTTTAGTTGACTAGGTGTCTAATCTTAGGATTCTATTTTGCTCCTAAATAATGATTTCTATTATTTTAAATGCTCAACAAAATAACTATTCATGTGCAAATGTCTAAACTATTTTTATGCATTTGCCAAGTAATAATCTAGAGTTATTCTCCTAAGTTTTTATGCAGTTTAATTTAACAATCAAACTCACTAGGATCACGGTGCCACGCCGTTGGGCTCCTGGTTCCTTAATTTTTAATTCCCTGACATGGCACCACTCCGTCGGGCCCACTCATCCATGGTTTCCATTCCTTGGCATGGTACTGCATCGTTGGGTCCTTGCGTCCATTCTTTCTGTTCTCGACAGGGTACCGCATCGTTGGGCCCTTCTGCCACCGTTTTTCCGTTTTGACTTGCGGGAACTCTTGTAGGGATTTTAGGAATCGTTACCATCCATCCTCTATCTACATGCTATCTAGGGACTAATGGCGCTGAGGAGTGAGTCCGTTCTAACTGCGCGCCCCCTCAACTCGTACGTGACCAGCTCCGTCGTGGCCCACCTCGTACGCCCTCACGCATTCCTCTTGAGCAAGCGGATCAATGCTTATCTGCTCATGCGTGGTATTCTTATCGGAAGTCGACATCGTCGTCGCTCCCCCCTGTGTGTGATTTACCCGTACTCTACGACCCTTCATGTTCCTTTGTGTGTCCTTCGGTGAACCGTTTCACCTATCGCTACACACATTTCTCACAAACATAAATCATTATTTTATTGATTTACAATCAATCGTAATCATAAATATACTCAAAATAAAATCAAAGTATTAATTTATTAATGTTTGAAACAGTCGGGTCACTAAGCAAGTTCCCTCAATGTCTACAGTAGTCTAGGGGCACTACATTTTGGAAGTTCTAGAGGCACTTCTCAGGGTGTAATTTTCGACAAAATTCTTAAGGGTATCCCTTTTTCTCACAAAAAATCATTTTCTTGGTGTGTTGTTTCATATGTCACTTCTATAGTCTTATTTTCAACCCACGACTTCTTGTTCTTACCTTTTCTTTGTCTATCTTGCCGTGTTTTTTTCTTAATTATGATTGCCAAATTGTTGCTTCCACTTCTCTCCTCCAAGATACCATGCTTGGACATTTTCTTCATTAATAATATTGGTATTGAAAAGCATCAATTATAATTGAATATGAGCGAGTGATGATACCAAGTACTTAATCAACATATTTTGGATTTTAAGGGAGACACCTAGTTCAATATATATTTTCCTAAACTCTATGGTAAAATCCTGCACTAATTACCCTTTCCTTTGTGTAAAATAATGCCACTAAATCTATCGGTTATTCTCATAGCTAATTGGGTGGAATTGGAATTTCATAATTTCCTTGAACACTTTCCGATTAGCCGCACATGGCTCATTTTCAAGTTATTGTAATGTCCCCATTTTGATCCCCTTTTTCATTAAATCGTAAATGATGTAAATATTATTATTTAATCATGGTGAGGAGCTCAAGGCCAAGGCCCCACCATTGATTTAGCATTTTATGTATCGGCAATTAAAGAAATAGATGCCTATGGTTCTTGTGCTAGATAGGCACAATGTAAATAAGACATCATGTAAATACGAATTTTAATGAAAATACCCACAACTAGCTATGCAATGCAACAAAGAGATGGGGCATGATACTACAAGGAATAGGGAGGGAAATTATTCAAACCCTTGAGCCAATGGTGTTAATCCATGTGTCAATGAGAAAACCCATAAACCCTCAACTACCCATTTTGGGTTATGGACTCAATCATTTAATTCTTCCAGAAATTGGTTGAGGCAGTTAATGCCTTGGGAATGAAGAGGTATGGCAGCCAATTTTGTGTATGGGCAAGCCATCAACCTGGGAATTCACATTTTGTATCCTTGGGCAAGAAAACACCCACGAAATAGTGCCCAAAGCCATTTTGAACCCATAGTCTTTCCTCTCTCACGCAGTCTGAACTACTAGGTCTTTCCCCATCACGTTTTTTACCATTTTTCCTACATTTTCCATGCGTGGGAGCTCATTTTTGCATTGTACAGCAGCTGGGAGAGAAGGGCCACGATTTGGGACTATTATGGAGGTCGTTTTTGCCCCAGAATGTCCATGGACTTTTTTTTGAAAATGGATTTGGCTTCCCAGGGTTGTTCCCCATCTTCCAGTTTCGTTTTGGGTTTCCCACGTTTTTATGAAGCTAATGAAAACCCCATCTTTGGGCATGGGTGTGTGCAAGAAGATGAGGGTCACTTTAGATGCAATGCTACTTTTTTCAAATCTCGTTCCTGATACCTAAAACATAACGCGTTTCTGATATTTACCACCTGCCATGGTAAGACCCGAGCCTAACATGTCATTGGACATGTAGGCTAGGTAACAATAACGCGTACGCGTTATGTAGTTACAAAACGCGTACGCGTTATGTAGTTAAAAATCGCGTATGCGATATGTAAAACTAAAAATGAATTTAAAAACACAGTCGGCCGATTGCCGACCACCCGCGACACTCACGCATCAGAAACGCGAATAGAGGCGAAATTGACCCTGGACGAGGACGGTTTGTGGCCCACTCAACTATCCGTGTTGCTCGATTTAGCTGGAGGGGAGACAAATTCACCGGTGCATTCTCATCTAGTCAGGTAATTCATTCACCCAAACCATTTTTTTGTGATTTTTTAATCCAAATTACTATTTTTTTATTGTTTAACCTAGTTTTGTAATATTGATCAAATTGGGAATAACCCAATTTCTAATTAAATTCACACCTCAAAATGAAACCCTTTTCAAAAAACTCAAAACTTCATAATCAAACCAAAAATTGAAAAAATTAAAACTCCCCCCTTTCTACAATGTATTCATCTAAGTCACTCGACACGAGGACACGGGACACGAGTGTCCCCACCAGGCTTCAAATTTGAAGCCTTCAGGCCACTTCAAATTTTACCCACACGTCATAGAAGGCCACTTCAAATTTTACCATGCAAAAAAAATTTAATTTCATGGTAAGCCCTTCAATAATTAAATTAACCACTACTGTTTAAAATTGCAACAGAAGGGTAGCTTCAAATTTCACCCATCAACAATTTTTAGTGGGAAATTGGGAATGCGGCTACTAGCTAGGTGACTTGGGAGTGGGACTCGCTTACTCTCCAATATCCACGTGTTCGATCATCCATGGATCATGGACCATTGGGCCTCTAATAATATCATTGAGCAACTTACGTGGACGGGCTTACACTGAGTAGCCCATGGCTTGAACGCTTCGAAGTTCTCATGTTTGTAGCGAGCGCTTACGTGTTTAACACATTTAATGGCATCAACAAAATTATTAAACCTGGAAGGTGGCTCATACGTGTTGTTGCTAGCGGGCTTACCAAGTTACAAGTTATCACATACCAATTCGTGAATGCTGACTCCGTGAGTTAATTGAGTATTCAATGTATAATATATTATGTTAATATGCCCCCGCGAATTTGGCATTTCAGACAAAATCCACAATCCATAAACTTCTTGTAATGTTGCAGATTGTTGATCCTGCCCGTGGCCCCTACCTATAGACCTGTGTTTTCTTTGTTGTATCAAGTTAATCCTACCATCTACGGCTCCCAGCCTCACACCCTGTGTTTTCTTTGTTGTATCAAGTCAATCCTGCAGCTCCCAAGTTCCACCTTTTGTTTTCTTTGTTGTATCAAGTCAATGCTGGAATTCCATGCTTCCATGGCTCCGACCATATTGCATGAATAGAAACAAGCTTTTTCTTATACCCCTATTCCACTGTGGTTGAGATACTTCCAAGTTCCACCTACCCTATCTCCTCCAGTCCTCCATGATAGTTTGCGGAGCGAAGCTGGCAATGCCAGCCTGCCATAAACATATTTAAAGAAATTCGTTTTCTTTGAAAAGCTCAACTTCAAGGCTGACTAGATTTTTGACATCCTATGAATTTACAGGTCTGCTATATCCACTGAAAAATAAAGCCTCTCAACTTTACTACGTTAGTAAACATTGAAATTTTGATGTACTATTACATTTTCAAATGAAAAGAATAACTTATTATTAATAAAAAAATCAAATCATATTAATATATTAATGAATTTGAATTTAGCTTCCCAATATTAAAATAAATTATACATTTTAAATGATCCACAACCAAATATTATTCTGAGAAGGAAATGGAAAAAAAGGAATTTCCTCAACACAACATGCTATTTCCTTATGATGATGCTTTTACGTTTATGATTACCAACCTTGGAATCAGGTTTGGTTATCCGAAGGTGTAATATCTTCTAAGCTAAGTCAATAGGTAGGGATGTTGGTATTGATATAATTATGACAAAGTTTTATAAAGGATTAGGAACAATTCCGTTGGCTTGTAGATGACATATTTATGGATAAAAAGCTTGTTGTTATGAGATAATGACATCATGCCTCAAAAACATGTCCCATACAATCTAATGTTAATGGGCGCTCTACATAGAAATTGGAATGTCAACATTTGTGAGTACAATAAATATGTGGATGATTTTGGCCTACTACAACTTTAATATATTGAGTGGATTGATAACCTTCACAATTATATAAGAGATTGTAGCTATGACTAGGAGGAGAGTTAACAATGCAACAAAATCAAGTAATCGAATTTTGTGCATAAAATGAACATAAGACTCCCACCAAATTTCACTGAATCTACGTCTTAACAAAAGAACTCATCGTTTCACGGGATTCCACCCCATCAATCCTTTTAACAGTAATGGCCATAACAGTTGCTACAACCCTAGCGCGAGAAAAATCAATCGAGCTACGCATGACAATACTTGAAACCAGACTTTTTGAACTCCCTATTACGTCATAGGAATCAATACTACTTTCTCCACAACATGTGGCACCCTCAATATCTTCCATCACCGCAATTTACATTTGATAAAAAACTTGTTCCCAAATAGTAATTACCCCATTCTTTGCTCTAAAAAGGCCTCAATTAACCTAGAATCCAATCCATGCAACATGAACACATCCATATATACACATAGAATAAATATTAATAAATTTCTCATAGCCCTTCAATAGTGTTCAATATCTCATAGCCCTTCATAGTGAAATGGGACCCCACCCTTCAAATTTGATCCCTGGTCCCCACTAGACACGGTGACCCCCGGAATTATGACACGTAGGACACGGTGACCCCCGGAATTAATATATTTTTAAAATATATTAAAATTTAAAAATATAGACATATAGATCATCCAATAAAATTTAACATTTACAATTACAAATATTCAATAGAAATTACATTTACAATTACAAATATGAAATATTTAATAGAAATTAGATCATTCACAAATCACAACACATTTGTCATTCACAATCACAAAACACAATGAGACATTGAGACACATAGATGCAAACTCATCACTGCCTTGATCCTCCTCCTCCATGCCTGAATCAACAAACTCATCACTGCCTTGATCCTCCTCCTCCTCCTCTCTGCCAATCTGACTAACTTACTTTTTAATTGTCAAATGTTTAATTTTAAGTTTTAAATGTATGTAAGTAAATGCCATTAAATTGCTTATGTGAGTTTGATTTAATACATGTTCAATTTTGAAGAGACGTCATTATATACCATGTATATGTTTCTAATGATTTTCGTATTAATGTCTTTATTGGAGTTGCGGCTATGGATGCCAATGCCGAAATATTGATTGAGCTTACTCAATTGAGGGGCATAAGTGCAGCTTTTAGTGGTGGCGACAGGATTCGCCGTTCACTTGCATCAACCTTGGATGCAATTGTGGACACAATTTCACAATCTACGAATGTCCTATATGATATTGCATCTTACAGAGAAAGAAAAAGACAACAATATGCTGATGGACTAGATTACAATGCAGTAAAAAAGTTAAAAATATCCAAAGAGGTTATATTTGCATTGTTTAGGGACCCTCGGACGGGGGAAATCCCTAATGCAAGCAAGCCGCATATCTCCATTGAGTGGTGCACGTTTCAACCATTTGTTGATAACTGGATGGACAGATGGTACATGGTTTTTGATATGCCACCACACAACAACAGGGAAAATCCCTTATATTTCCCTCGAAAGATGTACGCAGAGTTCGTGTTGCATAAACACGTTAACTATTTTGACATCTTACAGTTCCAGGGGATCGGTGGGGGGATGCCCCAAAACCGACCCAATGCCAGGCTTCGAGACCAGGATCGCCCTATCCCTGCACCTCGCAGGCAGTTGCCTGGGCCAGATGTCCCACCAGCACATCGCATTATTCCGCAGACACGGGATGCATTTTTGAGTTTGGCACGGGCGGTTGTTCGCCATGGCAGGATGGTTCAACATATGGGTGAGGAAGGGACATCTGTCCCTGGTGTGGTACATACACCAGCTCGTCACCATGCAGGACCATCAGCTAGTGCAGGACCATCAGGACCATCCACTAGTGCAGGACCATCAGGACCATCCACTAGTGCAGGACCATCGACTATTCCCCATCCTAGTACTGATCCTCACGAGTGCACGTCATGTGGTCGTCCCTGCTATGGTATTGCCTCAGATGTTGCCTTCAGTGGGTTTTTGAGAGAGGTATCTTGATGGTTAATTGTAATAAATTCTTCATTTATTTTCGTCTTTGTACACATATATATAGTTTGAGCTAATATATTAATTTTGTGAACTTGCAGTTGATGATGATTGCCGGCAGTGACGCCCCAGAGCCGGATGTTCCAGACTCTACAGGGGGGCATGATGCTACCCATTCGATAGGCCCATCTTATATACCACCTATTGCCGTATCTCACACCGAGGTAAACATTTTAAAATTTCAGTTTTTTAATACTTGTTAATTTGTTAATTTCCACATACTTTACATTTTAGTTCATTAATGCTATCTACGGTCTAATATTTACAATTATTAAACTTGCAGATGGCAGATCCTTCACTGGGGCAAGGTAATGTGGAGGTAGTGCCCATGGTCATACCATCCCCTGAAACATCTGGGCTCCAGGTAAACAATTAAAAATGACATTTTTTAAATACATGTTTGTTTGTTAAATCATGCATGTCTAACTACATGAACACTTGCTGACTGTAGGCACCATCCGAGACATCTGGCCCATTGCCTGGATTTGTATCTCCCTCCAGGCCATTCGTGAACAAGGGTCGTGTGTATGTGAGGCGTTCTACTCCTAGAAAGACTCCAGCTGCCCACGACCATGGGCTTACTCACACCATGGTAATGTATATCCTTCGATGATATTTGTTGTTTAACTTGAAATCCAGTGCATAAATCGTTTTTGTTAATGTTTGAATTGCATGTTTACTGCATCAAGAACCCGAGTTGTCTACTGAGAACCTCGCATCGATGGTTGATGCAGCAGTTAGTGCCGCATCTGCAGTGGCGACTGATCACACACAGGTATGTAACTATTTCAACATTATCTTTACATAGTTTATTATTGTTGGACCTATTGTTTATTCATGCATTTCTAACTATTTCAACATTTTTTCATTGTAGCCACCACCAGCAGGAGCAATGCCTGGCCCCCCTGGTTCGACCATCCTGGATGTTCAACCGACGGCTCCATCTGCTACACAAGCAACGCAATCTCCTTTGTCAGTTGAGGTGAGATGTCCTTCAGTGACCAAATGTTTCATGCACTTTCCATGCACCAGTTGATAATTGTTGAGCTAATGTATTAGTGTACATAGTTAGTTGAATTTAACAATTGATATTTAATTTGCAGGATCCAGGGATGCACATTGATCCTAGGGATGTGCCTAGAGGATCAACCTCGGGAAAGAACAAGAGAAAGCTTGAGTTTTGATAGTTTTGGATAGTTTTGGACACATGTGCTTTTGGATGCTTTTGTATATATATGTACTTTTCGATACATTCAGTTTTGGAGACATGTACATTGACTTTATTGTGCATGTACTTTTGGAAACATGTACATTGACTTCATTGGATACATGTACTTTTTGATACTTTTGGATATACATGTACTTTTGGAGACATGCACTTTTGGAGACTTTTGGATATACATGTACTTTTGGAGACATGCACTTTTGGATACTTTTGGATATATATGTACTTTTGGATACATGTACTTGTGTCAATCTAATGTGTTGATGTGTAATTTAATCAAACTAAATGCAATACAATGTTTTCAAGGTTTCAACGAACTCACTCATGCACACCCATTGCCATCAACTACCAATGAAAGTCTAACATTATGAGGTTCTTCTTTAAAAATGGGTAATATTTCCTTGATGATCGTAAATTGAGAACCATTTGTAGCCACTCATATAATACCATCTTCACTTATCTTTGTACATGATAATCCATATAATGTGCTATGTTTTTTAACCTAAACAATCATCAAAAACCTATAATTATAGGGATATGACAAAGAACCTTATGGGGCACCTTATATATTAACCTTGTGTATACATTAGGATCTTTGTCATACCATTGTTTGAAATGTCATTCAATACCTTCAATTTTATCAACATCAAATTAGTAGACAAAGTGACTCATCTTTGATCTCTTGTATAGGCCTTTGTGTGCCTTATCAATAAGATGTACATCATGAATATTATCATAGGTCTCATACATAGGTGCATCCTCATCCATGCAAACAAAGGTGTCATGGATCAACCTATTATCCCTTTATTCTCAATAATATTAGTATCATTATCTTCCATAGGATCAAATTCAACTCCATCACCCCCATTATTGCTACTCTAAATTGCAGCCTTAGGAGTTTTGATCATGTGTTTTTGTCTCTTTAGGAGTTTTGAAATATTATACTCTTTCAAAAATAATATGGAAGTTCAAATATTTAAAAGTGGCTTAAATTATAAAATGGGCGGAAATTCACCAAGTGTCCCTGAACGGCATTTTCATGCGACTTGCAACTCGACATAACTCGGAAACCGGACGTCGGACCGACGAACCGTCGACTCCGTTGGTCTCCTGGCGTGCGATTACCTCTAGGGGCCCTCTCCCTCATCTCCCCATGGCCCAGCGGCTTCATTGTGCATTCATTTCGTAAACTAGGGTTTTGCTCAGTTTAATTGCATGCAATCTCGCATTGGTGGGTCAACTCTGCAAAAACCTCCCCCGAGCCAGTGTTGGCAGTGTTCCCACGTCGGCATTGCCCACACACACTTGCGGGAGCCAACGATACGCAATCTTCCTGCTCTGTTTGCTTTTTGGCTCCCGGACGGAAATTCACCAAGTGTCCCTGAACGGCATTTTCATGCGACTTGCAACTCGACATAACTCGGAAACCGGACGTCGGACCGACGAACCGTCGACTGCATTGGTCTCCTGGCGTGCGATTACCTCTAGGCGGCCCTCTCCCTCGTCTCCCCATGGCCCAGTGGCTTCATTGTGCATTCATTCCATAGATTTATACAGTTGTCTTAATCCTAACTGTATACATTGCATGAGAATAAACACCATCAATCTCATTTTTGAGACTTGGTTGTCATGTTAATGCAAATGTAAATGTAAAGGTTGCCTTTACAGGACTTTTGAAACTGAGTGTGGGAAAGGGGATCATGATCGAGATGTTGTGTAGGTAAAAATTATATTCTGCAGGTAAAAATGGAAGTTTACGAGAAATTCTCTCATTAGTTACACAAAATCTATTGTTGAATGGTGTTCTTCAATAATTGTAGATGGAACAAGAAGACGAGATATTTTTGGGAGGTGGTTGATGTAGATCAATCACATAGAATAATGCATGGAATTTGTGGATTTCATTTAGTTTGAAACTCAAACAATGTTATAGTAGAAATATGAACAAGAAAATTCTATCACTCGCCATTATTCTAGGTATAAATATTGAATTATCCTAGTTGGATGAGGACTAATCAACCATTTCACCACATTATGATCATGTCTCAAATCTTGTACAACCAAGTTTTGTGAATATGAGATTAAATCTTATCAACTAGCATGAATACATTACATTTTGTCTATTTAGTGGACTCACACGTTGGAACTGATGTTTTTTAAAATGAACATATATGCAATGGTTTCCCTGAAAGATAATTAATGGGGCACTCACTATTTGTTGGCATGTTCCTTAAAGGCGAACCAAACCCTCATGTCTCACTAATAGATGACAATGGTGATCAACTTGTAATCAGTTTGATGGTTATTAAAGGATAATATCTAACACTGGATGACCAAACATGGAAGAAGGTTGGTTATGTATTTCAAGATTAGACTAGGTGAATCTATATACCACTTTACAAACTTAGTTTTCGATACAAACCTCAAACTACAAACAATGCCAAGGAAGCACCCATCAAAGGTATGATACTTCAAGCCTCATTGTGAACATGAAAAGTTAATGGAGATCATTAGTAATAGACATGATCCAAATGGTCTACTTAGATGACCATAGGTAAGTAGATAAGTAAGATTGCCTAACATGGTCACTCTTGTGTTATATTCCAAGGTATATGGGTTGTTTGTTATTTTTGTTAATTTTTCCATTCATTTATGTAGATTACTCATATTAAATTGTTTATAATGAATTAGTCTAATAATGGTGTCCTTGTATGTGTCCAGATTATCCAAAGAATCATAAGCACATGAAATCCCATCAATAAGATCAATGGTCTTTTTCAACACCACCAAAGAAAAAATCAGAAAAATGAAATGACCTACTTCAAAAATTATTTTATTACTTATTGTGCATGGTCCATCAAACAAAAGGTAAACAAACACAATTATATGGCCTACAATGTAGGTCTTTTGATGCTCTATTTCACAAGGTTTTAACAAACACACTTGTTGTGATCATCATTAAAGTCTACAATTTCTTTCAATGAATGTGCCAAATTGACCTAACAACATAGGAAATTGAAAACCACATCCATTGAAAGGAATAATTCAGTTTTTTTTGTCATGAATTAATTTACTATCATGGATTTATGGCTCCCGGCAGTGTTCCCACGTCGGCATTGCCCACACACACTTGCGGGAGCCAACGGCACGCAATCTTCCTGCTCCGTTTGCTTTTTGGCTCCCGGCCGGAAATTCACCAAGTGTCCCTGAACGGCATTTTCATGCGACTTGCAACTCGACATAACTCGGAAACCGGACGTCGGACCGACGAACCGTCGACTCCATTGGTCTCCTGGTGTGCGATTACCTCTAGGGGGCCCTCTCCCTCGTCTCCCCATGGCCCAGTGGCTTCATTGTGCATTCATTTCGTAAACTAGGGTTTTGCTCAGTGTGGGAGTGTGCAATTTTTGCACACAGGGGTCAACTTTGGAAAATCATCCACCGGGAAAGTATGGCTAGTGTTCCTAGCCCGAACCTATCTAGACACACCTGCAGGACTCCCCGGAACCCGGTTTTGTTGCATGGTTGGAGTTCTATGCCCCCGGTAGGTATCCAGCAGGTGTCCCTGAAGGCCTTCTGGTAGTGAGACGGGACGAGCCATAGAATGAAGACCGTGGCTTGGATCGACGAACCGTCGACTCTGTTGGATTCAACACACCGGGATAGTGCCAGGGGTGCCCCTCCCCTTTTACCCGGTGGCCCATGTGTCACCTTGCAGGTCCATCTTGGAAACTAGGGTTTTGCTCAGTGTGGGAGTGTGCAATTTTCGCACACGGGGGTCAACTTTGGAAAATCATCCACCGGGCAAGTATGGCTAGTGTTCCTAGCCCGAACCTGTCTAGACACACCTGCACGTCTCCCCGGAACCCGGTTTTGTTGCATGGTTGGAGTTCTATGCCCCCGGTAGGTATCCAGCAGGTGTCCCTGAAGGCCTTCTGGTAGTGAGACGGGACGAGCCATAGAATGAAGACCGTGGCTCGAATCGACGAACCGTCGACTCCGTTGGATTCAACACACCGGGATAGTGCCAGGGGTGCCCCTCCCCTCCTACCCGGTGGCCCATGTGTCACCTTGCAGGTCCATCTTGGAAACTAGGGTTTTGCTCAGTGTGGGAGTGTGCAATTTTTGCACACGGGGATCAACTTTGGAAAATCATCCACCGGGCAGGTATGGCTAGTGTTCCTAGCCCGAACCTGCCTAGACACTTTGGAAACTAGGGTTTTGCAGGTCCATGATGATGATGATGGTGATGATGATGAAGATGTTGATGATGATGGCTTGGTCTAAGGTGGTGCTCTCAACTAGCTAATTCATTATGAAATATTTAACAAGACATGAATTAAATTTAATATAAGTGTATTGTTTAATATAGTGAGCATGAATTGAATTAATTTTGTTGGGTGAAGCCAATAACCAACATGATGAACATAATATAATTTTAGGGTTTACTGATCATATGTAAAAAATGGATTAAAAAACGCAATTATTATAATTTTAGTTTAATGTTTATCCACTTTAATCCATATATTTTTTAGTTTTGACTATGAATACACAATAATTATTATATATATGTGTGTGTGTTTTTGTGTGGATAACTTAGAGATGTATAATAAAAATGGGTAAAAGGTGGTTGTCACTAGAGACTTTCATAGTTGTATAGTGAAAATGTAATAGCTATTAAAATTTGGATTAGAAAATTATTAAAGAAAATAAATTCTATAGAAATGGGTAAAAGGTGGTTGTCGCTAGATTAAGAGAGACTTTCATAGTTGTATAGTGTACAATTGTCTAGTGGTTATGGCAGTGATGTGTAAAATCTTATGATCACATGAAAGAGATCACAAATAGGTTCATAAAACTAAGAACAACAATACTTTGAGCAATTTTTCAAAGGAAACTAGAATAGAGCCAGTAAAGAGAAAAAAATACTAAAAACTTGATTTCATACTAAAATGAATGAAAAATGGTTTTACATAAAGAAATTTGAATTACTCAAGGAACCAATTCGATTGTCTAGTGATTCATAAGGATTTAGTTGGGCTTAACATAGAGCTTAAATGCCCTTAAAGTTAGCTAAGCAACCCCTCAAACATGATTAATATATGGTTTACTGATCATATGAACATAATATAATTTTAATCCATCTCTTGTAAATTTGGCATATCAAGAACGCAAAATTGACATATTCATATGAAACATACATGTGAGAATTGAGCATATATCAATATTCAATTACAAATAGTGAAAATAGTATAGTATTAAAAGTATGTAACGTACCTCATCATGCTAGATCCCACCTATTATCATACAACCAAGCCCTCCGGATCATCTCTTATACTGATGGTCTCCATTAGTCTCTCGTGCTCTGTATCCGGTAAGAAGTAGCGTACCTTCGATGTATTTCGACTAGGCATTGTTCGTACCTGAAGGTTTGTGCCAATGATTAAGTTGGTAAAGTGATATACACTTGCACCTGGTTTGTAATCCCTGTAAACATATCCACCCTTCTTTCTTCCATTGTTGTCCCGTGTCAAGTATTCACCTTTAACAACCATAGACCCAGTTGGAAAGTGGTTGTTTTCATCGTCAGTCATGGACACAATGAGAGTTTTCTTTCCATCTATACAGCGTGCCAACCAGTATTCATCACCCCATTCAGTATCTTTTGAGGCAACCACTGCATATATGTGCCCTGCATTATATGATTCTAGGTATATGATCAAAATATTTTTCGTGCGATACAAGGCCATTAATGTGCATTTGAAGACTACGTAAACAAACAAAAAATGTTAAGGAAATGCATCATACCGGGTTGTACAAGGTCTGAGACATGATCAAAATCTGCAGAAATAGATGATTGGTCTTCTTCCAACGGAGTTAACTCAACAATTGCACGCTGATCAAGTGGAAGTGATATGCGATCCCATCCATCAACCCAATCCAATGATTCACACCCATCCCAGTCACCATCACAACAAGGCGGGCAAAAACAAGCAAGTTTTCTGGTCCAAATTTCAAATACTGGGTTATCAGAGCTTCGAACCGAATGAAAGCCACGAGTCCCAGGCACAGTCTTGCATTCCCATGCATGTGAACGATCTATGTCTACCACCTCCCAAAAAAATCTCTCCATATGTCTCTTTCTTGTGGATTCTACTCGCATAGTTGATTCCTCTCCCATTACTGACGTGCACCACCTGACTATAGATTGAGCATTTAGAATAGTAGATTCTGTAGATACTTTCAATTCCTCTCTTCGTAGGGCTGTTTTGACACATGCTCCGGCTCCATCATGCTCTCCTTTACCATGCCCAGTCTCAAAATAGTTCCACATATGTGGCACTTTGTAGTTTTTATGAAATGAACACAACCACTAAAATATGCGTGCATTTTTGAACTGACCAGCACACCCATCAGACCAAATCCAGTGTCGGTCCATCTGTATGTTCCTTCCCTTCAAGTGATCATAGAACATGATGAAGCAATGACGTACATAGTGGAAGTCGTGGCACCTATCATCACTTATGTAGAAGTGATATTCCTTCAGAATTTCTCTTTGCTCTTCAGTGCTATTTGGGCCATGCCTATATGTGATATGGACCATCAAGGAAACCTGCTCAGAGTGATAATACTGACTTTGGATCTCATTTTGAGGTTGCAGAGTGTAGTTCTCGGCAAAATCAACAACTGAAAGTATAGTACCAAGGGGAAATGTATCTCTACATATTCTAAACTTCTCATCCTGCCATCGTGCCACGTGGACATGCTGAACATATTGATGTGTCTTTTCAATAAATTCCTTGATGAAGTCACTAACTTGTACCTTGTGACACAAAATGATCTCAATGTCAGTTTTTTGTTGTAAGTAAGGATTGAAATGTAACCGTTACAACATAATTTTATAGATATAAATGCATACCTGAGATGTCACCAATTGTATTTTTTTGCTTTCTTTCCCTGGGACTATTTCATAGTTGATATATTTGAAACTTTTCATGTCTGTAACCATTTTCCCAAATTCACTGTCTCCATTCTCGTGCATACATTGGCTCAATAATGCCATTCCAGCACAGTTGGAGCATGTTCCATCCAAACAAGATTTTGCATAGTATGTTTGCCCCTCGGGCCTATTGCACATGATGCTATGAATGAATTCTCTTGATGAAGTCGGTGGTATTGTCATGGAGCAATCCTGCACAATGTTAGTATGCAACACACGACGAATGTACAAAAATGTTTCATAGTAATATTCATATTCTACATGGTATCTACAACAACAAGTGTTACGAAGAGTATTTATTCTAACATACCATGGCTTACATTTCTCAAAAGATCTTTGCCCCAAGTTCAATTGTCTATGCTCAATATTAAATTTCTCGTAAAGCTCTGTCTGTGTTATATCAAGAAGATGCTTAGTATGTGGTTCACGATCCTTTGAACCCCTTCTTAGTTTTAGTACATCCTTTCGGTTTGAAGAAGGCCTTGTGTGATCATGCCAAAAACTGTGCACTAGTCCCTTTACTGCATCAACTAGCTTCATGTCACGACGTGGCAACCGACCAACAAAGGCCCAAAAATCTGTCTGATCGGTTGTGTCAAGATGTTCTCTTCTAATAGAATACCTACGGAGGGTTTTTACATTCAAATTAACTAGTTCGGATGTAGGCCTGAGAATACGAAGGGCCCTGGTGTTCTTATCTGCAATTGATTGTGACAACACACGACGAGCAGCATTGCGGTCCTTTGAACGTGTGTTCTTACCAATTTTACCAAATGCATCTACTAGGATTTTAACTATATGAGAACTTGGTTCAGAATTCTTTATCATCTTTATCCCTAACTTTTTCCTAACAACATTCATGCTCCTAGATTTTAACAATGATAAAAATAATCTACATTTATCTCCATCACATTTAGAAACAAAATATTTATCAAGTATCTGTTGAGTTTGATAAGCAATACTACGTTTAGATAGCGTACCTTCAATGGAATTCATAAGTCTTTCATCAACTTGTATACGCTTCGGAGTTCTTCGACGTGTGCTTGCTAATGGAGGTAAGGGGGTTGGAATTGTACCATGTAGCGCATCACCAAGACGCTCTGGCGTTTCAGCAGTAGCTCGGTGTCCTTCATTCTCTTCCTGGTAGTTGGATGGTGGAAGTCCAACATCCTCATCCATGGTCTGTGGAAGTCCAACATCCCCTTGTGGAAGTCCAACATCCTCATCGATGGTGTGGATAACATTCTCTTCTTCAACAGTAGGCAAAATGTCCAACGCCTCTCTGACTTCATCGCTTGTATAACCACATCCGGATAGCAAATTGAGTGTTTCTTCGTGAGCTTCATCTTGAGATGGTAACTTATCACTTTGACTTGAAGTGGGAATTGAAACATCCCCTAATGAGCACCTACGTTTTGCTTCTTGATTACTTCCATGGGGTGCTTGTTCAACAACTATTGTGGAAATTGAAGGTCCCTCTTGTCGTGGATTAATAGGATGAACCATGGTATCCTCTACAATTGGATTTGGATTAGTTTCCAAAGAAAGCCTCCGATTCATCATGTATATTCTTTTCTTTTCTTTCTCTTCTTCAATGACTTCTTGAGATCTCTTCTTCCTTGTTGATTTGTTTACTCGGTTACGTGCATTCCCCATCACCACAATGATCAATTCAATATAGTTTGTTTTTGTTGCTCCTCAATTACAAGCTCTTCAATAATAAGCAAATGGAAGTTCTTCCTTGTTGGTCTTGAAGCTTGATATCTTACCTTGTGTGCTCCTCAAATATAGGCAAAATGAATCTTTCAAAGGCCTTATCTTTGGTGTTCTTCAATTGGAGATTCTTCAAGCTTGCTAATTATTTTCTTCAAATATGGCCATATAACCCAACACCACAGTGAGCAACCATGAAAGATGTCCTCAATGCTGCACCTGCATAAAAAAAAATGATGGAGTTGGTGTAGAATGTGAAAATTTTCAGACGCGGGCTCGTGCTGTTCGAAAAATCGCGGGATTGTTGCTTTCGTTCGGACAGAGTGAAGTTGCTCTCGGACAGCAACAGTCCATTATTTCTGGAGTTCCAAAACGCGTACGCGTTATATAAATATAAAACGTGTGCGCGATATGTAGTGAAAAAACGCGAACATGATATAGTCAAGCACAATAAATAGGTTAGGTGCACGGCTAGGGCAACGAACAAAATCAAAGAAAACTAACAATTTATATGATTGCATACAAAACAAATGTTTTGTATGGTTTAATACCCCCTAGCTCTCTCCCAATAATCCCTAGATACCCCCTATCTCTTTCTAAATATCTGTCCCTCATTCTCCCTACATGTTTCTTTCATGTTTCTTTCTCTCCCTTCAGCCATGTCTCTACCACCCCACTCTCCATCTCTCCACCTTCTCTTTATCTTCGTCATTATCCCTCCCTATAGCACTCTCTCCCTTCTTCTCCCTTAATCACTAACCCTCTACGCCTTTATCCCTCTCCCCTGCCCTCTCTGTCTTACCTTGTTCCTAGAGCCCCTCCCCCATAAAGGCCTTTAGACCCTCTTCTAAACATTAATCCCTAAGTGCATAAGTGCACAAGATGATGAGGAGGAGGAGGGTGATGACAATGAAGATGATCATGATGTAGATGAAGATGATAAAGATGATGAGGAGGAGGAGGGTGATGACAATGAAGATGATCATGATGCAGATGAAGATGATAAAGATGATAATGTTGATGAAGATGATGGTGATGATGATGAAGATGTTGATGATGATGGTGATGAAGATGTTGATGATGATGGTGATGATGATGGTGATGAAGATGATGGTGACATGATGGAGATGTTGATCTGATGAGGAAGATGATGATGATGATGGTGATGATGGTGATGATCATGAAGATGTTGATGAGGACGATGATGGAGATGAAGATGATGATGATGAAGAAGATGATGATGATGGAGATGTTGTGTTGATGGGGAACCTAGAGATGACAATGATGATGAAGATGGTGATGGTGATGGTGATGGTGATGACGATGAAGATTTTGATGATGATGCTGATGGCGATGATGATGAAGATGTTGACGATGATGGTGATGGTGATGTTGAGATGATGATCATGATGATGTTCAGAAGATCATGATGGTGATGATGGTGATGATGATGGAGAAAATGACAATGATGGATATGTTGATGAGGAACCTGCAGATGCCAATGATGATGATGATGGAGATGTTGATGAGGAACCTACAGATGCCAATGATGATGGTGATGACGATGAAGATGTTGATGATGATGGTGCTGGTAATGATGATGATGATGATGATGACGAAGATGATGGTGACATGATGGAGATGTTGATCTGATGAGGAAGATGATGATGATGATGATGGTGATGATGATGAAGATGTTGATGACGATGATGATGGTGATGAAGATGATGATGATGAAGAAGATGATGATGATGGAGATGTGTTGATGGGGAACCTAGAGATGACAATGATGATGAAGATGGTGACGGTGATGACGATGAAGATTTTGATGATGATGCTGATGGCGATGATGATGAAGATGTTGACGATGATGGTGATGGTGATGTTTAGATGATGATCATGATGATGTTCAGAAGATCATGATGGTGATGATGGTGATGATGATGGAGAAAATGACGATGATGGATATGTTGATGAGGAACCTGCAGATGCCAATGATGACGATGATGGAGATGTTGATGAGGAACCTACAGATGCCAATGATGATGGTGATGACGATGAAGATGTTGATGATGATGGTGTTGGTAATGATGATGAATGATGATGATGATGATGAAGATGAAGATGATGGTGACATGATGGAGATGTTGATCTGATGAGGAAGATGATGATGATGATGATGGTGATGATGATGAAGATGTTGATGACGATGATGATGGTGATGAAGATGATGATGATGAAGAAGATGACGAT
The DNA here is from genome assembly GCA_027924585.1 of Larix kaempferi. Classification (NCBI taxonomy): domain Eukaryota; kingdom Viridiplantae; phylum Streptophyta; class Pinopsida; order Pinales; family Pinaceae; genus Larix; species Larix kaempferi. The sequence continues at coordinate 4,834,498 of BSBM01001126.1, forward strand.
GATGATGGTGATGAAGATGATGATGATGAAGAAGATGACGATGATGGAGATGTGTTGATGGGGAACCTAGAGATGACAATGATGATGAAGATGGTGATGGTGATGACGATGAAGATTTTGATGATGATGCTGATGCTGATGATGATGATGATGATGATGATGATGATGATGTTGACGATGATGGTGATGGTGATGTTCAGATGGTGATGATGATGATGATGATGATGATGATGGAGATGTTGATGAGGAAGGGGGAGATGACAATGATGATGAAGATGTTTATGGTCATGAAGATGATGATGATGGTGATGGTGATGATGATGGAGATGATGGAGATGATGGAGATGGCGATGAAGATGATGATGATGATGATGATGGTGAAGATGATGAAGAAGATGATGATGATGGAGATGTTGACCTGATGACGATGAAGATGATGATTATGGTGATGATGATGAAGATGTTGATGCTGATGATGATGGTGATGAAGATGATGATGATGGAGAAGATGATAATGATGGAGATGTTGATGAGGAACCTACAAATGCCAATGATGATGATGATGATGATGGTGATGACAATGAAGATGTTGATGATGATGGTGATGGTAATGATGATGAAGATGATGATGATGATGGTGATGGTGATGGTGATGTTTAGATGATGATGTTCAGAAGATGATGGTGACATAATGGATATGTTGATCTGATTCAAGGAAGATGATGATGATGATGATGATGGTGATGATGATGAAGATGTTGATGATGATGATGATGGTGATGAAGATGATGATGATGAAGAAGATGATGATGATGGAGATGTTGATGTTGATGGGAAACCTAGAGATGACAATGATGATGAATATGGTGATGGTGATGGTGATGGTGATGACGATGAAGATTTTGATGATGATGGTGATGGTGATGATGATGAAGATGTTGATGATGATGGTGATGGTGATGTTTAGATGATGATCATGATGATGATAATGATGATGGAGATGTTGATTTGATGAGGAATATGATGATGATGATGATGATGGTGATGATGATGAAGATGTTGATGATGACGATGATGGTCATGAAGATGATGATGATGAAGAATATGATGCTGATGGAGAATATGATGCTCACAACTCCCTCTAGTCTCTCTCTCCCCAACCATCAATCTCTCTCTCTCTCTCTCTCTCTCTCTCTCTCTCTCACAAACACACACACATTATGTCACTTTCCATTCTCAAACCCATCCCCCCTCCATCCATATCTATCTCCAACTTTCTCCCTCCATCCCTCACCCTACCTTCTCTCCCTCCCTCTCTCATCGCCTGTCTCTCACCTTCTATCCCTCCCTCATCTTTCCCTCAACCTATCCCAATCTCTCCATCACTCCCTCTCTCTCCATCGCCACCACTCTCTGCATGTCTCCCACCAACACTTTCTGTCCCTCCCTTCCTATCTCTTATTTCGTTCTATCCCCATCTATCTCTCACTCCCTCCAAATCCATTCCTCCCCATTGTCCCTCTCCCTCCCTCGCTCTATGTCTCTCCCCCCCTTGTATTCTTTATTTCTCTCTCACATCCCCCTTGCCTCCATCCATTCCCCCTTGTCACTCAAGTCTCACTTTCAACTTCTAACCCTATACCTCTTCAGAACCTATTCTACTCCTAATAGTGCTCTCAAGCTCCACTTCCCTTCACCCCCTGTAGCCCATCATGTTCTCATTCCCTTCATCTCTCTCCACTCAAGCTTCCAACATCCTTCTAAGCCCTTGACCCTTTCCCACCTCTATTAAATATTAACCATAGATTCCCTTGACCCTTCCCCACCCCTATTAAATATTAACCATAGATTCCCTTGACCCTTCCCCACCCCTTCTCAAATATTAAACAAAATTTCCCTTGACTTCTACACCCCCTCTTTCTCAAGTATTAAACATGTATTTTATGATTTGAATAACGCGAGCGCGTTTTGTAACTATATAACGCGTACGTGTTATGTAGTTATATAATGCGTACGTGTTAATTATTGATATAACGCGCACGCGTTATTTAGTTATATAACGTGCACGCGTTATTTAAATCTAAAAGCGCGGCAATATTTTTGAATTTAAACAGGCCGAGTCACATGCTCACTTGTCAACAATAATCCTATGTGTATGCTTTGGAGTTTGCTTCGGTAATTCCAAACCTGTGCTATGTTAATGAAAAACCAAAGCTAATTGGGTATTTCTTCCAGTTTCTGGAGAAGCCTGTGCTTAGCCACTCGTTACAATATGCTACACAGAGTCATTTTTGATGAAATCTTAGACACAAATAGCATTTTTTCTGCAGATTCCAAATATGTAACTTTTATTTTGAAATATTAATTTTTCCTATTTTCTTTCAATTTCTTTTCTGTCCTACCTCCTTAACTCGTGAAACACATTGTTAGTGTTTCTTCCATAACTTTTTCAATTCTCAATCATTTCAAAAAAAAATTGTATGGTGCACAAGAGGACACTAACCTCCACGTTCTATGAAAAACCCATTTCAAGAATTTTGCATTAAGACCTTCAAAGGCTCTACCCACAAAAGATGTACTATTTTTTAGGTTTGATCACTTAGACAATTATAAAAAAATTATAAAATTACTAATTTAATTTTCGAAAAATAATGGCGCACAAGTGCTATGTGTTCTCTACATGCATGCCGATTTTTGTAGCTTGATTCCATCATTTAGGCCCTCAAAGGCTCTACCCACAAAAACATATACCTTATCATTTGCCTGAAAAATAAAAAGTGTCTGTCAGGAAAACTGAAACTTGACATAGCTATGCAAATTTTCAATACATAAAAGTTATATATTCAGAAACGTGATTCAATTTCCTACACTTCATCTTTTTTACTCAATGCAAGATATTTTCCGTAAGTAAATCAAAAAATCCAAGTAAGTTGAGGGATGCCTGCTTTTTTAGTTTTCTATTGCATCTAACGTGCCAAAAGTGACCCTCATTAGCTTGCACTGACCCGCATCTCATTGTAAAAACATTTTATCATGCCCAATAAGTGTGGTTCTGTTGTTATGTGCATCCTGGTTTTGATTTGAACCTGTGAGCAAGAAACTTGGAGTGGTAGTGGACAGAATTGGCTTGATAAACCTAGTGGAGGGAGTAACCTCTCAAGAAGATCAAGAGGGCTTTGGCTAATTTTCTATGCACACTCTGAGAGCACTAGAAAGGAAGGTATGGCTTGAGGGACTGTGTGGCAGTGAAGAGAATACTTCCTTGTGTTGGGTGTGTAGTCATTGTGAGTGCCAAGCTGAATAGATCTGGGAGGGGTATCCATAGCTCTGTGGTTGAGCTCACTAGCTTAGCAACTCTTCCTTTCCATTTTCTAGCAGCCTGATAAACCCAATTGTATATTGGCTTGGCTCATTTTGGTGTATGCTTGGCTATGTGTGAGTCTGTTATTCCCTGGTTCCTTTTAGTAATCATGCCCAGCTCGGGGGTGGCAATTGTATCAAGAGGATGATAAGCACAACTGGCCTATGGTTGGGTGGAACGTTGCAGATGCATAGCTGGTTGCTTGGGACTCCTTGTTAAGATAAGTATTCTCTGTTATAAATTCTGCAATGTCTTTATTTTAATGGCTATCACAGAAATGTTGAATGTATGTTAGATATTAAACATAATTTTTAAATTCCGTTGTGTTTCTATAACATGCACATGTATATGTCTTTTTATCATTGATTTTTCACTTAATGGATATGGGGCTAGATGCCCAGATTTAGTGTCACGTACTCTCTATCATGCTGGTATGATGGGAGGGGACATTACATTTATTTTCTTGCATCGTCTCCCTCTCACCATGCCAAACAATGGTCTTCAAGATTCAACGAAACAAATTCAATCCTTTACTTTTGAATGACCTCATGTATGTTGAAGCACACCTCCATATTTTATAACCATTGGTTCAACTTGGTGGAATAAACTTATCCTACCTACAGTTTGATGTCAACCTTTTCCTTATATACATAAGAAGTTCCTTGAGGTTTTCCATGGATGAATTCCCTCAGCTCTATCTCAATTTTGATCTTTGACTCTAGTTCATATTTACTTTTCTTGGAATCTACCTAGTTCTCTATGTATATATCAAATCCTTTGTGTCAATGTTTCTCAGTTTCCTCCTCATGGATCCACTCAAGGAATAGGCTTGTCATCTCTACTACTTGTTTCTCCAAATGAAATGTCTATAACTCAACACTGTTATTCTTTGGAGACTCATCCATGGTATTATTTCAATGCTTATTTCTTTTTCTTATTTTTCTAATATCTAGATCAATTGATCCATATCTACACCCTCTAGAGTCTTGTTCAATTGTGTAAGAAGCCACTATTTGCTTCCCTTCAAGACATGACTCGACCTTCTCTAATACCAATATGATTTGTTAATAGTATTCTTATAGTCTATATGTTTCATCAACATAGATCATTGAATGATTGAAATATGTCCTAAAAAAAATTTGTACAATGCCATGAGAAAATAATTTATTGTCATTAGGTACATTATCTTCAATATATGGTCATAATTACTTTGTTTTACTTTCCTTATTTGAATAATGAAACACATATATGTTTTATTTTGGAATTGTGATGGGTATAGCTCCTCTGACTGAGATTTCTAGATACAAAGGTAATTTATGTTTGTTTCATAGAATTAATATTTGTAATACAAGATTTCATCCTGTTTTAGTTGGATTTATATATGCTTCCATTTAATTTCCATGCTTTCTTGTTATTGCTTTGAATGTATGATCTTATAGATACAATTGTTGAAATCATCACTATATATTGTGGGATTCGTTTTCCATGGTGTTTAGAATCTGTCTCTTTTATTCTCTATTTGGTTTTCATCAATCATTTTCATCACCAATACATAGGTAACATCACACCAAGATACATAAGTCGAGAATATATATAAAATTCAAACCATGCTTTATAAATATGCATTCAACATGAAGAAGCTAAGTGACAACTTTAAGAAGGTTTTCAATCTTTAATTCCATGAGTTGAAAGACCTTCCATATGATATGATCTTGGTCACCTTGATCATGAATTCGTAGACATATTAAACAAAGTATGATTCTTCCAAGTTCCTGGTTCATTGCACAACTCAAGCTGATCCTTTTTTCCAATGTTAATGTACCCATATTTTGTTGCGAAAATTTTGAAAGTTATGATAGGTTATCTGAAAAACTTATAATATCAAATTTGTATATATCATCGAAACATTTCCAACATTATAAATAATTCCCAAAACAAAGGTCAGAGTTAAAATTTTATGGCCAAAATACCAAGGTCATATTCCATATTCACAGTGTTACAAGTCAAAATGGCTAATTGCATCACATCTCACCCCGAATCATAGAAGGCCTCCGCATATGGACACAAAAAGCAGGCTCTGAGCGCGCTCTTAGCCCAGGTTTGTGTAATGATGAGGGCATTTCATAGAAATGTAGTGAAGCTTAGCTCTCCCAAGGCCCTCTCACACAAAACCAAGAAAGCATGCCGCATAAAGGACAAAGTACGCCGGTTAATGTTGAAGTGCAGATATAGAAAGCTCGTTCAAACCCTCATATGCATGAACCTATGGTTTATGCTACCATGACGTCATACTAAAGAGCGCTCTGCATAGACTCCTTTTTATGCATGTGTGGAGGCTAAGAGACTTGTCACATCATGTCATGGATTCCTTAGTGTGATACATCATGTCGTGGTTCAAGTTTCTTTGAACGCACCTTGCAAGGCCTTCTTTCGTGTGATGTGTCGCAACTTGACAAACTTCTCCTCATGTGACGCGTCACAACTATCCCTTTGGAGTGTGATGTGTTGCACCGTCTTCAAAGTTTGAGGTATGGGATACATGTCACACCTCACACACTCTCGAGTCATGCAATGTATCGTAAAATATTTTGGATGTGATGTGTTGCAAAAACTTTTTTTTTATGGTTTGATTTGATGTGGCCTTAAAACAATATGAACACCAACAAAATTTTTGGACTATGCACTCTAAAACTTTCGCCTTATGTATGTCGTAGAAAATCTATAAGTTGTCACTATGATATCCAATTGAGGTGTCATATTTGGAAATGCATGGAGGATGAACAATTATTTTCATGAGTAGTCATGCAAACTCATTCGATTAGTATTCTTCATAAGTGGCAAGGCTCAATGACTTTGTTCGGCCAAGAGGCCCTTTCTATAGTCTAAAGTGGATGAGATGTGTCATGTCTATCACATGTCGGCTGCAAATTTAAATTGGCTATATTGTGAAATACATTTATATAAATATACATTGAATATCGATTTCAATTTTCATTCATGCATCCTCACATTTTAAATAATTTTTTTCATAAATAGTTACAAGAATAACTATTTTACTTCATAGTCTGGATTGTAGAATATTTCTGGAAGTAGTGTCGGCTTGAAAGTGTCTACTAGTGGATCGAGAATGTGTTTCTTCCATGATAGCTTCTCGTTAATGGTCGAGTGTACATTATCGTAGCATTCCCTCATGTCCAAGTTTATAGAGGTAATTGTTCATTAGCGTGTATGGTGTTGATTTCATTGTTAATATTTTCTTTTCTTTTCTGAAGTTCCTACTAGTGCTTGTCTTTCTTGTAAAAACTGTGCAATATCTGCTAACTTGGTCAGCACAGCTTCGAATTGAAAAAAGGTGAGTTTCTAGAAGCTCGTAATCTATCCCAACTAATTCTTAACCATTTTCTATATGGGATAGGTGGTCGGGTATGATATTTGTATTGCCTGGTCGAACTAATATTTCAAATTCAAATTCTTGAAATAATAGGAGACAATGACATGCAACGACAGTGTAAAGGTTTTTTCACCAAATATTTGATTGCTTGGTGGTATGTATAGAATATGAATGGGTTATCCAATCAATAATGTCATACCCAATCCTAATCCTTCACGTTCAATCATTAAATAGATTATTTATGCTTTATTTAAATTTTTGATAGCGTATACGTTTGGGTAGTTGAGTCCATTGTCTCCTTTTTGTGTTAGTATTGCGACGACTACAATGCCATATGCATCAATATGAATGTGAAAAATTTTCGACCAGTCTAGAAATATGAGTATTGGAGCTTTGATAAACTTCATTTTAAGTAGTTCGAAAGACTCTTCATATTCTAGGGTCCATAAATATTCAACATTTAATCTCAGTAATTCTTCCAGAGGGAATGTGATGTTAGAATAATGTTGGAAAAACTTCCTATAATACCTGGTATGCTCAAGCAAAATTTTGACTTGCTAGGGATTTACTAGAGGTTTTAGGTCAAGAATGACTTTAATTTTATCTAGATCCACTTTTATGCCTTCTTTGCATATGCCATGACCCAATAGTAGTCCTATTGGTGGGGAAAATATGCATTTATTTATATTTAAACATTACTGGATTTGTCTGCACCTTTCTAGCATTAGATGGAGCCATTGTATGCAGTATTTGAGCATTGTATAAATAGTTGTTGACACAGATCTATCAACAGGGGTTCACTTCGCATTGTCGTCAACAAACAACAATCCAACACCCTTAAGCACCGGCCCAGAAAGGTTTTACCCTTTCGGCAACACCCACGAAGCGAGTGAAGTCTCACTCGAGATGATTAAGGGGGCTACAGGAACCAAGTTTCTGCAGTGGGGAACAGACATGCATCTATTCTGAGTCTATCACAACAGAAACCAGAGATTCACATTCGCATACATTCATCATTCGCACATTAACCATGTAATCACCATTCGCATATTCAATACATAATTGACATTCACATCAACATGGTAATATTAGAGATCACATCAATGAAACCTTACATAAAAGACAATAGAAACCATAACGCAACATTCACTAGTTTATCCGAACTAAACCCATAATGAAACCTTACATAAAAGACAATAGAAACCATAAACAGAGACAAAAGAACATATCCGAACATCTTCATGCATTAACTCATCAAAACCTGCAGTATACCCTTCACAGAAATACTTCTGAACACCTTATCGTGGATCCATACAAAATCGTCGAAAACAAAGCAAAACATTACAGAGTTCAATGATCTCTTTCTCCGATCGGATGCCCTTAGGCTTACATTCATATTCTTATTTATACCCAACTATGGCAGTTACAAAATGGTCCAAATGACCCTTTCTAACAAACTAAACTAATCTTGCACTTCCTTGTTCTCCACGAATGGTCCTTTCTTCCAATGGTCCTTTCTTGCGCGAATGGTCCTTCTTCACTGTTGTCGGCTTCCGCACTTCACACAGACTAGGGATTCACTCCAACAACAATGGTGATCCTTCCTTTCGAAACTAGGGATCATGGACAATCCTTCATTTCGGAACTAGGGATTCAGTCCAACAACACTGGTGATCCTTCCTTTCGGAATAGGGATCATGGAAAATCCTTCCTTTTGGAACTAGGGATTCAGTCCAACAACACCTGTGATCCTTCCTTTTGGAACTAGGGATCATGGAAAATCCTTCATTTTGGAACTAGGGATTCAGTTCAACAACACTAGCGATCCTTCCTTTTGGAACTGGGGATTCAGTTCAACAACACTGGCGATCCTTCCTTTCGAAACTAGGGATCATGGACAATCCTTCCTTTCAGAACTAGGGATTCAGTCCAACAACACTGGTGATCCTTCCTTTCGAAACTAAGGATCATGGACAATCCTTCCTTTTGGAACTAGGGATTCAATCCAACAACATTGGTGATCCCTCCTTTCAGAACTAGGGATTCAATACAACAACATCATCTTAGACAATCCTTCCTTTTAGAATTACAGGATTTTAGTCTAAGGATCAACATTTAAGACTATCCTTCCTTTTCGAATTATGGGATCATTGTCTAAGGATAATCAATCCCAACTGCGCCATCATAGTAACATCAACACTACTCTCCCTTTCGAGGGAAGTCCTTATGGACTATAGCAAGCTTGTCTCAGAAGTGCTCAAACTTCACACGAGACAGAGGCTTAGTCAACACAACTGCAACTTACTCATCTGTGCTCACATATTGGATCTTTATAGCTCCCTTCTACACCATATCTCGAATGTAGAAGTATCGGATTTCTATGTGCTTCGAATTATCATTGAATATAGGGTTCTCTATCATCTTCACACAACTTTGATTATCACATAGAATCACTGTGGTATCCAATTCTAGATCGAATAGGCCTGATAACAACTTCTGAAGCCATATGGCTTCACAACTGGTGGAACAAGCTGCAATCTATTCTAATTCTGCAGTGCTGAGAGCAAGACTGGACTGCTTCCTGCTCAGCCATGAGATCATGGTTGACCCCAGACTGAAACATCCACCTGAAGTGCTCTTTCTGTCTGATACACTTCCTTCCCAATCTGAATCTATGTAACCATACTGTCTGAAGTCATGATCTCTAGTATACTTGAGACCATAGTCAATCGTACCTTTTAGGTACCGGGTGAAATCGCGAACTTGGGAAACACTTTTGTGACAAACGGGGTGAAAACAATGGAGCGCGGGTGGATGATCATGCGAAAATAAGTCAACCTCAAACTCTAGGCCGAGAGTTTTGAGATTTCAAACTCTCTCCCGAGAGTTTAAAAAAAATCTAGGCCGAGAGTTTGAACCAATCGCCGCGCTGTATTTTTAAAAAAACTCTCGGATGAGAGTTTAAACTAAACTCTTGGTTGAGAGTTTGGAATATATTTTTTCGATCGAGAGTTTGGAATATACTTTTTCGATCGAGAGTTTATGGTCAACAAACCTGCAAAAATATATGGCATCTTTCCGAAACCTGCAACTTCAATAAGCCCGAACCCCTGCAAATTCTAAATATTATTTGTCGGACTTGGTAGCAATGGATTCATCTCTGAATCTAGTTTCCAATGATATAATAATTGTTTCATTTCGACTTAAATTTCTATTTATTAATATTTTTTTTCTAAACCTTATCCCTTAAGAATGTTATTACTTTGAAAATCACCCGAAATGAAAATTCAATATCATAACAAAGACAACACCAAAAAATTTGAAATTTCACAGAGATGATAATTGGCTCGTCCTCTTGAAAAGGGTACTTTTAGTTTTTCCAATAAGAGTCACATTTAAAATAAAATGTGAAGACAAAAACATGTGTCGATAATACACCATTTTCTGACATACATTGTTTCGATAAATAATAAAAAAATAGTTCCCAAGTGTTAAAAAACTCAAAATATAGTCCAGGATCCAGTGTAGCCTGTGTAGATTATGAGCCTACAATTGTTTTCCCTAAAATGAATAACCATCTATCAAAAAACCATCGTCAACACAGGTCACTCATTATCCATACCTAAAATTTTCAAGTATATGCCATCTATTGACAACAAATTTGTCCCACGATATGTCCATAAAAAAAATACGAGTAGAAAGCTAATTCAATTCTCTAAAACCTTTTTGTGTACTTCAAGTTGAAATTCCTAAGGGAGATATGGGTTTGAAGAGGTCGAAGTTGAAAAACATAAAATTTAGCAGTTTTGTTTGTAAAAAACAAGCCAAAATTGTTTCCCAACTTCATGTTTTCACCCTACCTCATCACATGATTTGCATATATAAGGTGAACATGTTTGCGATCAACCAAATACTGACTCAAGGTGTTCACGGAAAAGCAAATATCTGGCCTACTATTCGTCAGATACATCAATGCCCAATAATCTGTCTGTATAGTGTCTCATCCACTAACTCCGACAAAGCATCAAACAACAAATTCGCATTTGTATCCATGGGTGTGGCCATGGCTTTACATTCCAACATATCAAATCTTTTCAGGATTTCTACTGCATACTTCGCTTGGTTAAGGAAGATTTGTTCTGGGTTCTTCCATACTTTAAGACCTAGAAAATAATGAATCAAGCCAAGGTCTTTCATCTTAAATTCTACAGTGAGATTTTTCTTACAATCTGAGATTTGATTCTCATTACCTGTCAGGAATAAATCATCCACATATAACAATAATATGACAAGTTCATCATCCATAACCTTGAAGTAATGGTTAGGATCAACTTTAATTTTGGTAAACCCCAAGCTCGTTAGAAAGCCATCAATTCTTCCATACCAAGCTCTTGGAGCTTGCTTCAATCCATACCGATCCTTCTTTAATTTATACACATGTGTCTTCCTGTCTTCAACTTCAAACCCTTGTGGTTGTTCTATGTACACCTCTTCTTCAATGACACCATTCAGGAAAGTTGTTTTCACATCCATCTGGTGTAGCTTCCACTTCATCGTGGTTGCAAGTGCCATGATGGTTCTAATGGAAGTGTACCTTGCTATGGGAGCGAGCACATGTCTCTTCATAATAGATTCCTTCCTTTTGAGAGAATCCTCGAGCCACAAATTAGCTTTGCAACTTCTTTCATTGGTTCTGCAATTCTAAGAGCTACATTTTCTTCATATACTTCTTCATGCTGGCACATGTGGTTCACTGTAGCGTGTTTTTGAATTATGGAGGTTACTCGATATATGCTTCTACTTCAATTTACATCATCTATCTAGTGTAATATACACCATTTTCCACTAAGGCATTGTCTTTTCATAGTCGTCTTCTTTTCACTTTGTTCATATGTGGTATGATTGATTTCATAAGTTTTCATAGGTTTGTAGTATCAAAACTAATTCTAAGTGATTTTTTAGTTTATATAAGCCACCTTCTTCTGTAAAAAACAACTGCATCTTCTACAAATGAAATCTTTTAAATATTCCTTATATAAAGCTGAGATATAGCACATCCTTCATCTTCATCGAGGTTCTTGAATCAAGCTTGTGTGTGGCTTCTCCTATTCTCCTAGTGAAACTTTCTAATGGGATTTCTTTTCTTCAAGAATGAAGAGAGTGCTTTGAAGCACCACCATTATAGAACATATTCTTCAATTTTTTCCTTTGATAACTTCCTAGGAGGTCCTTCTTCTTCTTCTTCATCTTTGTAAAAATGAGCATGATGTCCTTTGTTATTTTTCTTTTTGTATTCTTCTTTTCTTACTAAACATTTTTTAGCAATATGTCCCATTTTATCACAATAATAACATTGATAAGAAGAGAAGTCTCTCTTCTACTTATAGTTTCATTTCTTATACTTCTAAAACTTCTTAGGAGAATGAAACTTCTTATGAGTTTCCTTCTAGTAGTGAGATTTCCCTTTTCCTCTTTTAGTATGGGTAGCTAGAGATTGATCATACTTTTTGAGTAGTGCTTCTCGATTTTCCACTCTAGCTTCCTCTTGAACACCTTCTTCCCATACAACTTCAAATTGTAGATTTTCATTTCTTGCACACATTGTCTGGATAAAAGAATCCCAAGGTCTAGTAAGACCATTGAGAGCGGTCATCACTAATTCATCTTCATCAAGGTTGTCTCCAATTGCTTCTAGTTGTTCTTTGAATTGAGACACCCTTGTAAAATATTCTTAGATAGATTCACCCTAATTCATCTTTGTACTTTTGAGTTGGGTTCTCAAATTCATATTTCGATTAATTTTATTTCCCTCATACATTCTTGATAGGGAATCAAACATTTCCTTAGTATTTTTCTTGGAGGACACTTGAGGAATCAAGTGATCCTTGATGGAATCTGCTATGATACTCTTGGCTTCAATCATGTCCTTCTTATGTTTTTCATTTGGTTCAGCTTCTACAGGTTCTGGAACAACTTCCTTAACAAACTTTGCAAGATAATTCTCTTCTACAATGAGTCCAATTCTGTATTTCCAAGCACATAAATTTTCTATTCCTTTGAACTTGTCATCAAGCTTAGTGTTTGGGGCCATCTTATCCTGGAGAGAAGAAAATGACCAAATATTAAAATTTCTCAAAAATGAAAACTAAACTCACCAAAAGATGTGCTTGACTGAGGCGAGTATGATGGTACAATCAGTTTTTAAAGAATCCAAAATTTCACCCCTGAAACTAGGCTTGCGAAATTTTGGACTGTAGTTTTCATTTTTTTTGTTTTTTCTATTCCCAAGTCAAACTAGGGTTTGACTTTCTGGAAGATTTAGCCACTGAAAAATTTAGATCTTGGTTCCAAAAGATGAACCTTTGAGAGGCGCACTTCCCAATGTCACTTTCACTCCAAAATTCTTCTTCAGTAGAAAGCCCTAATTTTTCTTGTTTGAAAAAGGAGAGAGAGATTTACCTAGTGAGAGTTGCTCTTTTCAATCTAGTCTGAAACCATGTTAAGTTTATATGCTGTAACAACTTAGATTCCTAATTCATTATCATTTAATACATTTTCACAATAAAACAACATAAATAAGATCTTTGAAAGACACACAATCACAAGGTACACAACAATTTGTCCTGGGAAACCCTTAAGGGGAAGAAAACCCAGCAATAAATTCCTCAATATAGATTACCAAAGTAAATTTCCCAAAGAAATAAGTCTCATAAATAATAGAGACAAAATCCAAACTCTAGAGCCAAGAGATATTCTCCTCCTTCACAATCTTCCTCTATCCTCTAGTGTGCAATGCTTGAGTGATTGAATTGTACAAATGAGAGGAGACACTCTTTATTTATAATTGACATTTAACCTAACTAGGTCGGCCTCACTAATTTGACTGGCCCGACCTCTCTTAGAAAAGTCAAAAATATATTTATATTACATTATTTTGGGTACTAATGACCTGACTTACAATGGAGGTTTTACCTCATGACTTTTACATGACCTTTAACATTAATGACATATCCCGAAGGAGGAATAATACAAGTAGAATATTCTTCAAAGTTACATTATTTCAACATCTTGTTTCTTCTTGATATGCATTTCTGCTGTCATAATAGCTTTTTCAGTCATTGTATGGACAATTGTCTCTGGTATGGCCTTATAATGAGAACGTGTTACACCATAAGTCGTTATGTCTAATGGTAAGGTGTTGAAGTGATCTATGTATTTTTTCTAATTTTTATTCTAGTCGTCTGTCGACAGGTCCAGTTGAGTAGTCTATGTTTGACTTGACTCTTAAAGGTTTCTTTAAGACGTCATCATATGTCATGTATTCATGCAACAACAATGGCCTTTTAATTCGTGACTACATACCTGCAACAAAAAATTGGATCACAACAACTTGATCTATCTTGGATGGCATTTGATTGAGGAGGTATTTAAATCTTGTGTAATACTCTCGTACTATTTCTCCTAGTACTTGTGTGATTTATTTAAATTTATGCCTAACTAGATGCTTGGTGTCATCTGCCTTGAATAAATCTAAGAAATTATCTTTAATTTTCTTCTTTGTGTTGGCAACATCTTCAATGAAATTCGTATACCACATAAGTTCCTTATTGCGAAGATCACTTGAAAACTGCGCAATTTGTTGATTCTCAACATCAATTAGGCTAGCTTTCCAGAGAGATTCAGATACAAAACAATGCTTCTTAGGGTCCCCATATCCCTCATATATAGGGGTATGTACTAGATGATGATAAGCCATTTTAACCGAACTAAAATTTTTACCTTGTGTTTGAATACTTACTAGAGTTGAATGACCGACTGATTGACTTAATTTTTCGCATTCACATTCATCATTAACTTCTTGTTGATGAGATTTATACCAATATAGATGTACTTATTCTATAGAATCCTCATCACTAGGTTGGATATCCGATAGACTGATCACTTCAATCAATAATGTTTTTGGAAAGGGAGTACCTCCAGGTGTTCCGAATAGAATAAGTTAAAAATGTGTCATCTGAATTCTAGTGTAAAAATGATCCAATTTCCACACTGTGGTATTTGGATCATTAGTCGGTCCAAAATTCATCCATAGCCGTCTAGCTAGTTCCATATTATACTTTGGCTTGGTCCAATTCCCACTTCTCACTCGACGATTTATCGGTCCATAAATCATAAGGATCGATAATGAATCAACAGGAGTCATAACTTTAGGAATAAAATTCTATAACCTCGGAGTTTCCTCCATCGGGAAGGGTCCTTTAATTACCACCTCACCCTTACTCTCATCTGGTTGACTTTCCCTCAACTTAGGTGGGAATTTGGGATGTATGACCATTTCAATCGCTGAATTCATATTCCTCTTATTACAAAGTGGACTTGATAATTCCTTCATTGCCTCCAATATTTTTTTCCATTTTTCCCTTTCAATTTTTTGAATATCTAATGTTTGTTTACGAGTGGTCATCAATTTGTCTCATTGAGTCTCAATTATGTTTTTGTTAGGCCTCATTCTGTTTAAATATTATCGACTAGCATCATCTTATTCATTCATTCATTCACCTGGTCGAGCACCCCCCATTAGCGACCTAACACTTATTAATCAAGGGAAGCTACCTCAACATTGGATTTCATTTGCTAAGAAAGTATTCCCATTCACCTTAGTTGACAAAGTGCTCCTAGTATTTTTTGCAGTTGCTCCCAGTTTGTTGTATCAGGAAGGCCCATTGGAGCTCATGGATCGACTATGCAACCAACTCCTTTTTCAATTAAGAACTTATATATCAAAGTCAGTGTTGTACAAAAAAATACATCGTGAAAGTCGTTATAGAATCTGCTTTGGACTTCGTCAACTGATGTTCTTTATTCTACGTCTTGCTCTTAGTAGAAGTCTTTGCATATCTTCTAGAGCAACTCATATAGGTTCGTTATTCCTCTTTTATTGAGCTTGTGCATTAATAGTCTTTCGTTCTAGGTGTCTATCTTTCTCATGAATGATGTTGAGGAATTTCTTTATTTCATGGGGGGCAATTTCTATGACCCATTCATGTGACTCAGTGAAGAAGTTTTCTTTGTCCTATGCAACTGTTAACTTGTTTCTTCTGGAATAGTTGTCTATGTAGTTTGCAATTTTTCAGTTCCACCACTCTCTAATTTCTCCTTCACTCACCATTTACATATATATGATCATTTCATGTCTCAAGTTAGTACTACCAGCAACTGAACCAATCTTGTAATCTATGAGATTACATGAAGTTACCAATAGTACAACATCCACATCCTATATAAAGATACATTTCATACAAGATCATACATACATACTGAGAGCATAGGTAATAGAACTGGGACCATAAGAACAAGTGCATTTATTATCATTAAAGCAGGCCAATCATGTACAAAAGGTAGAGCTACTATTGTCCTGGCTCACTAGCCTATTATATAGTTCAAGAAGTTAGTTACACCGTTACAACTATTTAAATGCCTAGTCGGTCATATTAATCGACCCGACTGAACTGAGACGACAAATCTCAAGTTAGTCAGGAGGACCTAGTTAGCTATTCGACTAGACTTCTCCAACAAATCCTATAGAAAATTATAGAGTCCACTCATCTCGACTAGGATTTTTGTCTTTTTTAAAGGATACTAGAACACATTGCAATTCATCTTTTGCAACTTCCTCTCGTAAGCATCTTATTATTTTCTCTTGTAAGAATCTAGGGAAGAAAGTTGAGACCTTTAAAACACCAATTATATTTTCCTTTTGTGGTATGATCTTGAAAATATTTTGAAACTATGAAGTCCACAACTTTGTAGTCTTTGAGATTTTATTGACTAGAATAGCTTCAAAACTCATCATTTCCCAGTTTGAATTTATTCTCTTTCAATGATTTGCATAATTGTGAAAAAAAATAATGTTTTCATTGCCTTTTTATTCAAATGGCAAGACTTTTCATTTGCCATTCTCTTTCTCTCCGCCTCAAGGATTTTTTCTTTTTTTCCTTCCAACTCTTTTAGTTTCACTTTTTCCTCCTTGCTTAAAATACCTATCTCATTCCTCTCAGATTACTCTACAATCTCCCTTTTTGCTGCCTTGAGATCCTTATCCATTTATCTCTAACTTTTTCAAGGATGTTATGAACCGAAAGAAGGCATGCAAAATATGTGTGTGTGTGAGAGAGAGAGAGAAAGAGAGAGAAATTAAAATCTACTCATATGCAACTGGTCAAGTAGGGAATAGTGGTTGGAAATTAATTCTTACTATTCCTATCGTGAAAGCTCTCCTAAATTGAATAGAGAAGCAAGGATGGCTTCACATATATCTTGTTATTACAGATAAAGTAAAGCATAATACCATAGGAAAATTATGTGTGAGAATTCTAGTTTAGAAAAAAACAACTTAACAAGATTTGATTCCAAGGAAGCGTAAAGATTCACAAACATATGAGCATGCCTTATAGCTTTGCCGATAAGAATACGAGTAAAATTTTGGAGGGTGTTTTGTGAGATGTGTCATAAAAACATGCATATTGACGATAAAAATATATTTATATAAATAATGTGGAGAGTAAGCACGAGATCAATTGTATACATTCATAAAAATTTACTATCCATGTGCTTATTCACACAATAATATGATGTGTGTTGTAGGTATTTATCCATCCAAGAGGGATCTTTTTTCTTCTCCTAAGGACATTATTTTTTGGGAGGAATGGGTTTCGAATCAGTTGGTTGCTGTGGGTTCAATGGATCATCTTCAACTCTAGTTTTTTTTGCCTTTTCCTATATATGCAGTTTTCATATTTACTGAGTAATATATGCAGTTTATATATTTGCGGCTATTATTTTTTTTGCAGGTGATTAGCTCTCTCTGGTGGCCAACTACTTGTTGGGTTTTTGTTGGTGTTGGATACTCTGTCGTTGATACATAGTTGATTATTTTTGTCTTTTGATATGGGTTATTGTCAATTTCTTTGGTATCATCGTGGTTCTGCAGTTATTTGGCTTTTAGCCACTGTGGGTTGGCTTGTTCCTTACATACTTTGTTATTTCAGTTATGTTTATATGCATTTTCCTTGGGACTATCTATGCTCGGTGGGGAGCTTGTTATTTTTGGTGTTATCTTTGGACATGGTTTTTGGCCGTGATTTGAGCCCTATTTTGTGAAGGCTGGTTAAAGCTTTTGTATTTTGTAATCTTTTATACTGTTTACCTCTATTAATCAAATGCTATTTTTTCGTAATTGAAAAAAAAACTTGGAAAGCTCAAAATCTCAATGACATTTGATTAAGTTACCGTGAGTTGCAGAGAGAATCGCATTACACACATGCCGATTAATTGAGGTAAGTTGCATAATAAGAGATTTGCGCTTCATGTTGTATTTAAATTTTCAACTAACTTAAAAAAATGCACCTTCAAAAGTTGCCTATTCATCTCCTTTGAATCCTATCTTAGTGTAGATTATAAAATATAGTTTTTCCATTTAAGTAATTCAGTGCTATAGGCTTTTGTTAAATTTTGAGTTGAACTAAAATTTGAGAAAATTTAACTAAAGCATGCTTGTATGTTCAAGATAAACTATCCTAATGAATTGAGAAATCTTAAATCTTATTATGAAACATAGTTAAAAAAACATTGTGAAAGTGATTGATTGAGATTAGTTTATTAGGGCATTATTACACACAATACAGTAAAGTTGGCCAAATACTTAAATATATTTACAATTTTAAAATTATAAATATTCAAAACATATTAAGGTGGTTTTATTTGAAAGATGAAAGAACAAAATTAAGAGTTTTTAAAAATATTTTGTATAGAGAGTTCAATGTGGAAGTTGATTTTCTATCTAAGCAAGCTCTGCTTATACGTGAAGGTTCTATTTTTTTTCTGAGATTTGCGGCACTAATATAATCTCGAAAGAACAAATCAAGAACAATATTTATTGAAGGATAATTGTATTAAAACTTATATATTCTCCTTGTGTATGTAGATTAGGTTTATGGTTTTTCTAGAGAATTCCTCTAAAGTCTATGCTATCTCATATATAGTGCCGAAGTTAATCTTTTCTTGCGGAAGTTAATCTTTTCTTGCCTTAGCAAGTTGGTAGTTGATGTATATGTTTTCATTTAGTATGTATACTAAGAAGAATAGATCCATGTTTTGATGTAAATGTCTATTGAGTTTTATATATTTTGAATAAATAAGTATAGTTTTTTTTGTTAAAAAAACCAATAATATTTATATTGGAGTTTAACATTTAACAAGTCAACTACTTATTAATTATTAATATAAGACTGAAATTATCATAAAATCACATCCAATGATAACTCAAGTCTCGTACTATTTGTAAATTCACCATTACAAGACAATTGCCACATTTATGAAGCCTAAATCTATATGTAAAATGTGGACACACAAAAACTTAGGAATCATTTCAAACAAATTCATTATGATTGTTCTATGTTTAATTCACATACATGTCATAAATACATACATGAAGACCACTAACCCATACTTATTAAACTATATTTTCACATTGTTATATTATATGATACCCATATTTTTAAATTTTCTAAAATTTAAATAATACATGTTTTTGTAAGATGTTTACTTTTATGTTTTAGTTATACTCGAATTTTTCTTTTTATATTGAATTCATATCCATATTGGTACTCGAATATTACTACTATATCTTACACTATTTGAGATGGGTTAATTCTCTTAAATTACTTAAGTTTCAACATTTTAGATCCGGCATTAGGACTTTTAACCGAGTTAGAAAAAACAAAATTCCATAACCTTGAACATTAAAATATTTAAGACTATAACCATAGGTTTTGGCAACATATAAGTTATCACGTCTTTAGTTGCGGCTGTAAAATGTCTATAGGTATCGCCAGCTAGAAGAGAACCAAAGCGGCCATGACGATGCTGGCTATGAGTCCTCATCTGAGACCTTTCGAATACATATTGGCAAATTGTAATTATTATCATACTACCCCCGGTGTTCATTTCCAGTCCTCGCCATATTAAATGTCGAAGAGATCTGGAAGGATCTCTCTTATGTCAAGTTAATGTGTGTGAGTCTAAAGAATTGGAATCCAATATAGTGTGAATCACCATTTGGGGTGCTTTGTGAACAAGAGTCGTCTTTACTAGTTCGATTGAAGCTTGTTTTTTTTTTTTGTTGAGAAAAAATAATATTAAATGTCGAAGAGATCTGGAAGGATCTCTCTCATGTCAAGTTAATGTGTGTGAGTCTAGACATCACATATACTATAAATATTGCTCGAATTCAAACTTTTCCATACGGAATAGTTTGAACATATTTGATTTTGTATTTTCAATATAATTTTATAAGATTTTTTCAAAATTTGAAAATTTATAAATAACACTTCTATTTAGTAAGCGTTTTAATAACAGTATATTAAATCAAATCATTATATTATTAAATTTATGAATTTTGTTTTTATTGTTTCAATACTATACTACCTTCTAGAATGGGAGAAATAGAGATTTCAATCACCATTTTTTTAAAATAGTAGTCCACCATTTGTTAGAGGGCTAGTCTATCTAGAGAATGCCAACACCTGCTATTTAGTAGAGAATCAAGGTATGGCTAAAAATATAATCATTACAATAGGGGGAGGAACAAGAGCATCATATCACTTACATGTATTGAATTTGGATGGGAAGGACAAATCTCCTTATGAATTAATCCTTAACATTTTCCAAACAAAAATAGTATCGCTTATACATTCATTGCTGTGTGCACTAACGAAATCTGTTTAATTAAAAATAAAAATCACAATAACACCATCTAAAATAATGAATAAACAATAAAATTACTATTATAAATAAAATTTTTTTTTATAAACACAACCATTCATATATCAATGTCAAAGCAAAAACAACTCAAAAATATACTATAAACACAACCATTGATATATAAATGTCAAAGCAAAAACAACTCACATCATTTAAAAAGTTTCGATTGTTTATCTATTGTGACGGCAACATTTTAAAAAATTAACCAATGTTATTATAATATATTTGTTGTGATTAAACATAAGAAAATAATAATTATAACTATTATAAAAATATTATTTATTACATTTTTATAAATTAAAATTTATATAATTTAAATATTAGAATCATAAATATATAAAAACAAATCAAAACAAACTAACCAAATAAAATAAAATAGCAAAACATTAAATATGGAGAGTATGAACTTTCTAACACATAATTTCAGAACTATATATATATGCAGATAAGTTTAGTGAAACATAATTTCAGTATCTATATACATGCAGATAAGTTTAGTTAAACATATAATTTGTACCTGAGTATTTGTAAACAGTCACTGCTGAGTATTTGTACGTATAAAACGGTATTATATAACAAAACATTTCTCTACCAGCATTGCGGATATTTCACACAACAAGTGCAAACCTATAAAGCTGTACACCAAACACTCGGACCCTTGATCTTCACAGAACAAGAGAAGCTGTCGGACAAACACACAAGACCTTCGATCTTCACATAACAATGGCCGCAGAACTGAAGAACTATTTACGGCCACTTCTGTTCGACTTGATGCCTGCAATTATTTGTGCCAAGGTTGAACATGTACCTGTAACACAAAGTCATCAGTATTCGGAAGCTTAACAAGGTAATTTTTATTGGGCATCAAGAAAACTGAAAGCCTGATCAGAATTATAATGCAATGCAAAATTTGGGAACCAGTTGCTTACCACTTTCTTCTGAGCTCTCAATCGCTGACTCTGCTTCTGCTGCTGGTTGCATCTCCGCCTCTGTTGGTTGCATCTCCGCCTCTGTTATGCATTTACAGTCTCAATATTATCAGATCTACAATCGAATGTAGCAGAAGGAAACATTACGAACCCAAAACCTTGGAAAATCGTAAAGCTGGCACATATAAATAATGGATTATGTGCCATGGATTCTGTTATCACTTGAGAGATGAAAATTCAGGAAAGATTATTAAGAAAGCACATACCTTGGGATGAAGCATTAAGCTCTTCAGTGTTCTCGGGGTGTGAAGCGTTAAGCTTTTCACTGTTCTTAGGCTGTTCTTGGGACGTCCCAGCTTCCACTACTCCAAATGATTTGAGCCACATTTCATGCATTTGGCAGAGGCACTTGGGGCATCTTCTCAATACTTTTCCATCACCAACCAAGCAGAAGGGATGGAATGTGTGCCCGCACGATGCCACAATAATATCCAAGGTCTGTACTTCAAAGCCGAGATTGCAAACAGGGCAGCGAGAAACATTAATGGCAATTATATCACCATTGTTATCACTCGTTGCCCATAAAGGATGGCAGATTGGTCGAGGATACAGTGAATAGCCGCCGTTCTTCGTCTTTTTGGAAACACGAAGGCTTCCCATCTTCTTCTTATATTTCTCTTGAACTGCTAATGCACTTTGCAACTCGGCAATGGCAGCATTAACTCCAATTATCTGGCCTTCAATCTTTTCCAAATCAGCGGCTTTTTCGTCCCTGTTTCGTTTGCAGGCTGCTTCAATCACGGCGTTCTCTTCAAGTTTTTTCCGACAAGCTTCATATTCTATCTGACCTTTTTTAACGCATTCGGATATTGCAGATTTCTCCCTGGCGAACAACTCAGTCAGCGATTCCTCATCCTCAGTACGACCAGATTGCCAGAGACCACAAATTTTCTCTGCAAATACACTTCCAGTTCGTTGTGTAACTGCTGCCTTTATCTGCTCAATCTGGGCTCTGCAGTTATTAACCTCATCTGATGCTTTTTTATTCATCGAAGAATATGACAGGGAAATTTCTTTCACATACTGAAGTGTCTTCTCATAACAGGCTTTCAAGCTCTTCTGTATTCCAATGGCAGAATTGAGCTCTTCAATCGCAATATATATCTGTTCAACATAAGGATTCTGTACATGTTTTGAAATCCCCTCTTCCATTTTCCTTTTTCCGTGGGAGACTCCATTGGTGTTATTGTCTGATCTGGACATGTTGGCGACTCTCACACTGCTTCTTGTTTTCTGATAGCTTCTCTGACCATAATTCTTTGAGCGTTCTGTGC
The DNA here is from genome assembly GCA_027924585.1 of Larix kaempferi. Classification (NCBI taxonomy): domain Eukaryota; kingdom Viridiplantae; phylum Streptophyta; class Pinopsida; order Pinales; family Pinaceae; genus Larix; species Larix kaempferi. The sequence goes on from BSBM01001126.1 coordinate 4,857,334, forward strand.
AGCCTTTGAAGGGCTTGTTTTTTGATCTACCCATCGCGGCCTTGTCAGAGACAACATCCTCTGCAATGCGGTAGCCATTAATAGCTTCATCCAACGATACTTTCGGTTCACCCGCCATTGATTTCTGATTTCAACGCAAATGGAAGTTTGCTGATAGCACTGCTACAGTGAAAGATATCCAGAAAACAGCATCGAATGGAAAAACCAAACATTCCAAGTATGTAATGGTGAATCTTGAAGTGGGCGGGACAAGACTCTAATCAGTAATGATGAATCTTGAAATGGGCAGGACAAGACTCTAATCCGCTGCAGTCTAAAGCTCGGTATAACACTCCTATCAATTATTCAAATTATTCATTGAAGTGGGCAGGACAAGACTCTAATCAGTAATGATGAATCTTGAAATGGGCATAACAAGACTCTAATCAGTAATGATGAATCTTGAAATGGGCATAACAAGACTCTAATCCGCTGCAGTCTCAAGCTCAGTATAAGACTCCTATCAATTATTCAAATTATTCATGATGAAAGATGTCGCTGTATTTTCCAATCATATAAACGAGTGACCTCACTATATCATAAAAACAGATAAACTGGCTTCACAAACTTTTATGATTCTTAAAAACATGTCATTTAATTAATTATTTTTAAAGTGATTTTATTGGGTGAAAAGTGCATAATAAGCAGTGAAGGTATAACTTAATTTGGAACTGAATGCAGGTATTAACAATTTTATGATAAGAAAAATAAATTTTAGTTTTTCAAAAAATTTATCAACATTAATAAATTTTTAAACTTATGTAGTAAAATTAAATTGAGTGTTAATTCTTTAAACTTCTAATTTGAAATCATATGTTCAAACAATGAATGCTATTTTTTTAAGTGGTGATTCACATGTCTGTTTAAAATAACTTTACTAACAACTCATTTGCTTATGAAATATAATTTATTTTTAATCTTGTAATATTTTTTAAAGATGAATATGATATTTATGTTTTAATATCATCATCTTAAATTAAGTTTATATATTTAAATAGAATGATTATCATTTTTAAGATTTGTGATACATAATTTTTAAATAATTTTATATTAGTTGGAATTTAAAAAATTTTGACTTTTTAATTCATTTTTTTTCTTTTAAATCATCATTTCAATCATATAAGTAAATTGTAAATATAAACTTAATTTTTAAATAATTTTATACTAGTGAAAATTCAAAATTTTTTTACTCTTTAATTTTTATTTTTCTATATCATCATTTCAATTATAAAATAGATTGAAATTGTAAATTTAATTTATATTTATATTTTTTAATCTTAAAATTGCAAAATGATTAATATTATAATATTATTAAAATATAAAATAATATAGCAATTTATTTTACACCTATTTCTAATATATAAAATTAAATAATATTTTAATATATTACTTAAATTTACTATAGCATAAATTATATATATATATAATTCAATATATATATAATTGATAAACATTTTTAATTAATATAATAAAATGCAAACAAAATTATCATAAAAATCCATGGATCTTCGTTCCTTTCTTATTTTTACACTAAAGAGATCCCAACAAAGAAGCCTTTGAGATACAATATTGTTTGAGCAAAATTTATAGCATTGGAGGGTAGGACTTTCTTTTTATGTCATTTTGATAATGAAAATATTATTCTTAATAATTTTAATTCTCAATATATTTATAAAATTTTAAAATAAATATGATTGTAATAAATAATATTAAAATAATATTTATATTTATATAAAACATCAAAATATTTATAAAAAAATATATTATAAAATGATATACAAAATTATTTAATAAAATTAAATTATAAAATAATATAAAAATTAAAATAGAAAATAATTATAAAAACAATTAAATTAATAATTAAAACCTTATGATAAAAAAATACACATGTTTATGTAAGAGTGCACACTCATTCTTTTAAACTAGTCTCAAACTCTTTCAAAGTGCCATGCATATGGTGTAAGTAGTCCACCAAGTCGAATTATAGGAGTGCATGTAAATGTAATAATGTGCATTCATTAATAACATGCACATGTTTCTAAGTGTGTACATTAATATATGTATGAATATAGAAAAATGCCCCATGTTCTTATTTATGTTTTGTGTCAAAACTATATTGTGTGTTTTGTGGGAGAAGAAGGGGTATTTTGGAGAAATGGAGTAGTGGATCTAATTATGTGAAGAGGATTTAGGATAGTTTCATAATCGCTATTTATTATTTTCGGTAATGGAAGAGACCAATTTTTCATGATTCCTTTGAATTTGTTCAATTACATCCTATAATTTATATACACATGGATTCTACACATACTCAAAACTTGAACACACCATTACTATCTAAGAAATTACCAACCCTAACTCCAACCACCAACTAGAGATGCAAACGCCAACATTAAAACAATAAGAAACGTAATTGGCTCATAGAGAATCACTAATGAACCATCATTCCTTTTCCATGTTGTGTCCCTTGAGACCTTTGTATCTTCCATTACCCATGCCTGGAAAAAATTCTATTACATTTGAAAACATTGGGCCAAGAATTATATATACTATAGGATGTGGTTAGGTATGGATGGGGAAAGAGATTTACAATCCATGAACATAATCTCATGACCTTTTTTATTAACACTAGAATTGGTCAACACCCTCCTTTGACAAAGAAGTGTGTTTTCATGGACTAGTGCACACACTAACCATTCATAGACAACTAAATGGATAGGTGGTCCACCATCTAAAGCTATATGAGCCAGCCTTATCAAAATATGAAGTTTAGGTGTCTCGCCCTATAGGTAACGTTCTAGATTTTCAGCCTCCTCTTGAAGTGATACACTATTAGATGTATGCACTCACTCCACTTGGAAACAAAAACATACGTCTTTTCTTGATGATGAAGGGTAACTTCCCACTCAAGACAAATGGTTTTCCTAGTCTGTATTTTGGGATCAATTTCCTCATCTAATTAAAAAATGGGGTACACCTTTTGCTTAAATAGGGAGGAATGTATATGCTACATAGGGCACGACTTTTTATGATTCATTTGGTGCTCTTATTTAGTATTGATTAAAAATTACCACAAGTAAATAAATGCACCTCAAGCTTGGAGATTCATGTAATTTTGTTTAGTTATATAGTACTAAGTAGTTAAATTTGACTATGTCAAACTCAAATGGATCTTTTGTAAATCTTTATAAAGTAATTATTGGACAAATAAAGGATAATTGATCTATTTTTTATTTTATTTATGTTGGAATATATAGTTCTAAATTTGTTTTCTTCATTTTTGAAGATTGTATGGTCTTGGGTAGTCATCCTAATAAGCATTTGAGTTTCCATTTTCCTTAGCATATACTTTTATATGGCCTTATAATCATGATAATCAAATTTATCTTTATGTTTTTAAAACAATATCCAAGCGAAATTTGTTGTAATTAAACAAAGTTTCAATTGTTTGCTACCACAAAAGAGTGAGTAGTTATTCACATTCAACTTGGAATCAATAGTTATGCCATGTGAAAACCATAAAAAATATCCAAGAGAATGTTGTAATTAAACAAACTTATTAGAGGCAATTTGGGTAAAAAATGGGCCTCCTAAGGAAAATAATAAAAAAATAATAAAATAATAGTAGAGAGAGTAAAAAAACTAATTTTTTGGATCATATTTTCAACTTATCTCCTTGTAGGTTTACTCAAATTTCAAGCGGGAGGACTCATTCCAGATGCATAATTAAATTATGCATCCAATGAGTACCCATGTTGCATACTTTTAACAACATCCACACCATGAAAAATTGAAAATACATTAAAAAACATGTTTCTAGTGAGAGAAAATATGTTTTTTAATGTATTTTCGATTTTTCATGGTGTGGATGTTATTAAAAGTATGCAACATGGGTACTTGTTGGATGCATAATTTAATTCTACATCCAATGAATCCTCTCGCTTGAAATTTGAGTAAACCTATAATGAGATAAGTTGAAATACGATAAAAAAAGTAGTTTTTTTTAGGTGCTCCCTTTTTTAATTTTAAAGCATTTTGATTGGGTAATACATGATGACATAGAATTTGTATTATTTTTGGAAGGCCCATTTTAAATTTAAATTTTCTCTAATTAGTTTCAATTGTTTGCTACCACAAAAGAGTAGTTATTCACATTCAACTTGGAATCAATAGTTATGCCATGTGAAAACCATAAAAAGACCTTAGAAAATTTTTATTGCATAAACAAAAAAAAATATAAAATCTTAAATTAAATACAACTTTGAAAATGATCCAATGTAGTCATTATAATCTATCTTTTGAAAGAAAAAAGCCATCTCTGATGTTTCCTTTTTTGTTGAAAGAAGAAAACCCTCTTCAAACAAAAATACTCCAAACATCATGTAATAAAAAATGATTTTTTTTAAAGAAAAAAGCTCTCACTAAACAAAATAAATTATAATATATTAAATTAATTTCATAATAAAAATAAATATTAAAATACTAAAAAATAAATAAAATTCTTAATATGTTATTCGATTAAAATGAATGAACACACAAGTAATATAATACATGAATAAAGTATATACACAGCATAAGATTTTGACTTCACCAAGTTATTATCCTTAACATGTTATTATCCTTATAATCCTTTGTGTCATTCTCCGTGCGAGTCAATCACATGATATAAGCTCAAGTAAATATTTTACATAACACATTCTTTTATATTCCTTGCATCTCTTATACTTTGACACCTTATATTATTGGCTTCACTATATACATGAAATATCAATAACATGGATTTGCAATTTTGGATACTAATGATAGTGGTTGAGGTTGATATATATGTATATATATGTTAGCTCCACAAATAACCATCCTAAAAACCAATTTCCTTACATCTCTTATACTTTAACACCTTATATTATTGGCTCCACTATATACATGAAATATCAATAACATGGATTTGCAATTTTAGACATTAATGATACTGATTGAGGTTGATTGATATATATATATATATATATATATATATATATATATTAGCTCCACAAATAACCATCCTAAGAACCAATTCCCTTCGATTAGCTCCATAAATGAGCATGGAGCTTTCTCTTGAGTTTCTATTTGCAACCAGATTTATGACAATTATGCATAATCTAATCATAAGTCTATATAATATAGTCCTAAGCAATCTAATCATAAGTCTATATAATATAGTCCTAAGCATACTTATATAATATAGTCCTAGGCATATAAAATCTACTCCATGATCTACTCCGTGTTTTTTTGGTTGCATGTTGTTTTCTCTTGACCTACCTTTTCAAGTATTTAATATCAAGTCGCTATGGAATCTTTCCCAATTGAAAAAGTAACATATAATTAAGTGTTTGACATTTTCCTTAGTATATGCAATTTCATTAAATAATGATATACATCAAAATCATTTTAATATTCAATGTTCAAGAAACACACCACTTGTAACTTCACAAGATAAATAAACCCAATCAAAGAATGTGAACATTTAGAGAAGCTAACCCAATGTTTAAGAAACACACCACTTGTAACTTCAAAGAAGGATAAATCCAAATCAAAGGATATGGACATTTAGGAAAGGATAACCCAAATCTTTTAATGCAAAAGTTTATCTTAATATTGATAATAATTTAGTTTATCTTAATATTGACTTCACAAGAGGGATAAATCCAAATCAAAGGATATGATCATTTAGGAAACAATAACCCAAATCTTTTAATGCAAACTGGCTTAAATCTATTTAATTTATCTTAATATTGATAATAATTTAGTTTATCTTAATATTGATAACAATTTAGTTTATCTTATTGATCTAAATTAATAGAAAAAAAATTCTAAGCCTTAATATACAGGCATACTTATGGTTTTAATCTTTTTTATGTTTTTATTATTTATCTAAATACTTCCACACGTACCTATATTATACAAGAGGAGACATTATATGCCATCTTCACATATAGTTAGTAGATTCTATGTTCCCTTTGGAGTGTGAGTGTGGCCTTAGAGAATCCAATTTCTATTAGCTCTTTCTATAACCAATGTTATCAAGTTAATTTGGATTTAAATGTGAAATGGGCAATATAATGAATATGTATCACGTATCACTTCTTTTAGTATTTTAGTCCGTCATTGAAAATTTTAATATATAGTAAAAATAAAATTTGTAAAATATATTTATTTATATTTTATTATTTATATAAGTAATATTTATTTATATTAAAAAAAACATATTTATTTAAGAATTCATATTTTTTATTTATTTACACTATATCCTTAAAAATCGTATTACATATTTTTCCATGAACATAGTGGTGGTTACATTTTTTTTTACATTTTTAAAGTCACAAATAATATTTTTGAGTTGATTTTTTATTAAACTAATAAAATTTAAATATTTTATTAGTGGTTTGTTAATTTAAAAAATTTTGCGTTAATTTTTGTTATTTTAATTTTATTATAAATTTTTAAATAAAATTATATATTTATATTAATTTTAGAAGAAACAAATTATAAATAGATAATCACAATGAAACTCTCTCTTTCTATATAAAGTAGTTTCAACAAGGAATTGTAGGTGACACTTATGGAAGTTGAAACTTCACAAAAAATGTAGAAGCAAGCTTATTTATTTATGGGTACTAAAATGTCATTTACTTATTGTTTATTTTCATGTTTTTCTACTAATAAAATGTATTGCACATGTGTATGTAGTTGTAGATAGGATTATTCCATGAACCACTCTATGTGACCTTAGTTTCTTAAATGCAAAAGCAAAATTATTTATTCACACGTACTAAATTGTCAATTACTTTTTGTTCACTTTCATGCTTTTCTACTAATACAATATATTGCACATGTGTATGTAGTTGTAGATAGAATTATTCCATGAACCACTCTAGCTAACCCTAGTTTCTTTAACCAATACACATTATACAATTTTGCTCCCTAGTTCCTTTAGCATGTCGCATTTGAATAAAGTAAGAACTTTTCTTTTAAATTTTTTATATCCCATAATTTTCTTTTTGTTTCTCTAGTTTATTACTTTTAACCTTTCAATTTTGCAGTACATCGTGGTATCATTTGTACATAAACATTTTTCATTTACATGTCCTACCATCATAACCCAAAGTTAGGTAGTACATTCAAGTAGGTTTTGTTTAACTTGAGGAGAGTACTTTTATTGAATTGTAGCACTCTAACTAGGTCAAATCACGTTGTTTGTAGTACATGACAAGTATTTTTCATGGACAACATGCACTATCAATTCAGATATTGATTGTCCATCCAACATTTGGCATAACAATTTCTATCTTCATGGCCCACACTCAAGTATTGGACAATGATTTTAATTGGTTTATTCAAAATATGATAAATAAATAACATGGTTAAAAATTGATTGTTGTTTTAAAATTTTCTAACTAATTTTACACTTTGTGTTTCCACTCTATAATTGGAATTTTACTCACCCTCATTGTGCACACAATCAAGTACCTTTTTTTCCTATATCTTCTCCCACTGCAATCATCAACATTGGAGTTTTGATCAGCACGCCCTTCACATTGGTATTAAACAAATTGAATTTGTCCATTGACATGTTTGTTTTTCTAACAATTGTGAGTGTATGCCTCTAATTGATTCAAGACATGTTTCTTGAAGTTGTTGAAGGGATTTTATCATCTCTCACACCACCACATTTTTAGAGGCAATTGGTTGGCCCTTCTAGTGCCACTACACCTACATGTTGTGTTTCCTTTTCTTGTGGCTTCTATATGTGTTGCATCTATCACCAAATTGTTTCGACCAGGGTATCTTATAACATCAATGTGTCTATTATCATGGCTTCTACTGATGCTGCATCTATCATTTTGGCCTTGGATTAGGAGGTTCAACTAATGGCCCCACCTCCAAGCCAACAAGGCCAATCTCCAATGATTACCCATGAATTTGTTTTCATGCAAGTATGGATTTCATTGTAGCCATTATGATTTTTCATTAATTTATTGTGTGTATCCTTTGAAAGAAATCATCAGAAAGAGGATTAGGACAAGGGAGAAGACACCATTTGCAAGACTTATTGCATCTATGGTGATTTTCTGTTATAATGAATTATAATTTTATTTTGAAATTTTGTTAATATTTAAAATTGTGGAAAATAACTTATAAATTTTGTTTCATTTTCAGTCTCTAGAAATGTAGAGAAAGATTGGATGTAGGAAACCTTGAGGTTACTAAATCATAAAGAATACGAATACCATTATTAGATATGCCTCTAGAAGTGGCGAGAGAGGTAGGGATCAATGAATAGCTTTGTTTTTCATTTCTACCATGTCAATATGGTACTTTGGGGATAAGTTTCCATTTTTTTATTTGTACATGAGTTTGTCATTTTTCATTTTGCGCATGAGTTTTCATTATATGCTTGGACATGATGTCACATTTTGTAATGAATGTACATTTATAATAGTTTTTTAATATAAACATACTTTGAAGATGTTTTGAAATGAAATATTGATGTTTCATTTTCATAGTTATGGATCATTTTCATGGTTTTGATGTTTTTGGCAACCTTCACATAGCTTTGAAAGTTTGAATATGAAACATGCTTTATTGATTAGGGTAAAAAACCTAATACTTAGTGGCCATGTATATTAATTTTGAATTTAGAAAAATCCTTTTAAATATGCATTAGAACTACATTTGCATCATGCAATGGTGGTACAGTTGTACATCCATGATGACATTAAAATCTGAAATAATGAGATCAATGATGTGGTGTACTCACAATGTGTGTGTGTGTACTTTAGTTTTGTTTTCTAGGTTATTACCTACAATATTGAGAACTTGTTTTCTATGTACTTATGTCATCTATAAATGGTAGGCTTACAACATATCCATTTCACCAACATAGTACCCTGGAAGATTGAAAATTTATTGATTTCCTTTATTTAACCTTTTTATAATATTGTTATCAAAATATTTATTGTCATTGGATACATTATTTCTAATATATGGGAAAAAATCCTTCAAGGAAAAAGGAGAACTATCCTAGATACATGTCTGTATATCCCAATTTCCCAACCATAATGCTTTCAAAGTCTTTATATTGTCAGTAAAGTTATTACATGGTATGCACAATTTGCTCAAGTGTAATGGATGATTGCTTCCTTCTTACTATTGTTATTCACACAATATTAACGGAAATATGTTAACAACCAAAATTTTCTCACCTACCATGTCATTGGTTTCATCATCATTGTACATCATCATCAATAATATAAACACCATTTTCCCATCTCATTCCATCCATATGTTTTAAGGAAGTAATAAAATTCCCCAAAAATTGAAAGTCAAACCCTGAAGTTGGCCATAAAGTTGAGGCCATTACTCTTCCTTTGATAAATGCTACCCTGGTCTCAACTATTTACCCAAAAGACGCAATCTAGTCCCAAAATGTGATTTTTAAGATAAAATTTGTCATTTACCACTTCCCTAACAAAGTAGGGCCAAAAGTGGACACAACCCTTGACATGGTCCAAACAAATAACATATCTTGCTCAAAACCCTAATTTATCACTAACAAATCAAGGAGATGGAGAGCATACACATTGTATCTAACTATTTCTTTTGACCACTCTTGTTCCTGTAAAAAATCCCTTGGTGTCACCATTCCATATACAATTCCAATTTCAAAAACACATCATCACTTTTCCTAATTTCCTCCATAAATAGAAGGATACCATACTATACTTTATACTTTTTCCATAAAGTAGATCCATCCATGATGTGTATCTGGGGATTGAAGGTCACAAAAGGATATGGACAAACCTTCCTTTGGAAAAATTTTGGAGGTCCCATATCCTCTACATTTTACTAACGCATGCGACTTAGTAACATTCCTTGTAATATCAATGAAAACACATTCTTTGATTCTATGCATTCTATCTTGGTGTTATATGTTTTCATTGTGGTTTGAAGAGTGTGGATCGATTGTTTAGTTTATTTTTTTATTTTCCTTTTCGAATATGCTACCAAGGATTGCGCAACCCCTTGGTGGGTGTTCTTTTGCACATGTGTGTGAGAAATCACATATTACAAAATCGATTTCCAAGTAACAACTATCAAAAATACAGATTGAAACAGGGAAAAATTTTAGGATCCATATTTTCTTAAAGTGTAGAAACCTTGGTGTATCTTACTAATTCTTAAATTTCAAACCATAAATGTTTGGTAATTTTTTTGTAAAAATATTCAAATTTCTAAGGATTTTATATAGTTTTTGGACAATTTTGGTGATATTTAGAGTAAATTATTTTTATACAATTCAGTTTGGGTAAAATTATCCCATGGGATAAATTGCACCCCTAAAATTTTCCCTAGCTTGAAATTTATCATTACAACCCATTAAACATAACTAAGAGAATCACACATTTACATACCAATTACACCACATTCACATAACATATTCATAACACATTGAACACAAAATTTACCCTGGAAACCAAAATGGGAAAACCAACATTCAATTGGCTTCACTCTCTAGTTTGTTCACAATATTCTCATGAGAATTTGGACAAACATTCCTCTCAATGTCTTCCAAAGAACCCATGATACAAACTAGTTGTTCATGAATTTATTAAATAATGGATCTACCAAGGTGTCAACTAGAAGGATAGCCATCCCAACTCTTTAGCTTACCCTAAATCAAATGTTTCCTTCTCCTTTTGTCTTTTCTATAACCCTTTAATGTATGACTCTCATGTTTTTAGTTATCCCCCTTTTTTCTTCTTTTTTTCACTTAATGTTCTCCATGCTTACATTGGGAATACAACATTATGTGGAGGTATTGACATAGGTTTATTTGTCATGGGTCCCTTTTGTTAGTTTTTCACAATTTAATTCAATATGATCTAGGATATTATCTGAGATAACAACATGCACAACATATAAAAAACAAGAGACAAGAGACACAATCATTTCATTGGGGAAACCATAAAGGAGAAAACCCTGCAACTTCCTCAGAGATAGAATGAGCAATAATACAAAACCCCAGAATCAAGAGATGATCTCTAGCAGCTTCCTCCTCCTCCACTTGTGCGAACTTCTCTCTCTCTCTCTCACTTGTACGAATGAGTGAGTGAGTGTGTGAATGATCAAATAGAGAGGAGCACCCTCTCTATTTATACTTTACCTTTCACTTAGCCTTAACCCCAAACAGGTTGGCCCCTAAGTGTAATTGACTGGGCCGACTTCTCTAGGAGAGTCTAATAACCCATGAAAGACTCAACTCTGGGGTCAATGCCCCGTCATACAATGGGGGGTTAACCTCATTTACTTTACATGACCAAAATACAATAATGACTTCTCCGACCGGAGGAATAAACATCTTCGTCATAGGTACAATAATAAAATACAAATACAATATAAAATATACAAGTGAATATCTTTCGAAATTACAAATACATCAACACTCCCTCTTAACTAGGAAGGTATTCTCTTGACACAGTTCGTAACCACAAGTCTTCGTCACTAGATCATCATCAAAGCTGGATCATCATCAAAGTTGCTACTACTATCTCGACCATTAGTCTCCAATCCCATAGGAAGTTCTATAGAGCCATCCCTTTTTCATGCTGGATGTAGGCCTAGCCTCCATGTAGGCCTTCATCATCTCTGCGAACAATCCATCCAATAGGTACATCTTAGGACTTCAATTATATGCCTCTGCAAAACCTGCAAGATCTCCCAGTACTGATTATATGCTACTGCAAAACCTGAAGGAGCATCCCAGGACTGATTATATGCCACTTGCAAAACCTGCAATATCTCCTAGGACTAATTATATTCCACTGCAAAACCTGAAGGAGCATCCCAGGACTGATTATATGCCTATGCAAAACCTGTGTACCCTACTGTCGCCTCATCATCTTCAGATCATCTCATTGTCAATAGAGCACAACCCAGATGCACATAACACAACACTTACACTCACCAGCATGGAAGGACTTTCATATCACTATCTGGGAAAGGCTCAGCAATTACATCGACGACCATGGAAGGACTAACCTCTGACCATGTCGAAAAATCTTCAGCAATTACATCAACGACCATGGAAGGACTAAACTCTGACCATGTCTAAAAAGCTCGGCAATTACATCAACGACCATGGAAGGACTAACCTATGACCATGTCGAAAAATCCTCAGAAATTACATCAACGACCATGGAAGGACTAACCTCTGACCATGTCGAAAAATACCAGCCCTTACATCGACACCATGGGAGGAATTTCCTACCACCATGTGAGAATGGCCCAACCCTTACCTCTACACCATAGGAGGACTTTCCTACCACTATGTGAGAATGGATTGTGTGCATCTACATCTTCCAAACTCATCACTTCCCCTTGGAAGGAACCTCGATCTAAAGTACACCAATCTTTTGTATGAAGTATTCAAACTTCACTCTGGCCAGCGGCTTGGTCAATACATCGGCTATATGCTCGTCTGTCACAAAATATTGGAGCTTCAGTCCTCCTCTCTACACCATATCCCTGATATAGTGGTACTTGATCTCAATGTGCTTCGACTTGTCATGGAACACTGGGTTCTCAGACAACTTCACACAACTCTGGTTGTCACAATATATACAAGTTGCATCCAACTAGAGATCAAATAGATCAAACAGTAGCTTCCTCTGCCATACTGCCTCACAACTAGCCGAACAAGCTGCGACATACTCTGCTTCAGCTGTACTCAGTGCCACGCAAGACTACTTCCTGCTAAACCAAAATATCACACCTTATCCCATACTGAAGCAGCACCCGAAGTTCTCTTCCTATCAATGACACTGCCTTCCCAATCCGAATCAACATAACCCTCTAGGTTAATCTTCTGATTCGCATCATACTTGAGCCCATAATCCACCGTACCCTTTAGGTACCTCAGAATATGCTTTGCAGCAATCAAGTGAACATGTCTCGGATCCTTTAGGAACTGACTCAATGTGTTCATAGCAAAGCAAATATCTGGTCTCATATTGGTCAGGTACATCAAAGATGCAATAATATGATGATACATCGTGGCATCAACCGAATCGGATGAAGCATCACACAATAGCTTCAGGTTTGATGCCATAGGTGTGGCCATGGCCTTGCTATCCATCATCCCGAAGCTCTTCAGGATCTCTACTGCATACTTCCCTTGTCCAAGGAAGATTCCATCCGCACTCTGCCACACCTCCATGCCTAGAAAATAGTGCATCATACCCAGATCTCCACTTCACATTTTCCTTGACTAAAGAAAAATATCATATGATCTCAGCCACATATCTAATCACAAGAATCATGCCAAGATTCTTTAACTCATAGATCTACTCCCTCCGAAGTGGAGTTTTCTATATCTGATTATTGTCCTCCCTCTGTGACTGAACATCATTCACACTCTGCATTGAGTGACCTTCTTCATATCTATCCGTGTCATCTCTCGTCAGATGGGTCTATTGATATGAGCCTCAAGATCACTCGAACTCTATGGTGAGTTCCTTCTTGCATCCATCTGCATATGGAAACCATCTTCAAGCTTGTAGCAAAGGTTGAAATCCACATCACTCGTGGTGATCATCAAGCTCATCAAATGACTACCGATCCTGGGTACCTGTTGAACCCATACAAAGATTTCTTCAATCATTTGATTCTCTATCGAATCCTTGGATTTTTCTATATATACATTTCTTCTTCAATTACACCATTCAAGAGAACGGTCTTGTCATCCATGGCTGTAATCTATCTCTGGAAGTGTGTCTAGCCACTGGAGCAAACATCTCATCATGATCCTCTCCCTCTTTCTAAGAGAATCCTCTATCCATGAGACTTCCTTTGTAATTCTATAGTATGTTTGATTTGTAAGTCTTCTTGTTGAACAGTCATCACTTGTTCTTTGGAACAAGTGTTCATCATCCTTCTTTTGTAGATCATAGCACACGATCTTTCCTACAAATCAAATTCAATTACATGATTAGTAACACTTCATAATTATCAAATCATGTTGACATTTCCATGATAACCTATTATGCATACGATCTTTCCTACAAGTCAAGTTCAATTGCATGATTAGAAACATCTCATAGTTTTCAGAACAAATTCTTACGCATAAAAACATAAGTCATATAGTCATGCAATTATCTTAGCCAATGCTTCAATACAACATTTATCCATATCCCGTAACTTTCTATATGCCTTCCATAACTACTAGAACATTGTTAAGAGTGTGCACTACTCCAACATGTCAGCAAAGAGGTTTCAATCTAGATAAGTAGCAATGGAGTGTTGTACAGTACCATAGGCCACTTACCCATTACTTGCATATTAGTAGTATCTTGTTCATTAATGCAACTTTTCTAACATGCATAATATACATCCTAAATCTAGGAACATAAGTATGTACATGATTGAACAACATCATTTAAGTAATCATATATACAAGAAATGACAATTCAAATACTTATCTTTCTTTGGTTGTTGGGTGGACTCCCTCTTAATCTTTGCTTCCTTGCAGGAACTACTGGAGTGTGCTCCATCTTGATCTTTGCTTCCCTTTATGATATCATCATGATTATATCTCTTTGAACTTCTATCCATCCTGGGCCACTATGAATGATTAAGTTTGCACTAGTGTCATCATTGTGTCATCCTCAAGATTGTATCAGGTCATTCCATACCTAAAAATTGAAAACCCTAAGTGAGAGCTTCTTCCTCCTCTTCTTTTATTTCCTCCGTTGAGCCATTTCCGATGTGCCATATTGTTTTTTGTTTATCTCTGAAATTTCAGATCTGCAGGGTATGAAACTTCGGCCTGTGGTAGCATGACCTGTCATCTTTCCAACCCCATTGGTTTTAAATTCATTGGATTCTCCATCAGAGAGATATTCTCAGTTTCCCAACATGACCTGCTTAAGGGATGAAACAACATAGCGAAGTTGTATGGAGTTCCACGTGTCACTATTTCAACTTCGTCCTTTGAAACTCATAACTGTGAAACTACAGTCCGTTCCCTAACTATCAATTTTTACGGAATTCCATTTGGAGCTTCCTAGCCTGAGATATGACCTTTTTACCTAGGTCACTTGTTTAGGGATTCATTCTGGAAGAGGCAGAAACCCTAACTTGTACGAATCATATCTCAGAAAGTACAATGATTCTGAGGCTAAAACTCGGATACAAGGTACATGAAACTTTCATCTTCATCATGTCCAAGTTTCATATTCTGAACCTTCGCCAAAATGGATTTATAGCAAAAGTTCCACGATGACTAGGTTTCTCTATACAAAGCCCTAGCTTTCAAATTGTCGCAACTGAAAAAAATATCGTAAATTTAATGCGTTTCCTTCCTTCAGGCTAGCTCTGATACCATGTTAGTTTTTCAAAATTTAATTCAATATGAGCTAGGATATTATCTGAGATAACAACATGCATAGCATATCAAACATAAGAGACAAGAGACACAAATCATTTCACTGGGGAAACCATAAAGGAGAAAATCCTGCAATTTCCTCAAAGATAGAATGAGCAATAATACAAAACCCCAAAACAAAGAGATGATCTCCAGCAGCTTCCTCGTCCTCCACTTGTGCGAACTTCTCTCTCTCTCACTTGTACGAATGAGTGAGTGAGTGTGTGAATGATCAAATAGAGAGGAGTACCCTCTCTATTTATACTTTACCTTTCACTTAGACTTAACCCTAAACAGGTCGACCCCTAAGTGTAACTGACTGGGCTGAATTTTTTAGGAGAGTCTAATAACCCATGAAAGACTCAACTCTGGGGTCAATGCCCCATCATACAATGGAGGGTTAACCTCATTGAATTTACATGACCCAAATACAATAATTGCTTCTCCTACCGGAGGAATAAACATCTCCGTCGGAGGTACAATAATAAAATACCAATACAATATAAAATATACAAGTGAATATCTTCCAAATTTACAAATACATCAACACCTTCACACCGTCAAACCTATATCCTACCTCATCAACATTATTGTTCACAAACTCTATTTGTGTCACCATACTTCTTGATTTTAAAAGCGTTGTAGTAACTTGAGTCCATAGGGAATTCATTTATTTCTTACATCCAATTTGGATCACACATCCCCATTGGGAGGATTTTAGTCTCTAAAAAATTCCAAGGACATCTAAAAGAACTTGATTTAAACTTGATTCCTCTCATGCCATTTTCCTTTCCTTCGAGATTGTACTTCGAAGCTAATTCACTAGATATCTTATTGTCCTCTATGAGTTACCTATTCCTTCCTCTACATAATTGTATCCTCCATCAACTCTTCAAGGGAAAGTGGTGCACAATATTCTATAGTGGGAATAACTTGATGATATTCTTCTCTATACATCATGGAAACCTCAAATAACTTTAGATACTTGAAATCCATGACCAAACCAATCTACATGTAAGGAGGAAGTCTCATTTTGAAAGCAGTGTCATTCACATACTCAATGATGTCCAAAGTTTTGTATCGAAGGGATTGATTTTCTCCACAACTCTTTACAATAATTCCTTATAGAGGTAAAGCCACACATTTTTTCCAATGCATAATTTATGATCTTCTCTATGCTAGTCATCCGTGGCTTTATATTTCTACTAGATTCTCTCAATTTTCTCCTGCACTTTCAAATGTATGAATCAAATCCCTTCCAGAAATATACTTTCCTTCCTCTCTTCTCCTTCCACCTCTACTTTTTCCTTCTACTATCCATACACAATATCAAATGGTGAGGGAGGTAAATAGCCAATGAAAGTATCAAAAGATCATTTTTGTGGAATAATTGACTGATTGATTGTATGAGTGATGAATATACCCAAGCTACTCATTCCATGTTTTTGGATTCTTATTGTCGTAACCTATCAAGAATTGTACCAATACCTGACTAAAAAATTATTGTTTTTCATTGTTATAGGGATGAGTTGCAATGAAATACCTCATATGGTTATCCATCATGTTTGAAATTGATGTATAGAATCTAGCCAAAAACCTACTATCATGATAAGATATGATGGAGCTCAACAATCCAAAATGTACCTAAACATGAGTGAAGAATAAATCAGCTGCTTCTTGTTTGGTGATAGTATTATTGCATGAAGGGATCCCACACATCTTTATGAAGTGGTCCACAAGTGGTTGAAACTGATGTCTAGAATTTACCCAAAAACATACTATCATGATAATATATGATGGAGCTCAACAATCCAAAATGTACCCAAACATGAGTGAAGAATAAAGCAATTGCTTCTTGTTTGGTGATAGTCTTCTTACATGGAATGACCCCACACATATTCATGAAGTGGTCCATAATGACAGACAAATAGTTGTGTCTTCTCTAGGACATTGACAAAATTACAACAAGTTCCATGGCGATACTTTCCCAACATCTATTTGGTATTGTTAGTAACATGTATAACCCATGTTTCTTATTCCTTGGCTTATTGGTGCTACAAAGAACACATACCTTAACAAATATCACCACCTACTCCCACATATTTGGCCAATAAACATATCTTTGCATATCTTCCACTATATTTATCATGCTAAAATGCCCAATTATCTTGGTAGTGTAATATTCTCTCATAAACTTAGTTTATTTGTCCTTTGGTATGCATAACATGCCTAGCTTGTACAATATCCCATTCTAGTGATAGAATACATTTCCTTCTATGACAAAAACTATTCTCTCCTTTAGCTACTAGTATATGCCTTTGAAGTCTTCATCTCCTTAACAATATTCATTCAATATATGAGAAGTGAATGGCTCAAGTTGCATTAGTATACGAACTATTGCAATCTTCTTCAATGGGTATCATGAAAACATGTCAATCAACGTATTTGCATATCCTTTCTTATAATTGATCAATAGGTGGAATTGTTTTCTGAATATCTACCATTTGTAATACCTCACTACATTTGTTTGAATTTGTAGGTATTTCAAGGGTTGACAATCAATTTTTATGATTGTCTCTTTCCCTAAGATATAATGGTTCCACTTCACAACTTGCATAATGGCAAAGAGATATTTATCATATGTGGGGTAATCCATCTCTACTCCATGAAACAACTTTTATGGGTAACATATTAGCCTTCCTCCTTTCATAAGAATTGTCCCTAATTCATATCCATTTACATATGTTTATACCTCAAATTCCATTTATAAATTAGGCATGGGTAATCCTGGATCATTGTTTATCTTCCACTTTAGTTCTTCAAGTGCTCATTGTTTTGGCTTGCTCCAATGAAAATTTTTTCCTTCTATGGTCGTGGTGTACATTACTATTGTTACTATTAAAAAAATTGATATGAACTTCCTCAAGTATTGAGATACTCCAGTGAATCTCTTGACCCTTATTAAGATGGTAGGAATAGGACATTAACTAATGGTTGAAACTTGTCTAGTTCTACCCTCATCTATCCTCCACCACCCTTGTGTTTGATATAGATGAAGGGATATTTTCATAACTCACATTTATTCAAATTTTCAAATATTTGGTTCTTCCTTAGTTTCTCTAGTATATGTGTCACATGTGAGATGTTATCATGCCAACTATTGTTGAATATTAGTATGTCAACTAGATATACTATTACAAATGAGTTAATAAATGGATGAAACACAACATTCATCAACCTCATGATTGTTGCAAGTGAGTTACATAAATTGAAAGGAAATAGTAATCACTCATACAAACCTTACTGATGTTGAACATCATCTGAATCCACACTTCTTGTTCTTTGATCCTTACTCGATAGTAACTTGATTTTAGTTATAGCTTGATGAAAAAATTAGCTTGCTGGAGTTGATCCAACAATCCACCAACACTTGGAAATGGATATCTATTCTTTATTGTGATTTTTTTCAAATCATGGCAGTCAATAAAAATTTACCAACTTCCATCATTCTTTGGTACCATTATGATTGGTGAATTTAATGGTGACATACTAGGACTAATGACTCCCTACTCCAACAAATTCTGTAACTACTTCTTCACTTCAGTTTCTTCTGTAATGGAGTTCCTATATATCCCAATGTCTGGAAATGGAGACTTCAAAAACAATTAAAACTTATGCTCAACCTCTCTCTTGGGTGGCTTCCCCTATGGTTCTTGAAACACCTCCTTGTAGGATTTGATCAATTGTTGTAGTTGCTATCACTATTTTACACTTCATCCTTCTAAGGATTCCTTCATGTCCACTACACTACCATCTCCTTGTTGTTTTCCTTCTCTCAAATATATAAATACATACTTCTTAGTATTTCCAATGATTCTCCTTGCCTGATTAGCATTAGTCAACTAGAGTTTGGCCTTGTCCCTATGTGCATTTATGGTGAATGTATTCCCATCCTTAACATGATGATATCAATTGTATATCCTTGTAAAGGTGGGATCTATCACATACACGTATGGGATTTCCAAGATGACTCCACACATGTCCAATATGACTACATCTAATACCAGTTAATCAATGAAGAACTTCTAGTTGATGGAAAACTTAAACTTGCATTATTTGTCCACTCTCAGTTCCATGTCTTGTCTTACTCGACCCAAGGGTATGGATACACATGATTATGATTCTCTAGGACATATTCTCAATGAATTCAAATATCAAATTTAATTGTAAACTAGGGTCAAACAAGCATCCTACTTTGATTTATTTCATGTGGATCTTGATGCAAAAAAATTCTGTCATATCCTTCTCTTCCTTGTGATTGTATCCAACCATCACTAACTCCTTCTCAATGTTAGTGTAATTGATTTTTACTTCTAGGTTTGAGGTGCTATATTCCGTCTCTTATGCATCTATAATTATAAAATATTTATTTTACTTCTTCTTTTGGAAGTTCAAGAGGCACTTCTCAGGGTGTAATTTCCAAAAACATTCCTAAGGGTATCCCTTTTTCTCACAAAAAAATATTTTCTTGATGGGAGGTGTTGTTTCTTATGTCACTTCTATAGTCTTATTTTCAACTCACTACTTCTTGTTCTTACCTTTTCTCTATTTATCTTGTAGTCTATTTTGCTTAATTATGATTTCCAAATTGTTGCTTCCACTTCTCTCCTCCAAGCTACCGTGCTTGGACATTTGCTTCATTAATAATATTGGGCTGGAAAAGAATCAATTTTAATTTAATATGAGGAAGTGATGATACCAAGTACTTAATCAACATATTTGGGATTTTAAGGGAGACACCTAGTTCAATAGATATTTTCCTAAACTCTGTGGTAAAATCCTGCACTAACCTTTCCTTTTTCTAAAATAATGCCACTCAATATATTGGTTATTCTCATACCTAATTGGGTGGAATTGGAATTTGATAATTTCCTTGAACACTTTCCAATTAGTCACACATGGCTCATTTTCAAATTATTCTCTTGCATCATCTCCTTCTCACAGTGCTGAACAATGGTCTTCAAGCTTCAATGAAACAAATGCAATCCTTTATTTTTGAGTGACCTCATGTATGTTGAAGCACACCTCCATATTTTGTAACCATTGGTTCAAATTGGTGGCATGAACTTCTCCTACCTACGGTTTGATGTCAACCTTTTCCTATACATAGGAAGGTCCTTGAGTTTTTCCATCGCACCATCCAAGTGAAGTAGCCCAGTTTAGTATCCCAGCCAAGGTAGGCACTCCTGTTCCTTAGGGGTAATCTGTGTGGGGATGTTTCCCGTGTGTGGGACCATCCCTCTGTCGTCACTCAGCTCTATCTCAGTTTTTATCTTTGACTCTAGTTCCTTTTTACTTTTCTTGGAATCTACCTAGTTCTCTATGTATATATCAAATCCTTTATGTCAATGTTTCTCATTTTCCTCCTCATGGATCCACTCAAGGAATAGTCTTGTCATATCTACTACTTGTTTCTCCAAATGAAATGTTTATAACTCAACAATACTATTCTCTGGAGACTCATCCATGGTATTGTTTCAATGCTTCTTTCTGTTTCTTATTTTTCTAATATCCAAGTCAATTGATACCATATCTCCAACCTCTAGAGTCTTGTTAAATCGAGTAAGAAGCCACTATATGCTTCCCTTCAAGACATGACTCGGTCTTCTCTAATACCAAATGATTTGTAAATCGTATTCTTATAGTCTATATGTTTCATCAACATAGATCATTGAATGATTGAAATATGTCCTTAAAATTTTTTGTACAATGCCATGAGAAAATGATTTATTGTCATTAGGTACATTATCTTCAATATATGGTCATAATTACTTTGTTTTACTGTAACATCCATCTTTTCCCTATTCTTTTGTAACTGAAAATGTAATTGTGTACTCATTTCTGGTGAGGAGATCAAGGCCAAGGCATCACCAGTAAACCTTGTAAGTGTTGCTATTTATTTCCTAAGTTGTAATTGATGATTATAGACCTAAGAGACTAAAGGTTTTTATGCAACTAAATGATAGTTCAAAGAATCCACTAGGGGAGAGAGGTCAACTGGATAGGAAGCGATGGAGAATGCATTACTGATGACCGGTGTCATCATGGTTCCTTAAGAACTTGAAGAAAAGTGAACGATTAATGTTCACTTGATGGTCTAAAGCTCTTAGGTGTCATCCTAAATAGAGGTAAATCCAGAGTGGACTTAATTACTACTTGTCTGCTATCAATTAGGGAAACTAATTGTTATTGTTATTAAGTTAAATAAGGTTAAATGATTATCGTAATTATCTTAATCATCTTAATCATGACATTGAATGCCAAAAAACTATTCTTAGATCTGTGATAAGAAGCTAAACTTTCTTATCCTCAGGGACAATTATAGTCACCTTATTTTAACATAATAATACGAAAGAGATATATTGATATAGAGAATACCATAATCTAAGGCATCACCAAATATATCTCTATACCAATACCTATATCTCCATTATCCCATTTGTTGATCACCATAGAATCCCCATAGACTTAAGGAATCAATCCCAAAAGTTGAGGCCACCCTGCATAAGCACCACAATGCCAACAACTCTGACTTAGTATTGGATCCTTGACGACAGTTCAGTTTGAATTTGAAAGAGTGATCTTTATTAAGCCCGAGAATCGCCCCAGCAGCACATAAGACACCTTGAGCAGCACCATTGAAAAAACATGTTGCTTCCTGAGAAGAAGTAAAACCCACCGCTTGTCTAACTTTGGATATGTTTTTCTCTACTACATAAAATTATTTGCATAGGCTTACTATCCTCACACGAATCGCTTTAATGTCAAGTTTCTTATACTAAAAAATGAGAGAATTTATGGCTGTCCATAAACCCCAGGTAATGAAGGCAGGTAAAGTATTGTGCTCAAGAGAGTTGTTAAACCAAAAGTAGAAATTATGTTCAAAAGATTGGATCCCCCATAAGAAATATTAAGGGACTTATTGAAATATCTTTCCTACCAACATGATACCCTTAACAATAAATCAACAAATTTAATTAATACACCAAAATCAATAGTTCACTTAACTTCACTTTATATCAATAGCCCTTCAACCTCAATAATAACTTTACTTTAACTTTACTTTATACCAGCATAGATTCATTTTAAACCGTATCTATCGAGCACCGAGAGGAATCCAATTTCTTGAGGTGTTTTGTTTTTTAAATTTAAACTCAAGAAATTTGATCTCTCTTGATTGATAGATCCAGGTTTAAGTTTTAAGTTTTTATTTTATAAACGAACATCTATTTTTTAATTACTTTTCATAAATTTTTATTTTATGAATCAACATGGATTTTTTTTAAATACTTTCCATAATTTTTTATTTTATGAGCAACATGAATCTTTTTAATTATTTTGTTACATCACAAATGTTAAATCACAAACGTAACGTTACATCACACACGTTACAACATCTCCCCCATACTGGGCTGTAAAGCACCTTGTTTCACTCGGTGCAATAATAACTCATTTTGATTTGACTTTATTCTTTTACCAATGATTTGACTTTTCTTTATATCAATAACACATCTTAACTTTCGGCCTTAACTCTTTAATTTCAACCTCAACACTATCTTACTTGACTTCACTTCTTCAACCTTTGACTTTTGACTCCTCAACTTTTCAACACCATTAACTTATTAGGATCGAAGATACCTTCCAAGTTTCATAAAATCTTGGAAATAAGTCAATTGATTTGACTTTATTCTTTTACCAATGATTTGAATTTATTATTTTACCAATGATTTGACTTTTCTTTATATCAATAACACATCTTAACTTTTGGCCTTAACTCTTTAATTTCAACCTCAACACTAGCTTACTTTACTTCAATTCTTCAACCTTTGACTGTTGACTCCTCAACTTTTCAACCACCTTTTAATTTTGAATCCTCAACTTTTCAACACCATTAACATAGGATCAAATAGATCTTCCAAGTTTCATAAAATATTGGAAATGATACTTCTATCTCGTTTCTCCTCCAAAGTAGTGAAGCTTTCAATCACTTTGCCTTGGCAGAATCTTCACCATACCTCTACGCCAACCTCACCTTGTTCAATGTTGATCTTACAAAAAATTTGTTGTGCTTCCTTGTAAATTACTTCATGCATGAGTTTAGAATTAAACAAACAATGGTAGAGCACCAATAGATCATGAGGGGACGATTATCAAAGCTCTGGAGGCTGAGAAGCTAGAACTCCTCCGTATTGATGAGGCAATTTGGTGCCTTAAGAGCCGTGTAGTTTGGATTACCCAGGGGGATGGAAATACCATTTTTTCCATTCCTTTGCAGATATGAGATGGAAAACTAATGCCACTTGGGACATCGAATATTAGAATGGATATAGGGTATCGTATCAGGTAGACATTCCATTGGTAGCTCAGGACTATCTTAAGACAATTTTCTCGAAACCTACATTGTTTAATATTCCTGCACAGATGGAGATGTTACAATGCATGCCTTGTATTTTTTTCGACTGGGGATAATGATTTAATTGGATGACTGGTTAATCTAGCAGAGGTTGAAGCAGTACTTAAAAATATGGCGAGGGACAAAAGTCCGGGGCCCAATGGATGGTCTGTGGAATTATGCCTTCAGTTCTTTGACTTTTTTGGGTCTGAGATGGTTCAACTGGTGGAGGAGGCCCGACTCACTGGTAGTGTATGTGGAGACTTAACTCGACCATCATTTCATTAATCCCTAAGACCACAAAGCCTAAATATTTTTAATATTATCCCCTCATATCACTGTGCAATCTATTGTACAAAGTGATATCTAAGGTGATAGCTAACCTCATTAAGACTGCCTTGTCCCGTGGTATCTCAAAGAACAGTTTGGATTTTTGCATCAACGCTTGATATTTGATGCGATTGGTACTACTCAAGAGACCATGCACTCGGCCAAGCATTGTAAGGACTTGTCTATTATTCTTAAACTAGACTTGATTAAATCTTATGACTTGGTTGATTGGTCCTTTCTCAAATTACTTTTACTGAATGTTGGATTGAACCTAGAGATTACTTGGATACTCGGATGTGTTACTTCTGTAAAATTTGTTGTTTTGGTTAATGGATTCCCTATGACTTTATTCAAGGGATCTCGGGGATTATGGAAAGGCTAACCACTTTCTCCACTTTTATTTTTACTTGTGATTGAAGGGCTTAGCCAATTACTGAACCGGGCAAAGGCGGATGGTAAGATCACAGGTATCAAAGTCTCTAAGAATTTTCACATTACTCATTTACTATTTGTAGATGACATATTACTTTTTGGTATGGGCAATATCGATGAATGGATTCATTTTAAGTCTATTTTGGATCTTTTCTGTAATGCTACTTCATGGTATGAAGATCAATGTTCCTAAGTCATGTCTATATCACTATAATCTGCTACAGGAGATTGGTGTATGCATTGGCACACTGTTTCCTTTTGTTAGTAAGGTACTTGATGTAGGTATTAAATACCTAGGCTATCTACTTAAGCCAAATAGATATCATACAATGGACTAGCATGTTGGAAATATCATAATTAATGAGCTGATAGCGTATCTATCTATGTCGGCTCTGTCAAACTCCAAGTCGATCAGTTTGTTAGTCTAGAATGTCAGACAGTCATTCGGTTGTCAACCAATCCGGTGCACATCATGTTAGTATTTAAGTATCCACGTTTGTATTTCGCAGGCTCATAACTTCTTAGGTAGGATTTTATTTATGTGTTTAATGCAACCCTGTAGCTTCCAAGCGAAGCCATCTTGAGTCGGTGAAATGAAACTCTATAAATGTAAATCATTCACAGAAGATTAAAAAGAGATGTGTAAGGATCCCAAGCTCTATAAGATATGAAGGAATAGAGATAAGTGAAGAAGAGGAGAAGTAAATCCTGTGAAGTGCTTCAAGAGCCCAAGCTCTGTGTAAGAAGTGAAAGTTTGAAGTAAATTTCATCTCTCTGTATTGCGGCAAAGTTACTTTGTTTTACAGTGGTCAATATATAAGTTCTCAAGTTTCATGTATTCATTCTCAAGAATGTTTGTTTATTCATGCTGCGCATATATTTCATATTGACCTATGTAAATGATTGTTTACATTTACGCGCAGTAAAAGAAATCAAGATTTCTAAGTATTTCACTGTGGTGAAAGTTCTATTTTAACTAAGAGTAACTGCGCAGTAAGTTTCATGTTTTAAGACAAAGGTTATTTAAGTTTGGGTTGTGCGCACTTAAATAGGTATGCGAAGTTAACCATGTAATTAATATTTGTAAAGTTAAAAGTGTGTGCAAAAGGTAATTTGCATGAAGTGCGCAAAGTCTAGTTCCACAAAGTTAGAGAAGTGCACATTTGCACAAAGTTCAACTGCGCAGTAGAAAGTGGAATCGTGCAGTTAATCTTTGCGCAGTAGAAACGCGTAGTGAAAAGGTGAATTGCACAATTAATCTCCGCGCATTTAATATATGAACTAATGTGTTTTGATAAAAAAGAAAGTCAAGTATAAAGCAAAGTATTTGCTAGGTCTTGCGCATGTCCTTAGCAAAAGAAAAGAAACATTCATCATCTGCACAGTCAAATCTTATTTATTGCGCGGTGCCCCTTTTCCCTTGATCTGGTATCAGAGCTTGGTTTACAGAAAGTAGAATTTGTATTTACAAAAGGGAAAAGTGATTAAGAATGGCTTCCACTCCGAGTAATTTGCAAACTCCAATATTTATTGGTAAAAATTATGAATATTGGTCTCTAACAATGAAGGATTTGCTTAGAGGTCAAGATGTATGGGACATAGTCCAAACTGGTTATACAGAACTAGTAGATGCAACAACATACAAAAATCTCACACAAGCTAAGAAGGATGTCTTGAGGGAATAGAGAAAGAAATATGGAAAGGAATTGTTCCACATACATCAAGCAACACATGAATCTATACTCCCAAGAGTAGCAGCAATGTAGTCAACAAAAGAAGCGTGGGATACACTGGAAACTGCCTATCAAGGCTTTAACAAGGTAAAGACTGCCAAACTTTAGATTCTTAGAAGAGATTTTGAATCTCTGTCAATGAAAAATACAGAGTCAGTAGATTCATTCTATACTCATGTTATTGGTCTGGTTAATAAAATAAAGTCTCATGGAGAAAATTTAGGTGACCAAAGAGTTGTGGAAAAGGTTCTTAGAGTTCTTCCAAAGAAATTTGAATCTTTGGTTGTAACCCTGGAGGAAAACAAAGACCTGTCCACATTTACTATTGATGAGTTGCAAGCCTCACTTCTCAATCATGAACATAGAATCAGTGGTTTAGAAACATCACTGGAAGGTGCATTCGCAGCACAGTCATCCATAAGCCATGAAAGAGGAAAAGGAAGATCAAACTCTAGAGGCAGAGGATGAATTTCTTTCAGAGGAGGTCGCAACAACATCCCTGCGCATGTCACTGGTAGAGGCCAGAATCAAACTCTCACTCAGTTAAGTGGACAAAGGTATGAAAAATAAAAAATCCAATGTCATTACTGTAAGAAGTATGAACACTTCGCATATGAATGCAGGAAGAAGTAGTATGACGAAGGAAAGCAAGGAGAAGCTCATTCAAGCAACAAAAACACTCCGAGAAGCTCACTGTTCTTAGCATGCCCATCTCCACTGGAATGCAATGTTGTCCAAGAAAGTCCAAATGAAATATGGTATTTAGACTCATGTTGGTTGTGGAGCCTGATCTCCAGATTCAAAGATATTATTATTCATTCGTGTCCATACCCCAGGTTTGGTTACGATCCCCAAGGGGTTTGGGGGCAGATCCCTCAAGAAGGGGGTTCAGGGGCGAAGCCCCCGAGGAATTTTTTGGGGTTGTTTTCGCCACTAGTTTTCGGGACCATGGTTTTGGAAACCCATGGTATTTTCCCATTGTATTCCCCTTATAAAAGAAAGTCATTGTAACATGACTAGGGTTGATGTATTAGGTTTTATGCATTGTAAAGATCTCTGAGATCAGGAAGAGAGACTGTGAGATGGTGAAGAGGAAGTGTAGTGGTTGTGCTGCAGGTTGTATCCCTTAACTTTGCTGGATGGAATATTAATAAGGACTAGCAAATTCAGTGTGGATGTAGCCCAAGCTGGGTGAACCACGATAAATCTATGTCTCTCTTGTAATGTGATGTGTGATTATATTTTCATTTTTTTTTATTGTTATTGCTCCGCGATCCTGTTTTTCTAACAATTGGTATCAGAGCTAAAGGTCTATTTGGAAGATAAACCCGCAGGAAGCTAACGTTTCTTGTTCGAGTGGGATCAATGGCGGAAGAAGGAAAGTTTAAGGTTGAGAATTTTAACGGCCATAAATTCCAGTTATGGAAGATGCAAATGGAGGACTATCTGTACCAGAAGGATCTATTCCTACCATTGGGAGGAAGAATAAAGCAGACGACAACTATGAAGGATGAAGAATGGGAGGTTCTTGATAGAAAGGCTCTGAGAACAATACGGTTGATCATGGCTTCGTTGGTGGCTTTCAATATCTCAAAAGAAACAACAACGGAGGGTTTGATGAGCACATTGGGTAAGTTGTATGAAAAACCCTTGGCCTCCAACAAGGTATTTCTAATGAAGCATTTATTTAATATGAAGATGTCTGAAGGTGGATCTGTTACTGATTATTTAAATGAGTTTAATATGGTTACAAATCATCTAAGTTTTGTAAGTGTGAACTTTAATGATGAGGTTAGGGCACTTCTAATCTTGTGTTCATTTCTAGAAAGCTGGAATAGCTTGGTCATGGCTGTAAGTAACTCTGTCTCTGGTTTAAACACACTGAAATTTGATGATGTTATTGGTGTTATTCTTAGCGAGGAAATGTGAAGAAAAAGCACAAGTGAGACATCAGGTAATGCATTGACCATGGAGAGTAGGGGAAGAAGAAAGGAGAGAGGAAAGAGCCAAGGTAATTGTCATGTCCCAAAATTGGAATTGGGTCACAATGGCCTAATCACATTGGCCATATTCATTAGAGTTTGTAAAATTGATGTTAAAGGTCAAATAGTTGCCAAGGAGGAAAATTACTAGTTTCCTAGGTTTGGGGTGGAAGCTTTGGGATTTGGAATAATGGGGATAATAAATGATGTTTGAACATTAAAGTGGCATAAATATTTAATAAAGGATCTAAATAAATATATACAAGTGAAAATCAAAGTGGCGTTTGATCATGAAGACACATGGAGGAAGTGGGACCCCCATATGGCTAGATTTCCCCACTACACTTGGCATCATTCTCTCACCAATTCGAATTCAAGGTGAATGGTAACATACTTGGCAGAGTCCAAAAGGTATTATTCATGGCATGACTCATCCAATGTCGAAATATAGAGGAAGAGCAACTCCCATGGAAGAGGAAGAGGCAATTTGGAGTTAGTGAGACACTTGGGCTAGATTCCCTAGCTCTATGACAACAATGATGAAGATGCTATGACACCTATGACACAAATCAGACCTGAATGCTGACATATGACATATATGACATGTCATGGATAAAAATAGACTCCAAGAGGGCGCTCAAGGGTGTTAGGGAAGCTAAGATGCTTCCACATGTGATTTGGTGGAAGTGGGAAACTAGGAATTGTTGTACAAGTGGCGTTCTTTGGAATCTCTTCCCAACTTGAGTTGGAATGAGTCTCTTGAAAGGAATTCGACCCATGGAGGACATTAGAACTTTATAAACTTCAATAACAAAGAATGAAAATAGCTTTTGATCATTTGTAGAATTTGCAATTGCATTTGTAAAGAGGGAGAGCTAGTGGATGACTAGTTTCTTGCCTTAGCCAATTTCGAGGGTGAAAGATTCCCATTCAAGTTGGTAATTGGAAAGGCCATTCAGACCTTTCATTTGGAGATTTAATGGAGTCTTTATTTGCAGGTTTAAGCTACAGGGAAGCTCATGGTTTCTTCTATTGCAGCTCACTCCTTCAACCATTTCCATTTTTGATGGCATATTCTTGATCCTTGAGGGAGGGCATTTTTGGTGAGCTATTGTACTCTTTGGGGAAGATTTTAATGACCCATTTATTTTTTAATATGAATTAAATACTCTTTTCTTCATCTCCAAAAAGTTTCAGGTCGAAATTCCAAGTAGAAATGTATAAATCTCATTTTTAATGGAAGAACAATGTCATTTCTCCACTACCTTGTTGTGAGCCAATGTATTGATGATGATTTCGAATGAATGGATGATTCTATGATATATTTGTGATCAATATACTTCCATGTATGTCTTCTACAATTTTCATGTACTGTAATTGAGCATTTGAATCATTTTTACTCAGTTTAGTTGTATTGGGAGGTGAAATAGTGCCATTTCCCCAAGGGTCGAATTGGGGATTTTTGCAGTTGAATGGGAGAGGGTGAGAAAAGTTGTAATAATCCATTAATGGTGCATATGAGACTTTAATAAAATACTTAACACATTACATACCTCTGTTCATAAATTTGAGTGGGTTTGGAGGCATTTGGGAAGCCATTTTCAATACTTACCCCAGGGGGATTTGAACCCCAAATTACTAGTAAAATTGCATAATTGGTCCAGAATATTAAAAGAGTTTGCAGAGGTATTTTGGTGGACATATTTCATCCATAAACATAATATTCAAGTTCTAACATCATTCATACACCTTCCTTGAATATTTGAAGGCATTTGGAGTCAATTTGAGACCTAGAGACCAATACTAGTCAAAGGAAAATCACTAGTAAAGTTACTTACATTGATCAGAATTGAAATAGGATTTGCAGAAGTATTTTAAAGGTCCAAAGGCATCCCTGAAACACATATTTATGTTCTAATATCGTTCATATACCTTCTCAGAAGATTTGGGATAATTTGGGGCAAATTTGGGACCTAGAGATCAAAACTAGTCAAAGGTCGAACTAGAGAAAAAACTGGAAAATTGTAATTTTAATAAAATTTCTAACAAGGGACATTACAGTGGTATCAGAACATGGTCTTGGCACCTGATGTGTTAGAACATTAATGAATACCAGGAGTCAAAGAAATAAGCCACCACCCTTAGAAACTGAAACTGGATGTACTTTGGTGAAAGGGAAGAAGTAGGAGAAGAAGTGCATTCATTGGTCACCATGAGTAAGGATGAGAAAGGAACCTTAGAGGAGAATGAGGAGTTTATAAAATTACTTAAACCATCCTTTGAATACAATTGGAGGAAATACTTTCAAGAGTTCAAATTGTTGCTTAGTGAACTTCGAAGCAACTCGGAAAAAACAATGAGCAATGGTTCTCTTTTCAAGGAAAAGGATGAAATAATTTATGTCACAAAAGAGGAACCTAATGTAATTGTGGAACATGAGGTACATGTTGATATGCAGGTTCTTGAAGATGCTACACTAAAACAAGAAGAAGGACAAGCACTCGTCCTTGTTCAGAGGGATTATGAGTTTCCTCATGGAGAGAATTGCAAATCCTTGGAGGAGGCACATGATCTCACAATAGTTGGACCAGCCAATTATGGAGAAGATGAATTAAATATTTCAATGGGTAAGAGTTGTAAAGAATTAAAGTTAGTTCATAATTCCTCACCCCACACTTCTTTTCCAGCCACATCACTTTGGGATGAAAATTGGGTGAAAGATTTTTTTCTAGTGGTTCCACATGAGGGGTATGAAACTCCTACCTCTCCTTTGGATGATGACATGAATAGAGCACCTCATTATTTAGAATTGCAGCAGCATATTGCTTTACCTTATGATGATACATATCCTCATGGATGTATGGATGAGACTTCTTTGAGTCCTTTGAAGTCTCCTTGTTTTTCCTGCTCATTATTTGGTTCAAATTTTAGTGGAGATTCTTCATTCACTTCTTGGATGAAAGAATGCATGGCTGAATATTTTGATGCATATCACGTTCTTTTGGAGCAGCACTATCGGACATGGGATCCTCACCTATGTCATTGGAGCAGATTTGATTGGTCACTTGAAGATTGTATACACCTAGCAAATGGTGGTCTACTTATTTGGAGGTATAAACACTTTCATGATTCTTTATGAAGTATCTTCTTGATGTACATTTTCATTATGTTGTTATGTACTTTGATGATATATATTTTGTACTCATGATGTTTGGAAGAATGCATACAAGAAAATGGGATCCAGGAATCCTCTTATCTGATGGTATGGGTTGGAGAGCACTTTTAATTGTTGGGGTGCAATACAAGCAATGGGACCCTGGAATAATTTTTGTCTCATTGGTTTGAATTTTTTTTGGGGGAAACAAGAAGTATGGGAGATGGATTTCCCACTTAATAAAGTGAATTTTATGAGAGTAGTGCAGCAGCAAGCATGGTGGTTCCTCTCTAAAATATTCAAGGAAACTCAAAGACTCAAGGTTGGGCAATTCAATGGCAACTTCAAAGAATTATACAGGAAGCAGGTTCTTCAACACCCATGTTTGAAATTGCTTGAGGACAAGCAATATTGGGAAGGGAGGATTTTTCATGTCCCAAAATTGGAATTGGGTAACAATGGCCTAATCACATTGGCCATATTCATTGGAGTTTGTAAAATTGATGTTAAAGGTCAAATAATTGCCAAGGAGGAAAATTACTAGTTTCCTAGGTTTGGGGTGGAGGCTTTGGGATTTGGAATAATGGGTATAATAAATGATGTTTGAAAATTAGAGTGGCATAAATATTTAATAAAGGATCTAAATAAATATATACAAGTGAAAATCAAAGTGGCATTTGATCATGAAGACACATGGAGGAAGTGGGACCCACATATGGCTAGATTTTCCCACTACACTTGGCATCATTCTCTCACCAATTCGAATTCAAGGTGAATGGTAACATACTTGGGGGAGTCCAAAAGGTATTATTCATGGCATGACTCATCCAAGGTCGAAATATAGAGGAAGAGTAACTCCCATGGAAGAGGAAGAGGCAATTTGGAGTTAGTGAGACACTTGGGCTAGATTCCCTAGCTCTATGACAACAGTGATGAAGATTCTATGACACCTATGACACAAATCAGACCTGAAGGCTGACATATGAAATATATGACATGTCAGGGATAAAAATAGACTCCAAGAGGGCGCTCAAGGGTGTTAGGGCAGCTAAGATGCTTCCACATGTGATTTGGTGGAAGTGGGAAACTAGGAATTGTTGTACAAGTGGCGTTCTTTGGAATCTCTTCCCAACTTGAGTTGGAATGAGTCTCTTGAAAGGAATTCGACCCATGGAGTACATTAGAACTTTATAAATTTCAATAACAAAGAATGAAACCAGATTTTGCTCATTTGTAGAATTTGCAATTGCATTTGTGAAGAGGGAGAGCTAGTGGATGACTAGTTTCTTGCCTTAGCCAATTTCGAGGGTGAAAGATTCCCATCCAAGTTGGTAATTGGAAAGGCCATTCAGACCTTTCATTTGGAGATTTAATGGAGTATTTATTTGTAGTTGTAAGCTATAGGGAAGCTCATGGTTTCTTCTATTGTAGCTCACTCCTTCAACCATTTCCAGTTTTGATGGCATATTCTTGATCCTTAAGGGAGGGCGTTTTTGGTGAGCTATTGTACTCTTTGGGGAAGATTTTAATGCCCAATTTCTTTTTTAATATGAATTAAATACTCTTTTATTCATCTCCAAAAATTTTCAGGTCGAAATTCCAAGTAGAAATGTATAAATCTCATTTTTAATGGAAGAACAATGTCATTTCCCCACTACCTTGTTGTGAGCCAATTTATTGATGATGATTTCGAATGAATGGATGATTCTATGATATATTTGTGATGAATATACCTAAATGGATTTCTTCTACAAGTTGTATGTACTGTACTTGAGAATTTGAATCATTTTTACTCAGTTTAGTTGTATTGGGAGGTGAAATAGTGCCATTTCCCCAAGGGTCGAATTGGGGATTTTTGCAGTTGAATGGGAGAGGGTGAGAAAATTTGTAATAATCCATTAATGGTGCATATGAGACTTTAATAAAATAATTAACACATTACATTCCTCTTTTCATAAATTTGAGTGGGTTTGGAGGCATTTGGGAAGCCATTTTCAGTACTTACCCCAGGGGGATTTGAACCCCAAATTACTAGTAAAATTGCATAATTGGTCTAGAATCTTAAGAGAGTTTGAAAACGTATTTTGGTGGAAATATGTGATCCATAAACATAATACTCAAGTTCTAATATCATTCATACACCTTCCTTGAATATTTGAAGGCATTTGGAGTCAATTTGATACCTAGAGACCAATACTAGTCAAAGGAAAATCACTAGTAAAGTTACCTACATTGATCAGAATTGAAAGAGGATTTGCAGAAGTATTTTAAAGGTACAAAGGCATCCCTGAAACACATATTTATGTTATAATATCATTCATATACCTTCTCAGAATATTTGGGATCATTTGGGGCAAATTTGGGACCTAGCGATCAAAACTAGCCAAAGGTCGAACTAGGGAAAAAAGTGGAAAATTGCAATTTTAATAAAATTTCTAACAAGGGACATTACAGTAATCGTGGCAAGTCTAAAACGGGAAGATCCAAATCCGGACTGGGAAAAATAGAGTGCTGGAACTGTGGAAAGAAAGGACATCTGAAGAAAGACTGCAAATCTCTAAAGAAGAAAGGAGATGCACAAAAGGAAACTACCCAGGAAGCAAATGTAGTAGGTGATGTGTTACAAGATGCTTTGATTATTGCATTAGATAATACAAGTGATTATTGGGTAGTAGATTAAGGGGCTTCATGTCATGCTACACCCCATGGGAAATATTTTCATGATTATGTTCCAGGCGATTTTGGACATGTTTTATTGGGTGAAGATGAGCCATGTAAAATTGTTGGAATGGGTAAGGTATGGATAAAAGTTAAGAATGGAATAGATTGGATATTGAAATATGTTAGGAATATTCCTTCTATGAAAATAAATTTGATCTCAACAGGGAAGTTGGGAGATGGCAGTTGTCTATTTACATTCGGAGAAAAGTGGTGGAAGATCACTAAAGGATCAATGGCGATAGCAAAAGGAGACAAGGTAGGTACATTGTATTTATGTCCTCATAATATTGACCATTCTATCTCTTTAGATTCCATAGGAACATATACAGTATTGTGGCATCATAGGCTTGGCCACATGAGTGAGAAGGGGATGCAGATTCTCCACTCAAGAAATTTGTTGCCAGATTTGAAGCAGGCAAGTTTGGAATTCTGTGAAAACTGTGTTTATGGAAAACATAAGAGAGTTAGATTTCTCAGGGTTCGGAAATAGAAGAAGAATGAAAAGTTAGAGCTTGTGCATAAAAATGTATGGGGACCGGCTCAGGTACAATCTCTTGGTGGCTCTCATTATTATGTTACATTTATTGACGATGCAACTAGGAAAACTTGGGTTTATTGCATTAGACATAAATCTGATGTGTTTACTACTTTTAAGAAGTGGAAAGCTTTGGTTGAGAATGAGACAGGAAAAAGGTTGAAGTGTCTCAGATCTGATAATGGAGGTGAGTACTGCAGCAAGGAGTTTGATAGTTACTATTCATACCATCGTATTCGTAGAGAGAAGATAGTCCCAGGAACACCACAAGAAAATGGTGTGTCTGAAAGGATGAACAAAACGATCATGGAGCATGCAAGGTGTATGAGATTGCATGCAGGGTTGCCCTTACAGTTTTGGGAAAATGCTATAAATACTGTTGTTTATTTAATAAACAGAGAACCTTCAAGTGCTTTGGATGGTGGTATTCCATAGGAGGCATGGACAGATGAAAAGGTAAACTACTAATTTCTAAGAACATTTGGTTGTGAAGCATTTGTCCATATTGATAAAGA
This sequence comes from Larix kaempferi, assembly GCA_027924585.1. Classification (NCBI taxonomy): domain Eukaryota; kingdom Viridiplantae; phylum Streptophyta; class Pinopsida; order Pinales; family Pinaceae; genus Larix; species Larix kaempferi. Next base: position 4,892,687 of record BSBM01001126.1, read on the forward strand.
AAATAGAACAAAGCTTGAAGCTAAATCCAAGAAATGTACCTTTATTGGATATGGGGTTGATGATTTTGGTTATCCTTTATGGAATTATGAAAATCACAAAATCATTAGAAGTAGAGATGTCATATTCAATGAAAAGGTCATGTATAAATATCAGTTGCAGAGAAAGAAACAGGAAAAGGAAAACACAGAGTACACTGTACTTGATGAAATTCAAGAAAATGAAGTTCCAAAGGTGCCAGAAAATCAAGAACAACAACAAGTACCTGAAACTCCTGCAACTGCAAGAAGATCTACCAGGTTAAGTAGACTCCCTGAAAGATACTCTCCTTCAATTTATTATTTGTTGATGACTGATGCTGGTGAACCAGAGTGTTATGAAGAAGCAATGCAGGTGGAAACTAGAAAGAATTGGGAGCAAGGCATGAATGAGGAGATGGACTCATTGGTAGGAAACCAGAGTTGGGATTTGGTTCAGCTTCCTGCTGGTAAAAGAGCATTGCAGAACAAATGGATTTACAGGTTGAAGGAAGAAGAAGGAGGTAAGAAGCGGTACAAGGCCAGACTTATTGTAAAGGGGTTTGCATAGAAGAAAGGTATAAATTTTGATGAAATATTTTCTCTTGTTGTTAATATGACTTCAATTAGGACTATCTTAAGTCTAGTGGCAGTAGAAGATTTGCATCTTGAACTGTTAGATGTAAAAACAACATTTCTCCATGGGGATTTGGAGGAAGAGATATATATGCAGTAGCCACAAGGGTATGAGGTCAAAGATAAGGATAACTTGGTATGCAAGTTGAAGAAGAGCTTATATGGCTTGAAGCAAGCTCCAAGGCAGTGGTATTTAAAATTTGATAGGTTTATGACAGAACAAGGTTATAGTAGATGTCATTCTGACCACTATGTTTATTTCAAGAAGCTAGACAATGAAAGATATATTATCTTGTTATTGTATGTGGATGACATGCTTGTTGCAGGGTCTAACATGCAGGATATAAATGTACTCAAAATGAAGCTAGTTAATTCATTTGCGATGAAGGATTTGGGTGCTGCAAAGCAAATCCTTGGGATGAGAATAATGAGAGACAAGAAAAATCACAAATTGACATTGTCTCAGAGTGAATACATACAAAAGGTGTTGAAGAGGTTCAGAATGCAGAATGCAAAACCAGTAAGTACACCTTTGGCCAACCATTTCAATCTAAGTAAGGAAATGTGTCCCAAGACACAGGAAGAGACAGATTACATGTCCAAGATTCCCTATCAATCAACAGTTGGCAGCTTGATGTATGCCACGGTGTGCACAAGCAATGGGAGTTGTGAGCAGATATATGAACAATCCAGGTAAAGAACATTGGAAAGCAGTACAGTGGATTCTCAGGTATTTGAGAGGTACTACCACTCAGGAATTATGTTTTGGAGGTTCAGACACTATTCTACAGGGATATGTTGATGCAGATATGGCAGGTGATAAGGATAGCAGGAGGAGCACCACAGAGTATGTGTTTACTGTAGGTGGAACAATAGTAAGTTGGATTTGGAAACTGCAGAAGGTTATTGCACTTTCAACAACGGAAGCAGAGTATGTTGATGTTACAAAGGCTAGTAAAGAGATGATTTGGTTTCAGAGGTTTATGGAGGAATTGGGTAAGAAGCAAAAGGATAGCAGGTTGTATAGTGACAGATAGAGTTCCATTCATATTGCAAAGAACTCAACATTCCATTCCAGGACTAAACATATACAGCTCAAGTACCATTTCATACGCTCTTTTATGGAAGATGAATTGTTGAACCTGGAAAAGATACATCCTAGTCAGAATCTTGCAGACATGTTCACAAAGGTAGTGACCAGAGAGAAATCCAGTTCTTGCTCGGTTTCAGTTGGCCTTCTAGCATGAAGGTGAAGAGGAGAAAGTTGCCAAGTCCGATTCCAGCAAGTGCAGAAGCAGTGGAGTTGTTGTGATCAGTCTCCAAGTGGGAGATTGTTGGTTGTGGAGATTGATCTCCAAATTCAAAGATATTATTATTTAGTCGTGTCCGTACCACAGGTTTGGTTATGATCCTGACACGATCCCCAGGGGGTCTGGGGGGTGCGGGGGCCAACGCCCTCGAGAAAATTGTTTGGGGTTGTTATTGCCACCAGTTTTCGGGCCCATGGTTTTGGAAACCTGTGGTATTTTCCCATTGTATTTACCTTATAAAAGAAAGTAATTGTAACATGGCTAGGGTTGATGTATTAGGTTTTATGCATTGTAAAGATCTCTGAGATCAGGAAGAGAAATTGTGAGACAGTGAAGAGGAAGTGCAATGGTTGTGCTGCAAGTTGTATCCCTTCACTTTGCTGGACGAAATAATAATAAGGACTAGCAACTTCAGTGTGGATGTAGCCCAAGTTGGGTGAACCATGATAAATCTGTGTCTCTCTTGTAATGTGATGTGTGATTATATTTGCATTTCTGTTTATTTTTATTTCTATGCGATCCTGTTTTTCTAACAACTCAGGCTGTAGCAATCATATGACTGGTAATTTAAATCTGTTTTCTAGTCTAGATAAATCAGTTCAAACTGATCTAACACTTGGAAACAATTTTCAAGTCACTGTTTTGGGTAAGGGTACTGTTGATGTTCTAACAAAACAGGGGGAGCAAAAATATATGTCTGATGTGTATTATGTTCAAGGTTTGAAGCATAATTTGATGAGCACTGGACAACTGATGGAAAAAGGTTACAAAATTCATACGATAGGAAAGCGTTGTCTGATCAAAGACAAATATCCAAGCAATCAGTTGATAGCCGAAGTGCAGATGAAAAGCAATCGCTTGTTTCCTTTGAGGATAAGGCCAATCATAAAAGGAAAAACAACTCAAGTTGTTCATTCAAGTAAGAATGGAAATTCTAGAACTGCGCTCAGCGCAGAGAGCAAAGAAGCAGACAGTCACCGCGCAAAGGAAGAAAAAGACAGCGCAATGCAAGCTGCCTTTCAAACAGAAATAAAAGATGAATCCTGGTTATGGCATTTCAGATTTGGACATTTGAATTTTGGTGGGCTGAAGCTACTACACATGAAGGACATGGTAAAAGGATTGCCATTGATCGAAAAACCAGAGAGGATTTGTGAAGGCTGTATCTTTGGAAAACAACACAGAGAGACTTTCCCAGTCGAAAAGTCATACAAAACTCGCGCACCATTTGAAATTGTGCACTCTGATATTTGTGGACGGATGCAAACACTATCCATGGGAGGATGCAATTATCTTCTCACATTTATTGATGATTTCACAAGAAAAACATGGTTTTATTTTCTAAAGCACAAATCTTGTTAGAAAAAGAAGGATCGCAGAGTAATAACAATAAACAGAAATGCAAATATAATCACACACACATTACAAGAGAGACACAAATATATCGTGGTTCACCCCAACTTAGGCTACATCCACACTGAATTTTTCAGTCCTTATTAATATTACCGTCCAGCAAGGTGTAGGGATACAACCTGCAGCACAGCCACTGCACTTCCTCTTCACTGTCTCACAGTCTATATCCTGATCTTAGAGATATTTACAATGCATAAAACCTAATACATCATTCACCCTAGCCGTGTTATAATGTCTTTCTTTTATAAGGGAAATACAATGGGAAAATACCACGATTTACCCAAAACCATGGGCCCGAAAACTGGTGGCGAAAACAGCCCCAAAAATTTTTCTCGGGGGCTACGACCCCAACCAGGGGTGTGGACACTCCCCCGGACCCCCTTAGGCTCATGCTGAGATCATAACCAAACCTGGGGTACAGACACGGCTGAATAATAATATCTCTGAATCTAGAGATCAGACTCCACAACCAATAATATCCCACTTGGAGATTGATCACAACAACTCCACCGCTGCTGCACTTGCTGGACTTGGACTTGGAAACTTTCTCCTCTTCACCTTCATGCTAGAAGGCCAACTGAAACCTATAGGAACTTAGTTTATCTCTGTTCACTACCTTTGTGAACATGTCTGCAGGATTCTGGCTAGTGTGTATCTTTTCTAGCTTCAACAGTTCATCTTCTAGAACAAAGCGTATGAAATGGTACTTGAGCTGTATATGTTTAGTTTTGGAATGGAATGCTGAGTTCTTTACAAGATGAATGGCACTCTGGTTGTCACTATACAACCTGCTATCCTTCTGCTTCTTATCCAATTCCTCCATAAACCTCTGCAACCAAATCATTTCTTTACTAGCCTCTATAACAGCAACATACTATATTTCTGTTGTTGAAAGTGAAAAAACCTTCTGGAGTTTCGAAATCCAACTTACTGTTGTTCCACCTACAGTAAACACATACCCTCTGGTGCTCCTCCTACTATCTTTATCACCTGCCATATCTGCATCAACATATCCCTGTAGAACAACGTCTGAACCTCCAAAACATAATGCTTGAGTGGTAGTACCTATCAAATACCTGAGAATCCATTGTACTTCCTTCCAATGTTCTTTACCTGGATTGTTCATATATCTGCTCACAACTCCCACTGCCTGTGCAATATCTGGTCTTGTGCATACCATGGCATACATCAAGCTGCCAACTGCTGATTGATAGGGAATCTTGGACATGTAATCTGTCTCTTCCTGTGTCTTGGGACACATTTCCTTACTTAGATTGAAATGGCTGGCCAAAGGTGTACTAACTGGTTTTGCATTCTGCATTATGAACCTCTCCAACACCTTTTGTATGTACTCACTTTGAGATAATGTCAATTTGTGATTTTTCCTGTCTCTCGTTATTCTCATACCAAGGATTTGCTTTGCAGTACCCAAATCCTTCATCGCAAATGAATTAACTAGCTTCCTCTTGAGTACATTTATATCCTGCATGTTAGACCCTACAACAAGCATGTTATCCACATACAATAATAATATAATATATCTTTCATTGTCTAGCTTCTTGAAATAAACATAGTGGTCATAATGACATCTACTATAACCTTGTTCTGTCATAAACCTGTCAAATTTTAAATACCACTGCCTTGGAGCTTGCTTCAAGTGATACAAACTCTTTTTCAACCTGCGTACCAAATCCTCCTTCCCTTTGACTTCATACCCTTGTGGATACTGCATATATATCTCTTCCTCCAAATCCCTATGGAGAAAGGCTATTTTTACATCTAACTGTTCAAGATGCAAATCTTCTACCACCACTAGATTTAAGATAGTCCTAATTGAAGTCATCTTAACAACAGGAGAAAATATTTCATCAAAATCTATACCTTTCTTCTGTTCAAACCCCCTTACAACAATTCTAGCCTTGTACCACTTCTTACCTCCTTCTTCCTCCTTCAATCTATAAATCCATTTGTTCTGCAATGCTCTTTTACCAGCAGGAAACTGAACCAGATCCCAAGTCTAGTTTCCTACCAATGAGTCCATCTCCTCATTCATGCCTTCCTCCCACTTCTTTCTAGTTTCCACCTGCATTGCTTCATCGTAACATTCTAGTTCACCAGCATCAGTCATCAACAAATAATACATTGAAGGAGAGTATCGTTCAGGGAGTCTACTTAACCTGGTAGATCTTCTTGTAGTTGCAGGAGTTCCAGGTACTTGTTGTTGTTCTTGACTTTTTGGAACCTTTGGAACTTCATTTTCTTGAATTTCATCAAGTAATGTGTACTCTGTGGTTTCCTTTTCCTATTTCTTTCCCTACAACTGATATTTATACATGACCTTTTCATTGAATATCACATCTCTACTCCTGATGATTTTGTTATTTTCATAATCCCATAAGCGATAACCAAATTCATCAACCTCATATCCAATAAAGGTACATTTCTTGGATTTAGCTTCAAGCTTTGTTATATTTTCTTTATCAATATTGACAAATGCTTCACAACCAAACGTTCTCAGAAATGGGTAGTTTACCTTTTTATCTGTCCATGCCTGCTCTGGAATACCACCATCCAAAGCACTTGAAGGTCCTCTCTTTATTAAATAAACAACAGTATTTAAAACATTTGACCAAAACTATAAGGGAAACCCTGCATGCAGTCTCATACACCTTGCACGCTCCATGATCATTATGTTCATCCTTTCTGACACACCATTCTCTTGTGGTGTTCCCGGGACTGTCTTCTCTCTACAAATCCCATGGTATGAACAGTAACTATCAAACTAATTGTCGCAGTACTCACCTCCATTATCAGATCTGAGACACTTCAACCTTTTTCCTGTCTCATTCTCAACCAAAGCTTTCTACTTCTTAAAAGTAGCAAACACATCACATTTCTGTCTAATGCAATAAACCCAAGTTTTTCTAGTTGCATCATCAATAAATGTAACATAATAATGAGAGCCACTAAGATATTGTACCTGAACCGGTCCCCATACATCTGTATGCACTAGCTCTAACTTTTCATTCTTCTTCTGTTTCCCAACCCTGAGAAATCTGACTCTTTTATGTTTTCCATAAACACAGTTTTCACAGAATTCCAAACTTACCTGCTTCAAATCTGGCAGCAACTTCCTTGAGTGGAGAATCTGCATCCCCTTCTCACTCATGTGGCCAAGCCTATGATGCCACAATGTTGTATCTATTCCTGTGGAAGCTAAAGAGATAGAATGGTCAGTATTATGAGGACATAAATACAACGTACCTACCCTGTCTCCTTTTGCTATCACCATTGATCCTTTAGTGATTTTCCACCACTTTTCTCTGAACGTAGATAGACAGCCGCCATCTCCCAACTGCCCTGTTGAGATCATATTTCTTTTCATAACAGGAATATGCCTAACATCTTTGAACAACCAATCAGTTCCATTCTTAACTTTTATCCATACCTTACCCATTCCAACAATTTTACATGGCTCATCATCACCCAATAAAACATGTCCAAACTCGACTGGAACATAATCATGAAAATATTTCCTATGGGGTGTAGCCTGACATGAAGCCCCTGAATCTACTACCCAATAATCACTAGTACTATCTAATGCAAGAATCAAAGCACCTTGTAAGACATCACCTACTACATTTGCTTCCTGGGTAGTTTCCTTCTGTGCATCTCCTTTCTTCTTTAGAGATCTGCAGTCTTTCTTTAGATGTCCTTTCTTTCCACAGTTTCAGCACTCTATTTTTCGTAGTTTGGACTTGGATCTTCCCGATTTAGACTTTCCATGATTACCTTGGCTCTTTCCTCTCTCCTTTTGTCTTCCCCTGCTCTCCATGGTCAATGCATTACCTGATGTCTCATCTGTGCTTTTTCTTCGCATTTCCTAGCTAAGAATAACACCAATAACATCATGAAATTTCAAGGTGTTTGAACCAGAGATAGAGTTACTTACAGCCATGACCAAGCTATTCCATCTTTCTGGAAATGAACACAAGATTAGAAGAGCCCTAACCTCATCATCAAAGTTCACACTTACAAAACTTAGCTAATTTGTAACCGTATTAAACTCATTTAAATGATCAGTAACAGATCCACCTTTAGACATCTTCATATTAAATAAATGCTTCACTAGAAATACCTTGTTCGAGGCCGAGGGTTTTTCATATAGCTTACCCAATGCACTCATCAAACCCTTCGTTGTCATTTCTTTTGAGATATTGAAATCCACCGACGAAGCCAGGCTCAGCTGTATTGTTCCCATAGCCTTTCTGTCAAGAACCTCCCATTCTTCATCCTTCATGGCTATCGGCTGCTTTGCTCTTCCTCCCAACGGCAGGAATAGATCCTTCTGGTATAGATAGTCCTCCATTTTCATATTCCATAACTGGAAGTTTTGGCCGTTAAACTTCTCGACCTTAAACTTTCATTCTTCCACCGTTGCTCCCACTCGAACCAGAAACCCTAGCTTCCTGCAGGTTTATCTACAAAATAGACGTTTGGATCTGATACCAATTGTTAGAAAAAACAGGATCGCAGAGCAATAAAAATAAATAGAAATGCAAATATAATCACACACACATTACAAGAGAGACACAGATATATCGTGGTTCACCCCAATTTGGGCTACGTCCACATTGAATTTTCCAGTTCTTATTATTATTAGTGTCCAACAAGGTGAAGGGATACAACCTATAGCACAGCCGTTGCACTTCTTCTTCACTATCTCACAGTGTCTCTCCTGATCTTAGAGATCTTTACAATGCATAAAACCTAATACATCATTCACCCTAGCCATGTTAGAATTTCTTTCTTTTATAAAGGAAATACAATGGGAAAATACCACAGCTTACCCAAAACCATGGGCCCGAAAACTAGTGGCGAAAACAGCCCCAAAAATTTTCCTTGGGGGCTCTGCCTCCAAACCCCCTTTTTTGGGGGCGCTGGCCCCCGCGCCCCCCAGCCAGGGGTGTGGACACTCCCCCGGACCCCCTTAGGGTCATGTCGGGATCATAACCAAACCTAGGGTACGAACACGGCTAAAGAATAATATCTCTAAATCTAGAGATCATACTCCACAACTGACAAATCTGATGCATTTAGTTGTTTTCAGTAGTTCAAGGAACTTGTGGAGAAGAAGAGTGGTTACAGCATCAAGATTTTGAGAACAGACAGAGGTGGTGAGTATGTTTTAAATGACTTCTTAAATTTTTGCAAAAATCATGGCATACAAAAGCAATTCACTACACGGTATACACCACAGCAGAATGGTATCGCAAAGAGGAAGAACATGACCATTATGAAGATGGTGCACAACATCTTGGTAGTCGCGCATCTATTAAATGAATATTGGGCTGAAGCAATGGCAACTACAATATACATCATGAATCGATGTCCTATTAAGAGTGTGAAGAACAAGGTTCCACAAGAAGCATGGACAGGTATGAAACATAGTGTCTCGCATTTAAAAGTTTTTGGTTGTGTAGCATACGCACATGTTCCAGATGAGCTGAGAAGGAAATTAGACAATAAATGAAAGAAATGCATATTTATTGGATATTCTGAAGACACAAAATCATACAAGTTGTATGATCCTGTTGCAAGGAAATTCATTATCAGTCGAGATGTTCAGTTTGTGGAAAATGAAGCATGGGATGGAACTGTAGAGAAGAATGTGAAATCGTGTCACATGTTGAACATGATGACAACGCAGAAGATGTGGATGATACTCCGCATGTAAATCAAAACTGCGCAACTCCATCTACTCCGAGGATTGTGAAGCATGTTCCAGCACAAGCAACTCCGACGCACGGCGTAGCTCAAGCTACTCCGACAAGCACATCAAGTGTGCAGCAAACTCCATCAAGCAGTGCGCGCAACACGCACAGTTCAACACCAGCAACTCCGCCAAGGACAAGAAGTCTGTGCGAAATATATGAGGCTGGTACACCTAATTCATTCTCATCTTTTGCATTATTTTCTTAAGTTAATGATCCTCTAACTTTTGAAGAAGCAGTTGAAGATCAAGTTTGGGCACAAGCCATGGATGAATAAATAGAATGCATTGAGAAAAATCAAACTTGGGAATTAGTTGATGTTCCTGAAGAGAAGGATGTGCTAAGCATGAAATGGATTTATAAGACCAAGCAAGATGTTGATGGAAATGTGCAGAAGCACAGGGAAATATTGGTAGCAAGAGGGTTCACTTAGCAACCTGTCATAGACTTCAATGAAACTTTTGCACCTATAGCGCGAATGGACACTATTAGGACAGTCTTGGCCATCGCAGCACAAAATAAATGGCCTGTTTATCAAATGGATGTAAAGTCTGCATTTCTAAATGGTTATTTAGAAGAAGAAGTATACGTGGAGAAGCCACACGGCTATGAAGTTCCAGGATAAGGACACCGAGTGTACAAACTGAAAAAAGGCACTCTATGGTTTGAAGCAAGCTCCCTGAGCTTGGTACAGTCACATTGACTCATATCTCATTCAGAATGGATTTCACAAAAGTGAATGTGAGCCAACGCTGTACACAAAGATCAACAAGGAAGATAATAAGTTAATTGTTTGCCTGTATGTAGATGGTTTGATATTTACTAGTGATTTTGGTATAGAAGAATTTAGAACAATCATGGAAAGTGAACTCAAAATGACTAATTTGGGGCTTATGAAGTATTTTCTAGGCATTGAAGTCCAGCAGTCTGAAAATGGTATATTTATATCATAGTCGAAGTATGCAAGTGATGTCTTCAACAACTTTAAGATGATAAATTGCAAGACAGCTCCAACACTAGTGATAACAGGTTTGAAATTGAGCAAGAATGATGATGGATCCAATGTAGATCCTACATTGTTTCAAAGTGATCCAGGTGGATATTGGTGGCCACCCACCTTTCCAACTGGCTCAAAACAGTTTTATGGCAATTTTGGTGTTGTACTATTTTTAGCAGTTTTTCGGGTCCTGAACTTCCGGGGCTGTTTTGAGGCCCTAAACGACCTTTTTTGGCGATTTGGGGGGCCAAATGGTTGCCGCCGGCATACATTTGGCCCCAATCGAAAGTTGTAAATCTCGGATAGACCTTTCCAACAGGCTACCGAGCGCCCCAAACGGAGATTGTATGCAAAAGTTACGACCCCGGGAAGTTGATGTACTAACTTACCCAAACGGGGCCCACATTACTTTTGGCGCTTCATCTCCTAGGGTTAGGTTTTTGGATGTCTAGGGTTTTTGACATTCCTGTTTATTGTAAAAGGCCTTGAGAGCCTCATTGTAACCATCTTCTTGTGAAATGAGCGCAGCCGTCACAGCTCTTCTCAGAGATAAGCCGCCACCATTCTAGCAAGCTTGTTTTCCGCTGCATTTTACAGTTCTAGCTTATTTCCTTATTGAATAGAAAACCAGTTTTACTGTATCTCTGTTATTTTGTGTTAAGCATCTGATAATAATCTGTATTCATTTCGTTCTGCTCATAAAATCCGGATCAGTGGTATCAGAGCGGTCTGCTCATGTCGTCTTAATGCATGTCCCCAACGAGGTCAGGGTACAAAGAATTGGGTCTCGAGCTTGCTTCTCTTGAGGACAAAAGCTCTCACACGCCCAAGCGACCTCTCATGGCAGGAGAAAAGAAAGATGACGGGACAGGAGATCCTATCAAAATTTTGCTTGAGGAAGCCCTCACGCAGCAGAGGAACAAGATGATGGATAATTTCGCGCAAATCCTTCGGCAACTACCAACAAGCGACCCATCTTCCTCGAGCGGAGGCGCCGCCCCCTTAAAGGTACAAATCAACTTCGATATCCCTATATTTGAAGGACAGATAGACGCAGATGTTGTATATAAGTGGTTGAATCTACTAGAAGGGTATTTTTCTGTCCATAACTTTTCGAATAAAGAAAAGATTACTTTTGCGCTCCTCAAAGCCGTTCCCCGTATCAAAGATTGGTGGGAAACATTCTGCGAGCAAAAGGACACAGAAGAAGCCTCATTATTTTCAGTCACGGCTACCTGGGAATCCTTCAGGGATGCTACCAAGGAACAATACTACCCTGTTGGAAGTTATGACGACTTGTATACCAAATGGACCACACTACGACAAGAAAGAGACCAAGTAGTGCCAGAGTTCACAAATATCTTCCATACCTTGCGCACCAAGCTGGGTATCAAAGATTCAGAGCGACATCTAGTGCTCAAGTATCGCGGTGGTTTGCATAGATACATACAGACCGAAATGGAATTTCTAGTCATCTCTTCCTTGGGCGCGGCCTACCGATATGCCGTCAAAATCGAGCAGAAGCTCAAACAAAAGACGCGGCAATTTGGGCCTGGGAACCCTTCACAGCAAAAGACAGGAAAGGGCGGTCCCAACCCACAGAATAAAGGACAGAGCAAAGATGGATAGTATTAGGACAACGAGTCCAAGCCGCAAGCAAAGAAGGACACTGGAAAAACAAAGAAAGATACCGGGAAGTGGTGCGACTTCCATAAGAGCCCTTGGCATAACATTGTTGATTGCCGCTCAAAGCAGTCGCTGGTGGCCGAAGTGAAAGAATCTGAATCAGATGCAGGTTCTGACTCTGAGTCTGCACTAGAAAGGGCAAGACGGATCATTGACGCGGAGCCCAGTGCCACCATTGCTACCACCAAGCTCCAGCCTGATGAACCAGACGAGCCAGAAGAAGGAGAACGCCTCTTCCATTCACAGATGTGGGTAAAAGGAACCCCGCTGCACTTCATCGCTGATAGCGGTAGCCAGAAGAATCTCATCTCAGCAGAGGTCGTCAAGCGCCTAGCCCTGCCGATAACGCCGCACCCACAACCCTACACCATTGGATGGCTCCGCAAGGGAAGCGATCTCCGCGTCAGCCAACAGTGCTGACTGCCATATGGCATCAAGCCCTTCAAGGACGAGGTATTGATGTGATGTTGCTCCTCTCGAAGTTTCAGATGTTCTTTTGGGCCAACCTTATTTATGGAAACGTCATGCTGTATACGAGTCTAGGCCTCGTAGTGTTATTATTTCTTTGAACAGGAAATTGTACAGGATACCCGAGGTAGTCCCTCCTAGTGCTATTTCCTTGATCTCTGCCAAGCAATGCAGGGAGGTCATCTCTCAGACCAAGAAATTTGTCTTCTTCATGATTCACTCTCAGAGTGAAAGAAAGATCGCAGCCACATCCCGGGCCTCCATGACCGATCTATACACAAAACAGAAGCAAGTAGATAAGGTGGTGGAAGGATACTCAGATATCTTCTCCTCTCCGACCGGGGTACCTCTGCACTGCCAGGTCAAGCATCCCATCGATCTGACCCCGGGCGCACCGCTACCCAATGGGCCAGTCTATCGCCGCTCTCTATTGGAAAACAAGGAGATCAAGAGGCAGATCCAACAATTGCTCCACAAAGGGCACATCCGTCCCAGTTCATCACCTTGTGGGAGCCCAATCGTGCTGGTGCAGAAGAAAGATGGGACCTGGCGACTCTGCATTGATTACCGGGCCCTGAATAAAATCACATTCCGCAACCGGTACCCGATTCCCCGAATCGACGACCTCCTTGATCAGCTCACGGGGGCCAAATACTTCAGTAAGATTGATCTGAAGTCTAGCTACCACCAAGTCCCAATAGAACAGACAGATGTATGGAAGACCGCCTTCAAGTCAAAAGAAGGTCTTTTTGAATGGCTGGTCATGCCTTTTGGTTAGACAAATGCTCCAGCAAATTTTATGAGGATGATGGACGATATCCTACGACCTTTCACCAACAATTTTGTAGTGGTGTATCTGGATGACATCCTCATCTACATCAAGACTTGGGAGGAACACTTGCAGCATATTCAGCAGGTTCTGCACACCCTGCGGAAGCACAAACTATATGCAAACTTGGAAAAATGCTCCTTCGACATGGACAGGGTCCATTACTTAGGCTACATCGTTGATCGACATGGTGTGCATGTGGATCCAGCGAAGATCCAGGTCATCCGTGACTGGCCAGCCCCAACCACACTCACTGAACTTTGGAGCTTCTTGGGCCTCGCCAATTTCTATCGCCGGTTCGTGCTGGGATTCTCTCATATCGCATGGGCCCTCAGCCAAGTGACCAGGGGTGGTGGTAAGGAAAAATTTGTGTGGGGCCTGTCCCAACAACAAGCCTTCGATGACTTGAAGAAGCGTTTGTGCTCATCACCGGTACTCTCATTACCGAACCTGCAGCATCCCTTTGAGATCGACACAGATGCTTCAGATTATGCTGTGGGCGCCGTTCTCACTCAACACGGCCACCCCGTGGCATATCATAGTGAGACACTCTCAGATGCTGTCCGCAAGTACCCTACCTATGACAAAGAAATGTACTCCATTGTACCAGCTTGCCACCAGTCGAGACATTACATTCTTGGGAAGGAGACAGTCATCCACACTGATCACAAGCCACTACAGTTCATGCAGACCCAAGGAAAGTTGCAGAATGATCATCATCAGAAGTGGTCAACATATTTACAGCAGTTCCACCTCAACATCAAATATAAAACAGGGAGTACCAACCGAGTTGCTGACTGCCTCAGTCGACCTCCAGTCGCGGCACTTACCATGGTGCTAGACTCTTGTGGCCATGAGACCTCCGGATGGCCCCACCTCTACGAGACAAACCCTGACTTCTCCGCCACCTATCAAATGTTGGGCACCAACTCAGTGGTTGCTAATTTCCATCTTCAGGACGGGTTGTTTTGTCGTCTGGGCCATCTCTGCATTCCATCAAGTGAGCGCGCGAAGCTAATTTGGGAAGCTCACTACAGTCAGGTGGCAGGACACTTTGGCGTCGAAAAGACAGTGGCAGTGTTGCAGAAACATTTCTACTGGCCGAAACTTCGACAGGATGTCGGCAAGTATATCAGGTCCTGCACCGCTTGCGCTATTGCCAAACCGACCACTAAGAAACAGGTCCTATACACACCTCTGCCTACTCCTGACAGGCCGTGGGAATCCATCTCAATGGACTACATGTCGGGCCTCCCGTCCACCAAGAGGGGAAATGACTGTGTTTTCGAGGTTGTTGATCGCTTTTCCAAGATGGAGATTCTAGCCACTTGCAAGAAGAACATCACAGCAGAAGCCACAGCCAAGCTCTTCTTTGAACGAGTATGGGTACATTTTGGGATCCCACAGACCATTATCTCAGACCGTGACAGTCGGTTCCTCAGCTCATTCTGGTCAAGCCTCTGGTCACTGCTGGATACCAAGCTCACCAAATCCACTGCCTTCCACCCCCAGACCGATGGGAAAACGGAGGTCGTCAACCGGATGGTCGTACATATCCTGCGCATGTACAATTCAACACACCCCCGCACATGGGATGAGAGTCTCCCCTATGTCCGACATAGCTACAACCGAGCCCTGCATAGCTCAACTGGCCACAGCCCCTTTCAGGTGGGGTTGGGATTCCAACCATTGGGCCCCATGGATGTTGCACTTCCCCTTGCGACCACCTCGGCCGACTCATCCCCAGAAGCTGACAAAGCCGCTCGGTTCATTGAATGGATCCAGCATATCCGCCAACAGGTTCAGTATATTCTACAGAAGTCTAATGCGAAGTACAAGCAGCGCCATGATCAACATCGGGTGCCACATAAGTTTCAGGTGGGCGACTGTTAACACCCAAAAAGTGCTCACTAGCTCATTTACCACATTATATGGCCCATTTGTCCATTTTCCTACCATATTTCCATTAAAAATCCCAAAAAATCCCATTAAAAAGCCTCCAAAAGGCCTAAAAACCCTCAAAATAGCCTAAAAAAGGCTAAAAAAACCCCCTTTTCCTCCAAAAATAGCAAAAATCCCCTAAAAAGGGAATAAAAAATATAAAATAATGAGGAAAAGGAGAAAAAAACCCTATACAGCTTCCCAAAACCATGTGTTTCCTAAAACCATGGATCAGCACTCCACCACCAAAAAACTATAAATAGGTGATGGAGATCCCTTATTCCATATCCACAATCACAAGCACCCTTACTCTGCCAAAATCTCTCTCGAAACCCTAGTTCACCATTGAACTATTTTCACCTTGAGAGCCACCTTTGGCCCATCACTACCATTGGAGAAGGAGAAGGAGCATATTGAAGCTTGGAGCATCCTCTTGGACACTACAAAGGGCTTCATCAAACCTTTACATTGAAGGTAACATCAATACAAAAAGTCATTCTTTCAATTTGATGTTTATGTTTCATGCTTGTTTTGGAATTAATTTAATTTCTGTTTTAGCTTAATTAGTTTAATTCACTGAACTGCTACTAAGGAGTCCATTCTCCTTAGTAGGTGCTCATTTGCACAAGCTAGGGGTAAAACCCTAGCTACAGTTTTGGCGACTCCACTAGATTTCGAATTTCTGGTTTCCGTTTTTTAAATTTTTTCCTTTCGGCTGTCCCTTTCGGCCGCCGCATACCGCGTCTTTTTCCTCTACAGTCGCGTCCCGACCGCGCCTTTCAGGCCTTTACCCGCGATCCGACCGTGGCTCTCAGACTGCTTCCGACGCTCTGCCGGCGGATTCAAGTCTGTTACCTGCGATCCGACCGTGGCTAATCAGCCTGTTTGCCGCGATCTGACTGCGCCTGTCGGCCTTTTTCCCACGTCCCGACTGCGGATTTCTGCCTCTTTCGGGCGTCCCGACTGCGCCTGTTAGCCTTTTTGCCGCAACCCGACTGTGTCTTTTTCCCTGTTTCCTGCGTCCCGACTGCCTCTGTTGGCCCGATAGCCGCGACCCGACTGTGTCTTTTTCCCTGTTTCCTGCGTCCCGACTGCCTCTGTTGGCCCGATAGCCGCGACCTGACCGCCGCTGTTTCCCTCAAACCCGCGGTCGGCCTGTTCCAAATCGCCACAGACCCGCGGTCTGATTTCTGCTCTTTTCCTGTCTTGAGCCCAGCCCCTTTTGCTGCAATATTTTCTGCATCTGAACAGCCCTCTGTCCCACCTGCAGCCTCACTACCTTACAGCCTTTCTGCAATATAATTTCTGTTCCTTTTACAGATTCCATTTTACAAATTTCAGTATTTTTAATTCAGAAAATTTTGCAAGTTAAACTTTCAATTTCAGTATTATTGATAGATTGGAAGTTGCCCCCCTTGTGGCACTTCTATTTTTTTTGGGTTCAACACCTCACGAGCACACACTCTGTCACATAAATCAAGTGAGCCTTAAAAAGTACCTAATTAAACCAACATTCTAACCCCACTTGGGGAACACAAAAGAATCATTTTAGTTAGGTAGGATCAGGGGGATAGGCTTCCAATAACACCCCTTGGTTATTTCACTTGAGACATAGTTGTTGTCCAAATAGGGAACCAAAATCCCCTAGTACTTTTTGGCACGGTCACGACCAGTTTATCAGAGGGCCTCTCCCTTAGGAGGGTTGAAGTCGGGAGACTGGTTCCGGAGGCCTGAGTGGAATACCGCACTCCATTCAGTAACCAAAGGGATACCTTTCGCGGTTTGCGGGATATCCCTGTATAGGGGTATTGCGGTCAACGAACTAAACGGCAGATTCACCTTTCTGGACGTGTCATGAACGGGGTATCTTAGTTGCCATTCTTCTAGGATTGACTACCCAGTGTCCCTCCCGGTAGGGGGATATCATAGCCACTTGGCTTTCCTACTCATATTGTCTGACTTGGATTTCATCACCTTGCAGAGGATATGTTTAGTTGAGTCAGAATACTTTTAGTTCGGTGTTTGCATGCTCCTTTACCTCCCTTTGGTCTAGTGGGTCCACCATTTTTTCTTTTTTAGGAAACCTGCTGCTTGTTGGTATTCTGACCATCTTTGTTGTTACTCCACCTATTGTAGCACAGCTGCTGCAGTGGGTGTTTTGAGTTGGTTGTTGGCCTGAGTGCCTTTCTTTTTAGCTCTCCTTCTGCTCACTCGGTTGCATTAGGATTTTTTGAGCTGTTTTTATACTCACCTCAACCCACAGAGATTTGACACCATCTGTCACCATTGAGTCCCCGAGACATTCTCGACGCCTCAGGGGCGAGCCCCCACAGCACGGTTCTCTCGACACCACCCGTCATAGATTCCGATCATTGTCCGTTGATACCACTCATCACAGATCTAGAGCCTTGTCACTTGACTCCACTCGTCAGCGACGTAGGACTCCGTCACCAGATAGTGACGCCCCTTACTTTACCTCTGATTCTGACGAAGAGTCTGAGAACCCTATTTATACTGCCCCTACTAGCCCCATGGCTGGCACGACTTCCACTCCATTTGTCATAGGGACCATTGGTGGCACATCCACCACTACACCAGTTACTACACCTGTTTTTGGTATGCCCTCCATGGGGAAACCATCTACCGTTCCCCTCACGGTACCTATTCCCACAGCGGGAATACCTATCCCCACTACATCAGTGGCTCACACTACCCATGGTGGTGCTGGACCATCCTCCACTACCTCAGTTCCCCCACTTGGGGGCACCACCCTAAATTTTGTCCCTCCACTTGGGGGCACTGGCCCCAACTTGGTCCAAAGCACTACTGTGTCTCATCCTTCTTCCAGTTTGCCATTCATGGCTAGCCTCAACCTACCTGACCTGGCCAGATTGACCAACGATCCTATTCGACACGACCCTACATGGCCTCATATGCCTACCAAACTCCCCTCGGACATCCCTAAGTTCGAGGGCAAGGCCGGTGAGGACCCACAAAACCATATCATGTCTTTCCACCTATGGTGTTCCTCTAACTCCATAGTGGATGACTCTGTTCACCTCCGTCTCTTACAGCGCACCTTCACTGGCTCTGCAACCAAGTGGTATATTGAGCAGCCTCATGGGACCCACGCCACCTTTGCTTCCCTGGCCTCGACCTTCCTACAGTTCTTCCAGTTGCTTGTCCGCTATGACGCGGGCGTTGAGATCCTTCTATCTTGTAGACAAAACACGGCTACCCATATCACGGACCACATCCATGAGTGGCGTCGACGCCGTAGCTTATGCAAGATCAAACTTGACGACCGTATCTTCCTAGATTGGTTCTCAAATCCCTTCTCCCTGTTATTGCTAAGGATGTGGCCTCACAAAGACCCCAGTCTGAAGAAGAAGCCATCCTTAAGGCCCAACAGTTCGACCTCATCTACGCCCAATCGGGTTACCTTTATACCATTATACCTGACGCCCCTCGCGGCGAGTCCTCCCAGCATGATGCGCCGGGGGCATTCCACGCTGCAGATGGTATCATTGGCCGTGTTTCGTCGCATCCCCAACCATTTTCTATAGCACGTCCTACCCCTGGCCCCGACCTATCGCGGGCTACCTCACAGTCTGGAGCAACCAACTCGTATACTCCCATGACACATCACCATTCCCATGGACCTTCATGTTCACCTCAGTGCTTCGGGTATGCGACTCCTGCTTATGCTCCCTCAGTCGCCCCTCAGCCTTACTACTATCAGCAGGCTGCCTCAGCTCCTGCGCCTTCACAAGCCCCACCAGCTTATTATCCGCCCCAGGCAGCCCCTGCGGCACATCCACAACCTGCTCCGCAGTCCTATCAGCAACCCCCTCAAGTTGCTGCACCTGCTCAGCCTCAACCTACATATCATCCTCCGCAGCCTGCTCCAGCACCTGCGCAACCTCAAAATCCACCTGCTGCCCAAGGGCAAGTTTATGCCCAACAGAACCCGCAGCAAAACCAGAATAACCAACGAAACCAGGGCCAACAGAACCGCGGCAAGGGCCGTAATCGGGGGAACAACCAACCTGCCGACCAAGCTGGTCAACCGGCTAATCCCCCTGACAACAACAATGCGGCCCCCACTAATCAAAACCCTGATCGCCCGCCCAAGCAGGCTAAAAACCCCAATCTGCGAACGAACCACCCTTGTTCTATTTGCGGGGTTTATGGACACTACACACACGCTTGCCCACACTTGGAGCGAGCTCGGCAACTCTGGGTTGACGAGGCCCATCGCCAAGGGCATGCGGCTCCCCAAGCGCCACCCAACCCCCCCCAACCTCAACAACCCCCTTTGGTGTTGCAAAACCCCTTACCGACCCAAGGCGTAGTGAACACTCAGCCGTTGGCTCCCCATCAAGCCAATGCGCCCCAACAACAACAGATCACTTACGCTGCTCCTGATCAACCCATGTTTGACTCAGGTACCCACCACTTACTGATGATGTCATCTGCTGATGTCAACCTCCAGACCCGTCGGAACCAATATGGCTCCACCTCTGAAGCCACTCCCATGGATAAACCTACTAACGCCCATCCCACCGATCAGGCGTTACGTATACCTCCGCCTCCCATAGACGGCGCCGCGAAAGCACCTCGTTTCCCACTTCGCCGAATCAACAATAACCCTAACGCGCACGCTGCGTCAAACTACAACATCGTAGACGACCTAGCCCAATCTCCCGCAGCCATGTCTGCATTAGAAGTCTTGAAGAACTGCCCTTCCCAGCGCAAGACTCTACTTTCCGCCATTGGGGGGATTGACCCAAATGATTCGCACTTAATGGAATTTGATTTAGACCAGTCTGAACCACGCCTACCTTCCAGCTTAGCATTCCAAGTTACTGTCTCCGTTAGGAATCTTGTCATCCATCGGTGCATCATCGATGAGGGTGCCTCCACATGCGTTATGTCTACATTCGTATGGCAGAAGCTAGGATCCCCTCCTCTCCAGCAGTCCACCACTGCGTTACGCGCCTACGACGGTCGTTCGGCCCAGCCCCAAGGCCTCCTACCCAACGTTCCAATCCAGTTAGGTGGTAAAACAGTCCTTATTGACATAGAGGTAATCAATGCCCAATTGGATTACAACCTTCTACTCGGCCGCAGCTACATGTATGCTATGCGGGCGGTTGCCTCTTCTGTTTTTCGCACCATGATGTTCCCCCATGAGGGACGCGTGGTTAAGATCGACCAGCTCACCTACTATGATCCCAGTGCTCCCGCGGCACCGGAAAATGTTCTCCCCATGGTTGAACAACCTGTTTCTCCTGCCACCACCTCGTTTGTTTCCTCTACGGGGCCTGGAGTCTACTCAGACGCGCCGATGACCTCCACCTTTCAATCCATTCCTCCGCCGTCATCTACGCCCGAAATGTCTGATTTATGTACCTTGTCCCATGACAACCTACCACCTAACACTCAACCACCCTTGTTGCCAAAACCACCGCTGGTACCTAGCCACATTGGTGTTACACCGAGCCATACGATCCCTTTCCTAGTTCCTCCGTCAGGAGTCGTAAGCGCCCCTGTCATGGCTACCCTTAGCCTCCCTGGGTTAACCTTGGGATTACCTGTATGGTATCTTTCGCCTCCCGTTCGCCCGTCGACACCAGATGTCGTCCTCCAGCCGGTGCAACCCATGGCTACTACCACTCAGCCACCTCCCGGTGTCTCTACCCCTTCGTCCTCCATGACACCACCTCCTACTCCCAAACCCACTGGGGGCAGAGGTCCACAACCTTACACTGCTGTACCACCTCCAAAGACAGTCAAAAACCCTCCAGTATTTCGTGCTCCTCCCAAATGCTCGCTGTGCGACGAACTGGGCCATGCGACCCACCAATGCCCACAGTTACCCGCATTGCAGAAGCACATGCAGATGCTCGACGATGACCCCAACATCCCAACAGTCGAACTCAACCCTACTCCCAAGCCTAAAGATAAGTCCCTACGTACCAACCACTCCTGCGCCATCTGTGGTATTTACGGGCACTATTCACATCATTGTCCCGATCTCCCGGATTACAGAGCGGCTCTCTATGAGATGAACAATCTGGATCTTGAGACGGCACCACCCACCATTGAGGAGATTTACCCCCCGGTCTCTCCCCCTTTCGACGAGTTTAATATCATCTATATGATCTCTTCCACCACTACTTCAACCACTACCCCCTCGTCAACCGATTTGACGACGCAGACTTTCCGTACTGATGAGGAGATTCTTGAGGCCCTTACTGCCCCGGATTATCCTTGGGATGATATGCACCACCGTTCCTATTTCATCCCCGAAGAATCCTCCTCTAGCACCGCTACCCAATACGCGGTTGAATCCAAAGACTTCCTCCCCACCAAGGTCGACTGGTTCAAGGACCCTATTCCTGCTCCGGATGCCTTCGAGGAAGGTAACATGGCCAACATCTCACCTGTCATCCAAGTTGATATTGCTGCTCCAGGTCATGCCCCTGAACTCATTACTTTAGGAGCATTCTGCAGTAAACAAGAGATTGAGGACTACATACACCTTTTCAAAGAATTCCGTGACGTCTTTGCCTGGTCCTATACCGAAATGCCTGGTCTTGATCCCGCCATTATAGAACACCACATTGACACATGGCCTGATGTACCCCCCGTACGTCAGAAACAGCGCCCCATTCATCCCTCAAAACTCCCAGCCGTCAAAGCCGAGATTGAGAAGCTGCGCAAGGCAGGGTTCATTTATCCTATTGCCTATACCACTTGGGTTTCAAACCCCGTTCCAGTTAACAAAAAGCAAGGCACCATCCGCGTATGCACTGACTTCCGTGACTTAAACCATGCTTGTCCCAAGGACAACTTCCCCACGCCGTTCATCGATCAACTCATAGATGCGTGTGCGGGGCATGAGGTCCTCTCCTTCATGGACGGTTTTTCCGGATATAATCAGATTCAGATCCGTAAGGAAGACCAGTACAAAACTGCCTTTACTACCCCATGGGGCACCTTTGCCTATCGCGTCATGCCTTTCGGCCTCAAAAATGCTGGTGCCACTTTCCAGCGAGCCATGACCTATTACTTCCACGACTTGGTCCATATCCTGTTAGTCTACCTTGATGACCTTACAGCTCGTTCCCGGAAACGATCAGACCACCTTAACGACCTTCGGCAAGTTTTTCTGCGTTGTCGCAAATACCAAATTCGCTTGAACCCACACAAGTGTGTCTTTTGCGTACCGGCAGGCCGATTATTGGGTTTCATTGTTTCCCAGAAAGGAATTACTGTTGACCCTCTAAAGGTCCAAGCTATTTTAGACTTCCCCCCTCCTCGCACGCTCCGGAAGCTCCAAAGTCTGCAGGGGCGATCTAACTTCCTTCGACGCTTCGTTCCTGATTATGCCACCACTGTTCACGGTTTCTTGCGCCTGCTCCGCACCCACGTACCCTTCGTCTGGGATGCGCAAGCAGAAGCTGCATTTGAGGCCCTCAAGAAGGCCCTCACACAAGCCCCTCTGATTTCCCCTTCGGATTTCACTCGAGACTTCATCCTTTACGTGTCGGCCTCCGAGCATGCCGTATCTGGAGTCTTGGTTCAAGAAGACGCTTCTCACTAGGAGCACGTCATTTACTACGTTAGCCAGACCTTGTCTGGTCCACCACTACGTTACCCATATGAGGAGAAACTTGCCCTAGCAGTGGTCTTTTCCGTTCAAAAATTGCGACACTACATCTTAATGAGTCATACCACAGTCGTCGCCGACTCTAACCCCATGGTATATCTTCTAAACCGGCGGCTACTCCAAGGTCGTGTTGCCAAATGGGTCATTATCCTCCAAGAATATGACCTTACCTTCAAAACATCTAAGAGCACTAAAGCCCTCGCGCTTTCCCAGCTCATTACTGATCTCCCTTCCCTTCTCCCGGCCAAACCAATATCCGATGAGTTACCCGACAATCACCTGTTCACTATCTCGTTCGATGACCCATGGTACGGTGATATCTTGTTATACCTACGCACGCAGAAGTTCAGACCCAAAGTTACACGAAATGGACGCCGTCGCATCCGCCACCAGGCCTCTCGATATCTCCTCTTAGGCGATGTCCTCTACCGGCGCGGGGTTGACACAATTCTTCGTCGTTGCCTTACCCACGAGGAAGCTGAACACGTCCTTAATGACTGTCATAGCGGCGCCTGCGGAGGCAATTTCTCAGGGATGGCCACCGCCCAAAAGGTTGTCCGCGCCGGATACTTCTGGCCCACACTTTTCACTGACTGCATCACTGCGGTCAAACACTGCCATAACTGCCAACTTTTTTCCCCAAGGCCCGGACACCTCCTGCTCCGTTACACCCAGTCGTCACCGTTGGTCCCTTTTGTAAGTGGGCCATAGACTTCATGGAATGTAGACCCCAGTCTGCCAACGGCCACAAATATATTGTTGTCGCTGTTGATTACTTCACCAAATGGGCGGAAGCCATGCCTACCTTCAATTGTACCGCTGACACTGCTGCCCGCTTCTTTTTCAACCATGTCATCGCCCGATTCGGGGTTCCTAAGCAGTTAGTCTCTGACCATGGTTCACACTTCGAAGATGCCGTCTGGCGTGAGTTATCCACCCTCCTTAAGTATGAGCACCAATTTTCCTCTGCTTACTACCCCCAAGGGAACGGCCAAGTAGAGGCCATCAATAAAATCCTTAAAACCATCCTCCAACGAACAGTTGACAAGCATAAGTCCAATTGGCACCACATGTTGTTCCCTGCTTTGTGGGCTTATCGCACCTCCACTAAGACCGCCACTGGTTTTACACCATTTCATTTAGTTCACTGTGTAGAGTCTGTTCTCCCCATCGAGTGTCAGATCCCTGCCTTACAGATCGCCGTTAAGCTTCTCCCTGACACCACCCCCCTCGAGCAGCGTCTGCTGCACCTCGAACAAGCCGATGAAGACCGTCGGGCCACTCTCCAGAACATCGAAGCTGCAAAAAACCGCTCCAAAGCCGATTATGATAAACATGTTCACCCTCGAACTTTCCACGAAGGAGACCTAGTCCTCGCCTACGACCAAGCCCATGACAAAACCGGTAAAGGGAAGTTTGAATCCATGTGGCAAGGCCCTTACGTCATACAGACCTGCCTCGGCAAGGGGGCATACATCTTAGCTGACTCTGAAGGCCGTCCTTTGCGCAACCCTCGTAATGGGTTGTATCTTAAGCGTTTTTACCCATAAAAGAAACTCGTGGCCTCATTGGTCTGCGTTGTACAGTACTTTCTTTTTTGTTTTTGTTTTTACAAACCGTTTCCACCACTGGAATAAGCACGACGAGACCGTCATGATTATCACCTCGTTGCATTATTTTTGTCCTGTTATTTTTTACCCATTTTCAGACGCCACTAGTCGCCTCGGTTTGCGTGCCACATTGGCCGTTCTCCGTTTTTCACATGTTTTATATCATTGGATTCATTTTTCCGAGCTGGTGATGATGCCTGAGATCATTTCTCGCCCTCACCTCCATATTTTCTGGGCATTTTTCAAAATACCCCCGTCACCTCGGTTTGCGTGCCACATCGGCCGTTACCCATTTTTGACATCCTTTATATCGCCGGATTCATTTTTCCGAGCTCGTGATGATGCTTGAGATCATTTCTCGCTCTCACTTGGTACGATTTCAACATTGTGTCCCAACACCTTGCTGCCTCGATTTGCGCACCACATCGGCCGCCATCGGATTGTCCCACATTTTTACATGAGCCATTCACTCCTGTCACACTGCAAATGTCTCGTTATTTTTCCACCATTTCATCTACCCCGCAAGGAGGCCCACCAGTGTTCCCCACTACCCTCGTTCTCGGTCATCATTACTGTTCCTTGATTGAACACTTCCTCCTTGCCTGGCCATTCCGTTTGTTCGGTATAATTTTATCCCTTTTTCGGGTCGGACAAGTCCTTTACGAAAAAGGCACTTAGGGAGTTTCCGTTAAGCTCTTTTCTGATTCCTAAAAGAATGAAAAGATCGCCGAGCAATCTTGCTTCCTTTCATGCTCGTTAAAGTACCTGAAAGGGCGTCTATCTGGTATAAGTTTAACCCTTTTCCGGACCTGGTAGACTAATTACGAAAAAGGAATACTCTAGTCACACCGGCTAGAAGAGTTCTTCATTGCATCCTTTTATGCTTCTTTGGGCCTTGGAGACTAAATCTACGAAAAAGAAACCCCCTGGAGTCTTCTTACTTGCTTTCAGACTCTCTAAAATTGAAAGAAACCACGAGCATGCGCTGTCCTGGGCTCGTTAAATCCACACGACAGTACCATTCCATCACTTCAGAGTCTTCTTATCGCTTTCAGACTCCTTAAAATTGAAAGCAACCACGAGCATGAACTGTCCCGGGCTCGTAAAATCCACACGACAGTATCATTTTACACATACTTCTTCTAGTTCCTTAACCCATGAAGAAGTACCCTCCCGTGCCTCCTGGCACTAAGATTGATCATCTCGGCAGCACCCCCAATCAGGTCGCCTTTGTTCAGAGTATTCTGCAGTCTCCTGCCATTTTATACCCGCTTGAGTCTCCCTCAGCCCAAGTTACCCTCCCAGATCCATTTCAGCTATGATCCCTTTCCCCTCAGTCAGTTTCATATGCTGCCAGATCATTCCCATTATCATACTCTGAACAAAGGAAGTTTGAGTCCACCCACTCTACTTGCCCAGTTATCCCCCCACAATTTGTCAGTCCTGTCATCAGTATTATCACATTCCGGTTGTTTACCTCGCGCTCCTGTCAAGGAAACATCATTGCCTTGATAGTTGCAGGTCTCCCTCTGTCGACGACAACTCCTCTATTCCAGAGGATAGGCCCAGAGGTCCCTACGCCTTGGACTTATCACCATTTGTGGTAAGTGCCTACGGATCATTCTGAGAGGAGTCATCATTGCCTCTCTGAGTGGTTGTTCCTCACATGCTCGACTTCAGCACCTTCATCGCATCGTTGAGGATCGCGTAGGATTATATCCCATCAGTTTTTAGTCGAAGACCCCGGATTTCCCCCGACTCTCGCACATTGGTGAGTCATTTCGGAACACCCAGTTGTATGTTCCCGTGGATGTCCGGGCTGCGTTGGCGATTGTATTTGGAAGCCATCCAGCTATATGCTTCCCTGAGTACCCAGTTTCAGTCCCAGATCAGTTCCAGATCAGTGTACCATTGAGGTCCTAGCTACCTGTCACTATGATCCAGCAGTTCATCAGCCCCTTTGGTACCAAACTCAGTAGCACTGTTGATTATTCCAGTGCACCAGTTCTGCAGTTCACACATGATCCGCTCAGCAGTATGTCCCAGATTTTGTGTCCCCTCTGGACACTTATGATGTACACAGTGGTTATGTATCTTACAGGTCCCCCTTTTTTCGGGCCTCACAGTTATGTTTATATATCTTGATACGAGCATGGGTATGCCCGCCTCGTCCATATATTGAGATTATTCCTCATTCAGTTTTTGAGGTCATGTATTTTTCAGGTCCCCATTTTTTGGACCCCATTGTTATTGTTATATTACATCCTGATACGAGCATGGGTATGCCCGCCTCGTCCATATGATCAGATGATTCCTCATCCATTATTGAGGTTATGTACTTTTAGTTCTTGCAGTTGTTGGGGATCGTTGTTCCGGGCTTCTGTTTGTTTCTTCTCTTCTCTCCACACCCAGGAAAACCATTCATGACTTATGATGTCCATCGGCCATACGATGAGCTCCTGCCCTCGCACATCAGGGGGCAATCTGTTAACACCCAAAAAGTGCTCACTAGCTCATTTACCACATTATATGGCCCATTTGTCCATTTTCCTACCATATTTCCATTAAAAATCCCATTAAAAAGCCTCCAAAAGGCCTAAAATGCCTCCAAAAGGCCAAAAAACCCTCAAAATAGCCTAAAAAAGGCTAAAAAACCCCATTTTCCTCCAAAAATAGCAAAAATCCCCTAAAAAGGGAATAAAAAATATAAAATAATGAGGAAAAGGAGAAAAAAACCCTATACAGCTGCCCAAAACCATGTGTTTCCTAAAACCATGGATCAGCACTCCACCACCAAAAAACTATAAATAGGTGATGGAGATCCCTTATTCCATATCCACAATCACAAGCACCCTTACTCTGCCAAAATCTCTCTCGAAACCCTAGTTCACCATTGAACTATTTTCACCTTGAGAGCCACCTTTGGCCCATCACTACCATTGGAGAAGGAGAAGGAGCATATTGAAGCTTGGAGCATCCTCTTGGACACTACAAAGGGCTTCATCAAACCTTTACATTGAAGGTAACATCAATACAAAAAGTCATTCTTTCAATTTGATGTTTATGTTTCATGCTTGTTTTGGAATTAATTTAATTTCTGTTTTAGCTTAATTAGTTTAATTCACTGAACTGCTACTAAGGAGTCCATTCTCGTTAGTAGGTGCTCATTTGCACAAGCTAGGGGTAAAACCCTAGCTACAGCGACAAAGTTTGGTTGCATTTGCAGAAAGAACGCCTTATAGGGCCCCATCGAAAGTTTCATCCACTCCGTTATGGGCCGTACACCAAGGCGGTGGGTGACAATGCTTTTGAGCTCAACATTCCCCCCTTCCTTGGTCTGCATCCAGTCTTCAACGTGGCTCTCCTTCGGCCATATTTCCCACCACTATTAGACACCTCAGAGATAACAGAGAAGTTCTCACCAACAGAGCTCAACCCTCACTGCCTACAACAAGCATCCAGTGATCATATTGCAGACACACAGATCAAGGGCACTCGACATCAAAGGATCCAGCTTTATCGAGTTGTCAAAGCAGGGCAGCTACTGCACCAAGGCAAGTGGCTCACCCGAGGCCAAATTCAGCAGAAATTTCCTCATCTGATGGGGGAACTCAACGCAATGGAGACCATTGCTTCCTAAGGAGGGAGGATTGATCCAGGTGGATATTGGTGGTCACCCACCTTTCCAACTGGCTCAAAACAGTTTTATGGCAATTTTGGTGTTGTACTATTTTTAGCAGTTTTTCGGGTCCTGAACTTCCGGGGCCGTTTTGAGGCCCTAAACGACCTTTTTTGGCAATTTGGGGGGCCAAATGGTTGCCACCGGCATGCATTTGGCCCCAATCGAAAGTTGTAAATCTCGGATAGACCTTTCCAACAGGCTACCGAGCGCCCCAAACGGAGATCGTATGCAAAAGTTACGACCCCGGGAAGTTGATGTACTAACTTACCCAAACGGGGCCCACATGACTTTTGGCGCTTCATCTCCTAGGGTTAGGTTTTTGGATGTCTAGGGTTTTTGACATTCCTGTTTATTGTAAAATGCCTTGAGAGCCTCATTGTAACCATCTTCTTGCGAAATGAGCGCAGCCGTCACATCTCTTCTCAGAGATAAGCCGCCACCATTCTAGCAAGCTTGTTTTCCGCTGCATTTTACAGTTCTAGCTTATTTCCTTATTGAATAGAAAACCAATTTTACTGTATCTCTGTTATTTTGTGTTAAGCATCTGATAATAATCTGTATTCATTTCGTTCTGCTCATAAAATCCGGATCAGTGGTATCAGAGCAGTCTGCTCCTTGTCATCTTAATGCATGTCCCTAACGAGGTCAGGGTACAAAGAATTGGGTCTCGAGCTTGTTTCTCTTGAGGACAAAATCTCTCACACGCCCAAGCGACCTCTCATGGCAGGAGAAAAGAAAGATGACGGGACAGGAGATCCTATCAAAATGTTGCTTGAGGAATCCCTCACGCAGCAGAGGAAAGAGATGATGGATAATTTCGCGCAAATCCTTCGGCGACTACCAACAAGCGACCCATCTTCCTCGAGCGGAGGCGCCGCCCCCTTCAAGGTACAAATCAACTTCGATATCCCTATATTTGAAGGACAGATAGACGCAGATGTTGTAGATAAGTGGTTGAATCTACTAGAAGGGTATTTTTCTGTCCATAACTTTTCGAATAAAGAAAAGATTACTTTTGCGCTCCTCAAAGCCGTTCCCCATGTCAAAGATTGGTGGGAAACATTCTGCGAACAAAAGGACACAGAAGAAGCCTCATTATTTTCAGTCACGGCCACCTGGGAATCCTTCAGGGATGCTACTAAGGAACAATACTACCCTGTTGGAAGTTATGACGACTTGTATACCAAATGGACCACACTACGACAAGAAAGAGACCAAGTAGTGCCAGAGTTCACAAATATCTTCCATACCTTGCGAACCAAGCTGGGTATCAAAGATTTAGAGCGACATCTAGTGCTCAAGTATCGCGGTGGTTTGCATAGATACATCCAGACCGAAATGGAATTTCTAGACATCTCTTCCTTGGGCGCGGCCTACCGATATGCCGTCAAAATCGAGCAGAAGCTCAAACAAAAGACGCGGCAATTTGGGACTGGGAACCCTTCACAGCAAAAGACAGGAAAGGGCAGTCCCAACCCACAGAATAAAGGACAGAGCAAAGATGGACAGTATCAGGACAACCAGTCCATGCCGCAAGCAAAGAAGGACACCGGAAAAACAAAGAAAGATATCGGGAAGTGGTGCGACTTCCATAAGAGCCCTTGGCATAACACTGTTGATTGCCGCTCAAAGCAGTCGCTGGTGGCCGAAGTGAAAGCATCTGAATCAGATGCGGGTTCTGACTCTGAGTCTGAACCAAAAAGGGGAAGACGGATCAGTGACGCGGAGCCCAGTGCCACCATTGCTACCACCAAGCTCCAGCCTGATGAACCAGACGAGCCAGAAGAAGGATAACGCCTCTTCCATTCACAGATGTGGGTAAAAGGCACCCCGCTGCACTTCATCGCTAATAGCGGTAGCCAGAAGAATCTCATCTCAGCAGAGGTCGTCAAGCGCCTAGCCCTGCCGATAACGCCGCATCCACAACCCTACACCATTGGATGGCTCCGCAAGGGAAGCGATCTTCGCGTCAGCCAACAGTGCTGACTGCCATATGGCATCAAGCCCTTCAAGGACGAGGTATTGATGTGATGTTGCTCCTCTCGAAGTTTCAGATGTTCTTTTGGGCCAACCTTATTTATGGAAACGTCATGCTGTATACGAGTCTAGGCCTCGTAGTGTTATTATTTCTTTGAACAGGAAATTGTACAGGATACCCGAGGCAGTCCCTCCTAGTGCTATTTCCTTGATCTCTGCCAAGCAATGCAGGGAGGTCATCTCTCAGACTGGGAAATTTGTCTTCTTCGTGATTCACTCTCAGAGTGAACGAAAGATCGCAGCCACATCCCGGGCCTCCATGACCGATCTATCCACAAAACAGAAGCAGGTAGATAAGGTGGTGGAAGGATACTCAGATATCTTCTCCGCTCCGACCGGGGTACCTCTGCACTGCCAGGTCAAGCATCCCATCGATCTTACCCCGGGCACACCGCTACCCAATGGGCCAGTCTATCGCCGCTCTCTATTGGAAAACGAGGAGATCAAGAGGCAGATCAAAGAATTGCTCCACAAAGGGCACATCCGTCCCAGTTCATCACCTTGTGGGAGCCCAATCGTGCTGGTGCAGAAGAAAGATGGGACCTGGCGACTCTGCATTGAATACCGGGCCCTGAATAAAATCACAGTCCGCAACCGGTACCTGATTCCCCGAATCGACGACCTCCTTGATCAGCTCACGGGGGCCAAATACTTCAGTAAGATTGATCTGAAGTCTGGCTACCACCAGGTCCCAATAGAACAGATAGATGTATGGAAGACCGCCTTCAAGTCAAAAGAAGGTCTTTTTGAATGGCTGGTCATGCCTTTTGGTTTGACAAATGCTCCAGCAACTTTTATGAGGATGATGGACGATATCCTACGACCTTTCACCAACAATTTTGTAGTGGTGTATCTGGATGACATCCTCATCTACAGCAAGACTTGGGAGGAACACTTGCAGTATATTCAACAGGTTCTGCACACCCTGCGGAAGCACAAACTATATGCAAACTTGGAAAAATGCTCGTTCAGCATGGACAGGGTCCATTACATAGGCTACATCGTTGATCGACATGGTGTGCATGTGGATCCAGCGAAGATCCAGGTCATCCGGGACTTGCCAGCCCCAACCACACTCACTGAACTTTGGAGCTTCTTGGGCCTCGCCAATTTCTATCGCCGGTTCGTGCTGGGATTCTCTCATATCGCATGGGCCCTCAGCCAAGTGACCAGGGGTGGTGGTAAGGCAAAATTTGTGTGGGGCCTGTCCCAAAAACAAGCCTTCGATGACTTGAAGAAGCGTTTGTGCTCATCACCGGTACTCTCATTACCGAACCTGCAGCATCCCTTTGAGATCGAGACAGATGCTTCAGATTATGCTGTGGGCGCCGTTCTCACTCAACACGGCCACCCCGTGGCATATCATACTGAGACACTCTCAGATGCTGTCCGCAAGTACCCTACCTACGACAAAGAAATGTACTCCATTGTACAAGCCTACCGCCAGTGGAGACATTACATTCTTGGGAAGGAGACAGTCATCCACACTAATCACAAGCCACTACAGTTCATGCAAACCCAAGGAAAGTTGCAGAATGATCGTCATCAGAAGTGGTCAACATATTTACAGCAGTTCCACCTCAACATCAAATATAAAACAGGGAGTACCAACCGAGTTGCTGACTGCCTCAGTCGACCTCCAGTCGCGACACTTACCATGGTGCTAGACTCTTGTGGCCACGAGACCTCCGGATGGCCCCACCTCTACGAGACAGACCCTGACTTCTCCGCCACCTATCAAATGTTGGGCACCAACTCAGTGGTTGCTAATTTCCATCTTCAGGACGGGTTGTTGTGTCATCTGGGCCATCTCTGCATTCCATCAAGCGATTGCGCGAAGCTAATTTGGGAAGCTCACTACAGTCGGGTGGTAGGACACTTTGGCGTCGAAAAGACAGTGGCAGTGTTGCAGAAACATTTCTACTGGCCGAAACTTCGACAGGATGTCGGCAAGTATATCAGGTCCTGCACCGCTTGCGCTATTGCCAAACCGACCACTAAGAAACAGGGCCTATACACCCCTCTGCCTACTCCATACAGGCCGTGGGAATCCATCTCAAAGGACTACATGTCGGGCCTCCCGTCCACCAAGAGGGGAAATGACTGTGTTTTCGTGGTTGTTGATCGCTTTTCCAAGATGGAGATTCTAGCCGCTTGCAAGAAGAACATCACAGCAGAAGCCACAGCCAAGCTCTTCTTTGAACGAGTATGGGTACATTTTGGGATCCCACAAACCATTATCTCAGACCGTGACAGTCGGTTCCTCAGCTCATTCTGGTCAAGCCTCTGGTCACTGCTGGATACCAAGCTCACCAAATCCACTGCCTTCCACCCCCAGACCGATGGGAAAATGGAGGTCGTCAACTGGATGGTCGTACATATCCTGCGCATGTACTATTCAACACACCCCCGCACATGGGATGAGAGTCTCCCCTATGTCCACCATAGCTACAACCAAGCCCTGCATAGCTCAACTGGCCACAGCCCCTTTCAGGTGGGGTTGGGATTCCAACCATTGGGCCCCATGGATGTTGCACTTCCCCTTGCGACCACCTCGGTCGACTCATCCCCAGAAGCTGACAAAGCCGCCCGGTTCATTGAACGGATCCGGCATATCTGCCAACAGGTTCAGGATATTCTACAGAAGTCTAATGCCAAGTACAAGCAGCGCCATGATCAACATCGGGTGCCACATAAGTTTCAGGTGGGCGACAAAGTTTGGTTGCATTTGCAGAAAGAACGCCTTACAGGGCCCCATCGAAAGATTCGTCCACTCCGTTATGGGCCATACACCAAGGCGGTGGGTGACAATGCTTTTGAGCTCAACATTCCCCCCTTCCTTGGTCTGCATCTAGTCTTCAACGTGGCTCTCCTTCGGCCATATTTCCCACCACTATTAGACACCTCAGAGATAGCAGCGAAGTTGACACCAACAGAGCTCAACCCTGACTGCCTACAACAAGCATCCAGTGATCATATTGCAGACACACAGATCAAGGGCACTCGACATCAAAGGATCCAGCTTTATCGAGTTGTCAAAGCAGGGCAGCTACTGCACCAAGGCAAGTGGCTCACCTGAGGCCAAATTCAGCAGAAATTTCCTCATCTGATGGGGGAACTCAACGCAATGGAGACCATTGCTTCCTAAGGAGGGAGGATTGATCCAGGTGGATATTGGTGGCCACCCACCTTTCCAACTGGCTCAAAACAGTTTTATGGCAATTTTGGTGTTGTACTATTTTTAGCAGTTTTTCGGGTCCTGAACTTCCGGGGCCGTTTTGAGGCCCTAAACGACCTTTTTTGGCAATTTGGGGGGCCAAATGGTTGCCCGCCGGCATTCATTTGGCCCCAATCAAAATTTGTAAATCTCGGATAGACCTTTCCAATAGGCTACCGAGCACCCCAAACAGAGATCGTATGCAAAAGTTACGACCCCGGGAAGTTGATGTACTAACTTACCCAAATGGGGCCCACATGACTTTTGGCGCTTCATCTCCTAGGGTTAGGTTTCTGGATGTCTAGGGTTTTTGACATTCCTGTTTATTGTAAAAGGCCTTGAGAGCCTCATTGTAACCATCTTCTTGCGAAATGAGCGTAGCCGTCACATCTCTTCTCAGAGATAAGCCGCCACCATTCTAGCAAGCTTGTTTTCCGCTGCATTTTACAGTTCTAGCTTATTTCCTTATTGAATAGAAAACCAGTTTTACTGTATCTCTGTTATTTTGTGTTAATCATCTGATAATAATCTGTATTCATTTCGTTCTGCTCATAAAATCCGGATCAGTGGTATCAGAGCGGTCTGCTCCCTATCGTCTTAATGCATGTCCCCAACGAGGTCAGGGTACAAAGAATTGGGTCTCGAGCTTGTTTCTCTTGAGGACAAAAGCTCTCACACGCCCAAGTGACCTCTCATGGCAGGAGAAAAGAAACATGACGGGACAGGAGATCCTATCAAAATGTTGCTTGAGGAAGCCCTCACGCAGCAGAGGAACGAGATGATGGATAATTTCGCGCAAATCCTTCGGCGACTACCAACAAGCGACCCATCTTCCTCGAGCGGAGGCGCCGCCCCCTTCAAGGTACAAATCAACTTCGATATCCCTATATTTGAAGGACAGATAGACGCAGATGCTGTAGATAAGTGG
Organism: Larix kaempferi; assembly: GCA_027924585.1. NCBI lineage: Eukaryota > Viridiplantae > Streptophyta > Pinopsida > Pinales > Pinaceae > Larix > Larix kaempferi. The sequence continues at coordinate 4,926,908 of BSBM01001126.1, forward strand.
TTGAATCTACTAGAAGGGTATTTTTCTGTCCATAACTTTTCGAATAAAGAAAAGATTACTTTTGCGCTCCTCAAAGCCGTTCCCCATGTCAAAGATTGGTGGGAAACATTCTGCGAGCAAAAGGACACAGAAGAAGCCTCATTATTTTCAGTCATGGCCACCTGGGAATCCTTCAGGGATGCTATTAAGGAACAATACTACCCTGTTGGAAGTTATGACGACTTGTATACCAAATGGACCACACTACGACAAGAAAGAGACCAAGTAGTGCCAGAGTTCACAAATATCTTCCATACCTTGCGCACCAAGCTGGGTATCAAAGATTCAGAGCGACATCTAGTGCTCAAGTATCGTGGTGGTTTGCATAGATACATCTAGACCGAAATGGAATTTCTAGACATCTCTTCCTTGGGCGCGGCCTACCGATATGCCGTCAAAATCGAGCAGAAGCTCAAACAAAAGACGCGGCAATTTGGGCCTGGGAACCCTTCACAGCAAAAGACAGGAAAGGGCGGTCCCAACCCACAGAATAAAGGACAGAGAAAAGATGGACAGTATCAGGACAACCAGTCCAAGCCGCAAGCAAAGAAGGACATCGGAAAAACAAAGAAAGATACCGGGAAGTGGTGCGACTTCCATAAGAGCCCTTGGCATAACACTGTTGATTGCCGCTCAAAGCAGTCGCTGGTGGCCGAAGTGAAAGCATCTGAATCAGATGCGGGTTTTGACTCTGAGTCTGATCCAGAAAGGGGAAGACGGATCTTTGATGCGGAGCCCAGTGCCACCATTGCTACCACCAAGCTCCAGCCTGATGAACCAGACGAGCCAGAAGAAGGAGAACGCCTCTTTCATTCACAGATGTGGGTAAAAGGCACCCCGCTGCACTTCATCGCTGATAGCGGTAGCCAGAAGAATCTCATCTCAGCAGAGGTCGTCAAGCGCCTAGCCCTGCCGATAACGCCGCACCCACAACCCTACACCATTGGATGGCTCCGCAAGGGAAGCGATCTCCGCGTCAGCCAACAGTGCTGACTGCCATATGGCATCAAGCCCTTCAAGGACGAGGTATTGATGTGATGTTGCTCCTCTCGAAGTTTCAGATGTTCTTTTGGGCCAACCTTATTTATGGAAACGTCATGCTGTATACGAGTCTAGGCCTCGTAGTGTTATTATTTCTTTGAACAGGAAATTGTACAGGATACCCGAGACAGTCCCTCCTAGTGCTATTTCCTTGATCTCTGCCAAGCAATGTAGGGAGGTCATCTCTCAGACCGGGAAATTTGTCTTCTTCGTGATTCGCTCTCAGAGTGAAATAAATATCGTAGCCACATCCCGGGCCTCCATGACCGATCTATCCACATAGCAGAAGCAAGTAGATAAGGTGGTGGAAGGATACTCAGATATCTTCTCCTCTCCGACCGGGGTACCTCTGCACTGCCAGGTCAAGCATCCCATCGATCTGACCCCGGGCGCACCGCTACCCAATGGGCCAGTCTATCGCCGCTCTCTATTGGAAAACAAGGAGATCAAGAGGTAGATCCAAGAATTGCTCCACAAAGGGAACATCCGTCCCAGTTCATCACCTTGTGGGAGCCCAATCGTGCTGGTGCAGAAGAAAGATGGGACCTGGCGACTTTGCGTTGATTACCGGGCCCTAAATAATATCACAGTCCGCAACCGGTACCCGATTCCCCGACTCAACGACCTCCTTGATCAGCTCACGGGGGCCAAATACTTCAGTAAGATTGATCTAAAGTCTGGCTACCACCAGGTCCCAATAGAACAGACAGATGTATGGAAGACTGCCTTCAAGTCAAAAGAAGGTCTTTTTGAATGGCTGGTCATGCCTTTTGTTTTGACAAATGCTCCAGCAACTTTTATGAGGATGATGGACGATATCCTACGACCTTTCACCAACAATTTTGTAGTGGTGTATCTGGATGACATCCTCATCTACAACAAGACTTGGGAGGAACACTTGCAGCATATTCAGCAGGTTCTGCACAACCTGCGGAAGCACAAACTATATGCAAACTTGGAAAAATGCTCCTTTGGCATGGACAGGGTCCATTACTTAGGCTACATCGTTGATCGACATGGTGTGCATGTGGATCCAGCGAAGATCCAGGTCATCTGTGACTAGCCAGCCCCAACCACACTCACTGAACTTTGGAGCTTCTTGGGCCTCGCCAATTTCTATCGCCGGTTCGTGCTGGGATTCTCTCATATCGCATGGGCCCTCAGCCAAGTGACCAGGGGTGGTGGTAAGGCAAAATTTGTGTGGGGCATGTCCCAACAACAAGCCTTCGATGACTTGAAGAAGCGTTTGTGCTCATCACCGGTACTCTCATTACCGAACCTGCAGCATCCCTTTGAGATCGAGACAGATGCTTCAGACTATGCTGTGGGCGCCGTTCTCACTCAACACGGCCACCCCGTGGCATATCATACTGAGACACTCTCAGATGCTGTCCGCAAGTACCCTACCTACGACAAAGAAATGTACTCCATTGTACAAGCCTGCCGCCAGTGGAGACATTACATTCTTGGGAAGAAGACAGTCATCCACACTGATCACAAGCCACTACAGTTCATGCAGACCCAAGGAAAGTTGCAGAATGATCGTCATCAGATGTGGTCAACATATTTACAGCAGTTCCACCTCAACATCAAATATAAAACAGGGAGTACCAACCGAGTTGCTGACTGCCTCAGTCGACCTCCAGTCGCGGCACTTACCATGGTGCTAGACTCTTGTGGCCACGAGACCTCCGGATGGCCCCACCTCTACGAGACAAACCATGACTTCTCCGCCACCTATCAAATGTTGGGAACCAACTCAGTGGTTGCTAATTTCCATCTTCAGGACGGGTTGTTGTGTCGTCTAGGCCATCTCTGCATTCCATCAAGCGAGCGCGCGAAGATAATTTGGGAAGCTCACTACAGTCGGGTGGCAGGACACTTTGGCGTCGAAAAGACAGTGGCAGTGTTGCAGAAACATTTCTATTGGCCGAAACTTCGACAGGATGTCGGCAAGTATATCAGGTCCTGCAGCGCTTGCGCTATTGCCAAACCGACCACTAAGAAACAGGGCCTATACACCCCTCTTCCTACTCCTGACAGGCCGTGGGAATCCATCTCAATGGACTACATGTCGGGCCTCCCGTCCACCAAGAGGGGAAATGACTGTGTTTTCGTGGTTGTTGATCGCTTTTCCAAGATGGCGATTCTAGCTGCTTGCAAGAAGAACATCACAACAGAAGCCACAACCAAGCTCTTCTTTGAACGAGTATGGGTACATTTTGGGATCCCACAGACCATTATCTCAGACCGTGACAGTCGGTTCCTCAGCTCATTCTGGTCAAGCCTCTGGTCACTACTGGATACCAAGCTCACCAAATCCACTGCCTTCCACCCCCAGACCGATGGGCAAACGGAGGTCGTCAACCGGATGGTCGTACATATCCTGCGCATGTACAATTCAACACACCCCCGCACATGGGATGAGAGTCTCCCCTATGTCCAACATAGCTACAACCGAGCCCTGCATAGCTCAACTGGCCACAACCCCTTTCAGGTGGGGTTGGGATTCCAACCATTGGGCCCCATGGATGTTGCACTTCCCCTTGCGACCACCTCGACCGACTCATCCCCAGAAGCTGACAAAGCCGCCCAGTTCATTGAACGGATCCAGCATATCCACCAACAGGTTCAGGATATTATACAGAAGTCTAATGTCAAGTACAAGTAGCACCATGATCAACATCGGGTGCCACATAAGTTTCAGGTGGGCGACAAAGTTTGGTTGCATTTGCAGAAAGAATGCCTTACAGGGCCCCATCGAAAGCTTCGTCCACTCCGTTATGGCCGTACACCAAGGCGGTGGGTGATAATGCTTTTGAGCTCAACATTCCCCCCTTCCTTGGTCTGCATCCAGTCTTCAACATGGCTCTCCTTCGGCCATATTTCCCACCACTATTAGACACCTCAGAGATAGCAGAGAAGTTGACACCAACAGAGCTCAACCCTGACTGCCTACAACAAGCATCCAGTGATCATATTGCAGACACACAGATCAAGGGCACTCGACATCAAAGGATCCAGCTTTATCGAGTTGTCAAAGCAGGGCAGCTACTGCACCAAGGCAAGTGGCTCACCCGAGGCCAAATTCAGCAGAAATTTCGTCATCTGATGGGGGAACTCAACGCAATGGAGACCATTGCTTCCTAAGGAGGGAGGATTGATCTAGGTGGATATTGGTGGCCACCCACCTTTCCAACTGGCTCAAAACAATTTTATGGCAATTTTGGTGTTGTACTATTTTTAGCAGTTTTTTGGGTCCTGAACTTCCGGGGCCGTTTTGAGGCCCTAAACGACCTTTTTTGGCAATTTGGGGGGCCAAATGGTTGCCGCCGGAATTCATTTGGCCCCAATTGAAAGTTGTAAATCTCAGATAGACCTTTCCAACAGGCTACCGAGCGCCCCAAACAGAGATCGTATGCAAAAGTTACGACCCCGGGAAGTTGATGTACTAACTTACCCAAACGGGGCCCACATGACTTTTGGCGCTTCATCTCCTAGGGTTAGGTTTTTGGATGTCTAGGGTTTTTGACATTCCTGTTATTGTAAAAGGCCTTGAGAGCCTCATTGTAACCATCTTCTTGCGAAATGAGCGCAACCGTCACATCTCTTCTCAGAGATAAGCCGCCACCATTCTAGCAAGCTTGTTTTCCACTGCATTTTACAGTTCTAGCTTATTTCCTTATTGAATAGAAAACCAGTTTTACTGTATCTCTGTTATTTTGTGTTAAGCATCTGATAATAATCTGTATTCATTTCGTTCTGCTCATAAAATACGGATCACAAAGGCTCATTGGAATCATTATGTATCTGACAACAACAAGGCCAGATATCATGTATGGAGTCAGTTTAATCTCAAGATTCATGGAGTCACCAAAAGAATCACATTGGCAAGTAGGTAAAAGAATTTTGAGGTATGTAAGTGGAACAAAAGACTTTGGTATTTTGTATTCAACCTCAGAAAATTTCAAACTCATTGGATACACTGACAGTGACAATGGAGGCATCATAAATGACAAAAAAGCACATCTGAGAATACATTTCATGTAGGAATAGGTGTTGTATCATGGGATTCAAAGAAACAACCCATAGTAACTCTCTCTTCAGCAGAAGTAAAGTATGTTGCAGCAACAAGCGCAGCATGTCAATCAATTTGGATGCGCAGGATGTTAAGTGATCTGTCACCTAACTAGCAAGAATCCACAGTCATTTACTGTGACAACAATTCAGCTATAGCACTATCAAAGAATCATGTGTTTCACAAGAGAACCAAGCACATCGACACAAGGTATCATTTTATTAGAGAATTGATAAACAACAAGGAAATCTGTTTAGAATTTTGCAGGTCTGAAAATCAGGTAGCAAACATATTTACAAAACCATTGTCAAAGGACCCATTCCAATTTCCATGAAGTTGTTTGGGAGTGACAAGTTCTGCACAGTGAACTATGTCATGAACAAAGCATGTTTCAGCTCTGAAATATTTTGTAATATTTTACTTTTGTTTAATGATCCCCATCCGCTCATAATTAAGGGGGAGTGTTGGAAATATCATAATTAATAAGCTAATAGCGTATCTATCTACGCTGGATCTGTCAGACTCCAAGTCGGTCAGTTTGTCAGTCTGCAATGTCAGACAGTCAGTCAGTTTTCAACCAATCCAATGCACATCATGTTAGTATTTAAGTAGTTGCGTTTGTATTTCACAGGCTCATAACTTCTTAGGTAGGATTTTATTTATGTGTTTAATGCAACCCTGTAGCTTCCAAGCGACGCCATCTTGAGTCGGTGAAATGAAACTCTATAAATGTAAATCATTCATAGAAGATTAAAAAGAGATGTGTAAGGATCCCAAGCTCTATAAGAGATGAAGGAATAGAGATAAGTGAAGAAGACGAGAAGTAAATCCCGTGAAATGTTTCAAGAGCCCAAGCTCTGTGTAAGAAGTGAAACTTTGAAGTAAATCTCATCTCTCTATATTGCAGCAAAGTTACTCTGTTTTACAGTGGTAAATATATAAGTTCTCAAGTTTCATGTATTCATTCTCAGGAATGTTTGTTTATGCATGCCGCACATATATTTCATATTGACCTATGTAAATGATTGTTTATATTTACGCGCAGTAAAAGAAATCAAAATTTCTAAGTATTTCATTGTGGTGAAAGTTCTATTTTAACTAAGAGTAACTGCGCAGTAAGTTTCATGCTTTAAGACAAAGGTTATTTAAGTTTGGGTTGTGCGCACTTAAATAGGTATGCGAAGTTAACCGCGTAGTTAATATTTGTAAAGTTAAAAGTGTGTGCAAAAGGTAATTTGTATGAAGTGCGCAAAGTCTAGTTCCACAAAGTTAGAGAAGTTCACATTTGCGCAAATCTCAACTGCGTAGTAGAAAGTGGAATCGCGCACTTAATCTTTGCGCAGTTAATCTACGCGCAGTAAAAGGTGAATTGCGCAATTAATCTCCACGCATTTAATTTATGAAGTAATGTGTTTTGATAAAAAGGGAAGTCAAATATAAAGGAAAGTATTTTCTAGTTCTAGCACATGTCCTTAGCAAAAGAAAAGAAACATTCATCATCTGCATAGTCAAATCTTATTTACTGCGCGGTGACCCTTTTCCCTTGATGGAACTGGCTCATATCCAAGTTCGAAACGAAGGTAAATACTTGGTATAATCACAGGTTATCTATGGGGAGATGACTGGTTCTATTCAACTCATTACTTGTCAATCTCCCTATCTATTGGCTCACTCTTGCCAAGGTACCTGTTAGCATATTACACAGTATTCAGCGCATTACTTTTAATTTCCTATGGTCTGCAAATAGAGATAAGAAGGGTGCTCATTTGGTGGCATGGCTTCGTATTGCAAGACTGAATGCAGATGGAGGGTTGGGCATCCAGAACTTATTTTGGGTATACTAGGCTCTACACCTGAAAAGTCTTTGGTGGGCCGTGACACATCCCTTTTTATGGGGATTGGTTATGCGAGGCAAGTACTTGAAAGGGAAGAATGTTATCGAGTGGAACATAATGCCTATTAAAAGATCAGTGGGTGTCTCCTATATGTGGCGAGGGTTTATTGAAGTATTTCCATTGCTCAATGAATCCTAGGGATGGCATGTTGGAAATGGATTTCAGATTCGTTTGGGAGTGGATCCGGTGATTGGTTTCCACCAGTTTCTATCACCTGATATTGTTCCTACGCTACAATTTAAAGGACTTTATTTTTTGAATCATGGTAGAAATGCAATGGATTGGAACCTTTCTGATTATTGGAAATCAACGAATGATATTGGACTCACTGGTGGGGTGGGATTGGAATGGGATGGATTTGTCAATTCACTTAATCATGGTGGCATTCACCTTTCTACTCAGCTTAACTGCCTTTACTGGACTTGGGAGGAATTTTGTGGTGTGGTTGACACCAACCGGGAGTATTTGGCCATATCCCATTGTTATATGACAGCGCCGGCACGGTGGTGGTACAATTGTATCTGGTAGTGGAAAGCGCCTATCAAGATACTTACAAAATAAGATACTTACAGCTGATAATTTCATTAGGAGAGGAGGTATGGTCCCAAAGGTGTGCTCACTATTTTTGCAGGCTGCTGAAGCTATGGACCATTTATTTATACATTGTCCATTCACGCAACAGCTCTGGAGTGTGGTATTGGAATTATGGGGAATCGCTTTCTGTTGGAATCGGGGAAACCTTGAGATTGTTTAACTAGATGGTATGGCTGGCATAGAGACTACTTTTCTTTCCCGATTTTATTTATTTTGGTGCTTGCAAAATCGGATCCTATTTGATGGCTATGAATGTACCTTTTTTGTTAAGGTACAATACATTTTACAGATTCTCTCGGGTGCTGAAGTTCGATTGCCATGTAAAGAAATAAAAAATTATCATGCTCCCCCGTTTGAGGATTCTTTAATGGTGCAGCACATGCAAGTTGTTATGGGGTAGGAGGATTGCTCATTATTACAAAGGAGTGTTACTTTGAAATCTCTTTGGGCTGTGGAAAGGGCAGTAATTCCCGTGCACAGCTATATTGGCATTATGGGGACTATTGACTTTCTCAATCTCAAAGAACATATCCACCCTTCAAATCTTTGGTTACTCTACTGCTATTATCGACTGGGTTCTCGATAAGAATCAACTTAGTGTGGTCTCACTTGGACATTGCAAAGGGTTACATCCTCACTACTTCAACTCACAAGTCCTTCCATATACAACAAATCTCTGGGCAATTCAACCAAAGGGTGGATTTATTATCCAAGAGAGGATTGGGACTAACAGACGGTTACATCCAGGTCACCCATTTTCTGGATCAAAGGCCCATGGAGTTAGGTACTTATAGGATTTATTAGCTCTGCATTTTGGTTATTTTTGTTGAACCTAGTAGGATATACTAGAACCTAAGACATGATGAACTATTGACACTTCGGAATTTTTTTGGAATTATATGTAAATATTATTATAGACAGTGGTTACATATATGTGAACTGATAAATTTGTATTGAAGGATGAGCAATAGACTTATTGTCATGATTGTAAGAACAGTTACTATCTATGGGATAGGAAAGTATTGTATGTTTTTTTTATTCACTTCATGGATAGCAAAAAACAATTTTTTCAGTTGAAGAAAAGAGATCAAACGGTAGCAGTGACTAGGGTTAGTTAGATGAGTTGTCTTTTTTATTAACGTCAATTTTTGTATGAACCAGCATAAAACTTAGAAGCTCATAGATAGTCTAACTCAGAACCTCATGGTAGAATTCAGTTAAATCAGACAATAGTATAACACAAGGACAAGAGTATAACGAAAACCACATTCTTTTTATTACTGCTTTTTGAGGATATTATATCTTAACTCCAAATCTATCATGTGTTATAATGATCAAATTCCTCCATATACAGACATTAAGATGGATCTATGTTGATGATAAAACTATATTAGTTGAAATCATAAAAAATGAATACCAGCACGATTATAAGAAAACATGTAAATTGCAAAGGGTAAAAATAAACAAATTATATAATATCCATATCAAGTAATTAATTGGACATAGCCAAACTTGCAAGCTTTCAAAGGGATATCAATTAGTAAATTAGATAATATATAACCTCTGGTTGAAAACGTGAAGAGTCTTCCTAAATCACACACATCCCATCCTAGATAGTAGAGCAAGAAGTATCCAAATTTCATTAATTTTTTTAGTTTTAATTAATTAAAAATTATTATATAAAAATGTTACATATCAGTATCCAAATTTCATTAATTTTTTTAGTTTTCATTAATTAAAAATTATTATATAAAAATGTTACATATCAGTTCCTAAGCACAAAATTACAGTTCTTCCTCATATTAGACTATAAAAAACCATCTACAACAATTAAAAAACCGCTCACATTTTCATACTTAGATTCATCAATGATCATATCTATGTAGCTCCAATCTGTTACGCTACTCTCCTCTTTATGCAGTACAAGTGATGGTACCATTTGTAATTCCAGTCAATCCAAGTGTTGTTGACTTCACAAACATGATTGATCAAACAGAGAAGCTTATAGAACTCGCCTCGCCTGAATCTAGAGAACATACATTAATTTCTTGGTAAGAAAAAAGTATCAAAGACAAATATTTGGGGATCAAAATCAAATATTCTCCACAGCAGAGAGACTGATATCAATAGTCAAACAAGCGTACGCCCTCCTTTGTGGTAGTATGTTTACTGCTGCAAGATTTTTTTTCAAGTCCATTGGAGTGAATTGAGCATGCTGATACAACAAATCTATTATTGGGCAGTTCGAATAATTGCAGTAATAGATCTAACAATGGACTTTTGATCAATTGGATTTGTTCACTGTGCTATTCTGATTCGATGGACACACAAATTCATTTTTTGAAGTTTGGAGTTTTATAGTAGTGATAGCATGCCCATCTATAATGAGAATATTCTGTAATAAGCTTTCTTCAACCAATGGCTATAAATCAAAATGTTAGATTAAATATGCATCGCAGTGAAATTAAACACACGTAGCAGTGGTCACAAGGTATCAGGGAGTTTACACTACAAAAACCTCAATGGGAAATTCTGCTCAATCACTCATTTAACATGTGTATTTTTCAATGTACATTAAGGCCTCTATATGGAATTAGGTGGTCATAAAAATATGTAATATTTAAGATGATGTGGTGTGATAATATCCATGAATATCCTCATGTCAACCTTAACTTCTCTCATTGTCTTCATCACTGTTTCTTAGGTAGATATTTTGTGTGGTCTACTTCATTACAATGCAATTATATAATTCAGACATTAGTCATAATAACAATAGTTAATCCTTCAATTACGGTTTTTTCTAAGTTGTAGAGTTGTTTTCCAACATGTATTGTGTCACATTTTCTTACTACTCACTATTATATTTTTAATCAAAACTTTAAATTCCTTCATCATTTTTGGAAAACCTTGTGGAAGTTTTTGGGTTGTCAATTGAGATTCTCTAAATCCTTTCATCTACCAATTGAGGTAGTTAATTGCTCCTTGGGTCATGCTCTCTGTAGCTATCACCAAAATAATGAAGATGTGGCAAACTTATCTTCATGTGTTATAGTAAAGCTACAATAGATTTATCCATGTCTCTATAGAACACTCCATTTGAGGTTTGTTAAGGATACCGACCTCTTGCTTCCTATGAGATTCCAGTAGCTCTACCCACAACATTTTCATCTCATTAATGAAAGGAGAAAGCTAAGGCTTCTTTTTTGGTCCCAAAGTTAGTTAAAGTCCATGCATAAGTTCATGACACACTATGACAAATTCAAGCCAAAACAAAGAGGTTTATGATTTCAGACATATAGTTCGTCCACATTTTTTATATTTTGTATAAAGGTTGGTCTTAATTAAATAAACAAAATTTTAAATCTCAACAACATCATAGGCTCAAATCTGTTATTTTCACATGTAATTTCACTAAATGATGATAAAAGAAAAAAAAAATCAACGATAGAGACTTTACAAGATATCTGTGAATCAAGCAAGTTTGAACAAGGCCATAAAATCATAAAATCCATGTGGCTCTTGAATTAGTTATGTTATGCCACATTCCACAGGTGGGTACTCACATGAAGCTAGTACCCAAAAAGGTTGCAATGGAACCGCACGAGCGGAAAAAAAAACAAAGACACCCACGTGCCTTTAAACACACATACGCGCATTTGCTGTGGCAATGCCAATCGTCCACGCTAGTGAGTTGATGTGGACAACAGGTGCGTGCATGTGTTATTAACGTGTACGCAAAAATAGGCACGCACGCGTTGTTAATGCGTGCATGCTCCTGTTTCTTATAAAAAAACAGTCTGCAGGTTTGTTATCACAATAAAAACCCCACGAGCGAGCAATGAAGAAATTGGATCCTCACGAGCACGTGTTGGAGCATCCAACGACCTCCCACTCAACCTCCACTCCGTTGCTGCTAGTGCCTCCAAGTAGGTACTCAACCATTCCTTTTTTTGTTTTTTGTTTTGTTTTTCATTACAATTTTAAATTTAAAAAAATTACAATCAATTAAAAAATCAACAAATTTTCATTGCAGATAAATTACACCTAACAAAATGAGAAACACACCACAACCATCAGAGGAAACCAGTGAAACTGAACCGTCAGACGATAACATTAACTTTGGAATGGATAATGAACCTGATGATGAACCATTTGAAAACACTGAGGATGAATTACATCAAGATTTAAACCAATTAAGGGTCTTAAGCGATGATTTGAAGATCACCAAGGAACCCTCTCGGGTTTCCCTGGCTACATCATTGCAAAACATCATTGAAACTATCAACATTTCCCACTGGGAGATCACTAATCTAAGCCAATATAGGGCTCGAATGAGGGATCACTATTCCACCGGGATATCAAAAGAACAAATTAAAGACCTCAACATCACGAAAGCACAATTGTACAACAAATTCATAGATCTCTGGACAAGGAAGCCTCCATATGTGAGGAAGAGATGGGTTTGCATGGACCGGTGTAATTACTATCCATGGAGAGATAACTGGAGAAAGAGATGGTTTATGGTGTTTGACAGGCCCCCATGCAATAATTTGGAGGTCCCACAGTATTTTCCTAGGAAATTGTGGTTTGAGTTTGAGCTAAGCCACCATGTCAATTATTTTGACATCACTGAGTTTCAGGGTGTTGGTCTTCTCTCTTCCCAAGATCGACCTCAGGCCCGCCACAACCCACTCAGAGGACCACCTGCACCTAGGAGAGATCCAAACCCCCCTCCTCATCCACCTGGGTTTGGTAGTGGCCTAGATGAGATTGATGACTCTGTTAGACATGTCACACGTCATCTGCTTAGACATACCACATTGTGGCTATGTCTTCATAGAGCCGAGAGGAAAACGATGAGACACACATTGTTGCACGGTCTATGGGTGGTGGCTGCAACATACCAAGTACAGGTGGAACCCAGGCGGGGCCATCTAGTTCGACTGGAACAACATCACATCGTTGTTCTCACTGTGGTCATTCTTTCCATGGTCCTACACAGCAACATGCCACAAAGAGCTACATGGACCAGGTTAGCTATTATTTTATTTAATGTTCAAGTATTTATTGTATGTTATTCAATATCGTATTTTTTAATATATTTAACTTTGAATTATACATTTTTTACTTTATTTGTTTTAATGTACATTTATTCAGGGCCGCGTCTCCATCCTCCGGGTGGGAGGACATTGGTTCCTTCGACCTAGACCGAGCCATGGAAACAATAGAGGAGATTGCGGCACCATACACATAGGTAACTTCTTTACTTTGAATAATTAGATCCATTTATGAGTAATTTGTGTTCAGTAATTAAATATCTCTATCCATATTCTTGCATCTTGCCTTCCTTTCTCACACAAATTAGCTAGCACTAAGTAACCATTTTTTTTATTATCATCGTTTAAAACTAAAATCAAAATGAATAATTCTCACAAAACATGTGTATCATATTATCATTGGATTTTACAGTTGTGTTTATCATATTGTCTAAATTCTTAAGAGCTATAAATTCATATAATCCTGCCAAACAAAAATGAAACCTTATAAAACATGAAAACCTAAGAAAACTAGACATGTGTTCATATGCACTTTAGGCATCCTTTGCTTCTCCATTTTCAACTTCTTTCATTTATGATGTTACTTGTGCTTATTATATGTCTTCGTAATCACCAAGATCCCGTTGAACTGCAAAGTCTTTTGGACGGATACCGTTCACTGAACCTATGGAAACTATAGGGTGCAATGTTACGAGGCATTTCTAAATCTATAGCCAACTTCTCTAACCTTTCACTCTGTGTTGCCATTCTCGTTTCCATATCCAAAATCCTAGCCAATTGGTCTTCATGATGACTACATATACTTTGATTAATATGCAACATTACCTCTTGTAAGGTGTTCATATGTGGTGATAAGAACCTCAGGACGTTCTGAAGCTCTGTAAATCCACAATGATCACACTCATCATTTTGGTTGTTTTCTTCCATAGTACCAACATAAAGTACAAGAGAAAGGGTGCTTGGAGAAATAGCCTAAATTGCAAAGAAATTGTCGAAGTCTCCATTGAGATCACCTAGATAATAAACTAAAAAAGGATTCTAAAAAACAAGAGTTCACGTTTTCATCTACAAACCAAGATTGCCAATTAAAATAATCATGTCATAGTCCAATTCTTAAAAAAGAAACAAACCAAACAAAAGTATTCCCATCCTCTTCACTACCCAACAACATTCACCACCACCCCTACACATTATGAAGTAACCCAAAACCAAATTTTGGCTCAACCCAACTTACCATATGATGAAGTTTCTTGGCATTAATAGTCAGAGATATCCTACACACACCAAGATTTTCCATCCGAACCAAATTAAAACTCCCACTACATAATAATATGAGTTCAATTGTGCATTGATTACTTGAATGAGGAGGAATTAAAAGTGATTTCCTCGACCACATCCATTGCCATTTATCACATAAATACCACTAAGTTTGATTGCTAATGTATTTCATGAAGCAATTAAGTGAGTTATAACACTCATTTTTCCAATTTCACCATCACATGCACCATAGTTTATGTAAATTTGGTATCACATGAACAAAGAATATGAAAATATTCAATAAATTCAAACGTTATAGCTATACCATTAATACCTCTAATGTTATAGAAATGAGAGAGAAATTTCCAAAATCTGTCATTCTTACTTGACCAATGATGAGAGAAGAGTCCCCAAAAATCAAAACATTCCTAATCTCTAAACTCTTCAAAATGACCATTCCTTGATACAAGGCAAGAACTCTTGATTGTCTATTTATGCTCCTAGTCCCTAAGTGAAGGCTAGTTCTTGTTTTACTTTGTGGTTGAAGATAACCTCCTACACTTACTACCCCTATGTGCTTATCTCCTTTTTTGTTATTGTGGCGATTGACTTAAAGCTCTAATTGTTGTGTGTTTTAGTGTGGATTCTTGAGTCATTGATGTCATTTGTAGGTTGGTGGAACCTAATTTTTGAATATAAGAAATGATTGATAAACCTAAGAAAAATACTTAACTCTACCATATTTTTAAGAAAAACAAAAATAAAACAATGGCACATTCATAGTTTAAACAAGACATACCTTGGAAACTTCTAAAGGATAAAACCAACAAAATAAGAACACATGATTCTACCTCCAATAAATCTTTCCATCCCTCTCCTAGTTGCCTCATATCACAATGTTAATTCACTTAGTATATTTGGGATCCAATCCAATTTATATTACTGCTCTTACAAGGTATTCACTGTGATACTACAATCAGAAAATCAATCACCAATTCATCCACAATACTCTCTGCTTACACCTAAATCACCTTGCCATTTCATCTCCTAAGTCTACCTACCCTACCAATTGGTATACTTGGCACACTTCCATCCTAAACAAACCATCTCACTTGGTGCAAATGTATATCATGTTTGAGTTTTCCATATACCATCAAGCCTAAAGCCATACCATAATCTTGTCCTACAACTCTACTCAACTTACTGCATACCACAAACACACTTACTTCAATCCAAAACTAAACATGAGGTGATATTTCTACTGCTGGTATAATCATATCAGATTTGGATTAACATTTAAACCTATAAGACAATCACACATAACTTTCATAACAAGGTACTCATTAGCTTATGTGATCATCTACTCCCTATTATTGGATACTATACTTTTACCGCTATTAAGGAAGTAATTGTTGGTCTCTGGTAATCATCTAACTTGAATCTAAAGTAATTACAATCATGTTGTTTAATTACTATCGTTGTCATTCTCATTTTCATTGTGTTTAATATTGTTACTATGATTTTTATAAATTCAATCTAAATATTGTAGTGTTTGCACGGGTGTCTGTAGGATCCAACGACCAGCCATCCCCACCGAGGATCAACAGATCTCCACGTGTGCAGGTATCATGTGTATTAAAGTATAAATTTAATTTCAAATATGATGACTTGTCTATGTATATTTATATTTTTATATATTAAACTATGAGGTTATAAATGTGTATGCAGGTGTGAGCACCTCGGCCTACCAATGCCACTATCCCTCCCTCCTCGGCCTTTCAGCCACCATATATTCCAGTTGTATCCCCTATCATACATGCCCCTTTCCATGCATCCCTCCCCACCCCCTTCCATCCAGCCCCAGAGCAAATCCTAAAAGTATCCCTGAATGGACATGGGGTGATTGACCAAAATGCCCGTAGCACCAAAACCGTGACTTCGATCGCAAATCCATCGATTTCGATGGATTATGAACACCGAGATCTAGGTGGGGAACCCCCCACACAATGCCTCCAATGCTCGGAAACGATGCCAATGTGCAATATACGGAGCTAGGGATTTTCTTAGTGAAGGCCATTCCAATTTCACTCAACAGGTCCATTTCTCATCCAAAGGATCCCGGGCATGCGTGGCCATCGTGAACATGTCCATACGCACGTGTGGGAGCCGACGAAACCCGGGTCCACTCGCAGGTTTGGGTTTCTTGGCCCCGAAGCAAATCCTCAAAGTGTCCCTGAATGGCCCCAGGGTGCTTGACCAAAATGCCCGTAGCACCAAAACCGTGACTCTAATCATGAATCCATCAATTTCGATGGATTCCAGATGTCAGGATCTAGCTGGGGGACCCACCATACTATGCCTCCAACGCCTGGAAATGGTGCCAATGTGTCATCTCTGGAGCTAGGGTTTTGCTCAGTGAAGGCCATACCAATTTCACTCAAGGGGGTCATTTCTCATCCAAAGGCTCCCGGGCATGTGTGGCCATTGTGAACATGTCCATAATGGCCATACACACGTGTGCGAGTTGACAGAACCTAGGTCCGTTCACCGGTTTGGGTTTCGTTCCCCCGGAGCAAATCCTCAAAGTGTCCCTGAATGGCCACGGGGTGCTTGGAAAAAATGATCGTAGCACTAAAACCGTTACTCCAATAGAAAATCCATTGATTCTAATTGATTCGGGACGCTGGGTTTCAGCTAAAGGACCCCCCACACCATGCCTCCAAGGCCCAAAAATGGTGCTAATGTGCCATCTCTAGAGCTAGGGTTTTTCTCAGTGAAGGCCATGCCAATTTCGCTCAATGGCGTCATTTATCATCTGAAGGATCTTGGGCATGCGTGACTATCGTGAACATGTCCACAATGTCCATGTGCACATTTGGGAGCTGACAGAACCCAGGTCTGCTTGCTAGTTTGGGTTTCGTGCCCCCAGAGCAAATCGTCGAAGTGTCTCTGAACGACCACGGGGTGCCTGGAAAAAATGCCCGTAGCACCAAAATCATAACTCCCGTAGAGAATCCATCGATTCTGATGGATTCGAGGCACCATGTTTTAGCTAGGGTACCCCCCACATTGTGCCTCCAGCGCATGGAAACGATGCTAATGTGCCATCTCTGGAGCTAGGGTTTTGCTTAGTGAAGGCCGTGCCAATTTTGCTCAAGGGGGTCGTTTCTCATCCAAAGGCTCCCACACGTGCATGTCCATCTTGAACACGTCCACAATGGCCATACTCACATGTGGGAGCTGATGAAACCCAGGTCTGCTCATCAGTTTGGGTTCTGTGGCCCCAGAGCAAATCCTCAAAGTGTCCCTGAATGGCCCCTGGGTGCCTGACCAAATGCCCATAGTACCAAAACCGTGACTCCGATTGTGAATCTGTTGATTCTGATGGATTCTGGATAGCAAGATCTAGTTGGGGGACCCCCCACACTGCTATGCCTCCAACACACAGAAACAGTGCCAATGTGCCATCTCCAGAGCTAGGGTTTTGCTCAGTGAAGGCCATGCCAATTTCGCTCAAGGGGGTCATTTCTCATCCGAAGTATCCCGAGAGTGCATGGCCATTGTGAACATGTCCACAATGGCCATACGCACGTGTGGGAGGTGATGGAACCCAGGTCTGCTCGTCGGTTTGGGTTCCGTGCCCCCGGAGCAAATCCTCAAAGTGTCCCTAAATGGCCACGCGGTGCTTGGAAAAAATGCCCGTACCAAAAAAACCATTACTCCAGAAGAAAATCCTTCAATTCTGATGGATTCAGGATGTCGAGTTTCATCTAGGGGACCCCCCACACTGTGCCTCCAACACCCAGAAATGGTACTAATGTGCCATCTCCGAAGCTAGGGTTTTGCTTAGTGAAGGCCATGCCAATTTCACTCAAGGGGGTCATTTCTCATCCAAAGGATCCCAGACATTTGTGGACATCGTGAACACATGAAAAATGGCCATATGCATGTTTGGGAGCTGACGAAACCTAGGTCCACTCACTGGTTTGGGTTCTATGCCCCTGGAGCAAATCCTCAAAGTGTCCCTAAATGGCCACAGGGTGCCTGGAAAAAATGCCCATAGCATCAAAACCGTGACTCTGGTAGAGAATCCGTCGATGCTGATGGATTCAGGACACCAATTTTCAACTAGGGGACCCCCACACTGTGCCTCCAACACCTGGAAACGGTGCTAATGTGCCATCTCCGGAGCTAGGGTTTTGCTCAGTGAAGGCCATGCCAATTTTGCTCAAGGGGGTCATTTCTCATTTGGAGGCTCCCGAGAATGCGTGGAAATCGTGAACATGTCCACAATGTCCATACGCACGTTTGATAGATGATGGAACCTAGGTCCGCTCGCCGGTTTGGGTTCCGTGCCCCCAAAGCAAATCCTCAAAGTGTCCCTGAATGACCACGGGGTGCCTAGAAAAAATGCCCGTAGCACCAAATCTGTGACTCCGATAGAGATTCTGTCAATTTCAATGGATTCAGGATGTTGGATTTCAGCTAGGGGACCTCCCACACTATGCCTCCAATGCCCGGAAACGGTGATAATGTGCCATCTTTGGAGCTAGGGTTTTTCTCAATGAAGGCCATGTCAATTTCGCTCAGGGGGTTTTTTCTCATCCGAAGGCTCCCGGACGTGCGTGGCCATCATGAACATATCCATAATTTCCATATGCACATGTGGGAGCTGACGCGACCCAGGTCTTCTCATCAGTTTGGGTTCCGTGCCCCCAGAGAAAATCTTCAAAGTGTCCCTGAATGGCCATGGGGTGCCTGGAAAAAATGCACGTATCACCAAAACCCTGACTCTGGTAGTGAATTTTTCAATTCCGATGGATTCAGGATGTCAGGTTTCAGCTAGGGTCCCCCCCACACGATGCCTCCAATGCCGGAAAATGGTGCTAATGTGCCATCTCCGGAGCTAGGGTTTTTCCCAGTGAAGGCCATGCCAATTTCGCTCAAGGGTTCATTTATAATCCAAAGGATCCCAGGTGTGCGTGACCATCGTGAACATGTCTATAATGGCCATACACATGTGTGGGAGCTAAGGGAACCCAGTTCCACTCATTGGTTTCAGTTTTGTTCCCCCAGATCAAATCCTCAAAGTGTCCCTGAATGGCCACGGGGTGCTTGGAAAAAATACCCATAGCACCAAAACCGTGACTTCGGTAGCGAATCCATCAATTCTGATGGATTCAGGATGTCGAGTTTCAGCTAGACACCCATCCACACCATTCCTCCAACACCCAAAAACGATGCTAATGTGCCATCTCTGGAGCTAGGGTTTTGCTCAGTGAAGGCCATGCCAATTTCGCTCAAGGGGATCATTTCTCATCCGAATGCTCCTGGGTGTGCGTGGCCATCGTGAACACGTCCACAATGGCCATACACATGTGTGGGAGCTAACATAACCCAGTTCCACTCACTGGTTTGGGTTCCATGCCCCCAGAGAAAATTCTCAAAGTGTCCCTGAATGGCCACGAGGTGCCTGGGAAAAATGCCTGTAGCACCAAAACCGTGACTCCGATAGCGAATCCTCAAAGTGTCCCTGAATGGCCACGGGGTATGATTCTGAAAGCATAAGTTTGTAGGTGGATGATTTATTCAATTGAACATTGACTCATTTTTTAAAACAAGTCTCTGGTTAAGGAGATATTTTCCTACCAAAACAGCCTTTCAACCAGTTTTTCACTTTGCCAGAAAAATGCTCGTCATTGGAAAAATTGGTTAAGTATTTAAAAAAGGGCCTAAGTAGGCTTGGGAAAATGCCCACCATTTCTCACCTGTGAGGGATACAAATTTTCTGAAAGCATCAACTTGCAGGTCGATTATTTATGCACTTGACCATTGGCTCGGTTTTGAAAAAAAGTATATGGTCAAGAAAATATTGGCTTGCCAAAACAACCACTCATACTTTTTTGCACCTAGAACTGGCCTAAATGGCCTTAGAAAAATGCCCACCATTTCTCACCTGTGAGGGATAAAAACATTATGAGCATAATTTTGTAGGTGGATGATTTATTCACTTGAACATTGACTCATTTTTTAAAACAAGTCTCTGGTCAAGGAGATATTTTCCTGCCAAAACAACCATTCAACATGTTTTTCACCCTTCCATAAAAATGCTCACCATTGGCAAAATTGGTTAAGTATTGAAAAAAGGGCCTAAGTAGGCTTGGGAAAATGCCCACCATTTCTCACTTGTGATGGATAAGAAGTTTATGAAAGCATCAGCTTGTAGGTGGATGATTTATGCACTTGACTATTGGCTCGTTTTTGTAAAAAGGTCAATGGTCAAGAAAATATTGTCCTTCCAAAAAATCCACTTATCATGTTTTGCACCTAGAACTTGCCTAAATGGCCTTAGGAAAATTCCCACCATTTCTTACTTGTGAGGGATAAAAAAATTGACGAGAGCATACGTTTGTAGGTGGATGATTTATTCACTTGACCATTGACTCATTTTTTAAAACAAGTCTCTGGTCAAGGAGATATTTTCCTGCCAAAACAGCCATTCAACCTGTTTTTCACCCTGCCAAAAAAAAGCTTGGCATTGGAAAAATTGGTTAAGTATTGAAAAATGAGCCTAAGTAGGCTTGGGAAAATGTTTACCATTTCTCACCTGTGAGGGATAAAAAGTTTCTGAAAGCATCATCTTACAGGTGGATAATTTATGCACTTGACCATTGGCTCGGTTTTGAAAAAAAGTCTATGGTCAAGAAAATATTGGCCTGCCAAAACAACCATTCATCCTGTTTTGCACCTAGAACTGGCCTAAATGGCCTTAGGAAAATGCCCACCATTTCTCACATGTGAGGGATAAAACATTTATGAGAGCATAAGTTTGTAGGTGGACGATTTATTCACTTGACCATTGACTCATTTTTTAAAACAAGTCTTTGGTCAAGGAGATATTTTCCTGCCAAAATAGCCATTCAACTTGTTTTTCACCCTGCCAGAAAAATTCTCGCCAATGGAAAAATTGGTTAAGTATTAAAAAATGGGCCTAAGTAGTCTCGGCAAAATGCCCACCATTTCTCACCTGAGGGATAAATTTTTTATGAAAGCATCAACTTGTAGGTGGATGATTTATGCACTTGACCATTGTGTCGGTTTTGAAAAAAAAACTATGGTCAAGAAAATATTGGCCTACCAAAACAACCAATCATCATGTTTTGCACCTAGAAATGGCCTTAGGAAAATTCCCACCATTTCTCACCTATGAGAGATAAAAAAAGTTCCGAGAGAATAAGTTTGTAGGTGGATGATTTATTCGCTTGACCATTGACTCATTTTTTAATACAAGTCTCTAGTCAAGGAGATATTTTCCTGCCAAAACAGCTATTCAACATGTTTTTCACCCTGTCAGAAAAATGCTTTCCATTGGAAAAATCAGTTAAGTATTGAAAAACGAGCCTAAGTAGGCTTGGAAAAATGCCCACCATTTCTCACGTGTGAGGGATACAAAATTTATGAAAGCATCAACTTGTAGGTGGATGATTTATGCACTTGAACATTGGATCGGTTTTGAAAAAAAGTATATGGTCAAGAAAATATTGGCCTGCCAAAACAACCACTCATACTATTTTGCACCTAAAATGGACCAAATGGCCTTAGGAAAATGCCCACCATTTTTCACTTGTGAGGGATAAAAAAATTCTGAGAGCATAAGTTTATAGGTGGATGACTTATTCTTTATAATCACGAATGAGTTGGGTCATTTCTCATTCGAAATCTCCTGGGCGTGCGTGGCCATCATGAACACGTACACAATGGCCATACGCAAGTGTGGGAGCTGACATAACCCAACTCCACTCGCTAGTTTGGGTTCTGTGACCCCGGAGCAAATCCTCAAAGTGTCCATGAATGGCCAGGGGATGCCTGGAAAAGATACTCATAGCACCAAAACCATGACTCCAGTTGCAAATCCGTCGATTATGATGGATTCCAAACACCGGGTTTCAGCTAGGGGACCCCCCACACCGTGCCTCCAACGCCCGGAAACAGTGCCAATGTTCCATTTCGGAGCTAGGGTTTTTCTCAGTCAAGGCCATTCCAATTTCACTCAAGGGGGGCATTTCTCATCTGAAGGCTCGCGGGCATGTGTAGCCACCATGAACGTGTCCACAATGGCCATACGCACGTGTGAGATCTGATGAAACCCAGGTCCGCTCGTCAGTTTGGGTTTCATGGCCCCAGAGCAAATACTCAAAGTCTCCCTCAATGGCCATGGGATGCCTGAACAAAATTCCCGTAGCACAAAAACTGTGACTCTGATCGCGAATCCGTTGATTTCGATGGATTCGGGGCATTCATTTTCATCTAGGTGCCCCCCACACCATGCCTCAAACGCCCGGAAACGGTGCCAATGTGCCATCTTCGGATCTAGGGTTTTTGCTTAGTGAAGGCCATTACAATTTTGCTCAAGGGGGCCATTTCTCATCCGAAGGCTCCCGGGAATTTGTGGCCACTGTGAACACATCCAAAATGTCCATACGCACATGTGGGAGATGACGAAACCAAGGTCCTCTAGTCGGTTTGGGCTCCATGGCCCCAGGGGAAATCCTCAAAGTGTCCCTGCATGGCCCTAGGGTTCCTGACCAAAATTCTTGTAGAACCAAAATCGTGACTCTGATTGCGAATCCGTCGATTCTGATGGATTTGGGAAGCCAAGATCTAGTTGGGGCCCCCCCTAAACCGTTCCTCTAATGCCAAAAAATGTTGCCAATGTGCCTTCTCCGGAGCTAGGGTTTTTCTTAGTTAAGGCCATTCCAATTTCGCTCAAGGGGGTCATTTCTCATTCGAAGGCTCCAGGGCATGCGTGGCCATCGTAAAAATCTCCACAATGGCCATATGCACATGTGGTAGCCAACATAAACCAGGTCCTCTTGCTGATTTGGGTTCTGTGGCCTCAGATCAAATCGTTAGTGTCCCTGAATGGCCTCGGGGTTCCTAACAAAAATGCCCGTAGAACCAAAAATGTGAATCTGATCATGAATCCATTGATTCCAATGGATTCTGAATGTCGAGATCTAGCTGGGGGACCCCCCACACCGTGCCTCCAATGGCCAAAAATAGTGCCAATGTGCCATCTCCTGAGCTAGGGTTTTTCTCAGTGAAGGCCATTCCAATTTTGCTCAAATGGGGAATTTCTCATCCAAAGGCTCCCGGGCATGTGTGGACACCGTGAACACATGCAAAATGGCCATACGCACGTGTGGGAGCTTATAGAACCTAGGTTCGCTCACCAGTTTGGGTTCCATGGCCCCAAAGCAAATCCTCAAAGTTCCCATGAATGGTTACAGGGTGTCCGACCAAAATGTATGTAACAACAAAACTGTAATGTCCCTTGTTAGGAATTTTACTAAAATGGCAATTTTCCACTTTTTTTCCCTAGTTTGACCTTTGACTAGTTTTGATCTCTAGGTCCCAAATTTGCCCCAAATGATCCCAAATATACTGAGAAGGTATATGAATGATATTAGAACATAAATATTTGTTTTAGGGATGCCTTTGGACCTTTAAAATACTTCTTCAAATACTCTTTCAATTCTGGTCAATGTAGGTAACTTTACTAGTGATTTCCCTTTGACTACTATTGGTCTCTAGGTCTCAAATTGACTCCAAATGCCTTCAAATATTCAAGGAAGGTGCATGAATGATATTAGTACTTGAATATTATTTTCAGGGATTCTATATGGCCACCAAAATACCTCTTCAAACTCTCTTAATATTATGGACCAAGTATGCAATTTTACTAGTAATTTGGGGTTCAAATCCCCCTGGGGTAAGTACTAAAAATGGCTTCCCAATTGCCTCCAAACCCACTCAAATTTCTGAACAGAGGTAGGGAATGTATTAAGTATGTTATTAAGGTCTCATTTGCACCATTAATTGATTATTATATCTGCTCCAAACCTCTCCCATTCAACTGCAAAAATCACCAATTCGATCCTTGGGGAAATGGCACTATTTCTTCTCCCAATGCAATTAAACTGAGTAAAAATAATTCAAATGCTCAAGTACAGTACATGAAACTTGTAAAATACATCCATGGCAGTCCATTAATCACAAATTCATCATATAATCATCCATTAATTCGAAATCATCATCAATACCTTGGTTCACAACAAGGTAGTGGGGAAATGACATTTTTCTTCCATTAAAAATGAGATTTATACATTTCTACTTGGAATTTCGACCTGAAACTTTATGTAGATGAAGAACAGAGTATTTAATTCATATTAAAAAATAAATGGGGCATTAGAATCTCCCCCAAAGAGTACAATATCTCACCAAAAACGCCCTCCCTCAAGGATCAAGAATATGCCATCAAAAATGGAAATGGTTGAAGGAGTGAGATGCAATAGAAGAAACCATGAGCTGCCTTGTAGCTTACACCTGCAAATAAAAAATCCATTAAAGCTCCAAATTAAAGGTCTGAATTGACTTTCTAATTACCAACTTGGATGGGAATCTTTCACCCTCGAAATTGGCTATGGCAAGAAACTAGTCATCCACTAGCTCTCCCTCTTCACAAATGCAATTGCAAATTCTACAAATGATCAAAATCTCCTTTAATTATTTTTTATTGACATTTATAAATTTATAATGTCCTCCATGGGCCTAATTCCTTCCAAGAGACTCATTCCAACTCAATTTGGGAAGAGATTCCAAAGAACGCCACTTGTACAACAATTCCTAGTCTCCCACTTCCACCAAATCACATGTGGAAGCATATTATCTGCCCTGACACCCTTGAGCACCCTCTTGGAGTCTATTTTTAGCCCTGACATGTCATATATGTCATATGTCAGCCTTCAAGTCTTATTTGTGTCATAGGTGTCATAGCATCTTCATCTTTGTTGTCATAGAGCTAGGGTATCTAGCCCAAGTGTCTCACTAGCTCGAAATTGCCTCTTCCTCTTCCATGGGAGTTACTCTTCCTCTATATTTCGACCTTGGATGAGTCATGACATGAATAATACCTTTTGGACTCCCCCAAGTATGTTACCATCCACCTTGAATTCGAATTGGTGAGAGAATGATGCTGAGTGTAGTAGGGAAATCTAGCCATATGTGGGTCCCACTTCCTCCATGTGTCTTCATGATCAAATGCCACTTTGATTTTCACTTGTATATATTTATTTATCTCCTTTATTAAATATTTATGCCACTCTAATGTTCAAACATCATTTATTATCCCCATTATTCCAAATCCCAAAGCTTCCACCCCAAACCTAGGAAACTAGTAATCTTCCTCCTTGGCAATTATTTGACCTTTAACATCAATTTTACGAAATCTAATGAATATGGCCAACGTGATTAGGCCATTGTGACCCAATTCCAAATTTGGGACATGAAAAATCCTCCCTTCCCAATATTGCTTGTCCTCAAGCAATTTCAAACATGGGTGTTGAAGAACCTACTTCCTGTATAATTCTTTGAAGTTGCCATTGAATTTCCCAACCTTGAGTCTTTGAGTTTCCATGAATATTTTAGAGAGGAACCACCATGCTTGCTGCTGCAATACTCTGATAAAAATCCCTTTATTAATTGGGAAATCCATCTCCCATACTCCTTGTTTCCCCAAAAAATTTGAAACCAATGAGATAAAATTTATTCCAGGGTCCCATTGCTTGTATTGCACCCCAACAATTAAGAGTGCTCTCCAACCCACACCATTAGATAAGAGGATTCCTGGATCCCATTTTCTTGTATGCATTCTTCCAAACATCATGAGTGCAAAATATATATCATCAAAGTACATAACAACATAAGGAAAATGTACATCGAGAAGATGATTCATCAAGAAATCATGAAAGTGCTTGTACCTCCAAATAAGTAGACCATCGTTTTTCAAGTGCATACAAGCATCGAGTGAACAATCAAATCTGATCCAATGACATAGGTGAGTATCCCATGTCCTATTATGCTGCTCCAAAAATATGTAAGATGCATCAAAACAATCAGCCCTGTATTCTTTCATCCACATAGTTAATGAAGTTCCTCCAACATCAATTGAACTAAGCAAGGAGCAAGGAAGATCATGAGTCTTCAAGTGACTCAAGTGAACATCATAAGTGTGTCCATGAAGATATGTATCAACACAAGGAAAAAAAATATTCTCCTGCAAATGTAAATAATGAGGTGCTCTATTCATGTCATCCTCAAAATGAGAGGTAGGAGTTACATACCCCTCATGCGACACCATTAGAAAAAATCCTTTCACCAAATTTTCATCCCCAATTGATGTGGCCGAAAAAGAAGTAGGGGGTGAGGAATTATGAACCAACCTTAAATCCTTACAACTCTTACCCATTGAAATCTTTAATTCATCCTCTCCATAATTGGCTGGTCCAACTATTGTGAGATCATGTGCCTCCTCCAAGGATTTTCAATTCTCTCCATGAGGCAACTCATAATCCCTTTGAACAAGGACAAGTGCTTGTCCTTCTTCTTGTTTTAGTGTAGCATATTCAAGAACCTGCATATCAACATGTACCTCATGTTCCACAATTACATTAGGTTCCTCTTTTGTGACATAAATTATTTAATCCTTTTCCTTGAAAATAGAACCATTGCTCAGTATTTCCTCCACTTGCATTTAAAGGATGGTTTAAGTAATTTTCTAAACTCCTCATTCTCCTCTAAGGTTCCTTTCTCATCCTTACTCATGGTGACCAATGAATGCACTTCTTCTCCTACTTCTTCCCTTTCACCAAAGTACATCCAGTTTCAGTTTCTAAGGGTGGTGGCTTATTTCTTTGACTCCTAGTATTCAATAATGTTCTACCACATTAGGTTCCAATACCATGCTCTGATACCACTGTAATGTCCCTTGTTAGGAATTTTACTAAAATGGCAATTTTCCACTTTTTTCCCTAGATTGACCTTTGACTAGTTTTGATATCTAGGTCCCAAATTTGCCTCAAATGATCCCAAATATTCTGAGAAGGTATATGAATGATATTAGAACATAAATATGTGTTTTAGGGATTCCTTTGGACCTTTAAAATACTTCTGCAAATACTCTTTCAATTCTGGTCAATGTAGGTAACTTTACTAGTGATTTCCCTTTGACTAGTATTGGTCTCTAGGTCTCAAATTGACTCCAAATGCCTTCAAATCTTCAAGGAAGGTTTATGAATGATATTAGGACTTGAATATGATGTTCATGGATTCTATATGGCCACCAAAATACCTCTTCAAACTCTCTTAAGATTCTGGACCAAGTATGCAATTTTACTAGTAATTTGGGGTTCAAATCCCTCTAGGGTAAGTACTGAAAATGGCTTCCCAATTGCCTCCAAACCCACTCAAATTTCAGAACAGAGGTAGGGAATGTATTAATTATTTTATTAAGGTCTCATTTTCACCATTAATTTATTATTATATATGTTCCAACCCTCTCCCATTCAACTGCAAAAATCACCAATTAGACCCTTGGGGAAATGGCACTATTTCTTCTTCCAATGCAATTAAACTAAGTAAAAATACTTCAAATGCTCAAGTACAGTACATGAAACTTGTAAAATACATCCATGGAAGTCCATTAATCACAAATTCATCATAGAATCATCCATTCATTCTAAATCATCATCAATACCTTGGTTCACAACAAGGTAGTGGGGAAATGGCATTGTTCTTCCATTAAAAATTAGATTTATACATTTCTACTTGGAATTTCGACCTGAAAATTTCTGGAGATGAAGAACAGAGTATTAATTCATATTAAAAAATAAATGGGGCATTAGAATCTCCCCCAAAGAGTACAATATCTCACCAAAAACGCCCTCCCTCAAGGATCAAGAATATGCCATCAAAACTGGAAATGGTTGAAGGAGTGAGCTTAAATAGAAGAAACCATGAGCTGCCCTGTAGCTTACACCTACAAATAAAAACTACATTAAATCTCCAAATGAAAGGTCTGAATGGCCTTTCCAATTACCAACTTGGATGGGAATCTTTCACCCTCGAAATTGGCTAAGGCAAGAAACTAGTCATCCACTAGCTCTCCCTCTTCACAAATGCAATTGCAAATTATACAAGTGATAAAAAGCTCATTTAATTCTTTTTTATTGACATTTATAAAGTTCTAATGTCCTCCATGTGTCGAATTCCTTCCAAGAGACTCATGCCAACTCAAGTTGGGAAGAGATTCCAAAGAACGCCACTTGTACAACAATTCCTAGTCTCCCACTTCCACCAAATCACATGTGGAAGCATATTAGCTTCCCTAACACCCTTGAGTGCCCTCTTGGAGTCTATTTTTAGCCCTGAAATGTCATATATGTCATATGTCAGCCTTCAGGTCTGATTTGTGTCATAGGTGTCATAGCATCTTCATCATTGTTGTCATAGAGCTAGGGAATCTAGCCCAAGTGTCTCACTAGCTCCAAATTGACTCTTCCTCTTCCATGGGAGTTAATCTTCCTCTATATTTCGACCTTGGATGAGTCATGCCATGAATAACACCTTTTGGACTCCCCCAAGTATGTTACCATTCACCTTGAATTCGAATTGGCGAGAGAATGATGCTGAGTGTAGTAGGGAAATCTAGCCATATGTGGGTCCCACTTCATCCATGTGTCTTCATGATCAAATGCCACTTTGATTTTCACTTGTATATATTTATTTAGATCCTTTATTAAATATTTATGCCACTCTAATGTTCAAACATCATTTATTATCCCCATTATTCCAAATCCCAAAGCTTCCACCCCAAACTTAGGAAACTAGTAATCTTCCTCCTTGGCAATTATTTGACCTTTAACATCAATTTTACAAACTCTAATGAATATGGCCAATGTGATTAGGCCATTGTGACCCAATTCCAAATTTGGGACATGAAAAAAACCGTGACTTCGATCATGAATCCAATGATTTTGATGGATTCTAGACATCAGTTTTCATCTAGCGCACCCCCCACACCGTGCCTCAAACGCCCAGAAACAGTGCCAATGTGCCATCTCCGGAGCTTTTGCTCAGTAAAGGCCATTCCAATTTTAATCAAGGGGGCCATTTCTCATCTGAAGGGTCCCGGGCATTTTTGGCCACCGTGAACATGTCCACAATGGCCATACGCACATGTGGGAGCTGACGGAACCTAGGTCCGCTCTCTGGTTTGGGTTCTATGGCCCTGGAGAGAATCCTCAAAGTGTCCCTGAATGACCCCGAGGTTCTTGACCAAAATGCTCGTAGTACCAAAACCGTAACTCCGATCCCAAATCCGTCAATTCCAATGGATTCCGGACGCCGAGATCTAGCTGGGGGATCCCCCACACCGTGCCTCCAACGCCCGAAAATGGTTTCAATGTGCCATCTATGGAGCTAGGGTTTTGCTTAGTGAAGGTCATTCCTATTTCAATCAAGGGGGGAATTTCTCATCCGAAGGCTCCCGGTCGTGCATGGCCACCGTGAAAACATTCACAATGGCCATTCGCACGTGGGGGAACTGACAAAACCCTAGTCGGCTCAGTTTTTTGGGTTCTGTGGCCCAGAGCAAATCCTCAAAGTGTCCCTGAATGGCCTTGGGGTGCCTGACTAAAATGCTCGTAGCACCAAAACCGTGACTCTGATCGTGAATCTATCAATTCTGATGGATTTCGGATGTCGGGATATAGCTAGACCCCCCCACACCATGCCTCCAACGCCTAGAAATGGTGCCAACGTGCCATCTCTGGAGCTAGGGTTTTTCTCAGTGAAGGCCATTCCAATTTTGCTCAAGGGGGGAATTTCTCATCCGAAGGCTCCCGGGCCTGCATGGCCACCATGAACACATCCACAATGGCCATACGCACGTGTGGGAGCTATTGGAACCTAGGTCCACTCGCCAGTTTGGGTCTCATTGTGTCTCATTGTGGTTTATGAATGAAAAATGTGTAATCATTAATGTGTATTGATTCCAATGTCTATTGAATATTTTTAAATGTTCTAGTTTCTAATTTTTTTTGTAAATGTGTATTGATTCAAGGAAGTGTTTAACATGGGGTTCACATTCAATAGAATCTTTTCTCAGCTTTAGCACGTCTCTTTGGTTTGATGAGGGTTTAATATGATCATGCCAAAACTGTTGTACTAACTCCTTACCATCACCAATTAGATTCCTATCTCCACGAGGCAAGCTATCAACAAAATCCCAACAATATTTTCCACCGAGAGTGTCAATATTTTATCTTATAACAAAGTAATTTTTAATAGTTTTTCTATTTAATTTAAGTATGTGAGAAGTGTGTGATAGCAGGCAACGTTGCCTTGTGGACTTGCTTACAAATGATTCCGCTAATGCACAACGAGCCGCACATAGATCTTTTGTACGAGATAACTTCCCAATCACATTAAATGCAGATTGGAAGTTTTTAACAATATGACTACTAGCCTCTGAACTTTTAACTATCTTTATGCCCAAAATTTTCCTAACAACAACTAAACAATGTGAATTTAACAAACATAGAAATAATTGGCATTTACCTGCATCACCTTTGGATTCAAAATATTCCTTGACAATTTTGTTGCATTGCCATTCGATAGTGCATTTTGGCAACTTACCTTCAAGGCCCAATAGAGCACATTCATCCACATGAATACATCTAGGAGTTCTTCTTCTTGCACTGGACAGTTGAGGTAGGGAAGGTGGACATGAGACATGAATACCAGATCTTGTTTTTTGCGGTGCTTCGTTCACACATTGGGCCATATTGGGAGTGTTCTTGACATGTCTATGCTATTCTTGGGGAGATTGAAAATTAATCATTGCTTGTGCATCCATCTCTACACACAAAGCATCCCCCAATATACCTGTGTCTTGAGGAACTTCAACATGACTTGTTGATGGATTTTTGGTTGGAGATTGTGTTGATGTTGGAATTTGAGTTGGGTCTGTTGGACACAACCTCTTTACTTGTGGTTCTGAACTAGAGGCTTTCATGTCAACAATTATGTTAGGATCAGTGGCAGGATCAGTGGAAATGACTGGACCATGTCTCACTCTTTCCATTGCTTACCTGTACTTTTCTCTTATGTCATTGACCTTTTCAATGGGAAGATTCCTTCTAGATTTGTTTTCTCTATTACGTGAGTTTCCCATATCCAAAAGTCTCTTTAACAAAGCTATGAGGTCTACCCCTACAAAAGAAACAACAAATAAAAGTATTAGTTCCATTATACAATAAACTTGACACATTCCAACATAACTTACCACTTTACAAATTAACACACACAACTACGAATTATGATGGTTTATTTGTGTTAGACCACATATATAAGGCAAGAGTTAGGGTGTAGTGTGCTAAGGATAGGTAAATTATCCTAGGATAGGGTTCAAATGGAAAGAATATGGTATCCTAGGGGTTTCATAATTATCAAAGAAACAAACTATCAAAGATACATAAATACAAACTACCTTCCTTATCATGTATAGCAAATTATGTATATTGAAATGATCTAGTGAGTTATGTAAGCCATGCAAAGTTTAAGTCACGTGAATTTTGAGTTATCAAGTTATCTAAATCGAGTTTCCCATGCAAAATCAAATCAAAATGTTTTCCGAGTTGAGAATTCAAGCATGTATAATCCAAGTCATAGAAACTCAAGTGTCTAGACTGAGTTGAGAACTCAAGTGTACAATAGAGTATTCATGTGTTTGCATGTATTACAGTTATAGGACTAGCACTATCTCTCAGGTTATAAGACTAAAACTATTGTAACAATCATTTAAGAACATAATTGAGGCTCAGAATAAAATGACTTCCTTTGTGTTCAAAAAGTAGTGGAAGTCACAAGAAGAGGACTGAAATATTCTTCCTTTCCAACATGCTAGGATGAGATGACATTACACACAATAAGGTGCATTACCTATGAGGTCAGACACAACATGGTTCTCGATTATCACTCTAAATTTCTTTCCCATCTAAGTCATCATATAAACATAATTATCCCCTTACAATTCCGATCAATACAGATGATGGTTGGTCAAGTGTAGAATGGAGAAACTAGTGTCTTGCCTAGCCATGAATTCATAAAACTTTTGGTAATAACAACCTACAACATAGATTCCTAGGGATTTCTTGGGAATAGTTTGATATTTTTTCTACATCAAATAAGATAAAAAGAATAAGTTTACTAACTACACAACGAGGAGGTTGCAAATTCCCACAAGGAAGGAGAATTCAATGAGGTAGAGGCAAGTATTCAAGCTCAAAGGCATTATATTAAAGAAACATTATGATAAACATAGAATGAAGAGGAGAGCATGGACACAATGTCATGAAATATTCAACGTGACCCTCTCCCATGATTGATTCTTAGGATTTTATTCAAATTGAAGAGTCTCAAGAGAGAACCTCATTCATGCCATCCTTGTGTGAAATCAAAATATATTCACGGAAATAATTATTGGTTTACATTGCATACTTCATCTTGTCCAGTGAATATGAGTTTATTTTAGATGTGAACTTGGGAATTATTCTTGTCAAATTTATTGTTGTATATGCATGGATATTGTTGTAGACATATGATAAAACACAAAGGCATGAGAGAATCTCAAATCTTGTGAATGAAAATAGTTATTTACAATTCACCATACCTATTGAAATGATCTCCACTTTCAATGGAAACTAGTAGCTTGAATGTATCGACTAGATTCCTAGACCACTGAAGATGTTTGTTAGATTCCAAGAGTGATTTTGTGTTCAATAGATCAATGAGTGTCCAAAATATCAATGAATGTGATCCAATAAGAAACCTGCAAGAGCTTAAACCTGGGAATTGAGTGAAAATCCTGTGTTTTTTGGTAGCATTCTCGAGAACAGAAAACTCTATTTTTTTTAACTAACAGCAGGAGCGCGCACACGTGTTTGTAAGCGCGCACACGTGTTTTTGGCGCATACGCATCATTAGTGCATATGCACTAAAAACACGCATGCGCCCCTGCATAATGTTTACACCATTTAATGCCAAACGTTCAATACTTCAAGAGAGGGGGTTTAAGGCTTCTAGGGATTTAAGGGTTTAGGAATTAAGGTTTAAGGTCTTAGGTATTTGGACTTTAAGGATTATGGGTTAGGTTTTTTAGGATTTAGGGTTGTGGGATTACAGGTTGAATGGTTCAACGGTTTAGGGGTTGAGGGATGTAGTGCTTTAGGGAGAGTGAAAGGTAGAGAGAGATAGAGAGATGGGATATGGGAGAGATAGAGAGAAAGAGATCATGGGGTTAAGGGGGGAGCAGTAGCATCCCACATCATATCTATAAGGGTCACACCCATTGCAACGCCACACAGGATTTGAAATGTAAACATGCTTAGAGGGTGAAAGAAGAGGATTGAGACCTAAATGAACGTTTCATAGCTCAGGAACTACGATATGGGGATGAAATGATTTGGGCCCGAGGCCCTCAATCATTTAGATATGGTTGTTTTTCACACCAAAGATGGCCCATAGGGCCTCAAACATGGTCGAGTAAGGAAATAATACAAAAAAACCCTCTCGTAAGTCCAACTTTCAAAAACATTGTAAGGGGCCCTTGGATTTTCCCTAGGGGGTGTTGTGGTCACAACAGTGGGATATATGAGCCATGAGTAGGTTTTGTAAACTGAAAAAAGCGTTTTAATCCCTAAATGACCCTCTCAACCTCAAGTGCAATGAACAAAACCTAAAATCCACAGCGTGATCCTTCTATAAGGTGTCTTTGGAATCAAATTTGAATGTGAGTGTCTTGGGAATCATGTACGAGTATTAAACAAGAGCCTTTACAATGTCTTGGGAATCATGTATGAGTATTAAACAAGAGCCTTTATCAATAATATTTTCTTCTAGAGCATATGGACACAATTAGTTGTCCAATATAGATTATCCCTAATATGCTTTATGCACCGTGGATGGTTCTTGGGCCCTTAACCCTAGTCTTGGTAGAAAAACAATAGCCTCAAGCCCTTGGCCATGGTTTATGGAGGGAAATAACAATATTAGACCCGAAACATATTTTTTCAAGATCAAATACATTGAATTCATCCTCAGACTACCATGCAAGACCATGGATATGTTGCAAGGCCTTGAACATCATCAAAGAATGAAAACAGGTTCCTCGAGATCTTATTGAAGCATACTGAGCTCAATTGAATTCCACTTGAGCCTTAATTGAAACTTCTTGACCTCAAGCGTCATCAATAACACATAAAAGCCATGACACTAGCCATCTACAAGGATTCTTTTTCATATGAATTTAATATGGCCGCCATTATGATGTCATGGGCATCAAGGATTTATCTTGGCTCCCTAACCATGGCTAGTGGAGGGAAACAAGAGCCTCCAACACTAACTCTTGCTTATTAGGCACAAACATCATGAATGAGTCCCTGAACCACCACATATAAAATCTATAGGGTATTATTCAACTTCAAGTGTGTTATGTGTGCCATGACTAGGTTATTTGTGAACCAAAAATGGGTGTCAAGGTCTAACCAAGGTATAGGGACAACAAGAATCTCCCCGTGCCTTAAATGTGTTAGAAAAATAGGACCGTAGAGCAATAAAAATAAATAGAAATGCAAATATAATCACACATACACATTACAAGAGAGACACAGATATATCGTGGTTCACCCAAGATGGGCTACGTCCACACTGAAGTTGCCAGTCCTTATTATTATACCGTCCAACAAAGTGAAGGGATACAACCTGCAACACAATCATTACACTTCCTCTTCACTATCTCACAGTCTATCTCTTCTGATCTCAGAGATCTTTACAATGCATAAAACCTAAATACATCAACCCTAGCCGTGTTACAATGACTTTATTTTATAAGGGAAATACAATGGGAAAATACCACGGGTTACCCAAAACCATGGGCCAGAAATCTATTGGTGAAATAGCCCAAAACATTTTCTCAAGGGCTTCGCCCCCAAACCCCCATTTTCTTGGGGGCATTTCCCCCAAACCCCCTTTCTCGGGGGTGCTGCCCTCAAACCCCTTGGGGATCATAACCAAACCTAGGGTATGAGCACGGTTGAACAATAATATCTCTGAATCTGGAGATCAAGCTCCACAAACAAAAAAATGAAGCTTCTCAAGCTCAAGCACCATGAACAACACCTACAACTCAAGAATCTTCTTAGGATACGATGTTGAATGCATCTTCAAACCACCACACATAACCCTTGTGGGTTATCTCTAGAAAATGTAGAGGGATACATTAAACCTTAGTAGGTTTCATGAGTTGGGAATGGGTCTATAGGCCTAAACATGCCTAGGGGGGACAAAGGGATTCAACCATAAATTAACCTTTTCAAGCTCAAGTGTCATGGTTTGGGGAGGAAAACAATTCATCCTTGAGGCTTAAACATAGTCTCTTAGGTTCAATAGCCATCAGCAACATGTGCAAATAATGGCATGGACCCTCTCTAAGGGGTCTTTACCATCAAAGTTTGATATGGATTCCATTAAAAGGTTTTTATGGGTCGTGGGCGCTTGACCATGGTCAAGGAAGGAAACTTTAAGTGCCTGGAGATATTGTTGAAACTTCTTGGACTTAGTTTCTTTAAGTCCATGGACCAACAAAAGAGCATTTTGTAAGGGTTCTTTGTAGGCATCCAAGTGGGATATAAGGGCCATGTGTAAGTATTGTGCACTAGAAATGGGTGTTGACACCTAAACATGGTGAAGGGTGAAACATGGGGTTTAAACATTAATTGAACCTTTTTTAGTTCGTGAAGCATAAAAACCACCTAGAAACCACATGAGCCCTCATTAGGGAGTATTTGGCCTGGGATTTAGATATGGGTTCCATTAAGATGGTTTGTGCACTGTGGATGGGTCTTCGTGCCTTGACTGTGGTTTTGGTAATGAAACAAGAGCCTATATCCCTTTAGCATGGTTGGAGGAGGCAAACAACAACCTTGGTCCCTAACCATAGATTCTCAATTTTAAGCACCATGAGCACATCCTTAGACGATCACATGGGACCATGGATAGATCAAATGGTATGCCCCTTGTACGAGTTCTTTATAGGCCTTTAAATGGGATATGGTTTTCATGAGTGGGGATCTGTGCACTACAGATAGAGGAGGTTTACCAAATAATGATAGAGTGATATGGGTGAAGAGGGTTAGAGCGAGAAAGGTATGAAATTTAAGGGGGGAGAGAGAGAGAGGGAGAGAGAGAGAGAGATAGACTCTGTTTGTGTGTGTATGTGTGTGTGTGTGTGTGTTAGAGAGAGAGAGAGAGATTGGACAAAATTTCTATACTTATGAAAGGCATACAATGGATTCCCTCGCCCTCTTTATGGTTGCTTGAGGTACAAGTTGCTCGATCATTATGGGTGAGGTATGGTTAGGTGTTCTATGTGTGTGTGTGTGTGTGTGTGTGTGTGTGAGAGAGAGAGAGAGAGAGAGAGAGAGAGAGAGAGAGAGAGAATCTGTGTGTGTGTGTGTGTGTCAAAGAGAGAGAGAGAGAGACTAGCCCAAATTTCTATACTTCTGAAAGGCATACAATGGATTCCCTCACCCTCTCTATGGTTGATTGAGGTACAAGTTGCTCAATCGTTATGGGCGAGGTATGGTTAGGTGTTCTATGTGTGTGTGTGTGAGAGAGAGAGGAGGGTTAAGGAGAGAGATAGATGGGTGGGACAGAGATATATAATTTGGGCTTATTCCATAAACACCACTTCCCAAGCTCAATCACCATGAGCAATTCTTGTAAACTGCAACACAAACACTCTCTAAGAATTCTTTAGCATCAAATTTGGATACAAGTGTTTTTCACACCAAATATGGGATATAAGGCCTCAAACATGGTTGAGTAACGAAATACATCATGATATTGTTGAATATTCTAATGTGTAAGATCCTTCAACAAGTCCTTGAACCAACACATGATCCCCTTGTATGAGTTCTTTGTAGGTTTTTGTGCAGTACAGAGAGAGAAGGTTTACCAAATAATGATAATGAGTGAGATGGGAGATGATGGTTAGAGAGAGATGCGGGGGAAGTTTAAGTAGAGAGAGAGATTCTGACCAAAATTTATATCCTTACTGAAAGGAATACAATGGATTTTCTCACCCTATCCATGGTCGATTGAGGTACAAGTTGCTTCAACATTATGGGCGAGGTAGGGTGACATGTTCTATGTGTGTGTGTGTGTGTGTGTGTGAGAGAGAGAGAGAGAGAGATACGGTTAAGGAGAGAGATAAGGGGGGTAACGTAGAAAAAAAACTGCTACAAAGATGGACAACAAAACTACCATTGAACCAACAACCAATTCAATCTATACAAGCATAGACACTCACAATAAATATAAACATTGTGCAACTAATGTGAATAAGGAAATGTATGAAAGTTTTTATTCATTACTCATGCCACTCCAAATTACATTAATAAGGCTATGCACTACTGCTTCAATCCCAACCTATACATTGGCATAATTGAGAACCAAACGCCATTGCTATGGCTCTACTTCTCATATTTACGTTGCTGCTCCTTTAATCCCTTCTATGGTTGATTCCTCCTATCCCTCCTCTCATACAACATTTACATATTTTTCATGGCTAGAGGAATGCCAACAGATAGCAAGACCGTTCAGCTTCCAACGTTTTAGTTTTACATTCTTACCAAGGAACAGTTTCATCTTCTATTTGTGCAGTTAATCACTTGGTAGATACTTAGGAGTCATATCGCCGTTAACCCTTCCTGGGGTAGGTGTAGCATCCCACTTGCTAATATGTTATGCAAATCATTTCCCAAAGTTGCATCACTGCTCATCCTTCATACAGTAGGTGTACCATCCCACCTGCTAATCCAATGAGTGGCATTGGGGGCATCCCATTCCAACAAAGCCTCTACCTTCTTCGAAGCATTTTCCTAATCATGAGCTTGGTCCCATCGATTCCTTCGCTTCCAGTAAAGCTGCGCCACTGGGGCCTGAGTGACCCCATCTTTATCCTTCACCTTATGTTCATCTTCTTCCTGGTGCTTCTTCACAACTAGACTTAGGGGTTTCTTCATTTTCCCTCTTGAGGACCTCTGCTGCATGATATCAACATAAGTACAGATAGGGGCATCGGGGGTCTTGTCACCCATGGAGAAGGCATCATTTATGTCAGTGAAATTAGCTCTATTAAGCCTCCTTATCCTGTATTTTTATTCTCTATCGATAATCCCCTAAGGTTTCTCGAAGGCCAAGTCATCTTCCTCCTCCCTACGCTTCTCAGTAAATCCTTGAGAATTGGTTTAGGGCAGTATAAAAGGTCAATTTGCGGGCAACCTCCGCTACAAGGTATTTCCCTTATAGTGAGAGAGAGATATAGGGACATAGGTGGGAGAAAGGGGGAGGAGGGTTAAGTAGAGAGAGAGAGAGATAATTGTTATAGAGAGAGAGTGAGAAGATGAGGGTTAGGGGGAGAGGGGAGCATGGTTAAGGAGATAGTGAGAGAGTGGGGAGGGGGAGGGGGAGGAGGGGACTTAGGAAGAGATGGGATGAGTGAGAGAGATAGGATAATGGTTATGGTTAGGGATATGGATATAGGAGGGAGAGAGAGAAGGAGAGGAATTTTATGTAGAGGGTAAAGAGAGGGAGAAGAAGAGGAAGTTCAGGTAGATAGGGATATAGAGGAGGATTGAAGGGGTGAGAGTGAGAGCGAGAGAAAGAGAGAGAGAGGGGGGTTGAAATGGGGTGGAGGGGAGGATGGTTAGGGAGGGACATGAACAGACAAAGGAGAGGAGGAGGATTAGAGTCAGGGAGAGGGGTGGTAGGGGGGTTTGAGATAGATGAAGATGAAAACAAAACTACATTTCAGATTAGTAAACAAAAGCGCGCACGCATTATTAGTGCGTACACAAACTATATAGCGCGTACACGCTATTTGTGCGTACACGCTTTTAGTGTGTATGCGTGTATTTAAAATAACGCGTACACGTTGTTTAAATTTCTAAATTTTGGTGGGCAATTCCTTTCCCACCTACATGGTGGATGACTTGGCCACTTTGATTTTAGGTTCGGGTTTCCAAACCAAGTGGCTTGGATTGTGTTATAACAAAATACATCTTATTCTATAACTTCTTCTATTTCGAGCATGATTATGCATATGCTACACTTGTCCGCTGCTAATGAAATTGCAAAGACTTGTAGAACTATGTGTGCAGATTCCGAATATGTAATTTTTTATTAAATCTATTATTTTTTTCTATTTTTATTTAATTTTAATTGGACTAACGTCAATCTTACACAAAAAGTAGGTTATTTCTTCCGGCTATAACTTTTGATTGGCTCACCTATTTTGAAAACTGAAAAGAACCCGCACAAGTACACACAAAGACCTACATCCTAAAAAAAATCAAAGTTCATTGATTATGTTAATACCATGATGTCGGGGCCCAACACTCGACCTAGTAATTTTAGGGCTTGGTTGAATTCCTTAATTTAAAAACATATTAAAATTAACATAAATAAATATGGAAAAATAGCACTGCACTAGAACGACCTTTTATCTACAACTCTATATAATGTTTTTCACAAAATTCCACCATTTGCATACCAAACCCGGGGCCCAACGCAAACATATTCATTATGTTTTCTTAAAAAAATAACATACCAACCTTAGGATAACCCCTTTTTTTGGGAGTTATACTTAATTTCCATAAATAATAGTTATATATTCTATAAGGTGATCCGATTTTCTACGTTTCATCTTCTTATGGGATATTCCAAAAGGTTGTGTAGGTAGCTCTAATATTAATTTTTGGCGTTCATATTTCTGTTTTTCCAGAAGTCCATTGCAACTAATGCATCATGAGTGGCCAGAATTAGCTTGCACCATCCCAAGCATACTTTTTCACACTTATTTTTTCTTCAGAGTATTATGCATTCTAGAGTACTAAGGCCCATTGTTGTTTCTCTTGGGCCTCCTTTTCCATGAGATGGTGTGATGATCATCTGATATATGCAATTCCTCTAATGTTATGCCATGTGAAGATGAAATATTATGAGATGTTGTACTTCATATTATTGTTACATTTGATGAGTATGGTTAGTAGTACCTCCCGTAGGTTGACGAGGGTAGTAGATTCTTGATTTACTTATTTGTCATTGAACCAAGGTGATTCTTGGTCTTTGCATGGACATCTTCCCCCTCCTTCAAGTCCACCTTTGGCCACATACACATTATCGATTATCACTTCATACTTTGGTTTTCATCCTTTGGATAGAGATTGATAGATTGACTCTTGACCTCCCCTCTATGACCCCTTCACCATGAAGGATTCCCTATTA
The DNA here is from genome assembly GCA_027924585.1 of Larix kaempferi. Taxonomy (NCBI): domain Eukaryota; kingdom Viridiplantae; phylum Streptophyta; class Pinopsida; order Pinales; family Pinaceae; genus Larix; species Larix kaempferi. The sequence continues at coordinate 4,967,116 of BSBM01001126.1, forward strand.
TCCTTATTTCTTGGGCATATTTGTGTTGCAATGATTGTTGTGATGATATAGGAGGCTCTCTTGTAGACCACTAGGGTTAACTATGATCAAGAAGAATAAGTTTCCATGGATCAATACTTCTCCCTAGACCCAAAACATGAAAGGATATCTCCCTACAATGCCTCAAAAAGGCCATTCAAAGGCAAATCCCAATCGAAGACTCCTTGTACCTAAAATTAAAAAGAAAAAGAAGACCAAGTCAAATTGCAAAAATCAAGCAATTCAAAGAAGAAAGAAACAAGTCATAATTGTCATGAGCCTCCAAATAAAATAAAGACTAAGGTATCCAAAAGAAAGATTGGGCCAACACATGGCCCATGTGGGTTAAGGACCTCTCCATTAATCTATTGGGACTGCGTTCCCACCAATTAGCTAGCTAGCTAGTTAGATTAGTTTTAATATATTATTAAATAAATGTAAGTGTATTTGACTTTCTCCAATGTGGAACCAGAATGTAATCATTTATAAGGCCATCAAACACATAATACAAGTTGATTTTTCTCTTTCTCTAATTGCATATTGTTATTAGTTAATTCTGACTTAATGAGAGTAAGTTAGTTGGGAGGTGAGGTTTCTTTTTGAACTTCATATCCATGTTTTAGATCAAATGATATTAGGTCGTGAGACTTGATTTGAATATATATATATATATGATTTATTTTGGTGCTCCATCACTTGAACCTAAACCCTTTCTCCACCTTCTCGTTGTACATGTTTCTCTGCTACATGTACTCGTACTCATTCCTAGTTCGTTGTACTAATTCTTGGTTTTCTCTTACACCTCCTTCCCTCGCGACCCATAGATCTATTGCCTCTCTTATTTCATCTAAAACAACCCCTCTTTTATACAATATCAACTATTCAGCTCATTTCAGTAGGCCAAATAAACAAAAAACAACCCTAGGAGCCATCTGCTTTCTTCTATTTCCCATGTATTTTAATTTTTTTCAATTTTTTTACCTATTTCCCTAGATACCACCTTCCTTAACCCTACGCTCATATACACACCAACAACAACACCCTTTTTCAATTCCTTCACCCTCTCTCCTTCACTACATGCTACAACACAACCACCTAGTTCAGCTCTTTAGATCCAATTTTCCACTTCTTCCTCGGATTCAACCCCCCTGCTTACCTTTCAGTGCCCCTGGTTATTTCTCCATCATTCTAAACCCCAGCCTAGTCTCTACCCCCTCTGTCAAGTTTTCACTTCACCCTCTTCCTCCATGCCACCACCACTCCCATGAATCCCATCTTCATGTTTCTCTAGCCACGAGCTCTCACAACTGTCTACTGCCTCCCTTAGACCAGCCACCGGGAGAACCACCTCTCATCACATTTGATCTATAACTCCTTTTCCTTTTAACCACTTCCCTAACCTTTTCATGGTGATGCCCTAACCTCATGTCCAATCGTCATCCACTTTTTTTTATTTTATATTTTATTCCCACTGCCCGCTGATATAGTCAAGTGGACTCCCTTTCAAGCTTGCATCACCATTGCATTCTGTTTCCTTCCACATCTACACCAAATCCAAATTTTTGAAGCATCCTTCTATCTCACACAAAGATCACCAGTCAAATTTAGATCTAGCAGCAACTCCAAGTTAGATCTAGGAGTAGTAGTGTTTATTATTAATTTTTTATCTTTAATTTCGTAATTACAATATAACTTGAAAACAATGAATAATCAAAAGCATAAACATTCATAATTGAAAGACAAATTTACACTAGGAAACCCTCTATAACTTGAGGGAGAAAACCCTAGAAAAATATTTATTAGTATATTGATAGATAGCAGAGAACATTTGCTTCACAATGAGCAGATTACATTAAGCACCCTAGTGCAATATCAGAGAGAAAATACCAAGAACCCCTAGTTCTATTATAGAGCGGGAGATATATATGTGAGTGAGTGAACTCAGAATAATAGAATGCACTAAAACCAATTCTCTAATTTGGTCTCATGCATAAATCTAATTTAAGAGAGAATTCCCTTTATCATTGGTTTTATCAATCCTGTTGACACAGGGTCTTTCGAAAGGGGTTCACTCTGTCGTCAACAACACCAACAACCCCTTATTCACCGGCCCAGAAAGGAGTTACCCTTCCCAGCAACACCTGCGAAGCAGGTGATGTCTCACCCAAGGAGGATAAGGGTGCTACAGGAACCAAGCTTCCACAGTTACAAAGAAGATACGTGTGCATTAACCAGAGATTGCAGTCATTCACTATAATTTACCAATCAATTATTCGTATAAAAGATTTTAGCATTAACCAACAATATGTTTTCACATAAACCAATAGAGAACATTTAAATAACCCATTATTGCATCATAACATAACACTAGAATTCACAACCAAACATATTCATTCATTAACATATGCAGAAAAACCCATCGCAGAGATATTCAAAACATGGTATCGCAAGTACAATCAAATTCAAAAGATCATATCAATCTCCTAAACTCTTCTACCCTTAGGCTTACAATATACTTCTATTCTATTGCAAAATGGCCCATTTTGGCCGACTTATCAATTAAGTATTCTAAACTATTCTTGCACTTCTTTAGACTTCACGGTATTTCCTTTTTTCGTGGGATTTAGCCTTTGTGCTTATCGGCTTCCACACTTCCTGCGGATCTATCCTGTGCCAATAGGCCCCCAACAAAAACTTGTGGCTCGTCCCAAGCCACCTCAGCCGGACTCTACTATTTTGCGCCCGCCTTGTATTGTGCTCGATCTCTAAAACTGTTCTTGCTGTTGTGTTTTTGCTATCTCCATCCATCGGTCACTGGTTCACTGTCATGTACTTCTTGCGCTCATCCGCCTGTCTCCTGGAACCTTGATCATCTACCTCTTGGGCCGCTACCACCATGCCTGGTGCTTGGTCCTGACTGAGGAAAAGTTCATCTACATCACCAGGGTGGGAGACAGGCCGAATGCTCTGGCACATCTGTTTCGCGCCCTGAGCAGCTTTCTATCAGGGTTGTGGAGCCTTTATTCCTGGAATTCTGGTGGTCCTTGGGACCATGAAACTTCGCACTTCCTCCACGTACTTAGACATCTTGGATGATACCTCAACAGTGTTTTTTGAGAGTCTCTATGCTGCTTTCCTCACTGGTTGTGTATGGATGCTCATCGTTCTAGCTCTCAGCGCACCTAGTGTGCTGCCATGAAATGAAATGAACCATTTCCACAACCTCCTTGGAACTCCTTACTCAACTAACTGTCTGATCAATTTGCAGCATGCAGTTTCCTGAATGTTCTCTTCCTATTCATCGATACCTTGCTATTCTAATGACCTCCTCACTCGGTATTTATGCTTGTGATTCATGTCTGCGGGGTTGGTTACCATCATTATTCGTACAATCTCAGCCCTCCTCTTGAGGTTCAATCGTCCTTTCCCTTTACCGTCGGCTGCAGTCGCATGCTCGGATGTGATTCGATCATCATTTCCTTCGCCATCTTCTAGCGATGTTTATCTGGGGTTGCATGCGTAGGTGTGGAGTCGCACGTGCAGAGTGGACCTCCACATGTAGTGGTGACATGTGATTTGACTAACCGTCTCCTCTCGTTCTATTGTCCTGGTCAGAGTCTAACTGGTCTTCATGTCTTCGCGTTGTTTTTTTTTTTTTTTTTTACTACGGTGGATCACAGCGATAGGGCTTTGGCCTATTTCCGTTCACCATGCGAGGCAACAATACCCCATCTAAGGTCTGTAACCGCACTGCACCACCGTTAGTGACAAAATTGATGATATAGGGTCCTAACCAATGCATTTGTAATTTACCTAGGTGTTTCGCGAACTTGCTTTCATATAAAAACACTATGTTGCCTTTCTGAAAGTACCTTTGCTTAATGTGACGGTCATGCCATGCTTTATGGTGATCCTTTTCAACCTGCTGGTGGAATCCTACGATGAACCGATCTTCTTCTAAGTGTACTAATTGTGCTAGTCGTTCTTCCAACCCACTGTCATCGCTCATATCTGTGGTGGCTGCAATATGCAAACTTGGAACGATGTATTCCATCGGCATAACCGCTTCCTTACCATAGACCAATTTGAATGGAGTTTGGCCAGTTAATCGCTTGCATGTGGTTTGATAGGCCTAGAGGATCGTTAGAATTTTAAGGTCCCAATCGTCTCGATTTGTGTTGTATACTTTTGTGAGTGTGTGTTCCAGGATTTTGCTGAATGCTTCTATTGTCCCGTTTTCTTGAGGGTGGTAGGGAGTACTCTTCTTATGTTGAACCTGAAATTCCTCCTTTAGTGTTGCAATTGTCTTGTTCACAAAGTGCGCCCCTTGATCGATTAGTAAAATATTTGGGCATCCGAATCGGGTGACCACGTTTTTGAAGAGAAATCTTGCAGCGGTTGATGCGGTACAATCCTTGACTGGCGCAGCCTCCTCCCAAAGTGTCAAATATTCTGTTGCGGTTATGATGTAGCATGATCCGGTGCATTTTCCTGGGGGGTTAATGGGCCCTACAAAATCTACCACCCATTTGTCAAATGCTTGTAGCGTAACCTAGGTTACTAATGGCATCTCCTCCCATCTCGATGGTTTCCCTGTGCGTTGACAGACGTCGCAGGTTTTGGCATAGTCAGTGGCATCGCTATGCATGGTTGGCCACCATAACCCGGCTATCAGGATTTTTTTGCAGTGGCTCGACCTCCATAATGTCCTCCAGAAATGCCATCATGTGCCTCGGCTAAAATACATTCCTGCTCATGTGGGAGAATGTAGAGGCTTAATATCTCATCGGGGCCCATCTTGTACAATTGCCCTGCGATTAGTTGGAATTCCATAGCCTTGACAACTAACTGCCTCTTTTGACTAGTGGTGAATTCCTCTGGTTCCTTTCCTATTGCTAGGAACTGAATAATTGGTTCGTAGTATTCGTTGACCATTTCAACTCTAAATATTTGATCATCTGGTAATCCTTCATCAATGCTTTGCGATTCCTCCCCTGACTTGATCCTTGACAGGTGTTCTAGTCCTGTATTCAACCGTCCTGGTTTCACGATGATCTCAAAATCAAATTCCTAAAAGAGCAGTAGCCATCGACAGATTTTCCCCCCCAACATAGGCTTGTTCACCAAATACTTCAGCGTTGAATGGTCGATGAACATTTTGAAGTGGCCCCCTAAAAGATAATGTCAGAACTTCTATAGGGAATAGACGATCGCTAGTCCTTCTCGTTTAGTGGTTGTGTAATTCTTTTCTACTGTCGACAGTTTCCTACTTGCGAAAGCTATCGGATGGTAGATGTCACCTTCACCTGGTTGGGCTAAGATAACACAGAGTGCGATGGAAGACGCATCAACGTGGACATGAAACTCTTTCTTCCAATCTGGGAAGGCAAGGATGGGTGCCTCCACCATCTTTGTCTTCAAAACGTCTAAGCTCTTCTGGCATTCTCCTTTCCATTCGAACTTCACATCCTTCTTTAGTAGTTTCTCCATAGGTGTTGTGATTGCGGGGTATCCTCTAATGAACTCGTGGTAATAGCCTGTGTGGCCTAACGTCGCCCTGAGTTGCTTAACTGTTGTTGGTGGTGGAAGGTAAACAATCTTTTTTTGATCAACTAACAGGCCCTCCTTGCAAACAATGTGTCCCAGCAGTATCCCAAATGGGACACAAAAGATGCATTTCTTCAAGTTAAGAGATATCTGGTGGTGACAACATCGTTCTAGCATCAATCTGAGGTTCACAATGTGGTTCTTTACTAGCCCATATACTGTCCAATCTTCCATGTATACCGCAAGAAATTTATGGATATAATCTTTGAATGCCGCAACTACCAGTCATGAGAATATTGCGGGGGCATTCTTCAGACCGAATGGAATCACTGTATATTGGTAACACCCCCATTCCATGACAAAAGTGATCTTATGCCTATCCTCCTTTGCAATCCTAATTTGATGGTAGCCTGAGAACCCATCTATAAATGAATAAATTTCCTAACCGCCAACTCCTTCGAGTACCTCGTCTGTGAATGGTGTTGGGAATGGGTCATGTAAAAAGGCATCCTTCAACTTTCGTAGGTCGACACAAATTCTTACTTCACTGGTTTTCTTATCTTGGACAACCATCAGGCTAATCCATTCTGACTCTTCGACTGGTTCAATGATGTCGGCTTCCAGCATTCTCTCAAGTTCAGCTTGCACTCGTTCCTTGTGTCGTGGGTTTAACGATATGGTATTTGTTTAACCGGCTTCGCACCAGGTTTCAGGGGAATATTCATTTCGCTGAGGTCTCTGGAAATTCCCTTCATTTCTAAGAGTTTTGTTGGGAACAAGTCCTGAAACTCGGGCAGCAGATCTGTCATATTCACGATAGTCGATTCATCCCAATAATCTCCAATGCTCGCAAATTTTGGGTTTTCTTCTTTACCCGATGTTTACCTTCGTAATATTCAGTGGCTGGTTGTACTTGTCGGATGGAAATTTAGGTGCCTTCACATTGCGACTGCCTTCGGACTCCAGCACATATGTGGCTCTTGGGTCGTCGTCATCATCATTCAGTTCTCCTGAGACATTGTAGCAGTCCATCATCATTTCAAGTGTCATGGTCCATCGGAGTTCTGACAGCTGCACCATTGGTTCTATCTCAAAAATCTTCTTCTTAATTGCCTGAAGTGCATTATGGATGAAGGGATTTTTGTCTGCGAAGGAGAATGTTTGGCTAAAGTCAATCGTTAACTAATATCAAGAAAGTGTACCTATTCATAGCTCTGTCACAACATACCAACTCCGTGGTACTTCATCCAACGTATGCACGAAGGCATGCACCCGCTCTTATTCTGGTCGTGTTTCCCATTGGTGTTGACAAGCCTTCACATGTTCATTTGGGTTACCCTAGCCATCGTATCTTTGTCTGTTCCACGCTGCGGTGTCGCCGAAACGTACCTCCAATAAGCGTTTGCATAGGGGCCAGTTTGATATCCTTGATTTATGCGCTTCCCACCATCACGCAGGAGTAGCCTTCAAGGCTTCCTCCAAGGCCAAGATTCTTTATGGTTCCGCTATTTTTCCTTCGAATTCTGTTAAGAAGGTGCTCAAATTTGGTAACCATTTGCACGTTGGTAATGCGCACTCCTCAGTATCCACCCAATGTACTGACTATGTAATCCTTGCACATCTGCGAAACGATACTTCGTGAAGTCCGTTTTGCCAATTTTCCAGTGCCTCGTCCGAGTCCAAAGATGCTGAGCTAGAGCTACGCCATTCCAACTCCCCTTCATCAGTTGGATTGATGTAATCTTCAGAAATATTATATAGGCTATCCCATCCTTCCCTATCTTCATCTTTGGTAGGCTCTACGTATAATTGTCCTTTTGCAGGATCTAGTGGTGCGACAACCCTTATTTCCCGATCTTCAAATGACATGATCCACTTTTTGAAATTGATGATTACCTGATTTTCCATCACCCAGTTGATTCCCAATAGTGATGGATATAGACATGTTTTATCTACTACCTCTATCATATCGAAATCGGCATATGTTCGAAGTCCTTCGATTTCGACGGGAAGTTGACACACTCTGCCAAGAGGGGTGACCTTGCTCTAGTTTTCTAATCGCAATTGCACTGGTGACTAGGTCATTTATGGTTTTCCCATTGTTTCCCATGTTTGTTTTGTCAGGATGTTCGCGTTTGATCCTAAATCCAAAATGATGGAGTCGACATCGAACACTCTGATTTGTGCCGACATCCTCATTTCTCTACCCGTCTTCCTTTTCTTATGTATGCGATTAACCCTAGGTTCCTGTCATCTACCTTCCTGCCGACGCGGTAACCTGGCTATCTCCTCAAATGTCTCCTAATCTTTTGCTAATTCAAAACAACTTCCGATGAATGCTCTTACAGTAGTGCCCTTACGCCACAATTTCGTTCGATCGAATGTTGGTGGCATATCATAAATCTCCGCTTGAGAAGATGCATTCCTCTGTCGCCCCAACATTCCTTGTCATGCCTTTGAGAAAACCTCTTTTGCAGCTTCCGCATTGTATGTGACCTGTTTCACTGGTCGAACGGTATGGTGTGGCTGGTCAGCTTCTATTGTTGCTTTTCCTTGTGTCACTATTCCCATTGTCGCAGATTGCTTTCTAGCTTCCGCTGATATCTTCTGTACTGCCGGTTGGTTCTGGTTCTGGTTTTGGCTAGGCGGAGATGGTATATTCTTCGTCTGCCATCTGGAGATAAGATGTGGGAAATATTTGATGCTATGGTCCATTCCACTGCAATACGTGCATTACGAGGCCTGATTCGGGAAATCCCTTGCGAAATGTCCTTGTTGCCCACAATTATAACATGTAGGGGGTCCTCGGCCCCGTCCAGTGGCTCCCCCTCTTTCGACGCCACCACCGCGTCCTCCCCGGAATCATCCACCAAATCCTCCACGTGGTGGTCCATACTATGCCTACTGGTACTATGACTGCTGATATTGCGGTTGTGGGTATTGTTGATACAATGGCTATTTGTACTGTGGTTGAGGATACTGCAATGCACCATACTGTAGTTTTCCATACTGTCCTTGGTCAAATTGCGGTGTCTGTATAAACTATGGTTGTTGCTGGGCATATTGCGACTGCTGTAGTCCTAGTTATTGCTCTTCTCCCTTTACCAGGTATGCGTCCATGTTCTGTTCTTGCAGCAAATCGTGTGCCCTGTAGTCCTTTTCGTCATGCCGTATTGATCGACAGAATTTACATTACAGATTCATCGGTTTCGACACTATATTCTGTAATTATATGCAGTCCTGTGGTCGACGCCCCCTAGCCTGGAAAATGGGGCACCATGGTAGACTTTCTTGGCGAAGGGGGTTCGGCGCCCCTAAATTCAAATAATCCTGAAACAATGAACAGTTATCCTTATGATGGCCTTCCATCCTACATTTGGTGCACCATATGTCTGCATGGTTATTTTTCCCTTGCTTCATGTCCTCCAATTGGAGCATCAACGTAGCCAGTTGTGCTTGAATCTTATCCATTCCAGCCACAGTCTCTCCAATCGGCGAATCCTCTAGTTTCATCGTGATTTCTAATGCTTTGGATTGATCCGCAACTTTCTGTTGCATCAATGGTCCTCTAATGTGTGGTACCAGCCCGGTGATAAACCACTCTTTATGTTGCAGGTCATTTATTGGAAAACTAAATTTCGCTATCAGTGTCTTGTATCTATGATCAAACTCCCATACTGGTTCATTCGGGTATTTCCTAATCTCTTTGAGCTCAGTAATGTACTGTGCTTCCAACTTGGGTTTTTTAAATCCCCGAATCATCACTGCTTTGATTTCTGCCAACGTTTTTCCTGGAACCTTAGTATATTTTATGAAACAGTCCAACGCATGACCCCGAAAGGTCGTCACCAGCTGTCCCTTTTTTATGTCTTCATTTTGGACCTGCTTCACGGTCCACACTGCTTTGCATAAAAACCAAAACTGTTCGGGATCCTCCGTCCTACCTCCTATGAAACTCGACATCTTTGTATCATCCGCCATCGTGGTGTTCCTACTATTACTACTTACTGATGCGTTGCTTTTTCCACTACACGTGGGACATCTCAATGAATTATTTGTGGTGTTTCCTTTAGATTGATAGGTGGAGTGCAGGGTCGAAGCTATGTGATAGCTTACGATCTACCCTTCTTCTAGGGTAGCCTGGTCACTGCCTTCCTCCTCGTAGTAAGGGAGCTCTGTCCTCTATGGCCCTGTTGCGTAGTATTCCATTCCGGTCCTCTTAGGGGACTCTTCCTCATCCCTCCTCCTCTTATCAGGACGGCAGAATATCGTTCCACTTCTCAAGGTGCCACAGTATTTCTCAACTTCCCTTAGACATTCGTCGTCGCTCATGTCCATCTACCCTGCATATTTCCTAGTGGATCCATAATGATGCGATACCTACAACCCCTGCACATCGATCTGTCTACTCATCGGAGGTCATTTTCATCATACCCTTTTCACACACCAGCATCTTAATTTGCAGGTTCAATGACAAGACAAACCTACCCCTTGGTCCCTTGAAAAATCATCTCTCTGCGTCGCTGTAAGAATTGTTGGTATCTACCATGAACTCAGTGATGTACCCCTCTAGGATACTATCGATACAGAAGTCAACAGCCCTTGATACTGTATTATCGACTTGCTTCAGCTGTCGAATTAGTTATGGAGTCCATTGATCTGATACGATATTCTGGTTGGTATGCCCTTTGAATGTCAACTGCGCGATCCACTCCTGTAGTATTATTGGAAATTCGACGAAGAATATCTCATGGATATTGGAGTATATGTGCTTTTGTAACCAACTCTCTACTGTTTCTACTGGGTTCCTCCTTTCTTCTTTCGCAAACTCTTCCGCTTTCTGACTGAACCACTCTTGGATCTCTAGTTTCGTCGGATGCCACAACATATCCTCTTTTTTCCTTCTTAAGGTCCCGGCAACAGAACCATTTTTTGACACAGGGTCTTTCGACAAGGGTTCACTTTGTTGTCAACAACACCAACTACCCCTTATTCACTGGCCCAGAAAGGAGTTACCCTTCCTAGAAACACCTGCGAAGTAGGTGAGGTCTCACCAGAGGCGGATAAGGGTGTTGTAGGAACCAAGCTTCCACAGTTACAAAGAAGATACGTGTGCATTAACCGGAGATTACAGTCATTCACTATAATTTACCAATCAATTATTAGTATCAAATAATTTTAGCATTAAGCAACAATATGTTTTCACATAAACCAATAGAGAACATTTAAATAACCCATTATCGCATCATAACATAACACCAGAATTCACAACTGAACATGTTCATTCATTAACATCTGCAGAAAAACCCGTCGCAGAGATATTCAAAACATGGTATCGCAAGTACAATCAAACTCAAAAGATCGTATCAATCTCCTAAACTCTTCTTCCCTTAAGCTTACAATTGTGAAAATCCTCACAGCAGATCTAAGAGATGATGTATACCTCACAAGAGTAAATCTAAGAGATGATGTATACCTCACAAGAGTAATTATGATTAAGCAGGAAAATAGAAGAAGAGTGGTCAATACAGTATAATGAGAAACAGAATAATATGGTACAGCAGAACTTGGATAGAATCAATAATACTTGACACACACTAATTCATTAATCACAAATGGACAAATAAATAATACAATGCATGAGGAATTCAAATGCCTAAGGTGTAAATTCTAATTATCCTTCATGGAGTGATCAAAGGATCACTGGAGTGTCATCGGAGCACAACTAGTATCATCGGAGCATAACTGGAAGTCTTCATCATCATCAGTGGAGTCATCAATGCTCAAGTAACTGTCAACCATCAGTCAAACTGAGCCTGGTAGGTGTAACTGAGTGTAACTAAGTATAAACTGAATACAACTGGACTGGTAGGTGAAGAAGGGCGAGTTTCTCCCTAAAATCAAGGAAGAAGGGCGCATTAAGCAACTGGAGGGCTAAAACTGAATAGTGAGAAGCCCTGGGGCGTGGCTAACTGAGGGCTAGGTGGTGGACTGATGACTAGGATGCATGCAAACCCTAGAATGCATGCAAACCCTAAAAGTGCATGCATGACTCAAAATGTAAATGATCAAAATACTGGTGGGACTAGGATGGAGTATAGGAATATCCTAACAACAATATACTTCTATTTGTATGCTTCTATTCTATTACAAAATGGCCCATTTTGGCCGACTTAGGAATTAAGTATTCTAAACTATTCTTGAGCTTCTTTAGACTTTGCGGGATTTGGATTTCATGCTAGTCAGCTTCTGCACTTCCTGCGGATCTATCCCGTGCCAACAAATCCTACATGAAAAAGTGTGTCATACTTCTCATGCTTATGCATTTATCTTCGTCTTCTAACTTCATCATAAACTCGCCCTTCAACTAGATGTTAGATCACTTAGTTAGGCGACTAACTCAAGTGTCATCTTTTAGTTTAACTCAAGTGTCGTCATGAAAGTGTCATAACTCAAGTGTTGCAACTCAAGTGTCATATTTTAGTTTAAATCAAGTGTCGTCATTCATAACACTTAGTTAACTAAATGTTGTTTGTTAACACTTTAGTTAACTATTTTCACTAGAGTCTTTCTTGTTAACACTTTAGTTAATGGTTTTACTGAAGTCTTTCTTGTTAACACTTTAGTTAACCCTTTTTGGACACTTGATAACGTAAGTCTTTCTTGTTAACAAATATCTAACTCTTTTAGCACAATGATCACTCGAAGTATACAAATTTGAGTTCTCTCTTATCTTATCTCATCTTATATTTATTTCTTGTCTTATCTGCATGGTCCACTTGTTCCAACTAAATTATTTATCATATCAAATATACTAAGGATATTTTTGCAATGATGTGATCATCTCGTTCTAATCTCATTCCAAGTGGTCATATGCTAAAGTAATTCACTCTAGAGGTGTCCAGTCTCTAGAGGAGACTTAATAGCTTATCTATGTCTAATATCATGGTTAGTAGTACGTCACACATAATTAAATCGTGCAGTACCTTGGAGCTATGTGATCAATAAGGTTTTGTTCTATGTTCTATGTTAGCATATTTTGCACATAGAACAATGGTTAGTAGTACGTCACACATAGCTCCAAGGTATCTTTTCATCACCAGTTCTCTCTGGTTCTATCGTGCAGTAGAACAAAACCTTATTTGTAGAGATCTATATATCATTCGGAGGTTTCTATCAGCTTGTATCAGGTATGCACAATACGAGGATCATTCTTCTTCACATGGCCACACAAATGCATCAATCATGTAGATCTAGCATCCAATCTGGTTCGTTGCCCCACCTAGACTACATTGTCTTAGTAGCATCTGGTTCGGATCCACTCCCCACCTACTTCACTAACGAATCTTCCATATGCAACATCTTCAATGTCTTCATTCTTTGATAGTACACTTCATCACACACCTCAATGCAACACTCATTATTCTCTACATACACAATTCTATCTCACCATCCTTTTCGGACACAGTTTCAATGTTTTCACACTTAAAGCGGAGGGAAAGAATGCATGCTTTACATCTTAAACTGGGAGGAGTTGGGCCAACACATGGCCCATGTGGGTCAAGGACATTTCCATTAATGTATTAGGCTTTTGTTCCCGCCTATTATGCAGCTACATAGTTAGATTAGTTATAATATATTATTACATAAATGTAATCCTATTTGACTTTGTCCAATGTGGAACCCACATGTAATCATTTATAAGGCCATCAAAGCCTCCACATAATACAAGTTGATTCTTATCTTTCTCTAATTGCATATTGTTATTTTTTATTTATGAGTTATTGAGAGTAAGTTAGCCTGGAGGTGAGGCTCCTCTTTGAGTGTCACCTCCATGTTGCATACCAAAGAAGTACATGAATAAAAGAGTCCAAGAAATCAAAGAAGACAATTCCAAGAAGGAGCTAGCAATGAAAAAAGTAAAAGGGGGTAAGTATGATTGCTAGGGTTAAGGGAGTAGTATCTCATTACACAATATATATTTGTGAGACACTTCCTTATTGTTTTCCCTATTAGTGAAGATCATAGAGTTTTCCCTTATCCTTCATCTTGAGTCAATAAGTCACCTTTGACCAAACATTCACGTATCCAAACTTGGTCTATTCCATCTTTAATCCAACCCGAAGAAGAAAATTGTCCTTGTAAATACTTATATATTATCACGGTACTAGTTAATTTGTAAATCATCTTTCTCAAAAAACCTATATGAAAATATTTGTGGTGTTGGTATAGTATCATGTTTATCATGACTAGCTATATGATGACTCACTTTGATGATCATTTGCATCCATGTACACCCATTAGTGTTCGTCCTCCAAGGACACTTCTGATTATAGTATAGCTTCAATTCATTTCCATTGAGATTTTATCAGGTCTTCTTCAGAGTTATTGTGATTCAATGTTAGCTTTCAATGTTGTATATTATCCAAGAGGGTTTTAGTGCATATGTTTGGTTGTACATGGTGTCCAATGATTCTTAGCACATATTTGGATATCCATTGGCCACTTACTCAAGTATATGACATATGTTGGCACAATGGTTAGTATTAAGGGGGGGTGAATCAATATTGAGTATGTTTGTTAATTTTTTACTTCATCAAACTTTTTCATTCATTACTTATGTTGACAATATGCATTCAATACAAACATAAATAGTTGAGCAATAAACAAAACACAAAGATATGAAGTGAAAACCCAAATGGGATAAAACCACTTTGTAAATGTTTACTTTCGTAGACACAAATTTGTTAAAGTATTAACAAGAAACCACATGTGACGGACACCAATCCCATTTGTAAGCACCTACTTACAATATTCAAGCACCAACCTACTAGGAACCCACTTGTCGATCTGTTAAGGACACTAATCCTCCTTGTAAGCACCCACTTACAATCTTCTTGCATCAACCTACCAGGAACCCACCTATTGATCTATTGAGGACAACAATCCTCTTTGTAAGCACCCAATAAAAATATTCAATCACCTACCTATTGCAACACCGATCCCCTCTGCAAGCACCTTATTTTCAATAGAGTAAGTGACGTTTTCCTTGCACCTCCCAACCACCCTTTCATATTCTTTACTAACACATAGTTGTGCTCCTCTTTAGCTTTCACAACCAACTCACATGCAAATTTGTACCTAGATCTTCCTCTCATCTACACAGTACTTAATATACTTGAAGTTTTCATTTTTTAGCCTCATACACAAAATGTAAATATGCAATTTATACACAGTCCTCACAGCTTCTTTGTCATTGGCAGTAGTCACAACACAACCCTCAAAACTTCTCTTGATTTTCACACGATATAGAGATTCTATCTCACATTTTCTCCCACTTTCATACCATACTCAAAAACTTCTCAATACAGGGATTCTGAGGGATACAAAGACAATCATCAAAATTTCCTCATTCTACAATTTGGTCTTTGATCATTCTGGGTTTGTATTGATTCAGGATTTTATTACATTGCACCTTCAAAACCCCTCAAAATAGGGAGTCATTTATAACTCGTTGCATTGTAAAAACTTGAATAAGACACCAAAACTAATATCTCTATATTCATGGTTTCTATAGAATCTTGTTAGTGGATCATAGTTTAAATGATGCTTATAGGTAAGGTTGACGAATCCATCAAAATGTGTCTTCAATATAGTGCTAGTAACTCCACAAAAATAATGGTACAACGATCAACCCAAATAATAGCTGGAAATGTTTCCTTGCAAACTCAAATTATACTTATCCATTTTGTACCTTACTCTACATAAGAGAAAATATTAAACCCACAGCTGTAAGATTCCCTATAATCATTGTATTAATCCTTACATACCCAGTCACCAAAATACAAACATCCTTATCAAATTGCATTCCTTAATTTGGCACTTTGTATTCCTTCTGTGCACTATGACATTGACCTTTCTTCATTGCGTCTTTTAATTCACATTCAAAGCTTGACTCATAGATCAAGTACCTACAATTTAAATCGTCAAAACTAGCAATACCTTCACACTAATTTTATTTTTCCCAGAGCTTCATTAATGAATCGAATCCCTACTAAATTGGAGCCATACAAAAATGAAAATAATCCTACAATCTTGGATTTTAGAGCATTGTGAAATACTCTGACTTCAAAAATTTGTGCTCTAGATACTACCTCAGTGCCTTAGCGAAAATACTTAGACATAGTCATTCATGTCCCTGTAATCTCAAAACCAATGAAAAATAAACCTCAAAGATTCAAAATGAGATCCACACTAACAATTGATTTGGGAATTTATATTCATAGTATTCATGTTGGAGATTTTTGAGTCAGTCCCAAAAGAATAGAGATAGGTCGACCTAGCCACCAAAAAAGTTCAACACGTGGGATTTCATGAGATAGGTCATCCCAACCACTGTTGTATTATTTTTAATGACACACTTTTCATGCACCTGATTGTTATGAAGAGCATCTTTGGCAAAGTGATCCTTTACATATTGTAGATAAAATCTCTCATACAAGCTATTCCAAAATTTCATATTCCATGTTCTTCTTTTCAAATCAAGTTTGTATTTATACAATTCAATTTTATGTGTTGTGGACCCATCATGGCAAAGAGAAATGTGGTCACAATCTTCCTTAATTGACTACACCATATTTTTTGTTAAAACAATTTCAAAATCTTTCAAAGGAGTTAGAGACAAGTTACTATAGGAATTTTGTATTCTTATAGTTCAAGTTTCTTTAATGAATCGAATCCTTGCTAAATTGAAGCCATACAAAAATGAAAATAATCCTACAATCTTGGATTTTAGAGCATTGTGAAATACTCTGACTTCAAAAATTTGTGCTCTAGATACTACCTCAGTGCCTTAGCGAAAATACTTAGACATAGTCATTTGTATCCTTGTAATCTCAAAACCAATGAAAATAAACCTCAAAGATTCAAAATGAGATCCACACTAACAATTGATTTGGGAATTTATATTCATAGTATTCATGTTGGATATTTGTGAGTCAGTCCCAAAAGAATAGAGATAGGTCGACCTAGCCACCAAAAAAGTTCAACACGTGGGATTTCATGAGATAGGTCATCCCAACCACTGTTGTATTATTTTTAATGACACACTTTTCATGCACCTGATTGTTATGAAGAGCATCTTTGGCAAAGTGATCCTTTACATATTGTAGATAAAATCTCTCATACAAGCTATTCCAAAATTTCATCCTCCATGTTCTTCTTTTCAAATCAATTTTGTATTTATACAATTCAATTTTATGTGTTGTGGACCCATCGTGGCAAAGAGAAATGTGGTCACAATCTTCCTTAATTGAATACACCATACTTTTTGTTAAAACAATTTCAAAATCTTTCAAAGGAGTTAGAGACAAGTTACTATAGGAATTTTGAATTCTTATAGTTCAAGTTTCTTTTAATGGTTGCAGAGAAGTAAATAACAATCTTCCACCTGGAGCATGATCCTCATGTGGTAGGATTGCTTACATTTCCTCCGGGTCGATATGATCGTTGGTTGAAGTCTTATTGGGATCTAGATTGAGATGATCATTGATTGAACTCTGCTTGGGAGCTAGATCAATCGTGGTGGTCAAAACAGGGCTAGTGAACTTTTACACGAATATTTTAATACCAATAGAATCCAACCCCTATAACTTCTTCGTTACTCCACTGGACCATATATGATCATAATACAAATTTCTTACAAGAATTCCAAGTTCCTGGAATTATGGATTTACATATGGAGCATAGTTGCTCGCATAGCTGATCTTGTACAAACATTCTTGGAAGCTCCCATTCCTATAGATAAACTTATTGGTAGACAAACATACTGAAAGCTACAATGTCAATATGCCTTTCTTCAAGGAATTTGACAACCATACTTCAAGAACCAGAGATCATTCCAACACTCTCCCTTGACATAAATGAAAACCATAATTCAAAAATCTCCCCCTTTGTCATTGATGGAAACCTAGTAAAAATCAACTCAAGTATGATTTGCTAGACTACTCTCTCTATATGAAATATGTAATTATGTGCTCTCATTTTATTGTGCTACTCCTCCTTAGAATGTGCTTTATTTTCTTTGTTGTATATTTCTGAAGTAGCTCCCCCTAACTTCATGCTCCTTTATTTTCATCCTCTTCTTCCTTTTTGCTTTGTTGTTACTTTCCTTGTTTTATTGTTAGTATCCCCCTTTGACAACAATGACAAAGGGAACACTCCCCATATGCTTGTGCATCTTAAGCTTCTTCTCATTCTCTTTAATTTTATTTGCAATGAAAAATATCACAACCTTTACTAGTTGATACTGGCCAAGTTGATGAATTTTATCCTAATCCTATTGTTTTACTACTAGATTCCACTAAGGATCCATCAGAAAATGATAATTTGTTACCAATTAAGAGCCACACTTCATGTCTTCAAGGATTGCACTTATGTGATTATCTAAATATTCTTTTGGATCAGTAATTATTTTTCATTGTTTATCAGATGAAGCTTTGTTCCCAGCTCTACAACAGTGCCTTCTAGAATGCTCTTTTTAGCATTCCACAAGTTTTGGTCTTCTCTTAAATCTCATGACATGGGATTTACTCAACTTCTCAACCAATGGTGCTACAATTCTTATTCATGTTTCTTTGACATATTTATTTACATCAAGATATTTTGTACCTTATTTTCACGGTACTTTCTAATTGGTGCAATCTATGAATCAACTTTTTGGAGTGACTCTTGCATAAATGGTTTAAGTGAGCCGACTGTTATTGTAGCATAAGCTTGAGTTAAAAGCACTTTTCAGTTCATCTGGAGATGATACTTCTAAGACACATTTAAGTACTTTCTCAAAGTTGGAAATGTTATCATCAGTGAGAGGAACAACATGATTATTTCTTTGTCCAAAATTGTCAACCAAAGTAAAATTTCCAAAATATCAATTCTTACAATCTTGTTGTAGCTGAAAATATGATTTATATTATTAATTTTATTCTTCATAATTGCTAACATTTGTAGTGTTAATACACATATGTTGACCTACAAAAATATCTGAACTAACCATACCACTGACTACAAAGATTAGGGAAATCAAGTTAAAATCGTCACTTTTTGAATGGTTTTTATCTTTATCAACATTGAAATCTTCAGTAGCATTCACATCCTCAAACTGCATTAAATATTTTTCATAGGTGATTGCCCTTAATTCCAGTTATATCACCCTAGTGGGAACTGAATCCTTGGTTTCAATTTTAGTTCGATTTATATTGGAAGCAATGATTTCATAATGAGATCTCTTATCTATAAATATGATTTCATCAAACACCTTTGAAAAAAAAAATCTGATTTACTATATGTAACTCCACATTCCTTCTTCTTGATTTTCCATCATCATGCCAACTCTGACTAATTTTCTGATGACTATTCTAATCATATCAGAGATCACTATTTATGTAGTAGTGTCTTCTAGCATTGCTAACTCATCATCATTTACTGCATCTTCCATTTCTGAATGATATGATTCCTTTCCAGTAAGAACTATTTCAAGATACCATATTGTTGGCATCATCTTCAACTAATTTCTTTAGTGTCTTGTAGATAGTATCCTAATTTGTTGACTGGCTTCACTAATTCTCAAGTTCTCTTTCTATTGATAACCCTTCATTAACATTCCTCTTTCAATTCTAGAACATGCATTGCTTGCAATCCATCTAAGTAAATTGGCTTGTAAGGTTGACTAATGTTATGATTTTTTTCGGCCATCATTGATTTACAAGATTTTCTCCCTGCTTTTCTTTTAATTTTACTATTGCTACATAAATAGTCTCTTCCTCACATTCATCTCCTTCCACAAATTTATTCATAGAAATATTCAAGTCAAGCAACATGCCTTCTTCACCAAAATCTACTTCATTTGCTATGAGGTATTCTTCATTTTGCATATTTGAGAATCAATTGTCAAAAATGAGGGGATTATCTTTCAAATCCTTAACATACAGTACATTTTATGTTTCATCATTAATTGTGAGAGAGCCCTTTCTTTCAAATATTACACTATCTTTGTTGTCCTTGTAAAAAATGAAATACTTGGTTTGGTTCCTTGTCATGTATCTTGAACATCCATTGTCAACATATATTGATGGGCCACAATCTTCCTTCTTTTTCTCTTATGATTTCCTCCTCCGTACTTTTTTGCATTTCTCGTTATGTTTAACATGGGTACTCTCTTTCTCATTCCTTCTGAAATTGCTTCTATAGAACCTTGCTATGTGAACATAATTGCTGCAATTATAGCATATGATGTTATAATTTAATGAGTTGTAATTTCTCCTTGAGAATCCATGGACCTTTATGTTATTGTTTCTTCTACAATCAATAGCTTAATGACCAAAACCATTGCAAGAAAAATAATAACTAGAAAAGAAACATTGATACTTGGCAACAACTCGTTTAAACTCATCTGTATCTTTCTTGAGTGAGAAATTAGTCTTTCTCTGGTCATGAGTTCTTTCCTTGATGTTGTTTTCTTTGTAAGTGGAGCATTGAAGAACATTGGCATAGCTTTCAAGGCTTATCCTCAATTTTCTTTTTAGATGACTTAGGGATTCCATCTTCTTCAAATGTCTTCTGGTTGTTGTCATAACCAATGCATGTTTGAATAAATGGTAATCTTTGACATCTACAAATCTCATCTCAAATTGCAGTACTCTTTTTGAATTTCAAACTCGTGTTCGGCTGGGTGACTGTCTCTTCTAACGTTGTTCTTAGAGAGATAATTTATTCTTCAAGTTTCTCAAACTTTTGTTCCTTTTCTTCTAGGTGAGTCTTTAGTTCAATGATGATCGTTTCTAATTCTTCAATGTTGTGTCACATCTCTTCTTTAGAATTATGATCTTCCTCTTGATGCTTTTCATTTTTTCCCTTAGTGACTGGTTCTCTCTTCTAAGCTTTTTTATTTCATCTAGCTCACAAATAAATTCACCTTCGAGATCAATTTCCTCATCGGTTTCAAAATTATCTTCTTTTTCTATATCTGAATTTTGATTATCTTCATATTCTTCATCAACCGGATTTATTTCCATGTAGAAAGATTATTCTTCATCATTAATATATTTCCTTGCATATGGACATTTAGCAGCAAAATGTCCTATTCCACCATAATTAAACCATTTGGAGGATAGCTTACCTTTGTATATTTTAGGTCTTCCTTTTGGCTTTGACATAGATTGTGCTTCTTCTGTCTCATATTCATATATGGAACAATCATTGGATTTCTCTTCATAAATATTTTGTAGCTTGTCCCAAATCTGTTTGGTTGATGTACACTTCTTTACTTTGTCAATTACGGAATCTGGTAAGCCACTCAAGATGGCATCCATTGCTTTTGTATTGTTTTCTCGTGAATCCTCTATAGATTCTATATAACTTGTAATGAATGATTCCCAGATATAAAATCCAAGGGCCATCAAATATGTCTTCATTTTTATGCTCCATAATAGATAGTTTGTTCCAATGAACAAAGGAGTTCTGTCAGTGCTGAGAGAAAATTTCTCACAAGCCATATGTGCTCGAGATCTTACTTCTAGTGGTTAATCTTTTTTAAAGGGACTTGCTCAAATACCAATTATTACCACATTGGTTAATACTGAGAGGGGGGAAGTGAATCAGTATTGAGGTTGTTTGTTAATTTTTTACTTCACCAAAAAAAATTATTCATTCCTTATGTTGACAATATGCATTTGAATGCAAACATAAATAGTTGAGTAGTACTGTTAACACCCAAAAAGTGCTCACTAGCTCATTTCCCTATTCACATGACCCATTTGTCCACTTTTTCACCATTTGAGCCTCTGAAGCCAACAAAAGGTCACCAAAAGGCCTTAATACACCCCTTTTTCCACTCAAAATGAGTATTTTTCATAAAAAATCATAAAAACCCGTCAAAAAGGGTCCAAAATTCCCAAAATATTAAAAAGGGAATAAAAATAATAAAAATATTCAAAAAAGGAAAAAGGAGGGAAAAGGTACCTAAACCATGTTGGTCAATACCATTGGTTTCCACAAAACCACAATGGTATTCCCTACCACCAAAACCTATAAAAAGGTGGTAGGGGCTCCTCATTTCACATCCATCCATCTTCCTATCCTCATGCTGCCAAAATATCCCTTGAGCTTTTGGCCATTATAGAAACCTTGGAGAAAGGACCCTTTGGAGTTTGGAGCTGCTCATCCTTGGAGCTTCTCAACTATCTTCATCACTTGGAGGTATTATTATTGCAAGCACTTGCTTGCCCCCATTTTCAATACAAATTTATTTTTTATATTTCTTGTTCTTGTTTTTTAATTCAAAAATACACATGCTAGTTTAGTTTAGATTTAGATTTAGTTTATTGTTTTTTCTTAATATTGAAACTGCTGCTACTAGTTAGCAGGTGCCCATAGCATGAAGCTTAGTTGCAAAACCAAGCCAACAATTTTTGACGACTCTGCTGCTTTCGAATCTTTAGATCTCACTTTTTCTTTAGATCTTAGTTTTTGATAGTATTAGGTAGTTTAATTCATAGATTTGCCACCCTAGACAACAGATCCATTGTTGTTCTAGATCTTGGCCCATTTTATTGCCATTAACAGCCCAAAATTCTCAATTTTTGGGTTCGTTTTTCGGCGTCTGCGTACGGCTTTCGCCTCGCGGCTTTTTGCCCAACAGTCGCGCGGCTCATCGCAACTGCGCGACCCTTTTCCGCGCGGTTCACCGTGGCTTCGCGGCCAATTAGCACGCTGCACATCGCGGCTTCGCGGACATTTTCCACGCTGCACATCGTGACTGTGTGACAAAATCCCGCACGATCCATCGCGGCTTCGCGGCTAAAACCCACGCTGCCCATCGCAACTGTGCAACAGAAACCCGAGCGGTCCATCGCGACTGTTCTGTCAAAACCCGCGATGCCATTTTTTCCATTCGGCCAAACCGTTTAAAAAATTAATTTTTTACTGTATTTTCTGCCCACATAGCACATTTTACAGTACTAAAATTCCAGCATTGTTTACAGCCATAGGAAAATTTTACTATTTAGAATGCACCTTATAAAAAGTCTTTTTAAAAATTTTCAGAAATTGAAAGAAGGATTTATTTGCATTTTATCTAGATTAAAATTTTGTTGTTTACTTCTTTGCTATTTTGCCCATAGCAATTTTTTTTTTTTAAAGAAATCATTTATTTCTTAAAGAAGTTATATTATTTGCTTTCCTATTTCAAAAGATCCTTTGTTTTTTGAATAGTCTTTGCAAAGCATTTAATTTCCATTTATTGAAAAAGTCATATTATTTGCTTTTCTATTCCAAAAAATCCTTTGTTTTTTGAATATTTAACATTTACTTTTTCAATTTCAGTTTAAAATACCACACGTGCACCCACTCAAACACATAATTTAAACTGAGCCTTAAAACTTACCCTAACTTCAACCCACTTTTAACCCCACTTGGGGAACATTAAAAGAACTTTGTAGCTAGGTAGTATTGAGGGGATAGGTGTTCCAATAACACCCCTCAGTTATTACATTTGAGACATAGCTGTTGTCCATTAGGGAACCAAAGTCTCCTAGTATTTATTGGCACGGTAATAACCAGTTTATCGGAAGGCCTCTCCCCTAGGAGGGTTGAAGTCGCGAGGATGGTTCCGGAAGTCTGAGTGGAATACCGAAATCCATTCATTAATCGAAGGCTACCATTCGCAGTTCTCAGAAAATCTCTGTATGGGGGTATTGCGGTAAAAGGACCAAACAACAGATTTACCTTTTCTGGACGTGTCATGAACGGAGTATCCTAGTTGCCATTCTTTAGGATTGATTACCCGGTGTCCCTCCCGGTAGGGGGATATCTAGCCGTTGACTCAACACTCAATATTGTCTGACTTGAATTTCATCACCTTGCAGAGAATATCGTTTGTTGATTCACAATACTTTTAGTTAGGTGTTTGCATGATACAATCCACCTTTGGTCTAGTAGCACCTATTTTTTCTAGAAGCTGTTTGCATGTTGGTACTCTGACCATTTTTTGCATCCCTCCACTTATCATAGCACAGCTGCTATAATAAGTGCTTTTTGAGGTTGATTTTTTTGCCCTGAGAGCCTTCATTTTCACTCCCCTTCTTGTACCCTTGGTTGCATTAGGGTTTTGAGTTTTTTATACATTACCATCTTACACAAACGATTTTTACACAACAAACTTATTTCTCACCATTAAGAATTTTAGACGCTCTCGTCGTCTTCAGGGCGAACTCCCAGAGTTCAGTCTACTTGGCTCTCCACGTCACCTACGTAGAGCCTTATCCCTTGACTCGACACATCGTCAGTCAACCATACAGTCATCTGATTCTGACACGCCTCACTTCACTTCTGATTCTGAGGCAGAATCCGAAAACCCTACCGAATTACTCCCAACCAACCTTATGGTTGGAACACAATTCGACCCACTTTTTACCAGCACCATAGGTGATACATCCAAAGATCCTTCTACTGCAGTGCCATCCATGGCAATCACCACCCCCCCTAGGTATGCCTAATATGGGGGACACTCCATTTTTAGGGATGCCCAACACAGGACCATCTCCTATTACGGATATGTCGAACATAGGGTCACACCCCCTCTCGTTTCCACAAACCATATCCCAGGAATCACCACTACTATTCCTAACCCTGGTGTAACCCATGTTGCACTTGGAAATGCTGGCCCTTACCAGACCACAGCTATTGGAGGACACATACCTTCAATACCTAGCATACCCTTAGGCGCTACTGGACCCCCACATCATACCACCATGACTAGTCATGTCCCAGCCACTACGCCACATTCATCTGCTAGCTTACCGTACATGGCGAGTCTGAACTTACCATACTTAGCCAGGCTCACCAATGATCCTTTCAGACATGACCCTACGTGGCCTCACATGCCCACCAAACTCCCCTCTGACATCCCTAAGTTTGAGGGAAAGGCAGGTGAGGACCCCCAGAACCATATTATGTCCTTCCATCTATGGTGTTCCTCCAACTCCATAGTGGACAACTCTGTCCGCCTCCGTCTGTTACAGCGCACCTTCACTGGCTCTGCAGATAAGTGGTATATCGAGCAGCCCCATGGAACCCATGCCACCTTTACCTCCCTCGCCTCGACCTTCCTGCAGTTCTTCCAGTTACCTGTCCGCTATGATGCGGGAGTCGAGATCATACTATCTTGCAGACAAAACACGGCCACCCACATCACTGACCACATTCATGAGTGGCGTCGACGCCGAAGCCTCTACAAAATCAAGTTAGATGACCGTATCTTCTTAGATTGGTTTCTCAAATCCCTCCTCCCTCTCATCGCCAAGGATGTGGCATCCGAATGACCCCAGTCTGAAGAAGAGGCCATCCTCAAAGCCCAACAGTTTGACCTCATTTACGCCCAATCGGGTTATCTGTATACCATTATACCAGACGCCCCTCGAGGCGAGTCATCCCAACACGATGTGGCGGGGGCATCCCATGCCGCTGATGGCATCATTGGTCGTATGGCCTCTCATCCCCAACCCTTTTCCATTGCACATCCTAGCCATGGTCCCGACCTTTCACGGGCTACATCTCAATCTGGAGCAACCAGTTCATATGCTCCCATGGCACATCACCACCATACCCATGGACCCTCATGTCCACCTCAGTGCTTTGGTCATGCAACACCTGCATATGCCCCCCTAGCCGCACCTCAACCAATGTATTACCCGCAGCAAGCTGTGACAACTAGCCCAACACCTCCAATAGCTCAGGGTTACCAACAACCCCAACAGGTAACTGGACCACCTCCATCCCCACAGGCTTATTATCCACCACAACCTGCTCCCGCACCTGCGGTGAACCAAGATCCTCCCACTGCTCAAGGGAAAGTGTACACACAGCACAACCAGCCCTAGCACCAAAACAACTAGCGCAACCAAGGTGGGCAACATAATCATGGAAGAGGACGTAACCATGGAAATAACCAACAACATCACCAAGGTCCTCCACCTCCCAATCCTCCGCAAAATAACAATGCTACTCCTCCCAACCGGAATCCGGATCAAAATCCCAGGCAACCGAAAAACATAAACCTCAGAACAAACCATCCTTGTTCTATTTGCGGGGTTTATGGTCATTACACACATGCTTGCCCACATTTGGAGCGAGCTCGGCAAATCTGGACTGACGATGCCCATCGTCAAGGGAAAGCGGCTCCTCAGTAGCCACCCAACCCTCCACCACCTCAAAATCAACCTTTGGTACTGCAAAACCCCTTTCCAACCCAAGGCATAGTGAACACTCAGCCGTTAGCTCCCCCTCAGAATAACGCGCCACCACAACAAATCACTTATGCTGCTCCTGATCAACCCATGTTCGATTCAGGTACTCACCACTTGTTGATGATGTCAACCGCTGATGCCAACCTCCAAACCTGTCGGAACCAATATGGCTCCACCTCTGAAGCCCCTCCCGCAGACAAGAACACTAACATTAATCCCACAGATCAAACTTTACGTATACCTCCGGCTCCACTTGATGGCGCTTCCAAAGCACCTCGCTTCCCACTTCGTCGCATCAATAATAATCCCAATGCTTGTGCTGCGTCGAACTACAACATTGTAGATGACTTAGCCCAGTCTCCTGCAGCCATGTCTTCTTTAGAAGTCTTGAAAAACTGTCCTTCACAGCACAAGACTTTACTCTCTGCCATTGGCGCCATTGACCCCAATGATTCACAATTGATGACATTCGATTCGGACCAGTCTAAACCACGTTTACCTTCTACTTTAGCATTCCAAGTTTTCATTTCCGTTCAGAATCTTGTCATCCATCAATGCATTATTGATGAAGGTGCCTCCACATGCATTATGTCCACATTCATTTGGCAGAAGTTGGGATCCCCTACTCTCCAGCAGTCCACCACTACATTGCGAGCCTACAACGGCCGTTCGGCTCAACCCCAAGGTCTCCTAGCTAATGTCCCCATCCAGCTGGCGAGTAAAACCATGCTCATTGACATTGAGGTCATCAATTCCCAACTCGATTATAACCTCTTACTTGGTTGCAACTACATGTATGCCATGCGGGCGGTTGCCTCATCCATTTTCCATACCATGATGTTCCCCCATGAGGGACGCGTGGTTAAGGTCGACCAACTCACCTACTATGATCTCAAGGCCCCCGTTGCACCTGAAAATGTTCTCCCCATGTTTGAACAACCTATTTGTGGTGCAACTACCTCATTCATTTCCTCAGTGGGACCCAGACTTTGCTCCTAGGCGCCAATGACTTCTACATTCCAATCCATTGCACCACCGTCACCAGAGACCCACGTCGCTGACCTCTCTACTCTCTCCCACAATACACAAACACCCAACAATCAGCCACCCTTGTTCTCTAAACCACCATTGGTCCCTAGTCACATCGGTGTTACACGCATCCACACAATCCCCTTTCTATTTCCTCCCTCAGGTGTAGTAAGTGCTCCGGTTATGGCTACCCTTAGTCTACCTGGGTTAACATTGGGATTACCCATGTGGTATATTTCGCCTCCCATTCCCCCGTCGACACCAAATGTCATTCTAAAACCGGTGCAACCCATTGTTACTTCTACTCAACCACCTCCCGGTATCACTACTCCTTCGTCATCAACGAATCTCCCTCCACTCATCAGGCCCACAACCATACACTGCGGTACCCCCACCCAAGGCAGTTAAACCTCCCCCCGTGTTCTGTGCTCCTCCTAAATGCTCGTTGTGTGATGAGTTAGGCCATCCGACCCATCAGTGTCCACAGTTACCTGACATCCAGATTACAGAGCAGCTCTCTAGGAGATGAATAATTTGGACCTTGAGACGACACCTCCCACAATTGAGGAGATCTTCCCTCCCGTATCATCCTCATCCGGAGAGATTAACACCATTTATATGATCTCTTCATCTACCACTTTCAAACCAGAACCCCTTGATTTATGGTCTGACTACTTCCATACTGATGAGCAAATTTTGGAAACACTCACTGCACCCAACTACCCTTGGGATGATATGCATCATTGCTTATACTTCCTTCCAGATGCATCTACATCCACAGCATCTAACCAGTTGTCGGTCGAATCGAAAGATTTCATACCCACTAAGGTCGATTGGTTCAAGGACCCCATCCCAGCACCGGATGCCTTCGAAGAAGGGAACATGTCCAACATTTCTCCCATTATACAAATTGATATTTCCACCACACCGAGAAAACCTGAGCTCATCTCACTAGGCGCATCTTGCACTCAAGCGGAAACTCAGGCATATAAAAAGCTTTTTCAAGAATTCCGTGATGTCTTTGCCCGATCCTATACTGAAATGCCTAGTCTTGACCCCGCCATTATAGAACACCACATTGACACATGGCTTGATGTCCCCCCCATTCGTCAGAAACATCGACCCATTCATCCTTCCAAGCTCCCCGCTGTTAAGGTCGAGGTTGAGAAACTTCACGAAGCAGGATTCATTTATCCTATTGCTTATACCACATGGGTTTCAAACCCCATTCCCGTCAACAAAAAACAAGGCACCCTTAGAGTATGCACTGACTTCCGTGATTTAAACCGCGCTTGTCCCAAAGACAATTTCCCCACGCCATTCATTGACCAACTCATTGATGCGTGTGCGGGACATGAAGTCCTATCTTTCATGGATGGTTTTTCTGGATACAACCAGATTCAGATTCGTAAGGAGGATCAGTATAAGACTCCCTTTACTACCCCATGGGGCACATTTGCCTATCGTGTCATGCCTTTCGGCCTCAAAAATGCTGGTGCCACCTTCCAGTGGGCTATGACCTATTGTTTTCATGACTTGGTCCATATCCTGCTGGTCTATCTTGATGACCTTACAGCTCGTTCCCATAAACGATCAGACCACCTTAACGACCTTCGGCAAGTTTTCCTATGTTGTCGCAAATATAAAATCCGCTTGAACCCACACAAGTGTGTCTTTTGCGTTCCTACAGGCCGTTTGTTGGGTTTCATTGTTTCCCAGGATAGAATTACTATTGATCCCCTGAAAGTTAAAGCCATCTTAGACCTTCCCTCTCTGCGCACGCTTCGGCAACTCCAGAGTTTGCAGGGGCGGTCCAATTTCCTTCATCGCTTCGTGCCTGATTACGCCACCAAAGTTCACAGATTATTACGCCTACTTCGCACCCACATACCCTTTTTTTGGGATGAGCAAGCAGACACGGCATTCGAATCCCTCAAGAAATCTCTCACGCAAGCCCCCTTGATCTCCCCTCCGGATTTCTCTCAGGACTTCATCCTTTACGTCTCGGCATCTGAACATGCCGTGTCCGGAGTCTTGGTCCAAGAAGATGCCTCTCACCAAGAACATGTCATTTATTACGTCAACCAGACCTTGTCTGGCCCACCCCTACGTTACCCATACGAGGAAAGATTAGCCCTAGCTGTAGTCTTTCCGTCCAAAAATTGCGACACTACATTCTGCTCGGTCATACCACGGTTATCGCCGACTCCAACCCTATGGTCTATCTCCTAAACCGACGGCTCCTACAAGGTCGTGTTGCTAAATGGGTCATTATCCTCCAGGAATATGACCTCAATTTCAAAACTCCCAAGAGCACCAAAGCCCTTGCGCTTTCCCATCTCATCACTGACCTCCCATCCTCTTTGTCATCACCCACTATCCAAACGGATCTGATTGACGATCACATCTTCATTATTTTGTCTGACGACCCATGGTACAGTGACATCCTAATTTACCTCCGCACGCAGAAATTTCGACCCCACGTCGATCGTGACGGACGCCTTCGTATACGTCACCACACCCCCCGATACCTCTTGTTAGGGGATGTGCTTTATCGACGCGGCGTTGATACCATCCTACGACGTTGCCTATCCCATAGTGAGGTAGAACAAGTCCTCAATGATTGTCATAGCGGTGCCTGCGGAGGCCATTTCTCTAGCATGGCCACCGCCCAAAAGATCATTCGTGCAGGTTACTTTTGGCCGTCATTATTTACTGATTGCATCACCGCAGTCAAACATTTCCAAAATTGAACTTTTTGCCCCCAAAGCAAGAACCCCACTCGCCCCCCTTCACCCAGTCGTTACTGTTGGACCATTCTGCAAATGGGCCATTGACTTCCTTGATTGCAATCCCACGTCAGCCAGCGGTCACAAAAATATTATTGTGGCCGTAGATTATTTCACCAAGTGGGCGGAGGCCATGCCAACTTACAATTGCACAGCCGACACCGCAGCACAGTTTTTTCTCAACCATGTTATCGCACGTTTTGGAGTGCCAAAGCAACTTGTCTCATACCACGGCTCTCACTTCGAAGACGCCGTCTGGAAAGAACTATCAACCTTACTGAAATTTGAACACCATTTCTCCTCTGCCTACTACCCCCAAGGAAATGGCCAATTCGAAGCGATAAACAAAATTTTGAAAACCATCCTCCAGCGCACTGTAGACAAACACAAGTCAAATTGGCACCACATGCTCTTCCCAGCACTATGGGCATACCGCACATCAACTAAAACCGCCACCAGTTTTACCCATTTCCACTTAGTTCACGGTGTCGAATCCATCCTCCCCATTGAGTGCCAGATTCCAACCCTACATATGGTCGTTGAACTCCTACCGAACACTGCCCCAATTGAGCAACGCTTACTACTCCTTAAGCAGGCCGATGAAGATCAACACACAGCCCTTCAAAACATGGAAGCAGCCAAGAACCGATCCAAATTGAATTATGATAAACATGTCCACCCAAGAAATTTTTCTGAAGGGAACCTTGTCCTCGCCTACGATCAAGCTCATGAAAAAACTGGGAAAGGAAATTTTGTGTCCATGTGACAAGGCCCATATATTATACACACTTGCTTCGGACAGGGGGCATACATTCTGACCGATTCAGAAGGCAACCCCCTCTGCAACCCACGCAACGGGTTATAACTCAAACAATTTTACCCATAGTAAATCAGATGGACACCACCATCCATTGTAGAACTTCATGATAGTTCTTTCCTTTTCCTGTTTTCACCAGGTCCATTTTTTGACCGTTTTTTACACACCCTAGTCGCCTCGGTTTGCGTGCCACATCGGCCATCGTCTGTTTTTGACATGCCTTATATCGCTGGATTCAGTTTTCCGCGCTCGTGATGATGCTCGAGATCATTTCTTGCTCTCACGCCCAGATTTTTAGGGCATTTTCCATGCCCCCTCGTTGCCTCGGTTTGCGTGCCACATCGATCCTCGTCCATTTTTAATGAGTCTTATATCGCCAGATTCAATTTTTCGCGCTTGTGATGATGCTTGAGATCATTTCTCGCTCTCATGCCCAGATTTTTAGGGCATTTTTCCATGCCCCCCTCGTCGCCTCGGTTTGTGTGCCACATCGACAGTCATCCGTTTTCAGCGAGTCTTATATCGTCGGATTCAGTTTTCCGCGCTCGTGATGATGCTTGAGATCATTTCTCGCTCTCACCTCCATATTTTTTGGACATTTTTTCCAATGTCACCCGTCACCTTAGTTTGCGTGCCACATCGGTCGTTGCCCCTTTCTGACAATCTTTATGTCACCGGATCCAGTTTTCTGCACTCATGATGATGCTTGAGACCTTTTCTCGCTCCCATCAATCCCTTTTTGTTCGGTATAGTTTTACCCCTTTTTCGGGCCGAGCCATCCCTTTTACGAAAAAGGCACTTAGGGAGTTTCTGTTAAGCTCTTTTTTGACTCCTAAAACAATGAAAAGATCGCCGAGCAACCTTGCTTCCTTTCATGCTCGCTAAACGTATCTGAAAGGGTGTCTACCTGGTTTAAGTTTACCCCTTTTCCGGACCTTGTAGACTAATTACAAAAAGGAATACTCTAGTCACATCGGCTAGAAGAGTTCTCCATCTGCATCATTTTATGCTTTTTCGGGCCTTGGAGACTAACTTACGAAAAAGAACACCAATGGAGTCCACTTCCCACTTTCAGACTCTCTAAACATGAAAGCGACCATGAGCAATCACCATCCTGGGCTCGTAAACCAATAGGATAGTAGTCATAACCACTGCAGAGTCTTCTTATCGCTTTCAAACTCCTTAAAAATGAAAGCACCAATGAGCACGAATAGTCCTGGGCTCACAAAATCCACAGGACAGTACCATTTCAGAGCACACTTTTATACCTTCTTGGAGCTCATTAAAACTATGAAGAAGGACCCAATGGTCCTTCTCGGTGCCTCAACAGATCACGTCTACTCATATGGCAGCTTCCCCATTTTGGTCGCCTTTGTTCAGAGTATTCTACAGTATGTCACCCTGAGAATCCCTCGACAACACCCATCAGCTTGACCCCCCCCCCCGAGTCAATACATACCCTTCAGTCCTTAAAAGCAATGATACCCACACCTACAATTCATTTCCCTATGCTGCCAGGTCAACCATGTCATCATGCTCTGAACAAAGGAAGTTTGAGTCTACCCACTATATGACCCCAGTTACTTCCCATCCCCACAAGTATGTTAGTCCTACCATCAGTACTACCACACTTCAGTTCTACACCTCGTGCTCCTATCAAGGAAACATCATTGCCTTGTTAGTTGCTGGTCTCCCTCTGTCGATGACAACCAAATTTATTCCAGAGGATAGACCTAGAGGTCCCTGTGTCTTGGACTCATCACTGTTAACACCCAAAAAGTGCTCACTAGCTCATTTACCACATTATATGACTCATTTGTCCATTTTCCTACCATATTTCCATTAAAAATCCCAAAAAACCCATTAAAAAGCCTCCAAAAGGCCTAAAATGCCTCCAAAAGGCCAAAAAACCCTCAAAATAGCCTAAAAAAGGCTAAAAAAACCCCCTTTTCCTCCAAAAATAGCAAAAATCCCCTAAAAAGGAATAAAAAATATAAAATAATGAGGAAAAGGAGGAAAAAACCCTATACAGCTGCCCAAAACCATGTGTTTCCCAAAACCATGGGTCAGTACTCCACCACCAAAAAACTATAAATAGGTGATGGAGATCCCTTATTCCATATCCACAATCACAAGCACCCTTACTCTGCCAAAATCTCTCTCGAAACCCTAGTTCACCTTTGAACTATTTTCACCTTGAGAGCCACCTTTGGCCCATTCCCAACCTTGGAGAAGGAGAAGGAGCATTCTTGAAGCTTGGAGCATCCTCTTGGACACTGCAAAGGGCTTCACCAACCTTGACACTCAAGGTAACATCAATACAAAGACATTCTTTCATTTTGGTGTTTATGCTTCATGCTTGTATTAGAAATAATTTAATGTTTTGTTTATTGCATAATTAGTTTAATATACTGAACTGCTACTAAGGAGTCCATTCTCCTTAGTAGGTGCTCATTGGCACAAGCTAGGGGTAAAACCCTAGCTACAGTTTTGGCGACTCCCCTAGTTTTCGAATTTCTGGTTTCCTTTTTTAAATTTTTTCTTTCGGCTGTCCCTTTCGGCCGCTGCATACCGCGTCTTTTTCCTCTGCAGTCGCGTCCCGACCGCGCCTTTCAGGTCTTTACCCGCGATCCGACCGTGGCTCTCAGACTGCTTCCGACGCTCTGCCGGCGGATTCAAGTCTGTTACCTGCGATCCGACCGTGGCTAATCAGCCTGTTTGCCGCGATCTGACTGCGCCTGTCGGCCTTTTTCCTGCGTCGCGACTGCGGCTTCCTGCCTCTTTCGCGCGTCCCGACTGCGCCTGTTAGCCATTTTACCGCGACCCGACTGTGTCTTTTTCCAGTTTTCCTGCGTCCCGACTGCCACTGTTGGCCCGATAGCCGCGACCCGACTGTGCCTTTTCCCCTGTTTCCTGCGTCCCGACTGCAACTATTGGCCCGATAGCCGCGACCTGACCGCCGCTGTTTCATTCAAACCCGCGGTCGGCCTGTTCTGACCCGCCACAGACCCGCGGTCTGATTTCTGCTCTTTTTCTGTTTTTGAGCCCAGCCCCTCTTGCTGCAATATTTTCTGCATTTGAACAGCCCTCTGTCCCACCTGCAGCCTACTTCCTTACAGCCTTTCTGCAACATAATTTCTGTTCCTTTTACAGAATCTTTTTAAAATTTCAGTATTTTTATTTCAGAAAATTTTGCAAATTAAAAGAATCAATTTCAGCATTATTGATAGATTGGAAGTTGCCCTCCCTTGTGGCACTTCTGTTTTTGGGTTCAACACCTCACGAGCACACACTCTGTCACATTAAATCAAGTGAGCCTTAAAAAGTACCTAACTAAACCAACATTCTAACCCCACTTGGGGAACACAAAAGAATCATTGTAGTTAGGTAGGATCAGGGGGATAGGCTTCCAATAACACCCCTTGGTTATTTCACTTGAGACATAGTTGTTGTCCAACTAGGGAACCAAAATCCCCTAGTACTTTTTGGCACGGTCACGACCAGTTTATCAGAGGGCCTCTCCCTTAGGAGGGTTGAAGTCGGGAGACTGGTTCCGGAGGCCTGAGTGGAATACCGCACTCCATTCAGTAACCGAAGGGCTACCTTTCGCGGTTCGCGGGATATCCCTATATAGGGGTATTGCGGTCAACGAACTAAACGGCAGATTCACCTTTCTGGACGTGTCATGAACGGGGTATCTTAGTTGCCATTCTTCTAGGATTGACTACCCGGTGTCCCTCCCGGTAGGGGGATATCATAGCCACTTGGCTTTCCTACTCATATTGTCTGACTTGGATTTCATCACCTTGCAGAGGATATGTTTAGTTAAGTCAGAATACTTTTAGTTAGGTGTTTGCATGCTCCTTTACCTCCCTTTGGTCTAGTGAGTCCACCATTTTTCTTTTTTAGGAAACCTGCTGCTTGTTGGTATTCTGACCATCTTTGTTGTTACTCCACCTATTGTAGCACAGCTGTTGCAGTGGGTGTTTTGAGTTGGTTGTTGGCCTGAGTGCCTTGCTTTTTAGCTCTCCTTCTGCACACTCGGTTGCATTAGGATTTTTGAGCTGTTTTTATACTCACCTCAACCCACAGAGATTTAGACACCATCTGTCACCATTGAGTCCCCGAGACATTCTCGGCGCCTCAGGGGCGAGCCCCCACAGCACGGTTCTCTCGACACCACTCGTCATAGATTCCGATCATTGTCCGTTGATACCACTCATCACAGATCTAGAGCCTTGTCACTTGACTCCACCCGTCAGCGACGTAGGTCTCCGTCACCAGATAGTGACGCACCTTACTTTACCTCTGATTCTGACGAAGAGTCTGAGAACCCTATTTATACTGCCCCTACTAGCCCCATGGCTGGTACGACTTCCACTCCATTTGCCATAGGGACCATTGGTGGCACATCCACCACTACACCAGTTACTACACCTGTTTTTGGTATGCCCTCCATGGGGCAACCATCTACCGTTCCCCTCACGGTACCTATTCCCACAGCGGGAATACCTATCCCCACTACATCAGTGGCTCACACTACCCATGGTGGTGCTGGACCATCCTCCACTACCTCAGTTCCCCCACTTGGGGGCACCACCCTAAATCTTGTCCCTCCACTTGGGGGCACTGGCCCCAACTTGGTCCACAGCACTACTGTGTCACAGCCTTCTTCCAGTTTGCCGTTCATGGCTAGCCTCAACCTACCTGACCTGGCCAGATTGACCAATGATCCTATTCGACACGACCCTATGTGGCCTCATATGCCTACCAAACTACCCTCTGACATCCCTAAATTCGAGGGTAAGGCCGGTGAGGACCCACAGAACCACATCATGTCTTTCCACCTATGGTGTTCCTCTAACTCCATTGTGGATGACTCTGTTCGCCTCCGTCTCTTACAGCGCACCTTCACTGGCTCTGCAGCCAAGTGGTATATTGAGCAGCCTCATGGGACCCACGCCACATTTGCCTCTCTTGCCTCTACCTTCCTGCAGTTCTTCCAGTTGCCTGTCCGCTATGACGCGGGCGTTGAGATCCTTCTATCTTGTAGACAAAACACGGCTACCCATATCACGGACCACATCCATGAGTGGCGTCGACGCCGTAGCTTATGCAAGATTAAATTAGATGACCGCATCTTCCTCGATTGGTTCCTCAAGTCCCTGCTTCCCGTCATTGCTAACGATGTAGCTTCAGAAAGACCCCAGTCTGAAGAAGAGGCCATCCTTAAGGCACAGCAGTTCGACCTCATTTACGCCCAGTCGGGTTACCTTTATACCATTATACCTGACGCCCCTCGCGGCGAGTCCTCCCATCATGATGCGCCGGGGGCATCCCACGCTGCAGATGGTATCATTGGCCGTGTTTCTTCGCATCCCCAACCATTTTCTATAGCACGTCCTACCCCTGGCCCCGACCTGTCGCGGGCTACTTCACAGTCTGGAGCAACCAACTCGTATGCTCCCATGACACATCACCATTCCCATGGACCTTCGTGTCCACCTCAGTGCTTCGGGTATGCGACTCCTGCTTATGCTCCTCCAGTCGCCCCTCAGCCTTACTACCATCAGCAGACCGCCCCGGCTCCTGCGCCTTCACAAGCCCCACCAGCTTATTATCCGCCCCAGGCAGCCCCTGCGGCACATCCACAACCTGCTCCGCAGTCCTATCAGCAATCCCCTCAAGTTGCTGCACCTGCTCAGCCTCAACCTACATATCATCCTCCGCAGCCTGCTCCTGCACCTGCGCAACCTCAAAATCCACCTGCTGCCCAAGGGCAAGTTTACGCCCAACATAACCCGCAGCAAAACCAGAATAACCAACGTAACCAGGGCCAACAGAACCGCGGCAAGGGCCGTAATCGGGGAAACAACCAACCTACAGACCAAGCAGGTCAACCGGCTAATCCCCCTGACAACAACAATGCGGCCCCCGCTAATCAAAACCCTGATCGCCCGCCCAAGCAGGCCAAAAACCCCAATCTGCGAACGAACCACCCTTGTTCTATTTGCGGGGTCTATGGACATTACACCCATGCTTGCCCACACTTGGAGCGAGCTCGGCAGCTTTGGGTTGACGAGGCCCATCGCCAAGGGCATGCGGCTCCCCAAGCACCGCCCAACCCCCCCCAACCTCAGCAACCCCCTTTGGTGCTGCAAAACCCCTTACCGACCCAAGGCGTGGTGAACACTCAGCCGTTGGCCCCTCAAGCTAACGTGCAACCCCAACAACAACAGATCACCTACGCTGCCCCTGATCAACCCATGTTTGACTCAGGTACCCACCACTTATTGATGATGTCATCAGCTGACGTCAACCTCCAGACCCGTCGGAACCAATATGGCTCCACCTCTGAAGCCACTCCCACGGATAAAACTACTAACGCCCACCCCACCGATCAGGCGTTACGCATCCCTCCGCCTCCCACAGACGGCGCTGCGAAAGCACCTCGTTTCCCACTGCGCCGAATCAACAATAACCCTAACGCGCGCGCTGCGTCAAACTACAACATCGTAGACGACCTAGCCCAATCTCCCGCAGCCATGTCTGCGTTGGAAGTCTTGAAGAACTGCCCTTCCCAGCGCAAGACTTTACTTTCCGCCATCGGGGGGATTGACCCAACTGATTCACATTTGATGGCGTTTGATTTAGACCAGTCTGAACCACGCCTACCTTCCAGCTTAGCCTTCCAAGTTACAGTCTCCGTTAGGAATCTTGTTATCCATCGGTGCATCATCGATGAGGGTGCTTCCACATGCGTTATGTCTACATTTGTATGGCAGAAGCTAGGATCCCCTCCTCTCCAGCAGTCCACCACTGCGTTACGTGCCTACGACGGTCGTTCGGCCCAGCCCCAAGGCCTTCTACCCAACGTTCCAGTCCAGTTAGGTGGTAAAACAGTTCTTATTGACATAGAGGTAATCAATGC
The DNA here is from genome assembly GCA_027924585.1 of Larix kaempferi. Taxonomy (NCBI): domain Eukaryota; kingdom Viridiplantae; phylum Streptophyta; class Pinopsida; order Pinales; family Pinaceae; genus Larix; species Larix kaempferi. Next base: position 5,004,547 of record BSBM01001126.1, read on the forward strand.
CCAATTGGATTACAACCTTCTACTTGGCCGCAGCTACATGTATGCCATGCGGGCGGTTGCCTCTTCTGTCTTTCGCACCATGATGTTCCCCCATGAAGGACGCGTGGTTAAGATTGACCAGCTCACCTACTATGATCCCAGTGCTCCAGCGGCACCGGAAAATGTTCTCCCCATGGTTGAACAACTTGTTTCTCCTGCCTCCACCTCATTTGTTTCTTCTACGGGGCCTGGAGTCTACTCAGACGCGCCGATGACCTCCACCTTTCAATCCATTCCTCCGCCATCATCTACGCCCGAAATGTCTGACTTATGTACCTTGTCCCATGACATCCTACCACCTAACAATCAACCATCCTTGTTGCCTAAACCACCATTGGTACCTAGTCACATTGGTGTTACACCGATCCATACGATCCCCTTCCTAGTTCCTCCAGCGGGAGTAGTAAGCGCCCCGGTCATGGCTACCCTTAGCCTCCCTGGGTTAACCTTGGGATTACCTATATGGTATCTTTCGCCTCCCGTTCGCCCACCGACACCAGATGTCGTCCTCCAGCCGGTGCAACCCATGGCTACTACCACTCAGCCACCTCCCGGTGTCTCTACCCCTTCGTCCTCCACGACACCTCCTCCTACTCCCAAACCCACTGGGGGCAGAGGTCCCCAACCTTACACTGCCATACCACCTCCAAAGACGGTCAAGAACCCTCCAGTGTTTCGTGCTCCTCCCAAATGCTCGCTGTGTGACGAGTTGGGCCATGCGACCCACCAATGCCCACAGTTACCCGCATTGCAGAAGCACATGCAAATGCTCGATGATGACCCCAACATCCCAACTGTCGAACTAAACCCCACTCCTAAGCCTAAAGATAAGTCCCTACGTACCAACCACTCCTGCGCCATCTGCGGTATTTACAGGCACTATTCACATCATTGTCCCGATCTCCCGGATTACAGAGCGGCTCTCTATGAGATGAACAATCTGGATCTTGAGACGGCACCACCTACCATTGAGGAGATCTATCCCCCAGACTCTTCACCTTCCGGAGAGGTTAATACCATCTATATGATCTCTTCCACCACTACTCCCTCGTCAACCGATTTGACGACGCAAACTTTCCGTACTGACGAGGAGATTCTTGAGGCCCTAACTGCCCCGGATTATCCTTGGGATGATATGCACCACCGTTCCTATTTCATCCCAGAAGCGTCTTCCTCTACCTCTGCTACCCAATACGCGGTCAAATCCGAAGACTTCCTCCCCACTAAGGTTGACTGGTTCAAGGACCCTATTCCTGCTCCTGATGCCTTCGAGGAAGGTAACATGGCCAACATCTCACCTGTCATCCAAGTTGATATCGCTGCCCCAGGACGTGCCCCTGAACTCATTACTTTAGGAGCATTCTGCAGTAAACAAGAGATTGAGGACTACATAAACCTTTTCAAATATTTCCGTGATGTCTTTGCCTGGTCCTATACCGAAATGCCTGGTCTTGACCCCGCAATTATAGAGCACCACATTGACACATGGCCTGATGTACCCCCCGTTCATCAGAAACAGCACCACCTTGATACCTCTGAGTCAAGGGGCATAATAGATTACCTCGACCCTGGGATAGGGGGCATGATCAATCATTTTGAACCTTCCCCATCACATCTATCTCAGCACGTCAATGAACCCATTGTTCAAACCCACACATATGTGATCCATAATCACAAACCCCATGCACATAGCATGGGGGCAAGTCATTAACCCTGCCCACTTGTTCACACTTGTGATCTCAACCATTTTTGAGGTCACATATCACTTGTAGATTTGATTTGATTTTGATACACCTAGTATTATGACCCCCGTTTTTTGCACCATGTGCACTGCCGGATTCATATTTCCGTGCCCGTGATGATGCTTGAGATCATTTCTCGCTCTCACTAGGACCAATATCAACATTGTGTCCCGACCCCTTGTCGCCCCGGTTTGCGTGCCACATCGGCCGTTCTCCGTTTTTCACATGTTTTATATCATCGGATTCATTTTTCCGAGCTGGTGATGATGCTTGAGATCATTTCTCGCTCTCACCCCCCGATCTTTCGGGTATTTTTTCCACAACACCCTTGTCACCTCGGTTTGCGTGCCACATCGGCCGTTATCCGTTTTTGACATCCTTTATATCGCCGGATTCATTTTTCCGCGCTCGTGATGATGCTTGAGATCATTTCTCGCTCTCACTTGGTACAATTTCAACATTGTGTCCCAACACCTTGCTGCCTCGGTTTGCGTGCCACATCGGCCGCCATCGGATTGTTCCACATTTTTACATGAGCCATTCACTCCTGTCATACTGCAAATGTTTCGTTATTTTGCCACCATTTCATCTACCCCGCAAGGAGGTCCATCAGTGTTCCCACCTACCCTCGTTCTTGGTCATCATTACTCAACCTTGATTGAACACTTCCTCCTTGCCTGGCCATTCCTTTTGTTCGGTATAATTTTATCCCTTTTTCGGGCCGGACAACTCCTTTACGAAAAAGGTACTTAGGGAGTTTCCGTTAAGCTCTTTTCTGACTCCTAAAAGAATGAAAAGATCGCCGAGCAATCTTGCTTCCTTTCATGCTCGTTAAAGTACCTGAAAGGGCGTCTATCTGGTATAAGTTTACCCCTTTTCCGGACCTGGTAGACTAATTACGAAAAAGGAATACTCTAGTCACACCGACTAGAAGAGTTCTTCATTGCATCCTTTTATGCTTCTTTGGGCCTTGGAGACCAAACCTACGAAAAAGCAACCCCCTGGAGTCTTCTTACTTGCTTTCAGACTCTCTAAAATTGAAAGCAACCACGAGCATGCACTGTCCTGGGCTCGTAAAATCCACACGACAGTACCATTTCACTACCTCAGAGTCTTCTTATCGCTTTCAGACTCCTTAAAATTGAAAGCAACCACGAGCATGAACTGTCCTGGGCTCGTAAAATCCACACGACAGTATCATTTTATCCACACACTTCTTCTAGTTCCTTAACCCATGAAGAAGTATCCTCCCGTGCCTCATGGCACTCAAATCGATCATCTCGGCAGCACCCCCAATTCGGTCGCCTTTGTTCAGAGTATTCTGCAGTCTCCTACCATTTTATACCAGCTTGAGTCTCCCTCAGCCAGTTATTACCCCAGATTCATTACAGCTATGATCCCTTTTCCCTGAGTCAGTTTCATATGCTGCCAGATCATTCCCATTATCATACTCTGAACAAAGGAAGTTTGAGTCCACCCGCTCTACTTGCCCAGTTGTCCCACCACAGTTTATCAGTCCTGCCATCAGCACTATCACATTTCGGTCTTGTACCTCGCGCTCCTGTCAAGGAAACATCATTGCCTTGATAGGGGCAGGTCTCCCTCTGTCGACGACAGCTCCTCTATTCCAGAGGATAGGCCCAGAGGTCCCTACGCCTTGGACTTATCACCATCTGTGGTAAGTGCCTACGGATCATTCTGAGAGGAGACATCATTGCCTCTCTGCGTGGTTGTTCCTCACATGCTCGACTTCAGCACCTTGATCGCATCGTTGAGGATCGCGTAGGATTATATTCCATCAGTTTTTTGTCGAAGACCCCGGATTTCCCCCGACTCTAGCACATTGGTGAGTCACTTCGGAACGCCCAGTTGTATGTTCCCGTGGATGTCCGGGCTGCGTTGGCGTTTGTATTCGGAAGCCATCCAGTTTCATGCTTCCTTGAGTACCCAGTTTCAGTCCCAGATCAGTTCCAGTTCAGTGTACCATGGAGAGTTTGACCCCAGTCACTATGATCCAGCCGCTCATCAGTTCCTTTGGTACCACACTCAGTAGCACTGTTGATTGTTCCAGTGCACCAGTTCTGCAGTTCACACATGATCTGCTCAGCAGTACGTCTCAGATTTGTGTCCCCTCTGGACTCTTATGATGTACACAGTGGTCATGTACCTTACAGGTCCCCCTTTTTTCGGGCCTTACAGTTATATTTATGTATCTTGATACGAGCATGGGTATGCCCGCCTCGTCCATATATTGAGATTATTCCTCAGTCAGTATTTGAGGTCATGTATATTTCAGGTCCCCATTTTTTGGACCCCATTGTTGTTATTATGTTATATCCTGATACGAGCATGGGAATGCCCGCCTCGTCCATATGATCAGATGATTCCTCATCCATTATTGAGGTTATGTACTTTTAGTTCTTGCAGTTGTTCGGGATCGTTGTTCCGGGCTTCAGTTTGTTTCTTCTCTTCTCTCCACATCCCAGGAAAACCATTCATGACTTATGATGTCCATCGGCCATACGATGAGCTCCTGACCTCGCACATCAGGGGGCAATCTGTTAACACCCAAAAAGTGCTCACTAGCTCATTTACCACATTATATGACTCATTTGTCCATTTTCCTACCATATTTCCATTAAAAATCCCAAAAAACCCATTAAAAAGCCTCCAAAAGGCCTAAAATGCCTCCAAAAGGCCAAAAAACCCTCAAAATAGCCTAAAAAAGGCTAAAAAACCCCCTTTTCCTCCAAAAATAGCAAAAATCCCCTAAAAAGGAATAAAAAATATAAAATAATGAGGAAAAGGAGGAAAAAACCCTATACAGCTGCCCAAAACCATGTGTTTCCCAAAACCATGGGTCAGCACTCCACCACCAAAAAACTATAAATAGGTGATGGAGATCCCTTATTCCATATCCACAATCACAAGAACCCTTACTCTGCCAAAATCTCTCTCGAAACCCTAGTTCACCTTTGAACTATTTTCACCTTGAGAGCCACCTTTGGCCCATTCCCAACCTTGGAGAAGGAGAAGGAGCATTCTTGAAGCTTGGAGCATCCTCTTGGACACTGCAAAGGGCTTCACCAACCTTGACACTCAAGGTAACATCAATACAAAGACATTCTTTCATTTTGGTGTTTATGCTTCATGCTTGTATTAGAAATAATTTAATGTTTTGTTTATTGCATAATTAGTTTAATATACTGAACTGCTACTAAGGAGTCCATTCTCCTTAGTAGGTGCTCATTGGCACAAGCTAGGGGTAAAACCCTAGCTACAATCACCATTTATGATGAGTGCCTACGAATCATTTCAAGAAGAGTCCTCAGTGCCTCTCCAAATGGTTGTTTCTCACATGCTCAACTTCACCACCTTGATTGCATCGTTGAGACTCGCACAGGGCATCGGTCCGTTCAGTTATTTGTCGAAGACCCCGGATACCATCTGACTCCTCCACATTTGAGACTCTACCTATGGATACAACCAGTTACACTTTTCCTATAGATATCCGGGTTGCGCATAGCGACAGTATTCAGATGTACCCCAGCTTCATACTTCCTTGAGTATACAGTTACATTAATTCTCAGAGATGGCTCACAGTCATTACGTCCCTACAGATGTTGGACACCTTCAGTTTCAGCACTTCATCAGTTATTCCAGTGTATCAGTTATTGAGATCAGTAATGTCATGATCATGAGCACATCCCAAAATAATGTCCCCTCTATACCATTATGATGTACCAGTAAATTTTTTAGGTATTAGATCCCCCTTTTGGGACTAATTGTTATGTATATGTCTTGATACGAGCATGGGTATGCCCGCCTCGTCCATTATCAGAGATTATTCCTCATTCATATTGAGGCCATATAATATTTGTTTATTTTTGCAGCTTCCAAGGGTCGTAGATCCAGTCTCCAATCGGTCTCTTCTCCTCCCCAAAACCCCAAAAAAAAGACAAAAGAACTATGATGTCTATCGGCCATACGATGAGCTCCTTCCCTCACACATCAAGGGGCAATCTGTTAACACCCAAAAAGTGCTCACTAGCTCATTTCCCTATTCACATGACCCATTTGTCCACTTTTTCACCATTTGAGCCTCTGAAGCCAACAAAAGGTCACCAAAAGGCCTTAATACACCCCTTTTTCCACTCAAAATGAGTATTTTTCCTAAAAAATCATAAAAAACTCTCAAAAAGGGTCCAAAATTCCCAAAATATTAAAAAGGGAATAAAAATAATAAAAATATTCAAAAAAGGAAAAAGGAGGGAAAAGGTACCTAAACCATGTTGGTCAATACCATTGGTTTCCACAAAACCACAATGGTATTCCCTACCACCAAAACCTATAAAAAGGTGGTAGGGGCTCCTCATTTCACATCCATCCATCTTCCTATCCTCATGCTGCCAAAATCTCCCTTGAGCTTTTGGCCATTGTAGCAACCTTGGAGAAAGGACCCTTTGGAGTTTGGAGCTGCTCATCCTTGGAGCTTCTCAACTATCTTCATCACTTGGAGGTATTATTATTGCAAGCACTTGCTTGCCCCCATTTTCAATACAAATTTATTTTTTATATTTCTTGTTCTTGTTTTTTAATTCCAAAATACACATGCTAGTTTAGTTTAGATTTAGATTTAGTTTATTGTTTTTGCTTAATATTGAAACTGCTGCTACTAGTTAGTAGGTGCCCATAGCACGAAGCTTGGTTGCAAAACCAAGCCAACAAGTACACAGAACACAAAGATATGAAGTGGAAACCCAAATGGGAGAAAACCACTTTGCAAATGTTTACTTTGACAAACACAAATGTGTTACAATCTTAACATGTGTAATATCCTTGTTGCCATTGGGTTAGCACAATAATTGAGATGATAATAAGCAAATGAGAGTGCAAAAAGGAACATCGCCTTATGGAGTCAATACAGTGTGAAAGTAAATAGTGTTGAATGAAATGGAAATGTTGTGCAAGTGTCTCTTGGTTAATTTTAAGTTATTATGATGTGAAAACTTGTTTAGGGAAAAAGGAGAAACTCCCGAAATACCGTGAGGTACAGGGAGGAATGTCCAGAAATCAAGATTTGGTGGTTTCGTACAAGGACATGTGGGCTGGCCAGAGTATCGAGAGCGGTGTTCAACACTACACCAACAAGGATGTAGTCTAACTGGTGCTCTGAGGTCTCGTCCTAGTGGTTCCCGCGTCCCCAGGCAGAATTTCCCCACACAAAAATTGTCGAAGTGTTGGATTTTCACTTATCTTAAGGGTGGTTGATTTTATTAGATGACTATTAAGTTAAGTGTGGAAAAAAATAGATAGTGCTTCCAACTGCTTTTGGTATCCCTCAGCTCAGACGGCCTACTGGTGGGTAGATCATACACAGTGTAGGAAAATGGTTTATTCAAGTTGAGAAAAGAGGACCATTGTGCTCTCTCTCCATTAAAAGGAAAAAATTATACTTAGAAAAAAAATTGGAAATTTTTAAGCATGCAAGTATAAAAATGAGATCTAGATCTACTTATGAATATGCTTTCTGAATGTAAATATGTAGATAATAAAAATGCCTAAAATATATCAGATCTTAAATGAATGGAATAATAATAGCTCTAGATCTAATATTTTTAAGTATGAACAAAATGCAAAGAAGAGGAAAATTTGTAAAATGGAGATGGATGGGCTTTGGGCTCCCAATGCTCTTCTTTGTAGATGTCTTTGGAGAATCTGTAAGTAAAAAGTGTTAGAAAGAAAAAATTTCCCAAGGAGAAGAGGAACAACCGAATTCCAAGTCTCTCTTGTGACCTGTGATATGTAGCTTACAACAATCAACAATTACAACAATAGATGATAAGAAAACTAGTGTGTTAGAAAGATAGGAAATTCAAAGAATCTAAGTACATCCGAATACATTCGATTACCTCAATATATATTAACCCATAAGCACAAATAAGTAAATCAATAACAATGAATAATTATTTCTACTACATGTAAACTAGATCCATACAACAATTGATAGCAAATATTGAAAGAAGAAGAAAAATATCACCTCATGAGAGCATGTAATCCAACACAAATGCAAGATAGACCTCCAAAGTCTTCAAAATATTATTAGAAATAGAAACAAGTATACAAAATGGCATAGGTTTGATGCATCCATGAAAATCAATGGAGCATTTCCTTGCTTTATAACTCTCCAAGAAGAGGAATTCGAATTCATTAAGGAGAGTGAGTTAGGGTTTGAGGAATGACATGTGTGAGGGCTAATCCCTTGAAAGGAGGTGATTGTAGCATGATATGGGGGATAGGTAGGTAAGGTGGGTGCCACCTAATGTAGGATCCTACCTCATGAGCTTTGGAAGCTCCTCCCACCATTCCACAAATGCCACATCAAGGAAGTCACCTTCCTCATGAGGAAGGCGCAAATCCCAAGAGAGGACACATAATTACTCTCAAATACTTGATTGGATTAATCCAAATTTGATTGGAATCTTCTTTAAATTCCCATTCCAACTCACTTGGGCTAACTCAGCCAACCAAATCCACTGAAATATGAGTTTGGATTTTCTCCATTTTCATTATTCTTGAATTAAATAATTCATTTTTAATATTTTGGAGAGAAAATTATTTAAGTGAATATTATTCACTCAATACATAGGGAAAGTGGGTTTAGGGGTTTTATGGGTGCTCTGGGTTAGAAAACGAGCACCACCATGCCAAATTTCACCTCCTAACCACACTTTTATCACTTTTGGGTTTTTTTTAATTAAATTATTAAAAAAACTCATAAAATGAGAAAAAAAAATTCTCAGAATGACTCAAAAATCCTAGGGGACCTAGTGCATGTCCATATGACTCAATACTGATGGCTAGAATGTTTAAAAAATACATACATATAGGCTTTAATAATATCCCTAGCTTCGACCACCATGGAAAATACTCCAATTTTCGAGGTATGAGTGAAAAACTCAGGGATTATACACTAATAGAGCGCAATGCATAATTCCTAAGAAAAAAACACTCTAGAGTATCCCCTTTATGGAAAACCTAAGGTAGACCAAGCCTCTTTAAAAAATAATTCATGCTAGACCAACTTATTACAATTCCCTTGCAGGGGTCTGAACATGCAAATTATTACAAAGGGCAAAAAATTTGCATAATGAACACTGAACTTTGGAAAATGAACAATGATATTGTTCAAGTCTTCTGTGGTTCACAAGTTGTCCACCATGGTGAAACTTCAGTGGACAACATCTGGCTCCAACTATGGGATGCATGATTGATATGTTCTTTAGAGCTGGAAATCATGCGAGAATCTCAAATCTTATGTTTTCTGCATGACACCAAAAGTGTATCAATCACATGTTATATAAAAATAAGCCAAATGAAGCATGAATTTGCACAATAATATACAAAGCATAATATACAAAAACTAATATACATGCTATGATACAAAACTAGTATACAAAAGTATTATACAGAAATAATGTACAAAATGAAAGAGTACAGGGTTTAGAAAAGCCCTGGTACACATATGCCCTTTTAGGCATCAAATATTATGTCTGAAGAATAGTTTCAAGAACTGACCTTTAACTAGCAAGTTGATTTGTTTTTCTTCCATGTTGTTGAGAAAGAAAGAATTGGCACCAGCCAAGTCATATATGATAAAGGGCCCCGTTTAAAGGCTTTCAAACTTTCCATGCAAGCCTGGTTTCTCTCTTCTCTTATCCCAAAGTAACACTATGTCACCCTTCTGAAAATCTCTAGGTATGGAAGACTTATCGAATTTTTTCTTTATCTTTTCCTGATTCCTAATGCTTTTATCAACAGCCTTCCTTTTGCTCTCAATCAACTCAACAATCGGATTGATTCTGTTTTGAATGGCATCCTGATATGAACTGAAAGGTTGAAGTAACTGATATGTTGGAAACTTAAGATAAATAGGCAACTGCACATACATGCCATATACCAACTCAAAAGGAGACTTCCCAGTGGAACTCTTCTTGGTAATATGGTCATCCCATAAAGAAAATTTTATTTTTCTATCCCATAATTTTTTATTATCCCCAACATTTTTCTTAATAATTGTCATTAAGTTCTTATTGTTGGATTCAGCAAGGCTATTTCCTTGCGGGTAATAGTTTGATGAATAGGATAAGATAATGCCATACTTGAAACAGAATTTTGAGAATTCTGTTGAGATGAATTCTTTGGCATTATCAGTTGTTATTTTAGCGGGCACACCAAATCTTGTGATAATCTTATCTTCAAGGAAGTCCATGATCACAGGTTTTGGTAGCCTTCTTGGTGGGAATTGCCTCTACCCACTTAGTGAAGTAATCAGTAGCAATAAGGATCCATGAATAACCATTGCTTGAGTTATCCTTGAACTGGCAGATGAAATCGATCCCCCACTGCTGGAAAGGGGCTTGGACTATTACTGTTTTCAAAGGTAAGGCTGCTAGGTTTTGTTTTCCGACAAAACATTTGACATTCCTGACAATTCCTAACATACTTGTGCACATCTGAAAATATACTTGGCCAGTAATAGCCGGCTCGGAGGATCTTGTGGGTTGTAGTTCTAGCTGTGTAGTGACCACCAAAAAATCCTGAGTGAAAGTCAACCAAGAGTTTTTTGGACTCTGGTTCATCGACACACCTAAGTTTCAATCTATTTGGGTTTCTATAGCCTAGTCCATTTTGAGTGATGAAATACTTAGTGGCCCTCAACCTCAATGCTCATCTCTTATTTCCTACTAGGTGTTTTGGGCATGTGAGGTTGTTTAAGAAGAAAATGATATCTGTATATCATTCACACTGTCCTAATCGTTGAAGCTCTATTGACTTGACATGTTCTTACAAACTGTTATGACACACCATTCCCAAGGCTTCCTCATACCCCTAAGTTAACATCTTTGCAAGGCCTTGTCCCTTAATGAGTTTAGTGGGTCTAATTTCTAAGTCATATTCTTGTATTTTAGACACCCACTTCCCTCTTATCCCTAAGAAATCTTACTGGGATAATATATCCTTTACTGTTGCATGTGGCACATAACCAATTATATTAGAATAAACAACATATGTTCTGAAATGTTTAAGGGATTTTACTAATTCATAGGCTTTCTTTTCCATTAGGGTATATTTTAACTCAGATTTTTGTAATGCTCTTCTCATGAATGCCATGGGTTGCTCGAAACCTTCATTATTCTTTTGAAGCAACACCCTCACAATCGTGTCCTCTGATGCAAATGAGAAAATCTAAAAATATTTTGTTTAATCCGGGCTAACCAAAACCGGTGCTTTTGCTATGTTGTCCTTGATGCATTTAAATGCATTTCTACCTTCATCTGACCATATAAACTTAGCATCTTTCTTTAATAGTTTATGTAATGGTTTCATTAATTTTTCTAAGTTTGAAATGAACCTCCTTATGAAGTTAATCTGACCGTTGAATGACTAAAGGGCTTTCAAATATTTTGGCAAAGGTACTCTTTGTATGGCCTCTACTCTTTCGGGGTCCACTTTAACTCCATATTTTTTTATTATGTGGCCTAACAGCTTGCCTTCATCAATACCAAGTACTAACTTAGCTGGGTTGAGTGATATGCCAAATTTTCTACATTTCTCGAAAACTTGTCTTAAGTGTTTAACATGATCATTCCTTTCCTTGGAAAAGACAGTTAAGTCATTCTGATATGTCTCAATTATTTTCCCAACCATATCTTTACAAGCGTAATCCATGGCACGTTGAAAAGTAGCTCCCGCATTTGTTAAGCCAAAACACATTATGATGTACTCAAAAGTACCCCATGGGGTTGTGAAGGTAGTCTTATGTCGATCCTCCTTATTAATTAAAACTTGGTTATATCCGGAGAATCCATCCAACATGGACATTATTTCTGAACCTGTTACTCTCTGGAGAAGAGTTTCCATGTTCAGCAATGGGTAGTTATCTTTTAGGCAAGATGTATTTAGATTTCTGAAATCAATGCAGATCCTGATTGAGCGATTTTTATTTCTAACTACCACCAAATTTGAACACCAAGTCGAGTGTCTTGTTGGATGGATGATTCCTGTTGCCAACATATTTTATAATTCCTTCTTGACTATTGGTGCCATATTTGGGCTTATTTGTCTCAGTTTTTTCCGGAACGGCTTAACTTCTTCGAATTCTTGTTTCAAGGGGATGAAATTCTGAAGTGCATCATCCCGGTAGGCCTTACTTTCATCATATGTGAATGAAAAAACATCCCTATATTCCCTTACCAAGTTAATTAACTCATTTTGTTCTTTTTCTTAAGTTCCTTTTCCAATTTTATTAATTTTGGATCTTTATTTGTTCCGATGTTTACTTCTATGTATTCCCCAGGTTTGATCATTTCCTTTTTATTCTTATGTCTATCCTGCCGATCAAAAACATGCTCTAATTCCACAAAGCCCCTAGGGATAGGATTGAATTGATTATCTCTTTCCTGATACTCTTTACCTTCCTCTTGGAAACTGACCTGAAAATCTGAAAATTCTTCCACATTGTGGATGAATCTCAAAATTTGTTCATCATTCTGAAAAACCTGCCAATGGTGCACATTATCCGGAACTGATGGTCTAAATTTTATCTCTAGTGTACCATTCCCATCTAATAGTTCTTCTGTAGGTTGAAGTGTTGATGCAGCCACTGCTAGTCTATCTTCCATGCAAATCTGATCTTGAGGAATCTCAATAAGGTTTAATGGGTAAAAAAATTCCATTATATCCCATATTACATTCCTATATCTTTTTAGTCTTTCACATTTGCATGCATACTTGTTATTTACTTGGAGAATTATTAATTCTGAGTCTCCCTTAATACTTAGCAGTTTGATTCCCATGTCCTTAGCAATTTCCAATCCTATAAGTAATGCCTCATATTTAGCTACATTGTTGGTTGCCTCAAATTCTAACATATAATCAAAGTTGAAAATTTTCCCACTAGGTAAGGTGATGACAACACCTGCCTCTTTTCCTACTCTAGAATGTGATCCATCAAAATTCATTCTCCATATCTCATTAACTTTATCATCTTTGATTTGTTCTTTTACAGGGGCTAGAAAGTTGGAGTAAATTGCATTATTTCCATTATTACCAGTGTTGAAAACATACTCATTTTTCAAATTCTTAGGATCCTCAACATGATATTCCTTAGCATTTTTTGTATGCAATTTAACAAGAGAATATTTTGATGCAGGTACTGTGGCATAACTCCAATCCATTTGGATAGATCCCCCTAGATCAACAGCCCACTTTCTTGAAAGGAGCATGCCACGCTTGTCAAGTACATCTATCACTAGGACATCCATGGTGATATGGATATTAAGGTATTTGGCCAATTTCACAGGTAGATTCAAATGATTCCAATCACATCAACTTGTCTAGAATCCATGGCACAAACATTTGAATATTGTCTAGTGATCGTTAAATTTAGCTTTTCCATGACCTTTCTGGCCATGATGTTTGATAAGGCCCCAGAGTCCAACATACAATTTTGTAGAAGAAGACCATTTAACATCAATGATACATAAAAGGGTGGGTGATCTTCCTCAACAAGTTTGAAAAGGGGTTCTTTTCTTAGGTTGTTCTTGATTTATCTCTTTTGGAGGATCAATTACATTCATTAAATTCTCAATTTGGAAGGGATCTTAAGGGATTCCTTGATAGGAATAGAAACTTTTGCATTCTCAAACCATTTACCTAAATCAAGATCGAAAGGAGCAGGGTTAGGATTATGTGGAGGTATTACCTTTGGTACATATTGTTGTTTAGCTTTGGGGGCTCCAGTATAATCTCGCCTCGGATAGGTAAGTCCTTTGAATTTAGGAATCTCTTTGATTTTCTCCGGAGTAGGCATTTCACCATAAGCATTAGCTAATCTATCCTTTTCTTGGGAATGCTCTCTAGATTGTTTCCAAGTGTCTTTAGAGAGAGGTTGAACATGTCCTACTGTGTTGATGAACCTGGGCTCGCTTGTGAAGACATCATTGCTTCTACTTCCCATCTATTCTTGTTCTAGGGCTTGACAAGCTACATAACATGTAGATTCTTCATGTAATGCATCACAAGGTCTACAATATGGAGGAACTTCTTAAACCATATTGGCGGTTTCAAGTTGATGAGGCATTCTATCTTCCTGAGGAGGTCCTTTCTTCTGCCACTTTCCTTTTTGATGAAAGGATTCTGATTGGAATATGATATTTCTACAGCAACCACCCTATTCCGCATGGTTTTAAGTTGAGTGACATAGTTGGATTCCATTGCCTCCATACATTCACTCATCTCCTTCATTTTCTTTTCATATGCTTCTTGCATTTGATCCATGGGTGGTTTATCCTTAGGTTCACGATGTTTGACAATAGCTCTTGTGAACCCAGGGATGTTTGATTTACCCGCTGATTGCATGTTAAGATCAATTTTTACAACCATGTCTTGAGCATCTTTCAAAGTAGGTTGTTCTCTATCCATTAACGTGAATCTGATCTCCCCAGTTAATGCCTCCATGTAGTAAATTAAAATGGATTTATCAGTGGGCTTAATGTCATCATCAAAGAGACCAAATCTATGAAATTTTTATTAAACTCCTCCATGGTTTCATTCTCATTTCTTCAGATGGAATGGAGGGAATTCAATAGGTGATGTGGCTCTTTCTTTTCTCCCCATATTCGCATAAAACCTTTTATCAAGGGATCATAAGAATCATATGTATTATCTGCTAATCCTCTCAACCACTCAGCTACATCATCTTCTAAAGATAAGGAAAAAAGCCTCATATAAACATCATCATGTTGTTGGGCAGGAGTTCGGCACTAGATCAGGTTCCTATCAAATTTCTGAAGGTGGACTATTGTCGATATGGAATTGTTTCCTTGAAAGGGTAACTTCTCAATAGCTCTTTCAAGAAGCTCATGTGGATATCCTGCAATCTGAGTAAGGTTAAGGGGTTTAAAATTTTTATCCATTACAGAAAATTCTTTATTTGTAAATAAAAATTGGATGTCTGACATGGACTCAGATCCTAAATGTTCAAGGACCCTCCTAGAAGTAAGTCTATCGTTCCTCCTTCGATAAACCCTTTCAGGTTCAGGAATGAAACTGACTAAACCGTCAGAAGTTCTTGTAGAATACCTAATTGTGTTATTAGATAATGGAGTCTCCACTTGGATCGAGTGAATCTCATAAGTGTTCAACTAGACACACCAAAGGTTAAAAACAAAAATAATTTAAAATGTCGTACCCGAGGATAGAAGATTTATCCCCGGTAATGGCGCCAAAAATGTTACCGCAGGGTTAGCACACCTGGCTAATGCAGCAGAAATCTATGCTACTGCTCAGTGTGCCATTGGGGGAAAGTCTCAAGTCAAGGCTTTCACTTGATCTTGACTCCTCCGTTTAGTAAAAACATCCAATGAAGCCAAGGGGGGTAGTCCCTAAGGAATGTTTCTAAGGTTGTTAGAGTTTCCGTGTAAATGATTAAAGTGTTTTATGTCTTAGGAGTTGTTTTTTGGGTAGTGATTAAAAGGTTCCAAGATGTGTTTGCAACAAAGTTTAAATAATCTTCCACCAACATAAATGATGATCACTGTAAAAAATAAATATGCACAATAATTGAGATGATAATAAGCAAATGAGAGTGCAAAAAGGAACATCGCCTTATGGAGTCAATACAGTGTGAAAGTAAATAGTGTTGAATGAAATGGAAATGTTGTGCAAGTGTCTCTTGGTTAATTTTAAGTTATTATGATGTGAAAACTTGTTTAGGGAAAAAGGGGAAACTCCCGATATACCGTGAGGTACAAGGAGGAATGTCCAGAAATCAAGATTTGGTGGTTCCATACAAGGACATGTGGGATGGCAAGAGTCTCGAGAGCGGTGTTCAACACTACACCAACAAGGATTTAGTCTAACTAGTGCTTTGAGGTCTCGTCCCAATGGTTCCCGCGTCCCTAGACAGAATTTCCCCACACAAAAATTGTCGAAATATCGGATTTTCACTTATCTTAAGGGTGGTTGATTTTATTAGATGACTATTAAGTTAAGTGTGGAAAAAATTAGATAGTGCTTCCAACTGTTTTTGGTATCCCTCAGCTCAGACGGATTGTTGGTGGGTAGAGCATGCGTAGTGTAGGTAAATGGTTTATTCAATTTGAGAAAAGAGGACCATTGTGTTGTCCGATAGAGAGTGCTCTTGACCTTCTTTTCAGTGAGGTTCAAGATACTTTGGGTTCATTTTATTAAACATTTATAATGTGAAAAGTAAAAATGTAGGATGCAAAACTTTGAAAGATATCAATCACCAAGTTTATGCATCACTTTCTGATCAACCTCCACTAATCGACAATTCCTTTAGGTGGAGGTGAGAGCATTCTTCGTGGCGACGAAACTGGCTTTATCTATAAAACTACTTGCAAAAACATAAATGATTTAAAACTTATGAAGAAATACAAAAGTATACACCCTGCACTAACAAAGTGAGTGTGTGAACTTTGTGGGGTTAGTGAAAATCAATCTCAGAAATTATGACAAAAAATGAAAATACCCCTAGGGGGGATGGGGTGTGGGGGTTGGGTATCCCACTGCTCTCATTTAATATTTTTATGATTTTCTAAAGAAAAAGATGCCTCTTATTCCTTTTATACTTGGATCTAAGGGCTTACAAGCTAGAATTTTGAAATAATGATGAAAGAGGTCCCTTGGAAGGTAAATTTGGCAGTCTTTAGTGAAATTTCGCCAGAGTTTCTTCTTCTTTTTCCTTGGACCTGATAAAAACCAGCAAGTAAACTTTATTAGAATGTTGTGGAAATGGATTTAAAAGAATAAAAAAAATTATACTTAGAAAACAAATTGGAAATTTTTAAGCATGCAAGTATAAAAATGAGATTTAATTCTACTTATGAATATGATTTCTTAATGTAAATATGTATATCTAATAAAAATGCCTAAAATATATCAGATCTAAAATTAATAGAATAATAATAACTCTAGATCTAATATTTTTAAGCATGAACAAAATGCAAAGAAGAGGAAAATTTGTAAAATGGAGATGGATGGGCTTTGGGCTCCCAATGCTCTTCTTTGTAGATGTCTTTGGAGAATCTGTAAGCAAAAAGTGTTAGAAAGAAAAAATTTCCCAAGTAGAAGAAGAACAACCAAATTCCAAGTCTCTCTTATGACCTATGATCTACAGCTTACAACAATAGATGATAAGAAAACTAGTGTGTTAGAAAGATAGTAAATTCAAAGAATCTAAGTACATCCGAATACATTCGATTACTTCAATATATCTTAACATCTAAGCACAAATAAGTAAATCAATAACAATGAATACTTATTTCTACTACATGTAAACTAGATCCATACAACAATTGATAGCAAATATTGAAAGAAGAAGAACAATATCACCTCATGAGAGCATGTAATCCAACACAAATGCAAGATAGACCTCCAAATTCTTCAAAATATTATTAGCAATAGCAACAAGTATACAAAATGGCATAGGTTCAATGCATCGATGAAAATCAATGGAGCATTGCCTTGCTTTATAGCTCTCCAAGAAGAGGAATTCGAATTCATGAAGGAGAGTGAGTTAGGGTTTGAGGAATGACATGTGTGAGGGTTAATCCCTTGAAAGGAGGTGATTGGAGCATAATATGGGGTATAGGGAGGTGAGGTGGGATCCACCTAAGGTAGGAGTTGTTGAAATATTGTAACTTCTAAGAATATTCTATTTGTACTTTATCCGAAGATGTTTCATTCCTCCATCGGGACTTTATTATATATCTAGAGATGTTTATTCCTCTGTCGGGATGTTGTAACTAGGGTATTAGACTCCCCTAGTGGGGTCAGCCTTGAGTTAACTTTTTCGGGGTTATTAGACTCTCCTAGGAGAAGTTGACCTAGTTAGGGAAAAAGTCAAGTGAGGTAAAGTATAAATACAAGATGTGTGATCCTCATTTATCACACTCACTCATTCATTCACTCACTTATGAATTGTGCATAGGAGAGAGAGAGATCTGCGACGGAGGAGGAGGAGCACCTATTTGTGGTTTACATATTTGTATTTGTTGGTCATCTATATTGAGGAAAGCTTTGTTGAGTTTTCTACCCCATGAGGGTTTTCCAGGATAAATCTGTGTCTATCTTGTGATTGTGTTTCTTTTAGTGATCCTTATTATGCTCTTGTCGTGAATTTTATGCTAAAATTAACATGGTATCAGAGCTAGCTTGAATAGGACATATTTCACAAGGTGAAAATACCTATCTCTCCTCCTCTAGTGAAAATTAGGGTTTCTGCAAAAGTTGGAATTTTTGGAATCTGATTGCATGGCTGGATGCTCCTCATCAAAAGCAAAATTTTGATCCCTATATCGAACTTTTTGAGTGGGTATATGTCCGGGAAAGTCAAACCCTAGTTTGAATTTTGGACGAGAAGTACCAGAAAACCAGTGAACCAGAAAAACTGTGAACTTGTGCACTAGTGAACCAGAAAATCTGTTGCAGATCCAAAATTTGTTGGTCAAGTTTGAAGGGTGAAAAGTTGAAGTTTCTAGAAAAAGAGTACACCAATCAACTTAATTCAGTCAAGCACATCTCCAGGTAAGGTCTGTTTTGTATTTTGAGAATTTTCAATTTTTGGTGACCTCCTGGATAAGATGGCCCCAAGCACTAAGCTTGAGGATAAGCTAGAGGTTATAGAGAATTTCCGGGCATGGAAATATAGGATTGGTCTCATTCTTGAAGAGAATGATCTTTCCCAATATATCAAAGATGAGGTTGCAGAACCTGTGGAAGATGAAGCTAAAGAGAAGTACAAGAAGGATATGATAGGGAAAAGAGAATCATTATTGATTCTATCAAAGACCACTTGATTCCCCAACAGTCATCCAAGAACACCCCGAAGGAAATGTATGATGCCCTAGACAGAATGTATGAAGGGAGGAACATCAATAGGAATATGAACCTGAGAGCTCAATTGAAGATCACTAAGATGTGTGAAAATCCTCACAGCATATCTAAGAGATGATGTATACCTCACAAGA
Source organism: Larix kaempferi (assembly GCA_027924585.1). Lineage (NCBI taxonomy): Eukaryota > Viridiplantae > Streptophyta > Pinopsida > Pinales > Pinaceae > Larix > Larix kaempferi. The sequence goes on from BSBM01001126.1 coordinate 5,023,385, forward strand.
GTAATTATGATTAAGCAAGAAAATAGAAGAAGAGTGGTCAATGTAGTATAATGAGCAACATAATAATAATACAGTATAACTCGGATAGAAGCAAAAATACTTCACACACACTAATTAATTAATCACAATATGGACAAATAAATAGTACAATGCATGAGGATTCAAATGCCTAAGGTGGCAATTCGAATTAGCCTTCATGGAGTGATCAAGGGATCACTGGAGTGTCATCGGAGCACAACTAGTAGTCTATCTCATCATCGATCGAGTCATCAATGCTCAAGTAACTGTCAACCATCAGTCAAATTGAGTCAGACTGAGTGTGGTAGGTGTAACTGAGTGTAACTGAATGAAGGAGGCTCAATGGAGGCCGCATGAGGAGCTAACTGGAGTCAGAATGGGCAGTCTAGTCTCACTGGAGATCCATCGGAGTGATACAGTCAGTCAAGAGTTAGTCTAGCCTTAAATCAAGGAAATAACTGATGATAACTCAATTAACTGAAGTGCAAACCAGTGGTAGGTGAGAGAGGGCGCATGAGATGCATGCAATTGCATGAAGGGGCACACTAAGCACTAGGAGGGATGAAACTGATTTGAGAGAAGCTCCAGGGGGCTGGCTAACTGAGGGCTAGGTGTTGGACTGATGACTGGGATGCATGCAAATACATGCAAACCCTAAATAATGCATGCAAACCCTAAAATTCAATGCATGACTAAAAATGCAAATAATGAAAATGTTGTTAGGACTAGGATGGAGTATAGGAATATCCTAACACCCCCCCTTAATCCATCCTGGACCTTGGTAACTAAGACCAAAGGTCACCCAATAAAATGAATAATAATAGTCAATAAACCGAGGAAATGGGGAAAACCTCGTGGGAAAAATACCCCCCCTCAAAATAGACTGTAAGGCACACACAAAAATAAATGCTCCAAACTCAAGCAGGTGTGATGCTTGGTCATATGTATGGAGGTATTTTCTTCTTGGGAAGAAGTGGATCATGATCAGAAAGGATGTGCTTGTACTTGATCTTCAAATTGAATGTGATGAGAACAAATCCAAGAGTATGAGGATGATCCTTGAACCTGTGATTCGAATCAGCTGAGGTAGGATCAATGTTGAATATTGTAGCTTCTAAGAATATTATATTTGTACATTATTACTCTGGAGATGTTTCATCCCTCCGAGGCAATTCTATTATGTATCCGGAGATGTTTATTCCTCCGATGGTGTGTGGGAACTAGGGTTATTAGACCCACCATGTGGGGGTCGGCCCTGAGTTCATATTTTAGGGGTTATTAGACTTCTCAAGTAGAGGTCGGCCCCATTAGGGTTTTTGGTCAATTGGGATCTAGTATAAATAGAGGAGAGGAGCTCCTCATTTGACACACACTCACAACTCATAAAAGTAGCGCACTTGTGTCTGGGAGGTCTGTCTGGAAGATAGAGAAGGAGGACAAGTCTTGGAGCACAGCTTGTATTTTGGTTGATCATCTTATTGAGGAAATCTTTGCTGGGTTTTCTACCCCATGAGGGTTTCCAAGGGTAATTTCTGTGTCTATCTTGTGATTATGTTTCTTTCAGTGATCTTGCTAGTCTATTTGGTTTAAAACTTAACATGGAATCAGAGCTAGCCTGAATAGGACATCTTTCACAAGGTAAGAATATCTCTCTCTCTCTCTCCGGTGAAAATTAGGGTTTCTACAAAACGTTGGTATTGTTGAATTCTGATTACATGGCTGGATAGCCCTTCTCAAAACCAATCTTTTGAGCCCTAGATCGAACTTTTTGGTTGGATAGAACTCCAGGAAAGTCAAACCCTAGTTTTACCAAAAGTGCGATAAACCAGAAATTGGTTTCTGCAAAAAGTTGGTATTGTTGAATTCTGATTACATGGCTGGATATCCCTTCTCATAACCAATCTTTTGAGCCCTAGATCGAAATTTTTGGTTGGGTAGAACTCCGGGAAAATCAAACCCTAGTTTTACCAAAAGTGCGATAAACCAGAAATTCTGTCCCAGGATCCGGAAAATTAAAAGGGTTAAAGTTTCCAGGTAAGCCCTATTCTATCTCTTGTCTCTTGGACTCCCCCAAGAGAATATGGCTCCAAACACTAAGCTTGAAGACAAGTTAGAAGGTATAGAGAATTTCTGGGCATGGAAATACAGAATTGGTCTCATTCTTGAAGAGAATGATCTTGCTCAGTACATAAAAGATGAAGTTACAGAACCTGAAGGAGATGAATCCAAAGAGAATCAAATAAAGGATTTGATTAGGGCAAAGAGAATCATAGTTGATTCTATTAAAGACCACTTGATTCCCCAAGTGGCTTCCAAGAAAACTCCAAAGGAAATGTATGATGCCCTAGGAAGAATGTATGAGGGAAAGAACATCAATAGAAAAATGAACCTAAGAACTCAATTGAAGAGTACCAAGATGAACAAAGGAGAATCCATTCAAGACTACTTCTCAAGGGTCTCCCAAATCAAGGAGCAACTAGATGCCATTGGTGATACTCTTGATGAAGATGAACTTGTGATGACTGCTCTAAATGGCCTCACTAGACCTCGGGAGTCATTTATACAAACTATGTGTGCCAAAAAAGAAAGTATGAAGTTTGATATAGTATGGGAGGATTGTGTTCAAGAAGAGGCTAGGGTAGCCAACAGAGAAGCACTTCTCAAGGAGGATGACCAAGGCTTGGCTACTCACACCAAGAGAAGAAGAATGGGTCACTTCAAGAAAGTTGACCACAAAGGATCTCAACACTTCTCTAAATTTAAAAGGAGTAGAGGACCCAATCCAGTAAGAGATCTCTCCACAGTCCAGTGTTACAATTTTCTTAAACTAGAACATATTTCCAAATCTTTTCCTTCACAAAAGAAGAAGAAGTTTGTACACAAAAGACACCATGCACATATGGTAGAAGATGATAGTGAATAAGAAGAAGAAGAAGAAGAAGAAGAGGAAGAGGAAAGGCCTCGAAGGAAAAGATCTAAAGTAAAGAAAGACGATCCAAAAGAATATGTCCTATTCTCTGCACTCTCTGTATCTGTATCTCCTGGAGAAGACACATGGCTCATTGATAGTGGTGCTTCTAAGCACATGACAGGTCAAAGAAAGACTTTCTCAAATCTTGAAGAAAAGTCTTCTACACAAAAGGTATCTCTAGGAGATGATTACCAATATCCCATCAAGGGGATTGGTGAAGCAAGCTACAAGCTAGATTCTGGAACACCCTTGAAGATGAAAGCAATTTTATATGTGCCAGGATTGAAGAAGAACCTACTCTCTATCTCAGCACTACATAAGAAAGGTTTTAGAGTTGCCTTCATAGATGGTCAAGTACTTATGTGGCCCAAAGGAAAATCTATTGAAGATGCAGTTGTCATTGGTGAAGAGGAAGGAGGCCTCTATAAGCTCAAGGGACATCCAGAAGTTTCCCTTGCTCATGAAACATCTAGCCCCAATGAGATATGGCACAGAAGATTAGCTCACATTAACTATAAATCCCTACCCTATGTAAGCAAGGTGGTCATAGGTTTACCAGACTTAAAGGTTGATCATAATGGCTCATGCAAAGGATGTGAAAAAGGGAAGAATATCAAGAACCCTTTTCCAAAAAGTGAAACAAAGACTAAGAACATTTTGGAGCTAATACATTCAGATGTATGTGGACCAATGCCCACCACTTCAATAAGTGGTTTTGAATACTATCTCTCATTCATTGATGACTATTCAAGGAAGACATGGATATACTTTCTAAAAGGTAAGAATGAAGTTTTTGGAAAATTCAAAGAGTTCAAGGCCTTAATAGAAAATCTCTCAGAAAATAAAATCAAGATTCTCAGAACAGATAATGGGGGAGAATATACTTCAAAGGATTTTGAATACTTTTGTAAGGAAGCTGGAATCAAGAGGGAACTAACCACTCCCTACAATCCCCAACAAAATGGGGTGGCTGAAAGAAAGAATAGAACCATAATGGAAGCTGTAAAAACCATGATACATGATCAAGATCTACCTATGTATTTATGGGATGAAGCAGTTAGGATAGCAGTCTATGTGCAGAATAGACTTTCCCATAGTGCTCTTGAATTCAAAACTCCAGAAGAAGTGTTCACATGAAAGAAGCCTGAGGTAAGTCATCTCAAAATATTTGGTTGTCTTGTGTACATTCACATTCCAAAAGAAAAGAGAACCAAGTTGGATCCTTCTGGTAAGAAGGGAATATTTGTTGGATACTGTGTAATGTCCCTTGTTAGGAATTTTATTAAAATTGCAATTTTCCACTTTTTTCCTTGGTTCGACCTTGGACTAGTTTCGATCTCTAGGTCCCAAATTTGCCCCAAATGATCCCAAATATTCTGAGAAGGTATATGAATGATATTAGAACATAAATATGTGTTTCAGGGATGCCTTTGTACCTTTAAAACACTTTTGCAAATACTCTTTCAATTCTGGTCAATGTAGGTAACTTTACTAGTGATTTCCCTTTGACTAGTATTGGTCTCTAGGTCTCAAATTGACTCCAAATGCCTTCAAATATTCAAGGAAGATTTATGAATGATATTAGGAATTGAATATGATGTTCAGGGATAACATATGGCCACCAAAATACCTCTGCAAACTCTCTTAAGATTCTGGACCAAGTATGCCATTTTACTAGTAATTTGGGGTTCAAATCCCCCTGAGGTAAGTACTGAAAATGGCTTCCCAAATGCCTCCAAACCCACTCAAATTTATGAAAAGAGGTATGTAATGTGTTAAGTATGTTATTAAGGTCTCATATGCACCATTAATGGTTTATTACAACTGTTCTCACCCTCTCCCATTCAACTGCAAAAATCCTCAATTCGACCCTTGGGGAAATGGCACTATTTCACCTCCCAATACAACTAAACTGAGTAAAAATGCTTCAAATGCTCAAGTACAGTACATGAAACTTGTAGAAGACATCCATGGCAGTATATTGATCAAAAATATATCATAGAATCATCCATTCATTCGAAATCATCATCAATACATTGGTTCACAACAAGGTAGTGGGGAAATGGCATTGTTCTTCCATTAAAAATGAGATTTATACATTTCTACTTGGAATTTAGACCTGAAACTTTCTGTAGATGAAGAACAGAGTATTTAATTCATATTACAAAAGAAATGGGGCATTAGAAGCTCCCCCAAAGAGTACAATAGCTCACCAAAAACGCCCTCCCTCAAGGATCAAGAATATGCCATCAAAACTGGAAATGGTTGAAGGAGCGAGCTGCAATAGAAGAAACCATGAGCTTCCCTGTAGCTTACACCTGCAAATAAAGACTCCATTAAAGCTCCAAATGAAAGGTCTGAATGGCCTTTCCAATTTCCAACTTGGATGGGAATCTTTCACCCTCGAAATTGGCTAAGGCAAGAAACTAGTCATCCACTAGCTCTCCCTCTTCACAAATGCAATTGCAAATTCTACAAATGATCAAAATCCATTTTCATACTTCATTTCTACATTTTATAACCAACATTAGCCTTCTAAGGGTCGAAATCCTCTCAATAGATTCAATAGATTTTCATTTAAGAAATATTCCACATTTGCCACTTGTCTCCTAGTTCCAACCTTCCATCTTCTCCCAAATTCGATTTTGAGTCTCTTTGGCTTCTCCAACTCCCAAATTCGCCTTCTTTGAGCCTATTTTTGGGGCTGACATGTCATAGTGGTCAGATGTCAGAGGTCAGGTCTGCAATTTGTCATAGTTGTCATAGATTCTCCATCATTGGTGTCATAGGGGCTAGGGAATCTAGCCCAAGTGTCCACAAACTTCCACTTTGACTCTTTATCTTCCATGGAGGTTACCAATCCTTCCAAATTCGACCTAATATGCTCAATGACATGTGTTATCACTTACCAACTCACCCAAGAGTGTTCACATTCCCATTAATTCGAATTTGCAAAAGAGAGATACCATGTATTATGAAAAATCAAGCTAGTGTGGGTCCCACATCCTCCATATGTCTCCAAAACCATTTGTCACTTAGGATTTCTCTTGAATTTCTTTATTCACTCTATTTATTAAATACTTGAACCCTTCTAATGTCTAAACATCATTTATTATCCCCCTTATTCCAAATCCCAAAGCTTCCACCCCAAATCTAGGAAACTAGTAATTTTCCTCCTTGGCAATTATTTGACCCTTAACATCAATTTCACAAACTCTAATGAATATGGATAATGTGATTAGGCCATTGTGACCCAATTCCAAATTTGGGACATGACAAATCCTCCCTTCCCAATATTGCTTGTCCTCAAGCAATTTCAAACATGGGTGTTGAAGAACCTGCTTTCTGTATAATTCTTTGAAGTTGCCATTGAATTGCCAAACCTTGAGTCTTTGAGTTTCCATGAATATTTTAGAGAGGAACCACCATGCTTGCTGCTGCACTACTCTTATTAAAATCACTTTATTAAGTGGGGAATCCATCTCCCATGCTGCTTGCTTCCCCCAAAAAAATGAAACCAATGAGACAAAAATTATTCCAGGGTCCCATTTCTTGTATTGCACCCCAACAATTAAGAGTGCTCTCCAACCTACACCATTAGATAAGAGGATTCCTGGATCCCATTTTCTTGTATGCATTCTTCCAAACATCATGAGTACCAAATATATATCATCAAAGTACATAACAACATAATGAAAATGTACATCAAGGATATGCTTCATCAAAGAGTCATGAAAGTGCTTATACCTCCAAGCAAGTAGACCACCATTTTCCAAGTGCATACAAGCTTCAAGTGACCCATCAAATCTGCTCCAATGACATAGGTGAGGATCCCATGTCCTATAATGCTGCTCCAAAAGGATGTGATATGCATCAAAAGATTCAGCCATGTATTCTTTCATCCAAGAAGTGAATGAAGAATCTCCACTAGAATCTGAACCAAATAATGAGCAGAAAAAACAAGGAGACTTCAAATGACTCAAAGAAGTCTCACCCATACATCCATGAATGTGAGAATCATAAAGATGTAACAAAGTATGTGGCTGCCAACAAAAATGTTCTCCCATCATAAATCTATTCATCCAAGTGTTGGATGAAGTTCCTCTAACATCAAATAAACCCAGTGTTGAGCAAGAAAAACCATGAGTATTCAAGTGACTCAAATCCATATCATAGGTGCATCCATGTAGATGTGAATCATCATAAAGTGACAAATTATGCTGCTGCAAATGTGAATAAGAATGTGCTCCAACCATGTCATCATAAAAGTTAAATCTAGGAGTTCCATACTCCTCATGTGGCACCATCAAAAAGAACCCTTTCACCCATACTTCATTGAGACTAATACTGCAAAACATGGAATTGTAGGATGTAGGAGAATGTACTAACTCACCCAAATGATAAAAAATTTCAGGAGTTTCATCATGGGAAGGATCCATGTGGGTAGTATCATGCAGCTCCTTCAAAAGTGTGAACTCTTTGTCATAGTTTGGTTCCAATGTAGAGGAATCATGCTCTTCTTTAAAAATTGCATAACCTTCATCAAGAGGCAATTCAAATTCCTCTTCCACCACATCAAGTGTTTGGATCTCTTCAAGTTCATCTTCAAACACATCAAGAACATTCAAATTTTCACATTTCTCATGATCCACCATGTCATGAGAATCCTCCAAACAATCTACCATTTGACAATCTGAAACATAGGAGGAATAACAAGTATCTTGCAACTTTTCAAGAAGTTGCTCATTTTGAATTGTGAGCTTATGAATATCCTCATTATTCTTCAAGTATGCATCATGTAACAATTCATTAAGCTCAAACAAATGGTTTCTATCAAAAAGCAAAGACATGAAATTACCTTTGATGTGGCACATTGCTCTTTGAATCTTCTCCATGTCTTCAAGGAAGGATGTTTCCTCCAATGAAGTAGCTCTCCAACAAGAATTTGACACCAATGCTTGAGTGTCATGGAGAATGCTGAGGTACTCTTGGATATTATTTTCATTCATCTTTAAGGACCCTTCAAGAAAATGAGGCTCTTGCAAATGAACCTCCTCATCTTCTTCAATTTTGCTTGGACCAACTTCATGAAGCTCAAGTGGTGATGGGGAAGTTGATCTTGGTTCTTCTTCAACCGCTACAATGTCTTCATTATCATGCTTAATGAAACTTGTACTTGTAGAAACACTTTCAAAAGTGATCTCTATGTCACCAACATAGAGGTGTGAGCACCCATCAGTAGGTACTCCTTCATAGTTTAAGCATCCATCAGTAGATGCTCTTTGGTTCATGTCTAAGCTAGAAGGTGTCTCAAAATGATCTTCCATATTTTCAATAGAATCTTCTTCATGCTCTTGTGATGTCTCTTCCTTTTGCTCATTAAAGCAAGCTGATGCATTTTGCCCCTTGTTTTCCTTAGGATCAATATATTTGGAATCTCTTCTTGAATAAATCTCAAAAGCTCTCCTCAAGGAGGACATCATTTCATGCACACATATATGATACTCGCTCCAAGGGTTTTTACAAGAAGGGCATAAACCTTTCTTCACTAACTCCACATCTTCATTTTTGGGCCTATTTTCAAAAACATGTTCAGCATAGTACTCAAAAGACATGGCATTTTGTGTATTTTTGCTAAAAGCAAGATATTCTTGATATTTTTGATATTGTTGGGGCAAGGTTTTATATTTTGCTCTCCATCTTTGGAACTCACTCATAGAATTATCCTTGGTTGGTGTGACACACTCATATTCATCAGATTTAAAGTCATAAGAATAATCTTCATTTCTCTTGAAATTGTAAGAAGTGTTGCATGATGGCACCTCTTCCTCATACCATTCACATTCTGCTTCATATTGCTCATAAGCATCTGCATATTCCTCATAAGAATTGTACTCATAGGATTCATCATAATAGTAAGACATGGCTGCCAATTATTCTTGAATGTATGTACCTAATACACAGGTGCAAGGACCATGCTCTGATACCACTGTAATGTCCCTTGTTAGGAATTTTATTAAAATTGCAATTTTCCACTTTTTTCCTTGGTTCGACCTTGGACTAGTTTCGATCTCTAGGTCCCAAATTTGCCCCAAATGATCCCAAATATTCTGAGAAGGTATATGAATGATATTAGAACATAAATATGTGTTTCAGGGATGCCTTTGTACCTTTAAAACACTTTTGCAAATACTCTTTCAATTCTGGTCAATGTAGGTAACTTTACTAGTGATTTCCCTTTGACTAGTATTGGTCTCTAGGTCTCAAATTGACTCCAAATGCCTTCAAATATTCAAGGAAGATTTATGAATGATATTAGGAATTGAATATGATGTTCAGGGATAACATATGGCCACCAAAATACCTCTGCAAACTCTCTTAAGATTCTGGACCAAGTATGCCATTTTACTAGTAATTTGGGGTTCAAATCCCCCTGAGGTAAGTACTGAAAATGGCTTCCCAAATGCCTCCAAACCCACTCAAATTTATGAAAAGAGGTATGTAATGTGTTAAGTATGTTATTAAGGTCTCATATGCACCATTAATGGTTTATTACAACTGTTCTCACCCTCTCCCATTCAACTGCAAAAATCCTCAATTCGACCCTTGGGGAAATGGCACTATTTCACCTCCCAATACAACTAAACTGAGTAAAAATGCTTCAAATGCTCAAGTACAGTACATGAAACTTGTAGAAGACATCCATGGAAGTATATTGATCAAAAATATATCAGAGAATCATCCATTCATTCGAAATCATCATCAATACATTGGTTCACAACAAGGTAGTGGGGAAATGGCATTGTTCTTCCATTAAAAATGAGATTTATACATTTCTACTTGGAATTTAGACCTGAAACTTTCTGTAGATGAAGAACAGAGTATTTAATTCATATTACAAAAGAAATGGGGCATTAGAAGCTCCCCCAAAGAGTACAATAGCTCACCAAAAACGCCCTCCCTCAAGGATCAAGAATATGCCATCAAAACTGGAAATGGTTGAAGGAGCGAGCTGCAATAGAAGAAACCATGAGCTTCCCTGTAGCTTACACCTGCAAATAAAGACTCCATTAAAGCTCCAAATGAAAGGTCTGAATGGCCTTTCCAATTTCCAACTTGGATGGGAATCTTTCACCCTCGAAATTGGCTAAGGCAAGAAACTAGTCATCCACTAGCTCTCCCTCTTCACAAATGCAATTGCAAATTCTACAAATGATCAAAATCCATTTTCATACTTCATTTCTACATTTTATAACCAACATTAGCCTTCTAAGGGTCGAAATCCTCTCAATAGATTCAATAGATTTTCATTTAAGAAATATTCCACATTTGCCACTTGTCTCCTAGTTCCAACCTTCCATCTTCTCCCAAATTCGATTTTGAGTCTCTTTGGCTTCTCCAACTCCCAAATTCGCCTTCTTTGAGCCTATTTTTGGGGCTGACATGTCATAGTGGTCAGATGTCAGAGGTCAGGTCTGCAATTTGTCATAGTTGTCATAGATTCTCCATCATTGGTGTCATAGGGGCTAGGGAATCTAGCCCAAGTGTCCACAAACTTCCACTTTGACTCTTTATCTTCCATGGAGGTTACCAATCCTTCCAAATTCGACCTAATATGCTCAATGACATGTGTTATCACTTACCAACTCACCCAAGAGTGTTCACATTCCCATTAATTCGAATTTGCAAAAGAGAGATACCATGTATTATGAAAAATCAAGCTAGTGTGGGTCCCACATCCTCCATATGTCTCCAAAACCATTTGTCACTTAGGATTTCTCTTGAATTTCTTTATTCACTCTATTTATTAAATACTTGAACCCTTCTAATGTCTAAACATCATTTATTATCCCCCTTATTCCAAATCCCAAAGCTTCCACCCCAAATCTAGGAAACTAGTAATTTTCCTCCTTGGCAATTATTTGACCCTTAACATCAATTTCACAAACTCTAATGAATATGGATAATGTGATTAGGCCATTGTGACCCAATTCCAAATTTGGGACATGACATACTGTGAATCATCCAAAGCCTTCAGAATTTACATACCAGGTTTTCATCATATGGAAATAAGTAGAGATGTAGCATTTGATGAAGAAGCAACTCTCAAGAAATCCAGGAAGTGTCAACTTGAAGAAATCTATGAAGAAGATACACCTCCTAGAATCACAGAAGCTATGCACATTCCTGAAGATGATACTCCAGAGGATCATGACATGATAGAACCACAAGAACCCCCTATTTCAGATTTATCTAGGAAAAGAAGGCCAGCATGGGCTAGAGACATTATTCAAGGAGCTGAAAGATATGGAGCTCTTGAAGGCTCCACTAGAGAAAGAAAGAAACCAAAGCTAGTATCCAACTATGTAGCCTTGATGTGTGATCTTGTGGATCAACATCCTACTAGCTATGAAGAGGAAGCTCAAAAGAAAGAATGGGTAGAAGCAATGATAGAAGAATATCAGTAAATAATGAAAAATGATGTTTGGGATAAAGTTCCCAAACCAAAAGATAAAAGTGTGGTTTCTTCCAAATGGATTTTTAAGATAAAACATGCTGCAGATGGTAGCATTGAAAAATATAAGGCAAGATTTGTAGCCCGAGGATTCTCTCATAAAGAGGGAATTGACTATGAAGAAACATTTGCACCAGTTGCTAGGTATACTTCAATTAGAACTATCATGGCACTTGCATCTATGATGAAGTGGAAACTACATCAAATGGATGTTAAGACAACTTTTTCTGAATGGTGTAATTGAAGAAGAAGTGTACATAGAGAAACCACAAGGATTCGAGGTTAAAGATGGGAGAACTCATGTATGCAAATTGAAAAAGGCATTATATGGATTAAAGCAAGCTCCCAGAGCTTGGTACGGAAGGATTGATAATTTCTTAACAAGCATGGGATTTACCAAGAGTAAAGCTGACCCTAATCTTTATCTTAAGGTAATGAATGATGAACCAGTTATACTACTATTATATGTAGATGATCTATTTGTAACCGGAAATGAGAAACAGATTATTGAATGCAAGGAGAAGCTTTCTTCAGAATTCGAGATGAAAGATCTCAGATTAATGCACTACTTCTTAGGTCTAGAAGTATGGCAAGAACCAAAAGGAATCTTTCTAAATCAAGGTAAGTATGCTGTGGAGATTCTAAAAAGATTTGATATGTTGGAGTGTAAATCCATAGCCACTCCCATGGACTCCAACTTGAAGTTATTAATTAATGACACATCAGAATTAGTGGACATAACTCTATATAGACAAATCATTGGGTCTTTAATGTATTTAACAAATACTAAGCCAGATATATGCTTTGCCGTAAATACCCCGAGTCAGTATCTAGTAGAACCCAGAAAGGTTCACTTAATAGCTGCAAAGCATGTGATGAGGTACCTAAAGGGTACTTTAGATTTTGGTCTATATTATCTTAGAAATCATGAACTCAATTTACATGGTTACTTAGACTCTGATTGGATAGGAAGTATCTCAGACAGAAAGAGTACATCAGGTGGATGCTATGGTCTTGGATCTACCATGATCTCATGGTTCAGCAAGAAACAATCCAGTGTGGCTCTCAGTACTGCTGAAGAAAAATACATAGCTGCCTGCTCCGCTAGCTATGAAGCAGTATGTCTTTGAAAACTATTATCTGGAATAGAGATGGATCCCACTGTGATCATGTGTGACAATCAAAGTTGCATTAAAATGACATAAAATCTTGTATTCCACAATAAATCAAAACACATAGAGATCTGATACTTTTACATACGAGACATGGTGCAGAGAGGAGCTATCAAACTCGAATATATAAGTACTGAAGAACAAGTTGCTGATATATTAACCAAACCCCTGTCTTGTGTGAAATTTGAACACTTCCGATACAAGCTTGGTGTAGCTCTAAAAGACCCTCCTCGAAAGGGGGAGTAGTATCATCACTAATGATGAGGATACATGTTTACCACTCTTAGTTATTTATGCTTATTTAGATTTAGACTTCTTACAACACTTACACTATTTTTTTTCTTTTACTTTGATGATACATGTTTTGATGATGAGGATACATGTTTTGATGATTTATGTATTGATGAGAATACATGCTTTGATGATATATGTATTGATGAGGATACATGTTTTGATGATTTATATACATGCTTTGATGATATATGTATTGATGAGTATGCACAATATATGTGTATGTGCTTTGATGCATTGATGAGAATACATATTTTAGTGATGTGCTTGTATGAATGAGGATACTAGTACCTATATTGATGTGGGGATTTGATCATCCCTGGACTTCGGTCCTAAAGTGAGCCGTAGACATATGTCTCCAAGAATGAAGTCCTTAGTGGACACGTGAGGATTAAGTCATCCTTAGACATGGTCCTAAATGCACGGTGAGGATTAATTCATCCTTGGACATGGTGCTAAATGTACGGTGAGGATTAAGTCATCCTTGGACATGGTCCTAAATGTACGGTGAGGATTAAGTCATCCTTGGACATGGTCCTAAATGTACGGTTGAGGATTAAGTCATCCTTGGACATGGTCCTAAATGCATGGTGAGGATTAAGTCATCCTTCGACATGGTCCTAAATGTACAGTGAGGATTAAGTCATCCTTGGACATGGTCCTAAATGTACCGTGAGGATTAAGTCATCCTTGGACATGGTCCTAAATGTACGGTTGAGGATTAAGTCATCCTTGGACATGGTCCTAAATGTACGGTTGAGGATTAAGTCATCCTTGGACATGGTCCTAAATGCACGGTGAGGATTAAGTCATCCTTGGACATGGTCCTAAATGCACGGCGAGGATTAAGTCATCCTTGGACATGGTCCTAAATGCACGGTGAGGATTAATTCATCCTTCGACATGGTCCTAAATGTACGGTGAGGATTAAGTCATCCTTGGACATGGTCCTAAATGTACGGGTGAGGATTAAGTCATCCTTGGACATGGTCCTAAATGTACGGTTGAGGATTAAGTCATCCTTGGACATGGTCCTAAATGTACGGTTGAGGATTAAGTCATCCTTGGACATGGTCCTAAATGTACGGTTGAGGATTAATTCATCCTTGGACATGGTCCTAAATGTACGGTTGAGGATTAAGTCATCCTTGGACATAATCCTAAATGTACGGTTGAGGATTAAGTCATCCTTAGACATAGTCCTAAATGTACGGTGGGTATTGGATCGTCCCCGGACTTTGGTCCTTTGAATTGATCTGTAGACAAGATGTCTCCGAAAGAAAAATCCTGAATGAACAGGTAAGGGGATTGGATCGTCCTCGGAATTTGGTCCCTTGAATTGATCCGTAGGCATGAGGTCTCCAAAAATTGAATTATAGGACTGTATCGTCCCTGGACCTCGGTTCAAAAAGGTACATGGTAGGACTGGATCGTCCTTGGACCTCGGTTCAAAAGGTACATGACAGGATTGCGTCATCCATGGACCTATGTCCTAAAGAGACCAGGATTGATCATCCTGTAATATGATCCTATGATGACGATGCTAATGATCGTGTGATGATGATGCTGATGATCGTGTGATGACGATGCTGATGATCGTGTGATGACGATGCTGATGATTGTGAGATGATGATGTTGATGATCGTATGATGACGATGCTGATGATCGTATGATGACGATGCTGATAATGATGATGCTAATGATCGTGTGATGACAATAACTATGATGTTGATGTTCCAGTAACTAGTTGAGTTACTAATAATGATGTATTGAATAAAGCTTCCGATGATATAGAGATGTATCATGTATGATGTAGATGATGACTCCTTACTCCTGCATATACTATTATAATATCCTTCTCGTTAAGGGGGAGTGTTTAATATTGTAACTTCTAAGAATATTATATTTGTACATTATTACTCTGGAGATGTTTCATCCCTCCGAGGAAATTCTATTATGTATCCGGAGATGTTTATTCCTCCGATGGTGTGTGGGAACTAGGTTTATTAGACCCACCATGTGGGGGTCGGCCCTGAGTTCATATTTTAGGGGTTATTAGACTTCTCAAGTAGAGGTCGGCCCCATTAGGGTTTTTGGTCAGTTGGGATCTAGTATAAATAGAGGAGAGGAGCTCCTCATTTGACACACACTCACAACTCAAAAAAGTATCGCACTTGTGTCTAGGAGGTCTATTTGGAAGATAGAGAAGGAGGACAAGTCTTGGAGCACATCTTGTATTTTGGTTGATCATCTTATTGAGGAAAGCTTTGTTGGGTTTTCTACCCCATGAGGGTTTCCCAGGGTAATTTATGTGTCTATCTTGTGATTATGTTTCTTTCAGTGATCTTGCTAGTCTATTTGGTTTAAAACTTAACAATCAAAACTATGAATGTGCAGATAGTCTTTTGTCTTTTCCTTCGAACCATCATGGGTGAGATTATGCCAAAAAGAACCATCAAATAATAATGATTGCTTGGAATCCAAATCAGCTCCAAGACTTGATAAATGGTTTCTTGAGATATCCTTTGAACCAGTAGAGGTGAGATCAAAACCATCATATGCATGAGAAATTATCCCAAGTAGTAATTGCTTAGAATCCAAATTAGATCCAAGACTTGAATCATGGTTTCTTGAGATCTCCTTTGAACCATAAGAGGTGAGATCAAAACCAGTAAATGCATGAGAAATTATCCCAAGCGAATGGCCATGGTTTCTTGAGATATCCTTTGAACCAGTGGGGGTGAGATCAAAACCATGATGTGCATGAGAAATTATCCCAAGCGAATGGAAATGGCCATATTCTTCAATAACCTTCTGAAAGAATGGAATAATGATCATATAGTAATAAAGAAGAGGTGATTGCTTGAGGAGAGTGAATGCATTACCTCCAATAGCTGATTTGACCTCCGAAACATTCAATAGATCATGATGTAGACCAACAGACTCTGGTGAAAGAGATGATTTAGGACCTTCTGCAATATCTAGAGTGTGAGCTAGCACAGAAAGAGAAGAAATTTGGAGCATGAGTGTAGAATCTGCGAGTTCTTCTTCTTTGTGGACAACTTCAATATGAGATGTGTTTGATACTGGTTCATGATCAATGAGATCATCAAGGAGGGAAAATGAATCACTTTGCTTGCTCTTGAAGGAGTTTGGACCAATTCCTTCATTCTGTTTGCCAAATATTACATCCAGGTGAGCCCATAGCTCTTTTGGTGATGAAAAATTCAGAGGATTTGAACTCTCCTTCAAAACAATGATCAAAGAGACCATTTTTCTTTAAATGTGCTATCATATTTGATTTCCATTCACCATAGTTGAGTGGAGAAAGAAGATCATAGTTGAATGGAGAAAGAGGATAGATTTCTTCTGAATACATTGAAGCTGTAGAAGACCTGCAAAAACAATAGACAATATCTGCAACTGCTATTGTTGTAAAAATGCAGAAACTGCTGCACTCAAAATCTTGGTAATAACTTGCAAAAAACTCTCAAGAATGGAGATAAACAATACTCTCAACATGCTCTGATACCATATGAAAATCCTCATAGCAAATCTAAGAGATGATGTATACCTCACAAGAGTAATTATGATTAAGCAGGAAAATAGAAGAAGAGTGGTCAATGCAGTATAATGAGCAACAAAATAATAATACAGTAGAACTCGGATAGAAGTAAAAATACTTCACACACACTAATTAATTAATCACAATATGGACAAATAAATAGTACAATGCATGAGGATTCAAATGCATAAGTTGGCAATTCGAATTAGCCTTCATGGAGTGATCAAAGGATCACTGGAGTGTCATCGGAGCACAACTAGTAGTCTATCTCATCATCAGTGGAGTCATCAATGCTCAAGTAACTGTCAACCATGAGTCAAACTGAGTCTAACTGGGTGTGGTAGGTGTAACTGAGTGTAACTGAATGAAGGAGGCTCAGTGGAGGGAACATGAGGAGCTAACTGGAGTCAGAATGGGCAGTCTAGTCTTACTGGAGATCCATCGGAGTGATACAGTCAGTTGAGAGTCACTCTAGCCTTAAATCAAGGAAATAACTCAATTAACTGAAGTGAAACTGAGTGGTAGGTAAGAGAGGGAGCATGAGATTCATGCA
The DNA here is from genome assembly GCA_027924585.1 of Larix kaempferi. Lineage (NCBI taxonomy): Eukaryota > Viridiplantae > Streptophyta > Pinopsida > Pinales > Pinaceae > Larix > Larix kaempferi. The sequence goes on from BSBM01001126.1 coordinate 5,040,470, forward strand.
ATTGCATGAAGGGGCGCACTAAGCACTAGGAGGGATAAAACGGATATGATAGAAGCTCCAAGGGCTGGCTAATTGAGGGCTAGGTGTTGGACTGATGACTGGGATGCATGCAAACCCTAAAAGTGCATGCATGACTGAAAATGTTGCTAGGACTAGGATGGAGTATAGGAATATCCTAACAAGATGAATCAAGGAGAATCTATTCAAGATTACTTCACAAGGGTCTCCCAGTTCAAGGAACAACTAGAATACATTGGAGACAACCTTGATGAAGATGAACTAGTCATGATTGCTCTCAATGGTCTCACTAGACCTTGGGATTCATTCATCCAAACCATGTGTGCTAGAAAAGAAAGCATGAATTTTTATATTGTCTCTGAGGATTGCATTCAATAAGAGGCTAGAGTAGCCAATAGAGAGGCCCTACTCAAAGAATATAATCAAGCATTAGCCACCCATACCAAAATAATAAGGAATCAATCCAAATTCAAGAAGGAAAGTTACAAGGAGTCTCAACCTCCTAGGATGTTTCATAAGGAAAGAGGAAACCATTCAGGAAAGACTACCCCTCTTTCCAATGTTTCATTTGTCACAAAATAGGACATATTGATAGGGATTGTACTTCAAAGAAGAAAAAGAATTTACACCACAAAAGACATCAAGAACATCTAACAGAAGATGATATTGAATATGAAGAAGAGGAAAGACCTCAAAGGAAAAGAGATAAAGTAGAAGAAGAAGATGCAAAAGAGTATGTTGTATTCTCTGCAGTCTCTGGGTCTGTAACACCTGGATAAGACACATGGCTTATTGATAGTGGTGCTTCAAAGCACATGATAGGACAAAAGAAAAATCTCTCAAGACTTGAAGAGAATACCTCTCCACAAAAAGTATCATTAGGAGATGACTACCAATATCCTATCAAAGGAATTGGTGAAGCAAGATACAAGCTTGATTCTGGAACCCCCATGAAGATGAAGGAAGTTTTATATGTACTAGGTTTGAAGAAGAACATACTTTCTATCTTAGCATTAGATAAGAAAGGCTATAGGGTTGCATTCATAGATGGACAAGTACTCATGTGGCCCAAAGGAAAATCAATTGAGGATGCAGTTGTTATTGGTGAAGAAGAAGGAGGGATATATAAACTCAAGGGACATTCAGAAGCATCACTTGTTCACGAAGCCACTAGCCCAAGTGAGCTATGGCATAGAAGGCTTACTCACATCAACTACAAGGAATTACCCTATGTGAGTAAAGTAGTAACAAGATTACCAGATTTCAAGGTTGATCATGAAGGCACTTGCAAAGGATGTGCAAAAGGAAAAAGTATCAAGAATCCATTTCCAAAGAGTGAAACAAAGAATAAGAGTACTTTGGAATTGATTCATTCATATGTATGTGGTCCAATGACCTCCACATCCTTGAGTGGATACGAATATTAACTTACATTTATTGATGATTATTCAAGAAAGACTTGGATATATTTCCTGAAAGGAAAAGATGAAGTCTTTGGAAAAATCAAGGAATTCAAAGCCTTGATAGAAAACCACTCAGAAAAGAAAATCAAGACACTCAGGACAGATAATGGTGGAGAATATACTGCAAAATATTTTGAATTCTTATGTAAAGAATATGGAATCAAGAGGAAACTAACCACTCCCTACAATCCTCAACAAAATGGTGTTGTGGAAAGAAAGAATAGAACCATCATGGAAGCAGTGAAAACAATGATACATGATCAAGATCTTCCTATGCATCTATGGGTTGAAGCAACAAGGACAATAGTTTATGTGCAAAATAGATTGTCTCATAGTGCCCTTGGATTCAAGACTCCAGAAGAAGTGTTCACGGGGAAGAAGCCTGAGGTAAGCCACCTCAAGATATTTGGATTCCCTGTATATATTCACATACCAAAAGAGAAGAAAACTATGCTAGACCCTTCTGGAAAGAAGGGAATATTTGTTGGGTATTGTGAAGCATCCAAGGAATTCAAAATTTACATCCCAGGATTCCATCACATGGAAATTAGTATAGATGTAACATTTGATGAAGAAGCTACTCTCAAAAGATCCAGAAAGTGCCAGTATGAAGAAGTATATGAAGAAGATATACCTCCTAGAAATACAGAAGTTGTTTCCTTCCCTGAAGAGGAAACACCAGTAGACCATGATATGATAGAACCTCAAGAACCCCCACCTATGAACATACCATGGAAGAGAAAGCTAACATGGGAAAGAGATATTATATAGGGAGCATAAAAATATGGAGCTCCAGAAGGCTCCACGAGAGTAAGCAAGAAACCAAATCAATTTTCTAGCTATGTGGCTTTGATGTGTGATCTTGTAGATCAAGAACCTACCATTTATGAAGAAGCAGTTCATAAGAAAGAATGGGTAGAAGCAATGATAGAGGAGTAATAGTCAATAATGAAGAATGATGTTTGGGATGTAGTTCCCAAACCAAAAGACAAGAGTGTGGTATCCTCCAAATGGATATACAAGATAAAGCATGCTACGGATGGTAGCATTGAAAAGTATAAGGAAAGGTTTGTGGCCAGAGGATTCTCTCAGAAAGAGAGAATTGACTATGAAGATACATTTGCACCAGTTGCAAGGTACACTTCCCTTTAGAACCATCATGGAACTTGCATCCATGATGAAGTGGAAATTACACCAGATGGATGTGAAGACATCCTTCCTAAATGGTGTGATTGAGGAAGAAGTGTACATAGAATAACCACAAGGATTTGAGGTTGAAGATAGAAGAACCCACGTATGCAAACTAAAGAAGGATTTGTATGGGTTGAAGGAAGATCCCAGATCTTGGTATGGAAGAATTGATAACTTCTTGACTAGCTTTGGATTTACCAAGAGTAAAGTTGATCCTAACCTTTACCTCAAGGTTATGGATGATGAACGTGTCGTATTGTTGCTATATGTGGATGATCTATTTCTGACAGGAAATGAGAAAAAGATCATGGAAAGCAAGAAGAAGCTAGCTACAGAATTTGAGATGAAAGATCTCAAATTGAATTGATGCATTACTTCCTAGGTCTGGAAGTATGGCAAGGCCCAGAAGGAATATTTATCAACCAGGGAAAGTATGCTGTGGAAATCTTGAAAAGATTTGATATGTTGGAATGCAAAGCCATGGCCACTCCCATTGATTCCAACTTGAATTTGTTAGTTGATGACTCATCGGAGTTAGTGGATGTAACTCTGTATAGACAAATTATTGGGTCATTGATGTATCTGACGAATACTAGACCAGATATATGATTTGCTATGAACACCTTGAGTCAGTATCTAGTTGAGCCTAGACGTGCTCACCTGATAATAGCAAATCATGTGATGAGGTACCTAAAGGGTATGATAGACTTTGTTCTATATTATCTTGGATATCATGATTTCAGATTGTATGGCTACACAGATGTTGATTGGGCTGGAAGTGTATCAGATAGGAAGAGCACATCGAGCGGAGGTTATTGTCTAGGATCTGCCATGATCTCGTGGTTTAGCAGGAAGCAGTATAGTGTGGCTCTCAGCACAGCTGAAACGAAATATATAGTTGCTTGCTCTGCTAGTTGTGAAGCGATATGGCTTGAGAAGTTGTTATCAGGATTGTTTGACTTAGAGATAGACCCCACTATGATCCTGTGCGATAACCAAAGTTGTATCAAGGTGACAGAGAATCCAGTATTCCGTGATAAATCAAAGCACATAGAGATCCGATATTTTTATATACGGGATATGGTGTAGAAAGGAGCTATAAAGCTCGAGTATGTGAGCACTGATGAGCAAGCTGTTGATATATTGACCAAACCTCTGTCTCAAGTAAAGTTTGAGTATTTCTGAGACAAGCTTGGTGTAGTTCAGAAGGACCCTCCTAAAAAGGGGGAGTGATATGGTCGATGATGATACTTGGATATTTGTATCGATGTGGATACCTGTATCGATGATGAGGTTGCCTATACCGATGGTAAGGTCAATGATGAGCATACCTATATTGATGATGTGGATACCTGTATCGATGATGAGGATACTTGTATTGATGATAAGGACACCTGTATCGATGATGATGAGGTTACCTGCTCTGACGATGAGGTCGACTATAAGGATACCTGTACCAACGATGAGGTCAATGTGTGGTCCTTAGACTTTGTCTAAGTAGAGGAGTGGATTGTATCATCCCTAGATTTTATGTCCTAAAGAGATCAGGATTAAACATCTTGTAAGTGGTTGAGGATTAATCATCCTTAGACAGTAAATCCCGTAATTCCGAAAGGAAGGATAGTCTTAAATGTTGATTGTAACAAGATTAATCATCCTTAGACAGTAAATCCCGTAATTCCGAAAGGAAGGATAGTCTTAAATGTTGATTGTGATAGGATTAATCATCCTTAGACAGTAAATCCCGTAATTCCGAAAGGAAGGATAGTCTTAAATGTTGATTTTGATAGGATTAATCATCCTTAGACAGTAAATCCCGTAATTCTGAAAGGAAGGATAGTCTTAAATGTTGATTGTGATGGGATTGATCATCCCTAGATAGTAAATCCAGTAATTCTGAAAGGAAGGATAGTCTTAAATGTTGATTGTGATGGGATTGATCATCCCTAGACATTAAATCCAGTAATTCTGAAAGGAAGGATAGTTTTAAATGTTGATTGTGATGAGATTGATCATCCCTAGACAGTGATCCCGTAATTCTGAAAGGAAGGATCATGTGTGTTGCAGATGATGATGTGTTGATTAGGAGATCCATATGATGTTGATGATTGGGAGATCCAAACGATGAGGTTGTTGATCGAGAGATCCAGATGATGATGTTGATCGGAAGATCCAGATGATGATGATGTTGTAGCTGATCAAGTGCTGCAGAATATGAAGACTCGGTACTGACGATGTTGATGATCCAGTATTGATTATGTTCTAGTAACTGGTTGAGTTACTGATGATGATTAAAGAAATCTTCCAATTATTTATAGATGTATCATGTATGATGTTGATGAATCCTTGCTCCTGTAGATGTTGTTAGAATATCCTTCTCGTTAAGGGGGAGTGTTGAAATATTGTAACTTCTAATATTATTCTATTTGTACTTTATCTGGATATGTTTCATTCCTTCGACGATACTTTATTGTATATCCGTGGATGTTTATTCCTCCGTCGAGATGTTGTAACTAGGTTTATTAGACTCCCCTAGTGGGTTTGGCCCTAAGTTAACTGTTTAAGGGTTATTAGACTCTCCTAGAAGAAGTCGGCCTAGTTAGGTAAAAAGTCAAGTGAGGTAAAGTATAAATACAGGATGTGTGATCCTCATTTATCACACTCACTCATTCATTCACTCACTTGTGAATTGCGCATAGGAGAGATAGAGATCTGCGAAGGAGGAGGAGGGGCACCTGTTTGGGGTTTACATCTTTGTATTTGTTGGTCGTCTATATTGAGGAAAGCTTTGTTGGGTTTTCTACCCCATGAGGGTTTCCCAATATAAATCTGTGTCTATCTTGTGATTGTGTTTCTTTCAGTGATCCTTATTATGCTCTTGTTGTGAATTTTATGCTAAACTTAACATGCGCCTACCTCATGAGATTTGGAAGCTCCTCCCACCATTCCACAAATTCCACATCAAGGAAGTCGCCTTCCTCATGGGGAAGGCACAAATCCCAAGAGAGGAAACATCATTACTCTCAAATCCTTGATTGGATTGCTCCAAATTTGATTGGAATATTCTTTAAATTCCCATGCCAACTCACCCAAGCAAATCCACTGAAATAGGAATTTGGATTTTCTCCATTTTCATTAGTCTTGAATTAAATAATTCATTTTTAATATTTTGGAGAGAAAATTATTTAAGTGAATTCTATTCACTCAATACTTAGGAAAAGTGGGTTTAGGGGTTTTATGGGTGATATGGGTTAGAAAACGACCACCCCCATGCCAAATTTCACCTCCTAACGACACTTTTATCACTTTTGATTTTTTTTAATTATAAATTATTAAAAAAATCATAAAATGAGAAAAATTATTTTGCTCAGAATGACTCAAAAATCCTAGGGGACCTAGTGCATGTCCATATGACTCAATACAGATGGCTAGCATGTTTAAAAAATGCTTACATGTAGGATTTAATAATCTCCCTAGCTTCGACCACCATGGAAAATACTCCAGTTTTGGAGGTATGAGTGAAAAACTCAGGGATTATACACTACTAGAGAGCAATGCATAATTCCTAAGGAAAAAACACTCTAGAGTAACCCCTTGATGGAAAACCTAAGGTAGACCAAGCCTCTTTAAAATAACTCATGCTAGACCAACTTATTACAATTCCCCCGTAGGGGTCTGGACATGCAAATTATTACAAAGGGAAAAACATTTTCCTGATGGACACTGAACTATGGAAAATGAAAAATGATATTGTTCAAGTATTATGTGGTTCACAAGTTGTCCACCATGGTGCAACGTTAGTGGAAAACAATCCTCAAGCAAACTAAGCTACAAATTTAGATATTGGGACTCCGAACTTAAGTCAAATGCTTGTAAAAAATTGTAAGAAATTGTTGTAGGCGAGGATCTTCAAACAATTTTGAGTTTGTTATATCTATGTGAGTGATTGGATAATATAATTTTTATCAAACATTTCTCATCCATATTACTGTAGGTTATTGTCCAGACATACTGACCTCTATGTGTATGTTGAGAATGATATTTTGAATAAAGTTTCCTATGACTCCTCTTTACCACTGAGATAACTCTTCACCCAACTGAAATGATTCAAGAGGGGACCATTGTAGTTTATTACTTACTAAGACTATCGTTATTGGTCTATTTACTATGTACTAGGTTGAACATTTTGACAAACACTTGAAGTGCTCTTTGTTGTAGCTGACTGTCGCAAATTATATCCAAGGAAATATGGTAGTGTATGTATATGCACTTGTTTTAGAGTTGGAGTTTCAAGTGCAGATATGGTACTTGAAATTATAGATGATGTTTCCACTTAATTAATATTAAATCATACAAATAACCAGAATTCAAACAAATATTTCATATCTGCAAATATACCAAAAGGAAAAGTGATACATGCTCGGATTGTGGGGAAAACAAGTCTTGTATTGAATTCCCTTTAAATAACATAAAATAGCTTCCACAAACCACTTGGAAAAATAAGTAAAGTGACCTCTGCATGCTACAAGAATGAAATGTAGACTCCAGCTGCTACAGAAATTAATGGTCCGAAGATAAGCATGAGCTGCTACAAGATGGATTCAATTTGCTCAATGGAGACCCCAAACCTGTAAATCTGATACCACTGTAAATCCCTCCAAGATGAAGCAACCTCTATGTTTTTCCTCTCTTTAAAATAGGTACAATATAATAAAATAGACCTCATATAAGAATATACTCCAAAAACAGTGTAGATGGAGTGATAGAGAGTGGGGCTCAATCTCTCTATTTCTACAGGTACGCCCCTCAAGATTTGGTGTGACCTCTTCAATGGTGTGCCCCCTTAAAAATACAAGAAAATAACCTTTCTTCCCTCTCTCTAATATTCATAATTTCAACAAATAAAGAGACCCTAACCATGGAAAGATGATCCAAGTGCACCCTTCATCCAATAGATATAATAACAATAATGGGTGCGCCCTTCCTTTGATCTCTGCAAACTCAACTTGTAAGCCAACAATCTGAAGATGAAATACAACACATACCTCAACAATGAAGCATAGATGAGAAATATGAAGTAATTTCTCCACCATCAAGAGCTAGGGTAGATTGTTGCACTACCGAAACTCTTCATTTCCTCCTAGGGTTTCATCCAAGAGAATCTTAGAAGCTCAAGAGCTATGAGTTTCCAAAAATGAAAATGACAAGAATGAATGAGAGAGTGGGTTCTCTCTCACATTTATAACTCTTTTTCTCTCTTGCGACTCTTCAACTTCATTTTCTCTTCTTTTTCTCACTTTTTCATTTAAAAATAACCTTTTAGTGAGAAAGTATCTTCTATTCTCATGTTGACCATTTTTTGGCTCCATTTTACCCTTTTACGCCACTTTTAACTGAAGTGAATTTTATAAAGTCACTTTAGGAAATAATTATTATATTTCACTTTATAAAGTTCTTTTGAGCCTAGGTGACATTAAATAATTAATTAATTCTATATCTCCTCGACTATAGCCTACAAGCATTGGATAAACTAATAAGTCGTCTCTAGGCTAGTCATCTGGAAAGGGACATGATAGTCCTCCCTTCCCGAAATTGCTTGTTCTCAAGAAACTGTAAGTTGGGATGCTGCATAATCTACTCACTCTCCCAAGTAGCATCCTCCATTGGCATATGCCTCCATGTGACCAGGGACTCCCATATTACCAGGTTTCTCAATCTCCTCTCTCGTACATCCAGAATCTCATCCGGGCCTAAAATAAACTGCCCCTCCTCATCCAATGGGGATAACTCTGCAGAGGCTATGAACTGTTGTCCCAATACCTTCTTGATGCATGATAGATGAAATACATTGTGAATATTGATCCCCTCTGGGAGCTCCAACCCATATTCCACCTCTCCAACCTTCCTGACCACTATGTAAGGTCCGTAGAAGTGAGGCTTCAATTTCTATGCACCAATTTTATCCAGTGAGGACTGATGATAAGGTCGCAGTCTCAAAAATACCAAATATCCCACCTCAATGGTGTGCTCTCTCTACTTCCTATCTGCATATACCTTCTATTGATTTTGAACCACCTATAAGTTTTCCTTAAGGACTCGAAGGATGTCCTAACTCTCCTATATCAAATAATTTGCCTTAGGTTCCCTTCTATCCCCGAAGGCCATATCAAAAAATGATGGGGCATCATGTGAAAACCCTCACAGCAGATCTAAGAGCTAATGTATACCTCACAAGAAAGATTAATATTAAGCAGGAAAATAGAAGAAGAGTGGTCATGTGTTGTAAAGGAGCAACATAATTATGATACAGTAGAACTCAGATAGAAGCAGAATAACATCACACACTAATTCATTAATCATAATATGAATAATAAATAATACAATGGTGGAGAGGATTCAAATTCCAAGGTGGAAATTCGAATTAGCCTGCATGAACTGATCATTTAGATCGGTAGAGTGTCATCAAAGCACAACTAGGAGTCCTGATCATCATCAGTGGAGTCATCAATGCATAAGTAACTGTCAACCAGGTCTCAAACTGAGTCTAACTAAGTGTGGTAGGTGTAAATGGCACATGGAAGCACTAACGTAGTGAAGGAGGCTCAGTGGAGGGCACATGAGGAGCTAACTGGAATCAGAATAGGCAGTCTAGTCTCACTGGAGGTCCATCGGAGTGATACGGTCAGTTGAGGAGTCAATCTAGCCTTAAATCAAGGAAATATCTAAATATAACTCAAATAACTGAAGTGCAACTAAGTGGTAGGTGAGATAAGGCACCTTTCACAAATGGTAGGTGAAAGGAGGGTTCAATAAGCACTAGGAGGGCTAAAACTGATCAGAAAGAAGCTCTCGGGCTATCTAAATGAGGAGTAGGCGCTGGGACTGATGACTGGGATGCATGCAATTTGCATGCATGCATGCAATTTCATGACTGCATGCAAAAATGCATGCATGACTGAAAATGTAAAAATGGAGAATGTTGTTAGGACTTGGGTGGAGTATAGGAAAATCCTAACACCCCCCCTTAATCCATCCTAGGCCCTGGTAACTGAGACCAAAGGTAACCCAATACAATGAATAAAAATAACAGTCCATAAACCGAGGAAATGGGGAAAACCTCATTGGAAAAATACCCCCCCTCAAAAGAGACTATAAGGCACACCAAAATAAATGCTCCAAACTCAAGCAGGTGTGATGCTTGGTCATATGTCTAGAGGTATCTTCTTCTTGGGAAGAAGTGGATCATGCTCAAAAAGCATGTGCTTGTACTTTCTCTTCAAATCGAATGTGATGAGAACAAATCCATAGGTATGAGGATGATCCTGGAACTTGTGATTCGAATCAGCTGAGGTAGGATCAAATCCATGAATGTGTAGATAGTCTTTTGTTTTCTCCTTTGAACCATCACATGATAGTGATTGCTTGGAATCCAAATCAGATCCAAGACTTGAAAAATGGTTTCTTGAGATCTCCTTTGAACCATTAGAGGTGAGATCAAAACCATGAAATGCATGAGAAATTATCCCAAGCGAATGGAAATGCCCTACATATTCAATAAACTTCTGAGAGCATGTACAAATGATCTTGCAGTAGTACACAAGAGGTGAGTGATCAAGGAGAGCGTATGCATTACCTCCAATCGCTGATTTAACCTATGAAACATTCATGATATCATCATTATGCAAACCAACAGACTCTTGTGCAAGAGAGGATTTAAGAACCTCTACAGTTTCTAGAGTGTGAGCTGGCACATAATTTGAAATAGAAGATATTGAGAGCATGAGTGTAGAATCTGCAAGTTATTCTTCTTTGTGGACAACTTCATTATGAGATATGTTTGATACTGATTCATGATCAAAGAGACCATCCAGGAGGGAAAATGCATCACTGGTCTTGCTCTCGAAATGGTTTGGACCAATCCCTTCATTTTGTTTTCCAAATCTTCCATCCAGATGGGCCCATAGCTCTTTTGGAGATTCAAAAGAAAGGAAGTGGGTTACCATGCAATGAGACATATCATACATCATTGTTGCATAGGCTCTGCCATCTTCATTTAACCAATCATTCTCTTCTTCAGATGATTCGAACTCTCTTTCAAAACAATAATCAAAGAGACCAGGTCTCTTCAAATGTGTTATCATCTTTGGTTTCCACTCATCATAGTTGAATGGAGAAAGAGGAGTAATTCCTTCTGGATTCATGGAATCTGTTTCAAAAGACTTGCAAAAAAAAATAGAAAATGTTTGCAACTGCTACTGCTGCAAAATTGTAGAAGCTGCTACAACTACTGCACTCGAAATCTTGATAATAACCTGCAAAAAAAAACTCTCAAGAATGGAGATAGACAATACTCTCAACTCGCTCTGATACCATGTGAAAATCCTCACAACAGATCTAACATTTGATGTATACCTCACAAGAAAGATTAATATTAAGCAGGAAACTAGAAGAAGAGTGGTCATGCAGTGTAAAGGAGCAACAGAATTATGATACAGTAGAACTCAAATAGAAGTAGAATAACATCACACACTAATTCATTAATCATAATATGAACAATAAATAATACAATGGTGGAGAGCATTCAAATGTCAAGGTGGAAATTAAAATTAGCCTGCATGCACTGATCATTTAGATCAGTAGAGTGTCATCAAAGAACAACTAGGAGTCCTGATCATCATCAGTGGAGTCATCAATGCACAATTAAATGTCAACCAGGTGTAAAACTGAGTCTAACTGAGTGTGGTAGGTGTAACTGGCACATGGAAGCACTAATGTAGTGAAGGAGGCTCAGTGGAGGGCGCATGAGGAACTAACTGGAGACAAAATAGGCATTCTAGTCGCATTGGAGGTCCATCGGAGTGATACAGTCAGTTGAGGATTCAATCTAGCCTTAAATCAAGGAAAGATATAAAGATAACTCAACTAACTGAAGTGAAATTGAGTGGTAGGTGAGAGAGGGCGCCTTTCACAAGTGGTAAGTGAAAGGAGGGTGCACTAAGCACTAGGAGGGCTAAAACTTATCAGAAAGAAGCTCCCATGGCTATCTAAATGAGGACTAGGTGTTGGGATTGATGACTGAGATGCATGCAATTTCATGACTGCATGCAAAAATGCATGCATGCAATTTCATGACTGAATGAAAAAATGCATGCATGACTGAAAATGTAAAAATGGAGAATGTTGTTAGGACTAGGATGGAGTATAGGAAAATCCTAACACATCATACCCATATAAAGCTCTGAATGTGTAATGTCCTCATTTTGACCCTTAGGACATATTTGGATTTAAATGTAAATAATGTGTACATGCGACGTATGTTTTCCTAGCGTGGAGCTCAAGGCCAAGGCCCCGCTAGAGAATGCTAGGTTTTATGTAAAGGAAAGTAGTTTATATTCTGTTATCCATGTGCTATCAAGCCATGGGACATTTTAAATGATGTAAATATTAAGATTGCAATAAAATTACCAATAATACTGGCTATGGAGGACACTAGTAAGAGAGGACCATGTGTATCCACTAGGGAGAGGTGAGGGGATTGTGGGATTGGACCATAGAATGCCAAATGTCATCCTTAGTATCCATTTGACCTCCCTTGCTGACATTTAATTATGGTGTAGAAGGTGGTTGAAGGGATTTTTCATGAAATCAATGGAGTTTGGGAAAACCCCAAATTTTCGTATGGCAGGGTATGGAACTCTATTTTCCTTGACCCGCACGCCACTCTACCCTGGGAATTCATATTCCCTGATCCAAATTCCATTAAAAATAAAAAAAAATGGAAATATGAACGCATAGAACAGGGAGCCGAGCAGTGAGAAAGGAGGAAAAATCATGATTATGTGAAAAACCCTGATTTAGAGTGTCGAACCTGCCCAGAATCTCATGGGGGGGGTAGCTTAATCTAGTAGGGGATCCGTCAGTCTATACCCTATGGAAATTTGCAGCCTATAATATGCTCAAAAACCCGTGAAGAAGACCCTGCGTTAATGGCCGAGAAACCTACTACGGGATAGGATCGATTTGGACCACATTTGGCCATAGAAAGTGAAGAAAAACCCAAGTGGAAAGGACAGAAAAAGGATAGGAAAAAAGGTAGGGTTTCTTGATAAACCTAGTGAAGGCTAGAGTCTCAAGATACTAGCATCTTGGACCTTTTTATGCCCACCCTAAAGAGAACTAGAGGGAAGGTATGGCTTGAGGGACTGTGTAGCAGTGAAGGGAATACTTCCTTGTGTTGGGCGTGGTAGGTATTGTGGGTGCCAAGACTGTCTGAGTGTGAATTGAGAGGCCTGTAGATCTGAGGTTGAGCTTACTGTCTTATCATCCTACTCCACTAATCCTTACGTGCTTGATAAACCCAACTATGTGTTGGCTTATCATGTGTGTTTGGGAGAAGCCATGGCTATGAGTGAGCTTGTTTAGCCCTCCTTAGTGGATACACATACCAACTCGGGGGTGGTCTCTCAGCTGAAAGAATATAGGATGGAAAGAGACCTATGGTTGGGTAGAACGTTGCTCTCACTTAGCCAGTTTCTTGGAAAAATTCTTTCTAAAGATAAGTGTTCTATGTGGTGTTAAATGATGTTATTTTCCTATGTTGGGTTCATTGTTTCAAGATAAATTGAATGGAATGAGAATATATAATTAACCAATAAGAAGTATGTGTATAAACCTGAACATGAGGCTGGTGAATTGGTTGTTGATTCATCATTTTTCTTATGTTAAGTCTAATGTTATTATGTTAACCATGTATATTATAGATGCATTCATTAGATTTAGTTCCACTATGTATGTCTATTATGCATTTCACACATCCATAGCAGGTTTGCACTTCATTAAATGAGCTTGGGGGGGATAATTAGACACTCCCCTAATGTGTCCATGCCCCCTCTATGATCGGGTGAAGGGAGGGGCCTTGGCAAGCTGATTCTAGGGATTTTGATAGTGGGGTGAAGATATTTTGATGGCCTTCGAGGAGGATTTTGGTTTGAAATGAGGCAGGTTCAGAGTCCTCAGGTGTGGTATAGGTCCACACCATTTTATAGAGCTCGCATAGAGCTTTCCAACGGTACCGAATTTCCCAAATTGGACTCAGGATGAAGAAGTTATAAACCAGAGAAATTGGTTGTACCAAGGCATGGCCAACTTCTGAATTTCTGAATCCGCATTGCAGAATGTGGAAGTCGGGGGCATATTTTCTTCAACGCCAGCGATTTTGGTTCCCCCCATTTCTGACTCCCACATTGCGGAATGCAGAAGTCAGGATTGTATTTCTTCGATGACGGGCATCTTGGCACTCCGCATTTCAAACTCCCGCACTACAAAATGTGGAAGTCGAGATCGTATTTCTTCGGTGTCGGGCATTTTGGCGCTCCACATTTTTGAATCTCGCACTGCAGAATGCGGAAGTCAGGATCATATTTATTCAATGCCGAGAATTTTTGCGCTCCTCATTTCTGACTCCCGCACTACGGAATGCGAAAGTCGAGATCATATTTCTTTAACGCCGGACATTTTGGCGTTCCGCATTTTCGAATCCCGCTCTACAGTATACGAAAGTTAGGATCATATTTATTCAATGGTGCACCCCCTTAGAAACACAAGCCAATAACCCTTGTGCCCTCTCTCTAATATTTAGAATTTCAACAAAGAATGAGATCCCAACCATGGAAAACTGAGCCAAGTGCACCCTTCATCCAATAGATAGAATAACAACAATGGGTGCGCCCTTCCTTTGATCTCTGCAAACTCAACTTGTAAGCCGACAATCTGAAGATGAAATACAACACATACCTCAACAATGAAGCATAGATGAGAAATATGAAGTGATTCCTCCACCATCAAGAGCTAGGGTAGATTTTTGCACTACCGAAACTCTTCACCTACTCCTAGGGTTTCATCCAAGAGAAGCTTAGAAGCTCAAGAGCTCTTAGTTTCCGAAAATGTAAATGACAAGAATGAATGAGAGAGTGGGTTCTCTCTCACATTTATAACTCTTTTTCTCTCTTGTGACTCTTCAACTTCATTTTCTCTTCTTTTTCTCACTTTTTAATTTAAAAATAAATTTTTAGTGAGAAAGTACCTTCTATTCTCATGTTGACCATTTTTTGGCTCCATTTTACCCTTTTACACCACTTTTAACTGAAGTGAATTTTATAAATTCACTTTAGGAAATAATTATTATATTTCACTTTATAAAGTTCTTTTGAGCCTAGGTGACATTAAATAATTAATTAATGCTATATCTCCTCGACTATAGCCTACAAGCATTGGATAAACTACTAAGTCATCTCTAGGGTAGTCATCTGGAAAGGGACATGATAGTCCTTCCTTCCCGAAATTGCTTGTCCTCAAGAAACTATGAGTTGGGATGCTGCATAATCTACTCACTCTCCCAAGTAGCATCCTCCACTAGCATATGCCTCCATGTGACTAGGGACTCCCATATTACTAGGTTTCTCAATCTCCTCTCTCGTACATCCAGAATCTCCTTCGGGCCTAAAATAAATTGCCCCTCCTCATCCAATGGGGATAACTTTGTAGAGGCTATGACCTACTATCCCAACACCTTCTTGAGGCATGATACATGAAATACATTGTGAATATTGCTCCCCTCTAGGAGCTCCAACCCATAGGACACCTCTCCAACCGTCCTTACCACTATTTAAGGTCTCTAGAAGTGAGGCTTCAATTTCTATGCACCAGTTTTATTCAGTGAGGACTGATGATAAAGTTGTAGTCTCAAAAATACCAAATCTCCCACCTCAATGGTGTGCTCTCTCTGGTTCCTATCTTCATATACCTTCTATTGATTTTGAACCACCTATAAGTTTTCCTTAAGGACTCGAAGGATGTCCTAACTCTCCTATATCAAATACTTCGCCTTAGGTTCCCTTCTATCCCCGAAGGCCATATCAACAAATGATGGGGCATCATACCCATATAAAGCTCTAAATGTGTAATGTCCTCATTCTAACCCTTAGGACATTTTGGATTTCAATGTAAATAATGTGTACATGCGACGTATGTTTTTCTAGCGTGGAGCTCAAGGCCAAGGCCCCGCTAGAGGATGCTAGGTTTTATGTAAAGGCAAGTAGTTTATATTCTGTTATCCATGTGCTATTAAGCCATGGGACATTGTAAATGATGTAAATATTAACATTGAAATAAAAATACCAAGAATACTAGATATGGAGGCAACTAGTAAGAGAGGGCCATGTGTATCCACTAGGGAGAGGTGAGGGGGTTGTGGGATTGGACCATAGATTGCCAAATTTCATCCTTAGTACCCAGTTGACCTCCCTTGTTGAAATTTAATTATGTTGTAGAAGGTGGTTAAGGAAACTGTTCATGAAATCAATGGAGTGTGGGAAAACCCTGAATTTTCATATGGCAGGGTATGGAACTCTATTTTCCTTGACCCACATGCTACTATACCCTATGAATTCATATTCTCTGATCCCCATTCCATTAAAAAAAAAACAAAAGTATGAACGTAGAGAACAGGGAGCCGAGTAGTGAGAAAGGAGCAAAAATTGTGATTCTGTGAAAAACCCTGATTTAGAGTGTTGAACCTGCCCCGAAATGCACAGGGGGGATAGCTTAATCCAGCAGGGGATCCGTCAGTCTATATCCTATGGAAATTTGCAGCCTGTAATATGCTCAAAAACCCGTGAAGAAGACCCTGGGTTAATGGCTGAGAAACCAACTACGGGATAGGGTCAATTTGGCCATAGAAAGTGAATAAAAACCCAAGTGGAAAGGACAGAGAAAGGATAGGACAAAAGGTAGGGTTTCTTGATAAACCTAGTGAAGGCTAGAGTCTCAAGATACCCATCTTGGACCCTTATATTCCAACCCTGAAGAGAACTATAGGGAAGGTATGGCCTGAGGGACTGTGTAGTAGTGAAGGGAATACTTCCTTGTGTTGGGAGTGGTAGGTATTGTGGGTGCCAAGACTATCTAAATGTGAATTGAGAGGCCTGTAGATCTGAGTTTGAGCTCACTTCCTTAGCATCCTACTCCACTAATCCTTACATGCTTTATAAACCCAAATGTGTGTTGGTTTATCATGTTGTTTGAGAGAAGACATGGCTGTGAGTGAGCCTATTTATCCCTCCTTAGTGGATACACATACCATCTTGGGGGTGGTCTCTCAGCTGAAAAAATATAGGCTCGACAGAGACCTATGGTTGGGTGGAACATTGCTCTCACTTAGCCAGTTTCTTGGACAACTTCTTTCTAAAGATAAGTGTTCTTTGTGGTGTTAAATGATGTTATTTTCCTATGTTGTGTTCATTGTTATTTCAAGTTAAATTGAATGGAATGAGAATATATAATTAACCAATAGGAAGTATGTGTATAATAATGAACATGAGGTTGGTGAATTGGTTGTTGATTCATCATTTTTTTATGTTAAGTATGATGTTATTATGTTAATCATGTATATTATAGATGCATTCATTAGATTTAGTTCCACTATGTATGTATACTATGCATTTCACACATCCTTAGCAGGTTTGCACTTCATCAAATGAGCTTGGGGGAATAATTAGACACTCCCCTGATGTGTCCATGCCCCATCTATGATCAGGTGAAGTGGGGGGGCCTTAGCAGGGTGATTCTAGGGATTTTGATAGTGGGGTAAAGATATTTTGATGGTCTTCGGGGCAGATGTTGGTAGGAAATGAGGCAGTTTTAGAGTCATCAGGTGTGGTAGGGGTCCACACCATTGCATAGAGATCGCATAGAGATTTCTAACGGTACCGAATTTTCCCAAATTGGACTCAAGATGAAGAAGTTATAAACCAGAGAAGTTGATTGTACCAGGGCATGGCCAACTTCTGAATTTTTGAATCCGCATTGCAGAATGTGGAAGTCGGGGGCGCATTTTCTTCAACGCTGGCCATTTTGGTGCCCCGCATTTCCGACTCCCACACTGCGAAATGTGGAAGTCGGGATCGTCTTTTTCGATGCTGGGCATCTTGGCGCTCCGCATTTCAGACTCCCGCACTACAGAATTCGGAAGTCGGGATCGTATTTCTTCAGTGCCAGGCAGTTTGGCGCTACGCATTTCTGAATCCTGCACTGCAGAATGCGGAAGTCAAGATCATATTTATTCAATGCTAGGAATTTTTGCGCTCCTCATTTTTTACTCCCACACTACAAAATGCGAAAGTCGAGATCATATTTCCTTGACGCTGTACATTTTGGTGTTCCGCATTTCTAACTCCCGCACTACAGAATGTGGAAGTTAGGATCGTATTTCTTTGACACCGGGAATATTGGCGCTCCGCATTTCTGAGTTTTGCAGTGCGGAATGTGGAAGTCAAAGTTGTATTTTGTTCAACGTCGTGATTTGAGCATTCCTCCCTTCTCACTTCCGATCTACGAATTGTGGATTGAGGAATTGCGGACCAGATACAATTGCAGCCGTGTAAAAAGATTAAAGTTGCGGATAAGTTTAAAACAAAAAATTATCAGGCTTGTTCTTCCATCACTCAAAGGGAACTGAGGGGATCAGGGATGTGACAGAATGGTATCAGAGTCCAAGGTTGCAACACTGGGGCTTCTTGGGCCAAAGTAGAAGGAAAATAACATTATAAATTACTCCATGTATGTATTTCTGTTAAAAATGGATGTTCTATGTATTATATGCATTTTTATAATGTCTAATAAACGCCTCCATGATGCACAGTGCTTGCAGCTGAAGCATTTGAATAGTGCAGCAGAGAGTAGCAGGCAGGGGAAAGAAATATCCAAAGGAAAATGGTAACCATGAATGACGCCCAGGATGCTTACGAGCATGATGAAGGCGTTTTAGGATAAAATGTGCAAGAAGATCATGCCGATACTGAATCCAATGGGAGAATGGAGTAGATAACCCCTCAAAATTTGGTTGAAACCATGATAAGCTTCAATGAAAGGTTGATGAAGGCTCATGAAGAACAAAATCATCACAATGCTGCTATTTTGTAGAACCTCACTGAAATGCAGCAGAGGGAAAACCTTGGGTCCAACCCAAGCAACATACGTAAAGAAGGAAGTGATGCTGAAAGTCGCTCTAGGGGTTGTTCTAGGGAGAGGAATCCAAGCCCAAGGAAGAGTTCGGTGAGAAGAAAGCGCAACACGCCCTCTTAAATATCTTCTTCCAGTCGGTCGTGTGACTCAAGAATCCCTCAAAGCTTATCATGGTTTTCACTTCATTGCACACATCCTTAGTAGGTTTTCACTTCATTGTACACATACTTAGCATCTTTTCACTTAATCAAATGAGCTTGGGGGAATAATTACACACTCCCCTAATGTGTTCATTCCCCCTTTGTGATCAAATGAAGGGAGGGGCCTTGGAAGGTTGATTTCAGGGATTTTGACAGTGGGGTAAAGAGATTTTGATGGTCTTTGGGGCAGATTTTGGTTGGAAAGGAGGAAGGTTTAGAGTCCTCAGGTGTGGCAAGTGTCCACACCATTGCATAGATCCCACCGAGAGATTTCTAATGGTACCAAATTTGACCAAATTGGACTCAAGATGAAGAAGTTATCAGCCAGAGAAGTTGGCTGTAACAGGGCATGGCGAGCTTTCAACTTTCCGAATCCGCAGTGCGGAATGCATAAGTCGAGGACGCATTTTATTCAATGCTGATCATTTTTGCGCTCCACATTTCTGACTCCCACACTGTGGAATGTGGAAGTTGGGATCGTATTTGTTTGATGCCAGTCATTTTGGTGCTCCGCATTTTTGACTCCCACACTGCAGAATGTGGAAGTCAGGATCGTATTTCTTTGGTGCCGGGAATTTTGGCACTCCGCATTTATGACTCCCTCACTACGGAATGTGGAAGTTGGGATCACATTTATTCAGTTCCAGGCATTTTGGCACTCCACATTTCTGACTCCCGCACTGCGGAATGCAGAAGTCAGGATCATATTTCTTCGACACCAAGCATTTTGGTGTTCATAATTTTCAACTCCCACACTGAGCAATGCGGAAGTATGGATCATATTTCTTAAAAAACGGGCATATTGGTGATCCGCATTTTTTAATCTCGCAGTGTGGAATGCAGAAGTCGGAGTCGTATTTTTTTCGACATTATGATTTGAGCGTTCCTCCCTTCTGACTTTCGATCCACAGATTGCGGAATTGCGGACCAGATACAATTGCGGTTGTGTAAATAGATAAAAGTTGAGGATAAGTTTAAAACAAAAAATTATCAGGCTTTTTCCCCCATCACTCAAAGGGAACTGAGGGGATCGGGGATGTGACACAATGGATTCATCCCGATCAACATGTTGTAGGTGGTGTTGTAGCAATGCTCACCCAAGTGTAGCCACCTGATCTGCATTCTCTGTTATCCAGACACAGTTCCACAGGTACCCCTCAACTCACTTATTCACAATCTAGGTCTGTATGTCAGTATGGGGATGGTAAATAGTGATAGGATTCAATTTCGTACCAACCAACCTAAAGAGATCCTGCAAAAAATCCCCTAGAAATCTGTTGTCTCTATCACTAACAATGTTCTTTGATAGCCCGTGTAGATGAAAAACCTCCCTGAAGAACACCTCTGCTACCTGTGTGGTTGTGTAATATGATGAAATTGAAAATAAGTGTGTGAACTTCATCAACCGATCTACCACCACATAGATACAATATCCACCCTATACCAGTGGCAACCCAATGATGAAGTCCATGGAGATACTCTCCCATTTCTACTCCATAATAGGAAATGGTTGTAGAAGTCATTCCAGATGGACCTATTCGGTCTTGTTCTACTGAAAAGCCATGCATTCCTTCACATGCCACATCACATCATCGTTGAGGCCCTCCCAAGAGAACCTATCCCTAAACTTCCAGTATGTTTTGAAGAACCTTGGATGTCTTGCTATAGGAGTGTCGTGTGTAGCATGCAAATTCTTCCCCTTTAGTTTGGACTCTGGAACCAATTATATCCAATATTTGTAGAAAATGATGTTGTCAATTACCCGATTTCTATCATTTTATATAAGGTTGTCCATAAACTCGTAAGAAAATTTATTTTTGGAATATCTACCAAAAGGTGGGCCTTCTAATTATCTGAAATCTCCATCAACGAACACACAGCGGGTTTTCTAGAGAGTGCATCAACAACCACATTTCTCTTCCCCTTCACATACTCTATGTCAAAGTCATAGGCATGTATCCTTCTGACCTGCTTATGTTGCCTCTCATTTAATTCTTTTTTCTCCAGGAAGTACTTCAAAATTTTGTGGTCAGTCCTTACCAAAAATATATTTCCCACCAAGTACTGTCTGAACTTCGCCAATGCATGCATGATGTTGAGACTCTCTTTGTCATATATAGAGTAGAGCCATTTTGGATCCATGAGTTTCCTTCTTTCAAAGGATATTGAGTGTTTGTTCTTCATCAACACCGCCTCAATGCCAATGCCTAAAGCATCACATTCCAGCATGAAAGGCTAGATGAAGTCCGGTGGTGCCAAGGCCAGTCAAGTGCTCATCACTTCTTTGAGTTTTCCGAATGACCTCTACGAGTCATATGTCCATCTGAATGCTCCCTTCTTTGTCAAATCGGTGAGGGGTGCGACCAACTAAGAAAACCCCTTCACGAATCGTTTGTAGTATTGGCACATCCCAAAGAATCCACATAGCTCAATGAGGGTCCTCATTGTAGGCCAATCCAAAATATCCAGGATCATATCCTGATGAACTTGCACGCCCTATGCATTGATCACATGTCCCAAGTATAATATCTCTGTGAGCTCAAACTCGCATTTGGAGGCCTTGGAGTACACAGATTTCTCCCCCATAATTTGTAGTACCTCATCTATATACCTCATGTGCTCCTCCCATGTTCGACTATATATGAGGAGATCATCGAAGAATGCTAGAAAATATTTCCTCAACTGTATTCAAAAAATATGGTTCATGCAATACTAGAAGGTGGTTGGTGCATTGGTTATCCCAAACGGCATAACCAAAAACCCGTAATGGCCATAATGGCATCTAAAAGCTATCTTGTGCACATCCTACTCACTGACCCTGATCTGGTGGTAGCCTAACCTGATATCAATATTGGAAATATATATTGCTCCATGTAGTTGTAATGTACCTTTATGATATGAAGATACACTAATTGAATCTACCACAAAACTTAGGCAAAAACAATGAATACTAGTAGTTTGACTAGCAGTAGGAAGGTAATTTTAATGGAATATGGTAGGATTTTGTCTCAGGAGGGTTCAAGAACATTGAATATCAATCAAATATCAGCTGAGACTTGATCTAGAAATTTTTTAATGATCCTGAGAAAATTTCAAAAGAGATAAGCAAAAATTGTCATCCTAGATTGTAGAGCCAGTTGAAATTAAGGAATTTACAAACAATATTTGAAGGCAATGAATTTATGATTTCAAACCTGGAATTATTCTATTGGAATATTAATTAACATTGTCAACTAAAAGAAATCCATTTGGGCTTATATATATTCATTTATAAAGCATACACTGGAAACTAGCTCTTTTTTATGGAAATCTATCCTAGGTGTAAGAGATGGACATGAAATGTATACTTTTATTTATTCAAACTATAAAATATACTTCAGAGGTTCATTATTACATAAGTAACAACCATCAGTAGCTGAAATACTCCTCACAAAACTCTCAGGAAATAAATACACAAGAAATAAGAATCTCCATCAAAGAAAGACTAGAAATCATCATAATTTTGGATGGGAGGATCTCTAATCTCTGCAACAATCTTGAATTCGAATGGATCAGACTTCAGGACCTGCAATAAAATCCATTATGAAGACTATATGCCATTATCCTCTCACAAAAATTAGGGGCACATCTCCCAGCTTGGACTAGGGGCACATCTCCCAAGTCTAAGAGGCAAAATTGCACTCAATTCAAACATCAAACTGTCAAAAGATGGGAAAGTGGTGTGCACTCATTATTTTATATATTTGATGTGACCTATGGAGAAAATAATCTAGGCTAAAGTGCCCTGATGAAGTGGATAAGTATAGCTTGCTTTAAAGCTTTTTTCTTTCTTTTTTTTACTTTCTGCCTTATCTTTATCCTTCCTTTGCTTTTCTATCTTGCTTTTGCTTTATGCTTTTTATTTTATATCCTGCTTTTTTTTCTTTTGACTACTTTTCCCTGCTTTTCTGCCTTATCCTTCTTTTTCCTTCTTTTCTTCCTTATCCTGCTTTTTGCTTTTGTCTGATTTTCTGCTTTATTATGCTTTTCCTAATCTTTACTACTTTTCTTCCTTGTGCCAGCTTTTCCTTTCTTTTTCTTGCTTTTCTAGCTTTAACTGCTTTCATATTTTCTTATTTTCCAAGCTATCTCTTGGTCAAATATTATCCTCTAATACGTCCTTTTGGATCATTATTCACTTTATTTAATTAAGATAAATAATTATTAATGAAAAATAACTTTTGACAAGTGCATCTTAAACTGAAGGAAGTAAAATTAAATACTTTGGCATTTAATGCCTCAAAAATTAACCCCTCATCAATTAATTAATTTCAAACTGTCACTAGGACCCTATTAAATTTTCAGAATTTACTTCAATCTGATCTAGGATCTTAACTGAGAGAACAACATGTACAACATATCTACAGCATATCAATCATGGAGACAATAATGCAAGCACACAAGAGACACAAAGATTTACTTGGGGAAAACCATAAAGGTGAAAAACCCCAATAACTTCCTCAGAGATAGATAGAGCAATGATACAACCAACCATAAGAGATAGACATAACCTAGCAGCAGATCCTCCTCCTCCATAAGTGCGCCACTCCTCCTTGAGTGCATGAGTGAGAAGTGAGTGAACAAATAGAGTGCCTCCCGCACTATCTTTATACTCGACTTGACTTGCCTTTTTACCTAACTCATGTAGGCTCGAACTTAACCACATAACATAATGATGACTGGGCCGACCCCCAATAGGGTGGTATAATAACCCTTTGACCCACATGGCCGACCCCCAATAGGGTGGTCTAATAACCCTTTGACCCAGATGACTTATACAGGGCCGACCCCAAACAAGGTGGTCTAATAACCCATTAAGTATAAGTTACGACACTTGCAATATAAATGACGACACTTCCGTATAGAGGAATAATAACATCTCTTTAGGAATACAATATACATATATGTGAAATACATTCCGAACTTACATATACATCAACACTCCCTCTTAACTAGGAAGGTATTTCTCAGCACAGTTCTTCTAGCACAAGTCATCTTCTCTGGATCATCGTCACTGGATAATCGTCATCGAGTCATCATCATCGTCACTGCTGCTGCTATCTCAATCAATCTCTCAATCTACTCGTCATAGGAAGTTCTACAGAGCCAGTCCTTTTTCATACTGGATGTAGGCCCACCACCTACAGGTCTTCATCATCACTGGCCATACTGTGGAATCCTCAGGACTTATTACGTGCGTCACAAAACCTCGAAAGAGCATCCCAGGATGTTACGCATACACAACTCCGACCTGTAGGATCTCCCAGGGCGCTATTACATGTGGCCCCACCACAAAACCTCAAAAGAGCATCCCAGGATGTTAAGGGTACACAACTCCAACCTGAAGGATCTCCCAAGGCACAAATTACATGTGGTCACCACAAAACCTAGCAAGAGCATCTCAGGATGTTACGGGTACACAACTCCGACCTGAAATCTCCCAGGGCACAAATTACATGTGGTCATGGAAAAACCTCGAAAGAGCATCTCAGGATGTTACGGGTACACAACTCCGACCTGAAATCTCCCAGGGCCCAAATTACATGCCATAGGACAAAACCTCGCAAGAGCATCCCAGGATGTTACGGGTACACAACTCCGACCTGAAAGATCTCCCAGGGCGAAAATTACATGTCCTCCCAGATCAATGTCTCGAAAGAGCATCCCAGGATGTTACGGGTACACAACTCCGACCTATAGGATCTCCCAGACATGCTCCTCTGCACAACCTGATCCACGGCCATAGAGTATCAACCTGATACTCGCCATACATCATCCTGATGTACTCATGATCATCCTGATCATCATCACTGCAACATCCTGTTGCATATCATCTGGAGCAACATCCTGAAGCTCGTCATCCATGATCATCCTAATCATCATCACTACAACATCCTACTGCATGTCATCTGGAGAAACATCCTGAAGCTCGTCATCCATGATCATCCTGATCATCATCACTGCAACATCCTGCTGCATGTCATCTGGAGCAACATCCTGAAGCTCATCATCTATGATCATCCTGATCATATAATGCATCTACCTAATGCATACCAAGTATCTACCTGATACATATCATCATACATGATCTACCTGATCATACAATGTATCCACCTGATACAAATACAAATACATGATACATATCATCATACATGATCCACCTGATCATACAATGTATCCACCTGATACATATACAGATACATGGTCCAAGCATGATGCATATACAAAATACATACACATGATCCAACTGATCATATCCAGCATCAACATGATGCGTACATACATACATAAAATGATCCAACTGATCATATCCAAGCAGAAACCAGAACATCATCCTGATGCTCATCATCTAGCGCTTACATCCACAGCCATGTGAAGGATCCTCCTTCCAACACGCTTGGAATGGCTTCAGCAAATGTGTCCATCACTTCTTCCTCGAAGTGTCCTCGATCTGGAGAACGCCAAGCCTCTCTCTGAAGTACTCGAACTTCACCCTGGCTAGTGGCTTCGTCAGCACATCTGCAATCTGCTCGTCCGTCGCAGCATACAGGAGCTTCACAGCTCCTCTCTGCACCATATCCCTGATATAGTGATATTTGATCTCTATGTGTTTCGACCTGTCATGAAACACTGGGTTCTCAGACAGCTTTACACAACTCTGGTTATAACAGAAGATACCAGTAGCCTCCAATGGGAGATCAAATAGCTCAGACAGTAGCTTCCACAGCCATATTGCCTCACAACTAGCTGAACAGGCTGCAACATACGCATCCTCAGCTGTACTCAGTGCTACGCAGGACTGCTTCCTGCTACACCAAGAGATCACACCTGATCCCATATTGAAGTAGCACCCAGATGTGCTCTTCCTATCTGCAGTACTACCAGCCCAATCTGAATCAACATAACCCTGTAGGTTAAACTTTTGATCCGCCTCATACCTGAGCCCATAATCCACTATACCCTTCAGGTACCTCAAAACATGCTTACAGCAACCAGGTGAACACTCCTCGGATCCATCAAGAACTGGCTCAATGTGTTCACAGCAAAGCAAATGCCTGGTCTCGTGTTCGTCAGGTACATCGATGACCCAATCATCTGACGATACATAGAGACATCAACCAGCTCAGATGAAGCGTCACATAGAAGCTTCAGATTCGATGCCATAGGTGTGTCCATGGCCTTGCAATCCATCATCCTGAACCTCTTCAGGATCTCTACTGCATACTTCCCTTGTCCAAGGAAGATTCCTTTTGCACTCTGCCACACCTCCATGCCAATAACAAATAGTGCATCATCCCCAAGTTCTTCATCTCGAACTTGGTAGTAAGCTTCCACTGCGTGTTGGCAATCAATCTATCTTCACCATACCAAGTTCTGCACATATATGATTTCCTATCATGTGTCTCAGAACCAAGTGGCTACTCCACATACACTTCTTCTTTAACTACACCATTCAAGGAAGCTGTCTTGAATCCATCTGGTGTATCTTCTATTTCATCACTTTTATATTTCTCTATGCTGCCATCTGCAACATGCTTGATCTGATAGTTCCATTTGGAAGTCACAACAGACTTCCATTCAGCTCTTGGGACCGCATCCCAAACATCGTTCTTCATGATCGACGGATCATGGCATTCTTCTCGTATCCTGGGAACTTCAATATCTTCAATAGATATATTTGTTACTGGAACAAATGTTGTAGTCCTTTTGTAGGTGAAGATATACGGTCTTTCCTACAAAACAGGTTAAATTGCATGATTAGAAACATCTCATAATTTTCAGAAAAAATTCTTACACATAAAGAAATATGTCATACAGTCATGCAATTATCTTATCCAATGCTTCAATACAACATTTATCCATATTCCGTAACTTTCTAGATGCCTTCCAATCTCTACCAGAACATTGTTCAGAGTGTGCACAACTCCCAACATGTCAGCAAAGAGGTTTCATTCTAGATAAGTAGCAATGGAATGTTGTACAGTGCCATAGGCCACTTACCCATGTATATTAGTAGTATACTGTTTATCAATGCAACTATTCTAATATGCACAATACATATCCTAAGTCTAGGAACATGAGCATATACATCATTGAACAATTTTATTTAAACAAACAAATATGCAAGAAATTAAAATACTTATCTTTGTTTGTTCGTTGGGTGGACTCCCTCTGAGTCTTTGCTTTCTTACAGGAGCTGCTGGAGTCCTAATCTGAAGTAGCTTCTTCTACACCTTTCTGTTGTGGAAAGATGGTCAACTCCCTCTGAATATTTGCATCCTTGCAGAAACTACTGAAGTGTGTTCCTTTGCTTTCTTGCAGGAACAACTGGAGTGTGCTCCCTCTTGATCTTTGCTTCCTGGATTACTTGTTCTTGAACTCATATTCATCCTTGGTCCCTATGCATGCTTATTAGTATCATGATTGTGTTATCCTTGTGATCTCATATAAAATCATACATTCATTAGTATACTATTAAAACACAATAATCTCAAGCATGTATAGTCATGATCATTTCAAACAAAAATAATAAGCATTAGCATTCAAGGTTTATGTAGGATTCTTATGGTTAGTCAAATCATAAGAAACATAACATGTCTAAACCTGTAATTACTCAAACCTATGACTCTTCGGGTTAGTTGAATCATCAATCAAGATAAGAGATATAATATGCATAAAACCTGTGATTATACAAACCTATACCTTCATGATTCTTCTGGTTAGTCATATCATCAATTATGGTAAGAAACATAATATGCATACAACCATGATTATTCAAACCTATGACTTCATGAATAATCATTATCAATAACAGTATAAGATCCTAACACATGGTAGGATTCTAGCTTGATATAGGAAAAACATACCTGGATTAGCATGCTAGCTATTTATGTCTAACATACTCACATGATGTCTTCTTGTTCTTCTTCAATGACTTGTGCTAGTAACCTGTATATCTCATAGGTTAACTATTACAAAACCAATTTATACATACCTCGTAAATGGATCTTCTATGAGATCCATGACAATGGATGAATCTTTGTCCTCATGTTATCATGATCATATGTTCTTGGACCAGAACATGATTTGTCTTTCTTGGTGTACCTTTCATGTTAGTAGACAACATAAACCTCATACAACACCATAATGCATTAGTACAATCATAAGTGTCAACACCCTAACCAATGAATATCTTCTATCATGCATTCATAATTTTGTTAAGGTGATACGACAAATCTAAAATCAAGATTGTACTAACCGTAATAACATGAAGACAAACATACCATAAACTTAATCATGAACAAATCTCAAAACATACCTCGATGAGTCATACCTGTCGAGATCGCTTGTAATCTCCTTATGTAAAGCCTTAACCTCATCTCCCTCTGAAACAGGAACTCCTTCACTTATGCAGGTGACCAATCCATCTTCTTCTAGGATTAACCCTATCCACTTGATTTGCAAGAACTGGACCTGGAGCTGGATATGGGTTTGTCAAAGAAACCCCAAAAATTCAAACTTCCGAAAGGATAGAAATATGTGCCTTGATAAGCTGATCAAAACCGGTATATTCAGAATTTGAAAACTGTAGAGTTTCACTCCTCAATTCTGCCTTTGAAACTTCTGGATTCACTGGACATGACCCTGAACTGGAGTTTGATGAATCCCACTCTTCTGCCCAATCAAAAGGTTTGATCCAAATCTCTAAGCTTCTATTTTTCTGAGGAGCTTCCAGTCGTGGTCATAGATTTCAAAAATTCTCATTTTTACAGAAGCCCTAATTTTCCACTTTTCTGATCAAAGTCCCGAACTAGGGTCTGATCAAGTCCGGCCTTCTTCCCAACCAAAAATTCTGATTTTGGTCTCTAAATTTTTATTTTGATGAGTAGCATTCAGCCGTGGTCTCCGATTACAAAAATTCCAACTTTTTCCAAAGCCCTAAATTCCGGAAGCCATGAATGAAGGTACTCAAAAATAATTCTGTTTTGACAGAAATATGTACCTGATTGTTTCTGGTGTAACTACGAAATTTTTGATCCACAGGGTCTGAAAAAGTTTCCTGAGATAGCCTGACCTGTTATCTTTCCATCCTGATAGGTCTGACCTCAATTGGATTCTCTGAGAGAGTGTAATGCCAAATGTCGCAACGTGACCTGTTTTGGGATAATACAGGAGAGCGAACTTGTACGGCGTGCCACGTGTCACTGTTTGAACTTCGGCCTCTGAAAAAATTTCCTGAGATAGCTCGGTCTGTTATATTTCCATCCTGATAGGTCTGACCTCAATTGGACTCTCTGAGAGATATTTATGCCAAGTGTCGCAATGTGACCTGTTTATGGGATAATACAGGAGAGCAAACTTGTACGGCGTGCCACGTGTCACTAGTTCAACTTCGGCCTCTGCAAAATTTTTCTAAGATAGTACAGTCTGTGTAATACCTATCACATTTTACTAAATTTCATTTGGAGATTCCTATCCCAAGTTATGACCTTTTTCCCAAGGTCACCTGATTTTGACTCAGATCTGGAAGAGGCAGAAACCCTATATTGCACAGATCATAAATCACAAAGTACAACGAATTAGAGGTTTTCCTTTGGACACAAGGTACCTGGAGATTTTATCTTCGTTCTGTAACAATTTCAGATCTGAAAACTTCACCAAAACGGATTTATAGCGAAAGTTATACGATGACTGGTTTTTGCTATATCAAGCCCTAGCATCGTAAGTGCAACAAGTGTCATACATGCCATATCATGCCTTCTTTCAGGCTAGCTCTAATACCATGTTAAATTTTCAGAATTTACTTCAATCTGATCTAGGATCTTAACTGAGAGAACAACATGTACAGCATATCTACAGCATATCAATCATGGAGACAATAATGCAAGCACACAAGAGACACAAAGATTTACTTGGGGAAAACCATAAAGGTGAAAAACCCCAATAACTTCCTCAGATATAGATAGAGAAATGATACAACCAACCATAAGAGATAGACATAACCTAGCAGCAGATCCTCCTCCTCCATAAGTGCGCCACTCCTCCTTGAGTGCATGAGTGAGAAGTGAGTGAACAAATAGAGTGCCTCCCGCACTCTATTTATACTTGACTTGACTTGCCTTTTTACCTAACTCATGTAGGCTCAAACTTAACCACATAACATAATGCTGACTGGGTCGACCCCCAATAGGGTGGTCTAATAACCCTTTGAACCACATGGCCGACCCCCAATAGGGTGGTCTAATAACCCTTTGACCCAGATGAATTATACAAGGCCGACCCCAAACAAGGTGGTCTAATAACCCATCAAGTATAAGTTACGACACTTGCAATATAAATGACGACACTTCCGTATAGAGGAATAATAACATCTCTTTAGGAATACAATATACATATATGTGAAATACATTCCGAACTTACATATACATCAACAGACCCATGGGGTTGAATGTGTGATGGTAGACCATGGTGGTATCCAAAAATTGGGACACTACAGTCCTTCCCTCCCAATATTGCTTGTCCTCAATCAATTTAAGATCCGTAGTTTAACTTCACAAGCATTGGAATTCCAAATTCTAACTGAACTCAATGGAGGTTCCACCATGCTGATGTTGCGCTACTCTAGTTATAACTAGATCTCCAAAAATGATCCCAGTTTCCCACTGCTTGTGTTTCATTCCTCCATACATCAATGTAAACTGAAATGATCCATCAAATCCTAAATCCCACTGCCACTGTTGCATGTCTCCCAATGGCATTGTTGCTTTTAGAGAACTACCATTCCAAAGAGTTCCAAGGTCCCATTGTCTTAATTGCATCCTCCCAAACACTATAATCAATAGAAATAATATATCATCATGGAGAATGTCTAAATCATTCCACCAAACCAAAATTACATCACTTCCAAAGGAAAATTGAGTCTGCTCATAAGCCATGTGCAAACTAGTACTGCAATTGCCATCCATAAGACATAGGTGAAAATTCCATGTCCACCCAAGGATACTGAAGACATCACATAGCAGCCACAAATTTCTATACAACTGCTCACAAAATATGAATGACATGCCCATAACCTTTCCACTAATGCAAGCAACAAACTTACCCCTTGGGGTACTCAACTCCCTCATGTATCTATCCACCCAATCAGTGGATGAATGCATACTCCATCTTAGTTATCTACATGGAAATCTTGTAGCTCCCCATGTACCATCTTCTCTCTGGTGCAACAACTCTCTACTATGCTACTTGTTCCACTTAACTGTCACAAGTAGAACTCCCATACAATGCTATGAATGATGGAGACATCAGATAGATGCCTCTATTGCTGCTCATGAAATTGGTAAGGCAATGGTGCACTTGTCAGGCCACATGGATTGAATTTTAAGTCATCAATGGAATAGGTGGGATCCTCCTGCTCATCATGTGTCACCCATAGGAAAAATCCCTTCACCCAAACTTCATCCTTATGTGTGTTGGATGACATATGTGTGTGGGATGAAAGATAGTGAACCAACTCTCTATAAAATTCATCCATCATGGTTGGCTCAACCGAAGTGAGATCCTATGCCTCCTATAAAAATGTGTAACTACCCCCTAGAGGCAACTCATAATCTCTTTGGAAATGAACTGATTCTTGGTCCTCATTCTGCTTGACCTCAAACTCCCCAAGCACATGCAAATCAGAATGTACTTCATATGCCCAATGCACACAAGTACCAAATATCAAAACACTAGTGTTCCAATGACAAGGGTGAAAGTCCCATGTCCAATCACAAAGAAAGTAGGCATCGTCAAAATTCCATGGATTCCCATGCTGCTCACAAGAAGTGTAAAATGTATCCAAGAAGTCTCCATAGATGCAAGCAAGAATATCACTCATGATCCAATTGGAAATCAAGGTGCTTCCCTATGTGAGTACTCCCAATGGCTCAATTCTCTACCACTAGTCCAAGGATGAACCAACTCTCTGCAACAATTATCCACCAAATATGTGGATGCATCAACTCCATCAAAGGATGGTTCATCAAACAAGAGCTCTTTTGACTCCTCAATTGAGGAATGACTCACTCCAGGAAGAAGCTCAGTTTCACTTTGAAAGATATTATGTGCTTGGAACTCATCATCTGCATCTCTAAACTCCTAAAGCACATGCATGTCATCATGCACCTCATGAACCACCATCTCATGAGGTTCCTCCATAGAAATCTGAATGTCATAAGCCGAAATAGAATGGTTGAATGGAATGTAGGAGGGAATGTGTGATCTATGCAATTCTGGGTGAATTTGTTCTATCTCCATCTTGGATTCCAAGAGGGCACTTTGAGTGCTTATAAAGGAATCTTGGGTGGCCACCAACTCATTATTGAGCTTGCAAATATCCTCATCATCCTTCAAGGATGCTCCCTACAGCATATGAACAAGCTCATACAAGTAATCTCTGTCAGAAAGCATATGTGAAAAATTACCTTGGAGTGTAGTCATTGCTTTTTGGATCTTTTCCATGACTTCAAGGAAAGATGAATCTTCCAATGAAGTAGCTCTCCAAAAATACTGTGATATTGAAACATGTGTGTCATGGAGAATGTGTAAGGCCTCCTTGATCTCTTTGTTAAGGACTTTTTTCCTTATGCACATGCACTCTATTCCGATCTTAATATCCAGTAAGCCCATAAGAAATGCAAGAGTACTTGGTTTGATGTGTCCCCAGTAAAAGGAACTCTTGATGTCCCTTTCCTTTCCCTCCTTAAACCTTTTCAAATTCTTGTAATGAAATATATTGATGGATTGCACATCCATCATCAATTCATCCTTATGATTCTTCACCTTGTCAGATGGTCTACCCGGTGAGAGACCTTCCAATCCCTTCTCATGCATTCATAGAAAATCACCAATGCCTTAAAAATGATAAGAAATGTTCATGTATGTGCCTTGAATAATCACGAGGCACTTTTCAGCCATATCAATGTACTCATACCTCCTAAAATATCTCAAGTTAGAAACTTGGTAGTGAAAAATAAACTCCCCAAATGGATAACATCCATTGAACTCCAAACTTTCTACATCATGCTCCCACCAAAATGGTGAATAGAAATACTTCATTGTTTCCTAATCCAATAACCATGCATGCATCTACCCTCTTCATTTGCAGATCTGAATGCTCCTCATGCATATGCCATGCATGTGTATTTTCTTGTTCACTAGGTAGCTCTTTGAGAGTCATGCCAATTTGCCTTCTTCCAAAGTATGCAAGTCTCGTGCACCCTTGGATCTCCATATCCTCCATGTAATTATATATCCAATCCTTGTACAAACAAGTTCCTTTACTTGTAGATTTGAATGATATGTCCTCATTTGGCATCAAGACAAGTGCTTGTTCCACGTCCTCCATATCATCTCTCTCCTCATACACAAGGAACTCTAAATATCCTTCATGCACATGCATATTTTCATGCTCCATCAACTCAAGAAACTCCTTCTTCTCCTCTTGAATGCATTCGGCCATGTGTTCATGCTCATGCTGCATGCAAAATGGGAAATGTGACATACTCAACTCCTCATGAAGTTGACCTTCCTCCTCCAAATCTAATAATGCCATGAATTTATTAGAATAACAACAAGGCTCTTCTTCCTTTAAGTCCACCATAAGATTCAAATTAGTTTCATAAGGTCCCGACTCCTCTGGTTGGCCATCAAATAAGAGCGAATCTAGTGGTATGGATTCTTCTTGGGCACAATATGACTGATTTGAACCTTCTTCATGCTCAAGTGAATCGACTTCCTCTCTATAATCCATCATGCAAGTTGAAACCTCTACATCTTGTGTAGTATAACGATTTGCATTATGAGTGGGCTGATTTGAAGGTTGTTCTGTGTTGTTAAGCCCTAAATATGGGCACATTTCCCCCTATATTGTGGTTCATTACATTATTTTTGATGTCGGATTTGGTCCATTAGTGGTAATTGTCACTGGTATGGTTATATTAGTTATGTCGACTTAGGTCAGTTAGTTGGGATTGTACCCCTTAGTCTCCTATATATAGGAAGGAGACCTTTCATTTGGATTATCTTATCTTGTCTTGTCTTGTGTACGTAGTACATTGTATAAGGATTTTTCCCCCTCAGAGAGGCTTGTTATTCAACTATTTTATTCAATCAAGTTGTGGAGTACTATTTCGGATCTATTTCTACTCTTTTCATACTCTTTTTGGAAATTTGTTGCATAACATTTGGTATCATAGCCCTTTCCTCAGGACTAGGTTCTACAAAACGAGTCATCTTGGAATTTTCGCTATAATTTTTTTTATACAAGGATTCAAAAAGAGATATTAAAAAACAACTTTTGCAACAGGAAGAACTAACTTTGGTCCAAAACTCAGGTCCTGCGACATCACACGTTCGGAGATAGTGGCCTCGGAATATAGGGTTTTTTACTAGTCCAAAAACTAGTCTAAAACAAGTGTTCTAGGGAAAAAGGTCATGTCCTGGGAATGCAAGGTCCAAATTGAGTAATACAAGTTCATAAAAAATTGTACGGACCAAATTATCTTTGGTAGAAGTTTCAGACTCATATACAAAATATTGTACACGTGGAAGCCGTACAAGTTCGATATTCAGAAAGGACAAAAAAAAGAAGTGTTGGGAGATTTGCAATATATTTCTATTGGAATATCATAATTAGGTCATACCTGCAGCATCAGAAAGAGGAAATATAAAACTACAAAGGGATGAATTTTTAGACCCATTGGAGCCAAAATTTGAATTTTATCTCAGTTGCAAGTCGGCCCTAAAACAATATTCCAATCAGGGTTTGAAAAGGTGGGCCATTTTTAATTTTGATTAACTTTGAGTAGAAGGATCTAATTGTGGTGACACCTAAGGTGTGATATCTATTTATATTGTTCAAAAAGCCACCAAAAGGAAATATAAAGTCTCACACTCCATCCAAACCACCCAAGGATCCATCCTCGACGTATGATGAAAGGAAAGACCTCTATTTTTTGGTGTCCCAGTTGGAAGATATGATTAAAGGATCTGTGAAAAAAGTTGATTTGGATAATTTAGAGGAGAATTTGAATAAAATGGAGAAAAATATTAAAGGTTCGGTGAGAACAACTAATTTACTCAATTTAGAGGAGAAGTTGAAGAATATTGCTAATCTCATTCAAAATTCAAGGGATACTCTTCCTACAGGTGATGATGTGTTCCAAGATACTCTGGAGGATAAAGAGAATTCTCATGTTCATAAACCTTCCATGAATACGAATATTCGAAGAGGAAATGATTATGTTAATGGAATCCATCAGGGATGATCACCAAGGGGTACCCAACTTCCCAAGATTGAGATGAGAAAGTTTGATGGCAATGATCCAATAACATGGATATTCCAAATGGAGCAATTCTTTGATCTACACCAGGTTCCAACTTTGCAAAAGGTAACTATTGCATCATTATATTTAGATCCTGATAAATTTTCATGGTATCAATGGCTTTGTGACCATAAAAATGACTCTATTATATATCCATCTATATTTACCGAAGAATTGATTGCACATTATGGGGATATTAATAGCAATACCTTCTTTAGCCAGTTAATAAGTTTCAAGAAAAAAGGTCCATTTGCAAAGCACATCAAATAGTTTCAGAAGCTAAGTCTTAGAGTGAAGAACATTTCAAAAGATAATCTGTTGGATCTTTTCATTGGCACCTTGAAGGATAACATTCAACATGAGGTGTGTCTCTTTGAACCACCATCTTTGGAGAATGAATTCATGATGGCAAGGAAGGTTGAAAGTAAAAATATGATGATGGATACTAGAAAGATAACCTCCAACACATACCGAGAGAATATTGTTACTTCTTCTAACCCACCTCAAAGGTTGACACCTCAACAAATAGAGGAAAGAAGAGAAAAATTCGTATGCTTTAATTGTGACAACAAGTATAGTAAAGGACATAAGTGTGGTGAGAATAAATTATTTTACATAGAATGTGAAGAGGAAGAACCAAAAGAACAAGAACTGTCTCCATATGAATAAATAGAAGATACTACTTCAAAAGAGATTACTCCCACAATATCATGCCATGCATTGGATGGAATTAGCACTTCTCAAACTCTCAAGATCGAAGGATTTATCAAAAAGAAAAAGGTAACAATGTTGATTGATTCTGGTAGTACTTATAATTTCATTCACTATAAATTAGTAAAATCTCTCAATTTCTCTGTAAATCCAACAACATAGTTTCAATTAATGATTGCAGATGGAGGAACTATCAACTGCTCAGGAAAATGCCATAATATAAATCTTACTATGGGATAATATGTATTAAATGGTCCAATGATTTATATTCCCATGGGTGGTGTTGATGTTGTCTGTGATGGATAAAGTGAGCTCCTTTATTGCCCAATAAGGAGGGGATATCATTAGCTAAAGAAGAGGCACGACTATGATGAGGAGGCATGAATCCTGAGTGGCTTGCTTCAATGTGTGTTGCTACTACTGGTGCTTCTTTGCTTGGGGAAAATGAGTGTAAGATAAACTCAAAAATATGGAGGTTTTACAATTACTTTTATGTAGTGTCGAACACAAAATGTTTGCTATTAGGATTTCAATGGTTACAATCCTTGGGAATTGTGGATTTTAATTTTCAGAATCTTTTCACGAAATTTTCATGGGAAGGAAAGGAATATGAATTACAGGGTATCACAGGGAAACCAAGCAAGGTGATAAGCTCTAATGGTATGACAAAATTTATAAAAAAAGGGACATCAAGGTGTAATTGCACAATTATGCTCATTAGATGTTCAAACATCTAAGCCTCCTGTTTCCCTAGATCTCCAAAGGGTCATTAATAAGCTTTCCAAGGTATTTGAAGATATTCCTAAAGGTATTCCACCTATCCGATATTTTGATCATGCTATTCACTTAATCCCAGGAAGTGTTCATCCTAGCATTAGACCTTACAGATACCCCTATGGACAGAAGAGTGAAATTGAGTGTATGGTTGAAGAAATGTTAGAGGCTGGCATAATTGGACCTAGCCAAAGTTCTTACTTTGCACCAGTGGTAATGGTACACAAGCCAAATGGATCATGGCATATGTTTCCAAATTATAGAGAGCTCAACAAGATCACCATTGAAGATAAGTTTCCCATTCATGGAATTGATGAATTATTAGATGAATTACATGGAGAAATTGTCTTCACAAAGTTGGATCTTCATTCTAGGTATCATCAAATTAGAATGAAAGATGATGACATCCCAAAAAAAACATTCACAAATCATGAAGGTCATTATGAATTTATAGTAATTCCATTTGGTCTCATGAATGCACCTTCCACATTTCAATGTTTGATGAATTCCATTTTCAATCCTTTTCTTATAAAATTTGTGCTAGTATTCTTTGATGATATACTAATCTATAGCAAGTCTTGGGAAGAACATTTTCAACATGTTGACAAGGTACTACAACTACTACAGGAGCAACAACTATATGCAAAACCTTCCAAATGTTTCTTTGGGATGAAGAAGGTAGAGTAGTTGGGTCATATTGTATCTCATGAAGGTGTCAAGATAGACCCTAACAAAATTAAAGCCATGATAGACTAGCCGATTCCCAAAAACCTGAAGAATCTTCGAGGATTTTTAGGTCTAACAGGGTACTACCGCAGGTTTGTTCGAAATTATGGAAGAATAACAACGCCTCTAACAACATTATTGAAGAAATATGCATTTTATTGGACTCCGGAGGCAACTCGGGATTTTGAACAACTTAAACAGGCAATGTGCACAGCTCCTGTATTGGCCACACCAGACTTAACAAAAACCTTTATTGTGGAATGTCATGCTTCAGGAAATGGCATTGGAATTTTTCTAATGCAAGAAGGACACCCACTTTCTTTCACAAGTCATCCAATCAAGGGAAAGAACTTACAAAATCCCATTTATGAGAAGGAAATGTTGGAAATACTACATGCTCTTAAGAAATGACGTCCTTACCTAATAGGTAGGCACTTCAAAGTCAAAACAGATCATAATAGTCTTAAATACTTCTTGTAAAAGAGACTATCTTCAGAAGAGAAACAAAAGTGGGTAATCAATATGTTGGGATATGAATTTGAAATCATCTATAGAAAGGGGAAACATAATGTGGTGGCAGATGCACTCTTCAAAAAAGAGGAAGATGTTGGGGAATTACTTTGTTCCATTTCCATTCTACAACCAGATTGGATAGTAGCAATAAGAGAAGAATGAAAAAAATACTTATCTGTGTGGATGCTCATTCAAAATATATAGAATGATTCCAGTGTATCAGATAATTTGTGTGGAAAAATTATTCACTATGGTATAAGGATTGCTTATATTTATGCCAAAACTCCCAACTCAAGCAGAAGGTCCTTTCAAAATTACACGCCTCTCCTATAGGTGGGCACTCGGATTTCCTGAAAATTTACCACATGGTCAAGAAGGAATTTTTGGGGAAAGGTATTCAATCTGTTGTTCAAAGGTTCATGGTTGAATGCTTAGTTTTCCAACAAAATAAGGGTGAAACAATTAAGACCCCAAGACTTCTACAACCATTAGACATACCTTGCTAGTGTTGGGAGGAATTATCCATGGATTTTATCACAGGTCTACCCAAGTCTGAAGGAAATAATGTTATTATGGTGAGTGTTGATAGACTGGCGAAGTATGCACAGGTTTTTGCACTCTCTCACTCTTTTAATGCAAGTACAGTAGCTGTAGCCTTTATGGAAACAGTTCAGAAGTTACATGGAAATCTGAAGATTATTGTAAGTGATAGAGATCCAATTTTGACTGGAAAATTTTGGACTAAATTATTTTCCTGTTTGCGTACTCAATTGGCTCATGGTTCATCTTATCACCCTCAATATGATGGACAAACTGAGATAGTGAACAAGTGTTTGGAAGGCTATCTTCATTGCTTTGCATCTGATAAACAAACACAATGGGTGAAATGGTTGTCTTTGGCAGAATGGTGGTACAATACTTCCTTCCATACACCATCAAAAATGTCTCCATTTATGGAACTTTATGGGTACCAACCTCCATCTATCACATCTCCCTTAAAAGGAAAATCTAAATTTCAAGCTGTGGAAGATCACATAGAGAACCAACAAGAAGTTCTATAGATACTTAAGGACAACCTGACTATGTCAAAAAATAGGATGAAACAACAAGCTGATCAACATCGTAGTGAAAGGATTTTTGAAGAAGGGGATTGGGTATTTCTCAGGCTACAACCTTACAAGCATATGTCTCTCAAGCTATTAAAGAAGGAAAATTAATTAGCACCTTGGAAGTATTATGGTCCTTATAAAGTGTTGCAGAATATTGGTATTATGGATTACAAATTGGAGCTCTCTTCATCTTCAAGAGTACATCTAGTTTTCCATGCTTCTTGTTTAAAGAAGGTAATAGGAGACAAGATCCTGATTCAAACAATATTTTTGGAGCTTGATGAAGAAGGAAAAGTCATATGGGAACCTGAACAAATCACTGAAACAAGGACTAAACAACTAGAAATCGAGCTATTACTGAGTACCTCATAAAGTGGAAGAACTTACCAGTTGAATATTCGACATGGGAAGATGAGTCCTTAATACAGAGGCATACACAACTAATCAAGCGTTGAGGACAACACTTGTCTGAAGGGGAGAGGCATGTTAATCCCTAAATATGGGAACAATTCCCCCTATATTGTGGTACATTACATTAGTTTTGATGTCGGATTTGGTCCATTAGTGGTAATCGTCATTAGTATGGTTATATTAGTTATGTAGGATTGGGTCAGTTAGTTGGGATTGTACCCCTTAGTCTCCTATATATAGGAAGGAGAACTTTCATTTGGATTATCTTATCTTGTCTTGTCTTGTGTACTTAGTACATTGAATAAGGATATTACCCCCTCGAAGAGGTTTGTTATTCAACTATTTTCTTTAATCAAGTCATGGAGTACTATTTCTGATCTATTTTTGCTCTTTCATACTCTTTTTGGAAATTTGTTGCATAACATGTGATTGTAGTTGTCCTCTTCCTTGAAACATCTTCTTCGCAATATTTTTTGGTACCCTTGGTTGTAAATTGTCTCGTGAAATTACCATAGATAGATGGTTTGTTCTTCTTGAGAGAATTTGAATTTTGAGTAGACCCTTTTGATTCAAGCTTGTCTTGCAAGTGTAATGTCCCCATTCAAATAATTGCATAGCAGGACAATCCCATCAATCCTACCAGTTCCCTAGGTTGAATGGGTACATTTGGAATTATAATAAGGGAGAAAATGAATAATGTTTATACATTATAACAATTCAAGTATTTAATAAAGAGGTTGAATAAATAAATTCAAGAGAAACTCAAGGTGGCAAATGGTTTTGAATACCTATGGAGGATGTGGGACCCACACTAGCTTGATTTCTCACTACCACATGGCATATCTCTCTTGCCATTTCAAATCCATGAGAAGGAAAACATTATTGGGTGAGTTGGTAAGTCATACACATGGCATTGAGCATATTAGGTTGAATTGGGATGGAATGGTAACCTACATGGAAGAGGAAGAGTCAAATTAGAATCTTGTGGACACTTGGGTTAGATTCCCTAGCCCCTATGACAACAATGATGAAGCATCTATGACATCTATGAAAAATTTCAGATATGAATTCTGACATCTGACAATTATGACATGTCATTCCCAAAAATAGGCTCCAAGAGGGCACTCATGGGAGTTGGAGAAGCCAAAGAGGTACCTACTCGAATTGGGAGAAGATGGAAGGCTGTGAACTAGGGAGACAAGTGGCAAATGTGGAATATTTCCTAAGTGGAAATCTCTAGAAACTAATGGGAGGAATTAGAACCATAGGAGGCTAAGGTTGGTTATAAAATGCAGAAATCAAGCATGAGAATGGCTTTTGATGATTTGAGAAAAATTTAATTTGTGAAGAGAGAGCTAGTGGATGGCTAGTTTCTTGCCTTAGCCAATTTCGAGGGTGAAAGATTCCCATCCAAGTTGGTGTTTGGAGAGGCCACTCAAGTATTTCATGGATATTTAATGGATTTTGTATTTGTAGGTGTAAGCTATAGGTCATCTTGTGGTTTCTTCTAGTGCAACACTTTCCCTCAACCATTTCCAGTTTTGATGGCATATTCTTGCTCCTTAAGGGGGGGCGTTTTTGGTGAGCTCTTGTACTATTTGGGAGAGATTTTAATGATCCATTTATAATTTTAATAAGCTTAATATACTCTTTTATTCATCTCCAGAAAGTCTCAGGTCGAGATACCAAGTGGTTGTATGTAAAAATGATGATTAATGAGCAAACCATGACCATTTCCCCACTACATTGATGTATGCCATTGTAATGTTGATGATTTCGAATGAAAGAATTTTTCTATGATATATTTATGATGAATAGAAAGCAATTGATTATTTTTACAAGTTTCATGTTCAGCACTAAATTATTTGAAGTCATTTTGCTCAGTTTATTTGCATTTGGAAGAGATTTGGTGCCATATCCCCAAGGGTCGAATTAGGGATTTTTGATTTTGTTTGGGAGAAGGTTAGAACAGGTTTAATAACTGATTAATGGTGCATATGAGACCTCATTAATTTCCCTCATAAATACCCTACCTATGTTCTGAATTTTGAATGGGTTTGGAGGCATTTGGAGAGCCATTTTCAGTACTTACCTTGGGGGGATTTGATCCCCAAATTGCTAGTTAAATCCCATACTTTGTCCAGAATCTTAAACAAGTTTTCAAAAGTATTTGGAGGGTCATAAATCATCCCTGAAACTCATATTCAAGTCTTAATATCATTCACACACCCTCACAGAATATTTGGGAGCATTTGTATCAATTTGGAGACCTAGACATCAAAACTAGTCAAAGGTCGAAATTGCAAAAACAAAAGTGAAAATTTGGGCATTTTAATAAAAAAATAAAAAATGGACATTACAAGTGGTATCATAGCATGGTCTTGGAAGCTGATCATCTTAACAAGAATTCAAAAAATATACCACCACCCTTAGAACCAGAATTTGAAGGTGGTGTTGCTGAAGAAGAAACAGTAGGAGAAGAAGAGTCTTTTGTAAAAACCATGGGTCAGAGAGGAGGATGAAACAACAGAACGCAAGGGGGAATTTATTTCAACCCTAAGACCTTTATTTGAAGACATGAACAAAAATATGATGAATGGATTCGAATTAATGGATAGTCAAATGGCTAGTCAAATAGCATACCTTAAAGGAGAAATAGGAGGAAGAAGTAGTTCACAATCAGAAGAAAAGAAGACAACGGGTGGACATATTTTCTCAAGCACAGGACCCCATAATAGGCCTAATGAATTTCATACCACACATTAGAGGGAATTTCAATTTAAAATGGGCCTTCCAAAAATAATACAAATTCCATGGCATCATGTATTAGCCAATCAAAATGCATTAAAATTCAACAAGGGAGCACCTAAACAAAATTGGAGGGAAAAAATAAAAACTACTTTTTTGGATCGTATTTTCAACTTATCTCCTTGTAGGTTTACTCAAATTTCAAGCGGGAGGACTCATTGGATGCATAATTAAATTATGCATCCAACGAGTACCCATGTTGCATACTTTTAACAACATCCACACCATGAAAAATCGAAAATACATTAAAAAACGTGTTTTCTCTCACTAGAAACACGTTTTTTATTGTATTTTCGATTTTTCATGGTGTGGATGTTGTTAAAAATATGAAACATGGGTACTCGTTGGATGCCTAATTTAATTATGCATCCAATGAGTCCTCCTGCTTGAAATTTGAGTAAACCTACAAGGAGATAAGTTGAAAATACGATCCAAAAAAGTAGTTTTTTACTCTCTCTCTACTATTATTTTATTATTTTCCTTAGGAGGCCCATTTTTTACCCGAATTTACTCTAATGCCAAGGTCTAATGCACCTAAATTTATTATTCCCAAAGAAGATCCTGGCATTCAAGTGGATCTTACTACAATAGCAAACAAATGGAATGATTTGAGTGAAGATTGTAAGAGAAGTCTACCATTTGATCAGTATTTACTGTTGCAAATAAATTAAAAGGGAAGGAGAACAATAAGGCTCTAACCCAAAACAAAGAATTAAATTGTGCTATTGGTAAAATGTCACTTCCTACTTTTGATGGTTCCTCTCAAAATTATGCTAACACTTGGGTGCAAAAACTAGATGTATATTTTCAGTTGAATCCTATGGTGGAGGAGGATGCATTAAAAATGGCCATTTTTCACTTGGAAGGAGATGCCAATGAATGGTGGTTCCATGGCCTGAAAACCTTGGTTCATGATTAGGTTAAAACATATGGGGAATTTGTTGACAGAGTACTAGAGATATTTGAACAAAAATTTCCAGAGTTGCTTTTCAAGGAACTAGCTCAATTGAAGCAAACTGTGACCCCTACTGATTATATGATGGACTTTCAAAAATGATCAGTGAAGGTGGCTGATGTGTCTATGAGAAGGTTGGTATTGCTATTCACTAAAGGTTTGGATGAACTCTTAAAAGGTTTGGTCAAAGCACACAAGCCAACTACATTAAAAGATGCAATGATCTTGACTAGGGATGTCCAGCATGTGCTTCCTAGAACAAGATTTCCTCCCAAGCCTAACTTTAAATTTGAAAAGAAACCTTGGAAAAGAGATCCATATGATAAGAAACCTTCGAAAAGAGATTCATTTGAGAATAATAAAAAGAAGGACTAAATAGGGATGAACTTCGAAAAAATAAATTATCCTTCACATGCTTTCAACCATGGACACCTGGGCACAAATGTACTAAAGGAAAGGCTCAATACATAGAAGTATTTTCAGATAATGATGAATATGATTGGGGCATGCATGAATATGGACATATTTCAGATAAAGAGGAGGCATATGAGACAGCAGTAGAAGAGGAAAGATAAGAAGAAAATCAGCCTTCACTGGACAAAGCAAGAAGGGAAATACTTTCAGCAATACCTCTCTATCATACTATCTGATGAAAGGGTGTGGTGCTAGGACAAAGAGCTTCAGTTTTGGTAGATGGAGGAGCCACACACAAATTAATTGATGTAGAGATGGTGGATAAAAGGAATATACCTATTAAACCATTCGATGGCTTCACAGTTGTCATTCCCAGTCACAACACAATGCAGTGCAAAACATGGGTTCCAAAGCTGCAAGTCACCATAGGTAACTATACTTTTGTTGATAGTTTTTATGTGGTTGATGTTGCTGATACTAATGTGGTTTGTGCAATGGTTATATTCTATAGCATACAATAAATTATCAAATTCTTGAAATGAAATTCCAAGATTCAAAAGGAGTACTAAGGGTTGTGAGAGGGAAACACACTTATCCAAATCAAGTAGTGACTTGCAATAGTATGAGATCTATATTGAGGCACGGGGACATAGAATGGGATATTGAATGTCATATTACATATCTCAAGCCAAACATAAAGGTTGTTGAATAGTAAAACATGGGAAGAGCAGTTGCAGCAATTAGAGTTTGTGTTAAAAATTTTGCAAGAAGAGTCCTTATTTGCTAAGTTATCAAAATGTGAATTTGGGATGAAAGAACTACAGTATCTTGGGAACATTATTTGGCAAGGAGTGAAGGTACACATGGAAAAAATTAGGTCTTTCTTAGAATGGTTGTCACAAAAAAATATTACAGAATTAATGGGCTTCATTGTGATACGCACCTATTACAGAAATGTTTTGAAAGGGTTCTCCAAGTTGACTTCTCCACTCACTGATTTGACTAAGAAGGATGCTTTCAATTGGGATGAAGAGGCTGAAAAGGCCTTCCAAAAAATGAAAGAGGTAATAAGTAATTGTCCCATACTTGCACTTCCTAATCTTACTAAACCTTTTGTTGTGGAATGTGATGCTTCAAGTGGAGGAATAGGG
Source organism: Larix kaempferi (assembly GCA_027924585.1). Lineage (NCBI taxonomy): Eukaryota > Viridiplantae > Streptophyta > Pinopsida > Pinales > Pinaceae > Larix > Larix kaempferi. Next base: position 5,085,340 of record BSBM01001126.1, read on the forward strand.
GTTGTCCTAAAGAAAGGCCAACACCCAATAGCCTTTGAGAGCATAAATTTGTAGCCTCATGAAAAAATTTACTCCATCTATGAAAAATAAATGCTAGCCATTATGCATGCATTGGCCAAATTTAGACAATACTTGGTGGGCAACAAATTTGTGGTGAAAACTGACCACAATAATCTAAGACACTTTCTCACCCAAAAAGAGATAAATGAAAGGAAACAAAATGGGTAAGCAAGATTCAACCTTATGATTTTTATATTGAATATGTCAAAGGAAAGAATAATATAGTAGCAGATGCTTTATCTAGAAGACCTTCTTTTTCTCTCATCGACATTGCCAAGGATTGGAAAAACATGCTACTAGTTGAATATGCCAAAGACAAATTTGCTTGTGATGTGTTGGATGGAATCAAAGGGGATGATAACTATAGGATTTTGAATGGGTTGATATATTATAAGGTCACAATTTATTTGGTTCAAGATTCAAAACTTAAGTACAAAATTTTGCAAGAAGCACATGATTCCCCACTAGCTGGCCATCCAGGGATCTTCAAAACTTATAGGCAATTGAGGAAAATATTCTTTTGGAAGGGGATGAAGGAATATGTTCATAAACATATGAATGAATGTAAAGTATTTCAATAGAACAAATCAGAACTTACATGCCCAGCTGGCCTATTGCAACCATTGCCCATTTTGGAGCAAAAATGGGACAGTATCTCAATGGACTTCATGACCGGTTTGCCCAAATATTTGGGTAAGGACTGCATATATGTGGTAGTGGATAAGTTGAAAAAAATTTCTCATTTATTTGTTGTTACATCATCTTTTAGTTATGCACAAGTGGCTGATAATTTTTGCAAAGAAATCTTCAGATTGCATGGGCTCCCCAAGAGCATTGTCAGTGATAGAGATAGTAGATTCATGGGTGATTTTTGGCAAGAATTTTTTAGATTGGTGGGCACTCAATTGACTCGAAGTAACAGCTATCATCTACAAACTGATGGGAAAATGGAGAGGGGGAATCAATGGTTGGAAAGGTACCTAAGAAACTGTGTGGGGGAGCAGTAAAAAGCATGGAAAAAATGGCTACACTTGGGTGAGTTTTGCTACAACACCACTTATCATATGTCAATAAGGATGTCTACTTTCAAAGCATTATATGGTTATGATGCACTTACCTTTGCTGAAATTATCTTTGGTGATAGTAGATCCCCAAAGGATAAAGATTGGGTGGAAGAGAGCTAAGAAATTTTAAAGCTTTTGAAAGATAATTTGCAGGTTGCTCAAAATCAGCAAAAAAAATATGCTGATATAAATAGGGAAGAAAGGACCTTTCAGGTTAATGATTTAGTATATTTGAAGTTGTATCCATATAAACAAACATCTCTCAAAACGAATGGAGCGGAAAAGCTAAAACCAAGGTACTATGGGCCTTACAAGATAGTTCAGAAGGTTGGAAAAGTAGCATATGAATTAGAACTTCCGGAAGGGAGTAAAATCCATAATGTATTTCATGTTTCTTGTCTCAAGAAGGCTCTTGGTCAGCAAATTATCACTTCAGAAATAATTCCTCCTTTGGATGATGAAAGTCATCTCACACTTGTTCCAGAAAATATTTTGAAGACACGGGAAAGGAGGTTGACGAGTAGAATTATCAAAGAATATTCAGTGCAATGGAAAGACTTACCAAATGAAGATGCCACATGGGAAGAGGAGAATATTTTGCAGCATCCAAATCTGAAATTGCTTGAGGACAAGCAATCTTGGGTGGGGAGGACTGTAATGTCCCCATTCAAATAATTGCATAGTAGGACAATCCCATCAATCCTACCAGTTCCCTAGGTTGAATGGGTACATTTGGAATTATAATAAGGGAGAAAATGAATAATGTTTATACATTATAATAGTTCAAGTATTTAATAAAGAGGTTGAATAAATAAATTCAAGAGAAACTCTAGGTGGCAAATGGTTTTGAAGACATATGGAGAATGTGGGACCCACAGTAGCTTGATTTCTCACTGCCACATGGCATATCTCTCTTTCCATTTCGAATTCATGAGAAGGAAAACATTATTGGGTGAGTTGGTAGGTCATACACATGGAACTGAGCATCTTAGGTCGAATTGGAATTGAATGGTAACCTCCATGGAAGAGGAAGAGTCAAATTGGAAGCTTGTGGACACTTGTGCTAGATTCCCTAACCCCTATGACAACAATGATGAAGAATCTATGACATCTATGACAAATTTCAGATCTGACTTCTGACATCTGACCATTATGACATGTCAGCCCCAAAAATAGGCTTTAAGAGGGCGCTCATGGGAGTTGGAGAAGCCAAAGAGGTCCCTACGCGAATTGGGAGAAGATGGAAGGTTGGGAACTAGGGAGACAAGTGGCAAATGTGGAATATTTCCTAAGTGGAAATATCTAGAATCTAATGGGAGGAATTCGAACCATAGGAGGCTAAGGTTGGTTATAAAATGCAAAAATAAAGCATGAGAATGGCTTTTGATGATTTGAGAAAAATTGAATTTGTGAAGAGAGAGTTAGTGGATGACTAGTTTCTTGCCTTGGCCAATTTCGAGGGTGAAATATTCCCATCCAAGTTGGTGTTTGGAGAGGCCACTCAGGTATTTTATGGAGATTTAATGCATTTTTTATTGTAGGTGTAATTTGCAGGGAAGCTCGTGGTTTTTTCTAGTGCAGCACTTTCCCTCAACCATTTCCAGTTTTGATGGCATATTCTTGCTCCTTGAGGGAGGGATTTTTGGTGAGCTCTTTTACTCTTTGGTAGAGCTTCTAATGATCCATTTATGATTGTAATAAGCTTTATATACTCTTTTTTTCATCTCCAGAAATTATCGGGTCGAAATACCAAGTGGTTGTATGTAAAAATGATGATTAATGAGCAAACCATGACCATTTCCCCACTACATTGATGTATGCCATTGTAATGTTGTGATTTCGAATGAAAGAATGTTTCTTTGATATATTTATGATGAATGGACATCCATTGATGAGTTTTACAAGTTTCATGTTCAGCACTTAAGTATTTGAAGTCATTTTTCTTAGTTTATTTGCATTTGGAAGAGATTTGGTGCCATTTCCCCAAGGGTCGAATTAGGGATTTTTTGTTGTTGTTTGGGATAAGGTTAGAACATGTTTAATAACTGATTAATGGTGCATATGAGACCTCATTAATGTACCTCCAACATCCCCTATCTATTTTCTAAATTTCGAATGGGTTTGGAGCCATTTGGAGAGCCATTTTCAGTACTTACCCTGGGGGGATTTGATCCCCAAATTGCTAGTTAAATCCCATACTTTGTCCAGAATATTAAACAAGTTTGCATAAGTATTTGGAGGGTCATAAATAATCCTTGAACCTCATATTCAAGTCTTAATATCATTCATACACCCTCACAAAATATTTGGGAGCATTTGGATCAATTTGGAGACCTAGACATCAAAACTAGTCAAAGGTCGAAATTGGGGAAAAAGTGAAAAATTGGGCATTTTAATAAAAAATTTAAAAAGGGACATTACAAAAAGACAAAATAATCTATGAAGGACAATTCCCTTATACAATAAAACTCAAATCCATGTATTCATTAAACCTTTTCATAGATTTGATCATCTCATCTCTATTCCTTCCATAAAAAAAACCAAGGAAAGACATGATGGTGATTTCTTTAATAAATCAAAGAAGCTTGGCCTTGCTGCAAAGATTAACCCAAGAAAGTTCTAGTGTCATGGCTGAAAATTATTCAGATTGAAATATTACTTTCCACGGGAGAAGAGGAAAGTGATACGATGCCACTATAATGTACCTTTAAGATCTAAAGATACACTAATTGACTCTACCACAAAACTTAGGGAAAAACAGTGAAGACCAGTAGTTTGACTAGAAGTAAGAATGTAATTTTAATGGACTGTGGTATTATTTTGTCTTAGGAGGGTCCAGGAACATTAAATATCATTCAAATATCATTTGAGACTCGCTCTGGCAAGTTTGGAATGATTCTGTGAAAATTTAAAAAGAGATAAGCAAAATTTGTCATCCTGGATTGTAGAGCTAGACTTTGAAATTCAGGAATTTCCAAACAGTATTTGAGGGTCACGAATTTCTGATTTCAGGATTGGAATGATTCTATTTGAATATTAATTAACATCATCAACTTAAAGAACTCCATTTGGGATTATAGATATTCATTTATAAAACATACACTAGAAACTAGCTCTTTTTTATGGAAATCTAGACTAGGTGCAAGAGATGGACATGAAAGGTATAATTTTCTTTATATTCATACTGTAAAATAGACTTAAGAGGTTCATTATTACATTAGTAACATCCATCAGTATCTGAAATACTCCTCACAGAACTCTTAGGAAATAAATACACAATAAGTAAGAATCTCCATCAAAGAATGACTAGAAATCATCATAATTCTGGATGGGAGAATATCTAATCTTTGCAACAAGCTTGAATTCTACTGGATCAGAATTCAGTACCTGAAATAAACTCCATGATGAATACTGGATTTCATCATCCTATCACAAAAAGCAGGGGCACATATCCCAACTTGGACTAGGGGCACATCTCCCAAGTCGAAGAGGCAAAATTGCACTCAATTCAAACATCAAACTGTCAAAATATTGGAAAGTGGTGCACAGTCCTTTTATAGATTTGATGTGACTTGTGTAGCAAGTAATATAGGATAAAGAGCCCTCATGGAGTGGATAAGGATAGCTTGCTTTCAAGCTTTTCTGTTTTTCTTTGATTTTTGCCTTTGCTTTATCCTGCTTTTGCTTTCTGCTTTTGCTTTTTCTTTTGATTTTCTATCCTTTTTTTTCTTTTGACTGCGTTTTCCTGTTTTTCTATCTTATCCTACTTTTTTTTCACATCTTGCTTTTCGTCCTTATCTTGCTTTCTGTTTTTGTCTGTTTTTCTGCATTATTATGCTTTTCCTGAGCTTTACCTTTTTTCTGTCTTGTGACAGCTTTTCCTTTCTTTTTATTGCTTTCCTAGATTTAACTTCTTTAAAATTTTCTTCATGTGCAAGCTATATATTGGTCAAATATTATCCTCTAATGCACCCATGTGGAACATTATCCACTTTATTTCATTAAGATAAATATTTATTACTAAAAAATAACTTTTTTCAAGTGCATCTCAAACTTAAGAAAGTAAAATTCAATACTTTGGCAATTAATGCCTCAAAACTTAATCCCTCATTAATTAATTAATTCCAAACTATCACTAGGACCCATGGGGTTGAATGTGTGATGGTGGAATATGGTGGTATAAAAAAATGGGGACATTACAGCTCCATGCAGCACCCAACAACTCATCAATCCTAGGAATGAGATATCTATTTTTTATAGTATTCTTGTTCAAATCCCTGTAATCGATGCACATTGGCTTCATCCCATCCTTCTTTTTGACGAACACAACCGAATATGAAAATGGAATAGAGTTGGTTCTGATATGTCCCACAACAAGAAACTCCTTGATCACCTCCTCGATCTCATATTTAAATTTCTTTGGATGCCAATAGGGGGTGGTGATCACTAGCTTCGCGCCCTCCTCCAACTCTATGGTGTGTTCGAAGCCTCTGTCTAGTGGCCTCTCAGGTGGAATCTCTCTGAACACCTTATCCTACTTCCCCAATAAATCTTTTATGTCAAAATGGTACTACTGGCTGTCATGATATGTCTCATGGGTGGTGATCAAGCACTCTACTGCATAAGCTACATCCCCATGTCTAAATAGTGCATCCATCCGCTGGATGAAACAACTCTTGGGGTCTCATTGGATATGCCCCACAAAACTACCCTAGTGCCATCTGGTGTGTTGAACCCCATATCCATGGTTCGATAGTTCGTCATGATAGGTCCCAAAGTGTTGAGCCACTGAACTCCCAAAACCACATTGGTCTCTGCTAAATCGATAATATAAACTTCATCTGTGAAACTGTAATTCCCCATTGTCATTGTCAGTTGGGGAGCCTTGAACAAACAAGGAATCACTCACCCGTTGGCCACCTCCACAACAAATCCCTCAAACTGCTCGGAGTGAATGCCTCTCCAAGATACTAGGGAATAATCTATGAATTTGTGGATTTCCCCACCATCTATCAAGATTGTGACTCTATGTCCTAGTATAGCACCCCTGACTCAAAACGTGTTGAACCTGGGAGTAGTTGATAGGGTGGAAATAGTTCCATTTTACGATTGCACTGGTGGTTGTTACGTCTTTGACTCCTAAGCCTATGGATGCAATTCCTATGGCATGTATACCTATGGCTATTGCTCTGTCCCACTGTCCTTCTCATAATTCTGCACCTACTCCTCCACATCATCATCCTCCTCATGACTATATGACACCAACTCTATATAATGAACCTTTCCTTTACCCATACATCGATGTTTGGATTCTCAAGGTTCCTTGCAACTGAAGCATAGTTTATTTATTCTGATTTCATTCCATGTTTCTTCATCCAACCGGTTCTTCCCCAATTCTTCCTTCTGGAAGGACTTCTTGTCCTTTCCTTCTTGGGGAGAAAACGGTTTGGATTAAGGTTTGTTCTCTGAGGCAGCTTCCTCCATGTCCTGTACTTGGGAGTTGGCATCCTGTAAAGCAGCAGGATTGAAATCCTTGACCCAACCACATAGAGGCTCAGACAACCCCTCTATGAATAGCATAATACACCAGGTCTTTGAGATAAATGTCACCGTCACTACCAATCTCTAGAAATATGTAACATATGCATCTGTAGTACCTCTCTATCTTACCTGTGTCATCTCTCACAAATCCAACTCTTGATCCTTCCTGTCAAATCTGTCCATCAAATTGTGTGTTAACTCAAGGTATGATGTGATGTTGGCATGCCCTAACATAACCAAACCATGATACCACCACTCGTGGGCATCTCCCTCTAGATGTAAGGTGGTGTCTTTAATGGCTTTTGATTCTTTCATGGAGTTGAGATGGAAATAAGTATCCAACTTCTAAACCCAATCCCTCGTTGTGGATTTATTGAACCGTCTAAGGAAGGAAGAGTGAGATTCCCAACCTTCCATTGCAAATCATAGTTCTGAGGTCCCCTATTGAAGTCTCTGGACTTGTTTCTATACTTGATATTACAGAATTCCTAGAAAGACATGGCTGCATGGAACTCATCCCAAAGCTCCTAGTACTACATCAGATAATCTGTAAAGCTATCTCCTAGTACTAGTTGTCCTGGTTGACCCACTGACTATTCATATGTGAATTTGGGCATGAGAGGTATGGGCGTCTGTGAGCTAGATGCTCGTGTGTTTGGTTGAATGGGAATATTGGTGTTTCTTCCTTACGCATGGTTCCCATTTATTCCATTGGTGCCATTTTTTCCCCCATCATTATGGTGTGTCTTGTTGTTCATGAGTAGCTGAGTCATGATGTCAACCAACAGCTCTTGTCCCCTTGCCACATTATTAGTTAGGAATTTGATTAGTTGTTGCTTCCCTCTAGCCAAATCATTCAAAATGTTCATTGTACTACCTATTGGGATGTCTTCTCTGCCTGAATATCTGCTTGATTAGTTCCCATTACCCCCCAATGGATTATTCTTGTCACCCATATTTCCTTCTTCCTCTGATATGAAATGCTCTTCTTCTTTCTCAAACAATTCTTCTTCTTCTTCAATCGACCCTTCTCTGAACTTTGATAAAAATTCCTTCTAGGATTCCCCCTTTTCCTTCTATAAGTGAATGGATTACCGTCTCCTATATTCATATAATAACATGCACCTCACAGGCTGGGAGGATTGCATGCTCTGATACCACTGTAATATCCTCAAGCAAACTAAGCTACAACTTTGGATATTGGGACTCCAAACTTAAGTCAAATGCTTGTGAAAAAATGTAAGAGATTGTTGTAGGAGAGGATCTTCAAACAATTCTGAGTTTGTTATCTCTATGTGAGCGACTAGATTATAGGATTTTTGTCAAACATTTCTCATTCATAATGTTGTAGGTTATTTCCCATACAAACTGACCTTTGTGTGTATGTTGAGAATGAGATTTTGAATGAATTTTTCTATGACTCCTCCTTACCACTGAGATAACTCTTCACCCAACTGAAATGCTTCAAGAGGGAACTACTGTAGTTTATTACTTACTCAAACTTTGATTATTGTTCTATTTACTATGTACTGGGTTGAACATTTTGACAAACACTTGAAATGCTCTTTGCTATAGCTAACTATCGCAAATCAAACCCAAGGAAATATGGCAGTGTATGTATATGGACTTGTTCTAGAGTTGGATTTTTAAGTGGAGATATGGTACTTGAAATTATAGATGATGTTTCCACTTAATAATTATTAAAACATACAAATAACCAGACTTTAAACAAATATTTTAGATATGCAAATTTACCAAAAGTTGGAGTGATACATGCCTAGATTGTGGGGGAAAAAACTCTTGTACTGAGTGTCCTTTAAATAACAGAAAATAGCTTCCACATACCACTTGGCACAATAAGTAAAGAAAAATATGTGTGCTATAGGAATGAAAGATAGACTCCAGCTGCTACAGAAATTAATGGTCTAAATATAAGCATGAACTGCTACAAGATGGATTTGATTTGCGCAATGGAGACCCCAAGCCTGTAAATATGATACCACTGTAAATCCCTCTGATCTGAATAAACCTATGTGTTCTTCCTCTCTTGAAAAAAAAATCAATAGAATAAGAGAGACCTCAAATAAGAATATACTCCAACAGTAGTGTAGATGGAGTGATAGAGAGTGGGACTCGGTCTCTCTATTTATGCTGGTGCGCCCCTCTAGATTTGGTGTGACCTCTTCAATGGTGCATCCCCTTAGAAAAAGAAGCCAATAACCCTTATGCACTCTATCTTATAGTCATAATTTCAACAAATAAAGTGACCCCAACCATGGAAAACAGAGCCAAGTGTGGCATTCATCTAATAAATAGAATACCAATAATGGGTGTGCTCTTCCTTTGATCTCTCCAAACTCAAATCGTAAGGAAACAATCTGAAGATGAATTACAACACATACCTCGGGAATGAATCATAGATGATAAATCTGAAGTGATTCCTCCACCATCAAGAACTAGGGTATATTTTTGCACTATCAAAACTCTTCACCTCCTCCTAGGGTTGTGTCCAAGAGAAGCTTAGAAGCTCAAAATATCTTAGTTTTTGAAAATTCAAATGATAAGGATGAATGAGAGAGTGGTTTCTCTCTCAATTTTATATCTATTTTTCTCTCTTGTGACTCTTCACTTCTCTTTCTCCTCTTTTTATCACCTATTAATTTAAAAATGACTTTTTAGTGAGAAAGTAGCTACATTCTCATGTTGACCCTTTTTTGGCCCCATTTTTCCCTTTTGTGCCACTTTTAACTTAAGTGAATTTTATAAAGTCACTTTAGGAAAAATATTAAAGGTCACTTTATAAAGTTCTTTTGAGCCTAGGTTACATTAAATAATTAATTAATTCCATGTTTCCTCGATTATAGCCTACGGGAACTAGATAGGATAATAAGTCATCTCTAGAGTGGTCAGTCAGAAAGGGACATGTCAACGGGAAACCACCTGTGAGGGACACCAATCCCATTTGTAAGCACCTGCTTACAATCTTCAGGCACCAACCTACCAGGTTCCCACCTGTTGATCTATTGAGGAAACCAATCCTCTTTGTAAGCACCCATTTACATTCTTCAAACACCAACCTGCCATGCACCCACCTCACTTACAATCTTTAGTAACCAACCTTCCAGGCACATACCTACTGGGACATCAATCCCCTCTGGAAGAACCATATTTTCAAAAAAGAGTAAGCATCATTTCCCTTGCACCTCCCAGCCACCCTTTCATATTCTTTATTAACACAAAGTTGTTTCTCTGCTTCTCTTTAGCTTACACAACTAGGTCACCTGCAAATTTGTACCCATATATTCCTTTCATATAGACAATACTTCATATACCTGAAGTTTCCCTTTTTGAGCCTCATACACAAAATGTAAATCTGCAATTTATACAAAGTCCTCATAGCTTCTCCGTCATTCTAGTAGTTGCAAAATAGTCCTCAAAACTTCTCTCTATTTTCTAATGATATACAGATTCTCTGTCTCACATTTGCTCACACTTTCATACCATACTCAAAAAATTCCCAATACAGAGATACAAAGACAACATCAAAGTTTCATTGTTTTGTAATTTGGTTGTTCATCATTCTGAGTTTGTATTGATTCATGGTTTTATTGCATTGCACCTTCAAAACCCCTCAAAAAAGAGAGTCATTTCTCACTCACTTCATTGCAAGATCTTGAATAATACACAAAAATCAATATCTCTACACTCATAGTGTAAAATTCAAGCACAACAGATCTAGGAAACAAGAACAACAGTTACTAGAGATACATGTGCCAAATTATGTGTCAAAACACTGGTGCAAAAGGTTTACAGAAGTTCATGCATTATCATTAACTCATAAGATAATTACAATGTGTAACAATGGAAATAATATCCAGGCAATTCGAAACCTAGAGAGATCATTCAAATTGAATGCATGAGAGTGGCTTACAGGCTAGTTAACACCACTCGACACATCAGTTAACCACTTAACTACCATGTAATTGACTTTAATAGACTCTGAAACTATCAAAATGAGTCTAGAACTCAACTGATTTCCCAAAATTAGGGGAGGGTGCCTTTCTGACTTCAGTTAACTGATTTTTAGGTGAAATTACCCAAAATTAGGTCAAACTAAGTAGGAGGGTGCCTTTATGACTCCAGGTAGTTGATTGTTAGGTGAAACACACCCAGTTGGACTGAGTAGGGCACATTAATCATGCAAATAACCCCAATTGGATCCTTGAATGATGGAGGATGCCCAGTAAACTAGATTTGATGACCTAGTTGGCTCCCCGAATGAAGGAGGAGGCCCAGTTGACTGAAACTGATGATCTGTTGATGATGTAAGCACATAATTGAGTCAAACTACTTATGATAAGTGGTAAATTAGGTTGTTAATCCCAAATAATGATGTGTTGTTGGAAAATGACTCCAACAGCCCCCCTTAAGCTAATATCATGTGGAGGAATAAAATAAAATAATAAAAGGGCCCCGACAACAAAGGCCATAGGTCCCCCAGTACAGAAATAATCCAAAAAATGCTCAAAACATCTAAGTGAAGAAAGAAGGAAAAACATAGTCGAAAATAAACCCCCCCTCAAAGTGAACACTGAAGGATCTAATATGTATTCACCATAGTAGAACTCACCCCCAACAATGAACAGAGGTAAGATAACTTATTCTCAGTGAAGCTCTTGGTGAATATGTCTGCAATTTTCTCTTATGTAGGGAAATATTGGAGTATAATGGTTATGTCATGCACAAGCTCTCGGATGTAGTCCATGTGGATCTCGATATGCTTGGTCCTTTGTATCTGAATCGGATCTGTCGAGATCTTGATATCACTCTTATTGTCACAAAAAATGACAGTAGAAGTGGTGCTACCAATATCAAACTCTACTAGAATACCCTACAACCAAACTGCCTGAATGCAAGCATTGAGTGCTCCTCGATACTCTGCTTGTGCTGAAGATAAGGAAATGGATGCCTGTTTTTTGCTTGAACATAAAATAGGACATGTTTCAATCATGAAAACATATCCAAAAGTGGACGTCCGATCAATGTTATCACCCGCCCAATCTGAATCAGTGAATCCAACCAAGTCAAGATCAAAATCCACAGCATAGTGAATGCCAAAATGTCATGTACTTTACACATAATGTAATATCCTTTTGGCTGCCTTCCAGTGAAGATCATGGGGCTTATGCATGTTCCTTGACACAACACTCACAGCATAAGAAATATCGGGCCTAGAGTGTATTAGATACAAAATACTACCAATCAATTGTCGGTAAAGTGTAGAATCACCATCCTCAAGAGTGATTCCTGAGAGGAATGGGAATGGTGCAGCTTTACATTCTACCATATTGAACTTATTTAGCAGGTCCAAATCATATTTTGATTGATAAATAATGATCCCATTAAAATTATGAGTGATATCGGGACCAAGAAACTGCTTCAGCAGGCCTAAATCACTCATATCAAATGTTTGGTGTAAAGTGGTTTTTATAGTGCCGATCGAAGAAATATTGCTTCAAGTAATCAATATGTCATCAACATAAATTAAAATGATCAGAAAATTACCTTCATTTTAATTTATATATACATTTGGATCTGATTTTCATCTCGCAAATTTTTGCGACAGAAGAAAGGAGTCCATCTTTGCATACCAAGCTCTTGGGGCCTGTTTTAAACCATACAAATATTTTCTTAATATGCAAACAAGTGTCGGATCTGATATGTAACCTTCGGGATGATTCATGTAGATCTCTTCTTGAATATCCCCATGAATAAATTCACTCTTCACATCCATTTGGTGCACCTCCCAATGCTTGGATGTGGAAATTGCCAAAACTAGCCGGATTGAGTCCATTTTTGCAATCGATGCAAAAGTTTCTATGTAGTCCACACCTTGGACTTGTGAGAAACCTTTTGCCACAAAAATTTCTTTTTATTTTCAATTTGAACCATCATCAGAAACCTTGGTTTGTTAGACCCATTTGCATTGAACCAATTTCCTCCTAGGTGGAAGTGAAACTAGCTCCCATGTTGCATTTTTCTGAAGAGAATTGTACTCTTCATCCATGATGGTTTTCCATCTCGGATCTCGGTGGTAATGGTAGTATGATTTTGGATCTGATCCAACCATCAAAAAACACTTTTCCGGTAGCAATGGATCATCATATGAAAGATCCATACCTTCTCTTTGAAATTTTTCTCGGGTTCTTCTTGGATCGGCAGGATTTCCAATGTTAGAACCGATAGATGTGAGAGTATTTTCTGCCCACTTTGGAAACTAGAGGGGCTCATATGGATTTGAATATGAACCTGATATTTCATGTTCATTAATATCAGACATAATATCAGAAATATCATAACTATCATAACATAAAAAATTTAGTATTGTCTCCCGAATCTTCTTCCGAAAGAGGAAGAAATTTGGCAATTTCTTCCTCCACTAGTTGTAGATCATGAACCAGTTCTTCAAATTGGACACTTCTCTCGATGAATATTCTTTTGGATATGATATATATGAGTTTGTATCCTTTGTATTATTCATAATATCCAATGAGTATGCACTCAGTACTTTGTGGTTCCAAATATATTCTCTTCTCAATCGGAATTCTAGCCCATGTAGTGGACCCGAAAACCCTGGGATGCGACACATCAGGCTTGTGACTAGTGTAGGATTCAAAATGATTTTGACCTTTGACGGATGATTATGGAACTATTTTTTGAATTTATCCAACAACATTCATGGCCTCATCCCAAATATTTGAATCCAAACCTTTCGACTCAATCATACAAGTAGCCATCTCTTTCAATGCTTGGTTTTTCCTCTCTGCTACACCATTCTGCTGAGGTGTATAGGGGACTGTGTGATGGATTTGGATTCCATTTTATGCACAAATTTGCAGCAGATCAGTTTTGATATATTATCCACCATTATCAGATCTAAGATATTTTAGCTTGTTCCCAATAGCAGTCTCAACAGAAGCCTTGAAATTCTTGAATTTTTCAAACACTTCTGATTTGTTCTTGAGAAAGTAGACCCATGTGAATCTGGAAAAGTCATCAATGAATGTGAGAACATACCTTGATCCATTCATGGAGGTATTTGGTAATGTACCACTGATATCACTATAAATCATCCCCAAAATACAAGAAGCTCTTCTAGCTTTGCCTCAATCGAACTTGTGCTCAAGATGCTTTCCAATAATGCAACCTTTGCATATACCTTTTGAGGATTTGATGTTCGGAAGGCATTCAGCCATGGAATTATTTTGTAGCAGATACAAATATTTGTAATTTAGGTGTCCAAACCTCTCATTCCATAGTCAGCTGACCTCATTTCCATGAGTCAGAATGGAACTTGGATTTGAAAGTGGAAAAAAATGGGAAAACTCATATGTGTTTGCAGCATGATTTTCCTTGCCTACTGCAATGAGATTTCCGGTGGTAATATCAGAATTCTCAACATCATTAGGTACGAATACAACCTTCTTGGGAAAACTAGTGTGTGCCATTTGATACAAAGAAAGTAGGTTCAAAGCTAGAGAAGGGACATCAAGAACATTTTGAAAAATGCAATGTTCTAAATGAATTGGGCCTTTTCCTTTCGATGAAATTTGTGAATCATCTCCCACGTGGATGGAGATGCAGTTGTTGGAGTCCAATGATGAGAAATATTCTTTGCTTGCAACCATGTGATTCGAAGCTCCTGAATATATGAGAAGAGATGTTGAATTCAAAACACTTTCCATGAGTGCATTACCTCTTTCTGGCTGATCATTCCGGTCTTCATTGTCCTTCTTCCTTCCGCCATCTAGAAGAGTGATACTATTCTTCTCCATGAGAAGGGTCATTTGATCAATATTTTTCTTCATGCATGAGCTTTCAGGATGAAATCACTTGCCACAGTAAGAACACTTTTTCTTCTCCTTTCCCTTTTGCTTGTCTTTTCTTGAGCTTGAGAGCTCACCTGACTGCTTGGTCTTCTCCTTTTGCTTAGGATGATCAAACTTGGTATTATCCTTCTTTTGATTTCCTTTAGCATTCGTAGCCTTGGGTCCTCTAGCAAATAGGTCTTGATATTTGGAGGATCTCATGGAACCCATATGAACAAGCTTGTCATGCTCTTTTTTTAAGGACTCAATGAATGCATTCAAGGATGGCATCTTCCAATTCATAATGGTGAGTTTTCCCGAATGAAAGGTAGAGACAAACACTGAATAATTTGCTCCTAGTTTTGAATGGATTGAAAGGATCAATTGATCATCCTTATTCTTGACACCACATTGCTTCAACTGAAGCACAAAATGCTTGAACTTGGTGAAAAACTCAATGATGGTCTCGAAATTTCCAGGATTGAGGGAAATCAATTCATCCTCTAACTGATAATCCCTCATATTACCCTGCTTGACGAAGAGTGTGGCAAGTTGTTCCCATACTTCTTTTGGATTCTTCAATTCGTTCAAATGGAAAAGAAGGTATTTCGAAATATTTAGACATAAGAAACCATAAGCTTCATCAAGCTTATTGGAGAACTTGGACTTCTCTGTAGCTACATTAGGCTCTGGTTCTGTGCCCATAGTAACTCTGTAGAGTCCCTTGGAGAGAAATACTATCTCTATATCATCCTTCCACTGATGATAGTTGAAAGGAGTAATAATATGGTTTGAAGAAGAGTCCATATTGCTATAGAGAATGTAATAGGAGGCTTTGAGAAACCTGCAATAAAAAACAAACAAATAATATTTAGGTCGACAACCTGCACTTTTCAAGTTGCATCACACTCGGCATGGCCTATCAAGCAATATTGATAAACTAGATGCACAATTATCCAGGATTTATGTGGAAAAATTTTAGCTTCTGGTGCAGTGTTGGAATAATTTTGAGAAATCTTGCTCAAGCTTCATATGCGATCCAGGTGTAGAAAGAACTGGTGCAGAAAACAAAGGTGCAGAAAGCACTAGTGCAGAAACACTGGTGCAGAAAGCTTCATCAGTAAAACTATGTAGAAGAGTTGCCTTATCCTGCCATGGCTCTAATACCATCTAAAATGAAGCACAATAGATCTAGGAAACAAGAACAACAGTTACTAGAGATGCATACGGAAAATTGTGTGTCAAAACAATGGTGCAAAAGGTTTGCAGCAATTCATGCATTATCATTAAATCAGAAGATAATTGCAATGTGTAACAATGGCAATAATAGCCAGGCAATTCGAATCCTAGAGAGATCATTCAAATTGAATGCATGAGAGTGGCTTACAGGTCAGTTGACACCACTCGGCACATCAGTTAACCACTTAAATACCATGTAATTGACTCTAACATAATCTAAAACTGTCAAAATGAGTCTAGAACTCAACGAAAATTAGGGGAGGGTGCCTTTCTCACTTTAGTTAACTAATTTTTAGGTGAAATTAACCAAAATTAGGTCAAACTGAGTAGAAGGGAGCCTTTCTGACTCCAGTTAGTTGATTGTTAGGTGAAACACACCTAGTTGGACTAAGTAGGGCACATTAATCATGCAAATCACCACAGTTGGATCCCTAAATGATGGAGGATTCCTAGTTAACTGAATTTGATGATGAAGGAGGATGCCCAATTTGTTAAGATTCAATATGCTATGATAGATAACATCAATATTCAATTCAATTTCACAACAATAGCATATATAGGATCACTGAAAGAATAACAAGCACAACATAAATACAAGAGACACAAATTTATCCTGGGAAACCCTCTAGGGGAAGAAAACCTAGCAAAATTTCCTCAATATAGATGATCAAAAGTACAAAGACAAAACCCCAAACAAGTGCTCATTCTCCTTGCAGATATCTCTCTCTCTCTCTCCTATGCGAATTACACTAGTGAGTGTGTGTGTGAATGAATGAATAAATGACAGAGCCTATCTCTCTATTTATACATTCACTTCTACTTTAATTTGACATGTTAGCCTCAACTAACTTTACCACTCAATTAATGCTAGATGGGTCAACTCCTCTAGGGGACTTAAAAACCCCATTACATTTTACTCTAGGGGATCTATTGCCCCGAATTACAAGGGAGGATTTACCTCATAACTCTATGATGACCAAACATCTCGACGGAGGAATAAAACATCTCTGAATAAATTACAATAATAAAATACAATAGAATATTCTTCGAAGTTAAAATATTTCAACACTCCCCCTTAACGAGAAGGTTATTCCATGAACAACATCAACATCAACTGTAGGAGCAAGGAGAGAGAGCATCATCAACAACATCAAGGTAATACATCTATAATCATTGGAAATTTTCTTCAACAGCATTAGAAACTAGAACAGTTACTGGAACATCTTCAATATCTTCAACATCTTCAGTACTGGAGCATCATCTTCTACAGTGCTGAGTCTTCATCTTCTGCAGTACTCGATCGCTTGATCGTCTACAAAAAAACTTGATCTCTCGATCAAAAACAACATCTTGATCTTTCTATCAGCGACAACATCATATTGATCTTTAAATCAACAACATCATCTTGATCTGTCGATCAGCAACAACATCATATTGAGATTTCGATCAACAACATCAACATCTTCTTCTGCAACAACATAACCTGTAGCACACATGATCCAATTACAGGATGATCAATCCCTTTCACTTTAGGACATAAGTCCAAGGATGATACAATCCTATCCTCTCGAAGATAGAGTCTCTAGATCCGTTCTGAACTAATGTCCAAGGATGATACAATCCCAACCTCATGAAGACAAAGTCTCCAGATCCATTCTGAACTAATAATGTTCAGGGATGATGCAATCCCAACCTCACGAATACAAAGTCTCTAGATCCGTTATGAACTAATGTTCAGGGATGATACAATCCCAACCTCACGAAGACAAAGTCTCTGGATCTGTTCTGAACTAATGTTCAGGTATAATGCAATCCCAACCACAGTGCCATTCCTTTTTCATACTGGATGTGACCTAGATCAAATCTAGGATTTACAACAACATCATCATCACATTCTCAGAGACAAGATTCTACGAATCCCTTTAGTCCATGTGTCCAAGGATCATACAATCCCACTGCAACATCATTGTCATCACATTCTCAGAGACAAGAGTCTATGGATCCCTTTAGTCCATGTGTCTAGAGATGATACAATCCCACTGCAACATCATCATCATCACATTCTCGGATACAAGAGTCTATGGATCACTTTAGGCCATGTGTCCAGGGATGATACAATCCCACTACAACATCATCATCACTGCTCCACCTTTCGAGGAAGGTCCTTTCGAACCACACCAAGCTTTTCATGGAAGTACTCAAACTTCACTCGAGACAGAGTCTTAGTCAACACATCAGCAACTTGCTCATCAGTTCTCACATACTGGAGCTTTATAGCTCCCTTTTGTACCATATACCATATGTAAAAATACTGTATTTCTATGTGCTTTGACTTGCCATGGAACATTGGGTTCTCTGTCATCTTTATACAAATCTGGATGTCACATACAATCAGCGTGGTATCCAACTCCAGGTCAAATAGACTTGACATCAGTTAGTATATATTCATCATTCCGTTTTATGTTTGCATGTATTTTTGGATGCAGCATACATGCAAATTGCATGCATCCCAGTCATCCGTTTGGTGTCACCCAGCACCTAGTCCCCAGTTTGCTAGTCACAAAAACACTTGATCTCTTGATCAACAACAACATCTTGATCTTTCAATCAACAAAAACATCATCTTGATCTTTCAATCAGCAACATCATCTTGATCTGTCGATCAACAACAACATCATATTGAGATTTCGATCAACAACATCAACATCTTCATCTGCAACAACATAACTTGCAGCACACATGATCCAATTACGGGATGATCAATCCTTTTCACTTTAGGACATAAGTCCAAGGATGATACAATCCTATCCTCTCGAAGATAGATTCTCCGGATCTGTTCTGAACTAATGTCCAAGGATGATACAATCCCAACCTCATGAAGACAAAGTCTCTGGATCCATTCTGAACTAATAATGTTCAGGGATGATGCAATCCCAACCTCTCGAAGACAAAGTCTTCGGATCCGTTCTGAACTAACGTTCAAGGATGATACAATCCCAACCTCACAAAGACAAAGTCTCTAGATTTGTTTTGAACTAATGTTCAGGGATAATGCAATCCCAACCACAGTGCCAGTCCTTTTTCATACTGGATGTGACCTAGATCAAATATAGGATTTACCACCACAGAGCTAGTCCTTTTTCATACTGTATGTGACCTAGATCAAATCTAGGATTTACCACCACGGAGCCAATCCTTTTTCATATTGGATGTGACCTAGATCAAATCTAGGATTTACCACCACAGAACCAGTCCTTTTTCATACTGGATATGACCTAGATCAAATGTAGGATTTACCACCATAGAGCCAGTCCTTTTTCATACTAGATGTGACCTAGATCAAATCTAGGATTTACCTCCACAAAGCCAATCCTTTTTCATACTGGATGTGACCTAGATCAAATCTAGGGTTTACAACCACAGTGTAATGTCCCTTGTTGGGAATTTTATTAAAATTGCAATTTTCCACTTTTTTCCTTGGTTCGACCTTGGACTAATTTCGACCTCTAGGTCCCAAATTTGCACCAAATGATCCCAAATCTTCTGAGAAGTTGTATGAATGATATTATAACATAAATATGTATTTCAGGGATGCCTTTGGACCTTTAAAATACTTCTGCAAATCCTCTTTCAATTCTGATCAATGTAGGTAACTTTACTAGTGATTTTCCTTTGACTAGTATTGGTCTCTAGGTCTCAAATTGACTCCAAATGCCTTCAAATATTCAAGGAAGGTGTATGAATGATATTAGAACTTGAATATGATTTTTATGGATGACATATGGCCACAAAAAGACCTCTGCAAACTCTCTTAATATTCTGGACCAATTATGCAATTTTACTAGTAATTTGGGGTTCAAATCCCCCTGGGGTAAACAATGAAAATGGCTTCCCAAATGCCTCCAAACCCACTCAAATTTATGAACATAGGTATTTAATGTGTTAAGTATGTTATTAAAGTCTCATATGCACCATTAATGGATTATTACAACTGTTCTCACCCTCTCCCATTCAACTGCAAAAATCTCCAATTCGACCCTTGGGGAAATGGCACTATTTCTTCTCCCAATGCAACTAAACTGAGTAAAAATGCTTCAAATGCTCAAGTACAGTACATGAAACTTGTATAAGACATCCATGGCAGTATATTTATCACAAATATATCAGAGAATCATCCATTCATTCGAAATCATCATCAATACATTGGCTCACAACAAGGTAGTGGGGAAATGGCATTGTTCTTCCATTAAAAATGAGATTTATACATTTCTACTTGGAATTTAGACCTGAAACTTTTTGGAGATGAAGAACAGAGTATTTAATTCATATTACAAAATAAATGGGGCATTAAAAGCTTCCCCAAAGAGTACAATAGCTCACCAAAAACGCCCTCCCTCAAGGATCAAGAATATGCCATCAAAACTGGAAATGGTTGAAGGAGTGAGCTGCAATAGAAGAAACCATGAGCTTCCCTGTAGCTTACACCTGCAAATAAATACTCCATTAAAGCTCCAAATGAAAGGTCTGAATGGCCTTTCCAATTACCAACTTGGATGGGAATCTTTCACCCTCGAAATTGGCTAAGGCAAGAAACTAGTCATCCACTAGCTCTCCCTCTTCACAAATGCAATTGCAAATTCTACAAATGATCAAAAGCTATTCTCATACTTCATTTCTACATTTTATAACCAACATTAGCCTTCTAAGGGTCGAAATCCTCTCAATAGATTCAATAGATTTCCATTTAGGAAATATTCCACATTTGCCACTTGTCTCCTAGTTCCAACCTTCCATCTTCTCCCAAATTCGATTTTGGGTCTCTTCGGCTTCTCCAACTCCCAAATTCGACTTCCTTGAGCCTATTTTTGGGGCTGACATGTCATAGTGGTCAGATGTCAGAGGTCAGGTCTGCAATTTGTCATAGTTGTCAAAGATGCTCCATCATTGGTGTCATAGGGGCTAGGGAATCTAGCCCAAGTGTCCACAAACTTCCACTTTGACTCTTTATCTTTCATGGAGGTTACCAATCCTTCCCAATTCGACCTAATATGCTCAATGAAATGTGTTATCACTTACCAACTCACCCAAGAGTGTTCACATTCCCATTAATTCGAATTTGCAAAAGAGATATACCATGTATTATGAAAAATCAAGCTAGTGTGGGTCCCACATCCTCCATATGTCTCCAAAACCATTTGTCACCTAGGATTTCTCTTGAATTTCTTTATTCACTCTATTTATTAAATACTTGAACCCTTCTAATGTCTAAACATCATTTATTATCCCCCTTATTCCAAATCCCAAAGCTTCCACCCCAAACCTAGGAAACTAGTAATTTTCTTCCTTGGCAATTATTTGACCCTTAACATCAATTTTACAAACTCTAATGAATATGGCTAAAGTGATTAGGCCATTGTGACCCAATTCCAAATTTGGGACATGACAAATCCTCCCTTCCCAATATTGCTTGTCCTCAAGCAATTTCAAACATGGGTGTTGAAGAACCTGCTTTCTGTATAATTCTTTGAAGTTGCCATTGAATTGCCAAACCTTGAGTCTTGGAGTTTCCATGAATATTTTAGAGAGGAACCACCATGCTTGCTGCTGCACTACTCTGATTAAAATCACTTTATTAAGTGGGGAATCCATCTCCCATACTGCTTGCTTCCCCCAAAAAAATGAAACCAATGAGACAAAAATTATTCCAGGGTCCCATTGCTTGTATTGCACCCCAACAATTAAGAGTGCTCTCCAACCTACACCATTAGATAAGAGGATTCATGGATCCCATTTTCTTGTATGCATTCTTCCACACATCATGAGTACCAAATATATATCATCAAAGTACATAGAAACATACTGAAAATGTACATCAAGGATATGCTTCATCAAAGAGTCATGAAAGTGCTTATACCTCCAAGCAAGTAGACCACCATTTTCCAAGTGCATACAAGCTTCAAGTGACCAATCAAATCTGCTCCAATGACATAGGTGAGGATCCCATGTCCTATAATGCTGCTCCAAAAGGATGTGATATGCATCAAAATATTCAGCCATGTATTCTTTCATCCAAGAAGTGAATGAAGAATCTCCACTAGAATCTGAACCAAATAATGAGCAGAAAAAACAAGGAGACTTCAAATGACTCAAAGAAGTCTCACCCATACATCCATGAATGTGAGAATCATAAAGATGTAACAAAGTATGTGGCTTCCAACAAAAATGTTCTCCCATCATAAATCTATTCATCCAAGTGTTGGATGAAGTTCCTCTAACATCAAATGAACCCAGTGTTGAGCAAGAAAAACCATGAGTATTCAAGTGACTCAAATCCATATCATAGGTGCATCCATGTAGATGTGAATCATCATAAAGTGACAAATTATGCTGCAGCAAATGTGAATAAGAATGTGCTCCAACCATGTCATCATAAAAGTTAAATCTAGGAGTTCCATACTCCTCATGTGGCACCATCAAAAAGAACCCTTTCACCCATACTTCATTGAGACTAATACTGCAAAACATGGAATTGTAGGATGTAGGAGAATGTACTAACTCACCCAAATGATCAAAAAGTTCAGGAGTTTCATCATGGGAAGGATCCATGTGGGTAGTATCATGCAGCTCCTTCAAAAGTGTGAACTCTTTGTCATAGTTTGGTTCCAATGTAGAGGAATCATGCTCTTCTTTAAAAATTGCATAACCTTCATCAAGAGGCAATTCAAATTCCTCTTCCACCACATCAAGTGTTTGGATCTCTTCAAGTTCATCTTCAAACACATCAAGAACATTCAAATTTTCACATTTCTCATGATCCACCATGTCATGAGAATCCTCCAAACAATCTACCATTTGACAATCTGAAACATAGGAGGAAAAACAAGTATCTTGCAACTTTTCAAGAAGTTGCTCATTTTGAATTGTGAGCTTATGAATATCCTCATTATTCTTCAAGTATGCATCATGTAACAATTCATTAAGCTCAAACAAATGGTTTCTATCAAAAAGCAAAGACATGAAATTACCTTTGATTTGGCACATTGCTCTTTGAATCTTCTCCATGTCTTCAAGGAAGGATGTTTCCTCCAAGGAAGTAGCTCTCCAACAAGAATTTGACACCAATGCTTGAGTGTCATGGAGAATGTTGAGGGACTCTTGGATATCATTTTCATTCATCTTTAAGGACCCTTCAAGAAAATGAGGCTCTTGCAAATGAACCTCCTCATCTTCTTCAATTTTGCTTGGACCAACTTCATGAAGCTCAAGTGGTGATGGGGAAGTTGATCTTGGTTCTTCTTCAACCGCTACAAGGTCTTCATTATCATGCTTAATGAAACTTGTACTTGTAGAAACACTTTCAAAAGTGATCTCTATGTCACCAACATAGAGGTGTGAGCACCCATCAGTAGGTACTCCTTCATAGTTTAAGCATCCATCAGTAGATGCTCTTTGGTTCATGTCTAAGCTAGAAGGTGTCTCGAAATGATCTTCCATATTTTCAATAGAATCTTCTTCATGCTCTTGTGATGTATCTTCCTTTTGATCCTTAAAGCAAGCTGATGCATTTTGCCCCTTGTTTCCCTTAGGATCAATATATTTGGAATCTCTTCTTGAATAAATCTCAAAAGCTCTCCTCAAGGAGGACATCATTTCATGCACACATATATGATACTCGCTCCAAGGGTTTTTACAAGAAGGGCATAAACCTTTCTTCACTAACTCCACATCTTCATTTTTGGGCCTATTTTCAAAAACATGTTCAGCATAGTACTCAAAAGACATGGCATTTTGTGTATTTTTGCTAAAAGCAAGATATTCTTGATATTTTTGATATTGTTGGGGCAAGGTTTTATATTTTGCTCTCCATCTTTGGAACTCACTCATAGAATTATCCTTGGTTGGTGTGACACACTCATATTCATCAGATTTAAAGTCATAAGAATAATCTTCATTTCTCTTGAAATTGTAAGAAGTGTTGCATGATGGCACTTCTTCCTCATACCATTCACATTCTGCTTCATATTGCTCATAAGCATCTGCATATTCTTCATAAGAATTGTACTCATAGGATTCATCATAATAGTAAGACATGGCTGCCAATTATTCTTGAATGTATGTACCTAATACACAGGTGCAAGGACCATGCTCTGATACCACTGTAATGTCCCTTGTTGGGAATTTTATTAAAATTGCAATTTTCCACTTTTTTCCTTGGTTCGACCTTGGACTAATTTCGACCTCTAGGTCCCAAATTTGCCCCAAATGATCCCAAATCTTCTGAGAAGTTGTATGAATGATATTATAACATAAATATGTATTTCAGGGATGCCTTTGGACCTTTAAAATACTTCTGCAAATCCTCTTTCAATTCTGATCAATGTAGGTAACTTTACTAGTGATTTTCCTTTGACTAGTATTGGTCTCTAGGTCTCAAATTGACTCCAAATGCCTTCAAATATTCAAGGAAGGTGTATGAATGATATTAGAACTTGAATATGATGTTTATGGATTACATATGGCCACAAAAAGACCTCTGCAAACTCTCTTAATATTCTGGACCAATTATGCAATTTTACTAGTAATTTGGGGTTCAAATCCCCCTGGGGTAAACAATGAAAATGGCTTCCCAAATGCCTCCAAACCCACTCAAATTTATGAACAGAGGTATTTAATGTGTTAAGTATGTTATTAAAGTCTCATATGCACCATTAATGGATTATTACAACTGTTCTCACCCTCTCCCATTCAACTGCAAAAATCCCCAATTCGACCCTTGGGGAAATGGCACTATTTCTTCTCCCAATGCAACTAAACTGAGTAAAAATGCTTCAAATGCTCAAGTACAGTACATGAAACTTGTATAAGACATCCATGGCAGTATATTTATCACAAATATATTAGAGAATCATCCATTCATTCGAAATCATCATCAATACATTGGCTCACAACAAGGTAGTGGGGAAATGGCATTGTTCTTCCATTAAAAATGAGATTTATACATTTCTACTTGGAATTTCGACCTGAAACTTTTTGGAGATGAAGAACAGAGTATTTAATTCATATTACAAAATAAATGGGGCATTAAAATATTCCCCAAAGAGTACAATAGCTCACCAAAAATGCCCTCCCTCAAGGATCAAGAATATGCCATCAAAACTGGAAATGGTTGAAGGAGTGAGCTGCAATAGAAGAAACCATGAGCTGCCCTGTAGCTTAAACCTGCAAATAAATACTCCATTAAAGCTCCAAATGAAAGGTCTGAATGGCCTTTCCAATTACCAACTTGGATGGGAATCTTTCACCCTCGAAATTGGCTAAGGCAAGAAACTAGTCATCCACTAGCTCTCCCTCTTCACAAATGCAATTGCAAATTCTAAAAATGACCAAAAGCTATTCTCATACTTCATTTCTACATTTTATAACCAACATTAGCCTTCTAAGGGTCGAAATCCTCTCAATAGATTCAATAGATTTCCATTTAGGAAATATTCCACATTTGCCACTTGTCTCCTAGTTCCAACCTTCCATCTTCTCCCAAATTCGATTTTGGGTCTCTTTGGCTTCTCCAACTCCCAAATTCGACTTCCTTGAGCCTATTTTTGGGGCTGACATGTCATAGTGGTCAGATGTCAGAGGTCAGGTCTGCAATTTTTCATAGTTGTCAAAGATGCTCCATCATTGGTGTCATAGGGGCTAGGGAATCTAGCCCAAGTGTCCACAAACTTCCACTTTGACTCTTTATCTTTCATGGAGGTTACCAATCCTTCCCATTTCGACCTAAGATGCTCAATGACATGTGTTATGACTTACCAACTCACCCAAGAGTGTTCACATTCCCATTAATTCGAATTTGCAAAAGAGATATACCATGTATTATGAAAAATCAAGCTAGTGTGGGTCCCACATCCTCCATATGTCTCCAAAACCATTTGTCACCTAGGATTTCTCTTGAATTTCTTTATTCACTCTATTTATTAAATACTTGAACCCTTCTAATGTCTAAACATCATTTATTATCCCCCTTATTCCAAATCCCAAAGCTTCCACCCCAAACCTAGGAAACTAGTAATTTTCTTCCTTGGCAATTATTTGACCCTTAACATCAATTTTACAAACTCTAATGAATATGGCTAAAGTGATTAGGCCATTGTGACCCAATTCCAAATTTGGGACATGACAAATCCTCCCTTCCCAATATTGCTTGTCCTCAAGCAATTTCAAACATGGGTGTTGAAGAACCTGCTTTCTGTATAATTCTTTGAAGTTGCCATTGAATTGCCAAACCTTGAGTCTTGGAGTTTCCATGAATATTTTAGAGAGGAACCACCAAGCTTGCTGCTGCACTACTCTGATTAAAATCACTTTATTAAGTGGGGAATCCATCTCCCATACTGCTTGCTTCCCCCAAAAAAATGAAACCAATGAGACAAAAATTATTCCAGGGTCCCATTGCTTGTATTGCACCCCAACAATTAAGAGTGCTCTCCAACCTACACCATTAGATAAGAGGATTCATGGATCCCATTTTCTTGTATGCATTCTTCCACACATCATGAGTACCAAATATATATCATCAAAGTACATAGAAACATACTGAAAATGTACATCAAGGATATGCTTCATCAAAGAGTCATGAAAGTGCTTATACCTCCAAGCAAGTAGACCACCATTTTCCAAGTGCATACAAGCTTCAAGTGACCAATCAAATCTGCTCCAATGACATAGGTGAGGATCCCATGTCCTATAATGCTGCTCCAAAAGGATGTGATATGCATCAAAATATTCAGCCATGTATTCTTTCATCCAAGAAGTGAATGAAGAATCTCCACTAGAATCTGAACCAAATAATGAGCAGAAAAAACAAGGAGACTTCAAATGACTCAAAGAAGTCTCACCCATACATCCATGAATGTGAGAATCATAAAGATGTAACAAAGTATGTGGCTTCCAACAAAAATGTTCTCCCATCATAAATCTATTCATCCAAGTGTTGGATGAAGTTCCTCTAACATCAAATGAACCCAGTGTTGAGCAAGAAAAACCATGAGTATTCAAGTGACTCAAATCCATATCATAGGTGCATCCATGTAGATGTGAATCATCATAAAGTGACAAATTATGCTGCTGCAAATGTGAATAAGAATGTGCTCCAACCATGTCATCATAAAAGTTAAATCTAGGAGTTCCATACTCCTCATGTGGCACCATCAAAATGAACCCTTTCACCCATACTTCATTGAGACTAATACTGCAAAACATGGAATTGTAGGATGTAGGAGAATGTACTAACTCACCCAAATGATCAAAAAGTTCAGGAGTTTCATCATGGGAAGGATCCATGTGGGTAGTATCATGCAGCTCCTTCAAAAGTGTGAACTCTTTGTCATAGTTTGGTTCCAATGTAGAGGAATCATGCTCTTCTTTAAAAATTGCATAACCTTCATCAAGAGGCAATTCAAATTCCTCTTCCACCACATCAAGTGTTTGGATCTCTTCAAGTTCATCTTCAAACACATCAAGAACATTCAAATTTTCACATTTCTCATGATCCACCATGTCATGAGAATCCTCCAAACAATCTACCATTTGACAATCTAAAACATAGGAGGAAAAACAAGTATCTTGCAACTTTTCAAGAAGTTGCTCATTTTGAATTGTGAGCTTATGAATATCCTCATTATTCTTCAAGTATGCATCATGTAACAATTCATTAAGCTCAAACAAATGGTTTCTATCAAAAAGCAAAGACATGAAATTACCTTTGATTTGGCACATTGCTCTTTGAATCTTCTCCATGTCTTCAAGGAAGGATGTTTCCTCCAAGGAAGTAGCTCTCCAACAAGAATTTGACACCAATGCTTGAGTGTCATGGAGAATGTTGAGGGACTCTTGGATATCATTTTCATTCATCTTTAAGGACCCTTCAAGAAAATGAGGCTCTTGCAAATGAACCTCCTCATCTTCTTCAATTTTGCTTGGACCAACTTCATGAAGCTCAAGTGGTGATGGGGAAGTTGATCTTGGTTCTTCTTCAACCGCTACAAGGTCTTCATTATCATGCTTAATGAAACTTGTACTTGTAGAAACACTTTCAAAAGTGATCTCTATGTCACCAACATAGAGGTGTGAGCACCCATCAGTAGGTACTCCTTCATAGTTTAAGCATCCATCAGTAGATGCTCTTTGGTTCATGTATAAGCTAGAAGGTGTCTCGAAATGATCTTCCATATTTTCAATAGAATCTTCTTCATGCTCTTGTGATGTATCTTCCTTTTGATCCTTAAAGCAAGCTGATGCATTTTGCCCCTTGTTTCCCTTAGGATCAATATATTTGGAATCTCTTCTTGAATAAATCTCAAAAGCTCTCCTCAAGGAGGACATCATTTCATGCACACATATATGATACTCGCTCCAAGGGTTTTTACAAGAAGGGCATAAACCTTTCTTCACTAACTCCACATCTTCATTTTTGGGCCTATTTTCAAAAACATGTTCAGCATAGTACTCAAAAGACATGGCATTTTGTGTATTTTTGCTAAAAGCAAGATATTCTTGATATTTTTGATATTGTTGGGGCAAGGTTTTATATTTTGCTCTCCATCTTTGGAACTCACTCATAGAATTATCCTTGGTTGGTGTGACACACTCATATTCATCAGATTTAAAGTCATAAGAATAATCTTCATTTCTCTTGAAATTGTAAGAAGTGTTGCATGATGGCACTTCTTCCTCATACCATTCACATTCTGCTTCATATTGCTCATAAGCATCTGCATATTCTTCATAAGAATTGTACTCATAGGATTCATCATAATAGTAAGACATGGCTGCCAATTATTCTTGAATGTATGTACCTAATACACAGGTGCAAGGACCATGCTCTGATACCACTGTAATGTCCCTTGTTGGGAATTTTATTAAAATTGCAATTTTCCACTTTTTTCCTTGGTTCGACCTTGGACTAATTTCGACCTCTAGGTCCCAAATTTGCCCCAAATGATCCCAAATCTTCTGAGAAGTTGTATGAATGATATTATAACATAAATATGTATTTCAGGGATGCCTTTGGACCTTTAAAATACTTCTGCAAATCCTCTTTCAATTCTGATCAATGTAGGTAACTTTACTAGTGATTTTCCTTTGACTAGTATTGGTCTCTAGGTCTCAAATTGACTCCAAATGCCTTCAAATATTCAAGGAAGGTGTATGAATGATATTAGAACTTGAATATGATGTTTATGGATTACATATGGCCACAAAAAGACCTCTGCAAACTCTCTTAATATTCTGGACCAATTATGCAATTTTACTAGTAATTTGGGGTTCAAATCCCCCTGGGGTAAACAATGAAAATGGCTTCCCAAATGCCTCCAAACCCACTCAAATTTATGAACAGAGGTATTTAATGTGTTAAGTATGTTATTAAAGTCTCATATGCACCATTAATGGATTATTACAACTGTTCTCACCCTCTCCCATTCAACTGCAAAAATCCCCAATTCGACCCTTGGGGAAATGGCACTATTTCTTCTCCCAATGCAACTAAACTGAGTAAAAATGCTTCAAATGCTCAAGTACAGTACATGAAACTTGTATAAGACATCCATGGCAGTATATTTATCACAAATATATCAGAGAATCATCCATTCATTCGAAATCATCATCAATACATTGGCTCACAACAAGGTAGTGGGGAAATGGCATTGTTCTTCCATTAAAAATGAGATTTATACATTTCTACTTGGAATTTCGACCTGAAACTTTTTGGAGATGAATAACAGAGTATTTAATTCATATTACAAAATAAATGGGGCATTAAAATATTCCCCAAAGAGTACAATAGCTCACCAAAAACGCCCTCCCTCAAGGATCAAGAATATGCCATCAAAACTGGAAATGGTTGAAGGAGTGAGCTGCAATAGAAGAAACCATGAGCTGCCCTGTAACTTAAACCTGCAAATAAATACTCCATTAAAGCTCCAAATGAAAGGTCTGAATGGCCTTTCCAATTACCAACTTGGATGGGAATCTTTCACCCTCGAAATTGGCTAAGGCAAGAAACTAGTCATCCACTAGCTCTCCCTCTTCACAAATGCAATTGCAAATTCTAAAAATGATCAAAAGCTATTCTCATACTTCATTTCTACATTTTATAACCAACATTAGCCTTCTAAGGGTCGAAATCCTCTCAATAGATTCAATAGATTTCCATTTAGGAAATATTCCACATTTGCCACTTGTCTCCTAGTTCCAACCTTCCATCTTCTCCCAAATTCGATTTTGGGTCTCTTTGGCTTCTCCAACTCCCAAATTCGACTTCCTTGAGCCTATTTTTGGGGCTGACATGTCATAGTGGTCAGATGTCAGAGGTCAGGTCTGCAATTTGTCATAGTTGTCAAAGATGCTCCATCATTGGTGTCATAGGGGCTAGGGAATCTAGCCCAAGTGTCCACAAACTTCCACTTTGACTCTTTATCTTTCATGGAGGTTACCAATCCTTCCCAATTCGACCTAAGATGCTCAATGACATGTGTTATGACTTACCAACTCACCCAAGAGTGTTCACATTCCCATTAATTCGAATTTGCAAAAGAGATATACCATGTATTATGAAAAATCAAGCTAGTGTGGGTCCCACATCCTCCATATGTCTCCAAAACCATTTGTCACCTAGGATTTCTCTTGAATTTCTTTATTCACTCTATTTATTAAATACTTGAACCCTTCTAATGTCTAAACATCATTTATTATCCCCCTTATTCCAAATCCCAAAGCTTCCACCCCAAACCTAGGAAACTAGTAATTTTCTTCCTTGGCAATTATTTGACCCTTAACATCAATTTTACAAACTCTAATGAATATGGCTAAAGTGATTAGGCCATTGTGACCCAATTCCAAATTTGGGACATGAAAAATCCTCCCTTCCCAATATTGCTTGTCCTCAAGCAATTTCAAACATGGGTGTTGAAGAACCTGCTTTCTGTATAATTCTTTGAAGTTGCCATTGAATTGCCAAACCTTGAGTCTTGGAGTTTCCATGAATATTTTAGAGAGGAACCACCATGCTTGCTGCTGCACTACTCTGATTAAAATCACTTTATTAAGTGGGGAATCCATCTCCCATACTGCTTGCTTCCCCCAAAAAAATGAAACCAATGAGACAAAAATTATTCCAGGGTCCCATTGCTTGTATTGCACCCCAACAATTAAGAGTGCTCTCCAACCTACACCATTAGATAAGAGGATTCCTGGATCCCATTTTCCTGTATGCATTATTCCACACATCATGAGTACCAAATATATATCATCAAAGTACATAGAAACGTACTGAAAATGTACATCAAGGATATGCTTCATCAAAGAGTCATGAAAGTGCTTATACCTCCAAGCAAGTAGACCACCATTTTCCAAGTGCATACAAGCTTCAAGTGACCAATCAAATCTGCTCCAATGACATAGGTGAGGATCCCATGTCCTATAATGCTGCTCCAAAAGGATGTGATATGCATCAAAATATTCAGCCATGTATTCTTTCATCCAAGAAGTGAATGAAGAATCTCCACTAGAATCTGAACCAAATAATGAGCAGAAAAAACAAGGAGACTTCAAATGACTCAAAGAAGTCTCACCCATACATCCATGAATGTGAGAATCATAAAGATGTAACAAAGTATGTGGCTTCCAACAAAAATGTTCTCCCATCATAAATCTATTCATCCAAGTGTTGGATGAAGTTCCTCTAACATCAAATGAACCCAGTGTTGAGCAAGAAAAACCATGAGTATTCAAGTGACTCAAATCCATATCATAGGTGCATCCATGTAGATGTGAATCATCATAAAGTGACAAATTATGCTGCTGCAAATGTGAATAAGAATGTGCTCCAACCATGTCATCATAAAAGTTAAATCTAGGAGTTCCATACTCCTCATGTGGCACCATCAAAAAGAACCCTTTCACCCATACTTCATTGAGACTAATACTGCAAAACATGGAATTGTAGGATGTAGGAGAATGTACTAACTCACCCAAATGATCAAAAAGTTCAGGAGTTTCATCATGGGAAGGATCCATGTGGGTAGTATCATGCAGCTCCTTCAAAAGTGTGAACTCTTTGTCATAGTTTGGTTCCAATGTAGAGAAATCATGCTCTTCTTTAAAAATTGCATAACCTTCATCAAGAGGCAATTCAAATTCCTCTTCCACCACATCAAGTGTTTGGATCTCTTCAAGTTCATCTTC
Source organism: Larix kaempferi (assembly GCA_027924585.1). Taxonomy (NCBI): domain Eukaryota; kingdom Viridiplantae; phylum Streptophyta; class Pinopsida; order Pinales; family Pinaceae; genus Larix; species Larix kaempferi. The sequence continues at coordinate 5,117,354 of BSBM01001126.1, forward strand.
AAACACATCAAGAACATTCAAATTTTCACATTTCTCATGATCCACCATGTCATGAGAATCCTCCAAACAATCTACCATTTGACAATCTAAAACATAGGAGGAAAAACAAGTATCTTGCAACTTTTCAAGAAGTTGCTCATTTTGAATTGTGAGCTTATGAATATCCTCATTATTCTTCAAGTATGCATCATGTAACAATTCATTAAGCTCAAACAAATGGTTTCTATCAAAAATCAAAGACATGAAATTACCTTTGATTTGGCACATTGCTCTTTGAATCTTCTCCATGTCTTCAAGGAAGGATGTTTCCTCCAAGGAAGTAGCTCTCCAACAAGAATTTGACACCAATGCTTGAGTGTCATGGAGAATGTTGAGGGACTCTTGGATATCATTTTCATTCATCTTTAAGGACCCTTCAAGAAAATGAGGCTCTTGCAAATGAACCTCCTCATCTTCTTCAATTTTGCTTGGACCAACTTCATGAAGCTCAAGTGGTGATGGGGAAGTTGATCTTGGTTCTTCTTCAACCGCTACAAGGTCTTCATTATCATGCTTAATGAAACTTGTACTTGTAGAAACACTTTCAAAAGTGATCTCTATGTCACCAACATAGAGGTGTGAGCACCCATCAGTAGGTACTCCTTCATAGTTTAAGCATCCATCAGTAGATGCTCTTTGGTTCATGTCTAAGCTAGAAGGTGTCTCGAAATGATCTTCCATATTTTCAATAGAATCTTCTTCATGCTCTTGTGATGTATCTTCCTTTTGATCCTTAAAGCAAGCTGATGCATTTTTCCCCTTGTTTCCCTTAGGATCAATATATTTGGAATCTCTTCTTGAATAAATCTCAAAAGCTCTCCTCAAGGAGGACATCATTTCATGCACACATATATGATACTCGCTCCAAGGGTTTTTACAAGAAGGGCATAAACCTTTCTTCACTAACTCCACATCTTCATTTTTGGGCCTATTTTCAAAAACATGTTCAGCATAGTACTCAAAAGACATGGCATTTTGTGTATTTTTGCTAAAAGCAATATATTCTTGATATTTTTGATATTGTTGGGGCAAGGTTTTATATTTTGCTCTCCATCTTTGGAACTCACTCATAGAATTATCCTTGGTTGGTGTGACACACTCATATTCATCAGATTTAAAGTCATAAGAATAATCTTCATTTCTCTTGAAATTGTAAGAAGTGTTGCATGATGGCACTTCTTCCTCATACCATTCACATTCTGCTTCATATTGCTCATAAGCATTTGCATATTCTTCATAAGAATTGTACTCATAGGATTCATCATAATAGTAAGACATGGCTGCCAATTATTCTTGAATGTATGTACCTAATACACAGGTGCAAGGACCATGCTCTGATACCACTGTAATGTCCCTTGTTGGGAATTTTATTAAAATTGAAATTTTCCACTTTTTTCCTTGGTTCGACCTTGGACTAATTTCGACCTCTAGGTCCCAAATTTGCCCCAAATGATCCCAAATCTTCTGATAAGTTGTATGAATGATATTATAACAGAAATATGTATTTCAGGGATGCCTTTGGACCTTTAAAATACTTCTGCAAATCCTCTTTCAATTCTGATCAATGTAGGTAACTTTACTAGTGATTTTCCTTTGACTAGTATTGGTCTCTAGGTCTCAAATTGACTCCAAATGCCTTCAAATATTCAAGGAAAGTGTATGAATGATATTAGAACTTGAATATGATTTTTATGGATGACATATGGCCACAAAAAGACCTCTGCAAACTCTCTTAATATTCTGGACCAATTATGCAATTTTACTAGTAATTTGGGGTTCAAATCCCCCTGGGGTAAACAATGAAAATGGCTTCCCAAATGCCTCCAAACCCACTCAAATTTATGAACAGAGGTATTTAATGTGTTAAGTATGTTATTAAAGTCTCATATGCACCATTAATGGATTATTACAACTGTTCTCACCCTCTCCCATTCAACTGCAAAAATCCCCAATTCGACCCTTGGGGAAATGGCACTATTTCTTCTCCCAATGCAACTAAACTGAGTAAAAATGCTTCAAATGCTCAAGTAAAGTACATGAAACTTGTATAAGACATACATGGCAGTATATTTATCACAAATATATCAGATAATCATCCATTCATTCGAAATCATCATCAATACATTGGCTCACAACAAGGTAGTGGGGAAATGGCATTGTTCTTCCATTGAAAATGAGATTTATACATTTCTACTTGGAATTTCGACCTGAAACTTTTTGGAGATGAAGAACAGAGTATTTAATTCATATTACAAAATAAATGGGGCATTAAAATCTTCCCCAAAGAGTACAATAGCTCACCAAAAACGCCCTCCCTCAAGGATCAAGAATATGCCATCAAAACTGGAAATGGTTGAAGGAGTGAGCTGCAATAGAAGAAACCATGAGCTGCCCTGTAGCTTACACCTGCAAATAAATACTCCATTAAAGCTCCAAATGAAAGGTCTGAATGGCCTTTCCAATTACCAACTTGGATGGGAATCTTTCACCCTCGAAATTGGCTAAGGCAAGAAACTAGTCATCCACTAGCTCTCCCTCTTCACAAATGCAATTGCAAATTCTACAAATGATAAAAAGCTATTCTCATACTTCATTTATACATTTTATAACCAACATTAGCCTTCTAAGGGTCGAAATCCTCTCAATAGATTCAATAGATTTCCATTTAGGAAATATTCCACATTTGCCACTTGTCTCCTAGTTCCAACCTTCCATCTTCTCCCAAATTCGATTTTGGGTCTCTTTGGCTTCTCCAACTCCCAAATTCGACTTCCTTGAGCCTATTTTTGGGGCTGACATGTCATAGTGGTCAGATGTCAGAGGTCAGGTCTTCAATTTGTCATAGTTGTCATAGATGCTCCATCATTGGTGTCATAGGGGCTAGGGAATCTAGCCCAAGTGTCCACAAACTTCCACTTTGACTCTTTATCTTTCATGGAGGTTACCAATCCTTCCCAATTCGACCTAAGATGCTCAATGACATGTGTTATGACTTACCAACTCACCCAAGAGTTTTCACATTCCCATTAATTCGAATTTGCAAAAGAGATATACCATGTATTATGAAAAAATCAAGCTAGTGTGGGTCCCACATCCTCCATATGTCTCCAAAACCATTTGTCACCTAGGATTTCTCTTGAATTTCTTTATTCACTCTATTTATTAAATACTTGAACCCTTCTAATGTCTAAACATCATTTATTATCCCCCTTATTCCAAATCCCAAAGCTTCCACCCCAAACCTAGGAAACTAGTAATTTTCTTCCTTGGCAATTATTTGACCCTTAACATCAATTTTACAAACTCTAATGAATATGGCTAATGTGATTAGGCCATTGTGACCCAATTCCAAATTTGGGACATGACACACAGTGCCAGTCCTTTTTCATATTGGATGTGACCTAGATCAAATCTAGAATTTACAACAACATCATCATCACATTCTCAGAGACAAGAGTCTACGGATCCCTTTAGTCCATGTGTCCAGGGATCATACAATCCCACTGCAACATCATCATCATCACATTCTCAGAGACAAGATTCTACGGATCCCTTTAGGCCATGTTTCCAAGGATGATACAATCCCACTACAACATCATCATCATCACATTCTCGGAGACAAGAGTCTACGGATCCCTTTAGGCCATGTGTCGAGGTATGATACAATCCCACTACAACATAATCATCATTGCTCCACCTTTCGAGGAAGGTAATTTCGAACCACACCAAGATTTTCATGGAAGTACTCAAACTTCACTCGAGACAGAGGCTTAGTCAACACATCAGCAACTTGCTCATCAGTGCTCGCATACTGGAGCTTTATAGCTCCCTTCTGTACCATATCCCATATGTAAAAATACTTGATTTCTATGTGCTTTGACTTGCCATGGAACGTTGGGTTCTCTGTCATCTTTATACAACTCTGGTTGTCACATACAATCACCATGGTATCCAACTCCAAGTCAAATAGACCTGACATCAGTTAGGATATATTCATCATTCAGTTTTATGTTTGCATGCAGCATGCATTTTGCATGCATACATGCAAATTGCATTCATCCCAGTCATCAGTTTGGTGTCACCCAGCACCTAGTCCCCATTTTGCTATCCCCGAGAGATTCTTTCCATTCATTTTTATCCCTCCTAGTCAGTGATGCGCCCTCCTTTCACCTACCACATGTGAAAGGCACCCTTCTTCACCTACCACCAGTGACACACTAAGTTAGTTGAGTAATTTATGGATCTTTCCTTGATTTAAGGCTAGATTGACTTGTTATTTAACTGAAACAATCCGTTGGACCCCCAATGAGACTAGATTGCCTATTTTGACTCCAGTCAGCTCCTCATGCTCACTCCTTTGAGCCTCCTTCACTACATTAGTGCACCATGCATGTGTTACACCTACCTACATTCAGTTAGACTCAATTTGACACCTGGTTGACCATTACTTGGGTATTGATGACACTCCACTGATGATGATGAGGAATCCTAGTGGGATCCAAGCTATTCCATTCAGGCTATTCGAATTACCTCCTTGGTTAATTCGAATCATTCAATCATTGTGATAGCACATTGTATTGTATTCTACTTCTGATTTCAATAGAGCACTGTTGCAATTCTCTTGCACAGTTTACACATATTATTCTTTATGCATATGTTGTAATTGATTTTCTTGTTCAATTAGATCTATTGTGATTCAATTTCACATGGTATCAGAGCCATGGCAGGGACAAGACTTCTTTTCTGCGGGGATTATTCATGAATATTGAGTGAATTTTCTCACAAAAATTGCAGCAGTGGCATGCCTTCTCTCTCTTGCATTCGCTATTGCTGAAAATTTATTCCAAATCCACACCAGAAGCCGAGAGTTTCCACATAATTCCTGGATTCGAATCATTGGATATTCAAGCTTGCTTTATTGTCTTATGTCGGGTGTGATGCAACTTGAAAAGTGTGGGTTGTCGACCTTATAGTTCTTGTTTTCTTGTGATTTGCAGGTTATTCTACTCCTCCATTGCATTCGCTCATCTTGAAAGATGGACACTTCTTCATCAAATCTCCTCACTCCCTTCAACTATTATCAGTGGAAGGATGATATGGAGATAATGTTGCACTCTAAAGGTTTCTACAGAGTTACCATGGGCCTTGAAGTCGAAGCTACATCAACAGTAGAGAAGGAAAAATAGTTCAATAAGCTTGATGAATATTATGGTTTCCTTTGTCTCGGCATCTCTAAGAATCTTCTTTTCCATCTCAGTGGATTGACTACTCTGAAAGAGGTATGGGAGAAACTTGCCACGCTCTCTCGAAAGTAGGATGAGATGAGATCGTATCAGCTTGAAAACGAGTTGATTGCACTCAATCCTGAAAATTTCGAGACCATCAATGACTTCTTCACTATGTTTAAGAGCTTGGTTATGCTATTGAAGAAATGTGGAGTGGAGAAGGAGGATAAGAAATTGATTTTATGCATCCTTACAAAGCTTGGAAAAGATTATTCAGTTTTTGTTTCAACTTTCAATACGAGAAACTCACAATTCCTAATTGGAAAATGCCTACCTTAAATGCCTTCATTGAATCCGTGACAAAGGAGCATGATAAGCTTGTTCAAATGGGGTCCATATGCTCAAAATATAAAGCCCTTTTTGATGGAGGATCCAAAGTTACAAATGGAAAAGGGAAGAAAAAGAAAGAGAAGCCAAAGTTTGATCCTTCCAAGCAAAGAGAGAAAACCAAACAGTCGGATGAGCCATCCTGTTCAAGAAACAAGCAAAAGGGAAAAGAGGGAAAAGAGAAGACTAAATGTTCTTATTGCAGCAAGGGCTTTCATCCTGAAAATTCATGCATGAAAAATACCATTTATCAGATGGCCCTTCTCTTGGAGAAAAGCAACATAACCCTTCCTGACAATGCAAGGAAGAAGGAGAAAAATGATCACCCTGAAAGAGGTCATGCACTCATGGAAACTGTTTCGAATTCCACAACTCTACTAATTGATTATGGAACTTCAAACCACATGGCTGCAAATAAATATTCTCTATCATTATTTGAACCCAACAACACCATCTCCATCCACATGGGATATGACTCTCAAATTTATTCAAAGGGAAAAGGAACCATTCATTTAGAGCATGGTAGTTTCCACAATGTTCTCTATGTTCCTTCCTTAGCTTTGAATCTTCTTTCCATATATCAGATGAAACACACTAGTTCAGAAAAGAAAGTTGTATTATGCCCTAACAACGTTGAAATTTCTGATATTGCAAGTGAATAACTCATTGCAGTAGGAAAAGCCAATCATACTACAAAAGCATATGAGTTTTCACACTTTCTTCCACATGAAAATCCCACTGCTCTTTTAACTCATGGAAATGAGGTTAGTAGGCTATGCATGAGAGGTGTGGACACCTAAATCATAAATATTTGTAGCTTCTACAAAAAAATTCCATGGTTGATGGCCTTCCAAAGATCAAATCCTCGAATGGAATATGAAAAGGTTGCATCATTGGGAAGCACCCCGAGCACAAAGTTGATCGAGGAAAAGCTAGCAGGGCTTCTTCTATTTTGGGGATAATACATTCTGATATCATTGGTATGCTGCCACATACCTCCATGAATGGCTCAATGTATGTTCTGACATTTAGCGATGACTTCTCCAGATTCACTTGGGTCTTCTTTCTCAAAAACAAGTCAACAGTTCTAGAAAAATTCAAGATTTTCAAGGCTTATGTTGAGACTGCCACCGAGAGCAAGATCAAAGCTCTAAGATATAATAATGGAGGTGAATATATAAAATAATAGCTGCTACAACTTTGTGCTGAAAGTGGCATTCAGATCCAGCACACAGTTCCCTACACACCTCAGCAGAATGGTGTAGCGGAAAGGAAGAACCGATCACTGAAAGAGATGACAACCTGTATGATTGACTCAAAACGTTTGGATGGAAATATTTGTTCTAAGGCCATGAATGTTGTTGCATACATTCAAAACATATTTTTACATTCATCTTTGATAGATACTAATCCTTTCAAATCCTACACTAGTCACAAACCTGATGTGTCCAATCTCAGGGTTTTTGGCTCCACTGCTTGGGCTAGAATTCCATCTGAGAAGAGAAAATATTTGGATCTGCAAAGTGTTGAGTGAATCCTAATTGGATATGTTGAAGAATCAAAAGGCCACAAAATCTTGGATATCATATCCAAAAATATATTCATTGAGCAAAGTGTCAGATTTGAAGAACCGTTTCAAAATCTAGAGCTAGTCGAGGAAGAAACTACTGATTTACCGCCTCTACAAGAAGAAGATTTCAAAGAAGATGATGAAATTTTTGGTTATGATATTTATGATATTTTATAAGACCTTGATGAACATGAAATATCAGGTTCAGAATTTGATCCAGATGTGCCCCAACAATTGCCAAAGTGGGCCCAAAATACTCTCAATTGTGTTGGTTCCAACATTGGAAATCATGTCAATCCAAGGAGAACTCAAGCAGACTTTCCAAGAGAAGGTATGGCTCTTTCATGTTATGATCCTTTGCTATCTGAGAAATTTTTTTTGATGATAGTTTCAGATCCTAAATCATATTATCATTCCCACCGAGATCCAAGATGGAAAACTGCCATGGATGAAGAGTACAGTTCTCTTCAAAATAATGCTACATGGGAGATAGTTTCTCTTCCACCTTGGAGGAAATTCGTCCAATGTAAATGGGTATACCGCACAAAGGTTGTTTCTGATGGATAAACCTGCAAATACAAATCTATTTTGGTTGCAAAATTATTCTCCCAAGTCCAAGGAGTGGACTACACCGAGACCTTTGCACCGGTTGCAAAGATGGATTCTATCCGCCTAGTTTTGGCTATTTCCGCATCTAAGCACTAGGAAGTGCACCATATGGATGTGAAGAGTGCATTTCTTCATGGAGATATGAAAAAAAGATTTACATGAAGCATCCTGAAGGATACATATCAGATCCGACATTAGTGTGCATATTGAAGAAATCATTGTATGGATTAAAACAAGCCCCAAGAGCTTGGTATGCAAAGATGGACTCCTTACTTCTATCATAAAATTTTGCAAGGTGCAAATCAGATCCAAATGTGTACCTACATAAAACTGAAAAATGAAGGTAATTTTCTCATTATATTTCTTTATTTTGATGATCTTTTGATAACTAGAAGCACTCTTGCTTCAATCGACAAGTTAAAAACTGCGTTAAATATAGCTTTCGACATGAGTGATTTGGGCTTGTTGAAGCAATTCCTTAGGCTTGAGATTGCTCAAAAAATTGATGGGATCACCATATATCAACAAAAATATGTTTCAGACCTGGTAAACAAATTTAATATGTCATATTTTAAGGAATCCCCATTCCCATTCCTCTCAGGAATTAGTCTTGAGGAGGGAAATTCTACACTGCTTGCGGATTCGACACTTTATCGAGGATTGATTGGATCTCTTCTATACTTGACACACTATAGGCCTGATATTTCTTATGCCGTGAGTGTTGTATCAAGATATATGCAGCATCCCCATAATCTCCATTGGCGGGCAGCCAAAAGAATCTTGCACTATGTATAGGGTACTAGACATTTTGGCATACACTATGCTACAGATTTTGAGCTATATTTGATTGGATTCACCGATTCAGATTGGGCGGGTAATAGTATTGATCAGAATTCCACTTCTAGATATGTTTTCAAGATTGGAACTTGGCCTATTTGATGGTCAAGCAAAAATCATGCAGCCATTGCCTTATCTTCAGCAGAGGCAGAGTATCGAGGAGCAGTCAATGCTTGCATTTAGGCAGTTTGGTTGCAGGGTATTCTAGCATAGTTTGATATTGGTAACACCACTTTGACTGTCATCTTTTGTGACAATCAAAGTGACATCAAGATCTCAACGGATCCATTTCATAGATAGAGGACCAAGCACATCGAGATCCACATGCACTACATCCAAGAGCTTGTGCATGACAGAAGCATTGTTTTGCAATATTGCCCTACTGACGAGCAAATTGCAGACATATTCACCAAGAGCTTCACTGAGAAGAAGTTCTCTTACCTTCGTTCACTGTTGGGGGTGAGTTCCATTATGGTGGAGACATATTAGATCCTTCTATGTTCAGCTTGAGGGGGGGCTTTCTTCCCACTGGGTTTTCCCTTTTTCCTCACTTAGATTTTTCTAGCATTTTTGGATTATTATTGTATTGGGGTGACCTTTGGTCTCAGTAACCAAGGCCCTATATTTTATTTTATACCTCATAGTATAGCTTGAGGGGGGGTGTTAAGATATATTCATTATTCAATTTTATTTTTGCATGCATTTTTGCATACAACGTGCATTATGCATGCATCCCAGTCATTAGTTTGGTGTCACCCAACACCTAGTCCCCAGTTTGCTCGCCCTAGGAGCTTCTTTCCATTCATTTTTAGCCCTCCTAGTCAATGATGCGCCCTCCTTTCACCTACCACATTTGAAAGGCACCCTTTTTCACCTACCACCAGTGACACACTCAGTTAGTTGAGTAATTTGTGTATATTTCCTTGATTTAAGGCTAGATTGACTTGTTAACTAACTAGAACACTCTGTTGGACCCCAAGTGAGACTAGATTGCCTATTTTGACTCCAGTCAGCTCCTCATGCGCCCTCCTTTGAGCCTCCTTCACTACATTAGTGCACCATGCATGTGTTACACCTACCTACATTCAACTAGACTCAATTTGACACTTGGTTGATTGTTACTTGGGTATTGATGACACTCCACTGATGATGATGCAGACTCCTAGTGGGACCCAAGCTATTCCATGCAGGCTATTCGAATGACCTCCTTGGTTAATTCGAATCATTCAGTAACTGTGATAGCACATTGTATTGTATTCAATTTCTGAGTTCAATAGAGCATTGCTGCAATTCTCTTGCACAGTTTACACATATTATTCTTTATGAATCTGTTGTAATTGATTTTCTTGTTCAATTAGATCTGTTGTGCTTCAATTTCACAACATCAACTTTCGGATCCATGTGGATTCACAACTTAGCAGAAGAAGCTGCTATATACTCTGCTTCAGCTTGTGCTGAGAGCAACACTGGACTGTTTCCTGCTAAACCATGAGATCATGGCACATCCTAGACAATAACATCCACCTAAGGTGCTCTTTCTGTCTGAGACACTTCTGGACCAATCTGCATCTGTATAACCATACAATCTATAGTCATGATCTCCAACATAGTATAGAACAAATTCTATCATACCTTTCAGGTACCTCATCACATGCTTTGCAACTACCAAGTGAACACGTCTAGGCTCAACTAGATACTGAATCAGGGTGCTCACAACAAAGCATATATCTGGCCTGGTATTCGTCAAATACATCAATGAACCAGTCATCTATCTATAAACTATAGAAACCATTGTCCATCATCCCAAATCTCTACTTCACATTTTCCTTGGCTAAGGAAAAATCTCATATGATCTCAACCGCATATCTAATCACAAGAATCATGCAAAGATTCTTTAAATCTGAGATCTACCCCCTCTGAAGTGGATTTTTCTACATCTGAGTATTGTCCTCCCTCTGTGACTGAACATCATTCACACTCTACATTGAGTGATCTTCTTCATATCTATTCGTGCCCATCTCCCGTCAGATGGGTCTACCGATATGAGCCTCAATATCACTCGAAATCCATGGTGAGTTCCTTCATGCATCCATCTGAGAGAACCATGTCATCTGTATATAGAAACCATCTTCAACCTTGTAACAAAGGTTGAAATCCGCATCACCCGTGGTGATCATCAAACTTGTCAAATGACTATCGATCCTAGGTACCTGTTGAACCCATACACGACCTTCTTCAATCATGTGATTCTCTTTTAGATCTTGGGAGTTTGCTCGATATGCACTTATTCTTCAATTACACCATTCAAGAGAACGATCTTTTCATCCATGGGTCTAATCTATCTCTGGAAGTGTGTCTAGCCATTGGAGAAAACATCTCATCATGATCTTCTCCCTCTTTCTAAGAGAATCCTCTAGCCACAAGCCTTGCTTTGTACTTCTATAGTATGTTTGATTTGTAAGTATTCTTGTTGAACAGTCATCACTTGTTCTTCGGAACAAGTGTTCATCATCCTTCTTTTGTAGATCATATCACGTGATATTTCCTACAAATCAAATATGATTAGTAACACTTCATAATTATCAAATCATGTTGACATTTCAATGATAACCCATTATGCATACTGATATGATTCACGTAGTTATGCAACTATCTTGACCAATACTTTGGCACAACACTTTTCCATATCTTGTATGCATACAGTGGCTATCTAGATTCCTTCCATCTCTACCAGAACATACTATTAAGAGTGTGCACAGCTCCCAGCATGTTAGCAAATAGGTTTCATTCTAGATAAGGAACAAGGAATGTTTTTCCAACTTACCCATCATATGCATATTAGTAGTATACTATTCAATGCTATATGAATGCCTACACTATGCATGATATATTTCCTGATTCTAGGAATACAAATATGCATACAACTATTGCGAGCAATATCATTAACTATTCAGATATTTAAGACGTAATTCAAATAGCAACTCAAATACTTATCTTTTATGTTTATATGGTTGCCTCTCTCTTGATCTTTATTTTCCCTTTATGATAGCATCATGATTACATGTCTTTGAACTTCTATCAATCCTCATAAGTAGAGATTCTATGTGATCAAAGACTATGGATGAGTCTTTGTCTTCATGTCATCATGGTCATATATTCTTGATCTAGAACTTGATTTGTCTTTCTTGATGTACCTTTCATGTTAGCAAACAACATCATCCTCATACAACACCACAAGTGCATTAGTACAATCATAAGTGCCATAACCCTAATCAATGAATGTCTTCTATCATTCTCACGCATTCATACTTTTACTAAGGTGATCAGACAAGTCTAAAATTAATCATGATTGTATTAACCTCAATAATATGAAGACAAACATATCATGAACTTAATCATCAGATAAATGAAACATATTTCAAAAAATACCCGCATCTCCTCATGTCATACTTGTCGAGATTGCTTGTAGTCTTTTCTATAAGGGTAAAACCCTAATCATCCAAGGTATATCAATTGTAAACATATTATATAGGTTCATGGTTCTAGGATTATAGATTCTCAGTTCAATTTAAACCTCCTTCATTGCTTCCCTATGAGTCTCCCAACTTTTCTAGGGTTTGATCTTACTTGGAAACCCTAATTTTCAATCTCCTTCCTCCCACAATATTTTGATGGAAGATTAATATCTATGATGAATAGATTCTAAATCCATTTTCAAAGTTTCCAATATTGCATAAGGTGTATCCAACATTGTATCAGGTCATGCCATACCTAAAAAATTGAAAACCCTAAGTGAGAGCTTCTTCCACCTCTTCTTTGATTTCCTTCATTGATTTATTTCATATGTACCTTATTTTTTCTGTTGTATCTCTGAAATTTTGGATCCTCGGGGTCTGAAAATTTTGCATGTGGTATCCTAACTTGTCATCTTTCCAACCCCACAATTTGAGCTTCATTGCATTCTCCATGAGATAGATATGCTAAGTTTCCCAACATGATATGTTTATGGGATTAAACAAAATAGTGAACTTGTACAGAGTTCCACGTGTCACTGTTTCAACTTCGGCCTCTAATACTCGAACCTGTCAAAATAAAGTTTGTGCCCTAAATGTCACTTTTTACAGAATTCCATTTGGATCTCCTTATCCCGATATATGACCTCTTTTCCTAGGTAACTTGTTTATGGGATGAAAAATCATAGCGAACTTGTACGGCGTTCCACATGTCACTGTTTCAACTTCGGCCTCTGATACTCGGACCTGTGAAACTACAGTCCGTTCCCTAACTGTAAATTTTTACAGAATTCCATTTCGAGCCTCCTAGCCCAAGATATGACCTTTTTCCCTAGGTCACCAGTTTAGGGATGCATTCTGGAAGAGGCCAAAACCCTAACTTGTACGGATCACATCTCACAAATTATAATGAATATGAGTCTGAAACACGGACACAAGGTAAGGGAACATGTCATCTTCGGCCTGTCCAAGTTTCAGATCCTGAACCTTCGCCAAAAGTGATTTATAGCGAAAGTTCCATGATGACTAGGTTTTTCTATACAAATCCCTAGCTTTCAAATTGTCGCAAGTGAAACAAGCGTCATAAATGCCATGCATTTCCTTCCTTCAACCTTGCTCTGATACCATGTTAAGATTCAATATTCTAAGATATATAACATCAGTATTCAATTAAATTTCACAACAATAGCATATACAGGATCACTGAAAGAATAACAAGCATAGCATAAACACAAGAGACACAAATTTATCCTGGGAAACCCTCTAGGGGAAGAAAACCAAACAAAAATTCCTCAATATAGATGATCAAAAGTACAAAGACAAAACCCCAAACAAGTGCTCCTTCTCCTTGCAGATCTCTCTCTCTCTCATGTGAATTACACAAGTGAGTGTGTGTGCATTGAATGAATGAATGAATAAATGAGAGTGCCTAGCTCACTATTTATACATTCACTTCTACTTTAATTTGACATGTCAGCCTCAACTAACTTTACCACTCAATTAATGATGACTGGGTCGACTCCTCTAAGGGACTTAAAAACCCCATTACATTTGAATTTAGGGGATCTATTGCCCTGACTTACAAGGGAGGATTTACCTCATGACTCTATGATGACCAAACATCCCGACGGAGGAATAAAACATCTTCGAATAAATTACAATAATAAAATACAATAGAATATTCTTCAAAGTTACAATATTTCAACATAATTAACTGAAATTGGTGATCTGTTGATGATGTAAGCACATAATTGAGTCAAAATACTTAGGATAAGTGGTAAATTAGGCTGTTAAGCCCAAATAATGATGTGTTGTTGGAAAATGACTCCAACACATAGCTTCTACAAAATCTTGTTAGCGGATCATAATTTTAATGATGGATGTAGGTAATGTTGATGAATCCATCAAAATGAGTCTTCAATGTAGTTTTAGGGACTGCAAAAAAGTAATGGTACTACAATCAACCCAAAATAATAGCTGGAAATGTTGGTTGGCAAACTCATATTACATTGTTTCATTTCGTACCTTACTTTGCAGAAGAGAAAAGCTCACACTTGCACTTGTAAGCTTCCCCATAATCGTTCTTTTAAGCCTTGCATACACCATCACCAAAATGCAGATCTCCTTATCAAATCGCATTCCCTAATTCAACACTTCATATTCCTTCTCTGCACTATGACATTGACCTATCTTATCTATGTCTTTTAATTCACATTCAGAGCTTGTCTCATAGATCCAATACCTTCAATTTAAATCCTCAAAACTAGCCATATATTCACACTAATTTGCCTTTTCCCAGAGCTTCATTAATGAATTGAATCCCTGCAAAATCATAGCCATATGAAAAATGAAAATACTCATGCGATCTTGGATTTTAGACCATTGTGAAATACTCACTTCAAAAATCTATGCTCTAGATACTACCTTAGATCCTCAACAAAAATACTCAGACTTAGTCATTTGTATCCCTGTAATCTCATAGCCCAACGAAAAATAAACCTCATATATTCACGATGAGATCCACACTCACAATTGATTTGGGCATTTATATTTGTAGTGTTCATGTTGGATATTTTTTATTCGGTCCCAGAATAATAGAGATACGTCGGCCCAACCACCAAAAGAGTTCAACACGTGGGATTTCATCAGATAGGTGGGACCAGCCACCAAAAGAGTTCAACACGTGGAATTTCATGAGATAAGTAAGCCAAACCACTTTTGTATTATTTTTAATGACAAACTTTTCATGCACTTGATTGTTGTGAAGAGAAGCTTTGGAAAACCACTCCTTTACATATTGTCGATCAAATCTCTCGTATAAGCTAGTCCAAAATGCCATCTTCCATGTTCTTCTTTTCAAATCGATTTTTTATTTATACAATTCAAGTTTATGTGTTGTGGACCCATCGTGGAAAAGAGAAACATGGTCACAATATTACTTAATTGATGACGGTTTTCCTATTGAGGCCTCAACTGTTATCCATTGTGACAATCAAAGTGCAATTCAGGTCCTTGATAATCCTATTGCACATAGAAAAATGAAGCATGTTGAACTTCATGTCCACTATTTGAGACAGTTGATATAGGACAATGGTGTTTCTCTTTTTTATTGTAGGACAGATGATCAGATTGTTGATATCTCTATCAAGCCTTTACCAGAAGCTAAGTTTCTTAAACTTCGGGCTATGATTGGCCTTCAGGTAGCTGCAATTAGGGGGGGGGGCAGAGAACATAATTTCACCTCATGAACTTCTAGAGTGTTGTGCTTATGGGAGGGGAGGTGTTGGAACCAAAGGATATGCAAGTTCATCACACATTTTTATCTTATGGAGATAGCCATTCAAAATTCAGCAATCGACTAGCAAAGCAGCCGATTGAATGCTCAACTGAATGGTTTATTGATCCATCGAAAAGGAAGTTTATTGGATGTTCAATTCATCTAGAACAACCAACTAATCAAGGGAACGTTGCTGTATTTAGGAAAATATTAGGACTAACGACCCTTACTTGCGGACTAGATCACCCTTGCTTCAAGTAAGTTTGTTAAATATGGATATTATAAAAGAATGACCCTATGGCTTGTTTTGATATATAATTCACATATGGATAATAATGCATTTTGATGTTCTGATCAGAAAGTGTTGTGCTTACGTGTTATAAATGGTGTCTTTTGACACCACCTCTCTTCATGGAATATTCTTATCCCTTATGTTATTTTCTGTCATTTGATCTGTTGTATTGGCACATTGTTTCAGCTCCTCCCCTAGTTTTTGCTCGTGGTTTTGGAGAAGACCCATTGTATTTGGCTATTTACTATTATTTACAAGTCATGAAGTAATTTCGCCCCACTAAAGCAAACTAACCTGGCTTATTGGAATAACTAATTCTTGTAAAGGTGTGATCTAGACCATTGATCTAGCACAACCTCATCTTGATATCATCACTCATTTGTAACTTCATTTTAACCACCTCTTAAGCTAATTTTCCCTCTTAGGCTATAAAAGAGAGGCTTGAGCTCACTGGTAGGGGTCAATTTCTTGGAATAAAATATCTTCTGTTGGAATATTTGCTCTATTTTCTTAGGCTCTTCTTGTTGATGCATGCATTTCTATCTCATCTCTTTGGTGAAAGGAGGCTATTCACAAGGGTCTTGGGTAACTATTGATCTTTTACTTTTCATTTGGTAATATTTGTTAATAATTTTTGCAACTTTATTTCATATGATTGACATTATTATTTATTTGATTAGATTGTTGCAACCTCTTTTCAATTTATGATATTTCAATCACTAAGTGCATTTTCTAATTTTTTATGGTTTTTGTTTAGGAATATATTGCTTTTCCTCTTGATCTTTACAAGAACCCATCATATATTGGAGTAGGGAATCAATCGTCATCTTTGGCTAGCAAAGAAGAGGGATTGCTAGTCCTCCACTCTCCCTTGACAACTACTCATATATTTTTAGAGATTGTTAATGACTCCATTGTTAGGTTTTCAAAATTTACTTCAATCTGATCTAGGATCTTAACTGAGAGAACAACATGTGCAACAAATCTACAGCATATCAATCATGGACACAATAATGCAAGCACACAAGAGACACGGAGTTTACTTGGGGAAAACCATAAAGGTGAAAAACCCCAATAACTTCCTCAGAGATAGATAGAGAAATGATACAACCATAATACAAGAGATAGTCTTCTCCTAGCAGCAGAGCCTCCTCCTTACAAGTGCGCCACTTTCTGAATGAGATAAGTGTGTGAATGAATGACCAAATAGAGATCTCCCGATCTATATTTATACTTGTCTTGTCCTTCCCAATAAACTAATAGGGCCTACATGTCTAGCTTAACCCATGGTTAACTTAATCTGGGCCGACCCCACACTTGGTGGTCTATTAAACCTTTGACCCACATGGCTAACCCCCAATAGGGTGGTCTAATAACCCTTCGACCCACATGACTTATACAGGGCCGACCCCAACAAGGTGGTCTAATAACCCATCAAGTATAAGTTATGACACTTACAATATAAATGACGACACTTCCATATAGAGGAATAATAACATCTCTATAGGAATACAAACACTTCCGTATAGAGGAATAATACCATCTCTATAGGAGTACAAAATACATATATGAAATACATGGGTGAAATACATTCCGAAGTTACATATACATCAACACTCCCTCTTAACTAGGAAGGTATTTCTCGACACATATCTGCTAGCACAAGTCTTCTTCTCTGGATCATCATCAGTGAATCATCATCCTCGAATCATATTCATCGTCACTACTGTTGCTATATCAATCAATCTCTGAATCTACTCGTCATAGGAAGTTCTACAGAGCCAGTCCTTTTTCATACTTGATGTAGGCCCACCACCTGCAGGTCTTCATCATCACTGGCCATACTGTGGAATCCTCGGGACTTATTACATGCGTCACAAAACCTTAAAAGAGTCTCTTGACTAGCAAGAACACTAAAGAGCATCTGAGGCATTTTTCATCCTGTCCAGATCTCCAAGACTTATTACATGTGACTGTCACAAAACCTTAAAAGAGTGTCTCAGGAACGTTTATGTGCATAGCACGACCGACAAGAACTCTAAAGATCATCCCAGGAACATTTATGTGCCTAAGCATGACCGACAAGATCTCCAGGACTGATTACATGTGACCTCTGCTACAAACCCTCGAAAGAGCATCCCGGGACTCATTACGGGCACATAGCCCAACCTATCGGATCTCCCAGATCTTACATGTAGCATCCCACCACAAACCCTCGAAAGAGCATCCCATGACTTATTACGGGCACACAGCCCAACCTATCGGATCTCCCAGGTCTTACATGTGGCCCACTATCACAAACCCTCAAAAGAGCATCCCAGGACTTATTATGGGTACACAGCCCCGACCTATAGGATCTCCCGGGTCTTACATGTGATACACAGTGCTAGTCCTTTTTCATACTGGATGTGACCTAGAACAAATCTAGGATTTCCTTTGCACAACCTGTCCACGGCCACAGAGTATCAACCTGATACTCAACATACATCATCCTGATGTACACATGATCATCCTAATCATCATCACTGCAACATCCTGTTGCATGTCATCTGGAGCAACATCCTGAAGCTCATCATCTATGATCATCCTGATCATACACTGCATCCACCTGATGCATACCAAGTATCTACCTGATACATATCATCATACATGATCCACCTAATCATACAATGTATCCACCTGATACATATACATATACATGGTCCAAGCATCCAACATGATGTATATACAAAATACATACAAATGATCCAACTGATCATATCCAACATCAAACATGATGCGTACATATACATATACATACAAATGATCCAACTGATCATATCCAGCATTTAACATGATGCGTACATATATATATACAGTAGTAACTAGAGCATCATTCATGATCCTCCTAATCATCATAGCATCGTCTTCTTCAGATCATCTCATCTTCCACGAATCACATCCCAGATGCACATCATCCAGCAATTACACCAGCGACATGGGAGAACACATATACCACCATTCGGGGAAGGCTCCAGCCCTTACTTTTTCACCATGGGATAACACATCTACCACCATGTGAAAAATGGCTTCAGCCCTTACATCTACACCATGGGAGAACACATCTACCACCATGTGAGAATGGCTCGGAAATTACATCACGACCATGGGAGAACACATCAACCATGTCAGAAAAGCTCATGTGCATCTGCATCTTCCGGACTCATCACTTCCCTTTGGAAGGAACCTCGATCTGAAGTGCACCAAGCCTCTCTCTGAAGTACTCAAACTACACTCTGGCTAACGGCTTGGTCAATACATCTGCAACCTGCTCATCCGTCGCAACATACTCTACTTCGGTTGTACTCAGTGCTACGCAGGACTGCTTCTTGCTAAACCAAGAGATCACACCTGATCCCATACTGAAGCAGCACCCATAAGTGCTCTTCCTATCTACAGCACTGCCTACCCAATCTGAATCAACATAACCCTGCAGGTTAAACTTTTGATTCGCATCATACTTGAGCCCATAATCAACCGTAACCTTCAGGTACCTTAGAATACACTTTACAGCAACCAGGTGAACACCTCTGGGATCCGTCAGGAACTGGCTCAATGTGTTTAAAGCAAATATTTGGTCTAGTGTTCGTTAGGTACATCAAGGACCCAATCATCTGACGATACATAGTGACATCAACCGGATCAGATGAAGCATCACACAGAAGCTTCAGTTTTGATTCCATAGGTGTGGCCATGGCCTTGCATTCCATCATCCTGAACCTCTTTAGGATCTCTACTGCATACTTCCCTTGTCTAAGGAAGATTCCATCTGCACTGTGCCACACCTTCATACCTGAAAAAATAGTGCATCATCCACAAGTTCTTCATCTCGAACTCGGCAGCAAGCTTCCGCTGCGCGTCTGCAGTCAATATATCTTCACCTGTAATAAACAGCTCATCCATATACAAAAGTAGTATCACTAGATTGCCTTCCTCAACCTTGTAGTAAAGGTTGGAATCCGCTTTACTCTTGGTAAAGCCCAAACTGGATAGAAAGCTGTCTATCCTACCATACCAAGTTCTACACATATATGACTCCCTGTCATGTGTCTCAGAACCAAGTGGCTACTCCACATACACTTCCTCTTCAACTACACCATTCAATAAAGCTGTCTTGAAATCCATTTGGTGTATATTCCCTTTCATCACTACAGTCAGAGCAAGTACGGATCTAATGGAAGTGAATTTGGCTACAGGAGCAAAAGTCTCTATGCTACCCCTTGCAGCATGCTTGATCCTGTAGATCCTCTTGGAAGTCACTACAGACTACCCTTTGGGACTGCATCCCAAACATCTTCATGATCGACTGATACTCCTCGATCATGCCATTCTTCCCAGATCCTGGGAACTTCAATATCTTCAATATTTTCAATAGATAACTTTGTTGGTTGAACAAATGTTGTAGTCCTTCTTTTGTAGGTGATGGTATACGATCTTTCCTACACAACAAGTTAAATTGCATGATTAGAAAACATCTCATAGTTTTCAGAACAAATTATTACACATAAAGAAATATGTCATACAGTCATGCAATTATTTTAGCCAATGCTTCAATACAACATTTATCCATATCCCGTAACTTTCTAGATGCCTTCCAATCTCTACCAGAACATTGTTAAGAGTGTTCACAACTCCCAATCATGTCAGCAAAGAGGTTTCATTCTAGATAAGTAGCAATGGAATGTTGTACATTGCCATAGGCCACTTACCCATCAAATGCATATTAGTAGTATACTATTCATTAGTGCAATCATTCTAATATGCACAATACATATCCTAAGTCTAGGAACATAAACATATACATCATTGAACAATTTTATTTAAACAAACAAATATGTAAGAAATGTTAATTAAAATACTTATCTTTGTTTGTTTGTTGGGTGGACTCCCTTTGAGTCTTTGCTTCCTTGCAGGAGCTATTGAAGTAGCTTCTTCTACACCTTTCTGTTGTGGAATGCAGAAGGATGGTCAACTCTCTCTGGATATCTGCATCCTTGCAGAAACTACTGGAGTGAGCTCCCTCTTGATCTTTGCTTCCTGGATTACCTGTCCTTGAACCTATATTCATCCTAGGTCCCTATGCATACTTATTAGTATCATGATTGTGTTATCCTTGTAATCTCAATACTATCAAAACACAATAATCTTAAGCATGTATAGTCATGATGATTTCAAACATAAATAATAAGCATTAGTATTCAAGGTTTCAGGGAAGTCTTCTTTTACTCATGCATATTCTTATTTGATCATAGGATTCTTCTGGTTAGTTAAATCATCAATCAAGATAAGAGATATAATATGCATAAAACCCATGATTAATCAAACCTATACCTTCATGATTCTTCTGGTTAGTCATATCATCAATTATGGTAAGAAACATAATATGCATACAACCATGACTATTCAAACCTATGACTTCATGAATAATAATTATCAACAACACAACAATATAAGATCCTAACACAAGGTAGGATTCTAGCTTGATATAGGAAAAACATACCTGGATTAGCATGCTAGCTAGTTATGTCTAACATACCCACATAATGTCTTCTGGTTCTCTTCAGTGACTTGTGCTAGTAACCTACATGTCTCATAAGTTATCCATTGTAGGACCAAGTTATACATACCTCGTAAGTAGATCTTCTAAGTGATCCATGACAATGGATGAATCTTTGTCCTCATGTCATCATGATCATATGTTCTTTAACCAGAACATGATTTGTCTTTCTTGGTGTACCTTTCATGTTAGTAGACAACATAAACCTCATACAACACCATAATGCATTAGTACAATCATAAGTGTCAACACCTTAATCAATGAATATCTTCTATCGTGCATTCATAATTTTATTAAGGTGATACGACAAGTCTAGATTTAATCAAGATTGTACTAAATGTAATAATATGAAGACAAATATACCATAAACTTAATCATGAACAAATATTGAAACATACCTGTCGAGATTGCTTGTAATCTTCTTATGTAAGGCCTTAGCCTCATCTCCCTCTAAAACATGAACTTCTTCACTTATGCAGGTGACCAATCCATCTTCTTCTAGGATTAACCCAATCCACTTGATTCGCAAGAACTGGATCTGGAGATGGATTAGGGTTTGTCAGAGAAACCCCAAAAATTCAAGCTTTGAATTTCAAACTTCCGAAAGGATAGAAATGTGCGCCTTAATGAGCTGATCAAGCTGGTATGTTCAGAATTTTTAAACTGCAAAGTTTCACTCCTCAATTTTGCCTTTGAAACTTCCGGATTCACTGGACATGACCCTAAACTAGGGTTTGATGAAGCCCACTTTTCTTCCCAATCAAAAGGTTTGATACAAAGCTCTAAGCTTCTGTTTTTCTGAGGAGCTTCCAACCGTGGTCATAGATTTCAAAAATTCTCATTTTTGCAGAAGCCCTAATTTTCCACTTTTCCGATCAAAGTCCCGAACTAGGGTCTGATCAAGCCCGGTCTTCTGCCCAACCAAAAATTCTGATCTTGGTCTCTAAATTTCTATTTTGATGAATATCATTCAGCCATAGTCTCCGATTACAAAAATTCCAAGTTTCTCTGAAACCCTAGATTTTGGAAGCCATGAATGAAGGTGCTCAAAAATAATTTTGTTTTGACATAAATATGTACCTGATTGTTTTTGGTGTAACTCTGAACTTTTCGATCCACAGGGTCTGAAATAGTTTCCTGAGGTCTCTCGACCTGTCATCTTTCCAACCCCATAGGTCTGACCTCAAGTGGATTCTCTGAGAGAGATTTATGCCAAGTGTCGCAATGTGAATTGTTTATGGGATAAAACAGGAGAGCGAACTTGTACGACATGCCACATGTCACTAGTTCATTTTTGGCCTCTGAAAACGTTACCTGAGAAATTACAATCCATGCACTACTTGTCACTTTTTACGAAATTTCCTTTGGAGCTACCTAGCCCAAGTTATGACCTATATTGTACAAATCATAAATCACAAAGTACAACAAATTAGAATTTTTCCTTTGGACACAAGGTACATGGGGATCTAATCTTCGACCTGTAAAATTTGTAGATCCGAAAAATTCGCCAAAATGGATTTATAGCGAAAGTGCTATGATGATTGGTTTTTGCTATATCAAGCCCTAGCATCGCAAGTGCAACAAGTGTCATACATGCCATACCATGCCTTCTTTCAGGCTAGCTCTAATACCATGTTATATTTTTAGAATTTACTTCAATCTAATCTAAGATCTTAACTGAGAGAACAACATGTACATCAAATCTACAACATATCAATCATGGACACAATAATGCAAGCACACAAGAGACACAGAGTTTATTTGGGGAAAACCATAAAGGTGAAAAACCCCAATAACTTCCTCAGAGATAGATAGAGCAATGATACAACCAGAATACAAGAGATAGTCTTCTCCTAGTAGCAGAGACTCTTCCTCACAAGTGCGCCACTTTTCGAATGAGAGAAGTGTGTGAATGAATGACCAAATAGAGATCTCCCAATCTCTATTTATACTTGTCTTGTCCTGCCCAATAAACTAATGGGGCCTACATGTCTAGCTTAACCCATGGTTAACTTAATCCAGGCCGACCCCACACTTGGTGGTCTAATAACCCTTTGACCCACATGGCCGATCCCCAATAGGGTGGTCTAATAACCCTTCGACCAACATGACTTATATAGGGCCGACCCCAACAAGGTGGTCTAATAACCCATCAAGTATAAGTTACGACACTTACAATATAAATGACGACACTTCCGTATAGAGGAATAATAACATCTCTATAGTAATACAAACACTTCCGTATAGAGGAATAATACCATCTCTATAGGAGTACAAAATACATATATGAAATACATGGGTGAAATACATTCCGAAGTTACATATACATCAACATCCATTGCCCAACAAATGTTTCCCTTAAGGAACTAGATCTATATTTTAGCAGTTTAATTCTTTTTCATTTTCAAGTTTTATTCCATCATTCATCTCTAATCTACTTTCTAAATTTTCTAGGTACTTGGTTTTATCCATTTCAAGATACTCCTATGGGAGCTATCCAACCCACCTCTTTGGTTCATAATTTCATAATTATTAAAACATTAAGGAGCTAAGCTAAACAAACCATAATACATAATAAACCAACATCTAATAAGCTTATTGTGGTGTTTTAAGTCTCTAACTTTAATAATTCAAGTACTTAACTAATGGGCTACCCAAATATTTAAATTCTAAGATACTGTTAGTTTTATTTGTTGTTATATTATTGCATATTAAGATTTGAAAGTTACATCAAAATTTTATGGTTAACTAGCCCTTGAATCAATACTAACATTGTGTATTTGGGTAAACTAATATGTAGATACATGCTCACTTTTGTTCGTTATCTTAAAAGCTAATTAGCATTCTGATTTTGTGATTAGATTTAACTTAGTGTTTGTGATTGCAATGAGAGTAGAGAGGTGCTCTATAACCCAGTATGGGGCAGATGTTGTAATGCGTAACATTGTGTAACGTTATGTAACATGTTGTTCCCATAAAAATAAAAATAAAAAATGCAAATGATGTTGGATTAAAAAAAAAAACCCTCTCAATGCTTGATAGATCCAGGATTAAGATGAATCTATGCTGATTATAATATATATCTTCAAGTTTATCTAACTAGAAGCATAGCATTGTGTCATTTTCAGCCAATTTGATCTTGTATTCAGTCCTCTTAAAATTTTGATGATTAAACTTTAACTGATGAGTATGTTATGTCTTAATCAATTCAAATGCATTTAATTGCATGGCTACAACTCATAATTATCTAAGAACTCATGACAATTCACTACCTTGGTAAATTGGATGGATAAATTTTAATTTACTTGTGAATGCTTCATTTGATCCATATGAATACATGCAATTTACCGTGATATACTGGCTTGGTAGCAATTCACACTTTAACTTTTCTAATGGTATGAGTTGTTAGTTTCACCTGTGAATGCTTTGATTGAATTCACATGTAATAAATCTTGAACAACTTATTGTGATATATTGGATCTTTAGCATTTCACACATTTACTTTTCCTAAATGTCAAAAGTTGTTACTGCATTTCATTATCCATGTGGATAGTCCTAATGATTCATGGAAGATAACATAACTAGATTTTTTCATCTTGTTAAAATCATGAATGCCATGATTATATGAATACTTATGTTGTACATTGTTAATGATCAATTTTACTTTTCCTTTTCATGGTCATCACTTCATCTTTGAATTGTTAGTATACAGTGCATCTTGAATATAATCAAATAACTTTATCTAGTCACCTTTTCATAAAATTAAGGGCTAGATCATTATCTTTGGTGAATGAAACCCTTGTAGTTTGCCTTAGAAAAAGTTTGCCTAGGGATCTCCCTTGGTCAGTCTAGGATTGATCTCTTACAAGTTCATGATACCTAAAAGATGATTTAATTTTGTTAGTGCCATGTTGGGGGGAAATTCCACAGTTGCGCCAAGTTAGTGGTTGATTTCTTGCCAATCAATTAGGGCTACATTGTGCATAAACAAGTTCTCTGTGTTAATTTTCAACTCATGAATTTCACATGTTAGTTGTGCAAGACTCCACAAAATTCCTATGGTGATACTCAAACAAAAATTGAATGAGTTTCCTCTCGTGAGTTGGAATGTGGCTCCCACAAACCTGGAATATAGCAAAACCATAGAAGCAAAATATAAGGGATAGTTAGTTCCAAGCACTTGTGGTTGTACAACATGTAAAAAGAACCAATTGCAAGGGACATACCAATAAAAATAAGAAGGGAAAAGGGATATCTAGGTAGCTCTACTTAAAAAAATTAGGGGGCGAAATGGGATATGTTGTGAACCCCTTTTCCCATGTTCTTCTAATCCTTTTATAATGCTTCCATGCAAAAAAACATGATAATCTCTTAACTTAACAACCTTAACCATTTTTAATTCACAAATTTTTGGTGGTAGTGGAGATATCTTGGTCTACTTAAGACTAGATGTATTCTCAAAGTGGGACCACGATCATTTTCTCTCTTAGTTTTAAGGAAAGCAAGTCACCCTCGATGCTTTACAGGATGTTGACTTTATCCTTGGACAATGATATAACTTCCATTTTGTCCACCACAAAATTAGTCAATCATTTTTTTTAAATTCCACATCGAAACAAGGTAATAATGCTATCGAATTCAACCCCCAAGTAACCTTACTTTCAACCAACATTGTTTGTAGTTCTTATTTTGCAATAAACTTCTCATCTCCAGTAGAGGTATGGCCTTTTAGCTTCTTCATGACCTCAAACACTAAGAAAAATATTTGAGACTTTTTAGCATCAAGTCCATCACAAGTAGTTATCGACAATTGAACAATTTCCATTTTGTTGTCCCAAACTCGCTTGATTTCAATAAGTCTATTGTCCAAAGGGAAGATTATCTCTATCTTAGAAGGGATCTTACATATTTCATCTATTTCATATTTTTTATGAAGGTGTCAAGATAAGATTCACAGTTCAACTTCATCCTTCATGAGTTTCATTTTTCAACATATTCTTGAGGTCAAGAATTTATTTATCAACACCAAAAGCTTCACTTAAAATCATCTAAAAATATAAAAAAGAAGTCATTCTTTTTTCAATGTTATTTGGCACTACTTTCCTTCCACAAAAAACAAAACAAAAGAAATTGAGTGGCCTTAAGTTTTTTTGACATACTAGTGAGATCTTCTTGAGTTTCCCCAGGCACCTAACTAGTGAGAGGCTGAGCAAACAAAGGTTCAAGGTGCAATACCCTCTCCAACTCAACTAATGTTTCTTAATAACCACACCTCTTTTTCTTGCTCACCAACTGCATTATATAACAACTTGTCAATAGTTTGATGCATTTGCAAAGCGCCAAAATCCAAAATATCTTTAGTGTCAAAATAAAATTTGTTCTGTTCAATTACCTTCTCACCTTTGAGTCATACCCTAAACATTAACAATTTATTGCTTTTCTTGTCATAACTATAATGATGCTTGGTGACAAAAATATATTCGAAGGTAGGCATACTCTATTATACCATATACTTTCACGTAGTCCTAACAGTGTTTATTTGGGCAATAGTTGCAAAGGTAATCTAAATTACACCATCCTAAATTCCATGATTATCATCAAGGTCAAGCCATTTCTCAATATTTTCTTGAGACAATAGTCCCTACCCATTACTTACAAATATCTCGCTTCGAAGGGATGGGAATAACATGTTCTTTTTACTTTGTATTTTTTTTAGGATTGTTCCCATCACCACTAATACCAATAATATTACCAATCTTGTTTTTACTTCTACCTCCAATGGAGAAATTAGTAGTCCTCTTAGTTAACACTAAATCATTTTTAGGAGAGCCACCTATAGTGCCTCTCCTAGAATCAAAACCTATTTTTCCACTTTGATGATATGGTTCCTTGGCTTCCTTGTATAATTCACTATCATTCATAATCTTCTCCCACTTTTGTATAATGATAATATCATCATTTGAACTTATTAGTATGTGGAAATTTTAAGGTAGATTAAGTTTTTTTACCCTACATATAAGGGTTAGTCCCTACAATTCTACATATTCTTGAACATCTCCCTCAACCATAAAATCTCATTATCCCCTCCTTCCTTAACGGTCGTGAATTCATAAAAACATTGCGTATACCCAAAGGATTATAATTGGATTCTATATAAGTGTTCAAGATCATATCTAGTGATTGCAAGTGCTTCCTCCAACTTAAAGTGTCCAATATTCGGGCCTTATCATTTAAATACAATAAATCCCTTATGAACATACCAAATAATTGAAAAGGTGCAGATATAAATTGTTTCTTCTTTTTAAAATGAAGTTTTCCCATTTTGTTTATTGTCTGGTTACCTCTGCTAGGTAAATCAATCACAAACAAAACCGGAGAGGGTAAAATGGCATTCCTGCAAAGCCATGCATTTTAATATAGTTAAAATTCTCTTATTCAAGCCACTAGTATGCTCTCTGTTAAAAAAATTTGATCATCTCAAGTGGTAGGGAATCATATTCCTAAAATATTCTATTTTTCTTCATGACAAAACAATCTTGAATTTCATAGAAATGATGTTGAGCTTTATGGTTCTGAAACGAGGGGTGACCTAAATAAACAAGTTCAGTGTTCAAATCCACGCCTACTCTATCAGGAAACCTTGAATCCATATTAGAAACCAAGGAGAAGAGTTAGTAGGAAGACACAATTTCTTATCCTTTTGATATTAAATACATTGGTGTTAAATCTCATTTGAAATCATATCGACTAGATAAAAGCTCTCATTTTAAAATAAGTTGTAGTAAATTATGAAAACCACATACCTACACATTAAGGCAATTAACCTATCCAATTAACTAGGAAAATAGCCACCTTGCCTCTTTGTATGGGTTGACCATATCAATGGTGTCCACCTAATATTGTTAGTTTTTCTACTTGTTTAGCATAATAACATTAGACAATCTATCACTGAAATAAATACAAGCACAACAAACACAATGAACACAATGTTTCTCTCGGGGAAACCACAAGGGACAAAACCCCAGAAAAACTTCCTCAATATAGAATTTACAAAGTACAAAGATAAACCCCAAGACAAAATCAACTTCTCCTCCACTTGTGTGAACTTCTCTCTATCTCCTATGTGAACTTGTGTGAGTGAGTTGAGTGATTACAAATGAGAGACTCGCCCTCTATTTATATTCTTTTGTTGGGGTGACTTTTCCCCAATTGGGATAACTTCTCCTAACTGACTGGGCCGACTTGTCAAATACAAAATATAATAATATTTTTTGGGTTCTTCTAAGCCGGCACGAGACCTAGGGTTTACATTGACTCTTTCAATGAATCTTACATTATTAATTACATCAATGAAATCTCTCGAAGGAGGAATACAATAATACAATAGACAAGTATAAATAGAATACCTTCTGTAGTTACATTTCTTTAACACTCCCTATTAACTTGGAAGGTATTCTGCAGGTAACATCAACAACTGCACAACTGGATTATGAATCTCTATATGTCGTAGGAAGTTTTGGATAATCATATTTCTGGGGTATCATCTGCTGGAACATCCTCATAAACATCATCATCATCATTTGTTAGAATATCACCATGGGAAGCATCCTCAGTATCATTGTCAGCAACATCTTATGTTGGAACATCATCAGCAGCATATTTTGCTGGAACATCCTTTGTTGGATCATCATCAACAACATCATTAGCTAGAACATCCTCTGCTAGATCATCATCAGCAACATCATTAGTTGGAACATCCTCTACTGGATCATCATCAGCAACATCATCAGGTTGAACATCATCATCAATAAGCACAATTCTAGAACACTATCAGTTAGCAAGCACTGATCTTCAGTCACCCCTAGACTGGCATCAGTCACCTCTGGACATGCATCAATCACCTAAGGACCAGAACTCTATCATTATGCAAGTATTGATCTTCAGTCACCCCCGAACCAACATCAGTCACCTAAGGATTGGAACTCTATCAGTCGGCAAGTACTAATCTTCAATCACCCCTAGACCGGCATCAGTCAGCTAAGGAATGGAACTCTATCAATCAAAAATTACTAATCTTCAGTCACCCCTGGACCGACATCAGTCACCTAAGGACTGGAACTCTATTAGTCGACAAGTATTGATCTTCAGTCACCCCTAGACCGACATCAGTCACCTCTGTACTGGAATCAGTCACCCTTGGACCGACATCAGTCACCCTTGGACCGGAATCAATCACCCTTGGACTGGCATCAGTCACCCTTGGATCGACATTAGTAACCTAAGGATTGGAATCATCATCATCATCACTCCCTCTTTCGAGGGAGGTCCTTTCGGACCACACCAAGGTTGTCTCAAAAGTATTCAAACTTTATGTGAGACAAAGGCTTAATTAACACATCAGCAACTTGTTCCTCTATAGGAACATACTTGAGCTTCACAACTCCCTTCTGCACCATATCCCATATATAGTGGAACTTGATCTCAATGTGTTTCGATCTATCATGGAACACAGTATTCTCTGTCATCTTGATGCAACTCTGGTTGCCACAGAGTATATCTGTCACATCTATCTCTGCATCGAACAATCCTGCCAACATCTTGCAAAGCCACACTGCTTCGCTACAAGCTGAACAAGCTGCTACATATTCAACTTCTGCTGTATTGAGTGCAAAACAGGGCTTCTTTCTACTGATCCATGATATCATGCCTGATCCCAAACTAAAGCAACATCCTAAAGTGCTTTTCATATCTTCGGAACTTCCATCCCAATGTTAGTATGTGTACCCGTACAAGCTGAACTCACTATCTGAAGCATATCTGAGTCCATAATCCAACATACCCTTTAGGTACCTCATCACATGCTTTGTTGCAATCAAGTGAACATTTATGGGCTCCACCATATACTGGATCAATGTGTTCATAGCAAAACATATATCTGGTCTAGTATTGGTCAAGTGCATTAATGACCCAATAATATGTTTGTACATGGTGACATCTACTATCTCTGATGAATCATCATCCAGGAGCTTTAGGTTTGTCACCATCGAAGTAGTCATGGCCTTACAATCCATGATCCCAAAAATATTCAGGATCTCAACTGTATATTTTCCTTGACTTAGGAAAATTTCATCTGGAAACTTCCATACTTCAAGACCTGGAAAGTAATACATCATACCAAGGTCTTTCATCTCAAATTTTGTTGCAAGCCTTCTCTTACATTCAGCGATGGGCTTGTCTTATCCTAGCAGGAACAAGTCATCCACATACAATTGTAGTATCATAGGTTCATCATCCATAATATTATAATAAAGATTAGAATCTGGTTTACTCTTGGTAAATCCCAAGCTCATCAGGAAGCTATCAATTCTTCCATACCATGATCTGGGTGCTTGCTTCAACCCGTACAATGTTTTCTTTAGTTTTCATACATGTTACTTTCTATATTCCGTTTCAAATCCTTTTGGTTGCTCGATATATACTTCTTCTTCTATCTTCCCATTCAAGAACGCCGTCTTTACATCAATTTGATGTAACTTCCATTTCATCTTGGCTGCCAAGGCAAGAATGGTTCTAATTGAAGTATATCTGGACACAGAAGCAAAGGTCTCCTCATAATCAATTCCTTCTTTCTGAGAGAACCCTCGGGATACAAATATTTCCTTGTACTTTTCAATGCTTCCGTCTGCTGAGTGTTTTTTTTTTAAGATCCACTTTGATGAAATGACTAACTTGTCCTTTGGTCTTGGTACCACATCCCAAACATCATTCTTGATGATGGACTAGTATTATTCATTCATAGCATCCAGCCATTCCTTCTTCTTTATTGCATCTTCAAAACATGTCGTTTCCTCTTCAACAAGGTTACGCATCAAGGATACATAACTGGAATATGGCCTTGGTATTTTGCTTTCTCTACTAGTTCCTTATGGGGCACCATAGCTTCCTGCATCTTGTATAAATTATCATGCCCAAGCTAGTCTTCTCTTCCGTGAAATTTCCTCAGGAGGTGTCTCCTCAGGTCTCTGAGGTTCTTCCATGTCATGATCATCTGTCCTCTGGAATAGGTTCTTCTTCAACATTTCTTTCTAGTACACTGTTTGTTTCTGTAACTCTAGGAGCTTCATGCTCATCGTCATCCTCATGAGTCTTCTTGGATTTGTTGAAAGTTGTGTCTTCATCAAATGTAACATCTCGACTGAGTTCAATTTGGCGGAATCTTGGGATGTAGATATGGTAATCCTTTAATTGCTCACTATAGCCCACAAATATTCCCTTATTTCCTGAAGGTTCCAACTTAGATCTCTTTTCTTTTGGAATGTGGATAAATACTGGACATCCAAATATATTTAGATGGCTAACTTTAGGCTTCATACTGGTAAACATCTCTTTTGGGTTCTTGTTGCCAAGAGCACTGTGAGAGATTCTATTATGTACATATACTGTAGTTCTAGCTGCTTCTTCCCATAGATGCATGGGTAAGTCTCGATCATGGATCATGGCCATCACTGCTTCCATGATGGTTATGTTCTTCCTTTCAGCTGGTCCATTCTGTTGTGGTTTATAGGGAATAGTAAGCTCCCTCTTAATCCCTGTTTGTTTACAGAAATTTGAAATCGCCTGAAGTGTATTCCCCTCCATTATCCATCCTTAGAATCTTTATCTTATTTTCAGAGAGGTTTTCTACAAGAGCCTTAAATTCCTTAAAATTTTCAAAGACTTCATTCTTATTCTTTAGAAAATAAATCCATGTTTTGCAGGAGTAATCATCAATAAAAGAAGCATAATAAACATACCCGCTTAATGAATTGGTGGACATAGGTCCAAAAATGTCCGAGTGAATAATATCCAGAATACCTTTATCTTTGTTGTCACGGATTGGAAATGGATTCTTCATACTCTTTCCTTGAGCACATCCTTTGCATACTCCTTGATGATCAACCTGGATTTATGGTAGTCCATTCACCACCTTACTTACTATTGTTAAGGGTTTGTAGTGTACATGAGCTATTCTTCTATGCCATAGTTCACAAGGGCTCATGGTACTGGTCATCAGTGTTGTATCTGCATGACCCTTTAGCTTGTAAATTCCTCCTTCTTCTACTCCAATGACTACTGCATCATTTATAGTATTCCCCTTTGGCCACATAAGAACTTCACCATCTATAAATGTAATTCAAAGACCTTTCTTATCTAATGCTGAAATAGATAGAAGGTTCTTCTTCAAACCCGGTACATAAAGTACATCCTTCATGTTCATGGAATTTCCAAAGTCCAATTTGTAAGATGCTTCTCCCATTCCTTTGATGGGATATTGATAGTCATCTTCAAGATTTACCTTGTGTGGAGATTCCTTCTGTATGATATGTGAGAGGGATTCTTTGTATCCCATCATATGTTTTGAAGCTCCACTATCTACTAGCCAAGTATCACTTCCATGAGATACTGAACCAATGAGGGTTGATATTAGTACATATTCTTCACTGGAGTCTTCATCTTCTCTAGTTTTGACGTCTTCATCATACTCATGGTCTTCCATTGCATGAGCATGAAATCTCTTTTTTCACTTCTTATGTTGTCCGGACTTGAGTGGACAATATCTCGCAATGTGTCATGTCTTGTGATAAGAGTAACATTCTTGAACTTCCTTTTCTTTTGAGGTCTTTGAGATTTTCTTAGAGAGACCTCACGGGAACGTACATTTTTCTTCCTTTTCCTTCCTCCTTTGGCATGAGTTGCCAAAGCTTGATCTTCATTATCATTTAGTTTCTCCTCTCTCACCGTTATTCTCCCTTCCTCTTGCACAAACTCTTCCCATAGCTGTCTGAACTGGATCAATTTCTTTCTAGCACAAATGCCATGAACAAATGGTTCCCAATCTCTAAGGAGACCATTCAGAGTGGTCATCACAACTTCAGCATCCCCTACCATGTCTCCAATAGCTTCTAATTGTTCTTTGATTTTGGACACTCTGGAGAAGTATGGACTCAGACTTCAAGATCTTCACTCCCTTGAGTTGATTTCTCAAGTTCATCTTCCTATTAATGTTCTTTCCTTCAAATAGGTTGGTCAGGGCATCGAACATTTCTTTTGGAGTCTTCTTTGAAGACACTTGAGGGATCAAGTGATCTTTGATGGAATCAGCTATGATCCTCTTTTCCTTGACCATGTTCTTCTTATGCCTTTCTTTGGCTTCATCTCCTTCAGGTTCTGTAAGTCCTTCCTTTATAAAGTCTTCTAGGTCATGTTCTTCAAGAATGAGCATGACTCTATACTTCCATGCCCTAAAGTTCTCAGCTCCTTCAAGATTCTCATCAAGCTTGGTATTATTTGTCATCTTGATATAATGATAACTTCAAATGGAAATATAATAGATTTGAGACTTACTGAAAAAGTTGTCCTTCTGAAAACTGCTTCTACCTTGACTTAGGGTTTGTTAGAGAAACTCTAATTTTCCAACTTCGGGATTTTGGAAAACTAATTGGATGAGAAAATTCGCCTTCTCAAAGCAAGTTGAGCAAAGTACTCCTCCCAATTCTATGAGCAGATGATCCAAAAACTTGATGCCCTAGTTCTCTCGGGTTGTAGTGGGGGACCCAAAAATGAAAATTCTCAGAATTGAAATCTGCTTCGAAAGAAAGATGCTCCCTAGTGAGGCGAGTTAGATGCACCCTTTTTTTTAGCTAATCTGTGGAGGGAGCTCCCGGAGAAAGAATCCCTAGTTTATGTAGTTAAGGAGGCTACACAATGTTTTCTTTTAGGCTTGCTCTGATACCATGTTATTTTTTCTACTTGTTTAGCATAATAACATTAAACAATCTATCATTGAAAGAAATACAAGCATAGCAAACACAATGAACACAATATTTCTCTCGGGGAAACCACAAGGGAGAAAACCCCGACAAAACTTCCTCAATATAGAATTCACAAAGTACAAAGATAAACCCCAAGACAAAATCAATTTCTCCTCCACTTGTGTGAACTTCTCTCTCTCTCCTATGCGAACTTGTGTGAGTGAGTTGAGTGATTACAAATGAGAGACTCATCTTCTATTTATATTCTTTCGTTGGGGTGACTTTTCCCCAACTGGGCCGACTTCTCCTAACTGACTGAGTCGGCTTGTCAAATACAAAATATAATAATATTTTATGGGTTCTTCTAGGCCGACACAAGACCTAGGGTTTACAATGACTCTTTCGATGACTCTTGCATTATTAATTACATCAATGACATCACCCGAAGGAGGAATTTAATAATACAATAGACAAGTATAAATAGAATATCTTCTGGAATTACATTTCTTTAACAAATATA
Source organism: Larix kaempferi (assembly GCA_027924585.1). Classification (NCBI taxonomy): domain Eukaryota; kingdom Viridiplantae; phylum Streptophyta; class Pinopsida; order Pinales; family Pinaceae; genus Larix; species Larix kaempferi. The sequence goes on from BSBM01001126.1 coordinate 5,152,009, forward strand.
ACTTCCCACTCTTGTATTTTCCTAGCACCATCCACTTATTTGAAAGAGCAAACCTACTACCATAAGATTTTAAAAAGGTACCAAAATTGAACATCGTAAAACTCTTTACAGGCTCTGGACATGGCAAAGGTGAGGGGTATATAAACATTCCCTACTTTATCTAAAGTAACCATTCTATGTTTGGAGCTGAACTTCCCCATGCACCACCTAACTACTTCATGCAAGTCGTAAACCTCTAACACACACCCTACTTTTACTATTCTAGAGGTCCAAATGACATTCCTTGCTCACTCGTCCTCTAGTTTCTCTTAATAAAACCAGTGAAATGATTTATCACTTTGGACCAACAAATTCATGGTGTCACCAACAAACGATTATGCCTTCTTCACTTTGGACCAACAAATTCATGGTGTCACCAACAAACGATTATGCCTTCTTGCTTGGCGGCATATTCCAAGGGTACTTCAATTACACAACTCTTTTGTCCCATTGCACAACTTGTCAAAGTCTTTGTCAACAATGACAAACGTACCCACCTTGATTGGAGAAGCATGAATATGATGGAATTAAGTTTACTTTTGCTGCTCTCGAGGCTAACGATACAACCTTCAATAAATAAGAGGCACATGTCATCGAATGGTAGCAATGAGTTTTGAAATCATTAACTCAAATCATGTAGGCAATGGAATTCTCTCAAAGAGTTGAAAATACACATCCCTACACTCCATGTCCCCCATAACACAAAGGTGTGGAGCATTAAGACAATAATCATGGTATAATGGGAGGGGAGGAAAAGAGCACTTACTGATGACGTGAAGAGATACAGGAATGTAAAGCACAAAGATGAGGCATGCGATGGAGAGTGATCATGACGAACACGACATGCAACGTGTGTTGTCCAATGGAGGTATAATGCGACAGTAGAAGGATCCATGTGAATGTGTTGCGCATCACATGGATGCAGCACCACATCATGTGGAGGAAAGTAAAAGGTATTCCAATGTGTGCTGGAAGGCAATGTGGTCTGCATAATACCGACAACAATGCATGCCTCATTCTTAGCCAAACACAGCAACTTCAACTTTGAACAAATTGTGAAGAACAAATCAAGACCAATTTAAGTTTAAGTCACTTTAAAAAACCCATTCAAACAAAGAACAAACTTACTTGAAGAGGAATAGAACTCGATAAGTCCTCTTCTTACCATAAGTAGGAAAAACATCTCGATAAGGTTTTATATTATTTGTAGCAAGTTAGAGAAAATGATTTTAGGTTGAACCTTCCTTCTCAACTAGGTATTCATGATGTTGTGAATGTAGACAACTTAAGCATTATGAGCCACCATATTTGCATGATGATATTGTTATTAATCATGTGATGAACAACATCTGAGATTTTAACCACCCTCAAATGAATATACTCTTCTTCATGTCCATACTGTTGATGTATATGTAACTTCGGAATGTATTTCATATATATATATGTTGTACTCCTATAGAGATGTATTATTCCTCTATACGGAAGTGTCGTCATTTGTATTGACAAGTGTCGCAAGTGTGTTAACTTGTCAATGGGTTATTAGACCACCTTGTAAGGGGTTGGCCCAGATTAATGTAACATGAGGTTATTGTGCTAAGCTAGACAAGTTAGCCCCATAAGTTTATTAGGCAGTTAGGGCAAGTATAAATAGAGATCTCCCGATCTCTATTTGGATCACTTCAAAACTCACTCTTTCTTCACTCGAAAAGTGGTGCACATGTGAGGAGGAGGATCAGCTGCTAGTAGGAGTCTATCTCTGTGTACTTGGGTTGTACTTTGGTTGTATCATTGCTCTATCTATTTCTGAGGAAGTTGTGGGGTTTTTCACCTTAAGTTTTTCCCCACGGAAACTCTGTGTGTCTATTGTCTCTTATGTTTTCTTCTTGTGATGATTAACATGCTTGCTATGATTGATATGCATTGATATACTATACATGTTATTCTCTCAGCAAAGAGTATCTTGAATTAATACTCAAAATTTAACATGGTATCAGAGCTAACCTGAGAATAAGACATTGTGCAGTGACGAAAACCAGGGTTTCTTGTTTATTGGGTTTCTCTCCACAGATTTTGGAAACGCAATATGATAGATTGTCTCTCCTCAGCAAGGTGAATCTATCTGTCGAATCAGAATTCAATTCTGAGCACTTTCAGTTTTGGCCCTAAAAATTAGGGTTTCCACAAAAATAGGAATTTCTGAAATATGAAGACATAGCTGGAAGCTCCTTGTAAAAATCGAAGTTTAGAGCTTTGGAACAAGATTTTAGGCTAGGTAAATCTCCGGGAAACTCAAAGCCTAATTCAGGGTCCTCCCTAGTGAACCCAGGAAGACTAAAAGCCAGTTCTGAAGGGTGAAGCTTTGCAGATCTCAAATTTTGAATACACCAGGTTGATCAGCTCATCAAGGTGCATCTTTCTATCCTTTTAGAAAGTTGAAATTCACATTTTGAATTTTTAGGGTTTCTCTGACAAACCCTAATCCGAGACCAGATCTAATTTTCAACAAATCAAGTGGTAAGACCTAAATCTTTTCTATTTCCATTTGAAATACTCTTTAAAGATGTCTCACCACACCAAGCTTGAGGACAAGCTTGAAGGGGCTGATAACTTTCGAACCTGGAAGTATAGGATTGGGTTAATCCTGGAAGAGAATGAGTTGTACTCATATATAAGGGAAGAGGTCCCTATCCCAAAGAGAGAAGAGGCTAAATCCCTCCACAAGAAGAACTTGGTCAAGGAAAAGAGAATCATTGCTGATTCTATCAAGGACCATCTCATCCCCCATGTGTCATCTCTGAAGACACCCAAAGAGATGTTTGACTCCCTATCCAATCTATTTGAAGGGAAGAACATAAATCGGAAGATGACTCTGCGGAACCAATTGAAAGGGGTAAAACTTCATAATGGAGAATCCATTCAATCTTATTTTTCTAGGGTCTCTCATATCAAGGAACAACTAGAAGCAGTGGATGAAATGGTGGAGAATGGTGAAGTTGTCATGACCACTCTGAATGGCCTTCCTAGGTCATGGGACTCCTTTATCCAAGGAATCTATGCAAGAAAGAATTTGGTATCCTTCAGTAGACTACAGGAAGAATGTTCACAAGAAGAAGCAAGGCTTTTGGCACGAGAAGAAAAGACGGGGAATGAAGATCAAGCTCTCACAGCTCACACCAAGAAAGGGAATTCCAAGAGAGAGCCATCTCACTTCAAGAAATCTTCACATCACCATAAAGAAAGGAGAATATGCTTCACCTGTAATGAAAATGGACATATTGCTATAAATTGTCCCAAGAACAAGAAGGACAACAACAACTTCAACAAGAAGAAGAAGGGCCGCAAAAGAAGGTACCATGCTCATGCTGCCGAGGATGATGAACCTCCCAAGAAGAAGGCTAGAGCAGAAAGTGATGATGACTCATCAAGCGAAGAAGAGTATGTTCTAATCTCTGCTCTCATAGGTACTATTTCTCATGGTTGTAATGATTGGCTTATTGACAGTGGGGCTTCCAAACACATGACTAGGTTTGAAGAATCTTTTGTAAATCTATCTGAACATGAATCACCCCATAAGGTGAAACTTGGGGATGATTATCAATACTCTATCAAAGGAAGTGGGGAAGCCTCCTACAACCTAGACTCTGGAAAGTCTTTGAAGATGAAAGAAGTTCTTTATGTACCTGGGCTCAAGAAAAACCTACTCTCCATATCTGCATTGGATGCAAAAGGTATGAGGGTTGCATTTGTGGATGGCCAAGTTTTAATGTGGCCAAAGGGAAAGACCATAGATGATACAGTGGTGATTGGAGAGCAAGAGGGAGGATTGTATAAATTGAAGGGACAACCTGAATATGCCATGGTGCATGATTCCATGGAGCCAAGTGAACTTTGGCATAGAAGACTTGCTCATATGCACTATAGGGAACTTCCAATTGCAAACAAGGCTGTAGAGGGTCTTTCTGAAATAAAGACAAAGCATGAAGGTGTTTGCAAAGGATGTGCAAAAGGAAAGAACATAAAGAAAGCATTTCCAAGCAATGAAAGCAAAGCTAAAGAAATCTTGGAAATCATCCACTCGGACGTATGCGGTCCGATGTCATCCAGTTCTCTGAGTGGGTATGTTTACTATGTCTCTTTCATTGATGACTTCTACAGGAAGACTTGGGTTTACTTCTTGAAGAACAAAAATGAAGTGTTTGATAAGTTCAAGGAATTCAAAACCTTGATGGAGAACCAAACTGATAAGAAGATCAAAACATTCAAATTCGAAAATGGTGGAGAATTCACTTCAAGTGACTTCAAGAAGCTATGTAGTGATTCATGGATTAAGAGGGAGTTGACTGCTCCTTACAATCCACAACAGAATGGAGTTGAGAAAGAAAGAATCGAACAATCATGGAAGCAGCAAGGGCAATGTTGCATGACCAGGATCTACCTATGCATCTATGGGCAGAAGCAGCTAGAATAGCTGTATATGTGCAGAACAGAACACCCCACAAGATATTGAACAACAAAACACCAGAAGAGGTCTTCTCTGGTAAGAAACTTGAAGTCAGCCATCTCAGACTATTTGGTTGTCCAGTATACACTCATATCCCAAAGGAAAAGAGTACCAAGCTTGATCCTTCAGGAAAGAAGGGTATCTTTGTGGGTTACAATGAAAGATCGAAGGCTTACAGAATATACTTTCCAGGGTTCAAGAAGATTGATGTCAGCAGAGATGTGACATTTGATGAAAACTCAACATTCATCAAATCAAGGAAGACGCATGTTGAAGATTATGAAGAACCTAAGTAAACTAGATTTCAAGACACTACTATGACTGAAGCAGTTCCAGATGCAAATTGTGAAATTGAAGATCTGCAAGAACCTGTAGATCCACCCCGTGAGAATAACTCTCACAAGAGGAAACCTGCATGGGCTAGAGAGCTCATTAAAGATGCAAAAAGATATGGCATTCCAGAAGAAGAACACAGAGCAAAGAAGAGAACTAGATCACACACCAGCTATGTTGCTTTACTCTGTGATATCATGAACAAAGAACCTTTCAATTATGAAGAAGCAGCGGAAAAGAAAGAATGGAAGGATGCCATGGTCGAAGAATACCAATCAATAATTAAGAATGATGTTTGGGATGTTGTACCAAGACCTGAAGGGAAGTCTGTTGTGACTTCCAAATGGATCTACAAAATAAAGCATGCTACAGATGGCAGCATAGAGAAATACAAGGCAAGATTTGTAGCTCGTGGCTTCTCTCAGAAAGAGAGAATAGATTATGAAGAAAATTTTGCTCCTGTAGCCAGGTACACTTCCATCAGATCAGTACTTGCTTTGGCTACAATGATGAAATGGAAGATACACCAGATGGATGTCAAGACTTCCTTCTTGAATAGTGTAGTCGAAGAGGAATTTTATGTGGAATAGCCACTCGGTTTTGAGACACATAACAGAAAGTCATATGTGTGCAGGTTGAAGAAATCCTTTTAAGGCTTAAAGCAAGCTCCTAGGACTTGGTATGGTAGGATGGATAGCTTTCTATCCAGTTTGGGCTTTACCAAGAGTAAAGCAGACTCTAACCTTTACTACAAGGTTGAGGAAGTAAATCCTGTGATACTACTCTTGTACGTGGATGACCTGTTTGTAATAGGTGAAGATAGTTTGATTGCTGATACCAAGAGGAAGCTTGTTGTTGAGTTCGAGATGAAGGACTTGGAGATGATGCACTATTTTCTAGGCATGGAGGTGTGGCAGAGTGCAAATGGGATCTTCCTTGGACAAGGGAAGTATACAGTAGAGATCTGTTGATGCCTCGAAGATCGCAACATCAAGCAGAAAGGGATTCTCCCCGGTAAACTATCCCAATTAGATTGTCCATCGTTTGGTATGGGGAATCCATCCGGTTAGCGGTTCTAGCTACCATCAGATTTGCTTTCTTTTACACCGATTATGGCCTGATCCACCATTCTTTTTTATTTTATTATTAAAATGATGTACAAGTGCCTAAGCTAATTTAATCTAATGCAGAGCTTGAAACAAATCTGTATCTAAGACTGAAATAAATCTAATCTATCCCTGCAAGGAGCAAACTGTAAATATGAGCAATGTGCTAAAGGAAATATCTAAAGATCAACAGATAGCCATTAAATCACAAAGACACATCTACAGCGAGAAATTAAAGATATAAAAGATAGCTTTTAATCCATGTGAAAGCATTCTATTACTCATGTTAAGAGAAACATCACTGCACAAAAAATAAGTAAGTTCATTCATCACACAAAAATAATTCTGAATAGCAAAGAAAGATCTCATTGCAAGATATGAACACCACAAGAATAATCCAGCAAACATCCAACATCCATTTCCAGGAAAAACAAATGTCTCCCTCAGGCTCTTTATTATGCAAAATTGCTTCCACAGAGCTAATTACAAAATAGTTCGTACTAGCTGAGAAGCTTCTTTTCCCTGCAAAAAAGTCCTTCTCTATTCCCTCTAACCTTCTATTTATAATCTTACAAAGCGCCTCTTGGGATGACAAGTGTACCCTAATTCTATAACCTCCTCCCCTGGCTTTCATCGCATCATTACAAAGCCTATGAATACATGGGAGGTTTTACAAATAAGACAAAACTAGAGACCAGCTATCCTTTTGAAGAAATTACACAAAGGTGGAAATCCCACTTTTCTGCTTGCTTAAAACAGAATAAGAATGATCTGTCTAATTTGTTGGGGCTTCTGCTTGCTGGCTTGAAGACACGCCTCCATCAATCGGCTCGCTTGAAATTACTTGTCCATCTACACTTTGAATGTATGAAGTCCATTGGGCAATGTCCCTTACGATGAGCTTGCTACGAGAAGATACTGTTGCCTGAGATGCTATTTCATGCTTACGAAGATCCGACTTGATCAACACTTTTCCTTGCGTAGCCTCTTTTTCCATTGCTTCCAGGAAATAAATATGTATTGCAGGCTGGCAAATGAACCATTGAAATTCATCCTGATTCGAAACCTCTATCTTCTTGATACTAGCCAAGTCTTCGTCCAACTCATTCTGCAACTCGAACACTCGGTCCTCTTCTTTAGGGAAATCATAAATGGAAGCGAGGATAACCAGATGACACTTGCTAAGCAACTCCCTGAGTGCGGAATAGATGGAACAACACTTGTGTACCATCCTTTTGATTTCCACACTTAGTCTAGTGCCGCAATCTCTGGCGAACTCAAGAATCCCCATATCCACATCCAATTCATCTCCTGTAGGGGCGCGCAAGTGTGAAGGGAGCTGAGATTTTCCCCTTTTCCACTCAAATTGTCGTTTCAGCTCCTCTAGATGATTTGCAAACCTTTCTCGGGTCTTTAGGGATTTGGATTCAATTGTTGTCATTTTCTTAATCATCTCTTTCATACTCCAAATATCTTTTGAGATCAGTACTAGCAGCTGATGGATTTTGATCCGCATATCACATGCTTGTTTGTGAAATGTGGACAAGTTTTGCTGGTCTTCTGTTGCCTCCTTGAGCTATCTTTCCAGTTGTTCCTTTTCTTGGATCAACCCTTCACATTTATGTTGGTGGAGCCGAATCTGCTGAGCACTGCTTACTTCGAGTTCGTCCAATTCTGCTATCCGAGCCTTCAGATTCTCCATCTCACCCTCAGAGAAAACCAACTACACTTCTAAGGAGTTCTTATCATTTTCGAGCTAGAGAATTTCTGACTTAAGCACCAAATGCTCTCCTAACAATTGATTGTATTTCTCCTTCAGCTTGTTTGCTTCCAATACCTCCCTCGCTCTGTCATCTCTGATCTTAAGGCATTTCTCTCTATAATGCTTTATCTTTTCTTTTAAGAAATCAATGTTGGCTTTAGTTGCCTTAGCCGATGCCACGGTACATTGGGCTTGAAATGTAGGATCGATATCAGTTCCTTGGACCAAAGTCTTCTCTGTTACCCATAGTTCATATTCTTTCTCCTCGGTTTCCATATTCATTGTTGTGCCTTCTATCTTCTGGACCCTCCTATCAATGATGGCCCTTTTCCTTGGACTAAAATATACAGTATCCAAGTATGTTATTTTGCGCTGCTTCCTGGGGTTATATGGGGTCAGCGCTAAGCTCTCTGAATAGGCACCTTTTTCCTGCGTTCCCCCTGGGGTGCATATCAATGGTGGGTCAATCTCCATATCTATCGGAGTATATGGCTCCGGGTCAAGATATTTCTCAGTCTGCGCTTTATCTTTCTCTCCTGCTGACTCTTCTTGCTGTGTCTGCAATCCATCTACGTTGTCAGATTCTCCTTGCTAAGTCTGCAACCCATCTGCTTCTTCAGACTCTCCTTGTTGAGTCTGTAATCCATCAGCTTTCTCACCCAGGGGCCTTTTCTCCTCCTCAGTTTGCTTCTTGGAAGCTTGCTCCTGGGGTACCTAATCTTCTTGTTCCTTCTGGATCCTAGCAGCCTATTCCTGTTTCCTCCTTGCACACTCCTCTTGTTGAAGCTTGGCAGCTAGCTCACCTTGAATTCTTGATTCTTCCTGATCTTGCTGCTGCTTGAGAGCTTGCTCTTGGAGCACTTTGTCCTGCTCCAATTCCAATGGCTCCCCTGATTGTGGGGTTGATGCCTCCCTTTCTCTTTGGATCAAACCGATAGGTCTGGGGCTTGGGTCTTTCACAACCTTTGTATTGTAGCACTTTCCTAACTCAGTTAGGTTGCGGGAGCTTATGAAGAATTCTTCTTCTCAGTCTGCTACATGAGCATACTCAAAGGAAACCCTGAGGTTGAGACAATGCCTACTTACCACGCCCTTAGGGTCATGCCTTCTGAAAGGGACAGAGCCGAAGTGGAAGATTTCTAAGCCTTGAGCGTAATTTTCCCCATCTCTTTCTCTTGGGAGGCTGTAGGCTCCTATGGTAAATGGCATGGGAGGGTACATGCCCTTCCTCCTTTCTGTTAAGAACCTGCTTATGGCACCGGTGCCGAAGAGTTGCCTCACGGCCTCCTTATGACTAACAAAGTCTGTAACATACCGAGGGAACATAAATGGTTCATGAGTCCCTCCACTCATCCTGATGTACGTGCCTTCTACGCTATGATAATAGTCTCCAAATTGTTCAATGACAGGCATTGCATTCTCTAACATACAATCTGGCTCTTGCACGAAAATGAGCTGGTACAACGACATGATAAACCTTTCACAAATCATCTTGTAGTGGTTTGCATACTTACTCGCCCATGTACACTGATAGGCTATGAAGAGAGTTGTTTCATTTGGCTTCCACGAACAACCCAAGTCCGGGAATGAATACTTGCTTAACAAGCAGTCAATTAGGTATGAAGACATGAAGAAAACTGCCTTCTTTTGGGTCAATCCTCCCTGGGCTGCTGTTAACTGTGAGGCCAAGCTATCTGAAATTATTTCAGCCCAGTTGAAGATGGTGCCTTTTGTGGCTATGTGAAACATCACTGGCACCCCTCCAATATTAAAGATATTTCCATTAGGCATGCTGAAGAGCCTACTCAACATCAAGACGATGAGCCTGTAAGGGGTTTTTAGGAGATTGCTCTCATATTCATTATTTTTCCTCCTCCTGATTTGCCTGCCATTTATAGTCATCTTACGGGCAGTTTCTAACAAGTCCATTTGATGCTTTTCCATCCATTCATCATCCAAAGAAGCCCTGTGTGAAGGTAATTTGTAGGCAGCAGTGACATGATCGGGGGCGAAAGAAGCTAGGACCAATCCATTTTTATCAGTCATAAGCCTTGTGTCGATCTAAATGTTAGGAATTAGCCATCCAACAATTTCAGAACAAGGGAACAACTCTGGCCGAGTTGTTTCCTTATGCAAAAAGGACCTTCTGATGTTGGAATATACCAAAGCGTCTTCTATAGGGGCTGTCAAATCATTTTGAGCCATGATGAATTTGTATAGATCACCCCATTGAAATTCAGGGGCGGCGCTCCCAGGGGAAACACCAGTGGTAGATTGTGTGTCAGCAAACATTGTGACGAGAGAAGTGTCCAACAGAATCTCAACCTCTGAGTCTGAGGTCGCTTTCTTCGTTGCCTTCCTTTTGGCTGACTTCCTGTGCATGGTAATTCTGCGGCGAGCAAGGCAATATCACAAAACTTTAGTTTAGACCATTTCCAAACATTGGAAACACTCTAAAACAAAGCCAGAATATGACACTTTCATAAACTAGAGGCTGTCTAAAACAAACATAATTATCTTCATTTCACATGTAAGCTTAATTCAACAATGTCCCTTCATGCTAAAACAAAGACAGCAAATCAGGACGAAGAGCAAGATCATTTTGGGTCTGCGCGATTCATTTTCGGCGTGCAGGCATCTCTAAGATTGTGAAACAAACACTTGTGCGAGTCCTAATGGAGACTTCTGCGCTGGCGCCTAAATTAAGTTTTGCGCCGCGCTTGGGATAATACGCGCGCTGAGATTGGCGACCTAACGCGTGCTGGGGTATCAGCTGGAACTCACGCGCTAAGATTTAAACATTCCACTCGCATCGACGCCTAAACTTATTAGGGCGCCGGGCGAAAATATATTCCTATGCTACGACCTAAAATATTTTGCGCGCCAACGCCATAATTTCGTTTGTGCGCAAAAGCTAAAATCACTCGCGCGCTAGCTTAAACATTTTCGCATGCGCTGCCTTCTATCCTTACTTTTGTGCTAGCGCTTCACATCATGCATGCAAAATTATCTATGAGTCAATGTTTAACATTTCATGCGTCGTCAGCTTAGAGTGGAAGCTACGCTGAAAAGGGATAAGTTCCATAGCCGCAGGCTTTATCGGCTAAGGATCGAGTCATGACTTCGAGTTTCTAAATGGACTTAAATGGTTGATTTAACACATCCCCATGGCAGCTTCGGTCGAGCAATGGAAATTTTAGGCAACCTCGGCATGAATAAAACTCACTCTTGGTCAAGCAAGTTATCTCGGTATTTACAGCATGAAACTTTAATTACAAGGAGCAAGTAGGGTTGGGCCTTACGCGCAAAGGATGGTTGGACAGGAGTTTTTCAAACGAGGCGTCGTCATGTTGAAGCTTCTATGGATTTGAGCGAAAACTCTGAGTCCGCTAAAAATACTGTTGGGACGACTCGACCTCATGACCGGGGCACTTCATATTTTCAAAAAAAACGACTCTACTCAAGGAAAAAGACCCCCAAACTATTACGCAGCTAAGAAAACATATAAGACTTTCAACATGCGGTCGTGGGGAGCCGCAAGTTTCGCTTGGTGAATGAAAACTCTGTGGGAAAAGCTAGGAAATCCGAAAATGCAATAGAGGGGAGAGACTTGTGTGCCTGTGAGATGGGGTCGTCTCTACCCTGGTTTGAAGATGGTGGCTTCGTATCCTCATAGGGAAAAGAACAGCGGTTGTTCTACGTCCTTTCTAGCTTTCATGCCAAGTAAAACGGAGGGCGTTTGAGCTAGTCAACTGTGTGTGAATGATTCTTTTAACCAACTAATCCAAAAGCAGGATTGGGAAAGAGCCTACCTGTCAGTATGACGAGCGTTCCGAGACCTCAACTGTTTGCAGTGAACGGCAGCTTCGAACTTCGACGCAGATGGCGAGCACTTCGAGAGTAAATGACCGAATAAAACCCAAAATGTCGTTACATGCATTAAATAGGGGAGAGTTAAATGCTCATGTACGTTTAAATTTGGCGGGGTTATGAGCACGGGGCTTGAGGAATCAGTCATTAAGAGTGGCACATGGCTTTATTAAAATCCTTACCAACTCTGTCGGTGCACAGGGATCGAGGAGATCTTTTTCGCGCCGAGTATCGATGTCAGCTTTCGCGCCAAGTGGGAAGCGTAATGTTTCGCGCTATGTGGCAAGCGCACGTTCAAAGATAAGCTTTGCGCTCAAGTGGCAATCCCGGCGTTAGGATTGCGCTCAGAAAAAATCGCGCTAGAAATGAGTTATCCTGAAAGATGAGCGCGGATTTGCAAGCGGGAAGGATAAGCGCATCTCTAGCGCTTGGGATTTGACTCTGTCATCATAGTTGCACTGGGGAGTGACACGCTCACTTTTAATTCTTCCAAGGAAGTGAAGCGCAGCTCCAAGGCGGGGAAGTAATGATAATTCTTGCGCCTCAAGCGACCGAGGAAAATTATCTCTTGCGCTAACAGTTTTTGGCTTATTGCGCCAGATAACAGACTTGGGACTTGTCGAAAGGGCGGTTGAATTAGAGTCAAGGCCAACGCTTGACGGAGGACTAGTGGTTAAAGATGCGCCAAAGTCGCAGTGGGCTCAAGCCTAAATCTTGCGTTGCAGCGGGGAAGATAAGACTAAAACCTGCGCTAAAGGGAAAGGATGACTTTGCCTTAGAGAAAATGAGAAACTCTTTTGGAAGCAGGCGATGAAATTTTGATTAGCTAGAGGTAAACCTGAAAGATGACCTAAAAGAGCTTGCTACAAAAGTGTTAGAAGGAGGGGCCCTAAATAACTTTAAAAATTTTTGGGGAAGGGTGTTGTAGCAACAACAAGATCCTGAAGAGGTTCGGGATGATGGTCTGCAAGGCCATGGCCACACCTATGGCATCGAACTTGAAGCTTCTGTGTGATGCTTCATCTGAGCCGGTTGATGTCACTATGTATCGTCAAATGATTGGGTCCTTGATGTACCTGACGAACATGAGACCAGATATTTGCTTTGCGGTGAACACATTGAGCCAGTTCCTGACTGATCCGAGGAGTGTTCACCTGGTTTTTGTAAAGTATGTTCTAAGGTAACTGAAGGGTACAGTTGATTATGGGCTCAAATATGATGCGAATCAAAAGTTTAACCTACAGGGTCAGGTTGATTCAGATTGGGCAGGAAGTGTTGCAGATAAAAAGAGCACTTTTGGGTGCTGCTTCAGTATGGGATTAGGTGTGATCTCTTGGTTTAGCAGGAAGCAGTCCTGCATAGCATTGAGTACAGTCGAGGCAGAGTATGTTGCAGCCTGTTCAACTAGTTGTGAGGAAGTATGGTTGAGGAAGCTACTGTCTAAGTTATTTGATCTATCGTTGGAGGCTACTGGTATATTTTGTGACAACCAAAGTTGTGTGAAGCTGTCTGAGAACCCGGTGTTCTACAACAGGTCGAAACACATAGAGATCAAATATCACTATATCAGGGATATGGTGCAGAGGGGAGCAGTGAAGCTCCTGTATGTTGTGACGGATGAGCAGATTGCAGATGTGTTGACGAAGCCACTAGCCAGAGTGAAGTTTGAGTATTTCAGAGAGAGGCTTGGTGTTATTCAGATCGATGACACTTCGAGGAAGAAGTGATGGAGACATTTTCTATAGCCATTCCTAGCATGGTGGAAGGGGGATCCTTCACATGGCTATGGATGTAAGCGTTGGATGATGAGCACCAAGATGATGTTCTATTTTCTGCTCTGTATGATCAGTTGGATCATTTACATTTGTATGTATGTGTATGCATCATGTTGGATGTTGGATATGAACAGTTGGATCATTTATGTATGTACGCATCATGTTGGATGTTGGATATGATCAGTTGGATCATTTATGTATGTATGCATCATGTTGGATGCTTGGACCATGTATCTGTATATGTATCAGGTAGATACATTGTGTGGATCATGTATCTATGTATGTATCAAGTGGGCACACTATGTATGGTGATATGTATTAGGTAGATACTTGGTATGCATCAGGTTGATGCATTGTATGATCAGGATGATCGTGGATGATGAGCTTCTCCAGATGACATGCATCAGGATGATGCAGTGATGATGATCAGGTCGATCATGTCTACATTAGAATGATGTATGGAGAGTATTAGGTTGATACTCTATGGTCGTGGATAGGTTGTGCAGATGAGCATGTAAGTAGACCTAGGAGATCTGGACAGGATGAAAAAGGCCTCAGACTCTCTTTCAAGGCATTGCTCTGGGAGGACATGTAAGTAGACCTGGGAGATCTAGACAGGATGAAAAAGGCCTCAGATGCTCTTTCGAGGCATTTTCATATGGCATGTAAGTGGACCTGGGAGATCTGGACAGGATGAAAAAGGCCTCAGATGCTCTTTCGAGGCATTGCCATGACCACATGTAATATGCTCCTAGGAAATCCGACAGGTAGAGTTGTGTGCTCGTAACAACCTGGGATGCTTCAGCCAGGTTTTGTGGTGAGATCACATGTAATGTGCTCCTGGGAGATCCGATAGGTAGATTTGTGTGCTCGTAACAACTTGGGATGCTTCAGCCAGGTTTTGTGATGGGTCACATGTAATGTGCTCCTGGGAGATTCGACAGGTAGAGCTGTGTGCTCGTAATAGCCTAGGATGCTGCAGCCAGGTTTTGTGATGCATGTAATAAGTCCTGAGGATTCCACAGTATGGCCAATGATGATGAAGACCTGCAGGTGGTGGGCCTACATCCAGTATGAAAAAGGACTGGCTCTGTAGAACTTCCTATGATGAGTAGATTCGAAGATTGATTGAGATAGCAGCAGCAGTGATGATGACAATGATTCGAGGATAATGATTCGATGATGATGATCCAGAGAAGAAGACTTGTGCTAGCAGATCTGTGTCGAGAAATATCTTCCTAGTTAAGAGGGAGTGTTGATGTATCTGTAACTTCGGAATGTATTTCATATATATATTTGTTGTACTCCTATAGAGTGTTAAGATTTAATATGCTAAGATAGAAAATAGCAGCATTACATTTCATTTCACAATAATAGCATATACAGGATCATTGAAGAAACAACAAGCACAGCATAAACACAAGAGACACAAATTTATCCTGGGAAACCTTCATGGGGTAGAAAACCCAACAAATCTTCCTCAATATAGATGACCAGCAATATACAAAGATGCAAACCAAAGACATGATCTCCTCCTCCACCATAGCATACCTCTCCTCCACAAGTGCGCTACATTCTAAGTGAGGGAAGTGTGTGTATAATGAGGAACACACATCCTCTATTTATACACATCTCCGACTTGTACTTTATATTAACTAGGTCGGCCCCAACTTTACCACTGGGTTAAACACCCCACTACAACTGACTGGGCTGACCCCACTAGGGTGGTCTGACAACCCTTTGACCCACATAACACATACAGGGACGACCCCCACTAGGGAAGTCTAATAACCCGAGTTACCACATTCCAACGGAGGAATAAACATCTCTGGATATACAATAAGATCTTCACAGAGGAATGAAACATCTCTGGAATAATAAAGTACAAATATAATATTCTTAGAAGTTACAATATCTCAACACTCCCCCTTAATGAGAAGGATATTATAACAACATCTACAGGAGTAAGGAGTCATCAACATGATACATCTATAAATCATTGGAAGCTTTCTCAACATCATCAGTAACTCAACCAGTTACCGGAACATCTTCAATACTGTAACATCAGCATCTTCAGTACTGAATCTTTATCTTTGACAACACTCAAACAACTACAACAACATCAACATCTGAATCCTTACAATCGTCAGCATCGTCATCACACGATCATCAGCATCGTCATCACATGATCATCAACATCGTCATCTAGATCAACACGATCAGCATCATCACATCATCTCGATCTACAGCATCTAGTTCATCACGATCTACAGCATCTGGATCATCTCGATCTACAGCATCTAGATCATCTTGATCTACATGATCGCATCATCGTCATCTAGATCAACACAATCAGCAGCATCACCATCTAGATCAACACGATCAGCAACATCGTCATCTAGATCAATACGATCAACAACATCGTCATCTAGATCAACAGTATTAGTATCCACACCAATACAAGTATACACATCATCAATACAAGTATCCACACCAATACAAGTATATACATCATCAATACAAGTATCCACACAATACAAGTATACACATCATCAATACAAGTATCCACACCAATACAAGTATACACATCATCAATACAAGTATCCACACAATACAAGTATACACATCATCAATACAAGTATCCACACAATAGCAGCATACCCTGCAACACACATGATCATATTACAGGATGATCAATCCTGCTCTCTTTAGGACATAGGTCCATGGATGATGCAATCCTATCATGTACCTTTTGAACCAAGGTCCAAGGACAATCCAGTCCTACCATGTACCTTTTGAACCGAGGTCCAGGGGCGATCCAATCCTATCATGTACCTTTTGAACCAAGGTCCAGGGACAATACAGTCCTATCATTCAATTCTCGGAGACCTCATGTCTACGGATCAATTCAAAGGACCAAATTCCAAGGACAATCCAATCCCCTACCTATTCATTCAGGACTTTATTTTCAGAGACATCTTGTCTACGGCTCAATTCAAAGGACCAAAGTCCGAGGATGATCCAATCCCCTACTTGTTCATTCAGGACTTTATTTTCGGAGACATACGTCTACGACTCAATTCAAAGGACCAAAGTCCAAGGATGATCCAATCCCCTTCCTGTTCATTTAGGACTTTATTTTCAGAGACATACGTCTGCGGCTCAATTCAAAGGACCAAAGTCCGAGGATGATCCAATCCCCTTACCTGTTCATTCAAGACTTTATTTTCGGAGACATCTTGTCTACGACTCAATTCAAAGGACCAAAGTCCGAGGATGATCCAATCCCCTTACATGTTCATTCAGGACTTTATTTTCGGAGACATCTTGTCTACGGCTCAATTCAAAGGACCAAAGTCTGAGAACGATCCAATCCCCTACCTGTTCATTCAGGACTTTATTTCTGGAGACATCTTGTCTACGGCTCAATTCAAAGGACCAAAGTCCGAGGACGATCCAATCCCCTACCTGTTCATTCAGGACTTTATTTTCGAAGACATACGTCTACGGCTCTCTTTAGAACATGTGTTCAAGGATGACGCAATCCCTCTTCTTTCTCGAAGATATATGTCTACGGATCCCTTTAGAACATGTGTTCAAGGATGATGCAATCCCTCTTCTTTCTCGGAGACATATTTCTACGGATCCTTTTAGAACATGTGTTCAAGGATGATGCAATCCCCTTGTCAACTTAGACCTGTCTAAGGACCATCCACCAACCTCTCTATCGTCATCACCAATATATGTATCCACATCATCGACCTTTATATCGATGCAGGAAATCTCATCATAAGTGACCACATCACTTCCCCTTTCGAGGAGGGTCCTTCTGAACTACACCAAGCTTGTCTCGGAAATATTCAAACTTTTACTTGAGGTAGAGGTTTGGTTAGTACATCGGAAACTTGTTCACTTGAGGTAGAGGTTTGGTTAGTACATCGGTAACCTGTTACAAATTCGAACTTTATAGTTCCTTTCTGTGCCATATCTTGTATATAGAAATGTCAGATCTTTATGTGCTTTGACTTATCATGAAACACTGGATTCTCTGTCATCTTGATACAACTTTGTTTGTCACATAGGATCACAGTTGGGTCTATCTCTAAGTCAAACAATCCTGAAGCCATACTTCTTCACAACTAGCAGAGCAAGCAACCATATATTATGCTTGTGCTGAGAGCCACACTAGACTGCTTCTTACTAAACCACGAGATCATGGCTGATCCTAGACAATAACATCATCTCGATGTGCTCTTCATGTCTGATACACTTTCTGCTCAATCAACATCTGTGAAGCCATCTGAAGTCATTATCTCCAAGATAGCATAGATCAAAGTCTATCATATCCTTTAGGTGCCTTATCACATGCTTTTGCAACTATCAGGTAAACATATCTAGTTTCCACTATATACTGACTCAAGGTGTTCTCAGCAAGGTATATATCTGGCCTGGTATTCGTCAGATACATCAACGACCCAATAATATGTATGTACAGAGTTATATACACTAACTCGGATGAGTCATTCGCTAACAACTTCAAGTTGGAATCCATGAGAGTGGCCATTCCAACATATCAAGTCCTTTTAATATTTCTCAGCATACTTTCCCTAGTTGAGAAAGATTCCTTCTGAGCCTTTCCATACTTCCAGACCTAGGAAGTAATGCATCAATCTGAGATCTTTCATTTTCATTTCTGTAGCCATCTATCTGTGCCATCTCTCATTAGATGGGTCTACTGATATGAGCCTCAACATCATTCAAACTCCGTGGTGAGTTCCTTCTTGCATCCATGTCATCTATGTATAGAAACCATATTCAACCTTGTAGAAAAGGTTGAGAACCACATCACCCATGCTGATCATTAAGCTCATCAATTTACTATTGATCCTGGGTACCCATACAGAACCTGATTCACACTTCTTCTTTAATTACATCATTAAGAGAATGGTCTTATCTAGTCACTTGGAGCAAACATCTCGTCATGATTCTCTTCCTCTTTCTAAGAGAATATTTTAGCCATGAGCCTTCTATATTATGTTTGATTTGTAAATATTCTTGTTGAACATCCATCACTTGTGTGGTGTTCATCATTCTTCATGATCTTTCCTACAAATCAAAATTAAGTACATGATTAGTAATACTTCATAATCATGAAATCATGTTGACATGATAACCTATTATGCATACAGATATCATTTACATAGTTATGCAACTATCTTGACCAATACTTTGGCACAACACTTTTCCATATCCTGTATGCATACAGTGGCTATCTAGATGCCTTCCATCTCTACCAGAACATACTATCGAGAGTGTGCACAGCTCTCAGCATGTTAGCAAAGAGGTTTCATTCTAGACAAGCTACAATGGAATGTTTTGTCCAACTTACCAATCATATGCATATTAGTAGTATACTATTCAATGCTCTATGAATGTTTACACTCAGCATGAATACAAATATGCATACAATCTATTTACTATTTCAAATAACAACTCAAATACTTATCTTTTATGTTTGTGTGGTTGCCTCCCGCTTGATCTTCTAAATGTCTTTTGAACTTCTATTGATTCTGTACCACTGTGCATGCTTAAGTGTGCACTAGTGTTATCCTCATGATCTCATACACAAACATACATTCATTAGTATATTATAAATATTATCAAAAAATTATAATTCTAAATAATCTTGAATATGTATAGTCATGATCATAGATAATAAACATTAGTATTCAAGATTTCAGGGAAGTCTTCTTTTACTCATGCATATCATCAATCAAGATAAAAGACATAATATTCATAAACCCTTGATTACTAGCTTTATGAATAAGCATAACCAATCATACCAAGTATACTTATATAAGGGATCCTAACACAAGGTAAGATTCATAGGAGACATACCTGGATTAGTATTTCTGTTTAACATACCTAATCAATATTTTTTTTTTCTCTTCAATCATTTAGAGATCCTGTGCTGGAACCTACATATCATATAGGTTAAGCATAATAGAACAAAGTTATACATACCTCGTAAGTAGAAATTCTATGTGATCAAAGATTATGGAGGAGTCTTTGTCTTCATGTTGTCATGGTCACGGAACTTGATTTGTCTTTCGTGATGTACTTGCATCTTGTTAGCAGACAACATCAACCTCATACAACACCGCAGTGCATTAGTACAATCATATAGCCCTAATCAATGAATGTATTCTATCATTCACATGCATTCATACTGTTACTAGGGTGATAAGACAATTTTAGCATTAATCAAGATTGTACTAATAAATAATATGAAGACAAACACATTATGAACTTAATCAGGAATCATATTTCAAGACATAACTGAACCTCCTTAAGTCATACCTGTTGAGACTTCTTGTAATCATCTTATGTAAGGCCTTAGCCTCAACTCCCCCTGAAACTGGATCTGGAGTTTGATTAGGGTTTTCTAGAGAAACCCTAAAAATTCAATCTTTGACTTTCACACTTCTGAATGGATGGAAGGATGTGTCTTCCTGAGCTGATCAAACTAGCATACTTCAATTTTGAAATCTCCAAAATTTGACCCCTCAAAATTTGCCTTCGAAACTTATGGATCTTCTGGACAGGATCTCGAACTAGGGTTTGATGAAGCCCACCCTTCTTTCCAATCAAAAGGTTTGATCCAAGGATCTAAACTCTCATTTTTCTAAGGAGCTTCCAGCCGTGGTTACAGACTTCAAAAATTCCAACTTTTGTTAAAGCCCTAATTTTCCATGTTTCCGATCAAAATCCCGAATTGGGGTTTGATCAAGCCCGGTCTTCTATCCAACCAAAAAATTCAATCTTGGTCTCTAAATTTTGATTTTCCTGAGTAGCATTCAGCCATGGATTTTGATTCCAAAAATTCTAACTTTCTCTAAAACCCTAAATTCCGGAAGCCATGAATGAAGGTGCTCCAAAAATAATTATGTTTTGACAGAAATATGTACCTGATTTTTTATGTTGTAACTCCGAACTTTTCACTCCAAAGGGTCTGAAAAAAAAATTTGTGGTAGCCTGACCTGTCATATTTCCATCCCGATAGGTATGACCTCAATTGGATTTTCTGAGAGAGAGTTATGCCAAGTGTCGCAACGTTACCTGTTTATAGGATAAAATAGGAGAGCGAACTTGTACGGTGTGCCACGTGTCACTAGTTCAACTTCGGCCTCTGACAAAAGTTTCCTAAGATAGTACAGTCTGTGTACTACCTGTTACTTTTTACGAAATTTCATTTGGAGCTTCCTAGCCCAAGTTATGACCTTTTTTTCTAGGTCACTTGATTTTGACTGAGATCTGGAAGAGGCGGAAACCCTAACTTGTACTGATCATAACTCACAAAGTACAACGAATCTGAGGGTGCCCTTTGGACACAAGGTACCTGGAGATGTTATCTACGACCTGTAAATGTTTCAGATCTTGAACCTTCCCCAAAATGGATTTATAGTGAAAGTTCCACGATAACATGTTTTTGCTATATAAAACCCTAACCTTCAAATTGTCATAAGTAAAACAAGTGTTGTAAGTGCCATACCTTGCCTTCCTTCAGGTTAGCTCTGATACCATGTTAAGATTTAATATGCTAAAACAGAAAATAGCAGCATTACATTTCATTTCACAATAATAGCATATACAGGATCACTGAAGAAACAACAAGCACAACATAAACACAAGAGACACAGATTTATCCTGGGAAACCCTCATGGGGTAGAAAACCCAGCAAAGCTTCCTCAATATAGATGACCAGCAATATACAAAGATGCAAACCAAAGACATGATCTCCTCCTCCACCATAGCATACCTCTCCTCCACAAGTGCGCTACATTCTAAGTGAGGGAAGTGTGTGTATAATGAGGAACACACCTCCTCTATTTATACACATCTCTGACTTGTACTTTATATTAACTAGGTCGTCCCCAACTTTACCACTGGGTTAAACACCCCACTACAATTGACTGGGCCGACCCCACTAGGGTGGTCTAACAACCCTTTGACCCACATAACACATACAGGGCCGACCCCCACTAGGGAAGTCTAATAACCCGAGTTACCACATTCCAACAGAGGAATAAACATCTCCAGATATACAATAAGATCTTCACGGAGGAATGAAACATCTCCAGAATAATAAAGTACAAATATAATATTCTTAGAAGTTACAATATCTCAACATAGAGATGTATTATTCCTCAATACGGAAGTGTCGTCATTTGTATTGACAGGTGTCGCAAGTGTGTTAACTTGCCGATGGATTATTAGACCACCTTGTAAGGGGTCAGCCCGGATTAATGTAACATGAGGTTATTGTGCTAAGCTAGACAAGTTGGCCCCATAAGTTTATTGGGCAATCAGAACAAGTATAAATAGAGATCTCCCAATCTCTATTTGGATCACTTCAAAACTCACTCTTCCTTCACTCGAAAAGTGGCGCACATGTGAGGAGGAGGATCAGTTGCTAGGAGGAGTCTATCTCTGTGTACTTGGGTTGTAGTTTGGTTGTATCATTGCTCTATCTATCTCTGAGGAAGTTGTGGGGTTTTTCACCTTAGGGTTTTCCCCACGGAAACTCTGTGTGTCTATTGTCTCTTATGTTTTCTTCTTGTGATGATTGACATGCTTGCTATGATTGATATGCATTGATATACTGTACATGTTATTCTCTCAACAAAGATCCTAGAGTATCTTTAATTATTGCTCAAAATTTAACACATACCTGCACAATCAGGCATAAGCCCACTATCGCTAACCTAGTTGGATGCAAATATCCATTGCCAACATAAGCTAAGTTGATGTTCCAATCAATGTTTGAACTGTTAAAATAATGTAACTTCGAAGAATATTCTACTTGTATTATTCATCCTTCGGGAGATGTCTTTAATGTAAAAGGTAATGTAAAATTCATGAGGTTAAACCTCCATTGTAAGTCGGGTCATTAGTACCCAAAAGAATGTAATATAAATATTATTTTGTTTTCCTAGAAAGTTCGACCTAGTCAAATTAGTGAGGCCGACCTAGTTAGGTTAAAAGGTCAAGGGAAAAGTAAAGTATAAATAGAGAATATCACCCTCTCATTTGTACCATTCACTCAATTAAGCATTATGCACTAGAGGAGAGAGGAAGATTGTGAAGGAGGAGGGGGGTAGCTCTTGGCTCTGGAGTTTGGATTTTGTCTTTCTTCTTTATGAGACTTACTTCTTTGGGAATTGTACTTTGGTAATCTATATTGAGGAAGTTCTTGCTAGTCTTTCTTCCCCTTGAGGGTTTCCCAGGATAAATTGTTGTGTACCTTGTGATTGTGTTTCTTTCAGAGATCCTATTATGTTGTTCTTATTGTGAAAATGTATTAAATGCTAATGAAGTAGGAATCTAATTTATTGCAACATATAAACTTAACATGGTTTCAGATCTTAGTAGACTGAAAAGAGCAGCTCTCACTAGGTAAATCTCTTTCTCCTTCTCTGGACAAGAAAAATTAGGGCTTTCTCCTGAAGAATCATTTTGGAGTGCAAGTGACATTGGAAAGTGCGCCTCTCCAAGGCGCATCTTTTGGAACCAAGATCGAAATTTTTCAGTGGCTAAATCTTCCAAAAATTCAAACCCTAGTTTGACTTGGGACTAGAAAACCAGAAACTGCAGTCCAGAATTTCGCAAGTCCAATTTCAAGGGTGAAATTTTGGATTCTTCAGAAACAAACTGTACCAACATACTCGCCTCAGTCAAGCTCATCTTTTGGTGATTTCAGTTTTCATTTTTGATAAATTTTAATTTGTGTTCCTTTTCTGCTCTCCAAGATAAGATGGCCCTAAGCACTAAGCTTGATGACAAGTTGGAAGGCATAGAAAATGTCCTTTCTTGGAAATACATAATTGGACTCATTCTAGAAGAGAATGACCTTGCAAAGTTTCTTAAGGAATTTGTGCCAAAACCCATAGAAGCTGAAGCAAAGGAAAAACATAAGAAGGACATGATTAAATCCAAGAGGATCATAGCCAATTCCATCAAGGATCACTTGATTCCTCAAGTGTCCTCCAATAAAGATCCTAAGGAAATGTTTGATTCCCTACCAAGAATGTATGAGGGAAAGAACATTAATCGAAAGATGAATTTGAGAACCCAACTCAAAAGTACAAAGATGAATCAAGGTGAATCTATCCAAGAATATTTTACAAGGGTGTCTCAATTAAAAGAACAACTAGAAGCAATTGGAGACAACCTTGATGAAGATGAATTAGTAATGACCGCTCTCAATGGTCTTAACAGACCTTGGGATTCTTTTATCCAGACAATGTGTGCAAGAAAGGAAAATCTACAATTTGAAGTTGTATGGGAAGAATGTGTTCAAGAGGAAGCTAGAGTGGCAAATCGAGAAGCGCTACTCAGAGAGGATGATCAAGCTCTAGCTACCCATACTAAAAGAGAAAAAGGAAAATCCCACTACCAGAAGGAAACTCATACTGAGTTTCATCCTCCTAAGAAGTTTCAGAAGTACAAGAAAGGAAACTACAAGCAGAAAGACTTCTCTTCTTATGAATGTTATTATTGTGATAAAATGAGACATATTGCTAAAGATTGTCCAATAAGAAAATAAGAATACAAAAAAGAAGAATAACAAAAGACATCATGTTCATTTTTCCGAAGATGAAGAAGAAGAAGGACCTCCCAAGAAGTTACCAAAGGAATAAATTGAAGAATATGTCCTATAATGGTGGTCTCCATTCTTGAAGAAAAGGACTCCCCTCAAGTTTCACTAGGAGAATAGGACAAGCCACTTACAAGCTTGATTTAAAAACCCCGATGAAGATGGCGGATAAGACTTGATCAGCATTATAGATTATAAGAAAAGGACATCAGAAGCAGATGACGGAGTAGAGCTCACCATCAGAAATTCTAGTAATCCCTGCAAGGAGACTAGGATCAAAAGAGATCCCACCAAACAAACTAAGATAGGTATTTGAATTGCCATTTTATCAAATTGTTTAAATGATATTGTTCATTTGTGTACATATCTATATTCCTAGATTTAGGAAGTGTAATGATGCATGTTAGAACAATTGCATTAATGAACAATTTACTACTAATATGCATGTGACAGGTAAGTGGCCTTTGGTATTATACAACATTCCCTTGCTATTTATCTAGAGTGAAACCTCTTTGCTGACATATTGGGAGTAGTGCACACTCTTAATAATGTTCTGGTAGGATGGAAGGCATCTAGAAAGTTACCATATGAATGTAGGATATGGATGAATGTTTTGTTATTGGATAAGATAGTTCCATGACTATGAGACCTATATCTTTATACATAAGAATTGGTTTTTATGAAATGTTTCTAATCATGAAACTAAATTTGATTTGTAGGAAATATCGTGAATATTGATGAGACTTGTTCGAAAGAACAAGTGACGATGACATTCAAGAAGACTTATAAAGCATACGTTAGATGAACAAACTGAGAGTGAGTCGACTATAACAAGACTTTTCCTTAGTGTCAAATGATGTATATTACGCTAGACATATGGTGAAATTAAAAGTAACCTCCAAAATTCAAAACTCTCTACAAAGAACCACATGTGCCAACTTGAAGAAGTATATGAAGAAGATGTAGTGTCAATGGTTTTACTTATAGCAGCATAAATATATAAGCAATAAAAAGATCACTGAAAGAACAACTATGCACATAAAAATAGACAAAACACTCTACCCTAGGAAAACCCAAACTCGGGAAAAACCCAGCAACCCTTTCTTACTCTAAGATTTAGTACAATGAAGATAAAAAGTACAAAATGAGTCAATGTCCTAGAAATCAGCTACACTTGTTTTCTAGTACCCAGAAAATGCAAACTACTTCACTTGAGCGAACTTGCTTGAGTTGAATGGTTAAATGAGGAAGCCAACACTTCTATTTATACATTACTTTTTGTAAAATTCCCTTACTGGGCCAACTTGTACTTTTGCAACGTAGAAATACATTTAATGTTTGTTTTGCTTCTTTAGGTCGGTTGGGCTAGTGAGGATGCCTCACATAGCTATAACAACAACACTCCCTCTTAGCAAGAGAGGTGTCATCAGACTGGAGCTCATCAACCATCAACTGGTCGTCACAACTGGACTCATACATCTTGGCATCATCATGGATGAACTCGTACATCTTTTGATCGTCATGGCTAGACTCGTACATCTTGGAATTATCATGGTTGAACTCGTACATCTTATGATCGTCATGGATGGACTCGTACATCTTGGCATTATCATGGCTGAACTCGTACATCTTCTGATCGTCACAGCTGGACTAGTACATTTCTTCATCATAAGAAAATGGTCAACACCGTCAATACATGACAATATCCCATACAGGGATCCAAATATACTCTATACAAGAGTCCTCTCCATACTGGAGAAAATTCCTCATAGGAACTGTTAACACCCCTATCAATGTTCCCGCCAAGGAAGGAAAGGGAACCACCCTACCGAAAACCCCAAGCATGCCCATCAACCCCTTACACCACAAAAGAGTAAAAAAACCCAAAAAATGGCTAAGGGACAAGCAAATCCGAGACAAATGATCGAGCCGCAGTGAAAAAAGTGGGAAAAACAAAGCAGTGGAATCCTTCCACAATCCACAGAGGTTGAACGGTCAGGATTGATTAATAGCCAAAGCGGTCATAGAAGTCCGGATCCGACAACCTAAAATAGCTGCGGAAGACCCATTTGATCGACCGATTTTCCGTTTCCAAAGAGAAAATGGACAGTCAGGATTGAAGAGTGGAACCAGATCAACGGTCGGGAGACGATCCACACCACCCCAGATCAAAATATTTTCTGCTTTGTCGATTTCCCACAGGCCCGACTTTCTGACTTTCTGCACCTGCATTGCGGATTGCAGAAGTCGGAACGGTATTTTCCAAGAGTGCAAAGTGGATTTCTGATTTCTGCAACCCGCATTACGGAATGCAGATTGCGAAGGCATAATTTTTCTTGGGGCGCAAATTCAGGTTTCCGATATCCGCAACCCGCATTACGGAATGCGGATTGCGAAGGTGATTTTCACAAAGTGTGCAATGGCTTTCCGATTTCCACAACCTGCATTGCGGAATTTGGATTGTGGAAGTGGCATTTTTCCAAAGGCATAAAGTTGGATTTCTGATTCCCACAATCCACATTGCGGAATGCAGATTGCAGAGATGATTTTTGGTCCATTTAGCAGCCCCGACTTCCAATATCCGCATTGTGTATTACGGATTGCGGGAGGATGATTGCGGATCGAAAAAATTTTACAGGGTAAATTATGGCCGAAAATGAAGAATTTCACAAGAAAAACGGTGCGATTTGGAGCCGATTTGGAAGCCAAAGAGAAGCACAACCTGGTTACCTGTCCAAATCAACCTAAACAGCCCAATTCAAAGGGAAAACAAGTGGTTTCCACGGCCCAAATGCACACTGATAGCGCATAGAGTTTCCCACCTGCACGTCTAACAGACTCAGAGGTGATTGGTTCGAGCAGTTCGACCTGAACGGCCTCATCCTTTCCAGTTCAAGATTGTTGTCAGTTAGTTAGAAGTTGTTTGATGTTTTGTAATCCTATAAAGGCATATTTTGAATTAAACCAAAGGGTTGGATGTTTATGGATTCTAAGAGAGTAAAAGCTCTACATATGTGTTGAACTCGGCCTTTCAATACATGAGAAGACCCGATTCTGGAGAAGAGATTCATGTGATGAGTGTTTTGATGTCTGTTGTTTCTTGTGCATGTGTTCTTCATTTGTATTTCCATTGATTGTTTGCTTCTGCAGTATCTAGATCAAGACTACATGGTCTGAAATTCATATTTTATGCTTCGGATGCATATGACTAAGTACTCCACCCTATCTTCTTGAAGTTGCAGGTTAGAATTCATCTGCAAATGCTCTAGATCTGTGATGGAATTTGTTTCCCTTTTCTTCCTTCATCTGTTGATATCTTTGACTTGAAAGAACCTCATTTACCTTTCCTATTCCACTTAAATTGTGGTCTAAATCAGTCATTTGTGACTATAAATCCACTGAAGTTTGACTCCATGCCCAATTGTGCTCTTGTCCTTAACCCCAACCAGCTGAAAAATCCCTATAAGTCATTATTTGAAGGTCTAGCCACCACTTTACCTACAACTAGCTTGTGCAAATAATATTCCAAGTGTTGAGTGAATTGTGAAAGAGAGATCCCTCTTTGTGGTTGGAAAGGCTAGTTTCCATCCACCAAAGCTTGGTTTGAAACAGTTACCTCATGATCCCTTCTGCTGCAACCTAGGAGAATCTTGAGTGATAATAGGAACAACAGTCATAACTGGACTAAGCTCATTATGGTCTACAAAGGACCACCTTCCCTAACTAGACTAAACTCCTTGTCGGTCTACTACGACTGCCTATTCTAACTGGACTGAACTCCTTGTCGGTCTATTAGGACCGCCTGTTCTAACTAGACTGAACTCGTTATCGGTCTACAAGGACCACCTGTCCTGACTGGACTGTATTCATTTTCGATCTACAAGGACCGTATGTCCTGAACAGAGTTCATTGTCGGTCTGCAAGGATCGCTTGTCCTACCTAGACTATGAGAATTCCCTCTCACTGAGGGAAGCATTCTCCAATAATCCAAGTCTTTCACGAAAGTACGCAAACTTCATCCTGTAAAGATGCTTGGTGAGAATTTCTGCAACCTATTCATCTATCCGGATATAATGGAGCCGAACTGCTCCTCTCTGTACCATATCTCTGATATAGTGGTACTTGATTTCCACATGCTTCGATCTGTCATGAGATACGGGATTCACTGAAATCTTCACACAGCTTTGATTGTCACAGTGAATCACGGTAGGCTCAAGTGTCTATCCGAACAATCCTACAAAGAGCTTATGAAGCCATATTGATTCTCTTGTTGCTACACTTGCTGCAATATACTATGCTTCTGCAGCGCTCAATGCTACTGAGGGCTACTTCCAACTGCACCAGGAAATCACTGCAGAACCCAAACGAAAGCAACACCCACAGGTGCTCTTCCTGTCCACAACACTTCTTGATCAATCTGAATCTGTATATCCATACAATCTCATGTCACTCTTAGAAGCATATCTCAGTCCATATTTCATAGTTCCATGTAAATACATTAGCAAATGTGTCGCAACAACCCAATGTACCTGTCTCGGTTCACACATAAACTGACTGAGAGAACTCACTGCAAAGCAGATATATGGTCTAGTGTTAACTAGATACATTAGTGAACCAATCAGCTGTCTGTACATGGTAGGATCTATCAATTTTGACTTGGAAGCTAAGTCACTCAACTTCTTAAGGTTTATCTCCATGCGTGTATTCATGGACTTACAGTCCATCATACCAAATCTTTTCAAGATATCAATGCTGTATTTTCCTTGGCTTAGGAAAATTTCATCCTGTCTTTGCCACACCTCCAAACCTAAGAAGTAATGCATCGGACCAATACCCTTCATCTCGAACTCAGAGTCTAGCATTTTCTTTCACCACTCGGTAAGTTTCTCATCTCCTGTGAGAAACAAATCATCAACATCCAGTACCAGTATCAATGGTCTTTCATCCTCAACCTTGTAGTAAAGGTTGGATTCAGCCTCACTCTTGGTGAATCCCAAGCTCATCAAGTATATATCAATCCTAGCATACCATGCTCGTGGTGCCTGCTTGAGGCCATATAGGGCCTTCTTCAGTCTGCACACATGGGATTCCTTCCCATGAATCTCGAAACCCTCTGGTTGTTCGATGTAGACTTATTCCTCAATTACTCTGTTGAGAAAAGCAATTTTAACATCCATCTGATGTAACTTCCATCCCATAGCTAAAGCTAGAGCTATGATTGATGCGATGGTCGTGTATCGTGCAACTGGAGCAAATATCTCGTCATAATCGACTCCCTCTTTTTGAGAGAATCCTCTAGCCACAAATCTCGCTTTGTGATTCTCAATGCTTCTAGTTGTTGCATGCTTAATCTTGTAGATCCACTTGGAAGTCACAAATGACTTCCCTTTAGGTCTCGATGCAACTTCCCGTACGTCTGAGAAACACATACAACACTGAGAGGGGGGGTGAATTAGTGTTGTAGTCATGAATTTGAATTACACTTATAAACTGATCTAATAAATTCAATTAAAATGCATAACCACTGAAACAGTAAAGACACCAAGAATGAATTCTTCAATCTTATGTAAATTTATATTTGATAAAAGTACATTGAAGATCTGTGCTACAACACAGATTACATATACCAACTGAATTGTGCATTTGGAAGCTTCAACCTCAAAAGTTATCTTCAGCTCCAACTCAGATAATTGATTCAGGCTACAACCTGAGCATATACATAGATTGTTCCCTTGCTCCACCCTTCCTCCCAAATAAGGATTCTTTGTCAATTCTTCGATGATATGTCCCCAAGATTTACTAAGGCAAAGAAGAAAAATAAACTTCACATTTGTTATGACTCTCCAGGATGCTCCACAGATTTGTTCTTCCCCTTCTCGGTTCTCCAGCCTCCTTCCCTTCCTGCTCCTATCCCCTTCTCCTTCTCTGTCCCCAAGCTTGTTATCTCATCTTCACCGAAACTCACACTTTGAAAACAAGGATTTGTTCTTTATTTATATTTGTATTTACCATCAATTCTGGAGGCTGACATGTCATTGGTTAATTATATTTATCACATCTAATATATATATATATATATATATATATATATATATATATATATATATAATTTTGCCACATTATCAGGGTGGGCTTATTACCACTTTTACCCTTGCTCCTTCATATGCTCGTAAGGACTCTATTTCATGCCTTCCATATGCCCGCATAGACCCTTAAATATGCCTGCATGGGAGCTTTGAAATGCCTGCAAGGGGCTTCAGCAAATGCCCGCAAGGGCTACTTGAATTATGCCAGCATTGACTCATTTAAATGTCCACAGATGTCTCCAGAATATGGCCATAAGGGCCTTATTAAAATGCTCGCAAGGGCTTACAAATATATCCGCAATTCCTTAAGAGAATGCTCGCAGGTAGCCCTTACTGCCTTCATAAAATGTCTGCAGGTTGTCCTTGATTATGCCTGCAAGGGGCCTCTAAGATGCCCGCAAGGGGGCCATAAATATGCCCGCAAGGGCATATAAAATGCCCGCAGTTGTACCCAAATATGCCCGCAAGCATGCCTTCTCTTATGCCCGCACAACCTTAAAGAAATGCATGGAACACTCCTAAAATGCATGCACATCCCTTGATTATGCCTGCAGTGTCCTTCAAATTGTTCTTGTCATCTGCCTCTCACCTTGATTTCCATGTTATTGTTTCCATGTCATCAATACCTTCACATATGCCTTGTCATCAATGCTTCCATTCATTTATCCTTCTCCAAGTCCTCATCCTTCATGTCATTGTCTTGTTGTCCTGCTGTGTTTTCCTGAGTCTTTGTCATTAATGTGTGTCATCAATGACAACTTTTCTCATCAATCTCCCCCTTTGTCATTGATGGAAACCAAAAATGTCTCTCCCCCTTCGACATTAATGACAAAGGACCACTCAATCTAGTCATTAAAAGTTTCATACTGCCCAAAAATACATCAATTGTCTGCTCCACCTTGTCATCTTATTTGTTGAGCTGGTTGCTCCCCCTATCTGATATGTTGTTGTAGTTAGTTTCTCCCCCTAAACTCTTCCTTCCTCATCAAAAGTTGATCCCATGATGGGTGCCATTCTCATATGACACCCTGACACACTACTTAAAATTAGTCTTGGGGGCAGATAACTCCCAACCTCTGCCGAAGATACACAAATGTATCCTTAGGCAAGGGTTTGGTAAAAACGTCAGCCACATGTTCCTTTGTGCTCACATACTTGAGTGTGACTTGCTGTTCATTGACCTGCTCCTGTAGAAAGTGATATTTAATAGGGATATGTTTGGACTTGGAATGAATCAATGGATTCTTTGACAAGCTAATTGCACTTGTATTGTCACAGTTAATTGTGACTGGTTGATCAAAATGAATTTTCATGTCTGCCAAAGTCTATTTCATCCAAATTATTTGAGTGCAACATTCAGCAGCTGCAATGTACTCAGATTCTATAGTGGATAATGAAATTGAAGATTGTTTCCTACTCATCCAAGAGACAAGACAATCTCCCAAAAAGAAAGCATTTCCACTTGTACTTTTTCTATCATCTAGACTTCCTGCCCAGTCAGCATCAGAGAATCTTGTGAGTTCAATATGTGAATTCTTGGGATACCATAATCCAAATTTCATTGTACCTTTTAGATATTTGAATATTCTCTTGACTGCTACTACATGTGATTCTTTTGGACTCGCTTGGTATCTTGCCACCATCCCAACATCTTGCATGATGTCTGGTCTTGATGCATTAAGATAAAGTAGACTGCCTATCATTGACATGTAGAGTGTGGCATCAACTGAGGGAGATTCATCATCCTTGTTGAGCTTACAACTTGTTATCATAGGTGTGCTTGCTGGTGAGCATTCAGCCATCCCAAACTTGCCTAGCATCTCCTTCAGATACTTGGTCTAAGATATAAAGATATGGTTTGGAGTTTGAGTAATCTGCAATCCAAGAAAAAAGGATAATTCTCCTAACATGGACATCTCGAATTATCTAGCCATATTAGCTGCAAATTCCTGACTTAACGTATCCAAATTGCTTCCAAAAATAAGGTCATCAACATAGACAATGGTGATTAATAGATGTTCTTCTTCAATCTTGAAGTAGAGATTGTTGTTAGTACTTCCTCTCTTAAATCCTTTTTGAAGAAGATATGTGTCCAATCTTTCATACCAAGCTCTAGGTGCCTGTTTGAGACCATAAAGTGCCTTTTTTTAATTTCCAGACGTGATCTTCTTTACTAGGTTCTTCAAAACCCTCAGGATGTTCAGTGTATACTTCTTCCTTCAGGGTGCCTTTTAAAAAGGCCGACTTTACATCCATTTGATAGACATTAAAAATTCTATAACATGAAAATGCTAAAAACATCCTGATCAATTCCATTCGAGCTACAGGTGCAAAAGCTTCATCAAAATCAATTCCTTCCATTTGAGCATATCCTTTGCAAACTAATATTGCTTTATTTCTAATGACATTTCCATTTTCATCAAGTTTATTCCTATACACCCATTTAGTATCAATTATGTTTTTGTTCTTTGGTCATGGAACTAACTCCCGGGTTCGACTTTTTTTAATTTGACTTAATTCTTCTCTCATGGCAGTATTCCAGTGTTCATCCTTGAGGGCTTCATTAAAATTTCCAGGTTCAGTTGTTGAAAGTAATGCTAGATTTCTTCTCTGTGGTGTATGTCTCAGCTGCATCCATTCTTCAATATTTCC
This sequence comes from Larix kaempferi, assembly GCA_027924585.1. Taxonomy (NCBI): domain Eukaryota; kingdom Viridiplantae; phylum Streptophyta; class Pinopsida; order Pinales; family Pinaceae; genus Larix; species Larix kaempferi. Next base: position 5,184,790 of record BSBM01001126.1, read on the forward strand.
AATAATAAGGTCTTCTAGATGATCCCGCTTTACAAATCTTAGTGAAGGTTTTGTACCTTTCGAGGAGAGTTGTTTATCCTCAGGTTGTTCCTGTTGATCAGTCGGTTCCTCTGTGGTTTTATTTGATATTTATTCTTCATCAGTCAAGTCATCATCAATGTCCTCAGGTTCAGATTTTGGCAGTTTTTGTGTAGATCTTCATCTACTACTACATCTATACTTTCAACTATCCATTTCAATCTATTATTGTAACATTTGTAAGATCTCTTTTCAGTTGAGTAGCCCAAAAATATACCTTCATCAGTCCTGGAATTGAATTTTCCAAGATTGTCATCAATAATTTTTATATAACATTTGCTTCCAAATATTTTGAAATAATTCACTATGGCTTTTCTTCCTGTCCATAACCCATAAGGAGTTTTGTCATAGCGAACTCTTAACTGTGCCATGTTAATGATGTATACAGTTGTTCCTACAGCTTCTCTCTAGAAGGTTTCTGCAAGATTTGCTTCAAGCGACATAGTTCAGGCTGCTTCTTGAACAGTTTTGTTCTTTCTTTCAGAGACACCGTTTTGTTGAGGTGTATGTGCTATGCAGTATTGTCTCCTTATTCCATGTATGTCACAATAATTTTTAAACTCACCAGATGTGAATTCTCCACCGTTGTCAAATCTAAGACACTTAATTTTATGTCCGCTCTCATTTTAAACCTTAGCTTTGAATAGATTGAATTTCTCAAAAGCTTCTGATTTGCTTTTCAAGAAGGTAACCCAAGTCATCCTGGAATAGTCATACATAAACAACATGAAATATAACTCACCTTGAAGCGTTTGAACTCTTGCAGTTCCACATAAATCTGTATGGAGTAACTTCAAAGGATGTGATGTTGATTGATATGCTTTTGCTTTGAAGTTTGTTCTTGCCTGCTTTCCATGTTGGCATGACCCGCATAATTTGTTTGCAGGTTTCGTAATTTTTGGCATCCCTCTGACAGCGTCTAACTAACTAACTTTTACAATGTTATCAAAATTTAGATGTGCTAATCTCATGTGCCAGAGCCAGTTGTTTTCATGTTGACTGACAAGGCACCTTTCTCCTTCTATTTCTTCTAAAACATAAACACTTCCTACTGATCTGATTCCTCTTCCTATAATTTTTTTAGAACCATTCCTTCTTATCTCACAATGGTGAGCAAAAAAGGTAACATTGTAATCAGCATAACATAATTGTCTAACACTCAACAAATCATCTTTTAGTCCCTCATGATAAAGAACATTTTGTTCCTTTGCATTTTCTATGAAGGCCACAGTCCCTTTTCCCAGGATTTTTGTAGTTCCATTATCTCCAAATGCTACATCACCACTTCTATCCCTTTTTAATGTGAGGAACTTGCCTCTGTCTCCAGTCATGTGCTTAGTGCAGCCGCTATCAATATACCATTTATTTTCATTTTTCTGAGCATAGAGAGCTATCCCACAAATGCCATTTGTCATACTTTCTTTATTAATAGTTTCAAGTCTACAATTGCCAGATGTGTGACCAAAATTTTTGCACTCGGTGCAATCTAACTCTTCAGACAGTATGAAGAAAAAGTTGTTGTTTTGTGAGTAAGTCTTCTCAAAATACTGTCTTCTAGGAGGGTTTGTAAAACTCCTCTTAGTTGCTCTACAATCAATAGCCTTGTGTCTGAATTTATAACAGTTATAGCAATGACCAAAACAGAAATTTTGATACCTGGAGAAGACTGGTCTTCTTGAAGCCTGAAAGGAGAGATTGGTTGTAGCTACCTTTGGCTCATCTTCTTGGCCCATTTTGATTTGATAGTCACCTGGTTTGTTTAGGAAAATTACTTCTTTTTGTAACTTTTCACATTCTTTTTCCCTCAGAGCTAACTGTCTTTGTGCCTCAGTCAGGGGCTTTCGAATCTTTTGAAGATTAGCCTTAAGTTGAGTGACAACCTTACTGATTTCCAGGACTTCCTGATTCAGTGAGCATTCTGCTACATGCTCCTTCACTATTGATGTGTATTCAATCCCACTTTTGTCACCAACATCTTTTTGTTGCAACAATAAGTTAAGTTTCTCCTTAAAGAGAGTTGATTTCTTCCTCTTTTCTTTGCAATACAAAACTTAGTCTTTTTGCCAACTAATTTTTTGCAATCTGATAATCTTATTCTTGCTTCTCATTCACATTCTTTAGATTCTCAATTTCTTCCAAAGCTACAACGAGTTCTTCCTTGAGATCCACAATACCCTCATCATGTTTTGAGAGATCTTCATTGTTTTCCTGTGCTAGAAATAGAATCTCGTTTTTTTTTCAAGAATAATTTCTTCTTCTTCATCGTGATCATTTGAAACTCCTTCCTCTTTTACTTTGGAGAACAGCGTTTGTTTGTTTGCAAAATTTTTGTCTCCAAAATTTCTCCTAGGATTTATTTGCTTTTGCTTGTTATTTAAAGGACACTTGGCTGCAAAATGTCCAATTTTTCCACAGTTGAAACACTTCAGTGGAAGCTTGCCCTTGTATTTTCCAGTTCCTCTTGGAAGTATATTAACGAAGTTGGCGAACTCTTCATCTGAAACCCTGTTGTCTGAGGAACAGAATTCATTGTTGTGACTGTTCTCCTTAGTCACCTTGAATGCAGCCTCTTTTTGACTTGGATCTTGGATTCTCATTTCGTAGGAAACCAAAATACCACGTAGTTCTTCAAGCGTCAGATCATCTAGCTTTTCTATGTCCTCTATGGCTAAGACTTTTGGATTGAATCTTAATGGTAGAGTCCTTAGAACTTTATGTACTACAGTAGGTTGGGTTATTGTTTCACCCAAGCCTTTCATAGTATTAACAATCTCTTCAACCCTTTGAAGGTATGCTGCATTATTTTCATCTTCTGCCATCTTTAGACTTTCAAACTGAGTCCTATATGTTTGCAATTTAGCTTGTTGAATTTTAGAGACCCCTTGATAGATAGTGGCCAACTTGTCCCATATTTCTTTTGCTATTGAGTAGTTCATAACTTTGAAGAATTCGATTTCACTGAGTCCTGCGAGTATGCCATTCATAGTTGTAGCATTATTTTGACATTCTTCAATTTCTTCAGAAGTGGAAGGCCGAGTTTTGGGTGGTTTGTACACATCAATCACAATAGTCCAAATGTCGAACCCCATGGACATTAGATAGGCATTCATTCGCTTGCTCCAACAGACATAGTTGTTTCCATCGAATTTGAGGACATCCCTGAACTTGTGTCCACCCATTTCCAAGTGTGTTCTAATATTCCCTTCAGGTGTTCAAACCTTAAAGAAGGGCCTCGCTCTGATACCAATTGAGAAACACACACAACACTGAGAGGGGGAGTGAATTAGTGTTGTAGTCACGAATATGAATTACACTTATAAACTGATCTAATAAATTCAATTCAAATACATAACCACTAAAACAATAAAGACACCAATAATGAATTCTTCAATCTTATGTAAATTTATATTTGATAAAAGTACAATGAAGATCTGTGCTACAACACAGATTACATATACCAGATGCAACTGGTTATTTGGAGGCTTCAACCTCAAAAGTTATCTTCAACTCCAACTGAGATAATTGATTCAGGCTGCAACCTGAGCATATATATATATAGATTGTTCCCTTGCTCCACCCCTTTTCCCAAACAAGGATTCTTTATCAATTATTCAACGATCTGTCCTCGAGATTTACCAAGACAAAGAAGAAGAAAAAAAACATCACATTTGTTGTGACTCTCCAAGCTACTCCACATATTTGTTCTTCCCCTTCTCGATTCTCCAGCCTCCTGCCCTTCCTGCTCCTCGCCCCTTCTCCTTCTTTGTCCCCAAGTTTGTTATCTCATCTTCACCGAAATTCACACTTTGAAAACAAGGATTTGTTCTTTATTTATATTTTTCTTTACCATCAATTCCGGAGGCCGACATGTCATTGGTTAATTATATTTATCACGTCAAATATATATATATATATATAATTTTGCCACATCATCAGGGTGGGCAAGTTACCACTTTCACCCTTGCTCCTTCATATGCCCGCAAGGGCTCTATTTCATGCCTTCCATATGCCTGCATAGACCCTTAAATATGCCCACATGGGAGCTTTGAAATGCCTGCAAGGGGCTTCAACAAATGCCTGCAAGGGCTACTTGAATTATGTTCGCATTGACTCATTTAAATGCCCACAGATGTCTCCAGAATATGCCTGCAAGGGCCTTATTAAAATTCCTGCAAGGGCTTACAAATATGCTTGGAATGCCTTAAGAGAATGCCCGCGGGTAGCCCTTACTTCCTTCATAAAATGTTTGTAGGCTGTCCTTGATTATGCCCACAAGGGGCCTCTAAGATGCCCGCAAGGGGACCATAAATATGCCCGCAAGGGCATATAAAATGCCTGCAGCTGTGCCCAAATATGCCCGCAAGCATGCCTTTTGTTATGCCTGCACAACCTTAAAGAAATGCTGGCAGCACTCCTAAAATGCCCGCACAACCCTTGATTATGACCGCAGTGTCCTTCAAATTGTCCTTGTCATCGGCCTCTCACCTTCATTGCCATGTTATTGTTGCCATGTCATCAATACCTTCACATATGCCTTGTCATCAATGCTTCCATTCATTTATCCTTCTCCAAGTCCTCATCCTTCATGTCATTGCCTTGTTGTCTAGCTGTGTTTTCCTGAGTCTTTGTCATTAATGTGTGTCATCAATGACAACTTTGCTCATCAACGTCATTCTTGATGATGGATTGATATTCTTCCATCATAGCATCTTTCCAAACCTGTTGGTTGGAAGCCTCCTCGTAAGTGGAGGGATCAGAATCAATAATGTGGGACATCAATGCTATGTATCCTGAATATCTTCGAGGTTTCTTGCTCTCCCTGAATGTACCTGGAGGAGCAGCATGCTTTTCTGCATCCTCTAAAGTCTGTCGAGCCCAAATAGGCCTCTTCCTTCCAATAGCAAGATCTCTAGGAACATTTGTGGGCTCTACTGGATCAACTAGATCCATCGGATCTATAGAACCTACTGGATCTGTTGGCTCCCTCTGAACTTATGAAGAGGGAGGGGGTAATGACTGTTTCTTTTGGAGCGTCTTGCTCCTCAATGTCTAAGGATGATCTTCTAGCCTTTCTAAAGGCAATCTCCTCTTCGAAGGAAACATCCTTGTTGATTTCAATATGTCTCTGACCTGGGATGTAGATTCGATATGCCTTCGAGGATTCATTATACCCAACAAATGTACCCTTCTTCCCTGAAGGTTCTAGGTTTGTTCTCTTTTCCTTGGGTACATGAATGTATACTAGAGATCCAAATATACGTAGATGACCAACTTCTAGCTTCACACCTATGAAGGCCTCTTCTGGAGTCATATTCTTCAATATTGTGTGTGGGATTCTGTTTTGAACATATACTGCAGTGTTGGAGGCCTCTTCCCATTAAAGCATCAATAGATTTTGATCGTGGATCATGGCTTTGACTACCTCAACTATAGATCTGTTCTTCCTTTCTGCAATCCCATTTTGTTGAGGGTTGTAAGGAACTGTATATTCCTTATTGACTCCTGCTTCCTTACAGAAATTACTGAATTCTGAGGAGGTGTACTCTCCTCCATTATCAAACCTTAGAATCTGTATCCTCTTCCTGAATATATTCTCAACCTGGGCCTTGAATTCATTGAACTTGTTCATAACTTCTTTCGATTCTTTAGAGTTCAAGAAATAGATCCATGTCTTCTGGGAGTAATCATCTATGAAGGTCACATATTACAAAAATCCTCTCAATGATGTAACTGACATAGGTCCAAACAAGTCTGAGTGTACCAACTCTAATATTCCTTTGGACCTGGTGTCACTATTAGGAAAACATCAATTGGCATTCTTGCCAAGTGCACATCCTTTGCAGATGCCATTGTGTTCCACTTGGAGTTCGAGAAGTCTTGTAACCATCTCTTGAGAGGAGGAAGAGCTCTATAGTTCAGGTGAGCAAGTCTCATATGCCATAGCTCACTCAAACTGATAGAGTCGTGTACTAGAACCTGAACTCGTTGTACCTTTAATCTGTATAAACTTTCTTCACGAACACCAATTATTTTTGTAGAGTCGATAGTGGAATTCTTGTGCCAAGCAAGAACCTTCTCGTATGAAAATGCAACTTTATAACCCTTGTCTTCTAGTGCTGAGATATAGACAAGATTTATTTTCATTCCTGGTACATATCATACTTCTCCCAAATGCAGAGAGTCACCAGAGTCTAACTGAAAGGAGGTAGTCCCAGTTCCTTTCATTGTATATCTAGCATCATCTCCAAGAACCACACTTAGATGTGATTCTTTCTCATCTAGGTTTGAGAGAAACTCCTTATAACCTGTCATATGTTTAGAAGCACCACTATCTAACAACCAATCATTATTATCAGTAGGAATAGTACTTGATAAAGCTGAGATGAAGAAGAAGAATTATGTCTTCTTCGATTTCTTTGGTTGAGTTTCTTCATCTACATCAGCTGTAGAGGCATGCTCTTTCCTCTTCTGTGAACTGCATTGATTCTTGCAGTGACCGAACTTTCTGCACTTATAGCATTGAACTTTCGAAATATCCTTCTTCTTCCTTTGATCGGGATTAGGACGAGATCTTCTGACTTTGTCTTTTCGTCCAAAGTTCCTCTTTCCTTTCTTCTTGGTATGTGTAATGAGGGCTTGATCTTCTTCATGAGGGGCTTGTATTTTTCCTCTAACCACAACTCTGGTTTCTTCCTATGTACAGTCTACCCATAGTCTTTCAAAATTTGGTAGTTTTGATCTTACCGATATGCTTCAGATGAAAGGTTCCCAAGATTGAGGGAGACCATTCAAGGTCATCATGACCAACTCTCTATCTGCAATAATTTCACCAATTGTTGCCAATTTATCTTTTATCTCTATGATATTCATGAAGTATGAAGCTATGGTGTCTGATCTAGACATCTTGATGCTTGTGAGTTGTTGCCTTAGGGAAAGAGCCCTATTAATGTTTGTATTCTCAAACAATTTCTTCAATGAGTCAAACATTGCTTTGTTGTCTTCTTTTGAGAAATCTAAGGAATCAAATGATCCTTAACTGAATCTATTAGGGTCCTCCTGGCCTTGGCATCATTCTTCTTCCATTGGGTCTTCTCTGAATCTCCTTCAAGTTCTGACACTCCTTATGTAGCAAAGTTTTGTAGATCATTTTATTCTAGAGCAATAAGCACTCTAGAATTCCATGAGTAGTAATTTGAGGCTCCATCAAGCCTATCTTCAATCTTGATGCTTGACATTTTCACTAAATAGTAGATTTGTAGTCTGGATCAAAAGCCCTAGCAGGAGCTAGGTCAAAATTGATTTTTTGGATTTTTGGAAAACCACTTCCACAAATGAATTCACCCTCCTAAGGCGAGTTGAATGGACCTTCTTTTCTTCATGATCTGTGTTCAGAACATTGAGAACCAGCAAACCCTAATTCTCAAAAATTAGGTCAAAATCAAAATATGTTTGGACAGAAAAATTCGCCTTACTGAGGCGAGCTCAGTGAAGGTAAGATCAAACCAATTTGATGGTTCGAAGTTGAAGAAACTTCAAACCTTAGTTCCCAACAATAGTCACTTTCAGTACAACTCTGAAACCATGTCAATGTTTTTACTTATAGCAACATAAATATAGAAGCAATAAAAAGATCAATGAAAGTACAATTATGCATAGAAAAATAGACACAACACTTTACCCTGGGAAAACCCAAACTCGGGAAAAACCCAGCAACCCTTTCTTACTCTGAGATTTAGTACAATGAAGATAAAAAGTACAAAATGAGTCAATGTCCAAGAAATAAGCTACACTTGTCTTCTAGTACCCAAAAAATGCAAACTACTTCACTTTAGCAAACTTGCTTGAGTTGAATGGTTAAATGAGGAAGCCAACACTTATATTTATACATTACTTTTTGTAAAATTCCCTTACTAGGCCGACTTGTACTTTTGCAATGTAGAAATACATTTAATGTTTGTTTTGCTTCTTTAGGTCGGTTGGGCTAGTGAGGATGCCTCACATAGCTATAACAACATGTAGCTCTCAGAGTTGTAGAACTGATGAAAGAAGAAGCTTGTTGCAGAATTTGAGATGCAAGACATTGGCTTGATGTATTATTTTCTAGGTCTTGAAGTATGGCATAACCCAGAAGGAATCTTCCTTAACCAAGGGAAGTATGCAGTAGAAATCCTGAAAATCTTTGATATGTCGGAGTGTAAAGCCATAGTCACACCCATGGATACAAATTTGAAGTTGTTGACTGATGCTTCGTCAGAGTTAGTGGATGTTACACTATACAGACAGATTATTGGGTCAATGATGTATATGCTTTCTTGTGAACACCTTGAGCCAGTATTTGGTTGAGCCCAAACGTGTTCACCTTGTAGCTGCAAAGCTTGTGATGAGGTACCTATAAGGTACAATAGACTATGATCATTGATCAGGACTTCAGACTGTACGGTTGTATAGATCCGAGATATGGTGCTGAAGAGAGTTGTAAAGCTCCAATATGTGAGCACAAATGAGCAAGTTGCAGATGTGTTGACTAAGCCTCTGTCTCATGTGAAGTTTGAGCACTTATGTGACAAGCTTGGTATAGTCCATAAGGACTTCCCTCGAATGGGGGTGTAGTGTTGATGATACTATGGTGGCACGGTTGGGATTGATCATCCTTAGACAATGATCCCGTAATTCGGAAAGGAAGGATAGTCTTAAATGTGGATCCTTATACTAAAATCCTGTAATTCTGAAAGGAAGGATTGTCTAAGATGTAAGTGGTGGACAATGATCCCATAATTCTGAAAGAAAGGATCGTCTAGTGGTAGCTCCGTAAAGACCGGGTCTCGTAATTCCGAAAGGAAGGATTGTCTGAGCACCACTAGTGTTGTTGGACTGAATCCAATAGTTCTGAAAGGAAGGATTGTCCATGATCCCATAGTTCTGAAAAGAAGGATCACCAGTATTGTTGGACTGAATCCCTAGTTCTGAAAGGAAGGATTGTCCATGATCCCATAGTTCTGAAAGGAAGGATTACCAATGTTGTTGGACTGAATCCCTAGTTCTGAAAGGAAGGATTGTCCATGATCCCAAGTTCTGAAAGGAAGGATCACCAGTGTTGTTGGACTGAATCCCTAATTCTGAAAGGAAGGATCGCCAATGTTGTTGGACTGAATGCCTAATTCTGAAAGGAAAGATTGTCCATGATCCCTAGTTCCAAAAGGAAGGATCACTAGTGTTGTTGGACTGAATCCCTAGTTCCGAAAGGAAGGATTGTCCATGGTCCCTGGTTCCGAAAGGAAGGATCACCAATGTTGTTGGACTGAATCCCTAGTTCCTAAAGGAAGGATTGTCCATGATCCCAAGTTCTGAAAGGAAGGATCACCAGTGTTGTTGGACTGAATCCCTAGTTCCGAAAGGAAGGATTATCCATGATCCCAAGTTCCGAAAGGAAGGATCACTAGTGTTGTTGAACTGAATACCTAGTTCCAAAAGGAAGGATTGTCCATGATCCCAAGTTCTAAAAGGAAGGATCACCAGTGTTGTTGGACTAAATCCCTAGTTCTAAAAGGAAGGATTGTCCATGATCCCTAGCTCTAAAAGGAATGATCACCAGTGTTGTTGGACTGAATCCCTAGTTCTAAAAGGAAGGAATGTCCATGATCACTAGTTCCGTAAGGAAGGATCACTAGTATTGTTGGACTAAATCCCGTAGTTCTGAAAAGAAGGATTGTCCATGATCCCGTAATTTTGAAAGGAAGGATCACTAGTGTTGTTGTTGTATCAGGTCTTATACTGATGTTGATGTTCCAGCTTCGTGTTGCAGATGATGATGTTCCATCTCTGTGCTGCAGATGATGATGTTCCAGCTCTGTGTTGCAGATGTTGATGATGTTATAGCAAGTTGTACTAGTTGTTGATATTGATGTTGTTGAAGAACTTCCAATGATTTATAGATGTACCAACCACTATTCTAGATGATGTTGTTGATGATGCCTCCTCCTCCCTCCTTCTGATGATGTTGTGTAGAGCCACACCTGTTGTTGTGATCAATAGAAAACCCTTCTTGTTAAAATAATGTAACTTCGAAGAATATTATACTTGTATTATTCCTCCTTCGGGAGATGTCTTTAATGTAAAAGGTCATGTAAAAGTCATGAGGTAAAACCTCCATTGTAAGTCGGGTCATTAGTACCCAAAAGAATGTAATATAAATAGTATTTTGAGTTTTCATAGAGAGGTCAGCCCAGTGAAATTAGTGAGGCCGACCTAGTTAGGTTAAAAGGTCAAGGGAAAAGTAAAGTATAAATAGAGAATATCACTCTCTCATTTGTACCATTCACTCACTCAAGCATTGTGCACTAGAGGAGAGACGAAGATTGTAAAGGAGGAGGATAGCTCTTGGCTCTAGAGTTTGGATTTTGTCTCTCTTCTTTATGAGACTTATTTCTTTGGGCATTATACTTTGGTAATCTATATTGACGAAGTTCTTGCTGGGTTTTCTTCCCCTTGAGGGTTTCCCAAGATAAATTGTTGTGTACCTTGTGATTGTGTCTTTCAGAGATCCTATTTATGTTGTTGTTATTGTGAAAATGTATTAAATGCTAATGAAGTAGGAATCTAAGTTATTACAGCATATAAACTTAACATTAACAATGCTTGCCTCGTCAATAGAAGAAATTGGGGACAATTATCTCTAAATAGAGAGGAATTGACAAGTCGGTCACATGGGTTGATGTATTTTATTGTATGTTTTCATGTATTGCACGTATTTATGTATCCTACATAGAAAGTTCCCATATATAGAGAACTTCTCTTAGAAGTTATGTTCCTCTAAATACTTCATCTATTATATTTTATTACACATGGTCAAACTTTATCACTCTCCAACAATTTTGTACTTTGTACACATTAATACAAACGTGTGTTGAACATTGTACATTTCACAATCTCCTCTCTTCTCTTAAATTCATACTTGCTCCCCTGTGTTCTCTTCTGGAAGTATCCACAATGCTATGACATGCATATCAAAAACCAAGTCATCTTCACAGTGATAATTAAGCTTCATCTAAATACACCGCCACCCCCCACGCCTCCCCTCGGGCCAAAATGATAGAACTTACAGTGAATAGTTCACTGCTTTCTGTACTAATGCTAAGCTCTAATGAATGACCTCCTAACATCAAACCCTAAATAAACTAAGTGCTGCTCATATTATCTAGTAAAGAAGAGTAAAATAAAGAATTTTAAGTTTGCGAAACATTTTAATGTAAGAAAATAATAATTAAGTAGACCAGGACTTTTTTAAAAAGACTCTAACTCTGGTCAAAATTATAATGTTACTGTTCACCGATATCATGATAGAATACTGTATAAAACCGTACTAAAACAAATTTTAAATTAGCCTAATTTAACTATGTGCATGCAATGGCCCTGGAATTTCAATTGTGCACTAGTTACCAAGTTTTAGCCTATTGTTTGAGCATTTCTTCAGATGGGAGCATGCTGTGAAATTGCTTCTTATAGTCATGGTTAAAATGCTAGGAGGTTGATGTTTCAGGGGATAACAATAGTTCCCATATTAGACTTTGAGAAAATTTGCAAGGAAAGGTTTACCACATCACTGCCTTTTATCTATCAAAATGCTCAAGTTAATACAGGATATTGTTAGCCCTAATTTTCAAAATATACTGTTCAATCCTTGTGTCTATTCAGAATGGTAGTTCTCTTCTAGGTTTTGTTTTAACATCTTTTGAATTATCCAACGGTGGAAACCTTACTAAGTTTTTAATGAAAGTGTCGTAAACAGAAAGTGCTAAATTTGATGTTGATATCCTCATATTGACAAAGGTTTTTTTTGCTAAATTGTTTGATGAAAAAATTTGAACATAAAAAAAATATGAACACACCAAAGTGCATATATCAGTTGAATGGGACTTTCAAAATATACACACATTAATTGGATTTAGCAAGCCCTTAACAGCATTTAGAGAAAAGCTTCAAAATATATGGATCCAAGGCTGATTTGAAGTTACGTTATTTACCTTGCATTGGAAAGCAACCGTTAAAAATTGTTTAAAAAGGCCAGTACTTTAATTCAACTCGTTTGTAATCATTCCATGCTTGTACAAGCCACATTATAGATAAACATGTACATGAAAGACTAGTCTGAGGCACAGTTTTAAATGCATACAAATAAGGATCAATCCTCCTTTGTATGGGGGCAAACATTTTTTTGTAATTGCCATCAAATTTTGACAAAATTGTTCATGAAAGAGCTCAGCTTTAGTAACAAACTGAGTAAAACCTTTTTCTTTTTCAGTTCTAAACTTCTAGGGTGCCTAGGAACCAAGAAAAAACCAGCCCAAAACCAGAAAAACACTTCAGAATCCTGCCAACAATGAGAAAGTAACAAAGCAGAAATGAAAGTCAAGAGCAATGGAAAGCTGTATATTTTTAGTATTTATTACTTACATATGCACTTTGCTGCACCTTTTAAAAGTTCAAGACATGTCTATTCCTTCTTCCAATTTCCCTGTCTTTGGTTCCCACTATGCTACAATCTGGAATGACCATCCTACACCTTATTTCTAAAAATTATTAAATTTTATAATATGATATGCAACAGTCTGTCTCTACAATCACTATAAATAGCTGTGACACTTTCCCAGAAAAGTTAATACTGATTAAAGTAGAACGTGAGTTTAATTAATTGTGTTGAACATTAACAATGAGGACATCCACACCCATGAACAAAAATGAAGTAAAAAGAAGAGTGTATTTTCAATGCATATTTGGAATATTTTACAATATAGCCCTTCTAGAATTTAAATTTTTAAATGATACAACCAGGAGAAGCAGATTACGTGACATTTATAACCACTGGAAAAGCCGAAATGAGGGAAACAGTTAGATGATATGACCCCAACTCAGAAGGGTAATGGATGTGTTATGATATTTGTGTTAGGTAGTATTACCGTGTGCTCAAATAGAAGAAGGTTCAAAGACTGGAAAGGCAGCACCTTAACAGGATTGTTTAATAGGAGTACTCAGCACCAGCTGAAAGATAAAATACTTTCCTACAATAAGGTATGAAACGAAATCTATGTGAAAATGGTGATCACATCTCTTGTATACCCTCTCACCATCAAAAGCCTAGGGATCCCATCAACAAGTAAATCCACATACTCCATATAGAAATAGGATGGATGCTCGGGGGGTGGTGGTGGGAGGCTGACAAGGACCACAGCTGCCATTCGAGAATATCGCAGAATAATGTTATTAAGCTTTAATGTGGTATACAGAAACTTGTCTACTTGTTGTTCATTGTAATGTACATTGTTATGATCACCACTGGACCTCAAGTACTCAGCATGTGCAGCTATCCGCTTTCTGGATTTTGAAAATGCATCCATGGCATCCTCCCTGATTGCCATCTCTGCTTCACTGTCTTGCTGATGAGCTTCCCAGGACTTCATTGTAACTACAATCACCTCAGCTTGCATCCGCAAGTCATAAAGAAATTTTTTAACATCTGCTTTAAGCTCTTCAGCTTCCATGTCTTCTTCAGCAATGCAAAATACCTGAATTTTGCAGTTCTCAAAGCTATCTCTTGCCCTCAGTAACTGAGACAACAACAGCATTAAGCCACCATCCCTAACTATCCAATAAAGGTCGATTGTGCCATATTGTTTCTGATATTCATTTGGCCACTCATCTAGCCCTTTGACTATAACTACTGCTTTGTTTGCAATAGCGCAATCATTAATAATGCTGACAAAAGAGTCTGGAATATTGTTAGGTCTCAACTCTCTCCAAATTTCAGGATATCTCATGCAAACTATGTTTGGTTTCAGATTAGCAAGACCCATTGTCTGCACGATACCTCGAAATCCTTGAGATATATTCTTTGCAATAATAACTTCAGCCACTCCTTCACAATTCTTGTAATCAATGTATTTAGTAAGAAGTCGACTAGCTTGTCGAGCTTCCTTGGCTTTTTCTTTGTAATTACCCTCCAATATAGATACAAAAATTGACATTCCACGGCCCTTTTTCCGCATACAATTAGCAAAGTCAGCCAACTTTGGATGGCAAGGAACATCAGATGGTAGAATTCCCCAAGGCTTACAAAAAATCAATGGGATAGGATACCAGTTTTTTGGGTGGACTTGATTCCCTGCATGTACAAAATAGTTGAGCATTAGTGATCTGAGCAAATTATACAATAGGAACGATGTAGAAATAAGACAAAAGTAACCGGTCATTGCACAGTTACTCTCATAAAAGTCAGATATTTTTTGTTACCAAAGGAAAAGGACATGTAGAACTTTTCAAAAGGCAGGGAAGAAGAAATTAATTTAAATACATCAAAATAATGAAGAAGGCATATTTTTTCAAGAAAGAAAAGGAAAATACAGAAGTAGTGTGAGTCCATTAAGCTATGATCTAGCTAGAGATGTTGAAGTGATTGCAGTGATACCCAATGTTTAAAACCCATCAGGATTACTCCCTGTGCTAACATCACTCTTCCAAACAGTCTGCTTGAGGCTACGTGCAAGTCTTGGATGATTTTGATGGAATAGATAGTAGATACCCCTTAGCCATGGATCTTAGACAAAGGTAGTCTTTGTGTATCAACGAGATATTGCATGGAGTATGATACCCTCTCCTGCCCATTAAAATGGACTTTACTAACAAAAAAATAAGGTAGAAAGTTTGTAAACAAGCTATGTGATTGAGATCCTGAAAAGGTATTTCACCTGCACTGAATGTGCTCATAGGGATTGGTGCAAAAACAAACAGAATATCTGGAAATCTTAAAAAGAATATTCTATGCATGTGCATTAGAACGAAGGCCCAAATCCATGCCATGGAAAACAGAATTGCACATATTCAAAGTTATCAAGGAGAAAACTTGCAGACTATATTTTGTGGGTTGCAAATGCATTTGAAATCAATATGGCAATTTCACATAGATTAATGATTGCAAACATAGATCACAAGCCTGGACCAGGATAAGACAGACAGAAGTAGACCAATAAAATGCTTGTATTGAAAGTTGAAACAGATGGAGCATGTAAGAAGTTGCATTAGGTGTGTAACAAAGCACCAAAGCTGGAACATATCCTATCAAGAGATCATGCATCCATGCTTGTTAAGGAGGCAACAAGTCAGAATAACTTCATTTTCACCTTTTGACATGTAAGACTAGATAAGTTTGGCAAGGTGCATGGGAGCTGAAAATAAATTGGACCTGCTTAACAACTTCCCAACCTGACATTGCTTGCAAGTAAATTTCAAATAAATTCTATAATGGGCAGAATATTGATGAATTTGAGCAGAATCATCATCAGCCTGAAAAAGGGACCAAACCAGGTTAAGACAGAAAGTAGACCAATAAATTGCTTGTATTGAAACAGATGGAGCACATAAGATGTTGCACTGCACTAGGTGTGTCACAAAGCACCAAAGCCAGGGCATATCTTATCAAGAGATCGTGCATTCATGCTTGTTGAGGCAACAAGTCAGAATAACTTCATTTTCACTTTTTGACATGGAAGACTTGATACCAAAATGTCTCCCTTCCTTAAATGACAACGGTACCCAAATTCTCTGACGTCTCCACACAAGGTTTTTGAAAAGATCTTTACCAACACTTCCTAATGTTGGAGGTCAAAATTCTCTGCAAATGTACAAAAATCTTCAAGATTCTGCTTTGCAAAACCCCACTTCCATCGAATCTGGGGAGAAAACTAATGCATTTTGATGGACCAAGCATTGGATTTAGATATCCATGAATAGTAGTGAAATCTAAGGGAGCATATATCTCCTACCTAAAAACTCTTCAAAATTTATTTTGCAACTTTTCAATAATGGAGAGAAAATATTGCAATCAAACCATACCTCCACTATGGAGTCACCATAAAGTGTTACATTTTCTTTTACGAGGGCCTTTGACCTCAATGGAGTTTCCAGATGAGCCAAAAGATCTTCAATAGACAGCTCATCAAAGTTATTGTAGCTTTTCTACTAATTTCAAGGACTCGACCTAGTCCTCGACAATGGCACCAACATGTTTACACACGAACCTGCGTTGCTTCCTCAATGGAGATCCAGTGCAACTTGTACATGCTATGCCCACCGTCACCTCGTACGCACCTCTTGCCTAGGGTTGGTGCATGCTAACTCCGGGGGTGTATTCCCAACTATACCTGCAACTTGTTAGTTATTTTTCTTAATGTGAAAGAGTTGCAAGCAAGTAAAAATTGTATTGAACCTATAGAACCAGAGAAGACCAGTGCTTTTCAGGGGTGGGTCAAAAGTAGGCTAGAACAATCGTTCGAAGAGGGGTGGGGAATAGGGTTGAGGCTTCCGAGATGGAAGAATCTCGCCACCAAACAAGATGTGCCTTTGAATAAATAGGTTCTAATGGATGAAGACTATATCCTAGTTGTTGTGAGGGAGCTAGGAGGTCGGGTAGCACGCTGTAGGTCCTGAGGGGCTAAGGTAGCTCACTAAACCCTGCAATAATTGACACACATCAAAGAAGCAATCGTTCAATCTGCCAATTAACCTAACAACCTGCACGAGAAAGTAATCAAGCATATATGATCCAAGTATTTAAGCACACATGAAAGCAAAAAGGCAATGGTGAAGCAACGAAAAAACTTTATCAACTATCAATTTGGAAATACAATAGGCAATATCTGAGATTCCAACCTTTACAATGGGGATTTGACATTACTTCAAGGGCATCAAATGACCTAAGTCAATGCACCCTAGTTTTGAATGCATATGCATGGTGCAAAAAGAAACGAACTGTTAATTAGTTTTATTCTGGAAGTTATTGTTCTCACTGTTGTTTTGCTTCACCATGCATGGATCTAAAAATAAACTAGGAGTGCCCTTTCTTTGAGTGGGTGTCCACAACAACTTGCATGGAACCATAGTGCTAGCATATAACAGCTTGTATGAGACCAGAGAGCTAGTGTATTTATGTCAACTAGAAACTATCATGGAGCTATATAGTGAATCTAAGAGTCATAGTAAATGAAAGCAATGATCCACTTTACTTTCTTATTGTGTCCTATTGTTTGAACTAATGAATGCATGTAACTGCCAGCTTATGCGTTGGTTACTATTGGCCCTCGATCTTTGCAGATGTCCACAAGTTTGTAAGAAATTTTCAACCTTGTCAGCTTTTTACAAGTAGACAAAAACTTGCATCCCTTCCTTCGCAACTAGTCATAGTTGAAGCTCCTTTCAAGCAATGGGTATTAGATTTTAATGGGGAGTTCAAGGACAACTCAAGTAATAGCCATAAGTGGATTCTAACAACCACAGATTATTTTACGAGGTGGGTCGAAGCCATCCCCACAAAAAGAGCCACATATGACGTGGTGATCAAGTTCCTCAAAGACAAGATCATTACTAGGTTCGGTGTTCTTGACAAAATCACCATTGACAATGCCAAGGACTTTAGTTCCACCACTATGTCAGCATTTTGCTTTGACTATGGTATTATCCTGCCCCATTCTTCAAACTATTACCCTCAGGGAAATGGTATGGAAAAATCTAGTAACAATAACCTAATGACCATCCAGAGCGAGTAGTGACCTCTGGATAAATTAACAGAAATTTTCTTTTCTTTTTAGGGACCTTCTTCTCATTGAGAGGTTGAGACCGAGGAGCACTTAATCTTTCAGTGTCCTCTTTACTACGAGATCTGCAGGCGATTTCATTTTCTTTTCAATGACCTTCGCATGGAGCTTCAGACTTTCACTAGATTCTTCAGATACCCATATCAGAGATGTTTGGCCTTATACTTGCAGGGGGTCCTCCAGCTTCGCTCCTTCACCCTCCAGCAACATTCATAGTCAAGACCAATCTCCACTCAAAGTATCACCTCCTTTCTGGTGCTTCCTTCCTCTAGGGGCACCAAAAGACAGAAATATGGGGGCACTGACCTCAACACCTCAGTTATGACACGGCAATCCACCTCCACCTCCTCCCAACACCAGCAGTGGGAACAATCTTGGTCCCATCCCGACAATCGAACAATTTCATCCAGGATACAACAGCAAGCTCCCACCTCCAAACAGCAATGCACTACCCATTGCAGGTCCTCATCTAGCTCTTCTAGTTCTTCCTCTAAACAGAGTACTCTTTTGAGCCTCCTCCAGTCGGCCTCAGATTATAGGAGAGATACTCCTGATGCTTCCAATGTTTCCAGTGCCCCTTGATAGTGGCAATTTTGTCATTTTTGCATCACAGCTCTCAGATCCACTTCCTTTATACATTTTCTTTTCTTGGATCAACTCTCTTCATATCTCTCTTCATATATTTTCTCCGAGAATGGCTCTCCATTTATGGAGTTAAAGTTATGTTTGAGTTCTGCTTTTAGCTTTTTATAAGAACTACTTTTGGGCTTCCACTTTGTATTGTTATCATGGTACCGCACAGTACCATTGACCTACTTTTGTGGTCATTTGTTGGAAATCAATCAAATTATCTTGTCTTATCTTATCTAGATGGCATCCTTCCATATATCAGACATTATCCTTTGACTTTGACTATTTGAGGCTGTCCATGCTTCTAGTCCCTCTGCGTATTAGAAATATTCATTTTAGAACCCATCCAAGAGCCCCTGGATCAAGGCTACATTATCAGAGTTCTAATATCGTCTAGGGGATCTTTGGCTTTGGATATTAGGGTCAGTGTTGCAAAAATCTCTGATCTCTCCCAATTTTTTCTACTTTTTCCAACTTTTCCAAGTCGCCAAGATTTCCAAGTTTTTCATGTCTGAGTTTATGCCAATTTTTTCCCCATTTTGTCGATTTCCCAAGTTGATGACTACTGCCATTTTTTGTCAATGCTTAATTTTGCAACAGTGGTTAGGAGTGCTATATCTCCAGTGAGCAGTCTCTTCTAGCTGTACCTTGTTGCATCTAAAGACCACCTAACAAAGAACTCCCAGGTCAGATTTTTGTCCAGATGACATCCTCTGACAGATTCTTGTTGATCATGCAATGGATACAGTTGATTCCGCTTATGAGGAGGACGAGGCCAAGATGACCATCTTATTCCTCTTTTAGCAGCAACTTCAGATTTCTTTCACTCTTCCTGTTTACTCTTCTAGGGCTTCCAACCCTAGTTTCTATTCAGCACTCCTCTCTGCTTTTATCATACACATTTATGATTTCCGTTTTGTATTGCACTTTTGTTGTTCTTTAGTTCAGCTGGAATTTCTTTTTAGCATGCTATTCGTGGACATTAATGGAACTGACCTATTTTGATCACTGGTGGACATTAATAAAATCTCTTTGTTTCTTTCTTCCATTTATATTCAGTCAGAAGTATGCTCATAATGTGGAGACTAACAATAAGAACAGACTGCAGTACATTATTTTAAATCCGCCCTGTATTCAAGAACAAGTTTTCAAAATGTCGAGAAATCATTTGCTATGGATTTAAAATAATTATGAACAAGACTTAGCTATCATAATATTATTTCTCAGATTTATAAAAAGATTAAAAGAAAACAAACCTCCAAGAGAACGAAGACTGCGCAGTGCTAATTGAAAATAAGCACTCTTGAAACCATCACCCCAATCACCTGCCTTACCCCGTATACTGACATAATAGTAAATTAAGCTTGCTAGTACCAGAGACGTAATAGTAAATGTCCATGATATGAGGAACATTATCACTGTCAAGGCAACCAAAAAGTCAGATGGACAAATCAAAAGAATATTTGCAGAGATTAGTTCATGTGTCTTTCTATTTGTTATCTGAAATATGGATCATAATACTATAAATACCTAAACAGAGAAGAGCACCAGCTAGAGAGAAGCTCCAATGGTGGAACTTCCATCTAGGTCGCCAGCTGGGAGCATCCAATAAATCAAGAAGAAAGCATGAAAGATTGACCCCCCCATAACACAGGAGGAAAAACATAGTAATCACGGGGGAAATGACATCCAGATTTCCAATGACAACACAACCAGCACAGATTAGTGATGTGAAAAGAGTTGCTCGATGTGGCTCCCCACCATCAGGAGTCTTGAAATAGTTTAGTATAGGTAGTATATCATCATTCGCAATCGCAGCAAGCAGCCTTGGAGCTCCTGTAAGGCTTTGTAAAGCTGCTCCAAGAGTAGACAGAATGACACCAATTTGCACAACAGCAGGAACTGGCCATGCAACTGTTGCAGTCAGCAACCTGTTCCAAGAGCACTGAAAATCATTAGTTACTTCTGCAAGTCATTGTGAAATAATAGAGGCACTAAATATTGCAAAGCACCATGCATCATTATTCATATCTGACCTCTGAACAAGTTGGCATAGAACTTATTACAGCAGACTCACTCTATGTTTGAGCGGAAGGATCTTCAATGGTTTTCAGAATCTAGTCCACGAAATCATACAATAGAAAGCAGATTGACCCAGCATAACATCACTAGTGCATACATAATTTCAATGAATTTGTACAAGTTGTGTTTTCTTGTGCCAATAGGTAGCTGAAGCAAAAGATGGAGTCAAACTCTCAAGTACAACAAATCCGATAAAGAAATAAAGTGTTTTTAATGTAAAAAAATATGCCAGATCAACGAAGTGTGCAGAAAACAATTGCAGCATGGACAACAAAACCAAGGGTCATGTTACCCCTCTTTCAGAGAGGGGTAAATGTTGATCAGTTGTCCCTAGATGAGATCTGTATTCTGTTGTTTCACTATAGATCATTGGTTAGAGATTCATCCAGCAGCGCCAGATGGTCCATGGTCCTTGATATGCCTAGCCAGACAGAGCATCACCCCCTAGTGTTGTGACATCTCTAACCCTCATCTTTACTTAGCAATGAGCATGTTTTCTGGCATGATGGTATGTTAGCATCAGATATTACATTTGCACCTTCATGGTGACTCACACACACAGACTACTGCTTGTCTTAGTCTAACCTTGGTGTTTCTCTTTTTATATAATAAGTGTGTTATTCGATGCTAATATGTACCTTTGTGAACTAAGTCAATGTGATTTCATTCATTTCATAACATATTACCTAGCCATTTTCAGTCCACTAGCCAATTCACCCATCCCCTTAAGTTTCCCCTTTGTGAATGATTTATTATTAGTACCAACATATGGTCTCACTACTATTCCAATGTATGAATGCCTTAATCAAAGTCAAAAGAGTCATGTACTCTCAAAATAGGAAGATGCTGATAAATTAAATGCAAAGGAAAATATCATGGCAGATACTCCCCATCGCAAAAGCCAAGTTCCCTTGTCCCAGGTTGTCTAAGACACATCTAAAGCAAAAAGGGACTAAGCCAATGAAAGGGCTAAACAAAATGTGCAAATAAAAAAGCACCAAAGTCAAAGAAATAAAGAAAAATAAAAAGGGATCGCAATATGAAGGCACGAGGATGGATGACCCATGACAGCTCTTCCTAGACAAACATGTGGAAGAAAAATCTAAAAAACCCGAACTCTTGAAAGTTAAGGATAGACCAAACACTCCTATGTCACTATAATAGTTATTTCACAAAGACCCCCTTTCTTCCCTATGTACATAATTCACTCCATATACCCTCACTTGACTTAAGTAAATCAAGCTTTGCATGTTAATTTAGAATCTGACATGCAAAAGGGTTCGAAGGGTTACATCAAATGTTAGATTGAATAGGTAAACATCATCAATTAATGAGTCACTTAGAGAAAGTGTGTTTGTAATGTACATCTTGAGTATTATTATCATGTTAGACTCAAGGAGAATTTTGGGGGCAAAATTTAGCCCATGGGCTAATTTTTTACCCTTTTTTCCAAAAAATGATTTGCCAATTTCCATTTTTCTATAAATTGATTCGCCCAAATTCCATGCAATAAAAGTTTTTTGCTCTAAAAATCGTCAAAATTGTCAAGAAACCATATAAACTCCTTAGGAATTTGAATATTTTTAGAAAAATGTCACCCCACATTTTATGGTTGGAAATTTAAGAATTAGTAAGATTCCCCAAGGTTTCTACACTTTAAAAAATATATGGATCCTTTAAATTTTTCTCTAGTTAGACTAACATTGCCTAAATTTTGATGTTGCTTTATTATTATTTCATTAGAGGAGATTATTGACACATGTATACTTTGATGTTTGGACGTTATTGATGGCTATTATGCATGATTTGATGAGGTGCTACACTTAGAGGGCATTTCATGTTGCTGTTCTTAGCTAGGAAAAGGGGCCAACCCCTTTCCTCATCATGAAGACCCTTATTGATTGGCACATGTGGATGTTTCTAGAGCTTTCTTCCTAGATGTTGAGCCTTGGACTTCACTTTGGACCATTTCTGCACCTTACATGCCACTTGGAGCTAGATCATTGGGGTTTCATGAGCATTTGTGCCACACGTGTGGACATTTTGAGCAAGTTGTTGGGCATTTTGAGCATGTTTGGCCTTCCTTCTAGCCATTTGGACCCTAGGGCACCACATTGGTGGCTAGTCATGGCTTGTTGACCCTACTTTTGAGCAGCATGGGCCACACGTATGGCTGTTTTGAGATTCGCCCATGGTTTGGCATCTCATTTGATGATTTTTTAGAGTGGTTTTGATGGAGCGCCCCCTCTATTGAGGATATTGTTGCTTGGATGATGGATCACCCCTTTCTTGGGGCTTATTTTGTATTATTTGCTCATCTTTCGACCACTTTAGCTAGTGCACCTTCCATCATTAAATATATTTCATCATAATATTTACATACCTTCACATCATTGTGATAACTGATAAGCCAACCATACAGTCCATATAGATTCAGAGCCCATCCACTATTAGGTACTTCAAGTTACCCACAGCTAGACAAATTACTGGCCTACACTAAGAAATTTTAGGAAAGTAGACCAAAAATCAAGGGGTGCCATCCTGCCCCTTTTATTAGGGACTTAATTGAACCACAACTAGGCAACCAAAAATTTTGAAAAATCTCTTTAATCTTTAGGGTAGTGAGTAGATTAAAAATTTAATAAAAAAAGGAAAAACCCCAAAAATATTTTTCAAATTTTCTAGAATATTTTTCAGAAGTTTTCTTTTAATTTTTTAGATTAACTTTTTGAATTTCCTAGAGGTTAAGTTTTTTGTTTCTGCAATTTAAACAGTAAATTGCAGCCCTAAAACATTGAAATTTTTATCTTTTGTAAGGGTTCTACTTTGCTAAAACTTCACTAAAAAAATTTAAGCACATTTGACATAATTTATGTGATGTTTTGGCTGGTTTGAACTCTTGAAGGTCACCTAACCCACTAAATTGAATTCTGGTTATTAATTTCTGTAAATTATTAAGCCTGGAAAATACTGTTTAACTTTAAAGCAAATTTGCAAACATCGTCTTGGCGAAAAAATCGACGGGGTCCAGAAAACATCGTTTCGGAATATCTTGGGAACACATCAGCAAACATCGGCGATATATCGGAAAACTTAAAAAAATACAAAAATATTATTTTTCTTTCAATTTTTTAAACATCTAAAGAAATAAGAACATCAAATAAAGTTATAAACACATTGCCACATGAATATGGAAGGAAAACTGATATATAAGATATATAAGATGTCTTGTGATCAAGGTTACAAGAATCGTGGGTGCGGTCGGAATCGGCCGAAGAATCCGGTACGGATTCGGCACACATCCTGAAAATAGAACTCGGGGATTCGGAACCCTAACCCTAATTTTTTTAATAAATATATATTTTATATTTGTATTTTTTAATTTATAATGAAAATATAAAAGCAAATAAAATAAAATCTCAAAATAAAATGATTCATATAACATCTTACATCATGGATTTTAAAATAGAAAAACCTAAATTATTATTTTCCAATGATTCAATTACATACAAAATACATCATAGATTCATACATGTAACATTAGATATCTAACAACAATGATTCATACATTAACAACATACATTAATCATCAATTCATCATACATGTAACATGCTACATACATCAATGTTATTGATCATATAATCACACTGAGTGACTAATACTAGAAACATCATAATTCATGCATCATAACAAATATCTTAAAAGTTGGAACTAGACTTTGAATCGGCCGAGTGACCCTCGGCTCAGAACTAGAACCGACAATGACTCAGAACCATGCTTATTAAGTGATTTTGCTTTCCTGAAGGGTACCTTTTATTAAGGTTATGACAGGGGAGTTGAATCAACTTCAACAATCAAGCATCAACACCACCAACATCAAGGTACATAGGAATTTGATGTGCTTGACTAAATTCCAATCCCTTACCCTCATACATGATAGAACCCAGTGGAAACGTTGCAATCCTGATATCTTGAAAATTATTAAGTCTGTTGAATTCTGAATGAAATCTAAAATTCTACTTTTTGCATATGAAGTCCGATGAGGTTGGAACCACTCATTAAAAAATATAATAAATGTATCTCATGATCATCATTATGACTCATGAGTCATCTACAATGAAATCAAGTAAATAAATTATCGATTCCCTCTACCATTTTTAAGGGTAAAGGTAATAGACTCCAGAGATGATAACAAAAATTATGTTGTTAGAAGCTAACCATTTATATTTACCAGATTACACTATAGATAATGGGGATAACATATCTTACTTATGCAAATACATAGGGTAAGTGCAAGGATGGGAATTAAAAAAGAGTCAAATAAATAGGTTCTTTTTCTAGAGAGTTTTGAAGTGAATTTTTTGAGAAATGTAAGGTTTTATAGCTTGCCATCCATTCCTCCATAAATCTATATAGAATTGTATGCAAAGGATCAAAATTGAAACAATTCAAAATCTAATTGGATCTAGAAGGAAATATCCCCCTCCCTCTCCCTCTCAAACCCCCCAACCCTTCTAAAACAATATATATCAGGCAAACTGGCTTTTTTCTGTGTGCTCTGAAGATGAGAATAGCCATGGGATGTGAATTTTGATGCAACAATGTTGCTTTGGGAACATATCAAGTTTACAAGTCAATTCATTAACAACGTACAAAGAATCAAGTTGCATGAAAAGAAAAGACCAAAATATCATTCTCTTGCAGAAATAAATCATCCTTTGGAAGTTTCTTCCTAGTTTAGAGTTCATTTTCAATCCCTTGTCAAGACTTGCTACTCTTAAGCTTGCCATCCTTGCTGCCAAAATCTTTGTCATAGTTTAGTCCATCATTATTCCCAAGTTTGTTGTACACTAGCTGATGGTAAATCGTTCCTATAATTCATGTCAGAAAAAAAGAAACTGTGCATAGATTGTCGGTGTTAATGTTCAGTAATGAATGATCTTCAGGAGTAAAGAAACTTTCTTTCTATTCAAGCCAGTAGGCACAGTGTGTCATTGACTCATCCCTATGCTATTCACTGATATTTAGTATATCACTTGCAGCTAGATGATTCTCTCCTCCTTGGCTCTCCTCCTCCTCGCAGTAATTTGAAAAAAAAGTGAAAACAAGCTTTTCTAAACCCCCGTTTCCAGCCAACCAAATTTCTCGGTGATTTCTCAACAATATCTCGGCGAGTTCTCGGCAATATCTCGGTGAAAAAATCGACAAAAAAATCGGCCTTCATTAAACCTCGTGATTTCTCGACATCTTGGCGATTTCTCAACGATGTTTGCAACACTGCTTTAAAGTGGTTGAACACGTAAAAATTTAAATTTAATGTTACATCAATTTTCCTAAAACAATTTAAAGCTAACACTGAATTTTTCAAGTTCTGCTTCAAATTGATTAGGACAACAATGATATAAATTCTGCAAATTTCTATGGTTGATAATTTCACGTCTGAGTGGTACATCTCGCTAATTCACACTATTAACTTAATTCTAGACATTTTTGATATACTACCATACTTGATAAACAACAACTTAGTGAGGATGAGATGATCTATAAATGATAAATTTGATATCCTCTTTCCTGAATATTGTTTAAGCAAATACATGCATAAATTCCAGATGGTTTATGGTTCTGTTATCACATTCATAGTAGTCGGGGCTACCATGTCTTCAGAACAGATTCCAGTACTTTTCTGAGCCAGTCCTTTACGATGAGATGCTTGAGATCGGCAGTTGATGAGCAACTATTCTATGATCACTCATATTTTCAGCAGACCCGGAGCAGATATTTTCAGCCGTATGCCATGACTGAGCCTCCTGACCCCAGATTTGATGACTGAGGTGGCCATTGTCTTCTATCCAGAGCAGTGATATGATAGTGCCCAGAGTTATGCAGCAGCAGTGCTCCAGTGACAGGGGGTGGTTCAGATGATGGATACAGGTATATGACCTAGCAGTTATATGGTTGTGCATTGGATGTCTTTGACTCTTTAGTGTGATCTTTTATTTATCTTGATAGCTTAACTGGGTATTTACTAATTTAGTGGCATGATCTGGCAATATATTATGTGGTTATTAGTTGACTGTTTATAGTAGAAGTGATTTAATTGCTTGGAATTAGAATTTCTTGTGTATACTGATTGGTCTTACCCTCTTAGTAGTATGGACTTGGTCATTCCCACCAGTTATCGCTTGCCAATTATGGCATCACTTGTCACCTTCCCCGTCCATCCGTTATCACCCGTTCTTGGTTGTTACCTGACTTACACTTCAGCCTATGATATTGAGGACTTCCCCACTTATGCCTCTATGTTGGATAGACTCCCAGTTATTATGTGTCTCGGCTCTGAGTTGTGCAACAGAACTTGTCGAAGCCTTGATCCTTCTGAGCCAGGAGAACCCGCTGGTGTTGGTTCCTGAGCGTAGGTGAGTTGGTTTCTGAAGCCTTGACCTCTCCGGTCGATTGCCCCCGATGTTTGGTCCTGATTGTGGAGGATTCCCCCTAGTTGCATGCGCTATGTCAGCTAAGACTTGAAGCAAATTGTTCTACCATCATTACATGCATTATGTGATTCATTGTTGTATCTACTCAAATTTTTACCCCATAATAAATATAAAGTAAAACTATGCTTTTAAGCACAGTGAAGAGAGCAATGAAATGAAATGTAAAGCACCCTGGATGAAAGCTGCAATTAGTTGTGCTTTTAAGCACATGCAAAATCCTAAGGGTCATAAGGCCTAAAGAGCAGTGGTTAAATGTATGTTAAATCTAAAGACTGTTGGCCATGATTTAAATGTAATGATTAATTCCTCATGGAGCCTACGGGTTGGGATGTGAGATGGAGTAAGGGACAGATAATTCTAATTGTCCCTTGGAACCTCAAGTTACGGTTAGTTGTGCACCTAGTCACGGTGGTTCTAAAAACAATCCTCACGGAGCTGGATTCAAGCTTGGATGTGAGTTGTAGACATTTGTTAAAGTTGAATGGGCACTCCTCTAAACAACTTATTCCATTTGTGAGACACCGCCATTCCTTGTGTGTTTTCTGTCCAACATATGCTTAGGTGGTCTTCCCTTTTCCCTTTATCCAAAGTATCACAGTGCTGAAGTTGTAAAGTCATCCCCTTGTCCTAGCCTTGTCTTTTCACCTTTCACCCTTTTCTAGCAAAGTGGTCACGTCCATTAAATGAGTATACGCTTGAGGGTCTTATTCTTAGTAATTGATTGCCTTAATATAGACGTATATTTGATGTATTGTTGATTAATCGCCAGTGAAATGCTACTTTGTACTTTAGTCTTGCTATTAAAATAATTAAAGGAGCATATCTTATCCATTTGCACTTGCAGCATCAATCTGTTTGAGCCTAGGTCATTATTTTGATCAGTTTTGACCTGGTTAACCCAGTTTGACCAAGTCAACCATAGGATCCGGGATGAGTTGGACCAATGATATTCAAGACTGATTATTTGTGGTCCTATGGTGCCCACTTGATGATTTAATGTATCAAACACAGGTTTCATATGATGTTTCAGTGGATTTTTATTATTATTATTATCATTTACAGACCATTATTTTATATTATCCGAGCATGGTGGAGCTTACAAATGATTATCCAGGTGGTCACATGGTGTATAAGTACTCATCTCTACTAGATTTGGGCCTTCTAATTCCATCGGTACACTCAGATATCAGTTTCAGGCTATGTTGCAAGAAACGCATACCTAGCCCACGTACCAGTTCCTGAAACTCCACAAAATGCTAAAGCAAGTACAAAACCCCGTCGAAACGTCGTCGGCCGTACCGTACGGCGTTTCGTGAGTACGGCACGGCCGAAGGCGTTTCAGTGGGGTTTCGAGCTGTACGGACGTTGTTTCCATGATTTTTTTGGCTTGTGTGGGCCCGTATAGGAAAGAAAGAGGGCCGCAGGCATTCAGTGGATTTTTATTATTATTATTATCATTTAGAGACCATTATTTTATATTATCCAAGCATGGTGGAGATTACAGATGATTATTCAGGTGGTCACATGGTGTATAAGTACTCATCTCTACTAGATTTGGGCCTTCTGAGTCCATTGGTACACTCGGATATCAGTTTCAGGCTATCTTGCAGGAAACGCATACCTAGCCCACGTACCAATTTCTTAAACTCCACAAAATGCTAAAGCAGGTACGAAACCCCATCGAAATGTCGTAGGCCATACCATACGGCATTTCGCGAGTACGAAACGCCGTACAGTACGGCCGAAGGCGTTTCGGTGGGGTTTCAGGCTACACGGACGTCGTTTCCATGAATTTTTTGGCTTGTGTGGGCCCGTATAGGAAAGAAAGAGGGTCGCAGGTCCCTCAAATTAGCCCCAAATTCGTTTTTTTCTATTTTTTAATAAGACAATGCTTTTTAACATAAATTTACATAAAAAAAAATTGTTTGAGAAAAGAAACATTTAGAAAAAATTTACTTAAATTTCCTTAAATATATATATATATATATATATATATATATATACGACGTTTCCCTTGGCCTGTCCCCCAGCATTTCCATTTTTGGAGGGTTGCGTTTCCTACCGTACCCATTTCGGAAACTTCCAACATTTCCTTGTTTCGTGCAACTTAGGTTTCAGGCACTTTCAGATGGGATTATGGTCAGTTTATCACTTTGTTGCATTATTTCCATATAAAATGGCATGTTAGCACACTTTGAGATTATTTTGGTTTACCTAGGGCACTACAAAGGGAGTATGGGGTCCAGCCACTCGTTATTACCATATTACCATGCTCCCAGACATTTTGGTGCAGTCTGATTTGTGCCCGGGACACCAGGCGGAGAGATATAGGCATTTTATTATTTTACAGTTGATATTTTGACGGTACAAAATGGAAGAAATAGTCACTGAGGATATCAATTTGGGTAAATGAGGCAAGGAAATGGCATAATGTTTGTTCAGATAATTTGTGTGATGCATCCCACACCTTATGGCACAGCTTGCAGCATTCAGTGAGGTCCACATACACTCCAGGTTATTATTTGGGGGTTTTTATTATATTATTGGGACAAAACATCCTAGTGATTTTTATCACTTTATAATTCATTTATTATTTGATGTTGCTGGGGGCCATGTCAATGAAGATAGTATCTCCTAGACCCCACCCAACAAGGTGTTATGTTGTGTTTCCTAGTCTTGTGGTGTCATACATCACCCCTAGTGTCACGACCTCACTCACTCGGAGAGCTATCTTATCTCACCGAGTTGAGACGTGCGGCACTGCTAGGGCGTCGGTTGAGGGCTTGGCCAACTCAACCTACGTTCCTACAGACTACGCCTCCAATTAAACCTGCAGAATTATTTATCGTTTGAACACTTAAACCTGTGGAAGCATTCTTACGTAACACTTAGCTCTTTTATCAATTATTCTTAACACTTGCCATGACGGCACCACAAGTAAAACAACATGCACTTAAAGAACAACACAAAGAGATAAAGGTGGGTTGCCCAACTAGCAGAGCTCGTTTGTAAGCTTTATATAAAATGAACAGAGATTACATCAAGGGAGTTGCCCAACTAGCAGAGCTCCAGAGTGTTGCCCAACTAGTAAGCCCTCTCAAGAAAATACAAGTGTTGGAAACTATGATTGTTTCCTACTGCACCCAGTCAAAGCCCTTGAGCTTCCTTTGCGGATTCAGAGCACCCGTCTTCTTGCTTGTCTCCTCTCGCCTCCTTTCGAAATGAAACGCCTTTGCCTTTTTATAGGCTTCCAACTCGAGTTCGCCGTGCTCCGATCCCAAGTTCATCGCGTGCTCCCATCCCGAGTTCGTCGACTTCCATCCCGAGTTCGCGGAGATGTGCATGCGGGCTCCCAACCCGACTTCGTTTCCTAAGCTGCCAACCCGAGCTCGTTTCCTAGGCTGCCAACATGAGTTGTTTTCCTGGGATGCCAACCCGAGCTCGTTTTCTTAGGCTGCCAAGGTGAGTTCGTTTGGTCCACATCGTGGGTCGCTTGCCCACACTTCAAGTGGGTCAAGCGCCCAAACATCTGCGCATTCCTTCGTTTGCTTGGCTATCGGCTTCTCTTGCCCACGTTTTCTCTTTCCCATGCGCCCAGCTAGCTTGTGGGTGTTCGACCCAAGTCCCACTTGGTGTAAGTTCTGCCAAGGGGCGTGTCAACCCCCAAGGCATGCTTTTGGGGTGTGCCACACTCCCATCCCCGGGCCCGGTGGTGGGTGTGGGTGCTTGCATTCTTGCGTTTCTTGTTGCCAATGCCGAAGTGCCTTGCCCATGTGGGCACTTGGACCATGTCTCGGCCAAGTGCACTAACCATCTGGGGTGTGCTAAAACTTGGGCCATGACAACCTCCCCCACTTAAAACTGTTGCCGTCTCGGTAACGCCATCCGCTGCAACACCTGCTATAGCTGCAACATCCGCTAGAGTTTTCCTCGGTGCATCATTCTACCCGTACACTAGCTTTCATTCCCTTCATCCTCACATCATCCGAGTGATCAATTCGTTTCTGCGTTTCTGTCAGTTGCTTCTGCCAATCCTCGCCAGCATCACTTCTCACTTCGTAGACTTGGTTGAATGAGCCCATCTAACTCCATCCAACTCCTTTGGCTACATTTCAGTTACTTCCTTCTCTCGAAGCAACCGCGGCTTGCTCTGCCTGCGCCAAAGGTAGTGGTCGTTTCCAGCTTTTGACTAACCGGAAGAATTGAAGGGATGGTTTGCCTCACCATCCCTTAAGATGTCCTCAGTGCTTTGTCGATTCTCTTCTTTCTGGCTCAAGTATAGGAGAAGGGGCACGTTTGTCTCAACGGTGTCGTTTCCTTCATCAAACAACTTCTGCGCCTCCGGGTCATCTAGCCACACCTTTGTAGCGTCTGAATTCCAGGTTAGCGTTGCGGCTATACCCACCCCGTCGTCACACTTTTGTTTGTCCAAACTTGTGCAGAATTTTGTGAGCTGCTCCAAGCTTGTTACGGCTGTCTTCACAACCCTCTCCATCGTCTCAAGTCGTTGCTCCAACCGAGAGACTACTTCTTTGGAAGCAAGGCGTTCCTCCAAGCGAACTGCCTCCTCCTTGCTCATGCACTTCTTGCAACACCCATTGTCAACCTGCCCATGATCCCTCGTTGCTGTACTAGGCTGCGAAGATTCTATCGCTGTCACCTTCCTCTCACCAAGCAACTTCCTCACAGTTGGCAAATGTATGGGCTTCTCTCGTGCAAGAAAAGCAAAGCTGTTAAGATGGGGAAAAGGAGCTGCCTACTCCTTTTTCATGAACTCCTGTCCAATGACCACATCGAAGTCATCAAGAAGAACAATGGTGAAATCACCCACACCTGTCCATTCCCCTATCCGTAGAGAAACTTGGCGAGCTATACCCACCACTCTTTCAACTCCTGAATTGACAGCTTTGATCATGTTCGCCCCAGGTTCAATTTTCAACTTGAAACGTCATGCCACTTCTTCGTTGACAAAGTTGTGGGTAGCTCCACTGTCAATAAGTGCCAAGACTTGGTATCCGTTCATCTCGACGGGCACATAACTCAAATATGTTGAGTCTGTCACTTCTGGCTCCTCCAGAACAGCGTTCAGAACTTGCAACACACCCACAGACGGATCTACTTGCTCAACCACAGCTAGCTTCTACAGCCGCAAAGGACAATTCTTTGCATAGTGGTCCTTAGCGCAAATGTAGCAAGAGACCGGTTTCCTTGGTTCTCCAGTGTTCTTGGGCTTTCCTTCCTCACACTTCTCACCATTCCTTGGTGGGGCTGCTCTTTCTTGAACTTGCCCTGCGGCATTTTGCCACCCTCATCGTTACTTCTACCTTCTTCTCGTTTATTGGTTCTTAAGTCGTGTAACTTCTCGGCTGCAAAAACCGCCTCAGCTAGGGTCTTAACACCTTGTCGTCGCAGGTCTGCTTGCGCCCAAACTTGTAGACCCTTCATGACATGGTACAAACGATCTTCTTCGCTCATATCCTTGATCTCAAGCATGATGCTTGTGTAGGCCTTGACATAAGCCTGCACTTTCGTCGTGTGCTTTATCTGCATCAATTCGTTTCTAGCCACCCAACCTTGGTTTCCAGGACTGAACTACGCTTTGAGGGCAACCTTCATCTGCTCTTAATTCTCTATTTTGTCCAACACTTTGCCTGCGGCCACGTCTTCTGCCCTATTCCTCCACCAAAGCTTCGCAACATCGGTGAGAAACATTGCGACAGCATTAACTTTAGTCTCCTCTGAACTTCCGTTCATTTGATCTAAGTATTGCTCCACATCCCAACAGAAATTACCGAGTAACTTGGCGTCCCGTGTCCCATCAAACGGTGCTGGCTCTTTCATTCTGATTTTCATCGTTACCCTGTGCCGCCTCCGTTGGCCAATGCACGTTTCAACAATGCAATGATATCATCCTGATCTTTGATGTTATGCTAAAGTTGTTCCACAACTTCCTCTAGCTTCTTGACTCTCTCATCCATGCCTTGCTGGAGTGTTATCGTCAAGACATCTGCGGTCTCCTTGCATTCCTGCACGACCTGATTGAAAGCCTTCTTCATTCGTTCTGAGTCTACGTTTAGGATAGCAACCTTTTCACCATGAGCATAGAGAGCTTCTATAAACTTCTCCATGTTCTTTTCAAGTGCTGCAAGCCTTTGCTTCACCTTCGACTTGGGTTCTGGTTCCTCATGAACTGATTCTTCCCCATCCGAATGTGCTTCCGGTTCTGCCTCTGAACCAGAATCGAGTTTTGCATGCTTACCCAACTTGGTCATCCTCCAAGAAGAAGCTAACGAACCTGGGCTCTTCTGAGTTGTCTTGCTGATCCTTCAACTTCCGTCTACCAATCTTTTCTTTTACAGCGTTCCTTGGAAGTGTTGCAAAGCTGCTAGGCTCAGTTTTGAAGCGTTTTGTCCAACCGAACTCTTTGTTTCTTCCTTAGCGCACTTTCAAAATGTCCTGCTAACCAAGCGCGTTCTGAGCACTTCCCCCTGCTTGGGCGCGCTAAAAACGTGCCTTAACGAACACTGGTCCAAGTGTTCACTCTAGTGGGTGTGCTTCCGAGCACTCGCTCCACCCTGCCAACACTTCTGGGCGTCTCTCCCCAACGCGCTGCCAACTGCACTAATGAACTGCCTGAGCGTGGTCGTTTTCTTCAACTAGCGCACTTCCGCACTAGTGCCGTGCACACCTCCGGCGTCCCCAGCACCCTCTGCCAAGCGCCTGCCTTAGGGCGCGCTAATTCTTGAGCGTACACCCTAATTTCCTGCCAAGCACGTTCCGCTGGGTGTCCGCACAAACTTTCCTGCCGAGCGCGTTGCCAACCGACGTGCTAACCTTCCGCGCGCTGCATTCTGGGCGTGCTTCTGTCGTGCTTGACCCTTGCACGCGCTACGTGGTTTGCAAAGCAACGGGCATGCCTTCCAAGCTCGCAACGTCGCGCTGCTTGGAAGAACGTCCTCTTGTGCTGCTGCAGGATGCCTTGTCGCACCCTCTATCGTTTTGAGCCTTCCTGCTCGCAGCTGTCACCAACTTTGTTTTGAGCCAACCATGCTCGGTTTTCAGGCTCTGATAACACCTGTCACGGCCTCACTCGGAGAGTTGTCTTATCTCACCGAGTTGAGACGTGCAACACTGCTAGGGCGTCGATTGAGGGCTTGGCCAACTCAACCTACGTTCATACAGACTACGCCTCCAATTAAACCTGTGGAATTATTTATCATTTAAACACTTAAATCTGTGGAAGCATTCTTACTTAACACTTAGCTCTTTTATCGATTATTCTTAACACTTGCCATGCCGGCACCACAAGTAAAACAGCATGCACTTAAAGAACAACACAAAGAGATAAAGGTGGGTTACCCAACTAGCGGAGCCCGTTTGTAAGCTTTATATAAAATGAACAGAGATTACATCAAGGGAGTTGCCCAACTAGCAGAGCTCCAGAGTGTTGCCCAACTAGCAAGCCCTCTCAAGAAAATACAAGTGTTGGAAACTATGACTGTTTCCTGTCACACCCAGTCAAAGCCCCTGAGCTTCCTTCGCGAATTCAGAGCACCCGTCTTCTTGCTTGTCTCCTCTTGCCTCCTTTCGAAATGAAACAACTTTGCCTTTTTATAGGCTTCCAACTCGAGTTCGCCGTGCTCCGATCCCAAGTTCGTCGCGTGCTCCCATCCCGAGTTCATCGGCTTCCATCCCGAGTTCGCAGGGATGTGCATGCAGGCTCCCAACCCGACTTCGTTTCTTGAGCTGCCAACATGAACTCTTTTCCTGGGCTGCCAACCCGAGCTCGTTTCCTGGGCTGCCAACATGAGCTCTTTTCCTGGACTGCCAACCCGAGCTCGTTTTCTTAGGCTGCCAAGGTGAGTTCGTTTGGTCCACATCGTGGGTCGCTTGCCCACACTTCGAGTGGGTCAAAGCCCAAAGATTCGCACGTTCCTTCGTTTGCCTGGCTGTCGGCTTCTCTTGCCCACGTTTGCTCTTGCCCACACGCCCAGCTAGCTTGTGGGTGTTCGACCCAAGTCCCACTTGGTGTAAGTTCTTCCAAGGGGCGTTCCAACCCCCAAGGCATGTTTTTGGGGCGCGCCACACTCCCGACCCCGAGCCCGGTGGTGAGTGTGGGTGCTTGCCTTCTTGCATTTCTTGTTTCCAATGTCAAAGTGCCTTTCCCATGTGGGTGCTTGGACCATGTCTCGAGCAAGTGCGCTAACTGTCTAGGGTGTGCTAAAACTTGGGTCGTGACACCTAGGGCGTCAGTGAAGAAACACATACCCCTCTCTTAGAGTGATCCATGTATTATTGTTATGGCTCATCTTAGCCGTTGATTATCATTGTTGTATCTTATGATCTCAACCACTCATTCAAAAAGTACTTAGAGTTTTGGTCTCTCTCACTCATATTTAAAGAAGAGACCCCACTCATTGTAAAGGGACTTTTGGCTCTAGATTTTTGGCAATAAAGAATTATTTTGGGAAAAATCTTGTGCCTTTGTTATAGATTGTTCTTGTGCTTGATTGTAGCTCTGATATCCTATCACATCCTTGTTATTTGATGAGATATCCATGCTAGACGTTTTGGCTTAGTGTGTGCTCTCCAGGAGGGCGACTGCATTGGAGGATTTCGTGGGGTTTCTCCGGATCTCTCCATTGGATGAGTAAAATAATCAGGAAGTAATTTATATTGTATCTTTGATCAATGTTCATGCTTTTTTATTCTTCTTGCATCATTTACTCAGTCTTTCTGTAAATCAATTCTCCTTGAGATTGTCATCTACAGGAAGGAGGTCGCACTAGCTACTGGAGGCAAATCGATTTCATCTTGGGGACTGTCAAATCAACTTGGAATTGCTTCGAGGGGGTTAGAACATCATTACACTTGGCATATGCAAGTCACAGGAGGTAAGTACCATTGTTTTTCTTGAGTTATTTATCTATTCCATTAGTCTACTGCTATTTCTTCTACAAACCCTAAGTTGCTACTTTTTCTAAAAATTCTTTGGCTTATTTAATTGGGAATCTTGGCGAAAGATTTATGGGTTTTTCTCCTTAGGCCTAACCCCAGGTGGGTTCTCAAGGGCATCACCCTTGGTGGAGTCCATCTTGCCCAATCCCCTAGGAGTCCACTAAGTAACTCCATTAAGTCAATTAATAATTAGATCACATAATGCACTTTTCCTAATTCTAAACTTTGGATAAAGGCATTAATCCATTTGGCTTCTTGTTTTATGTCTTCTAGCATGCAAGGAAACATGCAAATGATAGAAGACCTTCCTTGTTGCCACTTTCTAACACTCCCTCTCAACGAGGAAGGGATTCGGTAGAAACCCCAACTTGTATTTGAACTTCACAAACTTGTGCCTGCAAAGTACCTTGGTGAATATGTCTGCCACCTGCTCATCGATCTGAATGTACTCCAACTGAATGGTTCTTCTCTGTACACAGTCTCTCAGGAAGTGATACCGGATGTCTATGTGTTTGCTCTGGTCATGGAACATTGGATTCTCAGATAAGTTAATGCCACTCTGATTGTCACAATGAACAATTGTAGTCTCCAACTCACTCTCGAATAACCCTAAGAGCAGCGTTCTCAGCCAAATCCTTGTTATCACATACATAGCAACTAGGCTACCATGTCAGCAGAGCAAATATCTGCACTTTTCTGAGCTTTTTCTTTACACTTATTCAGTGAGATCAGCTATAATGAGCAGCATTATTTATGATCACTAACACATCAAAGCATCTTTATATCAGACATTTAGTAGACCTTATGCCAAGGCTGAGCATTGAGACCTCAAATTTGATGACCGATATGACCTTTTGTTCTATACAAATATAGGGCAGTGTTCAGTGTTTCAGATGCAGGGTTCTCAATGATTGTAGTTGGTTCAGATTACAGATGTTGATATATGACCCAGTATATACATGATGTGCATTGATGTTATTACCTTGTTATTTAGGTCATTTTGATAGCGATGACTTGGTATATAATAATTATGATCTGGCAGTATATCAATATTGAAATGAAATTGGTTGTTATGTATTACATGCATGATTGTATTACTGACATTTGGAAACTCTTTCTTTATACTTGTTGGTCTTGACCTTCCTATGAATATGAACATGATCATTTATTGTCTATTTTGACTTGCTAGCCTAGGCACCATTTCCATGTGTCTCCATCCATCCATTTATACTTCCCCATTTATTTGATCTTCACTCTGACTTACACCTTGACTTGTGATATGGAGGACCTCCCCGCTTCTGCCTCTGTGTTGGACATGCATCCATGTTTATTTTGTGTCACGGCTCTAAGTTGGCAACAAAACTTGCTTTTAGTAAGTTGGATTTTATTCCTTTATCACTCTAGTCGGTTTCCCTGGTGTGTGTTTTTTATTTGCGGAAGTCCCCCTAGTTGCATGAGTTGTGTTGACTAAAACATGAAGCAAATTGTACTACATTTGGAAATTACTGTTATATCTTGTAAAGCCAAATGAAAAGGGCTATGAAATGGAAATGAAATTCAATGCTATGAAATGTAAATGCACCCCGGATGAAAGCTGCGATTAGTTGTGTTTATAAGCACATGCAAAATCCCAGAGGGGTCATATTAGGCCTAAAAAGCAATCGATAAATGTATGTTAAATCTAAAGATTGTTGGCCATGAAATTTTGTGAAATGAAATGAGAGGTCCTAAAAAGCAGTGGTTAAATGTATGCCAAATTTAAAGACTGCTGACCTTATGTGAAACTTTCTTCATTGAGCCTGCGGGTTATGATATGAGATGGAGCAAGGGATAGCTAATTCTAAGTGTCCCCTAGAACCTCAAGTTAGAGTTACCCTGACACCTAGTTCATGGCGGTTCTAGTAGTAGACATTTTTGCCAAGGTTGAATAAGCACTTCTCTGAACAACTTATCCATTTGTGAAACACCGCCATTCCTTGTGTATTCTTTGACCAGCACGTGCTTAAGTGTGTAACACCATGTCCCTCATTCAAAGTATCATAGTGTCAAGTCAGTCAAGTCATCCCCATTCAGCCTAGCCTTGTATCTTTAGCCTTCACCCTTTGCTAGCAATTTGATCATGTTTACAAACAAGTATATGCTTGAGATTCTTCTTGAAAGTAAGTTATTTAAATAACCCTTTACTACTTATTAACTGCCAGTGAAATGATGCTTAATACTTTAGAGTCTTGCTATGAAAATTATTTAGAGAGCATATCTTAACCATTTGCACTTGCAACAACATGGCTTCTTTAGCCAAGGTCATATTTTGATCAGTTTGACCGGTCATACTCAGTTTGACCAAGGTCAACCTTGGGATCCGTGATGAGATGGATCAATTTTATTATATGACGTTGAAATATGGTCCTTTGTACGCCTCTTGATGATTCCATATGATGGGCACAGACTTCAGATGATGATTGATGCAGTTCTTCATGATTATTACTATTTCCAGATCATCATATTTTCACTTGTCTGGGTATGGTGGACCCTACAGCGAATCTTGCAAGCTGCCATGAGGTGTATGAGTACTCATCTCTAGTGGATTTGAGTCTTCTGGATCCATTGAGACACTTGTCTTTCAGTTTCAGGCACTCTCAAGCATGATTTGAGCAATCTTCCACTTGTTGACTAGTTTGGCCATGCTGATGTGACCTGTCCAGCTAGAGCATTGGAGGCTAGTCGTTGCCTAGGACATTGCAGAATGTTAAGATTAAATATGATAAGATAGATAACATCAGTATTACATTCAATTTCACAACAATAGCATATACAGGATCACTGAAAGAACAACAAGCACAACATATTACAAGAGACAGATTTATCCTGAGAAACCCTCATGGGATAGAAAACCCAACAAAGCTTCCTCAATATAGATGACCAACAAATACAAAGATGTAGTCCCCAAACAAGAGCTCCTTCTCCTCCTTTGCAGATCTCTCTCTCTCCTATGTGAGTTCACAAGTGAGTGAGTGTGTTAAATGAGGAACACACCTCCTCTATTTATACTTTACTTCACTTGACTTTTAACCCTAACTAGGTCGGCCCCAACAACTTAACCACTCAACATAATGTTGACTGGGCCGACTCCTCTAGGGGACTTAAACACCCCATTACAATTGACTCTAGGGGAACTAATGCCCCAAATTACATGGGAGGTTTTACCTCAATGACTTTACATAATAATAACATCCCGAAGGAGGAATAAAACATCTCTGGATGAATAATAACAAAGTACAAATAGAATATTCTTTGAAGTTACAATATTTCGACATAGAAGAAAGGGGTGGTCCAGCCACTTGTCTTTACCATATTATCCCCCTTCCGGACATGATGACATAGTCAGTTTCCCAGCACAGGCACCAGACAGTGAGCTATGGGCAGTTTGATGGTTTTTCAGGACAACTAAAAATGGAATAAAAAGGTCATAAAGGAATTCGATTTGGGCAATTGAGGCAAGGTTTTGGCATGAGGTCTTCTCTGAGGTCATCTATGGTGTATCCCACTCCTTCCAGATCAGTTTGCAACAGTCAGTGGGGTCCACACAGTCATCAGGATGTGATTTGATGTATTCTTCTCCAGTTGAGGGGGGCAGGATTTGATCATTTGTGTACTTGGACATGTCATTGATTCTCATGTTATATTATTGTGCCATGGGGTGATGCTCGTGAAAGGAAATAATACCTCCTAGCCCCACCATTTGCTCCTAGTCATTTGTCCTAGTCATCTTATGTGGAACACATGTGTTTTAGTCATACTTATGTTGTGCGCCATACCCCCTAGGACATCTTAGTCATGTAAGTCCTCCCTTCTAGTGAGTTGATCCATGTTATTATGTACCAACTCATCTTAGTCGTTGATTATATTGTTGTATCTTTTGATCTCAACCACTAGTTTTCAAAAGTGGTTTAGGGTTTTGGTCTCCCTCATCATATTTAAGGAAGAGACCCCCTATTGTAAAGGCACCTTTTGGGCTCTGGAAACTTGGAATAAAATACTATTTTGCAGATCTACTTCTTGGCTTTGATTGGGATGCTCTTGTACATGATTATACATCTTTTGCTTTAGACATCTTTGCTTGTAACAAATGATTTTGACAACTACAGAGGGAGGCCGAATTGACTGGGGCAAGAAATAAGAATTGCTTGAAAGGAAGATTGTTGGGTTTCTCACATCCCCCTTGGGCAAGAGGTTTACATCTTGAAGGGAGTTTTTCAATTGTGCTTTGTCCATTGATTTGCTTCTTTTGATATGGCATGCTTAGATCTCATTTATCTGTGGATCAAATCTAACTTATGGTAGTTTGTTTTACAGGTTGATTGAGAGGTTTTTCTCCCTAAGGCTTGGACGTTTTTGCTTAGAATCACTTGGAGCTTGGAATTGTAACTAAATGCAAGGATCATCTATGTGCAAGGTAACCGCAAGATTTTGAGGTAAGATCTACAAGGTACATATCCATTTCGCTTGTCTTCTATCCTATTGGTCACCAAAACCCCCAAAATCAAAACCCTTGTATTTTTTTATTTATTTTTTAGATCTATGGAGATCTTGCAATCATTTGGGCTTAATAATTAAAACCCACCTTAATAATCATCCTAACTATCCCGATCTAAATTTTGTTGGATATCCGACTCCATTTGCCCCCTGATCTAAGGCACTAGTCCTCTCTTGAGGAAGTCACACTCCTTGGATAAGTGGCCATTTGCTAGATCCCACACGTGGGTATTGCTCATTCTTTCTAAAATCCATAGATCCATGTCATAGCATACCACCTAATGCCATTTTGTTTTGATTTTGACCTTGTGGGCCCCATTTGGACTATTTTCCGCTTTTTAAGGGCGGGCCCCACTTAGGTACTTTTTCTTGGCATTAGATCTATCTAAATCTACTATTCCTACTCCATAAGTGACCTTATCTTACATTTGGTTGAACATTTGTTCTTCCCCTAAGCCTCTTCAACCAAGCCCTAACCATCTTGGGTCCACTTATCATCCTAGTTCTAGATCTTGTTTCATCTTGGTCTCCTACTCTTTCATCATCACATTTCCCTAGGAGGTCTAGATTGAATTCGCTAGCCTTCATTGGCTAAGCTAGGGTCTCCCCCTTGGGTTTTGCTTAGGCTTGATCTAAAGTGAAGAGTGTCTCAGTTAAAGTGACACCCCACATGCATTGGGAACCATGGCATCTCTTGGGTCACCTCTTTAGTTGTCTACACCTCTACTGTCCTGGATAGAATACCTTTAGAGACAACTACAAGTTGTGTGATAACAATCCCCTCACATGCTGCCATACTGGCTTCCATGTACTCAACCTCTGTTGAGCTCAATGCAACTGATTTCTACTTCCTGTGGAACCAAGAGACAACCCCTGACCCAATGCTGAAGCAACAACCTGAAGTGCTCTTCCTGTCTTCTACACATCCTGCCTAGTCAACATCTGTGAAGCCTGCTAACTGTATACTCCCACTACGCTCATAAACCAATCCAACTCCATTGTGCCTCTGATGTAGTGAAGTGCATGCTTCTCAGCTGTCCAATGCACTCTTCGAGGATCCACCATGAACTGACTCAAAGAGTTGACTGCAAAGCTAATGTCTGGTCGTTTGTTGACCAGATACATAAGTGACCCGATTTGCTGGCGATACAATGTAGGATCAAACTCCTCTGAACTCGATGCATCAATCTTCCTCCAGTTTATAACTAGAGGCGTGGACATGGGTCTACAGCCCTCCATCATGAATCTCTTCAAGATCCATAATGCATAGTTCCCCTAATCAATGAAGAAGCACCCATCTCTCTGCCAAACCTCCAGACCTAGGAAGTAATGCATCAACCCAAGGTATTTCATCTCAAAATCTACTGCAAGATTGGACTTGCAGTCTGCGATCACCCTCTCATCTCCTGTAAGAAACAGATCATCTACATATAATACCAGTATGAGAGGTACCTCACCTGACAAGAAGTACAAGTCGTGGTCTGCCTCACTCCATTGGAATCCCATCTCTCGTAGATAGCTGTCGATCCTAGAGTACCATGCCCGATGTGCCTTCTTGAGCCCATAAAGAGCTCTCTGCAACCTGTTGTCCGCCAATATGCACACCAGCAGCGGAAATCTTTCGAACGCTGTCTTTTCACTCCAAGTGAGAGAGGTGTGACCTTGGGGGCAAGCAATGAGCCAGGTACTGTCACCTGAATCCCAGCTCCTCCGTTTAGGCAAACTCCTAACGAAGCCAAGGGGGGTAGTCCCTAAAGGAGAGTTTCACTAAGGCTCTATTATTTATAGTGTTTTTAGGTGTTGTGATGTGGATGGGTGTTTTTTAGGAGTTTTTAAATGAGAGACAATTTAATATTTGAAAATAAAACAAGATGGTGCAATCCACGTTGCAAATACAAGATAATAGATACACTTGGGCAATAAGTAAATCACTTTTCACAAGATATAAGCAGATACTCCGATGTTGATATTTAAGCAAACAAAATATAAGATAAAGGACCAGTGCCTTATGGAGTCAAAAATTAAGTATGAATTGTGAAAACTTGACACAAGTGCTTGAAATTGAAAGTTTGTGAGAACGTTGTGCAGCTTATCTTGGTAAATTCAAAGTTTTAATTGTCTTGATTATTAGGGCTAAAACCAAAGGTATCAAAAGGTGGTGGAACCCTGCCCAAGAAAAATACTGGCAACCCTAAGTGACCTGTCGGAAGCACCCAGATTCGATAAGGATTGGTGTCCAATGTTTAAACCGCCCCTGAGTCTGACAGTGGGAATCCGGCGTCACCTCTCGTGGGAAGAACAGTATTTTGCCTTGGTTGAGGTTTTGGGTAAAAATTTTAATTAAGTTTATCGATCGTAATTATCAAGTCTTCCACCTTTCTGAGTACTAGCCCAACCGTTTCCGGTTGGCAGAGCATACGGGTGTAGGACAAACCAAGATAAATTAATTAGGGGTGTGTGAGTGGAAAATTTTTTATTTATTAGAAGGCCTTGTTCAACTCTCCGACAGAGAGCGCTCTTGACTCGGTCTTATGACCACAGTTCAAGAGACTTGCTAGATTAACAATGCCTAATGCAGGGATGATGCAAGACTAAAATGCCCTCCGATAGAGGGTGCTCTTGACTTGGATTTGGCCAAGTTCAAGAGACTTTGGTTTATTTTAAGGAAGCAAAAGTAAAGTAGTAGCAGTATATCTTAACTTGAAACAGATTTAAACAATAGTATTGATCACAAGATATAAACTTCCACTAACAATAATGCTTGCGAAATAAATAAATCTAGTGTTCTACCACACAAACTTTAAACTACTAGGTGGGATTGATCCCCGAAACAGGATCAACCACTAGAACCGCCTGCACTTGAGAACCTCCAGCTAGCTGAAAGCTCTACCAAGGAAACCGACGGGGATGGAAGAGTAACCACAAATTATGTGGTCCTGCCCTTGAGACGAAATCTCAAGGATACAACTTCCGGCTGAGGGCTTTGGAAGAGAAGCAAGATGAAACAAAGACTACTCTAAAGAAAAAATTGAAAGATCTAACCTAACAAATCACCACACTCTTCCCCAAATGGGAAGAAAACCCAAAAAGTGGAGGCCTCCTCCACTTGAACTTTTATTAATCTTGTTACAATTGCCTTGGGTTTTAAAACCTTGAAGGACTTTTGAGAGATAGATAATACTTGCAAAAATTAAAGAAGAAGCAAGTTTTTGCTTGCTTCTACAAAGGATAAAAAGACTTTGTATATTCAATCACTCCTTATGGCTTTCACTTGATTTTGCTTTGATTCTTTGCTTCAAGATCTAACGAATATCTTTCTCTCAAAAACACCTACACAAGCTCAAAACAACTCAACAATGCACCCATTAACCATTAGGAAAATAAAACCAATTTGAAACTAGTTAAGTCTAGATTTAGAAATTTAACTCTAAAATGTGAAATGCATGAGATTTTGACATAAAACTTTAACTATGATGAAACGGACCAGCGAACAACAAACTCCTAAAATGCAATGGGAAAGAGATCTAGATCATAAAAATTTTGAGAAACCTTTTGTGGAAAATATTCTATCTTTTAAAACTTGCAACTAGGAATAAAAATGCAAACTATACTAGTGTGAAAAGAGAAATCT
This sequence comes from Larix kaempferi, assembly GCA_027924585.1. Lineage (NCBI taxonomy): Eukaryota > Viridiplantae > Streptophyta > Pinopsida > Pinales > Pinaceae > Larix > Larix kaempferi. The sequence continues at coordinate 5,228,836 of BSBM01001126.1, forward strand.
AGAATGCTTCTAACACCTACTTTTCAATGCATGAAATTGATCTACAAGATGCAAGTAAAACCTAAGATCTAACTATGACAAGCTATCTTGCAAAAAGAGAAGCTAATACTCTAACAAAAAATAAACTAACTTAACAATTCGTTTTTGATCTTTTGGGATAATTTAGGGCTCTTTTTGGAGAAAACGAGGGGGAGAGATGGAAGCTAGAAGATGGGGAACGAGAGAATAAAAGAGGGAAAAATGAAAGGTGAAAGGGAAGGTAAATCAAGAGCTAGATGGAGAGGGGAAGGCAAAGAGACTAGAGCCAAAACGAAAGGGAAGAAAGAGGGGTAACTATGGCCAAGCGAAAGCTAAGGAGGAGGGTTTTAAGAGGCAAGGGCTAGCAAACCAATGAGAAAAGGGAAACAAGGAGAAAATAAGAGGGGTTTGAAGAAAGAACCCTTTTGTAACCAAGTTTGAAAGATGAAAACTTTGTTGATGGAAGAGGAAACCCTCTCTGCTTTGATGCCAATCTTAAGATCTTGCTCCTTGGAAGTATCCTGCAAACACACTATTAGTAAAGGTTTTTGTTGGTGGAGAAGAGGGAGATACAACCGAGTTCATCTCATCTCAACCGTTTTGAAGATCTGCAATGCACAAAAACTTACACAAACAAAGCTTGATCAAATATAGAGAGTTAGACAAAAATGCATAAAGAGACAAGGTAGTAAGACCGATTACAACTTGTACTCTTTATACTATTCAAGCCTAAGCCTAGCAAACAAATTGGGACCATCAAATGCTTGCCCTACGCTCTTAAGAAAGAGATCTAAGCATGTATTTAAATCAAACTTTGACATTGCATAAATCAAGAAAACATTACAGATATTACCTCAAAATAAATTAGTAACTCATGAACCAATAGAAGTGTACACAAATTTGCCTCCAAAGCCAACTTTATTTCCGATGATAGCCAATAGCTATTACAATCTCCGCAGAGTAAGTTTACAATAATTCTCCATGAAGAGAAAGCCCAAATGGCCTCTCTTATATAACAAAACTCAATGCTAAAACCCTAATTCGAATTGGTAATGAAGAGAGCCAAAAACTCCATCAAAAACCAATCAAATCCATGTCAACACCAACCAAATCGAGCTTGGAGTCTTAACTCATCTTTAAACTTGAGTTTGGAGCCCATAATTTGAGGAAGGAGCCCCACATGCATTGATTTCAAAATCCAACAACCCATTAATCAATTGCCAAATCACAAAAACGAATTTGCATGAAGGTGGGTGAATTTCTCAACTGTAAATCACTCCCAGTGCTCCGAAACTGATCTGAATCAGGTGGGTGAAGATTCCAATCATCATAAATGCTTTTTGCCATGTCATTTAGCCTTTTATTTTAATCAAATTGATTAATTTTGGAGAGATTTGGATTATCTCCAAAATATTCAATTTTATTATTTTAATTAATAATTTCTCTGTAAATGACTTTTCAGAGAAAATATTAATTATGAGGCTGAATTGACATCCGAAAGTTGGGTTTAGCTGCTCCATGGGTCATGTGTGATTTTTGGCTTATGAAACGAGCCATCAAACACTAAGTTCGGACCCCGGATGACTGACATAATTACAGACCCAAATTTCTCTATTTAAACTATAGAGAAATTTAATTAAAATTTAAATAATTAAAAAATAAAAAAAAACCCCAACTCCGACGCGTCCGGTAAAAAATTTTCGAAATTTTTTCTGGGGGTCCTAGAGACCTAGGACATGACCAAAACCTATTCTAATAGTGTCTAGTAGGTTTATACATTATAGTTGGACCCTAATAACCCCCCATGGCCAAATTTCCAAAATCGGGCATTCCAGCTTTGGAGGAAGCGGGAGAAAAACCAAGAGATTATATTTCGCCTGAAGCAAAGTATAATATGACGGTGAAAAAACTCCCTGGAATACCTTAGTTGTTTAATCCAGTCATGGGGAACCGAGCCACTCAGACCCTACTAGCACACTTTGATACAAACCCCCATGGGGTCATGGTCATGTCGACTCAAAAACAAAACTGGCTAGACCCAAAAATAATGAAACCCAGATACTCTGGAAGTGAACACTGATGTGTTCCAACACTGGCGGCTCAATAAGGTTTCAACTATTGTACAAATCAGTTGATAACATCTGGCTCTAACTGCGGGACGTGTGCTCGATCTGGAAATTATGCAAGGAGAGAATACGAGAACACCAGAATCTCTGGTTCATATATATAACCTGTAAAAACATCTCAATCTTGACAGAAAAACCTTCAGTAGCACATGTGTTATGAAAAAAACCAAAATGAAATACCAACTATATCTTATTGTTTGAAAATGAATTCTAGGAAACCTGAAATGCAGAAGGTAAATTAAATCTTTTCCTATTCTAATATAATACAAAAAGGAAAACGTTAAGTATAATCAGAAATCCAATGTAACCATTTAAGCATGTGATTAATGAAAAAACAAATTTTTACCTTGTCTTTGGTTACCAGCCAAGACAAGGGCATGCTTATCAGAAAGTGCAAACCTGCTTGGATCTTCTGAAAAGGAGGGCTGGATGGGGAATCATGCATATGTAATAAATATTTGAAGTACTCCCCAACATAGTAAGAAATCTTTCTGCAGGCACCCTCTATCCAGAACATGATAGGGTGATGAAATTTAAGATGACAAGGCAATTCTGGTACCTTATCATATTCTTCCAAGAGGCTCTTCCGAAAATAATTTTCCATGAAAGTGCATGCCTCGAATTGCCCTAATATACAAGGGGCTTCCGATGGGCAAGATATATGCTCAACTGACTTCTCATATGAAATAATTTCCTTTTCTTCCTTTATGCTCAACTGTTCAAAACCCATACTCCTGCCGAAAATGGGAGAGTCTTCATGAATTTTACCATATCCTTGGCCACATGTATCCTCATGCTCATAAGTGGGATTGTTAACAAAATTTCCAAGGGGATACCTTAGTTGTTTAATCCAGTCATGGGGAACCGAGCCACTCAGACCCTACTAGCACACTTTGATACAAACCCCCATGGGGTCATGGTCATGTCGACTCAAAAACAAAACTGGCTAGCCAAAACTAGCTAGACCCAAAAATAATGAAACCCAGATACTCTGGAAGTGAACACTGATGTGTTCCAACACTGGCGGCTCAATAAGGTTTCAACTATTGTACAAATCAGTTGATAACACAACCTACATGCATGGGACTCCCTACTCTCCACCTTGAACCCCTCTGACTGCTCAATAAATACCTCCTCCTCGATAACTTTTTTGAGGAAGGCAGTCTTCACGTCCATCTAATGAAGGCACCAACCTATCTCTGTTGCCAATGAGAGAATAGTCCGAATAGAAGAATATCTGACAACAAGGGTGAAGGTCTCCTCATAGTCAATACCTTCCTTCTGTGAAAACCCCTTTAACATGAAGCGTGCCTTATACTTCTCCACACTTCTGTCTACTGCATGCTTTACCTTGTAGATCCACCTGGATCCAACCACCTCTTTTCCTTTTGGCCTCGGCACACCTTCCCATACCTGGTCTTTCATGATGGAGCCATACTCCTCAACCATGGCCTCTTGCCACACATCATGTTGTGCAGCCTCCTCAAAAATGGAAGGCTCAAAGTTAATTAACTCTGCCATCAGTGCCATATAGCAAAGTCTATCTGGTGGTTTGCTCTACCTCATGGAGCTTTATGGGAGAGTCACCTGCCTGGAATCCTGAACTGTGGACCTATACCACCTAGGCCGTGGCCTAGTGTCTATTTGTTGTGGCTGGTGGATATCCTCCTCCTGCTACAGCTCATCCTCCAAGACAAAGACCAAAGGATCCTGTCCACCTGACAACCTTTGACTACTAGAACCTGTGCCATGTGTCTGTACCTATGGCTCCTCCAACTTGAGTCCTGAGTCATGTGATGGTTGCTCCTGTGTTGGTAAGTCCATAGATCTTCGTAAGGCTCTATCCTCATCAAATTGGACATCCCTGCTCACAATGATCCTCCTGCGAGCTGGAATATATACCTTGTATCAATGTTATTGGAACCGGCAAAACCGGCCGGTCCGACCAATTTACAAGGTTGGTCGGTCCGGTCAAACCAAAAAACCGCTCAAGACGGAATTTTTTCCAAACCAGGCAAGGAACCGGCTGGTTTCGTACGAAACCGGTCAAAATCGCTGAACCAACCGGTTTTGACCGGTTTCGTATGGAACCGGCCGGTCCGTACTCTGTCGTACGGCCACGGACTGGGGACCAACGGAACTCAAATTTAAAAAAAAAGCACAAAATAAACCTATCCTAAGCTTCTAACCTAACCCTAAGCCTATCCTAAAGCTATTTAAAGACACCCCCACCCCCTACATTACTCACACTATTCATTCCATCTTGTTTGGCAATCTTGAGAGCTTTGTTTCTTGGGCAACTTTGCAGTCTTCTTGAGCTGTGTTTGTTGGGTGGTTTGCAAGAACTTCTTGGGCAAATTCAACTATCTTTTGCAGGGAAGATTTGGAGGAGATTCGAAGTATTATTTCTTGGAGCAGATTTGGAGCTATTTCGTGGACTGTTTTGAAGGTTTTTGAAGGCTTTTGTGCAGAATTTGTGGGTTGTTATCACAGATCAGCTTGTTCTTTTTCTCTTGGCAGCGGCAATTCCTCTCAAGCTTTCCTTCATTTCTTCTTCTTTCTCAAAAGTATGTCAAGTCTCAAGACTTTTCTCTTTAAATTTTTTTTCTTAGTTAATAAGTTATTAATAAATTATAGGGTTTTATTTCCAGCTTTTGTTTGCCATGGCTCCAAAAGAGAGGAAGAATATGGCATGGGTTCATTGCCAATTGGATGATGGTGGGAAAAAAATATGCAATTATTGTGGGAAGAAAATAGCTGGGGGGGTATCCATAGGTTAAAACAACACTTAGCTGGTGCTAGAGGCAATGTTGAACCTTGTAGGAAAGTCTCTGATGATCTTAGACCAGAGATGCTAAGTAGTATTGAAGCCTACCAAGAAGAAAAAGCCAAGACAAAGAAGATTCAAGAAGACATAGGGAGTAGTTCAATGCCATTTGAGGATGAGAGTGACTATGATCCTGAGAGTGGTGATCATGAAACCCTTCAAGGTCATTTGACTAGTTTTGAAGAATCCTCCAATTTTCCTGTTAGGGGGAGAAGTGCACGTAGAGCATCCAATTTGTTGGGTATGTTATATCTCTTCACATGGTCGCTGCGTGTACAACACGATCCCTACGGCACTAGTGATTCGCCTGCGCCGGGCGCATCCGGAGGGGGGGGTAGCCCGATAGGGCCCACCCCCTTCCTTTTGGACCGTTAGGTTCCGAAACGACACGGAGGGGGCCGTTAGGCCCCGGGAGTCCGCGCGGAGCGCAAAATTTTTTTTGGGTTGCTTTTTGCTTTTTCGCGATTTTTGACCCATTGTACTCTATCTAATCCCGGTAAAAGGGATTAGGGTTGTAACCTAATTTCGGGTAAACGAATTAGGGTTTTAGATGCTGCGGAATACCATTTATTGTATTGTACATGGTTAAATAAAACATATAATGAAAAAGGAGCTGTGCGGCTCTAAGTTTTGCTGGTTTTTTCCCGGTTAAGGGTTTCCAGGTGAAAATCTCTGTGTAATGTGTGTGCCATTGTGTGTTTTCTGTTAATGCTTAAGAATCGATATAAGTTTGTACTTCACTGTTAAGGTTTAAAACTTACATTTGGTATTAGAGCATTTTTTGGTTTCAGAGGGACGCCTTTGTTTCCAAGGGTTTGGCTCGATCTTGGATTTGTGATAAACCTGGTTTCAGTGGGAGCTTTGCAGTGGTGATTTATTTTTCTTTAAAGAATGGCGAGCAGTTCTAGATTCGAGATTGAGAAATTTAATGGTCATAGCTTTGAGCTATGGAAGCTCAAGATGGAAGATCTTCTGGTAGATAGAGAACAATGGATCGCAGTAGATCCAGGTACCATGCCCTCTGGTGCGGTAAAAGAAGAATGGGAAAAGATGGAAAGAAAAGCAAGGAGCACCATTCGTCTTTGCCTTGCAGATTCGGTATTGGTGAACGTATCTGGAGAAGACAGTGCAAAGAAGCTATGGGATAAACTGGGAAGTCTGTATCAGTCAAAGTCCCTGGTAAATAAGTTATTTCTGCGAAAGAAATTGTACCTTCTGAGGATGACTGATGGAGACTCTGTGTCAGAGCATCTAAATGCCTTCAATACTCTGGTAAGTCAGTTGACATCTGTTGGTATTACAATTGCTGATGATGAAAAATGTATTAGTCTGTTGTGCTCTTTGCCAGATTCATGGGATAATCTGGTTATAGCTACTGGGAGTAATGCAACCACGCTAAACTTCGATGATGTGGTTGCATCCCTACTATCGGAGGAAATGAGGCGGAGATCCATAGATAGTTCAGCCAAGGATGCCTTATTTGTAAGAGGTCGCCCTGGAGACAGATCTAAAAATAAGTCGTCAGGTGGTAGATCTAAATCTAGAGGGAGATCTAAATCTCCAGGACCTTCTGTAAGAAAATGCTGGAAGTGCGGTAAAGCTGGGCATTACAAGAAGGATTGTAAATCCAAAAATACTGATAAAAGCAGAGGACCTAATGATGCTCCATCTGCAGATGGGAAAGAATCTACAGAGGAAGGAGGAGATGTGTATCTGGCATCTTCAAGTACACATGCAGAGCATGATTCGTGGTTGATTGACTCAGGTGCGTCTTATCATATGACTCCTCACAGGGAGTGGTTTTCTGAATACGAAAAGTATGATGGAGGAGATGTATTTCTGGGAGACAACTCGGTGGCGAAAATCATAGGTCAAGGAAAGATAAAGCTACTGCTCAAAGATGGAAGGGTTAAAACTCTTCCCAGGGTTCTGCACATTCCAAAGCTGGCTAGAAACCTTATATCTGTAAGTAAAATGGATGATGCAGGTGTGAAAACATTATTTGAAAAGAACACATGCAAGATGGTTCGAGAATCACTGGTGCTGATGAGGGGAGTTCGGATTGGAACTCTATACAAGTTGTTGGGAAGCACCTTCAAAAATGGATGTAACAGTACTATTGTTCCTGAGGGTAAAAATGAAGGAGACAGAGTCCTTACTGTCTCTAGTGAGAAGACATCGCTATGGCATCGAAGGCTGGGACATATTGGAGAGAAGGGTCTTCGACTATTACAAGGTAAAAGTATGGCTGAAGGCATGTCTGATTTCACATTAGATTTTGATTTCTGTGAACATTGCTTATATGGTAAACAGAATCGGGTAAGATTTTCATCTGGTGTTGTAAGAGCTAAAGGAATCTTAGAGTTAATACATAGTGATGTTTTTGGACCTGTGCCTGTTCCATCAGTTGGTAAATCTGTGTATTATGTTTCATTTATAAATGATTTCTCAAGGAAAACTTGGATTTATTTCCTGCGTAAGAAATCTGAGGTTTTTAATAGATTCAAAGAATTTAAGGCTCTTGTAGAGAATCAAACTGAGAAGAAAATAAAAGTACTCAGAACAAATAACGGTGGAGAATTCTGTGAAAGTGAATTTGAGGAGTTCTGTAAAACGTGTGGAATAGCAAGGCAAAAGACTACTCCATACACACCTCAACAGAATGGGGTTGCAGAAAGGATGAACAGGACATTGATGGAAAAGGCAAGGAGTATGCTCAGTGGTGCAGGGCTAACACAACAATTCTGGGCAGAAGCTGTTGACACTGCGTGTTACCTAGTGAATAGGACACCCACATCAACGTTGGTTGACAAGACACCTCATGAGGTTTGGACTGGTAAGAAACCCTCTCTCTCTCATCTCAGAGTGTTTGGGTGTGATGCTTTTGTACATGTTCCAAAGGAGAAAAGGAGCAAGTTGGATAATAAATCGGAAAAATGTATCTTCATTGGTTACAAGGATGGAGTGAAAGGTTACAAGCTGTGGAACCCAGTAAAAAGGCAAACAGTTTACAGTCGAGATGTGATCTTCAGAGAAGTTGAAAGCACTTCCAAAATTGAGGATGTACCAAAGGAAAAGGATTCAGAGAAGCTACACTTTGATCTCAAGGATGAAAGAGGTGACTCTTTTGAGGAACCAGATTCGTCTGAATCAGATGAGGAGGCAGAATCGTCTGAATCAGATGAAGAGGCGGATCCACAGACTCTGATATTGAGGAGATCTGACGAGAAAGAAGGCAAGTTGAAAGGTACAGTCCCCCTGATTTTCGTTCTAATTTTGTGTTATCTATTACTGATGATGATCCTAGAACTGCTAAAGAGGCAATGGATTCAGAAGATAGTAAGCTATGGAAGAAGGCCATGATAGAAGAAATGGATGCCTTGGACAAAAATGAGGCATGGGATCTGGTTGAGTTGCCAGAAGGAAGAAAGCCTATTGGAAGCAAATGGGTATTCAAGAAGAAGTTAAATGCAGCAGGTAAAGTGGAGAAGTACAAGGCTCGACTAGTAGCGAAAGGTTATTCCCAAATTGAGGGCATCGATTTTGGTGAGATTTTTTCACCTGTTGCAAAATTGACTTCTATTAAATTTCTTCTATCTATTTCTGCTGCTTTTGACCTTGAAGTAGAACAGATGGATGTAAAGACGGATTTCCTACATGGAAATCTTAATGAAGAGATCTATATGAAGCAACCAAAACGGTTTGTGGTGAAAGGAAGAAAGGAGCTTGTCTGTAAGCTGAAAAAATCTCTCTACGGATTGAAACAATCTCCCAGAATGTGGTATCAAAAATTTGATACTTATATACTGGGACTTGGTTTCTCAAGAAGCAAAGCTGATCACTGTGTTTATTTTAAGCTAACTGGTGATCATTTTATTTATGTAATATTGTATGTTGATGATATGTTGCTAATTGGAAACAACAAGGAAATCATCAAGGATGTCAAGAATCAGCTGTCATCTAAATTTGACATGAAAGATCTTGGTGCTGCAAATTTCATTCTGGGCATGGAAATAAAAAGAGATCGTGAAAACAGGAAACTCTGGTTAAATCAGAGGAAATATGTTGAAACGATATTGAAGAGATTTAATATGCAGGAAAGCAAACCAGTGAAGGTGCCCATTCCTATAGGTGTAAGGTTATCTGCAGAACAGTGTCCCACGACACAAGAAGAGGTAGAGGACATGTCTCATGTTCCCTATGCTAGTGCAGTTGGCAGTCTGATGTATGCCATGGTCTGTACTAGACCAGATATAGCCCATGCAGTGGGAGTTTTAAGTAGATACATGTCAAAAGTAGGAAAGGAACATTGGACTGCAGTAAAGAGGGTCTTCAGGTATTTGCGTGGCACTACAGATTCTGCAATCTGCTACCAAGGAAGACCCGGTCTAAACAGAGAGATAGATATACAAGGATTTGTTGATGCTGACTGGGCTGGAGATCTTGATCACAGAAGATCTACAAGTGGCTACGTTTTTAATCTATTTGGAGGAGCAATCAGTTGGATGAGTAGAAGACAAGCTGTAGTTGCACTTTCAACTACAGAAGCTGAATACATGGCAGCTACCCATGCAAGTAAGGAAGCTGTATGGTTGCAAAGATTGTGTTCAGGTATTGGTTTTGTGCAGAATGCAGTAAAAATTGGCTGTGATAGCTCAAGTGCAATATTTCTGGCAAAGAACCCTGCTTATCACTCGAGGACAAAGCACATTGATGTGCAGTACCATTTCGTCAGAGACATGGTTGAACAAAACAAAGTGTTGCTGGAGAAGGTTGACACTTTGGTAAATGTTGCAGACTCTTTGACAAAGTCTGTGAGTACTCAGAAGTTCTCTTGGTGTAAAGAGAACATGGGCATTGTTGCCCTGAATTGTTGAAGTCATAAATTTCTCCTGTATGTGAAGAGAACAACAAGTGGGAGAATGTTGGGTATGTTATATCTCTTCACATGGTCGCTGCGTGTACAACACGATCCCTACGGCACTAGTGATTCGCCTGCGCCGGGCGCATCCGGGGGGGGGTAGCCCGACAGGGCCCACCCCCTTCGTTTCGGACCGTTAGGTTCCGAAACGACACGGAGGGGGCCGTTAGGCCCCCAGAGTCCGCGCGGAGCGCAAAATTTTTTTTGGGTTGCTTTTTGCTTTTTCGCGATTTTTGACCCATTGTAATCTAATCCCGGTAAAAGGGATTAGGGTTGTAACCTAATTTCGGGTAAACGAATTAGGGTTTTAAATGCTGCGGAATACCATTTATTGTATTGTACATGGTTAAATAAAACATATAATGAAAAAGGAGCTGTGCGGCTCTAAGTTTTGCTGGTTTTTTCCCGGTTAAGGGTTTCCAGGTGAAAATCTCTGTGTAATGTGTGTGACATTGTGTATTTTCTGTTAATGCTTAAGAATCGATATAAGTTTGTACTTCACTGTTAAGGTTTAAAACTTACACAATTTGAACCTGAAGAGGCCACGTAATACCCCGACCAGCAGTAGAGGGCTTAACTCTTTCTTTGTGCCCCGCACTACCCCTGGTGTTCATCCCACCATTGATGCTAAATGGAAGAAGATGGAGGAGGAGGTTGCTTGGGAATGCATAGCTAGATGGTGGTATGATGCAGACATACCCTTCAATGCAACTAATTCTTCTTATTATCAACCTATGATAGATGCTATAGTTTCATGTGGTCCGGGCTTCAAACGCCCTAGTTTTCATAATATTAGAGGACTCCTTTTACGAAATGAAGTTCAAAGAATAGATGAATATCCGAAGGAGTTCAAGCAGTCCTGGAGTAGAACAGGGTGCACAATAATGTCTAATGGATGGAGTGATGGAAAATCCCGCACTATTAGCAATTTCCTGATTGCTTTCCCAAAAGGAACCATGTTTCTTAAATCTGTGGATGCCTCTGATCACGTGAAGGATGCACAATTATTATTTCATCTTTTGGATGGAGTAGTTATGGAGGTGGGGCCAAAGAATGTTGTACAGATCATCATTGACAATGCCTCAAACTATGTTGCAGCGGAAAGGATGTTAGAGGAAAACCACCCCACCATTTGGTGGACACCATGTGCACCCCATTGTTTGGACCTCATGCTAGAGAATATTGGAAAAATTGAGTGGGTGAAAAAGTGTGTGGGGCAGGCAAAATCAATAACCAGGTACATCTACAACCACTCATGGGTTTTGAATCTCATGAGGAAGAACACTGGGGGTAAAGAGCTTGTTAGATCAGCCATTACACGATTTGCAACAAACTTTCTTTTGTTGCAATCCCTTGTTGATCAAAAGGCCAATTTGCGGAAGATGTTTTCCTGCGATGAGTGGACTGAATGTCAATGGAGTAAAAAGGCTGAAGGGAAAGATATAGCTGACAAAGTGTTTGAAAAAACATTTTGGAAAAAGGCAGAAGAGATAGTTTTATTCAGTGAGCCTCTTGTGAGAGTGTTGCGGATGGTAGATGATGATAAACCTGCTATGGGTTTTAATTATGAGGCCATGGATCAGGCCAAAGAAGCAATAAAGAAAGCATATGGTGATAAAAAACATAAGTATTTTCCTATTTGGAATATCATTGATGACAAATGGAACAGACAACTCCATCGTCCTTTGCATGCAGCTGGCTATTACTTAAACCCAAGGTAAGAAATCTCAAAATTCCTATTCAAAGTTATAAGTTTTCTTTTAATTTCAAACTTTAAAGTTCAAAGTTATAAGTTACAATTTCAAATTCATTGATGAATATTTTTTGTCTTTTGAACTTTGAACTTTGAACTTTTGAAGGTACCACTATACAAAAGACTTTGAAGCCAATGATGATGGGGAGGTAAAAGACGGATTGTATAGATGCATTGAGCACATGGTTCCTAATGCTAGGACACAAGATGAGATACACAGTAAGCTACTGCAATTCAATGAGAGTATGGGTAGCTTTGGCATGAGCATGGTCGTACGAGACAGAACCAAGGATCCCCCGGGTAAGAATTTTCAAAGTTTTCAAATTATATTATCCATTGCAAAGCATGAGTTAAATTTACAAAGCCATTTGCTGAAACTTGTTTGCATTCAACTCTTATTGTAGCCTATTGGTGGGGGCAGTTTGGTGCACTGATTTGAAAAATTTTGCAGTTCGAATATTGAGCCAGCCATGCAGTGCTTCTGGATGTGAATGCAATTGGAGTGTATATGAGCGTATACACACCAAGAAACGAAACCGTTTGGAACACAAACGGTTGAATGACATGGTCTATGTCCAGTACAATCTTAGGCTGAGGCGTAACCAGTTGTTCAACAAGACACCAGCATCAGGCAACATAACCTTGGATGACTTTGATCCATCATCAAAGTGGGTTGTGGAGACTCAAGCACCAATATTTGATAATGAAGACCTTTCTTGGTTGGATATGGACCCACCTCCAAAGGTTCCATCTTCAGGGCCAGAGGAATCAAGTGGGGCACAGAATCCCACTACTGTAGAGGATGAAGAGGATGAGGATGACGATGAGGAGGACGATGATGAGTAGTAGACTACTAGACACTAGACTCTAGTAATAGTAGCTAGTAGGGTAGTGCCATATGATCAATTTATTGTTATTCATTAGTACTATGGATTCTTTTTGGATTGTAGGGGCCATTTAGAGCCTCTTTGTTGATGTACTTTGGTTTAGAACCTCAGAGATGTATTGTACTAGGTGTTATTTTGGTTATTTACACCCATATTTGCTATATATATGAGAAACTTTCCATATTTGTGTATTAATGGTTTGGATTCATATGTATGCACATGAATATATATATTTTTTTACAAAACATGAATATTTTATGTATTTTTTAATCGGTCGGTTTTTTACCCGGTTTTTTTCCGATTCCGGTCCGGTTCATATTTTGGGTTTTGTCGATTCGATGACCGGTCCGCTTCCGATAAAATTGCCTTGTATGCCTTAGAAGTCTCGTTGTAAACAACTAGTAGCCCTTTCTCACCAGAATGGTCCAACTTCTTCCTAGTGTCAGCATGAATGTGACAATAGCAGACATTGCCAAATATGCGTAGATGACTCACATCTGGTCTAGTGCCTATGAAAACCTCCTTAGGTGTCTTCTTCCCAAAGCTATGTGAGGACACCTGTTCTGGATGTATACTGTAGTCCAAAATGCCTCAGCCCATAGGAATAATGGCAATCCTTGATCAAACAACATGGCCTTGGCTACACTAACTAGTGTCCTGTTCTTCCTCTCTGCCATTCCATTTTGTTGCGGGGTGTGAGGAACAGTGTGTTCCTTCTTGATCCCCTCTAATGAACAAAACTCCAAGAACTCCTTGGAGGTGTACTCACCCCCGTTGTCTGTCCTCAAAATTTGAATCCTCCTTCCTGTTTGGTTTTCCACGAGAATCTTGAACTCCCGAAACCACTCAAAGACCTCTGACTTGGCCTTTAGGAAATAGATCCAGGTCTTCCTGGAATAGTCATCAATGAATGTGACACAATAACTGTAGCCACTGAAAGAATAGACGATCATAAGTCTGCAAACATCTAAATGCACCAAGTCCAAGGTCCCCTTAGACTTGTGCTCACTCTGTGGGAAAGGCTTCCTAGTGTTCTTCCCCAATGCACAACCCTTGCAATGGTTATGCTTCTCCTCCTATACCTGAGGAACTCCAATAACCGCCTGTCTCAAATGACTCAGTGCTCCATGATGTAAGTGTGCCATCCTCCTATGCCACAACTCACTCTAAATGTTGTTGCTTTTGACTAGAGCCTTTGCAAGCTCGAAGTGTAGTCTGTACATCTTCCCACTCCAGACCCTAATCATTCGATCCAACTTCTGCTACGACCCCTTGGGCCTGATATACACTTTCCTATCCCGGAAAGTCACTAGAAAACCCTTGTCCTCCAAGGTGGAAACTGATATGAGGTTCTTCGTCAACCCCAGAACATATAATACGTCAGCAAAACTGAGGGGTTTGCCAGACTCCCTCTGAAACGAAACAGTACCAACTCCCTGTGCCTAATACCGCGCATCAACTCCCAACTCAATGTGGAGCTTTAATCCACCCTCCTGCGGGCTCTTGAAGAATACTCTTGTCCTGTCATATGACAAGCTGCACCGCTATCAATGTACCAGATGTTGCTACTAATGGAGCTTTCCATGCAAGCTATCACGCAAAAGTCCTCATCAAAACTCTTGCTGAACTCGTCCACCTCTGTCGAACTTGCCATCTGTGTGTTATTCTTCTTCTTCCTATCTAGGCACTAGGAGGCAAAGTGTCCATGCTTGTGGCAGATGAAACACTTGACCTTGACATGTCTATGTTCTTCTTACCACCTTTCTTCTTCTTTGCCTTGCCCTTCAACTTGCCTGTTAGGGCTAGAGCCACTTCATCCATGATCTGTGGGGCACTGCTGGATGAACCTGAACCTTGACCCATGCGGATCTCCTCCTGCTCAAAGTCGTCCCACAATCTCTGGAAGTCAGGGAGCTTCTCCCTAGCCACCACGCCTTTGACAAGGATGTCCCATGGCTTAGAAAAGCCATTGAGGGCTATCTGAACTAGCTCCTCATCTTCAGTCTTAGAGCCCACTGCTCCAAGCTCATCCCTAATCTATGTGAGCCTTGTGAGATAAGGCACCACTCCTTCTCCCTTGGCCATCTTGATACTACGTAGCCTCTCCTGTAGCACCATCTTCTGGTTTTCGTTCTTACTCCAATAAAGGCTTTCCATAGTCTTCCATGTTTCCAATGCGGTCTTCATCCTAGAAAGGTGAGGGACTATGTGATCCTTCACCCCATCCAAGATAATCAACATGGCTCTAGAATCTACCTTCTTCCATCTTGCCAACTCTGTCGGATATGTGGGAGCACCCTTCTGGTCCTCAATGTGCTCCTCAGCATCACTAACATCCAGGATCCTTGTGATTGTCTCCTTCCATGTAGGAATGTTCTGTGCCCCCTGGAGTCTATCCTCGACTCTCAATTGTACGGCCATAATGAAGTGTACCTGTTAAACCCTAGAATAGATCTTCCCCTAATCTATCCAACAACTGTTGCTTTCTCTCAGATCTGCTCAGAAGAGCTCTGATACCATGTAAATTTCCTTAAAAACCCAATCTTGAGTTACAGTATGCAAGCTATTTTAAATTTAACCCCAAATTTTTACTGATAGCCACAAATGGATTTCTTCACAAAAATTGCAGCGGAAAATAAATACTAAGAGAAATATAACAATCACATCAATAGAGACACCAATATTTTTGGATATGAAAACCCTCGGAAAAACCCAAGATGGGAAAACCGGTGCAGCAGTCTGAGGAGATATTTTTATTTATAAGATATAGAACAATACAATCCAGAAATCGATTTTACCCAACCTGGCAAAATCATACAATCGAAACTCACAGAGAAAACCCCAGCTAGATCGTACAAACCCCCTGCGTCAGCGTGTACGGCCTCTACGTCAACGTATGGCCCTGCGTCAGCGTACTGCAACAGCTAGCCTGAAAGAAGACCTTGTGCAGCAGAAACTGTCGGAAGAGAAAACTAGGATTTCTTGTTCTGAAGGGTTTTTGTTAGATTATGGTAACTTCAGGATGTCCTCCATGGTTTAGATGCTTTACATGGAGGTACATTAGCTGCGTAGGCATCAAGATGGAGTAGAGAGTGAGATGCACTCTACTCAGTGGCATGAGCCCAGTGAGGGCTACATGCAGAGCTTCAGGGGAGAGTGACCTTTGCATGCACGAGCAGTGCATCACCTGTCAGCATTCAGTGACTGCATGCAAAAGTGACTTTTTGCATGCACCGGGAATTAGGGTTTTGGCAAACCTAATTCATCGATGAGATTATTTATAGAGGCAGAGGATCCCCAGATGGGGTTACTCAGTTGTATCATCAGAGAGAAATACTGCCAGAGTGAGGAGGACGAATCTGCACATGTGGGGCGACTTTCTGAGATAGAGAGGAGTTGTTGCAGGAGCTAGGAAGGTCAGATCTGAGCTAGATCAGTGACCTTCAATTCCAGAGAGGCTAGATACCCGTTCCTGTGAGCTGAGAGAGCTCAATAGTGAGATTACTGTGGAGATTGGAGGAGGCCGAGTTCTCTTGGAGGAGTACGTTTTTCCTTAGGGAGAAGAAGCTCTTTGTGAGATAGATTGACCGATTCGGAGTCTGTGACTTTTAGGATAGCCTTGCCTCGAGATTTGAGGAAGGTTAGGGACGATCGGAGCTCATATCTATTGAGATCTGGACCAGTACGAGCATTTGACATCCAGAGGGGAGGGCGCACTTGTGCATGCAGAGAGGATTGATTTTATCAATGGGCAGTCTTCGGAGCGAGCAGATCAGAGCAGAGAGATCTAGAGAGGGCAGATCTATCAGAGGCACCGTCAGAGCACTCAGATCCAGATTGGCAATTAGGGCATACTTCTTCAGTGCATGCATCAGCTGGATGCATGCACATTAGAGTTTGTCCTGTTTAGAGGGATTGAGTTACCGGCTGAGAAGATAGCCCCATAGTTAGTTGGTTTTTCCCGAAAGGGTTCTAGGGTATATCTGTTGTCTATGTGGTTGATTGCATTTATGTTCAGTTGGTAAATTCAGATCTAGTTGTTTGAGTTTATTTATTTATGAGCATATAATGATTTAGAGACTCATACCACTTGAGATCTCAAGGCAATCCAGAGGGAGTAGTGAACTCTGGATCTATTTATATTTATAGTTTTCACCAAGGTTACCGGAATCACCCCCCCTTATCTCGATTCCGTACCGGAATCTCTTAGGAATCGGGGAATCAGGATTCATACCGGAATCCCAGAAAAAATCATGAATTTTGGTTCGGATTCGATTCCGATAATCAGAAACGATTCCTTCCTGAGGGAATTCGATTCTAGATTTAGGAATCGGTTTTTTAACTAGGAATCGGGTTTTTACTAGGAATCAGGTTTTTAACTAGGAATTTGAATTCGACAAGAATTTAGTTTGAACTCAATAATATTAAATGGTAATGTTAAATTCTTAAATTCCTAAAGTAAAAGTGACGTTCTCCTTATCTTTCATTTTCTATCCTTTTACTTAAATTTTTAACATTACCATTAATTGTTTCAGGATGTTTGAGAGTGGTTCCAACCTCATCGAACTTCATATGCAAAAAGTAGAATTTTAGATTTCATTCAGAATTTGAAAAACTTATTAGTTTTTAGGATATCAGGATTGCAACGTTTCCACTGGATTCTATCATGTATGAGAGTAAGGGATTGGAATTCAATCAAGCACCTCAAATTCCTATGTACCTTGATGTTAGTGGTGTTGATAACTGATTGTTGAATTTGATTCAACTCCCCTGTCATAACCTTAATAAAAAGGTACCCTTCGGGAAAGCAAAATCACTTATTAAGCATGGTTTTGAGTCATTGCCGGTTCTAGTTACGAGTGGAGTTGACCCTCGATTGATTCAAAGTCAAGTTCCAACTTTTAAGACATTAGTTATGATGCATGAATTATGATGTATCCAATATTAGTTACTCAGTATGATTAAATGATCAATATCATTGATGTATGTAGCATGTTACATGTATGATGAATCGATGATTGATGTTTGTTGTTAATGTATGAATCCTTGATGTTAGATATATAATGTTACATGTATGAATCTATGATGTATTTTGTATGCAAATGAATCATTGGAAAATAATAAATTAGGTTTTTCTATTTTAGAATCCATGATGTAAAATATTATATGAATAATTTTATTTTGAGATTTTATTTATTTTGCTTTTATATTTTCATTATAAATTAAAAAATCTAAATATCAAATATATATTTATAAAAAAATTACGGTTATGGTTCCGAATCCCCGATTCCTATTTTCGGGATGAGTGCCAAATCTGTACTATATTCTTCAACCGATTCCGACCACACCCACGATTCTTATAACCTTGCTTTTCACCATAGATTGGCCTGAAAAGGAGGACAAAGCAACTCACTCTAGGACGGTGCATTTTTCTGTGGAGCAAGCTTCCAGTTCCGAGAACTTTGAATTTCGACCCTGTCACTACTGCTCAAGAAAACTAGGGCATCATATTTTTGAAATTTATGTCCACATATTTGGCCGAAGGAAGGGTCTACTCAACTTGCCTTAAAAATGCACATCTGTCTCTCCAGTCAAATTTTCAAGATTCCAAAGTTGAAAATTAGGGTTTCTTTAACAAACCCTAGGTCAACCAGAACTCAGATCCCAGAAGACATTGAAGCAAGCGCTTGATTGGAACATCTCAATTGGTAAATCCTATTAGTGTTGCATATATCGTCTCGGGGAAAGTATCGGCGAGGTTCTGGAATATAACTTTTCGGTGGTATCGACGGAAAATATCGGAAAATCTCGGAAAGTGTCGGAAGACCTCAAAAAAATACAAAAATACTCATTTTTTCAATTTTTTAAACATCTTAAGCAACAACACGTTCAAACAGACACATTGCTACATAAATATGATGATACAACTAACAAATAAGATGGATAAGATGTCAATTGGTCACATATCGTTACTAAACTGAAACTTAGGACTACTAAAGTATATGCAAATAAGACTCATGGCGATGTGAAGAGTCAATTCCGCAAAACATAAATTGTAGTATGGTTTTTATAAATAGAGTGGAAGGAGGACCGAGCATAGTGCCTATCGATGTTGGACAAATGGAGTGAATGAGGGAACGAGGACAACTGGAAAAAAGTGACTGGGGATAGTGAGAAGCGTTGTTAAAACATGCAACATTTAATCTATTTATACCTATGTTGCACAAGTTTCCGGAACGTGGGAACGTAAGGAACGTGGGCACGAGTACCGGATACGTCTAGAAGTTTCCCCCAAATTTGCAGGAAACGGCAGGTTGGGAACGGCAATAATATATATTAAAAAATATAAAAATAAAATAATTAAAAAAACATGAGAACCAAATGACTTAGCACAAACCAGATGACTTAGCTTATTCCTTATATTACGGTTGTAACTAGAACCTCTTAGCAGATGGAGATGGTAATAAAATCAAGATTACCATCCATATCATTGATTATATAAGGTAGAATCTTTCTAAAGTGGAAACTTTTAGAAGTTATAGTCCCTGCATTTGTGGCTATATGTATAGAGTAAGTTTTGAACTTTGTGTCAACTATGATTAAAATGTATTAGAATATATATGTTTACAACACATTCTATGTTAGGGTATTTGCAAAGGTGTATAAATAATCAGATTTAAATTATTATAAAATAGAAATCAATATAATTTTTATTTAAATGTAATATATGAATTTAGTTTTAAAGTAAGATTTAAAACTATTTCCAATTATTTAAAAGTTTATTTTTTTAATCCATAAAGTAAATACTAAAATATATAAATTTACTTTCTTTTATTTAATATATAAAAAGTCAAAAGCGATTTACATTTATTATTGATTAGTGGTAATTGCAATTCAACTTAGGGACGAGTGAATACTCTAGCATGGCCGGTAGATGGAGATCAGTGCACCAACTCGACAAGGTAGCACGAAATAGACTTTTATTGCAACTTAGTTTTCTAGAGAAAAGAATTCTGAGTCAACTATGTAAAAGTATGGTTACAAGGATATAGGAATGTTGTTAACAACCTACATGACGATCATGAATGCGTGGAAGCTCCCAGGGAAGGAAACGCACAAAAAAAAGTCCCCAAGTTCCCGATTTAAGAGGGTAAAAGTTCCCAGTAAGTTCCCAACTATCTGGAACGGTTCCCGCTGGATTGGGAAAGTTTCCTACAAGTTCCCAAGTTCCATGGAACGTTGGAACTTCGGGAACGAGTTTCCTAAAAGCTGGGAGCGGTTCCTGTGCTACATAGATTTATACTTGATTAGATTGTTGGAAACTTAACCAATGTAGGCCACTGAAAAGGTGCTCTACTTGTCAACATGCTAAAACAATTAGGTGTGATCCTACTCCAAGATTTGATGCATGATATATGCTTTCATTGAAACATCATTACATAAATGTATCGATGATAAAATAACAAGAAGAAAAGTAAACAGGGAGGACCTTGTTTTAGCCTCCTTATTCCAAAAGAAATTTTTCTTGTTGAAGCCCTAGCTTCCATAGATGTGGTTTCCAACAGGTCAAATCAACAAAAATTGTTATGAACAGGCACAATTTTTCACACTTTCCAGCAGCAGGCCAACATATTCGAATATATCAGAATATATTGGAATATGTCGGAACATATCGAAATATATTAGAAATGTCGCGATATTTTAATTTCGATATATCGAAAGGGGGAAAGTCTCGGCGATATATCTGATATTTCCAATATATCGCCGATATGTGCAACACTCAGTCCTATTATCTTTATTTCCATTTAAGGTACTCAGTTCATCAAGATGACAAACAATACCAAGCTTGAGGATAAGCTTGAAGGAGCAGATAACTTCCGTGCCTGGATGTATAGAGTGATGCTCATTCTAGAAGAGAATGAGTTGGACAACTATGTCAAGGAAGAAATTGCAAAGCCAGAGGGAGATGAATACAAAGCTAAGCACAAGAAGAATTTAGCTAAGGCCAAGAGGATCATTGCTGACTCCATCAAGGATAACTTGATCCCCCATATCTCATCATTGAAGACTCCCAAGGAGATGGTTGATGCATTGAAGGGACTATACGAAGGAAAGAACTAAACTCAAGGGTGTGAAGATGTAGAACTCAGAAAGTATCCAATCTGGCAATCCTATTTCACAAGGGTCTCCCAAATCAAAGAACAACTAGAAGCTATTGGAGACCATCTTGAAGAAGCAAAATTGGTGATGTCTATTTTGAATGGTCTCGCAAGATCATGAAAATCATTCATTCAAGGGATTTGCCCCATAAGGAAGCTCACCAAATTCAGTAGACTATGGGGAAATTGTACACAAGAGGAAGCCAGAATTGAAGCCAACGAAGAGAAGATCAAGCATTGGTTCATGACACTATGGAACCAAGTGAACTATGGCACAAAAGGCTTGCATATATATACACTACAATGCTTTACCAATCATAAGCAAAATGGTGACTGGTCTACCTGAGATCCAAACAAAACATGATGGTCTGTTTCCAAGCAAAAGGAGATCTTGAATCCCGTACATGAGGACCAAGGATGAAGACTCAAAAAGTTCCAGACTAGACGAAGAAGAAGATCAAGGTCTTCAGAATCAGATGATGGAGCAGAGTACTCTTCCAGAAACTCCAGTAAATCACCCTTAGCTAACCACCTAGATAATCCACATAAATCGAGCTCAGTAGTCATTTTGTTAAGTCTGAGATTCATCTTTAGGATATCATTTATCCATCAATAGTTCAAACCCTTGCAAATACTCTGATCTTTCCAAAAAAGGGTTTGCCTATCAAGCCTAACTTGGGACACCTCCTGTGGCTAGTCTGGTTCACCTTGAGTGGATCAGAAAGCCTAAAGAGAGAGGAAACCTATCCGGTGTGACAACCAATCATATTTGGGGGATAGGATTCTTTAGGTATCACGTTCTTGGTGACCTTTTTCCTTGCCATCCTGGATACGATCATACATCAGTCACTACAGAAATTGTGATAACAAGTTCTGAAACTCATAATATTGCTATAGCAAAACGCTCTCATAAGCTCATCTTTCTTACCAACTTTGTTTACAAATAGCTAGAACTATCTATAAAAACTGTTGGAGAAAAACAATGTCGAAGTTCTAATGAGATGAAGTCATATTATTTAAGAAATAAGAGTAATCAATTTTGTGCCTAATGTATCGTCTTGACAACATTCCGAAGGAAATCAAATGCATCTAGTTGGATACAAAATCATTCCTTGATTGGGATAACTATCACAAGCAGAAACAAATGCAAACAAAGTTTTCAGCAGATAAAACCAGGTACATATCAGAAATATGTGTTGAATTGTAACAGCAAAGCTTTACATCAAAATAAATTAAATGTCCTATCAAATATATTTATTCATGTATTCCTTCATCAACATTAAACATCCTGTAAGATCATACAGATTCTGCTTCAACATGCTAGTTATCTGGATATTCAATCCTTTTCTTCAGTAATGAATTAGCATTTTTTCCATGAAAAGTGAAAGATCTGGTGGAAACAAATTTCGCCAACTGATAATAATATATGGAAATATTGGTTTTTCTTCAGGAGATACAGAAACAGATTATTTTCGACAATTTGCTGTCTTGTGTACCCATGTCCATCTCACTTTCAAAATAAAATATTCTCTACGAGTTCATAATAAAATCCAGGGTACACAAACAGACTCACAAATGTATATATACTTATATGTAGATGTATATAGTATATACTCCTGCAGAGGCACAATGCCACAAACAATTCTTCGCATCTTACAAATTCCATAGAAGAACCATCCAAACAAAACATGTTCAATTAAGATAACAGACATTACATCCTCTAAGGGAACAGATTTGAAAGGCATGCTATGCTGCCGAGATATAGCACTTCACCTGTTAGTGAGAAGTTCTTTCCTGGTGGCAACAGCTCCAAACATAAAAATAGAAACCAAATAAAGAATGGTTGTAGATCCTATAGCTGACAATGTGCCAATGGGTATAGACCTCTGAGTATCTTTTAAGGATGCTGAACGGTTTGAACCTGCCATGATTCCAGTCACTGCCGGGAAAAAAAGTCCAAGTAAAGCCCTTCAAAATTTCAAATTGACAAAATACCTGTATTTAGTAATAAGTAGTGAAAAAGATCCAACATCTAAAAAATCAAATTAAGAAAACAACCATTACTCACTCGAAGTTCCAGTAAATGATGCCATCTGGAGCAGGAATTCCGGCCCGATTGGTATGCTGGTATTCAGAACCCCAATTTCTTTTGAAAGTGCTCAATCTTAAACCAATCTCAGCTGAGCATAGAAAGCAGTGTCCAGTACATTGAACAGTGGCAATTAAAAAGTTCAAATTTTATTTTATTTTAAAAACAAGAAAAGCTATCTAAAATCAGCATTAATTGATACACCAACGTGTATAGTCAACAAACTCTAAGCCACCATGTCTGGAAGACTCACAAGAAAGATTGCGATGAGAAGCTGAAAAGATGCCAATGAAAATTAGAAACACTGACAACAAAACAGGCACTAAGAATGCTGGAGCAACTCTGTTGATTATGTTTACCCCACCAAAAACAACGAGGCATAGAACAACAGTTACAAGAACTCCATAGACTTGAAGATCATGTAAATTTGAACTGTTTAAAACCTCGATCTGTGAACTGGGTCCTGATGGTGACAGAGCATCTATCATTGTTGCACTCTCTGTAGATCAGATACCAAAATGTCAGAATCCCTGCCACTCTTTACCTTTAAACCATGGCTGTCCATTTGTTAAGTTCTCATGTTACAGAAGAAATGAATAATCAGAGGGCACACAATATGTGAACATGTCAAAACAATCTATGTTCCTTTCAACGAGATTTGCTGCTTGATGTGCATTTGAGTCTCATTTATATAATTTGGTCATTCATGGGAATTAATATAATTTATTTCTTTCATTCTTTCTTCAAGGCTCATGTTAGTGCAAAACACTATGACAATCAATGAAATGCATTGTAGAGCTGAATTTACATATGGAAGAAAATACATGAGCAATCTACCAGAAAAGCATTTAGACAAGAAACATTCTCAGACTTGCAATCAAGGAAATCTTTTAAAGAGCAAGGCTATTAATTCCAAAGTTACAAATATTGTGTCGGCGAATATATCGCCGAGGGTCCAAAAACAAATTATCGGATTTATCGGCAAACATCAGCAATATATCGACAAACTTAAAAAAATACAAAAATTTTCATTTTTTTCAATGTGTTGAACATCTAAAACAACAAGAACATCAAATAAACACATTGCCACATGAATATGAAAAGAAAACTGATATATAAGATGTATAAGACATCTAGTGAACATCAGACATAAAAAATGAATAGTGTCATGAATCCCAAGTCCCTGACTCCTGAATCACCAAAAAATACAATCAATGTATCTCATATACAATGAAATCAAGTAAATAAATTGTTGATTCCCTCTACCCCTTTTACAGAATCCCAAGTCCCTGACTCATGAATCACCAAAAAATACAATCAATGTATCTCATATACAATGAAATCAAGTAAATAAATTGCTGATTCCCTTTACCCCTTTTACGGGCAAAGGTAATCACTTTGGTAATGGCTCTGTCTCTAGAGCTGGAAGGCCATGGTGATCGTGGGGATTGTAGTGGACTCTATGTATATTTTAAATCGCTATGTATGTATATATATTTTTTTAATTTATAAATGAGCAAGGACATTTAAAAAAATGAATGTGAAACATTAATCATAAATCATACATGTCGTCGAATCATTGTCTATATTGGGATCCTATTCATCAATAGCACCCTATGCCTCCCTCCTCTAGGCTCTAGTCCTTGCCTCTACCTTGAATCTCAAAGTTGATCCTCCAAGGACATTAGTCAACAACTCAACACCTTACAATTTTGATGAAACTTCCTAAACAAATCAATTAAATAAGGTAGAAAAAACTTCCCATGCTTAATAAGTGATTTTGCTTGAGTGAGGAGTACATTTTTATTAAGATCGTGACAAAGGAGTTCAACAATCAGCATGGCCAACATAAAGGTACATAGAGGGGTTGATGAGCTTGATTAAATGCCAATCCCATACCCTCTGACATGATAGAATCCGGTGGAAACTTTGCAATCCTGAAATCCTAAAAACTATTAAGTCTATTGAATTCTGAATGGGATCTAGAATTCTACTTTTTGCATATGAAGTCTGATGAGGTTAGAACCACTCAAACATCCTGAAACAATTAATGGTAATGTTAAAAATTTAAGTAGAAGGATGGAAAATTAAAGATAAGGAGATGCCACTTTTACTTATGAAATATATTTTTAAAAAAACATGACAATTGCAACAAATATAAGAGCAATGATCAGATATAATATTTCAAAAATAGATATTGTAAGGATATGCAGTCTCGGAATAGTATTTTTGCAAATATTTTTATGTAAAAAATACATATGCGGTCTCTGTTCTCAGCAATATATGCAGTTCTCCATATTTAGAAGATAAAAACATTCCAAAACCATATAGTGGAGAAACTCAGAACTAGACCAAGTCACAAGTTGCACCCAAACAACAGAAAACATAAGAAAGGGGCACAGAAAGAGTCATAACGTTTCTCTTAAAACAAAATGTAATTATATATCAATTAATCGACAGAGCAAAGAAGATTAGATTATTTATAGTAACTGCAATAGATAGCACACCATTTTAGACATATCTCTCGATACCTATGCTGAAGTGTCATTTAAAGAAGTCAGTGTCGATGAACAATCTATTGAACTTTTGACCGAAATCATATGAAAGCGGAGTAAATTAGAATTAGGAATGACTGGAATTAATTCTGTATGCATCCTTGTGTTGAATTCATTGACCCATATAATGATTGTCTTTTGTGTTTCTATTACCAGTTACCTGAAATCACAAACAGATATGCTTTCTGAAAGGGGTTCGAGATTCAGAAATGCCACTTTCAAAATTCTAAATGAAAAATTGAGAGTTAAATAAATTACCTACAAACATACAGAGAGAGAGAGAGAAAGAATATGTACATCAATATTGATAAATAAGGATTCACTGAATCACCACAGATTGATAATGCACATTTGCAGAACAAAAATTTGCACTATAAATCAGGCAATAAAATAAAAACTACAAAAAAAAAGACACCAACTATCACTGGTCAAGATCGCCAGACATCATCATGCATCTCATATCCAATGGTCTCATGTATATGTGCTAGTTACAAGTGGTGCTGGGGTTGAAGAGGACATTGCTCCAATTGAGAAGCACCTTCAGCCAAATCAAGATTGGAGAAAGTGACCAAGTTAGGATCCTCGGGATTCACATCCCAAATCTATGATGGCATTATTTGATATTCATGTTTCTTTAAAGTTTAGGGAGATAAGATTGGACAATATGTAGACAAGACCTTCAAACTTCTTCAACCCAACCTATTTGCTTTATTCAGTACATAAACTTTAAAGCAATGTGTCCTCTAATAGAACTTGAACTAGCATGTATGATTAAAACCCCAAAGAACAAGGCTATCCCAACTATAACCTAGAGGTGTTACCCGCTGTCACCACGATAACTACCTCTTTACACTTTAGGTTGGCTCTTCTCCAACTCAATGGGGGCTTCCATAGGATAGGTTTACTAAAGCTTAGACAATCATGCACAAGGTGATTTAGAAGAGTAGCTTCTGCTAAACAGTCTTTCTTCTGTTGTAGTATACATAGAAATAAATGTGTGGTGGGAGGAGCATGAAGACTAGTGCCAATCCCTAGGACAAATGGATTCATGGGAAGCTAGTCCAACAAAGGGGGTTAGTTCATGAAAGGTTAGGGAAATTAGTACTACATGCACATGCCACAAATAAACCGTAGCGTGATGAAAAATGAATGTAGAGATCAGCTAGGATATCCCAAGAGTGGTGCCACATCAAAACAATGTCATCTAGGGTGTGCCTCGTACAATGAAGTATTACAAGCTCTTACTCTAGAAAGATGATCGGAACAATGTAATATAATCATGCATAAAACATCAAAAGGGAATGGAGGAATACATTCTCACAAAACCCTTCTGATGAGACAGATTTGCCTTTCCATGGCCGTAATTAACAAGTTCTAGGTTACTCTACAATCCATTAGCAACATTAGAAATAGAAACAAGGATGTCACACTTTGAATGGAGAAGAAACCCTTACACTTCAAGCCACACCATCAAAGATATGTCTATTAGGCTCCAAAAGGAAAGAGAGCTCTCAAAATCCAACCATGAGTCCAAATGAGGAAGAGGCTCTCTTATATAGGAGAGGAGTTCAACTTCATTTACAATAAAATAACAATAAAATCCTAGATCTAGCCTACAGTGGAGTAAACAATGAATAACTTCCACTAAAACCCTAACAAACTAACAATATCCAAAATATAAAGTGGTCAATGCCACATGTACAATATCCAAGATACATAAGGCCCAAAAGAGGGTCAAATACATCAAAGTGATACATAATGGCTCCAAGAGAGGGAGCGCTCCACTAGATATGATCCAATATACAGCAAACATTATGAATGCATTCCAAAACTCTAGAGGGCTCCAAATATACCACACATGTGGTCCAAAAGCATCCTCCAAGTGTAACGTCTAGCACCAAAGTCTAAGAAATGGGTGTGAAGTGCCTCAAACTGTAAACAAGGTAATTCTCCATCAATTCAAGTGCCAAGTGGAGAAAACAGCCCAAACCAGGGTCCAACCCTAGAGAACTCCATCCAAAAACCAAGAAAGTCATCCCAACAACCACGCATGTGGTATGGCCCTCCAATAAAGTCATCCAACATCGTCAAGAAACCTCTAGAACATGTGCCAATGGTCCAAGGTGATAAAGGATGGTCCTAATGTAAAAGAAAATGGCCCAAATGTGTGTAGCTCCTCCATAAGGTTGAACCAAGTGTTGGAAATAGCTTCAAAAAGGTGAAAAACAGCCTGAAAGATGACCCTAGCGCTCTCAAACCCCTAGGAATCTCATTGAGCATCCAACACCTTTGGAAATGTGTCAAAAAGAGCTTTCCAACCATATATGGCACTTCCCAAACCAAGCTAGGATGAGTGAGATATACCCTCTGGAAAACAGGGTATCGAACAATGTTGCACAAGTTTATGGAATGTGGGTACATTGGGTGCGTGAGTACGAGTATCCGGTACAGCTAGAAGCTTTGCCCAAATTTGCAGGAAATGTAGAGTTGGGAGCTACAATAATATATATTAATTTTTTAAAATAATTTAAAAAAATTAAAGAGTTAAAAAAAATAATTGATTAATTCCATAGCTTTAACTATTTTAGCCTCTTAAGCCTCTAGTAGTATCATAAATTCAGTGCAGATATATGTTTGAGCAGGTATATGGCATGTGCGTGTTACATTTATGTTTTGTTGATTTTCTGAGCAGCATCGAGTGCCATTCTCTGGGAGAATGGAGGCACCTGGTCAGTTACCAAGATATTGAACCAGTCTTGGACTGGAAGCTCAACCTGGGGCTGAGAGCCATTCTCTGGGAGAATGGAGGCACCTGGTCAGTTACCAGGATATTGATCCAGTCTCGGACTGGAAGCTCAGCCTGGGGCTGAGAGCCATTCTCTGGGAGAATGGAGGCACCTGGTCAGTTACCAGGATATTGATCCAGTCTGGGACTGGAAGCTCAGCCTGGCGCTGAGAGCCATTCTCTGGGAGAATGGAGGCATCTGGTCAGTTACCAGGATTTCACTGTAAGCCCTAGACCGGGTCTGGGCAAGTGATGTACTCCTTTCCTTGATCTATGGGCTATGCACTTGATCTTGGTGGCAACATGAGGGTGAAGTAAAGCAATTAATTTATCTCCTTATGATGATGTGCTTGGAGTGGACATGAAGACCTTGAAGAACACCTAGATGATTTATTGAAAAACCATAGAACCCAAGCACCACTTGACTTGGTTCATGAACCCACCATTTAGAAGAAAAAAATAATAAATATATATTTATTTATTTATTTATTATGGGTCGGCTCATTGGAGAAGAAAAAATAAATAAATAAATAAAATTAATATATGAAGTTACAGGTCGGCCTCATATTTATTTTTTGGAGGATAAAAAATAAATAAAAATAAATTTATTTTATATGAGGACAGGTCGGCCTCAATTAAGTGGAATTATTCCACTATAAATAAAAATGAAACTCATCATTTTAACACACACAATTTGTGGTGTTTTAGGACAGCTTGTGGGACAGTTCAGAGGTGTCATTTGACTGAGCTAAAAGACAGTTCGTGGGTATTATATTTCTGCTAGGTTTCTATACTGCTGGTTCTTACTTTGTTCTTACTGCTGCCCTATATCAGCTAGGGTATGTTGCTGCTATCAAACACCATCTACTGTGTATACCTGAGCTCAGACAGGACATTCTTCTTGTGCATCCAAATACATATATAAGGTCTGTCCTTAATTCTGGCAGCCCTATTAAGAGCACCCTACAGCCACAGCAGTCCATGGTAGTTTCTCTTTTGAACACCCGAGTTTTATACAGCGTCTGTCCCAAATTTACAGCAGAAGGTTACAAGCAGTGTGTGTACAGGTTCACAGGTTACAGCAGAAAGTGTGTACAGGTCTACAATGAACATCCACAGTCATCTAGTGGCAGCTTGGGGCAGCAGTCATAGTACAGGACTCTTCTTGTTTGGTGAAACAATTTACACTTTGTTGTGAAGGCTTATCTCAACCTGCTATTGTACAAACTCGGCAATCTCATTTTGCAGATAAATTATTATTAATTGCTTTGGGGTTTTTGTCCTTGAAAGGTTTCCCCGTGAAAAAAACTGTGTTCTATTTTTATGTGTATTTACAGTTAGCTATCTCTGCACTTTTTATATTTACAGTCTGCTACTGCTATCAATTTTCATTTTTAACATGTTTCCCTTTTACTTATCTTAGTAGTCTAGACTTAGCTCTTGTGGTGATATCACTAGTGATCATTATATTCTTGAGTGCCAATGGAGAATAGTAGACTAGTGTCAGTGTGTATCTTTGATGTATGGTTTCCAGTAGGATTATCCGTTGTCAATAGAGTTCATCTCCCACTATTTGCTGACACCACCCTATCACTTGTCTTTCCGTCCATTCGTCTCGTCCATGCAGTAGGCTACCCTGTGGCTATGGACTTGACTGGTGTAATCAAAGAGTTTCCCCCTCACTATGACCTCTATGTACTGATAGGCCCCTTGTTTAGTTGTGTCTCGGTTCTAGAGTGTGAAAGTGTCCATATTAGTCCTCCAAGCAAGTCATCCTATCATCAATACATGTATCAATATGACTCATTGCTATATCAGAAGAAATGCAGGCGAAAGAGGCCATATGAAAATATTGAAAAATCAAGCCAAAAGCCTAAGTGTGAAAATACAAAAAAGGCCAAATAAAGGCAGATGTGCACCAAATGCAAAATCAAAATGATTGTTGGCCACATTATAAAATAAGATGTAATGATTATTCCTCATCAAGCCCAAAAGGGCATGGAAGTGAGATGGAGTAAGGGACTACTAATTCTAAGAGTCCCCTAGAACCTAGAATCAAAGTTACAGTCAGTTGTGCGCTCAGCACAATGGTTCTAGAAAAGATCCTCACGGAGCCTAACTCAAACTTGGATGTGAGCTATAGGTTGCTTGCTAGCATCTAATGGAGACATCCTAAGCATGCTACCCATATGTGAGATACCTCCATCCCCTAGTGTTAGCCTATCTTGCACATGTCACTTTGGTCTCCTTTTTCCTCTGAGAGAGCACTAAGTTTGTTCACAAGTCACATCCCTTAACCGAGCTTTAGTGTTTTCCACCTCACCTAGTGGTAGTGAGGGATGGCCTCTATTGTTCAAAGGGGTGAATGCGAAAGCAAGTATATGATCAGGACCTCATTAGCAATATCCTAATGTGTCTAGGCATTTTTTATCACCAGTGTATATAGTTGCTTCTGCTTTTAGTCTTCTACTAATGTATTTAAAAGATGAGTTTTACTGACCCCATGCATGTAGAGACATGGATACATACATATTGCTCAATTGCACTTTGTTGACTAGTTTTGACTTGGTCAACAAGGTTAGACCGATCAAAATATTGGCCTTGCGGGGAACTTGGATCCGAAGATTTGATTTTGTATTTTTAGTACCTATGGACCTCCATTACATCATTCCATGCATCAGTTGGTGGTTTCAGGCCACAGTCGGTGATATTTTTAATTATTATTATTTTTAATGACCATAATTTAATTATTTGAGCATGGATTCTCCTACCAAATCATATACTGGAGTTTCTGGGGCGTATGAGTACATGTTCCTAGTGGATTTCAATCTCTTAAGTCCATTTATGCACTCAGACCAGTCATCCGGGCAAGAGAAAGTAACATTTTGGGCCAATTATCAGATCTGGAAATTTCATCAGCATGTTAATTAATTAAATCAGAAAAGCCATGACATAGTAATGTTGAACAAAGGGCAAAGCAAGTGGTAAATCAGCGAAGGGATAATATTATTGTACTTTGGATATATTTTACACTTCATATGACACACTTTATACATATTTTGTGGCCCCACTCCCCACTTGCCCTCCTAGGCAAGTCGCACCATGGAGGAAGGGCGCACCACTTGAAGGTCGACTTCACTTTTTGCATGAAAATTATTGTGTTTGTAACTATTGTAAGTGTTGATAACTATTGTATATTAGACAAAGTCTAATCTAATGTTGAATTTGACAATTGGCTCTAAGAAATGTCTGCGACTTCTTAGAGTATGGTAAAATCAACATTAGAGCTCTACTAAAAAGAATTTGACCGCATGTGAGAAGATATCAAAGAGGAGAATTTTTCTATGATGAAGAAATAACCAAGGAGTCAAGACAACCCATTGAAGAAGTCCCAGAAAAAGTGGAAGGCAAGGAAGAGCACAACTGCCCCAACAAAAGGGGTAAATTGACCCTGGAAGACAAAATGACAAGTCGGCTTGAAAGACAAATAAAGAATAAATAAAAGTACAAGCCGACCTCAAAAGTGAAAATCAAGTCAACTGAAGAATATAAATAGAAGTGTTCTCACACATCATTTGACACATTCTCACATCACATCTTCTTCTCTCAAGTAGTGCGCACTTCTCAAGGAGGACTAGCAAAAGTCACATGAAGTAATTTTGGGGTTTTCTCTTATTCTCTTATTCTCTTGGAAGATATCTACCCTCGCTAGGTTTTATTGTGGAAGGAGAGCACAATCTTGTGCCAGGGCCTAATATTCATAATTGGTATTGTTCTTGTATTGGATTGATTTTTCTTCTAAGATTGCTCCCGAGTTTGAGTTTCCCAAGGTAAAATCTTTGCGTCTCTTGTGCATGGTTATCTTTCAGTGATTCTTGTTTATTTTCCGCTGCAAATGAATGATGCTATAATTGTGAGATGAAATGAAATATGAAATTAACTGTTGAAAGAGATGAAAATTATACTGCTAAGCTAAAAAGCTAACACCAAACAGGTTAAAAAAGCAACACATACAACCTGTACAGCACAGGTCAGTATAGTCCATGCAGATCCATACATCAGGTCATATAAGTACTTTCTCAGTAGCCTGCAAGCTCATATCTAGGGTGATTTGAACAGGCTGTACTGCTGCTAAGTTTCAGCAGTTTGTGGAGGTTTCACTGTAAGCTTTGACTAGGGAATGAAAAGCTGATTTTGAAGGAGAAATTACCTGTGTATCTGTGAATTTGTTTTATACTTAGGTATTTACTGCTTCCAGCTGTTATGTGATTGATGCTATGTTCAAGATTTAAAATTCTGCATTATTTTAATTATGTAATTAATTGATCAAATTTAGAACATAAGGACAGCAATCACCTATGAAAGGAAAATTTACAAATAACACAGTCGCCGACTGTCCTATACAAGATAACATGCGACTCCATCAGGTTTTCTGCCCAGAAGAAAAGGACTAACAAATAGAAACTAGATAAATATGAAAAGGGTGGTTCTTTTTGTGTTGCAGTCATTAAGTAATTGCATGTTTATGAATATTGCTGTTTGGATTACAGGCTCTAACTTTTGAATGGATGCTTTGAATCCTCCAATTCTCTATTCCGCCTATAACCAAATATGTATAATCCAGCTCATCCTTGTTCTTATATAAATTGATTTATTAAATCCCTTCTTTTCCAAATCTTGTTATTTGGATTATTCACGATCTCTCACAGGTAGCTTAAACCCTTAAATTTATTTCTACAAGTCTGCATGCAAACTGAACAACTCTATTCCATCCCCATTACTAACTCAGGTAAATTTCTAGACACATTTTGTAAAACAATTAAATTCAATAACAAAATTACTGGTGAACAGCAGAATCATAATTCTATTGGCAATTGCTCGAATTTTCAAATTGAGATAGGAAGGATCATAAAAATGAAAAGTGAAGATAAAAATACTAATTAGTTATTATCAATTATGTTTATCCTTCACATACCTTTGAATATTCGAGCTCCGGGAATTGCATTCAAGAATGTCTCAACTGCTCCAAGAATATACCTAAGAAATAATATTTTCACATGTATTAATTATTTTGTATTCGGCATATACATGTAAATGAACAAACAACCTAACTGCCAATTTCTTGCAAAATAACCTTGTTTCTAACTTCGTATATCCCACTACTTGAGAAAAAAAAATTGCAGATCTTCAAAAAATTGGGAAACTTGCAGGAAACGAATTTGTAACAGGCCAAAGTTAGCTATGGAAGGAGAGCCTTATGACATTTTAAGAATTAGAGGGAAAGCCTTGTGACATCCTAAGAATTAGAGGCATAATCCTTAAGAAGGTGACTTTCCAAGTAACATTACAAAATACATCAGTCAAAAACAACATCCCTTTTGCAACTCGGCAGAAATGTAATAATGCTGATGATAATCTCTTTAAAGAATGCTGGTTATATATATATATATATATATATAATGAACATTATTAATGTAATTAAATATTAAACCTATTTATTATAAGGTGCCTGGCAGGATAAATACTGCCAACATCATTAAAGTGGCAGAATACTTTCCTACATTTGCAAACAATGATGTCTGTTACAGCTCAAACTGGCATGTGTGATTAAAGCCCCAAAGAACAGGCTAGCCCAGCTGCAACCTAGAGGTGTTATCCACCATTACCTCAGTACCTACCTCCCTACACTTCCGGTTGGCTCTTCTCCAACTCGAGGGGGGCTTCCCTAAATAGGATTGCTAGGCTATGGCAATGACGGTACAAAGATGATTTCAAAGAGTTAGCCCTAGCAAAACTTGAGGTCTTCATAGTAGTATAGGTGATAGCATAGTAGTATAGGTGATAGAAGGGTTTCGAAGACTAGTGCTAATCCCCAAAGCATATAGAGTGTTGGGATGATTCTCCCTTAGGCCTTGTTCACATGTGCTTGATGAAACCCCCTGCAAATGGCATGACTAAGTTTCTATGCAAGCAATTGATTCATTCAATAATCCCTATCAAGGAAAGGCAGTATTCACATACACTTTCACCTCACTTGCTTATCTCATAAACAAACCTATGCTACTTGTCAGATACCCCTCATATGGATCCTAATATCTCAAACAAGCAACATAAATCGTATTATGATAAAGCATGGAGTTACACAACCCTTATTAGGAACAGGCAAGTAAGCATGACAATGATTGCAACTTACTAAATTACTCAAATAGACCTGTTACACCCCATAATCTCTGCAGTGCTCCCTACCAAATGTGCCAAAGAGGGGGGGGGGGTCTTTTTGTCATTGTAAAAGGCCAATTTGGGGCTTGTTTATGTAAAAGTGTTGATCTAGCGGGGCTCAAGACCTTTGGTCTGGTCATGCCAAGTTCTCTTGGTCCTCAATTCAATGAGTGTTAGTCTTTTGGCTTTGTTGACTACCCCTTAATGGGTGGAAGTACCTCATCATGTTGGGCGTTTATGCCCTGGGTGGATGTTTGGTGCACTTTGGGATGAATCCATTCAAACACATGGCTTGGGGTTCCTAGCCACACTTATGGTTTATGCTTTCTAGAAGGTGAATGCGCTTGTAAGGGCTGTCATACCCGCCTTAGCACACGTCATTGCACACCATTGGACCTTATCTTGTTGTATCATCCTTTCCTCTTGGTCATCTTGGTCTTGAAGAGCAAATCGTCCACCATCCAAGCAAGCTTGAGGGGGTCGTACCAACCTAAGAAGGAGGATGTTAAGGGCAAAAGGCAATAGTTGGGTTTAGATGGGGCATGACATCCTCCTTTCAATCTCAACTTTTTGCCTTTGTAAAAGGCCAAGTTGGGGCTTGTTTATGTAAAATTGTTGGTCTAGCAGGGCTCAAGACCCTTGGTCTAGTCATGGCAGGTTCTCTTGGTCCTTATTTCAAGGTGTGTTGGCCTAGTGGCTTTGCTAACTACCCCTTAATGGATGGAAGTCCCTCACCATGTTGGGCATTTATGCCCTAGATGGATGTCTAGTGCACCTTGGGATGAATCCATTCGAACACATGGCTTGGGGCTCCTAGCTACACTTATGGTTTATGCTTTATAGAAGGTGATTGCGCTTGTAAGGATTGTCATACCCGCCTTAGCACACCTCATCCCTATGTTGCGTGGGAGCTATCCCCACCCCCTCGCTCCCGCTCTAGCATCTAGACCGGCATGGACGGTTTGCTGAGGTGATGGCCTCAAAAGAGAGATAGGACAAGTATGGGTACCGATCACACCACTTCACCGAGTCGACAAAGCTCTAGATTGTTGAGTTTTTATAGCTCATATGGTCTTCGACATAGGCTTGGTGTCTGAGCATGTATAAAGTGACCAAAGTGACTCTCCTAGACATTAACTTTATTTTTATAAAATTAAAGTGAATTTTGCTTTATGGTGACTAAAAATGACTTAAGTTGTGATAAAGTGCAAAAATAACACAACCATTGATCTTGAGACCCCAAGATATAATCTTGGCCATCCATCTTGGAAGATGAAGAGTTTAAGTCATTTTCTCATTAATGAAATAGACACTCTGGGAAAGGAATAGACACATTGTGAAGAGAGAGCGAGAAGAACTAAAGAAGAGAGGGGAAGAGAGCAAAAAAGGGGGGTCGAATTTCCCAAGAGGAGAAAGAGGACATCATTCCCAAGAAAGTGAGACATCATTTAATGCTTAGAAATCTAATCCATACAACCAAGTAAGAGGCATGATTCTTGAGGACCATACGACAAGAAAAAAAGGGCACAAAAATCGAGGACCCGTATAGTAGATTTGTGGCACCATTTACAAGGACCATACAACATAAATCTATGCACGATTTTTGAGTGTCTTATAGGCCGTACCTATTGATGTACACGGAAATTGAGGAGGATGTACAGTTCATACAGCTGAATGGGCACAATTTTTGTTGGAGAGAAGGTGGAAGATGCAGAGTTGGTTAGGACTACCTTGAATGGTTTCTCAAAACCATGGCAGGACTTTGTGTGTGCGGTTGTTGCCAGGGAAAGCATGCCTACATGGTCTAGACTTTGGGACGATTTCATACAAGAGGAGCTAAGAGTTGGCTCTAGCCACATAGGTCAGTAGCATGGGGGTGATGAGGAAAATCTTACTCTCATAGGGAAGAACAAGAAAACGCCCAAGAAAGGCCCTAATGGTGGGTCTAGCTCGAAAGGTGAACAGAAGAAGGATATGAGAAAAGTTAAATGCTTTGCTTGCCACAAGTTCGGGCACTATGCAAGGCAGTGTCCGAACAAGAAGAAGAAGAACAAGTCACGGGTAACAGCATCAGTTGAGGTAGATAAGTTTTCTGCTAGGTTCGAGAATGAGTTCTCATTGGTGAGTTGTATTGCTTATGGTTCAGATTCCTCTAGTATTTGGTACATAGATAGTGGTGCCTCTGGTCACATGACAAAGGTACGTGAGCACTTCACAAAGTTATCTGAGGGCAGCTTGGATGTGGATATTGAGTTGGGTAATGATTTCAAGGTCAGAGATGTTGGCCTTGGAACAATGTCATTTCAGAGGGATTTATAGCACCCTTTCGTGGTGACGGGGGTCTTATATGTTCTGAGGTTGGCCAAGAACCTGATTTCAATGTCAACTATAGAGGATCGAGGATTTGCAGTGATTTTCCTAAACTTCACTTCATCACCCTCACCTTACTTAGAAACCTAGAAAATATACTTGGTTGTAAAGGTAAAACATGAAAATTTGGATCAATTATAGTTACACCATAGTAATTCTAAGGTCATTGGGATAATTAATTAGTGAGTTAATAGAAAAGTGCACCTAATAGCCTTGTATGTTAAAATGTTTTGCATATTAGATATTTTTTTCCTAAGTCATACATTATATGATCTAACACTTGGATTGAATTCGATTAATAATGTATAGTCTCCATGTGATGATTGCCCTCCTTGTACACACATTTGGACGCACACATGGTACCTCTTGACATTTTTGATGGGGCATTTTTTTGGACGGGTGTCTTGGCTTCGCGAGCAATTATCTTTCGATAGAGTGCACATAATTTTGCCATCTCAACGGCATTAGAAGCAAAGTA
This sequence comes from Larix kaempferi, assembly GCA_027924585.1. Classification (NCBI taxonomy): domain Eukaryota; kingdom Viridiplantae; phylum Streptophyta; class Pinopsida; order Pinales; family Pinaceae; genus Larix; species Larix kaempferi. The sequence continues at coordinate 5,266,023 of BSBM01001126.1, forward strand.
GCCGTGGGATTTATTAAAATTGGTTATACTAGAAAATTCGATAAATATTAAACTGGCAATTTCAGAAATGTCGCTTTGAAGCACTCATCATTTTTCTTTGACCACTTGATTTATGGAGTGCATCACCTGTTTGGACCACATGTGCCACCTTATCTTGGAGCATTCATCACTTTGATTTAAGTTAGTGGGGGGCTCCTCTCTTTTCTCCACTTGTATTGAAAAGTGAGTTGCTAGTTTTGACATGTCAATGGGGTTGTTATTGTTGATGTTTTGTAGCGTGGACAAGTAATTCCATGGGTGGGCGTCTTGCCCATGGGATCATCACCATGCCCTCTCATACCCTTAGAAAATTCACTTTAATTAAAGGACATATTAAAGTGAACACTCTTTTATAAGTAATTGGGGTTAATTTGGAGAAAAGCCCAAGCTTTGGGGCTTTAGTGATTTAAGTTAATCAAATGAATCTTAGCTCTTGATCTCAATGAGATCTAATCTTAACCATTGAAGTTAGGGTTTTGGTTCAACCCAAAAGTATAAAAGAGAGCTAAGGGGAGAGAAGAAAGACACATTCATTTCAAGAGAGAAACTCAAGCATTGAGTGGGTGAGAAGAAGAAAGACATTCTGATTTCCAGTCTCTTTGGCTGGGAGAAAGACAGCAAACAGGAAGCAAGCAGAACCAGTTTGGAATGAGCAATAGAAAAGGGTTGTATGGATTCCATACAACTGTAAAGACAGACCGTACAAAACTGTGCAGTACGGATCATTACAGTCCGTACAGCCGTATGGACAAGGTGGTACAGGTAGCAGAAAAAAAAATCCTGCGTTTTTCATGCAGATTTCTGAGGAAAAATTTCAGCAGAAGTTGGTCTTCTGAAGGGCAGATTTTGTTAGGTTTGTTGTGTAAATTTTCAAAGCCATTTTCCCAATAAGGGAGCCCTTGTAAGCTTTGATTATTTATATAATGAAAAGCAGATTTGAAGGGCAGAAATCTGTTTGTGTTTTATGTGATATGTTTCCTATTTGCTTCCACCATTTACTTTACTATTAATAGATCTCAGCAACTGTAAAATAATCAATGGGCTGAAAATAATTTTTAAGCAAGGAAATACACTAGGAATTATTTATCCAGTGTTGAAAACAGAAAAATTAACAGTTACATCATTGAGTGGTCAAGATCTAGGGTTGCTACTTTTGACCATGTCATTGGAGGATTTAGCAACCCTCTCATCTATATAAGAGAGCCTCTCTCATTGTACTCTTTGCTAGAACTTGAGGGATAAAGTGATCTTGCTACTATTGTGCTCACTTGTCTTTGTGTTAGAATGTGTTAAGTTTTGTAGAAATAAGTAGGAGATCTAAGTGTTAGATGTTCAAATGTTGGTATCTTCTTCAAGTTATGACTAATGCATGGCAAGGTTGAGGTAATTTTATTTCATGGATTAGTGTTATTTGTTTATTAAGTAGTTTTATTTTCAGCACTTGATGTAATGTTCTTAATAGTAAATTCCTAGATTTTGCTAATAGGATTGCTAGATCTTGCATGTAGGTTCTGTTATCACATCCATAGTAGCCGGGCTACCATGATTGCAGAGCAGTTCATTGTATATTTTTGAGCCAGGCCTTTACACAGTTTTGATGAAATCGGCCTATGATGAGCAGTACTTTTGATGATCACTCACATATCAGAGCAGCCCCAGATCAGACAGCAATGAACCTTATGCCAAGACTGAGCCTCATGACCTCATATTTAATGACCGAGGTGACCTTTTATTCCATACAGAGCAGAGCAGTGCCCAGAGCTTCAGCAGCAGTGTATCCAGTGGTTATAGATGATCTAGATCGCAGGTACAGGTATATGGCCCAGCGGGTATATAGTGTGCATTGGTTGTGATTATCTTGCTCTTTTGGTCATCTTAGTAGCTTGACTTAGTATCTAGTGATCATGATCTGGCGGTATATATGTATGATATGGATATTGTTGTTAATGATTATCTAAATGGTCTTATTACTCAGAACTAGAAGCTCCTGTTTATACTCGTTGGTTTTACCCAATGTTTGAAAAAACGAAATCGGACTCGGAATCGATCGAGGGTCAACTCGGAATCGGAATCGGAATTGGTAATGAATCGGTCATAAATTGGCCGATTTGAATTTAATAAATCGGTTTACTCAAAAATACATAAAATATTTAAATTTTAAAGAAAAACAACATTTTCAAGATTTTAGGACTGTTGTTATGACCCAGACTTGTTGTTTGAAGGCCAAAGAGCACCTATACTTGTTGTTTGGGGCTGCTTTCATCCACAGTACTACCCACAATTTATTTTAATCCTATAAGGTGATTTTCATGACTTTTTACTGCTGCAAAGGTCATAACAGGCACATGTTTGCTTCAAAATTGTTGTACGAGGGTTTGAACAACTTCAACCTAAGTTGCATGAAACGGGGAAACGTGACCCCCCAAAATTTTGGAAATGAGGAAATGCAATATATATATATTAAATTAATAAATTAGCAAAGACATTTACAAAAATGAATGTGAAATATAAATCATCAATCATACATGTCAACGAATCATTGCCTATATTGGGATCCTATTCATCAATAGCACCCTATGCCTCCCTCCTCTAGGCTCTAGCCCTTGCCTCTAACTCGAATTTCAAAGTTGATCCTCCAAGGACATTAGTCAACGGCTCAACACACTACAATTTTGATGAAAGTTCCTAATCCAATCGCTAAAATAACGTAGAAAAAGCTTCCCATGCTTGATAAGTGATTTTGCATGAGTGAAGAGTACATTTTTATTAAGGTCATGACAGAGGAATTCAACAATCAACACCACCAACATCAAGGTACATATAGGGGTTGATGTGCTTGATTAAATGCCAATTCCATACCCTGATACATGATAGAATCTGGTGGAAACCTTGCAATCCTAAAATCCCGAAAACTATTTAGTCTACTGAATTTTGAATGGGATCTAAAAATCTACTTTTTGCATATGAAGTCCGATGAGGTTGGAACCACTCTCAAATATCCTGAAACAATTAATGGTAATATTAAAAATTTAAGTAAAAAGATGGAAAATAAAAGATAAGGAGAATGTCACTTTTACTTAAAAGATAAGAATTTAACATTACCATTAATATCACCAAGTACTACTGCACCATGGAGATAATGCATTTTTTTTTTGAGTCCGCGGGCACCCACACAAAATTCCAGACAAACCGGCTGATTTTTACATAACTCGATCAATTAGACCGGCTAGGTACCGAACCAACCGATTCAGTGTTCAAATCGACCGGTTCGATACCGAATCGGTCGACCAAACCAATTTGCAGACCGAGTTGATTCGGTTCCTTATCAAACCAGTAGATCGGCCGATTCCGAAACCGATTTTGCCAATTTTTAAAACATAGGTTTTTCCCTCTTAGTAGAGTGGACGTGATCATTCCCACCATTTATGGCTTGCTAGCTTAGGCACCACCTTCACTTTCCCCATCCATATGTTCTTGCTCCCATCTTTGGTTTTCACCCTGACTTACACTGTTGGAATTTGCATCCAGCGCTCCCCGTGAGTTTCGCGACATGGGTTAACTCCCTCTCGTGGATCTTAACTTTGGAAATTGTAGCGGAGATTAACACCTGCGGGTTTTGGTTTAACGACAATTGTGGTCCAATAAATGGTATTAGAGCAACAGGTCTCGAGTTCGAAACTCACCCGGGTAACGCTGGGGGGGAGATTGTTGGAATTTGCATCCAGCGCTCCACATGAGTTTCGCGACATGGGTTAACCCCCTCTCGTGGATCTTAACTTTGGTGATTGTAGCGGAGATTAACACCTGCAGGTTTTGGTCTAACGGCAATCGTGGTCCAACATACACCTCAGCCTGTGATATGGAGGACTTCCCCACTTTTGCCTCTATGTTGGATAGCATCCTTGTTAGTTTGTGTCTCGGCTCTGAGTTGTTGCTTGAGTTGTGTTGACTAAAACCTAAAGCAAATAGTGTACTACCATCATTACATGCATATGGAAACTCTTATCTTATCTTTTGTGCAAGCACATGAAAACAAATAAAAAACAATGCTTCTCAGCACAATGAAAGAGGGCTATGGAAATTGAAATGTTAAAGTACCCTGGATGTAAGTTGCAACTAGTGCTTCTCAGCACATGCAAAATCCAAAAAGGGTCATAAAGGCCTAAAACACAATGGTTAAATGTATGCTAAATCCAAAGACTATTGGCCATGAATTAAATGAAATGATTAAATTCCTCACGGAGCCTACGAGTTGTGATGTGAGATGGAGTAAGGGACAGCTAATTCTAAGTGTCCCCTAGAACCTCAAGTTACAGTTAGTCGTGCACCCAGCCATGGCGGTTCTAGAAAAGATCCTCACGGAGCTCTTTCAGCTTGGATGTGAGTTGTAGACATTTGCCAAGGTTGAATAAGCACTTCTCTAAGATAACTTATTCCATTTGTGAGACACTGCCATTCCCTGTGTGTTTATTATCCAGCATATGCTTAAGTGTGTATTCCTTTTCCCTTATCTGAAGTATCACAGTGTTGAGTGATCTGAAAATCTCAAGATCTTTTAAACCAATAAACTTGCCTGTGAAATTTGCATAAAAATGTTCATAAAATTGCTTTAAAAGATTATTTAAAAATGCTTCAAATCAACACATAAGCACATAAAGAACATGTGCAAACCATAAAAAGAACACAACAGCTGATAACGGAGTTCACCCCCTCCTGAGCTACGTTTCCTGGCCACTTCCAATGGGAAGGCCAATCTTATTAAGTCTTCACGAGTACAAATAGAGTGTTATGGAAACAACTCTGTTTTTTGTCAGTCGGAAGCAGAAATAAACAACACCATTGAATTCCTTGCGAAATTCTGAAAAAAAACGAGTATAAACTCGACCACCTTTGGCTGAACACTTCTCTGGCACACAAATCGAGACACCCAATCTGCAAAAAAAGACAAAAGCACTAAATGTTCTGTACTTCGTCTCGGGAACTGTGCCCGTACTCCACCTCGGAAACTATGCAGGCGCCCTGTGTGTAAATCCCGAACCCCGACTGCTGAATCTGCCCGTCGCTTGGTCTTTGTGGCTCTTTTTATAACCTGCCTGCGCTGTAACCTCTTAACCATTTGGCGTCGATTCCCACTCAATGGTGGCCCTATGGCCTAATGGTAAAAGTGCACTTGTTAAGGCACATGTTATAATGGGAGGAGGTCACGGGCTCAAGCCCGCGGACCTCTCCCATATCCCCCTTTTGTTGCACGGATCGGTGGCGCTTATATAACATTACCACGTTATGAAATGGTTTATATTATGGTTACGGTATATTGTTATATGGTTATACCATATGATATTATCACTTGATCTCCGCCATTTTAAATGCTAAGGTTGAAACATTATATTACATGGTATGGAAGTTTGACCACCGCTTGATAAATATGCACTATGATTTAACAAACCTTTTTTTAATATATGGGTTTGAGCATTCTTTATGATATGGTATGGTGGTGATAGGGATAGGGTTCCACGTTATAACATGGTATATCCCATAATATATGCTTACTATATCCCATAATATGGTTATAATATTGTAACATGTGCCTCCACGTTACCACATTATAATATATGATATGTTCCACTTTTAACATAATATCATATGCTCCACTTTATGATATGGTTTTAATATCATATGCTCCACTTTTAATATGGTTTAACACTTTCAAGGGGGCACCAATTACATTTTTTTTAACCACTTTGTAACTATTTTTAACCATTTTAACCAATATTGACAGAACTTTAAATGTACACAACTTCTTCATCCGGAGGTCGTTTCACACGAAACGAACGTTGACGGAAAGCTGTCAACGAGACCTTTGACATGGTAACCTTTGTACTGATGTTTGAAGACTTTAAACTTAATCGAATTTAGAAAGATTCTCCTGGATCTTTGAGTCAATCAAATCATCCCATTATCCTAGCCTTGCACTTTTCACCTTCACCCTTTGCTAGCAAAATGTTCACATCTATGAAATGAGTATATCCTTGAGGTTTTGTTTTGAATAAATGATTGTTTAAACTTATATTTGATGTAATTATTGATTAACCACCAATGAAATGATGCTTCTTAATTTAAGTCTTGCTATTAGAATGATTAAAAGAGCATACATTAACCATGTTGTACTTCCAGCATCAGGCATTGTTAGCCTGGGTCATATTTTGATCAGTTTTGACTTGGTAAAACCTAGTTTGACCAAGTCAACCGCAGGATCTGAGATGAGTTGGACCAGTGATGTTCGAGGTTGTTAATTTATGGTCCTTTGATACACCTTTGATGATTCCATACAGTGGACACAGCTTTCATGTGATGGTTGATATATTTTGTTATGGTTAATATTATTTTCAGACCATTATTTTTATATTGTCAGGGTGTGGCTGAGACTACAGATGATTATCCAGGTAGCCACAGGGTGTACGTGTAAATTTCCTTAAAATCCAATCTTGAGTTAAAGTATGCCAGATTATTTTAATTAATCCAATTACTACTTTTAACCACAAATGGATTTCTTCACTATGCAGCGGAAAATAAAACACAGGGAGAAATATAACATCAATCACATCAATGAAGACACAAATGTTTTTGGGTATAAACCCCCAGATAAAACCCAAGATGGGAAAACCGGTGCAGTAGTCTGAGAAGAAATTTTATTATGAAGATATGGAACAAATACAATCCAGAAAATTGATTTACCCAACCTGGCAAAATCGAGCCACCGAAATTCACTGAGAAAACCCTAAAACCTATTCGGCCCCCTCTACGCAGCTGTACGGCCTCCTACGTCAATTGTACGGAATCCGTACGGTCTCTGCGTCAGCTATACAAACAAATCCATACGACCTCCTCTCACACGTGCGGGTTCCTCTGCGGCTGTTGTACAGCCCTCTCTCTGCAAATCCGTACGGCTCTCTGTCTCTGCCTGATCACTCTGTCGATCTTCCTGCTGAATGCTCCTTCGTCTTCTCTACAAACTTCTCTATCTCTTTGTGTCTCTGTGTGTCCTCTCCACCAAATCAATCCTCCTTTTAACTCAATGGCCAAGCGAAAACCCTAACATCTCACTATGGATCTATGCATGAGATCCTCTGGTGAGATCAATGGCCAAGATTAGATTAGCCAGCACTTTAATTATTTTCACTTGTACTTTATAAAAAGTGACTCCACTAATTCAATTAATAATTAGATCACTTAATGCACTCTTCCTAAGTCTAAACTTTGGAAAATACATCAAATACATTTGGCTTCATGATTTAAGTCTTCTAGCATGCAAGGACACATGCAATGCAAGAAGACCTTCCTTGTTTCCACTTTCTAACAGTACGAGTACTCATCTCTAGTACATTTAGACCTTATGAGTCCATTGGGACACTCAGATATTAGTTACAGGCACTTCTAGTGATAATACGGTCAGATTTTCACTTTTCTCTAGTTTTTCCATGCAGAAATGGCATGTCCAACAGTTGCATTGATCTTGCACGTTCTCCTAGGGCGCTACTGAGGAGATGGGGGGTCCAGCTACTTGTTATTACCATATTACCCCATCTCCAAACATTGTGGTGCAGTCAGATTTGTGTCCGGGACACTAGGCAGAGAGCTACAGCCATTTTGATGATTTTCTAATGGTTTTCTAAGGATTAAAAATGGGATAAAAAGGTCACTGAGGAAATCGATTTGGGCAATTGAGGCAAGGAATTGGCATGAGGTTTGTTCAAAGTTCATTTGTGATGCATCCCACATCTTGGAGCTCAGCTTACAGCATTCAGTGGGGTCCACACATTCTCCAGGTTGTTATTTGATGTATTTTTCTATCATTGAGGGGGGGGCACGATTTGGTCACTTGGTCACTTTGTACTATTATTGAGTCATATCTTATGCCATTTTGCCATGGGGTGATGCTAGTGAAGGATAATAATACTTCCTAGCCCAACCATTTGCTCCTTACAGTTGTCCTAGTCATATTTTAAGTGATGCGACTCCCTTAGGGCCTCTTTAGTGAATGTGCACCCCCTTTAGTGAGTTGATCCATGTATTATTGCTCCAGCTCATCATAGTCGTCGATTGTATTATGTTTATCTTTTGATCTCCACCACAAGTTCATAAAGTGGTTAGGGTTTTGGTCTCTCTCATTCCTATTTAAGAAAGAAACCCCCTCATTGTAAAGGCACCTTTTGGGCTCTTGAACTCTTGGAATAAAAATACTAATTTGCAAACCACTTCTCTGGCTTTGATGGGTACTCTTGCAAGTTGAATATACAATCTTTTCTCTGTATTATCATTGTGGATCTTTTTTTTCCAAACGTTTTTCTGCAGGGAGGTCGTGTGGTAGAAGAGGAGGGCGAATTGAAGAGGGCGATATTGTGGGGAAACCCCATATCTCTCTCTCGGATCAACCTTTGTCTCAAGGAGTATCTTTATTGTATCTTCGTGACATTTTGATGCTACTTGTTTCATCTTTTCTCTCGTATAGTTTCTTTCATGCTTGATCGATTCTCATTATAGATCGTTTTTGGCAGGGAAGGGCGCACTGTTCACTCTGGAAGGATAGCGATTCTACTTGGGGAAGTTGGATCTCACTCTTGATTGCCTCACTTTGGAAGGATTGTTAATTTGCAAGATGGTCGGAGGCTTTTGAGGTAAGATTTACAAGGTACGTATTGATTTTCATGCATTTTACCCATTGGTCACTTCAAACCCTCATTGATTAAAACCCTATTTTTTAGATCTGATAGATCTGGCGATTATCTGGACTTCATAATTAAAACCCACCTCATAATTAATTAATAAACCTTGGAGACTAAATTTGGTGGGAATCCGGCTCCATTTACCCCTCGATCTAAGGCACTGGATCTCTCCAAGGGAGGTCGCACTTGTGGGTTAGTGGTATTTTTCCAGATCTATCATCTGGGTGTTGTTATTTTGTCATTAAAACCTCAGATCTATAGCTTAGCCACCCTCCTAGTGCCATTCCTACTTCAACCTCACCTTGTGGTCCCAATTTCACTCACTTTCCTTAATTTAAGGGTGGGCCCCACTTGGGTATTTTTTATTGGCATTAGATCTATCTAGATCTACCTTTTTAATCTCATAAGTGGCATATTTAATGTATGGTTGAGCATTTGTCCCTTCTATAAGCCTCCTCAACCAATCCCTAACTCCATTGTACATTTATATTCCCTAAATCTAGATCCACTTACTCTTGATCCTTCTTCCTTTTCACTTTCACATTTTCCTAGAAGGTCTAGAGTAGGTTCACTAGTCTCCATTGGCTAGTTAGGGTCTCCCCCTTGGTCATGCTTTGTCTTGATCTAGAGTGAAGAGTGCCTCGATTAGCGTGACAACCATTTATCCTTGGGAATCGTGGCTTTCTTAGGTCACCTCTTTAGTTGTCCAACACCTCTACCATCCTGGATAGGATCACCTTTTGGGACAACTACAAGTTGTGTGATAACAGTTTCAAGTAGAGTTTTCAGCTCTCGACTTCTCCATAGATTTGAAGAAAAGCAAGCATTCGGCTATCGAAGACTAAGACAAGGGAATCTCACCCTCTCCAACTCTTTCATCACAAAATCTTCTCTTTTTCCTTTATGACTCCATGACCTTTCCTTGGATAATAGGAACTAGTCAAGACACTTACCTTCTTCTTGTAGCCATCTAAACTCTTCATTCAACCTTTCTTTTAAGTTTTGTTAAAATTTGGAAACTGATATTCATCTTAAAAATATAATACTCAAACAAAATTAAAAAAATAACCCACTAATACCCTCTTCAAGAGGGTAGCACTTCACCTTTATTTTGTTGTATCATGCATGTTGGTTTTCATCATAAAACCTATGTTGCATGGGAACTTCTCCCGATCTTCAGGAAACTCATTCCCGAAGTTCCTACTTTCCAGGGAGCTTGGGAACGGGTACGAAATGTTCCAAAATCAGTGGGAACGGGTACAAAATGTTCCAAAATCACTGGGAACAGTCCAGGAACTTGGAAACTTTTTGGGAACGCTGATCAACAAAATATGAGATTTGGGGAACAAAGTTTCTAGAGTTCCAGTAGTTCGGAACATTTACAGTTATTTGCAAGCAAATTTAAGTGTTTACATTGCAGACTTTTGGAGTCAATGTAGAGTGTTTACATTTTTTATTTTTTATTTTGAGACTTTCGAATGGAGACGCAACGTTGACATGCCCACCCTTCGATCATCATTTGCCTGCTTCGATTCTTCTTCCACCGTACTTATTTACGTCGCCGACAGGGACGTGACTGGAAACCCTCTAGCATTCACAGAAGCTTACGATGTTCAAGAAGACAAGTGGGGAATTTTGCCTCTTATGACCGAAGGGTGTGGGACTTGTGTGGGTGTTTCCATGGAAAGTAAATTCATGGTGTTAATCAAAGTCTGGTCGAAAAGCAACTAGAGAGTGCAAAAGTTTTTGATCAGAGTACGGGAAGTTGGACAAAGTGGGAAGATGTGTTGATTTTCAGTGAAGATATTTGTTCGTGGGTGGCTTCTTCTTCTTCTGGGAAGCTGTATGCATTCAGTGATGATCATGTGAGGAAGCATGATATCGAGAAAAAGGGTTGGACTGATGCGACTCCTCTTCCAAATGGGATTGGCGATATTGATTTTCATACACAATGGCGTGGCTGGATTTTTGTGCTCGGAAGTGATATCCAAGAGGATGAGAGTGACACGAGACAGGTCTCATATCTGTTTCACACCTCAACTAGGCAGTGGATTGAAGCGAAGCCTGGAAAAATTGCCCTTGCAACAACCTTGGAGATTTGAACTATCAAGAATTTTAAACATACAATTTTCATATTGTAGATGGTTTTATACAAGTAATTAACTCCACATCCAATCACTTGCATATGGTTACTTGTTATGTTTTCCTAGCTTCATTCCACCAAGCATTATCTTACAAGTTGCAGGAAATTTTATTGCAATTAACCACAATATCATATTCTTATCTTCATGGTTAATTTTGCTTTATAGTAAGTAAATTTGCAAATGGTATGACTCTTTTCTATTGGCAATCCCATCAATAGAACAAGAGTGAATGTTCATTGGAATACATATTTTGTTATTGTTACCAGCTGAATTGCACATCAGCTGGACTTCAGTGAGCCACCAGTATTGCACAATTATTTGTGCTTATCAGAGTTCAAATGTTCCAACCTTGGCCTATTTTGGCCATCTTTTCCATTTCTGTAATAAATGACCGTGCCCCACGGAGTTTGTAATAAAGCGTGCTAGCATGGTGGTCTTTGAGTGACTCGGTTTGTTAGGACTTGACAACCAAAGAAGGTATTCCAAGGAGTTTTTTCCCTTGTCGATTATGCTTTGCCTTTAGCCGAGTATAATCGATGAGGTTTGCTCCTACTCCTCTAAAGCTGAAATGCCCAAAGTGGTGGTTAGGCCTTAGTGGATTATTAGAGTCTATTTTGTAATGTTTATAAACATGCTAGACGTTGGGATTTTTTCGTTTTGTCATGTACTTGGTCCCCCTGAAGTTTCAATCAATTCCGAGAAAAATAATTTTTTCGCATTTTTAAGCCATTTTTTAATCGTTTAAATGAAAAAATTCAAAGGGTGATAAAAGTGTGATCCGGAGTCGGAATTTGGCGCAGGGATGCTCGTTTTCAAGCTCAGAGCATCCTCTTTACCTTGGTATCCGGTTTTCCTATGTTTCAGACAATTAAATTGTCCCGAGGAGCATTTTTTCCTATCAGAGCTACAAAGTGGCATTTTAATGCTAAAATGCATCAAAATGCACCATTACCAAAAAAATAAAATATATAAAAAGTGGATAAACATGTGACAAAATGACATGGCACCATGTCACATATGATTGGCGACTAGGTGAAAAGGTTAAAGCATTTCATAATAAGTCATGTGGTGGGATTTTATTTTATATCCAAAGTTTGGGAAGATAAGACAATTCCCACTCCATCATTCACGTGGACGTCATCCACTCGATAGCTCAAGAGATTGGTTGTAATATTTTAATGATGAAGGCTGCCTACCTCATGGAGAGGTCGCGTTAAGTTGTTGGCTTGGCTTCCAATCATAAGCCAACCGATTTTTGGAAACTCACGTCAACTTCACTCATGGCTCATGCGCCCATCTATCATGCGTGGAGGTTGGGCTCACGTGGAGGCTCACGGTTTGGTTGTGGGTTGTGATATAAACGAGGTTGGAATGCGCCTACCTCATGGGGAGGTGGCGTAGCCCCCATTGGATCGACTGCCAATCAACACATTCAAGCTCAGCGTTGAACTCCCCCTCTCACTCATTCGCTTACCTTAGGGTTTTGGCTCCCCTTCACTATGCTTTTGCTATTTAAACAGAGCTGAGGTCCATTCTTATTCATCTGAAGGTGGAACCTCTGCTCTCACACATTGTAATACTTTTATGAATATTGAGTAATAAAAGGCTTTGGAGGCTACCCTGATGTTGTCTGCGGTATGTATTGTCTTGTTCTTTGCTCAACAATGAGGTAATCTGTATCTTTGTTTCATACTAGTATATGTTGGGATTTATTTGTCTTTATAGGGAAATTACTTTTCATAAGAATAGTAAGTAATGCTTTGTAGATTATTTGCTATTGTAGATGATATTAGAATGCTAGAGGTAGTAATATTTCTTGCTTGATTATGTTATGCCTCTTGTTTCTTTTAATTGTTTACACAAATACGTTTAATCCCCTTTGCTAGTGTTGAATTCATTTTGCAGATAGCTCAAGCTGAAGGAGTGGATGAGCATGTTAGCTCTTCTTCACATTCAGTAGATCTAAAACAAGGAAGTCAATACTACTGGTGCATCAGCAAGCAGACTCCATAGCCCAAGTTTAAATGCTCATCCCCCATGTGTTCCATTTTCTGATCTAAATCTCTTCATCTAATATGGTTACTGTTTCTTACCTATTTAGATCTATATGCAAAAGTCCATTATTAAATAGATCTAAATCATTTTTGCAATCTTAAAAAGTCATCAAAGGTTCATACATTGTTAGATCTAGGTTGCATTCTTTCCAAATTTAAAGTTTTAAAGTGTAGATCTAAAAAAGTGAATTTAAGAAGTTTAAGTGTTTCTAAGGATATATCTAGCATTGTTAGGCTTGCAATAATTTGGCTTACAACTTGAAAGAGGGCAGCCAAAGATCCTAGCAAGACAAGCTCTCTAGCTTGTCTTACTAGTTACTTTTTCTTCTCTTTTTGTTTCATCTTTTAAAGCTAATTTTTGGGTATAGATTGCATTTAGAAGTAGTGTTGGTTTTGAGTTGTTTTAGGCATTTTTATAAAAAAATTAGCTCGCAGATTTTTATTGCATGCATATCAGTCCTCAATTTAAAAGTTAATTAAAAAACATTTAAAGACATAAAAAATTACCCAAAAAACTAGTTTTTTGCATACTGGTTTAACTAGTTGCCAATTTGACAATTTTTAGCATTGTCAGAACACTCTTAAAGTGTTCTGATTGTCTTTTCTAATCAATATTTGTTTGTTGGTCTGATTTATTTGTTTAACAGGTTGGAGCTAAAAAACTCATAAACTTGCATTTGGAGCTTCCAGAACCACCCAGAGAGAGCCGGTTTCAAGCACCATCTTTATTTCTCTCAAACATTGTAATCTAACTTGTTCCCTAATGATAAAAGGCAAGCAGTATTTCTCTTAAGTTTCCAAGTTGTAAATCAAAGAATAAAAAGAGCAAGCAGGCAATTCCAGCGCCTGAACCCCAATCCCCCCAAGGGGGATTCGCATTTTTCACTTTTTTCACCTTTTTGCATTTTTTCTTTTTTCCTTGGTTTAGACTAGTTTACTTTTCGTTATTAATAATTACATAACATCCACAAAGCACACAAGGCGTCCCAGGGGAACTTACAATCTTTTACAATCTCTCACCTAAGTGCTACAAAATAAACCACAATCTTGTTCTAAAATTTACCCCCCTTGCTCTACCGAAGTACTCCGCCTCTAGTGTGAAGAAAAGATACTCTTGGGGTTTAGTGTAGTCTAATCATCCATTTTTCAATCATAATAAAAACTTACCAACGCCCCAAGCCGAAAGTATGCTCTTGGCCGCTGCAGCTTAGTCAGAACAGCTGGACCAATCAGAAACGGGTGTAAGGTACTTAGTTTAATAGGACAATCCACTTGAGCCAAATTCTAAGAACTCGGGAGGTTGTGTGGGCTGAAACTATAGAGTCAGCAGGCTACTTTAAGAAGGTTCATCCTCGCCTGGTTGGACACTTGGTAAAGCTGCTAAAGCATTCAGTTCGAAGGGTTCGGTTTCTCTTGGGCCAAACCAAGAATTAACCCACTCCTTAAACTACTCATTTAATAAATCATAAAATAAACCAACTGAGACATTGCAATACTTTCACTGAGACTACAGAAGCAACCCCACACAGCAACTTTCGCAAGCATTTTACATTCTCGACACTGGTCTTTATTTTCTTATATTTCAAGATTCAATCATATATGTCGTGAATGCTTTCTATCTCGTGTGGTGTTGATCTTTTGATTTAATTCACAAAGCAGTACTTAGTTGTTATCTCTCTCATTTCATCATTTAATAACTCCTAGAATAAGTTTTTCCTTTTCATAGATTAAAAGCCTTAGATTCATTTTTCATAGGGACCACCCCCCTTGGCTTCGCTAGGAGTAAGCCTAGACGTAGGAGTCGAGTAATCAGGTGACAGCAATTGACTCTCACTTGCCCCCACGGACACACCGAGCGGCTTGAAGGTTTCCTACCCCGTCCCCCCCGGTGTGTATTAGGCGGCAACAGTTATTAATTTCAGATTTACTAACAAAACATTGTAAAGGCTTTGAATCATTGTATTTTTTCTTGCACATTTTTAAGGTTGGTTTAAAGTTTTTTCATTGGTGATCATTATAACCTTTTTCACGTGTTCTATCAACAACCCTTTTATAGATCATTGATGTCTAATGGGTTATACTACAACGGCCATTTTTAGGTCCTCGTTATGCATTTCTTGATTTATTTGGAGCAATAAGTACATCATTTCATTTGGAAAATCACTTAATTTTGGTTGGGTACTTTTACTTGTTTCATATTGCAACCAATTTAATGGATTCATGGAATGTGTGATCAAGTTGTAAGTCATTCTTTGATAACTTTTAACTTCAACTTAATTCATGCACCTTTCAATGCATTCACAGCCTAAGTTATTTGTTAAATCACTTGACTTAGTTGCTCTAGGGAGTCCCCCTTAGTGATTTTCTCTAAAAACACCTAAAGTGTAGGGGAATTTGATAGGTGACACCTATCCTATTTCCATAGTTGCTCTTGGCTAGAAACCCTTTGAGTCCTTGCATTTAGGGTGCTAGTTTTTGTGGCAACATGGTCTAAATGAAATGTATTTAATGTTAATTTTTTAGTACAACTGCGAGACCCATTCTTAGAGAGAATGGTACCCTTTTCAGTTAACTAGGGTTCCTGGTTATGTTAACCAGGCAGAATAAAGAGTACCTAGAAGGTACCCTAGGGCCCCCAGCTATCTCCTGGGGTTCTTGGTCAAGGGACCAAGCAAGTTGATGCCATGGCAAAGTCCCTAGCATGTGGCTAGGGCCCCTATTTGTCTCTAGGGTATTATGGTATGGGACCAAACAGTTTCTTGGTCATGAGGACCAAGCAAATCCTGCAGGTTGAGGCAGAGACATCCTGGTCTAGGACCAGGCAGATTCTTGGTCAAGGACCAAGTAGGTCCTATAGGTGGTTGATCAACATTCAGTCTAGGATTGAAAGCTCATCTTGAGGGTGAGGACGATTTTGTGGGAGAATTTAGGACCTGGTCAAGAACCAGAGGGTTGATCAACATGACTCAGTCTAGGACTGAAGCTCAGCTTTGGGCTGAGAGCCATTCCTTGAGAATGGAGGTTCCTGGTCAGTTACCAAGATGATGATGTGTGATGTCCTCTTCTCCTAGGTCCTCGAGATGGTTGAGTTAGATGGTCTTCTCAAGGGACTAGCCACCCCTTGATGAAGCCACTAACATTTTACCTTAGGAGCAGTTTAGAGGACCACATGATCACATCCTCTGTGTGGACACTTCCTTATACAATGATGATGACCTTTCAAGTTATTTGGAACATTTGTACATTTGAGAGAGAGATGATTGGTTGTGCCCCACCTTGATTGATTGACTTTTGGTCCTTACACCTTCTTGGTTATTTGTCTTGTGGTACCTTGTGGGTAATAGGGTCAATTACCCACTTTGAGTTATCTTTTGATTTTTACCAATTTTTTTGGTCTTATGGGTATTATAGTTGTTTGACCACATTTAAGGTTTACCTTTTGGTCCTAGGGATTATGGGTCAAGCTACCCACTCTTGTTTGTATGGTTTTGACTTGTACCCTATTTATGTGTTATGTGACTTTTTTTCTTTTCTTTTTTTGAATTTTTTTTTATCTTTTATTTTTTTTATTTTTATTTTTATTTTATGATTTTTATTTTTAAGTGGTACCTTCCTAAATTAATGGAACCCTAAAGAATTAATTATGATTCTTCTAGAAGTCTTTATTGTTCTATTTATTGGGTCCATGTTTACTCATTTATTATCATATCATGATTACATCTCAGCTCTGATCTTTATGTTTGACGTCAAGGGTTTCACTGCTGCTCACCCATGTTTGAAGGTCGCCCACCTGCTGAACATTTCAGATCTGGTTTTGATGTTTGTTGAAGGTTGACATTAAGTTATTATGCATCTAGAGTTTGATCTATGACTAAACCATGATCCATTTTGCTAACCTGTGATCTGGTTGAGAAAGGCCGCAATAGCTGTGATCTAGTTAACATGGTCGTGAGCCCTATTCTGCTAACCCGTGAGTTTGTGGAGTTTGATCTGCCTGTATGAGGTTCTGTTCTGCTGCTATGGGTTCTGATCTGCTTGCCTAAAGGTCTGATCTGTTGCTTTGATTTTCGATCTACTTGCCTAAGGGTCTGATCTTCCTGTGTGGTGATCATTTTGCTCACTGGGGTTTATTTTTTAGCTTGCTGAGGGTCGACTTGTGGAGGTCGTGTGCCCAGGAAGTCTGAGTTGATATGTTGAGAGCATATTCATGAAGGTTGTGACCCTTCTTGTTTATTTTATCACAACTTATTTGTGGTTGTAACTCAACAGAGGTTTGATGTTCTGGTTTTGATGTATCCACACCCTCTTGTTGACTGTTCTATATCTCATCTACTGCTGAGATCTAACCTATACTGCTAAGATCTAACCTATACTGCTGAGATCTGATCTATATTGCTGAAGACCTAATTTTGAACCAGATCTATGTGCTGAGTTTTTTTTATGGTCAAAGTTGTGTGCTAATGTTATGAGACTAAGTCCTAGTCAGATCTACTGTGCAGTGACCTTTTTGAGATTAGATCTTGTATTGAGTCTTGTTTGGGATTGACCTTCTTTGCTTGACTGTACTACTTCCTTTCATCTCTCTCTCTCAAGTTTGTACTAACCCTTTAATAGGGTCACTTGGTTCCTAGTGTTGACTGGCCTCTGAGAGGCACAATCTTTTCTGAAAGTAGCATTTCTGAGTATATTACAGGAAAGGTTCCACACTCAAGTAAGTATCTTCACCTATTTCTTTTATTGTTAATTAAACAAGTTTATTACTTTAATATTACATGTTACTGAAGATTACATTAACACAGTGACCAAGTGGGTAGTGTTAAAGGTGTGAAGTTGAAAGAGATGAAAATTATGTTAAAAGTTATTGTTGTACTATTTCATATTTAGTTTCAGCAAAGTTACAAATATCGTGTCGGCGAATATATCGCCGAGGGTCCAAAAAGAAATTATCGGATTTATCGGCGAAAATGTTGGCAAACATCGGCAATATATCGGCAAACTTAAAAAAATACAAAAATATTCATTTTTTTTCAATTTTCTAAACATCTAAAGCAACAAGAACATCAAATAAACACATTGCCACGTGCATATGGAAAGAAAACTGATATATAAGATGTATAAGACGTATTGCTAGACATCACACATCAAAAATGAATCGTGTCCTTCATTTTTTTTCAATTTTCTAAACATCTAAAGCAACAAGAACATCAAATAAAGTTTAAACACATTGCCACATGCATATGGAAAGAAAACTGATATATAAGATGCATAAATAATAAGACGTGTCGCTAGAGTCTAGACATCACACATCAAAAATGAATCGTGTCCAGGATCTTGAGTCCCCGACTCATGAATCACCAAAAAAATACAATCAATGTATCTCATAGAGTCAACTGTCATATGCAATGAAATAAACTAAATAAAGTAAACTATGGATTCCCTCTACCCCTTCTACGGGTAAAGGTAATCACTCTAGTAATGGCTCTGCCTCTAGGGCTAGAAAGCCCAGGTGCTCGTGGGGGTCGTCGTGGACTATGGCGTCCTCTGCCTCTAGAAGTGCCTGGTCTCAGATGTAATATAGAAGAACTAGAAGACTGATAAGGTACTACTACGTCACGCTCATCAAGTCCTCTACCACTGCTACTGCTACCACTGCCCCTATATCTGGGTCCCTCTGGCTGAGACGGTGGCCGTGAAACCCGTGGCCGTGCAACCGGTGGCTGTGGAACTGGACAGTCTACTGGTGGCTCCGGTGGTGGCACACTCTCAAAGCCAAACGCCTCATCCTCCCGTATCTCACTCTGGGGATCCTGTGTATCATGATCATCCTCTAACCAATCAGGGGCTGTCTCCATAACAGGTTCCTCAATCTCCACTCTCCACGCAGTAGTGGTGTCAATGTCATCCAATGAAATGGCCTCCACATCAGGTTTTTTCTGAAGCTGCTTCACCCACAACCTGAGATTGTAGGAGACGTACACTAGATCATTCAGGCGTTGGGTATCCAACCTGTATGAGGACAGTGAATTTATTGAATTAGAATCTAGAATACATAAATTATAATTACCCAAGGGAAAAATTTCAATAGATAATGAATTTCGAATTTAATTTCAAATTCTCTAACCTGTTGCGCTTCTTGGTGTGTATTTTTTCAAATACACTCCAGTTGCGCTCACAACCAGAAGAGCTGCATGTCTGGCTAAGGATCCGAACAGCAAGACTCTGGAGATGGGGTACTCGTGCGCCATAGGTTTCCCACCAATGATCTACAATGAAATGGAGAAAGTTAGAAACATAAGAGAAGACATTGAAAATTTAAAATTTAAAACAAAGAAATAAATAAATTGAATTTTTTTCATTCTTGAAAGTTGAACTTGAAACAAGGTGAAGCTTACTTGGCATTTTGCTCTTCCTGTCCCTGATAGCCATAGAAAACCCAAATGTTCCCATGGCCCTCTTATAGATTTCCAACTCTTTGGAAATCTCTGAACGATCATCTTCACTTGGCACCATCCTCTCGACACATTCCAAGAACCCATCCACTACCTCTCCATCAAACCGGAAGCCACAGGAGTAAGAGAATGCGGGGTTGAGGAATAGCCCTGCAGCATGAATGGGGCGATGAAGTGTGTTGTTCCATCGCTGATCAATCACTGCCCATATCAATTGTTGCTTCGCTTGCCCATCCTCTCCCTTGTCCTCACAGTAGGCACGAATGGCCTCTTTGGCCCTATCCATGGCCTCATATAGGTAGCCCATTGCGGGCTTGTCTCCATCAACCAAGCGAAGAACCCTTACCAAAGGTTCACAGATGGCACACACTTCCTTCACCCCATCCCAGAAGCTCTCCTGGTATGACACTAGTCTAGATATGGCAAGTCCCTCCGCCTTAGTGCTAATCGATAAAGCACGCCACTCAGCTGAAAGGAACATAGTCTGCAAGTCCCACTTAGAAGCATGGAGAGACTGAAGAGAGATGAAACAAGTGGCAAAGCGAGTGATGCCGGGACGAACCAACTCCCTGTCATGAGTAAACTGCCTCATCAAGCTAAGCACAGAAGCATGATTGTATATAAATTTGGTGATGCTTCTTGCTGGATCAATGACATCCCTGATAAACTCAATCTTTCCCATATCCTCTAAGATCAAGTCGATGCAGTGTGCAGCACAAGGGGTCCAAAACAAAGAAGGATACATGTCCATAAGCATCCTGCCAGCTGCCACATAATTCGCAGCATTGTCCGTTATAACTTGGACAACATGCTGCGGTCCTACCTCCTGGATGAACCCATCCAACAACTCACATAGTAATGCTGCATCTTTGACATGTGCAGATGCATCCACAGATTTTATAAACATTATGCCCCTAGGACAATGAACCAAGAAATTGAGAAGGGTCCTACCCTTCGTATCGGTCCAACCATCTGACATCACTGTGCATCCCGTGAACTCCCATGAACCTCGAAGCTCCTCCAACCTAGTAGTGCAATCAACCTTTTCATTATCAAGAAGGGGCCCTCTCAGCTCCTCATAAGTGGGGGGCCTATACCCCGGCCCAACAGTAGCAACGGCATCAAACATAGGAATGTAGAATGGGTTCCTCGCAAAGTGGAATGGTATATCACTCCATAAAAGGCACCGACTCACAAGCTGGTCTGCTTCCTTTTTCTCCTTTATCTTGAACATTGACCTTATACCTGGTTGTGAACCAGGCCCGGATCTCGGAACATGGTGACTAGATGTTGAAGGCATGGCGGAAGATGAGGAAAAGGTCTCACTCCCCACTCCCCCTAAAGTGTGTCCGGCTGACCCGGATCCTAATGACACTCTCATTCCAAGTTCCTGCCTGAGAGCTTCCCTTTCATCTTTCTTCTTGCCAATACCTTCAATTGCGAGTTTGGCCCTATGAATAATTTCAGGTGTGGAGTTTTTGCAAATATCCACCTCATGCCCTGAAAGTTGTGCGAGGTGGTATTTGAGCCTACTTATACCCCCCGTCATCTCCTTCCCACACAAATTGCATTTTAGCTTTTGCCGATTTTGTGGATCAAGAGGCTCTGCGTAGTCCCAGAATGGATCCAAAGTCTTCGGCATGTTTGTTGAAAGTTGAAAGTTGAAGATTTGAACCTGCAGGTTGCAGCCTGCAACATAAAAAAAAAAAACATTTTTTTAGCTTACTTTTATAATTTTATTGCAAAAAAATTAAAAATAACAAATCATACTGATGTAACAACATACTGCTAGTTTCTTCAAACCCAAACCCCATTGCTGCCAGCCTGCCAATCTTCCAACAGTGGTCAGTCTAGTGATAAATATTTGATAGTTGAAGGTAATCCTATGCTGGTGACTGATAATTTATTTTCTGTGATGATTTCATCAACGACGATCAGCTGCTCCTTCAAATCTTTGATATGTATGCCAGGCAGCCAGACAACTAGTAATTGGTTGACTCTTACTCATTTTATTGTATATATCTGAGTACTAATATCTAAATTTAAAAAATATATATATATATATTTATGATCGATATTGAAAGGGAATATCTAAATTTTAAAAATATATATATATATATAATTAATTAATTATGATCGATATTGAAAGGGTTACAGGCATATTTAACTGTACATAAACAAAAAAAATTCCTTGTTACAGGCATATTTAACTGTAAACATATGCTACAGTGTTATTTTTTCCCATTTCTGGAATCACTGGTTTACAAATACAGCCCCATTTATTAATTGCAGGGATTGCCTTGTATGCTCTGTATAGTACTACAGAGTGTAGGAAGTCACCTACAGCATTAGTTATTCTTTTATGGGTTCACTGGTATGCAATATGGGTTTGAAATTTTGAATGCTACAGCCATCTATTCCCAAGCTGGCGCGTTTTAGGCTTCTAGCATTTACCTATCGCCACCTTCATACATTCGGCTCAAGCCTGGAGTGCTGACTCTCATCTACAGCGGTCCTCATTCAAATCAATGAATATTTATTTGTTTAATGTCCATGGGTAGCGATAGCAATGGCCAGAACAAAGCACCATGCATTTTATTTATAGCTGGAATGAATATAGTGTGGCCAGATTTAATAGCACTGTCAGAGATGAATTTGCTGAGGTTTATAACCCAAAAGGATATGACAACTTATGTTGTTTGACGGTGGCTGATTCAAAACATTAAAAAAAAAATAATAAATAAATTAAAAAAAAAACAGTAGCTTGGCTGCACGCACATACCTGGAACTTGGAAGCTTGGGGTTCGATTCTGGAATGCCCTGCTTGTCCCGGCACAGACTCCTGGCACTCACTCCCGAGTCCCGACAGTCACCGCAGCGACGGCACTACAGCAGCCACGGCACTAAACTAACGCTCACTCCCACCGTCCACGCGGACTCACTCGCGGCCCTAACAATCACCCGGCCCTAACACTCACAGAGTCACAGCATCCACGCGGTGTCAGCTCCGTCCCCGGTCCCGTGCCCTAGCTCTCCTCGAAAATGAATGCCTGTAGACACTAGACGCAGCCCGAAACGAAGTTACAAACAAAAACAAAACCGGTTTTAACTTTTCTGTTTTTATTGACCCGCGGGAATGAAGACTGGCGATATTTTCTTAAACATCGCGCTAATATCGCGATTTTTTCCTGAAAAAATCGTTGAAAAAATCGGTAAAACATCGAGGCGATTTTTGGCGATAATATCGCCGGCCAGTTCGTATCGCGATATATCGCGATGTCGGCGATATATCGCCGATTTTTGTAACTTTGAGTTTCAGTACTTGTTTAATGATTTTTTGAATTAAAGTATATTGATTTGTTATTCTTCTGCATAAAACCCCAACTCTATTGAAAAAATTAACATGGTTTCAGAGAAGATTTGTAGCTAACTCTGTTTTGTAGCCTAACTAAGTCTACATAGATCCTAAGGGAAGGGCTTCAGCTTGACTGCAGATTGAGAGTGAGGGTTTAAAGTTCATTGATCTTGGCCATAAGAATTCATTGACCATTAAATTGATAAAGACGATAAAGATCTGATATTTATGCACACAGTTGGATGGTCTCATCAACTAGATTTCCAAGACAGTTAAAAGGGATGTGTTTATTTCAGTAGTACTGATAATCTTTGCCCTAAGTGTGATATCAGAAAATGGAATTGACAGGCTGTGAACTTGATGACTCCTTGAAAAGGTATGTCAGTTATAGCAAATCCCAGAAGACTTGACCCTAGCATACTTTCTGTGATAAGTAAGAAACTTACTTAACTCTTCATATGATTGAATCTTGACTTAATCATGATACCTTCTAGTTGATTATCTTTTCTGTGTAAAAGAGTTTTGTGACTCATTGACTGATGTGATCAAAGTTTGCAATCATAAGGAAGTTAGAGCTCATTTATGATCATACGTGTTAAATTATTCAAGATTATGATATCTTCAAAATAC
Source organism: Larix kaempferi (assembly GCA_027924585.1). Taxonomy (NCBI): domain Eukaryota; kingdom Viridiplantae; phylum Streptophyta; class Pinopsida; order Pinales; family Pinaceae; genus Larix; species Larix kaempferi. The sequence continues at coordinate 5,289,417 of BSBM01001126.1, forward strand.
ACTAACAAGTGTGATGATGCATGAATGATATTATGCACATTTAAGCAGTGCATGCTCAGGTTTAAAGAACATTGGTATAGACAACAGAAAGCTAAAAGACACGTGATCATGTGAACTCCACTTGGAGGGAGAAATTAAGAGGGAGGACTCTTTATCCCTACTATATTTGAAGTATCATGTTTTATGGTGAAACATACCTCTGTGACATATTGCATATATGTGTGATTGATAGCACCTAGATAGTTGTCGAGCATATGGATGGATGCTAAGACCATGTCATCATGTGAACCAATATTGTATTAGCCTTTTTTGTGATTCCTGACTATTGGATTGAATCTAACTTATTAAAAAGACCCTCAAGAAGAGGAGGATGTGATTTGCTCAGAGTTGGATGTGTAGTTCCAGAGGGAGCTAAGTGCTCAGATACAGAGGGAGTAAGATGCTCCATAGGATGCAGAATCTGTTAATCTAGATATTCATCCTCTTGTGAGATGACAGAGGGTCGGCAAAAGAGAATTTGCAAAGTATTTGTTATTGTTGATTTGTTCCTTTCTAGAGTGGAACAACTAGCAAGCTCAGAGATCAAGAGGGAGCCATTTGTGCTCTTTAGTCCCCAGCAGAGTGGGATTGCAGAAGAGAAGTAAGAGATGTGAACTTAATGAGGAAGTTGTTTCTCATCTCTTCAAAGAACCTCCCAGAATTATAGACATGGAAGTCCATGAGTCATCTCGTTTAGATGAGCAAAGGGAGGAGGTCAGAAAGCCTTAAGTTGATCTCATTAAGAATCCTATTAAGAGGCTTCAAAGATGTACTGATTTGATGAAACACGTCATTGATTCCTCCACTTATGAGGCAGCCAAATATTAAATTTGGAAAAGTGCTATGATAGTAGATATACAATTGATGATGAAAAATGACGTGTGGAAGGTGGTTCTTAAGACACAAGGGAAGTCAATTGTAACTCCCAAGTGGATCTATAAGATCAAGAACTATTTGTAGCTCTCAGAAAAATCTTGTACTCTATGACAGGTTGAAACACATCGAGAGGAGATATCACTATGTCTAGGACATGGTGCAGCACTATGTCTGGGACATGCTGCAATATGTTCTGTTAGATAGACAGATTACCGAGGTGTTGACTAAGCCTCTATCTTCGACACGCTTAGTGTTACTGAGAATGCCTCTCTTGCTGAGAGGGAGTGTTAATTTTTTAGTACAGCTGTGAAACCCATTCTCAGAGAGAATGGTACCCTATTCAGTTAACTAGGATTCCTGGTTATGTTAACCAGGCAATGTAAAGAGTAAGACCCTAGAAGGTACCCTAGGGCCCCCACCTATCTCTAGGGGTCCTTGGTCAGGGGACCAAGCAGGTTGATGCCATGGCAAAGTCCCTAGCATGTGACTAGGGCCCCTATTTGTCTCTAGGGTATTATGGTCTGGGACCAGACAGTTTCTTGGTCATGAGGACCAAGCAGATCTTGCAGGTTGAGACAGAGACATCCTGGTCTAGGACCAGGCAAATTCTTGGTCAAGGACCAAGTAAGTCCTGTAGGTGGTTGATCAACATTCAGCCTAGGACTGAAAGCTCATCTTGAGGCTGAGGACCATTCTCTGGGAGAATGGAGGACCTGGTCAAGGACTAGAGGGTTGATCAACATGACTCAGTCTGGGACTAAAGCTCAACTTTGGGCTGAGAGCCATTCCTTGAGAATGGAGGTTCTTGGTTAGTTACCAAGATGATGATGTGTAATGTCCTCTTCTCCTAGGTCCTCAAGATGGTTGAGTTAGATGTTCTTCTCAAGGGACTAGCCACCCCTTGATGAAACCACTAACATTTGACCTTAGAAGTAGTCTAAAGGACCACATGATCACATCATCCGTGTGGACCCTTCCTTATACAGTGATGATGAACTTTCAGGTTATTTGGAACATTTGTACATTTGAGAGAGAGATGATTGGTTGTGCCCCACCTTGATTGATTGACTTTTGGTCCTTACACCTTCTTGATTATTTGTCTTGTGGTACCTTGTGGGTAATAGGGTCAATTACCCAATTTGAGTTATCTTTTGATTTTTACCACTTATTTTGGTCTTATGGGTACTATGGTTGTTTGACCACATTTAAGGTTTACCTTTTGGTCCTAGGGATTATGGGTCAAGCTACCCACTCTTGTTTGTATGGTTTTGACTTGTATCCTACTTATGTTTTATGTGACTTTTATTTTTATTTTTTATTTTTCATTTTTTATTTTTTATGTTTTACTTTTTATCTTTTATCTTTTTTTTTATGATTTTTATTTTTAAGTGGTACCTTCCTAAATTAATGGAACCCTAAAGAATTAATTATGATTCTTCTAGAAGTCTTTATTGTTCTATTTATTGGAGTCCATGTTTACTCATTTATTATCATATCATGATTACATCTCAGCTCTGATCTTTATGCTTGACATCAAGGGTTTCACTATTGCTCACCCATGTTTGAAGGCCACCCACCTGCTGAACATTTCAGATCTGGTTTTGATGTTTGCTGAAGGTTGACATTAAGTTATTATGCATCCAGGGTTTGATCTATGACTAAACCATGATCCATTTTGCTAACCTGTGATCTGGTTGAGAAAGGCCGTAACAGTTGTGATCTAGTTAACCTGGCTGTGAGCCCTATTCTGCTAACCCGCGAGTTTGTGGAGTCTGATCTGCCTGTATGAGGTTCCGTTTTGCTGCTATGGGTCCCGATCTGCTTGCCTAAAGGTTCGATCTGCTGCATTGAGTTTTGATCTACTTGCCTAAGAGTCTGATCTTCCTGTGTGGTGATCGTTCTGCTTACTGGGGTGTATTTTTTAGCTTGCTGAGGGTTGACTTGTTGAGGCCGTGTGCCCAGGAAGTCTGAGTTGATATGGTGAGAGCATATTCATGAAGGCTGTGGCCCCTGTTGTTTATTTTATCACAACTTATTTGTGGTTGTAACTCAACAAAGGTTTGATGTTCTGGTTTTGATGTATCCACACCCTCTTGTTGACTGTTCTATATCTGATCTACTGCTGAGATCTAACCTATACTGCTGAGATCTGATCTATATTGCTGAAGACCTAATTTTGAAGCAGATCTGTGTGCTGAGTTTTTTTTATGGTCAAAGTTGTGTGCTAATGTACTGAGACTAAGTCCTAGTCAGATTTACTTGCAGTGACCTTGTTGAGATTAGATCTTGTACTGAGTCTTGTTTGGGATTGACCTTCTTTGCTTGACTGTACTACTTCCTTTCATCTCTCTCTCTCAGGTTTGTACTAACCCTTTAATAGGGTCACTTGCTTCCTAGTGTTGACTGGCCTCTGAGAGGCACAGTCTTTTCTGAAAGTAACATTTCTGAGTATATTACAGGAAAGGTTCCACACTCAGGGAAGTATCTTCACCTATCTCTTTTATTGTTAATTAAACAAGTTTATTACTTTATTATTACATGTTACTGAATATTACCTGAACACAGTGACAAATTGGGTAGTATTAAAGGTGTGAAGTTGAAAGAGATGAAAATTATGTTAGAAGTTACTGCTGTACGATTTCATATTTAGTTTCAATACTTGTTTAACTATTTTTTGTATTAAAGTATATTGAATTCTTATCCTTCTGCATAAAACCCCAACTCTATTGAAAAAATTAACATTTAATACATTAATAACTTAAACTAGATTTAATCTCAGCCATACATCTCAAGATTGAGATAGGTGGCGGTTAGGGTTGAGGAGATTAGGGTTTTGCCAAGCATAAAGATAGACAAGATTGAGAGGTCGAAACAATTGAGCAGAGCAAGCAAACAAGAGAAGAGCCAGAGTGCATCAGGGAGGAGGAGAGAGGATCAACCAGTAAGTGTTAGCAGGCTGTACAGGTCGTACAGTGCTGTAGCTGTCCTTTTCTTTATGTGCAGGCAGTACAAATTCAAAGCAGGCCTTACACTGTCTTCTATGCTTGCTTGAGTGTGTTTCAGCTGTTGAGGAGAGAGAGAGTGATCTGCTGTCCAAAATAGGCAGGAAAAGAAAATTTGTACTGCTGTAGCTTCCCCCCCCTTACACAGGCCATACACTTCTGTTTAGGAGTGATTTTGTTGACCATACAGCTGTTGTTTTAGCAGACTGGAGGTTTCCTTGTAAGCTTTGATCAAAGGAATGAGAAGCTGATTGGAAGGAGAAATCAGCTGTGAATGTGTCTATTTCATTTATGTTTCTGCTGTTTACTTTTCCAACGATTTTTTGATTGACTCAGAAATTAAATTTCTGCACTTAAATAAACTCGGTATTTGATTTATTTAATTTGAGAACATACAGACAGCAGTCATCTAGGGTTGGAGATTTTTAGTAGTATGATGTATCTTGGTTTCATTCTCAAACCCAATGCATATGGTTTTCAAGATTGGTTTTGGTTTATGAAAATAGTGAAAAAAGAAGATCTCAGGATGGTGTTCAAGGTGGCTATCAAAAGTTATGTCACAGGGTTCGTCGAACTTGAACCCTGAAGTTCGAAATTTGGAAACCTTGAGAAAAAAAGGAAATTCGTTGAAATTCGGGTTGAGGTTTGGTCACGAAGTTTGTGGGTTAGTATTCCAGGTTTCCATTTCAATGGCAGTGGTTTTACCGTGGTCGGTATTCTTCTGTGCCCGAGAATTTGCAAGGACATCTAAAAGAATCTGTTGGTGGGCTGCGGCAGCGAGTATTCTGACATGTATTCCGATAAGTCTAGAATGCGATTGGATGGATCTAGGTTACCCGTCTAGTAATCCTGCCAGTGTCAACGCTTTCTCTATGCCAACATGCCGATGGGTATTCCGATAAGTTTGCAATGTGATTGAATGGATCTAGGTTACCCGTCATGTATTCCTGCCAATGCATATGCTTTGTCTGTGCCAATGTGCCCGACGGGTATTCCAATAAGTCGCGATGTCATTTAATTTTTAAAATCCTATTGAACGGATTTAATTTAATTTGGTTCCCCCACCCTTTTGTTACATAATAGTTTAGGGGAACCAAACTATTTTGGAGGAGGATTCAGGGAGAAACACCTGGCCTGGTCCGAAAGGGGGGTTGTGGGTCGATGCAATTCGGTTATTCCCTCTTCCGGCTGTACCTCTCCGCTAGGGCGAGAAAGAAGGGGTAAACGAACGACACATAAATCGAGCAATAATCATGAAGCGAGAGAGAAAACCAAGTAATAAGGTTAAGATGTATATATTAGATGCATAGGTTATTATAGTATTTAGTATTTGTTTTCTCTATATTATATATTAACTATTAAATATATATTATATTGCATGGGTTATTAATAATATTAAATATTAAATGTTTTTATATATAAATGTATTAAATGTTAGTATTTATAGAATATAAGAATATATTTGATAGGTTAACCTTATAAAATATTTATATTTTGAAAATACGTATATTGACGAACCTAATGCTGAACCTTATTCGAACTTTATTGGAATTTTTGAATTCAAATTGAACTTCAATCTTGCCGAACTCGAACCTAATCCTGAACCATGTGACATAGATCAAAAGGAGGTAGGCTTACTAATATCAAATCCATTTTAAAAGCCACACCAATATATTGGTACTCTTAGGAATTCTAGAAAAGATGAGAAAGAAATGTTTCAACTATTTATGGAAGGGAACTAGAGAAAATGATGCCATCCCTCTTGTCAGATGGCATACACTTGCTAGACCTAAGCAGCTAGTTGGTTGGGAACTGAAGCATATTCACCAATTTGGTAGAGCTCTCACAACAAAGATTCTCTGGAGATTGCTTACAGTCAATGGGCTTTGGCAGCAAGTTATGCCAGCTAAATACATTGTCCCACTAATGGACAAGATTTCCCTATAAACCCCACAGCAAACTCTACTATCATATGGAAAGCACCAGTGCTGGCTGTCCCAAGTGTTGGAAATTGGCCTTGCTAGAAACTAGCGAATGGGAGGAGTGTAGACTGGGTCTGGACCCCTGGATAGGATGTCAAGGACAGCACAGACAATTTGAGAAGCTATTGCTTTCACTAAGACAACAGGACAACTTCTCTCTTGCAGATGCTGCAGCCCTGCATCTACTGCTCTCTGCCACCAAGGCTGGAAGGATGGGAAGCTTCTATACTTGGATCCACATCTAGCTGAGGAGTGGGACTCTTTTACTCTGAAATTGCAAATAAATTTCATTAGATTATCTGAGGATGAAGACTACCAGATTTGGTCAGGCAACCCAATTTGGGGGGTGGTTATTTTGCAAGTTTTCAAGAGGAGCAATCTCAAGTTGATCAGTAATGGAAACCAGTCCGGAAGACCAATGAAACCCTCAAGTCATTTTTTGTTCAATTGGCTAGCCTTGTCAAACAAGGCTGTCACCTGGGATGTTCTACTGTACAAAGAAGGTTCTGGCAAGGACCTAGTTTTTTTCCCTCTTTGCAGATGCAATGAAGAAACAATTCAACATATCTTTTGGATTGTACATTTACCAAAGATGGTTGGAAGGATCTCCCTTATCTGACATATAGAAAAGGTAAATGGGAAGAATTCTCATTGATTGCCAGTTTCAAGTGTTGCATGGAGGACCTATCTGTGGCTGTGATGAACAAAAGTTCATATACTCAAAAATATCCAACATAGGATTGAAAGATATTTGAAATCCATAAAGGATAATAATTGTATAACTATAATTGATAATGAAAGTGAGATGGATCACACAGAGCCTTGTGATGGTATACTTATATGCATTGACTAGTCAAGAGGGTGAACGGTTGTATCCCTTAGTTTGGTTATTACTATTATCATCATCACTATTTGTAAATTTCCTTAAAACCCACTCTTGAGTTACAACATGCAAGATTTTGTTTTTATATAACCCCAAATATTACTGTTAACCAAAATTGATTTCTTCACAAATATTGCGGTGGAAAATAAATACTGAGAAAAATAGAACAGCAATCACATCAATACAGACACCAATATTTTTGGGTATGAAAACCCCCGGAAAAACCCAAGATGGAAAAACCGGTGCAGCAGTCTAAGGAGATATTTTTATTAGCAAGATATAGAACAGTACAATCCAAAAATCGATTTTACCCATCTTGGCATAATCGTACAACCGAAACTCATAGAGATAACCCTAGTTAGATCGTACGGATCCCCTACGTCAGCGTGTACGGCCTCTGTATCAGCGTACGGCCCTGCATCAACATATGGCCTCCCTACGTCACCCATACGGCCTCCCTACGTCACCCGTACGGCCTCTGCGTCACCCGTACGACTGCCTGCATCACTCGTACGGCTGGCCCTGCGTCAGCTTGTACGGCCCTCTGTGTAAGTTGTACGGCCTCCCTACAAACTTGTACGGCCTCTTCAATTTGCTTCTATAACTCTGTCAACCTCCGGATAGATGTTCTTCAATCTCACCCTCTACAAACTTCTCCTTCAAACTCTCTTTCTTACTCTATTGCTGAATGCTATGAGCAAGAAATCACAACTATGTGTATGTGTGTCCTCTCCACCAAATCAATCTTCCTTTTAACTCAATGGCCAAGCGAAAACCCTAACTTCCCACTATGGATCAATGGATGAGATCCTCCAGTGAGATCAATGGCCAAAATTAGATTAGCCATCACTTAAATTATTTTCACTTTAACTGTAGAAAAAGTAACTCCATTAAGTCAATTAATAATTTGATCACATAATGCACTTTTCCTAAGTCTAAACTTTGGATAAAGGCATTAATCCATTTGACTTCCTGTTTTATGTCTTCTAGCATGCAAGGACACATGCAAATTATAGAGGACCTTCCTTGTTGCCTCTTTCTAACACTCCCTCTCAACGAGGAAGGGATTCAGTAGCAACCCCAACTTGTATCTAAAATTCACAAACTTGTGCCTGCAAAGTGCCATGGTGAATATGTCTGCCACCTGCTCATCTGTCTGAATGTACTCCAACTGAATGGTTTCTCTCTATACACAGTCTCTCGGGAAGTGACAGCGGATGTCTATGTGTTTGCTCCGGTCATGGGACACTGGATTCTCAGATAGGTTAATGACACTCTGATTGTCACAGTGAACAAAAGTACTCTCTAACTCACTCTCGAATAACCCTAAGAGCAACTTTCTCAGCCACATCCCCTCACATGTTGTCGTACTCAACCTCTGTCGAGCTCAATGCAATTGATTTCTGCTTCCTGCTCAACCAAGAGACAACCCCTAACCCAATGCTAAAGCAACAACCTAAAGTGCTCTTCCTGTCTTCTACACATCCTTCCCAGTCAGCATCTGTGAAGCCTGCTAACTGTATACTCCCACTACGCTCATAAAGCAATCCATACTCGATTGTGCCTCTGATGTAGCGAAGCACATGCTTCGCAGTTGTCCAATGTACTCTCAGAGGGTCCACCATGAATTGACTCAAAGAGTTGACTGCAAAGTTAATGTCTGGTCGTGTGTTGACCAGATACATGAGTGACCCGATAAGCTGGCGATACAATGTAGGATTAAACTCCTCTGAACTCGATGCATCAATCTTCCTCCAGATGGTAACTAGAGGCGTGGACATGGGTTTGCAGTCCTCCATCTTGAATCTCTTCAAGATCTCCACTGCATACTTCCCCTGACCAATGAAGAAGCACCCATCTCTATGCCAAACCTCCAGACCTAGGAAGTAATGCATCAACCCAAGGTCTTTCATTTCAAACTCTACTGCAAGATTGGACTTGTAGTCCCCGATTAGCCTCTCATCTCCTGTAAAAAAGATATCATCCTCATATAATACCAGTATGAGAGGTACCTCACCTAATAAGAAGTACAGGTTGTGGTTTGCCTCACTCCATTGGAATCCCATCTCCCATAGATAACTGTCGATCCTCGAGTACCATACCCGAGGTGCCTGCTTGAGCCCATAAAGAGCTCTCTTCAACCTGCATATATGCGACTCCCTGCTCTCCAGCTCGAACCCCTATGGTTTCTCAATAAATACCTCCTCCTCAATAACTCCGTTGAGGAAGGCAGTCTTTACGTCCATCTGATGAATGCGCCAACCCATCTCTGCTGCCAATGAGAGAATAGTCTGAATAGAAGAATATCTGGCAACAGGGGCAAAGGTCTCCTCATAGTCAATACCTTCCTTCTGCGAAAACCCCTTCGCCAGGAAGCGTGCCTTATACTTCTCCACACTTTCGTCTGCTGCATGCTTTACTTTGTAGATCCACCTGGATCCGACCACCTGTTTGCCTTCTGACCTCAGCACAACCTCCCACACCTGGTTTTTCATGATGGAGTCATACTCCTCAACCATGGCCTCTTGCCACACATCATGTTATGCAGCCTCCTCAAAACTGGAAGGCTCAGAGTTAATCAACTCTGTCATCCGTGCCATATAGCTAAGTCTATCTAGTGGTTTGCTCTGCCTAAAGGAGCTCTGTGGAAGAGTCACCTGCCTGGAATCCTGAACTGTGGACCTGTACCACCTAGGTCGTGCCCTAGTGTCTACCTGTTGCGGCTGTTGGATATCCTCCTCCTGTTGCGGCTCATCCTCTAAGTCAATGACCAAAGGATCCTGTCCACCTGACTCCCTCTGACTACTAGAACCTGTTCCCTGTGTCTGTACTTGTACTTGTGGCTCCTCCAACTTGATTCCGGAGTCCTGTGTTGGTTGCTCTTGTGCTGGTAAGTCCATAGATCTTCGTAAGGCTCTGTCCTCATCAAACTGGACATCCCTACTCACAATGATCCTCCGCAAGCCGGAATATATACCGTGTATGCCTTTGAAGTCTCGCTGTAACCGACTAGTCTTCCCTTCTCACCAGAAGGGTACAGCTTCTTCCTAGTGTCAACATGAATGTGACAATAACAGACACTTCTAAATATGCGTAGATGACTCACATCCGGTCTAGTACCTGTGAAAACCTCCTCAGGTGTCTTCTTCCCCAAAGCTGAGTGGGGACACCTGTTCTCGATGTATACTACAGTCTGAAATGCCTCGGCCCATAGGAATAGTGGCAATCCCTGATCAAACAACATGGACTTGGTTGCACCAATTAGTGTCTTGTTCTTCCTCTCCACCAATCCATTCTGCTGCGGGGTGTGAGGAACAGTGTGCTCCTTCTTGATCCCCTCTAATGAACAAAACTCCAAGAAATCCTTGGAGATGTACTCACACCCATTGTCTATCCTCAAAATCCGAATCCTCCTCCCTGTCTGGTGTTCCACGAGTCTTGAACTCCCGAAACCGCTCGAAGACCTCTGACTTGGCCTTCAGGAAATAGATCCAGGTATTCCTGTAATAGTCATCAATGAATTTGACGCAATAACTGTAGCCACTGAAAGAATGGATGCTCATAGGTCCGCAAACATCCTAATGCACCAAGTCCAAGGTCCCCTTAGACTTGTGCTCACTCTGTGGGAAAGGCTTCCTGGTGTTCTTCCCCAATGCACAACCCTGCAGTGGTTATGCTTCTCCTCTTGTACATGAGGGACTCCAATAACTACCTGTCTCAAATGCCTTAGTGCTCCATGGTGTAAGTTTTCCATCCTCCTATGCCACAACTCACTCTGACTAGTGTTGCTGCTGACTAGAGCCTTTGCAGGCTCGAAGTGTAGTCTGTACATCTTCCCGCTCCGGACCCCAATCATCTGATCCAACTTCTGCTCTAACCCCTTGGGCCTGATATACACTTTCCTATCCCAGAAAGTCACCAGAAAACCCTTGTCCTCCAAGGTGAAAACTGATATGAGGTTCTTCGTCAATCCCGAAACATATAATACACCAGCAAAACTGAGGGGTTTTCCAGACTCCCTCTGAAACAAAATAGTACCAACTCCTTGCGCCTGATACTATGCATCATCTCCCAACTCAATGTGGATTTCTACTCCCCCATCCTGCAAGCTCTTGAAGAATGCTCTTTGTCGTGTCATATGACAAGATGCTTCGCTATCAATGTACCAAATGTTGTTGTTAATGGAGCTTTCCATGAAAGCTATCAAGCAAAAGTCTTCATCAAAACTCTTGTTGAACTCGTCCACCTCTGCAGAATTTGCCATCTGTGTGTTATTTTTCTTCTTCCTATCTGGGCACTGGGAGGCAAAGTGTCCATGCTTGTGGCAGATGAAACACTTGACTTTTGACATGTCAATGTTCTTCTTACCACCCTTCTTTTTCTTTGCCTTGCCCTTGCCCTTGCCTACAGGGCTAGAGCCTCTTCATCCACTATCTGTGGGGCACCGCTGGATGAACCTGAACCTTGACCCATGCGGATCTCCTCCTGCATAAAGTCATCCCACAATCTCTGCCAGTCAGGGAGCTTCTCCCTAGCCACCACGCCTTTGACAAAGACGTCCCATGGCTTAGAAAAGCCATTGAGGGCAATCTGAACTAGATCCTCAGCTATCCGAACTAGCTCCTCATCTTCAGTCTTAGAGCCCACTGCTCCAAGCTCATCCCTAATTTGTGTGAGGCTTGTGAGATAAGGCACCACTCCTTCTCCCTTGGCCATCCTGATACTACGTAGCCTCTCCTGTAGCACCATCTTTCGGTTTTCGTTCTTACTTTGTTAAAGGCTTTCCAGAGCCTTCCACATTTCCAATGTGGTCTTCTTCCCGGAAAGGTGAGGGACTATGTGATCCTTTACCCCATCCAAGATGGATTAACATGGCTCTAGAATCTACCTTCTTCCATCTTGCCAACTCTGTCGGATTTGTGGGTGCAACCTTATGGCCGTCAATGTGTTGCTCCTCTGCGTCACTAACATCCAGGATCCTTGTGATCCTCTCTTTCCAATTAGGAAAGTTCTGTGCCCCCTAGAGTGTATCCTCGACTCTCAAGTGTACGCCCACAATGAAGTGTACCTGTTAAACCCTAGAATAGATCTGCCACTGATCTATCCAACAATTTTTGCTTTCTCTCAGATCTGCTTAGAAGAGCTCTAATACCATGTAAACTTCCTTAAAACCCAATCTTGAGTTACAGTAAGCAAGTTATTTTAAATTTAACCCCAAATTATTATTGATAACCACAAATGGATTTCTTCACAAATATTACAGCGGAAAATAAATACTGAGAGAAATATAACAACAATCACATCAATAGAGACACCAATATTTTTGGGTATGAAAACCCCCGGAAAAACCCAAGATGGAAAAACCGGTGCAGCAGTCTGAAGACATATTTTTATTAGAAAGATATAGAACAGTACAATCCAGAAATCGATTGTACCCATCCTAGCAAAATCGTACAACCGAAACTCACAGAGAAAACCCCAGCTAGATCGTACGGACCCCTTGCGTCAGCATGTACGGCCTCTACGTCAACGTACGGCCCTGCTTCAACGTACGGCCTCCCTACATCACCCGTACAGCCTCTACGTCACCCGTATGGCTGCTTGCGTCACTTGTACGGCCGACCATGTGTCAGCTTGTACGGCCCTCTATGTAAGTTGTACAACCTCCCTGCAAACTTGTACGGCCTCTTCGATTTGACTCTGTCAACCTCTAGATAGATGTTCTTCAGTCTCACCCTCTGCAAACTTCTCCTTCAAACTCTTTCTTACTCTCCAACTGAATGCTATGAGCAAGAAATCACAATTGTGTGTATGTGTGTCCTCTCCACCAAATCAATCTTCCTTTTAACTCAATGGCCAAGTGAAAACCCTAACTTCCCACTATGGATCAATGGATGAGATCCTCCGGTGAGATCAATGGCCAAGATTAGATTAGCCATCACTTAAATTATTTTCACTTTAACTTTAGAAAAAGTAACTCCATTAAGTCAATTAATAATTAGATCACATAATGCACTTTTCCTAAGTCTAAACTTTGGATAAAGGCATTAATCCATTTGGCTTCATGTTTTATGTCTTCTAGCATGCAAGGACACATGCAAATGATAGAAAACCTTCCTTGTTGCCTCTTTCTAACACTATTATTATTATTATATTTATTACATAGCCTCTCCCTTCAAAGATGCTTTGTCATCAAAGCATATTAGGGAAAAAGCTACGTCTTCATTATGGCCTGCAATGCCTTGGCATAATTCTTCCTTCATGAAGTTGTGATGGTTGAAGACACAAGATGATTAAGTTATCTAAGAAGGCATTTGTAATGAAGGTTTCTGAACGTCTTCAAAACATCTTCATGCTAGGATATGGAGTAGATTTTCTTCATTTGAGTACTAAAGCCTAACAAGGGTTGATTTGCTTAGAGATTGAACTTTTTCTATGCTATAATGCATTGTATATTTTGGAAAGCATTGTATGTAAATTTCACATTTCTTTGATGTTTTTCTTTGGGAGAACCTGATTTCAAGACAATTAATAACAATGTCAGAAAATATCTCGCCATTAGTGCTTATATAGATGCAACTACTTCAATCTAGCTTCATCTACCAAACAGTATAGTTAAAGATAAAGATTATAAAGAGGATCCACCCAACAAGTTCTTAGATCAAGAAATAATGAATGCTTCATTTTTGTTGTTGAGATAATGTTTGGAAACCCCCTGGTGCATATGGGGATTCAATAGATCATAGCACTAAGCCCTATGAAATGATCTTTGCAGTACTCTTGCCAAGTCTAGATCTGGGAAACCTACCTCCACAACGAGATATTTTTTACTACTATGGATGTCTTCCAATATTGTCTAAAACTTCGAACCTCAAGTTTACCCTATGGCAGGCCATATTTTAACTTCAGTTGAACAAAATTTTAACATATTCGTGGCCTTTACAGAATAAAGCTTGAACTTCGGGCAATTGCCAAAGGACCATGGTGTTAGGTTGAACTGTTTGACACTTTTGTGTGACCAACATTTTTCACTACAAACTAACTTTTCTTAGTGAGAAAACCATATATTTTACTGGAAATAATATAAGTACAAAGAGCTTGTTGGAAAATAATACCAACAGTTTCAATATCTTGAGGATTGCTTAAAGACATAATATTATAATCAGAGTCATTAAATTTCCAGCCTAAAGCTTAACAACCACAATTCTCTCATACTTATTGATTAAAGAGAACCAAAAATTACACTGCAAGGAGAAGAATATAAACCAATCAAAATGCTCAACCGATTCAAGCATACAAATTAAAAATCATAAACATATGAATACCAGTCCTCTCATAATATGAATACTCACAATGAACCAGCAATTGCAGTGCCAAGAAAAAAGCACAATCCAATACTAATGCCAACTTCAGGTCCCAGTGCTCGACCAATCAAATAGTAAGGACCGCCACCCTACAAAATGATAAAATAGAGTTAGTACATAATAAGCCATTTCTAAAAGCATGCAAATCCATCTAGCTAACATTTGAAAAACAAAATAAAAGCTCCTATAAATCTTATTGGAACCAGTTGACCCCAAAAACCAGAACCAAGAGGTTTTGAGCTTGTTCTCTATAGAAGAGAAGCCCCTGATATTGTTTTGGGTTGTTAAAAGTTTGTGGAGACACTCCAGACTATTGTTTAAGATCAGCATGTGTACTTGGATGTTATTTGCTGATGATGAATGGTGGAAACCTGATTTCTTCAAATGCATTATGAGGGCTTAAGCCAGGTAACTTTGTTCCATATCTAGAGCAACTTAATGGTGGTTTATTTCCCTTCTATGTCCGGGTAACTTTGTTCCTTATCTAGAGAAATTTATTGGTGGTCGATTTCCCTTCTATGTCCTTTATGTTTGCCGCTGGAAATGTTATTGAATGTCATATTTTTTAATTAGAGGTGGCTGGAATGTACGTCCTTTAGTTGTGAACTTACCCGAATGCATGTTTCACAATTTTCTTTCATTAAGGCCTGTTACCCCTTGATTTGCAGGGGGTTACATGATGATCGATCTGTTTGTGATTTTGTCACAAACTTCTGTGCCAGAGAGATCTGTGGATTGCCCATAGATCATTTGCCAAAGACTTTTCCAGCATGCCTAGATGATTCTTATAACTTGGGGTTCTTGGTGGAGATTGTATCAGTTGTGCTAGTGCTATGACATACATCACCCTCGTTGACACATGGAAATGTTTCTCTTTTATTTTAGACACTCAGTTGCACGAAACGGGGAAACGGGGAAACACGACCCCCCCAAATTTTGGAAACGGAGGAACGCGATATATATATGTATATGTGTGTGTGTGTGTGTTGCTCTCAGAAGCTCACATGTCCAACTCTCTGATTTGCAGGATGAAATCATTTGGTCGCCAGCCACAAACGGAAAATACACTCCAAAGTTGGGCTACAAGCTGTTAGTGGGGGAAACTCAGTTTGGAGAAGCAAAATGGTGGTGGAAAAAAATCTGGAAATCCCACTGCGCCCTAAAAGCTAAAATCTTCATGCGGTGCATTCTAGCTGACAAGACACCCACCTGGGACAGAATGAAAAAGAAACACGTCGAGGGGCTGGGTTGGTGTGCTCTTTGCAATAAGTGTGAGGAATCGATCCCCCATCTCTTCATAAACTGTCCTTTCTCTTTAAATTTATGGATTGAATTGAAATCTCTGTTACTTCCTTCTTTGGATTGGAATGGAAACACTGTTGGAGAGGCCTGGAAAAATTGGTTCACTGCTCCCGACACTGCTTTTATCCGTGCTTTACCTCTACTGGCCATCTGGGGCATCTGGCTGGCCAGAAACAAGGTGATCTTTCAAGATAAGCAAACTACTCCAGAACTTGTAGCACACAATTGTTCCTCTATTCTATCTTACTTCCCGCAGGAAAAGAACCCGCCTGTACCCCACTCTATAGTGGTGGAAGAAATCAACAAACTAAAGCCTTGGGCTTTCTTTGACGGGGCATCCCAAAATGAAGTCTGTGGAGGAGGTGCTATCCTCTACTTATCCGAAAACCACCTCTTCAAGATTCAAATGGGCCTCAGTCATGGATCTAATAATTATGCAGAGCTTTATGCTCTAAAACTTCTGATCTGCTTCGCGAGAGAAAAACAATGCACACAACTTCAGATTGTTGGCAACCCAATGATTGTCATAAACTGGATTAGCAAAGTTCAACGCTGTCACAATCTTCTCCTTAACACAATGCTGACAGAAACATTGAGGCACTTGGGGGAACTTGACACATTCTCTTGTCGTCATGTTTACAAGGAACGAAACAGCTCGGTCGATCATCTCTCAAAGCTAGGCCCGAATATTCAACATGGCCAATGGAAGATCTTGGAACAGATTAATGACACTTTTCACGAATACTATCGCAAGCCGTTTATTGAAGGTCTGGAACGGACAAATACTATATGAATTTTGACACTCCAGTCTTTGTATAGATTTTGTAAATATTATCTGGCTCTATGGTTCCACTGGGGAACCCGGACAATTTTTCAAGTCCTGGACCTGTTTTGGGGATAACGTCACAGCAGAATCAAATCTGATTTTTCCATTTGTTTTACTGAAGTTGAAAACCTAGCTACTGGAAAGGGCTCCTTGAAGCCTTTCGGCATTATGTAATTTGATTATACTTTAATGAAATTACGTTTTTTTTCCTTGGAAAAAAAAAATATATATGTGTGTGTGTGTGAGCAAGGATATAATTATTATAAAACATAAACCATAAATTATTAATTACATTTAGCTACAAGAAACATTGCCAAGTGATAAATGTTAAATGATATTCATAAAATTTAAATCATACATGTAACATCATATTTTACTCATGAACCCAAGTCTATATCATTTCATTCATGCAAGTAGTAATATCCAAAAACAACCTTTATAAATGAGGCTATATACTATATAACCAAAATTAGCCTTTATGTACGAGGCTACAAGTACAATGTATCAAACTGCAAACAATGAACATACTAACATAGAAATAAAAGTAAAATATGAGCTCATACTAATAGTCATCCTCATCTTCATAGTCTTCCTCAAAAATAGAACAAGAAGCACGCTCAGCAGCAGAATGTAGAGTGGAAGAAGTATTTCCAATTCCACTTCTAGGTTCTGTTAACACACCATAGTAGTTGGGCTACTATTCTTGCTGAGCAGATATCTGCACTTTCCAGAGCTTAGTTTTTACAGAGATCAGTTATGATGAGCAGAGTTATTTGAGATCACTCACAGATCAGAGCAGTATATGTTATAGACATTGAGTAGACCTTGTGCCAAGGCTGAGCCTTGAGAGCTTAGATTTGATAACCGATGTGACCTTTTGTTCCATACAGTTTCAATTCAGTGCCTAGAGTTCCCGATGTTATTATTGCAGTAGTGTTTCAGTTGTTTATGGATGATGATTATTGACATGATATGTTGTGACCTATGGACCTGTGATTGTTATCATGGATTATTATCTTGTTGCTTTAGTCATCTTCATAGCATTGACTTGGTATATAACTCATGATGTGGCAGTACTATCTAAATAATAAAATGAAATATCTTGGATAATCTTATATAAAATTGGATGTATTACTTGCACTTTAAGGTTTCATTACCCTCCTGTGAGCATGGACATGGTCTTTCATGACATCTTTATTTGCTAGCCTAGGCACCACATTCACTTGACTCCATCCATCCATGACCTTCCTTATTTTGGCTTTCACCTTGACTTGCCTTCTTGACTGCTTGATATGGAGGACTTCCCCATTTCTACCTCTGTGTTGGACCGCATCCACGTTTGTTTTGTGTCTCAACTCTGAGTTGGTGACAGAACTTACCTTTGGTGAGTTGGATTTTATGCCTAGATCACTCTAGTTGGTTGCCCCGATGTTTGGCTTAGCGCAGAATTCCCTCTAGTCACATGAGTTGTTGTTGGCTAAAACTGAAAGCACATGGACTACTTATATTGGAAATCTATTATGAAAGCCTGTGAACTTAAAATTCTAGAATGTGTTTTTCAACACACGTGAATAAAGGATAAAGCAATGAACTGCTAAAATACCCCGCGAAGGGTATAGAAAGGTCCATAAAGCAATGGTTAAACAAATGCTATATCTAAATATTGTTGACCTCATAAACGTAAATATGCCCCGGATGCAAGCTGCGATTAGTTGTGCTTTTTAGCGCATGTGAAATCCCAGAGGGGTCATATAGGCCAAAAAGGCCATGGAAATGAAATGAATGATCCTGATGAACTTGGATCAACTTGATGTAGACATGATGCCTAAGTTGAATAAGCACTCTCAAAACAACTTATCCATTTGTGAGGCACTGGCTTTCCCTTTGTTATTTTGTCCAGCACAGAGTGTAGCTTCTCCTTTCCCTGTCCAAAGTGTCACTTAGTTGAGTTGGTCAAGTCATCCCTTTTTCTTAGCCTTCTTCTTAGCCTTCATCCTTTGCTAGCAGTTAGGCCATGTCAGTTGAATGAGTATGTCTTTAAAGCTTTTGTGCAAGTAAATTATAAATAACAATGAAATATATATGTATTAACTGCCACTGAATGATGTTTATACTTTAAGTTAAGCTGTGAATACGATTAAAGGAATATGTCTTAGTCTTATGTTATGATGTAGTCTTTGGTTATATTTTGACATAGTCAAACATAGTTTGACCATGGTCATTCTTGAGATCCGTGATGAGATGGACCACATGTGCTTACTAATGTTGATCTATGGTCCCACATACACCTTTTGATGTTTCCATATGTTGGATATATGCTTCAGATGATGATTGATGGAGTTGATCAGTTTTATTATTATGTCCAAATCATCATATTTTACACTGTTCGGGTATGGTGGACCCTACAGATGACCCCACAGGTTATCATCTGGTGTATGAGTACTCATCTCTAGTGGATTTGGAACTTCTGGATCCATTGAGACACTTATCTTTCAGTTTCGGGTACTCCTAGGCATGATAGCAGCAATTATCCACCTGTTGACCAGTTTGGGCATGCTGATCCAGCCTGTCCAGCAGAGGCATTGGAGGCCAGTCGTTGCCTAGGGCGCTACAGAGGAAGGGGGTGGTCCAGCCACTTGTTTTTACCATTATACCCCCCTTCCAGATAGCCCAGTGCACTCAGTTTGACAGCGCAGGCATCCTAGATGGCAGTTTTGGGCACTTTCAGGGTTTTCAGGAGGATTAAAAAATGGAATACAAAGGTCATTGAGGAATTCGATTTGGGCAATTGAAGCAAGGTTTTGGCACTTGGTCTTCTCAGAGGTCATCCATGATGAACCCCCCTTCTTCCAGATCAGTTGGCATCAATCAGTGGGGTCCACAGTGGTTATAGGAGGTATTTTACTGCATGTCTCTCTCAGATTAAGAGGACAGGATTTGAAGAGAACAGGATTTGAAGAGAACAGGATTTGATCATTTGTATTACTTGGACATGTCATAGACTTATATTTTATATTATTCCCATGGGGACATGCTAGTGAAGGAGATTAATGCCTCCTAGCCCCACCATGTGCTTTTAGTGACTTGTCTAGGTCTCGTGTTGTGGCTCCATGCTATCTAACCACCTTTTAGGTGTGACGTCACCCTCCTTAGAGACATTTTATGCATGACATCACCCTCCTTTTGAGTGATCCATGTGATATATTGTATTGGCTCATCTTAGTCGTTGATTATATTGTTATATCTTTTAATCTCAGCCACTAGTTTTCAAAAGTGGTTTAGGGTTTTGGTCTTTCTCTCCTATATAAGGAGGAGACCCCCTGATTGTAAAAACTATGTAGAGATTTTTGGCCCTTGGTTATTGGAATAAAAATACTTTCTTGGGCATCTTGGATCATGGAGTTAGAATGCTTATGGTGATTGTAAATGCTTCTTCCTCTGCACTGACAGATATTGGTGGCCGTCTTGGATTTTATCTTCACTAATACTTTTTGCAGGCAAAGAAGACGTCTTGGGGGAATTCGCATTGGTGGGGAGGCCTACCCTGCTCACTTCCACAAGTCGTTTTGGGCTTCAGGGAGTTGCTTTGTCTCTGTACCAACAATTTCATGTTATTCATCTCTTTTGTTTGCATCTACTTCCATTATAGTCAATTGATTGATCTTTGTGTCCTTGATTGACAATAATAGGGAGGCCGATTTGGGTGAAGGAGGCAAAACGTTGGCAAGAAGGGCTTCATCAAGTTTGGCATTTGATCTTTGTGGGAAGTAATCCTCGTCACAAGCAACCTCCATCTTCATTTTCCAGGTACGTGTTGTGGCCACATCAAATCCCATGCTTTGGCTAAGCACGGAAACCCCGATTTTAAATAAACACAAAGGTATTTGGGTAAGTGTTCTGAAGAACATAAGTTTTGAACTTGGTTTCTATAATTTTATACCTGTACCTTTGGTTGGTTTGATTGTCATTCTTTCTCGGAAATTTCTAAGTATTTTTGGTTGCAAGAAGCCTTCAAATTTAAAGTATTCTGTCAACCCGACATTCCGACACCCCGAAACCCTGACCCGAAAAGTGCGGGTTGCGGGAATTTAGTTTTTAGTCTTTTGGTTTTGGCAACCTGAAACCTGCTACCCGAAAGGTGTGGGTTGCGGGAATCCTTTGTTAATAATTTTTGGGAGATTTTCACCACGAAACCTGAACCCGAAACCCACAATCGCGGCTTTCGGATTTCGGTAATTTGTTTCATCCTTAGTTGCATTGCGTGTTCCCGAAACCCGCAACCTGCAAGTTCGGGTTGCGGGATGCGGGAAAGTCTTTTGCGTTTTTTAATAAATATTTCCGTTTGCGAAACCCGCCACCCGCAAGTTTTGGGTTGCGGCTTTCGGAAACCCGTTTATGTGTTTTTATTCAGTTTGCAATTCTGAAACCCGCAACTTTCAGGTTGCGGCTTTCGGGAATCATAAATAAATTTGTGATTAATTTTCCAAGACCTAATCCCACGCCTTGCATTGGTTAATCTTCGTCGTCGATTCATTTGATCCAATGGATGAAATTCAATCATTCGAACTTACGTTTTAATGCTTTGTTTTTCGTTGTTCTTATGACCAGGTTTCTGACTGTAAATTCTCACTTCATGATCACCTCTGGAGACATGATTGCTTGATTAGATTGGCCTGTAATGACAATTTTTAGATGCGACTTCGAATCATGCATGATTCTGTTAAATTTGTACTTTGTTATGATCCAATTTGGATTAACACATGTTGCGGTGACGTTTCATTTCAGTTCAAATAATTGCAGTTCTGAATCCGTATGGTTTTAATTATAGCAGCTCGTCATATTCAATCATTATGATCTTCTTTAACTCTTTTAAATATGGTCGCAAGTATGAAGCATTTAGTTTGTCGTCTGGATTTGTTAAAACAGTTTTGTGTTTTATTTTAAAAGATTTATTTATGATGATCTGGTATGAGTAATATGCAGATAGGTTATGAATCCTTTGATCAATGTTATATGCAAGAAGAACTGCAGCCTTTGTTGTTTCAAGAACCTATATCACCACCCTTTGATGCAGATGTTCCTGATACTAACAGTGATAGCAAAGAGGAAGATTCTGAAACTCTGCTCATTTGCATACTACTCCCTCAAAAGAATGACGAAAAAAATCAATGAACAACCGTGTGATCGAGATGACTCCATCATCCATGATCTTATAATCAATCAGGAACCTACTCCTCCACCAGTTCCTATGAAGCAAGACCCATTGTCCGATTTTTCTGTTTTCGAAAGCGTTATGGATCAGCAGGAAGATTCCAAGCCTATTCAACAGGAAGATTTGTTGGACCATCTGTTGCCGGTTATCAACAGCTAGAGGGCCGTTATTGAATTCCACAAATTTTGTTATGGGATTTTCCCGAAATTAGAAAATGACCCTTATTCTAAACATTGTCATAGGACTGAGGCAATTATTTAAGCTGAAATTGTTCAGATTATAGTGGCAGGATTTTCTGGATCAGTGGCTTGATCTGAACTTTGTAATCCCTATCTTTTGGGAACTTCCATTTGTACTCTGTTGTAATTATTATTTAAGGAAGAATGTCTCTCTTAGTTAGGGTTGAGAATTTTGGGGTTAGAAGTCAGCAGAAGGCGACTGGAGATACTCTGTCTTAGCAGGGCTTTGTAATTTCTTACGAACTTCAATTAATACAGTAAAGTTTTCCCTCTTGTATCATCTTCTGTTAATTCCTCGAGTTTCTTTCAGAGATATTGATTTCTTTCTTTAAATTGTCACCTATAATGTTTGATCTTTTGCAAGTATTAACTCATATATAGATCCATCATACTGATTTCTCTTTATAGCTAATATACGTATGAAAATATCTTGTTAAGTTTCTTTGATTAAGATATTTTTCTCTATCGTTTTCTGCAAATGATCGACATCCATTATAATCATTGTTAATTTTTCAATTAACAAAGTGATTACAGGTTAATCTTGAACAAGTTTACATGCTTATATTATTGTCATTAATTTTCATTAATTGATTATGATCGAAGTTGATAAGTGAATGCGTCTTTTACATTTCTGTTGAAGTTGGAAAACATACTTATCCATCTCATATCAAGATTGATCTGCACAACAACAACCTTTTCCTTAGTATAGATCTAACCTAGAGTAGATCCTTTTCTTGAATAGGTTAAGTTAGAAAAGACTTGGTTTATTTTTGTTTCATTTTATTGAAAAACTAATCTATTTGATCAAACCTATCGACTCATAGAGTTCCAGCGGAGGCCGAATATCCGTGGGATATTTCCATACCAAACAGGCTGGGGATAGAACTGCCCTTGCGCAGGGTCTTTCGAAGCCTTTCAATCTGGGTTTTCACCCTCTGTTGGGAGCCTTGGAACCCATTCCAACACCTTGAAATTACCCTGCACCCCCGAGGCCTCAACAATACGCTCAAGAAGGTATGACATTCTTCTATCTTAACCATCTATTCTCTTAGATCACAAAACCCTCATTGATTAAAACCCTCATTTTACACTTTTTTTAGATCTACTTGGATCTAGCTTGGATTTGGGGATAATATTTAAAACCCACCTCTATAGCGTCCATGGCAATTCGGATCTACAGTTTGGTGGTGATTGGCCTCCATTTGACCCACTTCCCAAGGCACGTAGCCCTCCTTGAGGCAATTCGCACTCCTTGAGGAAGGCTAGTTTGGCTAGTTCATAGACATGGGTAGGTGAGATCCCACTTGATTCAGATAGATCAACCTTGATAACCTACCCTTTGTGCTTCATCTTGTTGATTTTCACCCTGTGGGCCCCATTCCTCATTTTGAGGGTTGAGCCCCACTTGGGTTACTTGGTGATGCATTTTCAATCTCAGATCTATGGAGATATAGTAAGCATTTGGATTTGATAGTTTAAACCCACCTTATTAATTGCCTTAACTATCCCGATCTATAATTTAGTGGAATTTGGACTCCATTTGCCCCCTCAATTTAAGGCACTAGTCTCCCTTGGGTAAATCGCACTCCTTGGGTTAGTGGTCTTTTGCTAGATCCCATATGTGGGTAATGCCTCTTTCATCTTGAAATCATAGATTCATCCTTTGGATACCCCTTAGTACCATTTTTACCTATAACTTGACCTTGTGGGCCCCATTTGAACCATTTTCCACTTTTTAAGGAGTGGGCCCCCACTTGGCTAATTTTCATGGTATTAGATCTCTTTAGATCTATCTAAACCTCATAAGTGGCCCTAGTCATTCATTGGTTGAAACATTTGTCACCCTTAAGCCTCTTCAACCACACTTAGTCTTGATCTAAAGTGAAGAGTGCTTCGGTTGACGTGACTCCCAGCTTGCATTGGGAACTGTGGCATCTCTTGGGTCACCTCTTTAGTTGTCCAACACCTCTACCATCCTGGATGGGATACCTTTAGGAACAACTACAAGTTGTGTGATAACAAGTTCCTCAATACTTAGTGCAACAAGAGAGAGGTCAGAGTCAGCAAATTCTGACTCGACATCCTAATCTGCACAAGGCCCATTGCTATATTTTGGGCCCTGAGTGCTCAAGTCGCTTGTGTGAGGAGAGAATGAAGTGATGTTCTCTTTAAAACTTTCTTCAACCTAATTAAAAGCATCTAGAATTAAATTTTATTTTAAAATTTAATGTATCAACCTTTAATTATTGAAATCCATGGGCAGAAAGAGACTTTACAGGCTGGTTTTTTAAGTGATGGACTTTTATTTGACAGGAAACGCACCATACAAGAGAGTAAACGTGACGAAAAAGTGTTTCCATCCGTACGGAGGCATTTCCCATACAGGAAATGTATTTCGTACATATGGAAAGGAGTTTCCGTCAAGTACCATATGGGTTTTCAAGTTTCAGTGAGTTTCTGAGGGAGAAATGGGTGCCTGAGTTTCCTGCAACTTAGGTTAGACATAACCATAGGGGGTCACTTACACTTAAAATTCTTGCTCATTGTTAAATCGTATCATGGTATAATCATAAGTTTATCTTAGATAAGTGTGTCACCTTGTAGGTTAAGTTGCATCTCTAGTTATTTAAGTAGGTGTCACACTCATTTCATAACATTTTAGGCATTTCACCTAGCCAGTTTTCATGCCTTGTCATTTCACTAGCTTTAGCACCCTCTTTCATGATTTCCCTTTTGTGATTGATCTTTAATATGTAATACTTCAAGGTCTCAAAAACATTCCCATGCATGAAATGCCTAAATCAAAGCAAAAGAGTCAAAGTACCCAAGGTCAATGCAGCTAAATCAAATTGTTATGTACATGAGCCATGCCCCCTTGCCAAAAGGCTTATTCCTCAAGTCCCATGGTTATCAAAGATAAATCCAAAGAAAGGGACCAAGCAAAAGCAAAAGAAAAAATGAAATAAAGGGAACGAAAAAGGCATAGGGAAAGCGTAACTCATGCTAAGCGCTCCCTTCAAAAAAAGCACATGTGGAAATAAAGCTATAGCCTCAAGCCCTTGAAGGATAAAAGGTTGACCTATTATCACTCATAGTATATTGCTATGAGGGTCAATTCATCAAGACACTTTTCTTCCCTAATATTGCATGCATTTCATTGCCTTCGCCTAACTTAGGGACCTAGCACCCTAGCTCATATGGGTTGTGTTCACACTTGGATGGGTGTTTAATGATGTGAAACATGGAATTAGGTGGAGCACTCATCCCTATTGGCACATATTTCAAGGCATTTTGGAGATACAAATGTATGGGAGGAATTATATTATCATCTACCACATATGTGAATGGTTGGGCATATTCTCCTTGAACGTGGTGCCTTGGTTCATCATATGGAATTGTGATGGTATCGGCCCATGGTGTTGCCATCCAACCCATGGTATTTCATTGATGGAGGGTGTTACCCCCCATTTTGCATGGCTATCCACATGTGATTTTTATCACATGTCAGCAGGGGTGTTAGGTTGATGGAGTTATGAATGGCCTAGGGGGGGTTCTTCATGATGGACATTTGCCTTATCGTGTGACACTATTCTAGTGTTGATGATGCCCTGGAATATGCTTGGTTGATGGACCTGTTATCACACAACTTGTGATTGCCCCTAGAGGTATCCCATCCGGGACGGTAGAGGAGCTAGGCAACTAAAGAGGTGACCCAAGAGATGCCACGGTTCCCAATGCAGGTGGGAGTCACGCCAACCGAGGCACTCTTCGCTTTAGGTCAAGGTATAACTAGACCAAGGGGGAGACCCTATACCCCAATCACAGTTGATTGGACCCAAACAAAGGTTTCTAAGGGTAGGTAAGTAGTGAGTTACGGAAACCAATGCAAGGCTAAGTGGACCTATGGGTTAAGGTATGGTTGAAGGAGGTGTAAAAGTTTGTTAATGTTTCAACTTATGTATGGTTTAGGCCACATGATGGGGTATGATGAATATGTATAATACCATGTGTTTACACAAGTAGATCTAGTTTCTTGGGAAGTGTGAAATGGTTCTAGGTGGACCCACAAGGTGAAGTTAAGTGAGAGGTTGGTATTATAGGTTAGATCTAGGCTAGATCTATGAGTTTGAGTTGTTTCTAGGAGTACCCATGTATTAAATCTAAGGTTTGACACGAATCCCAAGGAGTGCGACTTGCTTGGTGATGGACTAGTGCCTTGTTTAGTGGGCTAATGGAGTCAAGAAGGATGTCAAAGTGTAGATCGGGACACCTAGAAGCCAAGTCAAGTGAGCTGGATGTGATCCAATGGTTAGATCTTACTAGATCTAGGTTTTTTGAGTGATGACCAAAAGTGGACCACAATTCCTTAAAACAAGGAATGCAATCCCCAAGGTAGATCGAGACAAAAGGACAGTCTTGACCTAGGTTTCAAGGCATGGGCATTCCAAATCTCTGAAAATCTCAAACACCCACTTCCTAGAAGTGGTCCAACTCAAAACTTCAAGGGGGTGCGACTTTCTCAAGGAAGGGCAAAAGATGGGTTTGGTGGACCAAACCAAGTCCAATGGCCACCAAAATGTAGATCCGGGATGTTAATACCCCGATCTATGTTCCTTCAAAGTTTCAAGTGAATCCAATGGGTAGATCTTAGTAGATCTAAGTTTTAAGGTACCAAGAAGATCAAAAGGGGGTTTCAACCCCTCAAAACATGGAGAGATGTCCACAAGGTAGTTTTCACCAAAGCAAAGATATGGGTATAGGTTATCAAGTGTCTAGATGTCAAATCAAGTGGGATCTCACCTACCCATGTGTTAGATCTTACCCAACAAGCTTCTCTTAGGAAAATCGATTTAGGTTCAAGAAGGCTTTTTTGCATTGAAAGGTGTGTCAATTTTTAGCCAATCACCACCAAACTATAGATCCAACTAGGGGTGGATCCTATAGAGGTGGGTTCTTAATATCTTTTCAATTGCAAGGGTAGATCTAAGTAGATCTAAAAAAATACCAAAATTGGGGTTTTGATTTAATTAGGGTTTTATGACCAATGAAGATAGAATGGATGAAAGAGACACATACCTTGTAGATCTTACCTCAATTTTCTTATGGCCACCTGGCAAGTTGATAGCATTCTCCTATGTGTATATTCAAGAGTGAGATCCAAGTGCTCCAACCAAATCGCCCTCCTCCAAGATAGCCAAATCGTCCTCCTCCTACAAGACAAGATCAAAGAAACAAGTCAAGCAAGATGATTATGAAAATGGTAGAAAGATGTAATAGAGAGCATCAACTATGTCACGAAGATACAATAATGATACTCCCTGTCACAAGATCAACTCAAGAGAGAATATGTGGATCCCTCCAACAATAACCCTCATGAAGTCGCCCTCCTCTCTCCAATTCGACTTTCCTGTCAAAGGTTAGCAAAAACACCAAAATCCACAATGATACATAGAAGAGATACTGTATATTCAACATGCAAGAGAATCCACAAGCCAAGAGAGATGTGCTCCACAAAAAATCTTCTATTCCAATATTCCAGAGCTCCAAAGGTGAGCTTTACAATGGGGGGTCTCCTCCTTATATAGGATAATAAAGACCAAAACCCTATACCACTTCATAATACTACATCAAATGAGTGGTTGAGATTATAAGATCTCATCATACAATCAATGGCTAGGATGAATCCATAACATAATATCACATGGATCACTCAACATAAGAATAGCGCCCTCACTAAATGGTACAATGGAGGGTGACGTCATCCCACTAGAGGGGTAAAAAGTACAATAATCCACCTCATGATGACTAGGACATGGTAAAATAAGCACATGGTGGGGCTAGGAGGTATAAATCCTTGCTAGCTCACCCCAAGGCACAATAAAACAATAAAATATGTCCAATATAATAACAATGACCAAAACTGTCCTCAGAATCCATGACAGTCAAGCAGTAAATGTCCTCCTGTGATCAATCTGGAGATACCCACATGGTGAAAACTGACTGGAAGATAGTGAGATCACCCTGGAAGACCACTGTGAAAACCAAATGCCAAAACCTTGCCTCAATTGCCCAAATCGATTTCCTCAGTGACCACTTTATCCCATTTTTTAACTGCCTCGGGAACTGTGAAAATGCCAAAACTGCCTCCTAGGGTGCTAGCGCTGTCCATCTGAGCCCACCAGGCTCTCCGGAAGGGGGGATAAATGGTAATAACAAGTGGCTGGACCACCCCCTCCATCATCAGCGCCCTAGGTGAACTGGCCTCTCGGGGCCCCTGCTGCTCAGGCTGGGAAATCAGCCCCAAATCTGGTCAACAAGTGTCAAACTGCATCAATCACTGTCAGAAGTGCCCGGAACTGAAAGATAAGTGTCTCAATGGATCCAGAAGACTCAAATCCACTAGGAATGAGTACTCATACACCCTGGGTTGCCCTAATGGGCCAGCTGTAGGGTCCACCATATATGGACAATGTATAATCCGCTGATCTGAAATAATAATAAACCTGTTGAACTGGATCAAACATCATCTGCATCATATGTCCATCATATGATATCATCATCAAACATGTGGGACCATAAATCATCATCAATAATCATCATACATGGTCCACATCATCACGGATCCCAAGAATATATATAATCAAGGATAAATCACATCAGTAGACTAAGACAATGCTTCTTTAATCATTCCCATAGCTAAGCTCAAAGTACAAATTCCATTCAGTGGCATTAATTATATTAACATATTCCGTTGTTATGATAAATTACTTGCACCATAGTTCAAATGACAAACTCACCCATTGGACATGGTCAAACTGCTAGTGAAGGATGAAGGCTAGGAGCAAGGTTGGGCCAAGGGTTTGACTTGTCTAACTCAACTCAAAAATACTTTGGACTGGGAGAGGGGGAGGCTACAAACTCTGTGTTGGACAAAAGAACACGGGGGATGGCTGTGCCTCACAAATGGATAAGTTGTTTAGAGAGTGCTTATTCAACTTAGGCATCATGTCTACATCAAGTTGATCCAAGTTCATTAGGATCATTCAATTTATTTCCATGGCCTTTTTGGCCTACATAACCCTTCGGATTTCAGATGTGCTGAGAAGCACAACTAGTTGCAGCTTGCATCCAGGGCATGTTTTTTCATATATTCACAAGGTCAGCAATTGTTTAGATATAGCTTTTAAGAACTATTGCTTTTTGGACCTTTCTTATACTCTTCGAGGAGTATTTTTAGCTTTTCATTGCTCTTGCCCTTTTTTTTTTTGTTTCCATGGGCGAATTCATTTAGTTTCCACAGGTAGAACATGAGCTTTCAGTTTTAGCCAACAACAACTCAAGTGACTAGGGGGAGTTCGAGCCAATGCCAAACATCGGGACAACCGACCAGAATGATTTAGGCCTACAATCCAACTCACCAAAGGCAAGTTCTGTCACCAACTCAGAGCCGAGACACTGAATAAACAGGGATGCGGTCCAAACACAGAGGTAGAAAAATAGGGAAGTCCTCAGTATCAGAAAGTCAAATGAGACAAGTCAGGGTTTAAAGTCAAACAGGAAGGTCATGTATGGATGGAGACAAGTGGATGTGGAGCCTACACTAGCAGACAACTGGTGTCGGGAAAGACCATGTCTATGTAAGGTGAAATACCAGTAAGTTTTGTTAGATGACCTAAAAGTGCAAGCAATTGTCCATTTTATAATTTACAGTTCATTTTAAATAGTTTGCCACATCAGGAATAATATACCAAGCACATGCTATAATCATGACTAAATCAACAAGCTAATAATCCACAGTCAGTGAGAACATATCCATAGATCATACAACATCATCATAATAGCAATCATCATGCATCATCTGAAACACTGCTGAAATACATCTCTAGGCACTGAACTGAAACTGTAATGGGATAAGTGATCACATCAGTCATCAAATATGAACTCTCAAGGCTCAGCCTTGACACAAGGTCATATACAAATCTGAATAATATACTGCTCTGATCCTGAGTGATCCATAATATATAGCCATGCTCTGGAATAATGTAAGCTCTGGAATGTGCAGATAGCTGCTGTACAAGAATAGTAGCCCTGCTACTATGGTGTGATAACAGGACCGTCAGGCTGGCAACTATGGGATTGCTTGATGTTGATATGCTTTCATGTAGATGATTGTTAATGACATCATGTGATGATGATGCATTCATTTCACATGAAACATTTGGCACATTTTGTGGTGATTTGCCCTAATGCACATGTAGGATGGTTTCCTCTTGGACTGCTCTTATTCCTATTCACATGGAGTTGTTTCTTTGGCTTCTTATTTCACATACCCCAAAATACCCATATTAAAAAAAAATTAATAGGATAAATATATAGAATAAATGCATGTATTCTTTGTACTTCTAGTGTTGCGGAAAACAAAGTACTTTACTTGATTACATACTGGACTCTAGCCAAAGTTAGAAGCATGTCAAGGTTCTGTTTTTGAATCACATCTAAGGTCTAGGACTCAGTCCATTTATTTGTATGCTAGGGTAAATGTTCTAAGCATTACTTCTTTTATGAGCATCACCACATGAATACTTAGCTGAGGTTTATAAGCATCATTAATGAATTCTTACCCTTAACACAAATAGCAAAAAGGAGGGCTTAAACCCTTACCCAAACACCTGCGGAACTCCAAAATTATAACTGTTTAAAAGTTGAGGTTTCCGCAATCCGACTTCCACACTGCGGATTGAGGGTTGCGGAACCCTTAGTTAAAAGTTGAGCCTTTGACTGCTTCCGCGAACCTGACTTTCGCAATTGCGGATGCGGGTTGTGGAAACCCAAATGTTTATTTAACAGTTCCGCAATCCGCAATCCGCATTGAGGATGCGGGTTGTGGAAACCCAAATGTTTATTTAACAGTTCCGCAATCCGCAATCCGCATTGAGGATGCGGGTTGCGGAACCCCGATCCCGACCGTTTAAACTTACGATTCCGCAATCCGACTTCCGCAAATGCGGATGCGGGTTGTGGAACCCCAACTCCGCCCGTTTAACTTTACGGTTCCGCAATTCGACTTTCGCAATTGCGGATGCGGGTTGTGGAACCCTGATTCCAACCGTTTAAACTTACGGGTCCGCAATCCGACTTCCGCATTGCGTATGCGGAATTGCGGAACCCCAATTTTCCAAAGGTCAGAAACAACAATTTCCTAAATGCGGATTTGGTGGATTCGACAGTTGCAAAAACGTTTACAGGGTAAGCCAGAACTTAGATAAAAGCTTGAATCTGTGAATAATTATGATTAAATAACAAGATCTAGGGTTTGCATGTGTGAAATTTCCTTTCCAAACTGTTAAGAATTACTTCTAAATACATTTATACACAGAAATATAATGACCGCCCAAACTCTAACATTATTAAACCCTGTACAAAACTTGTTTATAACAGCAAGGGGATAAACAGAGATTGATACATTAATTGCTGCATAAATAGGTTTTTACATCTTAAAAACTCTGTTTCTGAAACTGTAGTTCATGCTAGATTAACCTTGTGTCTGCTAAAACCATATATTTACTGAAATAACTTAGAACAAGTGTTTGAAATATTTTGCATGCAAGTATGGAAATATAAATCTAAATAAGAGTTCTTACAGTAAAACAATAAAGTACTGTAAAACAGTATATGGTGACATGCATAACAAGATGATCATTTCTGATAACATGCATAAGCAGGATGAATCAGAATTGTACTATAAAATTTTATATGCTAACATGCATGAGCAGGGTAATCATTTTGATAACATGCATAAGCAAGAACAAGCAGTAATGTTCAGTAAACCCTCTTATGAAAACATGCCTAAACCTGGTAATCGTCCCGGATAAAGACTTAAGATTCATTTACAGAAAATCAATGTTTACAGAATGATACAAAACAGTTGATAGCATACATAGCAATGTAATCATTCTGAATATTAGTTTAAGGATCATTTACAGTAATGGGTAAATGCAGAATGATAACAAGATAGCTGATAACAACCAAATCATTCTGAAAAATAGCTTAGGAATCATTACAATGATTGATAATTGCAAAATTAAATATAGGGGACCTGTACTAAGCAGTAGATGCATTCTGCTTAACGATATAGATATCTTTTTCAGTAACAGGCATTCTTAGAAATAAGATTAATGGAATCTTGAACTAAACAAGGGAAACGTTATGCTTAAAAATCTAACTATCAATTACAATAACAGACCTTCTGAATTAGATAATGGAACCTGAACTAACCATGCAGCCATTCTGCTTGACAACTTGGATATCATTACAGTAATAAACATTTCAGATATCCTGTATGCATACAGTGGCTATCTAGATGCCTTCCATCTCTACCAAAACATACTATCAAGAGCGTGCACAGCTCTCAGCATGTCAACAAAGAGGTTTCATTCTAGACAAGCAACAATGGAATGTTTGTCCAACTTACCCTTCATATGCATATTAGTAGTATACTGTTCAATGCTATATGAATGCTTACACTATGCATGATATATTTCTTGATTCTAGGAATACAAATATGCATACAACTATTACAAGCAATATCATTTACTATTCAGAGACTCAAGAGGTAATTCAAATAACAACTCAAATACTTATCTTTTATGTTTGTGTGGTTTCCCCCTCTTTATCTCTAATTTTCCCTTTATGATAGCATCATGATTATATGTCTTTGAACTTCTATCCATCTTGGACCACTATGCATACTTAAGTGTGCACTAGTGTTATCATTGTGTCATCCTCAAGATCTCATACATAATCATACATTCATTAATATGATCTCAATACTAACAAAACATTATGATTCTAAATAATCTTAAACATGTATGGTCATGATCATTTCATACACAAGTATACTTATCTAAGATCCTAACACAAAGTAGGATTCTAACTTGATATAGGAAAACATACATGGATTAGCGTGCTTGCTAGTTATGTCTAAAACAATATCTTCTTTGTTCTCTTCAATGATTTAGAGACCTTGTGCTAGTAACCTACATATCTCATAAGTTAAGCATAGTAGAACCAAATCATACATACCTTGTAAGTAGAGCTTCTATGTGATCAAAGACTATGGATGAGTCTTTGTCTTCATGTCATCATGGTCAACTTGATGTACCTTTCATGTTAGCAGACAACATCATCCTCATACAACACCACAAGTGCATTAGTACAATCATAAGTGTCATAACCCTAATCAATGAATGTCTTCTATTATTCACATGCATTCATATTTTTACTAAGGTGATCAGACAATCTAAAATTAATCATGATTGTACTAACCTCAATAATATGAAGACAAACATATCATGAACTTAATCATGAAACAGATTTCAAAACATACCTGTATCTCCTCAAGTCATACCTGTCGAGATTGCTTGTAGTCTTTTCTATAAGGGTAAAACCCTAACCATCCAAGGTAGATCTCTTGTAAACATCTTATATAGGTTCATGGTGCTAGGATGATAAATATCAGTGCCATTTAAACATCCTCCATTGCTGCCCTATGAATCTCCCAACTTTGCTAGGGTTTCTTCTTACTTGGAAACCCTAATTTTCAATCTCCTTCCTCCCACAACATTTTGTTGGAGGAACAATATCTATGATGAATGGATTCCAAATCCATTATCAAAGTTTCCAATGTTGCATCAGGTGTCTCCAACATTGTATCAGGTCCTTCCATACCTAAAAAAACATTGAAAACCCTAAGTGAGAGCTTCTTCCTCCTCTTCCTTGGCGTATTGTTTCTAGTGTATCTCTGAAATTTCGGATCTGCAGGGTCTGAAACTTCGGCCTATGGTAGCCTAACCTGTCATCTTTCCAACCCCACACGTTTGAGCTTCATTGGATTCTCCACCAGAGAGATATGCCCAGTTTCCCAACATAACCTATTTAAGGGATGAAACAGCATAGCGAACTTGTACGGAGTGCCACATGACATTTTTTCATCTTCGACCTCTGAAAATCGGACCTATGAAACTACAGTCTATGCCCCAACTGTCACTTTTTACGAAATTTCATTTGGAGCTTCCTAGCCCGAGATATGACCTTTTTACCTAGGTCACCGGTTTAGGGCTTCCTTCTGGAAGAGGCAGAAACCCTAATTTGTACGGATCATATCTCAGAAAGTACAACGAATCTGAGGCTAAAACTCGGACACAAGGTACAAGAAAATGTCATCTTCAGCCTGTCCAATTTTTAGATCCTAAACCTTCGCCAAAATTGATTTATACCAAAAGTTCCACGATGACTAGGTTTTGCTATACAAAACCCTAACTTTCAAATTGTTGCAAGTGAAACAAGTGTCGTAAGTGCCATACATTGCCTTCCTTCAGGTTAGCTCTGATACCATGTTAAGATTCAATATGCTAAGATAGATAACATCAGTATTACATTCAATTTCAGAACAACAACATATACAGGATCAATGAAAGAACAACAAGCACAGCATAAACACAAGAGACACAGATTTATCCTAGGAAACCCTCATGGGGTAGAAAACCCAGCAAAGCTTCCTCAATATAGATGACCAACAAATACAAAGATGTACTCCCCAAACAAGAGCTCCTTCTCCTCCTTTGCAGATCTCTCTCTCTCCTATGCGAGTTCACAAGTGAGAGTGTGTGTTGAATGAGGAACACACCTCCTCTATTTATACTTTACTTCACTTGACGTTTAACCCTAACTAGATCGGCCCCAAAAACTTAACCACTCAACATAATGCTGACTAGGCCGACTTCTCTAGGAGACTTAAACACCCCATTACAATTGACTCTAGGGGAACTAATGCCCCGACTTACATGGGAGGTTTTACCTCAATGACTTTACATAATAATAACATCCCGACAGTGGAATAAAACATCTCCGGATGAATAATAATAAAGTACAAATAGAATATTCTTTGAAGCTACAATATGTCAACATTAGGGAGAATAGAGGTGATCATTCCCACCATCTTTTGGCTTGCTAGTGTTGGTCTCATTATTCACTTTCTCCATCCATCCATTATCTTCCAGTTATTGTTATTACCCTAACTTACTACTTGACCAGTGGCATGGAGGACCTTCCCCCGCTTTAGCCTCTTTGTTGGATAAGCTTCCCTACTGTTTTGTATCTCGGCTCTTAAGTTTCCTAAGTTGTGTTGGCTAAACCTGAAACAAATAGTGCTACCATAAGTACAGAGTATATGGAAATGAAATGTATATCTTAAAGCCCATTCTGGAATGTGTTTCTTAACACACATGAATGAAAAGCAAGCCTAATGAAATTGGCTTTGAATGTTAAATGTGAAATGTAAATCCAAGAATGTGTTTCTTAACACACACGGATCAAAAAGCCTTAGTAAATGTAAATCCAAGAATGTGTTTTTTTAACACACACAGAGCAAGGCTATGGAAATGTATCAAAGGCCTAAAAGCAATGGTTTAATAAATGTTATATCTAATGACTGTTGGCCTCACTTGTATTGATTTTTTCCTCACTAGCTTGCGAGTTATCATGTGAGATGGAGTAAGGGACAGCTCGCACTATGTCCCCTAGAGTCCTGAGTTACGGTTTGTCAGGCACCTAGTCATGGCGGCTCTAGAAAAGATCCTCACGGAGTTGTATCAGCTTGGATGTGATTTGTAGGCATCTGTCAAGGTTGAATAAGCACTTCTGAAACAGCTTACCCATTTGTGAGACACTACCCTCCCCTATGTTACTGCTTGTCCAGCATATGCTAGAGTGTGTATCCCCTTTCCATTTCCAAAGTGTCACAGTGTCAAGTCAGTAGTCATCCTTTAGCCTAGCCTTATGAGTTTTTAGCCTTCACCTATCACTAGCAAATTGGTCACAGCTATAAAGTGAGTATAGTCTTGAAAGTCTTGTCTGAGTTATAATAATAATTGAAAACATTTAAATATTTGGTTTTAGATCGCCAGAGAATTGATTGCTATATGTTATAATTGCTACTTGAATGATTTGTAGAGCATGTCTTAACCTCTAACACTTGCAGCAGTTTGATTTTAGCATGGGTCATTTTATGGGTCATGTTGACTTGGTCAAACCTAGTTTGACCAAAGTCAACTACAGGACATGAGGGGTTAGACCCTGGATGATAGCTATAAATGATATGTGATCCTTATTTGGTCACTAGATGGTTCCATGCAGCAGTTACAAGTTCAGATAGTGATCTACAATGATTCTAAGGATTTTGATCATTTGCAAATTATTATTATTTTTATTTATCCGAGCATGGTGCTGATATTATATGATTATGCAATCATCCATATGGTGTATGCGTATGCACCTTTAGTGCATTTGGGCTCTCTGAGTCCATTGGGACAGTCAGTTTTCAGTTTCGGGTAGTTTCAGTTGATATTTATGTCAGCCATTAAAAATGCCCTGTTAGAGCAGTGTTATGATGTGATTGGTTTTCCTATGGCGCTACAGAGGGGATATAGAGTGTAGCCACTTGTTTTTACTACATTGCTATGATCCCGGACACATTGATGCAGTCAAATTTGGTCCCAAGTGACCAGGCAGTGAGTTACATGCATTTTGATGATTTTCAGGTGATTTACAAAGGCATAAAAAATGGATAAAATGGCTACTTAGGAATTCGATTTGAGCTACTGAGGCAAGGAAATGGCATGGGATGAGTTTATATGATGAGTGTGATGTCTCCCACATCTTCCACAGCAGTTGCAGCATCCAGTGGGCCCTACACACATCTCTCCGGCACTTTTTGAGGTTTTCTGGAGTCTTTGGAGGCTCACGACTTTCCCAGAGAGGCATGATTTAGTGCTTGGTTGAGTCATATGTTGATATTGTGCCATGGGGACACACTAGGGGTGTTAGATATTGCCCCCTAGACCCACCATGAGCGTGTTTGTCATGTTATTTTGTCACATTGAGTGGGACCCCCTCTCCTAGGGCGATTTTGTCCATGTATGTGTTATATTTTTGAGTTGATCCATGTACTTTATGTTGAGCTCATCTCAACCATAGATTAGAACATTTTGATCTTTTAATCTTAGCCATCCATTCAAAAGGTGGTTAGGATTTTGGTATCTCTCCATCCTATTTAAAGGAGAGAGCTTCTCATTGTAAAGGGCCTTTTGGCTCTAGAATTTTGGAATAAAATATTTTCTCACAAATACTTGCCATTTGGTTTTGGGCGTCAATGGTGTTGATTGAAACTATTCTTCCTCTGCACTGAGGGTTTGGTGACTATTTTGCATATCTATTTCTCCACGTTTTTATCTGCAGGTGAGGAGGCCGAATTGGTGAGGAACACGCATTGGCTGGGGAAGACCCTCCCTGTTATCTTCTCTTCTCTTCGTCGATTGCATGGATTATTATTGTCTATGTACCTCTTACTCTTTGTGATCTTATTCGTCATTTGTATTTCTTCCATTCTTGATTGAACTGATTGATTTTATTTGTCCTTGGTTCATCAGGAAGAGGAGGGCACACATGTGGAGCTGGGCAATTTGTGGGTGCAAGATAAATCAACAATTTCCCATTTGATCTTTGCGGGATCAATCCTCAGCACCTTGGCAAACATCTCCATCATTCAGGTACGCTTGTGAGGTAAGATTTCTATTTCTCAAAACTACCCATCTGTCATTTACATTAAAAACCCTAAGTAAAATCCTTAGGAAAAATC
Organism: Larix kaempferi; assembly: GCA_027924585.1. NCBI lineage: Eukaryota > Viridiplantae > Streptophyta > Pinopsida > Pinales > Pinaceae > Larix > Larix kaempferi. The sequence continues at coordinate 5,326,836 of BSBM01001126.1, forward strand.
CACAACTCAAAAGACTTGGTTTACAACATAACCATTTCTAGGTTTTGAGTATCTGGCAAATATCTAGGTGGGTTCTCCAAGACGTCATCATTGGAGGACTCCATAGGCCCAATCCCCAAGGCACCAGCATCCTCAAACCCTCACGACTTTCTTAGCTTGCCTGATTTACCTGTCCTTTGATCCTGTTTGCTGAGCTTGTTGGTTTGAACATTGTCAAATCTGTCTCACAAGTTGTGCTAGAAAGCCCCTAACCTCAGATACAGTCTTTGGGACACTTTCCCTATTTTAAGGGTCACGTTTCCCAAGGCAGCTGAATTTGACCATTTTAAACTAGCACCTGAATCCTGGAATCATACCTAATCATTGAGTCATTGTGTGTTATTAATCTTTATCATCCCACACTTTTCCTAGGACTCCATAGTGGTCTTAATTCCTTAATTCTAGGGTTCCATACCTGTCACCCTACGTACTTCATCTTATCTGATTTGATCTGGTGATTTGGTTTGATCTCTCCTATCGGGAGTAGATCTGGGTCTCCCCCTTGTTGTCTTGGCTTTGACAACTCAAGTGAAGATTGCCTCAATTGGCGTGACAACCAATCCTTTGGAGATCGAGGTTGTCTTGGTTCACCACTTTGGTTGCCTGACCCCTCTACCATCCTTAAGGATCCACCATTTAGGGGCAACTACAAGATTCGTGATAACATCTGGTACGGGTGATGGCTCAAACTCCGGTACGGGTGATGGTTGCTCAAAACTAACAAGAGTTGATGATTGAATGATGGAAGAAGAATGATGGCAAAATGAACTAGTTCTCAATAATTTTTTACTCTCTAAGGCCAACTAAAGGAAGCTCAAAATAATCCTCAGGCTAAGGAGAGATGGACAAATGGCACTCATGGAGAGTTCACCTTTTTCCCCACTAATCCCAAGGTTTAGGATAATTAACTCCAGTTAAGGCTAATGCACTTTAATTAAAGAGGATTTATCAAAAGAAGGATAAAGAAGGAATAATAGGGATAGTGACTTAAATGATAAGTCACTAATATCTTATGAGGAATCTTGTTCTGTACATACACTGCGGTACTAGAAGCTTCTACCAATACGAACATAGGCAGACCCTGATCATGAATCATAGCTTTGGATGCCTCCACAATCGATATGTTCTTCCACTTTGGAACACCATTATGTTGAGGGTTATAAGGAACAATGTACTCCCTCTTGATTCCTGCCTCCTTGCAGAAATCACTGAAGTCTATGGAGGTGTACTCTCCTCCATTATCTAATCTTAGAATCTTGATCTTCTTTCTCGACAGGTTCTCGACCTGTGCCTTGAATTCCTTGAATCTACTAAGTACCTCTTCGGATTCCTTGGTCTTAACGAAGTAAATCCAAGACTTTTGAGAGTAATCATCAATAAATGTCACATGATAGCAGAATCCACCCAAGGAAGCAACTATCATTGGTCCACATAAAACAGAATGTACTAGATCCAAGATTCCCTTGGACCTGTTGTCATTGCTCGGAAAAGAACCCTTGGCATTCTTGCCAAGTGCACATCCTCTGCAAATGCCATCATGGTCTACATGGAGTACTAGAAGTCCTGTCACCATTGTCCTCAATGATGGGAGAGCTCTATAGTGTAGGTGAGCAAATCTGGCATGCCATAGCTCACTCAAGCTGATAAAATCATGCACCAATGGTTGAACTGGTCATATAGTTAATCTGTATAGGCTTTCCTCTCGAACACCAATAACACAGGTTGAATCCATACTATAGTTCTTGTGCCATGCAAGAACCTTTCCATTAGAGAAGGCAACCTTGTAGCCTTTGTCCTCCAAGGCTGATATGGAGACAAGATTCCTTTTCATCCCAAGTACAAATAATACATCACTCAAGTGTATTGTTTTAATGCCCTATGGCTCAGTATCTTAGCCACACAAGCCCGTGGGTTGAGTATGAGATACTCAGCCCTCAAGGCAGAAAAGCCACATACAAATAAATATATTAAAAAAATTAAATGTAATGTTTTTAATTAATGAAAGTAATGTTTGTTTATTAAATATTAAAAACTTTTGTAATGTTTTGTATTGTTTTTAACTTTAATTGTTTTAAGTATTGTTTTATTTGTTTTGTATTTTAATTTGTTTTTTAATTGTTTTAATATTTATTGCCATGTGGGTTGGGTATCTCAGCCACAAGGCATAAAAACAGTACAAGTATTTCAACCTTGTACTGTTTTTTATGCCCTGTGGCTAAGTATCTCAACCCTGTACAATTTTTTATGCCCTGTGGTTAAGTATCTCAGCCCACAGGCCCTATGTGGCTGAGATACTAAGCCCACAGGGCAATAAAAACAAATTTATAAACAGTTTAAATGTGTTTTTAAATTTGTTTTATTGCCCTATGGGCTAAGTATCTCAACCACACACGACCTGTGGGCCGAGATACTCAGCCATGTGTTGTTGAGATACTCAGCCACAAGGCCACACTTGTTTTATAAAGAATAATTAAATCAGTAAAAAAAATTAAATTTAAATTTAGAAATAAATGTGTATGTAGAATGTACTATGATCATTGATAATCATTGTTCATTAATGTAGAATATTTTCTTTTTCAATCCAGATTCCATGGCACCTAAAGCCAAGGCTAGAAAGCCTCTTTATTCGGCATGGAAATATTGTGTTCAGGTGAATCCTGACGATGACCACAGGGTCATTTGCAATTTCTACTCCACCCAAATGTCCGGGGGCATAAACAGGTTGAAGCACCACCTACCAAGAATTGTATGCAAAGATGTGGTGGTTTGTGACAAATGCCCCGATGAAGTCACAGCCGAAATGGTAGTTGCTTTTGTTGGTTTTTACTTGAGCAGCATATAGCATATAAACAATTACTGAAAGATAAACAAGCACAGCATAAAAGACAAGAGACACAATTTACCCTGGGAAACCCTCTTGGGGTAGAAAACCCAGCAAAGCCTTCCTCAATATAGAAATCACAAAGTACAAGAAAACCCCAAGACAAAACAACTACTCCTCCACTTGTGCACACCTCTCTTCTTCACCTATGAGAACTTGCTTGAGTGAATGAGTGAATATAAGTGAGAGAGAGCACTTCTATTTATATTCTTCCGTTGGGGTGACAATTTCCCCAACAGGGCCGACTTCTCTATTTGACTGGTCAATTACATAATATAATAATCTTTTAGGGGCTTTTCTGAGCCGACACATGTCCTAGGGTTTACATTGATTCTTTCAATGACCTTACATTATTAATTACATGACCATCATCTCCCGGAGGAGGAATACAATAATATAAATAGAATATCTTCCACAGTTACATTATTTTAACACTCCCTCTTAACTAGGAAGGTATTCTGCAGGTAACAACATCTGCACAACTGACTTGTGAACTTCTATATGTCGTAGGAAGGCTTTTGATCATCATCTGTCTTGCGGCATCATCTGCTAAGTAGCAACATCATCATCTACTAAAGTATGATCATCATCAGCGGCATCATCATCAGCTATCATCCTCTTGCTAGAACATCATTGACTGGAACAACATCTTCGTCAACTGGAACATCTTCTGCTGGAGCATCCTCATCAGCAACCCCATCAGTTGGAACATCTTCTGTTGTCAACAACCTCTTCAGTTGGAACACCATCTACTTGAATATCCTCATCAGCAACACCATCAACTAGAACAACATCAACGTCAGTTGGAACACCATCTGCTGGAACATCCTCATCAACAACACCATCAGCTGGAACACCTACAATAACAATCCGTAACTAAGTATTGATACTATCAGTCAGCCAGTACTGATCTTCCCTCACCCTTGGAGAGGCATTAGCTCGTGAGAGCTGGAACCATCAGTCAGCCAGTACTGATCTTCCCTCACCCTTGGAGAGACATACATCCCTCCAAACACTCATCAGCTCATGAGAGTTGCAACCATCAGTCAGCGAGTACTGATCTTCCCTCACCCTTGGAGAGGCATTAGCTCGTGAGAGCTGGAACCATCAGTCAGCCAGTACTGATCTTTCCTCACCCTTGGAGAGACATACATCCCTCCGAACACTCATCAGCTCATGAGAGTTGCAACCATCAGTCAGCCAATACTGATCTTCCCTCACCCTTGGAGAGGCATCCATCCCTCCGAACACGCATCAGCTCATGAGAGATGGAACCATCAATCAGCCAGTACTGATCTTCCCTCACCCTTGGAGAGGCATACATCCCTACGGACAGGCATCAGCTCGTGAGAGCTAGAACCATCAGTCAGCCAGTACTAATCTTCCCTCACCCTTGGAGAGGCATCCATCCCTACGGACAGGCATCAACTCGTGAGAGATGGAACCATCAGTCAGCCAGTACTAATCTTCCCTCACCCTTGGAGAGGCATCCATCCCTACGGACAGGCATCTATCCTATCGGATAGGAACTCTATCAGTCAGCAGGTATTGATCTTCCCTCACCCTTGGAGAGGCATCCATCCCTACGGACAGGCATCTATCCTTTCGGATAGGAACTCTATTAGTCAGCAGGTACTGATCTTCCGTCCCTCATGGACAGGCATCTATCCTTTCGGATAGACATCATCAATCTCTCTTCCTAGAGAGGTCCCTCTAGACCACACCAAGCTTGTCTCGAAAGTACTCAAACTTCACACGAACCAGAGGCTTAGTCAACACATCAGCAACTTGTTCCTCTGTACTCGAGCTTCACAGCTCCCCTCTGCACCATATCCTGGATATAGTGGAACTTAATCTCGATGTGCTTCGATCTATCATGAAACACAGGATTTTCTGTCAACTTGATGCAACTCTGGTTGTCACAGAGTATCTCCGTAGCATCAATCTCTGCATCGAACAATCCTGTCAACATCTTGCGAAGCCACACTGCTTCACCACAAGCTGAACAAGCTGCAACATATTCAGCTTCCTCTGTATTGAGTGCAACACAGGGTTGCTTTCTACTGAGCCATGAGATCACACCTGATCCCAAACTAAAGCAACATCCTGAAGTGCTCTTTCTGTCTTCAACACTTCCAGCCCAATCTGAGTCTGTGTACCCATACAGTCTGAACTCGTTATCTGAGGCATATCTTAGTCCATAATCCAATGTACCCTTCAGATATCTCATCACATGTTTTGCTGTAATCAGGTGAACATTCCTGGGTTCCACCATATATTGACTCAAGGTGTTTACCGCAAAACATATATCTGAACGAGTATTGGTCAAATACATCAATGACCCAATAATCTGTCTATACATGGTGACATCCACTTTCTCTGAAGAAGCATCACTCAGAAGCTTCAAGTTTGTCACCATCGGAGTGGTCATGGCCTTGCAATCCATCATCCCAAATCTCTTTAGGATCTCTACTGTGTATTTTCCTTGACTCAGAAAAATCTCGTCTGGAAATTGCCATACCTCAAGACCTAGAAAATAGTGCATCTTGCCAAGGTCTTTCATCTCAAATTCTGTTGCAAGCCTCTTCTTACATTCAACAATAGGCTTGTCTTTTCCAGTCAGAAATAAGTCATCCACATACAATAGTAGTATCATGGGTTCATCGTTCATAATCTTGTAGTAAAGATTAGAATCCGCTTTACTCTTGGTAAAGCCCAAGCTCATCAGGAAGCTGTCAATTCTTCCATACCATGCTCTGGGAGCTTGCTTCAACCCATATAGTGCTTTCTTCAACCTGCATACATGTGACTTATTATCTTCTACTTCAAATCCTTTTGGTTGCTTAATATATATTTCCTCTTCTATGTTTCCATTCAGGAAAGCAGTCTTCACATCCATCTGATGTAGCTTCCATTTCATCTTGGCTGCCAAGGCAAGAATGGTTCTAATCGAAGTATATCTGGCTACCGGGGCAAAAGTCTCCTCATAGTCAATTCCTTCCTTTTGCGAGAATCCCCGGGCTACAAATCTTGCTTTGTACTTTTCAATGCTTCCATCTGTTGAATGTTTTGTTTTGAAAATCCATTTTGATGAAACAACCGATTTGTCCTTCGATCTTGGTACCACATCCCAAACATCATTCGTGATGATGGATTGATATTCTTCATTCATGGCATCCAACCATTCCTTCTTCTTTACTGCTTCTTCAAAACAAGTTGGTTCTACTTCAACAAGATTGCACATCAAGGCTACATAACTGGAATATGGCCTTGGTCTCTTGATCTCTCTACTGGAGCCTTCTGGAGCACCATACTTTCCTGCATCTTGAATTAATTCACGTGCCCAGGCTGGTCTTCTCTTTCGAGAGATCTCTACATGAGGTGTCTCCTCAGGTCTCTGAGGTTCTGCCATGTCATGATCCTCTGGGATAGGATCACTTTCAACAACTGAAATTGGTTCTTTGGTTGATTCTGCAACTCTGGGAGCCTCTTGCTCCTCTTCATCCTCATGAGTCTTCTTAGACTTGTTGAAAGTTGAATCTTCATCAAATGTGACATCCCAACTAATCTCGATCTAATGGAATCCTGGGATGTATATGCGGTAAGCCTTAGATTGCTCACTATAACCCACAAATATTCCCTTCTTCCCTGAAGGCTCTAGTTTCGATCTGTTCTCCTTTGGAATGTGGATGAAAATCAGACATCCAAATATCTTCAGATGACTAACTTCAGGCTTCTTTCTGGTGAACATCTCTTCAGGGGTCTTGTTGCCAAGAGCATTATGAGAGATCTTGTTTTGTACATACACTGCGGTTCTGGCAGCTTCTTCCCATAGATGCATGGGTAAGTCTTGATCGTGGATCATAGCTTTTACTGCTTCTATGATCATTCTATTCTTTCTTTCGGCTACACCATTCTGTTGTGGATTATAAGGGACAGTGAGCTCCCTCTTAATCCCTGCTTGCTTACAGAAATATTTGAAATCTCCTGAGGTATATTCCCCTCCATTATCTGACCTCGGGATCTTAATCTTCTTTTCAGAGAGATTCTCTACGAGAGCCTTGAACTCTTTAAACTTTTCAAAGACTTCATTCTTGTTCTTCAGAAAGTAAATCCAAGTTTTGCGAGAATAATCATCAATAAAAGATGCATAATATTCATACCCGCCGAGAGAGGTGGTGGACATTGGTCCACAAATGTCTGAATGAATAATATCCAGAATACCTTTCCCCTTGCTATCACTACTTAGAAATGGGTTCTTAGTGCTCTTCCCTTGAGCACACCCTTTGCATACTCGTTCATGATCCACCTAGATCTCTGGTAATCCAGTCACCACCTTACATACAATTGGTAAGGCCTTATAGTGTACATGAGCTAGTCTTTTATGCCATAGCTCACAGGGGTTCATGGTACTAGCCATCATTGTTGCATCTGCATGACCCTTTAGCTTGTAAAGTCCTCCTTCTTCTACTCTAATGACTACTGCATCATCAGTAGTCTTCCCTTTAGGCCACATGAGAACTTCACCATCTACAAATGCAACTCGAAGACCTTTCTTATCTAATGTTGAAATAGATAGAAGGTTCTTCTTCAACCCAGGTACATAAAGTACATCCTTCATGTTCATGGACTTTCCAGAGTCCAATTTGTAAGAGGCTTCTCCCATACCTTTGATGGGATATTGATAGTCATCTCCGAGTTTTACTTTGTGTGGAGATTCCTTCTGGATAAGATGAGACAAGGATTCTTTGTATCCTATCATGTGCTTTGAAGCTCCACTATCAACTAGCCAAGTATCACTCCCATGAGATACTGAACCAGTGAGTGCTGAGATAAGAACATATTCTTCACTGGAGTCTTCATTATTCCTGGTCTTGTCATCATCATCACTGTCTTCCGCTGCATGAGCATGAAACCTCTTCTTCTGCTTCTTGTGATGTCCATGTTTGTTTGGACAATTCCTTGCAATGTGTCCAGTCTTGTGGCATGAGTAACACTCAATTGAAGAGAAATCTTTTCTGGTCCTTCTCTTCTTCTGGGATCTCCTTGGAGAATCCTCTCGAGGACGGGGGTTGTCCTTCCTTTTCTTTCCACCTTTAGCATGAGTAGCTAAAGCTTGGCCTTCATCGTTATTTAACTTCTCCTCTCTTACGACTATTCTTTCTTCTTCTTGGACACATTCTTCCCACAGGTTTCTGAACATGATTGGTTTCTTTCTGGCACAAATGCCACAAACAAATGGTTCCCAATCTCGGGGCAGACCATTCAAAGTAGTCATCACAACTTCTGCATCTTCAATCATATCCCCAATGGCTTTTAATTGTTCTATGATCTGGGATACCCTAAAGAAGTATGAGTGCATGGTTTCAGACTTCATGCACTTCACACCCTTGAGTTGATTTCTCAAGGTCATCTTTCTGTTGACATTCTTTCCTTCAAATAGACTGGTCAAGGCATCAAACATTTCTTTTGGTGTCTTCTTGGAAGACACATGGAGGATCAAGTGATCCTTGATGGAATCAACAATGATCCTCTTTGTTTTGATAAGATTCTTCTTATGCCTTTCCTTCTCTTCATCTCCCTCTGGTTCTGTAAGTCCTTCCTTCACATAGTCTTCTAGCTCATGCTCCTCAAGGATGAGCATGACTCTATACTTCCAGGATCTGAAGTTCTCAGCTCCTTCAAGCTTCTCATCAAGCTTGGTATTGCTTGTAATCTTGCTATAATGACTACTTCAAATGGAAATAGAAATAGATTTGAGACTTACCAGAAATTTTGCCCTTCTGAGATCTACTCCTCCTTGATCTAGGGTTTGTCAGAGAAACCCTAAAAATTCAAACTTTGAACTTCAAATTTCTGAAACGATAGAAAGATGCGCCTTGCAGAGTTGATCAAATTGGTATACTTCAAATTTGAAATCTACAAAATTTGACCCTTCAAAAATTGCCTTGAAACTTTCGGATCTTCTAGTCAGGATCCCGAACTAGGGTTTGATAAAGCCCAGCCTTCTGCCCAACCAAAAAGTTCGATCTAGTGCTCAAAAGTTCGATTTTTCTGAGGAGTATTCAACCGTGGTCACAGATTCCAAAAATTTTAACTTTTGCAGAAACCCTAATTTTCCACCTTTCTGATCAAAATCTTGATTTAGGGTTTGATGAAGCCCGGCATGGATAGGGCCAAAGAGGCCATCAAGAGTTTCTACAAGGGGGATTCATCAAAATATCTACCTATATGGCAAATTATTGATTCCAAGTGGGACAAGCTATATTCACCATTGCATGCAGACGGAGCATATCTCAATCCAAGCTTATTCTCTCATCCAGATTCTAGCATTCAAAGAGATCAAGAAATGATGAGAGGTGTCATGATATGCATTGAGAAGATGTTCCTAGATCCAAAAATTCATGACAAAATCAACTTGCAACGTGATATGTATAAAGAAGCATCTGGCATGTTTGGATCAGCTCAACCTAGCGACTCAAGGACAAAGAAAATGCCATGTAAGATTCAATTTGTAAAAACTAAATTGTTAGACTTAGAACATAGCTTGTAAATTTGCTAGTTCTGTTTTTCAATTTTGGCAATGCAAAACTTGTAATCGTCGTTGTTTTTTACTTTTATAGCCCATTGGTGAATAGATTGTGGCTGTGAAGCACCACAATTACAAGAATTCGCCATCAAAGTTCTGAGTCAACCCTGCATCGCTTCAGGTTGTGAGCACAATTAGTCGGTATTTGAGCACATCCACAGCAAAAAGCGGAACAGGTTGGAGCATGAGAGGTTGGAAAAGTTGGTTTTCATCTACTACAACCTTCGGATGCTCACACAAAACAAATGCAACCGAAGGACCTAGATCCAATTTTATTGGATGATATTGATTTAGAGTCTGAGTGGGTTGTGGAGGAGTTCCCTGGTGATTTGGCTTGGCTTGATGAAGAGACTCAGGATCCCTCTAGTCTGCCATCTCAAATAGAAACTCCAAATACACCTGCTTCACAGTTGCTTCAGTCTACTTATGATAGCACTAGCTCCTAGAGGGCTTATTGTAGGCGTACTCGTGGTTAGGCATGAGACTCGAGTACATGGATACATTGTCTATTTTGGTTTTCTATTTCTGTTATGAGACTGTATTTTGAACTTGCACCAATCTGATTTTTAAATCAGTATGATTTATGTTTATGGTTATGATTTATGGTTTATGATTACTCTTTAATTTTTTGCATACAAAAATTGATTGTGTTATGTCGTATAATCATAGTTTATGAGACAATGTTATGAATTATTGCATAAATTGTCGTTTTATAGCTTACATGGATTGGAAATCCTTTTAACCTCTTTTTTGTGCCCATAATGTACAATATTTTTATTTTTTTTCCTATTTGCCGAGTCTTGTCGAGTTTGTCCCGAGTCTTTCCCAGGTCTACAAGTCATATGCTAGCCAAGTCTTTGTCGAGTGCAAGTCGTGCAACATTGGTTTGATCATCATTCCTTGACCTCTTCAGTGGAGTATCTTCATCGACATTAGCAGTTGAGGCATGGTGCTTTCTCTTCTTTGGTTCGGGACACTGTTTGGCATAGTGACCTTGCTTCTGACATCTAAAGCACTGAATATGTGAAAGATACTTCTTCTTCTTCTGTTCTAGAATTTGGGCTTGATCTTCCACCTTTATCTTTTCTGCTTTGATTCTTCCTTCCCTTACCCTTTCCTCTTCTAGCATGTGTTGCAAGAGCTTGTCTTTCTTCATGTTGAGAGCCATACAACTCTGCAAGTCTAGTTTCTTTTTGTGTAGAATCTGCCCATAACCGATCAAACTTGGGCAATTTGGATTACCCACTAATGCTCTGAATGAATGGTTCCCAAGAATGGGGAAGACCATTGAGGGTCATCATGACAAGCTCATTGTATTCAACTATTTCCCCAATGGTGCTCAACTGATCTCTTAGTTCATAAATCTTCATGAGGTAGGATGCAACTGATTCTGCTCTTGTCATCTTGATATTGGAGAGTTGTTGTCTTAAGGCAAGTGCTCTATTGATGTTGTTATTCTCAAATAGCTTCTTCAAGGCATCAAACATCTTCTTGGTCGTCTTCGTCTGAGAGATTTGAGGTATCAAGTGATCCTTTACAGAATCTATCATAATCCTCTTTGCCTTAGCATCACTCTTCTTCCATTGAGACTTATTTGCTTCTTTTGGTTTTGGTACCTTTTCATTCACAAACTTCAGGAGATCATTCTCCTCTAGGATGATGAGTACCCTAGACTTCCATGAGTTAAAGTTGGAAGCCCCATCAAGTCTATCTTCCACTTTAACATTGTTCATTGTGACTGCAAGCTGAGATCTGAAAGTCTGGTTCAAAAACCCTAGCAGGAGCTAGGTCAAAATTGAAGTTTGGAATTTTAGAGATTTGATTCCACAGATAGAGGCGCCCTCTTAGGGCGAGTTGAATGGACCTCCTTTTCTCCTATATCTATGGACAGAACAACTCAAAAACTGAAAGCCTAATTTCCCAGTTCCGGTAGAAATTAGGTCAAAACTGAAAATTCTTGAAATGAAGATTTGTTTCAACAGAAAGATGCACTCTCCTAGGGCGAATTACCCAAGAGCTCTTTTCAAGACAATCTATGGAAAGAAACACCCAAACTTGGATGCCCTAGTTTCCGACAATGGCATCTATTCAGCATAGCTCTAATACCATGTAGATTTTTAAGATAACAGTATAATTTCAATCTTATTTGCAGCGGAAACAAAATAGAATCACTAACGGAATAACCATGGATAGAAACACAACGACACAAAAAATTTATCCTGGGAAACCACGAGGGAGAGAACCTGTTGCCGCCTAGAATCACACCTGGGAAAATGCGGCAAAAATCTTCAAGCCGCTGGTGTGGCCTTGGGGGGCAAGCCGAAGTCAAATGATGTCACCTGAAACTCGACTCCTCCGCCTAGGCTTACTCCTAGCGAAGTCAAGGGGGGTGGACCCTAAAAGTGAAAAAATCTAAAGTGTTTAATCTACAAAACTAAAAAAATCTAGGGAGTTAGAAAAATTGATTTACAAGAACAAAGCAATATAAAAGATAATATCATCCATTGTCCCACATCATCATTTATCATTTGAGACATAAACATCCATCATCATAAAATATCCAATAAGACCAGTGTTGATAAATGGAGTCAAAAATAAAGTGTTTGAAATGAAATAACAATGTTTTGCAATTGTTCTTGGTAAATTTTATTATTTTGTGGTAATGAGTTTTTATTATGGATGGGGGATTTCCAATATACCGTAAGGTACTCGAAATATGTCTAAAATTTGACAAGGTGGCTCCTCACTTGGACATGTGAGTTGGATCGGAGTCTCTGGGAGGTGTTCAACACTATACCAAACGAGGGTATAGTCTAACGATATCCCAAGGTCACTACCTAGTGGTTCCCGCTTCCTTTGAGAAATTTGCCCACCAGTGTCAATAATCGTTTACGCTGGATTTTCGTAAAGGGTGGTTAATTTGGAAATGTGAAACTAATTACTAGTCACTAAGTCCCTTTCTGGTTGATCAGCATGTTCAGACAAAGCTGCAATGATCCAGAGCATACGGGGACAAAGCCTTGTTAATTTTTATGTCTTTTTGAACAAATATTTTACTTTTTTATGCCCCAAGAGTCTCTTTTCAGGCCAGTAATCGGGCAAGCCCTTATCCTGAAACCGTACTTCAAGAAAGCAAGGGGGTGTTTTGAAAGTAAAGAAATTGTAGATTGTAAAAAAAATAATAAAAACTAAGTCCCGAGTGAACTTGTGGCCCGCCAATGGAACGGACCAACAAGGTTAATTTTATACCTAGTTTGATTTTATTAAATGCCGGAAATGAAAATCTAAGCTAAAAATGCAAACCACAAAAATTTGAGTCGACATAGTTTCCCCCTGAGGGGATGGGGTGTGGGCGCTGGGTAGCCCACTTGCTCTCGTTTAATATGTCTTTTACAATGTAATAAGAAGTGCCCCAGTCATGCAAAATTGACTCAAAGGCTTACAAATATAGATGGAAAAAGTTTCCAGATGAGAAAGATATGGTTATGGGTGCTTTGGATGGCCCGATCTACCAAATTTCGCGCAGAGTCTCCTCCTATCTGTTCGTAAAGTGCTGCAAAACAGCAAGCTAATGTCAATAAAAGGTGCCCAAAAACACTTAGAAAGTGAATTTGGGTCACCCAAAAAATTTCGAGAAAAAAGACTAAGTTGATCCTATGATAAATGACAAAAATAACCAAGGAAAGCAAGCTTTCTTTGGGATCTTGGTCTGCTTGTTTAAGGCAGCCAATGAAATGCATCTTCAATTTGCAAGATAAACTTTTAAAATCAATAACTAGCTCCCTACTCAAGTTTTTAAAAAAATTCAAATAAAATGACTTTTTTGTATGAAACTAGTGAAATAGATCTAGAAAAATGAGATAAAACCTTTTGAAATTAACTAAATCTATCATTTTATGCAAACAGACCAGATCTACTTATGATTAAACTTTTGTAAATAGATCTAAGAAATATTTGCTCTTTTCAAGAAACCCAAGTAACCAAGAATGTTGAAAAAATTTATATGTTGAGTAAGAGAATAGGAAGCAGAGTGGCCTGTGAACTCAGAAAGTTTTGAAGGTTTGGAAGTGGGACACAAAGGGCAAGATCCACCAAAGCATGTACAGATGAGGAAAAGGAGAGCAAGCAAGCTATCTTCTTCTTCAATCCTGTCAACCTACAGCTAAAGACACTCGCAAAAAACCCATCAAATCTAGAAATGCATATGATCAGAAATTAAAACAATATGAGCATAAACAAATTAAACATATATGTTTTAAATATTTAATCAAGATGACAAATAAATGAACTAACTAATACAAACAAGTTTAGTTAGTCTTTCTTACAAAATCGTTACTAATCCTTCAAGTAAGCTAGAAGATGTTGAAAAATACTTGCACAGAAATTGACTTAGCTACAAGTTACCTCATGCCATGAATCATTCATCCACTCACAAAGCATCTCACACAAATTGATCTCCAAAGTCTTATTTATTCACAATAGCAAAGATAAAACAAGTTATAAGATAGGTCTGCTCCAACTCCAACTAGAGCTAAATGGAGTGGGCAGCCATGCTTAAATAGAGCAAGATGGAGAGGGAGGGCACACTAGTGAGGTGAGGAGATGGTGGAGTGAGTGGGGGCTAAGATGGGGCTGCCCCCACTTATTTGTCTGCCAAAACTCAGCCCAAAATCAGCCCACGTGACAGCCGATAATCATAGCTGTGATTTCCTTAATTGAAGGGGCCCCACTCTTGGGAAATACACCCCCCTCAAGCGGGGAATAATTCCCTCTTTAAGTTGCCCATAAGGTTTCTAAATCAGCTCTGACACTTCCTCTTACATAGCTGATCCAAAACCGACCACAAATCCCATAAAAATTGGAATTTAAATTTTCATGATTTTTGACTTGTTTGCATTTTTATGCACTTTTTTCACTTTTTTGGGAATTTTGGGCATAAGTGAAAAATAAACGACCAAACAACTATGGAAAGTGGGTTTTGGGGTATGGTGGGCGCTCTAGGCTAGAAAATGAGCACCCCCATGGCCAAAAAGACCCCCTAGACCACACTTTTACATCATTTTTTATATTTTTAACCAAACCATTAAAAAATGGTCTGTTTTACTTTAAAATATTTTTTTCTCGGAATTAAAAAAAAAACTAAGGGGACCTAGCACATGTCCATATGACTCAAAATTAATGCCTAGCATGTTCATATACATTGTTCCATGGACTTTAAAAACCCCCTAAGGCCTATCCACCTCACCAGGCATTCCAGCTTTGGAGGAGCAGGAGAAAAACTCAAAAATTATGTTATGCACAAATGCAAGACATAATTAATAAGTGAAAAAAATCCTTGGAATACCCAACTTGATCAACAAGTCCCAAGAAGCCAAGTCCTTTACATAAATACCATGCTAGCACATTTTATTACAAACCCCGCAGGGCATGGACATGTGAAGAAAAATTAAAGAAAATGAGCCCTTATAAAGATTTGATGGACTTCAAATCACTGAAAATGAACATGTAACATGTTCAACTTTGCTCACTCACTTGATAGTCCAACCAAGTACAACTTAGTTGGCAACAGAAACCAGCAACCTTTTCTTAATCAGAGATATCAATTCAAGATACACGTACAACCAAATATAAGAGTGATCTAATACAAGAAAGATCACATAGAAGAATAACTCCAAAGAAAGAAACCCCATAAACAGTCTTCTCCTTGCTTGAGCGAACTTCTCCTTTGCTTGGGTGAATTTGCTTGATATATAAATGAATGAGGCATCACTTTTATACTCGTCTTTAGGTTGACCTTTTCATCTGTGGGAGCCGACTTGACTTCCTTGACTGGGCTGACTTCTCTTCTAGCATAATAAAATTGATTTATTATTATTTTTCTTCTAGGCCAACTTGGTGTGAGGATGCCTCACGCAGCTACAACACCAACACAATACACTGAGCTTATTACCATGCAATGGGTAGCGGAAACCAAAGAACCAATCACACAAATTGACATAGTAATTTTTGGGTAAACACCCTTGGAAAAACTCCGAAGGGGAAACCAACAAATAAGAGAGATTTCTTGATTTTTCAGCTCACAGCGAAATCTGGAAATTTACAGTAGAAATTACAGCATTAAATACACCTGTACGGTGCCTTGGGAATCGTGCCAAAACTTCCCAGCACTTGTACGGCCTGTAATAAATGCTCAATGGCTCTGCAAATCAGCCAGCCTCCCACACGTGCTGTTGTACGGCCTGTTTAATGCTGTTGTATGGACTACAAACCCTTCTCGATTTGCATGTGGTTGCTGCCAAGAGGATCACCCTTCCTTCTTGCTGAGAATCTCTCTCTCTCTCTTCTCCTCAATTGCTTAAGACTTCTTTCTCTCACTCGGTGTGTCTAATCTTCTCCTTAGATCTCCTTTTATTACTTTATGATGACCAAATAGCTAAACCTAGATCTCCAAAGTGATTTAACGGTTAAGATTAGATCTTGATCACTTGATATCTACAGTTGTGACTTAATTTGCCGTTGACACAACTTAAGTTGCTTTTTGGTCATTATAATATAAAAGTCACTTTAACTTTATAAAATAATGTTAATGTCTAGAGAAGACCTTTTGGACCACTTCTATAGGCTAAACACACATCCTACAGAAGTACCTGTCCGAACTACAAAAACCAACAGCTTGTGGGACTGCATTCTAGTTGTTGCTATGTTCTCCCTTGGAAACCTGCCGAGAGTGTATGAATTTTGGTAGTACTGTATCTGTATTTCAAAGTTTATCGATGGGTAAGGTATGTTCCCAAGCAAAGGCCAAGGGGTTTTTGCTTGTCAGAAATGCCAAAAATATTTTGATGTCTGAATACTCAGAGCTTATTGCAGACTTAAATGCAATCAAATAGCTGAGATTGTACATTCTTTTCTGCTCTTGTACATATTACTTTATGAGTAATATAAGTAGAATGCCCCAACAAAATAACAACAACAAAAAACGCATATTCCTCATTCCAAAGGATCTCTTTCAACGCCTTTGATAAACTGAAAGTAATCTATATTGATAATGGAACTAACTTCTTCAGTGGACAGTATTCTCCTCACACTTCAGATAAAATGGAAACTATATTGCAGAAGATGCTTTTGTATCAAATAACTTCTGCTAATTCCATGATTGCCTTGTATCTGACAAAAGCAGGCCCTGTAAATTACTTCATCATACCTTTAACCAAATGGATATCCATGGTCAGAAGCACCACAACGGCTTTGTTTCCTAATAGATTTAAAATATTGAGCTTAATAGACATACCATTCACACATTTTACAAGTAGATGCAACAAGACATTCAAAATTCAAATGCATAAGAATAATGTTTAAGCATCAGAACATACCTACCTTCATTGCTCCATTAGTTGCAATTGCACTCAGGGACAAACCAGTTAGAAAAGTGCAGAGACAACACAGTGAAACAAGCAAAAGACTTTGCTCAATGCCAGCAATTCCAACAACCCTGTAGAAATGAATATTTACTGCAGGTAAATTCAGTGTTCTAAAGGTGCAACAAAATAACAGGAAAAGTATTGTGGTTCTGGTAAAGATCATTTAGAATTCACCAAAAATATCTAAATAGGTTCCTTCCTGAACCAAAAATAACCTAGAAATGTTTTGCTAGAAGTTGGATATTATCTAACTAATGACAACTATCGTTGATAAATCACTTTAACCCAATTACCTTGGTCCATAAACACAGTCAAAATACATGTCAACAGTTCAGTGACAGGAGATTAAGTATATTAATGTTACAAATGATTTCAGGCTATCTATTGTCTGAAACACTTGCACATATAAAATCAATAACACACTCTACAAGGGGTTTAAAGTCTATCCATAAAATCATAGGATATAGAAGGGAATTAATTCACAAAATTATGATCAGTTCAATTGACAATGTTCTAGTGCAATGTCATTTCACTAAAGAAATTTGGAAGGAGGCTCTGAATCTGATAGAAAAGAAAAGGAAACTGGATAGCGAATCTGTAGTCATATGTTTGAAGAACTGGCTAAAGTACAAGTATTTAAAAGAGTATAGCACATGTTGAAAAAGGTTGTCATTGATGTCAACATAGCTAAAAAGCAGAGAAAGAGCCACAAAGCAAATCATGAGTATAGACCAAAACTTGAACCAAGGATGATCAGATTTAGTGATCAAGCAAGACCTAATCCAAGAAAGAATGGAAACGATGTCAAGTATACATACTCTGCTCTCAATACTCCAAGCAGCCCAAGAAGTAAAGGAATCAGATCTGAAGCTTTGAAGAACTTTGAAGAATATGTCAAAGAGGTTGAAGAGAATCTGAAAATAGTCCAAGATGGAGCAGAGGCACTTTGTGATATATATTTATATCTCCATCTTGCATCCTAAAGTCTTGAAATGCCATATGATGAAGAAACCTTGAACTGTCATAAACTAAGGAATTATGAAGAACCATTGTCAACGTTAATCATGAAGAAGTGTTGGAGCATCCTGGTAAAAGATAGTCTCCAAGAATATGAAACATAACAGGTCGGCCCCATAATATTTGGCAACAAATAAAGTTGAATAAAAATTGTAAGTTTAACTTCATGTAAAAGATCATAGATCGGCTCAGTCAAAAAACTGATTTAAAATAAAACACATGAGGTCGGCCCAGACACTTTTAATTTTAAAAGGTGTTTTTCAGCATATAATAAAGAAAGAGTTAGTGGAATTCGGGTGAGCTCTGAAATGTAAGTCATGTAAGCCGAATTTCTGAGGCAGCTAAAATGTGAATTCGTGGGGTGGAGCTTGTTAAAGATCAGACTAAAAAAGCAGGATGAGGAGCAGTAAAGGCAGTAGGTTGAGGAGCAGTAAAGGTTGCAGACCTAGAAGAGGAGCAGCAGAATAACAGTAAATTCGGGTGACAAATCAGAGTCCAGACTATCAGGCCAAGGAGCAGGGGTGGTGAGTTATGAAGCTGATCTAGCAGGCGGGACAGAAAAAGATCAACAACTTGTTGATCTGAAAAACGAGGAGAGGAGTGGTAAAAAGTGAAACACGTTGAATGGAATTGTAGTGAACTCGTGGAAGATTCTGAGAACAAAGGAACAGTAAAAACTCATGAGTAAGATCTCTTGTGCCTGGGAGCAGGTTTAGCAAACCAAGAAGCAGGGGTGAATAATCTGGGAAAAGATCAGACAAAGGGTTTGAATATGCTATTGAAATCTTGAAGTATTCTTGTGGGGACTTTACCAGCCAGCAGGACAGTTTAAGAACTGATTGTGAAGAACAGAACAGTGCCCTAGGAAGACTAAAACTTACTGTTAAGACAAGTGTCAGAACTACAGATAGTTATCAAAATCTGCAGTGACAGAGTTATGTACAAAGAATTAAGCCATTAGTTATTTGCTTGAAGAACAGTGTTTTTCTGTAAGAAGAGAATACTCATAGTGCAAAGACCCTCAGAGTGCTTAAAGGAACATATTAATGTATATTTAGATTTATGCTTAAAATATAAATATACAATTTTTTTTTGGAAAAAAAAATCACTGATAAAAAAATATCTTCAAAATGAAAGGTTCTTGAACTAACCATGAAAATCGTATATAGAATATAATCCCAAGAATATTTTGCAGGCATGGAATAAAAACTCCCATAAGTGTCCCCATCTTTGCACCTTTTGCCTGCAAATATTGCCGTCCCATATGAGATATAATGTCAAGGATAATAAAGTTACACATATTGATGTATAAACTATAAATAATATGACCATTAGTGGCACAGACAGAATAATATGACTAAAACTGTCTAGTTTCCAAAAGAAAGAAAAGAAAACTTTGAACTTTATATTTCAAACACTAGTATCCACATGCACTCAAGTTATATTTCTTACCTTTTATGTATGGTCCATACTAGTTAATTTGGTTTAAAATTTCAACAGTCCAAATATATGCATTTGCAATTTGAATAAATCTCACTCTTTAGAAGATTTGCTCTTATTATTTATATCTTCCTAAACAAAAGCAACAAGTTACTTCAAAATATGAAATGGCTCTAAGATTGCTCCAAGATAGCCACTTCACCCAATAGTTCTAAGTTTCAATGTCACTCAGGCATCTGAGAATTTTTCAGGATGACATTTTAAAGAGAATACAGTTTAATATAGTCATTCATTGCTCAATCATAAAGAGGTTCCTCTGAGCTGCACCAACAGAGCCATCAGATCAATTAAGGGAAGAAAATCCCTCCAATAATTTTCAACTCAACCAAAAATCTCACCAGTCCTAGTTCCAACCCCACATTGATCTTTTCGTACTAAAACACACCATAAATGCACTATTCATAGTTAAACTCTGCAATCAATGTAGTTTTGCAGTCAAACTGCACAGTAAATGCAAGTACACAGTCAAACTGTGTAATAAATGCAGGTTCACAAAACCCTGTCATAGTTCTACATTTCATACATGGTTTCACAGGTCTGTGACTCTGTACAAGAGGTGCATACAATGGGGTCACAGTTCGTTTTTTCAACGAAATGCACATCATGGAAAACCCTCCTGAGCACTTCCCCTCATTTCAAGGATAGTACCCGGGACAACCATTCAGTTGCAGTCTTTGAAACCTAACCTGGTGGGAACATCGAGTGAGGCCCACAATATTCACAGAGGCAGCCAGCACAGGAACTTGATCCCATGACCACCCGCTTGCAATTCACAGCACTCAGCCACTTGAGCTAACCCACCAGGCTAATGGGATCACAGTTCTGTATAAGAGGTCAATACAATGGGCCACAGGTCTTTATTACAGAGTAGCAGGCACATACAAGGGAATCACAGGTCTAATATACAGAACTGAACAGAGAGTTGCAAGCAATTTATTGTGGGATGCCATCAATAATGTAAATGTACGACCTAAATATGCCATCAGTCACAAAAGTAGCACAACTGTTGGACAGAAGAACTTGCATCATTTGCCTCATCTTAAATTTGGATAATGAAGAATGTGTTAAAAATTGTTCACAAATAAAGATGTCAGCCCGAAGAAAATATTGGCTCAAGCATAAAAACAGGTGTTGGCTTAGTTGTGAGGTTTATTGACCATTATGTACTTCCCAATTATCGTTTAGATTCTTTGGGTGCAAAGAACCATAGTAAAAGAAGGCTGAAATTAGGCAACAAGATGTCAGCCTAAATCAGTAATTGGCTCCTGAAAACAAGCAGATATTAGCTTGGCTGTGAAGTTGATTAACTATTATTGGGCCACCTTTCTGTCTACTGTGGCATTGCTTGTTTTGACTGTCTTCGCCTTCAGGGTTGTACTCTGTTGCAGAGGATTAATCCAATATACATTTACTTACACTCTGATATTGTTCTTTTATTTACTTTATTTCTGCTCTAGAGACCCTAGGCACTCCTTACTTTGATCTTTTTAGTAGTTGTATCTTCAATTCCCATTGACCTATTTTGATCACTAGCAGACATTCTTTCTTTTTCTATTAATTATGACATAGAATATATGGGCACAAAGAACCATGGTATATGAATGCTAAGATTTGGCAGCAAGAGGTTAGGGAGGCACCCCTCATATGGACATGATAGGGGCACCTTACAGATGAACGCTTGCCAGCAGTCACTACATGCAATATAAAATACAATATAATGCTTCTTAAAAAGCATTGTTACAAAACTCAGGGAGGTCAATCAGTAACAGAAGAATCATAAACTATTCAAACTGGTCAAGGGTTGTTCTCAGTTGTAGGACCCTCATAGAATGAACTGCTACATCAAATCTGAGGCAAAAAGATTCTTCGTGGAATACATGAGCTTCCATAGCAAGATTCCTCGGAGAGAGATCAAACAATGATTCTCGATTATAGCTGTTTGAACTTGAAGAACCTGAACAGTTTGATTAATACAAACTATAATATTATAGCTTTGAAAATGCAGTGAAATTAACTATATGATATCACTGGATCACATTAAATCACGATATATTTTAATTAAGGTTACAAATAAGATAGATTAAATTGATTTACATTTTCAATTCTTTATTTATATTCAATTGCATTTGATTAAATTAAATTCAAGTTAATCTTAAGATATATTATGTTAAATTACACTAAATGTATGTCAATCTATAGATGTAACAGATACATTTTCAAAAAATACCGTTATGCTTTCTTTTTAATGAATTAAATTTTATTGCCTCTCCAGTTCCATCATATTTCTTCTCTTTAACATGAATAATGTGTGTAAGTACCTAAATAAGCACCATTACAATCAGTAATGCAGGTGCCACCAATGCAAAGAATACAACGAGACAGTTTCAACTAGACACACAATATCAAACCAAATAGTTGCTTCAAACAACAAGACAGATGCAACCAGGATGGCACTAAGGCTACAAGTTACAACCAATATTAATGCCAAGTAGCACATGAGTGGGGCCAACAAGAAACTTGGTTTTGAGTGGTGGATTTAGTCCAATATTGTGATCAATGAGTTTGGATTAGTGGGATTTGAAAAGCTGAACCTATATTAAAGTAATATGGGTTTTCGCTAAGGAAAAGAGAAGGATTAGTGGGACTTGAATCATGCAATATGTATGTGTTTTCACTCAGGAAAAGAGAAGGATTATACTCAAGAAAGAACTTTGTGCAAATGGCCATAGGAGGTTGGAAACATTGACAAACAGCAACTACAATTATTGGATTTTGATTAGATCAACTTTTTGCAAGTTGGTCCTGAGGTTGATTTCTTGTTTGTTTCCGTTTTTTGAAAGTTCTATATGGCTATGAATCAGACAAGCAAATACTAGTAATGCATGTACAAGATAAGAAAGCCTTCCACTTGGTTACTGGGCTTGGCTGTATGTCCTAATGAGAGGTATTACATTACATATGCACAGGTTGATAGAGAAGCACATCAGCAATTAAGTTTATATAAAGAAATCCAGTAGAACTCTACCTTGGAACGACCAGAAGTGATAGAAAGATCCTCTCCATCTATAGAGCTAGAAGTCACAGAAGCTTGTTGCCCACCCATACTGCACAACATCAACTTAATTAAAACAATCTGACACAGAAGTTAAACAAAACAAATCAGTTGTTCGTTGCACAACTCCAACACATGCTTCATGTTTGAAATTTATAAGGAATATAAGATAGAGAAGCATATTTAAAAGGAAAAAGAAAATTAAAAAAATAATAATTAACAATAATAATAATCAACTCCATCATACAAAAGGAGGATACATACAGTTTAATAACTGATATCCTACAGCAGAACAAGTATCATACTATGATGAATAAAGACACAGACAAAATGGCAAGCATAGGATTATGATTTGGGATTTGCCTTCAGTACCATGAAGAATGGTGATAAAGAAATCATCTAAGAGCTTGTTGCCTGAAAGCAACATCAATCACTTCTATAGAGAAATGTTTGAAGAGATGCTTGACTCAAAGAAACACCAGTATTTTCCTCTTCTGAATCATCTCCAATTTCACCAATATAAGTCACGGAGGAGTTGAGTACATGGAACATCTAAAGGAGCCTAACAAAAATCTGAACTGTGTAAAATTGGAGTGGGAGAATAAGCCTACAATCATTTCGCTGAGAAAGAAATAACTCTCTTAGAACATCTCAACCCTAAAGATAAATAAGTGCAGGATTACTAAACAAATAAAAATTGTGGATGTTGTTACCACCATTATACTCAAGTCTTATGATCCCAATGAAAACTTGAAGCGCACTCTTTTGTCATGGGAAAAAATGAAGTAATAGTGCTAATAAAGTTTAGGCCTAAGCCAACCAAGCTTATGAAGGAATCCTAAGATGAAATGAGCTCAATGAGGCTCTGACACATAGATTAAATGAAAATGTCCTAGCTGTTAGAATTTTGATACTTCCAGTATGGTTATGTTAGATCTTCACACAATTTATATTATTATCACAATAACCATATACAATAGGATCATTGAAAGATAGACAAGCACAGCATAACAAAAGAACACAAAGATTTAACCTGGGAAAACCCTCTCACGGGAAAAACCCAGCAAAACTTCTTCAGTGTAGATTCATCAGAAAGTACAATGTTGATCTCGTACAATAACCTGAGAACAAGATACAATAGAAACCCCAAGAAAAGATGTCTTCAATGCAGCTACTCTTTCTCCCAAGCAAACTTGCCTTTCTGCTACTACTCAAGCGAACTTGCTTGTGTTAATTTTTAGTGCAGCTGCGAGACCCATTCTCAGAGAGAATGGTACCCTAGTCAGTTGACTAGGGTTCCTGGCCAAGTTAACCAGGCAGAGTATGACTACGACCCTAGAATGTTCCCTAGGGCCCCCAACTGTCTCCTGGGGTTCTTGGTCGAGGACCAAGCAGGTTGATGCCATGGAAAAGTCCCTAGCATGTAGCTAGGGCCCCGATTTGTCTCTAGGGTATTCTAGTCTAGAACCAAATGGTTTCTTGGTCACGAGGACCAAGCAGATCCTGCAAGTTGAGACAGAGACATCCTAGGTCCTGCAGATGGTTGATCAACATTCAGTCTAGGACAGAATGCTCAGCTTGAGGCTGAGGACCATTCTCTGGGAGAATGGAGAACCTGGATCAACATTTCCCAATCTAGGACTGAGGCTTAGCCTTGGGTGGAGAAGCCATTCCTTGAGAATGGAGGCACTTGGTCAGTTACCAAGATTATGATGTGTGATGTCCTCTTCTCCTATGTCTTCGAGATGGATGAGTTAGTTGGTCTTCTCAAGGGACTGGCCACCCCTTGATGAAACCACTGACATTTGACCTTAGGAGCAGCTTAGAGGACCACATGATCACATCATCCATGTGAACCCTTCCTTATACAGTGATGATGAACTTTCAGGTTATATGGAACATTTGTAATTTGAGAGAGAGATGATTGATCAATGATTGTACCTTCTCCACCTTGGTTAATTTACTTTTGATCCTTACACCTTGATTTTATTGGTCTTGGGGTACCTTGTCCTTGACTTGTGGTTATTGGGGTCATTTACCCATCTTGGGTTATTTTTTATTTTTGTATTATAGGGTATTATGGGTGATTGTCCACTTTTGGAACATACCCTTGGTTATTAGTCTTGTACCCACACCTATGTTGATTATTTGGTACATGACCATAGTTTATATTTATTCTTTTTTTATTTTTTTATTTTTACATTTTTTATTTCATTTTTATCTTTTATTATTTTTATGTTTTATTCTTTTTATTTTTTTTTATCTTTTTATCTTTTGATTCTTCCCTAAATTTATGGAGCCCTAATTTAAAGGATTAAATTATTAACCCTTCTAGAATATGTAAGCTCCTATATATTGAGACCTTTTGTTCCTCATTTAATATAAGATGATAAGATAACTTTTATCTTAGCTCTGATTCTTCTGCTGCTTGATGTCAAAGGGTAAAGGGGTTCTTCCTGTTACTTGTGCTCATCTGTCTAGGCCGCCTGCTGGAGTCTTTTTTTTTCTTCAGACTCAATTATCTCAAATCTGATATTGCTGCTTAAGCCATCCATCACTCACTTAACTCAGATCTGAACTGATGACGTCAAGGGTATTTGCTGCTAGGGTTTGAGTGAGTTCTTACTGTTGTCTCTTTGGGACTAGGCCGTGAGCCTTGATGGACTGTTTCAGGTTGCTAAAAGTCCACACATGGAGGCCGCATGCCCTAGCTCATAAGATATGAAGCCCTCCAGCTTTATGTGACATAACCGTGGGTCCCTAGATCTGATTCCTGTTGAACCATGAACCTTTGTAAGGGTCCGATCTGCTAGCAGAAGTAGTGTTAGGGTCCGATCTGCTAGCAGAGATTTTATTGGGATTTTTTTATGTCTCCAGAAGTCTTGTTGGGGTCCATGTGACTTAATCCGTGAGCTTGTTCAAGCTCTGTTCTGCTACCCGTGCTTATTTCACCATCCGGATCTTGTTGATTTCTTTTTATGCCTGCTATGAGCTTGATTGTGGAGGTTATGTGCACTATGGGTTTGAACTTGTCTGCTAAATGCATGCTTGTGAAGGCCGTGACCACTGTGGGTATGATCTAACTGCTGAATACATATTTGTGAAGGTTGTGTGTTTTGTTGGTCTGTTCATACCTACTAGAAGAGAACTGTAACACCTGTAAAGTTATCTTGTGTCTGATCTGAATACTGAGACCTAGTTTAGGTCTGTTCTATGTGTTGGAACCTTGTTTATGATCAGACATACAGTACTGAGTTTTTGTTGGGTTACTTCTATTTACTGAACTTTTGAATCAGACCTTTTGTTTTGAGTCATGGGATTGTCATTGTGTTTTCACTGTCATTGATGTTTATTGCTTCAACTTATCATCTATCTCTCTCTCTGGTTTGTACTTACCCTCTAGTAAGGGTTAGTTTGTTCCTATTGGATGACTTGCCTCTGAGAGGCACAGTCAGTTCTGAAAGATATTTTTCTGAGTATTTTGCTGGAAGGGTTTCACACCCAGGTAAGTATCTTCAGCTATATCTATTTTATTATTATTTGATCAATTTGTTTATTTTATATTACATGTTACTGGAGATTACTTTAGCACAGTGATCTAACTGGTAGTGTTAAAGGACTGAAAATGACTTTAACACAGTGACCTATCTGATAGTGTTAAAGGTATGAAGTTGAAGGAGATGAAAATTCTGTTATGTTAGAGATTACTACTGCACTATTTCATATTCAATTTTTATAATTGTTTATTAAAAGTATTTTTGCATTACAGTATATTAAATTTTGATTTCTCTGCATCTAACCCTAACCCTAACAAGAATTTAACATGGTATCAGAGCTTAAGGCTTGTAGCTAACTCTGTTTTGCAGGCTATCAGAGTCTACATAGATCCTAAGATAGGGTTTTGAATACTAACCAACTTGACTTCAAAAGGTTTTTGGCAAGAGTTCATCAAGTTGGCAAGAAGGGTTTGAATATTAGGAATCAGGAAATCAGAATTGAATGAACACATAGAAGTATTATTGGCTGGAAATGACAGATGTGGCAGTAAAGCTGCTAATCCATATGACAGTAGAAAATAAATAATGAATTTAGCAGGCTGTGAACTTGCTTCTTTAAAAGAAGTATGTCAAGTATCACTAGCATTACTAGAAGGTTTATCTCAAGTATGTATTTTTGAGGTGAGTAAGGAGCCATCCTAAATCTTTATATGACCTGATCTTTAGTAATCAAGGGCCTACATGATCATGGTACTTTCTAGGAATCTTTTGATTCATTGTGATCTGAATATGCAAGTGTAAAGAAGTTTAGTATCCATACATGCTTGAAATTATCATGCTCTAATTTCTTATATCTAGGATTGTAATCTAACCTAGTTTGTGCTAATGAATGATATCATGATGCCATTACACACTTGAGAAGTACATGTCCAATATGATAACAAGATCAAAGATGCACACTGTGAATTCTGCATAAGGGCAGAAATAAAGAGGGTAGAATTTTCTATCCCAACTTGTTTTGATTCTTTAAATTGTCATGATGAAACATTTGACATGTTATATGCTCTCGATTGATTCTAGATAGCTATCCAATATATGAATGGATGCTAATTTGATATTGATTGTTGCTAACTATGAAATTGAATATTGATGTGACTTACTCTAATAATAAAGTTTACAGATCCTGCTTATGCACAAAGTTAAGTGCACAGTTACAGAGGGAGCTAAGTGCTCAGGTACAGAGGGAGTAAGAGACTCCACAGAATGCAGGATCAAATATTTATTCTCCCATGTGTCAGCAAAAGAGAATCTAACATGTAGTTGTTTGTGAAACAACCAGCAAAATCAGAGATCAAGAGGGAGCCAACTGTGCTCTTCATTTCCCAACAAGGTGGGATCGTAGAAAAGAGGTAAGAGATGTGACCTCCCAGTGGTATAGATATGGAAGTGCAAGAAGCACCAGTCCATGAGACATCTCGTTCAGAGAAGCAGAGGGAGAAGGCCAAGAAGCCTTTAGTTGATTTCTTTAAGGAGCCTATTGAGGGGTTCCAAGGTTGCTCCAGTTGGAGCCATGTCACTAATTCAAGATCATCCACTGATATGGAGATAGCCAAACCTCAGGTTTGGAAAGATACTATGGATAATGATATGTGGAAAGTGATTCTCAAACAACGGAAGTCAGGCATAACTTCCAAATGGATCTATAAGATCAAGGTGTCTACTGACATTCAGAGCTCTTTGAAGCTCTCAGAAATTCCTGTATTCTATTACAGGTTGTGCAGTTGTCAGATGTGTTGACTAAGCCTCTGTCTTCGACAAGCTTAGTGTTGCTGAGAATGCCTCTCTTGTTGAGAGGGAGTGTTAATTTTTAGTGCAGCTGCGAGACCCATTCTCAGAGAGAATGGTACCCTAGTCAGTTGACTAGTGTTTCTGGTCAAGTTAACCAGGCAGAGTATGAGTAAGATCCTAGAAGGTACCCTAGGGCCCCCAGCTATCTCCTTGGGTTCTTGGTCGAGGACCAAGCAAGTTGATGCCATGGCAAAGTCCCTAGCATGTGGCTAGGGCCTCGATTTGTCTCTAGGGTATTCTGGTCTAGAACCAGACAGTTTCTTGGTCACAAGGACCAAGCAAATCCTGCAGGTTGAGATAGAGACATGCTAGGTCCTGCAGATGGTTGATCAACATTCAGTCTAGGACTAGATGCTCAGCTTGAGGCTGAGGACCATTCTCTGGGAGAATGGAGAACCTGGTCATGGACCAGATGGTTGATCAACATGTCCCAGTCTAGGACTGAGGCTCAGCCTTGGGCGGAGAAGTTGTTCCTTGAGAATGGAGGCACTTGGTCAATTACCAAGATTATGATGTGTGATGTCATCTTCTCCTAGGTCTTCGAGATGGATGAGTTAGTTGGTCTTCTCAAGGGCCTGGCCACCCCTTGATGAAACCACTGACATTTGACCTTAGGAGCAGCTTAGAGGACCACATGATCACATCATCCGTGTGAACCCTTCCTTATACAGTGATGATGAACTTTCAGGTTTATGGAACATTTGTAATTTGAGAGAGAGATGATTGGTTGTACCTTCTCCACCTTGGTTGATTTACTTTTGATCCTTACACCTTGATTTTATTGGTATTGGGGTACATTGTCCTTGACTTGTGGTTATTGGGATCATTTACCCATCTTGGGTTATTTTTTATTTTTGTATTTTAGGGTATTATGGGTGATTGTCCACTTTTGGAACATACCCTTGGTTATTAGTCTTGTACCCACACCTATGTTGATTATTTGGTACATGACCATAGTTTATATTTATTCTTTTTTTATTTTTTTATTTTTTATTTCATTTTTATCTTTCATTATTTTTATGTTTTATTCTTTTTATTTTTTTATCTTTTTATCTTTTGATTCTTCCCTAAATTTATGGAGCCCTAATTTAAAGGATTAAATTATTAACCCTTCTAGAATATCTAAGCTCCTATATATTGAGACCTTTTGTTCCTCATTTAATATAAGATGATAAGATAACTTTTATCTTAGCTCTGATTCTTCTGTTGCTTGATGTCAAAGGGTAAAGGGGTTCTTCCTGTTACTTGTGCTCATCTGTCTAGGCCGCCTGCTGGAGTTTTTTTTTTTTTCTTCAGACTCAATTATCTCAGATATGATATTGCTGCTTAAGCCGTTCATCACTCACTTAACTCAGATCTGAACTGATGACGTCAAGGGTATTTGCTGTTAGGGTTTGAGTGAGTTCTTACTGTTGTCTCTTTGGGACTAGGCCATGAGCCTTGATGGACTGTTTCAGGTTGCTAAAAGTCCACACATGGAGGCCGCATGCCCTAGCTCATAAGATATGAAGCCCTCCAGCTTTATGTGGCATAACCGTGGGTCCCTAGATTTGATTCTTGTTGAACCATGAACCTTTGTGAGGGTCCGATCTACTAGCAGAAGTAGTTTTAGGGTCTGATCTGCTAGCAAAGATTTTATTGGGATTTTTTTATGTCTCTAGAAGTCTTATTGGGGTCCATGTGACTTAGCCGTGAGCTTGTTCAAGCTCAGTTCTGCTACCCGTGCTTATTCCACCATCCAGATCTTGTTGATTTCTTTTTATGCCTGCCATGAGCTTGATTGTGGAAGTTATGTGCACTATGGGTTTGAACTTGTCTGCTAAGTGTATGCTTGTGAAGGTCGTGACCACTGTGGGTATGATCTAACTGCTGAATACATATTTGTGAAGGTTGTGAGTTTTGTTGGTCTGTTTGTACCTACTAGAAGAGAACTGTAACACCTGTAAAGTTATCTTGTGTCTGATCTGAATACTGAGACCTAGTTTAGGTCTATTCTATGTCTTGGAACCTTGTTTATGATCAGATCTACAGTACTGAGTTTTTGTTGGGTTACTTCTATTTACTGAACTTTTGAATAAGACCTTTTGTTTTGAGTCATGTGACTGTCATTGTGTTTTCACTGTCATTGATGTTTATTGCTTCAACTTATCATCTCTCTCTCTCTCTGGTTTGTACTTACCCTCTAGTAAGGGTTACTTTGTTCCTATTGGATGACTTGCCTCTGAGAGGCACATTTAGTTCTGAAAGTTATTTTTCTAAGTATTTTGTTGGAAGGGTTTCACACCCAGGTAAGTATCTTCAGCTATATCTCTTTTATTATTATGTGATCAATTTGTTTATTATATACTACATGTTACTGGAGATTACGTTAGCACAGTGATCTAACTGGTAGTGTTAAAGGACTAAAAATGACTTTAACACAGTGACCTATCTGATAGTGTTAAAGGTATGAAGTTGAAGGAGATGAAAATTA
Source organism: Larix kaempferi (assembly GCA_027924585.1). Classification (NCBI taxonomy): domain Eukaryota; kingdom Viridiplantae; phylum Streptophyta; class Pinopsida; order Pinales; family Pinaceae; genus Larix; species Larix kaempferi. The sequence goes on from BSBM01001126.1 coordinate 5,357,153, forward strand.
TGTTATGTTAGAGATTACTACTGCACTATTTCATATTCAATTTTTATAATTGTTTATTAAAAGTATTTTTGCATTAAAGTATATTAAATTTTGATTTCTCTGCATCTAACCCGAACCCTAAAAAGAATTTAACAGCTTGAGTGAGATGATGCACAAATGAGCTAGGCGCCACCTTATTTATATTGGTCACAAAACTAGCCTTTTTACATAACTGGGTCGACCTGACTTTCCCTAACTGGGGCAGTTCTGCCCATTGTTTGGGGCAGTTTACCCACTAAGCCGACTTTACTATTTTACATGATTTCTTTTAGGGTTTTTACATAATCAAATACAATATGAATATTTTCCGAAGGAAGTACAATAAAAATACAATAAGAATATCTTTCGTAGTTACATTCTTCAACACTCCCTCTTAACAAGGAAGGTATTCTTCCAACGCTATCATCATCATCTCTATCACTGCTGCTGCAACTCTGTACTCTGACCATTGACTTCTAATATCTCTTGAATCTATACATCATAAGAAGTTCCACAAATCCAACCCTTTTTCATGTTGGATGTACCCATCTTTGCAGTGCTAGCCCTCTTTCATGCTAGATGCAAACTTCTACATTGCCAACCCTTTTTCGTGTTGGATGTAAACCTCTACAGTGCCAACCCTTTTTCATGCTGGATGTAATCATTCCTACAATGTCAATCCTCTTTCATACTGGATGGAACTCTACAGTGCCAATCCTCTATCATACTGGATGTAACCACCTTTGCAGTGCCAGTCCTCTTTCATACTGGATGTAACCATCTCTGCAGTGCCAATCCTCTTTCATACTGGATGCAACTCTACAGTGCCAGTCCTCTTTCATACTGGATGTAACCATCTCTACAGTGCCAATCCTCTTTCATGCTGGATGTAACCATCTCTGCAGTGCCAATCCTCTTTCATACTGGATGCAACTCTACAATGCTAGTCCTCTTTCATACTAGATGTAACCATCTTTGTAGTGCCAGTCCTCTTTCATACCGGATGCCACCATCTCTGTAGTGCCAATCTTCTTTCATACTAGATGCAACTCTACAATGGCAGTCCTCTTTCATACTGGATGTAACCATCTCTGCAATGCCAATCCTCTTTCATACTGGATGCAACTCTACAATGCCAGTCCTCTTTCATACTGGATGCAACTATCAACTCTTTTTCATGATCCGAGCAAGGCATTTGGTGGGTCCAGCCCAGGAGTGTACATTACGTTGCATACTGCAACAACCTGCATTACCTCACCACATATCCAGATCATCTCGTAGCCTAGGAGACTCAATTACGTCACATAATTCGTGACTACCTGCTACCTCGTCACATCTCAAGTGGAGACGACCAGGAGACTCAATTACGTCACATGACTCGTGACTACCTGCGTCTCATTCGTGCTATGTTACTCATCACTCGCTCTTGATCTGGACCACTCCAAGCTTGTCCCTTAATTACTCAAACTTCACTCTCGATAGAGGCTTGGTCAACACATCAGCTATCTGCTCCTCTGTTGCTATATATTGGAGCCTCACTGCTCCCTTCTGCACCATATCCCAGATATAGTGATACGGATACCTGATCTCGATGTGCTTCAACTTGTCATGAAACACCGGGTTCTCAGACAACTTCACACAACTCCGGTTGTCACAGAGAATACAAGTCGCCTCTAACTCGAGATCGAACAAACCTGCAAGCAACTTGCAAAGCCATACTGCCTCACAGCTTGCCGAACAAGTTGCCATAAACTCTGCTTCGACTGTACTGAGTGCCACACTCGTCTACTTCCTACTTAACCATGAGATCATACCAGATCCCAAACTGAAGCAGCACCCTGATGTGCTATTTCTATCTGTGACACTACCGACCCAATCCGCATCAACGTAACCCTGCAGATTAATCCTCTGATTTGATGCATATCTGAGGCCATAATCAACCGTACCCCTCGGGTACTCAACACAAGCTTTGTCGCAACTAGGTGAACTCGTCTCGACTCTACCATATACTAACTCAGAGTGTTCACCGCAAAGCATAAATATGGCCTCATGTTCGTTAAGTGCATCAACGAACCAATCATCTGCCTGTATATCGTGGCATCCACCAATTCTGAAGAAATATCACACAGCAACTTCAAATTCGATGCCAATGGTGTGGCCATGGCCTTGTAATCCATCATCATGAATCTCTTCAGGATCTCTATCGCATATTTTCCTTAACTCAGGAAAAGTTCTTCCAGATTCTGCCACACCACGTCCTAGGTGCATGTTTCAAACCATACAAGGCCTTCTTCAATCCGCACACATGAGTCGCACATGAGTCTACCTGTCATGTGTCTCAAATCCTAGTGGCTGCTCCACATACACTTCTTCTTCTACCGCACCATTCAAGAAAGCAGTCTTCACGTCCATCTGGTGTACCTTCCACTTCATCATTGCATCTATCACAAGTATAGCTCTAATTGAAGTGTATCTTGCTACAAGAGCAACAACGTCACAATCAACTCCCTCTTTCTGAGACAAACCATGAACCTTGCCTTGTACTTCTGTAGTATGCTTGATTTTGTAAATTTGCTTGAACTTTCATCACTTGTTCTTTGGAACAAGTCTTATCATACTTCTCTTGTAGGTCATAACATACAATCTTTCCCACAAGTCACATTCAATGGTATGATTAGTATCATTCCATGTAATAACAACTTCTTATTCATAATGCACATAGTCATGTAACCAATGCATCTTAGCCAATGCTTCAGCACAACACTACATGTAACTGTTATGAGCAATATCTTTCAAAATACTCATAAATTCAAATAACAATAAATACTTATCTTTCATGTGTTTTGTAGGCTTCCTGTTGGTTTCTGCCTCCTTGCAAAAGTTACTGGAGTTTCTGGAAGCGTACCCTGCTCCTTCATCTTCTTCTGAAGTCTTCATCCTTGATCCTCATGTATTGGATTCAAGATCTCCTTCGTTTTGTTATCACTTCTTGAAAACGAACTCTTCACGCTCTTGCCTCGTGCACATCCTTTGCATATGCCTACATGTTTTGTCTAAATCTCGAGTAGACCTGTCGGTAAAGCCTTGTAGTGTATATGTGCAAGCCTTCTGTGACATTGTGACATAGTTCACCATGCTTGATATTGGCTAGGAATCACATCAATCACCTTCCTTTAGCCATTTTGGAGACTTAAACTTCTGCTCACATCCTTTCATCAAGCCAGGTCACAGGTGTACTACATTTGAAACCCTTTCAATTTTCCTAAGTACACTTGGTCATCCTATAAATCAATTGAACTAGTACTTGAGAGAGCTAGGTTACCTTGTTGTGTCCTTAGGCATTGCATGTGGAAACCTCTAGTTAGTACCCTAGAAAGTTTAATTGGGGACACCCCCAGTCATTAGTCTAGATTTCCCTAGGAGATTTAGGAGATCTAAAGAGAGAGAGGCCTACCTGTGTGACACTTAGGGGTAGATCTCTTTAGTTAGCAACAGACCCTTCAGCCTCGGAACAACAAGGGCTACAGATCCTTAGCACTCCTCGAGACATAGTGCTTCAAACACCATTTTCAAGACATCTCATCCAAGATATCCCTCATGGACTCTCTTATCAAGCCCACTATTCTTTATGGCTCTAAAATTTGGGGACCTGGATTGCTTGAGCCTAATTGGGCCTCAGTCGAGAGAGTTTAGATCCTTCTCCTCGAGGGCATCATCAAATGCAAGCAAACAATCCCTCAGCACATCATCCTACCAGAGTTTGGAGCCCAACCCTTCCGACTTGAGACAGTGTTCAATTTGATCACTTATCTTAATGACGGGAGTTGAACAGGATGACATCTACAGACAATTTATCCAAATCACTTGGGTTAACCCTCAAGGTGGGTTACGCCCAAAGATGACCTTCTACGCTGATCACTACTTGGAGCTAAGTGACAGACTCATTGTTCCACCACTAGATGCATGCTCTTCACATTCCCTTAAGACAGTTCAAAGTGGGATCTCATAGACTTCGGGTAGAGACAAACCACCAAGTTGATCGATCACCTTCCAACTATGCCATCTCCAGGAGATCAAGACTAAGGAAAACTTCATCTTTCATTGCCCCATCTACTACAAGATCAAAGGGAGGTTCAATTGCCTATTCAAAGGGACCCAATCACTGACCAGCTTCTTCAGATAACTCAATCAGAGATGCGTGGCCTTATACATGTAGGAGGCCCTCAAGTTCCAAGCCCATATTCTTCAAGCTCCTACCAGACCAGATTCTACCCAACGGATCACTTCCTTTTTCACGTTGCTACCCTTATGGAGGGGCACTAAGAGACAGACCAACATCAGCGTAGCTTCAAACTCCATATCAGTGCGGACCCGTGGGGTCTTCCCCCGTCCCTTGAGATCTCAGCAATATGACCAGACTAGACCTCTCCCTAGGAGGCATAAGAGATCCCCCAAGCCTTAGTGACGAGCTACCTCCTCCAAACAACAGTGGAGAGGGCAACCTAGTCCTTCCACTAGTTCTTCCTCGGGACAACATACTATTCTTAGTTTCCTTTATTCAACCTCAAATGTTAGGAGAGATGGGTCTATCCATTAATAGACCTACCTCTATTATTTTGGATTTCTTTGCTCATGGATCCTTTCCCGTGTGTTTCTCCACCCCCAAGCGATCTCCTGTACTCGAGGTCGAGGGATTTCCATGCCTCAAGTTTCAACATAGATTTCCCCTCTCTTCTTTACATTTTTTCTACGTATTACCTTTTATAGGAGACCTTTTGGTACTCCTGCTTTGTTACAACATCATTGTACTCAACAATCTCATTTACCTACTTTTGTGGTCATTTGTCGAACATTATTAATATTATCTTATCTTCATTTTGTTGGTTTAAGCAGTCAACTTTCCTTGCAATCACAAGACTGCTAAATTTTGCAACAGGACCCTCAACTAGAAACTAAAAGAAACTGAAATAATTAATAAAACAATAAAGAAAGAACAGATAAAATATAAAATTTTGAAAGCTCCTGACCACACACTTATATGTCCCCTATGTATCTAAAAAAATTCCTTCCTATTCATAAATCTTTATATAGAAGTGCCATTTTGTTGTTTCCAAAAATTTTGAAGTACGTATTCTCAAAACATGTACCATTTCCGATACATGTACCTATTTCCTTGCTCTAGGTGATATATATATGTGTGTGTGTGTGTTAAACTCTGCACTCACCTCTATTATTTCAAAAAAAAAGAGGTCGTCGTTATAAGTCGACAAGCTCTGCATCAAAGCCAGCTAGACTGCTACAAGAAATGTGGATACACTGCTCAAAATATTGAGCCAACAATAGGGACCCCATGGGTGGAGTAAGCCCACCAATAATTGAGTGATATCAAGATAGGCTACAACTTTCACCTAGGCTATATGTGGTACTATGTCAGTAGCATCGTTGACATGTTATAACTACTATGTGACCTTTAGTCCATTGGATGTAGCTTGGGTGGTCAGGAGGATTGATTGTTACCCTCCCTATCCAGGTTCAATTCTTGTAAGTGACATGATGCTCTTGTTGAGTCCCTTTGTAATAAATGTGTGGATTTTGGATTATGTAAATCTGGCCATACCTTGATTCTCGTGTTGGAATATCAGGGGTTGGCACATATACGGGTGGAGTAGCCCTCTAACAAATAGTAAACCGCCTTTAAAAAAAAAACTACTATGTGACCTTCATTGATGATTTCTCTAGGAGGACGTGGATCTACTTCATGAAGACCAAGGATGAGGTCTTCAGTCGATTTTGAGAGTTTAAGGCTCTCGTGGAGAACCAGACAGAGAGGGAGATTCTTCCCTCTCTTCAAGTTGGTCCTTTCCCAACAGAAGGGGAGATTCCCTATTAGGATTGCCAATCTGCCCTTTAAACCTTGTAACAAATTTCAGATTGGTAATATAGAAAATTTTAAGGTTTTCAATGTGTTTTTAGTGGCGATTTTTAGTAGATTGAGTGCCAATTAATGTGACCAGAAGAAAATTCCTGTAAGTTAGTCAAAAATATGATAACATGTGCATCATTTTCAAATACTTGCCAATTGTCTATATTATCAAGAACAGCAGGTCTAAAGACAACCTCCATTTTAGAAACAGATCTTAACATCTCATCGCATGGTTGAAGAGTTGTTGTTGCTACAGTCAACACATCAGTGTGTTCATTTAAATATCTATGGACAGCTCTGATGGGGAAAGCATCTAATAACTTAATAGTCTCCCAAAGTACATTGTTAGTGCAATCAAATTCTAACCTATAAGAAAAGGGCATAAGTTCACCTTCAAGTGATGTGAAAACAATTCATGCTCCAACACTAGTTCCTGACCTAGCCCTGTTGAAGTGCATCTACCATAAAGCATCCTAATTATTGTTGATGTATATGTAACTTCGGAATGTATTTCACATATATGTATATTGTATTCCTATAGAGATGGTATTATTCCTCTATAAGGAAGTGTTGTCATTTATATTGTAAGTGTCGTAACTTATACTTGATGGGTTATTAGACCACCTTGTTTGGGGTCGGCCCTGTATAAGTCATGTGGGTCAAAGGGTTATTAGACCACCCTATTGGGGGTCGGCCCACTCAGCATTATGTTATGTGGTTAAGTTCGAGCCTACATGAGTTAGGTAAAAAGGCAAGTCAAGTCAAGTATAAATAGAGTGCGGGAGGCACTCTATTTGCTCACTCACTTCTCACACATGCACTCAAGGAGGAGTGGCACACTTATGGAGGAGGAGGATCTACTGCTAGGTTATGTCTATCTCTCATGGTTGTATCATTTCTCTATCTATCTCTGAGGAAATTATTGGGGTTTTTCACCTTTATGGTTTTCCCCAAGTAAATCTTTGTGTCTCTTGTGTGCTTGCATTATTGTCTCCATGATTGATATGCTGTAGATATGCTGTACATGTTGTTCTCTCAGTTAAGATCCTAGATCAAATTGAAGTAAATTCAGAAAACTTAACATCTCATCGCATGGTTGAAGAGTTGTTGTTGCTACAGTCAACACATCAGTGTGTTCATTTAAATATCTATGGACAGCTCTGATGGGGAAAGCATCTAATAACTTAATAGTATCCCAAAGTACATTGTTAGTGCAATCAAATTCTAACCTATAAGAAAAGGGCATAAGTTCACCTTCAAGTGATGTGAAAACAATTCATGCTCCAACACTAGTTCCTGACCTAGCCCTGTTGAAGTGCATCTACCATAAAGCATCCTAATTATGATTTGGGCTGCTATCCATAGGTGAATCTACAGATTGGGTCAATACAGCACAATTTCCAAAATCATCTTCATAACACACACATTCATCCATTTGTTTCTTTGGGTCCTCAAAATGGAATTTCATCATACGCTTATTGCATAATTTGACTTATGTATTATCAACAGTGGGGGTGACAGCAAAGGATAAACCCATTTGGATACTTCCAGAAAAGCTAGCTGTCCACTTTCTAGAGAGCAACATACAGCATACCCCACGCATCTAGAGCATCAATACAACGACATCCATCAGAGTGATATCTGTTGAGCATGGTTGTCATTGATGACAAGCCATTAATGACAAAGGAGTGACAAAGGTTGATGACATGGCAAGCATGCTTGGTTGTTTGGCATTGGAGACCATTCACAGTTGGTGGTCCAAATGACCCATTCTATGGTCATTTGTGGCTTGATGGGGTCATGAAGCCCACACACTTGGTAGCTTGATGGTCCTTGTTGCCACTATGATGGTGATGGAGTTTTGAAGCTCTCTTGATATAATAATGATGATGATGACTTCTTGGGGCATATTTTGGTATGATGGACTTTGGCATTATGGCTTGATGCCCTTATCAATGGTTTGATAAGAAGTTGATTGTCGTCTTTACACCCTCTTGATAATGAAGCACTTTCATCCTTGAAGAAACCCTCACTTGATATATTAAAGAAGACCTTGGACAAGTCCACAAGCAAAGTTAGCGTGGCATGGTTGAAGACCTAGATGCAATGATGATGACGTGCTTAAGCCCACTTGATATGAAGTTCCATTAATAAACGTTGAAGAGACTCTACTATTCCACGTTTAATGGTGAATTGACTTGGCAAGCAAGTAACGTTTGCTTTGAAATTTACGTGGTATTTATAACCCCTCTTGTAAGGTCGTCCTGCTAAAAAGGAGATCTGAATTACTTTTAATAATTTTTAATTAATCTTTTCTTATGTTGGAGGTCGGCCTAGTTTACAATGAAGAAATATAAAATATATATATATATATCAAATATAGCAGGTCAGCCCAGTAAAATTCATGGAAAATCAGTATAAATATACCTTCAAACTTCATTTAGACTAGATGTCACACCTCTGCAATTCGACCAGCTCTGAAATTCGGGTATAGTGGACTGAGGCAGTCGCAGTAGGTGCCTGATTTTTGAGTAGCAGATCCGGAGAAGCAAAGGAGTTTGGGCCAGCCACTGAGGAAAAATTCGGACTGTTTAAAAGACGATGACACAGAATTTTTGAAGCTGATTGACAGTGCTAGCAAGGAGAAAATAGCTCTGATTTTTTCGAACCTCACTGAGGAATTTCCAAATTTTCCTGGGCATCTAGTGAAGAAGTAGCAGCTCACAGAAGGCAGCCACAGCTTGAGAAATTTTCGGTGGTCAAAGGAAGAGCAGCAGCTAACTAACTGTGTAATTTCGGACTGTCTAACTGTGTAATTTTCAGGCTGAAATTAAGGACTGAAATTTTTGGACTCTTTCCTCTGATTTTCATGTGACCGACTGAAGTCTGAGGCAGCTGGAAATGATTGGTGTTAAATATGGAATTCTGAGTTAAACAGTCCTGGAGGTGTCCACAAATCTGAAGATGATGACTTCTACACAGTGATATACTTGTCATATGATTGAGAGTGATATGATATATACACAGTGATTGCTCAGTATGACAAAAATGATGATGATACCTACACTGAGACATTAGGCAGTGATATGATGATGTACAGTGATGAATTGTATGCTCAGTGAAGATTACACAGTGATATGATATTTACTCAATGAGATGCTCAGCTCAGTCATGATTACACAGTTATAGCAATGATAGTTGATTTTATGAAAGTGACAGACCTTGACACAACAGCTGTTGATTGGTAGTGATCGGAGTTGTTGACAGTGATCAGTATGTAATTGCAAGCTAGTCTTGCTTCTGAGGTTTGGACACCTCACCACTTCTTAGTTGGTGCTAAGAAAACCAGACTGGGCCCTGTTATAGGAGTTGGTGCTCTTTGGTCAGTTGGTGCTGATGTAATCGAAAGATTGAAGTCTTTATTGTAATTCGTATCCAATTATAAATAAAGTTTACTATACTTCTCTTGTGTTGCATCTCTTGTTATAATCTATGTTGATGACATGCTTATATGACATTTGTTGATTAGTTGATGTAGTGTTATATGAACTCTGCTTAAGTTTTTAGAAGTGAAAATTGCAAAGAGTGCTACCACACTGATTCACCCCCCCTCTTAGTGTGCCATTGTGTCCAACAATATCAAGATAGCTACGATTTTCACCAAGAGATCTTTGATGATGAGTCGGCCATAGTTGATAACATTGATGATGTCCCAAAAAATCACGAATTTTTCGGGCCAACAATTTTTCACAAAGCGAACATCGCGAGTTTTAGAAAAAATCGCAACTTTTCCGAAAACGAAAAATTGCGCCACAACAATAAAAATTGCCAAGCCAGCAAATCCATCGGCACAAAAGGCAATTTCTTTTTTTTGGACATTTGTTCTTTGGGCTATTGGAGAAGGAAGGAGGAGAGCTTGTGGTCATCATCACTCATTGTGGAGATAGCTAAACAACCATCATCATCACCATTAAGGATTTTTTAGTGCAACAAGGATTCAATTTCATTTGCCAACCAGTGTTGAATCTTCCAATCTTAGGTATGTATTTAAATCCCACCATGTTAATGTTATTTTTTCTATAGCTTTATGCATGGTTGCTTGCCTACTTTTGTCATTGTATGATTGTACATCTACCTCATGATGATGAGATACATTTTATATGTGATGTCATTTTGTATTGGTTGTCCATTTTTTAGTTCTTGGTTGGACAGCTATCAAAGTTCAAAGTTCAAAATTCGGTATCAACTTTGATGTATCATTTTTTATTTGGCATCCACTACATCATATATACCAGTATAGACCCATCACTCCAGTTCTATGAAGCGTCGAGAGGGATCAAATCACTTGAGGTGCAAACCTTTCACCACTACGCTACAACACACATCCTTCTCACCAGTGTTGCAAACATCTCCAATTTCTCCCAATATTTCCGATTTCTCTCGAGTTGTTCAAGTTGCCAATTTTTCCAATATTTTCATAATTCTTCAAGTCTAAGTTTCTTCTTGCTGATATTTTCCCCGATATTCACGATAAATTTCTTTACATACCCTCGATGATATTTTCCCCGACACGATGTTTGCAACATTACTTTTCACCACTACGCTACAGCACACTGACGCTTGCATTCTTATTTTTATTTATTTAATTTTTATGGGACAAACGGACACTTTTCCCCTACCCGGGTTGTAGAAATGCGCCTTCTCTGTATGATAGAAATGTAACTGCGGAAGATATTGTAAATGTATTTGTGTATTGTATTATTGTATTCCTCATTCGGGAGATGTCATTGATGTACTTAATAATGTAAGAGTCATTGAAAGAGTCAATGTAAACCCTAACTGATTAGGTCGGCCTGGAAAGATCTAGAAAGAATATTTTATTGTAAAGAGTACAGGTCGGCCCAGTTAGGTGAGTTAGAGCCAACCTAATTAGTAAAAGGTCAAGTTAAATGTAAAGTATAAATAGTGTTGATGTATATGTAACTTCGGAAGATATTCACTTGTATATTGTATTTGTACTTTATTTTATCCCCAACGGAGATGTATTATTCCTCCGATTGGAAGTGTCATCAGTTGTACTTGCATGTGTCGCAAGTTATATTGCAAGTGTCGTAACTTATACTTGATGGGTTATTAGACCACCTTGATGGGGTCGGCCCTGTATGAGTCACGTGGGTTAAAAAGTTATTAGACCACCCTAGTGGGGGTCGGCCCAATCAACATTATGTTAAGTGGTTAAGTTGGGGCCGACCTAGCTAAAGTTAAAAGACAAGTGAAGTAGTGTATAAATAGAGAGTGTGTCTCTCTCATTTTACACATTCTCTCATTCACTCACTTCGCATTAGTGAGAGAGAGGAGGAGTGCACACAAGTGGAGGAGGAGCATGCTGCTGAAGATATCTATCTCTTAGGTTTGATCATGGTGATCCTTGTATTGATGCTTATTCTATCTCTGAGGAAGTTGCAGGGTTTTTCACCTTCTTGGTTTTCCCCGATGAAATGTTTTGTGTCTCTTGTCTCTTGTCTCTTATGCTTGATATGTTGTACATGTTGTTCTTTTAGTTAACATCCTAGATCTATTGAATTAAATGATGAAAATATAACATGGTATCAGAGCTAGCCTAAAGGAAGGCATGGTATGGCATTTATGAGACTTGTTGCACTTGCGACAAATTGAAAGTTAGGGCTTGATATAGCAAAAACCAGGCATTGTGGCACTTTCACTATAAATCCATTTTGGCAAAGGTTCAGGTTCTGAAACTTCTACAGGTCGTAGATAACATCCCCATGTACCTTGTGCCCGAAGCACAACATCTAATTCGCTGTACTTTCTGTTTTATGACCTGTGAAATCTAGGGTTTCTGCCTCTTCCAGATCTTAGTCATAAACAGGTGACCTAGGCAAAAAGGTCACAACTTGTGCTAGGAAGCTCCAAATGGAATTTCGTAAAAAGTTACAGGTAGGGCACGGACTGTACTGTCACAGGTCCTCTTTTCAAAGGCCGAAGTCGAACCAGTGACACGTGGCACTCCGTACAAGTTCGCTTTCCTGTTTTATCCCATAAACAGGTCACGTTGCGACATTTGGCATATCTCTCTCTCAGAGAATCCATTTGAGGTCAAACCTGTGGGGTTGGAAAGATGACAGGTCAGCCTAACACAGGCCGAAGTTTCAGACCCTGTGGATTCGTAATTTCAGAGAGGTACCAGAAACAATAAGGCACATATTTCTGTGAAATAGAATTGAATTCTCAGCATTCTCATTTTTGGCTTATCACTGCTGCGGAAATTCAGGGCTTCAGAGAAAGTTGAAATTTTTGGAATCAAAGACCACGGCTGAATGCTCCTCATCAAAATCGAAATTTAGAGACCAATATCGAATTTTTTGGTTGGGCAGAAGATCGGGCTTGATCAAACCCTAGTTCGGGAGTTTGATCGAAAAGGTGGAAAATTAGGGCTTCTGCAAAAGTTGGAATTTTTTAAATCTATGACCACGGCTGGAAGCTCCTCAAAAAAAATCGAAGTTTAGAACACAAGATCGAACCTTTTGGATGGGCAGAAGACCGAGCTTTATCAAACCCTAGTTCAGGATCCTATCCAGAAGATCCGAAAGCTTCAAAGGCAATTTTGAGGCGTCAAATTTTGCAGTTTTCAAAATTGAAGTATACCAGCTTGATCAGCTCAGCAAGGCACATCTTTTCATCCAATCAAAAGTTTGAAATTCAAAGTTTGAATTTTTGGGGTTTCTCTGACAAACCCTAATCCAGCTCCAGATCCAATTTCAGCAAATCAAAGTGGATTGGGTTAATCCTAGAAGAGAATGAATTGGACACCTACATAAGTGAAGAAGTTCCAGTTTCAGAGGGAGATGAGGCTAAGGCCTTACATAAGAAGACTACAAGAAATCTCGACAGGTATGACTTGAGGATGATGTTGTCCGCTAACATGAAAGGTACAAATCAAGTTCTAGATCAAGAACATATGACCATGGTGACATGAAGACAAAGACTCATGGATCACATAGAAGCTCTACTTACGAGGTATGTATAATTTGGTTCTACAATGGTTAACTTATGAGTTATGCAGGTTACTAAGCACAAGTCATTGAAGAGAACAAGAAGACAGTGTTTGGATATGTTAGACATAACTAGCAAACATGATAACCAGGTATGTTTTTCCTATATCAAGTTAGAATCCTACCTTGTGTTAAGATCTTATACTTTTGTATGAATGATTATTCTTGAAGTTAGAAGTTTAAGTAATCAACAGTTTATGCATATTATGTTTCTTACTTTGATTGATGATATGACTAACCAGAAGAGTCCTATGGTCAATAAGAATATGCATGAGTAATAGAAGTCCTCCCTGAAACCTTGAATATTAATGCTTGTGATAAATTACCTGTGTCTGAAATGATCATGACCATAGATGTTAAGAGTATTTAGGATCATAATGTTTTGATAGTATTGAGATTATACTAATATATGTATGGTTATGTATGAGATCTTGAGGATAACACAATGATGACACTAGCGCACACTTAAGCATGCATAGTGGTCCAAGATGGATATAAGTTCAAGGACAGGTAATCCAGGAAGCAAGGATCAAGAGGGAGCACACTCCAGTAGTTCCTGCAAGGAAGCAAAGAATGAGAGGGAGTCCACCCAACAACTAAACAAAAATAAGTATTTGAATTATCACTTCTTATTACTTAAATGATGTTGTTCATTCATGTACATACTTATGTTCCTAGATTTAGGATGTACATTTTGCATTTTAGAAAAGTTGCATTAATGAACAAGATACTACTAATAGCAAGTAATGGGTAAGTGGCCTATGGTACTGTACAACATTCCATTGCTACTTATCTAGAATGAAACCTCTTTGCTAACATGTTGGGAGTTGTGCACACTATTAACAAATGTTCTGGTAGAGATGGAAGGCATCTAGAAAGTTACTGTGTGAATACGGGATATGGATAAATGTTGTATTGAAGCATTGGCTAAGATAATTGCATGGCTGTATGACATATGTCTTTATGCATAAGAATGTGTTTTTGAAAAACTATGAGAAGTTTCTAATCATGCAATTGAATTTGACTTGTAGGAAAGATCATGTACAATCACCTACAAAAGAAGGAAAACAACATTTGTTCCAGCAACGAAGTTCAAGAAAATTATCTTTTGAAGATTTTGAAGAATCTGAAGTTCCCAGGATTCAGGATACAGTAATAGAAGGATGCCATGATCGAGGAATACCAGTCGATCATGAAGAATGATGTTTGGGATGTGGTCCCAAGACCTGAAGGCAAGTCTGTTGTGACTTCCAAGTGGATCTATAAGATCAAGCATGCTGCAGATGGTAGCATAGAGAGATACAAAGCGAGGTTTGTAGCTCGTGGCTTCTCCCAGAAGGAAGGGATAGATTATGAAGAAACTTTTGCACCTGTAGCCAGATACACTTCCATCAGAACAGTACTTGCTCTGGCTGCAGTGATGAAGTGGAAGATACACCAGATGGATGTCAAGACAGCTTTTTTGAATGGTGTAGTCGAAGAGGAAGTGTATGTGGAGCAGCCACTCAGTTTTGAGACACGTGACAGGGATTCATATGTATGCAGATTGAAGAAAGCCTTGTATGGCTTGAAGCAAGCTCCTAGGACTTGGTATGGTAGGATAGACAGCTTTCTATCCAGTTTGGGATTTACCAAGGGCAAAGCCGATTCCAACCTTTACTACAAGGTTGAAGAAGGCAATCCAGTGATACTCCTATTGTATGTGGATGACCTGTTTGTGACAGGTGATGATAGATTGATTGCGGACACAAAGAGGAAGCTTGTTGCCGAGTTCAAGATGAAGGACTTGGGTATGATGCATTACTTTCTAGGTATGGAGGTGTGGCAGAGTGCAGATGGAATCTTCCTTGGACAAGGGAAGTATGCAGTAGAGTACCTGAAGCAGTTCGGGATGATGGACTGCAAGGCCATGGCTACACCTATGGCATCGAACCGGAAGCTATTGTGTGACGCTTCATCAGAGTCAGTTGATGCCACGATGTATCGTCAGATGATTGGGTCCTTGATGTACCTGACGAACACGAGACCAGATATTTGTTTTGCGGTGAACACATTGAGCCAGTTCATGACGGATCCTAGACATGTTCACCTGGTTGTTGTAAAGCATATTCTGAGGTACCTGAAGGGTACGGTTGATTATGGGCTCAAGTATGATACGAATCAAAGGTTTAACCTGAAGGGTTATGTTGATTCAGATTGGGCAGGCAGTGTTGCAGATAGGAAGAACACTTCGCAGTGTTGCTTCAGTATGGGATCAGGTGTGATCTCTTGGGTTAGCAGGAAGCAGTCCTGCGTAGCACTAAGTACAGCCGAAGCAGAGTATGTCGCAGCTTGTTCGGCCAGTTGTGAGGCAGTATGGCTGAGGAAGCTATTGTCTGAGTTATTTGATATCTCGTTGGATGCTACATGTATCTTCTGTGACAACCAGAGTTGTGTGAAGTTATCTGAGAACCCGGTGTTCCATGGCAGGTCGAAGCACATCGAGATCAAATATCACTATATCAGGGATATGGTGCAGAGAGGAGCAGTGAAGCTCCTATATGTTGCGACGGATGAGCAGGTTGCAGATGTGTTGACGAAACCATTAGCCAGAGTGAAGTTTGAGTACTTCAGAGAGAGGCTTGGTGTTCTTCAGATTGAAGATACTTCGAGGAAGAAGTGATGGGACACATTTGCAAGAGCCATTCCAAGCATGGTGGTAGGAGGATCCTTCCCATGGCTGTGGATGTAAGCACTGTGTGATGAGCATCAGGACGATGCTCCAGTTACTGCTATGCAGGATGATCAAGATGATCATGTGTGATGATATGCATCAGGTGGATGCTTTGTATGATCAGTTTGATTATACGATGATGATGAGTATCAAGACGATGCTCCAAATGATATGCATCAGGACGATATTGTGATGATGATCAAGATGATCATATGTGACGAGTATCAGGACGATACTCCAAATGATAGGCATCAGGACGATGCTGTGACAATGATCAGGATGATCATGCGATGATGATGAGCATCGGGATGATGCTTTGCGCAAGGATGATCAGGTTGATCTTGAGTATCAGGATGGTACTCTATGGCCTTGGACAGGTTATGCAAGGGTAGCATGTAATAAGTCCTAGAGATCCAGACAGGTTGTGCTAGTCACGTAAAAGGCCTCGGATGCTCTTTAGAGGTCTTGCTAGGCAAGACACTCTTTTAAGGTTTTGCTAGACCACATGTAATAAGTCCTGGAGATCCGGACAGGTTGTGCTAGTCACGTAAAAGGCCTCGGATGCTCTTTAGAGATCTTGTTGGGCAAGACACTCTTTTAAGGTTTTGTGGGGACCACATGTAATAAGTCCTGGAGATCCGGACAGGTTGTGCTAGGCAAGTAAAAGTCCTCGGATGCTCTTTAGGGATCTTGCTGAGCAAGACACTCTTTTAAGGTTTTGTGGTGGGGGTCACATGTAATAAGTCCTGGAGATCCAGACAGGTTGTGCTAGTCACGTAAAAGGCCTCGGATGCTCTTTAGAGATCTTGCTAGGCAAGACACTCTTTTAAGGTTTTGTGACAGTCACATCTAATAGCTCCCTGGGAGATCTTGCTGGTCGTGCTTAGGCACATAAAGGATCCTGGGATACTCTTTCGAGGTTTTGTTGATGCACGTAATTAGTCCTGAGGATTCCACAGGATGGCCAGCTCGTAGAGATGATGAAGACCTACAGGAGGCTAGGCCTACATCCAGCATGAAAAAGGGTTGGCTCTGTAGAACTTCCTATGACGAGAAGAATTGAGAGATAGCACCAATGATCGAGATGACAAGTACAACAGCAGTGACGATGATGCTCCGTGATCCAGTGATGATGATCCAGCTCCAGTATTGAAGACTTGTGTCGATATGTATTGATGACCTGTGTCAAGAGAATACCTTCCTAGTTAAGAGGGCATGTTGATGTATATGTAACTTCGGAAGATATTCACTTGTATATTGTATTTGTACTTTATTGTATCCCCAACGGAGATGTATTATTCCTCCGATTGGAAGTGTCATCAGTTGTACTTGCATGTGTCGCAAGTTATATTGTAAGTGTTGTAACTTATACTTGATGGGTTATTAGACCACCATGATGGGGTCGACCCTGTATGAGTCATGTGGGTTAAAGGGTTATTAGACCACCCTAGTGGGGGTCGGCCCAGTCAACATTATGTTAAGTGGTTAAGTTGGGGCCGACCTAGCTAAAGTTAAAAGACAAGTGAAGTAATGTATAAATAAAGAGTGTGTCTCTCTCATTTTACACATTCTCTCATTCACTCACTTCGCAGTAGCGAGAGAGAGGAGGAGTGCGCACAAGTGGAGGAGGAGCATGCTGTTGAAGATATCTATCTCTTGGGTTTGATCATGGTGATCCTTGTATTGATGCTTATTCTATCTCTGAGGAAGTTGCGGGGTTTTTCACCTTCTTGGTTTTCCTCGGTGAAATGTTTTGTGTCTCTTGTCTCTTGTCTCTTATGCTTGATATGTTGTACATGTTGTTCTTTCAGTTACGATCCTAGATCTATTGAATTAAATGATGAAAATCTAACAAATAGGAGATTGAGTTGCTCATTTGTAACACTCATCTCACTCACTCAAGTTCGCATAGGAGAGAGAGAAGTTCGCACAAGAGAAGGAGAGAAGTTGATTTTGTCTTCGGGTTTTATATTGTACTTGTGAATTCTATATTGAGGAATTTTTGTCGAGGTTTTGTCCCTTGTGGTTTCGTCAAGAGAAATATTGTGTTCTTTGTGTTGTTGTGCTTGTCTTTCTTTCAGTGATTAGATTGGTTAATGTTATTATGCTAAACAAGTAGAGAAAAACTAACATGGTATCAGAGCAGGCCTAAAAGAAAACATTGTACAGCCTCCGCAATTGCAGAAACTAGAGTTTCTTATTACGGGAGCTCTCTCCACAGATCAACTGAAAAAGAGGGTGCATCTAACTCACCTCACTAGGGCGCATCTTTCTGTCAAAGCAGAATTCAATTCTAAGAATTTTCATTTTTGGATCCCCCACTACAGCCCGGAGAAACTAGGGCATCAAGTTTTTGAATCATCTGCTCACAGAATCAGGAGAAGGAGTACTTTGTTCAACTCGCCTTGAGGAGGCTAATCTTTTCATCCAATCAGTTTTCCAAAATCCCGAAGTTGGAAAATTAGGGGTTCTCATTATATCAAAATGACAAACAATACCAAGCTTGATGAAAAGCTTGAAGGAGCTGAGAACTTCAAGGCATGGAAATATAGAGTCATGCTCATTCTTGAAGAACATGACCTAGAAGGTTTTATATAAGAGGGACTTACAGAACCAGAAGGAGATGAGGCCAAAGCAATACACAAGAAGAATATGATCAAAGCTAAGAGGATCATAGCCGATTCTATCAAAGATCACTTGATTCCTCAAGTATCCTCAAAGAAGATTCCGAAAGAAATGTTTGATGCTTTGACCAGCCTGTTTGAAGGAAAGAATATTAACAGGAAGATGACCTTGAGAAATGAACTCAAGGGTGTGAAGATTCAGAAGTCTGAGACTATGCACTCATACTTCTCCAGAGTGTCCCAGATCAAAGAACAATTAGAAGCTATTGGAGATATGGTAGAAGATGTCAAAGTTGTAATGACCACTCTAAATGGTCTTCCTAGAGATTGGGAACCCTTTGTTCACGGCATGTGTGCTAGAAAGAAACTAATCTAGTTCAGACAACTATGGGAAGAGTGTGTGCAGGAGGAAGAAAGAATAGCAGTAAGAGAGGAGAAACTAAATGGCAATGAAGATCAAGCCTTGGCAACTCATGCCAAAGGAGGAAGGAAAAGAAAGAATGATGTACGTACTCGTGACCACTCTCCCAAAAGATCTCAAAGATCTCAAAGGAACAAGAGGTTCAAGAGAGACCTCTCCTCAATTGAATGTTACTGTTGTCACAAGACAGGACACCTAGCAAGAAATTGTCCATCCAAATCTGGACAACCTAAGAAGCAAAAAAAAAGATTTCATGCTCATGCAGCCGAAGATAGTGAGTATGATAATGAAGTCAAAACCAAAGAAGATGAGGACTCCAGTGAAGAATATGTACTAATCTCAGCCCTCACCAGTTCAGTATCTCATGGAAGTGATACTTGGCCAGTGGACAGTGGAGCCTCAAAACACATGACGAGATATAAGGAGTCTCTTTCACATCTCATGCGGAAAGACTCTCCACACAAAGTAAAGCTTGGAGATGATTATCAATACCCTATCAAAGGGATGGGAGAAGCCTCTTACAAGTTGGACTCTAGAAAGTCCATGAACATGAAGGAAGTGTTATATGTTCCAGGTTTGAAAAAGAACCTTCTTTCTATTTCAACATTAGATAAGAAAGGTCTTAGAATTGCATTTGTAGATGGCGAAGTTCTTATGTGGCCAAAGGGGAAGACTATCAATGATGCAATTGTTATTGGAGTAGAAGAAGGAGGACTTTATAAACTTAAGTGCCATGCAGATTTAGCACTGATGACTAGTACCATGAGCCCCTGTGAATTATGGCATAGAAGATTAGCTCATGTACACTACAAAGCCTTACCATTAATAAGCAAGGTGGTGACTAGATTACCAGAAATCCAGGTTGATCATGAAGGAGTGTGCAAAGGATGTGCACAAGAAAAAAGTACGAAGAAACCATTTCCAAGCAGTGATAGCAAAGCTAAAGACATATTGGACATTATTCATTCTGACATTTGTGGACCTATGTCTACCACTTCATTAAGCGGGTATGTTTACTATGCTTCTTTTATTGATGATTACTCTCGCAAAACATGGATTTATTTTCTAAAGAGTAAAGATGAAGTTTTTGGAAAGTTTAAAGAGTTCAAGGCTCTTGTGGAAAACCTCTTTGAAAAGAGGATCAAGATTCTAAGAACAAATGATGGAGGGGAATACACTTCAGGTAATTTCAAAGATTTTTGTAAACAAGCAGGGATTAAGAGGGAGCTTACCATTCCCTATAATCCACAGCAGAATGGTGTAGCTAAAAGGAAGAATAGAACTATCATGGAAGCAGTGAAGACCATGATCCATGATCAAGACCTACCCATGCACTTATGGGTTGAAGCAGCTAGAACCGCGGTCTATGTTCAGAATAGAATCTCTCACAGTGCGCTTGGCAACAAGACTCCAAAAGAGATGTTCACCAGTGCAAAGGCTGAAGTCAGTCATCTAAAGATATTTGGAGGTCCAGTATTTATTCACATTCCAAAAGAGAAGAGATCGAAGTTGGAGCCTTCAAGAAAGAAGGGAATATTTGTGGGTTACAGTGAGCAATCAAAGGCTTACCATATCTACATCCCAGGATATCATCAGATTGAGCTTAGCAGAGATGTTACATTTGATGACGACACAACCTTCAACAAGTCTAAGAAGACTCTTAAAGATAAAGAATAGCATGAAGCTCCTAGAGTTACAGAAACCAATGATGTACCAGATAGAAATATTGAAGAGGAACCTATTCCAGAGGATCATGACATGACAGAACCTCAGAGACCTAAGGAGACACCTCATGAAGAAAATCCACGAAAGAGAAGACCAGCTTGGGCACGAGAAATAATACAAGATGCAGGAAGATATGGTGCCCCGGAAGGAAGCAAGAGAAAGACCATATTCTAGCTATGTAGGCTTGATGTGTAACCTTGTTGAAGAAGAACCTACATGTTTTGAAGATGGAGTAAAGAAGAAGGATTGGTTGGATGTTATGAATAAAGAATACCAATCCATCATTAAGAATGATGTGTGGGATGTGGTACCAAGACCGAAGGACAAGTCAATTGTTTCGTTAAAATGGATCTTCAAAACAAAACACTCAGCAAACGGAATCATTGAAAAGTACACGGCAAGGTTCGTAGCTCGGGGGCTCTCTCAGAAGGAAGGAATTGATTATGAGGAGACCTTTACCCCTATGGCTAGATATACTTCAATTAGAACCATCCTTGCCTTGGCAGCTAAGATGAAATGGAAGTTACATCAGATGGATGTAACGACAGCTTTCCTTAATGGAAAGATAGAAGAAGAAGTATATATCGAGCAACCAGAAGGATTTGAAACAGAAGACAGAAAAACACATGTATGTAAATTGAAGAAAGCATTATATGGGTTGAAGCAAGCACCCAGAGCATGGTATGGAAGAATTGATGGTTTCCTGATGAGCTTGGGCTTTACTAAGAGTAAAGCAAATTCTAATCTTTATTATAAGGTCATAGATAATGAACCTATGATATTACTATTGTATGTGGATCATTTGTTCCTGACAGGAGAAGAAAATCCCATCACTGATTGTAAGAAGAAGCTTGCTACAGAATTTGAAATGAAAGACCTTGGGATAATGCACTATTTTCTAGGTCTTGAAGTATGGCAGTTCCCAGATGAGATTTTCCTAATTCAAGGAAAATATACTGTTGAGATCCTAAAGAAATTTGGGATGTTGGGTTGTAAGGCCGTGACTACTCCAATGGTGACAAACTTGAAGCTCCTGAATGATGCTTCATCAAAGACAATAGATATCACAATGTACAGACAGATTATTGGGTCATTGATGTACTTGACCAATACTACACCAGACATATGTTTTGATGTGAACACCTTAAGCCAATATAGGGTGGAGCCCAGACATGTTCACTTGATTGCAGCAAAACATGTGATGAGGTACCTAAAAGGTACGATAGACTATGGACTCATATATGCTTCTGATAGTGAGTTCAAACTGTACGGATACACAGACTCAGATTGGGCTGGAAGTGCCGAAGATAGAAAAAACACTTCAGGATGTTGCTTAAGTTTGGGATCAGGTATGATCTCATGGCTCAGTAGAAAGCAGCCCTGTGTTGCTCTTGGTATAGCAGAAGCCGAATACGTAGCAGCATGTTCAGCTTGTAGCAAAGCAGTGTGGCTTCGCAAGATGTTGACTGGGTTGTTCGATGCAGAGATAGATGTGACTGATATTCTCTATGACAACTAGAGTTGTATCAAGATGACAGAGAATCCAATGTTCCATGATAGATCGAAGTACATCGAGATAAAGTTTCACTATATCCGGGATATGGTGCAGAAGGGAGTTGTAAAGCTCAATTATGTTCCTACAGAGGAACAAGTTGTTGATGTGTTGACTAAGCCTTTGTCTCGCATAAAGTTTGAATACTTTCGAGACAAGCTTGGTGTGGTCCGAAAGGACATCCCTCGAAAGAGGGAGTAGATGCCAGTCCTTGGTGACTAAAGATCAGTACTTGCTAACTGATAGAGATGCCAGTCCTTGGTGACTAAAGATCAGTACTTGCTGATTGATAGAGATGCCAGTCCTTGGTGACTGAAGATCAGTACTTGCTGACTGATAGAGATGCCAATCCTTGGTGACTGAAGATCAGTACTTGCTGACTGATAGCAGTGTTCCACGGGGACACGTCCCGCACGGTCGGGGACGTGTTTCTCGCATTTCCTGCGTCCCGAGGACGTGGGGACTCCTGGTGAAACGTTTCCCCCCTCCATGCCCCTGAGAATTTTTTTTTTTAATTTTTTTCCATTATTTTCACTTTTTATAATCCCTACTTAGTACTACTTAGAAAATAAATCAATATATTTTTAGTATTTACACTACACATCATGAATATACATCAAATGAATTATTATTTTTGGTATTTTTATAATTTTAGAGACGTCCCCCCCCCCCCCGGTCGAATTTCCCTAAAATTTGGGGGTGGTCTCCACATGTCCCAAATGTGCGTTTCCCTGCTTTCGCGTCCCCCCATCCCAGAAACTTGGGGGAACATTGACTGATAGAGATGTCAGTCCTTGGTGATTGAAGATCAATACTTGTTGACTGATAGAGATGCCAGTCCTTGGTGACTGAAGATCAATACTTGCTGACTGATAAAGATCCCAGTCCTTGGTGACTGAAGATCAGTACTTGCTAACTGATAGTGTTGTTCCAGTATTTGTTTACTGATGATTGATGTTGTTGTTTCGGTATTTACTTACCGATGTTATTGTTCCAGTATTTATTTACTGATGATTATTGTTGTTGTTCCAGTATTTACTTATTGATGATTGTTGTTCCAGTACTTGCCGACTGATGATTGATGTTGTTCCAGTGTTCAAACATTGATGATGACGTTGATGCTGATATTCCAGGAGAAGATGATGATGATGCTGATGGTGATATTCCAATAGAAGATGATAATGATGATGATGATGATGGTGATGGTGATATTCCAGTAGAAGATGATGATGATGTTCCAGCAGATGATGATGATGATGTTGATGGTGATATTCCAGCAGACGATGATGATGTTGATGATGATGTTCCTGTTAATTTTTAGTGCAGCTGCAAGACCCATTCTCAGAGAGAATGGTACCCTAGTCAGTTAACTAGGGTTCCTGGTCAAGTTAACCAGGCAGAGTAATGTGTAAGACCCTAGAAGGTGCCCTAAGGCCCCCAGCTGTCTCCTGGGGATCTTGGTCGAGGACCAAGCAGTTGGATGCCATGGAAAAGTCCCTAGCATGTGGCTAGGGCCCCTATTTGTCTCTAGGGTATTCTGGTCTAGTACCAGACGGTTTCTTGGTCATGATGACCAAGCAGATCCTGCAAGTTGAGACAGAGACTTCCTAGGTCCTGCAGATGGTTGATCAACATTCAGCCTAGTACTGAATGCTCAGCTTGAGGCTGAGAATCATTCTCTGGGAGAATGGAGAACCTGGTCATGGACCAGATGGTTGATCAACATGTCCCAGTCTACGACTGAGGCTCAGCCTTGGGCTGAGAAGCCATTCCTTGAGAATGGAGGCACTTGGTCAGTTACCAAGATTATGATGTGTGATGTCCTCTTCTCCTAGGTCTTCGAGATGGATGAGTTGGTTGGTCTTCTCAAGGGACTGGCCACCCCTTGTGGAAGCCACTAACATTTGACCTAAGGAGCAGTTGAGAGGATCACATGATCACATCATCTGTGTGAACCCTTCCTTATACAATGATGATGGACTTTCAGTAGTATATGGAACATTTGTACATTTAAGAGAGAGATCACTGGTTGAACCTTTCCACCTTGGGTGATTTACTTTTGGTCCTTGCTTCTTGTTGTTTATTAGTCTTGTGATACCCTATCTTTGATTTGTGGTAAATAGGGTCATTGACCCACCTTTTATTTATACCACCCTTGTTGTCTTGATCTTATGGGTACTTTAGATGTTTGTCCACTTTCTGAGGTTCCTTTATTTATTTTTATTTTTATCTTTTATTATTTTTTATTTATTTTTATCTTTTCTTTTTTTTCTTTTTTTTCTTTTTTATTTTTATCTTTTATTATTCTTATTTATTTTTATCTTTTATTATTTTTATTTATTTTTATTTATTTTTATCTTTTTTTTTTCTTTTTTCTTTTTTTTTAAGTGGCCTTTCCCTAATTTAATGAGATCCTAATTTTTTATTATTTTAATTTTTTTATTTTTTAATCTTTCCTAATTCTAAGGAATCCTAATTTAAAGGATTATTTTATGACCTCTCTAGAAGATCCTATTATCCTATTTATTGAGGTCTGTTGTTTCTCATTTAATAAGTTGAAGTTCCAATATTAGCTCTACTCTTTGTATGCTTGACGTCAAGGGTTTAGAAGTTTTGCTCACTTGTTTGCTGCTCACCACCCACCTGCTGAATATCATCACACATTTCAGATCTGTTTTTTCTTGATTGTTTTAGGGTTAACGTTGAAGGTTTTCATGCTGTTGTTTAAGCCATCATTCTGCTGAAGTTTACTATCACTCCTAAAACTCAGATCTGATCTACTGTTGTAGCTTGACGTCCAAATTTTATGCTGTTGCTGCCACCTGTGTGTAACGCCCCATATTTTGACTAGGCATGTTTATGAGTTAGACACCTTTCACTTTATTGCTTGTTATCTGTTTGACTCAGCTAGACAGCGTGAACTATATTTTCGGCATGATAGACATGATGATATGTTGCTACTGTGTTAATGATGTTACCATATTCATGCAGTTATTAAGTTATGATTATCATGAGACTCTTTTATTTCATAATGACAGTGTATGTTTGATAATCGTCCTGGAGGAAATGTGATATATATGATGTGGTAATTATGCTGTGACCGATTTAATGATTTTATGTGATGAAATAAATGATGCTGACAATATGGATCAGACAATGAGAGAATGGAAAATATATGTTTTAGCGTTGTCATTGATGAAATGTAAAATATATGGTGTTGTACGTGGATGCCATCCTATGATGAAATTGATAGAACTGTTATATTACATACATACCTATGATGAAATTGTGACGTGAGACAAAATGATGTTGATGATATGGATCAATTGGTGATCGAATGGAAATGCTTGTTATAAAATGCGTATTTTGCGGAATACTAACCTATAGGACTCAAGGGCTATGGGATAGCCGGATACTTGACCTGATAAGAACCTATCTATGCAGTAAAACCTTAGCAACCGAAATTGATGATACGATGACATAGACCGATAATCTCGAGAGCAGCAGAGTATGAGTCGATAAGGGCATAGGCCCAGTATGTTGAGAGGGATGGATGTGTTTCCCACCCTATGTTCCTATGATACCCGAGGTCGTGGGAGGGCCGTGCTAAGACACGCTCCCCATGTAGTTGTGATGACGACGGTCGGATGCCTGCTAGGGGAGGATAGGTCCGTTGTTCAGTCGACGCTATCGCTCTCAAGTTCTATGTGGTCAGGTCGTTGAGGCCGACATCCACTTTTATACTAGCAGAGGAAGGACAGGGAGGATGTGGCAGTAGGTTAGGATGGGAGGATATGATAGTACTGTTGAGGGTTGGGTATTCGTTGACCTGGATTTAGTGGTAGTAGGTAGCTTTCCTTGTACCTGATTGATTGAACAAATGTAATCACAAAAATAATGAAATGAAATCTTAAAGGTTAACTGGTAAAGTAACCGACGATGTTTTAGTAATATTATGATGAATGTATACTTGTTCAGTTTGCATAAAGTATTATTACTATTAGTTAGCTGTTATGCATAGGAATATGACGTATGTTTATAGTACATGTCCGTCTTGTGCATACGCTGGCCACGCATGCACATTATGCACATGCGCGATAATATTGGTTACAACATACTTACCAAGATTTAACAGTGTTATAAGTTATCCTAGATGACTCAATTAAGTATTTAATGAGTGATTTAATTAGTAAAAGATTATCAAGTTCTAATGTATAAAATAAGTTAATTAGTCCTGTATGTAAACATTGTAATGAACAATTAAGATAAGAGTCGTTACTTGTAAGTACCCTCAAATGAAGGTGTCGTCAATATGAAGTATGATAGTTAAATATTGATACTAGAAGAGTGTGCTAGATAATTGTTGATTATGATTAAATAAATCGTTAAGTATATTTCATTATCTATACATAGAAGTACTATGTTGACACTTATTGATTAAACAAATAAACATTTTAATTACTATTCACAATTTATTGAATTACTATTATCATTAATTATTATTGTTGTTATTGTTATTATTTAATCAATAATAAAATAATAAGCCTTTTATTATAAAAGCATAGTGGATTGAATAATTAATTAAATAAATTATTCATTTGATTAATTAACAGAATCATTCCAAATAAATTAAAAGATTTGTTTGAATAAATTATTCCACGGCTCGAGAAAAATTGGATGGTTTAAAATAATATATAATCCTCACTTTACCTTGAAAAGGGGGATGCATTAATGATTTGTACTCCCAAAAACCACGACAGCTAGGGCGGTGGAGTGATAAGGGAGTTTGACTTTATGAGGAGGGGGATTCCTATAAAGAGGATATTTAACAAAGTAGTAGGGGGATTATTGTGGGAGAACTGTGAGGATTTTTGTGAAAAAGGAGGAATGCCGAGGAGGGGGTTAACTCGATGTCGAGGAGGGGGTTAACTCGAAGCTTTGAGGAGGTGGGAAACTCAAAGGAAAAGACTGAGGAGGGGGTTAACTCAGCGAAATATTACCATGGAAAGGTTCGATGGAAAGTTGCTGTCGGGATTATCGGTCTGTGGGCTCGAGGGCTAGGAAATCCGTTGATTTCCTAGGGTCAGCAAGATAATAGCTGATCGGCAGGGTGGACACATCATTTTGGGTTGCTAAGGTATCCTACAGAACCCACTACAGGAATCTTCTTACCTCACTGCAAATCTACCAGTCCAGGTATTTTACTGAGCTAGCCTGAAAAAAAGGTATGTTCCTTTATTTTTCAATTATGCATGTTAAAAGAACAGAGTTGTAATGAAGATTTAAGTTTATGTTTATTTAAATTGCAGAGACATGTAAACATTTAGATAACAGAGACGTAGACGGTTGAAGTTTTCCAGAAAACATAAGAGAAAACTTGGTATTTACATGAAAAATACAAATAGAGACCCAGTGCCTAGAAAGGGCACTACACTGTGTCTAAGCCGTGAGGTTGTTTGAGGTCTGGGTGAAGCTTGGTCTGTTTGCTGAGGTCTGATTGATGACCGATCTACCTGCTGAGCATTTGTTAGGATCTGATCTGCTGCCATATGATCCGATCTACTTCTACTGAGGCCTGATCTGCTATATATCTGCCTGGTTGAGTTCCGATCTGTTTGCTAAGGTCTATTTGAAGTACGATCTGCTTGCTGTGGGTTTGATTGAGCCATGATGTTGTTGAGGGTTTTTATGTTCACAGTGAGCTGATTTGTGAAGGTCGTGAGCCTTGAGTTCTGATCTAGTTTGTTGGTTACATATTTGTGAATGTTGTGAGGCCTGTAGGGTCTGATCTACCCTACTGAGTGCATACTTATGAAGGCCATGAGTTCTGGTGGTTAGATCTTTTGTGTAAAGACCTCATGCAGGACAGATCTATTGTACTCAGACTTTGTTGAGTCTGATCTATGTGTTCAGACTTTGTTTATATATGCTGAACCTTTACTGTGGCCAGATCTTTGTGCTGAGTATTGTTTGTGGACTGATCTATGTGCTAAGACTTGTCTTTGATTCAGATCTATTATGCTGAGACTTGATTAAGATTGTCACTGTGTTCTTGACTGTCTTTGACTATTTGACTGCATCTCAACCTGTCTCTCTCTCTCTCTGGTTGTACTACCCTCCTGTAGGGTCTGACAGTTTCCAGATTTGACTGGCCTCTCTGAGGCACAGTGTTTACTGAAAGTAAGTAACTCTTCTGAGTATTTTATAGGAAGGGTCCCACACACAGGTAAGTATCTTCTCTTTTATTATTAGTTATTCTACGTTACATACTGTTGAAGATTAACTTAGCACAGTGACCTAATGGGTAGTGTTAAAAGTATTTTAACACAGTGACCTGAGAGTGCTAAAGACATGAAATTTATGTTATGATAGTTTTTACTACTGCACTATTTAATATTCGATATTTGTAAATGTTTATTAAATGTATTTTCTGCATTAGAATGTGATGAATTGTTATTTTTCTGTATATAACCCTAACTTGATGAAATTTCAACAGTTCCAGCATATGACGTGATACCCCAAACATATGATGATTCAAAACTTCCTATGACATATAGAGATTCACAAGTTAGTTGGACAGTTGTTGATGCTATTGATGTTGCCTACAGAATACCTTCATAGTTAAGAGGGAGTGTTAAAGAAATGTAACTATGGAAGATATTCTAAATGTATTTGTCTATTGTATTATTGTATTCCTCCTTCAAGAGATGTCATTGATGTAATTAATAATGTAAGAGTCATTGAAAGAGTCAATGTAAACCCTAACTGATGAGGTCGGCCTGGAAAGATCTAGAAAGAATATTTTATTGTAAAGAGTACAAGTCGGCCCAGTTAGGTGAGTTAGAGCCAACCTACTTAGTAAAAGGTCAAGTCAAATGTAAAGTATAAATAGGAGATTGAGTTGCTCATTTGTAACACTCATCTCACTCACTCAAGTTCGCATAGGAGAGAGAGAAGTTCGCACAAGAGAAGGAGAGAAGCTGATTTTGTCTTGGGGTTTTATATTGTACTTGTGAATTCTATATTGAGGAAGTTTTGTCGGGGTTTTCTCCCTTGTGGTTTCCTCAAGAGAAATATTTTGTTCTTTGTGTTGCTCTGCTTGTCTTTCTTTTAGTGATTAGATTGTTTAATGTTATTATGTTTATTTAATTTTTTTTATTTTTTATGGGACAAACGGACACTTTTCCCCTACCCAGGTTGTAGAAATGTGCCTTCTCTGTTGAATTCTGTACCTAGGAAGTTGTTCCCCTAGTGACTATGTGCCTTAGTCACTTAAAAGGGGAAAGTGACATGACCCTTGTATTAAATGACTTGAGATGAGCATTTAATTTCACTTTAGAGATTAAAGTGACTTTTGAAATTTATTTATGAGAATGTGAGAGAAAATAATTAATTTGGAGAGAAAAGGTGAATTATCTCATCCATTCAATTTTTATCTCAAGATTAAATTAGGGCCCTTGATCTTGAGACCTCTCACCTACCCTCATGAGGCAAACCAAAAGACAAGGCAAAATGATAAGGCACTTCATTTCTTCATTTGCACCAACCAATGTTAATTTTTTAGTGTAGCTGCGAGACCCATTCTCGGAGAGAATGGTACCCTAGTCAGTTAACTAGGGTTCCTAGTCAAGTTAACCAGGCAAAGTAATGAGTAAGACCCTAGAAGGTACCCTAGGGCCCCCAGCTATCTCCTGGGGTTCTTGGTCGAGGACCAAGCAGATTGATGCCATGGCAAAGTCCTTAGCATGTGGCTAGGGCCCCTATTTGTCTCTAGGGTATTCTGGTCTGAGACCAGACAGTTTCTTGGTCACGAGGACCAAGTAGATCCTGCAGGCTGAGACAGAGACATCCTAGGTCCTGCAGATGGTTGATCAACATTCAGTCTAGGACTAAATGCTCAGCTTGAGGCTGAGGACCATTCTGTGGGAGAATGGAGAACCTGGTCATGGACCAGATGGTTGATCAACATGTCCCAGTCTAGGACTGAGGCTCAGTCTTGGGCGGAGAAGCCATTCCTTGAGAATGGAGGCACTTGGTCAGTTACCAAGATTATGATGTGTGATGTCCTATTCTCCTAGGTCTTCCGGATGGATGAGTTAGTTGGTCTTCTCAAGGGACTGGCCACCCCTTGTGAAAGCTACTAACATTTGACCTAAGGAGCAATTGAGAGGATCACATGATCACATCATCTGTGTGAACCCTTCCTTATACAGTGATGATGAACTTTCAGGTTATATGGAACACTTGTACATTTGAGAGAGATGATTGGTTGCACCTTCTCCACCCTGGTTGATTTACTTTTGGTCCTTACACCTTATTGTTCTTGGTCTTGTGGTGTACTTTGTGTTGTTTACCCACTTTGAGTTGTTTTGATGTTTTTGGGTATTAGGGTTGTGTGCCCACCTTTGTGGTACACCCCTTGGTACTAGCGCTTTGGGTCATGTACCCATCCTTGTTGTATGTTGTGATTTGTACCATCTCATTGGTCCTTGTACCCTAGTACCCACCTAAGTTACCCACTTTTATATTTTATGGGTTGACAACCACATAAGACACTTTAATTATATTTTATGGTTTTTATTTTTATTTTTTATTTTTTATTTTATTTTTATTTTTATATTTTTTATATTTTATATTTTTATGTTTTATTCTTTTGACATCTTTCCTAAATCTATGGAATCCTAATTTAAAGGATTATTTTAATGATCCCTTTAGAAGATCAAAATCCTATTTATAGAGATCTTTTGTTTCTCATTTGAAACACACAATAGCAACATCTCAGATCTGATTTATCTTCACTACTCTAGGGTTGACGTCATGGGTTCAAGGAGGTCTTTCTGCTGCTAGGGCTGTTTTTCCTAGGCCGTCATCATGCTGTATCCCACTGCTCATTCTTATGACTGATCCGTGACCTCCTCTGTCTGATCTAACTGGTTTTTGACTGCTTGAGGGTAGGCCGCATACCCTAATGTTTGCTCTGCTGCTCCATGACTTGTTTTGTTAGACCGCCAATCTTGGAAGTCTGATCTGCACCATTTAATTAGCCAAATGAGCAGACCGTGACTTGTTGTGGGTACTGTGAGTCCTGTTAAGGACATTTTGTGGAGGGCCGCATTCCCTGAGATCCAATTTGTGTTCAGCCTGCTGTGTTTTGTAGAGGCTGCACTCCTGTAGGTTACTTATGAAGAGGCCACTGCCTTTTATCTCCTGGTTTGTGATCAGATCTGTTGTGTTCCAATTTGCTAGGGTCAGATCTATCATGCCCTAGGTCAGATCTACTAAGTCCTAATCAGATCCATGTGCTGAGACCTTTGTGTGATCTGATCTTTATGCTGTGACCTTTGTGCTGAGACTCTGATCTATGTACTCAGACTTTGTTGAGTCTGATCTGAGTTCAGATCTGGTTTATATATGTCAAACCTTGCCTTTGACCTGATCTCTATTGCTGAGGCTTGCTCTAATTACTGAGATTTATTTGAGGGTCAGATTCTTGCACTGAGACTTACATGTGGTCTAAATTCTGTGTTGAGTTTTGTTTGAAGTCAAACCCTTTTGCTGAGACTTAATTGTTTTTCTAGATCTATGGTGTTGAGACTTATTGAGAACTGATCTTTTTTGTTGAGTCTTGGTTGAGTTTGTCATTGTGTTTCTGACTGTCATTGACTTCACTTTTTATTGTCTACATCCTATCATCTCTCTCTTTCAAGTTTGTACTTATCCTATTAGTAAGGGTCAGATTGTTCCTAGTGTTTGACTGGCCTCTGGCTCTGAGAGACACAGTCTGTTCTGAAAGTAAATTCTTCTGAGTATAAAATAGGAAGGGTCCCACACCCCAGGTAAGTATCCTAACTTGTTCACTTCATTGTCATTGTTAGTACTTTGTTAATTATTACATGCTACTGAAGATTACTTTAACAGGGGGACCTATTTGGTAGTGTTAAAGATGAAAGAGATGAAAATTATATTTCAAATTATACTGTTTGATTACTGCTGTATTATTCTGCTTTAGTCCTAGCCTATTGCATTTAATTTTTGCATTAAAGCATATGAACGTTTGATTTCTTTGCATCAAACTCTAACCTCAACAAAATTTCAACAACCAAGAGCATTGGAGAGCAATTCGACTTCTTGAGAAGAGAAGAAGGCAGAGAGAGAGCAGCTCGAGTTCCAAGGAGAGGAGAGCAGCAGGAGGGAACGAATTCACAGAGAACCTGGCAAGATATTCAAGGACTGTACAGAGGCAATTAATGAGCACGCCAATCAAGGAGAGACTGGGCAATCTTTTCCAGAGTTCTGGCACAATTTTCAAGGTAGAGTACAGCTGCATTAAATACTGAACCGTACAGCTGAAGGCATGATTTCCCAGGCTGATTCTGGGCACGAAATTCGAGGCAGTATTTGACTGTGACAGTGGGCACAAATTCCGAGAAGGAAGAGATAGTTCTGGGCACAAAATTCGAGGATCGTACAGGCTGAAAGTTGACAGTCTGTACTCTGCAGAGTTGGCACGAATTTTGAGACTGGTAGCACAGAATTCAAGGCAGCCTCTGCACTGCTTTTGAGGCAGCCTGTTTGTCTGCTGGTTGAGATAAGTTGGACTTGGAATCTTGAATTAATTGCTGTACATTTCATTTAAGAAGAAATAAATACTCACTCTCTCACAGGTTTTCCCTTCGGGGTTTTTCCTGGCCAATTTGGCAAAATTTTCAGAGTCTGAATTTTACATGTGTGGCTGTGATTTAATTTCTGTCCTTTAAATTTGTAAAGTTTCCTTCATATTTTCCAGTCATGTTAAGTTTATGAGAAAAACACATATGCAGCAGATTTGTTGACTGGGTGGGCATTAAACTTTGACACTAAAACTTGGAAAACTGGGTTGGGGAAACACACAGAAAATTTACATTCTCGACACAATCAATGCTTTCTCCATATTTATGTGCCAATGTGTTTATATGATGTTGTTGCTTTATATGTTTAAAATTTGAAAAAAATGAATATATCTTGTATTTATTAATGTTTGCCGTAGTTTGCCGATTTTTTCCAATTTTTTCACCGATGTTGCCGAGAAGTTGTTTTCCGGACCCTCGCCATTTTTTTGCCAATGTGGATGTTATCAACTATAAACTTAGGAATTTTGATTTCTACAGAATCAATGGCATATACATTCCTGTATGGTCATGTAATTTAAAGTCCCAATTGATTAATGATCTCCAAAGACAGAACATTACTTGAAGTACCAAAGTCTAGCATACAATTATGGAGCAATATAACATTAATCAACAATGAAACATAGAATGGAGAGGGAGCACCATTCCTTCCTCCTTGATTCATGCATTGAGAGACCACAGGTTTAACTTCGGCTTCATCAAATCCTCATAATTTCTTAATTTTCTCCTTATAAGCTGGAATTTTAATGAGTTCCATGAGAGGGACCTGAATTTTCATTTTAGTCAATTCATTAGCAATTCCTGCATTAAGAAATGAATCAATCTGCATAGCTTTACTTGGTTGTAGTGGTTGCTGCATTTGCTGATCAGGCTGATTCGAGTTATCTCTAGATGCTGGAAATGGACCTCCTTCATTACAATTTCTTGTGCTGCAAAATCTGTACCCTTTTCGACCTTTTTCTTCAATTTTCTGCAGTGGAAACTTGTCGGTCCCTTGGCCTGTTTGCGGATTTCTATGAGCATATGTTTTCAGCCTCACTGTAATAGCCATAATCTCTTGTGGCAAGGATCTTTCACCAAAAACGCCCTGCAATCTATTGGTTTGTATACTTCCATTCTTTATTTCAGCCATAAATTCTCTCACATGGTAAAAACTTTGTCATCAACATCATGAATATAATCATCATCATCGTCATAATTGGCATCATCAATAGAACTAGGATTTGCTTCATCTGTGGTGTTCTTAGTGAGCATAACCATGGATCTAAAAACCAAATATGTGTTCTCCATGAGGCTCATTGCAAGGTCTACACCAATACAATTCTTCATCTTCTACCCAATTTGGGGCTCCAAAGGCATGGGGGGCTTTGGATCTTTCATTCTTCTATTTCTATCAAACCCAAAATTGCTTTTAAGATGAAATGTAGGCCTCAGCTGCATCTGATTTTGTTGTTCTCTTTCCAAACAAACCACTCAGTTGCCCATGGTTTGGATAGCTATGGTTATTTTTCCATTTCCTCAAGGACTTTAGTCCTCATTTTTGGTGTTGTTGCCGTTAAAAATCATGGCCCTTGGCTTCATTTCAGCTTTAAAAGTTGATGCCCTAGATGAACCAAACAAATCCACCTTACATGAGGCCACAAGATTGTCCTCAATCTTCCCAACCATTTTTTGGGACTCTTTCAAATCCTTCAGGGTTTTATCTCTATGCAGGAAACCAAAACATCCTTCAAAAGCATTCAAATAATAAAGGAGAATAGTATTACCTAGAGGTTTGACACCCTCGGGGAATTTTTGAATGAACTTGCCAAACCTTTGATTAAACTCTCCTGCCATTTCATTTTCCTTCTTTTTGACTTCATCAAGCTTGGTTAGTAGCACCTTACCATCTCTATTTACCTCCCAATATTCTAAGAAAGCCTTCTTGAATTCATCCCAATCATTAACGCTAGCATCATCCAAACTTTTACAGCAGGTTCTAGCATCTTCTTCTAATGATAACACAAATAACTTCAACAAAACATCCAAATATTCAACCCCTAAATCTTCAAGCTTTCCTTAAAAAGCAATCACATGGGCTTCTGTTGAAATAACATTATTTTCCTAAAATTTGTGAAGCAATTTATAATACTTATCTGGTAGAGCATGAGGAACATCTAGAATAGTAGTGAGGTCCAAAACTTTGTACAGATTTCCCTTCCTTGAAGCCATGGGCTTTACTGTAATCTGTTGCCTTAAAGTACAAAGGAAAAAGTACCTTATGTCTTCAAGAACTTCAAAATCTTATTTATCTAAGTTTTAGGATACTTGGGCTCAATCGTTCACCCACCTTCTTCTATAATACCTCTCTGGTTCAGTGAGCAGTGGAACCAATTTCAATGAGATACTTCTTGCAAGGTATTTCCCTCTAGAACTTGCTTCCAATGGAGTTGCCAAAGGAGATTCCTTCTCATCAACAATCGTGAGGCATGGTCTTCAAATTTCCAGGAAAGGGATTTGACCTCCCCAGCAATGGCACCAATTTGTTACCTTCTAAATCTACACTACACAAATTACTCAAGTCCAACAATGATACAAACTTAGAGTACAACAACAGCACCATATACTGTCATCTCAGTGTTTGCTTCCCTCTCTTCAAGTTGGTCCTTTTCCAGCACAAGGGGGCATTCCTTATTACTTATTCGAATTGTCAATCTGCCCTTTACACCCTGTAACAGATTTCAGATTGGCAAAACAGAAAATTTTAAGGTTTTCAATGTGTTTTTAGTAGTGATTTTTAGTAGATGGGTGCCTTATCCAAGGAGGTGATTTTTTCTCATTCTTTTTCTGTTCCCCACCCTGGAACTGCCGTGCTGGCCTTACAAGAACCGGCCACCAAGTCGGAGGCTGAAGGGTCTGGAAAGGCCTGAACCGGCCATTCCTGACATCACTGAATACAGATAAAGTCAATTCCGAAATGCAATAAAGGATTGAAGAAGGAAGAATAGGCTAATAGATAGCTATTACCCCAAGCTTATGTTCAAACAACATGGATCTGTTTGCAAGGACTAATTAAATCGTCGACATCGTTTAACTACAAGCATTCCTCCCCTTCACCAATAGCATAATTGACAACCTTGGGTAAATATGCTTTCATACACTAACTGTGCTGAAATATCTGGTTTAGAGTCAACTTCTATGGTGATTCTCTCAATCTAGGAGACAATTCTGCACTTTCCTGATTGCAGGGCCGAATGGAGCAAACCCATGTTATAAAGGTCTGCTCTAATTAGGTCACCCTAATAAGGCATGTTAAGGATGAGTTAAAATTTGTCATCGACAAGGCTAATGGTGAGATTTAACCAGTTCAAATCCAACAAATTGAAGTTTAAATCGTGAAGAACCAGTTTTTTTATCAAGTTATCTAGAGTCCTAGCCTTGCAGCAACCCACCAAGCAATGAAATGAGTTTATGGGGCATCTGTGATGAAGAGATTTCGTCGAGCTTTCTTAAGCAAAGGAAACATAGCCGAGCATAAAGAGAACCAGAAATTTAAATGATTACAATTGCACAGAAATTTAGCACATACCTCTTCAGACCCACAATGTCGACGAGTGAATCATACTCGTAGAGCTCAAGCTTCGATTCTCTCCCAGTCTGATCAAATATCTCATGATTTGAGGATGAAGGTTCTGCTTCCTCCATGTTATTAGCATTAGTTTTGCCCTTGGCAAGTGCTTTTGTGTTGAGCTTCGGGGATTGTGAAGAAAGATCGATCTCCGTCATCTCATGCAGCTTTGAATTTCCACCAGGCTCTGCTTCTGCCTCTGCCTTCTGCATTGTCAAGATCGAAATGCAAGCCCTAAATCAACATACTAATCAAAAGTTTGGATCTGTTATGTAGTGTAAATCTGGCGCCAGGATTTATGTAGTTTAAAAGAGTTTGTATTGCTGAGAGTTTGTATTGCTGACTTGGGATTATTTGATATCTAACGATTCAAGTTGTCAGAAAGTTTCTTTCGTCGAAAATTTTGTTGTATCAGAGTCGTGTTTTTTTTAATGGTGTTTCACATTTAAAATAGAAACTAGCAATTGCACCTTCGAGTGAAATAAAAGAATGCTATTGAAAGTGAAGTAAGGAGATGATTTTTTTTTAATTATATTTATTTCCATTTTTTTTATAAATTATATTTGAAAACAGAGTATTGCAAGTGAAGCAAGGATATGATTTTTTTATAAGTATAATTCACTTAAACTTTCTTAAATTATATTAAGAAAAAATTTAGAAGGATATTTTGAAGTTTAAATTATATAAAGAGGTTTTTTTCTTATAAGTAAAAACACCATTGTGTTGTCTAATATTAATTAGACATTTGGATTGTCATTTTTCAAAAAGTTCCAATCATGCAATTAAATAAAAAAATCATGACAATTTGTAAAATATTTTTTATATCTCATATTACGTATAACTATAGATATATGTCATAATGATTCCAAACAAAAGAAATTTAGGATTTAGCTAGTTATAGAAATCTCTTTAGTGGAGTTAGTTGTTTGTTTGATTAATAACACTTTTTTTTCTATTTCGGAATGGGAAACAAGTCATTTTTTTCATGGGAAACTTACTTTGAAGGAATTCAGACGGCTGGAAGGTGTGTGTAAGGCGTGAGTGAATTAGTAGGGCAGAAGAAACTGTCTCGGAAATTGAAGTGTTTCTCTTTAAAATGAAGTAGGTTGGGGAATCAATGGATTAGGGCGGCATTCTTCAAGCAGTTCACTCTGTTATTAATAAATATTGGAATGATAAATGATTTACAATATTCGTAAAAGTCATGATGCCAATATTGTAGGTTGTTTACTAGTACAAAACCTCTTTCAAATTTGGTGGGCGTCATTACTAAATTTATCATATAAAAAATAAATTTCTAAAATTTAAACTTTATAAAAAGTTAAAAGATTATATATAAAAAAGCTGAAACAACAATCTTTTTGTTAAAAGATTATTAATTAAACTAGCATAGATCCATTTTAAATCTGTATCTATTAAGCACCGAGAGGGATCCAATTTTTTGTGGTGTATTTCTTTTTTTAAATTTAAACTCAAGAAATTTGATCTCTCTTGATTGATAGTTCCGAGTTTAAGTTTTTAAGTTTTTATTTTATAAACGAACATCTATTTTTTAATTACTTTTCATAATATTTTATTTTATGAACCAACATGGATTTTTTTAAGTACTTTCCATAATTTTTTATTTTATGAGTGGACATGAATTTTTTTAATTATTTTGTTACAAACGTTATATCATGTTATATCACGTTACAACATCTCCCCCATACTGAGTTGTAGAGCACCTCGTTTCACTTGATGCAAAAACTAAAACAATAATATTTTTAGGCAGACTAATAAATATAAAATTTGCAAATATAATGTATAACTAAAATAAATCATATTTTCAAATACATAAACTTTTAAGTTATTTAAAAAATATCCATTTCAATAACTTCAATACAATATAGTAGCATACATTCTCAATCCCAATATCAATAAACACAAATCTAAATGGTCTATAACTTGGTTGGATGCTGGGTGAAAACGAAATCATAATGGAAATGTGAACGCCCTGGGTGACTGGTGATACTAGAGCGCATTGAATAGCCATGAACAAAATATAAAATGAGATTCCAAAATTAATGCATCGCCTTTCACATGGGTCTCCTTGGAGGGGTATTTAAATGGAGGATTTAAATGCAGATGGTCTACAGGTTGTGGATGAGACGAGAGGACAACATGATGCACCAAAGCATTAACATAATAAACCACAACCCAACCTTCAATCGCGAAAGAGAAAACGGAACCAGACCGAAGCGGTGCCAATTGAGCGGAATAAGAAAGATAGGGCAGAAGCGGTGCCAATTTTATGACATGTAATTTTGATTCTCAATCCTAATACCAATAAACACAAATCTAAATGGTATTTTTTTGGATTAAAAATGGGTCAATTTGAGTAATATAATGGATGCAAATGGAAATGGATGTACGTGTTTTTTTTTGCTTTTGCAAATGAATGCGTTGACGGGATTGAAGGGCCCCCTGCTTCTATTATATTATATAGGGGTGAAGGATGAAGGTCAGGGTGAAGGATGAAGGTCAAGATTCAGACCTAACGGTACTTCGACCCTACCATATGATTGAAAGTGAGGTACCAAGTTAAACAACTGAGATGAATACCTACCTACCAAAGTAGGAAACGAATGGGATGGATGGAGCCTTCTATATGGGGGAGAAAAGGAAATCGACGATAAATATATTTACTCATTTCCATTAATAATTATTCTTTAAAAGTATATATACGATTGCATTGGTACTTTCAGTCCACGACACTTCCGAATAAGATTTATATAGCAACCCACAATAGCCAATGGTCTGGAACCCACATTAGAGGGCTTTACGAGTTTGAGCCTTTGGGAAATATTGGTTCATCATGTCCAGAAAGATTTCACCAAAGAAATCTCTGACTTCATGAAGACTTTATTCATTGTAATATATACGTTTCATTATTTTTTAACCCGATAAGTAAGACGTGTTGAACACTTTTAATATGTTATGACCCAAGTTAGTCGTTGTGGTCCTTCCTTATGCAGCAAGGTGTAACCACTTACTACCAGAAAGCCAGACATTATTCCTTTTTTCGTTCAATGAAGATTATTGACTGTGGGGTTTTTTTTACTGAAGTTGTCTCTCATGCCAAAATTCCTCATAGCATATAATAAGATCCGAGTTTGTAAATGATGTCTATGGCATCACAAACAAAAATGGATATTTTATAAGTTATTTATGCAATTACTAAGTGGCATAACCTTAGGACATCAACCTACATGTGGATACAGTTTATAGGTGAAACTGTTACGCACTGATTATGCGTGCAATAAAACCAGCATGCATAACTACTGTTGGAAACATGAAGATATGACGGATGGGGAAACCACTGAAAGATGGACAGTCATTGGAATATATGTTATCGCCAACATTAAAATGCATGAAATAGATGGCCATAAAACATGTTTTTAGGATTATTTAAATGGTTAACAACACAACCAACTGTGTTTTATGAAGTCTAATTATAAGATCTTTCCCAATCCTTAGTCCAGGGTTTTAGTGTCACAGTTCTGAGTTTAGGTTCATAACTCCAGCACCAAGTTCTGACAATAATGAGCCATGACCACAGCTCATTAGATTTGAAGCTTTACTAGAGGTAAAACTTAGGTAAATGGGTAGGAATTGGTAGTAGTAGTAGTAGTAGTAGTAGTAGTAGTAGTAGTAACAAGGAGAGGTAGCAAAGAAAATAGCAAAGGATTTTGAAGAAGTAGTCGAGCCAAACATTGGGCTCTTGGATAATGTTAACAAAAGAATGGGATATTGAGGCCTGCAATGGTTTGTGTTTTTCTCATTACAGTTGTAGGACTCTATGGCCCAACAAAATCGATTTACCTTTCTGGAGGATAAAGTTTCCACATAAACATCACTCACCTTGTGGCTAAGCAGGCTCTTTACCTCAAAGATTTGACATTTAAAAACTCTTGCCTCGGCAATTGGGTGTGTATAGAAAGACTAGTTCAAGGATTTTATTGAGTGTTTCAGTGTGTTGGCATGGTATGTTTGTTTTTTATTATCAAGATTCTCCTTAAGCAAAGAAAAATTGTTATTTTCAGATGGCATGCACCATTCCAACCCAGTGATTAGAAACAACTGAATTAACTCAACAAATTAACATAATGAGCCCCAAACTCAACAATTTGCCTCTTGTGCAGTCGCTCATCTCACTGATCAGGTAGCCTCCCAAACTGAGTGATTTGGCATGCAGCATATCAACTTAGTGAAATTAGTATTTACATGCATGAAGACAACTCGTTGTACCTTATAGTTTGAGCGATGCATGAAAGGGTGCAAACGGATGGCGAAGTGCTCTATCCATATTCATCTACATATGCCTTGTTGCGCGATAGGTCAAGGGTGAGCAAACTGGACACAAGCACCTCTCAAGAAATAAGTAAGTCACTCAACCTACTCAAATTCGTT
The DNA here is from genome assembly GCA_027924585.1 of Larix kaempferi. Lineage (NCBI taxonomy): Eukaryota > Viridiplantae > Streptophyta > Pinopsida > Pinales > Pinaceae > Larix > Larix kaempferi. The sequence continues at coordinate 5,397,925 of BSBM01001126.1, forward strand.
TGTATATGTAAATTCATGTTTATAATAATAGTTCAATGTTTTGATGTTGTAAGGTTTCTATATTTCTGTACAATCTAAAGAAAAAAATTATGCATTTCCAATAAGCAGACTATGTTTTGATTATATGTAAATTCATGTTTATATAGTTCAATGTTTTGTTGTTGTAAGGTTTTATATATTTCAATACAATCTGAAAAAACAATCTACATTTCCAATTTTTAACAATCTATATTTCCAATAAGCAGACTATGATTCAGATGAGCTCTTACCTATGTTCCTATGTTGTGTACTTGTCTTCTCCAGGATATTCCACATGTTGGAAAAACTCTGAGTTGACCAAGATAGGGAAATAAAGTCAACCACACAATCTCAACAAATGGAAAAACGCTCAGACGACTGCCTCTCTTAGTTGAATGCTCAGACGACCGCCTCTCTTAGCTAACAACTGCGTTGAAGTTGACAGCAGGCATGTTTACATTGAATGCTTGCATTGAAGGAGTGAAAGCAAATTGAAGACACTGCAATTGCAGTAATAACGATTGGACGGACCAGTTGATCCCAATCGTCAACAAACCAATCCAACGGTTGACGAGTAAGAAAAATCCAAATATGGGGAGTCCTTCTCACTTGGGAAACGCCTTACGGCGTAAATATTGACATGGTTGGATTATAGTTGTTTTTTATTGTAATAAAAGAAGTGAGTTGTATTTTATATACATTTAACATTGTATTTTCTAATATTTTGTTTTATTTGTATATGTTTACTCTTAATGAAAACGTAAATTTATATTCTATCAATTTTAATTTCACACAAAAATATAAAGTGTAGTTTTTAAAAATAAAATATTAATAATTATTTTTAAAGGGTTAAAATAATAAAATTAAAATATAAAAATGCATTTTTAATATAAATACAAATAATATACATTGTAAATGAAAAATTACTATTAAAATTTTAAATAAAGAGTATAGTATGTATAACTTAGTAAAAACAAGTCAAATCTTACTAGTATAGTTGTGGCAACTCAAGTTCGAACTCCACGAGGTAGTTAGGAGGAGACACTTAAAATATAGTGATGATAAAGGTTGGTGTGGCCCAGGCCGGGTGCGATGCCAGGATGATTTAAACAATTTAAATGTCCCTCGATCGTGGTTTCTCAGACCATAGGCTAGTCACACAAGTCACAAACAAACTAGCAAACAAAAAAAAACTAAGTAAAAATAACTAAATAAATTGCATGAATTGAAATTGTTTTGTTCATATTTGTCAAATTAAAAACGTGTCACGGGTGGATCTAGATTACTAGAGCAATCTTCACTTAGAATTTACCAAACATTGACAGGAAAATAGAAGAAATATGAAAAAAATATTAAGTAGAACACAAAAGAAAAACACTCATGTGGATTAATCTTCCATTGCATTATTGTTCAACAATATGTGTACAATATATAGATGCTCTCAAGAGACAAAATCGAGAGGCTTAGTGGTGAGTTGAGTAGATCACATTAATGTTAGGCTTAGTGGAGTAATTCCCCCAATCTATGACATTGTGCCAAGTATAACTCTTGTATTGGGTCATGATGAGGTATAATGAACCTATGAGGACCATGAGGAAGTTATGCAAGTCAATAAATGTGGATGGAATCATTATGAGGGTGAATTAGGTGGTTTAGGGCTTTGGTAGTGGTCATTAATGTAACGCCCCGTTTTGACATTTCTACCTGAACTACTATTATATGTTGTATTTGCTTGATTGTGATACTTTGTCAGTTTGATGACATTGTGGACATGTGGTTCCATTTTTTTGCCGATATATATATATGTGTGTGTGTGTGAGAGAGAGAGAGCGTGTGTGATGTTAGTATTATGATATGTAGTCATGTTAGATATGTATCATGTGTTAGTTATGTCTCAGATATGCAAGTTAATGAATGATGGGTACGTGGATATCGTTAAAGTTATTTGTTGAATGAATGAATGTTATACTAGGTGCATGGTGAATATAATGAATTTACTATTGTTGTTATGTTAAGACGAAATGTATGTGTACATGTTGAGTATTTGTGCATGATATTCTAGATTGTATGTCGAGGACTGATTTGCAGGTTAAACTGGCTAAGTGATAGTTAGATCCTACGAGGTGGGAGAGCCTCGGGGACATGGACTTCGAAAGATAAATGGTATGCAAGTGATGCATTATTTATTTTCGCATGATTATTATGCTGTTTATTATGATGTATGGGTGGGGTAGGGTTTCAGGAAACTCAACCGCCCACATTGGTTATACGATGACAAACTGAGTACAAGTGCAACACAGTTATTATGTCAGGTAGACATAGTCCCTTGTTCCATTAGGGGGTTGGAGGCTTTACCCATTGTTTATCCCTAAAACCCAGAGTCATAGGAGGGTTGTGCTACGGTGCGCTCCCCAAGGTGTGTGATGATGACTGATGGTTGCCTGCTGGGGAAGCTTAGTCGATGTAGTCGACACTTCCGCTTACGGGTTCTAGCTGGAGCCGGTCATGGCTTGACACTTCAGGGTAATCCAGCAAAGGAAAGGATAGGATGTGGAAGTTAGTTGTGATTAGGTAGATGAAATAGATAGATAGGTGTAGCTTGAAGTCACGAAGAAAATGTGATCTAACTATGTTTGTTGGAAAACCTTTGATTGATTAAGTGTCGTAACTCGGTAATGTATGAATTGACATAACTTAATAAGATTGCAGTTAGGTAAATGATTGTACCTTGCAAACTATGTTTAAACTTGTTTCAATAAACAATAAGTTGCATGTTTATGATTAATGTGTGTGATTTATTACTGTTAGTGTACTTATGCGAGGTATGTAAGCAGTAGCTACGCTTACATAACTCGCCTACATATTTATAAATTGCGTGAAATAAAACTGAACTATGACGTTTATCCATTAATTACATTATTACTACTTATCTAACTAGGAGATTAAATTAATACGTCGAGTTAGTAAATTTTGGTTTAATAACTGAATAAGATAATAGAGTAAATTAGGTGGTAATGAAAGACGATTTAGTAATAATGTTAATTATTGTCGATTAATGTTAATAATATTGATTAATGTTAGTCATTGTTGATTAATGTTAATAATGTTGATTAATGTTAAATATTGTCGATTAATGTTAATAATATTGATTAATGTTAGTCATTGTTGATTAATGTTAAATATTGTTTATTATTGTTAATGATATTTATTAATGTTAATTATTGTCCATTAATGTTAATAATATTGATTAAGGTAATTATTATTGATTAATGTAAATAATACTGAATAATAATGTTAATTATTGTCGATTAATGTTAGTAATGTTGATTACTGTTAATTATTATCAATTAATGATTAATAGTGTTGATTAATAAACGAACGATGGTTAACCTAAGTAGTAACTAATGTAATTAATTAGTAATGCTTGATTTATTGTTAATAAATTTAAGTAGTCAAGACTAAGGGTTAAAATGTTAAATGATTATTGTAATGTTAATTAAAGTAGTATTAAATTGATAAGTTAATATTAATTGCAAGGTTAGTTAATTAATTAAAATGTATGGATAATAATTAATTTATATCTATTAAATTTTATTATGAACATGCTTAAGTTAATTAGAACATAAGGTAATTTATAAATAGATATACTATGAAATTGATGAACAAGTGTCGGGTATACATTTTGGAATTGTTCATAAAAAAATGATAAATTAATTATGAATTAATTATAAAACAATTAAGAAACATTTAATTATGAGGTCACCGAGGTTGACTAATAATTAATAAGGTGAAATGTGTAAGTGTAAAACACTTACGGTTAGCGAGAAAACCAACCCAAAACTTAAACTATCATAAATAACTTTTATTATTGATTAAATAAATATTATATTTTGAAATAAGTAAAGAATATTAAAATAATGGAATTTAATGTTTGAGTCAAGGGTTAAGGGCTCGAGGATTGACTTGGGGGTTAAATATTTATGTTAGAGATAGGGTATTAATGGCATAGGGAAAGAGTCGACAAAGAAAATGGGAATAAGGTCGAGAAGAGGGGAGGGAGAAGGGATCTTCTTCACCCTTGGATATTTTGGGGGAAATTTGAGCAAAGATAGAAATTTTTCAGAGAAAGGAAGAAGAAGGGGGTTCTTGTTGGAGATTTTCGGAAGGAAAATACTGGTTGGCTTGTACTCGGTTTGGGCTCGAGGATCCAAAAAGGTACCTTTGGAGCTGGGTGGTCGGCGAAACCTCGCCAGTTGGCAGGGTGGCATACTTGTCTGGTCGGTTGAGTTTCAAGGTTTTGGGAAAGCTAATGGTTGCAGGGCATACATCAAGGCAAGAAGGAGCTAAGAAGGAGATTCAAGGGGTCAACTAGCTTACTAGGGTACTTATCCTACAGGTATACAAACCATTCTAACTCTGTTAAATTGTTATTTCAAGTTATTGAAACAGAAATAAATCGTAAATTGTAAACTATTATCTATGTTGTTACACCTGCACAAAAATAGTAAATGTTAGAAACATATAATTAGCATATATATATTTATTTCAACCTTTTTTTTTCCAAGGAAAAAGTCGTAATTTTATTTCATTAATGAACAAAATTACATTCTGCACATGTAATAGAATCTCAGAGATCCCTACATTGTCAATATATACTGTCCATATGACTGTCCAAACAGTCCTCCTATCCGAGTACATATGACTGTCATAGATTAATATGACTGTCTATTGTCTCATACATATCAAAGATGTCTGACCAAACAGACCTCCTATACTACAAATATCACAAAACTGTCTCAAAAAAAACCTATCAGCAGAAATAATTCTGTCCATACAGCTCTAGTATGTAATTACATAAGCAGCCCAGTATTAATTTGTTGTTCTAATCCTCCATACGGTCCACATTGTCCCCAAAGAACGGCCTGTGAGTATAGCTGTATATGCCTTCAGTGGAATGTATCGTGATCCTCCATGTGCCAAAAGGCATAGATTGATTTGTCGATTCTTTAGATAGCAGGTCAGCCATCCCATTTCGCTCCCTGTAGACATGTGTGAATGTAATACAGTTAAAAGCCTGTTTTAACCGTAATACCTCCTCCAATATAGGTGAGAGAACCATTACATTACATTGTGTAATCTCCTTGGCCCATTCAATAACAATCAGAGAATCGCCAAAAATCTGGAGAGTTAAACAACCTTGTTCAAGTGCGAAAAGCATCAGTAACTTAAGTGACATCAGTTCAGCGTAGTTATTTGAACCACTCCCCAAACCAGCCATTATATGAAAATAATGGGTCTCCGATTTGTGAAGAACGCCACCTCCGCCACACACCGATTGGTGGTTAATAGATGAGCCATCAAAGTAAGCCCACGACATGGATTTATCAATTATTTCCAAGGTCACGGGTCTGATGCGAGTCGCTTTGATAGATGGCTTGTAATGTAGCATAACAGCCACAGCTTGTGCCACGACCTGCTCCAATGGGACCCGACAATCCTGAAATATGATCTTATTACGGGTGATCCATATGCCCCAGGCGAGTATACAGGGGACAGCCCGAAACGTTGAATGTTTATGATCTGTCCACCATAGTTGGAAGGCGTCATGAAAGTCCACTCCCCACCAACTCACGTTGAGTTCCAAATGTTTGCAGATGTCGGCCCACACAGCTTGTGTAAATTGACAGTGTACAAAAAGATGTGAGTTTGTCTTATCCGCTTCCTTACATAGAGGACAGAATCCCGGACCCTGGATGAAACGCTTCTGTAGAATGTCCCATGTCGGTGCCTTATTTTCCAATATAGCCCAAGAGAGTAGTTTTGCTTTCCCCGGGCACTTTAGTGTCCACAGATGTTTCCACCACCACACCAAATCCCTGTTATGGATATTCACATTCAGCTGAATATAACCGTGTTTTGGGGTGTATCTACCAGATGGATGGTGTTCCCAGATAAGTTCATCAATCCGATTTGTTAGGCGAATATTAGTGTATCTTAAGTTCCGAATATAATCCTCCCAAGCTCCAAGCAAGTCATCTGGAATCTCAAGACGCTGTGCAGAGATCCACCCCTGTTGCCATAGAGTGGATGCTCCCGGTTGTTCAATATCAGCCAGAAAGTGACAGCCTCTATCTGCCAGAAAATTCCGTAATGCCGCAGGTAGGACATGTCCACCTCTACAACCCACCCAGGGATCCAGTCCAATACGTGTGTATCTCCCATTACCAATTCTCCACACTAATCCAGACCCAATCAGATGAAAATGCTGCACCACTGCTTTCCAGACCAACGAGCAATTTGCCCGCGTCTTATTGCCCTGCCTAATCCATTCGATAAGAGTTAATGGAGCAATGTATTTATGGTATACCACTCTAGTCCAGAGACTCTGAGTTTGTATGATACGCCATGCCACCTTTGCCCCCAAGGCTTTAGCAAAAAGGAAAATATTCTTTAGGCCCCAGCCTCCCAGTGCTTTGGGGACTGCAATCATATCCCATCTGACCCACACCAAAGCACGGTTATCACCCTTACCCTTCCAGAGAAAGGCAAAACACAGCCGCCGGATCTGCTCCAGGACTCCTTTGGGAATCCAAGCGAGTGACATCCAATACACTGGAATCGCTTCCAAAACTGATTTAACCAAAACCAGCCTCCCTGCCCTCGAAAGCCATCGGTGACTCCATCCACGAAGTCGCTGTTCTAATTTAGCAATTAGCCATTGCCAATCAGCATTCAAATATGCATTAGGTTTCAGGTGAAAGCCAAGGTACTTTAAACCAGCATCAAAATCAATAGTCCTGTAGGGTAGTCTCATAGCCATTCTGTTAATCTCCATCTCGGTTAAATGCGAGCATGTGATCGTTGATTTATCAATGTTTACTAACATACCCGCTGCCTCTTGCATCAAATTGAGGCCTTCAGCTACCTTATCAATATCCTGTCTCGAGCCATCACAGAAAATCAGAATGTCATCAACGAAAAGGAGATGTGTGATATACATTACCTGGGATATGGATATGCTGCGGAATGAACCTTCAGCTTTTGCTTTCAATATAAATCGACTGAGTCCTTCAGCAACAAGGAGAAATAACAGCGGTGACAGTGGGCATCCCTGTCGTAGGCCCCTGCCAGCGTGAAAAAATGGACTCGCTGAACCATTTATCAGAACAACAAAGCTCACCGTGGTGATGCAGGCCATAATCCATCGTATAAATTCATAGCAGAAGCCCAGGTGTGTTAGAAGCATCCGGATATATAGCCAGCTAACCCGATCAAATGCTTTGGAGAGATCAATTTTGATCACAGCACCCTTCTGCTTCTGCACCTTCATAGTGTGTATTCCTTCCTGTGCAACTCCAATTGCCTCGTGGATTTGACGGCCTTCCAAGAACCCAAACTGTTCACTAGATATATTCTGAGACAGGATAATCTTGAGTCTCCTCGCCATAACCTTTGATATAATCTTATAGATGCAGTTGCAGAGAGAGATAGGTCTGAATTCATCAAAGCTTTCAGGCTTGTCCGATTTAGGAATGAGAGCTAAAAAGGTCGAATTGAAGGGTCCATGTATAAATCCATCCTTTCTAGATTCTTCCACCACATTCAAAAGTTCTGCTCCGAACAAATCAAAGAAACCCAAGAAAAATTCTATATGCCACCCATCAGGCCCCGGACTCTTATCTTTCTGGAAGGAGTGCATAACCAGCGAGAGCTCATCCGGCAACACCTCCGCCATTAACATAGTGTTCTCCTCCTCTCCCACAAAACGAGGGAAGAGCTGAGTCATCCGAATAACCTCAGCAATAGAGGCCCCAGGTTGTGCAATGAATAGATCTCCAAAGTGTCGTACCCCCATATCAGCCAAACCATCAAAGCTGGATACCTGTTCCCCGTCAGTAGAGGATAGTTCCCAAATAGAATTACTGTCTTTTCTCCCCTTTGCATAGGCTTGAAAAAATTTAGTGTTCTCGTCCCCACATTGTAGCCAAAGCGCCCTGCTTTTCATTCTCCACATCTCTTCTTTCTCAGACAGAATCACATTTCTGCAGCATTCCCACTCCAACAACTCACCTTTCTGCACTTCATCCAGGTATCCCATGCCCCTGCTGTGTAGTATTCGATCAATATTCAGCTCAGCATCCCTCAGCTTCTGATCATCTTTCCTTCGTTTTTCAGAGGCCCAGAGAATAGTGGCCTCTTTTATTCTCTTGAGATTTTGTTGAAAGTGTACTCCCGCATGTTCCAGAGACTCCGGTGGTCGATGAACCCACTGAGCCTGTACTAATTTAAGAAATTCCTCCTCCTTCAACCAGCTAGGATTGAATTTGAATGGGCTGGGGGGTTTTTCTCGACCACCTCTTAATTCCAGAAGGATTGGGCAGTGGTCTGAAATCCCCCCTGTCCCAACCCATTGCTTGACCACATCAACTCCCAGAGCCAACACATCAGTCACCAGAAACCTATCCAGCCTCTTGGCCACCCCTTGATCCCCTGTTCTCTTATTCCTCCATGTGGGGGATAACCTGTTAGGTAGTATGTCAAGAAGGTCCTTCCTAGCAAAGGCTTGTATAAAGTAATTTGCTAGTGGATCCGGAACAGCCCGAGGCCCCCAAACTTCAGAAGTCCCCAGTGTAAGGTTGAGATCCCCACCCAGTATCACATCCCTTCCAGCAAAGATGTCCATACTAAGCAAAGAGTCCCAGAATCCAACCCTATTTAAATAGGGCCCATAGATATTGAGAACAAGGATCCTCCTCCCCATCAATGCATCCCAGACTTCCAATCCAATACCAGAGGGAATGCCCCAAGAGCAGTCATACCTGCAGCTATTCATCTTCCAGCGTGTGGCCAGCCCTCCAGAGCGTCCACGAGCATCCACACCAACAAATTTCCAGCCAGGTAGCAATAGTTCCAATGCCCGCACAACCTCCTCACTGCCACCCAAAGTTTCTTGTAACAGTATAACATCCGGTTGATTTAAATCCACCAACCTCCGAAGTGACGATTTTTTAATGGGACTCGCCAACCCACGACAGTTGAAAGATAATAATTTCATATGAAACCCCCTTCCTGGGTTTTCGCTGCTCTAAGTGCCCATTCGATAGTGGATTGTGTACCCATAACTAAATCAACTTTTGCCCGCTCTTGAGCTATTGACAAATGAGATTTTCGGCCCCGCCCTTTCCCCCCAACACTAAAAGCCACTTCAAAAAGTCCCTTACCCCCCGAGCCATCAGCAGTGATCACCCTATTTCGGAGTGCATATCGGATACTACGTCCAGAGCTGGGAGAGTGTTGTGTAGAAACAATGGACGGTGTGTAGACACTATCCGAAACAGAACAAGGAGCTACAGTACATATAGCAGATCTGATCGGAGGAAATGTCCCAAGACAATCCTCCCCCAAAACAATAGGGTCATTAAGTAAAGAAACAGCAGAGGATAAGTGATGAGACAAACCCGAGTTGTTCGAAGTTGAGCCCCGACGGATAGTTATCAGCTCCTGTAGTTTCCTGGATGCTGCCCGCGTCAATGGAGTCGTGGTACCCATATTTGCCCCTGCTGCAACCGATTCCTTGTTCCCAAGGACATCCAAACCAGTATTCGCCAGTGTTACCGGATGTTCCTTGGATCCCTGCTGCCCACTCAGTGCGTCGGGTACCACCGGAGAGTGTTCTGCCCAGTTGCCAAGTGGAGTTTTGAAAGTATCATCTCCCATCGCCAATGTGCTCACCACCTTCTCATTGCAATCAGCATCTGCTGCCACAACCTTCGGTCTGCTACCCCTAAATGATAATGGACAACAGGCAACCAAGTGTCCATAAATGTGACAGCGGTGGCACCTAAACGGCACACCCACATAGTCCAGAATTTGTACGAATGCCCCATCCTTCGTTTGTACATTGATCTCAGTCGTTAACCCCAGTCGAAGATCGATGTTAACCAAGATCTTAGCCACTGTATAAATGCCTGTTTCAATATGGGAGTAATCAGAGCAGACATAGTCTCCAAGGTAGTTCCCAATCGTTGCAAACCGTGTTTCATTCCATAAGTGCATGGGAAATCCGGGCAGCTTCACCCATAGCGGTTCTTTGTCGATTTTATCCTGTTTGGAATCGAAGAAAGGAGACCAACGTTTCAGGATTATAGGGACGCCCAACATTGACCAATGTCGACGTAAGACTGCATCAACCTCCCCAACATTCGACAGTATGAAGGAGAACCATCCTTTCGTTAAAACCCGAACAATAGGTGCAGTAGCCACGATGTCTTTCCACTGCTCGGCTGCCCATCGCTGGAGGGATCCTTGTCCCAGTCTCTTACCACGGACATGTCCAACTACTGCAATTTGTGTGAAATCCTCTGCCTCCTCAATCGATACATCCACGCCCAGCACAAGCTTATCCTTCCTCTTCCGTTCCTTGACCTTTTTAGCAGTGTTTTTGTGTGATTCTGCCTTCATAGAAACCCCTGCTCGGGGTAGCAGGGCTGCATCTACAGGTAGAGTGTCTCCACCACCAGTAGCTCCCGCTAAATGTCCACTGGAAGAGTAACCCAATCCTCCACTACCCTGTCCCCTGTCATCAGCATCACAAAAATCCACTGATCTAGCCAAATTCCCATCGGATAGGGTGTCCAAACCGCCACCCTGGTCCATCCTCCGTCTGCCATTTCTAGTCAATGTATCAATCCCCTCCACACGTGATGCATCCGAGCAGGTAGGGAAGTTTGTGAAAGTCCCCAATTGTGGTTGTAGTGTCCTTCCTAACAGGTCTGCCAAGTCTGGCCGGTCATCCGAGGGCCCAGGAAAAAACCCTGCCCCCCTACCTGTCAAGAGTGATCCCATTGATGCCCTCGACCCAGAGGCCGCAGCATTGGTTGTTCCAAGGTCAAAAATCCCTCTGGCACAATCTCCATCCGAGGTGTAGTCCACCTCCTGCTCATAACTGCTCGCCATAATGCCCCAGATCAACAGTGCTGACAAACCCCAGATCCCAATCCCCAATCCACCTTACAAAATGCCCACAATCTTCACCACCCAGTCCACCAATATCCCCAATCTACTCTGAATAGCCACGGTCACAGCAAGGGCGTCTGCAATCCCCGTCAATATTCCATCCAGCTCCAAAATTCAGTCAAAGAACAGCATTGCCTGCCAATACCATTGAATACCTAGATCTCCAGAACCTGTAAGTCAATCAGCCGACTCAACACTCATATCCTGAAAGCCCAACGTTCTTGCAACGCTCAGCTACCGTAATCTTGGAGCTCGCCTTCCTGTCAAATATCTGGGTGATTTTGAAGGATATCCTCTGCATATCCAACGCAGTACCGTTCACGCTCTACAGCATCCTCCTCCACAGTGTGTAAATGATAGTATGCAGTTTCTCCCGCGCCAGAAATCCTCCAAACATTGCTGCAACGTATACCTTCAATGCGTTATCTTGGAGCCCGATCATCGCTTCTCCTGCCAACCGATGTACATATCATAATAATATTTCTTTTTCAATACGCCATTCATATTTATTTCAACCTATAAATGTGAATGACTTGTATTTTACAGGCATGAAAATTTAAACATAAGCTAGAAAACGGAAACAACACAGAGACTTGAAACAGTATGGAAACAAATGAAAGGAAGGTCTTTATTTATAAACTTAGATTAACTTGGACCAGGGTCCTACAATTAATGAGCAATTTTACCATTTCCAATGCATTGGCGCCCTTGGTCCAACCTTATCCCATAAAACATGGAAGTGGTGCGCTTGCCTCATTAAATGCATTAAGTAGTGCATCTTTGACTCCCCAGATTAAGGAAATGGGCACATTTGTGGACAAACATAGCTATAATGACAAACCACTAGTCTAATATGTGGAACCCCCCCTAGACTAGGCACTATGAAGCCAACTGCCAAACCATGGAACAAATTACATTAAACACTTGGAACCTTATGCAAGGATTATTAACCAAGGTCTAGATAGGAATTATGTTCCAACAATATTCATCATCAAAATTGATGATGATGGTTATTAATGTACACTAAGACCAACTTTGGTGCGTCAAACATTTAAAAAGGTAAAGAATCACTTGGTTTTATTTATAATAAACAAATTGTGCTAAAAATACACTAAGAAGCATTCTTAGATCACCATAGTCGTGATGAGTTAAAAGTTTAGAAAGGTTAGTATTGCAACAAATCTTTTGAAATTGTAATCTAATGTGGGTGTACATGAGACATTTTAAGAGAAATTAATTTTCATCTTCAACCCTTCTATTGTCCAAAGATGACAATTTCTTTCATCCCATGATGTTTTAGGAATTGTCCAATGCCATGTTTCAATGTGGAGCTTGTGAGAGTTTGTTCTTGTTTTAGCAATGTTGATTTTCTTCTTTATGTTAGTTAAAACAAATAGATACTTTTGGTCTTTTAGATTAGGGTTGATCACCTCTTTGTAGTATCTTAATTTTATCTTATATTTTAATTCTTTACCACCACCCCCCCACAACTTCTACTTAAATTTAAATGCAATAATACTTTTATTATTATCATTATTCTGCAAAGTGACCTCTTCCTCCAGTCACCAATGATTTAGCCAAGACTTTGCATCTTTATGCTAACCTCACTTTAAGTCATATGTGGTTTTGATTTGAGTTTTAAGCAATTTTAGGGAGACTCTTGTCTCCCATGTTGTTTATCTTGTTCTTGTACAATAGGTACCTAGCCACAGTCACGCTCTCAATAGGGGAGAGACTTGTTTTTATGAGAAGGATAACATAGGGTGTATTGCCTTTAATTCTGATATTATATGTTATAAAATGCTTTTGGATTTTCTCTATCCTTCTCAAAATTATCCAGAGAAGTCACAGCCCCATACTTCACATCCATATAAGATGAGTTTCTTCTTATCCCAAACCCAAAGGTATGTTTATTTACAATTGTTTTCAAGTCTGTAATAAATGTTCCACCCTCCATCGATCACATTTTCAATGTTATAGTTCTAATTAGGTTTGTGATGAAGGTCGATTTTGAGATATTTGTATGAAGTAATTCCCTCCAAATTTTTGTTGTCATACATGACATTAGCATAAGTGGTTTTTTGAATTTGATTAGCATAACCTTTGTTTTGTCCATGTTAACAATCATACCTATACTTGAGAAAAAAATCCTTGAGAATTTTTAGTTGCTTGTCTAGGGACTCCTTGCCATGAGAACAATATCATCCGCATAGATTATAAGGATGATGTGAATATCAATTAGAGTCGTGCAGGCACAACCTACTTCTTCCAAACAACCCTGTAATGTGTTAGTGTATATACCAAAAATGGTAGGGGGCAAGGGACAACCTTGATTTTTTTTTGTAAGTAAGACAAGCCCTTCTATTTTATTAAAATACAATATGATGCATAATATACAAAAATATCCACTCTCGGGTGCCCCTCCGGAAAGAAAACAGAGCAACCTGAGAGATGAAAGTCCCTATTATGATAGAGGTTTTTATAGTCCAGGATTAAAAACTTTAACATCATCAGCAAAAATAAAAGCCTTTAGCATGATAACAGTATGTCTAGTTTTGATCAGGTTATCAATTAAAAGTTTTGCTAGAGCCAGAGTCTTAAAACTATAACCAGAAACTTGGGTGAATATCCAAAACATTTTTTACTGTATACTAGAGAAAATGAAAAAAGAAACTACCCGACCACTCAGAGACGGTTCGCATGAGTTCTCCCACTGTGCCTCCCAAGATCTTCATTGGTATCATCATCCTCGTCATCTAAATTGTTAACTTGGGATGGTGAGTGGGAAAGCTTATGCTGTTGCGGCAGGCCTAAATCAGTGGGATCCTCGTCCACTCTATAAACCTTAAACATGTACCCCAATGCCTTGGCAAGGAGTTTTTGCTTAGCTTCGATGAATTTCAACTAGTATGGGACCTCACTAAGCAGGGCCATTCTGGTGTTTTTCTCTTCAATATGGCTCTAGAGATCCCCGTAATTTTTCCCTCTCTCTGTAATTGTTCTGGATAGGAGTTATTTCATTGACTAGTCGAGTTACAAAGTTCTATTGAAAAGCGCCAATCTGCTATGGGTGATATCTGGGTCTATAATATAACCTTCAAAGTTAGAATACTTATGAATCTCTGGGGTGGATTCCTTTTCCAACCTAATCTTCTCCTCCATACCAGCAATTTCACACTTTTCCTTTTCCCCTATTTTCTCCCTATAGAATTGCGTTGTGTGACGACCTCTTTTGATATCCCTTGATCTCTTGAGCTCATATGAGTTTTCCCATTTTTACGAACTCTCCTAGTTCGTGGGCCTGTATTAATTTGCGAATTGTCTTCAAGGGTGTCACCAGAAACGTTTCTCTTCCATTCTTCTTTACATTCGTCCCACTTGGCCATATCCTTGTGATATCAATTAAGAATATTCAAGAATTTTGTTTCTCATTCCTATTTTACTGCTTCATTCACATAAATATTTGCACTACCCAAGACATGGTCACTATTTTCATTATCCTTCTTGGACTTCTTAATGAAATTCTTAACAATACAAATGGAGCTAGCAATCATGGGAGTGTATCTTCTCTTGTCCTCGTTCAGGGTCATCGTACCATAGCCTTCTGTCACGTCCCCTCCCATCATACCAGCTAGATGGAGAGGATCGTGAGGCTAAAACCGGGCATCTAGCCCCATAAACTTTTAACCAAGCATTCACATAATTTAAAAGAGATATGGGATGTATAATTATAAGAAAAACATAGCGGAAATAATCAATTGCACACCCATTATACATTCAGTATATTCGTGCCATATCATCAATTTAAGCAATATCGAATTTGCAAATGAGAATACTTATCTTAAACCAGGTAATCCCTAAGCAACCAGCTACGCTTTTGCAACATTCCACCCAACCGTAGGCCAGTGTGCTCCTCGATCTCTCAGCACCACTGCCACCCCCGAGCTGGGCATGATCTCCACAAGGAAAAAGAGGAAAGCAGGCTCTCACATAGCCAAAGATATACCAGAATCAGCCAAGCCAATCAACAATTAGGTTTCTCAGGCTGTTAAGAGATGGACAGAGGTGAATTACTAGCTAATGGCTCACCCATTGAGCTATGGATACTTAATTGGGCTCATCAAGCCAAACCTGTCCTCTTCCACTCCTAAATCTCCTGCTCACAGGTTTAAACCAAGGATGGGGTTTCTACCAGCTCAGAAAAACGTGGGAACACACAAAAACAAAATGGGAAGATTGGGAAACAACCCAGGGAAGCCAAATCCGTTTTTAGAAAAACGTCCTTGGACATTCGGGATCAAAAACGACCTCCATACAGTCCCCAAATAGTGGCCCTTCTCTCCCAAGCTACTGTATATGCAAAAACGAGTTACCAGCATGGGAAAATGCAGGGGAATGGAGAAAAACGTGAAGGATAAAACCCCAACAAGCTCCGACTGCGTGAGAGGATGAATTCCATGGGTGAAGAATGGCTTTGGGTCAATTTCGTGGGGGTTTTCTTGCCCAGCAAGCCAAAACTCGATTTCCCAGGTTGCTGTCTTGCCCATACACGAAAATTGACAGCCGTACCTCTCCCATCCCAAGGCATTAATTGTCTCAACCAATTCTTGGAAGAATTAAATGATTGGGTGCATGAGACCAAATGGGTAGTTGAGAGTTCATGGGTTTCCTCAATGAAATGGTTGAACACCATGGCTCAAGGGTTTGGTTATTTTCCCTCCCTATTCCTTGTAAAGATCATGCCCCCATCTCTTTGTTGCATTGCATAGCTGGTTGTGGGTTTTTCATTAAAAGTTGCATATTTACATGATGTCCGATTCTACATTGTGCACAGCTAGCACAAGACCCATATGCATCTATTCTAATCGCCGATACATAGAACGATAAATCAATGGTGGGGCCTTGGCCTTGAGCTCCTCACCATGACTAAATAACAATATTTACATCATTTACAATATTAATGCAATAGGGTCAAGATGGGGACGTTACACCTTTCTAGGGACTTGAAAGCCCATTCATATTTTTGATTTGGTGGATTGTGCGGTGGGTTGGTTTGTGAACCATCTTCATAACTAGTACCGGTAGAACAATCCAAAGGATCTTCTGCGTTATGCTTCTTTCTGAAATCAAACTAATCGATTAGACTTGAGTTCCCTCTTCCATCTCGAGGGTGGCCATCTGTCCACCCACTAGTTCCACCTGTGTTTCCATAATTCTATTATCCGTCGTCATGCGATGGGTGTCATTATTCTGGTTCATGCAGGGGTTGGACAACCTACTTGGGCCAAAGTGACAACCTTGATTGAATCTTATATTATAATTAATTTCTTTTGACCAACCCTCGGAGTTCCTAAACCTGACAATAACATTCTCGTACAACCTTATCGCAAAGGTCTCAATTCAAAAGGAACTTTTAGCTCTTCTAATCTATTCCAAAATTTAGTTGTGGGCATTGTGTCACGTGCTTTTTTAAAGTCAACAAAGCAACACAAAAAGATTGGTTTTATTAATGTGGCACTCCTTAGCCATGGTCCTAAGCATAACAAGGTGGTCCATAGTTGAATGATAGCTCATAAATTGTGCTTGGACTTTTACTCTTTTTATGTGACTTTCTAGCCATATGTTGATCTCAATTTTGAGAATAATTCCATATAACTTGGTTAAAAGAGGGTTAATCATAATGGTCTTATAATTAGAGGGGTTGCTTTTATCTTTTCTTTTAAAAACGGGAATAATGAGGCTTTGTGTCCATGGTTTAGGGAAACCCTACTAGATTGCTAAATTGAAGAAATAGTATATGTAAAATGAACATCTAGAATCATCTTACTCGCAAAATCATACATAATATCAAGTAAAATTGAGATATAAAACTATACCAATTATCAATGGTTATAATAAAATACTTAAATTTGGTAATAATTAAAAAATACAAAAATAAAATAACAATACCAATGCATATGTATAAAGAAGTACATGATATATATATAGATATATATATATATATATATATATATATAAGGAATACCTCTTGGGGAAACCCACCGAATACTTCCGCATATTTTATGGATGGTAGACATGGTAAACCACTTGCTTTGATTACGGAGCCTAATAACTTGGTGGGGACATCGAGTGAGGCCCTTTTTACGCATAGCCACCCGAGGATTTGACCTTGAGAACTTCTGCTAAGAGTTGGTTCATAACATATACATATAATGGGAAAATGATAGGTATTTTCTAACCCGTAAAAGCTAGTTGCCAATTTCACTCCACATCAACATTAACGGTTTCCTCTTCACAACCACGTGTAAACAAATGTTCAAAATAGGTAAAAATGTTAAAATTGAACATAAAATTTCAACTCTAAGCAAAATATAATATGTTGTACAAACCTAAAAATATAATAACATTAAGTTTAATGCGAATTAAATAATAAACATTTACAAATATTTATATATAAAACGTGTGTGTATATATATATATAACATTATAGTGTCCCAAATTGTATGTGGCTACTTAGCCAAAGGACACTTCCTTAAGTGCTATAAGACCTCATTGTAATATCCCCAAAATTGCTTGTGACTTCTTAGCTCAATGAATCTTCCTCGAATGCTCAAGTCTTCATTATAATAATCTTAGATTACATGTGGCTTCTTAGTTAAAAGGATTTTCCTTGAGTATTGTAAATTCTACACTAGTAATATTTCAAAATGGAAAAGTGCATGATTATCTAATCATGATAGCTCAAATCATAATAATTTCTATTCCACTTAGATTGGGAAACAGACAAATAAGATCTTATGGAAACAAATAAGATATTATGGTTCACTTAGACTTAAAAAGATAGATTATATCTAACTTTATTGAGTGAGGATTCTTATCATTGGCTTTTCTCTACAACGTCTATCTCTACTTGATTAATATGAGGACAAAGTCAATTTCCATCACATGCTTTTCTCTACAATCTCTACTTGATTAATTTGGGGACAAAGCCAATTTCCTTCAAAACTACATCATAAATGTTAGATACGATGAAGAAAAATGATTGTGCCATATAATTATTAGTATCATCAATAACCCTTTCAACATGGTGGCAACAAAGTGAATAGGAGCAATAAAGCCAAGAGTAAAAAAGTAGATAATTGGACAATAAAGCAAAGAGGAGTGAAAAATAGAGAGATAAACAACAAAGGTAATAGGACCAATGAAGCGAAGAGGATTAGAAAAGTATAGAGCTAAACTCCTTGGGATCAAATTTATTTAGAAACCTTGTCATTCAACCTTTAAATATGAGGTCATGGGAGAGAGAAATTTATAATGTTTTTAATAGAAGCCAATTATGATCCTTCCTAGTGATGTAGGCTCTTGCTCCCCTTTAGCCCAACCTTCGACTTTCAACCAAATTTATTTACCATTTATAACCCTCGCATATTCCCCCTAATATTTTTATAATAAAATGAAGACATGGCCGCACGTCTCTAGGTAAAATATAAAAATCTAGTTAACAAAGCCCTTTTACTAGTTCAAATTGCATTAACAAGAAAATTCAATGGTATGCGGTAAATCCCTAAAGCTTTGGAAGGTTCAATAAAAAAAAGGTTCCCCCTAATTCAAGGGTAGCTCCACTATTATTACCATGGAAAAAGACTTTATTCTTAATTCTTTTTTAATCCAAATAAAATTGAGTTTTTGGCCATGCAAAACCTAAAGAAAAATATACAAGATAAAAGAAACAATGAATGTAGATGGCTAAAAAATTCATCTCAATGCACCATGGTATTGTCCAAGGAATGACTGACTTTTGAGAAAAAGGCAATTTATACTATTAGAACACCAACAAGATGTGAATTTTCTTTGAGAATAGCATTGAATGTTGATGGTCAATTGATGGATCTCAAGACACATAATTATTATAATTCATTAAAGGTACATATTATTGATGTGCTTGTGATATAAACTAGTCTATAATCCTTTATTTATCCTATCCTTTGTAATACCATTACCATATTCTAACCAATTTGAGAATGAATATGTTTAACATATATATTTGATAGCTATATATGGTTGCACTAGTACAACACAATATTTGTGTTATGCTATCAGTTGGCTATCTACGTTTTTAAGATTGTTTTCTCATCTTTTTATCTAGACCATAAATTTATCTTCAAGGAATATATACATCAAAATATCAAATAGTACTGACACAACTTATATGAAAGTACTTGATAGTAACTAGGGTGATCATGCCTTTAGGTGGATCACATCCAAAGAGATACATGTCACGAGCATTGCTATATGGCATAATGAAATAGTCGAAATTGTTTGTATTTTTTAGAAAGAGTTGCTAACTAGCTTTATGGATACTCGGGTCCATATTTTGCTATGTTTGGTTGAAGACATTCAATTAGTTAGTGTGGTGAGCTATACATGGATATTCTTCCTATAGAGGTACATTAAAACACGTAAGGGGTTTGTAAGGCAATGCACACATCCTAAAGGGTGCATGGTCAAACAATACATTATTAATGAATCTTCCATTTTTATATATGAGTTCCCAAAACAAATGCATATAGATGATCTACTCATTTGGGATGGTGATCATAAACTAGTCTATAATCCTTTATTTATCCTATCCCTTGTAATACCATTACCATATTCTAACCAATTGAGAATGAATATGTTTAACATATATATCTGATAGCTATACATGGATGCACTAGTACAACACAATATTTGTGTTATGCCATCAATTGGTTATCTACATTTCTAAGATTGTTTTCTCATCTTTTTATCTAGACCATAAATTTATCTTCAAGGAATATATACATCAAAATATCAAATAGTACTGACACAACTTATATGAAAGTACTTGATAGTAACTAGGGTGATCATGCCTTTAGGTGGATCACATCCAAAGAGATACATGTCACGAGCATTGCTATATGGCATAATGAAATAGTAGAAATCGTTTGTATTTTTTAGAAAGAGTTGCTAACTAGCTTTATGGATACTCGGGTCCATATTTTGCTATGTTTGGTTGAAGACATTCAATTAGTTAGTGTGGTGAGCTATACATGGATATTCTTCCTATAGAGGTACATTAAAACACGTAAGGTGTTTGTAAGGCAATGCACACATCCTAAAGGGTGCATGGTCAAACAGTACATTATTAATGAATCTTCCATTTTTATATATGAGTTCCCAAAACAAATGCATACAGATGATCTACTCATTTGGGATGGTGATCATGATGAAGAACGATTAAGAGGGAAAAAACTTGAATTAAATGGAGAAAGATAGATTTTGAGAGGTAAAATAATTATTTGACATATATATGGTTATGAATGTGTTATTTAATGAATAACTATTTTCTTTGTAAAAAGTGAATAATATTAAGTGCTCACTGACATTGCAGACGAGGAACGATGGATTAAATTAATTTTGTTAAATATGGAGACTATTAGGAAATGGGTGGTGATGTACAATTAATGCGAAAAAATGATAGCAAGACATATGATCATTTAAAATGTTGATCCCTCGTATCCAATCCCTAAATAATTACGTTGTTAATGGCCAATATAGTGCACAAACACATGGGTGAAGGAGCAAATTCATAAATTTGGACTATGCAACAAGGAAAGTAAGCTATATCCATTGAACATATGAATTGGATATGAAAGGATCATATGTGATGGACCATGAGATTGAATCATAAAACAAAATTAAGCATATATGTATTGTTACAATTTTAGGAATAATTATTGATTTTAATATGCAAATATGTCTATGCATGAAGGTACAAACATACCCTACGATGTGGACATATGCTCATCATTTTAGATTGGAGAGTGCAGATTATGGCACTATTCAAGAGATAACTAAGTTGGTCTATAGTTCCTCTATATGTGTGGATTTTAAATCTAAATGGTTTGATATTTTCGATGGAATGAGATTTCTTAGATTTGACCTAAATAGTGAAGTATATTACATTCACATACGTAGAGAAATGTTGCCATCTCATGTTGAAGCATTTGTGCTTCTCAAACATTGCACTACAAGGAAAACACCTTCTAGCGGAGGTTTTAGCATAACCTCCAACATAAAAATCGTCTTTATCCATTTATAGCAGAGACGAGCGTTAGAGGTTATCGTGGATATCTTGTCTCTAGTGCACTTCTTATATATAAACGCATTGGTGCGCTTTAACATACATTGGAGCATCAAAGAGTTAAATTGTCCCACCGTTTAAATTTTGATATTAAAATTTAAAAAAAAAACACAAAGAAAATCATCGGTGCCCGTAACACAGAGATAAGCACCAATGCGTTTTAAACAAAGTGCATTGACAAACTTAAAAAATCGACAATTTACAGTGTGTTCATAAAAAATTACCATACCAATGTGTTTTTATTTAACAATATGCACCGGTGCATTTTATCCAAATGCACCAGACTAATTGAAATGATTTTAAAATTTTAAAATAATCTATCCATTATTCGGTGCACAATGTGCCTAACAACGCATTGATGTGGATATATTTCATAATGTGCACCGATATTTTACCTCAAAGAGCACCTGATAGTTAAAAATGTTTCATAAATTTAATTTTTATTTTAAATACAAAACTAACAGCGTGCTTAACGAATATAAGCGCACTAGTGCATTTTATACAAGCGCACCGTTCGGCTAATATTTAAAAAAATATATAAATTCTTAAATCACATTATCTAAAATAAACACATCAATGCATATGTGTTTACCAAGACACACCAGTGCATTTTGTTTAAATAGACGCATCGATGCATCATAACAGTTTATGGCGCATCACGATAGGGTAAAATATATATTTAAAAAACCAGCCATAAAATCCATTTTTCATTCTTACAATGCTTCTGTAGAGCCATATAAGCACCTATGCTCAAGCATATAGAAAAGCACCCCGCGTCACATTGTTCCCGTACCACCGACTTGTTGGTTTTTGTGCATTTAGTATTGATTGGTGGTTATTTTGGAATTTCCAAACAACCAAGTTTTTTCATTTTCCTTGTACATCGCAACCATGCCTCCTCGACGTGAAAGACACAGAGTAAATCATTTTTTATCCTCCAATTTAAAATTTCAACGTATTGTCTCCCTTTCATCCCCTAAGTTCTCAAACAACTCCTAGTTGTTAAAGAATATTGGAGACATGTACACATGGCTTTATGAAGCCCTAACCTTCGACAACTAGCACAAGTAATACAAACTAGCATGAGGGACACAAAAGAATAGCTCAATGTGAATGAATGTGATCAATCATGGGTATTTGAAAGAGATTTGAACCATTTGCGTCAGAAGAATTACGTATAGGTTAAAAAAGAGGGGGCATGCATGAACAAATAAGATTAGTTTGTGCATCTTTCAACAGAGGATCTGGGCCATCTACGTTGACAAAGCTGCACAACAAGTATAAGAAGGGCCCTTACTGAACGACCATGATTTATCTTACATTTTTTCGATGGGGAATCTGGGCCATCCATACCAGCCGAGTTGCATGGAGATGGGAAAAGGGAGACTTTGCTCCAACAAACAAGATTAATCATGTATGTTCCCAATGGGACATATGGGTCATTCGCGCTAATAGATTTGTGCATACAACAAAAAGGAGGGTCCTTTCATGAACACCTAGGATAGATTTTGCACCTTCCCAATGGGTGATCTGGGTCATTTGTGTTGATGGATATGCATGTGGATTGAAAAAGTAGGTCCCTCCGCAGATGTCCACGATTGATTGTGCCA
Source organism: Larix kaempferi (assembly GCA_027924585.1). NCBI lineage: Eukaryota > Viridiplantae > Streptophyta > Pinopsida > Pinales > Pinaceae > Larix > Larix kaempferi. The sequence goes on from BSBM01001126.1 coordinate 5,420,734, forward strand.
TTTTCCAATGGTAAATTGTGAAGATACGACATAAGGTATAAAGGTATAATCACGTGCCAATAGTGGAGATCTATCCATATAGAGATAGATGAAGTAATCCTAACCATTCAAACTAGTTTCTACCTATATTCGGCATAAAGTAGAAGACAAAGATTTACATTATGGACCTAAGATTCACCGAAAACATCAGATTCCATCATATGTACTACTATATTTACCATATTCTCCCATTTTCTACTCATATGAAGTCCTCGGAAATAGATTATATGCCTTGATTTCCCTACCCTCCAATAACACAAGGGATTCATCGTACAACCAACTCAACCCAATTGGCGACGCCACCTTAATGCTCCATGAGTTCGGTGTAAATGTACAAATAAGGGAATTGAATATTGATATTGCTACCAATAAATCCTCTGAATTCGCTTACCTGAGTTTAAATTACCAAACTTTTTTCACATTGTTGTTGTTATTTACCTCCAAAACCTGAATTTTCACAAAGATTTATCTACCTTTGTCAAGCACAAACCTTCACCATCAATACCATCTATAATACATTTGTCATCTTCAATCGAAGGAGACAAGTAAGTCATTCATATTCCCTCGATCTCTTTTGAAGAATTTATAGCAATTCACTTGTATGCTTCATTTTTCTCCACTAAAATCCCCTTTGCCTTGCATCACTGAAATTCATAATGTCTAGGAAGAAGAGAAAGTCCGCCTTTGGTAGTTCATCATCCCTATCCATATATGCCCTTTCTGATGTTAGTGATGTCTATTCATCGCAATGTATCCCCTTTTTAGATGAATGGGTCATTGTAGCTTCCCCTAATACCTCTAAACAACCAGGCAGACAATTTATTGGTTATGCCCTTAGTAAGTTGTTCTCCCCTAAATTTAATAGCATATTTTGGCCATCTAGGGTAGCGCAACACCTTTTTCCTAAAACCTTCCCATTTTTCGAATTTGTGTAGCTCTGTGCTAAAAATTTCAACCCTCTTACCTTCGTTGTCACCACCGATAATGGTCAAACCATCCTATTTCATATCATATAGTTATCTATCTCTCTAATGTTAAACACCACCTTGGGAAGTGAGGTGATATCCCTCGAAGCTCAGGCTACCCGGTATAGGAGGATGAATCCTCTTCAGAAAGCTAATCTTTTTGTTCAACTTCGATATAATCATGGTCAAGAAGAAATTCAACCCACTCCCTATAGGTGTAAGAGTTTCTTGGTCGGGGCCCAAGAAGCTATCTTGACTTTTAATTTAATTTCAGGGAGAGAATTATATGAGGAGGTTAATGAGGGTATGGTGGCACTAGTGGAGGCCCGTGACAACCAAAACACACCCTAATTTAAGTATGTTGAAGCTATAACCAAAGGAATGAAAAAAAAGCTAGCAGAATTCCATAATACAGGGGTTTTTATATATTACTCTTATCTAATTTATCTTTTGATCTTTAATCGACCTCAACATTTCTAGGTCTTGGGTCTTCAGAGGGACAATGGAGTGATTTCAAACAGGATATATGATTGGATCCCCTAGGTTAAGAAGGGGGAAGATGGTCCTAGTTTGTAACCAAATTCATGTATAGATCCTTTTCTTTGATAACCGAGAAGGAACCATAACAAATGCCAGAGGAGATCAAACATTTCTTGCAGTTGGGGGAAGTGTTGAAAAGAAGGATTTGGTGCTTGGCATCCGACTATATGGTGATCACATTGTATGGCACCACTTTTGCCCCTCATAGGCTACTGTTAGCGCGACGCCGGTCGACAGGGGTCCCACTCACTGTCGACACATACCAGAGTCTTCTTGAGCACTGGCCTGGACAGGGTTTATTCCGCCTAGCAACATTTGAAGAGCGGATGAGGTCTCACTCGAGGTGTCCAGAAAGAGCAGGCGAAACCATGTTTCCGCTGAGCGGAGGAGGATGGTTGCAGCAATGATACTTAAACTTATTGTAACATAGCGACATAGATCTTTAAGCATGAAACATAATAGTAAAGCAATATTCAACCCAAACATTCATCATTGCAACAATAGTGATTGTAAAGCAAGTATCGCATTAAAGAAGCATGACATTAATTGTATACTGCAATATCACATTATCATAACTGAACAAATTGAACACAGAGATTGCACCAAAATAGCTTTATCATATTATCATTGTCAACCTAGATACAATGCCTCTGCAAAAACTAGATCTCTGCAATGAGTCTTGACATCAAAACATACCCGAGAATCATACAACAGAGCTTCGCATTCTTCTTTCCTGAATTATATCTCCCTTTTCCTTCTCCTCTCTAGCCCCCTTCAACACTTACAATTCTTATCTATATATAGGCTTTTGCCTTACAACTCTTGTCCACTTACTACTGACTTCCTAATTGACACTATGGACAAATGACCCAAAACGACCGAAAACCCGCATTCTGCGGTATAGTTGACTCAACATTGCATAGTATGTGGTCCAAATGACCCAAAACCCGCATTTTGAGGTACAAATGACCCAAAAATACATAAAATACTTGAGCCGTGACTTTGTTTGACGTGTCGCAGCATCGACGATGCTGCAATTCTTCCTTACCAAACTGCCTGCCAACAGGCCCCCAACACAATCTTGTGGCTCGCCCTCGAGCCACGTCAGTAGGATACAATGTACTCTGTCGTCTTCACTTTGAAGTCCGCGTACGGCTGTTCCATTATCCGCACCACCTCCTTGGCTTCCGTAGCTGCTGCCTATGGAGAGTGGCGCACTATTGGAGGAGGAGAAACTGCTTCTAGGAGTATATCTCTTATGCTTGGGTTTTGTATCATGGCTCTATCTATCTCTAAGGAAGTTGCGGGGTTTTTCACCTTCTTGGTTTTCCCCAGTGAAACTCTGTGTCTCTTATGTGATTGCATTATTGTGTCCATGATTGATATGCTGTACATGTTGTTCTCTCAGTTAAGATCCTAGATCAGATTGAAGTAAATTCTGAAAAACTAACATGGTATCAGAGCTAGCCTCAAAGAAGGCATGGTATGGCATTTATGACACTTGTTGCACTTGCGAAGCTAGGGCTTAATATAGCAAAAACCAGTCATCGTAGCACTTTCGCTATAAATCCATTTTGGAGAAGTTTCGGGATCTAAAAATTTTACAGGTTGAAGATAAGATCCCAATGTACCTTGTGTCCTAAGCAAAAATTTTAATTCGTTGTACTTTGTGTTTTATGATCTGTACAATCTAGGGTTTCTGCCTCTTCCAGATCTTAGTCATAAACAGGTGACCTAGGAAAAAAGGTCACAACTTGGGCTAGGAAGCTCCAAATGAAATGTCGTAAAAAGTGACACATAGGGCATGGACTGTAGTTTCTCAAGTAAGGTTTTAAATGGCCGAAGTTGAACCAGTGACATGTGTCACGCCGTACAAGTTTGCTCTCCTATTTTATCCCATAAACAGGTCACGTTGCGACACTTGGCATAACTCTCTCTCAGAGAATCCAATTGAGGTCAGACCTATGGGGTTGGAAATATGATAGGTCAGGCTACCACAGGTCATAGTTTCAGACCGTGTGGATTCGTAATTTCGGAGTTACACTAGAAACAATCAGGTGCATATTTCTGTCAAAACATAATTGGATTTTGAGCACCTTTATTCATGGCTCCGGGAATTTAGGGTTTCGGAGAATGTTGGAATTTTTTGTATCGGAGACCACAGATGGATGCTCCTCATCAAAATCGAAATTTAGAGACCAAGATCGAATTTTTCGATTGGGCAGAAGGCCGGGCTTGATCAAACCCTAGTTCGGGACTTTGATCGCAAAGGTGAAAAACTAGGGCTTCTGCAAAAATGGGAATTTTTGAAATCTATGACCATAGCTGGAAGCTCCTTGGAAAAATCTAAGGTTAGAGCTTTGGATCAAACTATTTGGTTGGGTGAAGCTCCGGTAAACTCAAACCCTAATTCAGGGTCCTCCCCAGTGAATCCGAAAGATTGCAAAGCAAATTTGAGGGGTGAAACTTTGCAGTTTTCAAATTCTGAGTATACCAGGTTGATCAACTCATCAAGGCACATCTTTCTATCCTTTCAGAAGTTTGAAATTCAAAGTTTGAATTTTTAGGGTTTCCCTGACAAACTCTAATCCAGATCCAGATCCAGTTTCTGCAAATCAAGTGGATTGGCTTAATCCTAGAAGAGAATGGATTGGTCACCTGCATAAGTGAAGAAGTTCCAGTTTCAGAGGGAGTTGAGGCTAAGACCTTACATAAGAAGATTACAAGCAATCTCGACAGGTATGACTTATCCAGGTATGTTTCAAGATCTGTTCATGATTAAGTTTATGGTATGTTTGTCTTCATTAAGGTTAGTACAATCTTGATTAAATTTAGACTTGTCATATCACCTTAATAAAATTATGAATGCAGATATTCATTGATTAGGGTTTTGACACTTATGATTGTACTAATGCATTGTGGTGTTGTATGAGTGTTAATTTTTGAGCATTAATTCAAAATACTCTAGCATCTTTACTGAGAGAATAACATGTACAGTATATCAATGCATATCAATCATAGCAAGCATATCAATCATCACAAAATGCAAACATAAGAGACAATAGACACACAGAGTTTCCGTGGGGAAAACCCTAAGGTGAAAAACCCCACAACTTCCTCAGAGATAGATAGAGCAATAATACAACCAAAGTACAACCCAAGTACACAGAGATAGACTCCTCCTAGCAGTTGATCATCCTCCTCACATGTGCGCCACTTTCCGAGTGATGTAGAGTGAGATAATGAGATGTCAAATAGAGATCTCCCAATCTCTATTTATACTTGTCCTGTCCTACCCAATAAACTAATGGGGCCGACTTGTCTAGCTTAACATAATAACCCATGGTTAACTTAATCAGGGCCGACCCCACACATGGTGGTCTAATAACCCATCGGCAAGTTACGACACTTGCGACACTTGTCAATACAAATGACAACACTTCCTTATAGAGGAATAACACATCTCTATAGGAGTACAATATACATAGATGAAATACATGGATGAAATACATTCTGAAGTTACATATACATCAACACTCCCTCTTAACTAGGAAGGTATTTCTCAACACAGATCTACTAGCACAAGTCTTCTTCTTTGGATCATCATCAGTGAATCATCATCCTCGAATTATCGTCATTGTCACGGCTGCTGCTATCTCAATCAATATATGAATCTACTCGTCATAGGAAGTTCTACAGAGCCAGTCCTTTTTCATACTCGATGTAGGCCCACCACCTGCAGGTCTTCATCATCACTGGCCATACTATGGAATTCTCAGGACTTATTACGTGCGTCACAAAACCTCGAAAGAGCATCCCAGGCTGTTACGAGCACACGGCTTTACCTGTTGGATCTCCCAGGGCTGTATTATATGTGACCCCACCACAAAACCTCGAAAGAGCATCCCTGGATGTTATGGGCACACAGCTTCGACCTATAGGATCTCCCAGGGCTGTATTATATGTGGTCACCACAAAACCTCGAAAGAGCATCCCAGACTATTACAGGCAGACAGCTCCGACCTATAGGATCTCCTAGGGCTGTATTATATGTGGCCATGGAAAAACCTTGAAAGAGCATCCCAGGTTGTTACGGGTACACAACTTCGACCTATAGGATCTCCCAGGGCTGGATTATATGCCATAGGACAAACCCTTGAAAGAGCATCCCAGGACTGATTACGAGCACACGGCTCAACCTATCGGATCTCCCAAGGCTGGATTATATGCCCTCCCAAAGCAAAACCTCGAAAGAGCGTTTTCCAGATATCCCAGGTCCACATTACATGCCATAGGAAAAACCTCAAAAGACTATCTGCAAACCTCCCAGGGCTGGATTACATGCTTATCTACACAACCTGTTCCACAGCCACAGAGTATCAACTTGATACTCACCATACATCATCCTGATGTACATCATCACATGATCAACCTGATCATCATCACTGCATCATCCTGATGCATGTCATCTGGAGCAACATCCTGAAGCTTGTCATCCATGATCATCCTGATCATACAATGCATTCACCTGATGCATACCAAGTATCTACCTCGTACATATCATCATACATGATCCACCTGATCATACAATGTATCCATCTGATACATACATAGATACATGATCCACCTGATCATACAATGTATCCATTTGACATATATCAACATACATGATCTACCTGATCATACAACGTATCCACCTGATACATATAGAGATACATGGTCCAAGCATCCAACATGATGCATATACATACATATAAATGATCCAGTCGATCATATCCAACATCCAACATGATGCATACATACATACATATAAATGATCCAACTGATCATATCCAACATCCAACATGATGCATACATACATACATATAAATGATCCAACTGATCATATCCAACATCCAACATGATGCATATATAGAGCAGTAACTGGAGCATCGTCCTGATGCTCATCATCCAGTGCTTACATCCATAGCCATGCGAAGGATCCTCCTTCCACCATGCTTGGAATGGCTTCAGCAAATGTCTCCATCACTTCTTCCTTGAAGTGTTGTCAATCTGAAGAACACCAAGCCTCCCTCTGAAGTATTCGAACTTCACTCTAGCTAGTGGTTTCGTCAACACATCTGCAATTTGCTCGTCCGTTGCAACATACAGGAGATTCACTGCTCCTCTCTACACCATATCCCTGATATAGTGATATTTGATCTCAATGTGCTTCGACCTGTCGTGGAACACCGGGTTGTCAGACAGCTTCACACAACTCTGGTTGTCACAAAAGATACCAGTAGTCTCCAGCGGGAGATCAAATAACTCATACAGTAGCTTCCGGATCCATACTACCTCGCAACTAGCCAAACAAGCTGCAACATACTCTGCTTCTACTATACTCAGTGCTATGTAGGACTGCTTCCTGCTAAACCAAGAGATCACATCTGATCCCATACTGAAGAAACACCCAGATGTGCTCTTCCTATCTGCAGCACTGCCTGCCCAGTCCGAATCAACATAACCCTGCAAGTTAAACTTTTGATTCGCATCATACTTGAGCCCATAATCAACCGTACCCTTCAGGTACCTCAGAATATGCCTTACAGCAAACAGGTGAACACTCCTCGGATCCGTCAAGAACTAGCTCAATGTGTTCACCGCAAAGCAAATATCTGGTCTCATGTTCGTTAGGTACATCAAGGACCCAATCATCTGACGATACATAGTGACATCAACCAGATTAGATGAAGCATCACACAGAAGCTTCAGGTTCGATACCAGAGGTGTGGCTATGGACTTGCAGTCCATCATCCCGAACCTTTTCAGGATCTCCACTGCATACTTCCCTTGTCCAAGGAAGATTCCATCTGTACTCTACCACATCTTTATGCCTAGAAAATAATGCATCATCCCCAAGTCCTTCATCTCGAACTCGGTTGCCAGCTTCCTCTTGGTATCGGCAATCAAACTATCATTACCTGTTACAAACAGATCATCTACATACAACAGTAGTATCACAGGATTGCCTTCCTCAACCTTGTATTAAAGGTTGGAATCCGCTTTACTCTTAGTAAAGCCCAAACTATATAGGAAATTTTCCATCCTACCATTCCAAGTCCTAGGAGCTTGCTTCAAGCCATACAAGGCTTTCTTCAACCTGCACACATATGACTTCCTGTCATGTGTCTCAAAACCAAGTGGCTGATCCACATACACTTCCTCCTCGACTACACCATTCAAGAAGGCTGTCTTAACATCCATCTGGTGTATCTTCCATTTCATCACTGCAGCCAGAGCAAGTACTATTTTGATGGAAGTGTATCTGGCCACAGGATCAAAGGTGTCTTCATAGTCAATCCCTTCTTTCTGGGAGAAGCCACGAGCTACAAATCTTGCTTTATATTTCTCTATGCTGCCATCTGTAGCATGCTTGATCTTGTAGATCCATTTGGAAGTCACAACAGACTTCCTTTCAGGTCTTGGGATTACATCCCAAACATCATTATTCATTATTGATTGGTATTCCTTGACCATGGCATCCTTCCATTCTTTCTTTTCCACTGCTTCTTCATAATTGGAAGGTTCTTTGTTCATGATATCACAGAGTAAAGCAACATAGCTGGTATGTGATCTGGTCCTCTTCTTTGCTCCGTGTTCTTCTTCTGGAATGCCATACCTTTCTACATCTTGAATGAGCTCTCTAGCCCATGCAGGTTTCCTCTTGTGAGAGTCCTTCTCACGAGGTGGATCTACAGGTTCTTGCGGATCTTCAATTTCATGATCAGCATCTGGAATTGCTTCAGTCATGGTAGTATCTTGAAATCTGGTTTCCTTTGGTTCTTCACGATCTTCAACAAGTGTCTTCCTTGATTTGATGAATGCTGCATTTTCATCAAATGTTACATCCCTGCTGACATCAATCTTCTTGAACCCTCAAAAGTATATTCTGTAAGCCTTCGAGCTTTCACTGTAACCCACAAAGATACCCTTCTTTCCTGAAGGATCTAGCTTAGTCCTCTTTTCCTTTGGGACATGAGTATATACTGGACAACCAAATATTCTGAGATGGCTTACTTCAAGTTTCTTACCAGAGAAGATCTCTTCTGGTGTCTTGTTGTCCAATATCTTGTGGGGTGTTCTTTTCTGCACATATACAGCTGTCCTAGCTGCTTCTGCCCATAGATGCATAGGTAGATCCTGGTCATGCAGCATTGCCCGTGCTGCTTCCATGATTGTTCAATTCTTCCTTTCTGCAACTCCATTCCGTTGTGGATAGTAAGGAGCAGTCAACTCCCTCTTAATCCCTGAATCACTGCATAGCTTCTTGAATTCTCCTGAAGTGAATTCTCCGCCATTGTCAGATCTAAATGTTTTGATCTTCTTATCAGTTTGGTTTTCCATCAAGGCTTTTAATTCCTTGAACTTATCAAACACTTCATCCTTTTTCTTCAAGAAGTAAACCCAAGTCTTCCTGGAGAAGTCATCAATAAAAGAAACATAGTAAACATACCCACTCAGAGAACTGGAAGACATCAGTCCGCATACATCAGAGTGGATAATTTCCAAGATTCCTTTTGCCTTGATTTCACTACTTGGAAATTCCTTCTTTATGTTCTTTCCTTCCGCGCATCCTTTGAAAACACCTTCATGCTTGGTCTTGATTTCAGGAAGACCCTCTACAGCTTTGCTTGCAATTGGTAGTGCTCTATAGTGCACATGAGCAAGCCTTCTATGCCAAAGTTCATTGGGCTCCATGGATTCATCTACCATGGCATGTTAAGGTTGTCCCTTCAATTTATACAATCCTCCCTCTTGCTCTCCAATCACCACTGCATCATTTATAGTTTTAACTTCCTTCTTGCACATATTCCTTGGATAAAGGAATCCCATGACCTAGGTAGGCCATTCAGAGTGGTCCTCACAATTTCTCCATTCTCCACCACTTCATCTACAGCTTCAAGTTGTTCCTTGATCTGAGAGACTTTGGAGAAATAAGATTGAATGGTCTCTCCATTCAATAGCTTGACCCTTTTCAATTGATTCCACAGAGTCATCTTCCGATTTATGTTCTTCCCTTCAAATAGCTTGGTCAAAGAGTCAAACATCTGCTCGGGTGTCTTCAGAGATGACACATGTGGTATGAGATGGTCTTTGATAGAATCAACAATGATTCTCTTTTCCTTGACCAAGTTATTCTTATGCAATGCCTTAGCCTCTTCATCCTCTGGGATAGGGACCTCAGAGCTGATGTAGGTGTCCAATTCATTTTCTTCCAGGATTAACCCAATCCTATACTTCCAGGCTCGAAAGTTATCAGCTCCTTCAAGCTTATCCTCAAGCTTGGTGTGGTGAGACATCTTAAAGAGTACTTCAAATGGAAATAGAAAAGATTTAAGTCTTACCACTTGATTTGCTGAAAACTGGATCTGGTCCCGAATTAGGTTTTGTCAGAGAAACCCTAAAAATTCAAAATGTGAATTTAAAAATTTTGAAAGGATAGAAAGATGCCCCTTGATGAGCTGATCAGCCCGGTATATTCAGAATTTGAGATATGCAAAGTTTCACCCTTCGAAAATGCCTTTTAGTCTTCCAGGATTCACTAGGGAGGACCCTGAATTAGGGTTTGAGATTCCCGGAGCTTCACCCAATCAAAAATCTCGATCCAAAGCTCTAAACTTTGATTTTTCCAAGGAGCTTCCAGCTGTGTCTTCAGATGTCATAAATTCCTATTTTTGTGGAAACCCTAATTTTTAGGGCCAAAACTGAAAGTGCTCAGAATTGAATTCTGATTGGACAGATAGATTCTCCTTGATGAGTAGAGTCAATCTACTTTACTGTTTTTCCAAAATCTGTGGAGAGAAACCCAATAAACAAGAAACCCTAGTTTCCGTCACTGCACAATGTCTTCTTCTCACGGAAGCTCTGATACCATGTTAATTTTTGAGCATTAATTCAAAATACTCTAGGATTTTTACTGAGAGAATAACATGTACAGTATATCAATGCATATCAATCATAGCAAGCATATCAATCATCACAAGATGCAAACATAAGAGGCAATAGACACACAGAGTTTCCGTGGGGGAAACCCTAAGGTGAAAAACCCCACAACTTCCTCAGAGATAGATAGAGCAATAATACAACCAAAGTACAACCCAAGTACACAGAGATAGACTCCTCATAGCAGCTGATCCTCCTCCTCACATGTGCACCACTTTCCGAGTGATGTAGAGTGAGATAATGAGATGTCAAATAGAGATCTCCCAATCTCTATTTATACTTGTCCTGTCCTGCCCAATAAACTAATGGGGCCGACTTGTCTAGCTTAACATAATAACCCATGGTTAACTTAATCAGGGCCGACCCCACACATGGTGGTCTAATAACCCATCGGCAAGCTACGACACTTGCGACACTTGTCAATACAAATGACGACACTTCCTTATACATATACATCAACAATGAGGTTGATGTTGTCCGCTAACATGAAAGGTACATCAAGAAAGACAAATCATGTTCTAGTTCAAGAACATATGACCATGGTGACATGAAGGCAAAGATTCATCCATTGTCATGGATCACATAGAAGCTCCACTTATGAGTAATGTATAATTTGGTTCTACAATGGTTAACTTATGAGATATGCAGGTCACTAGCACAAGTCATTGAAGAAAACAAGAAGACATCATGTGGGTATGTTAGACATAACTAGCTAACACATTAATCCAGGTATGTTTTTCCTATATCAAGTTAGAATCCTATCCTATGTTAGGATCTTATACTTTTGTACATGATTATTCATGAAGTTATAAGTTTGAGTAATCATGATCTTATGCATATTATGTTTCTGACTTTAATCGATGATATGACTAACTAGAAGAGTCCTATGGTCAAATAAGAATTTGCATGAGGAAAGGAAGTACTCCCTGAAACCTTGAATACTAATGCTTGTGATAAATTATCTGTGTATGAAATGATCTTGACCATAAATGTTTAAGATTACTTAGAATCATAATGTTTTATAGTATTGAGATTATACTAATGAATGTATGATTGTGTATGAGACCTTGAGGATAACACAATGATGATACTAGTAAGTATGCATAATGATCGAGGATGGATATAAGTTCAAGGACAGTTAATCCAGGAAGCAAAGATCAAGAGGGAGTACACTCCAGTAGTTCCTGCAAGGAAGCAAATATTGAGAGGGAGTCCACCCTACAACCAAACAAAGATAAGTATTTGAATTGTCATTTCTTGCGTAGTTGTTTGTTTAAATAATACCGTTCAAAGATGTATATGCTTATGTTCCTTGACTTAGGGTGTGTGTTATGCATATTAGAATAATTGCATTAATGAACAATATACCACTAATCTGCATGTAATGGGTAAGTGGCCTATGGCACTGTACAACATTCCATTGCTACTTATCTAGAATGAAACCTCTTTGCTGACCTGTTGGGAGTTGTGCACACTCTTAACAATGTTCTGGTAGAGATTGGAAGGCATCTAGAAAGTTACAGAATATGGATAAATGTTGTATTGAAGCATTGGCTAAAATAATTGCATGACTGTATGACATATTCCTTTATGCGTAAGAATTTTTTCTGAAAACTATGAGATGTTTCTAATCATGCAATTTAACTTGTCTTGTAGGAAAGATTGTATACCATCACCTACAAAAGAAGGACTACAACATTTGTTCCAGCAACAAAGTTATCTATTGAAGATATTGAAGTTCCCAGGAGTGGGATGAAGTAATGGAAGAATGCCATGATCTGTCGATCATGAAGAATGATGCTTGGGATGTGGTCCCAAGACATGAAGGGAAGTCTGTTGTGACTTCCAAGTGGGTCTATAAGATCAAGCATGCTGTATATGGTAGCATAGAGAAATATAAAACAAGGTTTGTAGCTCGTGGATTCTCCCAGAAAGAAGGGATTGATTATGAAGAAACTTTTGCATCTGTAGCTAGATACACGTCCATCAGATCAGTACTTGCTCTAGCTGCAGTGATGAAATGGAAGATACACCAGATGGATGTCAAGACAGCTTTCTTGAATGGTGTAGTCGAAGAGGAAGTGTATGTGGAGCAACCACTTGATTTTGAAACACATGACAAGGATTCATATGTGTGCAGGTTGAAGAAATCCTTTTATGGCTTGAAGCAAGCTCCTAGGACTTGGTATGGTTGGATGGACAGTTTCCTATCCAGTTTGGGCTTTACTAAGAGTAAAGCGGATTCCAACCTTTACTACAAGGTTGAGGAAGGCAATCCAGTGATACTACTTTGTATGTGGATGACCTGTTTGTTATAGGTGAGGATAGATTGATTGCTGACATGAAGAGGAAACTTGCTATCGAGTTCGAGGTGAACGACTTGGGTATGATGCACTATTTTCTAGGCATGGAGGTGTGGCAGAGTGCAGATGGAATTTTCCTTGGACAAGGGAAGTATGCAGTAGAGATCCTGAAGAGGTTTGGGATGATGGACTGCAGGGCCATGGCTACACCTATGGCATTGAATCTGAAACTTCTGTGTGATGCTTCATCTGAGCTGGTTGATGTCACTATGTATCATCAGATGATTGGGTTCTTGATGTACCTGACGAACACGAGACCAGATATTTGCTTTGCGTTGAACACATTGAGCCAGTTCCTGATGGATCCTAGAGGTGTTCACCTGGTTTCTGTAAAGCATATTCTGAGGTACTTGAAGTGTGCAATTGACTATGGGCTCAAGTATGATGCGAATCAAAAGTTTAACCTACAGGGTTATGTTGATTCGAACTGGGCAGGCAGTGTTGCAGATAGGAAGAGCACTTCTGGGTGCTGCTTCAGTATGGGATCAGGTGTGATCTCTTGGTTTAGCAGGAAGCAGTCCTATGTAGTACTGAGTACAACCGAGGCAGAGTATGTTGCAGCTTGTTAGGCTAGTTGTGAGGTAGTGTGGCTCCGGAAGCTACTATCCAAGTTATTTGATCTCCCGTTGGAGGCTACTGGTATCTTTTGTGACAACCAGAGTTGTGTGAAGCTGTCTGAGAACCCGGTGTTCCACGACAGGTCGAAACACATTGAGATCAAATATCACTATATCAGGGATATGGTGCAGAGAGGAGCAGTGAAGCTCCTGTATGTTGCGACGGATGAGCAGGTTGTAGATGTGTTGACGAAACCACTAGCCAGAGTGAAGTTTGAGTACTTAAGAGAGAGGCCTGTTGTTCTTAAGATTGACGACACTTCGAGGAAGAAGTGATGGACACATTTGTAGGAGCCATTCCAAATATGGTGAGAGGAGGATCCTTCCCATGGCTATGGATGTAAGTGCTAGATGATGAGCATCAGGACGATGCTCCAATTACTGCTCTGTATATGCATCATGTTGGATGATGTATATGATCAGTTGGATCATGTATTTGTATATGTATCAGTTGGATACATTGTATGATCAGTTGGATCATGTATTTGCATATGTATCAGGTGGATACATTGTATGATCAATTGGATCATGTATTTGTATATGTATCAGGTGGATACATTGTATGATCAGGTGGATAATGTATGATGATATGTATGAGGTAGATACATGATATGCATCAGGTGGATGCATTGATGATTAGGATGATCATACTATGATGACATGCATCAGGAGGATGCTTTGACATGATCAGGTGGATCATGTGTGATGAGTCCGAAGAGGCAGATGCATAAAGCCTTTCCGACATGGTGGTAGATGTGTTCTCCCATGTGCGTTGATATGAGTGCTGAGCCTTTCCCGGATGGTCAGAGGAAAGTCCTTCCATGCCGGTGAGTGTAAGTGCTGTGTTGTGTGCATCTGGGCTATGCCTCATGGACGATGATGCTATGATGATGATCAGGATGATCATGTGATGATGTACATCAGGATGATGTATGGTGAGTATTAGGTTGATACTCTGTGGCCGTGGACAGGTTGTGCAGATGAGCATGTATGTTGACCTGGGAGATCCGACAGATAGAGCTGTGTGCTCGTAACAGCTTGAGATGCTCTTTCAAGGCATTGCTCTGGGAGGACATATAATAGTACCCTGGGAGATCCGAAAGGTAGAGCTATGTTCTCGTAACAGCCTAGGATGCTCTTTCGATGTTTTGTCCTATGGCATGTAATGTGTCATTGGGAGGTCCGATAGGTAAAGCTGTGTGCTCGTAACAACCTGGGATGCTCTTGCAAGGTTTTGCCATGACCACATGTAATGTGTCCTTGGGAGGTCCGACAGGTAGAGCTGTGTGCTCGTAACAGCCTGGGATGCTCTTGTAAGGTTTTGTGGTGTGACCACATGTAATGTGTCCTTGGGAGGTCCGACAAGTAGACATGTGTGCACGTAACAGCCTGGGGTGCTCTTGCGAGGTTTTGTGGTGGGGTCACATATAATATGTCCCTGGGAGATCTGACAGGTAGAGCTGTGTGCTCGTAACAGCCTGGGATGCTCTTGCTAGGTTTTGTGACGCACGTAATAAATACTGAGGATTCCACAGTATGGCCAGTGATGATGAAGACCTACAGGTGGTGGGTCTACATCCAATATGAAAAAGGACTGGCTCTGTAGAAATTCCTATGACGAGTAGTTCAGAGATTGATTGAGATAGCAGCAGCTGTGACGATGACGATGATCCAGAGAAGAAGACTTGTTCTAGAAGACCTGTGTCGAGAAATACCTTCCTAGTTAAGAGGGAGTGTTGATGTAATTGTAACTTCAGAATGTATTTCACATATGTATATTGTACTCCTATAGAGATGGTATTATTCCTCTATACAGAAGTGTCGTCTTTTATATTGTAAGTGTCGTAACTTATACTTGATGGGTTATTAGACTACCTTGATGGGGTTAACCCTGTATAAGTCATGTGGGTTAAAGGGTTATTAGACCACCCTACTGGGGGTCGGCCCTGTCAGCATTATGTTATGTGGTTAAGTTAAGGCCAACCTTGTAAGGTTATTAGGCAAGTCAAGTCAAGTATAAATAGAGTGCGGGAGGCACTCTATTTGATCATTCACTTCTCACTCATACACTCATTGGAGAGTGGCGCACTATTGGAGGAGGAGAAGCTGCTGCTAGGAGTATATCTCTTATGCTTGGGTTTTGTATCATGGCTCTATCTATCTTTGAGGAAGTTATGGGGTTTTTCACCTTCTTAGTTTTCCCCGGTGAAACTCTGTGTCTCTTGTGTGCTTGCATTATTGTGTCCATGATTGATATGCTGTACATGTTGTTCTCTCAGTTAAGATCCTAGATCAGATTGAAGTAAATTCTGAAAAACTAATAGTGTCTCTCCATTTTGCCACTTCTATTTCTTGTTTGAAGCTCTCGGCCCATCATTTTTCTGGATATTTAATGGAGGGTTCACTCATAGAAACATGGCAATGGATTATCTTAACTTCTAAGATAATATAATAAGCATAAGCAGTAAGTGAAATAATCAGCCGACCCTTTGGCATCTGTGCTTAAACTTAAATGTTAATTTTAATATTTCGTATTTAATAGACAAAAGTGATTTAAGCGTTTTCACCAATGACATCTCGCCATGGAAGGCTGGTTTCTTATGATGTCAGGGAATTATTATTTTCCATAAATCCATCCATTTATTAATTTGAATAAAATAAACTCGCTTGTATATAATATTTATTAATTTGAATAAAATAAACTTGTTTGTATATAAGAAATGAGTGAATGAATTAATCAAATAAACTCGTGTCGTGTGTATATAAGAAATGAGTGAATGAATTAATAAGAGGATCACTTTATAATTTATATTTATATTTTAATTTTTTTATTATATATTTTCAAAATTCTACCAAAATATTTAGGATCACTTTAGTGTAAACATTCATAGAGAATTGAACAGTATACTACTAATATGCATATGATTGGTAAGTTGGACAAACATTCCATTGTTGCTTGTCTAGAATGAAACCTCTTTGCTGACATGCTGAGAGCTGTGCACACTCTCGATAGTATGTTCTGGTAGAGATGGAAGGCATCTAGATAGCCACTGTATGCATACAGGATATGGGAAAGTGTTGTGCCAAAGTATTGGTCAAGATAGTTGCATAACTATGTAAATGATATCGGTATGCATAATAGGTTATCATGTCAACATGATTTCATGATTATGAAGTATTACTAATCATGTACTTAATTTTGTTTTGTAGGAAAGATCATGAAGAATAATGAACACCGAACAAGTGATGGATGTTCAACAAGAATATTTACAAATCAAACAAAATATAGAAGGCTCATGGCTAGAAGATTCTCTTAGAAAGAGGAAGAGAATCATAACAAGATGTTTGCTCCAAGTGGATAGATAAGACCATTCTCTTAATGGTGTAATTAAAGAAGAAGTGTGAATCAGGTTCTGTATGGGTACCCAGGATCGATAATCAATTGATGAGCTTAATGATCATCATGGGTGATGTGGATCTCAACCTTTGCTACAAGATTGAATATGGCTTCTATGCACAGATGACATGGATAAAAGAAGGAACTCACCTCAGAGTTCGAATGATGTTGAGGTTCATATCATTAGACCCATCTAACGGGAGATGGCACAGATAGATGGCTGCATAAAAGAAAATGAAAGATCTCAGATTAATGTATTACTTCATAGGTCTGGAAGTATGGCAAGGCTCAGAAGGAATCTTTCTCAACCAGGGAAAGCATGCTGAAAAATATTAAAAGGACTTGATGTGTTGGAATAGCCACTCTTGAAGTTGTTATAAGATGACTCATCAGAGTTAGTGGATAGAACTCTGTACAGACAAAATATTGAGTCATTGATGTGTCTAACAAATACTAGGTCAGATATATGCTTTGTTGTGAACACCTTGTGTCAGTATCTAGTGGAAAACCAGATGTGTTCACCTGTTAGTTGCAAAGCATGTGATGAAATACCTAAAGGATACGATAGATTTTGATCTATGTTATCTTAGAGATCATGACTTCAGATGGCTACACAGATGTTGATTGGGCAGAAATTGTATCAGACAGGAAGAGCACATTGAGAGGATGTTACTGTCTGGGATCAACCATGATATCATGGTTTAGAAGGAAGCAATATAGTGTGGCTCTTAGCACAAGTAGAATATATGGCTTCTTGCTCTGCTAAGTTATGAAACAGTATGGCTTCAGTATTGTTTGACTTAGAGATAGACCCAACTATGATCCTATGTGACAAACAGAGTTGTATCAAGATGGCAGAGAATCTAGTGTTCCAAGATATGGTGCAGAAAGGAACCAAAAGTTTGAATTTGTAACAAGTTACCAATGTACTAACCAAACTTCTACCGATCCGATGTACTAACCAAACCTCTACCTTAAATAAAGTTTTCCGAGACAAACTTAATATAGTTCAGAAGGACCCTCCTCGAAAGGGGGAGTGATGTGATAACTCATGATGAGATTGCCTGCATCGACAGTGAGGTCGATGATGAGGATACTTATATTAGTGATGCCGACAGAGAGGTTGGTGGATGGTCCTTAGACAGGGTCAAAGGTGACAAGGGGATTGCATCATCCTTGAACATATGTTCTAAAGAGAGCCGTAGATGTATGTCTTCGAGAATGAAGTCCTTGGTGGACATGATAGGATTGCATCATCCTCAAGAGATTCGTAGACGTATGTCTTCGAGAATGAAGTTCTTGGTGAACATGTGAGGGGATTGGATCATCCCTGGACTTCAGTCCTAAAGAATATCCGTAGACGTATGTCTTCGAGAATGAAGTCCTTGGTGGACATGATAGGATTGCATCATCCTCAAGAGAGCCGTAGACGTATGTCTTCGAGAATGAAGTTCTTGGTGAACATGTGAGGGGATTGGATCATCCCTGGACTTCAGTCCTAAAGAAGAGCCGTAGACGTATGTCTTCGAGAATGAAGTTCTTGGTGAACATGTGAGGGGATTGGATCATCCCTGGACTTCAGTCCTAAAGAAGAGCCGTAGACGTATGTCTTCGAGAATGAAGTTTTTGGTGAACATGTGAGGGGATTGGATCATCGCTGGACTTCAGTCCTAAAGAAGAGCCGTAGACGTATGTCTTCGAGAATGAAGTCCTTGGTGGACCGTTGAGGATTAAGTCATCCTTGGACGTAGGTCCTAAATGTACGGTTGAGGATTAAGTCATCCTTGGACGTGGTCCTAAATGTACGGTTGAGGATTAAGTCATCCTTGGACGTGGTCCTAAATGTACGGTGGAGGATTAAGTCATCCTTGGACGTAGTCCTAAATGTACGGTTGAGGATTAAGTCATCCTTGGACGTGGTCCTAAATGTACGGTGGAGGATTAAGTCATCCTTGGACGTGGTCCTAAATGTACGGTGGAGGATTAAGTCATCCTTGGATGTGGTCCTAAATGTACGGTGGAGGATTAAGTCATCCTTGGACGTGGTCCTAAATGTACGGCGGAGGATTAAGTCATCCTTGGACGTGGTCCTAAATGTACGGTGGAGGATTAAGTTATCCTTGGACGTGGTCCTAAATGTACGGTGGAGGATTAAGTCATCCTTGGACGTGGTCCTAAATGTACGGTGGAGGATTAAGTCATCCTTGGACGTGGTCCTAAATGTACGGTGGAGGATTAAGTCATCCTTGGACGTGGTCCTAAATGTACGGTGGAGGATTAAGTCATCCTTGGACGCGCTCCTAAATGTACGGTGGAGGATTAAGTCATCCTTGGACGTGGTCCTAAATGTACGGTTGAGGATTAAGTCATCCTTGGACGTGGTCCTAAATGTACGGTGGAGGATTAAGTCATCCTTGGACGTGGTCCTAAATGTACGGTGGAGGATTAAGTCATCCTTAGACGTGGTCCTAAATGTACGGTGAAGGATTAATTCATCATTGGACGTGGTCCTAAATGTACGGTGGAGGATTAAGTCATCCTTGGATGTGGTCCTAAATGTACAGTGGAGGATTAAGTCATCCTTGGACGTGGTCCTAAATGTACGGCGGAGGATTAAGTCATCCTTGGACGTGGTCCTAAATGTACGGTGGAGGATTAAGTCATCCTTGGACGTGGTCCTAAATGTACGGTGGAGGATTAAGTCATCCTTGGACGCGGTCCTAAATGTACGGTAAGGATTGGATCATCCTTGGACTTTGGTCCTGTGAACTAAGCCGTAGACATGAGGTCTCCGAGAATTGATAGGACTGGATCGTCCCTGGACTTCGGTTCAAAAGGTACATGTTAGGACTGGATCGTCCCTGGACTTCGGTTCAAAAGGTACATGTTAGGACTGGATCGTCCCTGGACTTCGGTTCAAAAGGTACATGATAGGACTGGATCGTCCCTGGACTTCGGTTCAAAAAGTACATGATAGGACTGGATCGTCCCTGGACCTCGGTTCAAAAGGTACATGGTAGGACTGGATCGTCCTTGGACCTCGGTTCAAAAGGTACATGACAGGATTACATCATCCATGGACCTATGTCCTAAAGAGAGCAGGATTGATCATCCTGTAATATGATTGTGTGTGTTGATGTGGTTACTTGTATCGGTATGGATACTCATATTGATGATATGGTTACTTGTATTAGTAGGATACTTGTATTGATGATGTGGTTACTTGTATCGGTATGGATACTTGTATTAATGATGTGGTTACTTGTATCGGTATGGATACTTGTGTGATGACGATGCTGATGATCGTGTGATGACGATGCTGATGATCGTGTGATGACGATACTGATGATCGTGTGATGACGATGTTGATGATCGTGTGATGACGATGCTGATGATCGTGTGATGATGATGCTGATGATCGTGTGATGACGATGCTGATGATCGTGTGATGACAATGCTGACGATGCTGATGATCGTGTGATGGCGATGCTGATGATCGTGTGATGATGATGCTGATGATCGTGAGATGATGATACTGATGATTGTGAGGATCCAGATGTTGATGTTGTTGTAGGTGTTCGAGTGCTGCAGAAGATAAAGACTCATTACTGAAGATGTTGATGTTCCAGTAACTGCTTGAGTTACTAATGATGTTGAGAAAGCTTCCAATGATTTATAGATGTATCATGTATGATGTTGATGACTCCTTGCTCGTGCAGATACTGTTATAATATCCTTCTCGTTAAGGGGGAGTGTTGAAATATTGTAACTTCAAAGAATATTATATTTGTACTTTATTATTTCGGAGATGTTTCATTCCTCCATAAAGATCTTATTGTATATCCAGAGATGTTTATTCCTCCGTCGGAATGTGGTAACTTGGGTTATTAGACTTCCCTAGTGGGGGTCGGCCCTGTATGTGTTATGTGGGTCAAAGGGTTGTTAGACCACCCTAGTGGGGTCATCCCAGTCAGTTATAATAGGGTATTTAACCTAATGGTTAAATACGAGCCTACATGTAATTGTGTAAAAGATATGTCAGAGTAGTGTATAAATAGAGGAGGTGTGTTCCTCATTTGATACACACACTCACTTGAGAGAGAGGCGCACTTGTGGAGGAGAGTTCTGCTATGGTGTAGGAGGAGATCATATCTCTGGTTTGCATCTTTGTATATTGCTGGTCATCTATATTGAGGAAGCCTTACTGGGTTTTCTACCCCATGAGGGTTTCCCAGGATAAATCTGTGTCTTTTGTGTTTATGCTATGCTTGTTGTTTCTTCAGTGATCCTGTATATGCTATTATTGTGAAATGGAATGTAATGCTGCTATTTTCTGTCTTAGCATATTAAATCTTAACATCCCCTAACGTGCACCAACTATGGGATATGCTCAATTAAGTATTGGAGGGCTATCTCCTCTACTTAACCTTGCACGACCTCGTGCTTAACTCCGGTGTGAGTGGAGATTTCCGGTTCACCTTCTACAAAACTGGATTTCCCTATTGATAGTCCACTATGTATGATTTTTAATACTTTGGACAATTTAAGACAACTCCTAGTCCAAAGTACCAGCCTAAGCTAGTTGGTGATCGTTCCTAGAAAAGAAAAATTACTAGTAAATTTTAAATTAGCGTTCTTTTTAAGGGGTGCTATTGACTCAAAGGGTGACGGCCGTGCAACTAATGGTGTTTTGACTCATGCATGGAAATAACATGACAAGTGCAAAAATGGAATTGAAAATGCAATACTTTGACTTTTATTTTTCTTTTCGAAACTTAAAACTGACAATGCAAAAAAATTTCTTTTCTTTTCAAAAGATGCAAGTATGCATATGCAACTATCTTTTTGAAAACATGACTATGTCACCAACCTAAAATGCTTGTAAAGAAATTGAATTGTTTTTTCGATTTCCTCTTTTTAAAATGAAAATAAAAAACTACTTACAAACAATTATACTACACTAAGACAAAAGCAAAGTGCATTAAATTTATGTATCTAACCTATAAGATAAATTAGAATCAAATTGAGTAAAAAAACACCAAACTAGTTCACAAAGCCCCAACTTGGGTCAACAAGCCCCAAATTATTCCAAACAAGCCCAAATTGCTTCGAAAATATCCCAAACATCAAATTAAGAGAAATCACATGATAAGAAACCACTTCCAAGGGGTCCTACATAGACCTAGGATCAACAGGGACTCCAAAAAATGCAACCAAAACCCCCCAAACAACCCTAAAAGTGAAAAATCACCTACAGGAGGGACATGTTGGTGAATAAACAACATAGTGGCGTGTAACATGTAGGTGAAAAGACCCTACAACAACATGTATGCAGCATACATGCACCTGTAAGTGCTATTACTTGTGTGTGCATGTTGAAAGTCCCCAAAAATGCAAATCCAATTCCCAAATTGATAATGGAAGCATCTAATAAAACTCGACGGTTGTTCCTAACATGAAATCAAACTCAAACCTTCAAATATATTGGAAAAATAGCCTTGGAGACCCCAAAGTAGATAGGCTTCTTCCCAGTATGGTTGCCAATTCTATTGTTAGGAAAAGTGTTCCTATGGCTGGGGTGAGGCCACCAACATACTAGGGTTGATAGACAGACATCTAAGGTTATGCAAATATAACAATTAAGAAAAAGGTTTAGGGTTTAATAGGATGTGTACCTTACAATAGAAGGTTGACCCAAACATATCCTAGAGTCCCCCTCTTGCTCTCTAATCAAGGAACCTTCAAAACCACTTTAAGACCTTCCTCAAACAAATTTGACTACAAATAGAAGATTGATATTCAAAAGAACATAAAATATTGATCTAATAAACATCAATAAGTAATCAAAACTGAGATATACATGAACACAGTGATTTGGAAAGGGAATAATGTCTAATCCTTTATTGATGAATGAAGCAAGTACATAATACCTTCCTTCAATCAAGGCACCTCATGAAACCTTCAATTCTAGATCTCCTGCTTCTCTCCTCCAAGAATCCCAACCTCCAAGCAATGCATTAGGTTTAGATGGCAGCTAGGGCCCAAGTGAGGGATATTAGAGTCAAAATTTCTCCAGCATAACATTACAATGGGCTAATTCCCCTTTCATGGTACCCTCTCCCTCTCTTATATAGCAAAGGATGAAGCTAGGGTCGAGGAGGAAGTAGTTACAATCGAGGAGATTGTTCCAAAACCACCGAAACCACCCATTTTTGAATTTGTTTTGCATATTTTCTGAGGTAAACACAGGTTAACAAGGGAGGAAGAGCGTGTAACACGCAGGTGAGCCATGTGCAACCTGTGTGTGGGTGAAAAAATGAGAAAAAAACTACCTTTTCTAAGGTTTTTCAGGAGGTGTTGTGGTCTCCAATTTTTTTCATAAGATTCCTAACTGTCGAATGGACCATGAATTAGGTAAGGCCATCCTATTGAGGTCCCAAATATGGCTATTCCATCCCTAATTTCCTTTTTTTTGACTCACAGTAACCTCATGAAGTGTCGTCATGCAAGTGTCTTCTTGCGACCAAAACATGTAAGTGTCATTATGGATGGAGAAGTGCCAAATTTGGTTTTAACATTCTCTTATTAACTCCTTCATTGTAATGGAATCATAGAACTTCTTCTTATAAAGAAAGGAAATAGTCTCAAGGATGAGATCAATGGGTCCCCCCTATTGTAATTGTTATAAAAATGAGGTTGCATTTAATTTAAATCCAAGACCGAGGCTAGATGCCACTGGTTTTTGAAGAAATTCTATCTTATTTGTGTTTTTATCTTTCCTCTCTATGGTTGATATGTCTTTATTTTGTTGCTTGAATCCATGGATCTACAATTGTCATGCCCATGTGATTTTTGTGTGTACTTTGAATGCATTTAATAGAAAGATTGTCAATGTTATACTGTTGAATATGTTTATGATGCTGCACCTTCATAGGAATGGATTATGATTAAGTTGTCCCTGATGTATTTTATTCACCGATTTTCATGCTTAAAGATTCATTTGCTTATCCCCTTTAAAAATAACATTCAAAGTTACGTTTTGGAAACCAATATCAACTTAATGCACCTCAGATCTTGGTTGTAAATCGATTCAAAGTTTCGAACTTAAATCCATAGGAACCTAGTGTGATAGACTAGGAATCACTACCTCCAAATCCAAGGTACCCTCCCTTGGCTTGAGGACTGGCTCTATGGCCTAAAGTGGAACAAGAGTGGTGCATCATGCACAACCCTCCTTGGCCTTGTAACCCCTTTCAAAATACCAATTTTTCATATTGAGATATAGAAATGTTTTGAGAAGAGAAAGGAGCCATCAAAACAGAGGGGTACAACCTAAGGGTCAACAGGGAAATAACAGGGTGATCTAGTGTCATTGTTGGGAACGAATTTTTTATGTTAAATAAATATGGCCCAGTATCTTGTTTCTTGGTCAGAGAAGAAAGGAAAGATAGAATGCAATATTACTCCCTATCTTTGTGTGAAGTATATTGTCTAAATATCTGAAAAGTTATACTGTTGGAAATATTCTTTTGCTCCATAATATTTTAAGGTTAAAAGGTTCATTCAATGAAGAAAGTTTAAGAAGAACCATTGATTGATGACTCCACATTTCATATATAGACTCCACTAGGGAGAAACTCGCATTTGGTAGGAAAGTTGGATTCTAGATCCATTGTAACCTGGTCTCACGCTAAAGGAAAGCATGCTTCCCATTTATTAGACCATGACATAATACAAAGAAAAAAAAGAGGATCACATACCAAATCTACTCTAAGATATCCATATCCTCATGCCCCACCACTAGCTAACTTTGAAGACACTAAGTGTCTCTCAATCCCGAGCTCACTTGAGTGAGTTGCCTCTTGTTCCCAACCAAAATATACTCACCAAGGGCAAGAATCACCATTGATAGATCTATCGGGTAGCCTTATGATTTTTTACCACTTAGGGAAGCTCAAGACTCCATACGCTCTTCAGTCTCCCCTAAAGGATAAAGATATATTCCCCCATTCCCCTTACTACATAGTATCCCGCACTTCCTCTCAGATATTGGTTGTCCCTATTGTGTAGGTCTTCGTGCATCATTCAACTCAACTCAATATCCCCAACAGTGGTTCAAATCATACCTAACACATAACCCTATCATGGTGGGCCCAAACCCTCCGAATCCATAGTTTGTAGCCATATTTAATCCATTGGTTCTTCCTTCAACAAACCAACTAGAAGAACTACCAGATGGGTATCTTAAGGTCCTCCCTAAGTTCAATGGAAAAAAATAGAATATCGATTGAAGATCACCTCACTACTTTACAATATTGTACTGATAAATTTTCACTTGAGGCCGATGATGTCTTCTCTAGTATGTTTGCATATTCACTAGATGGAGGCTAAAACTGGTTCAGAAAGTTACCCAATAACTCTATAAACTATTGGGTACAATTCATAGATAAGTTCATGAAGAAGTGGGGGATAAAGAAAGACAACATGCATTACGTGATGGAGTTCAACGCTCTAAAGAGAAACAAACGAGAAACCATTCCATAGCTTACTACACGATTTTTTAAATAGTGTCATCGGATTCTAGATACAATCAGACCCTCAGAGGATGCTGTGATTCTCACTTATTATTTTGATATTGAGGCTGAGTTTTCCCTTCACCTAAGAGAAAGAAATTCGACTGAATTAGAGACCGTATTTAATGATGCTGAATATCTAGAGGGGAGCATGAAAGCAGTTGGTATATTGCCAAAGACTAAGTCAGACCCACCTAATAGTAGAGAATACCCGGAAAGGAGGGGTTAGGAGAGAAATATCTTTTAGCTAAGATGCTTTGAGTTTGGAATAAGTTACAAAGCTTCTCAAGATGATGTCTAATAATCTCACCAAAGTTAAATAAGGCCAGGCGACTCATTCCTTTGTTGGCCCCATGCCTAGAACTCAGAACCACCCCACTTGAGGTCAGCCACAATACAAAAATGCTCCTCTTATTACCTCTTAGTGAGAGATGAGGCCAGAAGATGAAGATCTGCATCAATACCCTAGGTCCCAACCCAATGTGGGAACTTCTGTGGCATAGGGGTATGAGGAATATTATGAAAATATGGAAGAAGATACTCGATCTTGCTTCGTTTATCAACATGCTATTTCGTTTAGATAGTGCCAAAGAAGAACACAATCCATTGCAATATGAAGGAATGCTCATGGTTGGAAAGGAGCAATATATCCAGAAAGAAGAGATTTTGCATCAAGAAGAAGGGATTCCTTACCTCTCACCTACTCAACTCCAAATGGTGACTAGCAATATCATGGTTGAGGTGAGGAATTACAACCTTTGGCCAAGACCTAAAACTCAAAATTTTAGGATAGACGAACCCTGCATGCAGTATAAGGAAAATAGGAGGGAAAAAATAGACTGATACATCGGTTGAGGATAGATGTGGTCTTAAAAGTAGTAAACATTAAACATCTTATCGTTCCAATTAGGCTAGATGTAAAGTTGCCGAAAGATGGAAAAGTTCAAAGTATGCCTATTCAAGCACCCATAAAGCCACTTCCAGCTGCAAAAGCATTAGAAGTAGGTCCTATTATAAACCATACTTTTGATATTAAACACGAGTTAGGAAATATCACCATTCCAATGCCCTTGTCCGAGGTCTTGAAGTATCCAGCTCACAAGAAAGAATTCTCAAATTATCTAGTGCTCAAAGATGACAATATTCCCCCAAATTTGAAGTGCCCCTCTCCTATAGATAAACCTACTATGTCTTCCTCTAATGTGATGATTCAATGCAATGAAGCCCCCTTGCAAGAGGACTTGACTAACCTTTGTTAATGTAATTGTAACTTAAGAAGATATTCACTTGTATTTTATATTGTTATTATTATTGTATTTTATTTGTACCTCCGACGGAGATGTTTATTCCTCCGATTATGGATGTCATTATTACATTTGGTCATGTAAAGTCATTGAGGTAAATCCTCCTTTGTAAGTCGGGGCATTAGTTCCCCCTAGAGTCAGTTAGATTAGGGTTATTGAGTCCCCTAGAGAAGTCATCCCAGTCAGATACAACTGGGGCCGACCTAGTAAGTGGAAAGGTCAAGTGAATGATAAAGTATAAATAGAGAGTGGAGCTCTCTCATTTGAACATCACACTAACTTACAAGTTCGTATTAGTGAGAGAGAGGACAGTTCACATAGGAGGAAAAGAAGAGGAGCTGCAGAAGACCATCTTTGTTTTGGGGTTTTACTTTTGTGATATTGTATTGGTGATGATTCTATCTCTGAGGAAGCTGTGGGGTTTTCTCCTTTATGGTTTCACCGAGGAAATTATTTGTGTCTATTGTGTTATGTTGTGCATGTTATTCTTTCAGTTAAGATCCTAGATAAATATTGATTAAAAGTAGAAAATCTAACATGGTATCAGAGCTAACCTGAAAAGAAGACAATATGCAGCGGGAGCTAGGTCTTCTTAATTTTTGGAATTTTCTCCACAGATAATCAACTAAAAGAGGCTAGGATAACTTTCCTAAGGAGGGCGCATCTTTCTATCGAAGCAGAAGTTGATTCTAAGAATTTTCATTTTTTGGCCGTCAGTGCTGCCAAAGGAAAACTAGGGCATCAGATATTTTGGGTTTCTATTCATTGATTTGGAAGAGTGAGCACATTGAGAAACTCGCCTTGAAGAGGCGCATCTATTTGTCCAATCAGAAGTTCCAAATTCCAAGTTTGGAAAATTAGGGTTTCTCTGACAAACCCTAAGGCTAGCCAGCTCCAGAACCAGTTTGGGCATCTAAAAGTGGTAAGACCTAAAAGCTTTGCTATTTCCATTTGAATTTCTCATTAAAGATGTCTCACCACACCAAGCTTGAGGATAAGCTTGAAGGGGCTGATAACTTCCGAGCATGGAAGTATAGGATTGCACTTGTCCTTGAAGAGAATGAATTGGACACATATGTGAATGAGGAGGTTCTAGCACCAGAGGGAGATGAGGCTAAATCCCTACACAAGAAGAACTTGGTTAAGTCCAAGAGGATCATTGCAGATTCTATCAAGGATCATCTCATCCCACATGTGTCATCTTTGAAGACACCTAAAGAGATGTTTGATGCCTTGACCAAGCTGTTTGAAGGGAAGAATATAAACGAGAAGATGACCTTAGGAAACCAGTTGAAGAATGAGAAGATAAAAAATGTAGAGACCATGCCTTCTTATTTTACAAGGGTCTCTTAGATCAAGGAGCAACTTGAAGCTACGGGAGAAAATGTAGAAGATGGAGAAATTGTGATGACCACCTTGAATGGTCTCCCTAGATCATGGGACTCTTTCATTCAAGGGATTTGTGCTAGAAAGAAGTTAATCACATTCAGTAGGCTATGGGAGGAATGCTCACAAGAAGAAGCTCGACTTGTATCTAGAGAATAGAAGATGGGAGAAAATGATGATCAAGCTCTCACAACACACTCCAGGAGGAATAATAAAAAGAGGGAGCACAATCACAGTAAGAGGGAGAAACACCACCACCAAAGTGAGAGGGATAACTTTAGAATATCCAAGAGAGATAAATTTAATATTCGATGATATACTTGTGATGAGAAGGGACACTACTCCAGAAATTGTCCCATAAATAAAAGCGACTCCCACAATAAGAACAACAACAAGACAAGGCACCATGCTCACACCGCAGAAGATGATGAACCTCCAAGGAAGAGATCGAGAGAAGAAAGTGATGAATCTTCAAGTGATGAAGAGTATGTCCTGATATTAGCAGTCACGGGCACTATCACAAATGGAAGTAATGATTGGCTTGTAGAAAGTGGATCTTCCAAGCATATGACAGGATATAAAGAATCCTTCCTAAACCTGTTTGAACATGAGTCACCTCACAAGGTGAAACTTGGGGATGATTACCAATACCCCATGAAAGGAAGTGGAGAAGCTTCTTACAAGCTAGACTCTGGAAAATATCTGAAGATGAAGGATGTCCTGTATTATGTTCCAGGACTCAAGAAGAACCTTCTCTCCATATCAGCACTAGATGCAAAAGGTCCGAGGGTTGCATTTGTTGATGGCCAAGTCCTAATGTCTCCAAAGGAAAAGACTATAGATGATGCATTTGTGATTCAAGAGAAAGAGGGAGGTTTATACAAATTGAAGGGTCAACCTAAACAAGCCTTGGTCCATGACTCCATGGAGCCAAGTGAATTATGGCATAGAAGGCTTGCATATGTGCACTATAGAGCACTACCCATTGCAAGCAAAGCAGTTGAAGGAATTCCAGAAATCTAGTCGAAGCATGAAGGCGTTTACAAAGGATCTGCAAAGGGAAATAATGTGAAGAAGGCATTTCCAAGTAGCGAGAGCAAAGCAAAAAGAATATTGGAAATCATCCACTCTGATGTATGCGGTCCTATGTCATCCAGTTCATTGAGTGGGTATGTATATTTGCACCGAGTGGAACGAGGTGCTCTACAGCCCAGTATGGGGGAGATGTTCTAACGCGTATGTAGCGTTACATCTAATAAAACATAAGAAGTAATTTTTTTAATTAAAAAATAATTAAGAAAATTCATGTCCACTCATAAAATAAAAAATTATGGAAAGTATATAAAAAAATCCATGGTGGTTCATAAAAAAAAATATTATGAAAAGTAATTAAAAAATAGATGTTCGTTTATAAAATAAAAACTTAAAACTTAATCTCGGATCTATAAATCAAGAGAGATCAAATTTCTTGAGTTTAAATTTAAAAAAAGAAATACACCTCAAGAAATTGGATCCCTCTCGGTGCTTGATAGATACGGGTTTAAGATGGATCTATGCTGGTATGTTTAATTTATTGATGACTTTTCCCGTAAGACTTGGATATACTTCTTGAAGAGCAAAGATGAAGTATTTAACAAATTCAAGGAATTGAAAGCCTTGATCGAGAACGACACGGAGAAAATAATAAATAACTTTCGATCAGATAATGGAGGAGAGTTCACCTCGGAATATTTCAAGAACATGTGTAGAGAATCTAGGATTAAGAGGGAGTTGACCACTCCATACAATCCACAACAGAATGGTGTTGCAGAAAGAAAGAATAGAACAATAATGGAAGTAGCAAGAGCAATGCTTCATGACCAGGATCTTCCAATGCACCTATGGGCAGAAGATGTGAGGACAACTGTGTATGTACAAAACCGTACTCCTCATAGAGTACTAGAAAAAAAGACTCCAGAAGAAGTGTTCTCCGGTGAGAAACCATAAGTCAACCATCTCAGGATATTTGGCTGCCCAGTGTACATAAACATTCCAAAGGAGAAGAGGATGAAGCTAGATCCTTCAAGAAAGAAGGCTATATTCATAGGATACAGTGAAAGTTCGAAGGCCTATCGAATATACTTCCTAGGATTCAAGAAGATCGACATCAACAGGGACATGACATTTGACGAAGACTCATCCTACATCAAATAAATAAAGTTACCTGTTGAAGACACCGAAGAACCTAAAGTTCCCAGGATCAGAGATGCAGTAATGGAAGAAGCGATTCCAAAAGATAATGAAGATCACGAGATGGAAGAACCACAAGAACATGTAGATCCACCTCACGAGAAGAACTCCCACAAGAGGAAGCCAACATGGGTACGGGAGGCAATACAAGATGTAGAGAGGTATGGCGCGCCAGAAGTGATGCACAGAGAAATTAAAAGACCTAGGCCATACTCCAACTATGTAGCCCTATTGTGCGAAATCATTGACAAGGAATCTGCTATCTATGAGGAAGCGACAGAGAAGAAAGAATGGAAGGATGCCATGATCGAGGAGTACCAGTTGATCATGAATAATGATGTATGGGAGGTAGTTCCAAGACTAGAAGGGAAGTCTATTGTGACTTATAAGTGGATCTACAAGATCAAGCATGATGTAGATGGCAACATAGAGAAACACAGGGTGAGGTTTGTGGCACATGGATTCTCCCAGAAGGAAGGCATATATTATGAGGAGACATTTTCACTTGTAGCCAGATACACTTCCATCAGATCAATACTTGCATTGGCTGCAGTGATGAAATGGAAGGTACACCGGATGGATGTCAAGACAACGTTCTTGAATGGTGTAGTAGAGGAGGAAGTGTATGTGGAGTAGCCACTAGGATTTGAGACACCTCACATGCAGACTCATGTGTTGAAATTGAAGAAGGCCTTATATGGATTGAAACAGGCACCCAGGACGTGGTATAGCAGGATGGATAGTTTCCTGATGAGCTTGGGATTTACCAAGAAAAAGTAGATTCCAACCTTTACTATAAGGTTGAAGTGGGAAATCCAGTGATACTTCTACCCTATGTAGATGAATTATTTGTAACAAGGGAGGGTGGGCTCATTGCAGATACGAAGAGGAAAATTGCCGCAGATTTCGAGATGAAGGACCTGGGTATGATGCACTATTTCCTAGGCATGGAGGTGTGGCAGAATGCGGATGGGATATTCCTTGGACAATGGAAGTATGCAGTAGAGATTCTGAAGAGGTTCTGAATGATGGACTGCAAGGCTATGGCCACAGCTATGGCATCGAACTTGAAGCTACTATGTGATGCTTCATCAAAGTTAGTTTATGCCACGATGTATCATCAGGTGATTGGGTTATTGATTTACCTGACGAATACAAGACCAGCCATATTCTTTCCTGTGAACGCATTGAGCTAGTTCTTGATGGATCCGAGACATCACCTGATTGCTGCAAAGCATATATTGAGGTACTTGAAGGGTACAGTTGATTATGGGATCAAGTATGAAGTGAATTAGAAGATTAACCTACAGGGTCTGTTGATTCAGATTGGGTAGGCAGTGCCGTAGATAGAAAGATCACTTCGGGATGCTGCTTCATTATGGGATCCGGTATGATCTCCTGGTTTAGCAGGAAGTAGTCGTGCGCGTGGCACTGAGTACATCCGAAGTAGAGTATGCTGCAGCTTGTTCGACTAGTTGTGAGGCAGTATGGATCAGGAAGCTACTGTCTGATTTATTTGATCTCCAGTTAGAGGCGACTTGTATATTCTGTGACAACCAGAGTTGTGTGAAGTTGGGTGAGAAATCGTTGTTCCATGACAAGTCAAAGCATATTGAGATAAAGTATCACTATATCAGGGATATGGTACAAAGAGGAGTAGTGAAGCTCCAGTATATTGCGACGGACGAGCAGATAGCTGATGTGTTGACCAAGCCGCTATCCAGAGTGAAGTTTGAGTACTTTAGAGAGAAGCTTGGTGTTCTCCAGATCGAGGTTCCTTCCAAGAGGAAGTGATGAGTCTAGAATATGCAGATGCACATGGGCCATTCTCGCATAGTGGTAGGAAAGTCCTCCTATGTTGGTAGATGTAAGGGTCGGGCCATTCTCGCATAGTGGTAGGAAATTCCTCCTATGTTGGCAGATGTAAGGGTCGAGCCTTTCCTAAATGGTGGTAGGAAAGTCTTCCCATGTCGGTGGATGTAAGTACTGAGCCTTTCACAAATGGTGGTAGGAAAGTCCTCCCATGTCGGTTGATGTAAGTGCTGGGTCTCGCATGGTGGTAGGAAAGTCCTCCCATGTTGGTAGACGAGGTCTTGTATGGTGGTAGGAAAGTCCTCCCATACTGGAGACATTGTGATGTCCACCGGTCATAAGACACCGTGTGTGCGCTTAGGCAGGATCTCGCATGGTGGTAGGAAAGTCCTCCCATGCTGGTAGACGTGGTCTGACCATTGTGGGACATGTGATGTGCATTTGGGCTGTGCTTCGTGTGACAATGAGATGATCTAAAGACGATGGGGAGACAGTAGGAGATGCAGGTGTTTGTAGAGGCAATGTAATGACTGGTCCCGGGATGTACCTACTTGATGGCTTGCTCACAGAGATGATGAAGACCTACATGAGGGCTAGGCCTACATCCAGCATGAAAAAGGGCTGTCTCTGTAGAAATTCCTATGATGAGTAGATTCGAGAGATGTCACCAATCGATGATCGACATGATGAGTATTGCAACAACGACGATGATGATCCAGTGTTGATGATGATGTTCCAACATTGTTGATGATCCAACGATGAAGACTTGTGTCTAGATGTGTTGATGACTGTGTCAAGAGAATACATTCCTAGTTAAGAGGGAGTGTTAATGTAATTGTAACTTCGGAAGATATTCACTTGTATTTTATGTTGTTATTATTATTGTATTTTATTTGTACCTCCAACGAAGATGTTTATTCCTTCGGCCAGGGATGTTATTATTACATTTGGTCATGTAAAGTCATTGAGGTAAATCCTCCTTTGTAAGTCAGGGCATTAGTTCCCCCTAGAGTCAGTTAGATTAGGGTTAATGAGTTCCTAGAGAAGTCGGCCCGGTCAGGTACAAATGGGGCCGACCTAGTAAGTGAAAAGGTCAGGTGAAAGATAAAGTATAAATAGAGAGTGGAGAGCTCTCATTTGAACATCACACTCACTCACAAGTTCGGATTATTGAGAGAGAGTACAAGTTCACATAGGAGGAAAAGAAGAGGAGCTGCAGAAGACCATCTTTGCTTTGGGGTTTTACTTTTGTGATATTGTATTGTTGACGATTCTATCTCTAAGGAAGTTGCGGAGTTTTCTCCTTTATGGTTTCCCCAAGGAAATTCTTTGTGTCTATTGTGTTATGCTGTGCATGCTATTCTTTCAGTTAAGATCCTAGATAAATATTGATTAAAAGTATAAAATCTAACAACCTTCAGGATGATGCTTCGAAAATAGTCTTGGTAAACCTACCCGATGGTGTTAACACCCAAAAAGTGCTCACTAGCTCATTCCCTTATTCACATGACCCATTTGTCCACTTTTTCCACCATTTGAGCCTCTAAAACCATCAAAAGGTCACCAAAAAGACCATAGTACACCTTTTCCCCCTCAAAATATGTATTTTTCCTCAAAAAACACAAAAAACCCTAAAAAAGGGTCCAAAATTCCCCAAAAATATTAAAAGGGAATAAAAATATAAAAAATATTCAAAAAAGGAAAAAGAGGGAAAAAGAGACCTAAACCATGTTGGTTAATACCATTGATATCCTTAAATCCGTAATGGTATTCCCCATCACCAAAAACTATAAAAAGTTGATAGGGGCTCCTCACTTATCATCCACATTTCATCCTATCCTTATGCTGCCAAATTCCCTTTGAGAGCCATTGCCTCCCATTTCGAGTTTGAAGATCCCCATTGAAGTTTTGGAGAAGAAGAGACCATTGCATATTGGAGCTTCTCAACGTTGGAGTTTCTCAACACCCATCATCCTCACCATTTGAGGTAATAAAAAATCAAATATTTTTCAAGTTATTGTTTTTTTTATAGATCTTATTGCTTGTGTTTTGAAATCTAGTTTTTTATTTATTTGCACATGCTTATGTTAGATCAGATTATATTAGTTTATTCACAGTTATTTTTGTTTTATATTGAAACTGCTATTACAAGTTAATAGGTGCATCCTTGCACATGCTTGGTTGAAAAACCAAGCAAAAGTTTTTGGCGACTCCGCTAGGTTTCGAACTTTAAATTTTTGCTTTAGATCTTCGTTTTTAGTTGTTTTTTCTCATTTAAAATTGCAGAGCTACCATACTAGACAACATATTAATTGCTGCCCTAGCTTTAGACCCTTTCTGTAGCCTTTAATAGCCCGAAATTCCACTTTTCAGTTTCGTTTCCGGTGACCATTTTTCCATTTTCAGATTGCTCCTTTTCGCCCGATAGCCGCGCGGCTCATCGCGGCCTCGCGCCCTTTTTCCGCGCTGCACATTGCGGCCTCGCACCCTTTTTCCGCGCTGCACATTGCGGCCTCGCGCCCTTTTTCTGCATTGCACATCGCGGCCTTTTTCCGTGCTGCGCATCGTGGGCTCGCGGCCTTTTCTCGCGCTGCACATCGCGGCTTCGCAGCTTTTTCACGTGTTGCACATCGCGGCTTTTACCCGCGCTGCACATTGCGGCTGTGCGCCTTAAACCCATGATGCACAATGTGGCTTTTACCCATAAACCCACGATGTCGCTGTTTTTTGCTCGGCCCAATTTTTAGAAAAAAATTTTGCTGCGTTTTTGCCCATTTAGCCTATTTCGTCTAGCATTATTTTTCTGCAATTTTTTCCAGCATTCTGTTTTAATTATTGCAGCAATAGTAAATCATTTTCTATTACATATGCTCTATTAAAATATTTTTAAAAATTTTCAACAAGTGAAAGAAAGGTTTTTTAGCACTTTGTTTAGATCATAGATTTCACTTCTTTGCAAATTTTGACCCATCTTTCCGATTTGCTCAATAGTTTTTCCCAAACAAGCGCTTAGAAATCCATTTATTTCTTGCAAATTTTACGATATTTGCTTTTCTTTAAAAAATTATTTCAAAAGTCCATAGTTTTTGAATTATTTTTTGTTAAAGCATTTACATTTGAGAAAAAGCCTTTTATTTTTTGCAAATTGAAATCGTCTTGTTTTTAATTTGTAATCAATCGCCCAAGCGAGGAAAATTCTTTTGCAGTTAAATAATCACACTTGCACCCAATCTGCTACATTTTTAATTAACTGAGCCTTAAAATCTGCCTAAACTCAACAAACACTTTAACCCCACTTGGGGAACACTTAAAGAATCTTGTATCTAGGTAGGATTGGGGGGATAGGTGTTCCAATAACACCCCTCAATTATTTACATCTGAGACATAGTGGTTGACATTTAGGGTACCAAAAATCCCTTATTATTTGTTGACATGGTTATACACCAATTTATCGGGAAGGCCTCTCCCTCAGGAGGGTTGAAGTAGCCAGACTGGTTCCGGAAGTCTGAGTGGAATACCGCTATCCATTCAGTAACCGAAGGATACCTTTCGTAGTTCTCGTTGTACCACCCTTATAGGATTACAATGACGATAGAACCAAACTACAAATTCACCCAACCGAACGTGTCATGAACGGGGTATTTTAGTGGCCAAATTTATAGGATTGTCTACCCGGTGTCCCTCCCGGTAGGGGGATATCTAGCCTTTGATTCCACTACTCATATTACCTGACTTGGATTTCATCACCTTGCAGAGGATATGTTTCGTTGAGTCATAATACCACTTTTAGTTAGGCGTTTGCATGCTCTGCCACCCCCCTTGGTCTAGTGAGCACCACTTTTTTTCTAGGAGCCGCTTGATTTTTGGTATTCTGACCGCTTTTCTTGATTACTCCACTTACTATAGCACAACTGTTATAGTAAGTGTTTTGAGGTTGGTTGTTGGCCTGAGAGCCATTGTTTTTTCACACTCTCCTCCTGCACACATTGTTGCATTAGGGTCTTGAGTTTTTTTTATTTATTTTTTATCTCACCACCATCCATTAGCATTTCTAGACATCTCTCACCATTGAGAACTTAAGACGATCCCGACATTTTCAGGGTGAACCCCCTCAGTTCGGTACACTTGACTCTACATGTCATAGACGTACAGAGTTATCCCTAGACTCCACACGTCCTCGACATAGAACCCAGTCATTTGATTCTGACGCACCTCATTTCACATATGATTCTGAGGCTGAATCCGAACACCCTACCGAGACATCCCCAACCAACCCCATGGATGGATCACAATATGACCCCCTTTTCACTAGTACTGTTGGGGCTACATCAACAACCCCCGCTACTACCATGACAACCATGGTAGCCACAACCCCTTGGTCATGCCTAATATGGGGCCACACCCGATTTAGGCATGCCCAACACAGGACCAACACCTATATTAGGTATGCCCAACATGGGGGTCTCCCCCTCCCTCACTGCCACTACCCAGATCCTAGTGATTACTGGAACCATTCCTAACCCATCTGCAACCCATGTTTCCCTTGGGAGTGTAGGCCTCTCCCACACCACATCAGATGGAGGACACATCCCTTTCACACCTAGCATACCCTTAGGGGGAACTGGACCAATCCATAATGCTACCATTAGCAATTATGCCCCAGTGACCATGCCGCACCCATCTGCCAGTCTGCCATACATGGCTAGTCTAAACTTACCAGACCTGGCAAGGTTAACCAACGACCCTATTAGACACGACCCTGCGTGTCCCCCCATGCCCAAAAAACTCCCCTCAGACATCCCCAAGTTTGAAGGAAAAGATGGGGAAGACCCCCAAAACCACATCATGTCATTTCACCTATGGTGTTCCTCGAACTCCATAGTAGATGATTCTATTCGACTCAGACTTTTACAAAGAACTTTCACTGGCTCTGCAACCAAGTGGTACATTGAGCAGCCACATGGGACACACCCCACTTTTACATCCCTTTCCTCAACGTTCCTTCAGTTCTTTCAATTACCTGTATGCTATGATGCAAGAGTGGAAATACTTTTGGCTTGTAGACAGAACACCGCTACACACATCACTGATCATATCCATGAGTGGCGTAAGCGTCGTAGCCTCTGCAAGATAAAGCTTGACGACCGTATCTTTTTAGATTGGTTCCTCAAATCACTCCTCCCCCTCATAGCCAAAGATGTAGCTTCTGAACGACCCCAGTCGGAAGAAGAAGCCATCTTAAAAGCCCAACAGTTCGACCTCATATATGCCCAGTCAGGATATCTATACACCATTTTACCTGATGCCCCGTGCGGTGATCCATCCCGCCATGACACGCCGGGGGCATCCCATGCCGCCGACGGTATTATCGGCCAGGTTATGGTGCAAAACAAACCTTTTACCATGATGAGTACAAACAATGCCCCAGACACTTCTACTGCTACATCTCATTCTGGAGCTACAACTTCGTATGCTCTAATAATACAAACCCACCACACTCATGGACCCTCATGTCCACCACAGTGTTATGGAAAAGCACCATAAGCTTATGTACCAACTCCATATTATAACCAGCAGGCCCATCAGACTCCGGTTCAACCACAAGTCCAAGTGGCTTATTATCCTCAACAGGCAGCACCTCTTGCTCCAACACTTCCAGCAGCTCAAGGTTACCCACAACCGCAACAAGCAACAGGTCCACCTCATAACCCTCCTGCTTACTACCCATCGCAACCTGCTCCTCCACGACCTCAAAACCCACCTACTTCCCAAGGGCATGTGTATGCATAGCAAAACCAACCTCAAAACCAGAACAACCAGCGTAACCAAGGAGGTCAACAAAACCACGGAAGAGGATGTAACTACGGAAACAACCACCAACACAACCAAGGTGGACCACCACCTAATACCCCAAATAATAATAACGCTGCTCCCGCCAACCAAAACCTTGACCGTCCACCAAAACAAGCCAAAAATAATAACTTGAGAAAAAACCATCCATGTTCAATATGTGGAGTCTACGGCCATTACACACATAATTGTCCACATTTAGATCGAGCATGTCAACTTTGGACCGACGACGCCCAACAACAGGGACATGCTGCTCAGCCAACACCTCCTCAGCCACAACCCATGATATTGCAAAATCCTCTACCAAACCAAGGCGTGGTAAACACTCATCCAAATGATCCCCCTCAAGGATCCACTGCAACACAACAGCAAATCACCTATGCGGTAGCCGATTACCAGCATACAGAGTCCAATACTCACCATTTGCGAATGATGTCAATCTTCAAACCCATCGAAATCAATATGGCTCCGCCCCTGAGGCTACACCTATCGACCCATCTTCGAGTACTCTCCCAACTGATCGACCACTTTGCATACCCAATATGCCCATGGACGGGGGTCCAAAATCACCTCGTTTCCCTTTGAGATGAATTAACAATAAACCTAACGCTCGTGCAACTTCCAAGTATAACATTGTAGAGGATTTAGCTCAGTCCCCCGCCGCTATGTCCACTCTAGAAATCCTAAAAAAATGTCCTGCACAGAGAAAATTGTTGTTATCTGCCATCGGTGCCATAGACCCTAACGACTCCAACATGATGGCCTTTGACTTAGACCAAGTCGAACCTCGTCTGCCATCATCTCTAGCTTTTCAAGTTTCTGTGTCCATTCGCAACCTCGTCGTTCATCGATGAAGGTGCCTCCACCTGCGTTATGTCGAATTTCGTATGGCATAAACTTGGATCCAAAACGCTACAACCATCAACTACCGCATTACGAGCTTACGATGGACGTGCAGCTCAACCTCAAGGTTGGTTAGTGAACGTACCCATACAACTTGGGGGAAAATTGGTTCTCATAGATATAGAATTCATTAATGCCCAACTTGATTACAATCTCCTTCTGGGATGAAGCTACATGTATAAAATGAAAGTTGTCGCTTCTTTAGTTTTCTGCCTCATGATGTTCCCCCATGAAGGACATGTAGTCAAAATCGACCAGATTACATACTACGATCCCAATGCCCCCGCAGCGCCTGAAAATGTTCTTCCCATAATCGAACAACCTATTCAGAATGCACCTACATCGTTCGTCTCCTCAATCGGACCCAGGATATATTTGAATAATCCCATGACCAACACTTTCCCGTCAATCCCACCCACTCTCAGGGTGACTGAAGTATCCGATTTATGCACTCTCTCGCACAACGAACAACAACATCCTCAACAACCTCAACCACCGCCACAAGCACCCATCGTGCCTAGTCATATCGGAACAACACCGATTCATACTATCCCATTCTTGTTTCCATTTTCAGGAGTTGTCAGCACGCCAGTAATGGCTACACTCAACCTTCCAGGTTTAACGATAGGATTACCTGTATGGTACTTACCTGCCCCAACTCCCCCACTGACTCCAATCGTCATTCTACAACTGGTACAACCCATGAATATGTCGAACTATCCACCACCTGGAATACACAACCCCCCAAATCTCCCACCACCTGGTGGTTCGAACCCCCAAAACTGATCAACTCCAACAGGGGGCACTACATCAAAATCTAGTTATATCCCCCCTCAATCCTGCCACATTGGGGGTAGAGGTCCACCAACCTACAACACTGCACCCACAACTTGCACCCCCCTAGTGACTCCCAAATTAACTAATAATCCCCCAACCTGTGTGCTCCCTAAGTGCTCCTTGTGTGACAATATAGGCCATTCTACCCATCTATGTCCACAACTACAGGCACTTTAAGAACACATGAATATGTTGGATGACGAAACCAACATTCCAGTCGTTAAACTAGAACTCCCCCCTCAGCCTTGTGATAAAACATTGCGTACAAACCACCCTTCTGCAATATGCGGTATCTACGGCCATTATTCACATCACTGCCCTGACCTCCCAGATTACAGAGTAGCACTATACGAGTTGAATAATGCTGACCTAGAGATATCCCCACCACTTATCGAGGAAATATTCCCCCCATAATCTTCCCATTCAGAAGAAATCAATACCATTTATATGATTTCAACTACCTATAAACCCAAACCAATTAATTTAATGGCACACTACTTCCGTACCGACGAAGAAATCCTAGAAACACTCACTGCATCGGACTACCCTTGGGATGATATGAACCATCGATCATACTTCCTCCCTGAGACGTCTACGTCCACCGCGGCAAACCAACTATCTGTTGAATCCAAGGACTTCTTACCAACTAAGGTCGATTGGTTCAAATATCCAATACCAGCTCCAGAAGCCTTCGAAGAAGGTAACATGGCTAACATTTCGCCCATTATAAAAATTGACATCTCCACCACCCCTGAAAAACCTGAGCTTATCTCTTTGGGTGCATCATGCACTGAAAAAGAAAACCAAGCTTATAAAAAAATCTTCCAAGAATTCCAAGATGTCTTCGCCTGGTCTTATACCGAGATGCCTGGTCTTGATCCTACCATCATAGAACATCACATAGACACTTGGCCCAACATATCACCGGTCTGCCAGAAACAACGTCCCATTCACCCATCCAAGCTTCCAGCCGTCAAAGCAGAAATTGAGAAGCTTTGAGCAGCAGGTTTCATATACCCTATTGCATACACCAAATGGGTTTCAAACCCATTACCAGTCAATAAGAAAGTCGGCACCATTTGCGTATGTACTGACTTTCGTGACCTCAACCTAGCTTGTCCCAAAGACAACTTCCCCACACCATTTATTGACCAACTAATCGATGAGTGTGCGGGGCATGAGGTACTTTCTTTTATGGATGGTTTCTTCGGATACAACCAAATCAAAATCCATAAAGAAGATCAATACAAGACTGCTTTTACTACCCCATGGGGCACCTTCGCCTATCGTGTCATGCCTTTTGGTCTCAAGAACGTTGGAGCCACTTTCCAACAAGCCATACTTATTGTTTCCACGATTTGCATAAAATCATATTAGTTTATCTAGACGACCTCACCGCTCGATCTAAGAAACGATCTGACCATTTAGACGATCTTCGACAAGTTTTCTTGCATTGTCGAAAATACAACATCTGCTTGAACCCACTCAAGTGTGTCTTTTGCGTTCCAGCAGGTCGTCTGCTGGGGTTTGTCATTTCAGAAAAAAGGGATCACCGTTGACCCTCTAAAATTCCAAGACATAATAGACCTACCATCACCTCGTACATTAAGACAACTACAAAGACTCCAAGGGAGGTCCAACTTCCTTCGTCGCTTTGTCCCATATTACGCCACCATAGTACATGGTTTCCTCCGTTTACTTCGCCTTCATACATGTTTTTATTGGGACGACCAAGCAGAAGGGGCTTTCACAGACCTGAAAAAAGCGCTTACAAGTGCCCCCTTGATTTCTACTCTAGATTTCACGAAAGACTTTACCCTGTACATTTCGGCATCAGATTACGCCGTTTCCGGAGTACTCGTCCAAGAAGACTCTGCTCGTCAAGAACATGTCATTTACTATGTGAGCCAGACCTTGTCAGGCCCACCACTGCGCTACCCACATGAAGAGAAAATGGCCCTCGCCGTCATCTTTTCAGTACAAAAGCTGCGACATTACATTCTCCTCAGCCATACCACAGTTGTGGCAAATTCCAACCCAATGGTCTATCTCTTGAATCGTCGCCTTCTACAAGGCCATGTTGCCAAATGGGTGATTATCTTACAAGAATATGACCTAACTTTTAAAACCCCGAAGAGAACCAAAGCATTAGCACTCGCTCAACTCATTACGGACTTACCATCATCGTCGTCATCACCAACTATCCATACTGATATAATCGAAGAACATTTGTTCATCATCTCGTCTAATGACCCTTGGTATGGAGACATTTTGGTATACCTCTGCACATAGAAATATCGACCCAACATCGACTATGACGGACGTCATCGCACCCGTCACCATGCCCCCCATTATCTCCTCTTGGGTGATGTCCTCTATCGACGTGGCATCGACACAATCTTTTGACGATGCCTTTCCCAAGACGAAGCAGAACAAGTCCTTAACGACTGTCATAGCGGTGCCTGCGGCGACCATTTCTTCGGAATGGCCACCGCCCAAAAGGTAATCCGCGCAGGTTATTTTGGCCATCATTATTCATTGATTGTATCACAGCAGTCAAACACTGCCAAAACTGCCAGCTCTTTGCCCCAAAGGCAAGAACCCCCCCCGCCCCCCTTCATCCAGTCGTCACAGTTGGACCATTTTGAAAATGGGCCATCGACTTCATGGATTACAATCCCACATCAGCCGGGGGCCACAAACACATTATTGTGGCTGTTGATTACTTTACCAAATGGGCGGAAGCCATGCCTACTTACAATTGCAAAGCCGACATTGCAGCCCGCTTTTTCCTCAACCATGTTATTGCTCATTTTGGAGTGCCAAAAAAACTCGTCTTAGACCACGTCTCTCACTTCAAAGACTCCGTTTGGAGAGAATTGTCCATACTCCTTAAGTTTGAACATCATTTCTCCTCCGCCTACTACCCCCAAGGGAATGGCCAAGTCGAAGCTGTTAACAAAATTTTGAAGACCATCCTCCAATGCACTGTCGACAAACATAAATCCAATTGGCATCACATGATTTTTCCCGCATTATGGGCTTATCGCATGTCGACCAAAACCGCCACCAGCTTTACCCCATTCCATTTAGTTCATGGCGTGGAATTTGTCCTCCCCATTGAATGCCAGATACCAACATTACAAATTTCCATAGAACTTCTCCCCGACATGTCACTAATTGAAGAACGTCTACTTCTTTTAGAGCAGGCCGACGAAGATCACTGCGCAGCTCTCCAAACAATAGAAGCCATGAAGACCAGATCTAAACTCCATTACGATAAACATGTTCACCCACGATCATTTAGTGAAGGAGATGTGGTCCTTGTTTACGATCAAGACCATGAAAAAACAAGCAAAGGAAAGTTCCAATCTATGTGGCAAGGCCCATATACCATACACACTTGCCTTGAACATGGAGCATACATTTTGACCGATTCAAAAGGAAATCCCATGCGCAACCCCCGTAACGGGTTGTACCTCAAAAGATTCTACCCATAAAAAACTCCTGGACACCATAGTCCATATTGTACAGTTTTTTGATTTTTTCACTATAAATTTTTGAAGCCTTACATTTCAATTCCTTCCTGCATGAACACAGATGGATCCTGTTCCACTCTACCACATCGTCTTTGCCAATGGTGCAAGTCATTGGTCTCCAAATCTCGCGTCAGCAGCTTGGGTAATTTATTCCCCTTCACATGAGTTGATCCACCTCGACGGAGTGTGCATAGGTGTTGCCACAAACAACCAAGCTGAGTATGATGCCGTGACCGGTCTCCTTGCCGCTGCTCTCCAAATGGGCATAAGTTACCTTTGTGTTTTCCTGGACTCCCAGCTCCTTGTTTCCCAACTCAACAACTATTATCAGGTACGTGATCCCTGTCTATTTAGAAAATTCCTGCGCACAAAACAATTGATTCGACATTTTGAATCCATCTCTTTCACTCATGTCCCAAGAAATCATAACACTATAGCAGACCAAATGGATAACAACATTTTAGATTGGCACATCAACCAGAACATGTAGGACATCACGACATGCATCACATAGGCATTATAAAATCATCAAAACATTGAATCCATGTGCATAAGATATGCCTCCACGGGCGTACAAAAAATCAAAACATTGCATCCACGTGCATAACATATGCCTCATCGGGCGTACAAAAATAAAAACATTGCATCCACGTGCATAACATATGCCTCCACGGGCGTACAAAAAATCAAAACATTGCATCCACGTGCATCAAACATGCCTCCACGGGTAAACAAACAAATTACAATTTCATCCACGTGCATCAAAACGTAAACGAAAAGACAAGATGTGCATCCACGTGCATACCATAAGAGTCATAATGTCAGCGGTGCTCTCAACACCCAAATATACAAAAAATACACTAGCCGTACAAAATGTGTATCAACAAAATACATCCCCATATGCTCATCAACATTTGGGGGTAGGTATAAGATCACCTAATCATCATGATCACCGGGATCCTCTGGCTCCTCCTCCTATGGCTCCTTCGGATCATACTGATCCCGAGCTCTCCTCTCGGCCATCACCATAGCCACTCTCAGCAGGAACGACCGCCACTCATGGGGAGCATTGAAACAACGCTCGATAGTAGGCCAATCTAAATCCCTCCAACCTTCCTTTGGTGCTCCCACTAGAAGCCCCTCTAAAGTCTCACGTATGCCCTTCAGGGCATCATATCGAGGATGCACAAATCCTCGAGCACGAGGAGGCGGTGCCGCTACAGGTGGAGGTGCCACCACCATCATCCGTCCCCGACGGCCTATATGATCAACTGGTGGCCTCGGACCAATATCTGCACAATCACACAAGTGAACCAAGTCAATATCATATAAATATCTCTAGCTATACTCATAACAAAAACATCTAAACATGATATAACAGAGAACCAAAAACAAAGACATACCGTCTAGACCCCAAGCCTGTCCCTGAGCCCGAGGCATCTCAGGATCTCCTCGGAAGTCCATACCAGCATATGGATAATCATCAATAAGTAGGGGCATCTACTCCCACTGGTCATACATCTCTGACAAGAAGAACTGCCGGATGCCACCACCACCCCGGGGCATCATCTCCCCCCACCGCACCATCCGCGGCTCACTCCTCAGCCCCTCCCGAACTGGCACACGTGGCCGCAAGGT
Source organism: Larix kaempferi (assembly GCA_027924585.1). Classification (NCBI taxonomy): domain Eukaryota; kingdom Viridiplantae; phylum Streptophyta; class Pinopsida; order Pinales; family Pinaceae; genus Larix; species Larix kaempferi. The sequence goes on from BSBM01001126.1 coordinate 5,465,711, forward strand.
AGGGACCTACTCGAAAAAGAAACAACAGAGGAAAGAAGCATAGCTGAACTCTCCCCCCTCCTGACTAACCTTGTTCAGATCTCACCGAACACAGGCCAAAAACATCTGCCCCCAAGCAAAATATGTCCCCCTCAGGACACTGTCTACGATCATCGTTTTCCCCCCAGATAAACGATGGGGCACTTGTGCACCAAGAACTCGCAAAACATAGGCCGCCACCGCCGCCACTGCCATACCCCTTGTCGCCTCAATTTGCGTGCCACCTCGGCCGTGATCCATTTTTGACGAGTTTTATATCGTCGGATCCAGTTTTCCGCACTCGTGACGATGCTTGAGATCATTTCTCGCTCTCACCACCAAATTTTTTGGGCATTTTTCCCATGCCCCTCGTCGCATCGATTTGCGTTACACCTCGACCATGATCCATTTTTTACGAGTTTTATATCGTCGGATCCAGTTTTCCGTGCTCATGATGATGCTTGAGATCATTTCTCGCTCTCACCACCATATTTTTTGGGCATTTTTTCCATGACCCTCATCGCCTCGATTTGCGTGCCACCTCGACCGTGATCCATTTTTGACGAGTTTTATATCGCCGGATTCAGTTTTCCGCGCTCGTGACGATGCTTGAGATCAATTCTCACTCTCTCCAATACCTTCTTGTTCAGTATAATTTTATCCCTTTTTTGGGCTGAGCAATTCTTTTACGAAAAAGGCACTTAGGGAGTTTCCGTTAAGCTCTTTTCTGACTCCTAAAACAATGAAAAGATAGCCGAGCAATATTGTTTCCTTTCATGCTCGCTAAAAGTATCTAAAAGGGAGTCTTCCTGGTATAAGTTTACTCCTTTTCCCGACCTCGTAGACTAATTACGAAAAAGGAATACTCTAGTCACATTGGCTAGAAGAGTTCTCCATTTGCATCATTTTATGCTTTTTCGGGCCTTGGAGACTAACGAGATTAACACACGAAAAAGAACACCATTGGAGTCTACTTACTGCTTTCAGACTCTCTAAAACTGAAAGCAACCACGAGCAATCACCGTCTTGGGCTCGTACAAATCCACATGACGGTACCCATCCACCAATTCAGAGTCTTCTTATCGTTTTCAGACTCCTTAAAAATGAAAGCACTCACGAGCATGAACAGTCCCGGGCTCACATAAATCCATAGGATAGTACCATTTCAGAGCACACTTTTATCCCTTCTTGGAGCTCATTAAAACTACGAAGAAGGACCCAACGGTTCTTTTCGATGCCACAACAGATCATGTCTACTCATAAGGCAACACCCATTATAGTCGCCTTTGTTCAGAGTATTCTGCAGTATGTCACCCTGAGAGTCCCCCAATAGCATCCATTAGCTTGTCCCCCCAGAGTCACTCCAGTATACAATACATACCCCTAAGCTATGATCCCCACACCTAAAAGTCAGTTTCCTATGCTGCAAGGTCAACCATATCATCATGCTCTGAACAAAGGAAGTTTGAGTCCACCCACTCTATGACCCCAGTTTTTTCCACATCCCCACAGTATGTCAGTCCTACTATCACATTTTCGTTGTACACCTTGCTCTCCTATCAAGGAAACATCATTGCCTTGGTAGTTGCTGGTCTCCCTCTATCGAGGCGAACCAAATATATTCCAGAGGATAGACCCAGAGGTCCCTATGCCTTGGACTCGTCACCATTAGTGATGAGTGCTTACAGATCATTTTGAAAGGAGTCCTCAGTGCCTCTCCAAATGATTGTTTCTCACATGCTCGACTTCAACACCTTGATCGCATCGTTGAGACTCATACAGGGTATCGGTCCTTTCAGTTTTTTGTTGTTGTTGAAGACCCCGGATATCACCTGACTCTACCACATTTGAGAGTCTAATTGAGGAAACAACCAATTACACATTCCTATGGATATCCGGGTTGCGTTTGGTGACACTTTTTAGATGTACCAATTTGCATACTCCCTCGAGTATACAGTTACATATACTCCTCAGAGTTGACTCACAATCATTGAAATTCCTACAGATGTTGGACACCTTCAGCTCCAGCAGTTCATCAACCCTTCTAGAACCTTATTCAGAATGGTTGTTGCTCTTTTCCAGTGTATCAGTCCTTCAGATGAGTCATGGTATAGCCATGAGTATGTCCCAGCATTGTGTCCCCTCTAGACCATCATGATGTACCAACAGATTTTTATGTATTATTCAGGTCCCCCTTCTTGGGCCTAATTGTTATGTATATGTCTTGATACGAGCATGGGTATGCCCGCCTTGTCCATTATCAGAGATTATTCCTCATTCATTTTGAGGCCATGTAAGTTTTCAGTTTTTTGCAGCTTCCAAGGGACCATTGTTCCAGTCTCCAATCGGTCTCTTCTCTTCTCCAAACCCCAGGAAAATGACAAAAGAACTATGATGTCTATCGGCCATACGATGAGCTCCTGCCCTCACACATCAGGGGGCAATCTATTAACACCCAAAAAGTGCTCACTAGCTCATTCCCTTATTCACATGACCCATTTGTCCACTTTTTCCACCATTTGAGCCTCTAAAACCATCAAAAGGTCACCAAAAAGACCATAATACACCTTTCCCCCCTCAAAATATGTATTTTTTCCTCAAAAAACACAAAAAACCCTAAAAAAGGGTCCAAAATTCCCCAAAAATATTAAAAGGGAATAAAAATATAAAAAATATTCAAAAAAGGAAAAAGAGGAAAAAAGAGACCTAAACCATGTTGGTTAATACCATTGGTTTCCTTAAAACCATAATGGTATTCCCCATCACCAAAAACTATAAAAAGGTGATAGGGGCTCCTCACTTATCATCCACATTTCATCCTATCCTTATGCTGCCAAATTCCCTTTGAGAGCCATTGCCTCCCATTTCGAGTTTGAAGATCCCCATTGAAGCTTTGGAGAAGAAGAGACCATTGGATATTGGAGCTTCTCAACCTTGGAGTTGCTCAACACCCATCATCCTCACCATTTGAGGTAATACAAAATCAAATATTTTTCAAGTTATTGTTTTTTCCATAGATCTTATTGCTTATGTTTTGAAATCTAGTTTATTTATTTATTTGAACATGCTTATGTTAGATCAGATTATATTATTTTATTCACAGTTATTTTTGTTTTATATTGAAACTGCTATTACAAGTTAATAGGTGCATCCTTGCACATGCTTGGTTGAAAAACCAAGCAACAGATGGGATGGATCATCTCATATTGCCTTTCTACATTACCGTAGCGATACAAAACCTCCATGTTCGCAACTACCGATATGATTCTGGAGCCTCACATTCATTGTTTCCTTTAGCTATCATGGATAAATTAGGGCTGGATATCACAAACCCTGTAACGATCTATTCTCCTTTGACTAAAAAAGAGTATAGTTCCTAGGGGTGATCAAAGACTTTGTGGTTGGGATGGTCCAAATACCTAAAAAATATGTTATGATGGATGTGGTGATAGCTGGCATTCCTCCTTCATATGGTATGTTGTTGTATAAACACTGGAGAACCTCAATTGGGGGAAGTATTCAATTGACCTATCATACGCCAATATTCTTTTTTTTTAGGGAAACCTGCATACTATATAGAGAGCCCAAAATGACTTAAGTCATTAGTGATACTGAAAATCCTACCAATTTCCTTGCCTATACCTTTGATGAGTTGGGGAATTTCCTCCTTAGTAACAATCTACTTGTTTATAAACAAGCAGAAATGTTGATTGTAGCAGACAACCAACTAATAAACCCTACATGTATGTGGAATTTGTATTTTGATGGGGCCTGTAACATAACAATAAATGGGGCTAGTGTATTGCTAAATTCCTCCCTTGGTAAAGAGTTTCCCCATGCGGTTGAGCTCAATTTTGAATGTATCAATAATGTGGTGGAGTATGAGGCACTTGTATTGGACCTTGAAACAATGAGGAAGATGGGAATTAGGCAGTTGAAGGTTTTGGGGGATTCAGACTTAGTAGTGAATCAAATAAGAGGAAATTCCCAATTAAAACATATTGGAATGAGGTTGTACAAACATGCATTATGGTATCTCTTTGATAATTTCTTTGAGGCTATTAACATTTATGGAATACCCAAGGAATTGGATCACATAGCATGCAATTCCACAAAAAAATAGTGGATTTTGTTCCCCCATAATTATGCCATCTTTTTTATGCTATCAAAGTGATGTACAGAGCTGCCATTCCTGACAATGTTAGACAATGACAGGTGTTGGAAGATGATATTCACACCAAGAAATTATTGAATCTTGTAGAAGAATATGCAAAAATGCACATAGATTAGGAGGAAGAAGAAGGACAGGGAGAGGTAAGTGTTGGTGTGGATTAGGTGGACAGGGAAAATTCCCATAAATGATAGGGGGGAAAATATCATACAGCTCAAGACAAACTATATTGCAAAACTATTAATTCCATTAGAGAGGTTGTTTGGCTAAAATGAGGTTCTAGCTAAGCTAACTATCAAGCTAGATTCAACTGAATTGGAAGAATACTATCTAGGAGATGACTCAGATCCTAAAGTTATTACTTTATCCAAGACATTGACAATTAAAGAAAAAGAGAAATATACAAAGTTGTTTAAAAAATTTGAAGATGTTTTTTCTTGGGGGCATAAAGGCCTCAAAACCTATAACTTTGATATCTTTCAACATCATATTCCTCTAAGAGAGGACGCCAATCCTTTTAGGAAAAATCAACACCAAGTATACCATGTATTGCATCCTTTGACTGAAAAAGAAGTTACAAAGTTGTTCCAACCTAAAATCATCATACCGGTCAGGTATTCTAAGTGGGTAGCAAACTTGGTTCTAGTAAGAAAGAAGAATGTGAAATTAGATCATGTGTAGATTGCATGGATCTAAATAGAGCCTCCTTGAAACATAATTACCCTCTACCCTCTGCAGGCACATATTATTGCTTTCATTCCACATGTAGAAGTAAAAGGAATTTTATGTCAACCCCAAGTAGATGGAAGATGGGGTAAATGGATCATTAAAATACAAAAGCTTGATTTGGTGATGAAACCTGCCGAGTTGGTAAAAGGACAAGGTCTAGCTAAACTAATGACATAATGAAATCTACAAGTAATGGGGGTAAATATGATATGCACATCCCAAGAGGAGGACATAAATAGAAAAATAATTGGTTATGTTAATATTTTCTATCACCATTGCAGTTGGTATCATGACATTGTACATTTTTTGGCAACATGTTTATGTCCCCCAGGATTGGAAAAATACAAGAGAATATCCCTAAAACTTAATTATGCAAGATACCGTGTTGTATGCAAGGATTTATACAGAGAAATCTGGAGGGTCTCTTTCTCAACTGTGTCTTAGAAAATGAAGTTCAGGAACTAGTCAGTGATATGCATTAAGGGATCTATGGAGGACATTTTGTTGCAAGGAAAACTACTCATAAAATTATCAAGTTTGGATATTACTGGCCTACCCTATTTTAAGATGTCCATAAGTTTGTGAGAGCCCGTGTCCCTTTCCAAACCTTTTTTGGAAGTAGAAACCCCTAAAACCTTTCCAAGTTGAAGTACCTTTCTAGCAACGGGGTATAGATTTTATTGGATAGATTCATCCCTCATCCAGTAATCAACATAGGTGGATCCCGACTACTACCAATTATTTTACTAAATGGGTGGAATCAATACAGACCATGCTGACCAATGAACTTATAGTGATCAAGTTCCTTGAAGAGAATACCTCGTCCAGTTTTGGGTGCCCCAAAAAGATAGTAATCGATAATGCCAAAGCCTTAAGCTCCATTAGGATGATTGTTTTCTTTCATAAATTTAATATCCTCCTTAGCCATTCCTCCAATTACTATCCTTAGGGAAATGGCTAGGCCGAATCCTCAAATAAGAATATCATGAAAATTATAAGAAGGACAATCTTAGAGAATAAAAGGTCATGGGATTCTTAGCTAAGATATGCTCTATAGGAAGATACGATATCCACAAAAATGTATACAGGGAAAGCTCCTTTCCAATTGGTTTATGGGATAGAAACAATTTTTCCTATACAATTAGAGTTTCCATCCATGAACATACTACATGGCCTAATAGCAGAACCAAATGAAGTCAAGAGGAGAGTAAATTGGCTGATAGAGCTCCAAGAATAGAGAGACATGGTATATTAGGGTTTCAAAAAATATCAAGAAAAGCGAAGGTTTTGTTTGATAAAAGGCAAAATACAAAGAATTCATAGAGGGGAACCTAATTTTGATGTGGTATTGGAGACATGAAGATCCTGTGAAGCATGGGAAATTTGACAATCCGTGTCTTGGGACTTTTGTAATTGAAAAAAGCATAGGTTTATTACCTAATACATTTCATCTTGCAAATTTAGAAGGGCATCTCCTTGACTATCCAGTTAACAACAGGCACCTAAAACCCTTTTTATCTCTTTGAAAAGAATTGTGAATAACCTATACTTTAGTTTCCTTTTCCTATCTGATTTTATTTTCCCTAAGGCATCATAAAGCGAGACACCACCCGCTTCGTCGAGTGATTAAAGCTAAGTTCTCAATCGACACCTTTTGTTCCAAAAAGGACGCTTCTTTAAGCCCTCAAATGTTTAACTAAAAATATCAAGTTGAATCCACATCCCAATGGATATGATACTAATATGTTCACCCATGAGATATCACCTAAATTATTGCCACCTCAAGAGGAGGATTCGTCCCACATAAGGAGACGATGTTTTCCCCCTTTCATCCCGTCAGTGCTAAAAAATTCCTAGACGATAAATAAGATTGGAGATTTGTGCACATGGGTTTTTGAAGCCCCAACCTTCAACATCTACCACAAGTAATAGGAAGTACCATGAGAGACACTAAAGAATAGCTCAACACAAACATACGTGATCAATTATGTGTCCTGGAAATAGATCTAAACCACTCGTGTGAGAAGAATTGCGCACGTGTTAAAAAGGAGGGGTCATGCACAAACGACCATGATTAGATTGTGCATCTTTCGACAAAGGACCTTGTCCATCTACATTGAAAAAGATGCATAAAAAGTATAATAAGGGGCCTTGCTTGAATGACCATGCTTTATCATCCATTTTTCTGATGGGGTATCTGGTCCATTCGCACTAGCCGAGTTGCATGGGGATGGAAAAATGGATACTTGCTGCAAACGGATAGGACTAACCATGTATCATCCTAATAGAATATTTGGGTCATTCGTGTGTAAGCTACCAGGATTACATGATTAGCAATTCTTGAAATAATTGGTCACATTTCCATTCAAATATTTTCATGCATATGATTCTATTGATAAATGCATAACAACTATATGGAGTATTCTTCCGAGCTTCTAATTTGATGGTGTCCTTTTGATCTTCTAATTTGATGTAGATTTCTGATATTTCTGCATGCTTTGATATGGTTTTTTATCTGTAGTGGCAACTACTAATAATGTACTTACTTCTTTGTCTGACGAGCTTGTCTTTAGTTGTTTCCTGGGGAATTTTTGATATTGAGATACTAGAACATCTTGAGTTGCAACCACTAGTAGAATGTTCATCTCTTCATTTATCGCAACCTCTGATACAACTTGTAAGCTACCAGGATTACATGATTATCTTAATAGATAATATATATATTTTTATAATTGAATTGATGTCTTTTACAATGAAATAAGCTACAATTTATAGTAAGAAGTATGTGAAAGGTAATCTCCTTTGAATAAGGAGGCGACTCTTAGCCTAATTGACCTAACTACTAATTAATAATAGTAATATACACTATTAGGTATATTACATCGTGCTAGTAGAGTTGTGCGTAAAGCAAAAAGGAGGGGCCTTGTGTGAACACCCAAGATAGATCGTGCACCTTGTTAGTGGGTGATATGGGCCATTCGTTGATGGAGTTGCGTGGATTGAAAAAGTGGGTCCCTCCATGGATGACCGCAATTGATTGTGCCATTTTCCAATAGTAAATATGAACCATTTACACTAATAAGATACGACATAATGTATAAAGGGACAATCATGCGCCAATGGTGGAGATCTATCCATATGGAGATAGATGAAGTAATCCTAACCATTCACTCTAGTTTCTACCTATCTTGGGCATAAGTAGAAGACAAATATTCACACCGTGGACCTAACATTCACCGGAAATAATCAGATTCCATCAGAAGTATTACTGGATTTACCATACTCTGCCATTTTCTACTCATATAGAGTCCTCACAAATAGATTATACACCTTGAAGGCCCTACCCTTCAATCACATAAGGGATCAGTTGTACTGCCAACTTAGCCCAGCTAGCGATGCCACCTTAATGCCACATGAGTTCAATGTAAATGTATAGATAAGGGGAATTGAATGCCGATATTGTTGCCAATAAAGCTTATGAATTCACCTATGTTGAAATTTGGTTTTCATTGATGTCAACTAATGTCAAAGAGGAATCAATATTCATGTTCCAGTTTGAATAAGTATATGAAAGATACCTTGAAGAAGTATATGCACAAGCAAGATGAAGAAAGACTTGGACTCCAATTTAAAGAAGTATATCTAAAGGAACATCAAGCATATCTAGTTTGAAGAAGTACATAAGGAATACATTTGGTACATGAGCAGGTCTGAATTTCATCTAGTCACAGTCCTTCAAGGTAAAAGTTGAAGTGTTGGTTGGACAAAGGTTTGGGAGTGCACAAGCAAGTCAAAGAATTGATTGGTCAAGGTTCAAGTGCACCAGCAAGCCAAAGATTTGATTGGAAAAAGTTCGGGAGTGCACAAGTAGCTTGGAACAAGAAATGGTTGAACAATTATGCAAGTCCCGAAAGAGCACAGGACTCACCAATTAGAATATGCTTTCAGCTGTTGAAGTGTGCACAAGTAAAAAAAGGGTGTAGCAGTTGAAGATGTCATATGCGCATATTCCACATGCAATGGTACATCAAGGGCGCAAGACCACACTGTGAGGGTAAAAGTCCCACTAAGGTGAGGACCATGTATGCACAAAGACCCACAAGATATGACACCTCAGTGGCACACAAGATGACAAGTGGCAGAAGCATAAACCATGAAGCAAAGAAGAAGGAAAGCCACAACCAACTTGTGGACATACAATCTGGGCAGGACAAGTATAAATAAGAAGCAAGTTGGAGATTTCAAGTAAGCTTGAGAGCAAGGATGAAGAGATTGTAAGTGGAAAGCTTGAAGATACAGATTATAAATATTTTAATACTCAGGGCATCAAGGGATCATGGAACCAGAACAACATGATCTAGAAAGAGAGCCGAGTGCGCACAAGCAAAGAAATGGAATAGTTGATGGTGCACATAATGATGGTGTAGATCTGTGATAATTGCGTGAAGACAGAAAGGCGTAATTGCAGAAGATTCACATGTGCGTGAAGATTGAATGACAGTATTGCAGACATCACGCAGATAGTCACATACGTTCTAAGACAGGAGCGCATAGACAATATTTGAAGTAAATTTTGTTATCCGCAAAGTGAAGAAATTTTTCTGACACACTAAGACTGAGCTAAAGTGTGTGAAGTAAGGTAGTCCATCATATGCACAAAGATAGAGTTGCAACATAGTCAAGGATGTGCGTCATAATGTGGATGATCTAATACAAGTGCATTAAACAGAAAGGACAAATCATATGATGCACAAAAAGTCACATATTATCTAAAGACCGTTGCACCTAAACAAAACAGACAAATCTTTGAAGGTGCGCAGTTCCATCTGATACTGGTGCGCAAATTTAAAACAACAGGTTATCGGTTTATGCGCAGTATTAGTTGAGATTGTATATGCGCAGTAGCAAAATGGAATATTGAACCTCGGCGCAGACTGTAGAATTTGATGAAGCAGCACACAGTATATGAAGTGCGACGTCAGATGAAGTGAAGTGTTGAGTGTGAAGTCATGTAATGTATGCAACACATTGACAATAATATTACATCATACAGAAGGTGTGCTCAACATAAAGAACAATAACATATCTGAAATGTGTGTGGATCAAAAGTTCGGTAGTGGAATATCTTATTCTTATATATCTGGGAGGAAAGATGAGGCAAGGAGCAGGGGGTTGTATCCTCCTTCCAGTTGTCATTGGAAAACTCAGGGAGTTGGTGCTTCCTTCAAGTCGGTGCCTGTAAAACCAGGGGGTCGCTGCCTTCTTCCAGTTGGTGTTGGAGAACTTAGGAAGTTGGTGCTTCCTAGAATGCAATATTTTCATTATAAATGAGCATTTCATAGTTTTCTCCCGTTTGGGTTTCCACGTAAAAATTCTGCGTGTTTTGTGTTCTATGTTTTGCGCATATGTGGATGATTATTTTATTTATGGTGGATGCATAATTAAAGTTCAGATTAATCAACTAAGAAGTTAAAAACTGATCATAACTGCGCTAATATTGGTTCACCCCCCCTCTCAATATTAAATAGATTCCAACAATTGGTATCAGAGCAGGTGTCTTTAGCTTAACATCTGGAAAATAGATCCCTGCGCATAATTGTACATGCTAGAAAAACTATTCCTAGATAAATAGGATCCCACAGACATGGATACATAATATGAAGAGATGGATGAAGTAGTTTTTGAAGGATAACTGATCAGTGATCTGGATGAAATGAAGAAATCAAGGAAGAGAAGCAAGAACCTGCAGGAAGCACTTTTGAGATTAGAAGTAGATGCTACCAGGCAGTTGAAATTAAGAGAAGAAAAGTGTGTGAAACTGGAATCTGAAATCAATTCTCTAAGAGAAGAAGTACAAAAAATGAGTAGTCAATTGGATCATGGCCTAAAATTCAGAAACAACTTGAATGGAGATTCAAAATTTGCAAAGAGCTATGCAGATGCGCTCAGAAATCCATTCTCAAAGAACAATTAGAATATTGAAGAAGAGCACAGGGACCAAACTCATATGAAAACTGAACCTATGCAATTCAAGAAAGTTCATCCAATCAGGTATCCAAATCTCTTTTTGGGCAACTGTTGCTTTTGTCATAACTTCGGTCATAAAGCAATAAAATACAAAGATCGTGCACTTACATATGCTAGGAGAAGTGGTTTTTGTAATCAAATGAACTCCAAACAGAACAACTTCAGTAAAATAGCTAGGACTCCGAAAGAAGATCTCAATACCTTAAGTATTTTGAACTTAGACAATGAGTGTTGTAAATGTCACAATCATGGGCATGATAGTCAGAGCTGTGAAAATCAGTTGTCACCTGCGCAGTCAATGGAACCAACTCAATATCAGAAGGACCAAGTTTATCAGGAAGGATGCAGTCTAGCTTTACATGCGCAAAATAAGAAGGGGCAATGGTACATTGACAACGACTGTTCTAAGCATATGAAAAGAGACAAAAATACTTTTCTAAAGTACATAGAAGAAAAGGGAGGTAGTGTCTACTTTGGGGATAATGAATCTACCAAAATCTTAGGCAAAGGCTTATCAAGTTTGAGAAATAAAAGGACCAAAGCATAAAATGTCTTTCTAGTTGAAAACATGAAACATAATATTCTAAGTGTCAGTCAGATGTGTGATCAAGGGCACGCACTCACCTTTAACTCATAAAAATGAAAAATGGAAACATAAACACAGGCAAAGTAGTAGTAACAACCTCCATAACTCCCAAAAATGTATATATTCTAGATGATCAATAGGAAGAGAAGTGCTATATGGGACAAACATATGAAAGTTGGCTCTGCAATAGAAGACTGGGACACATCAACTTTGAAAATCTGGTTGGAAATAGCAAGAAACAAGCTGTAAGTGACATTCCAAGGATTATTAAACCATGAAACTCATTCTAAAAACATTGTGTGCACGAAAAGAAAGCAAGGGTTACATTTAAGAAAAAAGAGTAAACCACATCAAAACCTTTGGAAATGGTACATTTAGATCTTTGCGGTCCAATGAGAACAAAAGGGATAAACGATGAGTCTTATTTTCTTATTTTCATTGATGATTACACTAGGATGATGTGGGTATTCTTTCTTAGAGAAAAAAATTGAAATGTTGGAATGTTTCAAGGCTTTCAAAGAAGTAGTTGACAATGAAACAAAATTAAGACTAAAAACAATAAAAACAAGTAAAATAACATTTAAGGGCTGCAATGGCTGGCATGCACAAAACAACTTTATGAAAACATAACAGCAATAGGTATGCCCTCAGAAAAGGCGCTCAAGGGAATGTTTTCACAATAGATAAAGTGTCTGAGATATGAAAATGGAGGAGAATACACTTCAAACAAATTTGACAACTTTTGTGAAAAGCATTGAATCATAAGGCAATTCTCAGCTGCAAGAACTCCACAACAAAATGGAGTGCTGGAAAGGAAAAACAAAACTATGTAGGAAATGGAATGAACAATGTTGAACGAACCAAATTTATCAGACATGATTTGGACTCAGGCCATTCATACAGCTGTCCACATTCTTAACAGATGTCTGAACAGGACAAACAGTTGTTCAACATCTTATGAAATCTGGAAAGGAAGACCTGCTATAGTTAAAAATCTTAGGATATTTGTAAGCAAGTGCTACATCAAAAGAAACGATGAAAATCTTCGAAAGTTTGATTCCAGATAAAATGAAGGAAAGTTTTCCTTGGTTATTCCATCAGAAGCAAAGCTTACAAGTGTTATAATCTACGACTTAGAAAGATAATGGAAATCCCATACGTGAAAGTTGATGAAGTACTTACCCACAGGAGAGTAGACGATGATGATGATCTTCCTATGCTTGAACAATCATACGAGGAAATGCTAGAAAATAAAGAAGCAGAAGAACCACATGAAGTGATATATCAACGCAAATTAGAAGACAAAAGATAGGATACATAGACATTTGACAATTCCCCGAAATAAGAACTTAGCTGCAATTTCTTCTAGACTTCAATATAATGTATACAAAAGTGGGGAATTATATAGAAAATAATTAGGATCATATTTAAATGAGATATCAGGTAGCTAATGTGGCAAGAAGAGTTGTAAAATATGTAGACCCATATCAATTGGAAGTATTGGGTATTAAGCATAGAACTTTAGTGCATTTAGACATAGAGACCAACATCAACAAATTCAACGGTTTGGTTATTATCAGAGAAAGGGTGAAGGAATCCGAGAAATTGTTATTCCCATTTTTCAAGACTATGGATGTTATTGTTAAAAATGGCCTCCCCTTCCCATGGGATACCGATTTTAGGTCTCATTCCCCTAAGGTACAACAAAAAATATTACAAGAAGCCTGGCCTAGGCTTATTGTAGTACCAATTACATCAACTATTCCAACAACTAATGAAATCTTGAATTAGTTGAAACCGTCTATAACCTCTGCAGTGCTACTAGAGAACCTGATTTTAAACTTGAGGCAGGTCGACTACACTCCATATTATGAACTAGACAATTCATTCAGAATATCAATAGGGGGTAAAGGAGTAAATATATATGGAATTAACACTATGCAAAAGGTGAAAGACTACGTGAAAAACAATGAGCAAAGACAACTGGCAAGGAAAATTAGAGAATCTTCTCAACACCCCGGAAGGTGAACATTCTAGGAAAAATAATAAAAGGAAAACGAAGAAGTGTTATCAAAAGTAATATTTATTTAACTCTCAAAGGATAATGTTGCATGCACCAGCTCAAAGGATTTCAACAGGACAACTCACCAAAGAAATGGGTAGGATCAGAATTGGGTATAAGACTATAAAAGATGAGATGTCCAAGAAAATAAAGGAGACTTCATTATTGTATCTAGCAGGCTGTTAAATTTTTCGAGGAATTGTTTGAGTGATCTGCAACATTATTTTTCCTCTTCTCTTCTTATCTCTTTCTTCACTGTAATGGAATCATATAACTTCTTCTCATATAGAAAGGTAGTAGTCTTAGGGACGAGATCCATGGACCCCCTATTGTAATTGATGTAAAAATGAGGTTGCAATTAATTTAAAGCTTGAGGCTACATGCCATTGTTTTTTGAATAAATTCTATCTCATACGTGTTTTTATCTTTCCTCTCTATGGTTAATATGTATTTAATTTGTTGCTTGAATCCATGGATCCACAATTACCGTGCCCATGTGATTTTTTGTATGTACTATGGATGCAATATTTAATAGAAGGCTTGTCAATGCTTTACTGTTGAATATGTTTATGATGCTACACCTTCTTTCAGAGGAATGGATTATGATTAAGGAGCCCATATTGTATTTTCTTCATTGATATTCATGCTTAAAGACATATTTACTCCTCCCCTTTAAATATAACTTTAAAAGTTACTATTCAATAGCCAATATCAACTCAATGCACCTCAGAACTTGGTTGTAAATCCTATCAAAGTTTCCAAGCAAATCCATATGCACCTAGTGTGACAGACTAGGAATCATTCCCTCCAAAACCAGGGTACCCTCCCTTGGTTCGAGGACTAGCTCGATGTCCTAAAGTGGTGGAGGACTAGTGGTGCATCCTGCACAACCCTCCTTGTCCTTGTAACCCCTTTCAAAATATCATTTTCTCATATTTGAGATATATCCATGTCTTTAGAAGAGAAAAGAACCATCAAAACAAAGGGGTAGAACATGGGGGACAACACAATGGGTTAAATTTCAAAATTTGGCATTGTAGGAGTAGAATTCTAAATAAATTTAAAAACGTTTCTGCCGGTGTGTAACCAAAGTTCAAAATGCACCACAAAATAGTGTATTTATAAGTTGCACCATTATCGTTGCATTCCTTTCACATAACATGCACCGATGTATACACGTCGAACATTGTTCGAATCGATTTAATACTGAGGGGGGGGTGAATCAATATTAGAGTAGTTATCAACAGTTTTTAACTTCTTTAACATATTAGTTTGGACTTAATATTGATCTTTAATTATGCATCCAATATAAATAAAACATTCATCCATATATGCAGCAAGACAAAGAACACAAAACACACAGGATTTTGACGTGGAAACCCAAACGGGAGAAAACCACATAATGCTCTTTTGTAACGAAAATATTACATTCGAGGAATCACCAACTTCCTGTGTTTACCAGCACCAACTGGAAGGAGGCACTGACCCCCTAGTTTTACAGGCACCGACCTGAAGGAAGCACCAACTCCTTGTGTTCTCCAGTACCAACTGGAAGGAGGCTACAACCCTTTTCTCCTTGCCCCGTCCTGTCGCCCAGATATACAAAATAAGATGTTGCCTTCCTAAAATTCCAACATGCACACACTTCAAATATTCTAATGTTCGTTCTGCTGTGCACACCTTCTATATGCAGTCGTATTGCTATCACTTCCTTGCATACTTCACTTTACTTCTCATTCCACTCAACACTTCAATTCTTTTGATGACTCACTTCATATATTGTGTGCTACTTCAACTGATCCTGCAGTCTGTTCCAAGGTTCACTATGTTGTTCTGCTGCTGCGCAAATGCACTCACCAACTGATACTGTGCTCTAATTGATAGCTTGATGTTCTGAGATTAGGCACCGGTATCAGTTGGAATTGCGGACTTACTAAGATGTGTCCATTCGGTTTAAGTGCCATAGTATTTCAGAAAATCTATGACTTACTGTGCATCATATGATTCATCCTTTCGGTTTAACGCACTTGCCTCAGACCATCCTCATCATGATGCGCATACTGGATTTTGCTGTTGTTCTATCATTACGCATCTGATGGAATTCTCTACTTCGCACACTTTACTTCAAGCTTCGTGCATCAATTGAACTTCTACGCATCTTCTGATATACTTCAGTTCCGTCTTTGTGCTTCTTTCTTAAAACATCCGTGACTGTCTGTGTGCTACTTGTACTACTGTGATTCAGTCCTCACGCACTTGCGCATCCTTTGCATTCTGTCTTTTTGACTTTGCACAACCGTCACAGATCTACAAAATCATTCTACGCACCATCATCTATATCATTCCTCTGCTTGTGCGCACTCGGCTCCTCACTTGATCATACTGTTCTATTCCTCGAGCCCTTGATGCCCCAAATATAAATTTGTATCTTCCACTTAGAATCTCTTCTTCCTTGCTATCAAGCTTACTTCAAAACTCCAACTTGATTCCTTATTTATACATGTCCTACATGGATTGTATGTCCACAAGTTGGGCATGTCATTCCTTCTTCCTTGCTTCATGGATTTTGCTTCTGCCACATGTCATGTTCTGCACCGCTAATGTGTCCTTTCTTTGTGGGTTCTGCACATACATGGTCCTTGACTTGGTGGGACTTTAACCCTTGTTGTACCACCACTTGTGGGTCTTGCGCACTTGATGTTTCAATTCTTCGTGGAACTTGCACATACATGATATTCGACGTGGTGGGACTTTGACCCTTGCGGTACCATCACTTGTGGGTCTTGCGCACTTTCTATTTTGATGCTTTGTGCATACATGTTCTTCGACTTGGTGGGACTTTGACCCTTTTCGTATCATCACTTGTGGATCTTGCGCACTTGTTGTATCATCAATTGTGGAATTTGTGCATATGCTGACTTCAACCGCTACACCCTTCTTGAAACTTGCGCGCACTTCAAAAACTGAAAGATTCTTCTGATTGGTGATGATTTGCGTGCTTTCAGGACTTGCATAACTGTTCAACCATTTCTTGTTTCATGCTGCTTGTGCAATCCACTTGAATTTATTGTGCACTCTAGAATATTCTCTTGAATTTCTTGCACACTCTAGAGTCTTCTTCGGACTTGCTTGTGCACACTAGAATTTGTCCCATGTATTCTTTGGATTTCTTGCGCATTCTTCAAACTTCTGTCCAACCAACACTTTAGCTTGTACCTTGAAGGACTATGACTAGATGGACTTGTGACCTACTCAAGTACATGTGCCTTATGTACTTCTTTAAATTGGATATGCATGAGGTACTCCTAGACACACTTCTTCAAACTGGATGCAACTTCTAGATATACTTCTTCATATTGGCATTCAAATCCTTCACCATCTTGCTTGCGTATATACTTCTTCAAGGTGCTTTTCCATACTTCTTCAAGTTGGAAGGAAAATACTTAATCCACTTGACTTCAATTGACATCAATGACTTAAGCTGAATTAGTTCACATCCTATTGTTGCTGCAAAATCCCCCCCAAAATTTTGAAAAAATATTGGGGCCCCTCCCCCTACACTTTTGTATTGATTTTTCTTTCTCTTTCTTTTGAAGTTTATCCCACTCTAACTTGGCATAACTTTAACACTTGTTTCCCAAAGAAGTTTCCTAAATTTTTTTCTAAGGCAAAGTCATCTTCCTCCTTAAGCGCAGGTTTTAACCATTAGTCTTTCGCCTTCAGCTCGTACAACTTTTAGATTTAAGCTGCCCGCTTATCATGCAAAGTCTAAAACTACCTTGGCCGCTTTAGGCACACTTCAAGAGCTCATTTTGGCTGCCTTTCGCGCAATTGTCTAGCATTATTTTGGCCACGTTCGGAGCAGGAGTTATTTTATTTTGGCCGACACCGGTGCATGGCTTAGCCTTAAAATCGCCGACGGGTGGATTTTTATGACCAATCTTTCGAAGTTTTTTGTTTGGTTTTTTTACTAAGGAAAAACCATCATTTGCATTAAGCGCAATTTTTAATGAAAAATTTTGCGACAAAGGCACAAAAGTTAGTTTTATTTTGGGCGATAATAGTGCATGAGTTAGTCTTAATTTTTTCGACAATGGTGGAAGAGTTATTGTTTTATTGGCACAACCAGCGCATAAGTTAGTAATAAAATTTCCGCTAAAGGCGCAAGAGAAGGTTTTATTTTTATCCAAGAGTGCAAAAGATAGTCTTAAAACTGCCGATTAAAGTTTCATTCCGCCTTTCCCAAACCATCGCAAGGTTGAAAATTGATCCTCGCGCTGCGGTGCAGCTTCTAATAATATTTTGTCGACCTTTTACAAGCCACCTGGCGCAAGTTTGATGGCATCTTTACCGACTGTGGCGCAACTTTAAAATTAAAATTTCCGTTGTTTTACGCCACACCCTTTCGCCATGAAACCCAATCACATGACTTATGGGTAATATTTCCGCCCATTGCGCCACTCCTGATCATAAAACGCCGCCGGCATTTCCCACTCTAGATCGCAGATGATTTAATGTTAAGCTTCCCGTCACAACGCAACAATTAGTATTATCCTCCCCGCCACAGCACAACCCACTTTTGGGGTTTGCGTGTAGTCATACGTTGCTGCTGTTGATTGTTGCATTGGAACGCCCACAGATCACTGGAGACACCGAACAGCTGAATTGCAATTTTGTGTTTCTTTTAGCTATTATGTGGGAAAAGCAGGATCACCTAAAGACCATTTTGAATGTAAAAGCTAACTATTCTGCATGTGTCTTTCTCAAATATAATGAGGCTTGAGGTGTGAAATGCTCATTTGAAGTCTTTGCCAAAATCTTTACTTGTGCCATTTCACTATTGCAGGAGCAACAGGAGGAGGACCAGAGAGTAGAGCAAGAAAGAGTCTGAGCAACTGAAACTGCTAAGAAGATCAAAGAAGAAGAAACCAAGAAAGCCGTTGAGAAGGAACCACTTAGTCCACAACTCATAGATATGGATGTATCCACGAATAGCCAATCAGAGATCGTCGAAGAAGGGAGTGTTGAAGTTGATGAACTTGCTCTTACTCCACACACCCCTTCCCAGTAGCGCCAAGTGGCCAACCTGGATTCCGTTCATTATGACAAGAAACAAAAGGTTATCATTGAGAGGTCAGAGAAGCAAACCATGACAGCATCCAGCTATATACGGCAAGAGGATAATAGAGCACCAGCTAACATCCCCGGGGAAGTAGGCGCAGCAGCAGAAGCATCGCAATTAGCAGTTGAGCCATCCATAGCATGATTAGGACCTTCAAAACGAAAGACAGCTGTTATTTTGTCTTTTTAAAGAAAAAGAGCGTTATTTCTGTTTTGTTTTAATTTTGTAAAGCTGCATTTTGGGCTTTGTCTTATTAACCACTAGAAGACAAATTTTTTTCCCTCCTAGGTTTAGGTTTAGGTTTTTTGGGAAAAGGAAAGCATTGTAAATCCATAAATAGACAGACATAAGAGAATCGGGAGGACTTTTGACAGACAAAGAAAAGGGGCTGCGCTCTATGAGGGAACTATTTTCCAGATATGAATGTACAGAAATTTCTCTTGTCTATTGAAAGCCTGCACGACATTTACTTGGGAATCTGTGTAAAGGGATGCTGGACTATTTCAAATCTCTTGCTGCTGGTTTATTGTGAGATCGTTCTAACCTATTGTGGACTATTCCATTGATTTGAACGTTTCTCATTTTCTGTGTATTATGCTGTGTACTATGAGTAGTGAAATCATTTTAATTCATTTGAGCTATCTTGAATGTATCTTCACCCCTGCTGTAACTTGCATTTTAATTGTTTCAAACAGCTATCTGTGTAACCTTTATATGCATCTACAACACACTGCTCATCTTCTTATTTTGCTCCTTGTGAGGATAGAATAGATTTGTTTATTTCAGTTTTAGTTAAGATCTCTTTATATTTTGCATTTAGATTAAGTTAGTTTATAGCACCGAGAGGACATTTTTTCCTGGAAATGGTGTGTTGAATGTTTGTTGGACTATTCCTGTAGCATTCGTATACTATTGTGAGATCTTTCTTTACTATTATGAATTATTTCTGTGTGATGGATTATAGTTCTCTTTTCTATACAATGATGTCTCTCTTAAATGAGTAATGGAATGTATTAAGTGAATTAAAGCTATCTTTAATATCTTTTACCTTCCACTGCAATTGTATCTTTATGCTTTAAATGGCTATCCATGTGATCTTTAGATGTTTCTTTCAGCACATTGCTCATATTTACATTTTTCTCCTTGCAAGGATAGATTAGATTTGCTTATCACAGTTTTAGATTAAGATTTGTTTCAGTTTTGCATTTAGATTAAATTAGTTTACAGTACTTGCATCTCATACATAAATTTAAAACACATAAACGGTGGATCGGGCTGCAACCGGTAAAGAACACAACAAATCTTTAAATCTTACACAGTAGCCGGAACCGTTAACTGGACAGATTCCCCACACCAAACGGCGAGCAATCTAATTGGGATTGCCTACCGGGGAGAATCCCTTGCTGATTGATGCTGCGATTTCTGGGGCATCAACAGTTTTAGGCACTAGAAGGAGGGCTTGAACCAGTGCATGGATGGTAGAGGAAATTTGTCCATGAGAAGAAATTACCCTGAAAACCCCCGTGAAACAGATTTTATAGACATTTCAGATCTGGGATCAAGAAATCAAGATAATCTTAATTCTGAAACAGAACAGCAAGAAACGCTGTATGCTGTCCCATTCGAAGAGGTAAACCATTTTAGAAGACACACTCGCTCTTACGTTAGAAGCCTCGGAGGATTAGACACCATCCCTTTGCTGCCTAGAATAAGAACTCCTAGAAGAGAAACACAATACACACGAGACTCTGTCTTAGTTGAAAGCTTAGAAGAATTGTTAGATCTGTCCTTAGGAGAAATCACAGAACCTTTTGCAGAAATCAAACCTGAGACTCCTTTAAGTCAGGAAGAACAATACATTCCACCTCATACTCCACACAACTCTCCACCGTGCACCCTGAGAATCATGGATTGGAGAGCAGAAGGAGCTCTGAATCTGGCAGGTCCTTTCCATAATCTGCCTAAGAACTCTGAGAAATTTTTTCCTAAATATGACCCAGGTAAAGGGATCACTGCAGAGGATCATCTTAAAAGTTTTTACCTAGCCTTGAATCTTCTAAATGTAGAACACGAAGACGTGGTTTTCCGACTGTTTCCTTACACATTTGAACCTAAAGTTTCTTCCTGGTATTTTAGCCTTCAAGCTAGTTCAATATCTGATTGGGAAGACTTCGGAAAATGTTTTTTAAAGAAGTATGGAAACTAGAAAATGGTAGCTACCCTAATGAAAGAACTGCTGTCCATGAGAATGGAGGAGAAGGAAAAGGTGCAAGAGTTTAATCAAATATTTACCACTCTCTTAAAAAACTTCAGTGATGCCACGAAGCCAGCTGAAGAATGCCTAGTAGAGTATTACACAACAACTCTTTACTCTCCGATAGCCATGTTTGTTAAAAGAGCAAAGAAAACTACCTTAATAGAAAACTTCGAAGAAGCAAGGAAGGTAGAAGAAGAAGTGGATAGCATTTCCAAGCATGCTCTAGATCTAGAGGCAAAGCAGCCTGATAAGAAACCTTTTCTTTTAACCAGAAACCAGGAGGAGCCATCAACTGATATGGAAAACATGGTCAAAATGATGCAGAAGCTTTCAAATAAAATTGTGGATTTAGAAAAGGATAAAGCAGCCAGTACCTCAAGGCAACCGTTCAAACCTTATTATAATAAAAGAGAAGAAAATGGACAGCCAACTCCGCCCGTAAGCAATCCCGTTGTTTTAAATTTAAATGAAGTAGGTATGGATCATTTCTGTATGTTCCATCAAGAACAAAAATCTGAAAAAAGTTGTCTGCAGTGGATTAATTCAATGAGTTTATTGATGAACCAAATGCTTGATGCGCAATTATCGGAACAAAAGGATCCTCAAGAGGAACAAGATTCTGAGCAGGAGGAAACCACCCCAGACACCACCATGGTTCTCTGGGATTGGGAACCAAATCAAGAATCTTCTCTTGAAGAGCTCGCTGATGAGTCTCAAGCAGCATCCATAAACGTTTCCACTAGAAGTACAGGCCCCTTACCTAATCAAACTTTAGATATTCCTAAAGTGAAATCCTCAAGGGAATTGCCAAGGCAACATATAACAATTATCCCACAGCAGCCCAAGTCTATCCCACAGTAGCCCAAGGTAATTCCGACACCTATAAAAGAATCAATTGCTAAAAAAGCCAAACATCCAAATATTGCTCCAAACAAAATAGAAACTCAACCCAAGATTTCTAAGGTATGCGATATGGGTTACGATATAATTGAAGACATTAAGAAGACTAAAGCCAACATTTCCATATTTGACATGTGTAGTTTTCCCTAGCAAAGACAAAAGTTGCTATAGGTTTTTGACCCGCAAGCTAGTCCTTCGTCTGAAAACATAGAAGACGACCCTGAGATAAACGAAGCCAACATCGGGGGGAAATCTAGATCACAAACTCTGCCTTTGCTCCTAACTTTTGAAATCTTCAACCAAAATGTTCATAACTGTTTGGTAGATTCAGGTGCCATTTCAAATGTCATGCCTCTGTCAATTTGCAGAAAGATTAATGGGTAGCCTATCCCTTGTCCATCTCAAATTATACAATTGGATAGGACCACTGTTAAGGTAATTGGGGAAATGAAAGATGTTCTCATTAGGCTTTCAGCAGACCTTAGAGTGTGTCAGTTCATTGATATAATGGTGGTTGATATCCCAGAAGCTTACGGTCTGATTTTGAGTAGGGACTGGTCTACGAAACTGAATGGCTATTTTGCTATAGACTGGTCTCATTTGTGGCTTCCTTACCAGAATAGGAAAAACCAGATCAAGATACTGAGAGAACCCCACATGAAACAAAATGTGACTCAGTTAGAGGAAAAGAATGAAGCTGTAGCTTTGTCATCTTCAGTATTAGGGAATTATTTCTTAGAGATTGAACCTGGTAATTATCAATCAGAAGAAACTAGTCATGATTCATATGAACAACCTGATCTCCTTCAGTTTTCGCGAGCAGGTGATATTGATCGTAACATAGTAGGCTTAGTGACTGACTTAGGAAATGCTGACACTAACTTAAGTAAAAGGGAAAATGTTTTATGGACTCTTTACTTTGATGGCTCCAAAACTCAAGAAGGATCGGGAGCCAGCTGTGTTTTAATTGATCCCAATAGAACCAAACATTTTCTGTCTTGTAGATTAGATTTTGACTGTACTAACAATACTACTGAGTACTTAGCTTTGGTCCATGGGTTAAAGAAAGCAATAGGTTTGAATGTCAAATATTTGAAATTTTTTGGTGACTCAGAAATAGTGGTCGAACAAGTGAGGGATACCATTCATTGTCTCTCCCCTCACCTGAAAGGATACCAATTTGAAGTTTGGGATTTAATTTCCTATTTTGATGCTTTCAATATACATTCTATTCCTAGATTAATAAATTCTGCAGTAGACCTATTAGCTACATCTACTTCGAGGTTGGTTCCTACTAATAATAAATGCTCAATTGAATTGATTTTCAGGCCATCGGTGCCGGATAATATTACCAATTTCAGGGTGTTCGATTCAGATAATCATATCATCAATTTATTGACGAGTGAAGATGTTTTTCAGGAGGCTGTAATAGATGAAGAACATCATGATTCAAATCTGCAAAGTAAAGATGCTCGCAAAGGAAACTTCATACCCAAGGAAGTGAGAACTCTTGAAGCTTTATTTGATTTGCAGAGCAAGTTCAAGAAGCCGGTAAATGCCAAAACCCACAGCTCATCCACACAGCATGAATTAATAAACTTGGGTACAGAGGCAGAGCCAAAATATGTTAATCTCGGTAAGTGTTGCTCGCCGGGAGAAAGAGAAAAGTTTATCAAAATTTTCAAGCGGTATAAGGATGTCTTCACATGGATGTTAAATTTTCAGAATTTACTTCAATCTGATCTAGGATCTTAACTGAGAGAACAACATGTACAACAAATCTACAACATATCAATCATGGACACAATAATGCAAGCACACAAGAGACACAGAGTTTACTTGGGGAAAACCATAAAGGTGAAAAACCCCAATAACTTCCTCAGAGATAGATAGAGCATTGATACAACTAGAATACAAGAGATAGTCTTCTCCTAGCAGCAGAGCCTCCTCCTTATAAGTGCGCCACTTTCCGAATGAGAGAAGTGTGAGAATAGAATGTGTAAAATGAGAGAGACACACTCTCTATTTATACACTAACTTGACTTGACCTTTACTCAACTAGGTTGGCCTCAACTTAACCACTTAACATAATGCTGACTGGGCAGACCCCCACTAGGGTGGTCTAATAACCCTTTGACCCACATGGCCGACCCCCAATAGGGTAGTCTAATAACCCTTTGACCCACATGACTTATACAGGGCCGACCTCAACAAGGTGGTCTAATAACCCATCAAGTATAAGTTACGACACTTACAATATAAATGACGACACTTCCGCATAGAGGAATAATAACATCTCTATAGGAATACAATATACATATATGTGAAATACATTCTGAAGTTACATATACATCAACACTCCCTCTTAACTAGGAAGGTATTTCTCAACACAGGTCTTCTAGCACAAGTCTTCTTCTCTGGATCATCGTCACTGGATAATCGTCATCGAGTCATCATCATCATCACTGCTGCTGCTATCTCAATCAATCTCTGAATCTACTCGTCATAGGAAGTTCTACAGAGCCAGTCCTTTTTCATACTGGATGTAGGCCCACCACCTGCAGGTCTTCGTCATCACTGGGAATACTATGGAAATCTCAGGACTTATGTGCGTCACAAAACCTTAAAAGAGTCTCTTGACTAGCAAGAACTCTAAAGAG
Organism: Larix kaempferi; assembly: GCA_027924585.1. Lineage (NCBI taxonomy): Eukaryota > Viridiplantae > Streptophyta > Pinopsida > Pinales > Pinaceae > Larix > Larix kaempferi. The sequence continues at coordinate 5,490,243 of BSBM01001126.1, forward strand.
CATCTGAGGCCTTTTTCATCCTGTCTAGATCTCCAGGACTTATTACACGTGACCACACCACAAAACCTCGAAAGAGAATCCCAGGACTGATTACGAGCACAAGGCTCAACCTATCGGATCTCCCAGGGCACAAATTACATGTGGTCACCACAAAACCTCGCAAGAGCATCCCAGGACTGATTACGAGCACAAGGCTCGAACTATCGGATCTCCCAGGGCACAAATTACATGTGGTCATGGAAAAACCTCAAAAGAGCATCCTAGGACTGATTACGAGCACACGGATCAACCTATTGGATCTCCCAGGGCACAAATTACATGCCATAGGACAAAACCTCGAAAGAGCATCTGGCAGATATCCAGGGAACAAATTACATGCCATAGGAAAAACCTCGAAAGACTATCTACAGATCTCCCAGGGCACAAATTATATGTCCTCTCAAGCAAAACCTCGAAAGAGCATTTGCCAGATATCCCAGGGTACAAATTACATGCCATAGGAAAAACCTCGAAAGACTATCTGCAAATCTCCCAGGGCACAAATTACATGCTTATCTGCACAACCTGTTCCACGGCCACAGAGTATCAACCTGATACTCACCATACATCATCCTGATCTACACATGATCATCCTGATCATCATCATTGAAACATCCTGCTGCATGTCATCTGGAGCAACATCCTAAAGCTCTTCATCCATGATCATCCTGATCATACAATGCATCTACCTGATGCATACCAAGTATCTACCTGATACATATCATCATACATGATCCACCTGATCATACAGTGTATCCACCTGATACAAATACAAATACATGATACATATCAACATACATGATCTACCTGATCATACAATGTATCCACCTGATACATATACAGATACATGGTCCAAGCATCCAACATGATGCTTATACAAAATACATACACATGATCCCACTGATCATATCCAGCATCCAACATGATGCATACATACATATAAATGATCCAACTGATCATATCCAGCATCCAACATGATGCGTACATACATATACATATAAATGATCCAACTGATCATATCCAGCATCCAACATGATGCATACATACATATAAAAATGATCCAACTGATCATACAAAGTAGAAACTAGAACATCATCCTGATGGTCATCATCCATCGCTTACATCCACAGCCATGTGAAGGATCCTCCTTCCAACATGCTTGGAATGGCTTCAACAAATTTGTACATCACTTCTTCCTCGAAGTGTCATCAATCTGAAGAACACCAAGCCTCTCCCTGAAGTACTTGAACTTCACCCTGGCTAGTGGCTTCGTCATCACATCTGCAATCTGCTCGTCCGTCGCAATATACAGGAGCTTCACAGCTCCTCTCTGCACCATATCCCTGATATAGTGATATTTGATCTCTATGTGTTTCGACCTGTCATGAAACACTGGGTTCTCGGATAGCTTCACACAACTCTGGTTATCACAAAAGATACTAGTAGCATCCAACGGGAGATCAAATAACTCAGACAGTAGCTTCCGTAGCCATACTGCCTCACAACTAGCTGAGCAGGCTGCAACATACTCTGCCTTAGCTGTACTCAGTGCTACGCAGGACTGCTTCCTGCTAAACCAAGAGATCACACCTGATCCCATATTGAGGCAACACCCAGATGTGCTCTTCCTATATGTAGCACTACCAACCCAATCTGAATCAACATAACCCTGTAGGTTAAACTTTTGATTCACTTCATACTTGATCCCATAATCCACTGTACCCTTTAGGTACCTCAGAACATGCTTTACAACAACCAGGTGAACACTCCTCGGATCCATCAGAAACTGGATTAATGTGTTCGCCACAAAGCAAATATCTGGTCTCATGTTTGTCAGGTACATCAAGGACCCAATCATCTGACGATACATAGATACATCAACCGGCTCAGATGAAGCATCACAAAGAAGCTTCAGATTCGATGCCATAGGTGTGGCCATGGCCTTGCAATCCATCATCCCGAACCTCTTGAGGATCTCTACTGCATACTTCCCTTGTCCAAGGAAGATTCCATCTGCACTCTGCCACACCTCCATGCCAAAAAAAAAACAAATAGTGCATCATCCCCAAGTTCTCCATCTCGAACTCGGCAGCAAGCTTCCGCTGTGTGTCGGCAATCAATCTATCATCTCCTGTTACAAACAGAACATCAATCTGAAACTAGAACATCATCTTGATGCTCATCATCCAGCACTTACATCCACAGCCATGTGAAGGATCCTCCTTCCAACATGCTTGGAATGGCTTCAACAAATTTGTACATCACTTATTCATTGAACTGTCATCAATCTGAAGAACACCAAGCCTCTCCCTGAAGTACTCGAACTTCACCCTGGCTAGTGGCTTCGTCAGCACATCTGCAATCTGCTCATCCGTCGCAATATACAGGAGCTTCACAGCTCCTCTTTGCACCATATCCCTGATATAGTGATATTTGATCTCTATGTGTTTCGACCTGTCATGAAACACTGGGTTCTCGGACAACTTCACACAACTCTGGTTATCACAAAAGATACCAGTAGCATCCAACGGGATATCAAATAACTCAGATAGTAGCTTCCGTAGCCATACTGCCTCACAACTAGCTGAGCAGGCTGCAACATACTCTGCCTCAGCTGTACTCAGTGCTACGCAGGACTACTTCCTGCTAAACCAAGAGATCACACCTGATCCCATACTGAAGCAACACCCAGATGTGCTCTTCCTATCTATAGCACTACCAGCCCAATCTGAATCAACATAACCCTGCAGGTTAAACTTTTGATTCGCTTCATTCTTGAGCCCATAATCCACTGTACCCTTCAGGTACCTCAGAACATGCTTTACAGCAACCAGGTGAACACTCCTCGGATCTGTCAGAAACTGGCTTAATGTGTTCACCGCAAAGCAAATATTTGGTCTTGTGTTCGTCAGGTACATCAAGGACCCAATCATCTGACGATACATAGAGACATCAACCGGCTCAGATGAAGCATCACAAAGAAGCTTCAGATTTGATGCCATAGGTGTGGCCATGGCGTTGCAATCCATCATCCCGAACCTCTTCAGGATCTCTACTGCATACTTCCCTTGTCCAAGGAAGATTCCATCTGCACTCTGCCACACCTCCATGCCCCAAAAAAACAAATAGTGCATCATGCCCAAGTTCTCCATCTCGAACTCGGCAGCAAGCTTCCATTGTGTGTCGGCAATCAATCTATCATCTCCTATTACAAACAGGACATCCACATACAGGAGTAGAATCACAGGATTCCCTTCCTCAACCTTGTAGTACAGGTTGGAATCCACTTCACTCTTGGTAAAGCCCAAACTGGATAGAAAGCTGTCTATCCTACCAAGTTTTGCACACATATATGACTACACCATTCAAGAAGGCTGTCTTGAAATCCACCTGGTGTATCTTCTATTTCATCACTTTTATATTTCTCTATGCTGCCATCTGCAGCATGCTTGATCTGATAGTTCCATTTGGAAGTCACAACAGACTTCCCTTCAGCTCTTGGGACCGCATCCCAAACATCGTTCTTCATGATCGACGGATCATGGCATTCTTCCCGTATCCTGGGAACTTCAATATCTTCAATAGATAATTTTGTTGCTTGAACAAATGTTGTAGTCCTTCTTTTTTAGGTGAAGGTATACGGTCTTTTCTACAAAACAAGTTAAATTGCATGATTAGAAACATCTCATAATTTTCAAACAAATTCTTACACATAAAGAAATATTTCATACATTCATGCAATTATCTTAGCCAATGCTTCAATACAACATTTATCCATGTTCCACAACATTCTAGATGCTTTCCAGTCTCTACCAGAACATTGTTAAGAGTTTGCACTACTCCCAACATGTCACCAAAGAGGTTTCATTCTAGATAAGTAGCACTGGAATGTTGTATAGTGCCATATGCCACTTACCCATCACATGCATATTAGTAGTATACTGTTCATTAATGCAATCATTATAATATGCACAATACATATCCTAAGTCTAGGAACATGAGCATATACATCATTGAACAATTTTATTTAAACAAACAAATATGCAAGAAATGATAATTAAAAATACTTATCTTTGTTTGGTTGCTGGGTGGAATCCCTCTGAGTCTTTGCTTCCTTGCAGGAGCTGCTGAAGTAGCTTCTTCTACACCTTTTTGTTGTGGAATGAAGAAAGATAGTCAACTCCCTCCGAATATCTGCATCCTTGCAGAAACTATTGAAGTGTGCTCCTTTGCTTTCTTGCAGGAACAACTGGAGTGTGCTCCCTCTTGATCTTTGCTTCCTGGATTACCTGTCCTTGAACTTACATCCATCCTTAATCACTATGTATGCTTATTAGTATCATCATTGTGTTATCCTTGAGGTCTCATACATAATCACACATTTATTAGTATAATCTTAATACTATCAAAACACAATAATCTTAAACATGTATAGTCATGATCATTCACAGATAATAAACATTAGTATTCAAGGTTTCAGGGAAGTCTTCTTTTACTCATGCATATTCTTATTTGATCATAGGACTCTTCTGATTAGTTAAATCATCAATGCCATAAACCCGTGATTACTCAAACCTATACCTTCATGATTCTTCTAGTTAGTCATATAATCAATTATGGTAAGAAACATAATATGCATACAACCATGACTATTCAAACCTATGACTTCATGAATAATCATTATCAACAACAAAATAGTATAAGATCCTAACACAAGGTAGGATTCTAGCTTGATATAGGAAAAACATACCTGGATTAGCATGCTAGCTAGTTATGTCTAACATACCCGCATAATGTCTTCTGGTTCTCTTCAGTGACTTGTGCTAGTAACCTGCATGTCTCATAGGTTAACCATTGTAGGACCAAGTTATACATACCTCGGAAGTAGATCTTCTATGTGATCCATGACAATGGATGAATCTTTGTCTTCATGTCACCATGATCATATGTTCTTGAAGTAGAACATGATTTGTCATTCTTGGTGTACCTTTTATGTTAGCGAACAACATAAACCTCATACAACATCACAATGCATTAGTACATTCATAAGTGTCAAAACCTTAATCAATGAATATCTTCTATTAAGGTGATACGACAAGTCTAGTAATTAATCAAGATTGTATTGTAATGATATGAAGACAAACATATGATAAAATTAACCATGAAACATACCTGTAAGCCATTCCTGTCAAGATTACTTGTAATCTTCTTATGGAAGGCCTTAGCCTCATCTCCCTCTGAGACATGAACTTCTTCACTTATGCAGGTGACCAATCCACCTTCTTCTAGGATTAACCCAATCCACTTGATTTGCAAGAACTGGACCTGGAGCTGGATTAGGGTTTGTCAAAGAAACCCCAAAAATTCAAACTTTGAATTTCAAACTTCCGAAAGGATAGAAATATGTGCCTTGATGAGCAGATCAAGTTGGTATATTCAGAATTAGAAAACTGCAAAGTTTCACCCTTTGAAATTGCCTTTTAGATTTTTGAATTCACTAGGGAGGACCCTGAATTAGGGTTTGAGTTTCCCGGAGCTTCACCCAACCAAAAGATTTGATTCAAAGCTCTAAGCTTCGATTTTTCTGAGGAGCTTCCAGTCGTGGTCACATATTTCAAAAATTCCCATTTTTGCAAAAGCCCTAATTTTCCACTTTTCCAATCAAAGACCCGAACTAGGGTCTGATCAAGCCCGGTCTTCTGCTCAACCAAAAATTCTGATCTTGGTCTCTAAATTTCGATTTTGATGAGTAGCATCTAGCCGTGTTCTCCAATTACAAAAATTCCAACTTTCTCCGAAGCCCGAAATTCCGGAAGCCATGAATGAAGGTGCTCAAAAAATAATTCTGTTTTGATAGAAATATGTACCTGATTATTTCTAGTGTAAATCCGAACTTTTTGATCCACAGGGTCTAAAATTTTTTCTTGAGATAGCAAGACCTGTTATATTTCCATCCTGACAGGTCTGACCTCAATTGGATTCTTTGAGAGAGAGTTATGCCAAGTGTCGCAACGTGACCTGTTTATGGGATAATACAGGAGAGCGAACTTGTACTTCGCGCCATGTGTCATTGGTTCAACTTCGGCCTTTGAAAATTTTCTTGAGATATCCTGACCTGTTATATTTCCATCCCGATAGGTCTGACCTCAATTGGATTCTCTGAGAGAGAGTTATGCCAAGTGTTGCAACGTGACCTGTTTATGGGATAATACAGGAGAGCAAACTTGTATGGCGTGCCACATGTCACTGGTTCAACTTAGTCCTCTAAACACATTTTTTGAGATAGTACAGTCTGTGTACTACCTATCACTTTTTACGAAATTTCATTTGGAGCTTCCTAGCTCAAGTTATGACCTTTTTCCCAAGGTCACCTGATTTTGACTCAGATCTGGAAGAGGCAGAAACCCTATATTGTACAGATCATAAATCACAAAGTCCAATGAATTAGAGGTTTTCCTCTGGAAACAAGGTACATGGGGATCTGATATTCGACCTGTAAAAGTTTCAGATGCGAAAACTTTGCCAAAATGGATTTATAGCGAAAGTGCTACGATGACTGGTTTTTTCTATATCAAGCCCTAGCATCGTAAGTGCAACAAGTGTCATACGTGCCATATCATGCCTTCTTTTAGGCTATCTCTGATACCATGTTAAATTCTCAGAATTTACTTCAATCTGATCTAGGATCTTAACTGAGAGAACAACATGTACAGCAAATCTACAACATATCAATCATGGACACAATAATGCAAGCACACAAGAGACACAGAGTTTACTTGGGGAAAACCATAAAGGTGAAAAACCCAAATAACTTCCTCAGAGATAGATAGAGCAATGATACAACCAGAATACAAGAGATAGTATTCTCTTAGTAGTAGAGCCTCCTCCTCATAAGTGCACCACTTTCCGAATGAGAGAAGTGTGAGAATAGAATGTGTAAAATGAGAGAGACACACTCTCTATTTATACACTAACTTGACTTGACCTTTACTCAACTAGGTCGGCCTCAATTTAACCACTTAACATAATGCTGACTGAGCCGACCCCCACTAGGGTGGTCTAATAACCCTTTGACCCACATGTCCGACCCCCAATAGGGTGGTCTAATAACATGACTTATACAGGGCCGACCCCAACAAGGTGGTCTAATAACCCATCAAGTATAAGTTACGACACTTACAATATAAATGACGACACTTCCATATAGAGGAATAATAACATCTCTATAGGAATACAATATACATATATGAGAAATACATTCCGAAGTTATAGATACATAAACAATGGAATTACGACGATCTGAAAAATGTATGATACTCGTATCATTCAGCATGTAATACCAATGAAAGAAGGTGTCAAACCTTTTCAGCAGCAACTAAGAAGAATGCATCCGACTCTCGAGCCTCTAATTCAAAAGGAATTAAAGAAATTACTAGATGCAAGGAAGGTAGTCGAAGAATTACGTGATGGCCCTGCTGGGGGACATTATTCAGGGGATACCACAGCTCATAAAATTCTCAGAGCTGGGTATTATTGGCCCGCTCTTTTCAGGGATGCTCATGCATATGCAAGGAACTGTGATGTTTGCCAAAGAAGTGCCAGGAAATTGCCAAAAGCAACGGGACTGTTGCAGCAGGTTATCATTTCTGAACCGTTCGAGCAATGGGGCATAGATGTTATCGAAGAGATAAACCCGAATTCCTCGCTGCAACATCGGTACATCCTGACAGCTACTGATTATTTTACAAGATGGGCCGAAGCCATTCTGTTGCACGCAGTCAACGAAGATGCAGTTATCAAATTCCTGGAAGAAAGCATCATAACCAGGTTTGGGGTTCCAATTTCCCTAGTCTTTGATAATGCAACTTATTTTTTGTCTTTTAAGACCAATGAATTTGTTTATGAGAAAGGGATCAAACTGCACTATTCAGCAAATTACTATCCCCAGGGAAATGGATTAGCTGAGTCGACCAATAAAAATCTCATCCGAATTCTTAAGAAAATTGTAATTGAAAATCAGAGAAGCTGGCACCTAGCCCTTCCAAATGATCTATGGGAAGATAGGGTTACCCACAAGAATGCCTTAGGTGCATCCCCGTTTACCTTGGTTTACGGTAAAGAAGTGATCCTTCCCCTGAATGTATTTCTCCCGTCCTTGCAGCTGTCCCAAGCCTCCCGAGGTTCCAATAGTCAAGTTCTTCAATCAAGAATCGATACCCTGCTAAAACTCTAAGAGTCACGAAAAAAGGCCAAGGGTCAATTCCATCATCACCAAGACATAGTCAAAAGATGGTTTGATAAGAAGAAATCTGGAAAAGGAATTTTCGAAGTAGGAGATTTAGTTCAGGAAAATCAACACGATGGTAAGGGAATGCATACAAAATTTCAACACTTATGGGTTGGCCCTTACCAAATTTCTAAAAAGCTTGGCCCATCAACACATAAGTTAAGAAGCCTTCAGGGAGAGGAAGTTAATATTCCCCTCAACGGCCTGGCTTTGAAACAGTATTTTGCTTAAGGTCTCTAAGAGAACCTTTGTACATAAATAAAGGTTTTGTTCTTTTTCTTTGACTTTTTGCTTTAGTCTCTTGATTTCTGTTTGTTTCAGCCAATTTGTTCTCTTTTTCTGATTATTTGAGTTTTCCCTTTCCCCTTTCCTTTGTATAGAATTTTCCTGTAGCCCTACAATTTGGTCTTTCATGAAGATAGATCTCTTAATAAATCTCACAACTCATGAAGCTGGAAATGTACCCTCAAAAGAAAGTTTATCTATGCATTTTGGCTTTGCTGATCGTTTTCCAGAATGAAGAGATCCTTTTCTGTTGGTCGCATTAACCCCTGTTTAATAGCAGAAATCCATGATTATCTTTATCACTATCTTCGGGATCCGTCCACCCTCACATTTATAAGCGTCTCAAGAAGATAGCTGTAGTTAGACCCACGGAAAGGAAGCACATCTCGAAGGAATAGGGTATTAAAATGACTCCATGCTGCAAATCTAAAGCCAAAAGAGCTTATAATCAAGAGTCTGTTTTCCAGAAAATATCGCCTCCATTAAAGCATGGCTGAGAACAATAAAGACTTTTAATTTAAGTAGCCAGACCAAAATGCCCAGCAGAGTTCTTCTCCATCTGTGTGCACGAGAAACCAAGAAAATATCTTGCTCACACAAAAGGACATCAATGGATTGAAGAACTCAGGAAAATGGCTAAGTCTTGAAGAAATGTTTCTAGAATACTCACACAACAAAAGTCGCTAATTAAAGAACATCCAAAAGGATGGAAGCAGCATGGGAATGAGGAACAAGAGAATATTGTCTATGAGATGTTGTCACAATCCTGTGGAGTCTGATAATAGTGGTTGTCTAAAAGATGGATCTTCTAAAAAGAACCCCATATTTTGGCCCTTAGAGAGTTTTAAGGATGTCTTTATTGAAGCTCCCCTTTCTTAATGACCAATGGATAAAGTGATCACTTCCTTTGCGGAAATTCGAACGCTCAAGCCGACTGTTGCACATAAGGTGAGCAGCTTTTAAAATTTCCTATGGACGAGAGAGAGTTTTTTCAGAGATCTGTGTTCGCCAGCGATTCTCCAATTGTTGTTGCTGCAACATCCCCCCCAAAATTTTGAAAAAATATTGGGGCCCCTCCTCCTACACTTTTGTATTGATTTTTCTTTCTCTTTCTTTTGAAGTTTATCCTGCTCTAACTTGGCAGAACTTTAACACTTGTTTCCCAAAGAAGTTTTCCAAAATTTTTTCTAAGGCAAAGTCATCTTCCGCCTTAAGCGCAGGTTTTAACCATTAGTCTTCCGCCTTCAACTCGCGCAACTTTTAGATTTAAGCTGCTCGCTTATCGTGCAAATTCTAAAACTACCTTGGCCACTTTAGGTGCACTTCAAGAGCTCATTTTGGCCGCCTTTCGTGCAATTGCCTAACATTATTTTGGACGCCTTCGGCGCAGGAGTTATTTTATTTTGGCCAACACCGGTGCATGGCTTAGCCTTAAAATCGTCGACGGGTGGATTTTTATGACCAATCTTTCAAAGTTTTTTGTTTGGTTTTTTGACTAAGGAAAAAACATCTTTTGCATTAAGCGCAGTTTTTAATGACAACTTTTGCGACAAAGGCACAAAAGTTAGTTTTATTTTGGGCGATAATAGTGCATGAGTTAGTCTTAATTTTGCCGACAATGGCGCAAGAGTTATTGTTTTATGTAATAAAATTTTCGCTAAAGGCGCAAGAGAAGGTTTTATTTTTATCCAAGAGCGCAAAAGATAGTCTTAAAACTGTCGATTGAAGTTTCATTCTGCCTTTCCCAAACCATCGCAAGATTGAAAATTGATCCTCGCGCTGCGGCGAAGCTTCTAATAATATTTTGCCGACCTTTTGCAAGCCACCTGACGCAAGTTTGATGGCATCTTTACCGACTGTGGTGCAACTTTAAAATTAAAATTTTCGTTGTTTTACGCCGTGCCCTTTCACCATAAAACCCAATCGCATGACTTATGGGTAATATTTCCACCCATTGCGCCACTCCTGATCATAAAACGCCGCTGACATTTCTCTCTCTAGATCGCAGGTGATTTAATGTTAAGCTTCCCGTCACAACGTAGCAATTAGTATTATCCTCCCCGCCACAACACAACCCACTTTTGGGGTTTGACTGCAGTCATACATTGTTGCTGTTAATTGTTGCATTGGAATGCCCACAGATCATTGGAGACACCCAACAACTGAATTGCAATTTTGTGTTTCTTTTAGCTATTGTGTGGGAAAAGCAGGATCACCTAAAGACCATCTTGAATGTAAAAGCTAACTATTCTGCATGTGTCTTTCTCAAATATAATGAGGCTTGAGGTATGAAATGTTCATTTGAATTCTTTGCCAAAATCTTTACTTGTGCCATTTCACTATTGCAGGAGCAACAGGAGGAGGCCCAGAGAGTAGAGCAAGAAAGAGTCTGAGCAACTGAAACTGCTAAGAAGATCAAAGAAGAAGAAGCCAAGAAAGCGGCTGAGAAGGAACCACTTAGTCCACAACTCATAGATATGGATGTATCCACGAATAGCCAATCAGGGATTGTCAAAGAAGGGAGTGTTGAAGTTGATGAACTTGCTCTTACTCCACACACCCCTTCTCGGCAGCGCCAAGTGGCCAACCTGGATTCCGTTCATTATGACAAGAAACGGAAGGTTATCATTGAGAGGTTAGAGACGCAAACCATGACAACATCCAACTATATACGGAAAGAGGATAATACAGCACCAGCTAACATCCATGGGGAAGTAGGCGCAGCAGCAGAAGCATCGCAGTTAGCGGTTGAGCCATCCATAGCATGATTCAGACCTTCAAAATGAAAGACAGCTGTTATTTTGTCTTTTTAAAGAAAAAGAGCGTTATTTCTGTTTTGTTTTAATTTTGTAAAAGACAACTGCGTTTTGGGATTTGTCTTATTAACCACTAGATGACAAATTTTGTTCCCTCCTAGGTTTAGGTTTAGGTTTTTTGGGAAAAGGAAAGCATTGTAAATCCATAAATAGACAGACAGAAGAGAATCGAGAGGACTTTTGGCATGCAAAGAAAAGGGGCTGCGCTCTGTGAGGGAACTATTTTCCAGATATGAATGTATAGAAATTTCTCTTGTCTATTGAAAGCCTGCACGGCATTTACTTGGGAATCTGTGTAAAGGGATGCTAGACTATTTCAAATCTCTTGCTGCTGGTTTATTGTGAGATCGTTCCAACCTATTGTGGACTATTCCATTGATTTGAACATTTCTCATTTTCTGTGTATTAAGCTGTGTACTATGAGTAGTGAAATCGTTTTAATTCATTTGAGCTATCTTGAATGTATCTTCACCTCTGCTGTAACTTGCATTTTAATTGTTTAAAACAGCTATCTGTGTAACCTTTATATGCATCTACAACACGCTAGTCATCTTCTTATTTTGCTCCTTGCGAGGATAGAATAGATTTGTTTATTTCAATTTTAGTTAAGATCTCTTTATGTTTTGCATTTAGATTAAGTTAGTTTACAACACTGAGAGGACGTTTTTGCTTGGAAATGGTGTGTTGACTGTTTGTTGGACTATTCCTGTAGCATTCGTATACTACTGTGAGATCTTTCTTTACTATTATGAATTATTTCTGTGTGATGGATGATCTTTCTCTTTTCTGTACAATGATGTCTCTCTTAAATGAGTAATGGAATGTATTCAGTGAATTAAAGCTATCTTTAATATCTTTTACCTTCCACTGCAATTGTATCTTTATGATTTAAATGGCTATCCATATGATCTTTAGATGTTTCTTTCAGCACATTGCTCATATTTACAGTTTGCTCCTTGCAAGGATAGATTAGATTTGCATATCACAGTTTTAGATTAAGTTTTGTTTCAGTTTTGCATTTAGATTAAATTAGTTTACAGTACTTGCATCTCATACATAAATTTAAAACACATAAACGATGGATCGGGCTGCAACCGGTAAAGAACACAACAAATCTTTAAATCTTACACGGTAGCCGGAACCGTTAACTGGACGGATTCCCCACACCAAACGGTGAGCGACCTAATTGGGATTGCCTACCGGGGAGAATCCCTTGCTGATTGATGCTGCGATTTCTGGGGCATCAACACATCCTGTTTGACATTAGTTGACATCAATAACAACCAAAGTTCAACAAATATGATGCACCTAAACTTATAAATTTGCACCTCATTTATGATGCATGTGGACATGCACCATTAATAATGCGTCTGTCGGCACACCACTAACAACATGAATGTTACGAATACTACATAATAAAATTAAAACAAATTAATCATTAAATTAATTATAATTAAAAGATAAGGGGCATGACTCCTCAAGCAGTTCCCAATCCATATAAAAGGTGGGCAATCAATTGTAAAATTTCATATCTATCATTGATTCATTTATTAATTCACATATATATATATATATAATTGTTGTCATATCATTGGTATCAAAGCGTGGTTCAAGAAGATTACTTGGGATTGAGAAGAAGACTACTGCCATCTCCTCACTGATACCATCTCCTCCCCACTCATCCAACCTCATTTTCCCCTTCACCGACATCTCTATGTCCATGCTGCTCCTTGCTCACCTCTTCCCTTCATCTCCTTAATATTTCCTCCTCTAATCTATTCTGTATCTCCTTTACACACTGCGCTCATTTCCTACACCATACACCACAATCCTCTCTCCTAGTTCCCACTCCCACACCAACTCCATCCCATCGCATCCCCTACGCGACCCTCATCATCCTCATCTCCGCGCATTCCCCCCCTTCAATGCATACGCCTCCCCTTTTCTCACACGACATGTTGCATACTCCTCCTCTCCCCACACCTCTTCATTCCTCACATGCCCTCTCAACCCTCACACAGTCCTCTCATCCCTCATGCACCCCCTCATCACCACGCATCTCCTCCTTCACAACATTCATCTTCCCCCTCCTCCTGTGCCTTGATCCTCTCCCCACGCCACACTTCTCCATTGCACCCCAACTCCTTATCCTCTCCTCCATCACACCCAACCTCGTCCCACATTCCTTCTTCCCCATGTCTTGCCCCTTCTTACCCAATCTCCCCCTCCCTCCCTCCTTCCTTTCCTCACCAACCACCGTCACTCCACGTAAGCCTACCAAACAATTTTTTTTAATAAAAATATATATATTATAGTAATATTAATATACTATATAATATTTTAATTTTATTAAAATTTTATTACTCAACCATATAATAAAAATAAAAATATAAAACTATTATTATTTTGTAATAATAATAATAATAATTATTATTATTTTGATTTATTTTCCATTATTGCCCACTAATTATAATAATAATTATTAATTAATTAAATCCTATCTCATCATTTTACGTTTAATGTATATTTTCCTATATGAATTTATGTTCTTTGTCTTATAGTGGTTATTTGTTTAGAAATGATTTTTGTTTGTTCTAGTGAAATGAAAACCACTACTACCAAATGGTGAGTTATCCGATGCACCGTTACCGACACGCCTAGTTAAATTATATGCACTGGTAACATATTTAAATTTTGAAAACCCTAGAACCCACTAATGCGTTAACTTTTGCACCACATATAACGTAAAACAAAAAAACTAATAGTGCCAATTGTTGCGTTATGTGGTGAACCGGTTTTGGTTCGTTTATGTATTTTAGGTGCAATGACATCATATACATTGAAAAAACCTAGAACCAATCATTGCGTACACCAACACACAGTTGGTAATGCTTTTACTACTGCACCATAAAGTTACATGTGCATTTCCTTATATTATACGCATCGATAATAGATTTAAAAATTGAAAACCCTAGAACTTACTATTGCATTAAGTGGCACATCATTGCTAGTGCGTACATGTATATTAGATGCACTAGTCGCATATATTAACATATAAAACATAGAACCTATCGGTGCGTTCTCCGATGCACCGTAATTTGTTGTGAATTTAATAATGCACTATGTACAATGCTTTGTGGTTAACAAAGCACAATCATATTGGGTAGGATATTTTTTTTCATTCTAAGTACCGGAAATACATTCTGGTGCATTACCATGCGCACAGTTGGTAGTGAATTCGATAAAGCACCATGTACTGGTGCATTATATGGTGTACCGTTCACGGTGCAAATATATATATTAGGCACATCAACATCATATATTAAAATATAAAACCTAGAACCCATTGGAGCATTGTCCGAAGCACCATTTGCTGTGCATTTAATATCGCATCGTGCACGGTGCACTGTGGTTAACAAAGCACACCGATATTATGTAGGATATTCTTTTGCATTCGAAGTACTAGAAAAACATTTTGGTGTGTTACCTTGCACACCATTGGAAGTGCGTTCGATAAAGTAACAGTTATAGTAACATTGAGCACTGTTAACGGTGCTACCCCTTAGGCACCATCACAAGTGCATTGGAGGACCGTAGGAGCACCGATTTGCTTATTTTATTGTTTCAAATTTAGTTTCATGTTTTTTTAAAAGTTTTTAGGTGCGTTATATGGAATATGCACGCATTGTGAGTTGATGTGTTTGTTTTTCACAAGAAAATAACGATACTTTATATTAAAGTATGAAAGGTCACCTTCCAAAGACCAATGCAAAAATTACAACAGTCCAGCAAAGCTGAAGCAGAAATTACAACAGTCCAGCCCGGGAAAGTCTAAATCCAAGTTCAGCCCCACAGAAAATCAAAGTGGAATCTCCGGTCACAATCCAAACTCGACTAAAAGTTCCAGGATATACCAATCCAGCAATATTGAGAAGCCAAGAAAACAAATATTTACACTAAAGGAAAATAAGCCCGAGCAGTGCAGAAATGTACTCAAAATGATGACTGTTCAAAAAATAACAGCCATCATAAAAAATTTCCCATCGGCAGGGAAACAAAAAGAATAGATAATTATCATTCCGAACAGTTCCAAAAAAAAAATGCAAAAAGTCCATCCATAAGCAGGACCATCTAGTCCGAGAATAACCGCCAATAACCTGTAGTAGGCATGGCCGCACCAGAAGTAATATCAAAAAAGATGCGCCCCTCAAGTGCCAGAAGACCCCGCTGAGACAGTGTGTCAGCCTCCGAATTATGCTCCCTAAATATATGAACAATCTCAGTCAATGGATAGCTGTTCAAGATACCATGAGTGCAAGTCTTCCACGAATTAAGAGCAATGGCGTTGATGCAGGCATCGTTATTAGCCCAATTGATGACGGCAAGTGAGTCTCCCACCACCTGTTCTAAATAGGTGTTGGACGAGGAAGAGAAAAAGAGGACCAACCACAGAGCTAGTAGCTCACCTTTGGTGTTTGTGCCAACACCACCATTCATCCATAATCTAATCAAATCCCCATTTTGAAGTTCTATGAATTCCCCAGCAGCACATTGACTTGTCGAAGGATTAGCAGCTCCGTCAAATCTTGCTCGGTTCCCAGATCTAAGCAGGAAAGGTGGCTGAGTAATACGTTTATGTATGCCTCCATCATGACCCACCGTAGAGGATTTTATATATTCAGCCAAGAGTGCTTTAATACGACATGCAACCCTACTGGGTTCAGTAGTGATATTGTCAAAAATGCTATAGTTACGAGATTTCCATATCTCCCATGCCACAAGACATGCCAAACAACCCAAATCATTATTTGCAGAAAATATTTGTTTAAACCAAACCTGTAAGGAGAAAGTCCCGCCTTGTTGTAGGTGGATGTAGGGATCATCCAAATAGGACCATACTTGAACGGTAAATGGGCAAGCTGCAAATAGATGGTAGAATGTTTCAGCCTCAAGATGACAGAGTGCGCAAATATTTGGGCCTTGGAGACCCCGCTTCAGTAGGTTGTCCCAAATGAGGATCTTTTCCCCCAATAACAGCCAAGAAATTTTTTTCACCCGAAGTGGAATACGCCAATGCCAGCAGGTGCTGTACCACCACTTCCAATCCCACTGATTATTAAAACATATTGCCTCATATGCAGATTGTGCTGTAATCGAACCTTCATTTGAGTTCCACGACCATAGTAATCTATCCTCCTCATCTAAGGTGCGAACAGATATAAATATATGTATTGGTTATGGTGCTTAGGTAAAACAATGCGCACCATTGGTGGTGGGCCTATATTAAAAGTTACGCACTGTTTATGAAACTGTTTGTTGGCCCCCAAAAAATATTGAAAAAGTTCTTATAAGTATTTCATTTACCTATATATATTTTGTATTTTATTAATATGATTCATGATGAAATTTGTATGTAAATCAAGGATGGGAAGTACTAGCACATCCTCCACATGTCGACTCATATAACGTCATTCGGGTGTGAATGACAACAGAGAGGGGGGGGGAATTGGTTCCTTGACCTATTTATGATGATACTCGCCATCTATTATTTTAGGTTGGCCTCCTCATGTTTTATGAGGAGGTTAATTCACTCACAGTCCAAATTGAGATATTGGCAGAGTTGATCCATCGATGGGATCATGACAAGAAAGCCTTCAGGGTTGGTCCAGATATTTGGTACCAGCCCATTGAGGAGGATTTGTACTTTATTATAGTTTTATCTAGGAGGGGGGAGGAATTTCCCCATTTTATTGATCTACCACCTAGTGTTGCATCTGACACTCAGTTGAAGTATGTTCACAATTTGTCAGTGATGATATTACTCGGCTTAGTGAGTTCTAGGTGAGTGGGGGCTAGTTGAGGCTACATGCATTTTGAGGCTAGGTGCTTGAGCTTGTTAGTTACTATGATAGACCTCCATATCACTAATGGACAACACATTAGTTGCGCTATGTTATATTATGAAGATAGTTTATTGCTGACGCCTAGGATGATGAGATGGGATACTATTTTTCAATGACAATTTTTTATTGTTTTAGACCACTACCGTAGCCAATTGCATGGGAGGCAGTTTTTCCCCTTTGGCTTAGAGTTATTTACTCTATTTTTTGAGAGGTTTACAATGACTCGACCGAATTTGGGCCTACGTTTGACTACATGCTAGCTAGACCTATGAATAATGTGCATATGCGCATCTGGTGGTAGGGGTTTCCCAAGAGAGGAAAAACCAAGATCATGTGTAGGGTGCCCAGTGCAGATGTTTTGGCGATGTTATGCAGTCAATACTGATAGTTAGTCATTGATTGTGTACATTATCCATATGTAGGTATCGATTAGTGAGGGTGTGTGAACATCTGATTTACTCCAAATGAGCCAACATATATGAGAGGAATAGGATAATATATTTTGATTAATGTATTTGCATAATTTTTATTTTATTTAATGCACATGTAATTAATTATAATATTTTGTTTAATTTGTCTAATTATTGTACTTGTCCACTATTTTGTATATATCGACATGTTTAGCAGAGATGAGCCACCACTAGATGATGTGGATATGGTTGAGGTAGATGACCCATTTGATGATCGTAGACTTGGCATGGAGCATAACAGTCTAGGTCCCAGATTCCATCATCAAGTGGCACATTGTTTATGTGACTTTATGGATTGACACAGGGTGGAGCCTGTACGACCTATAGAGATCTCACAATACCCCAAGCTCTCTCCCATTTGGTCCACCCTTCTCTGTGATATGATGATATTGGTGTGTTATGTTGCTGGTTCCTTTAGGCTCATTAAGGATTTGAGGGGTATTCCAAAGCTATCTTCTATTCCTCCACCTCCTCCTCCACCTCCTCCATTCATTAATGTAGCAGCTACTAGATCATCTAACGCAACACATGCATTTACTTCTTATCCATCACCACCACCCCCTACTCCAACATCCCCACCACCACCACCTCCTCCTCCAACATCCCCACCACCATCCATTTATGCTAGATCCATCGATCCACTAGTCCCACCACCTCCATTCACTCGTCTAGTGGGCCCAACACCATCCACTGATGCCCTATTAACCGATCCATTAGTCCCACCACCTCCATCCCCTCCTCCAATAGGACCACCACCATCCACTACTTCCCCATCCATTGATCCATTAGTCTCACCATCGTCATCCCATCGTCCAACATGCCCACCACCACCCATTTATGTCCCATCCACCGATTCATTAGTCCCACCACTACCATCCCCTCCTCCAACGTCGCCACCACCATCCAATGATCCATTAGTTCCACCATCCATTGATGCACCGAGATATTTAGAAGATTTACATCAGTTTTTATTTGGTATGTTGTCACATGACATGGGTAGTGGTGTACCCTCTACCTCTTGTGGAGTACATGGAGTTGATGAGTCTAGCTCTGAGAGTGGATCTAGCTAGTGTATTTGAATGTCGAGATATGAGTGGACACCTATATTGATCTTTGATATGTATATTTCACTTCATATGTATATATTATTAATTTTCATATCATGTTCATGTTCATGTTGTTTGATTTGTAAATTATGCCTTTCCATATATTATGCCTTTTTCATATGATGTTCATGTTGATGTTGTTTAATTTGAATTGTAAATTATGCATTTTCTTATATTATGTATTTTCATATCATGTTCATGTTGATATTGCTAGATATGGATGGTTGCAGTAATATGTTTTAGAAAACTTCAATTGTGCAAGTGGGTAAACCATAAGATAAATTTCTCAAATGAATTAATTTAAAATATGTAATTGAATTTTTATCCAATTTTGTGGCATGTTCATTGAATATTAATTTAAAAATATATTGTTTCTAATAGTGCTTTAATATGTTTGAGTCTTATCCCTAAAATGAAATTTATATTAATAAACAAACAAATAAATTAAACCATGTTTTTTAAATTTTTAATAAACAATAAAGGTGAAGCATAAGTTGTACCACTGAAGATGATGTGGATTCTAAATAGCAAATATTTTTCAAAGTTTGAAATTGTAAAACTCTAATAATGAGCAACAAATCTTTAAAAAAAGTAAAAACTGTGCAATATTGTTGTTAAAATTAAAATCTTAAAACATGTTCCTTAACCCTTGATATTATATTAATTGTAACTGTTTACCCCCCTCAACAATAAAACATTATACCAAAACCTAATTAAATTGACCAATGGTATCATATTATTATATTATATTGCTATTTTATAGTTATAATAAAAACAATGTTATGTTAATACTATAATATTATTGTCGTAAGATTATTTCTTAATCATTAAAAACAATGATACGTTAATACTATAATATTATTGCTTAATCATTATCTATTACAATATATTGGTAAAAGATGATGATAATATATAATCTCTATAATTATAATAAGCTCTATAAGTGTTCATCAAGTTGTTTTTTTTTTAATAAGAACGAGTAAGGATCATTTATATTAAAAAAGATGGAGATTACATAGTATTGATGTAGGACTGCTCCCTGATGGAGTCAATTTTTGTAGCACCTTGTTCATCTTTTACAAAAATGAAATTGTTTCGAAAAATTCCTATTATGTGGAGACTATAGCTCCTTACAAATTGCCCAAGGAGTAGGAGATACAAACAAAACATACGGAACTTGAGGTCTGCAAAAACTTGCTGAAAAGGAGTCCGCTACATGCTTGTGACAAGACTTATCAAAAATAAATTCTAATCTATAGACTGTTCTGAAAACAAAAAGGAACATTTCCAGCTTTGTGAAAACCATCAAATTGAGAAAATTGTGCAGAGTATGCATAGAAAAACCAGAGGAAGAGTGGGGAGTCTCAATAACGTCCCTGATACTATGCTGGTGGACCTGGTACGCTTTTAACAGAAGGATCCTGATGCTTGCCGGTGTCCGATTCTTTGCTATCCTGAATGGATGGAATGCAACGACTTACATCTTCTCGAAGCCTGTTTATTTCCCCTTCAACATCTGCTATGTTCATGTTGTTGTCGTCAGTTTTGGCATCCATATTTGAAATGTTGATTACCGCATAGTCAAGAGTCTCTGAAATGGTTGTGATTCTTCCACTCATCAGATTGTTCCCGTTTCTGACTTCAGTATTAGTGGCTTGGGCCAGGGTGTAGAGCCTTTCAATGGCTCTCTTCAGTTCCACGTTTTCATCCCTGAGAATGCGAATCTGCTCCTCCATGTTTTCCTTCCAATAGTTGTCCTCAAAAATGGGTGGAGTAAGGGAGTGAGAATGGAGGGTATTTCTGGAGCTTTCTGTTAAAATTCAATATGCTAAGACAGAAAATAGCAGCATTACATTCCATTTCACAATAATAGCATATACAGGATCACTGAAGAAACAACAAGCACAGCATAAACACAAGAGACAGAGATTTATCCTGGGAAACCCTCATGGGGTAGAAAACCCAGCAAAGCTTCCTCAATATAGATGACCAACAATATACAAAGATGAAACCCTGAGACATGATCTCCTCCTCCACAATAGCAGACCTCTCCTCCACAAGTGCGCTATCCTCAAGTGAGTGAGTGAGTGTAAAATGAGGAACACACCTCCTCTATTTATACACTACTCTGACACATCTTTTACACAAGTACACGTAGGCTCGTATTTAACCAATGGGTTAAATACCCCACTACAACTGACTGGTCCGACCCCTCTAGGGTGGTCTAATAACCCTTTGACCCACATAACACATAAAGGGCCGACCTCCACTAGGGAAGTCTAATAACCCAAGTTACCACATTCTGACGGAGGAATAAACATCTCCGGATATACAATAAGATCTTTACGGAGGAATGAAACATCTCCGGAATAATAAAGTACAATTATAATATTCTTTGAAGTTACAATATCTCAACACTCCCCCTTAACGAGAAGGATATTATAACAACATCTGCACGAGCAAGGAGTCATCAACATCATACATGATACATCTATAAATCATTGGAAGCTTTCTCAACATCATCAGTAACTCAACTAGTTACTGGAACATCTTCAATACTGGAACATCAACATCATCAGAGTTGATAGTACTCAATCATCAGCATCGTCAACACACGATCAACACAATCATCAGCATCATCATCACACGATCATCAGCATCGTCATCACACGATCATCGGCATCGTCATCATACGATCATCAGCATCGTCATCATACGATCATCAGCATCACGATCAGCATCGTCATCATACGATCATCAGCATCATCATCACACAATCATCAGCATCGTGATCATACGATCATCAGCATCGTCATCATACGATCATCAGCATCATCATCACACGATCATCAGCATCGTCATCACACGATCATCAGCATCGTCATCGCACGATCATCAGCATCGTCATCGCACGATCATCAGCATCGTCATCGCACGATCATCAGCATCGTCATCCCACGATCATCAGCATCGTCATCGCACGATCATCAGCATCGTCATCCCACGATCATCAGCATCATCAAAGGATGATGTAAACCAGTCATGTACCTTTTGAACCGAAGTCCAGGGACGATCCAGTCCTATCATGTTCTCGGAGACCTCACGTCTACGGCTCAGTTTACAGGACCAAAGTCCAAGGATGATCCAATCCTTCACCGTGCTTTTAGGATCTACGTCCAAGGATGACTTAATCCTCAACCGTCCACCAAGGACTTCATTCTCGAAGACATATGTCTACGGCTCTTCTTTCGGACTGAAGTCCAGGAATGATCCAATCCCTTCACCGTGCTTTTAGGACCTACGTCCAAGGATGACTTAATCCTCAACCGTCCACCAAGGACTTCATTCTCGAAGACATATGTCTACGGCTCTTCTTTCGGACTGAAGTCCAGGAATGATCCAATCCCTTCACCGTGCTTTTAGGACCTACGTCCAAGGATGAATTAATCCTCAACCGTCCACCAAGGACTTCATTCTCGAAGACATACGTCTACGGCTCTTCTTTCGGACTGAAGTCCAGGAATGATCCAATCCCTTCATTATCGAAGACATACGTCTACGGATCTTCTTTCGGACTGAAGTCCAGGAATGATCCAATCCCTTCATTATCGAAGACATACGTCTACGGCTCTTCTTTCGGACTGAAGTCCAGGAATGATCCAATCCCTTCATTATCGAAGACATACGTCTACGGCTCTTCTTTCGGACTGAAGTCCAGGAATGATCCAATCCCTTCATTATCGAAGACATACGTCTACGGCTCTTCTTTCGGACTGAAGTCCAGGAATGATCCAATCCCTTCATTATCGAAGACATACGTCTACGGCTCTTCTTTCGGACTGAAGTCCAGGAATGATCCAATCCCTTCATTATCGAAGACATACGTCTACGGCTCTTCTTTCGGACTGAAGTCCAGGAATGATCCAATCCCTTCACATGTTGTATACCAAAAACATGTATTCTCATCATCAAAACATGTATAACCACGACATGTATCATCATCAATAAAACATGTATAACCACAACATGTATCATCATCATCAAAACATGTATAACCTCAACATGTATCATCATCATCAAAACATGTATAACCACAACATGTATCATCATCATCAAAACGTGTATAACCACAACATGTATCATCATCATCAAAACGTGTATAACCACAACATGTATCATCATCATCAAAACGTGTATAACCTCAACATGTATCATCATCATCAAAACATGTATAACCACAACATGTATCATCATCATCAAAACATGTATAACCACAACATGTATCATCATCAACAAAGCATGTATACATCTATCATCAAAATCATCAAAAGTATGTATACATCTATCATCAAAACTAACATCAAAAGCATGTATACTAACATCAAAAGCATGTATACATCTATCATCAAAAGAATATAAGAGTCATAAATCGAAATAATTCTAGGTAACTAAGTGCAGTAAAAAGGTAACCTCATCATTGATGAGATAGACTTGATGTCGGATACTGTGCTACTCCCCCTTTCGAGGAGAGTCCTTCTAAACTACACCAAGCTTGTCTCGGAAGTGTTCAAACTTTACTCGAGACAGAGGTTTGGTCAGGATATCATCAATTTGATCCTCAGTGCTTATATACTCGAGCTTGATAGCTCCTCTCTGCACCATATCTCGTATATAGAAGTATCGGATCTCAATGTGTTTTGACTTATCATGGAATACAAGATTTCCTATCATCTTGATGCAGCTTTGATTGTCACAAATAATCATAGTGGAATCCATTTCTAAGTCAAACACTCCATATAATAGCTTCTGAAGCCACATTGCTTCACAGTTGGCAGAGCAGACAGCTATATATTCTGTTTCAGTAGTACTGAGAGCCACACTAGATTGTTTCTTGCTAAACCATGAGATCATGGTAGATTCAAGACTATAACATCCACCTAAAGTACTCTTTCTGTCTGAGACACTTCCTGCCCAATCAGAATTTGAGTAACCATGTAAACGGAGTTCATGACCTCCAAGATTATATAGACCAAAATCTAAAGTACCTTTTAGGTACCTCACTACATGCTTTGTAGCTATTAAGTGAACCTTTCTAGGTTCTATTAGATACTGACTTACGGTATTTACAACAAAGCATATATCTGGCCTAGTATTTGTTAAATACATCATTGGCCCAATGATTTGTCTATATAGGGTTAGGTTCACTAAATCCGATGAGTTATTAACTAATAACTTCAAGTTGGAGTCCATGGGAGTGGCCATGGCTTTACACTCCAACATATCAAATCTTTTTAGAAACTTCACAGCATACTTACCTCGATTTAAAAGATTCCTTTTGGATCATGCCATACTTCTAGACCTAAGAAGTAGTGCATTAATCTGATATCTTTCATTTTTAATTCTGCAGCCATTTTCATGATCTGTTTGTCATTCCTTGTCAGAAAGAGATCATCGACACATAATAATGGTATGATAGGTTCATCATCCACAACCTTAAGGTAAAGGTTAGGATCAACTTTACTTCTGGTAAAGCCCAAGCTTTGTCATGAAGCTGTCAATTGTCCATTATTCACACTCTGCATCGAGTGATCTTCTGCATATCTATCTATGCCATCTCTCGTCAGATGGGTCTACTAATATGAGCTTCAAAGTCATTCGAACTCTATGGTGAGTTCCTTCTTGCATCCATGTCATATGTGTATAGAAGCCATATTCAACCTTGTAGCAAGGATTGAGATCCACATCACCCATGATGATCATTAAGCTCATCAATTGACTATCGATCCTAGGAACCCATACAGAACCTGATTACATTATTAAGAGAATGGTCAAAACATCTCATCATGATTCTCTTCCTCTTTCTAAGAGAATCTCTTAACCATAAGCTTTCTATAGTATGTTTGATTTGTAAATCCTTTTGTTGAACATCCATCGCTTGTTCATCATTCATCATGATTTTTCCTACAAATCAAAATTAAGTACAGGATTAGTAATACTTCATAATCATCAAATCATATTGACATGATAACCTATTATGCATACAGATATCATTTACATAGTTATGCAACTAATTTGACCAATACTTTGGCACAACATTTTCCCATATCTTGTATGCATACAGTGGCTATCTAGATGCCTTCCATCTCTACCAGAACATACTATCGAGAGTGTGCACAGCTCTCGGCATGTCAACAAAGAGGTTTCATTCTAGACAAGCAACAATGGAATGTTTGTCCAACTTACCAATCATATGCACATTAGTAGTATATTGTTCAATGCTCTATGAATGTTTATACTCAGCATTATATATTCTAGGAATACAAATATGCATACAACCTATTACAGGCAATATCATTACTATTTCAAATAACAACTCAAATACTTATCTTTTATGTTTGTGTGGTTGCCTCCCGCTTGATCTTCTATATGTCTTTTGAACTTCTATTCATTCTGTACCACTGTGCATGCTCAAGAGTCATCCTCATGATCTCGTAAGTAGAACAAATATTGTGGATGAGTCTTTGTCTTCATGTTTTCATGGTCATGGAACCTGATTTGTCTTTTGTGATGTACCTGTATCTTGTTAGTGGACAACATCAACCTCACACAACATCATAATGCATTAGTACAATCATAAGTGTCAACACCCTAACCAATGAATATCTTCTATCATGCATTCATAATTTTGTTAAGGTGATACAACAAATCTAAAATCAAGATTGTACTAACCGTAATAACATGAAGACAAACATACCATAAACTTAATCATGGACAAGTATCGAAACATACCTCGATGAGTCATACCTGTCGAGATCGCTTGTATTCTTCTTATGTAAGGCCTTAGGAACTTCTTCACTTATGCAGGTGACCAATCCATCTTCTTCTAGGATTAACCCAATCCACTTGATTTGCAAGAACTAGACCTGGAGCTGGATATGGGTTTGTCAGAGAAACCCAAAAATTCAAACTTCCGAAAGGATAGAAATATGCGCCTTGATGAGCTGATCAAACTGGTATATTCAGAATTTGAAAACTGCAAAGTTTTACTCCTCAATTTTGCCTTTGAAACTTTCGGATTCACTGGACGTGACCCTGAACTGGGGTTTGATGAAGCCCACTCTTTTTCCCCATCAAAAGGTTTGATCCAAAGCTCTAAGCTTCTATTTTTCTGAGGAGCTTCCAGCCGTGGTCACAAATTTCAAAAATTCCCATTTTTACAGAAGCCCTAATTTTCCACTTTTCTGATCAAAGTCCCGAACTAGGGTCTAATCAAGCCCGGCCTTCTGCCCAACCAAAAATTCTGATCTTGGTCTCTAAATTTCTATTTTGATGAGTAGCATCCAGCCGTGGTCTCCGATTACAAAAATTCCAACTTTCTTCAAAGCCCTAAATTCCGGAAGCCATGAATGAAGGTACCAAAAAATAATTCTGTTTTGACAGAAATATGTACCTGATTGTTTCTGGTGTAACTCCGAAATTTTTGATCCACAGGGTCTGAAAACGTTTTCTGAGATAGCCTGATCTGTTAGCTTTCCATCCTGA
The DNA here is from genome assembly GCA_027924585.1 of Larix kaempferi. NCBI lineage: Eukaryota > Viridiplantae > Streptophyta > Pinopsida > Pinales > Pinaceae > Larix > Larix kaempferi. The sequence goes on from BSBM01001126.1 coordinate 5,516,691, forward strand.
CAGGTCTGACCTCAATTGGATGTTCTGAGAGAGAGTTATGCCAAATGTCGCAACGTGACCTGTTTTGGGAAAATACAGGAGAGCGAACTTCTACGGCGTGCCACGTGTCACTGTTTGACCTTCGGCCTCTGAAAAAGTTTTCTGAGATAGCTCGGCCTGTTATCTTTCCATCCTGATAGGTCTGAACTCAATTGGATTCTCTGAGAGAGAGTTATGCCAAGTTTCGCAACGTGACCTGTTTATGGGATAATACAGGAGAGCGAACTTGTACGGCGTGCCACGTGTCACTGGTTTAACTTCGGCCTCTGAACAAGTTTTCCGAGATAGTACAGTCTGTGTAATATCTGTCACTTTTCACGAAATTTCATTTGGAGCTTCCTAGCCCAAGTTATGACCTTTTTCCCAAGGTCACCTGATTTTGACTCAGATCTGGAAGAGGCAGAAACCCTATATTGTACAGATCATAAATCACAAAGTACAACGAATTAGAGGTTTTCCTTTGGACACAAGGTACCTGGAGATTTTAGCTTCGTCTTGTAACAATTTCAGATCCGAAAACTTCGCCAAAACGGATTTATAGCGAAATTGCTACGATGATTGGTTTTTGCTATGTAAAACCCTAACCTTCAAATTGTCGTAAGTAAAGCAAGTGTCTTTAGTGCCATACCTTGTCTTCCTTCAGGTTAGCTCTGATACCATGTTAAAATTCAATATGATAAGACAGAAAATAGCAGCATTACATTCCATTTCACAATAATAGCATATACAGGATCACTGAAGAAACAACAAGCACAGCATAAACACAAGAGACAAAGATATATCCTGGGAAACCCTCATGGGGTAGAAAACCCAGCAAAGCTTCCTCAATATAGATGACCAGCAATATACAAAGATGAAACCCTGAGACATGATCTCCTCCTCCACAATAGCAGACCTCTCCTCCACAAGTGCGCTATCCTCAAGTGAGTGAGTGAGTGTAAAATGAGGAACACACCTCCTCTATTTATACACTACTCTGACACATCTTTTACACAAGTACACGTAGGCTCGTATTTAACCAATGGGTTAAATACCCCACTACAACTGACTGGGCCGACCCCTCTAGGGTGGTCTAATAACCCTTTGACCCACATAACACATAAAGGGCCGACCTCCACTAGGGAAGTCTAATAACCCAAGTTACCACATTCTGACGGAGGAATAAACATCTCCGGATATACAATAAGATCTTTACGGAGGAATGAAACATCTCCGGAATAATAAAGTACAATTATAATATTCTTTGAAGTTACAATATCTCAACACTTTCCAGTGATAGAGCAGTGAAATTCTGAAGATGGGAGAGGAAGGAATGAGCAGCAGCCAACAGTTTTTGGTAGAGAGAGTACAGAGGGGGAAGAAGACCAAGTTCAGAGATAACACCCATAGAGGATTCTAGAGATGGAGCAAGAGGCAAGTCGCCCATTACACAGTGATCCCAAATACACACCCTTGCAATCCAAGCCATAGTCGTGAAGAAGGAGCAGACAAGTCGAAGATAGCGCGAGAATGAGAGGGTTTGGGTGAATTCCCAGGTTATAAGATACACGCCATCCCATTTCCAAGGTCAAGGACAACGAGATGGATACCACCAAGCAATAAATGCTTGTTCAGAATGATTAAGGTGTGGCAGAAGGAGTGCGCCACGCTTCAAATGAAATAAATGAGCTAGTTGATGGGGAGTTGGGAGGAGGGACGTATGCTTAGAGTGGTAGTTCAAGCTAGAATTCTTAAGGAGTTTATGGTATCCAACTTTTTTCAATTGCATTATCATTAATAACAATATGCCCATAGTCTATATGGACTCCTTTATTTTCCATGAGATCAGTTGAGTGATTGTTTGTCTGAAGTATATGAAGGAGTTTGATTGCGTTGAAATCGGTTACGAGATTCTTGAAGATGTGATGGTATTTAGAAACAAGGATTTTGAAGTTCATGGTTAGCTTTCTAGTCTCTCTTATGACTAGAAGGGAGTCGCCGAAGATCAGTAGTTCTTTCAGACCCAAGCTAGTTGCTAACTCGAGCCCTTTGATTAATGCAAGCCATTCCGCGTTGTTGTTCGTAGATTTTTCGAGCCCCCAAGCAAAATATGTTTGTCTGTTTCCACCAGGGTCAAAGCTGACCCCTCCCGCACCTGCTAACCCGACGTTACTTTTAGAGGCACGATAAAAGAATAAAGACTGACATCCTAGATATTTCCACTAATTGTTGAAAGAGTCCAAGCTCTTTCGAATTTGCCAGCCCAACGAATTTGGTTTTCTTGTGATTGGATTTCCGGAGAGAATGGCTCGAAATGATATGAAGTCAGAAGACCAATCTCTTTCTTCAGTCGATAGAGGTTCAAGGTGAATGTGGTTTAGACCTTTTGAGAGTAAGGTTTCAACCCAAAGAGCTTTTGATGAAGAGGAGACTCTGGAAGGAGAGAGGAAAGAGTTATGAAAGATACCATTATTCCTAGTCGTCTAGATCTTCCAACAGATGTACTTTGGTAGTGCAACCCAGATTTTGGTGAAGTCTGGTTTTTGACGGAGATATCCTTGGTAATAATATTTCCAGCAGGCAAAGAAGTCTCTCCAGTTTTAGGCAGAGTGATATTCATATATAGTTCTTTGAGTGCATTATACAAGACCTCCTGTGTAAACGTGCATTCCGGGAAGAGGTGTTCCAAGGTTTCTTCTGATTCTTTGCAGAGAATGCAGTGGGAGGGACCTACAATACCTTGTTTTCTTAAATTTTCAGCAATCAGGATTGTATGATGAGCTAAAATCCAACAGAAGGAGTTGATTTTTGGCAAGCTGTCTTTGCCCCAAATGTTTACCCACATAGTTTCTTTCTTGTTATTCTCTGTGATACTTCTGTAGCCAGCTTTGATCGAATAGTTTCCATGTTTTCCCCACATTCTGGAGTTGGTTAGATTGCAATGGACAAGAGCTGAGCCTTGAAGAAGGTTTTGGAACGCTGAGAAATCAGAAGTGATATATTCAGGAATTTAAAGGTCTTTCCATCCGGTCCATCTACCAGTGTTGTGCCAAGAAGAAATATCATAGATGGTGTGAATGCTTTGCTGGTCCATCCAATGCTTGAGATTTGTGAGTCTTTTAGAGTGAAGAGCTGGTGGGGATGCTCTGAAGTTGTCTTCCCATATTCGAATTTGTCTTCCATTTCCTGAAGACCAATGCAATTTGTCTTGGATTACAAAAGCTGCTCTTTTGCATAGGTTCCATATTGGAGAGATGTTCTCAACCAAAGGAAGATCATCAATACATTGCCTTCTGCTTCCTTTCATGAATTTTTTCCTTAGAATGTCCTTCCACCACGCTTTTTCCCCGGAGAATATTCTCCGCAAGATATTGGCTCCTAAAGTGAGATTCATCATTCCAAGATCTTGGATCCTCGTTCCCCCACATCATTTTGGGTTGCAAGTGGTTTCCTAGTTGATCAAGTGAAATTTCTTTGTGCCATTGGTTTTCCCACCTTGCCAGAGAAAGTTTCTAAATTCCTTGGTTATGTCTTGAAGAATCATTTTGGGGGCAAGGGATATTGAGCAGGAATAGACAGGGAAGGCAACAAGGATGGAGTTGATGAGAACAATTTTTCCTGTAAGGTTTAACCATTTGGCTCCCCAAGAATGGATTTTTTTTTTTGATTTTTTGAACCAACCCCTGCCAATCTAAGGATTTTTTTCCCTTGGTGTATAGGAACCCCAAGATAGTTGAAAGAATTACAGTTTAGCTTTCCTTGGTACCCCAAAGTCCTTGAAATCCTTGTCATTGTTCTTTCTGTGTAGTTCTAGCCATAGATTTTGTTTTTTATACTGTTTAATTTTCCATCAGAGGCTTGAAGAAAAATGGAGAGGGCTTCTTTAAATCTGTTAGCAATGATAGTTGAAGTCCCCCCGAGGAGAATGGTATCATCTGCGAACTGAGCATGGTTTGCAATTGTCTCCTCTAGCAATTTTTAGTCCTTTAAGCCGACCATTGATTTGAAGGGCTTGCAGTTTCCTGCTCAAAGATTCAGCAACTAAAAGATAGAGAAAAGGGGAAAGAGGGCATCCTTGCCGTAGCCCTCGAGAGTCTTGGAAGAAGCCAACAGGTCTGCCATTGACAAGAGGGGAAATCCAGGGACTGCTAATGAAAGCTTTAATCCATTTAATAAATATTTGAGAGAAGCCTAGTCTTTGCATTATCTCGAACAGGAAAAAATGATTTACCCTATCAAAAGCATTTTCCATATCCAATTTAATTTCCATACCTTGTTGTTTTCATTCCAGGCTGGAGTGAATGGATTCTTGGACAATACTGATATTATCCATGATTTGTCGTCCAGTGATGAAGCCTCCTTTTGTGTGCGAAATGATGTGTGCCATTATCTTCTTCATTCTTGTGGCAAGAATTTTTGTGAGGATCTTTTAGGAGGTATTGCAGAGGGAGATAGGATGAAATATTTCCATCGCGAGGAGGTTTCTTTCCTTTGGGATCAAAGCGACGAAGGTGGAATTTGTAGATCCTCTGATTTTATCTTTTTTCCTGGTCTAGTTTAGCATCCTTTTAAGATCATCTTTGATGATTTCCCAAGCATCTCTGTAAAAGTTAATAGTGAATCCATCTGGTCCTAAGGCTTTATTAGGTTGGAGAGACCAAATTGCTTCAATGATTTCTTGATTTGAAATAGGTTTCTCTAGGTCCTTATTTTCCAGGTCAAAAATAGAGGTATGAATGCCTGAGAGTAGCTCTGCTTGGAAAATTGGGTCAGTGTCCCCGCTGTCAGAATAAAGTTGACTGAAATGATGGAAAGTGAGTCTTTTGATTTCAGCTTGTCCAGTGATTTTTTGATTGTTCTTGTCTTTTAGTTCCTTGATGAAATTGAAACTCATTCTGGCCTTGGTTTGTTTGTGGAAATAGACAGTGTTTCTATCTTTGCCTTTAAGCCAAAGTTGTCGAGATTTTATTTTCTAGACCTCTTCTTCTTATCTGGCCGCTTTTAGAATTTCAATATTTAGGGTTTTTGCATGGAATAGGGAAGTGCTGGTGATCTCTTCATGTTCCATTTTAGAGTGGAGGTCTTCTAGACCAGATTGCAAACTCAATTTGTTGGAGGATGGCTCTGTAAAGGAGGAGATGGCCCATTGTTTGAGAACAGAGCGATTTTCCCTCAATTTTGATTCCCAGATGTAGCTAGGGGAGCCAGAGAAGGAGGAGTTCCAAGCCAGATGGTATCTAAACCTTTAGTGTTATTGAGCCAAAGGGGGTTAAATCTGAAAGGGATAAGTCCAAGGTTAGAGGGAGGAGAGATGGTGAGAGAAATAGGTTTATGATCATAAGTGGCTGAGGGAATGATGGAAGAGATCAAAAGAAGGTTTTTTTGAAGGAAGAAGGAGCTTACCAGGAATCGGTCGAGTCTAACAGTGATGTGTCCCAGTCTAGCTCGTTTGTTTTTCCAGGTGCAAGTCCCATTTTTTGGAGGGGGGTCCAATAAGTCCATATCGGCCATTAAGTCTTCTAACTTTTCACCAAAGGGATCTCTGACAATTGATCCTCCTCTTTTTTCTAGTCTTGATTTCATGGTATTGAAGTCCCCGGCTATGATGACATCCTTCCCATATAGATCGTACCTGAGGGAAAGAAGAGAGTTCCAGAAGCTCATTTTATATCTGTAATGAGTGGGTTCATATACATTACAGATATAGATAAGATCTTGGTTTCTTTCCTTTTGAATTTCCACCAGCATCCAATGATTGTTTTCAGCAAATGAATGGATTTTATACTTGTCCAATCTACAAAATAGAGCGAGTCCTCCTGAGGCTCCTTTGGAGTTGACTTCTTCACCTACACTATTTTTTTAGAAGAGGCGAGAGAGACTTAATACCTCTTCTTTTGCCATCTTTGTCTCTTGAAGTAGCAGAATGTAATCTCAGAATTTAGGATATTTTTTAGGGCTTCTACCTTGATTGTGCCCCCCAGACCTTTGCAGTTCCAAGAGACAATTTTCATTATTTCTTGGATGCGAGAGATCCTGCTCGGGATCTAGTATCCTTGAAACCTCCACTGCTCTTGTTATTTTGTAGAACTTTAGTGTCCTCTATGCTCAATTTCCTTCCGAGTTCCATTTCTCTTTCGGTTTCCTGTTCTCGATGTTGTTTATGGGACTTTCTTCCTCGGGTGGACATATATGGGCCTAAGTCTGAGATTTCCCGAGTCCCTTGGGAAGACGTATAACATGGAGTTGAAAATGTTGGATTGAATCTGCTTTGCTTTACCATCTCTTCCTAAGTGCCTTCGGGGGTTGTTGTTACATCGCTTGATTTGTCCACCATCACTTCGTTGACTACAACAGAGGGAGAAGGAGGAGTTTGGGTCCTGTGATCTTCTGCTTCAACATTTGTTTCGGGGATTTCGGTGTCAGGAATTTCTCCCTCTTCAAGAGTCAAGGAATCAAACTGAATGCTGGTAGAGGGACCAGTTTTTTCTTTGATTTTTTCCTTGTTTTTTCCTGAATGAGCTCCATTGTTGTTGATGGAGGGGGTAGGGTTCGCTCCCCCCCCCTCTTTTGGTCTGTTGCCATACCTCTTCTTGTTTTTTTTCATTGGCTTCTTGGGCTGCTTTAGGGTAGTTCTTTACAAAGTGCCCATATTCGTGGCATTTCCTGCATTTGAAAGGAAGATGCTCATAATCAAATTTTTGGTAGAACTCCCAGCCATCCATGAACATATTTACTCCTTTTGGTATCCCTTTTTCCAGATCGACTTCAACACATATCCTGGAACAAGAGAATAGCGGACCTTTTGGTTCAGATTTATCAATAAATTTACCTAAAGAGTTTTCGATTGCCTGAAGAGCTTCATTGTTCCATCAGTGGAGGAGTAAATGGGGAAGGCGAACCCAAAACGACACAGATGAGGGGATATCTTTCTCCGGATCGAAGGATAAGCTCCATCGGTTGAAATAGAGTCCTCTCGGGCCCAAGAAATACATACCGTTTCGGAAAATGAGGTCTCTGTCCTCCTTGAGTTCGAAGAGGAAAGTAAAAAAACCTTTTCCACAGAAGCAATGCTAATGACCTCCTGAAATGAGGGGCATCCAATTCTTGGAGATCCAAGTTTCCATGGTTTTTGGTGAAGGCCAAAGCCCAGTAAACTGACCTATGAGGCCACGTTCACTGAGGGAAAGAGCTTTCATTCTTGAAGCTGTGGACGTGATCTAGATTCTAGGAGCAACGACTTGTTTGAAGAAGGTATAGGTGGAAGGATCCGAGGCAGAAGGGAGGGGAGATGAGGCGACCCGAGCATGGAAAGCGAGATCCAGACGGCGTTGGATCTCCTCTGGAGAAGGGTCCGAGGTTGTTGAAGCCATGTGTCGGCCCTTATGGGCAGCAACGCGCAAACCCTAGGAGCGTCGCAGCCCTAACCAAACTCATTCCCAATCAAGTGTTCATCAAGTTGTTGAGGCCCACCACCACCATAATATTATTATCGTAAGATTACTACTCAATCATTAAGAACAATGTTATGTTAATACTATAATATTATTCTCTTCATAACAATTTGATTAAAAACGGTTGTTTCCAATGGTCATTTGCATGCTAATAATCCTTATGATACACATGCTAATAACTTATATGGTCCTTGTGATAATAAGAAGCCTTGTTGTATCGGTTTAAAAAATAACCCCTATTGCCCTTAATTTTTTTATTTAAATGTACATTGTTGGTAATGAAATGGAAGAAACATATTTCTCTATATGAAAATCTTGATTAAAAATATAAATGAATGCTTAATGTTGATTGCATATATTGTTGTATGTTTTTTAATGCATATAAATGAACGATTTATGATTAAGGTAATTTTCTTATGCATGAATTAAAGAATCGATGTTTATGAAATGCCATGAACATTGTGAATAAATTATTATTGTTGATGGACATTTGTTCACTTGAAAGTAAAGTTGAATGATGACTAAATGTATGAAACCAATAAGCTAGAGTGGGATGCTAATTAAGATATGGTTACTTAGTATGCTTTTGACCTCTTTAGTTTGAAGATGTTTATATAATGCTACTCTAGTTGTATGAATGTAAGCCTTCCATTTGGATTGTGATTATAATAACATACTTATATTCATTTGATGTCATTATATACATTATGTTGACATGATACGTTGATTAAACATGTTAACAAACTTGATTATTAAATGACCTTCATGGTAATAGTTGTTAATATTAATCTTATAAAAAGAGAGAACAAATGAAAATTATTCACATAAAAAATAATTACAAAAGAGATTGAAGTACCATAAAAATTCAATTTATCTCCAACATTGTGGTTGTAAATGGTTCTTAAGATTTCGTATCCAACATCATAATAATTTTATAAAATCAAACAACATGCAAATGGTACAATTGGAAATGTTTCATAATTCATTAGAGACTTTGAAGTTCCACATATTTTAATTCTTCTTGAACACGGTGCTTGTAAAAGGTAGTTAACTTTTCATATCTAACATCGTAAATTGAAGAAAAAAATTTAATCAATTATAGATACCCATAATAAAATGCCACAACCATCACATAAATGTCCAAATAAAACATGTACATATCACTATTCGTTGCCATCACATAGATCATCTTCCTTGAGGCTTGGCATGATAACATTTTTGTTCTCAAAAGGATGCTTTGATCTTGGATCGTGTCTTAGTATGAACCACTAATCCATATCCAACACATCTGGGTAAAATACCACTTGGTTGCAGTGTTGTGGGTAAAGATAAGGCTCCTTCTTTTCATCCCACATATTTTTTGAGTTGATGCATATCAACTCACTATCACAATATTCCTTTACATTATTCCGGTCGAAAGTCACCCCACCACTTGCACCTAAAAATAACCCAATGGAAAGATGAGAAGTTCACTTGCATGATCTCTTGTATCTTTCTAATGTAACCTAGATTCCCCTCCATTATGTTATGATCATGATGGCTAGCATGACTATATTGGTTGAACTCGACCTCTAGTTCATAGTCAAATGTGAGACATCCATCATTGGTATCCTTATCATGAAAATGATGTCCATATGTCGACATAGATGGGAACAAATTCACCTAAAAAGCTGTGAAGAATGGATGTTGTCATATGTTTAGTAAGCTGAGAACTAATAAAAAAACATAATACATGTTATAATTCAAACATACATTATAAAATGGAAAATGTACATGGAGAAATTATTACTGAGCCGCTACACCCAATCCCTATGTTTAGTTCATCTTCTTCACCACGTGGGTAACAACCATACACACCATATTTCTCTTTGATCTAGTCATCCACTCAACTATTGGTACAAATAATTGGCATGTTTTCTTTTAAATGATTAATATAAGGCACACTTCTACTATTCAAATGTCTAAATTCTTTCCTATCACTGTCCAATTTCCTTCTCTTCTCTTCATACAATGCAACCCAGGGTTGTGTTGCCTTCACATTGTAAAGAACAAATTTATCGATGACATCAATTTCTTCATTCGCTGATGTAATGATCAAATGAAAATAATTAATATGAGATCAAATATATTTTATGAAGTTCAATGTAACAATTACTTTGTAGAAAATGGACAAAATAGAAGTGACTTTGTTTTTCAATATAACACATCAAGGGAAACCCTTAGGTAATTCTCCTCATTTCAAGGATGGTACCCAAGGAAAACCGTTCAGTTGTAGTGATTAGGAAACCTATCATGATGGGGACATCGAGTGAGACCCTTTATATGAATAGCCACCCAAGGATTTGACCCCGAGACCTTGTTCTTACTTTTCACAACACTCAACCACTTTATCTAACTCACCGGGATAAACTTACTCTTTATCATGCACCTTTTTTTCATTTGTTTGGAGTATCTCCCCTTCCCCTTTGTACTCATACCATTGGTTGTCCCAAACCACTCTGCCTAGTGTGTCATTGATTTGCTTGATGTATTCACTAACGTAATAGAACAACTTGTATACTATGTACCCCTCCACCATAGAACCCTTGGGTTTTTGACTTTATCAAACAAACCCCTTCAATTTTTTCATAGACCTCTCCAAGAAGAACATCTAATGACATGAGACCACCCTAGCTAATTCAACCTCATTAGCTAGGTGGATTAGAAGATGGACCTATAAGTCTATGAAACTTGTGGGCAGTTCCTTCTCAAACATGCAAACAAATTAGGGATTTCTCGATGCCACTATAGAATGCTGTGTTGATATATATGTAACTTCGGAATGTATTTCATCTATGTATTTCATATATATTTATTGTACCCTTATTAGAGATGTGTTATTCCTCTATAAGGAAGTGTCGTCATGTGGATTGACATGTGTCGCAAGTGTGTGTACTTGCCGATGGGTTATTAGACCACCATGTGTGGGGTCGGCCTTGAAATATATATATTATATTGTGGATGTACCTAGCTAGACAAGTCGGCCCCATAAGGTCACTGGGCAAACAGGTTAGTATAAATAGAGATCAGGAGATCTCTATTTAGATCATTCGAAAAGTCATCTCTCTCTCACTCAGAAAGTGGCGCACTAGTGAGGAGGAGGATCATCTGCTTCTAGGAGACTATCTCAAGTGTATTTTGGTTGTACTTTGGTTGAGCCATTGCTCTCTCTATCTCTGAGGAAGTTGTGGGGTTTTTCACCTTAGGGTTTTCTCCACGGAAACTCTGTGTCTCTTGTCTCTCATGCTTTTGATTCTTGTGATGATTGTCATGCTTATTGTGATTGTTATGCATTGATATACTGTATATGTTATTCTCTCAGTGAAGATCCTAGAGTATTGTGAATTAATGCTCAAAATTTAACATGGTATCAGAGCTAACCTGAGAAGAAGACATTTTGAAGTGACAAAAACTTGAATTTCTTGTTTATTGGGTTTCTCTCCACAGATTTTGGAAAAGTAGTATAGTAGATTGACTCTACTCATCAAGGAGAATCTATCTGTCCAATCATAATTCAATTCTGAACATTTTCAGATATGGCCCTAAAACTTAGGGTTTCCACAAAAATAGTAATTTTTGGAATCTAAAGACACAGCTGGAAGCTCCTTGCAAAAATCGAAGTTTAGAGCTTTGGATCGAGATTTTTGGCTGGGTAGATCTCCAGGAAACTCAAACCCTAATTCAGGGCTCTCCCTAGTGAACCCGGGAGGACAAAAAGGCAAATATGAAGGGTAAAGCTTTGTTGATCTCAAATTTTGAATACACCAGGATGATCAGCTCATCAAGGCGCATCTTTCTATCCTTTCAGAAAATTGAAATTCACATTTTGAATTTTTAGGGTTTTTTCGACAAACCCTAATCCGGGACCAGATCCAGTTTTCAGCATTTCAAGTGGTAAGACCTAAATATTTTCTATTTCCATTTGAAGTACTCTGTAAGATGTCTCACCACACCAAGCTTGAGGATAAGCTTGAAGGAGCTGATAACTTCCGAGCTTGGAAGTATAGGATTGGGTTAATCCTAGAAGAGAATGAGTTGGACTCATATGTAAAAGAAGACATCCCTATCCTAGAGGATGAAGAGGCTAAGGTATTGCATAAGAAAAACTTGGTCAAGGCAAAGAGAATCATTGCTGATTCTATCAAAGACCATCTCATACCCCATGTGTCTTCTCTAAAGACACCCAAGGAGATGTTTGACTCTTTGACCAAGCTATTTGAAGGGAAGAACATAAATCGGAAGATGACCCCGCGGAACCAATTGAAAGGAGTAAAGTTTCAGAATGGAGAAACCATTCAATCTTATTTTTCAAGGGTCTCCCAGATCAAGGAACAATTAGAAGCAGTGGATGAAATGGTGGAGAATGGTGAAGTGGTGATGACCACTCTAAATGGCCTACCCAGGTCATGGGATTCCTTTATTCAAGGAATCTGTGCAAGGAAAAAGTTGATCTCCTTCAACAGATTGTGGGAAGAATGCTCTCAAGAAGAAGCTAGGCTTGTGTCCCGAGAAGAAAAGATGGGAAATGAAGATCAAGCTCTCACAGCACATGCCAGGAAAGGCAAGTCCAAGAAGGAATCATCTCATAACATAAGATTCTCACACCACCATTATCATAAAGATAAGAAAGATCTCAGATGATTCAATTGCAATGATAAGGGACACTTTGCTTCAGATTGTGCCAATAAGAAGAAAGACAACAACAACAACTTCAATAAGAAGAAGAAGAATAACAAAAGAAGATATCATTCTCATGCTGCCGAAGATGATGAACCCCTAAAGAAGAAGGCTAGGGCAGAAAGTGATAGTGATGATGACTCATCAAGTGAAGAAGAGTATGTTCTAATTTCCGCTCTCACAGGTACTATCTCCCATGGTTGTAATGATTGGTTGATTGACAGTGGGGCTTCCAAACACATGACTGGGTTTAAGGAATATTTTGTGAATCTATCTGAACATGAATCACCCCATAAGGTGAAACTTGGGGATGATTATCAATACCCAATCAAAGGAAGTGGTGAAGCCTCCTACGACCTAGATTCTGGAAAATCTTTGAAGATGAAAGAAGTCCTTTATGTACCTGGGCTCAAGAAGAACTTACTCTCCATCTCTGCATTGGATGCAAAAGGTACGAGGGTTGCATTTGTGGATGGCCAAGTCCTAATGTGGCCAAAGGGAAAGAACATAGATGATGCAGTAGTGATTGGAGAGCAAGAGGGAGGTTTGTATAAATTGAAGGGACAACCTGAACATGCCATGGTACATGAATCCATGGAGCCAAGTGAACTTTGGCATAGAAGACTTGCTCATATGCACTATAGGGCACTTCCAATTGCAAGCAAGGCTGTAGAGGGTCTTCCTGAAATCAAGACCAAACATGAAGGTGTTTGCAAAGGATGTGCAAAAAGGTAAGAACATTAAGAAGGATTTCCCAAGCAGTGAAAGCAAGGCAAAAGACATCCCGGAAATCATCCACTCAGATTTATGTGGTCCTATGTCATCCAGTTCTCTGAGTGGGTATGTCTACTATGTCTCATTTATTGATGACTTCTCTAGGAAGACTTGGGTATACTTCTTGAAGAGCAAAGATGAGGTGTTTGATAAATTCAAGGAATTCAAAACCTTGATGGAGAATCAAACTGACAAGAAGATCAAAACATTCAGATCCGACAATGGTGGAGAATTCACCTTAGGTGACTTCAAGAAGCTTTGTAGTGATTCAGGGATTAAGAGGGAGTTGACTGCTCCTTATAATCCTCAACAGAATGGAGTTGCAGAAAGGAAGAACAAAACAATCATGGAAGCAGCAAGGGCAATGCTGCATGACCAGGATCTACCGATGCATCTATGGGCAGAAGCAGCTAGAACGGGTGTATATGTGCAGAACAGAACACCCCACAAGATATTGGATAACAAGACACCATAAGAGGTATTTTCTGGTAAGCAACCTGAAGTCAACCATCTCAGAATATTTGGTTTTCCAGTATACACTCATGTCCCAAAGGAAAAGAGGACCAAACTAGATCCTTCAGGAAATAAGGGTATCTTTGTGGGTTACAGTGAAAGCTCGAAGGCTTACAGATTATACTTTCTAGGGTTCAAGAAGATTGATGTTAGCAAGGATGAATATAAGCTCAAGGACAGGTAATCCAGGAAGCAAAGATCAAGAGGGAGCACACTCCAGCAGCTCCTGCATGGATGCATATTTTCAGAGGGAGTTGACCATCTTCCTACATTCCACAACAAAAAGGTGTAGAAGAAGCTACGTCAGCAGCTCTTGCCAGGAAGCAAAGACTTAGAGGGAGTCCACCCAACAATCAAACAAAGATAAGTATTTCAATTATCATTTCTTGCCTATTTTTTGTTTAAATAATATTATGCTTGTGTTCCTAGACTTAGGAGATGTATTGTGCATATTAAAATGATTGCATTAATGAACAATATACTACTAATATGCATGTGATGGGTAAGTGGCCTATGGAACTGTACAACATTCCAGTGCTACTTATCTAGAATGAAACCTCTTTGCTGACATGTTGGGAGTGGTGCAAACTCTTAACAATGTTCTGGTAGAGACTAGAAGGCATCTAGAAAGTTGTGGAACATGGATAAATGTTGTATTGAAGCATTGGCTAAGATAATTGCATGATTGCATGACATATTTCTTTATGTGTAAAGAATTTGTTCTGAAAATTATGAGATGTTTCTAATCATGCAATTTAACTTGTTTTGTAGGAAAGACCGTATATCTTCACCTACAAAAGAAGGACTACAACATTTGTTCCAGCAACAAAGATATCTATTGAAGATATTGAAGTTCCCAGGATCTGGGATGAAGAAATGGAATGCCATGATCCGTCGATCATGAAGATGATGTTTGGGATGCAGTCCCAAGACCTGACACGGAGTCACATGTGTGCAGATTGAAGAAAGCCTTGTATGGCTTGTAGCAAGCTCCCAGAACTTGGTGTGATACAAAGAGGAAGCTTGCTGCGAAGTTCGATATGAAAGATTTGGGAATGATGCATTATTTCCTAGGTATGGAGGTGTGGCAGAATTCAGGTGGGATCTTCCTTGGTCAAGGGAAGTACACAGTAGATATCCCGAAGAGATTCGGGATGATGGATTGCAAGGCCATGGCCACATCTATGGCATCGAATCTGAAGCTTCTATGTGATGCTTCATCTGAGCTAGTTCATGTCTCTATGTATCGTCAGATGATTGGGTCCTTGATGTACCTCACGAACACGACACCAGATATTTGCTTTGCGGTGAACACATTGAGTTAGTTCCTGACAGATCCAAGGAGTGTTCATATGGTTGTTGTAAAGCATGTTCTGAGGTACCTGAAGGGTACAGTGGATTATGGGCTCAAGTATGAAGCGAATCAAAAGTTTAACCTGCAGGGTTATGTTGATTCAGATTGGGCTGGTAGTGCTGCAGATAGGAAGAGCACATTTGGGTGTTGCTTCAGTATGGGATCAGGTGTGATCTCTTGGTTTAGCCGAAAGCAGTCCTGTGTAGCTACTATCTGAATGATTTGATCTCCCGTTGGATGCTACTGGTATCTTCTGTGATAACCAGAGTTGTGTGAAGCTATTTGACAACCCAGTGTTTCATGACAGGTCGAAACACATAGAGATCAAATATCACTATATCAGGGATATGGTGCAGAGAGGAGCTGTGAAGCTCCTGTATGTTGCGACGGACGAGCAGATTGCAGATGTGCTGACAAAGCCACTAGCTAGGGTGAAGTTCGAGTACTTCAGAGAGAGGCTTGGTGTTCTTCAGATTGATGACACTTCGAGGAAGAAGTGATGGACACATTTGCTGAAGCCATTCCAAGCATGTTGGAAGGAGGATCCTTCACATGGCTGTGGATGTAAGCATTGGATGATGAGCATCAGGACGATGTTCTGGTTTCTGCTTTGTATGATCAGTTGGATCATTTTTATATGTATGTATGTACGCATCATGTTGGATGCTGGATATGATCATTTGGATCATTTATATGTATGTATGCATCATGTTGGATGCTAGATATGATCGGTTGGATCATGTGTATGTATTTTGTATATGCATCATGTTGGATGCTTGGACCATGTATCTGTATATGTATCAGGTGGATACATTGTATGATTAGGTAGATCATGTATGTTGATATGTATCATGTATTTGTATTTGTATCAGGTGGATACACTGTATGATCAGGTGGATCATGTATGATGATATGTATCAGGTAGATACTTGGTATGCATCAGGTAGATGCATTGTATGATCAGGATGATCATGGATGACGAGCTTCAGGATGTTGCTCCAGATGACATGCAGCAAGATGTTGTAGTGATGATGATCAGGATGATCATGTGTACATCAGGATGATGTATGGTGAGTATCAGGTTGATACTCTATGGCCGTGGAACAGGTTGTGCAGATAAGCATGTAATTTGTGCCTTGAGAGATTTGCAGATAGTCTTTCAAGGTTTTGCCTATGGCATGTAATTTGTACCCTGGGATATTTGGCAAATGCTCTTTCGAGGTTTTGCTTGGGAGGACATATAATTTGTGCCCTGGGAGATCTGTAGATAGTCTTTTGAGGTTTTCCCTATGGCATGTAATTTGTGCCCTAGGATATCTGGCAGATGCTCTTTCGAGGTTTTGTCCTATGGCATGTAATTTGTGCCCTGGGAGATCCGATAGGTTGATCCGTGTGCTTGTAATCAGTCCTGGGATGCTCTTTCGAGGTTTTTCCATGACCACATGCAATTTGTGCCCTGGGAGATCTGATAGGTTGAACCTTGTGCTCGTAATCAGTCCTAGGATGCTCTTTCAAGGTTTTGTGGTGACCACATGTAATTTGTGCCCTGGGAGATCTGATAGGTTGAGCCTTGTGCTCGTAATCAATCCCGGGATTCTCTTTCAAGGTTTTGTGGTGGGGTCACATGTAATAAGTCTTGGAGATCTGGACAGGATGAAAAAGGCCTCAGATGCTCTTTAGGGTTCTTGCTATTCAAGAGACTCTTTTAAGGTTTTGTGACGCACGTAATAAGTCCTGATATTTCCACAGTATGGCCAATGATGATGAAGACCTGCAGGTGGTGGGCCTACATCCAGTATGAAAAAGGACTGGCTCTGTAGAACTTCCTATGACGAGTAGAGTCAGAGATTGGTTGAGATAGCAGCAGCAGTGATGATGATGATGATGATGCATCGATGATGATGATCATGAGAAGAAGACTTGTCTAGCAGATCTATGTCGAGAAATGCCTTCCTAGTTAAGAGGGAGTGTTGATGTATATGTAACTTTGAAATGTATTTCATCTATGTATTTCATATATATTTATTGTACCCTTATTATAGATGTGTTATTCCTCTATAAGGAAGTGTCGTCATGTGGATTGACATGTGTCGTAAGTGTGTGTACTTGCCGATGGGTTATTAGACCACCATGTGTGGGGTCGGTCTTGAAATATATATATTATATTGTGGATGTACCTAGCTAGACAAGTCGGCCCCATAAGGTCACTGGGAAAACAGGTTAGTATAAATAGAGATAAGGAGATCTCTATTTAGATCATTCGAAAAGTCATCTCTCTCTCACTCAGAAAGTGGCGCACTAGTGAGGAGGAGGATCATCTGCTTCTAGGAGACTATCTCAAGTGTATTTTGGTTGTACTTTGGTTGAGCCATTGCTCTCTCTATCTCTGAGGAAGTTGTGGGGTTTTTCACCTTAGGGTTTTCCCCACGAAAATTCTGTGTCTCTTGTCTCTCATGCTTTTGATTCTTGTGATGCTTGTGATGCTTATTGTGATTGTTATGCATTGATATACTGTATATGTTATTCTCTCAGTGAAGATCCTAGAGTATTGTGAATTAATGCTCAAAATTTAACATGCTGTCCATGTGAATCTCCTTTGATGTAATCCAACGTACAAATGCAGATAATTTAGATATGGCTCGACATAGGTATTGGGGGAATTCATGGTTCACACAACCACACACAAGCAAAGGATAATGACACTACAAAATAAACAAGTACAAAATTATTTGGCATACAATTGTAAATGCATGGCATATTATAACCTACACTGTAGAAAATGAAGCATGTATTTGACATACATATCCTTAGAAAGGTTAGATGGTCATGCAATTTAAACCCTGACAATTGTTCTTCTAACGTGAAGCATCGTCGTAGAGTTGACCCATATAATGAAGGCACCTTCACACTCAATATAACATCCTTTGCCAAAGAAAGATCATCTATCTTCAAAATCCATGGGACATCACCTTCTGTAAAAGACCAAGAGGTTTTAGCCTATCCTCAACTTTCTTTTCTTGGCCAATGTTTGGTATTTGAAGAAATAAGATCTCTCCTAACATCCAATGTGTTAGTTTTTTTTTAATGATATGTGTCTCCATAAAGAATATGATTTTTTTTTGAAAATATGCATGAAATCTAATAAATGAGCAATCTTAAGATGCACCCAATATGGAAGCTCATAAAACACAAATTTTCTTTTTATCCTAGTTGGCATTTTCTCAACATAGGTGTCGAAAAATTCAGGATCATCGAACATAGCTTCCCCATTTGAATCGAACAATTCTACAATTTCCTTCTCTTTCTCTATGTCATATTCCCTAAGCCAATGTGTCGATATCATTATTTCAGGTCTCTGGGTTCTCTCTGGTTTACCATTGAAAGAAGATGTTTATGCTCTATAAGGGTGGTCTTCTGGGAGGAACACCCTCGAGCAATCATACACTGGATTTTTTAGGTGGTTGGACTACCTAGCCTTTATTGAAGGTCAACAACATTTACATCCATGACACCCTTTTGTTACAAGAGCCGCAATGTTACTGTATAAGGAACATGTTAGCGCTAAATAAGGTGGTTGCACCAAATTGAATTCGTGAAATAACATTACAGATATAAGAAAACCAATCAACATGCTTACCAGAGCAAACTACTAGCCCTGGATAATCATGTGTGGTGTATGCACATATGCCATACAACATAAAATAACTCTCCACCGAGATGGGTCTTGATACATTGTATACATGTATCCCTTCACATAATTGCTCGAATTCATCGATAAATGATTTACATATAAGTCACATAATTGGATAGAAATTCAATTATATATTTCAAATTAATTTATTTGAAATTTATCTTATGGTTTATCCACTTGCACAAATGAAGTTTTCTAAAACATATTATTGCAACCATCCATATATGTTAATATCAACATGAACATGATATAAGAAGATTCATAATTTATAATTCAAATTAAACAACACCAACATGAACATCATGTGAAAAGGCATAATATATGGAAAGACATAATTTACAAATCAAACAACATGAACATGAACATGAACATGATATGAAAATGAATAATATATACATCTGAAGTGAAATATACATATCAAGCAATATCAAAAATAAAAAGTCAGGTGATTTTTGATCACCTGTCTTCTACTAGGAACTATAAGATCCAACATAAGATGTTTGTTTTTCATGTACAACCATGGAGGGATATTGTTATTGATTACTACCACTGGCCAAATATAATAATTGGTGTTTTGGAGGGAATATGGGTTAAATCCTTCCATGGCTATGCTCAATCGAAGGCTTTGTACTTCATCCTTGAATTTA
Source organism: Larix kaempferi (assembly GCA_027924585.1). Lineage (NCBI taxonomy): Eukaryota > Viridiplantae > Streptophyta > Pinopsida > Pinales > Pinaceae > Larix > Larix kaempferi. The sequence continues at coordinate 5,535,855 of BSBM01001126.1, forward strand.
TTAGGCCATGTGTCCACTATATGCCTCATGGCTATTGAATATGCAAGAATACACATAACTCCTGGCTCACTTCTGGGCGAGGCATGCCACCCTTGTAACACGGCTAATTCTTTGCAACATAAAGCCTTTGAATCCTTGGGATTATATGTACATGCCTCAATATCTTATGAGGAGGGCCATCTACCTTATCCTTATTTTTTGATACCTGGTACCTGTCATGCCCACATTTAGGACATATCTCTTTGTTCTTGTATTCGCTTCTATATAAAATATAATCATTTGGACAAGCGTAATATGATATGTACTCAACACTCAACTTTTTTAGCAATTGCTTTGCCTCTTCACAACTTTCTGGGAGGACGTTATCACTTGGAAGTACTTTTTCTTTGAGTAACTTGAAATAAGTGGGAAATATAAATGTACATTGTCATTAAGCATGCAACACATATATTTTCTTTATTGATTTAGTGGGGAATTGATGGTTAGTTACCTCAGTAGTTCCAATAAGCACACGTCCGACATACCATACATTGCTTTTAGGTTATACAACAACATTGTCACGTCCCCTCCAGTCGATCTGTTGCAAGAGAGGAAACATGAACAAACATACCAGGATTATTTGACAATCTCAGCCCCATTCATTAGTAAGAAATTCATGGATAAATAAAACTTATGCGTGCAGATCATTCTTAATAAACACAACGGAATTACATACTATCCACACACCATTCCATCATGCATTCCGCATATAAACAACAGTCATTAATTTAAAACATTGTAGAGCACATAACTAACATAATTCAAACCACAAGAATGCTTATCTTGCAATGTAGTGCGAAATCCTACTCAATATAAACACAACGAAATAGCCATAATAACACACACGCAGAAGGGAATACATCAGCCTATTTCTTCCAGGTAGAATACTGAAACAATCATACAATAATCAATCCCATCCTCATGCCATGCACATAATTCATATCAACCATATTAAGAGAGTCATTTCAATCCATTAACATGAATAATTACCATTCAGTATTAACACATTGCAGAACCCATAATGCATATAATTTAAACCACATAAAACACTTATCTTGAGATGAAGCTGTCCAAACAACTGGCTATGTGAGAGCAACGTTCCACCCAACCATAGATATCTGTCTAGCCTATATTCTTTCAGATGAGAGATCACCCTCGAGCTGGGATGTGTATCCATTAAGGAGGAACTAAACAGACACACTCACAATCATGGTTTTACTCAAACAGTCATGCTAAGCCAACACACAGTTGGGTTTATAAAGCATGCAATAAGCAAAGGAGGAGGATGCTAAGCCAGTGAGCTCAACCACAGAGCTACAAACATCTCAAGCTAAATCCAAGCAATCCAATCCTCTGTTCAAACATTCACACTTAGATTTCTTACAATTATGTCATCAAATAACTCAATCCCGTCATTGGATTTCTGGGCTATAAAAACTGGGTTTTCCAATGGATTTCGGGGTATCTAATACTCTCAATTTCGCCCCAAGATTCATATCTATGGATCCCCCATTGGATTTCACTGTCAATACCAAATTCTGGGTGTTTATGGCTCTTCAAAACGTGGGTTCTTGCAAACTTGCAATTTCTGGTTTTTCTCACTGCTGGGCATTCATAATGGATGAAAAGTGAAGCTGGGATCTTCCACAATGGAATGGGAATGAGGAAGAACCATTCCCATGAGGTAGAGTGAATTGTGGTACAAGAAAAATAGAGCCCATACCTGCCTTACAAATTTCTGGGCTGCCCATGCTTCATTGAAGCCATGGATTGAATTCTTCAATAACTTCCTTACAACATAATTAAATGTCAACAAGGAAAGTCAAATGGGTTCACAAGATGACATTTGGCATCCTATGGTTCAATCCCACAACCCCCTCACCACTCCCTAGTGGATACACATGGCCCCTTCTCATTAGTTGCTTCCATAGCCAGTTTTGATATTTTATTGCATGATGTTTATTTACATCATTTTTACAATGTCCCATGGCTAAATAGCACATGGGTAACATAATATCTAATACTTGCCTTTTAAATAAGATTCGAGCATCCACTAGCGGGGCCTTGGCCTTGAGCTCCATGCTAGGAAAACATACATCACATGTATACAATATTTACCTTAAAAGCTAATATATCCTAAGGGTCAAAATGGGGTATTACAATCTCCTCCCCCTTTGAATAACACCGTTCTCGATGTTCCAATGCTTAGGAATACATATACAATTCACACGTCCAAAATTTTCAAAAAAAAATTGCAGATCTGCCCTGCATTCTATCCTTTACTTTGAAATTTCAGGACCAAGTCCTTTGGCTTCCACAAGCTGCTCCTGCTGGTTTTGACCTTCCAACTCATTCACAAGTATGAAATATTTATGACTGCTACCCTCCTGATGTTCGTTTGTTGGGCAATTGCGGAGGCAATGATCCCTTCCACATGTCCAACATTTCACTGGCTGCTTTATCTTTTCCTGCTCAATTTCCTTTGAGTCTTCCCACCTGGAACGTTTCTTAGTGAACTGATTGGATGAATGCCTCCTCATTGATCCATTATCCTTTCCTCGGTTGATTGTTTCCATAATTATTTTTACTTGTCTTTGTAGACAAACAGAGTCCCCCAAAACCTTATGGTTCATCTCATTATGCTGCTTTTGTAGCTTGAGTAGTTCTCCAATATTTTCTTGGGTCTTGGCAATTGTTTGAAGGAGACTTCCAACCAAGTCCAATAGCCTTTGGTCTATTGCCATGGTCAATGTGAACAACTGGCTTCCACTTTGCTCACAAGCAACACTTGCTTTGCAACAATTGTAATAAATTAACTTCACTTTCTCACCTGTGAAATGCATCATTGTAATTCTATTAGGCCAAGCATAATATAAACATTAAAATCAGTCAATTAATTGCTTAATTGACATGGGTAGTCCATGCTTTATCCATGAGACTTTCATACTTTTCATGCTTTCCCAACAGGCACATGAGCTCATTCATGTCCATTCTTTCATAGGGAAATAACTACTTCAGCATTCACAATTTATTTCAAGCAAGTAAACACACTCTACTTTCAGCCATACATGCATTCAACAATTTTCTATTTTTATAAATGCATCAATAAAAAGGAAAGAGAGAGTAGTAAGAGTTTTCTCCTCTTCACCTTGTTCCATTCTGGAACCCACACCACCACTGTGGTTTTCATGCTCATAGCCTCTTTCACTTCAGCGTGAATGCTTGACCTGCCCTTCTTGGCTATGAAACTTAGTGTCTATGGTCTGTTCCAGACCTTTCAACCATGGAGTCCCTCCACATGGTTTGTCTACAACTCTTGGCTGCTAGGACCCACATAGTCCCACTAGCACCCTCTTCATTACTGCTCCCGCTGAGCTCTTTAGGACGGTTACATGTCCACATGCATCCCTAGAATGCCTTCATAGTCCTTGCTTCCAATAATACCCACACTCAAACATTGAATCAATTCACATGTTTAGTTTATTCTCATAGGGTTTATCTCTAAACAAGAGTTTAGGAAATCATAACCAAATCATATAAACATGTATATTCATAAGCAAGAAGCTGCAAGATAACCAAATACTTATCTGTATTGTGCGTTTCTTCTCTGGTCCACAGGGTCCTGCTTTGCTTTGCAAGCCTTGGGATTGCCTATGGACTTGGATGTTCGGCCAGCACGCAGGTTTCTTCAAAACATCAAATAATTAATGTCCAACTAGTACACCTTCACGTCGACTTGGAAGGAAACTTCACCACGACCATTTCTAGGTCAAGGCTCTACTATGGAGTCATAGGCATATAACAACCCTTTCATCAACACCTTCATAACCCTTCATCAAAATACCCACAACCTCCACAACATCCTTTCATACACATCAACCCTTACACTACAACCCCTCACAACAACCTTTTACTTTGCTTCTTTAGTAGGCAACACCAAATTGCATCTGTTTAAGTTGACAACACAAGTAGTACAGGCAAACTCATAACATTGTTGTTCTAAAATTGCAACCATAATTCATAGCATTCACTATCAAGTATTGAAACACCAGGAATGGATCCACTCCCTAGGGTGTAGTCAATATTAAAAACCCTATCATGACCCGACATCGGGGAAGTGTGCACCCCTTTCCAATGTGAGCCATGTAGGCCCTATTCATACTCAAGCAGTCTTCCATAATGGAAATAAAATCAAAACACACTTTGCATACTGACTCTAGCAATTAGACATGCATATTCTTAGCTAGGGTCACAGAACACTTATCCATTTGCAAATGTAGTCTTTCTTCATTAATGAGGAATGGGGGCTCCTTCTCTGAGTTGGCAGTCCCTCGGTTTTCCATCCCAACTCCTTTTGATGTTACATAACCCTCATGTGTCTTACTGACATAATATTTACCATCTTACTCATATTGTTTACCAATCATGCAGTGTAGATGGGACATTATCAAAATATCCAATGGCGTTTCATCCGAAACCCATTTTCAAGATATGGGATCCTTCCCATGAAGTTTGGCTTCTGCAGGCCCTCTCTCATGGTCTTACTGCAATGTGTCTTCCTGGCACACTTATTAGATAGCCAAATAGTCAACAACATTTAACAATAAAATTCAAATCTGATTGTTTCATAACCAACCAATGGCATTAATAATTAAATTCAATATGAATTTGTAATTCTGTTTACTGCAGAAGTCAATTTGCTTAGTCATGAGGCTATCCTCATACTACTTGTCTCTTGTAAGTGGCACCATTCTGCCCATTATAATTTTATGCTTACTAGCATAACATGCACATCCACTTACAACACGTCCTCCTGACACAATTATATGCAAGCCAACAGTGATTAGTAATTATCAGCAAATTCTCAAATCTGAAATCTACAAGTCCAAATTGACAATCTGTTCTGCACATAAAATATTTTTACAACCATGAGATCCTTCTCATGAGGTTTGTATCTTTCACATGGTAGATTCCAGCCTTCGTCATGGACTTACCCACATTGCCATTCCCAAAACAATCTACTTGAAATCTGAACTTCAATCAGCCAAACACTTTGTAAGTCTCTATGCATATAATATTCCATCGTTGCAACAATCACTGAAGCCTTTTCAGAATTATAACACTCCAGAATTCAAACACTTCCAGTTGTTAACATATCAATATCACCAAAACTCATTTACTTCACGTGAATCATTATCATACTAAAATTGCAAGGTATAGTCACATCATTTATGCAATTTAAATGAAACTTTAGATACTCATTATTTCACAGTCATATCATTTATGCAACCTTGCCCTTCCACAGAGCATTCCGGCAACCCATCGATCAGTACTACCCTCTTCATGCACTTACTATTCTGCATTCATAACAACCCATGAAATGATCCTAGAATTATCATCAATTCATCATCTCATTCATCATTTAGTTTGCAATAACACACGCACCATCCCTATACATTCATGCAATGCATCACAACATGTGCACCCACACTTATGCATGCACATTTACAACATTTACTCAAACTTTTCATATGCATCCACTCAATGCATAACTACAAGATTTATAAAATCTCTTAATGCATATCCACTCAACGCTACCCTGTATTGATTCATGAATACTGTGCTTTCAAACATATTATGGCCTAACCATGACTACCTCATATAGGATGCATTACCATAATCAACACCACCAGTCCTCACTTGTTTTGGCTATTAAGCTCATAACCAACATACACATGGCATGATATATTTTATATGAATGTAGTCTAAATTTATAAAATCTCTTAATGCATATCGACTCAACGCTACCTTGTATTGATTCATGAACACTGTGCATTCAAACATATTATGGCCTAACCATGACTACCTCATATAGGATGCATTACCATAATCAAGACCACCAGTCCTCACTTGTTTTGGCTATTAAGCTCATAACCAACATACACATGGCATGATGTATTTTATATGAATGTAGTCTAAATTTCTAAACAACCACATGGTATGAGACCTCTTTCCTTCACCACTCCACGCTCCACCATGCGATGGAAGTATGTCATTCACGTGAATGAATTTCAACTCTAAATGCATACTATTTTATGATTACTAAATATGGTTCAATGGGTTCTTACCCAGTCTCCTTTCAACACATATGCAATCATTATAATTAAACCATTACCTATATGGCTCCCGTTTACACCCTTGATGTTACCTGATTAGTTGGTCTCTTATAGAAGATTGCAGAATTTTCCCACCAACTTCTTGATCATGGATTTGTTGCCTTATTCTTTTCTTCATAATGTTGCTGGTCACATGCAACAACATCATCAACATCTTCAGCCATGCTCCTGTTGTCTTTGGTCCTACCACCAATACCAACACCAATAGTGATTATCAACCACAATATTTACCATTAGTGGTTCATTGCATATGTAAAATCCCACTACTTTTACCAATATGTAATATCATATGCGTGCAAAAACATATTCTCATGCACTGTGCATTGTTTATGAATATGCCGACTAGTACATATTCATGCCATCCATCTAATCTCTGCATTTTCAGCATTCCCATGCCATAATTTTATGTACACAAAGCTTATAAAATATAAATATAGTTAGCAAGACAGGGGTTAAGGAATTCTCCATTTCCAATCCCTCATCTTTGCATGGAATTCCTCTTCCACATAATAGTTGGTCTGACTTCATGGCTTCTAGAAAATACACAAGGAATCATTAGCTATGATTTTATCACCAAGCATCAATTCAATACATATACTCATGCATGATATTACAACTTGCTACTTCTAGGCATGCAAATCTAGAAATTGCCCATATTGACAACAATTTTTGTCAAAACAGCCACTGGCACTTTTCTACTCCAATTATCTATGGTGTATGATAACCCCATTCAAATTTTGACTATGCACCATTGTTCCATGTTGGATAAGATTTCCAATGCCTATCCACGTGCTTCATTATGACTTCGGGTGTGGAATTTACACTACTTCACAAATGACAATTTTCACCAAAATTCTGCACTTTTACACACAGCTGTATTTTAGTTTGGAATGCCAACTTCAACCACTTGTAGAAGCAAATTTAGGAAGATTTAGGAAAACTTTTCTATCAGGCGAAGTTATTCCATACAACAAGGAACATTAAGAAACTTGCGGATCTCTGTTCCGATGCACCATTCATATTTTATGAATTTCTGGGTTTGACTACTTTCCACTTTTCACATTTTTCCAAAATTTCCAATTTTGGGCAAAAAATGGCTATTTCCCAAACGGTGCATTTTTGGAAAATCTTTGTCTAACATGAATTGTCTGTTTTAATGAGAATATGAAATGTTGAGTTCAGTAAATTTCTCAAATCCTTCATCTAAGGTCTCTTTCATCCACTGCAAGCTTTTCAAAATTCCAAAAACGTGGCCCGGAATAGTGCTTTTTGGCCTTCTTGCACGCCTCGACTCCACATCCTTTGGAGTTTGGCTCCAAAATTCCAAACTTAACATTGTGCCTGCCCCATGGCCACTCCATATCAGTTTCAGCTCAATCCGACCTTTTGTCAAGCGTCAAGACACCGATTTGTAAAAGCCATTAATTCCAAATTTATGCCAAATTGGAGCATAATGGGCTCGGGATCATCACTGGTTCATTAATGGCCTCCGTTAATGGCCTCAAAACGCCACTGAACTAATCCAATTCTGATCCCGCAAGCTCCTGCAATCCAAAAATCAATTTTCGGGCTCTATACTTTTTTTTTTGAACCTGCAATCCGAAATCCGAAACCCGAAATCCGAAATTGCGGGTTCGGAATTGCGGAAATCCAAAACGCAATTTTCAAAATTTTGCTTTCCCGCAACCCGAAACCCGAAATCTAAAATTGTGGAAATTCAAAACGCAATTTTCAAAATTTTGCGTTCCCACAACCCACAACCCGAAACCCAAAATCTAAAATTGCGGAAATCCAAAACGCAATTTTTGGAAATCCTCGTTCCCGCAACCCGAAACCTGAAACCCGAAATTGCGGAAATCCAAAATGCAATTTTTGGAAATCCTCGTTCCCGCAACCCAAAATCTGAAATTGCGGAAATCTAAAACGAAATTATGGAAATCCTCGTTCCCGCAACCCAAAACCCAAAATCCGAAACTGTAGAAACACCTCCGTCCCTGCAACTTGCATGGTTCATATCTCCTTCGTCCCTTAGCCAAATGAGACGAGTCTAGGACCGTTGGAAATCTCTTACAAATCTCTATGTACCTGTGTGGTCCTATGCCACATCTGAGAATTCTGACCCTTCCCTTTTTCCATTCCAAAATGTCGCCCCAACTTCACCAATACTGTGTTATAACATTCTGTTACTTGTCTGCAAACTCAGAGTTTGGCCCAAGTAGCCCCAGTGTCGCAACATGGGCTCTGATACCACTCTGTCACGTCCCCTCCCGTTGATCCGTTGCAAGGGAGGAAATATGAACAAACATACCGGGCTTATTTGACAATCTCAGCCCCATTCATTAGTAAGAAATTCATGGATAAATAAAACTTATGCATGCAGATCATTCTTAATAAACACAACGGAATTACACACTATCCACACACCATTCCATCATGCATTCCGCATATAAACAATGGTCATTAATTTAAAACATTGCAGAGCTCATAACTAACATAACTCAAACCACAAGAATGCTTATCTTGTAATGTAGTGCGGAATCCTACTCAATATAAACACAACGAAATAGCCATAATAACACACACGCAGAAGGGAGTACATCATCCTATTTCTTCCAGGAAGAATACTGAAACAATCATACAATAATCAATCCCATCCTCATGCCATGCACATACTTCATATCAACCATATTAAGAGAGTCATTTCAATCCATTAACATGAATAATTATCATTCAGAATTACACATTGCAGAACCCAAAATGCATATAATTTAAACCACATAGAACGCTTATCTTAAGATGAAGTTGTACAAACAACTGACTATGTGAGAGCAACGTTTCACCCAACCATAGATCTCTGTCCAACCTATATTCTTTCAGCTGAGAGATCACCCCCGAGATGGGATGTGTATCCACAAAGGAGGAACTAAACAGGCACACTCATAGTCATGCTAAGCCAACACATAGTTGGGTTTATCAAGCATTCAATAAGCAAATGAGGAGGATGCTAAGCCAATGAGCTCAACCACAAAGCTATAGACATCTCAAGCTAAATCCAAGCAATCCAATCCTTTGTTCAAACATTCACACTTGGATTTCTCACAATTCTGTCATCAAATAACTCAATCTCGTCACTGGATTTTTGGGCTATAAAAACCGGGTTTTCCAATGGATTTTGGGGTATCTAATACTCTCAATTTCTCTCCAAGGTTTATATCTATGTATCCCCCATTGGATTTCACTGTCAATACCAAATTCTGGGTGTTTATGGCTCTACAAAATGTGGGTTCTTGCAAAGTTGCGATTTCTGATTTTTCTCACTGTTGGGCATGCGTAATGGATGAAAACTCAAGTTGGGATCTTCCACAATGGAATGGGAATGAGGAAGAACCCATTTCCATGAGGTAGAGTGACTTGTGGGACAAGAAAAATAGAGCCCATACCTGCCATACGAATTTCTTGGCTGCCCATGCTTCATTGGATACACATGGCCCCTTCCATAGCCAGTTTTGATATTTTATTGCATGATGTTTATTTACATCATTTTTACAACGTCCCATGGCTAAATAGCACATGGGAAACATAATATCTAATACTTTCCTTTTAAATAATATTCGAGCATCCACTAGTGGGGCCTTGGCCTTGAGCTCCACACTAGGAAAACATACATCACATGTATACAATATTTACATTAAAATCTAATATATCCTAAGGGTCAAAATGGGGTATTACAAACATTGTTTTCCCTAGTTGGATAGACCTTGATCCATGCCCAAAGAGAGGGGTGGTGGAAGCAGTTTTAAGGATTTCGAAGAAAGCATCATAAATATTAGCATCATTCTTAACCTCATCTTATTGGAACACATTTAAAAAAATTCCCTCTATGGCATGGGTATCTTGTAAGAAATCATTCATACCAAACTCTATATCATTGTTTTCATTCCCAACCTGTAAAGAACTAGTGTTACTATAGATGTTTTGAATTGGTGACTTAGGACGTAGTGGGAATTGAATAGGTGGTTGATTCAATTATTCTTTGTATGATTCCACTTCGATCTCTATTTGTTTAGAATCCTTCTCTCGATTTGTCATCATACTAGGGTGCAACGGTAGATGGTAGACAGGTTGATTTCCATTGAAATCCTAGTTGCCAAAATATTGAACATTAAATCGATGATATTAGTAAAGAGAATGGATTTAGTATGTTACAACATTATGCCAAACATTTACTAGAAACATATACTTTTTTTCCTCCAAAAGTACACATGCAATCAACCACTTTCTAAAATAGATGTGGAATCAAGCAATACAATAACATTAATTCCATTGAAAATCCAAAAATACAATTACTCAATGATCTTTTTCTTTTGCCCCAAGGGGAAATCTAAAGGTAGCTCGAATGCCAACCATTTTTTATGAGCATTTAGTGGTCTACAAAAGTTATAGTTTATTAACAACTTATCACCAAGAGACAAACTATGTATTGCATACATAAAAAAAAATCTAGATGCCTTTTTTTCATAAATAACTCTTTGTCATTGGAATGTTTCTCAAATGAACAATTTGCATTGAACAATGAGCACCTGTAGCTATTTATGAACCCTACAATGTTCCCATGAGTGCATATACGACTATCGATATATAATAGGTTCTTCTTGTTAAATTTTCCCAAACCACAACCATTCATGCACATACTATACATGGAAATACTATGTTTGTATTTGACAATATTTGAGTAATTAGATCGACTATAAAGAGGAGCACAAAATGACATAAGTACTACTAACTGTTTGGGAGGAACAAATACATGTGAAAGTATAAACAATACAATATTTGCAACATCTATTTTAGACTTTGCAATCATGTAACTATTACCACAATAGGACAATTCAGTCCCAACATTGGGCACAGGCACAAAAGATGGCCAAGCACCAGACAAATCATGATTATAACTGATTGGTATTTACTTTGAAGATGGATGGGAAGAGAGAAGTCATCGCTACCCTCCAACAATTGAATCGACCTTTATCTATACTTAGACAATTTTTCTCTTCGCTCATACAATTTTTTGGAACTCCTTTTAGAGATGTTTTGGGTAGAATTGATATCATACATTGGCTCACTAGAACTGTCAATTGACTCAAAAAATGGAGATAGGTTGGTTTATTTAGGACAAAACATGGTTGATTTGGATTCCAACTTTTCAAAGAATGAACATATGGAAGTGTTTCTACATTTTTTTCTATTTCACATATTGGATCATTGAACGTAGTGGAGGGTATTAGACCATCAACTTTAGGTAGTAATTCATTAATATAATGGGATAGTGTGACACGCCTAGGTTTTATCTTCAACCCTTTACATTTTTAACAATCACATACTATTGAGGTGTCATAAAAGAGATCCAATTCATGCTGAAGTACCATTGGTCCCTGATGGTTGTTTGATGATGGCATGTTACAGTTGGTGGGGTAAAGTGGCTTTCCATTTTCATCTACCATATACTCGCGGTATGTTGCTCCTGATAAGACCTTTCAACTTTATGGAAGTGGTGGAATATCATGTGCATTTGAACTTGATCCGAAATCAGGATCCTGCAAAAGTCAATGCATAATTATTCAAATGCACATGCAAAGAAAGCATGAATTCAATTAGTCAATAAAAAATAAATAAATATGGACTTACTGGTGAGTGCAAGGGAGAACTTGAACTTGGAATGATATGGAATGAGGCAAATTTTGAAGAATCAACCATTTGATTTATCGCTCTTTTTCCCCTTGCATCTGAGTCAAAAATACAATCAATACACGTCTTCATTCTTAAAATAAAATTTGGAAAACAAAAAACATCTTATTTTTTATAGTAACTAGTGTGCCATATTATGCAAAGACGCAGTGGTGCGCCTTAAGACAATAAGCACACTAGTGCGTGCATACAAGATGCGCATCAGTGGAAACCTCAAAATCAGCTCCGCAAAGGAAAAACCTCTACCAAATACTAATTGTGTAAGATTTCACTTCTATTTTTTGTGTACATATGTTACTGATGCTCTTATATCAGTATAAGGCATCAATACGCTATTACCTATCTATCACACTGTTATCCCAACCAAAACAAATTTTTTTTTATCTTGTTGTTTATATGGTGTGTTTGTATATGTAAAGTGTACCGGTGCTCTAGTTTATGACGTGTGCACCAAAAATCGTGATTAAAACAAAAAATTGTGCGCGTTTATCATCAATGGACAAAAATACCAAATAAAAAAAAAAGAAGGAATTTAATTTTAAGACAACAAGCTTTTAAGTGAAAGACAACCCTAATCCATAAATATTTTTTGGCCACAAGTTTGAGGAGAGACTTATGCAATAGATATTTATGACATAATAGTTTGGAGAGGCATATTTCTTTGAAGAAATTTTTTGCAAGGGATCACTGTAGAAACAGACAACTCTGTAGAGAAGACATTTTGGGTAAGTTTTCTCTCAATAGATTTTAAAAATAACATAAATTTTATAGATTTTTTAAAAATAAAATATATAAGATAAGAGTTACGTTCAATGCTGCAAACCCCCCTTGTGTTCTTCTTCCTTCAGAGATAACTTCACTACTGCAAACCCTAGGGTTCTATTTGCTTTCCTTTAGTTTTTTATATCATTTTCTTTTTCACAATAAAATTGCATTGTTGTAGATATACGTTTATTGGGTATTTATATTATTAGTATATGGGGATTTGTATTTCTCTTGGTCCGAGATCATGATGCAATTCGAAACCAACCTGTCTGGACTATCATTGTCAATTTTTTTTCAAAAACATTTGCACGATCAACGGTGCACATCTTATAGGAAAAAGCACCAGTGCGTTATTTCATGAAAGGCTCACCGGTGCTGATATTCTATACTATGCGCACCGATTGACCCAAATCATTGTTTAACTAAAATTCTTTACTTAGTGTGTAAACAATTATCTCATAATTTTTGTGTTTCACTATGCAGGGTGTTTATTGATAAAATATGGCCAATAAAAGATCATGGAATAAAAATTACTACGAAGGTAGCGAGGGAAACACATCCGAAACGAAGAACATGGCAAGTTTCTTGTAAATTTCATATAAATGTAATATATTTCAATTATTTGTATGTTTAAATGATGTGCATTGGTTTATATGTGTCATGCAGAGCAAAAAATTAAGCAAATTCTATAATATTGTTCGTAATCTGAGTGAAGAAGAGCAAAAAAGCATTAAGAAATTATTGGAAACAAAGGAATTATGTGGATCAAAAGGTGATAAACATGAGGTTTTTGTTTGATTGACTTCCTACTAACAATGATTATGAACTATAATTTCTAACATGTTTCAAAATTTGGATTTCAATTTTGTTTAATGTTGTGTAGGAATAGACAATGAGGAAATAGGACGTCCTAAGAAGATAAAAATTAAGAAGAATGTAAATGACGATGAATTGGTCATTAGTTCAACTAGAGTGGTCCTGGAAGTTAATGAAATGGTGAAGCAATTTTATAAAACTTTGAGGGATATAGTGGAAAGAATGTATAAGCGTACTTTTCAGTTACAATACAAAAATCAATCCAATGGCTCTAAGAATTAGGTTATAAGAAAAAATACATGAATCATTTTCAAAGCATGGGAACCAAAACTAGTGAGACTTGCAATAACAAAAACATACAATAACAAAACGCGCAGTCTAAAAGTTCTACAATTTAAAATGGAAAAAATTGTTTTTTCAAGCACTATTTTGAAAAAAACCGGCATAAATTTTTAAAAATCATGGCTACAACTCTCAAACTCTGAAATTTTGGGTTCCCTAGGGGTTTTTGATCGTGTTGAATTCGTTTCTACCATCAAAATCGCCATTAAAACACAATTAAATTGATATTTTGCAAAATAAAAGACACCGGATTTTGGTGAAATCGTCGAATGTTTAGACAACTCTATAACATAAAGGAATCATTTAAATAATAAATTTTGGTGAAATCGTCGAATTTTTAGACAACTCCATAACAAAAAGGAATCATTTAAATTATTATTGCTAAAAATATTTTTTTTATACTATTCCAAGAATTTACTTAATATTTTTGCTATGTTTATTTTCATATAAATATTAATTGATTTTTTATGTGCTTTTCATTTCTCAAGAAGATTGCTAAACTTCTAGAGGAAGAATGGCGTGATATCCAAAAGATGCCAGTAGGGATGTCAAAAAATGTAATCATGAGATGATAAAATAAATGAACATAACCACATCATAGGGGGATCCATCCTAACAACAATGTGCATCAAATGTATGCAATCATTGCTTTATTTTTAATGTGTAGAGAGTTTAATTATCACATAAAATACTAATTTTCAATTGTTTTATTGTTGTAGAAAAGAAAAGAAAATGGCACCCATTCAAATCATATGACAAGTGACAAAGAAGAAAAGGGTTGATCGCAAAGTTTGCGAGTACTTGTGGTTTGCTTCAGATTTCATATTTGGTGTGATGTTTATATTTTATTTAATTTTCAATTGTACATGGGATTTTTTCTAACAATTGCTAACATACGAAGAAGAGCCATCCAATCATTTGATTAACATTTGATTAAATATGGGTTGTGAGTATATGTTGGGGTATGAAGGGTTAATTGAATAATTTGTAAGTAGCTATGTTGTTTTATGTCCCTTATTTTATAATTAATGGAACAATAAGAAAACTTTAATTATATCTATGGTTTGTCATGACATATGAAACTCACAGGAAACTAAGTATGGTGTGGAGCCAACAAAAGAATGATCAACACACGACATTAAAGGGATTTTTTTGAAAATATGTGAGAAGTTTATGATTCACTCATTGCACTAGTACGTCACTTTTTCATTTACGCCATCATGTATATTATAGTATCTATAAATGTAGATATACTCATTA
Source organism: Larix kaempferi (assembly GCA_027924585.1). Taxonomy (NCBI): domain Eukaryota; kingdom Viridiplantae; phylum Streptophyta; class Pinopsida; order Pinales; family Pinaceae; genus Larix; species Larix kaempferi. The sequence continues at coordinate 5,550,995 of BSBM01001126.1, forward strand.
TATTTTTATTTTTATGCTTGTAGATGGAACATGAAAATGTGGTGCGAAATGGAGTTAATCAACAAAACATTTCAAATAACTAAAAAACAATATCCCCTAAAGGTGGTGAAGAAATGAGGCATGGAAGTAGCTCGAGTGACTACAGTAGTTCTAGCGATGAATGATGATTAATACATTTGAATCTTGTTACTGCAAGTTATATTTTTTAGAATTTTTATCTATGAAAAACAAACATTCTATTCAATGTTGACATATCATCCCAATTGGATGAGGATAAGTTTTCAATATTGTAACAATGTCAAATGACATTTTGATTATGGAGGACCTTTATGTTGTCCCATATTTTGGATTCTTATTTGTATATAATAAAATGGGTTTCTTATTCTACCACATTCTCAAACGTCACAAAATGTTGTATTGATTAAATATATAAATGATTTACAATGTGACAATGAACAAAAGTGTAATCGACACACTTATTGAAACACAATAATTAAAAATATAAAAATTAATATTATTAAAAAAATATTTGCTTTTTTGATAATTAATTCAATTGCTAAATATATGAATGATTTACATGGTTACAATGAACATAAGTGTAATTAGCTCGTATACAACAGTATAAATAAAATATAAAAATAAATATTATTATACAAAATATTTGATTCTTGAACGATTAATTGAAAATTTGCAAAAATAAAAAAGAATAAACTATATTTGCAAATTCATGACATGGAATAACTCACCACTGAACCATACATAATTTTAACCATTGGTTCTCTTTTACATAACATAAGCCCCAACGTTTTTTACTTAACTGACACACTGGTGCTCTTCACCAATAATATGCTCCTGTGATTTTTACAAATAATGTGCACCAATGTGTACAAAATGTATACTACACATTGGTGCCTTTTGGGGATGAAATACGCACCGTTTATCTTATCGCAACAATATATTTATTCAACATCAATACCAATACGTTTATATATTGAAAAGCATCGACGCTTTTAGATAATTCAGGGGGCACCGATGCTGATATAAACGCTGCACACACTGGTGCTTGTATAAGAAAACTCGGTTATACACAATGGTGCATATTTGAGTGTTATACACACCGATGTGTATATAATACAACACATAGGTGGGATTACAATATAATATAAGCACCGATGTGTCTACATTGAAATATATGCACCCGTGCATTTAAAATGCGTATAAGCATAGGTGCATATTATTTATATGGTACACACCATTGTGCATTATCAACTTTTGCGCACTGCTAAAAAAAAAAGAAACCCTCCATTTTAACGTTTGACTGCCCAAAATTTTCTAGTTATAGTGAATATCCGACCGCCTAGAATTTTCTAATTATAGTGAATATCCGCTATAACCTCTGCTACCATAAACAAAGGTTGTAGTGGATTTTTTTTTTGACAATTTTTGCTAATCTTGTAACACTAAAAATCTCCACTATGGGGTGTTTTCCTTGTACTGTTGTGAACATAATTTCTTCCATCATGATGTCCCTAATGAAAATTCATGGTTTTTTATTCCTTGTACACCTTGGGGGAAATATATTTATAAAAAAAATGTGTTGTAATTGTTTAATCGAGTAAAAAAGAGGACGATGTAGCTATAAGTGGTGAAGTAAATGTAGGTGATCAAGTAAATTGGAGCAAAGTGATGTCAAGTATTCATTGTACTTTTAGAGGTTTTTTTAATACATATGTATACATGGATCCTATTCAAATAGAGTATATTGGGAAGGGGTCATATGTCTTCCATTAGGTTTTGAGAAGATCACCCCATTGGGGTCCAAGGTAAAGTATAACAACACGTTGGATATCTATGGTAATTTGGTCTCCTAGTCATTGAAACTTTTTTGTCATACCATGTCAATCTCATTAAACTATTTTTTTCAAAATTCATCCAAGGTGGAGGGATATGTGTCATCTCAAGTGCGAAGGGAGAATTTTCCTAGTCTACAAGATTTTATATGGGAAGGCTTCACTCGAGGATCACTTGTTGCTTTATGAGGTAAAGTTGATGTAGTTCCTTCAAAGTTTTGTGATCGTTACAAGGAGGTTCATTCCGAAGGGTTTTGGTCTTCACCTACACTATGGGGTCATTCCAAAGGGTTTCAGTTATTCCCAAGGTATGGGGGCTTGGTATTGAGGTTTTGGTGGATAACATACTAACATCGCATGATTTTATCTAAAGCAAAAATCTCATTAGATGGTTCTAGACTATTTAGATGATTTGTTGCTTAGGAATATTGTCTTTGGTAAGTTTACAAATGCTTTGGGATTTGGTTTGAATCAGTATACGAATAATGGTATTATACCAGTTAATTTACTAAGTAATAGTCTTGGTTGTAAGAATGTAATTGAAATTGGGGAGAAGAGATGGGGGAAAGTATTTTCATACCTCTTGAAGAATTCGAGAAAAAAATAAATTTAAATGACACCAGGGATTCATAAGATAATGATATAGAAAAGGATAAATCAAGGACTAGTGAGGAAGGTGGCTTGGATTTACAAAATAAAGTAGGGTCTAGTATTTTTTTAGGGGGGAAGAAATTGAAGAAATGTATTAACAACAAGATGTATCCTATAAAATTAGTCTTTGGAGAAGATTTTAAGTTACTCAAAGTCATGGGTATGGTGACATAGACCTTGGTTGGAAAGGTTTTTTGTAGACATTATGGTGATAAAAGAATTTGTGTTTGGCATCACCCTCCCTTTCATGAAACCCTTTAATTGTTTTTAATGAGAATTACTTGATTATTTGGGGGTTTTCTCAAAATCCCTTGGGTTCTATATTGGCCTATTTTAATCCATCTAAAATAGAAGACTTCGTGTGTAAAATTTTACCAATGTTGTTTGCGCCTTCTAATATCTTAGAGGACCATGGTGAGATCTTTCACAAGGTTGCAAGATACAATTTGAGGGTAAGAGAATATTTAATCGGACTGGAGGGTGGGGTGGTAGAGGGTGGTGTAGCAATGAATTATGGGAAATAATTAAAGAGAGGTTGAGGTAGAAAATCATTGTTGCATTTGTCACAAGAAAGGGTTGATTCAGAAGTATTAGTTAGGAGACAATCCTCAATCATAAGGGTAGTTAAAGTGAGTGAATACCTTGTAGTGGGTGGATCATGATATGCATTTCTCTCAACCGTAGAGGTTTGGTGAGTTCCTTTGAAAAAATTGCTTTAAGGAGGCTAGTGGATTCTCATTAAATTGACATTATGATGTTGTAAGATACCATGGGAAATGGTGAGAATTTTTTTATGACTTGAGAAAGATTTTGGTGGCTTGGGATGTTATGTTTATTAATGCTCGTGGCCACTTGATGGGTATAATTACTAATTGGTTTCCTATAATGATTCATTGTACTGACTCCCTATCTGTTGAATTAGGTTTGGGAACTATAATTTATTTGCAGGAGTTGGGAAAGGAGGTTATATTCTTATACACTTATGGTATTTATCAAAGTAGGGTTCCATTATTGGGAAACTATTTTCAACATAAGAGTTTTGATTCAAGGAAACTGAATTTTACCTCAAGGAGAGTTGAAATTTGGGGCTTGATAGCTTAGGTGGATTGCCTTAGTGATTACTTTGTTGATTTTAGAGGAAAATGTAATGATAGACATAAATCCCATCAAGTTGGGCCCTACTTGGAGGAATGAGACGATGGAGGAAAATAGGTTCAAAAGGACTTGACAAATTTATTTTTCTAGATGATCTCATTAATGAACAACTTGCAATTAGACCATGGGTAGGACTGTAGGTGAATCATATCACATTCCAATAGTTTTGGAGATGGCTAAGGCAGGGAGAAGACCCCCCATCCCCTTTAAGTTTAATCCAACATGGATTGAAGAGGAGAATTTTGTAAATTTAGTTAAGGAGAACTGGAACCCATTTAATGGGTCAAGAAGAAAATTTGCTTTGATCCATTTTGAAGAAAATGTGAAGAAGATAAAGCCATTGGAAGTTTCTTGGGCACATGAGAAAAAGTCAAAAGATAATAAACAATTAGTGAGGTTGGAAGGTCTTTTGAAAATTCTGCATCGACATGATTTTGTAGGTTTTCCAATAGAAGAAATCAAAATGAAGGTTAGGATGTTGAAACATATAAGAGATAATTATTGGAGGACATAGAATAAACTTAAAGTCAATTGGGTGTAGCTTGAGTGGTTGTGAGGACAATTTGTTACCCTCTCCACTCGGGTTCAAATCACACTTTGTGGCATGTTTACGCTTAGTAACCCATTTTCTAATTAGCTATATATGATATATTCATTAGTTGTTAACCTAACCTTATGCCCTAAATAATATATGGTTTGCCCTATGTATCATCCTTGGAAAGAGGGAAAGTGCCAACGAGAGTTAAGAGAGAGAGATTGGAGGATTAAAAGTAGATCTTTGTGGCTTGAGAAGGCTGATGAAAACACAAATATTTTTAATCAATATGCAAATTTTAGTAACAATGTGAATACCATACATAAATTAAGAGAAATAATGAATAAATGGCTACTATCTTTGAGGATATTGGAAGAGAAAGTATAAAACATGTTGGGGAGATATGCAAAAAAGAGAGTAGGGTCACAATAGATGGAACTATTCAAATGGATCCATACTTCCCAATCTTTGTTTCAAAGGAGGACAATGTGATTCCATTGGAGGAAATATCCAAAAATGAGCTAGAATAGGTTCTCCATATTAAAAAAAACAAGATCCTAGAGCTTGATGGATGTTTGATTGAATTTTTTATAGGTTTTTGTGAGGTAATTAAGGAGGAATCAATAAGGTTCATAGAGGAGTCTAAGGAAAATGGAAGGATGCCAACAATATTCAATGCTTTAGGAAAATGGAAGGATTCCAACAACATTCAATGCTACCTTCATTGCTCTAATCCAAAAACATAACAATTCTACCTCTTATGAAGAATCCAAGCCTATCTAATTATGCAAATTTATACATAAAATAATTGCTATGAGGATAAAATCTCTGCTCTGTAGATATATTTTCTCTGAGCAATTTGGTTTCTTAAATTGCGGGTAGATTCATGAAGCAATAGGGCTTGGCTAGGAAGGTTTTCATACAATAAAAGAAAATAAAATCTCAATAATTGTTAACTTTTGAGCATTAATTCAATATACTCTAGGATCTTTACTGAGAGAATAACATGTACAACATATCAAGTATAACAATGCATATCAATCACACCAAGCAATCACATGAGGCAATAGACACACAGAGTTTCACTGGGGAAAACCATAAAGGTGAAAAACCCCACAACTTCCTCAGAGATAGATGTTGAAATATTGTAACTTCAAAGAATATTATATTTGTATATTATTTATTCCGGAGATGTTCCATACCTCCGATGTGATTATACTATAAATTCGGAGATGTTTATTCCTCCGAGTTGGGTGTGGTAACTAGGGTTATTAGAACCACAATGTGGGGGTCGGCCCAGTCAGTTATAATGGGGTATTTAACCTAATGGTTAAATACGAGCCTACATGTACTTGTGTAAAATACATATCAGAGTAGTGTATAAATAGAGGAGGTGTGTTCCTCATTTGATACACTCACTCACTTGAGGATAACGCACTTGTGGAGGAGAGGTCTGCTATTGTGGAGAAGGAGATCATGTCTCAGGGTTTTATCTTTGTATATTGCTGGTCATCTATATTGAGGAAGCTTTGCTGGGTTTTCTACCCCATGAGGGTTTCCCAGGATAAATCTCTGTCTCTTGTGTTTATGCTGTGCTTGTTGTTTCTTCAGTGATCCTGTATATGCTATTATTGTGAAATGGAATGTAATGCTGCTATTTTATGTCTTAGCATATTGAATTTTAACATGGTATCAGAGCTAACCTGAAGGAAGACAAGGTATGGCACTAAAGACACTTGCTTTACTTACGACAATTTGAAGGTTAGGGTTTTACATAGCAAAAACCAGTCATCGTAGCACTTTCGCTATAAATCCGTTTTGGCGAAGTTTTCGGATCTGAAATTGTTACAGGACGAAGCTAAGATCTCCAGGTACCTTGTGTCCAAAGGACAACCTCTAATTCGTTGTACTTTGTGATTTATGATCTGTACAATATAGGGTTTCTGCCTCTTCCAGATCTGAGTCAAAATCAGGTGACCTTGGGAAAAAGGTCATAACTTGGGATAGGAAGCTCCAAATGAAATTTAGTGAAAAGTGACAGGTAGTACACAGACTGTACTATCTCAGAAAACTTTTTCAGAGGCCGAAGTTGAACCAGTGACACGTGGCACGCCGTACAAGTTCGCTCTCCTGTATTATCCCATAAACAGGTCACGTTGCGACACTTGGCATAACTCTCTCTCAGAGAATCCAATTGAGGTCAGACCTGTCAGGATGGAAAGATAACAGGCCGAGCTATCTCAAAAAACTTTTTCAGAGGCCGAAGGTCAAACAGTGACACGTGGCACGCCGTACAAGTTCGCTCTCCTGTATTTTCCCAAAACAGGTCACGTTGCGACATTTGGCATAACTCTCTCTCAGAACATCCAATTGAGGTCAGACCTGTCAGGATGGAAAGCTAACAGGTCAGGCTATCTCAGAAAACTTTTTCAGACCCTGTGGATCAAAAATTTTGGAGTTACACCAGAAACAATCAGGTACATATTTCTGTCAAAACAGAATTATTTTTTGGTACCTTCATTCATGGCTTCCGAAATTTAGGGCTTTGAAGAAAGTTGGAATTTTTGTAATCGGAGACCACGGCTGGATGCTACTCATCAAAATAGAAATTTAGAGACCAAGATCAGAATTTTTGGTTGGGCAGAAGGCCGGGCTTGATTAGACCCTAGTTCGGGACTTTGATCAGAAAAGTGGAAAATTAGGGCTTCTGTAAAAATGGGAATTTTTGAAATCTGTGACCACGGTTGGAAGCTCCTCAGAAAAATAGAAGCTTATAGCTTTGGATCAAAATTTTTGATGGGGCAAAAGAGTGGGCTTCATCAAACCCGAGTTCAGGGTCACGTCCAGTGAATCCGAAAGTTTCAAAGGCAAAATTGAGGAGTAAAACTTTGCAGTTTTCAAATTCTAAATATATCAGTCTGATCAGCTCATCAAGGCGCATATTTCTATCCTTTCGGAAGTCTGAAATTCAAAGTTTGAATTTTTGGGATTTCTCTGACAAACCCATATCCAGCTCCAGGTCCAGTTCTTGCAAATCAAGTGGATAGAGTTAATCCTAGAAGAAGATGGATTGGTCACCTACATAAGTGAAGGAGTTCATGTTTCAGAGGGAGATGAGGCTAAGGCTTTACATAAGGAGATTACAAGCGATCTCGATAGGTATGACTCATCGAGGTATGTTTTGAGATTTGTTCATGATTAAGTTTATGGTATGTTTGTCTTCATGTTATTACAGTTAGTACAATCTTGATTTTAGATTTGTTGTATCACCTTAACAAAATTATGAATGCATGATAGAAGATATTCATTGGTTAGGGTGTTGACACTTATGATTGTACTAATGCATTATGGTGTTGTGTGAGGTTGAGGTTGTCTGCTAACAAGATACAGGTACATCACAAAAGACAAATCAGGCTCCATGACCATGAAAACATGAAGACAAAGACTCATCCATAATCTTTGTTCTACTTACGAGGTATGTTGTACATAACCAAGTAGGTATACTAATCCAGGTATGTTTCCCATGAATCTTACCTTGTGTTAGGATCCCTTATATAAGTATACTTGGAATGATTGGTTATGCTTATTCATAAAGTTAGTAATCAAGGGATTATGCATATTATATCTTTTATCAATGATATGCATAAGTAAAAGAAGACTTCCCTGAAATCTTGAATACTAATGTTTATTAACTATAATCATGACTATACGTTTTCAAGATTATTTAGTAATATAATGTTTTGATAGCATTTAGAATATACTAATGAGTGTATGTTTGTGTATGAGATCATGAGGATGACTCTTGAGCATGCACAGTGGTACAGAATGAATAGAAGTTCAAAAGACATACAGAAGATCAAGCGGGAGGCAGCCACACAAACATAAAAGATAAGTATTTGAGTTGCTATTTGAAATAGTAATGATATTGCCTGCATGCATATTTGTATTCCTAGAATATATAATGCTGAGTGTAAACATTCATAGAGCATTGAACAGTATACAACTAATGTGCATATGTTTGGACAAACATTCCATTGTTGCTTGTCTAGAATGAAACCTCTTTGCTGACATGCTGAGAGTTGTGCACACTCTCGATAGTATGTTCTGGTAGAGATGGAAGGCATCTAGATAGCCACTGTATGCATACAGGATATGGGAAAGTGTTGTGCCAAAGTATTGGTCAAAATAGTTGCATCACTATGTAAATGATATCTGTATGCATAATGGGTTATCTTTTGATGATTATGAAGTATTACTAATCATGTACTTAATTTTGATTTGTAGGAAAGGTCATGGACACCGTACAAGTGGTGGATGTTCAAACAAGAAGATTTACAAATCAAACAAAATATAGAAGGCTCATGGCTAGAAGATTCTCTTAGAAAGGGGAAGAGAATCACGACAAGATGTTTGCTCCAAGTATGGTGTAATTAAAGAAGAAGTATGAATCAGGTTCTGTATAGGTACTTAGGATCGATAATAATTTGATAAGCTTAATATGGGTGATGTGGATCTCAACCTTTGCTACAAGGTTGAATATGATACACATATGACATGGATGCAAGAAGGAACTCACCACAGAGTTCGAATGATATTGAGGCTCATTTCAGTAGACCCATCTAACGAGAGATGGCACAGATAGATATGCAGAAGATCATTCAATGCAGAAATGAAAAATGAAAGATCTCAAATTAATGCTTTACTTCCTAGGTCTGGAAGTATGGCAAGGCTCAAAAGGAATATTTCTCAACCAGGGAAAGTATGATGAGAAATATGACTTGAGGTGTTGGAATGGCCACTCTTATGGATTCTAGCTTGAAGCTGTTAGGGGATAACTCATCAGAGTTAGTGGATATAACTCTGTACAGTCAAATTATTGGGTCTTTGATATATCTAACATATACTAGGAGTTAGTATCTAGTGGAAACTAGATGTGTTTACCTGATAGTTGCAAAGTATGTGATGAGGCACATAAAGGACACGATAGAATTTGATCTATGCTATCTTGAAGATCATGACTTCAGATGGCTATTCAGATTCTGTTTGGGCAGGAAGTGTATCAGACAAGAAGAACACATCGAGAGGATGTTATTGTCTGGGATTAGCCATGATCTCGTGGTTTAGCTGGAAGCAGTCTAGTGTGACTCTCAGCACAAGCGGAATATATGGCTGCTTGCTCTGCTAGTTGTGAAGAAGTTTGGCTTTAGGATTGTTTGACTTAGAGATAGAACCAACTGAGATCCTATGTGATAATTAGAGTTGTATCAAGATGACATAGAATCTAGTGTTCCATGATAAATCAAAGAACATAGGGAACTAACAAGATATGACACAGAAAGGAACTCTAAAAGTTTGAATTTGTAACAGGTTACCGTTGTACTAACCAAGCCTCTACGTCAAGTGAAGAAGTTACCAACCAAACCTCTATCTCGAGTGAAGTTTGAATACTTCCGAGACAAGCTTGGTGTAGTTCAAAAGGACCCTCCTCGAAAGGGGGAGTAGTATAGTCACTCTGATGAGATTGTCTCATCAAACAACAAGGTCGTTGATGAGGTAACCTGTTCCCTACACCCAGTTACTTAGAAATATTTAGATTTAGGACTCTTATACTTAGAATACATGCTAGTTGTGATGTATACATGTTTTTGTGTGATGTATACATGTTTTGATGTATTAGTAAGAATACATGCTAGTTGTGATGTATACATGTTTTGATGTTAGATGTATTAGTAAGAATACATGCTAGTTGTGATGTATACATGTTTTTGTGTGATGTATACATGTTTTGATGTATTAGTAAGAATACATGCTAGTTGTGATGTATACATGTTTTGATGTTAGATGTATTAGTAAGAATACATGCTAGTTGTGATGTATACATGTTTTTGTGTGATGTATACATGTTTTGATGTATTAGTAAGAATACATGCTAGATGTGATGTATACATGTTTTGATGTATTAGTAAGAATACATGCGAGTTGTGATGTATACATGTTTTGGTGTGATGTATACATGTTTTGATGTATTGGTGAGAATACATGCTACTGTGATAACTGCTCTTGTATAGATGAGAATACAGAAGGGGATTGGATCATCCCTGGACTTTCAGTCCTAAAGAGAGCCGTAGACGTGAGGTCTCCGAGAATGAAGTCCTTAGTGGACAGTTGAGGGGATTGGATCATCCCTGGACTTTCAGTCCTAAAGAGAGCCGTAGACGTGAGGTCTCCGAGAATGAAGTCCTTAGTGGACAGTTGAGGGGATTGGATCATCCCTGGACTTTCAGTCCTAAAGAGAGCCGTAGACGTGAGGTCTCCGAGAATGAAGTCCTTAGTGGACAGTTGAGGGGATTGGATCATCCCTGGACTTTCAGTCCTAAAGAGAGCCGTAGACGTGAGGTCTCCGAGAATGAAGTCCTTAGTGGACAGTTGAGGGGATTGGGATCATCCCTGGACTTTCAGTCCTAAAGAGAGCCGTAGACGTGAGGTCTCCGAGAATGAAGTCCTTAGTGGACAGTTGATGGGATTGGGATCATCCCTGGACTTTCAGTCCTAAAGAGAGCCGTAGACGTGAGGTCTCCGAGAATGAAGTCCTTAGTGGACAGTTGAGGGGATTGGGATCATCCCTGGACTTTCAGTCCTAAAGAGAGCCGTAGACGTGAGGTCTCCGAGAATGAAGTCCTTAGTGGACAGTTGAGGGGATTGGGATCATCCCTGGACTTTCAGTCCTAAAGAGAGCCGTAGACGTGAGGTCTTCGATAATGAAGGGATTGGGATCATTCCTGGACTTCGGTCCGAAAGAAGAGCCGTAGACGTATGTCTCCGATAATAAAGGGATTGGGATCATTCCTGGACTTCAGTCCGAAAGAAGAGCCGTAGACGTATGTCTCCGATAATGAAGGGATTGGGATCATTCCTGGACTTCGGTCCAAAAGAAGAGCCGTAGACGTATGTCTCCGATAATAAAGGGATTGGGATCATTCCTGGACTTCAGTCCGAAAGAAGAGCCGTAGACGTATGTCTCCGATAATGAAGGGATTGGGATCATTCCTGGACTTCGGTCCGAAAGAAGAGCCGTAGACGTATGTCTCCGATAATGAAGGGATTGGGATCATTCCTGGACTTCGGTCCGAAAGAAGAGCCGTAGACGTATGTCTCCGATAATGAAGGGATTGGGATCATTCCTGGACTTCGGTCCGAAAGAAGAGCCGTAGACGTATGTCTCCGATAATGAAGGGATTGGGATCATTCCTGGACTTCGGTCCGAAAGAAGAGCCGTAGACGTATGTCTCCGATAATGAAGGGATTGGGATCATTCCTGGACTTCTGTCCGAAAGAAGAGCCGTAGACGTATGTCTCCGATAATGAAGGGATTGGATCATTCCTGGACTTAAGTCCAAAAGAAGAGCCGTAGACGTATGTCTTCGATAATGATAGGACTGGATCGTCCCTGGACTTCGATTCAAAAGGTACATGACTGGTTTACATCATTCCTTGACGATGTTGATGATCGTATGATGACGATGCTGATGATCATATGATGACGATGCTGATGATCGTATGATGACGATGCTGATGATCGTGCGGTGATGATGCTGATGATCGTATGATGACGATGCTGATGATCGTGTGATGACGATGCTGATGATCGTGTGATGATGATGCTGATGATCGTATGATGACGATGCTGATGACGATGCTGATGATCGTGTGATGACGATGCTGATGATCGTGTGATGACGATGCTGATGATCGTGTGATGACGATGTTGATGATCGTGTGATGACGATGCTGATGATCGTATGATGACGATGATGATCGTGCTGCTGTTGATAGTGTGATGATGATGCTGCTGATCGTGTGATTACGATGCTGATGATCGTAATGCTGATATTGATGTTGACATTGATGTACCAGTAACTGTTTGAGTTACTGATGAAGACAAATTGAAGAAAGCTTCCAATGATTTATAGATGTATCATGTATGATGTTGATGACTCCTTGCTCGTGCAGATACTGTTATAATATCCTTCTCGTTAAGGGGGAGTGTTGAAATATTGTAACTTCAAAGAATATTATATTTGTATATTATTTATTCCGGAGATGTTCCATACCTCCGATGTGATTATACTATAAATTCGGAGATGTTTATTCCTCCGAGTTGGGTGTGGTAACTAGGGTTATTAGACCCACAATGTGGGGGTCGGCCCAGTCAGTTATAATGGGGTATTTAACCTAATGGTTAAATACGAGCCTACATGTACTTGTGTAAAATACATATCAGAGTAGTGTATAAATAGAGGAGGTGTGTTCCTCATTTGATACACTCACTCACTTGAGGATAGCGCACTTGTGGAGGAGAGGTCTGCTATTGTGGAGAAGGAGATCATGTCTCAGGGTTTTATCTTTGTATATTGCTGGTCATCTATATTGAGGAAGCTTTGCTGGGTTTTCTACCCCATGAGGGTTTCCCAGGATAAATCTCTGTCTCTTGTGTTTATGCTGTGCTTGTTGTTTCTTCAGTGATCCTGTATATGCTATTATTGTGAAATGGAATGTAATGCTGCTATTTTATGTCTTAGCATATTGAATTTTAACAATAGAAAGAGCAATGATACAACCAAAGTACAAGAGATAGTATTCTACTAGCAGCTCCTCCTCCTCCTCAACTAGTGCGCCAATTTCCGAGTGATGTAGGAGTGAATAATGAGATGAAAAAATAGAGATCTCCCACTCTCTATTTATACTTGTTATGACTTGCCTAATAAAATAGAAGGGCCGACTTGTCTAACTCAGTCTAATAACCCATGGTACATTAATCAGGGCCGACCCCACACTCGGTGGTCTAGTAACCCATCACTGCAAGTTACGACACTTGCAACACTTGTCAATACAAATGATGAAACTTCCGTATAGAGGAATAATACATCTCTATAGGAGTACAATATACATAGGTGAAATACATTCCAAAGTTACATATACATCAACACTCCCTCTTAACTAGGAAGGTATTTCTCGACACAGATCTGTTAGCACAAGTCTTCTTCTTTGGATCATCGTCACTGGATCATCGTCATCGAATCATCATCATCATCACAGCTGCTGCTATCTCAATCAATATCCTATCTACTCGTCATAGGAAGTTCTATAGAGCCAGTCATTTTTTATACTGGATGTAGGCCCACCACCTGTAGGTCTTCATCATCATTGGCCATACTGTGGAATCCTCAGGACTTATTACGTGCATCAACAAAACATAGCAAGAGCATCTCAGGACTGATTATGTGCCTAGCACAACCTGCAAGATCTCCCAGGGAGCTATTACATGTGACCAAGCAAAACCTAGCAAGAGCATTTGTTAGATTTCCCAGGAAGCTATTATATGCCATAGGAAAAACCTATCAAGAGCATCTGCAAATCTCCCAGGGAGACATTATATGCAACTGACAAAACCTAGCAAGAGCATCCCAGGACTGATTACGTGCCCAACACAACCTGTAAGATCTCCCAGGGAGAAATTAAATGCCATGGACAAAACTTAGCAAGAGCATTTACCAGATCTCCCAGGGAGCTATTATATGCCATATGAAAAACCTAGCAAGAGTATCTGTAAATCTCCCAGGGCGCTATTATATGTCCATCCAAGCAAAACCTATCAAAAGCATTTGCTAGACCTCCCAGGGAGCTATTATATGCCATCGGAAAAACCTAGCAAGAGGGTCTGCAAATATCCCAGGGCGCTATTATATGCTTATCTGCACAACCTATCCACGGCCACAGAGTATCAACCTGATACTCACCATACATCATCCTGATGTACATCACATGATCATCCTGATCATCATCATAGCATCATCTTGATGCATATCATCTGGAGAAACATCCTGAAGCTCATCATACATGATCATCTTGATCATACAATGCATCCACCTAATGCATATCTGATACATATCATCTGGAGCGACATCCTGAAGCTCATCATCCATGATCCTCCTGATTATACAATGCATCCACCTGATGCATATCTGATACATATCCTCATCCATGATCTACCTGATCATACAATGTATCCACCTGATACAAATATATGATCCAACTGATCATCACAAGCATCCAACATGATGCATATACATATACATGATCCAACTGATCATCACAAGCATCCAACATGATGCATATACATGTACATGATCCAACTGATCATCACAAGCATACAACATGATGCATATACATGTACATGATCCAACTGATCATCACAAGCATCCAACATGATGCATATACATATACATGATCCAACTAATCATATCCAACATCCAACATGATGTATATACAGAGCAGTAACTAGAGCATCGTCCTAACGCTCATCATCCAACGCTTACATCCATAGCCACGGGAAGGATCCTCCTCTCACCATTCTTGGAATGGATCCAGAAAATGTGTCCATCACTTCTTCCTCAAATTTTAATCAATCTGAAGAACACCAAGCCTCTCTCTGAAGTACTAGAACTTCACCCTGGATAGTGGCTTCGTCAGCACATCTGTAATTCGCTCATCCGTCGCAACATACAGGAGCTTCACTGCTCCTCTCTGCACCATATCCCTGATATAGTGATATTTGATCTCAATGTGTTTCGACCTGTCGTGGAACACCGGGTTCTCAGACAGCTTCACACAACTCTGGTTGTCGCAAAATATACCAGTAGCCTCCAACGGGAGATCAAATAACTCATACAGTAGCTTCCGAAGCCATATTGCCTCACAATTAGCCGAACATGCTGTAACATACTCTGCTTCGACTGTACTTAGTGCTACGTAGGACTGCTTCCTGCTAAATTAAGAGATCACACCTAATCCCATACTGAAGCAACACCCAGATGTGCTCTTCCTATCTGCAGCACTGCCTGCCCAGTCTGAATCAACATAACCCTATAGGTTAAATTTTTGATTCGCATCATACTTGAGCCCATAAACAACTGTACCCTTCAGGTACCTCAGAATATGCTTTACAACAACCAGGTGAACACCTCTGGGATCTGTCAGGAACTGGCTCAATGTGTTCACCGCAAAGAAAATATCTGGTCTCGTGTTCATCAGGTACATCAAGGACCCAATCATCTAATGATACACAGTGACATCAACCGGCTCAGATGAAGCATCACATAGAAGCTTCAGGTTCGATGCCATAGGTGTGGCCATGGCCTTGCAGTCCATCATCCTGAACCTCTTCAGGATATCTACTGCATAATTCCCTTGTCCAAGGAAGATCCCATCTGCACTCTGCCACACCTCCATGCTTAGAAAATAGTGCATCATCCCCAAGTCCTTCATCTCGAACTCGGCAGCAAGCTTCCTCTTGGTGTTGGAAATCAACCCATCCTCACCTATTACAAATAGGTCATCCACATACAATAGTAGTATCAAAGGATTTCCTTCTTCAACCTTGTAGTAAAGGTTGGAATCTGCTTTACTCTTGGTAAAGCCCAAACTGGATAGGAAACTGTCCATCCTACCATACCAAGTCCTAGGAGCTTGTTTCAAGCCATACAAGGCTTTCTTCAACCTGCACACATATGACTCCCTGTCATGTGTTTCAAATCCAAGTGGCTACTCCACATACACTTCCTCCTCGACTACACCATTCAAGAAAGCTGTCTTGACATCCTTTTGGTGTATCTTCCATTTCATCACTGCAGCCAGAGAAAGTACTGATCTAATGGAAGTGTATCTGGCCACAGGAGAAAAAGTCTCTTCATAATCAATCCCTTCTTTCTGGGAGAAGCCACAAGCTACAAATCTCGCTTTGTATTTCTCTATGCTACCATCTACAACATGCTTGATCTTGTAGATCCACTTGGAAGTCACCACAGACTCCCTTTAGGTCTTGGGACTACGTCCCAAACATCATTCTTCATGATCGACTGGTATTCCTCGACCATGGCATCCTTCCATTCTTTCGTTTCCGCTGCTTCTTCATAATTGGAAGGTTCTTTGTTCATAATATCACAGAGTAAGGCAACATAGCTAGTATGAGATCTAGTTCTCTTCCTTGCTATGTGTTCTTCTTCTGGAATGCCATACCTTTCTGCATCTTGAATGAGCTCTCTAGCCCATGCAGGTTTCCTCTTGTGAGAGTTCTTCTCACGGGGTGGATCTACAGGTATTTGTGGATCTTCAACTTCATGATCTGCTTCTAGAATTGCTTCATTCCTGGTAGTGTCTTGAAATCTGGTTTCCTTTGGTTCTTCATGATCTTCAACAAGTGCCTTTCTTGACTTGATGAAAGCCGAGTCTTCATCAAATGTTACATCCCTGCTGACATCAATCTTCTTGAACCCTGGAAAGTATATTCTATAAGCCTTCGAGCTTTCAATGTACCCCACAAAGATGCCCTTCTTTCCTAAAGGATCTAGCTTTGTCCTCTTTTCCTTTGGAACATGAGTGTATATTGGACAACCAAATATTATGAGATGGCTGACTTTAGGTTTCTTACCAGAGAATACCTCTTTTGGTGTCTTGTTGTCCAATATCTTGTGAGGTGTTCTGTGCTGCACATATACAGCTGTCCTAGCTACTTTTTCCCATAGATGCATAGACAGATCCTGGTCATGCAGCATTGCTCGTGTTACTTCCATGATTGTTCTATTTTTCCTTTATGCAACTCCATTCTGTTGTGGATTGTAGGGAGGAGTCAACTCCCTCTCAATCCCTGAATCACTGCATAGCTTCTTGAAATCACTTGAGGTGAATTCTCCGCCATTGTCGGATCTGAATGTCTTGATCTTCTTATCAGTTTGATTTTCCATCAAAGCTTTGAATTCCTTGAACGTATCAAAAAATTCATCTTTGTTCTTCAAGAAGTAAACCCAAGTCTTCCTAGAGAAATCATCAATGAAAGAGACATAGTATATATACCCACTCAGAGAACTAGATGACATCGGACGGCATACATTGGAGTGGATAATTTCCAAGATTCCTTTAGCTTTGCTTTCACTGCTTGGAAATGCCTTTTTAATGTTCTTTCCTTTTGCACATCCTTTGCAAACCCCTTCATGCTTTGACTTGATTTCAGGAAGACCCTCTACAACTTTACTTGCAATTGGTAGTGCCCTATAGTGCACATGTACAAGCCTTCTATGCCAAAGTTCACTTGGATCCATAGATTCATGTACCATGGCATGTTCAGGTTGTCCCTTCAATTTGTACAATCCTCCCTCTTGCTCTCCAATCACTACTGCATCATCTATAGTTTTACCTTTTGGCCACATTAGGACTTGTCCCTCTAAAAATGCAACCCTCATGCCTTTTGCATCCAATGCAGATATGGAGAGTAGGTTCTTCTTAAGCCCAGGTACATATAGAACATCTTTCATCTTTAAGGACTTCCCAGAGTCTAGGTTGTAGGAAGCTTCACCACTTCCTTTAATAGGATATTGGTAGTCATCCCCAAGTTTCACCTTATGGGGTGACTCATGTTCAGATAAATTTACAAATTATTCTTTAAACCCAGTCATGTGTTTGGAAGCCCCACTATCAATAAGCCAATCATTACATCCATGAGAGATAGTACCTGTGAGAGCAGATATTAGAACATATTCATCCTCACTTGATGAGTCATCACTTTCTGCTCTAGCCTTCTTCTTGGGAGGTTCATCATCCTCAGCAGCATGAGCATGATATCTTTTCTTGTTTCCCTTCTTCTTATTGATGTTGGAATCTCTTTTTTTCTTTGGACAATCTTGGGCAAAGTGTCCCTTCTCATTACATGTGAAGCATCTACCATGGGAGGTATTCTTAGAGTTCTCCCTATGTGTATGGTGAGAAGATTTCCTATGAGATTTTTCCTTCTTGAATTTTCCTTTCTTGGCATGTGCTGTGAGAGCTTGATCTTCATTCCCTATCTTTTCTTCTCGGGCCACAAGCCTAGCTTCTTCTTGAGAGCATTCTTCCCACAACCTACTGAAGGAGATCAGTTTTCTTCTTGCACAGATTCCTTGGATGAAGGAGTCCCATGACCTAGGTAGGCCATTCAATGTGGTCATGACAACTTCACCATTGTCCACTACATAATTCACAACTTCAAGTTGTTCCTTCATTTGAGAGACCTTAGAGAAATAAGATTGAATGGTCTCTCCATTCTGAAGTTTTACCCCTTTCAATTGATTCCGCAGAGTTATCTTCCGATTTATGTTCTTCCCTTCAAATAGCTTGGTCAGGGAGTCAAACATCTCCTTGGGTGTCTTTAGAGATGACACATGTGGTATGAGATGGTCTTTGATAGAATCAACAATGATTCTCTTTTCCTTGACCAGATTCTTATTATTCAAGGCCTTAGCCTCTTCTCCCTCTAGGACAGGGACCTCTTCACTTATATAAGTGTCCAATTCATTTTCTTCCAGGATTAACACAATCCTATACTTCCATGCTCGGAAGTTATCAGCCCCTTCAAGCTTATCCTCAAGCTTGGTGTGGTGAGACATCTTAAAGAGTACTTCAAATGGAAATAGAAAAAGATTTAGGTCTTACCACTTGATTTGCTGAAAACTGGATCTGGTCCCAGATTAGGGTTTGTTGGAGAAACCCTAAAAATTCAAAATTTGAATTTCAATTTTCTGAAAGGATGGAAAGATGCGCCTTAATGAGTGGATTAGCCTAGTATACTCAGAAATTGAAAACTGCAAAGTTTCACCCTTCAGAAATGCTTTTCAATCTCCCGGATTCACTGGGAGGACCCTGAATTAGGGTTTGAGTTTCCCAGAGCTTCACCCAACCAAAAATATTGATCCAAAGCTATAAACTTCGATTTTTCCAAGGAGCTTCCATCTATGTCTTCAGATTTCATAAATTCCTATTTTTGTGGAAACCCTAAAATTTAGGGCCAAAAATGAAAGTGCCCAGAATTGAATTCTGATTGGACAGAAAGATTCTCCTTGATGAGTAGAGTCAATATACCTTGCTGCTTTTCCAAAATCTGTGGAGAGAAACCCAATAAACAAGAAAACCTAGTTTCTGCCACTGCACAATGTCTTCTTCTCAGGTTAGCTCTGATACCGTGTTAATTTTTGAGCATTAATTCAATATACTCTAGGATATTTACTGAGAGAATAACATGTACATCATATCAAGTATAACAATGCATATTAATCACACCAAGCAATCACATGAGACAATAGACACACAGAGTTTCACTGGGGAAAACCATAAAGGTGAAAAACCCCATAATTGCCTCAGAGATAGAAAGAGCAATGATACAACCAAAGTACAAGAGATAGTCTTCTACTAGCAGCTCCTCCTCCTCCTCAACTAGTGCGCCACTTTCTGAGTGATGTAGGAGTGAATAATGAGATGAACAAATAGAGATCTCTTGCTCTCTATTTATACTTGTTCTGACTTGCCTAATAAACTTGCAGGGCCGACTTGTCTAACTCAGTCTAATAACCCATGGTTACATTAATTAGGGCCGACCCACACTCGGTGGTCTAATAACCCATCACTGGTTATGACACTTGCAACACTTGTCAATACAAATGACGACACTTCCGTATAGAGGAATAATACATCTCTATAGGAGTACAATATACATAGGTGAAATACATTCCGAAGTTACATATACATCAACAATAATGGTGGTGAATATTGATCTGACAGGGTCAGGTGGATTTATTTGAGGCTTATGTTGATACATGTGGGGTTAAAGATAAAGGTTATGCATTGGATAATGAGTTGTGTTTCTACAATATTTTCCTTTGTTCCAATAAATGGTTCAAATTCAAGTTTCTTCAGACTAAGGATAAGTTTGTGATAGGATTGTCCACCATAGCCTCTATTAATTTTGGTTGTTGTTGAAGGTCTTAGCAAGGTCCTGATCAATGCAAAAATAAACGATACATTAAAGGGCATTAATATTTGTAGAATGGTCTATTTATCTCACCTATTATTGTAGATGATATTCTACTTCTCTATGATGACTCCAGGATGGATGCCATGAGGTTTAAAGAGATTCTAGATTTGTGTTTCATAGCAACAAGAATGATGATAAATATTTACAAATTAATAATTCAATTGCATGCATAAATGATGATGATATTAGACATTTCTCATATTTTTTTCCCTTTTCAATAGGATTACTTGCATGGAAGATTGAAGTATACTGGTTTTTACATTAATCCAAACAATTATGGTAAAATTGACCATGCTCAAGGGCTAATAAATGAAATAGAAAAGAGACATTTGGTATGGTGTAATCTTTGGCTATCTAGACCATGATCTAGATGTCAAAGTCTTATTTTTTTGAAATTTGTTATTAAGCAATCCTAGTATATTAGATGACTTAGTGTTATATTTCAATAGGGATTCTTAATAAGACCAAACAAATTGGTTTCATATTTTTATGGTTTGGTAGAATGGACACTTGGGGCATCCCCTCGGTAAAATGATAAAAATTGGCAATCCTAGACAAGATGGGAGGGTGTGGTTTAAAAAATATATACAAATTTGGAATGGATCTATCTGCATAAAATGTTTGGAGATTGATATCATGTAAAGGGTTATGGTGTCAGGTGGTTACTTAGAAATACATTGATCATGTATCTATAGAACAATGGATAAGACTTTCATCCAAGAATTACCACAATGACTCAATTATCTTGAAAGCTACTATCAAATATTTTTCTCTCATTGGTAAATGACTGGTATGGGAAGTAGAGAATGGGTGTAGTATTAGGCTTGATGAATATCCATGGGTTGGATGTGGAGAAGGATATAAGCTCCCAAAATTTATCATAAATACTCTTATATGTAAAGGGATTTACACCCTCTCATAGGTGGAAATTCTAATGCAAACCACAACACAATGTTATGAATGGAAATTGAATGTACAATTATATATTGGAGATATGGAGGCAGTGACGTGGGATAAAAATGTTCAATATCCTTGGAGGATATTATACTCCAAAGATTGGCTACACGGTTTTAAATGAGAGAGAGTTTATAGAAGGGACAAAATGGTGGCAGAAGAAGATATGGAAGCACACATGTCCTTCAAAATATGGCATTTATGTGTGGCTGGATCTAAAAAACAAGTGTTGGCTTGGGACAATTTGAAAAAAAGGAATAAATATGGACTTGGTATATGTACTTCATGTAAGGAAAATGAAGAAAATGTTTTCCATTTAGTTATATCTTGCCACTATACCCTTCAGGTATGGAAGGATTTAGAATCATCTATTGGGTTTAAATATGCATGGTTTATCTATTGAAGAATGTATTAAGAAATGGGATATGGACATAGTTGTAAAAAGGTATAAGGCCCTTCCCTTAATATTAGCATGAGGGATCTAGTTATCTACGAATATTGGTATATTTGGAGACATGCATATACCTCCCATTCAATGTGTAATTTAGAGTCTAAACATTATTAACAATTTTCCACAACTCAAGCCAGATAAGCCTTCGAGATGAATCAAAGAAAAGATATTGTTAGGTTTGGCACTTGGATATACTATGATGGATTAGCCCAAGGGAACCCACGTATATGTGGATCCAGGGGTATTGTCCATATTTGAAATTGTCATAGTTTAAAATATTTTGCAAGTCTAAGAAGAGGGTCCAACAATTATGTTGAGCTCATGGCACTTAAAATGGAACTCATGTTGGCCTCAAAAAAAGGGTTCGAAAGGCTACAAGTCTTTGGTGATTCTCTAGTGGTCATTGAATGGATGATTGGAACCTATTCATGTGAAAATTTCATGCTTCATCCTATTTATGAAGAGATCACAACCATAATATATTCTTTTTAGGTTATCTCTTTCCACTATATATACAAGGAGTGAAATAAACAAGTTGATCGATTGTCAAAAGAAGGGTTAATTGTATCTCTCGACACATGGTTGATCTAGGAGGACGGGGTTGGTAAATTATCTAAATGTCGTCATGATCCATGCTTTTAAACCTCACACTTTTATACTTTTTGGTTGCTCACGTTGAATATCTGTACGATTTAAGAGCAGTTTCAAACCTAATTTTTGTAATATTTTTGAAATTTTGAAATGGCCTTATAATGGGTAGACCTAAAGGAAGTCATTTTTTGTTTTTATGCAAAAGAAGACATATATGGAACAATAGGAGTCGTCATTGAATGGATATAGCAGTGTGCAATTTTCTTATGTAAAGGAGGCACAGGAACTACGTGGATGAATAGTCTTACACTATTCAACATATTCGTAATGCTACTTAGCATTTGAAAAAAGTAATATCTATTTTTATTAATAGAATTACGAACCTTTTTTTTTCTTTGAAAACATGTTAATATTATTAATAAAGTATTATTGTACCAAATTATAATAATCAATATTAATTATTAACTTGTTATAAATAATTATAATAATTAGTATGAATTATTAATAGGAAGAGCAAAATATTATACAAACAATTGTCTCCCAGGTAGGATATTTATGCTTGCATCTTGAATCTTGTGATATCAAGCATACTTACTTGAGCATTCATTGTCTGTTTGGACAAGCCATGAGAAATTATGTTTAATTATCTATATAAGTGCATACAAGTAAAGCTAACAACTCTGATGAGTTCTTGCTTAAGTTGTAGAATGAGATGCTCCAAGCCAATGTTTAGATTCTAGACTAGCTAGTTACCCAACCCAACACCAGATTTGAGTCCCTAAAAATCTTCGGTTCAATGATGCCAACATTTGTTCTCATACTAACCAATATGAGGATGGGTTTGCTATTTTCCATATTGTTGCTCCCAAATCCCACACTATAGGAGAAAGTGATGTAGTGACTCTTTAAAATTTATATATCTCTCATATCACCATAGAATCATGGATTCCCAACTGAAGCTTTGTAAAAAATAACCATGGTTTCCCTTTGTTAGTATGTATTCCTCCCATCTATATTGAGGCCTTGATTAATACTTATTTCTTAAGTCCTTCATATGCATATTGGATTTTGAAAGAAATATGCAAGGGATTCCTGCTAAGATCTTCAAATATAATGGCATTTCTTCTCAACCAGATATCCCAATGCACAATCAATGGTAATGATTCATTTTTAAATACCTTATCATCCTCCCACCATGAATTTAGGACCCCATTCAATATTTTTCTAGCCCATAACTCAACACCTCGAGTTAAAGTTTTGGTTGTTTCCCACAAATGTAAGGAGAGATGACATTCTACCAACATATGGCAATTGGATTATGAAGCACATTTACGCATGGGAAAAAAGCCCGAGCCCTCAAACGTCCACTTTAATAAAACACCCCATGTTAATAACGTGGAGATCAAATCCATCCACATAAAGCACCTTGTTGTAAGAGGATATTTTAATTGCCATAACTTGTTTCATGACCATTTTACATGCTAAGCTCGACCATCTATGAACATTGTTGAGCATCCCAATATTGCAACATAAAATCCCCCAACATGGATTTTCATTTAGAATAAAATATCCACCACATCGATGAGTTTAATAAATTTGGAGGTCAACCTATGGTTTTATACTTCCCACTCCTTCGCAAGTGATCCCATGAGATCAATGTCCCTTGCCAGTTTTTAGCTCACCCTTAATTGACAACTTTCATGACTTGTGGATCATATAGAGAAAGGATGCTTGTGTTCCTTAAGTAATTAAGTAAATCATTGGACATCTTATATCCATATCCATAGCCAATATAGGGATTGAATCCAACATGGATTTGTGAACTATTACTAACTTTGCACAAAAGCTAGTTTCCTGCCAATGGGAACACTAGAACCAAGGATTTCCATATAATGGGAGCATTTAGACATCTCTTGTCAAGGATTCTAATCCACTCTTCAACGAATAAAGGATCTATCTACTTTTGAGTTATCACCATCTTCCATAATTCCTCTCCATTTAAAATTTTCTGACAAGCTCTTAGTAACTAAAGCCTTGCCAAAGTGAAATATACACAACAAGGAAAACACATTTTTGCGGAGCCTTCCCCAAAAATGTCTCATTTATTCGTTTATAGTGGAGTTTTCTAGTGAAGGTGGGCAACTAGAGGTTTCAACAATTTTTTTCTTCGGTTTTCTTAAATTGTAATAGGGAACCAATGCATCAACTTATAATATGCATCGATGCATCGAAATATCACACGCACTGAACATCAAAATACCCAGTCAATGGATGGAAGAATATGTTTAGTTTATATTTTACAAAATCGCTCATTGGTGCGTCTCGGTCTAACATGACATAATACACAATGGCATTAAAATGTACATCACATCTACTCTTATCAAATACTTATTAATAAATATAATAAGTTTTTATGTTTTAAAAAAATTCTAAAAATAAATGGCGTGTTAAATGGATATACACGCACTGGTGTGTCATCTTACACGAGGCACCATATTTGAATGTCCATATAACTAAATCAATGTGCTAGAGATGAGATAGCACATTGGTGCATGTAAATCCATGGAGCACCAACATAGGATAAAATATTTAATGATATAATATATGTATTTAATTTTAATAAAATTATAAAACTACTATGGGCATTCAGTTCCAAGAAATGCATTGGTGCATAGGTATATATGATGCATCAACAATTATGATTGTTGGAGATAAAATATAGTTTTTTTTTTTTTTTTTTTTTTAAATTTCCACAAACATCTCGATGCGTTTTGATGTCATAACTGCATTGGGGATCTAGCCAAATAGTGCATCGAGGTAGGTTTTTTGAATTGATTATATGATATTCTTTAGTATTAAAAATACACCGATGTGCCATACAATTAGGTGCACTGGGTAGGGTAAAATAAAAAAATTACCGAATGATAATTTCATTTGTATTTTGATTCCATTGCTTGATACCACAGAATCACTGGTACTTAACCTCATTGTACAACCACCCAATCATTGGTGCTGTTGAGTTGTCACATTCTGCCGTCCCTTTGATTCACAATGGATTTTTAATGTTTTTGAATTTTGGAAAATGGTCCAATAACTTAATCTTTTGTCTACATGGAAACGATGCCTCCTCGTTTAACAAGACAGCAGGTAAAGTTTTTTTACCTCCTCATTTACATTTTTAGCAGATTAAAATTTAAAATTTAGCTTTCATTCGCCATGTTTTTCTAAAAATAAATTAAATTCCGAGTGGTGCGTTCAAGTTTTCTGGCTTGCATCGAAATGGGGGGTAGACGCTGTTGTAATCTACGGGATTACATTAGGTTACAAGTAATTCATTATAATAGATAATCATATACGAGAACACACATACATAAAGAGAGCAAGAAGAAATAAGAGTAATGGTCACACCAACAACAAGTCTTCTATTATATCAAGAGGCCATAATGTACAAAAGGGGGTAATAATATCTATATCATCCTAGCTCAACAACCTATATATATGTAGTATATAATCAGTTAGTTAGTTATAACTTCTAACTGTCCGCTAGTTGGCCCAATCGACTCGACTAGACTAGGCCGACCATTAGGTGGTCAGTTAGGAGGACCTAGTCAACTCGTCGACTAGGCTCCTCCAACATCTTCCCCATCCCAAAATTCTTCTTCATCATGAAGAGAACAAGGATATGTGAATTTACAAAATTACAAAATATTGATACCTTTTCAGGGTTGCTAAGAACTGGATGTTGCACCAAGTGGAGTTGCTTCAACATAGGCCTCAAATATGGGAATGAAAGAGACAATGAGGCGTCATTGAAAATATTCCCACTTGGCTAAGACATACTAGATATTTGTGCTGGCTTTGATAGTCACAACATTTTCTCTGGGAGTGGTCTTGTCCATGCTTAACTTCTCGACTGGTCTCCTCATTCCTGTTGATGTAGTTGTAACTTCAGAAGATATTCACTTGTATATTGTATGTATTACATTTGTACTCTATTGTATCCCCGACGGAGATGTTCTTATTCCTCCATTTGGAAGTGTCGTCATTTGTATTTGCAAGTGTCGAAAGTTTGATTGTAAGTGTCGTAACTTATATTTGATGGGTTATTAGACCACCTTAGAGGGGTCAGCCCAGTATGAGTTAAGTGTAAGGGTTATTAGACTCCCCTAAGGGGTCGGCCCAGTTAGGGTAAAAGGTAGGTCAAGTTAAAGTATAAATAGAGTTGTTGCACCACTCTATTTGCTCATTCACTCACACATCCAATTCACATAGTTGAGAGAGAGGAGTGCACACAAGTGGAGGAGGAGTAGCTGCTGGAGACATATATCTTTTGGGGTTTCATCTTTGTGATCTTTGTATTGGTGCTTATTCTATCTCTGAGGAAGTTGCGGGGTTTTTCACCTTTATGGTTTTCCTCGGTGAAATGCTTTGTGTCTCTTGTCTCTTGTGTTTGATATGTTGTACATGTTGTTCTCTCAGTTAAGATCCTAGATCATATTTAATTAAATGATGAAAAACTAACATAGGATCATAGCTAGCCTGCAGGAAGGCATTGTATGGCATTTACGATACTTGTTGCACTTGCGACAAATTGGAAGCTAGGGCTTGGTATAGTAAAAACTAGTCATCGTGGAACTTTCACTATAAATACATTTTGGAGAAGGTTCAGGATCTGAAATTTTACAGGTTGAATATCAGACATGGATGTACTCTATGTAAAAATTTCAGCCTCATATTTGTACTACTTTGTGAGATATGATCCGTACAAGTTAGGGTTTATGCTCTTCCAGAATGCATCCCTAAACAGGTGACCTAGGAACAAAGGTCATATATTGGGCTAGGAAGCTCCAAATGGAATTCTATAAAAAGTGATAGTTAGGGCATAGACTATAGTTTCACAAGTCCAAGTTTCAGAGGCCGAAGTTGAAACAGTGACACGTGGCACTCTGTACAAGTTCTCTATTTTGTTTCATCCCATAAAATGCTCATGTTGCGACACTTAGAATATATCTCTCATGGAGAATCCATTGAAGCTCATATTTGTGGGGTTGGAAAGATGACAGGCTAGTCTACCATAGGTTGAAGTTTCAGACCTCTAGGATCCAAAATTTTAGAGATGCACCAAAAACAATATGGCATATATTTCTGTCAATACAGAATTGGATTCTAAGCATTTTCATTTTTGGCTTGTCACTGATGCGAGAAATTAGGGTGTTTGACATAAGTGGAATTTTGGATTTCTCTCAGCATAGGATTTCTCTTAGAAAAATCAAAATTTAGAGACCAAGATCGAACTTTTTGGTTGGGTGAATCTCTGGGAAAGTCAAACCCTAATTTGACTTTTGGACCAGAAAAACCAGACTAACTAGAAAACCAGATTTTGACAGAAGTTGCAGATCCGAAATTCGCAGGTCAATTTTGAAGGGTCAATTTTTGGAGTTTTCAAAATCTGAGCACACCAGCTTACTCACTTCAGTCAATTGCATCTCCCTGTCCAGACAGAAGTTTGAAATTCCAAGTTTGGATTTTTAGTGTTTCTTTGTCAAACCCCAGCGAGCTCCAGATCCAGTTTCAACAAATCAAAGTGGTAAGACCTAAAAATTTTCTATTTCCATTTGAAGTACTCTTTAAAATATTTTCTCACCACACTAAGCTTGAGGATAAGCTTGAAGGGGCTGATAACTTCTGGGCATGGAAGTATAGGATTGGGTTAATCCTAGAAGAGAATGAATTGGACACCTACATAAGTGAAGAAGTTCTAGTTCCAGAGGGAGATGAGGCTAAGGCCTTACATAAGAAGAACTTGGTCAAGGCCAAGATGATCATTGTAGATTCTATCAAATAGCATCTCATACCACATGTGTCTTCTCTAAAGACACCCGTGGAGATGTTTGATTCCTTGACCAAGCTGTTTGAAGGAAAGTACATCCAACCCTTGCAAATGTGTTGGCTATCCAAATATATTACAACGATACAAAATCAAAATACTTTGGAGGCATTTGAATTAATCACATGTGGCAGACTTAGAATTAGACAAAATCCCCATCTAAGGAAACATCAATCTCCAACTCATGCAAGGTGGTCATGAATTGGCAAAATCAGCCTTGGTAGGCGACGAGTGACCAAAAGACAGCATGTTGGAGGCTTTTCAAGAGAAAATCCTGGAGGATGTGGTGTCCAAAAAGAGGAAAGCTTGCC
The DNA here is from genome assembly GCA_027924585.1 of Larix kaempferi. Classification (NCBI taxonomy): domain Eukaryota; kingdom Viridiplantae; phylum Streptophyta; class Pinopsida; order Pinales; family Pinaceae; genus Larix; species Larix kaempferi. The sequence goes on from BSBM01001126.1 coordinate 5,579,275, forward strand.
AAAATAAACCTAACGTGCTTAGCTCATCTTTATCCATGATAAAAGCAGTAAAAGTTGGCTTTGACTTATTAAAGCAAGAATAAAGCAGAAGTAGCGCTTTAGTCCATAAAAGTTGCTTTCAAAGCAGAAAAAGGGCACACTTGAGGATAGACATCACATAGATGTGGGCCAAGTATGCATTAGGGGCCAAATAACCTAGTCTAAACACCTAGGAACATAACTTAATGAATACAAAATATATTCCAAGGTCTAGATGGGGTCAAATATTCTAACACCCCCCCCCTTAAGCCTGAATTATGTGAGTAAGAGAATTATTATGAGGGCCTATGGTCACCCTTTACAATTTTATTTGTCCATGTAAGTTGAGGTAAAAGAGGAAAACCACTTGGAACAAAACCTCCCCTCTAGAATGGACATGAAAGAGAAACCAAAATGTTTACTTCAGATTACAAACTTGAATATAATAGTCCAAAGAAGGGCAATGAGGCCAATGATTGGCAATTCGAATATCAGGAGGTACTTTCCTCTTTGCAAGAAGAGGTATTTCTCCCAATTATGCCAATGATGATCTTGAAACTTGCACTTTGAACCATGAGCAGCTTCAAGAATGTATGCCAACATGATGGAAATGTCATGAGGATCCTTGAAATTCAAACCAATAGAAGTGAGAACATACCCAATGAACCTTGATGTGCATGAGACTTCGAACCATGTGAGGTAAACCCAAGAAACTATGAATGCTCTTAAGACTAGAACATTGAACCATGGAAGGTAATATCGGGTACAAAAGACACTTGATTCTCTTGAAACTTGAACTTCAAACAAAAGGAATTTAGATAAGCTCCAAGAATGCGGAACATGAGTTCCAAGTTTTCCAATTTGATGGAAAAACCACGAGGTTCTCCATCTTCTGCACAACTCTAAGAATTTGTGCTAGCAATCAAGTAGGAATACATAGGAAGCATAGGACCAAGGAGAGAGAATGCATCACATCCAAATTATGATCTATCTTTCGAAACATCCAATAGATCACCATTCTGTGTTAAAGTTTGCACTTTAATTCAATTAAGTAGGATCTTTAACTAAAAGAAAAACAAGCACAACAAAACACAATAGACACAATAGTTTTACTCGGGGAAACCATAAAGGAGAAAACCCCGCAACTTCCTCAAAGATAGATTCCTCACTAATACAATATCCAGCAAAATGGAAAACCCAAATATAAGATGTCTTCTGCAGCTCTCTCTCTTTCTTCTCCAACAAACTTTTCTTCTCTCTTTGCTTATGCGAACTTGAGTGAGTGAGGTGACCTTTTTCCTAATTAGGTCGGCTTGAATAACTTGACTGGGCCGACCTGTCCTAGGGAGACTTAATAATACAATTTACATTTATCTTTTGGGGTGATATTTCCCTGACATAGAATGGAGGTTTTAACTCAGTGACCTAGCATGACCAAACATAATAATGACATCCTCGAACAGAGGAAACACATCTCTCTCAGAGGTGCAAGTAAAAATACAATAATAATATAAATATAAAATACAAATGAATATCTTATGAAGTTAGATTTACAGAAACACTCCCTCTTAACTAGGAAGGTATTCTCTCGCCACATTCATCATCACTCTGGACACAACTTCTGGACAACATCATCATTGATGGATGATCTTCAATGCTGGAACATCATCATCAACATTAGATCATCATTGTCGCTGCTGCAATAATCCTCATCTCATTGATCATTGATTAGTGACATCTCTCAAATATATTCATCATAAGAAGTTCTACAGAGCCATCCCTTTTTCATGCTAGATGTAGGCCTAGCTCTCATCTAGGTATTCATCATATCCATGAGCAATCCATCAAGTAGGTACATCCCAATACCACACATTACATTTCCACATCAATCACCTGTGTCTCCTACTATCATCTCATCGCATCCATATCATCTCATCATCGCACACAAAGAGCATCCCAGATGCACATCTCATGCCCAATAGACCACCTGCGTCTCCCACCTAGTGGGTACAGCCCAAGAGAACCCTAGGTGCATTACATCTCTCAACAGTCGTCCCGTGTCTACCAGCATGGGAGTACAGCCTAGGAACAACCTAGGTGCATTACGTCCCAAGGACAACCTACGTCTTCCACCATGCGAGAACCAACCTAGGTGAAAATAAAGTGTCTTTGTGATCGGTGGACCTCTCAGTGTCTCTAGCATGGGAGTACATCCCGTAGCACCCTAGGTGTATTACGTCCCAAGGACCACCTGCGTCTTTGACCATGCGAGAACCAACCCTAGTGCATTTGCATCTTCCAAACTCATCACTCCCTCTTTTGAGGAACCTCGATATGGATAACACCAAGCCACTCTCTGAAGTATTCAAACTTCACTTTGGATAATGGCTTGGTCAACACATCGGATATCTACTCGTCTGTTGCCACATACTGGAGCTTCACTACTCCTCTCTACACCATATATCGGATATAGTGGTACTTGGTCTCAATATGCTTCGACTTTCCATGGAATACCAGGTTCTCAGACAACTTCACGCAACTCTGGTTGTCACAGAATATACAAGTCGCCTCAAGCTCGAGATCAAACAAATCTATTAGTAGCTTTCGAAGCTATACTACCTCACAACTAGACGAACATGATGCAACATACTTTACTTCTGATGTACTCAACACCACTCATGACTGCTTCCTACGAAACTAGGAGATCATACCGGATCCCATACTAAAGTATCATCCTGAATTTCTCTTCCTATCTGTGGCACTGCCTTCCCAATCCGAATCAACATAACCATGTAGGTTAATCTTCTGATTCGCCTCATACTTGATCCCATACTCAATTGTACCCTTCAGGTACCTAAATATATGCTTTGCAGCAATCAAGTGATCATGTCTCGAATTCGTCAGGAACTAGCTCAGGGTGTTCACAACAAAGCATATGTCTGGCCTCGTGTTTTTTAGGTACATCAACGAACCAATCATCTGCCGATACATCATGGCATCAACTGTATCTGATGAAACATCACACAGTAGTTTCAATCTTGATGCCATTGGTGTGGCCATTGCCTTGCATTCCATCATTCCGAACCTCTTCATAATCTCTACTGCATACTTTCCTTGACCAAGGAAGATCCCATCCACACTATGCCACACCTCCATGCCTAAGAAGTAATGCATCATCCCCAGGTCCTTCATCTCGAACTCTGCGGAAATCCTCCTTTTTGCATCTGCAATGTGCCCATCCTCACCTATCAGAAACATGTCATCTACATATAGCAGAAGTATCATTGGCCTTCCAGCTTCAACCTTGAAGTAAAGGTTGGAATCTGCTTTACTCTTGGTAAAGCCTAAGCTCACTAGGAAGCTGTCCACTCTATCATACCACGTCCTGGGTGCCTGCTTCAATCCGTACAAGGATTTCTTTAATTTGCACACATGGGTCTGTCTATCATGTGTCTCAAATCCCAGTGACTGCTCCACATACACTTCCTCTTCTACTACACCATTCAAGAATGTTTTCTTGAAGTCCATCTATTGTACCTTCCATTTCATTAGTGCAGCCAATGCAAGTATAGATATGATGGAAGTGTTTCTTGATACAGGTGCAAATTTCTCCTCGTAGTCTATGCCTTATTTCTGGGAGAATCCACGTGCCACAAATCTTGCCTTTTGTTTTTCAATGCTACCATCTGCAGCATGCTTGATCTTGTAGATCCACTTCGAAGTCATAACAGACTTCCCTTATGGTCTCAGAACTATCTCCCAGACATCATTTTTCATAATTGATTGGTACTCCTCGATCATGGCATCCTTCCATTCTTTCTTCTCTGCTACTTCTTCGTAGTTGGAAGGTTCTTTATCAATGATGTCACATAGCAGGACCACATACCTGGAGTATGGTCTGGGTATCTTGCTTTCTCTATGCATCCCATATAGAGCGCCATACTTCTCTGCATCTTGGATCACTTCATGTGCCCATGTTGGTCTTGTTTTGTGGGAGTTCTTCTCACAAGGTGGATCTATAGGTTCTGTCATGTCATGGTCTTCATGATCTTCTTGAACTTCATGTTATTCAAATTCTTTAGTGGGTATTTTTCTTGATTTGTTGTAGCTGAATCCATCACTTGTTATTCGGAACAAGTCTCAATGTTATTCTCTCATAGGTGATGGTACACGGTCTTTCCTACAAGTCAAATTCAGTTGCATGGTTAGAAACATTTCATAGTTTTCAAAACAAATTCTTATGCATAAAGACGTAGGTCATGCAGTCATGAAACTATCTTAGCCAATGCTTCAACACAACATTCATCCACATCCGTATTCATATGGTAACTTTCTAGATGCATTCCATCTCTACCAGAAAATTATTAAGAGTGTGCAATACTCCCAATATGTCAGCAAAGAGGTTTCATTCTAGAAAAGTAGCAATGGAATGTTGTACAGTACCATAGACCACTTACCTGTTACTTGCATATTAGTAGTATTTTGTTCATTAATGCAACTTTTCTAACATGCATAATACACATCCTAACTCTAGGAACATAAGTATGTACACGACTGAACAATATCATTTAAGTAGTTAGATATACAAGAAATGACAATTCAAACACTTATCTTTGTTTGGTTGTTGGGTGGACTCCCTCTTGATCTTTGCTTCCTTGCAAGAACTACTAGAGTCTCTGACAATGTGCTCTACTTCATCGTCTGATTCTGATGACCTGTGCCTTTCTTTCTTATGATCGGAAATGTTGAGCAAGTATTCTACATTGTAGATCACTTGTTCTTTGTACTAGAGTAGACTCTGTGTGCCCCTTCTTCTTTATTCATCATAATACATATTCTTCATCACTTGAAGAATCATTCCTTTCTTCTTTGGTTCTTTTCTTTGTTGGTTCATCATCTTTAGTGGTGTGAGCATGATGCCTCTCCTTGTCGGTTTTCTTGGAGGGTCCTTGATTTCTGGGACAATTTCTTGAGTAATGTCCCTTCTCATCACATGTGAAACATCTTATACTAGAGAGATCTCTTCTAGGTCCATGATTCCTATTGGGCCTTCTGAATCTTTTGTAATGATGGTACTCCCTCTTGTTATAATTTCTCTTTGTGTGAGCAGTTAGAGCTTGATCATAATTAGCTTCCATCTCCTCTTCTCTTGCTACTAGTCGATCTTCTTCTTGGGTGCATTCTTCCCATAGTCTGCTAAAGGTGGTTAGCTTCTTTCTGGCACATATTCCTTGAATGAATGAGTCCCATGATCTTGGGAGACCATTCAAGGTGGTCATAACAATATCTCCTTCTTCTACTTTTCTTCAACTGCTTCAAGTTGTTCCTTGATTTGAGAGACCCTTGTGAAGTAGGATTACATGGTCTCTGAGTTTAGTATATTCACATTCTTGAGTTGGTTCCTTAATGTCATCTTTCGATTGATGTTCTTCCCTTCAAATAACTTCATCAAAGCATCGAACATCTCCTTGGGTGTCTTCAAGGATGACACATGGGGGATGAGATGATCTTTAATGGAGTCTGCAATAATTCTCTTGGCCTTGACCAAGTTCTTCTTGTGTATAGCCTTTGCTTCATCTCCCTCTAGTGTTGGAACCTCCTCATTAACCTATTTGTCCAAATCATTTTCTTCAAGGACAAGAGCAATCCTATACTTCCATGCTCGGAATTTGTCAAATCCCTCAAGTTTATCCTCTAGTTTGGTGTGGTGAGTCATTTTTAAATGAGAACCTCAAATGGAAATAGCAGATATTTAGGTGTTACCAATTTGAGATGCCCAACCTGGTTTTGGAGTTGGCTGGCCTAGGATTTGTTAGAGAAACCCTAATTTTTCAAAGTTGGAATTTTGAACTTTTGATTGGACAGGAAGATGTGTCTCCTCAAGGAAAGTTGTCCAATGTACTCGTTTTTCCAAATTGATGGAGGAAAACCCCAAAAGCTTGATGCCCTAGTTTTCTCCCGGCACTAGTGTCTGGGTCAAAAATGAAAATTCTCCAAATTCTATTCTACTTCCTCCAAACGATGTGCCCTCCTAGGGTGAGTTATCCTAGCCCTCTTTTTCAGATGATATGTGGAGATAAGACCTTGAACTAGGAAGCCCTAGTTTTCTGCTGCTGCATAATGTCATCTTTTCAAGTTAGCTCCGATACCATGTTAGAGTTTGCACTTTAATTCAATTTAACTAGGATTATTAACTGAAATAAAAACAAGCACAATAGAACACAATAGACACAATAGTTTTCCTCGGGGAAACCATAAAGGAGAAAACCCCGCAACTTCCTCAAAGATAGATTTGTCACTAATACAATATCAAGCAAAATGGAAAACCAAAATATAAGATGTCTTATGCAACTCTCTCTCTTTCTTCTCCAGTGAACTTGTCTTCTCTCTTTGCTTATGTGAACTTGAGTGAGTGAGGTGTGTCCAAATGAGAGAGCAAGCTCTCTATTTATACTTTATGTTTGGGTGACCTTTTTCCTAATTAGGTCGGCTTGACTAACTTGACTAGGTCGACCTGTCCTAGGGAGACTTAATAATACAATTTACATTTATCTTGTGGGGTGTTATTGACCTGACTTACAATGGAGGTTTTACCTCAGTGACCTAGCATGACCAAACATAATAATGACATCCCCGAATGGAGGAAACACATCTCCATCGGAGGTACAAGTAAAAATACAATAATAATATAAATATAAAATACAAATGAATATCTTCTGAAGTTACATTTACAACAACATTCTGCACACTAGTAAACTCATTGGAAAGAGAGGAATCAAATTCCTCTTCAGCTTCCAGAGCAATAATTGGCTTACTTTGCTTAGAATCCATAATAGAAGAATCATGGGAGACCATGAGAGAGGAATGGATGTCTATCTCTTCAACTATTGCAGTTCCATTAGTCACTTCTTCTTCATCATCAACATCATAGAAAGGTAAGGATTCAAGAACCTCTTCATATTCTAGCACCATAGAAGAATATGTCTCTTCAATATCTATTTCATGACATGTAGAGGAAGCATTCGAATCAAAGAGAATGCTAGAAAAAAGAACTTGTGTTGAATAAATTTCTACAATTTTTCCTTTTTCTTCATGAACAACTTCTTCAGAAAGAGTTGAGGTCGAGACATCAGGAGGGAGAGCACATGATGAGGTGCGAGATTTGTTAGAGATAGTGGTATTGTTGGTTCTAAATATGTTCTTTCAGTTTCCAAGATAGACCTAGGCTCTGCATGGTTCAGGGAACCAACAAAACCCCTTTTCATCGGCCCTTTCGGCAATAGTCTACAAGCAGACTGAGGTCTCACCCGAGGCGAAGTTATGGGGAGGTTGTGGAATTAGGTTTCCACAACCGGGTGATGTGTGCTTCAACAGAATGGTGGGCTACGTGAAGTTCTCCTACTTCGCGGCTAACACTTAGGCTATCGCGCATCCAAAGACTACGCGATGCGGAATGAATGCTTAGCAACAGGACAACGCAACTGAGGACTGCGCTTCCTCTTCGGAAATCACATAAATTCAATATACTTTACTTAGTGTAAGTTTATATATTCAACAAGCATCTTACACTGTAAACCTTATGAACTTATACGACACGATGAACCACAACGTAACTGTGCACTTCTCGTGCTGCGCTCAGGGAATCGCACTATACAGACTTCGCTGGATTAAGTGTTTACCCAATCAACTTATGCATTCATCTGACTTAGAAATACTTGCATCCAACATTCACTCATATGCATTCAACACTTAGCATATTATTCTTATCATTCATTCTTCTGGATAATATATATGAAAGCAAAGATACATTTACTTATAACAAAAGCAACATAAGCAAATATACAGATACAGACACATATTCAATTGCATAACACAATGATTTAATGTGGTTCAACCCCAGGATGGGAGCTATGTTCACAGGAACTGTTGTTATATTATCAATGGGAAGGGTACAACAATTCCAGTCTACGCACACAACTGCAGACTCTCTTCTCTCTTCAGTAAGTCTCTGCGCACACAACTGTAGAGCCTTTTTACAATCAGTCTCTCAAAAGCTCAACAATGACAATATGAAGATTAGAGATTCCACGAGATTAACCCTTTCCCTTACAAAATGTGCCCTTATATAGATCGTGCCCTTAGGTCATGTCTTTACATTCATGTGGGCTCAAAAACCCTAAGGTTCCCCAAGATTGGTGTGGTTACCCCGCTAACCAGGACTGTTAGGCTCTGATAGAGACTTGTCGTCGTGGCCATCCTTTTGTGCATGGTCACGTCGCTTTCAACCCCTCTGTCGAATTCAAGCCGATGGGTTGCTTTCATCCCGCTGTTCCTTCTCTAACGACTTCATGTGGCCGGTTCACATAGTGTTGCCTTTGCTCGTGCGACCAATCATTTTCCTTCCTCGCCACTCCTTACTCGCCTGTTGGGAATCATGGAGTATCTTAACCAAAATAGACCACCGATCGGTCTCACCAGAATTTATACTATTTTCCTTCCAAAAATTCGCCTTGCCGGATCTTCACAGAACTAGCACTTCGCGGCGCTGTATCCCCGCAGCACAGTAACCTCATGGCACTGGCTCTCTTACTCTGTCGATGTTTCACTATGCTGTATCCTTGCAGCTTCAAAATTGTCTTGCACAAAAATGCCTTAACTTGGGCCAGGCCCAATAGGCCCCTAACACTTACATGTGGCTTGTCCCCAAGCCACTTGCCATAGGTTCACTACGCTGCGCTTCTGCTGGATGATCTATATTCACAACAAATTCTTGATAAGTCATGGCTAGCTTCACAACTATGTCTTTAACGTCTTGTTCAATTGCCTTAACAATTTCCAACACATATGGTGTTAGATCTTCCTGAGTCTGCTCTTGCACTGTTTTCTCTAACTCTTGGAATTCTATCAGCTTCTCTTCAATCTCTTGAGAGATAGCATGAGATTATTCCTGTAGGGGCTGTGAATCTTCCCCAGTTTCTGCCTCCTTTTCTCTTAACACTTGAAGTTCCCACTTTAAGTCTTTGACATCCGCAATTCGACGGAGTCTCTCTCTTGGCAGCAGATTCTTCATCTCCACATTTAGAGCATCTAACGCTACTTGTTTTTCCAATAAGATGGTTTGGACCTGCAACAACTGAGGGTCCTCTTGGAGCACAGTCCAGGCTCTAGTTTCCTCATCCAGCAAGCTCTGACACTTAGATATTTCACTGGCTATGTTTTCTGCGGCAGCTTTCACTTCTGCTGCTCTAAGTTCTGTCTGATCTGGTGGTGTCTTCGGGACATTCTGTGCTTCCAAAGTGGCAAGCTTCTCTTTATAGTATATCTCCATGTCCTTCATTTCAGCTTTAAGATCGCTGACTACCGAGCCGATCTTAAGGATGGTGTCTGCAAGCTCTGGCTTCTCATGGCACTCTGGTATCTCTACGCATACTGAAGCGACAGTCTGCTCTATTCTTCTTCGCTGCTCCTGTTCGCTCTCAAGTGCCTTAGCATTCTTTGCACTTGCTTCCTGCAACTGTCTATAGTTTGCTTGTAAGTCCCGGTGTTGGTTCAGAATGAACATATCTCTATCATGTATTTCCTCCACAACCTGTAGGTGCAGATTATGTAGGCCCTCGAGGGGCAGCATCGCAATATCAATATCCACGTGCTCTATCCTCTGCACGCTCGCAGCTATTTCATTGTGCGGTAAAATTACACTTAGTGGGTCAATGCGAACGATGCGCGACTTTGGTGCCATGGTCAGAGATAAAGGTGTTTTCTTTGGCTGAGAGGTGTCCCCTAACCTTCCTGCTGACTCAGATTATCGAGCCAAGTGGCGCTGGACTTGCTCCATCTTTGCTGCTATGCCTTGCAAAGTTGTGAGATTCTGCTGTAGACTCGTCTGAATCTCCTCATTCTTGGTGTCTTTTAGAAATGTGTTGACCCTTCCCACGATGATCTCATAATCATCATCATGTAACTGTGCTTGAGATGGTAGCTTTGTTGCTTTCTGCTTCTTTTTCTGCACTTTATCTGTCACTGAGCTTCCAGGATCCTTTCTCTTTCCTGCCGGTGACTCTTCAATGACCGTTGTCGGGGATGGATTACTTTCATCTGAGTCACTTTCGATGACCATTGGTCCTTCGACCTTTAATTCATCTAGCCATTCCTTCATAATGAGGTCAATACCTGCTTCGTCTAGGTGATAGTCCCCTGCGAACCATTATGGATTCTTCTTCTACGCCTTTGGAGAGATGTAACTAAAATGCATGTCAGCTTTGAAATTTAAAGTGCGAATATACTTTGTTGTTACCTATTTGGATATGCGCAGTGTGCAGATGATGACATCACACAACTGCTTGTATTATGTGAGGAATACTTCATTCGAGGTGAACTATCATTCTGGTAGCAGATTTTCCTAGAGATTCGCATATTTGAGTCCTCGATAGTCATTGATGTTAGAAGTGAGACCAACATAATGCCTTGGCTCCTTCCATCCTACAAAGGGAATTAGCACCATTAACCAACTGTAATGAAATGAAGTGCCATTGACCTGAGTTTTGCGGACATCGTCCAGAAACTCGTTCAGCAGATATTGACACCAGTTAAATATGACTCCTTGCGTTGTCTTCGCAGTGAGGTGAATTGCTCTTGCTGGTATTTCTGTTGGTCTTTCCTTTCGTAAGAATTTTCCTGCGAGCACTTGTACTACAAATCTCATAGCATCATCTTTTAAATCATCTGTGAAAAACCCTCTTTTTCCTTTGGGAATTTGGTATTCCTCCTTCATCTACGCGGCGATCACCTTATCTCTGGTTTTGCCGGCAAAGAAGTTTTTAGGGTCGTCGCCTTGCTTGCTTAACCCCATGATCCTATGGATTAGGTCTATGTTGAGGTCGACATTTCTATCCAGCCAAAGGTAGCTTTGGTGTGTGCGTGATATCAGTGTGTGCACCATTGCATTCAGTTCCAGACTTTGGTGGAAGTGTGGAAGCCGTAGCAGGTTTAGAATCCCTGATTCCACGAATTCGGACAACCAACTCTGTGCTACCAGCAACCAGTTTTTTTTCACATCCATTCTCCAACACATGTATCCGTATGGATGAAACTATGGGTAATTTGGCTCGTCTGGATCCTTTTGATGTTGCAGCAAGTCATAATCCTCGAACTTGCAATCTGCGAGCTTGCCCAACAAGTTTTCTCATGGCTTGACATGCCGGGATATTGGCGGAAGTGATATGTCATACTTGGCGTTTCTTGCAAGATTTACAGCTGGTGCATTTGGTGCATGCCGAGAAATATACTCTGGGGTTAAGGATAATGGCATCTCTTTGTCCTCTAGTGGAACTTCTGGTAGCTTGGAGCCCATTATCTTTGCCTTTACTTTCTCGGCTACGGGTTCCTAACCCTTGCTTTGCATTGGTGCAGTATGTCATGGTGAGCAGCGTGAACCCTAGCCTTTTTCTGTAACAACCTTCTTGGAAGGGTTTCTCATCAACCCTTCAAGGTCAGTTTGTTTAAAATCCCCCACAGCCTACTCGAATGTGGACTCCTGCTCAACTGTGGAATCGTCAGACATTCACTGGAACTTGCTCTGTAGACTCACGAAATTACTCAGTGCTCACTGTAAACAGCTTGAGACTATGGCTCGCTGAAAAATTTGAAAGTTTTGGTAATTCCCGCGAGTCCAATAGGTATCTTGGGATGTTCTCCATGATTTAGATTCCTTGCATGGAGGTACATGAGCAGTATAGGAATCTAGATGGAGTAGAGGGTGAGATGCACTCTACTCAGTGGCATAAATCCAGCAGTGGATGTATGCGGACCTTTAGTGGCATGAATCTAGCAGTGGAATGAAAGTAGCTGATACTTTCAGAGTAGGTCTTCCTCAGTGATTGAGGAAGGACTGTGACGATCAGATCTAAAATCTATTGAGATTTGATTCAGAACGAGTTTCTAACAGTTGGAGAGAGGGTGCACTTATTCAAGAAAAACTACAGGGGCACATCAAAATTTGAGAAGGGTAGGCTACCATTATAGACAGATCATATCAGGGCAGTGGAGTATAGAGGGAGATAGTACATACTGAGATGGGAAGATTTAGATCTTCAGAAGGTTCAGATCAGAACGAACAACAAGGGGCGCATTAGTCAAGAGCAGCAGTTGCAACTGTTAAAAATCTAGGGTTATTCTAACCCGTTAGGTTTGGTTATTTGTTTATGAAGATCTGCATGTACTAAATCTATTCTTACTTTGATCTGGGCTCGAGAAAGAATAAATCCTCACAGAAAGATGGCTTTTCCCCGTTTGGGGTTTCCAAGGTATATCGTGAGTTTATGTGTGAGTGTTGTGTATTTTCATTGTGGAAGTGTTAAGAGATCTATAGTGTTTGTATCTTAAGTCATTATTGTATTTCTGATTTATAGAGATACAAACCACTTGAGATCTCAGGGCATCCAGAGGGACTAGTGATCTCTGGATAAATTAACAAGATTCGCTCCAGGCATTAAATTCTTCTTTCTGCACTCCAAAATCTCTACTCATATTTATCCATATCTCAAATGGATACTCAACAGATTGTATGAGGTAATGCATATTAGGACATGTCCAAGCACATAGCTCCAAATGCTTTGTCACAGTCATTTGGCCAAACATCTTTCTCTTCAGAGGACTCTGGTTCTCTCACAACACCAATTGACACATCATAGAGACATTGTCTCTTAAGATATGCACACATATTTGGCTCCCACTTAACATAATTGAATGGAGTAAGAGAAGGAGCTTTCAAATCCATGAAGAAGTTGTACTTGCACAAGAAAACACTCTAAAGGGAAAATATGTTAGAACAATTAAACTCTACTTTGACACTGAGCACATTCGGGAGTCCATCACACCTGGGTAGACCCCAATGGACAAGCCAATAGACTCAAGGAAATTACCTAGGATTTATGTGGAACCTCCACTACTTCTAGTGCTCAATGGAAGTATATGAGTAAGATTGGAATCAACTAGCTTTGATACCATGTGAAAATTTTATCACAGTCAGGATATAGTAACATCAAATTCCTCACAATTAGTTTTCACAATATGTGGAGGAAAGATAAAAAGATGACATAAATGAATAGTTGAATCAAACTTCTATTGAACAATTGTTGTACATCCAACCCTTGCAAATGTGTTGGTTGTCCAAATATATTACAATGGTAGAAAATTGAAATCCTTTGGAGGTATTTGAATTAGTCACATGTGGCAGGATTAGAATTAGACAAAATCCCCATCTAAGGCAACATCAACCTCCTACTCATGCAAGGTGGTCACGAATTGGAAAAATCAGCCTTGGTAGGCCATGAGTGACCAAAAGGCAGAATGTTGGAGTCTTTTTAGGAGAAAATCATGGAGGATGTGGTGGCTAAAAAGAGGCAAACTTGCCAAAAGCAACCTAGTGCCCCTATCTCATCTTTATCCATGAGAAAAGTAGTAAAAGTTGGATTTAACTCAGTAAAGTAGGAATAAAGTAGAAGTAGTGCTCTACTCCAGAAAAGTTGCTTTAAAAGCAGAAAAAGGGTGAATTTGAGGATAGACATCACATAGATGTGGTTCAAGTATGTACTAGGGGCCAAATAACCTAGTCTAAACACCTAGGAACATAATGAATAAAAATTATATTCTAAGGTCTAGATGGGGTCAAATATGCTAACACTACAGATTTCTCCAGCAACTCTTTTCCATTACATCAAGTGAGCTAGTCGCTTCAAATTTATCCTGTAGTTTCTTTCCATTACATCAAGCGAGCTAGTTGCTACAAATTTCTCCTGTGACTCTTTTACACTATATCAAGCGAACTAGTTGTTGCAAATTTCTCTTGCATCTCTTTTCCATTACATCAAGAAAGCTAGTTGCTGCATATTTCTCTTGCATTTCTTTTCCATTACATCAAGCAAGCCAGTTGCTGCAGATTTCTCCTGCAGCTCTTTTCCACTACATCAAGTGATCTAGTTGCTACAGATTTCTCCTACATCTCCTTTCCAATACATAAAGTGAGCTAGTTGCTGCAGGTTTCTCCTCCAACTCTTTTCCACTACATCAAGTGAGCCAGTTGCTTGAACCTTGCTTTGATACCATTCTGTCATGTACCCACATCCTATTCTATTTGAGGATATGGGAATTAGCATAACTATAACAATAATACATCAAAAAAATAAAGACATTCACACACAACAATTAGAAACTAGGGTTTATATTGGGACACCCACATGGGGAAGAAAACCCACTGCAATAAGCTCATGTATTCACAGGTAAACCATTGTGGGAAATAAATCCCACTGCAATATGTTCTTAGCTCTCATGTGCTCACCTATGGAGACATAACACATACTCTTTGTTCAACAACACACATCTACCTAATGGATTGACAATTATCTTCCCAAAAGTACACTCTTGCCTACTTCATTCCTTTCACCCCTTTTAAATAGGCATGCTTATTTTCTTTTTAATCATTGTTGTCAACGTTGATTAGCAAGAACTTAAAAATGCACCCACATGGGGAAGAAAACCCACTGCAGTAAGTTCTCTTTAATGTCCCTTTTTTTGAAATTTATTAAAATGGCAAAATTTTCAACTTTTTCCACTAGTTCGACCTTTGACTAGTATAGGTCTCTTGGTCTCTGAATGGCTCCAAATGCTCCCAAATTGTTATAGAAGGTGTATGGATGATGTTAGGACATAATTATGAGGTTCAGGGATGCTTTATATTCTTCAAAAGGATTCTGCAACTCTCCTTTAAGTTCTGGCCAAAGTAGGGAGTTTGACTAGCAATTTCTCTTTGATTAGTATTAGTCTCTTGGTCTCCAAATGACTCCAAATGCTTGTATAATGGGTCTGAAGGTATTTGAGAGGTATTAAGACATATAACAGAGGATTATGGATGCTTAAAAACCCTTAAAACACTTATGAAACATTCATTTACAATCTGGACAAAGTAGGGAAGATTACTAGTAATTTCGAGCTTCAAATCCCCCGAGGGTAGTGGACAAAGATGGCTTCCCAAATGCTGTTAAACCCTTCCGAATTTCTGAATAGAGGTATGGTACTGATAAGTGGATTTAATGAGATCCCCATTGTATCCTTAATTAGTTATTATGGCCTTATGCAACTCCTTAAAATCATATGTTTATATGCAATATTTCACATAAGGGGAAAAGCTAGTTATTTTTACCATGACTTATGAAATTTGAATTTTAGGTGCCAAGGGATTATGATCTGTTAATGAAACTTCTTAATAACTTTAATAACACTCCACACATCAACAAAATCACAGAGAATAACTGATATAACTCGAAATAGTATCTCTTCAAACTCCAACCACAAGATCTAGTGGAAATGGCATCATTTATGCATTGTTTGGTATTTTTACATAAATCCACTTAGTATTTTGACCTGAGAGTCTCATGAATAGTAAAAAAAGAGTATATATACCATATTACAAAGATATGGTATCTCAAGAGATATCCCAAAGAGTTCATCACCTCAACAAGTGCACCTCTCCTCAAGGAGCAAGAATATGCCAAGGAATAGAAGAATGGCTGTAGAAGCAAGTTGAAAGAGATGTGACCATGAGCTTCCCTGTAGCTTCAAACTGTAACAAAATACTCCATTAAAGCTCCAAATGAAAGTTCTGAATGGCCTTTCCAATTACAAACTAGGATGGGAATCTTTCACCGTTGAAATTGGTGCTAAGGCAAGTAGAGTAGCACTCCACTAGCTCTCCTCTCCCAAATGCAAAATGCAAATTCTAAAATGATCAAAATCTACCATCCTTCTTTGATATTGTATTTTATAAACTTCTAAGGTTCTCCATGGGTCTAATTCCTCCCAATAGCTTCATGCCAACTCAATTTGGGAAGAGATTCCCAAGTATGCCACTTGTCCTTCCAATTTTAGCCCTCTCCTTCTCCAAATTCGAATTGGTGTCTCTTTGGCTTCCCTAACTCACTTGAGCGCCCTCTTGGAGGCTATTTTTAGCCCTGACATGTCATATAAGTCAGATGTCAGCCTTCAGGTCTGATTTGTGTCATAGGTGTCATAGCATCTTGATCATTGTTGTCATAGAGCTAGGTAATCTAGTCCAAGTGTGTCACTAGCTCCAAAATGCCTCTTCCTCTTCCATGGGAGTTACTCTTCCACTCTGATTCGATGTTAATTGATTCATTCCAAGTATATTGACCTTCCAACTCATCCCAAGAACCTTGGTATTCTTATGGATTTGAAATGACAAGAGGAGAATGCCATGTGGCATAGAAAATCTAGCTTGTGTGGGTCCCACATCCTCCATGTGTCTTCATGATCAATTTCCACTTTGATTTTCCCTTGTATTTATTTATTTAGCTCCTTTATTAAATATTTATGCCATTCTAATGTTCAAACATCATTTATTATCCCCCTTATTTCAAATCCCAAAGCTTTCACCCCCCAACCTAGGGAACTAGTAATTTTCCTCCATGGCAGTTCATTTGGATGGGTATATTACAACTTTGAATTGGGAATTTCTCTTAATGTGACCCACCTTGTCCATTGGGATCTAATTTCACATTATTACTAACTTGGACTTCATTCTTGGCATTAATTTGACCCTTAGCATCCATTTGACAAACCATCATGAGTATGGCCAAGGGGCTTAGGCCATTGTGACCCAATGCACAATTTTGGGACATGACATTCTCAACTCTCATGTGTTCACCTATGGAGCCATAGTACATACTCTCTATTCAACAACACGGTTATCTAATGGATTGCAATTCTCTTCCTAGAAGTACACTCCTCCCTACTTCCTTCCTTTCACCCCTTTTTAATAGGCATGCTTCTTTTCTTTTTAAAATATTGTTGTCAACATTGATTAGCAATAACTTAAAAATGGTTTACTATAGTATTTTAGAATAGTTAAAATGGCATAGACTATGTTGAAGGTTATAGGAAAAATAAATGTTGATATTTTATCAGGGTTTGAGAGGCATGGGAAATGTTAGACTTTGTTCAATTTTGGATTAAGGTCCCTTCTTTTCACTGAGATCAACCTGAATCAATAGAGGGGAATTCACATTAAATTCACCTCTATATAAGCATTTATGAAAAGAAACATGATGCTCTATTCTATGTTAATGTTCATGATATCATTTCTATTAAAGTTTTGGCTATGTGATGACTTAGGTTTTGATTAAATTTCATGGTTAGGTATCATCGAAATTTGAAATATAATACTTACACTTTGTTTTTCCGTGTTGTAGTAGGATTTCAGCTTTTTTCCTATCTTGTTTTATTTCATATTTTTATATTGAACACTCTCATTGAATTGACACTTGCATATTGAACATATTTCGCTTAAGTTACTCTTTCATGCTTCAAACGTCTCATAATTAAGTAGTTTCATTATTATGTTTTTTGAACTTTATAACTACATATGGTTGATTTTGATTTGTGTGTTTGTTAGCGAGAAAAAGATTCTTTTGAGGAGAGATTTAAGGCAGGAAAGAATCGGTGGTTCTTTACCAAACATAGGTTTTGAGATCCTCACTTTCGAGAAGTTTTGGTACCATGCAAGAACTTTGAGTTTTTATCTTTGATCAATTTATAGTTTGCGATTCCTGGACATTTTTGAGCTAGTAAAGAGTGTTGATAGGAAACTTAATGCTAGTCTATCTTATATACCATGTACTTGACAATTTCAAATTTGATCTATCCCAGTGGGAAAATTGTATGAAAAATTACATTGTTGGAGTCCAATTAATAAGGTGGTTGGTGATTTTTTCCTAACCACAAAATTGTTAATGATTAATTTATCTTTAATTCATGTTTTTCGATTAATTCAGATATAAATTTTCCTGCTTATATTGGCAATGTAATGAATCCTTTTTGAAATATGGATAAAAACTTGAGATTTATAGTCACAATAGTTATAATGGTTGTTTGCCAAATTGGTTGGCATGCTATGGTGATAGCTCAATGGAAGAGCACCTCTCCCCAATTTTGAAAGGTGCTAGCTCAATGGAAGAGCACCTGCCTTACTAGTAAGAGGTCGGTGGTTTGATTCCTCTGTGCCTTATATTTAATTAATAAATGATGTTGCAATGTATTTCTAAGAAAATATTTTTAATGTTGATTTAAATTAATGCTAAGCCATTTTTTTATACAATAGGGGTTTCAAGCTGTCTGTGTATGTTGCTATGAGGGGGGTTTCACACCGCCTCTGTAAGTTGCTATGAGGGGGGCTAATAATTGCTCCAGTAGGAGTCTATGAGGGGATATTATAATTGCTCCAATAAGAGTCTACGAGGGGGTTTTTAAACTACCCTTGTAGGATTCTATGAGGGGGGGTTTAAACTACCCTCATAGGTCGCTATGACGGGGGTTCTAAACTGCCCCCACAGGTTGCTATGAGAGGGGTTTCAAACAGTCTATGTATGTTTCTATGAGGGGGTGTCTACACCACTTCTGTAATTTGTTACAAGGGGGACCCTAACTGCCCCCATATGTTGAAATGATGGGGGTTCATAACCGCCCCTATATGCATCTACAAGGGGGGTTCTAAATCGCCCTTGTATGCTATTATGAGGGGGCTTTCAAATTTCCCTTGTATGTTTCTATGAGGGGGGTTCCAAACCGCCCTCATAGGTTTCTAAGAGGGGGGCTCCAAACACCCCCCCCATGAAGGTTTTCAAGAGGGGGGTTCAAAACTACCCCCTTAGGTTCGTAAGAGGGGACTTAATAAAGGGGTCCCAAACCACCCCCGTAGGTATCTATGGGAGGGTTTAGAACTGCTCCCAAAAGTCACTGTTGCAGGCGGTTTAGATCTCTTATAAAATTGCCCCTAAAAGGCCAGACGTTTAATTTCAGTGCTTTTGGGGCGTTTTTGTCAAAACAATCTCTAATACCAAAACTGCCCCAGATAGTCACTTTTGGGGGTGGAAGATAACCCCCCTAAAGGTAAAAAAATGTAGTAGTGAAGGGAAAGTTCTTTGAGCTTTTGAGACTACTTTTCTTGAGAGTATCCCAAAGGTAAGCAATCCTATGCATTTTGATTGGTGTAGACCTATATCCCTTTGCAATTGTGTCTATAACTTAATAGCCCAAACCAAAATTTCAAGGCTCAAATGCATTATTTTTAAAATATCTCAGGAGAGAAACTAGCCTTATTTTGAGGTCAAGGCATATAGTTTCCTTAAGAGTTCCTCCATTACTTCAAGGTTAGCCACAAGATATCAATCATAGAATATATATATATATATATATATAAAGATTTCGATTTCTCAAGCTATCTCTACCTCCACACGGTTCTTTTTCAAGTAAGTTTCTCTTAGGATTTCACCGCCGAATTGATCTACCTCTTTCACTGCCTTAATTAATGAGTCAACTTCTAAATTGTTCCCATCCTCCAAAAGTATTCATGAAGGCTTCCCACTTTCCACCTCCTTTTATCTTGTTCACTAGTGATATCAACATATTGATTCAATCAAAATATAGGGTTGATAAACATCAAGGGTGTCATGGTTGTTGGAAGCAACCATGCCACCCACCACATCCATCTATTTTTCCAAGCTACATAAATGGGACTCAACTGAGAAAAATCCTTCCTCCATTTCAACCTTGTTCCTAAACTACATGGGGAAATGACACATAAGTTTCTCCCTACTCCATTCAAGGTTTTGATTACAAGTTGACCTACCTAGTATTCTAACCACTACCCAACAACTAGAAGATCAAGGATTGGAATCAAATACTAGACCCATTGTAAACTCAAATAAATCTTTGGACTATTGAATGGTACTCTTTCACTAGCAAGGCTACTTTACTCAAAAGCATATTAATTGCAATGTTTTTCTATTGGTTGTCTTTTCCCTTCCCTCCCAATTTATATCCAAGATTAGATAGATATGTTTTTCTCATATTTGAAAGGGAACCAAATAGTTTGGAGGCCTCCCCTTCATTGCTTGGGAAAATTGATCTCAACACACACACACACACACAAAATTAACCACATGAGACACATACTAACTAAAAGAAATCATGTTGTACCCACAAGGAAGGAGTCACCATCTCTCACGCCAACTTCGTCATTTTAGATTGGGAGGGGAAACCATTTGTTTAAGCAATCCTCCAAACACACATGAAAGTATGATCATGGAGGTTGTGATCATCATATATTGTTGAAACTATCCTTAAGTACACTACAAAACCCTTTTTCCCAAATCTACTTGGGAACATATCGGTGAAAATATCCAAGAAAAAACAAGGCATTAACCTGAATTATGGCTTACAAGTTGCACGAATATATTTTTTTTTCAAACCTAGGACTAAACTTTTCTACTTGAAATAAAAAATTATATGAAATGATCAAATTCCCTATATATCAAGATGCCATAAAAAATGTTCTAAAATAAGCTAATACTAGGCTTATGTTCAACTTAACCATCAAATTAAATTGAAGCTTTAACAAAGTGAATGTAGAGAATATCCCATAATCCCATAATCGATTGAGGTGCATATAAATTTTCTTATTATGGATCTAATAAAATCTCAATCTAGCTTCCAAAAATATTCTTTATTTCCAGTCTTGCATAAGAGTATATAAAGACACTAAGTTATCTACACTACTAAAGCTACTGGCATCACATGGAAACCCTCAACTAGGAGAGCAAATTGTGTCCTACTTAACTAGTGCATATAGTTATGTTTTGATAGATCCCTTTCCATTTTTGGACAACAATCTAGCTAGAAAACATCAACATCAAATGGAAGAGATAAGATCAGCGCCTTAAACAATGTTAACTCTACTAATAAAATCATTAGTTTGACCTTTAAATTTGTATTTAACCTTTCCCAATAAAAAATTACAAGTGTTGACCTTTAATAATCAACTAATTAAATCTATTAAAGTTGTAAATGGGTTTGTAACCATTTAGAAAAAAACTAAAAAAAATTTAGGCGACAAAGACATTAGCAAAATTTGTTCAATGTATAAGTCAATATTTTTGTAACACTTCTCTTCCTTACTAGAAATGCAAATTTTAAATGTAATATAGTTTCAAAAGTTACATATGCATTCACATGGAAAAGTCTCACATATGTCTAGGTCATTGTAGAGAATGAATGTCCTAATGCATCGATAAATTTTATCAGGTTTATATTCCCACTATATTTGTATGGATTCATTGGGAATTGCATTTGTCTCCAAGTACATCACTGCGCATTGCAAATAAACTACAAAAAGTAATATGATATATTCACAAGTAATTGCCAACTTGAAGTTCCTCCAAATTATCTCCTAGCCACTAAGAATAATGCCATCTTAATCGAGGAGCATAATATTCGTGCACCACAGCCCCCAGGGTGTAGATTAATCGACGATAGGGTGCACTATTAAGGAAATCCTTGTGATGTCGCTGGTTCAAACCTCATAGCCCTTTGTACCATGCACGAGGCAACTTTGGTATGTCTAGGGGTATAGTGGCAGTAGACCAAAATCGAACCCATGTCATGCGAGTATGAGACCGACCCAATTACCAATTCCCCTAGTTATGAAAAAAATCATGCACCACATACTAGCAATGGGTGATCATGACAGCTAGGGTGGCATAGTTTACCCTGATAACACTTGAGCTAGAGGTGTATGTCTTGAGGTGCTTCTTATTGCAAATCCCAGGTGATGTAGTCATAAATCACACAGTTGTTGTCATGGCCCTCCTTGCTTATTGTACTCCCACCCCTAGTTTTTCTTAAAAAATTGTCCAATGTAGTTTATGAGAGGCAAGGAGTGAATTAGGATCCTCATTAGGGTACATGTTTCGTAGCTGGTTAGGCCTACTTTGTATGGTCTAGAGACATGAGGATGGTCTCTTTGGCTACTGTGATGGAGAGGTGTTCTCTTGCAGTTATTAACATCCCAATGTCTCTCTCTAAGGCATGTGAATTCCATTAATCCCGTGGGTAGGGGAGGCCATTGGACACCATCATCACCACATCATTCATAAAATTGTGTTGCCATTGTTCCAATTGTGAGGTATTGTCGTGTGGGAATCTACATTCATTGAAACAAACGTCTTCTCCTTGATTCCTAATAGATCCAAAACCTATGTGGGGATTTTATTCAGGATTTTTTTCACTTGATCGACCATATAAGATTTCTAGTCTACATCTCTTTGAATGGCATATTAATATTTCTTCTCCTACTTGTGAATACCATCATACTCTAAGTAGAATTATGGGTGATAACCTTCAAATAATAAAGGAGGAATTAAGGATGATTATGGGTGCTATCTAATTTCGTTGAAATAATAAAAGATGAATTAAGGATAGAGACTCAATTTTTGAAAAATAACTTTCTTCTTTTTTAATTTGGAAAATATAAACTAATTTTTAATAACATGCAAATAATAAAAGAGGAATTAAGAATAGAGATTCAATTTTTGAAAAATAATAATATTTTTTAAAAAAAAATAAACAAAATAGAGTTAGAATTTTTTTGAAAAAGATTTTTTAAAAAAAAGCATCAAGATTTTGGAAATCCATCAGATTTTTGGAATCGGATTTTTTAAAATCCGCTCATTGTCGTTGGAAATGGGCGGTGGAGGAGGGACGACAGGCATATATTCATGTCCGAATTTGAATTTGGTTCGTTTACTCCTCTGTCATTTGCACATTTTTGGAAGCGCTTCCTCTGTGGTCTGTTTGTCTTTTTGTTTGGGTCTGTTCTGTGTCTGTATGGATGTGTGGTTTCTGTGTTTGTGTGTTACTGTGGTTTCTGTCTGTCCTTGTGACAAAGGAGGGACGGCAAGCATACATTTTCTTGGTATGAAGAAAGACAGAGAAATTAAAGACAGACAATGCCATCGGACGCTTACAGCCAGAAATTAAAGACAGACAATGCCATCCGATGCTTACAGCCAATGACAGGTACACCTCTGTATCTACTCTCTGTAGCTATTGGTCTTAATTTGATCCGGTTTTAAATATTATATTACTTAATTAAATAGTGGTAAACGTCTTCCTGGTTTTATTTACATGCTGGATCAAATTCTGTATAATACTCTGTTCAAACCAAACATGCTGGATAATACTCTTGATCTAATTCTTGCCCATGATCTTTTCAATCGAGCAAGTCTTCCTTCCCTTGATTTTTTCTTTAAATCTCAGGCTCACAACCGGCATTCGCTATCAAGAATGATTTGAGTTCAACCAGGGTAGCTATAAAGAATGATTAGCTATAATGATTCGAGTAATTAACTCTAAAGTATTTGCCCCAATGTTTAGTCATAAATGATCCCTAGACCAGTTCTTCCCTTGATCTAATTCTTGCCCATGATCTTTTCAATTGAGCAATTCTTCCTTCCCTTGATTTTTTCTTCAAATCTCAGGCTCACTAGAGGCGTTCGCTATCAAGAATGATTTGAGTTCAACCAGGCTAGCTATAAAGAATGATTCGAGTAATTAACTCTAAAGTATTTGCCCTAATGTTTAGTCATAAATGATCCGGATCCCTAGAACAGTTCTTTCCTTGATCTAATTCTTGCCCATGATCTTTTCAATTGAGCAATTCTTCCTTCCCTTGATTTTTTCTTCAAATCTCAGGCTCACTACCGGCGTTCGCTATCAAGAATGGTTTGGTTTTCTGTTCAAACCAAACATGCTGATCAAATTCTGGATAATACTCTTGATAATACTCTGTTCAAACCAAACATGCTGGATAGTGGATAATACCCTTATCAAATTCTAGATAAGACTCTGTTCAAACCAAACATGCTGGATAATACTCTGTTTCCAATCATGTCCTGACCTTTGATCCCCAGAGCAATTCTTCCATTTCTTGGTTTGTTCTTCAAATCTCAGGCTCACAACCAGCATTGCTATCAAGAATGATTCGAGTTCAACCAGGCTAGCTATAATGAATGGTTAGCTATAATGAGTAATTAGCTCTAAAATATTTACCCCAATGCTTTGCTTAGTTATAAATGATTGGATCTCCGAGCACGGATAGGTGCATGCCACCGATTCGCGAGCCATCAGTAGTGGTCTTCTACTCGATTCATTATATCGGTAAGGAATCATCCCACCAGAGACACTGGTGTTGAAGAAATCCTACGAAGATACTGTTTAAATCCTGAATCTGACACTATAAGTAGAGTTTCAGACTTATATCGACTCTTATTAGAGTTTGGTGACCGTCACGGGAAACACGTAATATATTGGTTGAAGCTCTTGTTGGAGCAGGTGTTTTTTTATAGGAGTATTAACTTTGAATACAGTGATTAAAAATACAGTGAGTATGAACTCACACTTAAAAAGTACAGTTGCTGATGATCTGCAAACCAGGGATTAGCGAAATCGAGCATGTGTATACTGTGTACTCTTGTCGTTGATGATCTCCAAGATGGCGCATGTGTATACTCTGTACTCTTGTCTACTTGTCAACGCATGCCTCTAATTGCCCATCAACCTTAATTACCTCTAATCTACAAATCCAAACCATGGTTGTCTACTCACTTCCAATGTCTGGCATTCAGTTCCCACATTCTCTGTATTCCGTCACATTGAGTTCGACCTCCCTTGGCGCCAGGATATTACGGAGGAGGGTTGCCATAATCATCAAGCGATCCTCCAATCTCCAATTCTTGTTCAACTTACTTACAAGAGTGCCATTCTGAATACGCTTGACCAAACCAATAAGTATACCGGAGTCCCCTTCCACAACAAGCCGAGAGCAGTATTGTTGTGAGGCTTAATCTGGTGCAGATACCTGCTAATTCTTCCATATTATTGGTTTCTTTGCCTATGAATCCATAGTACATCATGAGAGGTTGGCTGGATTCATTGCAAAATATCTCTCTATATCAAGCATGCCCCAGGTTGACCTTGGATGCCCCGTCAAATTTGAGCTTGATAAAGCCTCGACGGGGAGGAGACCAGGATGTTGGACTTAAAGTTGTGACATGTCCCAACTTATGAGGATTAAGAGCAGGGCACAATCTAATGTTCCATGCCTGGAGAACGAGATTTTCTGATCCATTTAGTTAGAAATCCTTATTATCCCAAGATTGTAGGTTAACTATCTCCTTGATGTTGTACTTGATTTTGGCCCAAATGACGTTGGAATGCATCTGCAAATCGTGAAAAATGCACCTATTCCTCTCCTTCCATGTTTCCCAAGCTAAGAAGGATGGAAATAGTTGTCAGATCCTATTGAGAAGAGGGTTGGAAAATGGATCCGTTGGCCATTGCTCTATAGTGGCCTTGATGTTTCCACAGATGCAAGCAAATCTTCAAAAGATTGCAGCTCCCTTATCCCACAACATGCAAAAGGAAGGACATGCGAAACCTCTTTTAAGCAGGTCGTCCCATGTGAGTATTGATAGCCGTAAAGGCCAATCCACAGGTTCCAAGAAGGATTCAGTCCACAACTAAATGGAGAGAGTTCAAATGTATTGAAGTCTTCAGCAATTTTTATAAACTAATATTCTTCCAACAACTTGTAGATCCATAGTGTGTAGATTGAAAGAATTGAAACCCACATTCATAACAATGACAGTTCATAAAGAAGTCAAATGCTCATCAGAGTTTGAGATCACCGTAAGTCTTCCAGCCGTGGAACAATACATAGACCACCGATTTAGTTAATTACACTCAGTGAATTTTTCCTCATTTCGAAACCCTTCTCTGCAGTTGCAATTTGTGAAGATTACAGCATCGGAAATACACTACAATTAGTTCGGAGAGTGCTTACAAGTCATAAAACTGGGGTTTTAACAAAACATCCAAATGCTAATGCTATATTTACACAGAAACATTAGCCTGCACAATGGCTGGAATCACACAGAAAACCATCAAGAAACTGGAAAAATTACTGAAAATGGCAGTTTTATTAACTTCTAGTCTTCAATGTCTTTTTTTCAATCCTCTCGCTCTTTTCGAGCTCTTCCATCCCATTTACCATAAAAAATTGCTGTTCTTTGTTACTAACTGAAATCAAAGTTTTTGCCCTAACTGATTGGGGAACCAACTCCCTCGAAATTACTTCCGAAATTACATGAAATTTAAAGATTACTGACTCAAAATGCCAGCTGGACATCTAATGCCCCTGCATCAAGTATCCGCTTGCGAGCTACTAACTAGGAGAAGTGAGTCACCTTAGGCCAATGTTTCATGGTCCATATTTGCCTCCAAATTCTGTCTTCGATCTAGGAAGGTCGGGATGACCAGCATCAAGATTGTAGGCTTCTTTAACAGAAAAATTCCAACTTGACCTATATCCGGGCATCTAAGTTTGTCCCGCCCAGTTTCTGTTTGAGTTGGAGCTGCTGGATCTCATTCCATGTCCTCCCAATTTTCTCGTCCTTCCCCCTTCCATGAATAATTCTCTATGGCTTTGCTGGCTTTCAAGTTGTTGCCAGAAGTATCTAACTTTTCTCATGATGTGTTCCGTGAGGTACTATTGTGTGATAGGCATGGGATGAAAGTCAATGAGTTTTGGATGTTGCTGCTACGAGTCCTCCAAAAACAGGGTAGAGTTGCCTCCCCTTGATGGGCAATTAGAGGCATGAGTAGACAAGCATGTGTATACTCTGATCCCCAAGATGTGAGTTGATGATCTCCAAGATGAATTGCTTGCAAATTGAAAATTCTCATCTTGTATTTTCCAGTGATCCGATTTAACTACCACCTAAGAATTTCCAGAAAAAATCTGAACAAAGTTTAATTTTTTCATAGCCAAGGTTAACGCTAATTTTAAAGGCTAGAGCTCAGCAACATTATTTGAGCCCTGGCCTAAACCAGCTTTAAATTTGAGAGAATGTGAGTCAGAAATGTGTAGAATTCCACCTGCACCTGCTAGAGAGGGATTCCGTTCAAAATAGGCCTAGGGCTTATTTTTGTCAATTGCCACCGCCACATGAAGTCACAGGCTTTTTGTAAGGGATTTAGAGTTGTAGGCAGTGACACTATTTAGACGGTCAGCCACATTCCCCAAGCTACAGTCAGGGGAAGACTCTCTTGAGAACTTTCTCCCTGTAATTTCCATGCCAAGAGCCTCTCAGTCCAATGAAACTCTCGATCTTCCATGCCAAGAGCCTCTCAGTCCAATGAAACCCTCGATCTCATGCCAAATTTACTGAGCAGTAAATAACTAAGTGGAAATTTTATTCCTCTTCAACACGAGAGACACTGCATTTACCAGGACCAACAAAAGATTGTTTTTGCAAAATGTTCCATGTTCTACCTTCTCAAAATTGAAATGTTATTCTAATTAGAAATCATTCACATTCTGGATTTGTTTTTTCTTTTTCTTTTTTTAACACAGGATTCCAATGTTTTAAAAGTTGGTTTATGCACAGGATTTGGATTTGCAACATATTGATTGCATTGCTCAGCAATTTGTGAAGAATGTTAACAAACAGAGAGAAAGGTATGATATTAAGAATCTTTTAAACATTGTTTCAAAACATATATATCGGTTTGTAATTTTTAAGATTGTTAATAAAAAATAGATAAAAATAATGATCATTAACTTTTTTTATGTTTTTTTAATATTTGAAGTAATATTTATGTCTCTAGGGATAATGTTCATTACCATTTTCATGCTTATAATATTAAATAAAGGACTTAAATAAATGACTTGTTTCATATTTTTTTTGTTTTGTTATCTTTTTTCAGGTATTAAACATTCTAACATTCTATATATGAACTGTATTGGGTAATTTTTAAGAATGCTGATGAGCATAGGTAATGATTATTTTCTTTTTCAAAGTAATATTTTTAAATAAAGATGTCTCATGTATGTTTTGGTTTGTAGTTTTTCTAGGTATCAAACACATTTTAAAGAGTAATTCTACAGATTACATTACATTTGGTTTGTTGTTTTTTCAAGTATTAAACACTTTTTAAAGAGTGGTTCAGATTGCATTGCAATACATGGATTGCATTAGAGTGTAATATTTTTAAAGGTAATGATCATTATCTTTTTCATGTTTTTATTTAAAATAATATTTAAATAAAGATGTCTCTCATATTTGTTTTGGTTTTTTATTTCAGGTATCAAGCACCATTTAAATGTTTGATTCAATGTTATTTACAATAATTTGAAGTGATATACAATGGACTTGTGTAGTTTACTATTTTTGAGAGTTCTGTAAATAAATAGACTTACAAACATATTATTCTTAATATAAATAATTTTTTTGGGGATGGGATTAAACCCATCCAAATGCTTCAGATGGTGGGGTGCCCCATCATCTTTAGAGTAGTCTCTTATTGTCCTATGTATGTTTTTTTCATATTCATTTTCCACTCATTATCTTCACATAAACTTATTTTATAATTTCTCCAACACAAATAAATTTCATTTTTAACTTAATGTTTTCACACAAACTAATTTCATGATTTCTCTAACACATAAATCAAATTCATTCATATATTTTAAATTCTAACCATAAACAAACTAATTTCATAATTTCTCTAACACACATAAAATTCATTACATATATTTTTAATATATACTATTTTTCCACATTTTTACTTTTTACTTTTTTTTTTTTCTATTTTTTTTTTAAATTTTATACTTTATTTATTTACTTATATAGTATTTATATTATTACATCGCTATTATTTATATTTTAATATATGTATATTTATTTATTTATCTACTTTATTTGTTGTATTTTAGTGTTTTTATTGGGCATATCTTTTGTTGATTTTAGTGCAATTTTTGAGAGTGTTTGAGATTTGTGTACATGTATTTTGTGTGCAACTCTATATGTTTGTGTTTGAGATATTTATACATGTACTTTTTATACAATTTTATGTATGGTAGATGAGACAATTTTTATGTTTGTTAGATGAAATAATGTTTTTTTGCATGCAACTTTGTGTTTGTTATATGAAATGATTTTTATGTTAGATGAAATAATGTTTTTGGGGATGCGATTAAACCCATCCAAATGATTTAGATGGTGGCGCACCCCATCATCTTTAGAGTAGTCTCTTATTGTCTTATGTATGTTTTTTTCATATTTATTTTCCACTCATTATCTTCACACAAACTTATTTTATAATTTCTCCAACACAAATAAATTTCATTTTTAACTTAATGTTTTCACACAAACTAATTTCATGATTTCTCTAACACATAAATCAAATTCATTCATATATTTTAAATTCTAACCATAAACAAACTAATTTCATAATTTCTCTAACACACATAAAATTCATTACATATATTTTTAATATATACTATTTTCCCACATTTTTACTTTTTACTTTTGTTTTTTTTGTTTTCTTTCTATTTTTTTTTTAATTTTATACTTTATTTATTCACTTATATAGTATTTATATTATTACATGGCTATTATTTATATTTTAATATATGTATATTTATTTATCTACTTTATTTGTTGTATTTTAGTGTCTTTATTGGGCATATCTTTTGTTGATTTTAGTGCAATATTTGAGAGTGTTTGAGATTTGTGTACATGTATTTTGTGTGCAACTCTATGTGTTTGTGTTTGAGATATTTATATATGTACTTTTTAGACAATTTTTATGTTTGTTAGATGAAAAAATGTTTTTTTACAACTTTGTGTTTGTTATATGAAATGATTTTTATGTTAGATGAAATAATGTTTTTTTGTATATAACTCTATATATTTGTGTTTGAGATATTTGTATATGTATTTTGTATGCAAATCTATGTGGTTGATAGATGAAATGAATTTTATGTATGTTAGATGAAATGATTTTTATGTTAGATGAAATAATGTTTTTTTTTATATAACTTTATATATTTGTGTTTGAGATATTTGTATGTCTTTGTATGCAATTCTATGTGTTTGTGTTTGACATATTTGTACATGTACTTTTTATGTAATTCTATGTATGGTAGATGATATGATTTTTATGTTTCTTACATAAAATAATGTTTTTTTGTATGTAACTCTATATATTTGTGTTTGATATATTTGTATATGTATTTTGTATGCAACTCTATGTGTTTGGTAGATGAGATGATTTTCATGTATGTTAGATGAAATAATATGTTTTTGTATACAACTTTATGTGTTTGTTAAATGAAATTATGTTTTTTGTATGCAATTCTATGTGATTGTGTTTGAAATTGGTGTATAGGTATTTTGTATGCGATTCTGTGTTTGTGTTTGAAATCTATGTACATGTATTTTATATGCAACTCTATGTGTTTGTTAGATGAAATAAATTTTAAGTTTGTTAGATAAAATAATGTTTTTTTGTTTGCAACTCCTATGTGTTTGCATTTGCCATATTTGTACATCTATTTTGCATGAAATTCTATGTGTTTGTGTTTGTAAATCTTATTCATAATTTTTATATTTCACTATGTGTCTTTGGATTTATTTTTTAATATAAATTATAGCTCTTATATATATATATAATTGTTTTAGTTTCTTTTAATTTTTTTTTAATTGTTGTTTTAATTTTTAATTGTTTTATTCCATTTGTCATTTACTTTAATAACCAAATTTATTAACAATTAAAATATAGCTCATAATATCATCATTTTATTTAATTTTTAATAAATTAAATAACATCATAACTCTAATCAATTCAATTTAATAAATACACAAACACAAATATTAAAAAAAATTAAACAACTATATCAACAAAGCATAGAATATTATGGCTTTATTGTAACAATAACAACAAAGTACATAGCTTTGCTACACCAAAGCAACAATTTTTGAGGCTATATGAGCTTTCACCTTCACATGGTTGGTCTTATTAGTAGAGATCCTAAAATCTCAAATCTAAGAAAAGCTCTCAAATACATAATTATATTTTTAATGTATTAATATTAATATTTATTTAATTTTTTTATTAAAATATAATTATTTAAAAATAAATTAATAAAATATTAAGAAGCATTTTAGTTTATTAAAGATTATGATATTTGAAAAATAAAATAAAAATGATTTTTATTATATTTATAACAATTAAACAATAAAATTTAAAAAATATGACTGAGATTAAAATTTGGTAACTAATAATGAAATCATATTTTTATTTATACAATAAATTGAAAATAAAAACAATAAAATATAGTGGAAATGATTTTATAGTAAAATTATTATGGTATGATAGACTAAAATTGATTTAAATAAATTTATTGATTAATTAAGAATATAATTAAGATTAAAGTTTAATAATTAATATTGAAATCAAAAATTTTATTTATAAAGTAAATTGAAAATAAATAAATAAAAATAGTAAAAATGTTAAAAGAATTTTTTTTATGATATTTACTAATTTTTTATATTTAAATAATAAATTTTAAAAATCAAAATAATATAAAATAATAAAAATAATAACTATCACCACTATTATAATATTTAAATAAAAAATTTAAAAATAAAAATAATATAAAATAATTAAAATGATAAGTAGGTTTATTCAAATCAAGAAAGATGGCCATAAAATCAATTTAAGAAGTACAATTGTCTCATCCTCGTTTAATCTAGAAAAAACATAAACACTAGTCCACCCCAAATTCTAAAATAAAACATTTAGTAATTATCAAAGTGGAATTCATTAAAATTAATTTTTTTGCCACCTAATTCATTAAAAAAAGTGAGATTTTCAATATATTCTTAACATTGAGTGCTTGTCCTATGATTCTCAAACACCTATCACTAAAATAAACCACAAAAATTATATCATTTCATTTAAAGAATATAATATTTAGTTTTATTTTATTGTAATAAAATAATTTAAAATTAATTGATTTAATAAATTAATAAATAATATTTCACCTATCACTAAAATAAGTCACAAAATTAAATTTATATCATTTAATTGGAAGAATATAATATTTAGTTTTATTTTATTGTAATAAAACAATTTAAAATTAATTAATTAAATAAATTAATAAATAACATTTCTCAATTAAAACTAGTAACAAACATTATCCATTATAAAATAAATAAATTTATTAAAATAGTAAAAATTATTGTAATAAAATTAGTATTTTTTATATATTTTTTTGTTATAATTGTTTATTTCAAATCTGCCATAAAATTAATATAAGCAGTACATTTGTTTCATCTTGATGTAATCTAGAAAAAGCATAAGCTTTAGTCCATCCCAAATTTTAAAATAAAAACACCTAATAATTATCAAAGTGAAATTCATTAAAAAAAGTGAGATTTTCTAACATTGGGTACTTACCTTATAATTCACTAGCACAATCACTGGTTGGTGAATACCCATAGGTCACAACTCAAGTGCCACCAACATGTTACTTATTTTCCATGTGTAGTTGCACAAATTGCCAGTTATTTAAGCATTAACTATGAGTTATTTTTTATATTCCTATTATGTCCATGCATCAACTTTGAGTTATTTGTGCATCACCTAGCATTACTCATGCATAGCTACCAATTATTTTTGATATTCTTTTTCTTTTATAATTGTTTATTTCAAATCAAGAACTATTGCCATAAAATCAATCTAAGGAGTACACTTGTGTCATCCTTGTGTAATCTAGAAAAAGCATAGGCTCTAGTCCACCCTAGATTCTAAAATATAAACACCTAGTAATTATCAAAGTGGAATTCATTAAAATTAATTTTTTTGCAACTTAATTCATTAAAAAAGTGAGATTTTCAATATACTCATAATATTGGATGCTTGCCTTGTAATTCTCAAATACCTATCACTAAAATAAGTCACAAAAATGATATCATTTCATTGGAAGAATATAATATTTTGTTTTATTTTATTATAATAAAATAATTTAAAATTAATTAATTTAATAAATAATATTTCTCTATTAAAATTAGTAAAAATGATTGTCCATTATAAAATAAATAAATTTATTAAAATAGTAATAAATTATTGTAATAAAATTATTAAAAAAGTTGTCAGTTGTGCATGCATCAATTATGAATTATTATTTTTTATATTATTTTTCTTTTATAATTGCTTATTTCAAATCAAGAAGGACAGTTATAAAATTAATATAAGCAATATACTTGTTTCATTGTCTCATCCTCTTTTAATCTTGAAAAAGAATAGGTTCTGGTCCACCCCAAATTCTAAAATAAAACACCTAATAATTATCAAAGTAAAATTCATTAAAATTAATTTTTTTACAACCTAATTCATTAAAAAAAATGAGATTTTCAATATATTCCTAACATAAAATAAATTATATCATTTCATTGAAACAATATAATATTTCATTTTATTTTATTGTAATAACATAATTTAAAATTAATTAATTTAACAAATAAATAAATAATATTTCTCTATTAAAATTAGTAAAAAACATTGGGTACATACTTTTTATCCCCTCTCTCTCTATATATAATTCAATTAACTTTTTGTAAATTTTTGTACATATTTTTTTATGCAACTTTGTGTTTGGGTATGTAAACTTTTATGTAAAATAATATTAGTGTAAATTATAAAATTTTTTAAAATTTAATTTAACACAATTATAAAAAAACATTTTTAATCATTTTTTATTCTATAATTTTCATTTATCTCAAATGTTAAAATATGTTAATAAATAAAACATAATTCATTATTTGTTTTAAAATAAAGAACAATATAATTATATTAAAATTATCTTAAATTTAATAATAAAATATAACCCATTATCTTAATTACATTTTAATAAATAAAAATGTATTAACATTACAATTATCTTAAATTTACAAACAAATATTAATTTACAATAGGTAACCAACACCAAATAAAAAAAAATCATAATCTTTAAATATCTTTTAAATAATAAATATTCACTTCTAAAACTAGTCACAAAAATTATATCATTCCATTAGAATGATATAATATTTAGTTTTACTGTAATAAAAATAAAAATAAAAATTAATATATAATAATTTACCGATTATAAAATAAATAAATTTATTAAAATAGTAATAATTTATTGTAATAAAATTAAACCCGTATCTATCAAGCACCGAGAGGGATCCAATTTCTTGAGGTGTATTTCTTTTTTTAAATTTAAACTCAAGAAATTTGATCTCTCTTGCTTGATAGATCTGGGTTTAAGTTTTAAGTTTTTATTTTATAAACGAACAACTATTTTTTAATTACTTTTCATAATATTTTATTTTATGAGTCAACATGGATTTTTAAAAAATACTTTCCATAATTTTTTATTTTATGAACCGACATGAATTTTTTTAATTATTTTGTTAGTAACAAACGTTACATCACACACGTTACAAAATCTCCCCCATACTGGACTGTAGAGCACCTCATTTCTCTTGATGCAATCATTAAAGAAAATTAAGTTCATATTTAACTTTATGTATTTGTTTTTGTAATTTTTGAATTTTTTGTGTTTGGATATGTAAATATTTGTGTAGAGATGTATATATCTCCATACTTTATTTATATATCTAGTAAAGATACACATACTCTACACCCTTTTATACCGTGTTTCTAAATCTGTGTATATGTTCATTTTTTGTATATAACTTTACATGTGCATGTAATTAATCTACACTTTTATTTCTTCAATATAATTTATGAAAACTAAAATGTATTAAATATTTATATATTTAGTGTAAAGATGCAAATACCTTATACCTTTTTATATTGTGTTTTTAAATCTGTGTATATATTTTTTGTATGCAACTTTATGTGCATATAATCCATCTACACTTTTATTTCTTCATCACTAATTAATATATATATATATATACTTTTAAAATACATCTCCATGGGTTTTACATTAAATCTAATAAAAAATTATTATAGTATTCAATAACTAATATCTAATTTATTTTAATTTATTTCTCTGTATATGACAAAATTATAATAATAAAATGTATTAAAATAAGATATATATATATATATATATATATATATATATATATAAAGAAATCTAATAAAAAATATTGTGGTATTCAATAACTAAATATACTTTTTTTATTTTTATTTTTTAGAAAGAAAAAAATGTACTTATATATCTAATTTATTTCTATATCAAAAAAAATTACTCATTCAACCATGAAAATGCAATTCTATCATGTTTGTTGATATGTTTGTTATATTCACGATTATGCCTTCATAAAAGACATGAAAGATTGAACATATATCATTTCAAGAATGGTATGGACAATGGGGAAAGAGAAAAAGCACATTAATAAATTGAAAACCCTGTAATTATAATAAAAAAACATCTTAGAGTTAAAAAATATGTAAGACATAATATTTCAAGATAAATAAATAGAAAGCACAAGAGAAAGTAAGAAAATACATTAATAAATAGAAAAATAAAACACCTTGAGTTTAAAAAATACTTAAGACATAATATTTCAAGATAAATAAATAGAAAGCACATTAATAAATAGAGAAAGTAAGAAAAAACATTAATAAATAGAAAAATTATTGCCAACAATATCAAACCCTACCATTATGATCCAAAAATTCTAATAATGCAAAAATACAAAAACACCTGGTTTAAAAAATATGGAAGACATGAAAGATTGAAAATATACTATCTCAAGATTCAAATTGTATAGACAAGAGAGAAAGTGAGAAAGCACATTAATAACTAGAAAAATTATTGCAAAACAATATCAAACCCTGCCACCTTGCCATTATGATCCAAAAGGTCTAATAATGCAAAAATACAAAAATACCTTGAGTTCAAAAAATATGGTTCCACTTTCATTAATCTATTAACAACATTTATATAGTTGAAAATAATATTAAATGTAATAAAGGTATATTATCTAAAGAGAAAAGTACATAAGCTTGCAGAAAGTTGATGAAAACATACCTTTTGAAACGTTCTGCTAATCTCCATTAAACTAAAGTTGATGAAAACATATCTTTTGAAACGTTCTACTAATCTCCATTAAACTAAATTTGATGAAAACATATCTTTTGAAACGTTCTACTAATCTCCATTAAACTAAAGTTGATGAAAACATATCTTTTGAAACGTTCTACTAATCTCCATTAAACTAAAGTTGATGAAAACATATCTTTTGAAACGTTCTACTAATCTCCCGATCTAATTTATAACTAAGGATGAATCTCCAAATACCTACATCTCACTCAAAAGTCTTGAAGTAAATAGCTTGCAATTCAGCCCAATTATTGAATCCTACTCCTAGAGCCCCTTTACCATAAAAATAGCAATCATCTGCCAAAAAGATTGCATATAATTATAGTTTAAATAGTTTATGATGATAATTAACACCATCAACATTTAATAACAAACCATATTCCATTAGTACAAAGAAAACATAATTATAATCACACACCATTCCATTAGTAACGAGAAAACATAATTATAATTATAGAAGTTTTTGGTACAATAATTATAATTATAGAATTTTTAGGTACGCTGTCCAAAGAAGATTTTATCATCTTTGAAAAATATCATCAAAATAAACTAAATAATTTGATAAAAGATTGAAATCGTCTTTGAAAAATATAATCAAAATAGACTAAATAATTTGATAAAAGATTTTCAATAATTTGTAAAAAGAGATTTTAAATATTTTGAAAAACATATTTACATCTTACACTTTTCGTTATCAAAATTGAAAAAAAAAATCAAAATCAATATACTTTTATATACCTCAAGTCTTCATGAAATTATAAAAAAAAAATAGTGGTATATATATATATATATATATATATATATATATTAAATAATGGTATATACAAATTAAATTATATAGAAGAAATCGTGGTATATATAGGAAGAGATTTTAAATAGTTACATTCAATTACTCAACTATATGTTTAGTACCAAACTTCTATAACTTCTTTTATTTCTTAAGAAAATAAAATTAACATGTATATTACTTTATTCACTTGTATATCTAATTTATTTTGTTTTATTTCTTTGAAAAGTTTACTTGCCATGTGATGTTTTCGTATTTAAACTTCTATAACTTCTTTTATTTCTTAGGAAATAAAATTAACCAGTATATTATTTTATTCACTTGTATATCTAATTTATTTTGTTTTATTTCTTTGAAAAGTTTACTTGCCACGTGATGCTTATATATTTGAAAATAATGTGACATCCAACAAAGTATATTATTAGTATATTATTATTTGAAGGTGCACTGGTGAATGGGTAACATATTTTTAAAAAGGTAATAAAGACTCCTAATGCTCTTATGGGAGGATACCATATGAAATAACGACAATTTTGTATAAAAAAAGTTATATGAAAATTCATGAATATGTCAAAATTGCAGAACTTAGAAAGAGTCTAGAACATTATACCACCAACATAAATGTGAATCTTGGAAATCAGAAAATAACCCAAATATTATTGGAATAGAGTATGTCAAGAGTGCGATTTTGGAAAAGTGAAACACAAACTTTCATGACAACCAAACACAATAACAGAGAATTTACAATTTTTTTTTTGGCAAGAGTATCTTTTTAAATATGACTTGGCCATAATTATCTATGGTGTTGAGAAAAGACAGTTATTAGAAATATGCCAATGATTTTATTGTAGCAACACTAAACAAACATGGTCGGAAAAAATAAATTATGATGAATGCCCTTAGTTTATTTTGTCAATAAAATAGGCCCTTTTTTATAAAATAATTGATGTGATATTCAATCCTACACGACCTCCATTGGAAGTATGGCTCTAGTAAAACGTTGACATGTTCACCTCAATCTTATCTAAGAAGATATGGAAGTATGGCTCTAGTAAAATGTTGACATGTTCACCTCAATCTTATCTAAGAAGATATCTTTAGAAGAATACATCTTTATGTTAACTTTTTACCCATTCCGCCAATCATTGTTCTCCCCCACAACTTTCTTCAACCCTAGAAGGCACACCAGCACCAGCAGCAATGGTTTGGATTCTCATGTAGTATATGGACTGGTGGTATATGGTCAGGGGAGTGCCACATTATCTTCAACAAAAAGGCATCTAATGGTTTTCAATAACAATAGGATGGATTACATCTGGAGTGCAACTCATGATATGGTGTGAGAAGAATTTGACCAGTAGAGTTGGCATGATGGAGAAAGGAGGTTGGCAGGTTGTTCACAATGTTCCCTTCTACAAAGGATTTACACCTTGAATATTCTATGGTCAACAAGATTACGAAGCACCTAAAAGAGAGGAAGTTTGAGATATTGAGGGAGAGACTTTATTTGATAGAGAACACTTTCCCCATAAAGAGGGAGGCCACTATGCATTTCAATGTCTTAGGAGGATGAAAGACAATTAACAATAGAAGCAATCTGAGGAGGATGAAAGACAATTAACAATAAAGCAATTTACAAGGAATGTAGAAGCTTTAGTCGGAGCAGATGAGTAGGCATCTAAACTTGAGATAACTTTCTCAATGATATTATGCCTCTACTCCAACACAAATTTTGGTGTAGGTGGTATATGGACGAGGGAGAACCACATTACCTTCAACAAAAAGTTATTTAATGGTTTTAAATAACAATAGGATGGTTTACATGTGGAGTACAACTCATGATGTGGTGTGAGAAGAGTTTGACCAATAGAGTTGACATGAAGGATGAAGGAGGTTCGCAGGTTGTTCACAATGTTCCCTTGTACAAAGGATTTATAAATTGAACATTCTATGGTCAACAAAATGGCGAAGAACCTAACACAGGGCAAGTTTTAGGTATAGAGGGAAAGAATTTACTTGGTTAAGAACAATTTCACGTTGATAAGAATGAGGGCACAACACAACATTGCAATTATGTAGGTGAGAGACTGTGAATGTAGGTGAGAGACTGTGAAGGCACATGCATGTGCCAACATCATCCACTTCTAGTTTCATAACTCTCGTTCCAAATTTAGCATTCTAGTTTTAGAATATATATTTTTCTTCTTATGTAGTTTGATTTCAAATTTAGAAATAAGTTGTTTTAATCTTCAGTAAGATTTTGTTAAAAAGTAAGCTTAAGAGAATGATTCAAATAAACTTCCAATTTTAGATAGGGAACTCTATTCTAGATATAAGGTACAAGCATGATTACCCTCTCATAGTGCGTATACATCCCTAGGTAGTTAGCTCATGAAGGGAGGTGCACTTCTCTAGGAAAAAAATAAACTTTTCTAATTTTGTCAACCACACGGATAGGTTGTGTTATCTTCTCCCCTAGCATTCTTAGTCTATAAAAGAAACATATGGGAAGGTGTTATTCAATTCAGATTTTGTGAGATTGAGTTGTCTGCTAGTGATTAGTAAAGTACTGTTGTAGAATAGCAGTCAGCAGAAGACAAATCCACAAAAGACACAAAGCAACAATAGCCCGAGCATGCAAAACTGCAGAAATCTGAGAGAACAATCCAAGAAATCGTCTCATAAACCCTTTGTTCCCAATCTCTTCAACTCTCTACACATGCTCCTAAAGGTTCAAAAATTTGATATAAGTACGACACAGTGGGAAAATTCTTCGGTATATTAGGGAATCCTTTGTAACCACCACCTCTATGTCCTATAGATATGAGGATTTTTATGTAATGAAAGAGAGTATTGAGAGCTAGTTAGTATGTTGTTTGTTGGAGAATCATAAGTTCATGCTTACACTGAATACGATGGAAGATAGGTCGACTCATGTCTATACGACTGT
The DNA here is from genome assembly GCA_027924585.1 of Larix kaempferi. NCBI lineage: Eukaryota > Viridiplantae > Streptophyta > Pinopsida > Pinales > Pinaceae > Larix > Larix kaempferi. The sequence goes on from BSBM01001126.1 coordinate 5,618,905, forward strand.
TATTTATCTGGATGATGTTTCCACTATCATCTTTACTACGCTTGCTATGAATTCTAATAATTAAAAGAATGTGTCTAAAGGAGTAATGAATTCAACAATACCATTTAATCTTTTATACTATACACATTATTAACATGGAAAATATCGAACATAATTTGAGCGAGACTTTATTCCTTTGAAAGTTTGAATATTTATATGTACTAGACTACATAAAGCATATGTTGGACAAATTCCATTGAATCTAGATCCGCCATACTACTAACAATATGGTTACGTTGCTAACCTGATGGATTAACTCAAGTGGTTGAGAGCTGTGAGTTGTAAGCAGAAGGTCTCGGGGTCAAATCCCTGAGTGGCTATGCATTGACATATAAGGACCTCACTTGATGTCCCCACCGGGTTAGGCTCCGTAATCAGAGCTGGTGGGGTGAGGCCCCTTCGGGTGGCCCCCCTGTGAATTATTCCCGTGGACGTAGCAACTACTCTCTGAGTTTGTGAACCACATTGAAAAAACATAGTTACGTTGCTTGGATTGAATACCGAAGATGTAGTGGCAACCAGTGAAGGTTGAGATTCAAGATTGATTGGAAGAAATAATTCAAGCAAGTGCATATGTAAGAGAAGATGTTAAAAGATTTAAAGATAAGTACTTATTAGAGTGCCTACGTGAGATTTTTTGGGTCGAATTCTTGATAAATTTGCACAAATCGCTGGAAAGACTCACAAAGAAACATCGATGTTGATTTCCATGACCAAGAATTGAGTGGCTGTACAGAACTTGCTAGAGATCCAGTGATATGACTGAGTTTACCCAAGCAGTTGTTGCAGTTGATTTTTGGTATAAAGGCATTGTAGAAAGATATGGTTTGGAGTTTGCGGTAGGTCATTAGTGTTCAACCAACACGTTGGAGGTTTTCAAGAGAGGACAATGCGGAAGACTAATCGAGGAAATCCCTCTTAGTAAATATGTTGATAGTTTATTGGGGAATGTTATGTTGATGTATATGTAACTTCGGAATGTATTTCATCCATGTATTTCATTTATATATTATTATACTCCTATAGAGATGTGTCATTCCTCTATACGGAAGTGTCGTCATGTGTATTGACAAGTGTCACAAGTGTGTTAACTTGTCGATGGGTTATTAGACCACCATGTGTGGGGTCGGCCCTGATTTATATAATATATGGTTGATGTACCTAGCTAGACAAGTCGGCCCCATAAGGTTATTGGGCAAACAGGACAAGTATAAATAGAGATCGAGAGATCTCTATTTGGATCACTCAGAAACTCATTCTTCCTTCACTCGGAAAGTGGTGCACTTGTGAGGAGGAGGATCATCTGCTAAGAGGAGTCTAACTCTTGTACTTTGGTTGAGCTATTGCTCTATCTATCTCTGAGGAAGTTGTGGGGTTTTTCACCTTAGGGTTTTCCCCACGGAAACTCTGTGTGTCTATTGTCTCTCATGCTTTTGCTTCTTGTGATGATTGACATGCTTGTTATGATTGATATGCATTGATATACTATACATGTTGTTCTCTCAGTAAATATCCTAGAGTATTGTGAATTAATGCTCAAAATTTAATATGGTATCAGAGCTAACCTGAGAAGAAGACATTGTGTAGTGACGAAAACCAAGGGTTTCTTGTTTATTGGGTTTCTCTCCACAGATTTTTGAAAAGCAGTATAGTAGATTGAATCTACTCATCAAGGAGAATCTATCTGTCCAATCAGAATTCAATTCTGAGCGTTTTCAGATTTGGCCCTAAAAATTAGGGTTTCCATAAAAATAGGAATTTCTGGAATCTAAAGACATAGCTGGAAGCTCCTTGCAAAAATCAAAGTTTAGAGCTTTGGATCGAGATTTTTGGCTGGGTAGATCTCTGGAAAACTCAAACCTTAATTTAGGGTCCTCCTTAGTGAATCCAAAAAGACTCAAAGGAATTTCTGAAGGGTGAAACTTTGCAGATCTAAAATTCTGAACACACCAAGCTGATCAGCTCATCAAGGTGCATCTTTCTATCCTTTCAGAAAGTTGAAATTCATATTTTGAATTTTTAGGGTTTCTCTAACAAACCCTAATCCGAGACCAGATCCAATTTTCAGCAAATCAAGTGGTAAGACCTAAATATTTTCTATTTCCATTTGAAGTCCTCTTTAATATGTCTCACCACACCAAGATTGAGGATAAGCTTGAAGGAGCTGATAACTTCCGAGCCTGGAAGTATAGGATTGGGTTAATCCTAGAAGAGAATGAGTTGGACTCATATGTAAAAGAAGACATCCCTACCCCAGAGGATGAAGAGGCTAAGATATTGCATAAGAGGAACTTGGTCAAGGAAAAGAGAATCATTGCTGATTCTATCAAGGACCATCTCATACCCCATGTGTCATCTCTAAAGACACCCAAAGAGATGTTTGATTCACTATCCAAGCTATTTGAAGTGAAGAACATAAATCAGAAGATGACTCTGCGGAACCAATTGAAAGGGGCAAAAATTCAGAATGAGGAATCCATTCAATCTTATTTTTCTAGGGTCTCTCATATCAAGGAACGACTAGAAGCAGTGGATGAAATGGTGGAGAATGGTGAAGTTGTCATGACCACTCTGAATGTCCTACCCAGGTCATGGGACTCCTTTATTCAAGGAATCTGTGCAAGAAAGAAGTTGGTATCCTTCAGCAGACTATGGGAAGAATTCTCACAGGAAGAAGCAAGGCTTGTGGCATGAGAAGAAAAGATGGGGAATGAAGATCAAATTCTCACAGCTCACACCAAGAAAGGGAAGTCCAAGAGAGAGCCATCTCACTTCAAGAAATCTTCACATCACCATAAAGAAAGGAGAATATGCTTCACCTGTAATTAAAAGGGACATATTGCCATAAATTGTCGCAAGAACAAGAAGGACAACAACAACTTCAACAAGAAAAAAAAGGGCAGCAAAAGAAGGTACCATGCTCATGCTGCCGAGGATGATGAACCTCCCAAGAAGAAGGCTAAAGCAGAAAGTGATGATGATGACTCATCAAGCGAAGAAGAGTATGTTCTAATCTTTGCTCTCACATGTACTATCTCTCATGGTTGTAATGATTGGATTATTTACAGTGGGGCTTCAAAGCACATGACTGGGTTTAAAGAATCCTTTGCTAATCTATCTGAACATGAGTCACCCCATAAGGTGAAACTTGGGGATGACTACCAATACCCTATCAAAGGAAGTGGTGAGGCCTCCTACAATCAAGACTCTGGGAAGTCTTTGAAGATGAAATATGTTTTGTATGTACCTAGGCTCAAGAAGAACCTACTCTCCATATCTACATTGGATGCAAAAGGTATGAGGGTTGCATTTGTGGATGGCCAAGTTCTAATGTGGCCAAAGGGAAAGACCATAGATGATGCAGTAGTGATTGGAGAGTAAGAGGGAGGATTGTATAAACTAAAGGGACAACCTGAACATGCCATGGTGTATGAATCCATGGAGCCAAGTGAACTTTGGCATAGAAGACATGCGCATATGCACTATAGGGCACTTCCAATTGCAAGCAAGGCTGTAGAGGGTCTTCCTGAAATCAAGACCAAACATGAAGGTGTTTGCAAAGGATGTGCAAAAGGAAAGAACATAAAGAAAGCATTTCCAAGTAGTGAAAGCAAGGCAAAAGATATCTTGGAAATTATCCACTCCGATGCATGTGGTCCGATGTCATCCAGTTCTCTAAGTGGGTATGTTTACTATGTCTCTTTCATTGATGACTTTTCCAGGAAGACTTGGGTCTACTTCTTGAAGAACAAAGATGAAGTGTTTGATAAGTTCAAGGAATTCAAAACCTTGATGGAGAACCAAACTGATAAGAAGATCAAAACATTCAGATCCAACAATGGTGGGGAATTCACTTTAGGTGACTTCAAGAAGTTATGCAGTGATTCAGGGATTAAGAGGGAGTTGACTACTCCTTACAATCCACAACAGAATGGAGTTGCAGAAAGAAAGAATCGAACAATTATGGAAGCAGGAAGGGCAATGCTGCATGACCAGGATCTACCTATGCATCTATGGGCAGAAGCAGCTAGGACAGCTGTATATGTGTAGAACAGAACACCCCACAAGATATTGGACAACAAGACACCATAAGAGGTCTTCTCTGGTAAGAAACCTGAGGTCAGCCATCTCAGAATATTTGGTTGTCCAGTATATACACATGTCCCAAAGGAAAAGAGGACCAAGCTGGATCCTTTAGGAAAGAAGAGTATCTTTGTGGGTTACAGTGAAAGCTTGAAGGCTTACAGAATAGACTTTCCAGGGTTCAAGAAGATTGATGTCAGCAGGGATGTAACATTTGATGAAAACTCAGCATTCATCAAATCAAGGAAGACACCTGTTGAAGATTATGAAGAACCCAAGGAAACTAGATTTCAAGACACTACCATGACTGAAGCAATTCCAGATGTTGATCGTGAAATTGAAGATCTGCAACAACTTGTAGATCCACCACGTGAGAACAACTCTCACAAGAGGAAACCTGCATGGGCTAGAGAGCTCATTCAAGATGCAGAAAGATTTGGCATTCCAGAAGAAGAACACAGAGCAAAGAAGAGAAGTAGATCTCACACCAGCTATGTTGCTTTACTTTGTGATATCATGAACAAAGAACCTTCCAATTACGAAGAAGCAACGGAAAAGAAAGAATGGAAGGATGCCATGGTTGAGGAATACCAATCAATAATGAAGAACGATGTTTGGGATGTTGTCCCAAGACCTGAAGGGAGGTCTGTTGTGACTTCCAAATGGATTTACAAGATCAAGCATGCTGCAGATGACAGCATAGAAAAATACAAGGCAAGATTCGTAGCTTGTGGCTTCTCTCAGAAAGAGGGAATAGACTATGAAGAAACTTTTGCTCCTGTAGCCAGGTACACTTCCATCATATCAGTATTTTCCCTGGCTGCAATGATGAAATGGAAGATACACCAGATGGATTTCAAGACTGCCTTCTTGAATGGTGTAGTCGAAGAGGAAGTGTATGTGGAGCAGCCACTCGGTTTTGAAACACATGTTAGGGAGTCACATGTGTGCAGATTGAAGAAAGCCTTGTATGGCTTGAAGTAAGCTCCCAGAACTTGGTATGGTAGGATGGACAATTTCCTATCTAGTTTGGGCTTTACCAAGAGTAAAGCAGATTCCAACCTTTACTACAAGGTTGAGGAAGGAAATCCTGTGATTCTACTCTTGTATGTAGATGACCTATTTGTAACAGTAGATGACAGATTGATTGCCGATACAAAGAGGAAGCTTGCTATCGAGTTCGATATGAAGGACTTGGGGATGATGCATTATTTTCTAGTTATGGAGGTGTGGCAGAGTGCAGATGGGATCTTCGTTGGACAAGGGAAGTATACTGTAGATATCCTGAAGAGGTTCGGGATGATGGATTGCAAGGCCATGGCCACACCTATGGCATTGAATCTAAAGCTTCTTTGTGATGCTTCATCCGAGCCGGTTGATGTCTCTATGTATCGTAAGATGATTGGGTCCTTGATGTACCTGATGAACAGGAGACCAGATATTTGCTTTGCAGTGAACACATTGAGCCAGTTCTTGACGGATCTGAGGAGTGTTCACCTGGTTGCTGTAAAGCATATTCTGAGCTACCTGAATGGTGCAGTTGATTATGGGCTCAAGTATGATGTGAATCAAAAGTTTAGCTTGCAGGGTTATGTTGATTCAGATTGGGAAAGAAATGTTGCAGATAGGAAGAGCACTTCTGGGTGCTGCTTCAGTATGGGATCGGGTGTGATCTCTTGGTTTAGCAGGAAGCGGTCCTGCGTAGCACCGAGTATAGCTGAAGCAGAGTATGTTGCAGCTTGTTTGGCTAGTTGTGAGGCAGTATAGCTGAGGAAGCTACTATCTGAGTTATTTGATCTACCGTTGGAGGCTACTGGTATCTTCTATGACAACCAGAGTTGTGTGAAGCTGTATGAGAACCCGATGTTCTACGACAGGTCAAAACACATAGAGATCAAATATCACTATATCAGGGATATGGTGTAGAGAGGAGTAGTGAAGCTCCTGTATGTTGCAACGGACGAGCAGATTGCAGATGTGTTGATGAAGCCACTAGCCAGAGTGAAGTTCTAGTACTTCAGAGAGAGGCTTGGCGTTCTTCAGATCGATGACACTTCGAGGAAGAAGTGATGGAGACATCTGCTGTATCCATTCCTAGCATGATGGAAGGGGGATCCTTCACATGGCTATGGATGTAAGCGCTGGATGATGAGCATCAGGATGATGTTCTAGTTTCTGCTGGATATGATTAGTTGGATCATTTATGTATGTACGCATCATGTTGGATGCTGGATATGATCAATTGGATCATTTATGTATGTACGCATCATGTTGGATGCTGGATATGATCAGTTGGATCATTTATATATTTACGCATCATGTTGGATGCTGGATATGATCAGTTGGATCATTTATATGTGTATGCATCATGTTGGATGCTTGGACCATGTATATGTATATGTATCAAGTGAATACGTTGTATGATCAGGTAGATCATGTATGTTGATATGTATCAGGTAGATACATTGTATGGATCATGTATCTATGTATGTATTAGGTGGATACACTATGTATGGTGATATGTATCAGGTAGATACTTGGTATGCATTAGGTAGATGCATTGTATGATCAGGATGATCATGGATGACGAGCTTCTCCAGATGACATGCATTGAGACGATGCAGTGATGATGATCAGGATGATCATGTGTACATCAGGATGATGTATGGAGAGTATCAGGTTGATATTCTGTGGCCATGGATAGGTTGTGTAGATGAGCATGTAAGTAGACATGGGAGATCTGGACAGGATGAAAAAGGCCTCAGATGCCCTTTTGAGGCATTTCTCTAGGAGGAGATGTAAGTAGACCTGGGAGATCTGGACAGGATGAAAAAGGCCTCAGATGCTCTTTCGAGGAATTGTCCTATGGGATGTAAGTGGACCTAGGAGATCTGGAGAGGATGAAAAAGGCCTCAGATGCTCTTTCGAGACATTGCCATGACCACATGTAATATGCTCCTGGGAGATCTAGACAGGATGAAAAAGGACTCAGATGCTTCAGCCAAGTTTTGTGGTGGACCACATGTAATGTGCTCCTAGGAGATCCGACAGGTAGAGCTGTGTGCTCGTAATAACCTGGGATGCTTCATCCAGGTTTTGTGGTGAGATCACATGTAATGTGCTCCTGGGAGTTCCGACAGGTAGATCCGTGTGCTCGTAACAGCCTGGGATGCTTCAGCCAGGTTTTGTGATGGGTCACATGTAATGTGCTCCTGGGAGATCCGACATGTCCTCCTTTCACTCTGTACACGGTCCCGACAACAGAACCAATTGTTGAAAAATGCGACTCCAGTCAACAAGGTTCCACTTCACTATCGACGCATGCCATAGTCTCTCTGGGCACCGGCCCGAGAAGTTTTTATCCTTCCCAATGACACCTGCAGAGTAGATGAGGTCTCACCCGAGGCGTCCAGGAAGAGCAGACGGAACCATGTTTTCGTCCAGGAAGGAGGAGGGTTGCGGCTATATGAACTAACTCTATTGCAACACTAAACAGGGATCTCAAACATTTGACATGTATTCATAACATATTATTCGATCACAACATTCATTATTACAGCAATAGTAATAGTAAAGCAACGTTGCATCAAGGAAACATAGCATTATTTATGAAGTGCGACATTGCATTACCATAAACAAATAGAAAGAACCCAGGAATTGCACCAGAATAGTTTCATCATATCATATTATCACTGCAAAACCTTAGATACAATATCTCCTCAAAGATCAGGTCTCGGCAATATCTCACAGATGCGCAGAAAACAACCCCAACATGCGCTTCTCTTCACCAAGATTCCACTCCCCTTTTCAATACCTATGACTCCTATCTATATGTAGGCTTCTGCCATTAAAATGCTTGTCCACTTACTAACAACTTCCTAACTGACATTTGGACAAGTGACCCAATATCTAACTAACTTGGTACAAAACCGAGCAAAAACCCGCATTCTGCAGTATAACTGACTCAACATTACATAATATGTGGTCCAAATGACCCAAAACCTGCATTCCGCGGTACAATTGACCCAAAATACGTAACGAATCTTTCGCTCATCGCCATTCGCATCACCTTCTTGCCATTCGCACCATCTTTTGCCTTGTTGCAGGATCGGAGATGCTGCGATAGCACTCTACCAAACCGCGTGCCAACAGGCCCCCAACATAATCTTGTGGCTCGCCCTTGAGCCATGTTAACTGCTGGACATAGTACATGCCGTCATTTTTACTTTGAAGTCCCCATACGGCTGTTCAATTGTCCTTGCTGTCTGGATCGCGCGGTGTTGTCCAGCTCTTTCTGCTACACGGATCATCATCTTGCTGTTATGTAAGTCTTACCCAAAAGTGGCATCCCACAACTTGCTATCATGTACGTCTCAAACTCGTTCTCTAGTCTCGAGGAATCTGATGCAGACTGATGAACAACGCCGAGGTGCGAACCAGGCCAACGGCTTTGGCACATCTGTTTCATACTGGTAAGCAAGGGTTACAGGGACCCGAAGGCAGTGACCCCCCCCTTTTGTGTGGTCGTAGGGACCACGAGTCTTCGAAACATCACCAACTGCCTAGACATCTCGGATGAAACTTCATGCTTGTAACCCTGGGGTGTCCGAGGCACAGCCTGCTCCATGCGCTCATGCACACTCGTTGTTCGGGCCCTCAACGCACCTGGTGTGCCACCACACGAAATGAAATGGATCATTTCCATAGCCTCCTTGGAACTCCTAACTTAAAAAAATGCCAGAACCTTGCATAGCATAACGCTTCTTAACTAAAAAAATCTCTATGTGCTTACTCCCCGAAGGTCCTCTATTTATACAGCGCACTCTGTCATCCATCGGCCTCAGCAAGCCGTTGCACCATCGACTCGCACCCCAGGATAATCATAAGTCGACATGTGCCGATTATCTGAACGGAAGATGAATCGTACCTTTGCCTGGTTCCCTTCATGCAGAAACGTGCAAAGCATTTCTTGGCCCATACCGGCATGGTGGATACTTCATGCCAACCATGTGGACCATCTTGGTAAGTACAATCGGCCATACTACCTCGGTGTATCCCTAAACCAACCAGACTGTCATCTGTCACGATCGACTCGATTAACAAGAATATCTGTCAAAATAGGAAAAAGTCCCATCGTCATCATGATTTCGGATGTGACCCAAGCGCAACATTCTTAGGTGTTACTAACAACTCCAACCTTGCAGTAGAAGCCTCCCTGCTTCCGCATTACATCCATGGTGGTGTGACATCCTGCCACCAATCATCCTGCAACACATCATTTTTTTTTCCCCCGATGCGACTCAAGCATCGTGGTGTTCTAAGCCCGCGTGATAGGGCTTCAACCTATGACCATTTACTAGTTTGGGAAGTAGCGCCTTGTCCAACTGCTGCAGCTGAACCGCTCCTCCTGAAGTAATACTACTGATGCGATAGGGACCAAGCCAATGCATCTACAACCTCCCTGGATGTTTCATAAACTTGCTGTCGTACAACAACACCAAGTCGCCCTACTGAAACTGTTTATTTTTGATGTGGCGATCATGCCATGCCTTTTGTCGATCCTTCTCGACCCCCTAGTGGAACCCAACGATGAAATGATCTTCTTCCAGCTGCACCAATTGCGCTAGACATTCATCTAATGCTGTGACATCATCCATGCCCATGATAGCCACAATTTGCAGACTCGGAACAATATACTCCATTGGCATAATCGCTTCTTGCCCATACACCAACTTAAATGGCGTCTATCTTGTGAGACGTTTACATGTGGTGCGATAGGCCCACAACACTGCTGTGATTTTGAGATCCCAGTCGTCGCGGTTCGCATTGCACACCTTTGTCAGTGCATGCTCCAATACCTTGTTAAAAGCCTCCACCGTGCCATTAGCCTGTGGATGATAGGGTGTAATTTTCTTATGCTGTATCTGCAACTGCTTCGTCAATGCACCGATGGTGCAATTAAGAAAGTGGCTACCCTGATCACTCAACAATATCTTGGGGCAGCCGAAGTGAGTGATAATGTTATCAAACAAAAATCGCACCACCGTAGCCGCAGAACAATCAACGACAGGTGCCTCCTCGGCCCATCGGGTCAAATACTTTTTCACCGTGATGATATACTGTGCACCCATGCGTTTCCCTGGTGGATTGATCGGTCCTACAAAATCCACGGCCCATTTGTCGAACAGTTGCAATGTTATTATTCCGGCCATCATACTTGCTAGTGTGATAAACCTCAGTATCGCTGAACCGAACCATCATCAACCTTCGAAATTATGACCAACCATCAATGTATTTCTTGTGTGTCTCCCACTAGCATGCTGGAGCAGCCTTTAGTGCTTCCTCCAATGCCAGCAATCGCTGTGGTTCTGAGACTCGTTTTTCAAATTTCGTCAAAAAGTTGGTTAAGCCAGGCAACCCCTCATAGACTGGCAGTGTGATCGTTTTTGTCGCAACACGACATAAGGATTGCGTAATTAAGCCACATTTTCGGAGCGACACTTCGTGTAAGCGGTTCTGCCAATGTTCTAATGCATCATCAGAATAGGAAGACGTAGAGCTCTCGCTGCGCCATCCCAACTCACCGTTGGCAGTAGGATGAATATAGTCTTTAGAAATATTGAATGCATGGTCCCATCCAGCGGGATCATCATCTTTTATAGGTTCAATGTATCGACGTCCTTCAGCTGGATCCAACGGGGCTATCACTTTGAGATCGCGATTCTCAAAGGTCATCATGCGCCTCTTGAAGTTGATTACAGCTCCACTATCATTAGCCCATACAATCACCAACAGCGCAGGATAGGAGCTTTCTCCCTCAACCACTTCAATTACATTGAAGTCAGCATAAGTCTTCATGCCCTCAATATCAACCGTTAGCCGCGGAACTCGCCCAATGGGTGTTACTTTCGTATGGTTAGCCAACTGGAGCTGCACAGGAGACCAGCTCAATGGGGGACTCCCCATTTTCTTCCACGCCTGCTTGGTTAAGATTTTAACATCCGAACCAAGATCAAGAATAACTGAATGGACATCATAGTCACCAATCTGGATGTCCATTCTCATCTCCTTTCCAGTCTTTCGTCACTGTAGGGAGTTTACTGCTAACTCCTGTCGTCCTTTCAGAAATAACTACAACCATCCCTCAATCTCAACCAGGGAAGCCGGATCCTGAGCTAATAACAGACAACTCTCAAGAAACCTTTGCAATGTTCTCAATGGTGTCGACGGACCGCTCTCTGATGTAGTGTCAAAAACAGGTGGCATATCGCAAACAACAGCCTTACCGCGGTCTTTCTCCAAGGTGCGACGTGCCTGAAGGAATGCCTCCCATTCAGCATCGATGTCAAATGGTACCGTATTCTATCCTTCCAACCGAATCAACGGTCGTGAGCTATCTTCCCCAGTCGTTTTTCCTCCACAAATTACAACAGCCACCGAAGCTTCTTGTGGTCGCGGTTCTGCAGAAATTGTCACAATATTTCCACCCTGCATCTGAGTTTGCTGTAGATTCCCCTGTGGGTTCACATTTGGATTTGCATTCTGAAACGGTCGTGGGGGCTGGTTCTGTACTGGTTGCTGTACTTGGTTTTGGACTGGTTGTTGTACTTGGTTCTGGGCTGGTTGCTACGGCTGGGTCTGATTTTGTATCTGTGGAGCGTTCTCAGCCTACCATCATGAAATCAATTGTGGACAATTCTCAACTGTATGATCATTAACAAAATAGAACGTACATTGATTCTGTAATAGTGGACAGTCTCGCTGATAATGCCCCCACACCGCATAGTGATAACATTGAACAGGTCCATGACCACCTCGTCCTCCACAACCAAATCCTCCACCATGTCTGCTCCGGTATCCTCCTCGGAATCCACCCTGCTGTTGGTACTGCGGCTGCATAGGATTCTGTTGCATGCCTTTCCCCTGCGGTGCATACTACGGTTGCTGGACGTACTGTGGCTATTACAGAGCCACTTGCATTGGAGCATATTGTGGCACGAACTGCTGCGGTACAAACTGCATCTGCGGTTGAGGTAGTAGTTGGGCTACTTGCGGTTGCAGTTGTGGCTGTTGTACAACACACTGATCGTCCTTGACGTAGAATGCATCACACATTCTTTCTTGTAGCAACCCATATGCACGGAAAGCTTTGTCATCGTGACCCACCGACTTGCAAAATATGCAATAAATATTTCTCGAGGTTGTGACCATTTTCTGCATATAAGGGAAATTTTCATGACTGTGCCCATACACCTGGAAAATGCGACACCACGGCATGCTGCCACCATTCAACGGGTTTGGCGCATCTGCCACCAAATAATTATGGAAATCCGGGCAATTGTCCTTTGTATGCCCTTCTCCTCAGCATCGGGTACACCATACTTCCTCGCGTTATTCCTTGTTCTTCTTCAAATCTTGCAACTGTATTGTCAAGTTAGTGAGCTGTGTCTGTATCTGTGACATCCTGACTGCATTATCCCCAATCGGTGATGCCTCCAATCGCATTGCAATATCTGGAGTTTCGCTGGGCGTTGAGATGTTTTGCTGCATCAGCGGCAACCGAATGGGTGGGAGCAATTCCGCAATAAACCACTCTTTATGTTGGACAGTGCTCATATCAAAACTAACTCGTGCTATTAGCGTTTTGAAACGCTGATCAAAGTCCCACACAGACTCATTGGGATACTGCTTAATTTCCTTAAGCTCTGTAATGTATTGTGCTTCATATTTAGGCTTCCGGAATTTCGCGACCAGTCCCATGCGGATTTCATCGAATGACTTTGCCGGGGTACTGACAAGAACTTGTGTAAACTTCATAAACCAATCCAAGGCGCGACTCCGAAGAGTTGTCGCCAGTTTCCCTTTCTTCTCATTATCATCAGTGACCTGTTTTACTGTCCATACGGCCTCACATAAAAACTAGTATTGTTCAGGGTTTTTGGTTCCATTACCATGGAACAACGGTAAATTTTTATCATCGCCTGCCATTCTGGGCTTCCTTCCTCCTTTCGCTGTGCTACTACTAATTAACTTCTTTGGAATTGACGAACTTGGCGGTGTCAAAGTGGTATTGGTTGCTGTTTGTGAGACAGTGAGCGGAGGTGTGGGTACGTTGGTGCCGGGATTTGGTGCTGCTTCTATCCTGGGTGTAGCCTGGCCATCCCTGTCAAGGCTGTGAGGTTGCTTTGTCCCATGTGGTCTTCCTTCGCGATTTTACGGTTCGATCACAGCAGGACCTTCTCCTGTCCTCTACCTCTTCTCCTGTCGAAACCTCGCTCCTCCTCTTGTAAGACCACTTTCTTCCTTGGCTTCGGTCACAGTCTCCTCATGGTTTGCACCCATCTACCCCTTACCATTCCATGTACCATTCCCCAGCAGGCGTGGTACCCACGGCCTCCGCCCACCAGGCTGTCTACTGATCAAGTTGCATCTTCAATATACCCTTTTCGCAGATTAGCATCTTAATCGACAGTTGGAGCGACAACAGAAACCTTCCCCTTGGTCTGCGGAAGAAATATCTTTCAGCTTCACTATAGTATTTCTGCGTGTCAACCGCAAATTCAGTGATATATCCCTCCAAGATGCTATCGAGCCAAAATTCTACCACCCACGATGCTTTATTATCGACGTCTTGCAGCTGCTGAAGCAATTCTGGGGTCCAAGCCGTCGGCTCACCACCCTGGAAATTCCTCTTCTGGAAGGTCAAATTTGACAACCATTCGAACAATAGGAATGGAAATTCACAGAAGAACCATTCGTGCGGACTGTCGTGAATGTATCTATCCATCCACTGATCTGCCATCAATCGAGTGTTCTGTCTTTCCTCTTCAGCGAATTCCTGCAGCTTCTGATCAAACCATTCTTGGATCTCCGGTTTCGTCGGGTTCCACAACATGTCCTCCTTTCACTCTGCACATGGTCCCGGCAACGAAACCAATTGTTGACAAATGTGACTCCAATCGACAAGGTTCCACTTCACTGTCGACACATGCCATAGTCTCCCTGGGCACCGGCCTGGGCAAGTTTTATCCCACCCAGCGACACCTGCGGAGCAGATGAGGTCTCACCCGAGGCGTCCAGGAACAACGGACGAAACCATGTTTCCGTTGAGGAAGGAGGAGGGTTGCGGCTATATGAACTAACTCTATTGCAACACTAAACAGGGATCTTAAACATATGACATGTATTCATAACACATTATTCGATCACAACATTCATTATTACAGCAGTAGTAACAGTAAAGCAACATTGTATCAAGGAAACATAACATTATTCATGAAGTGTGACATTGCATTACCATAAACAAACATAAAGAACCCAGGAATTGCACTAGAACAGTTTCATCATATCATATTATCACTGCAAAACCTTAGATACAATATCTCCTCAAAGATCAGGTCTCGGCAATATCTCACAGATGCATAGAAAACAACCCAAACATGCGCTTCTCTTCACCAAGATTCCACTCCCCTTTTCAATACCTACGACTCCTATCTATACGTAGGCTTCCGCCATTACAATGCTTGTCCACTTATTAACAACTTCCTAACCAGCATTTGGACAAGTGACCCAATATCTAACTAACTTGGTACAAAACCGACCAAAAACCCGCATTCTGCGGTATAACTGACTCAACATTACATAATATGTGGTCCAAATGACCCAAAACCCGCATTCCACAGTACAATTGACCCAAAATATGTAACTAATCTTCCGCTCATTGCCATTCATGTCACCTTCTAGCCATTCACGCCATCTTTTTCCTTGTCGCAGCATCGGAGATGCTGTGATAGCACTCTACCAAACCACCTGCCAACAATCCTTACCTTATTATAGTTCTTCCTATTGAATTTTGTAGCTCAGAGAGAAACTTCAGCACAAGTTTAATGTCAATTCTATTTTATAATTCAGTTTAGTAAATAGAAGTGAAAATATTTTATTTAATTGTTGAGTTTAATAAAGTGTATTGTTAATACATTAGTGATTTAGACTAATCTCAACCGTACATCTTATTGAGAGATTAGGGTTTTGGTAGATTAGATTTTCAGCTCAACTATAAAGGCGTGTCAAGATAGAGGGTTAAGAAACATTCATTATTCACTCAGACAATTTTTTAGGAGGAGATTCAATTCATTTGTGGAGCAAATTTAGAGTCTCGGAGAGAAGCTATTTCAACAACCAAGTTGAGATCAACAAGTAGGTCCATATAGTCATAAAAATCTATACAGATAGATTGTGTAGCCGTATGGACATGTCATACAATGAGCAAAAACCTGCAAGCGGTTTTCTTGATTTTGGGTAGGAAAATTCTCCTCAGTAATTGTGCAGATTTGTTTTGTCTGTGTGTACTGTGCAGCTGTTATTTTGATAATCTATGGAAGTTTCCTTGTAAGCTTTGAATTATTAAAGAAAACATGATTTGAATGAGTAAATCATCTTTCTATTGTGTTTTTTCTTCCACTATTTATAGCGTAGCTATAGATGTGACTACTGCTATGTGAAGAATTGAATTTATGCAATTACATAATAGTTTGTTTAGTTGATAACATAAGGACAACAATCACCTAGAGTTAGGAAAATTTTACACGGTATCAAAGTTTCCATGTTTAGTTAAGAATATCTTAAAATTTTATAGCATTACATCAATTGTTGAAAACAACTACCGGACCCAACTGTAGGGAACTAGGACCAACAATTAGAGTGTTTCAGAGGTAGTACGTATCGGTTTGGGGAGTTTGTGTGAAAATTATAGATGGCATTAGCTAGCCTTTGGTTCGAGAACATATTGGAAGTGAGAAGAATTTGACCAGTAGAGTTGGCATGATGGATAAAGGAGGTTGGCAGGTTGTTCACAATGTTCCCTTCTACAAAGGATTTACACCTTGAATATTCTATGGTCAACAAGATGACGAAGCACCTAAAAGAGAGGAAGTTTGAGATATTGAGGGAGAGACTTTATTTGATAGAGAACACTTTCCCCGTAAAGAGGGAGGTCACTATGCATTTCAATGTCTTAGGAGGATGAAAGACAATGAACAATAGAAGCAATATCAGGAGGATGAAAGACAATTAACAATAAAGCAATTTACAAGGAATGTAGAAGCTTTAGTCGGAGCAGATGAGTAGGCATCTAAACTTGAGATAACTTTCTCAATGATATTATGCCTCTACTCCAACACAAATTTTGGTGTAGGTGGTATATGGACGAGGGAGCACCAAATTACCTTCAACAAAAAGTTATTTAATGGTTTTAAATAACAATAGGATGGTTTACATGTGGAGTACAACTCATGATGTGGTGTGAGAAGATTTTGACCAATAGAGTTGACATGAAGGATGAAGGAGGTTTGCAGGTTGTTCACAATGTTCCCTTGTACAAAGGATTTATAAATTGAACATTCTATTGTCAACAAAATGGTGAAGAACCTAACATAGGGCAAGTTTTAGACATAGAGGGAAAGAATTTACTTGGTCAAGAACAATTTCACATTGATAAGAATGAGGGCACAACACAACATTGCAATTATGTAGGTGAGAGACTGTGAATGTAGGTGAGAGACTATGAAGGCACATGCATGTGCCAACCTCATCCACTTCTAGTTTCATAACTCTCGTTCCAAATTTAGCATTCTAGTTTTAGAATATATATTTTTCTTCTTACGTATTTTGATTTCAAATTTAGAAATAAGTTGTTTTAATCTTCAGTAAGATTTTGTTAAAAAGTAAGCTTAAGAGCATGATTCAAATAAACTTCCAATTTTAGATAGGGCACTCTATTCTCGATATAAGGTACAAGCATGATTACCCTCTCATAGTGCGTATACATCCCTAGGTAGTTAGCTCATGAAGGGAGGTGCACTTCTCTAGGAAAAAAATTAACTTTTCTAATTTTGTCAACCACGCGGATAGGTTGTGTTATCTTCTCCCCTAGCATTCTTAGTCTATAAAAGAAACATATGGGAAGGTGTTATTCAATTCAGATTTTGTGAGATTGAGTTGTCTGCTAGTGATTAGTAAAGTACTATTGTAGAATAGCAGTCCGCAGAAGACAAATCCACAAAAGACACGAAGCAACAATAGCCCGAGAATGCAAAACTGCAGAAATATGAGAGAACAGTCCAAGAAATCGTCTCATAAACCCTTTGTTCCCAATCTCTTCAACTCTCTACACATGCTCCTAAAGGTTGAAAAATTTGATATAAGTACGACACAGTGGGCAAATTCTTCGGTATATTAGGGAATCCTTTGTAACCACCACCTCTACGTCCTATATATATGAGGATTTTTATGTAATGAAAGAGAGTATTGAGAGCTAGTTAGTATGTTGTTTGTTGGAGAATCATAAGTTCATGCTTACACTGAATACGATGGAAGATAGGTCGACTCATGTCTATATGACTGTTATTTATCTGGATGATGTTTCCACTATCATATTTACTACGCTTGCTATGAATTCTAATAGTTAAAAGAATGTGTCTAAAGGAGTAACGAATTCAACAATACCATTGAATCTTTTATACTATACACATTATTAACATGGAAAATATCGAACATACTTTGAGTGAGACTTTATTCCTTTGAAAGTTTGAATATTTATATGTACTAGACTACATCAAGCCTATGTTGGACAAATTCCATTGAATCTAGATCCGCCATACTGCTAACAACATGGTTACGTTGCTAACCTGATGGATTAACTCAAGTGGTTGAGAGCTATGAGTTGTAAGCAGAAGGTCTCGGGGTCAAATCCCTAAGTGGCTATGCATTGATATATAAGGACCTCACTTGATGTCCCCACCAGGTTAGGCTCCGTAATCAGAGCTGGTGGGGTGAGGCCCCTTCGGGGTGCCCCCCTGTGAATTATTCCCGTGGACATAGCAACTACTCTCTGAGGTTGTGAACCACATTGAAAAAACATAGTTACGTTGCTTGGATCGAATACCGAAGATGTAGTGGCAACCAGTGAAGGTTGAGATTCAAGATTGATTGGAAGAAATAATTCAAGCAAGTGCATATGTAAGAGAATATGTTAAAAGATTTAAAGATAAGTACTTGTTAGAGTGCCTACGTGATATTTTTTGGGTCGAATTCTTGATAAATTTGCACAAATCGCTGGAAAGACTCACAGAGAAACATTGATGTTGATTTCCATGACCAAGAATTGAGTGGCTGTAGAGAACTTGCTAGAGATCCAGTGATATGACTGAGTTTACCCAAGCAGTTGTTGCAGTTGATTTTTGGTATAAAGGCACTGTAGAAATATATGGTTTGGAGTTTGCGGTAGGTAATTAGTGTTCAACCAACACGTTGGAGGTTTTCAAGAGAGGACAATGCGGAAGACTAATCGAGGAAATCCCTCTTAGTAAATATGTTGATAGTTTATTGGGGAATGTTATGTTGATGTATATGTAACTTCGGAATGTATTTCATCCATGTATTTCATTTATATATTATTGTACTCCTATAGAGATGTGTCATTCCTCTATACGGAAGTGTCGTCATGTGTATTGACAAGTGTCACAAGTGTGTTAACTTTCCGATGGGTTATTAGACCACCATGTGTGGGGTCGGCCCTGATTTATATAATATATGGTTGATGTACCTAGCTAGACAAGTCAGCCCCATAAGGTTATTGGGAAAACAGGACAAGTATAAATAGAGATTGGGAGATCTCTATTTGGATCACTCAGAAACTCATTCTTCCTTCACTCAGAAAGTGGTGCACTTGTGAGGAGGAGGATCAGCTGCTAAGAGGAGTCTATCTCTTGTACTTTGGTTGAGCTATTGCTCTATCTATCTCTGAGGAAGTTGTGGGGTTTTTCACCTTAGGGTTTTCCCCACGGAAACTCTGTGTGTCTATTGTCTCTCATGCTTTCACTTCTTGTGATGATTGACATGCTTGTTATGATGGATATGCATTGATATACTATACATGTTGTTCTCTCAGTAAAGATCCCAGAGTATTGTGAAGAATGCTCAAAATTTAACATGGTATAAGAGCTAACCTGAGAAGAAGACATTGTGTAGTGACAAAAACCAAGGGTTTCTTGTTTATTGGGTTTCTCTGCACAGATTTTGGAAAAGCAGTATAGTAGATTGACTCTACTCATCAAGGATAATCTATCTGTCCAATCAGAATTCAATTCTGAGCATTTTCAAATTTGGCCCTAGAACTTAGGGTTTCCACAAAAATAGGAATTTCTGGAATCTGAAGACATAGCTGGAAGCTCCTTGCAAAAATCGAAGTTTAGAACTTTGGATCGAGATTTTTGGTTGGGTAGATATCCGGAAAACTCAAACCCTAATTTAGGGTCCTCCTTAGTGAATCCAAAAAGACTCAAAGGCATTTCTGAAGGGTGAAACTTTGCAGATCTCAAATTCTGAATACACCAAGCTGATCAGCTCATCAAGGTGCATCTTTCTATCCTTTTAGAAAGTTGAAATTCACATTTTGAATTTTTAGGGTTTCTCTAACAAACCCTAATTCGAGACCAGATCCAGTTTTTAGCAAATGAAGTGGTAAGACCTAAATCTTTTCTATTTCCATTTAAAGTCCTCTTTAAGATGTCTCACCACACCAAGCTTGAGGATAAGCTTGAAGGAGCTGATAACTTCCGAGCCTAGAAGTATAGGATTGGGTTAATCCTAGAAGAGAATGGGTTGGACTCATATGTAAAAGAAGACATCCCTATCCCAAAGGATGAAGAGGCTAAGATATTGCATAATAAGAACTTGGTCAAGGAAAAGAGAATCATTGCTGATTCTATCAAGGACCATCTCATACCCCATGTGTCATCTTTGAAGACACCCAAAGAGATGTTTGATTCACTATCCAAGCTATTTGAAGTGAAGAACATAAATCAGAAGATGACTCTGCGGAACCAATTGAAAGGGGCAAAAATTCAGAATGAGGAATCCATTCAATCTTATTTTTCTAGGGTCTCTCAGATCAAGGAACAACTAGAAGTAGTGGATGAAATGGTGGAGAATGGTGAAGTTTTCATGACCACTCTGCATGGCCTACCCAGGTCATGGGACTCCTTTATTCAAGGAATCTGTGCAAGAAAGAAGTTGGTATCCTTTAGCAGACTATGGGAAGAATGCTCACAAGAAGAAGCAAGGCTTGTGGCATGAGAAGAAAAGATGGGGAATGAAGATCAAGTTCTCACAGCTCACACCAAGAAAGGGAAGTCCAAGAGAGAGCCATCTCACTTCAAGAAATCTTCACATCACCATAAAGAAAGGAGAATATGCTTCACCTGTAATTAAAAGGGACATATTGCCATAAATTGTCCCAAGAACAAGAAGGACAACAACAACTTCAACAAGAAGAAAAAGGGCAGCAAAAGAAGGTACCATGCTCATGCTGTCGAGGATGATGAACCTCCCAAGAAGAAGGCTAAAGCAGAAAGTGACGATGATGACTCATCAAGCGAAAAAGAGTATGTTCTAATATCTGCTCTCACAGGTACTATCTCTCATGGTTGTAATGATTGGATTATTGATAGTGGGGCTTCAAAGCACATGACTGGTTTTAAAGAATCCTTTGCTAATCTATCTGAACATGATTCACCCCATAAGGTGAAACTTGGGGATGACTACCAATACCCTATCAAGGGAAGTGGTGAGGCCTCCTACAATCAAGATTCTGGGAAGTCTTTGAAGATGAAAGATGTTTTGTATGTACCTAGGCTCAAGAAGAACCTACTCTCCATATCTGCATTGGATGCAAAATGTATGAGGGTTGCATTTGTGGATGGCCAAGTTCTAATGTGGCCAAAGGGAAAGACCATAGATGATGCAGTAGTGATTGGAGAGCAAGAGGGAGGATTGTATAAACTAAAGGGACAACCTGAACATGCCATGGTGCATGAATCCATGGAGCCAAGTGAACTTTGGCATAGAAGACATGCTCATATGAATTATAGGGCACTTCCAATTGCAAGCAAGGCTGTAGAGGGTCTTCCTGAAATCAAGACCAAACATGAAGGTGTTTGCAAAGGATGTGCAAAAGGAAAGAACATAAAGAAAGCATTTCCACGTAGTGAAAGCAAGGCAAAAGATATCTTGGAAATTATCCACTCCGATGTATGTGGTCCGATGTCATCCAGTTCTCTGAGTGGGTATGTTTACTATGTCTCTTTCATTGATGACTTTTCCAGGAAGACTTGGGTCTACTTCTTGAAGAAAAAATATGAAGTGTTTGATAAGTTCAAGGAATTCAAAACCTTGATGGAGAACCAAACTGATAAGAAGATAAAAACATTCAGATCCAGCAATGGTGGGGAATTCACTTTAGGTGACTTCAAGAAGTTATGCAGTGATTCAGGGATTAAGAGGGAGTTGACTACTCCTTACAATCCACAACAGAATGGAGTTGCAGAAATAAAGAATCGAACAATTATGGAAGCAGGAAGGGCAATGCTGCATGACTAGGATCTACCTATGCATCTATGGGCAGAAGCAACTAGGACAACTGTGTATGTGTAGAACAGAACACCCCACAAGATATTGGACAACAAGACACCATAAGAGGTCTTCTCTGGTAAGAAACCTGAGGTCAGCCATCTCAGAATATTTGGTTTTCCAGTATATACACATGTCCCAAAGGAAAAGAGGACCAAGCTGGATCCTTTAGGAAAGATGGGTATCTTTGTGGGTTACAGTGAAAGCTCGAAGGCTTACAGAATATACTTTCCAGGGTTCAAGAAGATTGATGTCAGCAGGGATGTAACATTTGATGAAAACTCAACATTCATCAAATCAAGGAAGACACCTGTTGAAGATTATGAAGAACCCAAGGAAACTAGATTTCAAGACACTACCATGACTGAAGCAATTCCAGATGTTGATCGTGAAATTGAAGATCCGCAACAACTTGTAGATCCACCACGTGAGAACAACTCTCACAAGAGGAAACCTGCATGGGCTAGAGAGCTCATTCAAGATGCAGACATATTTGGAATTCCAGAAGAAGAACACAGAGCAAAGAAGAGAAGTAGATCTCACACCAGCTATGTTGCTTTACTATGTGATATCATGAACAAAGAACCTTCCAATTGCGAAGAAGCAACGAAAAAGAAAGAATGGAAGGATGCCATGGTTGAGGAATACCAATCAATAATGAAGAACGATGTTTGGGATGTTGTCCCAAGACCTGAAGGGAAGTCTGTTGTGACTTCCAAATAGATTTACAAGATCAAGCATGCTGCAGATGGCAGCATAGAAAAATACAAGGCAAGATTCGTAGCTTGTGGCTTCTCTCAGAAAGAGGGAATAGACTATGAAGAAACTTTTTCTCCTGTAGCCAGGTACACTTCCATCAAATCAGTACTTTCCTTGGCTACAATGATGAAATGGAAGATACACCAGATGGATTTCAAGACTGCCTTCTTGAATGGTGTAGTCGAAGAGGAAGTGTATGTGGAGTAGCCACTCAGTTTTGAAACACATGACAGGGAGTCACATTTGTGCAGATTGAAGAAAGCCTTGTATGGCTTGAAGTAAGCTCCCAGAACTTGGTATGGTAGGATGGACAATTTCCTATCTAGTTTGGGCTTTACCAAGAGTAAAGCAGATTCCAACCTTTACTACAAGGTTGAGGAAGGAAATCCTGTGATTCTACTCTTGTATGTAGATGACCTATTTGTAACAGGAGATGATAGCTTGATTGCCGATACAAAGAGGAAGCTTGCTATCGATTTCGATATGAAGGACTTGGGGATGCTGCATTATTTCTAGGTATGGAGGTGTGGCAGAGTGCAGATGGGATCTTCGTTGGACAAGGGAGGTATACTGTAGATATCCTGAAAAGGTTCGGGATGATGGATTGCAAGGCCATGGCCACACCTATGGCATCGAATCTGAAGCTTCTTTGTGATGCTTCATCTGAGCCGGTTGATGTCTCTATGTATCGTCAGATGATTGGGTCCTTGATGTACCTCACGAACAGGAGACCAGATATTTGCTTTGCGGTGAACACATTGAGCCAGTTCCTGACGGATCTGAGGAGTGTTCACTTGGTTGCTGTAAAGCATATTCTGAGGTACCTGAAGGGTTTAGTTGATTATGGGCTCAACTATGATGTGAATCAAAAGTTTAACCTACAGGGTTATGTTGATTTAGATTGGGAAGGTAGTGCTGCAGATAGGAAGAGCACTTCTGGGTGCTGCTTCAGTATGGGATCGGGTGTGATCTCTTGGTTTAGCAGGAAGCGGTCTTGCGTAGCACCGAGTACAGCTGAAGCAGATTATGTTGCATCTTGTTTGGCTAGTTGTGAGGTAATATAGCTGAGGAAGCTACTGTTTGAGTTATTTGATCTACCGTTGGAGGCTACTGGTATCTTCTGTGACAACCAGAGTTGTGTGAAGCTGTCTAAGAACCCGGTGTTCCATGATAGGTCAAAACACATAGAGATCAAATATCAATATATCAGGGATATGGTGTACAGAGGAGCAGTGAAGCTCCTGTATGTTGCAACGGACGAGCAGATTGCAGATGTGTTGATGAAGCCACTAGCCAGAGTGAAGTTCGAGTACTTCAGAGAGAGGCTTGGCGTTCTTCAGATCGATGACACTTCGAGGAAGAAGTGATGGAGACATCTGCTGTAGCCATTCCTAGCATGATGGAAGGGGGATCCTTCACATGGATGTGGATGTAAGCGCTGGATGATGAGAATCGGGATGATGTTCTAGTTTCTGCTGGATATGATTAGTTGGATCATTTATGTATGTACGCATCATGTTGGATGTTGGATATGATCAATTGGATCATTTATGTATGTACGCATCATGTTGGATGCTGGATATGATCAGTTGGATCATTTATGTATGTACGCCTCATGTTGGATGCTGGATATGATCAGTTGGATCATTTATATGTGTACGCATCATGTTGGATGCTGGATATGATCAGTTGGATCATTTATGTGTGTATGCATCATGTTGGATTCTTGGACCATGTATCTGTATATGTATCAAGTGAATATGTTGTATGATCAGGTAGATCATGTATGTTGATATGTAGCAGGTAGATACATTGTGTGGATCATGTATCTATGTATGTATTAGGTGGATACACTGTGTATGGTGATATGTATCAAGTAGATACTTGGTATGCATCAGGTAGATGCATTGTATGATCAGGATGATCGTGGATGACAAGCTTCTCCAGATGACATGCATCGAGACGATGCAGTGATGATGATCAAGATGATCATTTGTACATCAAGATGATGTATGGAGAGTATTAGGTTGATACTCTGTGGCCGTGGACAGGTTGTGCAGATGAGCATGTAAGTAGACCTGGGAGATCTGAACAGGATGAAAAATGCCTTAGATTCCCTTTCGAGGCATTGCTCTAGGAGGAGATGTAAGTAGACCTGGGAGATCTGGACAGGATGAAAAAGGCCTCAGATTCTCTTTCGAGGAATTGTCCTATGGCATGTAAATGGATCTGGGAGATCTGGATAGGATGGAAAAGGCCTTAGATGCTATTTCGAGACATTGCCATGACCACATGTAATATGCTCCTAGGAGATCTAGACAGGATGAAAAAGGACTCAGATGCTTCAGCCAGCTTTTGTGGTGGACCACATGTAATGTGCTCCTGGGAGATCCGACAGGTAGAGCTGTGTGCTCGTAATAACCTGGGATGCTTCAGCCAGGTTTTGTGGTGAGATCACATGTAATGTGATCCTAGGAGTTTCGACAGGTAGAGTTGTGTGCTCGTAACAGCATGGGATGCTTCAGCCAGGTTTTGTGATGGGTCACATGTAATGTGCTCCTGGGAGATCCGACATGTCCTCCTTTAACTTTGCACACAGTCCTGACAACAGAACCAATTGTTGACAAATGCGACTCCAGTCGACAAGGTTCCACTTCACTATCGACACATGCCATAGTCTCCCTGGGCACTGGCCCGGGAAGGTTTTATCCCGGCTAACGACACCTGCGGAGTAGATGAGGTCTCACCCGAGGTGTCCAAGAAGAGCAGACGGAACCATGTTTCCGCCGAGGAAGGAGGAGTGTTGCGGTTATATGAACTAACTCTATTGCAACACTAAACAGGGATCTCAAACATTTGACATGTATTCATAACACATTATTCGATCACAACATTCATTATTACAGCAGTAGTAATAGTAAAGCAACATTGCATCAAGGAAACATAGCATTATTCAAGAAGTGCGACATTGCATTACCATAAACAAATAGAAAGAACCCAGGAATTGCACCAGAACAGTTTCATCATATCATATTATCACTGCAAAACCTTAGATACAATATCTCCTCAAAGATCAGGTCTCGGCAATATCTCACAGATGCGCAGAAAACAACCCAAACATGCGCTTCTCTTCACCAAGATTCCACTCCCCTTTTCAATACCTACGACTCCTATCTATATGTAGGCTTCCGCCATTACAATGCTTGTCCACTTACTAACAACTTCCTAACCGACATTTGGACAAGTGACCCAATATCTAACAAACTTGGTACAAAACCGACCAAAAACCCGCATTCTGTAGTATAACTGACTCAACATTACATAATATGTGGTCCAGATGACCCAAAACCCGCATTCCGCGGTACAATTGACCGAAAATACGTAACTAATCTTCCGCTCATCGCCATTCGCATCACCTTCTTTCCATTCACACCAACTTTTTCCTTGTCGCAGCATCTCCGATGCTGCGATAGCACTCTGCCAAACTGCGTGCCAACAGGCCCCCAACACAATCTGTTTCACACTGGTAAGCATCTGATCATCGTTTCACACAATCAGAAGTAGGACAACGACTTTGGCACATCTGTTTCACACTGGTAAGCACAAGTTACAGGGACTCGGAGGCAACGACCCCCCCTTTTGTGTGGTCGCAGGGACCACGAGTCTTCGAACCATCACCAACTGCCTATACATCTCAGATGAAACTTCATGCTTCTAACCCCGGGGTGCCCGAGGCACAGCCTGCTCCAAGCGCTCATGCACACTTGTTGTTTGGGCCCTCAACGCACCTGGTGTGCCACCACACGAAATGAAATGGATCATTTCCACAGCCTCCTTGGAACTCCTAACTTAACAAAATGCCAGAACCTTGCGTAGCATAACGCTTCTTAACTAAAACAATATCTGTGTGCTTACTCCCCAAAGGTCCTCTATTTATACAGCGCACTCTGTCATCCATCGGCCTCAGCAAGCCGTTACACCACTGGCTCGCACCCCAGGATAATCATAAGTCGTCAGGTGCCGATTATCCGAATGGTGGATGAATCGTACCTTTGCCTGGTACCCTTCATGCAGAAACATGCGAAGCATTTCTTGGGCCATACCGGCATGGTGGATACTTTATGCCAACCATGTGGACCATCTTGGTAAGTACAATCGACCATACTACCTTGGTGTATCCCTAAGCCCAACCAGACTGTCATCTGTCACGATCGACTCGATTAGCGAGCATATCTGTCAAAATAGGAAAAAGTCCCATCCTCGTCATGATTTCTGATGTGACCCAAGCGCAACATTCTTAAGTGTTGCTAACAAGTCCAACCTTGCAGCAGAAGCCTCCCTGCTTCCGCATTCCATCCATGGTGGTGTGACATCCTGCCACCAAACATCCTGCAACACATCATTTTTTTTTCCCCCGATGCGACTCAATCATCGTGGTGTTCTAAGCCCGCGTGATAGGGCTTCAACCTATGACCATTTACCAGTTTGGGGAGCAATGCCTTGTCCAACTGCTGCAACTAAACCGCTCCTCCTGAAGTAATACTACTGATGCGATAGGGAACAAGCCAATGCATCTGCAACTTCCCTGGATGTTTCATAAACTTGCTGTCGTACAACAACACCAAGTCACCCTGCTGAAACTGTTTATTTTTTATGTGGAGATCATGCCATGCCTTTTGTCGATCCTTCTCGACCCCCTAGTGGAACCCAACGATGAAATGATCTTCTTCCAGCTGCACCAATTGCGCTAGACATTCATCTAATGCTGTGACATCATCCATGCCCATGACAGCCGCAATTTGCAGACTTAGAACAATATACTCCATTGGCATAATCGCTTCTTGTCCATACACCAACTTAATAGGTGTTTGTCTTGTGAGCCGTTTACATGTGGTGCGATAGGCCCACAACATTGCTGTGATTTTCAGATCCCAGTTGTCGCGGTTTGCATTGCACACCTTTGTCATTGCATGCTCCAATACCTTGTTAAAATCCTCCACCGTGCCATTCGCCTGTGGATGATAGGGTGTAATCTTCTTATGCTGTATCTGCAACTGCTCCGTCAATGCACTGATGGTGCAATTAAGAAAGTGGTTGCCTTGATCACTCAGCAATGTCTTGGGGTAGCCGAAGTGAGTGATAATGTTATCAAACAAAAATCGCACCGCTGTAGCTGCAGAACAATCAACGACAGGTGCCTCCTCGGCCCATCGGGTCAAATACTTTGTCACCGTGATGATATACTGTGCACCCATGCATTTCCCTGGTGGATTGATCGGTCCTACAAAATCCACTGCCCATTTGTCGAATGGTTGCAATGTTATTATTCCAACCATCATACTTGCTAGTGTGATAAACCTTAGTATCGCCGAACCGAACCATCATCAACCTTCGACACTGTGACCAACCATCAATGGATTTCTTGTGTGTCTCCCACTAGCGTGCTGGAGAAGCCTTCAGTGCTTCCTCCAATGCCAGCAATCGCTGTGGTTCTGAGACTCGTTTTTCAAATTCCGTCAAAAAGTTGGTTAAGCCAGGCAACCCCTCATAGACTGGCAGTGTGATCATTTCTGTCGCAACACGACATAAGGATTGCGTAATTAAGCCACATTTTCGGAGCGACACTTCGTGTAAGCAGTTCTGCCAATGTTCTAATGCATCATCAGAATAGGAAGACGTAGAGCTCTCGCTGCGCCATCCCAGCTCACCATTGGCAGTAGGATGAATATAGTCTTTAGAAATGTTGAATGCATGGTCCCATCTAGCGGGATCGTCATCTTTTACAGGTTCAATGTATCGGCGTCCTTCAGCCGGATCCAACGGGGCTATCACTCTGAGATCACGATTATCAAAGGTCATCATGTGCCTCTTGAAGTTGATTACAGCTCCACTATCGTTAGCCCATACAATCACCAACAACGCAGGATAGGAGCTTTCTCCCTCAACCACTTCAATTACATTGAATTCAACATAAGTCTTCATGCCCTCAATATCAACCGTTAGCCGTGGAACTTGCCCAATGGGTGTTACTTTCACATGGTTAGCCAACTGGAGCTGCACAGGAGACCAGCTCAACGGGGGACTCCCCATTTTCTTCCACGCCTGCTTGGTTAAGATGTTAACATCCAAACCAAGATCAAGAATAACTGAATGGACATCATAGTCACCAATCTAGATGTCCATTCTCATCTCCTTTCCAGTCTTTTGTTGTTGTAGGGAGTTTACTGTTGACTCCTGTCGTCCTTTCAGAAATCATGACAACCATCCCTCAATCTCAACTAGGGCGACCGGATCCCGAGCCAATAACAGACAGCTCTCAAGAAACCTTTTCAATGTTCTCAATGGTGTCAACGGACCTCCCTCTGATGCAGTGTCAAAAACAAGTGGCATATCGCAAACAACAGCCTTACCGCGGTCTTTCTCCAAGGTGCGACGTGCCTGAAGGAATGCCTCCCATTCAGCATCGATGTCAAATGGTACCGTATTCTGTCCTTCCAACCGAATCAACGGTCATGAGCTATCTTCCCCAGTCGTTTTTCCTCCACAAATTACAACAGCCACTGAAGCATCTTGTGGTCGCGGTTCTGCAGAAATTGTCACAATATTTGCACCCTGCATCTGAGTTTGCTGCAGATTCCCCTATGGGTTCACATTTGGATTTGCGTTCTGATTCGGTCGCGAGGGCTGGTTCTGTACTGGTTGCTGTACTTGGTTCTGAACTGGTTGTTTTACATGGTTCTGGGCTGGTTGCTACAGCTGGGTCTGATTCTATATCTACGGAGCGTTCCCAGCCTGCCATCGTGCAATCAATTGTGGACAATTCTCAACTGTATGATCATTAACAAAATAGAACGTACATTGATTCTGTAATAGTGTTATTCCTCTATAAGGAAGTGTCATCATTTGTATTGACAAGTGTCACAAGTGTGTGTACTTGGCAAAGGGTTATTAGACCACCATGTGTGGGGTTGTCCCTGAAATATATATTATATGGTTGATATACCTAGCTAGACAAGTCGGCCCCATAAGGTCACTGGGAAAACATACTAGTATAAATAGAGATCGGGAGATCTCTATTTGGAGCACTCGGAAACTCATACTTCTCTCACTCAGAAAGTGGCGCACTAGTGAGGAGGAGGATCATCTACTACTAGGAGACTATCTCAGTGTATTTTGGTTGTACTTTGGTTGAGCCATTGCTCTCTCTATCTCTGAGGAAGTTGCGGGGTTTTTCACCTTAGGGTTTTCCCCACGGAAACTTTGTGTCTCTTGTCTCTCATGCTTTTGATTCTTGTGATGCTTGTGATGCTTATTGTGATTGTTATGCATTGATATACTGTATATGTTATTCTCTCAGTAATGATCCTTGAGAATTGTGAATTAATGCTCAAAATTTAACATATATGGTAATATACCATGTAATGGTGAATATATCAAAATAGAATCAAGTCCAATGCATATGTGAACAAAATACATGATCAACAAAGCTTTAAATGGCCTCTAGAATCCAAATCCAATATGCTACAAGGTACTAGCCTACTACATATCACCGATCAACATGATCAATCATCAAACTTATCACCACTATTGGAAATGGGATCTTTGACATGACCTATAAGACAATCCTCTAGCATGTCTATTTTTAGCAGGTCTATATTTTGCAGGTGGTATGTAGCCAAAGAGTAAGGTGAATTTTGGTGTCTTTTGATGGTTTAGTGGATCTGTGTTCGGTTCAATACAGTTTGGTTAACCGGAATTCTAAAAACTACTAACTCAGTTGAATTTTGGATGGGATGTGAAATTCTATTTTCAACATATGAGGTTGGAATCCCTCTCCAACATATTGAAACAATTAATGATAATATGAATAATTTAAGTAAAAGGGTAGAGAGGAAACATAAAGAAAATGAAAACTTTTACTTTAAGAATTTCATATTATCATACCAAGTTAGCTTGTTTCACCATAAAGCGAGTTGTTTTCAACCCCAAATAGTGTTGTTGTAGGAATCTGACAAAGCAAGTTTACTCAACAATGAAGCAAGTTTAGTGTCTTAGTGTTTAGGTTTTTAGGTCAATTTGTTTTTTAAATGAATTTAAGTGCCGCATGTGCAAACTGTCCAATCCCACATTGACTCAGTTGAGTTGACCAATTTGGTACCAAACCGGCTGAGTCAGACATTGAATACAACAAACTGGTCATTCGAATTGGTTTAAGGGATGAGTAAATACGATCAAAGATCCGCTTGGCCGAGTCCAATTTTGAGTTGACCAAGTATGAAAACATTGGAGGAGAATTTAAATAATTTTGTTCCAGTCACCATGTACACTTCAAGTCTTAGTGTTTAGGTTTTTAGGTCAATTTGTTTTTTAAATGAATTTTAAGTGTCGCATGTGCGCACTGTCCAATCCCACATTGACTCAGTTGGTTGAGTCAGACATTGACTAGGCCAATTTGGAAGCAAACTGGTCATTCGAATTGGTTTAAGGGCTGAGTAAATACTATCAACGATTAGCTTGTCCAAGTCCAAGTTTGAGTTGACCAAGTATGAAAACATTGGAGGAGAATTTAAATAATTTTATTCCAGTCATAATGTACACTTCCATTAGAGCAGTGATGTCTTTAAGATCCATTATGGGATGGAGTATACATCAGTTAGGTGTAAAGACAACTTTCCTCAATGGAATACTTGAGGAAGAAGTGTATATCAAGCAGCCTCAAGGCCTTGAGATCAGTGGGAAGGAATCCCATGTTTACAAGTTGAAAAAGGCATTTTATGGACTCAAGTAGGCATCAAGAACATGGTATTCCACGATCAATGGAGACCTACTGAGTATGGGCTTCACCAAAAGAGAGTAGATATCAACTTATATTTCATATTTGTTGAGGTTGATGTACTTATTTTTGTGGCATATTTAGATGATGGAGGGTGCAAGACAAATATGGCAGCTAAGTTCGAGATGAAGGACATTGGCATGACGCATTACTTCTTGGGGATGGATGTTTGGCATAGACAAGGGGATATTTTCCTTGGGCAAGAGAAGTATGTAGAAGAGATCCTAAAGAGATTTTGGATGGAGGAATGCAAGCCCATGGCCACACCTATGATTACTAATTTGAAGAAGGTAACAAATTCAAATTTAGAATTGGTGGATCCCTTGTTGTACGGGTGGTTAATAGGTGCCTTCATGTATTTGGTCAACAATATGGCATATATATGTTTTGCAGTGAACAACTTGAGTCATGTCATCGTGAAGTCGAGGAAGGAGCAATGGTTTTCTGCATGTGATTTTGATAACTCTCAAGGGGGTTACATATTCATGATAAGGTTTTGCGGGTTCATTTTTTCAGTGCTTTGATGATGCCCTAACAATGATATTTGTAGATGGATGTTTGTGGAGCATATGGATAGATGAATGGCACTGCTCAAATAAAAGAAAAATATTTCAGAAGTGTAGAGATATCATTTCTGGTGCACAATTCTAAAAAATGACAAATATTTAGTTTGTGGCATGAGTAAATTTGTGTAATAGATCAATAGCAAGACCGAGCATGCTTCAGACTTTTATTAGAAGAAAAGGGATGTAAGTATCCTTTTAAACCAAATCTGGGCTGATTTTAGACATGTAATGTGACATCAAACAATAATAACAAGAATTATGGGCGCTATCTAAGCAGTTTGAGGACTCATTCCAACCCCATATCAGAATATGACGCTAATCTGGGCAATTTGGATGATATAAAATTAGGCATTAGGAAAACTGATGTAATTGCTAAACAATTTTGGATTTTCCATTAATTCTCAATTTTCCATTAATAACATGAAAATTGACATTTTAACACAAAGCTTTTCATCTAAACGTAAATTGCACAATCAAACACATAAAAACATTACGCAAAATGAGATGATAATGGAGTTAACCAAACCCCCTGGCTATGTCTCCGGGCTCGATCAAAATGCAAAACCATTTTATTATTCTTCTCCAATAAAGGCTGGGACCTTCTCACAAATGTGCTACATGCTCCATACAAAGCTACCTTCTCCTTAACAAAGGATTCAAGAAGGCACTCACATAAGGGACTTTACTCTAGACAGTAGAAGGACTAAACTCCTCATAATGAAAACCTCTCACCAAGCTCTCCATAATCTCTCAAAAAAATTGCCATCCCTCTCCCAATGAGGGGATTTTATAGCTTTACTTGGATAAGATCTCATCACACATATCAAGGAGAATATCTCTCTAATGATCCATTAAATTAGGATCTTGGACATAATTCAAGGGATAAGATGAGGATAGACCTCCATGAAGATCTCAACTCCATCCATAAACATCTCAACATCCCATGAATATCTCAAGGGATAGAATAGAAGAGAATTTCAAACAAACCATGAAACTCCCAACTAGTGGTGAGGTGGATTCTCACACAAAACTAATTTCCCTTTTTACAATTAAATGAATAATACGTGAGCAATTCCACTCACTTCAAGTATTAATCATTTCTCCAATTTGAATAAATAATATATGATCTTCTCACACTCATTTAAAGTATTAATCATTTAAGTTGATTTTATCCTTTATGTCCCTTTAATTCAACAAGCCATATCTTTCACATACGAAGTCCATTTGAACCCGTTCAAGTTGAGTCAGAAAGCTCCATGTGAGCTCTTTGTTGTTCGGAAATTTTCGGCAACGATGAATACTTTCTGCATTCTTTGACTTTGGAGATCCTCCTGGATAAAACCTCCCCACTGAAAAAGATTTTGGACCCCAAAAGCATGTTCTTAATCAGAAAAAGAATGAGGACAATCTATCCCCATTGGTCTTGTATTCATCATCCAACCTGATCAGTTTAGGATCACCTGGCTCATCACAACAAAGATGAAAATACCCATCATACTATTGACAAACTTAACCATTCTATCATCTTTACATAAATCTGTATTCAATGTCAAAGCTACCATTCAATAACAACTAAATAGTAGCAAAATGAGACATAAAGCTGAACATGTAGATGTAAAACATAATAAAAGCTTGTTTGTCTTTGCAAAACCCATAGAAATCAATGGATATGAGATGCTGTCATGCTGCAACTCCTCATGTTGTACCTGTTGTGCATCCTGAAACATTTGATTTGTATCAGGATCACAATTCTTTACTGTCTTGAGAAATAAACTCTTGCTTGCATTATCTTTCTCTCTCTACTTTGGATGAAGATGTGGATGAATCTTCCAACACTTCTTCACCCAATGGCCACTCATATGGCAATGAGTGCAATAGGTCTTCTTGCCACTCTCCCTCTTATGACGAGGAGGATGGTATTTCTGTTGTGTCCCTTTCTTTGTTGACATGACCTTCCTGTACAAAGCCATTCTTTTCCAACACTTGGAAACAACATGGTTATTCAAACCACAAAACGTGCATGGTTTTCTATGCCAGAAACTTCGCTTTTCATTGCCAATTCTCTTATAATCAAAAGGAACATTGGAATAATTAGACTTATTATACCTTGGATGGCGGCCTTCGTCACAACTATGCCAAGGAGAATCTGATTTGACCTCTTTCTTGGAATATAAAGGTGTAGGAATTGCTTTCAAAGTATCTCTTGCTTCAGCAGTTTTGGAGCACTTTCCAACCTCTTCTTTTCCATATCCCAAACCTGCAAATTGAGGCCTTTCTACCACCTCCAGTGGTTGAGTAATTCCTTGGCCATTAATTCCAAGTCCTCCTCCTTTATAACCCATCTTGGTAAGGATCTTCATGCCAACTCCTAATGTGCATTTCTCAAAGCTTCCAATAGAAACATTATTATCATGATCTGACAAAAATGAACATGATGAAACACTTTCAAAGCATACCTCAATTTGGGTTTGTGCATCTATGGTAGAAGACAATCTCCTCTGTATGATAGACTCTTCCTTGTCCTCCACTCTTTCACCATTCTGGATCTTGGCCAAGAGGTCATCCTTGACTTGCAGCTTATCTTGAAGCTCTTGATTCTTTTCTTCTACAACTTGGAAAATTCTTCTAAGCTCAACATTCTCTTCCTGAATTCTTTGGTTGATCTCTTCAAGCTCTTGTAGCCGTGCATTCTTTGATGCTTTGCCCATGGTTGTACTTTGCAACTGAAAACCTGCACCTTCTTTTGAATCCAATCAATGTATCAGTGATCACAAGTGCACAACTTGAAGTGGGAATGTCGAATTTTTGAAGGTGCTGATATATATTTCGACTGTTGTCCTCGAACAGTGCCCTTCATGTACTCGACAACCACCGTTCTGCAGATCTGCTACTATATCTCAAGAGTGTGTTGTTCAATATTTATGGAGAATATATTTTTCTCTTTGATCTAAATTGCAATTAGAAACCAAATCTATGGAACGGACATCCCTTGTAGATCCCTACGTAGCATATAAGGTGACACACATAAGTCGAAATTGAAGGGACGCGCAGGCGCATTGTCAGAAAACAACTTCATTTCATTCAATCATATCTCCCAAATGGAGAAACGAAATCGAATTCCGTAAAAAAACCATTTCAGATCATGGAAAGATCTTTCTAAAGAGCTATCATGGGTATTCTGAGAAGCTTTGTAGAGGCTAGGGTACCTCTTCAAAGTTTGTTGCGGTTTCCCTCACCAAATCAACAGCTTTTCCAAATAGTGGCTCTTCTCTACGTAGCATTTCCTATGTAAGATTCTTTAGGTCAGAGGCTATTAAATCTCAAGAAGATCATTGAGGAAATTGAAGATTCAACGATAAGTGTCGATCGTTGTTCTTTAATCCTTCACCCGATTGGTTTCTCAACACCTTTTAAACTTTGAGAATACCCAAATCCGCACTGGATCTTATTGCTCTGATACCAAACTTGATTTGAAATTAGGCATTAGAAAAATTGTTGTAATCTCTAAATAATTTCGTATTTTCCATTAATTCTCAATTTTCCATTAATAACATGAAATTGACATTTTAAGACAAAGCTTCGCATCTAAACTTAAATTGCACAATCAAACACATAAAAACATTATGCAAACCGAGATGATAACGGAGTTCGCCAAACCCCCTGGCTACGTCTCCAGGCTCGATCGAAATGTCAAACCGTTTGATTATCTTTCTCCAATAAAGGCTGGGACCTTCTCACAAATGTGTTACATGCTCCATACAAAGCTACCTTCTCCTTAACAAAGGATTCAAGAAGGCACTCACATAAGTGACTTTACTCCAGACACTAGAAGGACTAAACTCATCATAATGCAAAGCTCTCACCAAGCTCTCCAAAATCTCTCAAAAAACCATTGCCATCCCTCTCCCAATGAGGGGGTTTTATTACTTTACTTCGATAAGATCTCATCACACATATCAAGGAGAATATCTCTCTAATGATCCATTAAATTAGGATCTTGGACATAATTCAAGGGATAAGATGAGGATAGAACTCCATGAAGATTCAACTCCATCCATAAACATCTCAACATCCCATGAATATCTCAAGGGATAGAATATAAGAGAATTTCAAACAAACCATGAAACTCCCAACTAGTGGTGAGGTGGATTCTCACTCAAAACTAATTTCCCTTTTTACAATTAAATGAATAATACGTGAGAAATTCCACTCACTTCAAGTATTAATCATTTATCCAATTTGAATAAATAATATATGATCTTCTCACACTCATTTAAAGCATTAATCATTTAAGTTGATTTTAGCCTTTATGTCCCTTTAATTCAACAAGCCATATCTTTCACATACGAAGTCCATTCGATCCCGTTCAAGTTGCGTCAGAAAGCTCCCTATGAGCTCTTTATTGTTCGAAAATTTTCTACAACAATGAAGACCTTCTGCATTATTCGACTGTGGAGATCCTCTTGGATCATTGGAGGAGCTTCTAGGCATTTTAGGTCTCTAACCAGCAGTGAAGGGGTTGTGAAAATATTCATTCATAATTCTGAACAATTTTCTGTGTAAAACTAGCAATAAAAAAGGATGGAACAATTTTAAACTAGCAGTAAACAACCCCCATTTGTGAGTTCTGGGCATGAGAAAACACAGATCCGTGGCCAATCAATGATTATGGGCAGAAATTTCATTATTCCTATATCCCTATGGATAAACAATTAGCATGAGACAATTGGAAGAGGTATAAGATTGATATATGGGCACAACTAGGGATTTTATGAGCATTATATTAACCCCCAAATAGTCCTGAAATAACATTTGTGATAGCCCAAAAATATCAAACAACAACCCTTCCTCAAGTTGGGCAGATTCTGAACACATTATTTGTCGTTTTCACATAACAATAGTAAAAAAAAAGCCTTAAAATTTCTCTAAAACCTGTGCAAAAGAGCAATAGTAGCCACAACAGCCTTATAACCAAGTTTCAGTTGAGAAATTGAGCCTTAAGGGGTGACTTCCAGCTCTCTTTGTTTGTTTAGGAGGTCCATCCACCTATTTGAAGGGAATCCTTTCTTGTTTGCATATTAGAAGAGGCCGATCTACCTTCAAGGATACTGTTTTGCTGTTTGGGAGGTTTATCCATGCCTTCGAGTATCGCCCTATATCTTGGAGATGCCTTTTCTTTGGACGTCTAACCTCTACGGGTTTTATTTCAAACACTTTTATATGGATTGAGTAATTTGGTGGATGGTTGAGTTGCTTTGTAGACATCTTAATGGAGCGACCCCTCTTTGTAAGTTTGATTTGATAGGAATGTTGACGCTAAGGATCCTTTTCATAAGTCAAACTTGGCATTTGTTGGAGCAACTCCCTGGTAGGGTGGTTTTTGGACATAACCAGCCTTTGGACCTGTCAAAATGCCCAGGTAATGTAGCAGATAAACCAGGACAGGCGGGATTACAATGAGATATCATCATGAATTGCCAATTTTAATTTAGAGAATATACACATATAAATAGAATTGATGTGACCCTTGGATTCATGTTCCAAGTGGTATCTTGGACTCTCAATGACGCTTGATATTCACCTAAGACTCTTCATGTGAATAGTAAATATAATATAATTTACCCTAACCACAAGGATTAGGTTTCCAACACCCCCCCCCTAATTCGAAGGGGTGTTTGTGAGTCCAGGAATATTTTGAAAGAGAGCTGAAAATTGGATGTAAATAGCTTCCAAAAGCTGAACATCTCCTACTTGACAATATGGCCATATGCCAAGTAAGCTAGCAAAAATTGAAGACTTCTACTAAGTTGTAAAAATGAAGTGCTCTCTAAATTAGTGGTTTTAGGATGACCACAAACTCGATGGTTTTGTATGACCACGAACCAAAAATATTAGCAGAAGCAAAAGAGGCTGATGTCTTCCGCTAAATGGTGGTTTTAGGTTGACCACAATCTAGAAAATGTGGTTTTGGAAGACTGCAAACCAAAAACTAGTACAAGCAACAAAAGGTGATGTCTTCTACTAAATGGTGGTTTTAGGTTGACCAAAAACCCAAAAGGTAGTCTTAGGATAACAACAAACCAAAAACAGATGATGGTTTAGGCTTACCACAAACCAAAAAAGTTAGCAGAAGCTGATTTCTTCCACTAAATGGGTGGTTTTTGTCTAACAACAAACCAAAAAGGAGGTCTTAGTATGACTGTTGTGCTCTAGAACATGGCTCTAACTCTATCTTCTAGCTACAACTATGAATCTCACTTTGGCTCTAGGATCTAGCTGTTGGGTCTGGGTTCTAATTGTGGCTCAATATCGCTTGTGCCGACAAGATGATAGGGCTTCGAAACTTGAATCCTAGTTGTTAATCCATGACAACCCCCCCTGTCAGGTACAATGTGAGAAGTAGGAAGACTTTCTACTGCAAGTTGTGTCAAAACTAGACACTAAATTCTTCTATATGACTAATATATTTTCTTGGTTGTTGATGAGCATCACGAAGATTGGATCCAATCATACTGAATCTTCAGTCTTGCAAGTTTCTTCAATTTTGGACATCTATCTAAAGAATGATTATGCTACCCACAATGCTGACAAAGATGGAGATCAAAAGATTGATCCTCCATGTGGCATGTTCGGTGACAATGTTAGCACCAATGATCTTCTTGAAGGAATCCAAAACTCTGAAACTGGATTGGTCTTCCATAATTCAGAATATGAAAGGTCACTTCCTTATCATATCCGATACCTATTATATGTTTGTTGTTCCTAAGTTCTTCCGAATGTCTGGTGATGGGATTGGAAAGATTATGCTAAATATGTTCATGTCATGATTAATCTTCTGCATCTAACGTTGCTTCACTGAGTTGGTTATTTGTTGACATCTAATAGGAATCATTATCAAACTAAAAAAGAGGGTTGTTATTAACAAAAACTAGTTTAGAATGTTGATTCCTTCTCTATATTTTGTCATGTTGGAGTTGTGATTGAGTCTATAGGAATTCTACTTGTGCTTGTGAATCCTACAAACAAGTTAGGACAGATTGGAGAGTTAGTTTGTTGATAGTGATTGTGTTGTTAACAACATTCAAGGTTACAAGAACCGAACTGGTGGTCGAACCGACTGACCTCGAGAATCGGAACCAGACCAAAATGAAAAAATAAATAAATAAACCACAAAATTGGTCCACCAAAAATACATAAAATATTCAAATTTTGAAAAATTATATGTGTGTGTGTGTGTCTGCATCCATGTCAATTCAAACCATTATACACAAATATATATGTGAAAAACCAGTTGCTGAGGGATTTCTTCAATATCAAGCCAAAGCTTATAATAAGAGATATACAATCATAAATATAAGGTAAAGAAACCCGAAGGGTCAAAACCCTAGATCTGTAAGCAGTTGCAACTGCCACTCTGGGGATCTAGACCAACTGCTCTAAACTAACTGATTTTTGATCTCAGCTTCAACCAATATCTGGAAGAAGATCTCTAACTATCTCTGCTCTAATATGCTCAATCACGGAAGTAATGTTGTAACCTCTCAGTATGAAGTGCTCCCCCTCTGCATGGGAAATGTGCCCCTCCTCCACTACTCTGAAGTCGCCCCTCTCTGAATGATCAAGTCTCTGATCCCTTGACTATGGAATCCTGTCAAATACTGAAGTAGTATCAGCCTCCTTGAAGGATACTCCACAAGCACATCAGATCTGTCTTAGATCTGATCTCTTCTCCTCAAAGAATGTGCCCCTCTCTTTGTTGCTTATTAATCACTGAAGGAACCTCCCAATACGTCTCTCTCGCACTGGGTGATGTATCATCTCTCGTTACAATAGAAACCCTGCACCCTCACTCTCTCAGGAGGATGCCCTCACATTAGCTCAGATGAGTGCACCCCCCCTGTACATGTAGAGAATGCACCCTCCTCTCTCTCTCATCTATCTCTAGTGAAAATACTGATTAACCTCATTCCGGTGACTACTTGTCTCCTTATATCTACTCACTAACTGATTAGGGTTTCTGAAACCCTAAAATGAGTGCATGCAAAAATCCCGCTTTTGCATGCTTTTTAATTAAAAATCTTGCATGCGTAAGGAAAATCACCTCGAAAGGTATGCATGCATCCACCGCTGGATTCATGATACTTGGTAGAGTGCATCTCACCCTCTACCCCATCCTGATGCCTATACTAAAAATGCACCTCGATGCTAAGCATCTGAACACGAAGGACAACTTTCCTAGTTAACTTTTCAACACTCCCTCTTAACGAGGAAAGTGTTCTGAACCACTCCCATATTTTCCCTAAAGTAAAAAAAACTTACTCTTCATCAAAGACTTCGTGAGAATGTCTACTACCTGCTCATCTATAGGTACATACTAAAGCTCAACTACTCCCTCTGAACATGATCTCGAATTAAGTGATATATGATCTCTATATGTTTAAACATGTTGTGAAAAACTGGATTCTCTGTGAGTTTTATGCAACTTTGATTATCACAACGGATCACGGTTGGCTGCAATTGCTAATCAAATAAAATTACTAGCATCTTGCGAAGCCAAATGGCCTCACAACTAGCTAGACTAGCTTCCATATACTTTGTGCCATTGACTTCTCTATATGTTTGGACATGTCATGAAAAACTGGATTCTATGTGAGTTTTATGCAACTCTGATTATCACAGTGGATCATAGTTGGCTCCAACTAGTGATCAAATAAACTTACTAGCATATTGTGAAGCCAAATGGCCTCACAACTAGCTAGACTAGTTGGCATATTATCAGTGCCATTGACTTCTCTATATGTTTGTACATGTCATGAAAAATTGGATTCTTTGTGAGTTTTATGCAACTTTAATTATCACAGTGGATCACAATTGGCTCCAACTGTTAATCAAATAAACTTACTAGCATCTTGTGAAGCCAAATGCCCTCGCAACTATCTAGACTAGCTGCCATAGACTTTGCCTCTGCTAAAATCAGTGCCATTGACTTTTGTTTCTTGCTAAACCATGACACAACTGTCGAACCCAAGATGAAACAACACCTGGAGGTGATTTTCCTGTTTACTATACTACCTACCCAGTCATAATATGAAAATCCAACTTACTACACTCCACCCTTCCTCTCATAGTTCATACCAAGGGTGCTGGGAATCGCTCTACCCCCCCTCGAATCGCTCCCAATTCGCGATCCAGAAGGAATCGATTCCTCCCGGAATCGATTTTGTAGTTCACGCTTCCTCTCTCAAAAAAATGATCCCTGGTTTTTCAGGGATCGATGAGGAATTGATCCAGAATCGACTATTCCGGATCGATTCCGGGATAAAAAAATCGCTCCCAAATTCGCTCTCGAAAACGCTCCCGCGGGATTGGCGGACTCAACCACGAAAATTTTGTTTTTTGCGTTTTTTTTTGGTTTTTTTTGGATGGTTTAGGGTTAGTTTGGGCCAATAAAGGGTGTTCGAGTCCATTTGGACTCATTCCGTTACTCATTTCATTGATTGGGAAGAGCTTTGAGCTTTGAGTGAGTTTGCTAGTTGTTTGAGAGCTTTGAGCTTTGAGTGGGAGATTGAAGGGGAGAGCTTACAAGGGATATTGAAGCTTCCATAAAGACATTCAACCACCATTGAAGAGCTAAAAGGTAGGCTCTAAAAACTCAATCTTTGTTTGTTTTTGAATTTTTTTTCACTATGTTAAAAAATGTAAACCTTGCGATGTTCTCTTCTCCTACTCTTTCCAATATCTTCTTCTCCATCATTCTATTGTAGGAAACACGTGAATCTCATCTTGAATCAAGAAACATGATGGGTATGTGGTTTTGGTTTTTTATTCCACTTCTTCTCATTATGATGGTTTTGGAAAGTAGATATGGTGGTAGTAGTGATGAGAGGGAAGAGGTAGAGAGGGACACATACCATGGAGAAGAGGAGGAAGAGGAAGAGGGTAATGATGATGAGAATGAGGGTGATGTGGGGCAAAAACAAAAAGACACAACACCTTTGTGAAAGTATGTGACAAGGCTTGGGGGAGGGAGAGGGGGTGGAACCACAAATTTTATATGCCCCCATTGTAATAAAACTTACACAGGTGCATATACCCGACTGTGAAAGAATTTGTGTGGGATTATGGCATGCGATGAAGGTAAGTCTCATGGAGTCAAAACTTGTGACAAAGTGGGAGCTAAAGTGAGAAGAAAATACAAGATGGAAGAAGAGGTCACTCAAAACAACTCCAGGAGATCAAGGGTTGATTCTGAATGCCCACATAGAATGTTTGGTAGTGGAGCTGAATCATCATCGGATCGATCGGGACCCTCATCTCCCCATGGAATCTCGCCTATGCGAAGAAAATTATCCGATTTCCTTGAAATAGGTTGTAGAGATGACGTGGATTCAAAAGTTTTTAGGTTTCTCTATGCATGTGGTGTGCCATTAAATGTTCTTCGCTCACCCTATTGGCATGAAATGGTACAAGCCATCAATGGTGCCCCTCAAGGATACAGAAGCCCTGGGTATGACAAAGCTAGAACCGTGGGACTTGACAAGGAAAGAGCAAAAATCAATGGTGCTCTTGGAAAGTTTACAAATGATTGGTCCAACTATGGGGTATCCATTGTATTTGATGGGTGGAAAAATGTTAAAGGCAAGCCATTGATAAATATTCTTGGCGTTTCTGCTAGTGGTGTGGTCTTCCTTTCATCCCATGACTACTTAGATCACTACAAAACCGGTATTAACATTGCACAACCTTTACTTAAAACCATTCAGGAGATTGGGACATACAATGCCATTCAAGTCATCACTGATAATGCTTCTAATTGTAAGGAAGCAGGAGCAATCATTGAGGATAAGTTTCCCAACATATTTTGGTCAGGGTGTTTGGTTCAAACATTGAACCTTTTGAGGCATGATATTGTTAAGATGAAGGACCCTAATTACCGACGGATTGGTGCCTTGTACAAGAGAGGTAAGAAAATGATCAAATTTATTACCAATCATAGCATGGCCCACCACATTTTTCGCAATTACTCTAGGTTGGAGCTATTGAATATTGCAAAGACTAGATTTGCTAGCTACTACCTCACCTTCAGGAGGCTTTTGAAGGTAAGAGAGGCATTGGCTAGTATGGTCTCAAGTGATCAATGGAAGGAATTGAAAGACAGAGCTACAAGCGCATCTGATAGAAATTGTTGTGAAGGAAAAATACCTTATAGTGAGGAGAAGACACTACCAACTTGGGTGGGGTGACATGTAAATACATTCATTGTATTGCATTTAGTTACTACAAATGGAAAGGGATCGAGGTATCAAAAGAAGTACCTTTTTATCGACGGGGCTGGTCCTAGCTTTCGCTTGATCCTCCGCTATGATGAACCTGCAACACAAAGTGAACCTTCATCAGCGTATCTTGACTATAATAAATATGATGAAATTGAAAGCAATTAAGCATCAACTACAATCAAATATTAAACCAAATGAACATTCAATCCAATAGACATTCAATTTGGGACAAGAAGGGTATTTCCATCTTTTATCGTCAAAGAAACATGAATCAGTACAAATATACCTGATCTGTCTAGATGCTTCTGCAACCGAGTCTTGGGCTCCTGCTCTTCACAATGACTTGGGAATTCTCCAGCGTAACAGAAGTTAAAGCATTCCTTCTAGGTCCCTCTCTCATGGATCCTCCTTGTATTTACGGGACAAGGTAGGCAGTTGGAATCGAGAGGTAGTTGAATTGGGAGGTTGGGGAAGTTGTAGAACCAACTTCAAATAATCCCAATTCATAATATTAATATATTTTTTGATTTCATCTTAAGGTGTGCGCGAGTTTCATACAACTAGAGTAGCGCACAGTATGCAACTTTTGTGCTTTACAACAAGCGTTTGCAACATTTTTTAAGGTGTGCGTTGGTTGTCCTTGATCAAAGCAGCGCATCTTTTAAGGTGTGCGGTGGTTTACTATACCAATAGTAGCGTACATGTTGTGAACTCAGTAGAAATAGTAAGTTTCTCAGCTGAAGAGGGTAATTCCAGCAATAAGTCATCCAGGTCAACCTAGCTATTCAATCCATATTGTCCTTTTGTGTGATTGATAGAGAAATGTGATCACGGACAGAGAAGTGCAGATTTGACCTATAACAAAAATGAATTTCAAGAGGTGGAAGACACCGTTCTTGAAAGTTATTTATGGTCACAGGTTAGGTATGTTCTACAGTTCACCAAGCCAGTTTATAACATGATTCGTTTTGCAGATACAAATCAGCCGATGATTGGGGAGGTGTATGAGCAAATGGATAGCATGCTTGGTCAAATAAAAGACATTGTTGAGAAAAGAGATGCAATATTTTATGACCATATTCATAAACATGTGGTCAAAAGGTGGGATAATCTAAATGTTCCACTCCATGCCCTTGCATATGTCCTTACCCCAAAATACTATTCTCCAATTTGGTTGGCCCAACCTACACTTGGGGGTGGAGTTAGGAAAAAACCCCACACAGATCTAGAGGTGCAAACTGGGTATATGCAAGCATTAGACACATTGGTCCCTGATGAGGAAGAGTGTGAATTGAGCGAATACATCAATGAGCATGGAGCCTTTGGTACCCGGCATGCAACCAAAGATTGATTCAGATTGGATCCTTTCCGTTGGTGGAACATGTATGGCTATGGAGCCACATATTTGCATAAATTGGCGGTGAGGGTGCTAGCACAGGTTGTTATAACTCTTCTGCAGAGAGGTTTTGGAGAACCTACAACTTCATCCATAGTGTAAAGAGAAACAGTCTAAATTTAGAACGCGCAGAAAGCTTGGTTTATGTGCACTACAACTTGAGGTTGTTGTCCTATTACTGTGAGGCGACCAAGAATGATAGAACATTTTTTACTTGGGACAACAATCTAGAGGAGGCTAATGTGGAGGATGGAGCCATAGCATTAGAATGCTTGGAGGCTGAACTATTGCATGATCGTGATGATCCAATTCATACTACAGGTACCCGTATAGAGATGCCACCCCCAACTAGCAGCAACTTTCCAGATGCAGGAGTTTTTCCTTTAGCTTCACA
Source organism: Larix kaempferi (assembly GCA_027924585.1). Classification (NCBI taxonomy): domain Eukaryota; kingdom Viridiplantae; phylum Streptophyta; class Pinopsida; order Pinales; family Pinaceae; genus Larix; species Larix kaempferi. Next base: position 5,663,717 of record BSBM01001126.1, read on the forward strand.
ACGTCCAAGTTCAGCCCGTGGGGGCCATTCATCTTCTTCTCATGTTCCACGGTCACTTCCAATAGCACCTATTCCACCTAGACCACGAGAAAAGAAACTGGAAGTTTCTCGTGGCAAGCGGAAAGCTTAGTAGATAGTATCATAGATTCATTAGTACTTTGTATTTCATTTTCACGTTTATTTTGGCATATTTTGTAAACATTATGGCCTAGTTTGATGGAAAATATTATATGTTGAAATTTGAAGGTTGAGGTTGTTGATTATTGATGATTGATGATTTGATGATAATCATTTAATGACAATGTTATAAGTTATAGCTCCTAGATGATTGATGTTATATCCATGTGTACTAAATGGTTATATGAATATCTATGTTTTCATGTTTTCTATAGCTAATTTGGCATAATACATGTTTTTTTTAATTTATATGCATCAAAATATATTACAATATATATTATATAAAAAATGCTCCCGAAATGGAAGCTTTTGAAAATTTCGCTTTTCGCTCCCGCTCCCCGCTCCCAATTGCGTAGGTTCAGAACATATTCTTCTATACCTGTGATATACCCGAGCACATGCTTTGCTGCCACCCAGTGCACATCCCTAGGCTCCACCATATATTGACTCAATCTATTGACAACAAAACTCAGATATGGCCTAGTTGTTGACCAGATCCATCAAGGATCCAATAAGATGACGATACCTAGTGCGATCAACCAACTCACCCTTAGAAGCTACCAGCTTCTTCCAGTTGGTTGTCATAGGTGTGGCCATAAGCCTATAGTATTTCATCTGAAATCTCTTCAACATGTCAACTGCATATTTTCCTTGTCCCGGAAAGATGTTCCCATCCTCCTGCCAAACCTCCATATCCAGGAAGTAATGCATCAGCCCTATATCTTTCATCTTATACTCTGAAGCAAGATCTTTCTTGCAACCACCTATGAGTTTCTCTACTCTTGTAATAGACAAATCATCCACATACAATACTAGAATGAGTAGATCATCATCCACCACAATGAAATAGAGGTTGGGATCAACCTCGCTCTTCTAGAAACCCAATTGCTGGAAGTAAGTATCTATCCTTGAATACCAAGCTATTGGAGCTTGCTTTAGACCATACAGTGCTTTCTTTGGCCTGCACACATGAGACTCTCTCCCATGTACCTAAAAACCCTTTGAATGCTCAATGTACACCTCCTCCTCTATGAGCCCATTGAGAAATGTTGTCTTCACATCCATCTTGTGAATCTTCCAAACCATATCTGCTGCAATGGAGATCACTGTTCTGATCAAAGTATATTAGGCCACTAGAGTGAAGGTCTCATCATAGTCAACTCCCTCTACTTGTGAGAAACCCCTTGCCACAAACGTAGCTTTGTACTTCTCAATGTTTCCATCTATAGCATACTTAATCTTGTATAGCCACTTGGAAGTCACTACTGACTTCCCCTCTGGTCTCGGTACAACTTCCCAAACATCATTCTTCATGATGGAAGCATACTCTTCCAGCATTGCATCTCTCCATGCCTGCTCACCTGCTGCCTGCTCATAAGAAGATGGCTCAAACTCACTGATACTTCTCACCATAGCCAAATAGCTACAAAACATCTCAAACACTTTTCTCTCTCACACAATCTTCTTGGAATTCCCCATTGTCTGAGCTTCCTTCAAGGTATCTTGAAGCCCCTTGGGATTCCTCTTCCTTGAGGTAACCTCCTGTGACGGGAACTTTTCATCCTCATCCCAATCAACTGCATGAGACTAAATACCTGAAGTTATAGCCCCAGTGGTCGGAGATGGTGTAGCTCGAGAACCTGTAACCTATGAACCTGAACCTATACGTGGTGAACATGTCACCCCCGATACCTAAGATCCTGAACTTTGAATTGTACCATCCTGAGGTGTAGGAACCTGTTGCTTCCCCTTCTCTAACTCAGATGACTTCCTGAAGGCTTGTTCCTCCTCAAATTTCACATCCCACCTTACAACTATTTTTCTCAGCGCAGGAATGTATATGCAGTAGGCCTTCGAAGTCTCATCATACCCAACAAGGGATTCCCCTCTCTGTTGTGGGATCCAACTTTGTCCTCTTCTCTGAAGGGACATGTGAGTATGTAAGGCATCCAAAAATAATGAAATTCCCAACCTCAAGTTTCTTTCCTGTGAAATCTTCTTCTGGACTTTTTCTCCCCAAAACTTTATGAGGACTTTTGTTCTGAATGTACACAGTTGTGTTACAAGCCTCCACCCGAAGAAAGAATGGAAGACCCTGACCATGCAACATAGATCTCGCTACACCAACAATTGCCCTGTTCTTCCTTTCTGCTACCCCATTATTTTGAGGTGTATAAGGTATTGTCAACTGTCTCTTGATTCCCTCCTGTATACAAAACTCATTGAACTCCTTGGAGGTATACTCTCCCCCATTGTTTGATCGCAATGTTTTGGTCCTCCTTCCTGTCTGGTTCTCCACAAGAGCTTTGAACTCTTGGAACTTTTGTAGGACTTCTTTTGATTCCTTGATTTTTAAGAAATAAATCCAGGTCTTCCTAGATAAGTCATCAATGAAGGATAAATAGTACTCGTAACCCTTCAATGAAGTAATGGACATTGGACAAAAAATGTCTGAATATACCAAATCAAGCACCCCTACAGATCTGTTGTCACTGCTAGGGAAAACAGTCTTGGCATACTTGCTAAGAGCACACCCTTTGCACATGTCACTATGCTCTGTCCTAAATTCTGGCACACCTGTCAGAATCTCCCTCAAAATATTCAAATATGGATGATGTAGGTGGGCCATCCTCCTGTGCCATAGCTCACATAAGTCACAAACATCATAGTTGCTGCTATGAGCTAATGCATGATGAAGTTGAAAGTTGAGTTTGTATAGTTTCCCACTGCGAACTCCAATCCTCACTAGTGAAGTGTCTTTGGATCCCTTGGGATGAACGAGAACATTTCCATCTCTGAACATTACCCACCATCCTCGATCCTCTTTAGTGGAAACTGATATCAATTTCTTCTTCACCCTCGGAACATACAAGACATCTCGTGCTTTCATGGACTCTCCAGACTCCCTCTCAAAGGAAACTATCCCTCGTCCAACTACCTTGACTAAAGAGTTGTCTCCTAGTACAACCTCGAGATATAATCCATCCTTAGTAAGATCTGTAAAGTACCCTCGAACACCATTCATGTAGCTGGAGGCCTCGGTATCTATATACCACACATTGGTAGTAGAAGCACTCAATGAATGACAAGTATTTAGAGCCAACTCTTCGTTAATATCCTCTATGGAATGCTCATCCACATCTCTTGAAGTGCATGAGTTACAGGTAATCAATGAAAATTCTTTATCAATGGACTCATCAACCTTCAACCTTGTAGCCATAATCTCTGTCCAACTGAAAACTGAACCAAGAAAGTCTTGGTCACAAATCTGGAACCTACTCGCACAGATCTGATAGATCTATCTGAGATCTATCCTCCCTCTTCAAAAATCTAATAGATCTGATCTGTCAATGCTCAAATCTGAAATATCCTCTAAGATATGAACCCTACTCTTCAGATCTGAGTCCTAATCTCACATATCTGATCAATATGCCCCTCTAGATCTGAATGCTCATGGATTGTGTGAATTCCTGGGCCTTTACCAAGGCTCTGATACCATGATAATTTTCCAAAGGTCACTACTTGCTCTGGAAAACACAATCCCAACTCTGCCTTAGTTCACCCCAAGCCTCATGCAAAGCAACCCCACTTCTCAAAGCTAGAGAAGTATTAATGAAAAGCAATAAACTTAAAGAACAAGGCATATGGAATATACTTAACAACAACTGAAGCAATCACACAAGAATGCCAATATATCCTGGAAACCCCAATGGGGAAAACCAACTACTGAGGGATTTCTTCAATATCGAGCTAGAGCTTATAATAAGAGATGTACAATCATAAATAGAAGGTAAAGAAACTTGAAGGGTCAAAACCCTAGATCTGCAAGCAGTTGCAACTGATTCTCTAGGGATCTGGACCAACTGCTCTGAACTAACTGATTTATGATCTCAGCTTCAACCAATCTCTGGAAGAAGATCTCTAACTATGTCTGCTCTGATATGCTCAATCATAGAAGTAATGTTGCAACCTCTCAGTATGAAGTGTGCCCCCTCTGCATGGGAAATGTGCCCCTCCTCAAGTGCTCTGAAGTCGCCCCTCTTTGAATGATCAAGTCTCTGATCCCTCAACTCCGGAATCCTGTCAAATACTAAAGCAGTCTCAACCTCCCTAAATGATACTCCACAAGCACATCAAATTTGTCTCGGATCTAATCTCTTATCCTTAGAGAATGTGCCCCTCTCTGCTGCTCATTAATCACTAAAGGAACCTCCCAAGATGTCTCTCTCGCACTAGGTGATGTATCCTCTCTTTTTATTGTAGAAACCTTGCACCCTCACTCTCTCAAGACGATGTCCTCAAATTAGTTTGGATGTAGAGAATGTGCCCTCATCTCTCTCTCTCTCTCTCTCTATCTCTAGTGAAAACACTGATTAACCTCATTCTGGTGACTCCTTGCCTCATATCAACTCACTGACTGGTTAGGGTTTCTAAAACCCTAAAATGAGTACATGCAAAAATCTCGCTTTTGCATGCTTTTTAATTAAAAATCTTGCATGCATAAGGCAAATCACCCCGAAATCTCTGCATGCATCCACTATTGGATTCATGACACTTAGTAGAGTTCATCTCACCCTCTACTGCATCCTGACACCTATACTGAAAATGCACCTCCATGCTAGGAATCTAAACATGAAGGACAACTTTCCTGGTTAACTTTTCAACAAAATCCATGTCTAAATCAAGATACATCAACAAAAAGGCTCTAAATGGCCTATAGAGTCCAAAAGTAACTCTAGAGTCTAGACTAGATACTAAGATAGAAAATGCTAGAGTCAAAGACTACATAATCTAATCAAGAGAATCATTTGAATCCTTAGGCTCAAAGGCCTCAGACTCAGACTTCGAGTCATCATTTGTATCCTCTATATGGGATTCTAGGCTTGGGCTGCTTGACTTGACTCCCCTAGTCCAAATGGCACTTGTCCAACATCAACTTCCACAACATGTTGTTGTGGAAGTGGATTTAGGGTTGTCCACATTCATCCCCCCTAAACCCACCTTTCGTCTTTTTTTTTAATTTAAAAAATTAAGATTTTGGGTTCGTCGTACGGAACTGGTATAGACTGACCGATTTGAGGAAAAAAAAATGATTCTGTATAGAACTAGCCGATTTCAATATGGAACCGGTCAAAAACAGTTTGAAAGGGTGATTTGACCCAAAACTTATCTGAAACCAGTTTGACCAACCCATTTTTTCGGTTCCGGTATGGTTCCTATCACCTTGGCAACATTAAGTATTAAAGTATCCAGTAATTCTAATAATTCTTCAATTTGAAATATAGACTCGGAATTTAGAGGGATTCTTACAACTCCACCCTTTAACAGTAAGACTCAATAATCCAAATCACAAAAAGAAAGGGTGTCGATTTCTATCGAGAATGCACCCGATACAATATAAGTAAACACACACAATGACTATGTGCAAGTTGCAAGTTACACTATTGGGACACTTTGAAAATAGAATAGGCAAAGATAATCATGAATGCTTTACCTTTTTAAGCCTCTAGGCTTCAATGCTCTAGTTTCTTTAAGGATGCTGAAAATGACGAGGTTGAATTTGATTGAGATAAGCCTTCAAAAACAAGTACTTTACCTCTGAGTCCTTCGTTGATTGATAATGCTTTGTTGTGGTGCCAAGGACACTGAAACACATATGCTTTTAAATGTAGTTGTACCAGCAATCACCATAAACTGGAGGCACTACATGTAGATCACAGACAAGAGCCCCTGGGATTGAGCTTATAGGTGAATCGCCTAACTTCACAAAGTCACCAATGTTTCGACAATCTCTATCCAACGAATGTGCTACTGCATCATAATTCAAGAATATTCTTATCAACTGCTTTTTTTAAGTTGTGAGTTCTTGTTGGCAATAGCCAACCGTTTCCTCCCTTTCCTGTGAATTTCGACAAAACCAAATTCATCACCATATGTCTGTGGACTTGTAGAATACTCCTTGTGTCCAAACCAACGACATTGCTCTAGAATATGAATGCAAGAATGCAAATGAGGAGACTCACCCACTTGATTCCATGTTTTGCATGTGTCACTCAATGCATTCAGCTTTGCAACCAACAATAACTATTCAGAATAATAGCAAGAGTATCTTGTGCAAGGCTAAAATAAGATACAAGCAAAGTTTTCTTCAAGGGAACTCCATTATTTGTAGATTTGACATATGTTCTATCAAGCTATTGTGGTTATTTTTTAGATTTGGAAATTTGCTACAAGATTGAGATTTTTTTCAAACCATAACCCTCATCATTTTTTTCAAAAAAACTTCAATTTTTTTCAAGTTCCTCTTGATTTTTGCTGTAGATCCGAGTTAAAATCAATTGTATACTAACTTGTTGTCAAGGATCTATTTGTTTTGCAACAAATATGGTTTGTTTTCGGCTTTGGTTGTGTTCTATTGCAGGTTTTCGTACAAGGCAATGATTGTTTCACAATTTTCCGAATTTTTTTATAGGTTTTGGGAAGTTTGGACCTTTTAGTTTGCGGGAGCACAAATTCGTGCCTTTCCTTAAGAAAAAGAGTGAATCATTCGCACCTCTTCTGAACAAAAGGCATGAATGTATCTGTTTCGACCCTAATTTCATTCATTCCAATTCTGTGATCTCTATTTATGCTGTAGAGTTGTAGATCCGTCTGTTAGCTGCTATTAGACTTCGGTATTACAGAGAAATTTCTATTTTATTCACTGCTATATTGAAATTCTTGTCATTAGCTTCTTATCTTTTTGCATTAGGGTTTAGCTTCTTAGCTTATTCATCATGTTTCTAGAGGTCATTTTGTTGTTGTTTTACTTATCTCTAACCTTCTTGTGTGGAAGATGTTTTGATATTTTCAGGGGCATGTCTCTCTAGCATTTTATCATGGTGACCACATGAAATGAATAGATGTTTAAGGCTTAGTTGCTTGATGTCTGTAGTTTTCATGTATACAAGTGATATCATTTTTTTATTTTGATCATATTTTGTTCAATATTCTATCATGGCATCAACCCCTCACTCTTCTAATAATGATGATGATTCTAACATGGTGTCATATTTCGCTCAATATTTGTACGATATAGCTGACCCTTGTTTGTGTAAATGCAAATTCATATGCTCCTCGATCTTTCATATATCGTGTCATGTATTTTACTTGTCATTATGGAATTATCATGTTCATTATATGCTTGACTCTTGGAAGTTATTTGTGCAAATTAGCTCTCTATTTACCTCACTTTCTCCACATGGGTATTTGTGAAGAGTTGTGGGATGGATTGGTTCTATCGTTCCTTCATATCTTAAGCATATTGTTTTGGTTATCTCTGGTTCTTCAGCATTGTTTTGGGAGAGGAAGCCATGAATAGAAACAAGTACCTCAACCTGTACTACCTACATGCCCCATTGATTCTCCTTTGTGGAAGTATGTGGCTAAGATGGGGAAGAAGGAGATGAACAATGGTGGTACCTGCTTGTGGAATTCCAGCAAATGCAAAAAAAAAAAAAAACTTGTAGGTTCATTCATGAGGGTTAAAAACTTAAGGCCCATTTGCTTTGGCTTGAGGGTGATAATGGAGTTAATCATTACAAAAGTATTACTCAAAAGGATGTGGAAAAATTTCAGGCAAAGCAAGATGCTGTAGATTTAGACAATGCAGAAAGGAGGAGTTTTAGGCATCAACCTTTCACAAAAAAACCAAATGAATTTCCCTAAATTGTTAAAGAAGCCTGGAAGAGACAAAAACCTTGGAACCTTGGCCAAAATGTTTGACATGAGAGGGAGGGATAAGATAGATAGTCAGGTTGAAAGAGCTATATTTGCATGTGAGTACCCTTCAATGTAGTGCGGTATCCTTATTGGAAAGACATGATTAGGGCAGTTAATGAGCCCCCCAAGGGATACAACAAGACATACCTTGAGAAAGCGTGCACTACCTTTCTACAGAAGGAGAAATCGACTGTGGAAAAAGTGTTGGACCCGGTTCGTTCTAATTGGAGTGGTAATGGTATCTCTATTATCTTTGATGGTTGGACTAGTAGGGACAATAGGCCATTGGTAAACATTATTGTAATGTATCCTTCAAGCCCATACTTCTTGATAAGTTGATGGCAATACATGCTTTAGAGGGATGAGAATAATGTTGAATGGATTTCTGAAGAAATTTCAAAAGCAATTAAAATTGTGGGCCCTTTGAATGTTGTGCAGGTAATCACAGATAATGCACATTCATGCACAACAACTAGGGAAATTATTGAGAGATTGTATGACCATAATTTTTGGACACCTTGTGTGGTGCATAGTTTAAATATTTATTTTAAATCCATTGTTGTTGAAGTTGAATAGAAGAAAAAGCTATGTTCATAAGCAAGAGAAATTCAAATTTTTATCACTAATCATGCACAACAACTAGGGCAATTATTGAGAGATTGTATGACCATATTTTTTGGACACCTTGTGTGGTGCATAGTTTAAATCTTGTTTTTAAATCCATTGTTGTTGAAGTTGAATTGAAGAAAAATCGATGTGTAGAAGAAAGAGAAATTCAAATTTTTATCACTAACCACCAACATGCACAAGCTATGTACAAGGAATTTGCTAGACTCAAGCTTTTGAAAGTTGTAGAAACTAAATTTGCATCACATTACATAATGGTCAAGTGGTTAGTAGACATGAGGGAAGATTTTTCCTCTAAGGTTGTTAATCCATGGAGGCAAACATGGAAACAAAGCAACACTGAAAAAGCAATGTAGGTTAGAGGTACCATTCTTGATGAGGTTTGGTGGGTTAAAGACGAGCTCTTTGTTTCCATAATGGAGTGATGAAACTTTGTGATTTCAATGTGCCTATGTTGGGTGACATCTATGAGAGAACTGACCGTATGTTGGAAAGAATTTAGCTACCTCTTGAAGAGAAGGACCCTCTTCTATTTGGCACCATAAAGGACATAATCATTAATAAGTGGAACAAATATACCCCTTTACATGCTTTAGCCTATGCCTTAAATATAAAGTACTATGATGACGCATACTTGGCTAAATTTGGGAGTAGGAGAAAGGCCCGAAACAAAGACAGTGAGGTGGCCAATGGTTTTAGAACAATGATTTCAAATATTTACTCTGATCCAATGGAGCTTGTCGAGCTAAAGAACCAATTTACTTCATTCATCACATAGAGTGGTAGTTTTATTGCATCTTCTACCTGTGCTGCTTCATATCATCACTCTAAGGAGTTAGGTGTTGTTCCAATGGAGGACGTAAAGGGTGATGACTATCTATCATATTAGTCTATCTTGCTCCAGATTTTCATATTTACAGATTTTCATTTCAAACTTATCGATATTTCCAACTAAGCCCATTTTTTGTTATTTTGATGATCTTTAGTCATGTTAACACACACACACACTTATAATGAATTTATGCTATTCGATGTTATGATGCATGAATCATGGTGTATCAGTTACTCAATATGATTGTATGATCAATATCATCAATGTTAGATGTATGTAACATGTTACATGTATGATGAATTGATGTATGATGTTAATATATGAATCTATGATGCATTGATGTATTCAGTATTTTAGAAACCATGATGTTACATGTAAGATATTATATGATTCTATGAATCATTTTATTTTGAGTTATTTTTTGCTTTTATATTTTCATTATAAATTATAGCTTAAAAATAAAAATAAAAATATATATTTATAAAAACAAATTAGGGTTAGGGTTCTAAATCCTCGATTCCTATTTTTGGGATGAGTTTCGAATCCACACCAAATTCTTCAGTCGATTCCAACCACACCCATAGTTCTTGTAACCTTGGTCCAAGCACATTGAGATCAAATGTCACTTCATTACAAACAAAATTCAGAAGGAAGCAGTAAAGCTCCAATATGTACTCACAGATCAATAAGTTGTTGATGCTTCGACCAAGCGCTTAGCAGAAGGAAGTTTGAATCATTTTGAGACAAACTTGGATTGGTATAGAATTCCTTCCTCGCTAAGATGGAGTGTTGAAATTTGTAGCTCGAATAGGAACTTATGCACAAATTTAGTGTCAAACATGCAGGAAGTCATTCGAGTCAAATCTATTTTGTAATTCACGTTAGTAATAAAGTGAAAGTCCTTTATTTAGTTGTTGAGCCTAATAAAGTGTATTTTAATTTTAAATACATTATTGATTTAGACTAATCTTAATCGTACATCTCCCTGTGAGATTTGGGTTTCAATAGGTTAGGTTTTCATCTAAAGTATAAAGGTGGATCAAGATAGAGGGTTAAGACACATTCATTATTCATTGAAAGACAGTTTGTTAGGAGGTGATTTAATTCATATATGGAGTAGATTTAGAGATTTAGCAACCGAGCATAGATCAGTGAGCATGCCAGTACAATATAGATTATGTACAATCATATCGATCAATACGAACAAATACGTGCAATCATACAGACAAGTCCGTATAATCGTACAGACACATTGTATAGCAAGCAACAACCTACAAGGAATTTAGCAAACGATCAGAGATCAGTGAGCAGGTCCATACAATACATATTATATATAGTCATATCGATCAGTATGAACTATGAAAAAATATGTGCAATTGTATAGACACGTTGTATAGCAAGCAACAACCTATAGGGAATTTTCTTGATTTTAAGCAGGCAAATTTTCCTCAATAATTGTGCAAAATTGTTTCAATTGGGTGTATCGTACAAATGTTATTTTGACATTCTGTGGAAGTTTCCTTGTAAGATTTGAATTATTAATGAAAAGTTGATCTAAATGAGTAAATTATCTGTGTATTTTGTTTTTGCTTCCACTATCTATTTTCCAGCTATATGTGTGACTATTGCTATGTGAAAAATTTAATTTATGCAATTAAATAACAACTTATTTAGTTGAGAACATAAGGACAACAATCACCTAGGATTAGGAAAATGTTACACTTCTTTCGTGGGGTGCATTATGTTAAAGCATGGACGGATATAGTCCAACCAAAGGATGCACTCAATGGTTTTGATTCCTTCAAGGGAAATGAACAGAATACCGAAGGTTCTGTTGCCGCCTAGATGCACCTAAGAAAATGCGGCAAAAATATTCAAGCCACTCGGTGTGGCCTTAGGGGCAAGCCAAAGTCAAGTGTTGTCACCGGAAACTCGACTCCTATGTCTAGGCTTACTCCTAGCGAAGCCAAGGGGGGGGTGGACCCTAAAAAAGAGAAAAATATAAGGTGTTTAATCTACAAAAAGAGAAAACAAATAATCTACGAGTTAGAATTTTATTGACAAGAACAATGCAATATTCAACATGATATCATTTGTTATCCAACATTATCATTGAAACATAAACATCCAACATCATGAAATAATCAATAATAAGACCAGTGCCAAAAATAAATGCTTGAATTAAAAAAGACAATGTTTTGCAAGTGTTCTTGGTAAATTTTATTATTTTTGTGGTGATGAGTAGATTATTAGGGAGGGGGGATTTCCAATATACCGTGAGGTACTGTAAATATATCCGAAATATGACAAAGGTGGCTCCTCACTTGGAAATGTGGGTTGTATCAGAGTCTCTGGGAGGTGTTCAACACTGCACCAAATAAGGGTGCAGTCTAACAGTATCTCGAGGTCGCTACCCAGTGGTTCCCGCTTCCTTTGAGGATTTCCCCACACAGAGTCAATAAACGATTACACCGGATTTTTGTAAATAGGAGGTTAATTAGGAAAAGTTAGACTAATTACTAGCAACTATGTCCCTTTCTGGTATGATCAACATGTTCCATCGAGGGTGCAATGATCTAGAGCATACGGGGACAAAGACTTGTTAATTTTATGAATTTTTTAACAATGTTTTCTTGTTTATTAAAAACCCCAAGAGTCTCTTTTCTGGCCAGTACTCGGGCAAGCCCTTATCCTGAACTCCGTACTTCAAGAAAGAAAGGGGGGTTAATTAAAAGTAAAAATTGTTAAAAAATGTGAAAAAGCTAGGGCTTGAGTGAACTTGTGGCCCGCCGATGGAACTGACCAACAAGGTAAATTTTAGTCCTAGTTAAATTTTATTAAGTGCGGAAAAAATAAATCTAAACTAAAAATTGCAAACCACAAAATTTGAGTCGACATGGTTCCCCCCTGGGGGAATGGGGTGTGGGCCAGGGTAGCCCACTTACTCTCGTTTAATTTTTCTTTTACAATGCAAATAGAAGTGCCCCAGTCCTTGAAAATTGTCTCAAAGACTTACAAAATTCATAGAAAAAGTATCTGGATGAAGGGGAATGGCTCTTGGGTGCTCTGGATGGCTCAATCTACAGAAAAAAGGCCAAAGTTTCCTCCTACCTGTTCCTAAAATGCTGCAAAAAAACAAACAAATGTTAGTAAAAAGTGCCCAAAAACACTTAGAAGTGAGTTTGGGTCACCACAAAAATTACTAGAAAAATCTACTAAGTTAACCTATGATTAATCAACAGAAAATAACCAAGGAAAGCAAGCTTTCCTTGGGAGCTTGGCTTGCTTGTGATTCAGCCAATAATATGCACTTTAATTTCTAGATAAGCATTAAAAGCATAACATATTAAGTACTAAAAGATAGAAAATTAAGCCCAAGTACTCAATTAAACTAGATCTACGCAAAATTAAGCTTTAAACCCTACATCTAGCAACATACTTAACTAAAATGGAAACTCATCTAACTAAGAATGCAAGTAATAGTAACCAGATATAAATTTTAAATTAAAGCGAAGGAGAGAAATTGATAGAAAGGATGTTGGAAGCTTAGGAATGTTTGACCTATGGAGCTTGCTAGTGGAAAGCGGAGGGACTATGTCCTTATGTGCTTGAAAAGTAGTAGAAGCAAACAAGATCATCCACACATTCAAGCTATGAAATCTGCTCAATTCACAATACTTGCAACAAGAGGATTAAATCCGGTATTTCCTACACAAGAGGTTAGAAGAGCATGCAAATAAACAAATTATACATACAAGTTCTAAATCTCTAAGCATAGAACAATAGAAAATAAATTCAAACAAGAATTATTTACCCTACACGTTGATACCAACTTTCACCAAGGCCAAATTAATCACCACAAGATGCAACATTGAAACAATACAAAGTTACCTCATATCAATTGACAATGATCATCCACACACATATCCTTGACACAAGATATTTTCCTCCAAAGCCTTCTTATTCCAAAAAATATTACAATATAATAGTTACATACTTCATCAGTCCTTCGTTCCTCTCTCAACCCCCCTCCTCTTCAAATGAGATCCAAAACCTTGTTTAAATAGCCAAAATGGAGAAGAGGGGGGCGCATTTGGTGAAGGAGAGAGAGGGCGCATGAGTGAAGGAATAAAGCTTTGACTTGTGGCTTGATTAGGGGGGGTTTCCTCCTCTATTTGGTCTTACCAAAACTCATCCCAAAAGGATTCCAAAAAAGGTGTTGCACACTCCATTAATTATGGTCCCCCCTCTTGGGAAATGCACCCCCGTTAAGAGGAATGCGCCCTCCTTAATGTGGGGAATAATTTCCCTTACTTATTGCTTCCCAAAACGTGCCAAAATCACCTCTTACATCCACTTAATTAATTCTGATCCAAAACTCTTCCAAATCCCATCAAATTAGGAAATAGATTTTTTCATATTTTTCACTTTTTTGATATTTTTTTCCACTTTTTGCCTTTAAGTGAAAAATAAAGCACTTAACCACTTAGGAAAGTGGGTTTTGGGGTATAGTAAGTGCTTTGAGCTTGAAAATAAGCACCCCCATGGAAGAAAAGACCCCTAGACCACACTTGTACAACATTTTCAATTTTTTTAATTAAACCATTAAAAATGGCTTAATTTTACGGGAAAAAATTATTTTTCCGAAACATAAAAAGACCTAGGCGGACCTAGAACATGTCCATACGAATCAAAATTAGTGTCTGGCATGTTCATATACATTGACCCATGGAATTTAAAAAACTCCTAAGGCCTAACCATCATGCCAATCATTCTAGCTTTGGAGGAGCAGGAGAAAAACTCAAAAATTATGTCCTGCTAAAACACAAAGCATAATTAGTAAGTGAAAAAACTCCTTGGAATACCTGACTTAATCGAAAAGTCCTAGGAAGCCAATCCATTTACATAAAAAACCATGTTAGCACACTTTATTACAAACCTTGCAGGGCATGGACATGTGAGAACAAAAATTAAAAAAGGGCCTGATGGACTTTAGATCACTGATAATGAACATGAAACATGTTAAAACTTTGCCCGCTCACTTGAAAGTCCAACTAAGTACAACTTAGTTGGTAATAGCTTCAACATAGATTTTTTGGGTTTTTGTATGCTTCAGACAATGCCTCTAGAGAGATTAGGGTTAGATGTTCAAACTTTACTCAATGAGATCTTATTAAGAACACAACCAAACATCAAACTCAAAACACGTTTATGTAAAGAAATTGGTTCACAAATTATTGGATAGCAATTTCGTTCGAGCAACAAAACAACTCACTAAGAGTTCAGAGAACAATTACATTCATGATGAAATTCCCCTACTTAAGCATGAGACATGCTTCAACAATAATTTGTCTAATTCTCTAAGGTGCCTTGTAATAGTAGAACTATTAAGTGAACACCAAGAGCTCTATATGAGATAATTGTATTAACTGAATAGACAACGCTCAGAAAAAGTTATCTATTGCATTCTTTCTTGCAAACTCAGTATTCACCATTCATGTCTAAAAAAACTTACTTATGTATAACTACTCTAAGATGCAAGTAGTTGCAGAGGATAGTGGTATTATGGAGACAACAGGAAAGGGCCCTAGTATTCATGGATGGATTAATGGTCTTGGCACAAAAAGGAATAATATTGCAACCATTCGCAAGGACTTGCAATTGATTCAATAACGTTAGTGTCTTGTACTAATTGATATCTTTGTAAACCAAGGCACCATTTCAATAGCGGAAGTACCGCAAATGGTTTTGAAAATGGATCATTACGATGGCTAATGGACAACGTGTACATTGCTTTTGGTGCAAAATTACTCATAACACTCTGTAACTCGCCACTACGTGATGGAAACACGATCACAACTTGTCTTTAGGAGGTTTCTAACATTGTAGAATTTATGGGCAACTCAAGAGGGTTACGACTTAATGGTACATTTCTTAGAAGTGGTAAGGGAAGCGCAACTGCTAGAGAAGTTAATTGTGGTTGGACAGAGGAAGATGGATCCGTTTTGTTTTGATCTCTTTAGGTAAGATGGTTGATGTCTAGCATAGAAACTACAAAACTAGAATTTTCATTAAACATCTACAATCGTCAAGTTTGTTTCTATCATTCATTCCCTCATCACTACAGCTAATCAGCTTCAATTGATTTGATTATATTTATGAGGGTAAAATCAAGTCAAATGACCCCTCCCAAACACATCATCAAAGGGTTTAATCAAATTTATTAAGCCTATTAATAGTAGTAGCCTCATCCTCTATTGCTAATGAGCATGCCATGAGATTTATCAACACCAGGAAAGAATGCAACAGAAGATGGAGATGAGCAACATATTTTAATTGTGATGACCAATTTCTGAAGTTGATAAATGTCTTGCAACAGTTCAAACAACTGAGCAAAAATTAGACTTGCTTCTTCTTGTTAGACTTTCAAGTTACTCCAAAAGTGTTACACCATGTTTGGGGTGCTTCATGAGATTTGGGGTACATTGTGTATGTTCAACCCATAGATAAGTTGATATGGATTATATCATGAGAGATGGTTCATG
The DNA here is from genome assembly GCA_027924585.1 of Larix kaempferi. Classification (NCBI taxonomy): domain Eukaryota; kingdom Viridiplantae; phylum Streptophyta; class Pinopsida; order Pinales; family Pinaceae; genus Larix; species Larix kaempferi. Next base: position 5,679,659 of record BSBM01001126.1, read on the forward strand.
ATGGATATGGACACTTGTGATAGCTTGCTCAGTGGATGCCAAACTTCAAATGATCACTAGCTGAATGTTCTTTCCTAGGACATTGAAGATCTCTTTCCTAGATGGTAGATGCAATGTGTGATGTCCACATGTTAAATTCACCTAGTGGTAAAATTCCCTACAAGATATGAGCGTTGTGCATTGTAGAGGAGAGCTACAAGCCCTAGATGGCATGTAGCAGATTGGTTTCCTATTTGGAGGATTGGAGATGGGTCAAGGATGCCTATGGATTTCACAATGTTCCTGCAAGGAGTAGTTTCCCCAATGGAGTACGTGGCTTTGGAAGATGGATGGAGCATATGGAGGCTCAAGATGAAGTGGTGAGGACTTTACTTGCATAGCTTCATTACCTTGGGTCACAATTGTGCACATCGATACCATCATTGAAGTTTCACAGTTGTACTCTACGAGTGAGGTGCTTCACTTGTGTGTGGCTTACTTATGTTTAGTAAGCTTGCTTGTAAGGCTTGGGCCAACATGTGTTATATTCTTGGCCTTCCTTACCTCTCATATAAAGAGAGGAAGGAGGGAGTCTTTCCAAACAACACAACACATCACACATTCATTTTATTTTTTATCTCTTCTTTGGAGTGCTCTCCTAGTGATGCACTAGGGTTCATGAGGAAACTCTAGTGTAGCATATGAGGAGGTGGATGATTTCTCTCTTGAGATTCCTGTTTATACAATTGATCTCTCTCTCTAGGGTACTGGGGTTTCTTGGTCTCTTGGAGCATCTTGGATTCTAGGGTTAGGGTTTCAACTTTCATCCCTTGGAGACTAGAGGTTAGTGTTTGGAAACCCTTGGATGTATTTGGGGAAGAGGAGGAGGACGTCTTTCCTTGAAGATAGTGTTGGAGGGATTCTTGCACTTGGAGGAGCTAGGGTTTGTTCACTAAACCTGGCTAAGGCATCTTGGGTGGTTATATTTTGTCCTATAGCCTTGAGAAAAGGCTATGGTATGTATGTACTTCATTAACTAAGCATATATAATAATATATATAAGACTTCTAGCTGTCCACATATTGTGCATATTAAAAATTTGATTTCAGCATTTTATCTTCATGGGATGGTTATTTCCAACTCTTAATTTTCTTGTTGATTTCACACTTAAGAGAAAACCATTAAGGTACTTAACACTAAGATTGAATCTAATAGTACAACCACCTATTGTTGATGTGTTTGTTGTTAAATGTATTGTATAAGAAGAGTTTTTAGAACTGGCTTACACATGTGAAGTTGCCATAGAAGACTACAAACTCATTGGAATGACTGGTATCTTTTCTGCTTGAATTGTTATAAATTTTGGGGCTAAGAAGGGAATTATTGTTTGTCCCACTGCTATTTTACACATTAATTTACAGTAGTCCTAAAGGCTGAAAATTCTAGGTTTAAGATCTGAGGAACTTCCTTGGAAGAAGGTGAAATTTTGGATTTGCATTAGTTGCTTAAATTTCCAACACTTCCTACCTATCAAAAGAAACTAAAAACCCAACGCTAGAGTACTTCATAGTTTTTGGTGCTACTCACTTGATATAACTATTATCTACTGCAAGAGTACCTTCAAGTTGGATCAATATCAACAACCCAAAAAGATAACTCAATATAATCCTCCTGAGGTTCCAGTAGCCCTTAATAGGCTAGCTATCACTATAGAGGAATATATTGTTGCACATGTGAAGAACCAAGATTCCTTTCTTGTAGGGTTTGCAATTCACTTTAAAAATTTTCAAGTTGATGTGCAATCTTTTCCTACACTAGACTGCCATTACTCACTCTTCTATCACATAAACAAGGCTATGTGCAACATGTACAAAATGAACTAATAGGTTTAGTTAAATCCCCAATGAACACAACTAGCCGAAGTATAACTTAGAGATGTTACCAATGGTCACATTGACAACCACCTATCCGCACTTCCAGTAGGCTCTTCTCCAACTAGTGGGGGGCTTCCCTAGATAGGATTACTACGCTATGTGTAATATCCTAAGGTTATGCCTCTTTATTTAAAAGGTCCTTGGAACTTGGACAAGTACATTTTATTTTTGAGTTTGTGAACTCTAAGACATTATGGACAAGTAACAATGTGTTTATGATTAAATATTATTATTTAAATTCCAAACTTGTTATTGAACATCCCGTTGCAAAGAGGAGCCAAGATTGCTAGAGGGAAATGACTTAAAAAGGTACATAAAAAGAAATAATAAAAGGGAATAATGTGAAATGGAATGAAGGTACAAAGGAAGGAAAATAAAATGAAAATAGGTTGAGATTTAAGTAATTTAAGAATAAAAGAAAATTAATGGAAACCCTAACAACTTATTTTAATAAAAGAGAAGATAAAAAATCATAATAATAAATTCTGATAAATATGAGGACTAAAATGATGAAGAAATCAATGAATTTTCTCCAAGAAAAGAATAACCAAAATCTGAACAGAGCCCTTTCATTAACTGCTGCATCAACACAACGAGAGAAGCCCAGAAGGTATTGCGAGAGGCAATGAGCTCAGGTTACAGGACATACCAAAATAAATATAGATAATTTTTTGTATATCGTTTATAATGACTAATATGCATAGAAAATACAATTCATAAATGGGATAATGGCAAGATTATACAGTGGAAACTGGAAAGAATTATTAGTAGAAAACAAAATATATAGGTGGCGGGGTCAAGGGTTTTTGACCTGATACACTCCAATGTTAATAGTAGAGCTTGAACCATCGAGCCAATCATGGCCCTATGTTCTTTTAACCATTATACTATAGGTTGAAACGTTTGCGGTTATAAACCTAACACTGTAGGTTATTATTATTATTATTATTATATACCGAGACAAACTTTAAATTGTGGTAAATCACTTGTATTGATAGATTGCATACTAGAAATTTTAAATCGATAGCGTTTCTCTATGCACATAGCATGAAAGAGTGTGGTTTAACCCGTTCTACCAGTACTGGAAAGGGAAGAAACAATTCATTGAAAACTAATTAAAATTATGATGCTAGCAACACGCCCAAACAGTGGAGAAACTCTAATCACAAACAGTTAGGGTATTAGACCCTAAACGAGTCCTTAGGGTTTAATTTGCAATATCATTCTCATACATTACAAATAAACTGATTACCGTAGAAATTCATCAAGAATCCAAAAATATCATACAATATGCATTATCAATATACGAAATCGAATAACCAGTGAAAAAGGGCTTGCCCATTGAAACCGCCGTCAATATCCAATTTGATAGAGTGTGAATTAAAATAAGTTACTATACTCCATCTCAGCGTATCACCGAGTCCCTAATGGGCTCAGTTAACTGTATTTATATAAATTACATAAGGCTGGAAATAACCTAGCTTTCCACTAAGATTAAATTCAAAGTTTATATGAATCCCTGTAGAGACTGGGCACCTCGATAAGAAGAGTACCTTAACCTTTCCAAGGGAGAACGGGTCGAGAGCTTTTCTGAGTTAAACATACCCGGAAGTTGTTGAAAACCCACCGCAGTTGCACCGTGAATAACCACTGGGGTTGTCGCCGATATACATGCCAATACCCAACAAACAAAGATTGATGAAACTGTATACAACCAAAAATATAACCTTACTCGGTATAACAAATTACATTTGAGACAGAGTACGTAGATTACCATAGAGCTTATGCAAAGGAGAAGGGAAGGAAGCCATGAGCCAACGAAACCCTGGAGCTTGGTGCATGTAAAAGAAGACAGGATTATAAATAAAAATCTCGAGCAATTTGAAGAAATTCCATTCAATTATTCGAAGAAATTACTGTATGTTTTCTTACCCTGTAAAATAGAGTTGAGGGCGAAAGCTTGACGAGCCGGTTGTCTGGATGGACAACATTCAAAGGAAATAAGAAGATTGTAGTACATATTCACCAGAAGGTTGATCTAAGAGCGTCGGTCCCAATGATCAAATTTGAAGGGTAGGGTCCTATTTCACTTTGAAGGGCTATGTTATATTGAACTCTTGAAGACATGTTAAAATAAACTATTCATTTCATTTGAAAATGTAATAATACATCAAAATTTCATTATATATTAAAAACAATCTAATCCAATTCCTAATATAGTGATAAAATTTGCATAGTTTCACTCTATAGTTTTTAATAAGCAATATCTAACCCAAGAATCCATATAGAAAAAATTTCAAAAACATACAAAATAAAGAAATCAATTGAAAAACATTTATAACCAATGGAGATCGAATCGGCAAGTAATAAAACTTCTAAAGAAAAATCAAGTTTGGATGAAAATGAAATACAATCTGTACAATATCCAATGAACATAGAGATCGATAAATACAAAAGAGGGAGTGAATCTAAAAAATATGTTCATGGATACCAAAACTATTTCCTTGAATCACTTCAATAACAAACTTCACTCATTTCCAAGAAGAAGCAAATAGATACTTATAAAATATCACAACAAAAACTATTCCCATGGTGCACATACCTGAAAAATCACTCAACAGCACGAACAATCCAACCATTATTAACTCATTGAGCTCCTCTAAGGGAAGGAATCTCTTTATATATGTTTCTCTCCGCTCAACTCTATGAACTAGAGGATAGACATAATCCCATAGAGGAAATAATCATTAGGGGTGGTGTATTTTTTTGTCTCTAGTGGCGATGTGCACTTATGCAGGTGGGTGGTGGACTGGTGGTGTTGGGGTGTATGTGTCCTTCCTTTTCTCAGGAAAACCCCCTAGAGTTTGAAGAGGGTATGATATACCCTATGAATGAATAGGGAATGAAAGGGTGGAAGTAGGTTGAGCATGGGTCGATGGTGACGGTTGAAACAATCTGAGCAAGGGTCGAACTCAACAATGGAAGCAACTTGAGAAAGGGTCAAGAGTTACTTTAGTTCGAACTTGTGATTTTGATAGGAATGGTTTAAGGTACCTCTTCCCCTCGAATCTTAATTTGCAGGCCAAATGACAATCTTAGTCAGTCATTTTTCTTGCAAACACTAATAGTGATATCTAATCACAAGGAAAAATTTTCTCCTATGATTTTTAGGGGTCATTGAGAAGTACATTCATCTACGTGTAAATACCAGCAGAGTCATCCGAGACCGATGGATGAACTCTTCTAGTCGAGTCTCCATATTAACCATTCACATACCTAGTGAAAAAGGAAGTGACACACCATATCACTTACCAACATGAATCTCCATGTCCCGCTTCTCAATGATGAAGTAAATATTGATTGGAAAGTGATCAAGACACTTGCTCCAACAAGAGCCTTCATAATTGTGTTCGTTTGGTTTCCTGACCAACTCACTCTATTGAGTCTGTATTGAAGCCCAGAGCTACCTGTGCCCTAGCATGAGCTCCAAACCCCTATCCAACACCATAAATCTAGCATGCACTAAAACATGAAAGAAGGTAGAAATATGAAATTGAAATAGACTCGAGACTCGATGGTGACAGTGGAAATAGGCGTAGCTTGAGTAGGGCTCGTGAGTTTGGAAATTGGAATAATGATAAACAAAAGTTTAAAGTTTAAAACTGCTTTAGTTTCAAACTTTCAACTTTCATAATCACATTTAAAAAATCCAATAACGATTTGTTTAACCATAGTTCCAAATCCACTTTCATAATCACATTTCCAAATTCCAATAACCATTTGATAACCATAGTTTCGAATCCAGATTCCCTAATTCCAATCAATCATCGGCATTAATTATAAACTAGTGTAAAATATGATGAATCGCTTCTAATTCTAATTTTTTATCATCGGTTGCACAATTTAATTCTAGATTATGTGATTACATTCATTATTGATACATTACTTATTCACCTTACACGGTCTCATTCAATTATGCTCCAATCCTCCAAACACTCGGAATAGCCGTAGTTGATGAAATCATGAACCCTAGGCTAGTAGCGCAACCACCTTACATTATAGCACACATCCCATCCAACAAGCGATAATTGTTCAATACGATAAACCAGACACGGCTTTGCAAAACATAGTTTTGGAAGATTTGAACCCTCAACGAAGACAAGGTCGTGGAGCAAAATTTTGAAGGCTTACACAATATCCCAACGATGAAGAAAATTCCCATCTGCAAATCCACAAAAGGGGATTCTATTATTAAAGGAATAATAGTAATAAAAATGAAACCATCCTATGATCCTAGGAAATGATCATTTGAGTCTTATTCCAAAATGTGGCCATGCTAGAAAATAAGAATTTAAGTATTAGTTCACATCAATGAAGCACCACTTGCCCAAGATGTTGGTTGTGGAGCCTAGTCTTCCTGATCTAGAGGTCGTGTTTCATCCATTTATGGATCCCATCCCATGACAGAGGGGGTTTGGGGGAGTGGCGACTACATTTTAGGAGCCCCATCTTGGCAGGGGTTCGGGGGTAGCGCCCCCGTAGAGAAAATTTTGAAAAAATGCCTTGTAAAATGTTGTAATTTCATAGTCATGACTTGGTCATTAATGGGTGATCTAAGGGCCCATTGTATTGGGTGTTCCATAGTATTTTCCCATGGTAATCCCTCTTTAAAAGGAAAACATTGTAATACGACTATGTATTGTAGCATTGTAAAGATCTCTATGATTGTGTAAGAGAGACTGTGAGAGAGTGAAGAGGAAATTGTAGCGGATGTGCTGCGGGTTGTATCTCTTCGTTTTATTGGATGGTATAATAATAAGGGCTGACAATTTCTGTGTGGACGTAACCCATCTTGGGTGAACCATGTTATATTGGTGTCTCTTTTGTATTATGTTTATGTGATTTATATTTGCATTTTGTTTATTGTTATTTCTTTGCGATCCTATTTTTCTAACACAAGACTCACGAGTTTGGGTGAGTCAACTTCCAAACCGAGTAATCATTGAAGACTCATCCCACACTCGACATACTTGCATGGACTCGACACGAACTCGTCACAGACTCGACAAGCACGGAAAGCATCCCCCGTAGACGTCAACTGTTATACTTGGTTTCTATGCTTTGTGCCTACATAATCCTGTTGCGTAGAGGATTTAATTTCTTTTGTGCATGCCTTTGATTCCTCTCAATGTTTGTCTTTGTCCCCTGGCCAACCATTCAATGGGTGCATTGTCTATTAATGTTCGGTTGATTTCTCCTCTTCGCCACTCACCCTATCCTCTACATTGTATTCTCCTCTTCCCTCACACCACTTGTGTTGATGATTCCTCAAATGTGTTGGCGTTTTTACATTATATTTTTTATTATGGAGGGATCTTCGAGCACGCAGGGTAGGGTTCCTTAAAGGGATATTTATAATTTTAAATGCATGGGATGCTTTCGAAGCATTGGGTAGGGTAGCTTAGTAATGACAGGCCCCATATATATTTTATATTTTATCCAGGGAAGAGATTTACCCTTTTTCTATTTGGGGCGAAAATTGCCAAAGAAGCTTTAGGGTAGAAGGGGCTTTGCTCTCCTTTTCAAATTATTAATGGGACACTATTTAAACTTTTGCATACAAAAATTGGTTGTGTTAAGTTGTATTATCATAGTTTACAAGATAATGTTATGAATTATTGCATATATTGTAGTTTTATAAGTTACATGGATTGGAAATTCCATTAACCTTTTTTAGTGCCCAAAATTTACCATATTTTAATTTTTTTCCTATTTGTTGAGTCTTGCCGAGTTTTTCCAGGGTCTTTCCCTAGTCTTTCTTGAGTCGATGAGTCATATGCCAGCCGAGTCTTTGTTGAGTCCGAGTCATGCAACATTGGTTCAGATCATTCATGTTGTCAATAATAGCCTACAGATGCATAATTAATACTAGTTTCATTATAGAGGTACTAGGAGATCCAAACCATAGAATTACAGTTTTAATAAACTTTATTAAATCAATACATCCCATTGCAAAGTCACATCATAACAAAAAAAACAATACAACTTATTGCAATTGCTAAATTCGTTGCATGGAAGGGACATTTGTAGTATTGAGACAAAATAATAAACATTAAAAAATTTATTTTCATTTGTTTTTTTTAATAAACACTAGGTTTTTTGGACCTAATCCGACGGCTACAAAGTCGGATTTTCTACATCTTGTGGTTGACTATCCGACAACCTCAGTTTTTTTTAAACGTCGGTCCATTTTCGGATTAAAACCGACGGTTTGGATGTCATCGAATCTTTGACTCCTCATGCAGTTGAAGATCCGACGACCTTCACAACTGAGAAGGGCTTGGATCCGACGTCTTTTTTCCGTCGGATCTATGGCATAGTCGTCGGTGTTTTTCACAATGGAGGTCGGATAACCGATGCCATTCACAACTGAAAATGGCTAAGCACCGACGTATTTTGCCGTCGGATCTATGGAAAAGTCGATGGTTGTATTCACAGTGTATGTTGGACAATCGACACCATTTACATCTGAAAATGGCTGAATACCGATGTCTTTTTGCCGTCAGATCTATGGTGAAGTCGTCAGTTTTGTGCACTGTGGATGTCGAAAAATTGATGCCATTCACAACTGAAAATGGCTGAGCATCGACGTCTTATGCTGTCGGATCTATGGCAAAGTCGTCGGTTGTCTTTGCTGCGACCGTCGATTAACCGACACCCTTGGAAAAAAAAAAAAAAAAACATTATTGTTTGGAAGTTTGTGTTGTTGATATAATTCCAAATAAAGGTGTAGAAGAATTAACTGTAGCAAAGGACAATACGGAAAATATTGGGGGTAAAGGAGCTTGTACATGAAACTCAAGAAACAATGGAAAAGTTGTAATGGATATATGTTGCAGTAGTGAGTGGTGTTGTTGTAGAAGATGACACTATAGAAGAGAGTGGTGTTACAATGGTGGAGTTGCAAGGAGATGATATTTAATTAGATGTAATAGTGGAAGATGCAAATTTGAATGTATTATTCCCATAATGTGTAGTGTGTTACTAAGCTACCTTGTTCATGGCACGTCGGAGAAGGATACTAGCACTTCTGCCTTATCACCCTTGTATCACCAGCATGGTGGCCGGAAAATACAAGGAAGACAATGGATCGATATGCCTTAGGAGCTAAGTGGAGCGCGGTATTCCACAAAGTCCATCTGGATCCAATCCTCGCAGCTTACCCCCGAAACGACGGGAGGCCCTCTCCACAAATTGGTCAATGACCGTGTCAATAAATACTAGAGGATTTTAGTACCCTAGAGGACAACAACTATGTCTCAGATGAAAATTACAAGGGGGAATTATTTGGATGCCTATCCCCGGTGTCCTACCTAACTACCAAATTATTTTTATCCTCAAGCGAGGTTAAAGTGTGTTGAGTTAACGAGTTAAATTTTAATGGTTGTATTACTCAGTCGGGTGATGGAAGTGAAACTCGTGGTGTGATGATTGACTCAAACCATGCAAATGCATATGAATAAAATAAGCCTTTCCTTTCAATGAATGCTAGCTAAAGTAAGGAAAGAGTTCTTTCAAAATATAATTGTTCTTTCAAATTAAATGAATGCAACAAGTGTTCAAGTTCATTAATGGGACCTCAAGGAGAGCTTCAGATATACTAAAGTCATGCAAATGAATTCATCACATAAAACAAAGTGATAATAAATATGAGGAATTGTATATATCCATGTTCATAATTCTTTAGGAACACTTATAACATTCTTCAATCATTCATCACAAAAACACAGTGATAGTAGAAACAATAAACTGCATATAAATCTTCATGAGCTTAGTAAAAAATAGTAACCACAACTGGGGAATATCATTATGTAGGACTGGATTGTGAACTTAAAGAACAGTCATTTACTAGTACTAATTACAATGTGACTCGATCCGAGGAGTGTTTCCAGCGGTGTTCAGTTTCAGCATGGCAACGGTGACAACTAGTGTGGGTCACCATTGCCAAGCTGAAACTCAAGACCGCTGGAAACACAACTGTAGGTCCTTGAGTCTAGCATAAAATTATGAATATGAAGTGACATTTTATTCACCATCAAACTGATATAACATGGGCAGTGACTGCCATTCGCTCTTCCTTGATTCATGCCTTGAAACACTACAGGACAATCTTCATTTGTTTTGTCAAGGCCCAAATTGTTTCTCAACTTCTCTTTTTGCACTAGAATCTTCACCAATTCAGTTTGGGGCACAAATATTTTGATTTTTGACAACTTATTAGGGAAATTCAAATTCAACACATTAGCACTTTGTATATTTTCATGTGGCTATTCTAGTGGCCTTTGGACAACTTTTTTTGTTTAGTAAGGACCTCTCTTAGTGGCATAGATTGGAACAACTTGTTTTCATTTTCACCTTCCTTGAAGCCAAGCTAATATGTAACTCCCCACTACTCTCCAGATGCCATTGGGTATAAGTATTGCATGTCATATCCCTAATTTCTTGCGGGGAAGGTCTTTCACACAATAATGTGCTCTCTCCTCTCAAACCATCTGGTGTTGAATCCTTGTAACAGACGTGGAGTTTCTCCACGGTTTCCATTAATTTGGTCATTGCATTCGGGGATGGATCAGCAGAATTCATTGCCCTCGACTTTGTTTCAGCCTTAGAAATTGATGCCCTTGATGAACTAAACAAATCACCACTTATGTACTAAGCAGTCCCATTGACCTAATTTTTGGTTATTTGTTGGGCAGTAATAAACTTATCTTATCTCTTACACCATACTGGGTCTCTAGAAGCTGTGTTAAACTTCGAAAAAACACATTGCTAATAATATAGCCCAAATCAACAATCTTTCATTGCCACCAAATTTTAACCCCATACTATACTCAATGCTCGGTCTTCAAAATTTGATCATCTTTTAGAGCTGAGACTGTTTTTAGGCGTAGGGTTTGACAAGAGTTGACCAACTTTGATCGGGGCCTAAAACAAGTTGAGAATTTACCAACATGAAAATTGAATGCTCATCTTTCCAACATGCATTCAAATTTACTTTCAGATTTCAAGAAAGATGAAGTTTCTAAAATAAGAAACTTCTTGAGATTGTGAGTATTGAAAATATGAAACTGTCCATCCCCCCTACATCCTCCAAAATATATATGTAAATATACTGCATGGAGAAAACTGCGAAAAATAGAACCTTGGAAGTCTATGATAGGTTGGATAATGTACATTGTCACCTCATATTATCTTGTTGTACTTTGGGTTAGTGATTGCTAACTGCATAAGGTAATCCTTATACAAAGTGTGAACGCTAAAGATAAAAAAAACATCCAAACTGCAATAAATGCTTACTATAATTTGAAATATTAGACTTGTAATATGCATTAAAACACACCAAACAAGCATCCAAAACATAGATTTACACCTAAGGACAGATTGTTGGCTTGGGAAACATGTAAATATGTTGTTAGACCACAAAAACCTACCCCTAAAAGCACATTTATGCATGCAGAAATGTAAAAACATCAATGTTGAAATTATGGTCAATGAAATTAGAGAACTGACTAAGAGGGAGCAAATACCGATGTTAAGTAATGCAAGAGCCAAAATAAACCAATGAGCCAAGGTACCCATGAATCATTGATGCTGAATTATGGACTCCAATGTTGAGTTCATCTTGTATAATGTTTACAAACCATCAATGTCGAATAGTGAACTTTGTAATGTAACATTGAGCTCACCTCAAATAATTTCCACGAATATATGTTGGAAAGTAACACTCAGATTTATGAAGGAAAATTTGGTGTTAACATTGGCTCCATCTAGGGGATAGTATCCCCTGGCATGATCTTGTGAATATTAGAACTCTAAATGAAGAAAAGCTGTAAAATAGGACCATAAGAAATCCATGCTACAAGCTTCAAAGAGATGTTGAATGGAAGCTATACATGCTCAAATCATTTACAACCAAAATTGCCACATATACAACTATCCATGATGGGTAACGTCTCACTATTGACCATGCGAGAAACCATCTAGTTAGGAACCATTGATTTCATTCCCTGCTATAAACAAACCCAACCTACAAGTCTGCCCTAATTCAAGAATATGGGTATTGGATGACAAGATATGGTGAGGAGGACATGGCATTGAAGCCAACACATGGAAGATATTTTTTGTAGTTACAGTCAACACACAAATGAAGTAGAATATGAAGTTGCATGACTTGATGCATGTGAGGTGATGTTTGGACACCCATACTTATGGGGAAAAGGGTTTCAACCTTCTACAATAAAGACAACAAATTTTTCTTTCTTAAATGTCATAAGGCCTACCTCATCAAAGGACATACATGGAGAGGAAGAACACATTTGGTAGAAATGGAACAAGAGAAAACTAGTAACTCAAAGGGGCAAATAAGAAGTAGCTAAACTATAGGACTAATGGAATGTTGAACTTGAAAAAAAAAGTGGAGACTCTGTACTTCAATCTCCTCCATAGATCATATTTTAGATGCCAAAAGCTTCCCAATGGGAAGGTTGCACCCAAAAGGGATCCGAGACAAATTTGAATGGCACAAAAATTAATTCAAAGTAAAAAATAATCAACGGGGATGAGAAGCATAATAGCTTCCATGGGAAATGACAAAGAGGTGAGGGTGATTGTTAACATGTTGGTCACACACCCAAAAACTTATTCACCCATCAAACTAAAAAAAAACACTAGATGCAATAAGATAAAAATACAGAGAAAAAGAAGAATCAAGGGATTGCTACAAGGGAGGAGCTAAAGTGTTAGGGATGCCTAATATTTTGACTATCTCCAGAAAAATGTTCCAATCTATACATTAAACATATGTGGAATAATCAGTAAGGGTTTCATTTGAAAAAGGCTCTAAAATTTCCTGTAGATTTTACTGCAAAAAACCTAGAGGGCCGTATCATATTTTTGGTTTGCATATTTCTAGAATTGTAGTTAACATGGTTTGCTTATTGGATTTACAGTTAATATGATTTCCTTATTGGATTTACAGTTAATATGATTTCCTTATTTTTATACAATAATAATAAGTGTAAGGCCTCTTCCATATCATATAGTATAATATGGCCACACAATTAGGAGGGTTTTGGGAGCTGAGCTACTACCTCCATGCTCTACTATGTTTTTCCTTCAGCATCTTGACTCTTCTCATGTCCATTGCCACCATGAAGTGAGGTGTGATTTATGATTTTCAAAAAATCTATGCATTCTCTTTCGAGTCGACAAGGATGGTCACTTCCACTCAGGGTTACGTTTACAACCTTCATAACTTTTAAATGGTAATTCCACTTCTCACAGACTTGAAAAATTTACTGTATATGAAGCTTGATAATAGTTTAACATTTCGTTTTGTTTTAGATACCATTTAACAATGGGTCAGTGCAAGCTAATGAGGGTCACTTTTGGCACGTTAGATGCAATAGAAAACTGAAAAAGCAGGCATCCCTCAACTTACTTGGATTTTTTGATTTACTTACGGAAAATATCTTGCATTGAGTAAAAAAGATGAAATGTAGGAAATTGAATCACGTTTCTGAATATATAACTTTTATGTATTGAAAATTTGCATAGCTATGTCAAGTTTCAGTTTTCCTAACAGACACTTTTTATTTTTCAGGCAAATGATAAGGTATATGTTTTTGTGGGTAGAGCCTTTGAGGGCCTAAATGATGGAATCAAGCTACAAAAATCGGCATGCATGTAGAGAACACATAGCACTTGTGCGCCATTATTTTTCGAAAATTAAATTAGTAATTTTATAATTTTTTTATAATTGTCTAAGTGATCAAACCTCAAAAATAGTACATCTTTTGTGGGTAGAGCCTTTGAAGGTCTTAATGCAAAAATCTTGAAATGGGTTTTTCATAGAACGTGGAGGTTAGTGTCCTCTTGTGCACCATACAATTTTTTTTTGAAATGATTGAGAATTGAAAAAGTTATGGAAGAAACACTAACAATGTGTTTCACGAGTTAAGGAGGTAGGACAGAAAAGAAATTGAAAGAAAATAGGAAAAATTAATATTTCAAAATAAAAGTTACATATTTGGAATCTGCAGAAAAAATGCTATTTGTGTCTAAGATTTCGTCAAAAATAACTCTGTGTAGCATATTGTAACGAGTGGCTAAGCACAGGCTTCTCCAGAAACTGAAAGAAATACCCAATTAGCTTTGGTTTTTCATTAACATAGCACAGGTTTGGAATTACCGAAGCAAACTCCAAAGCATACACATAGGATTATTGTTGACATGTGAGCATGTGACTCGGCCTGTTTAAATTCAAAAATATTGCCGCGCTTTTAGATTTAAATAACGCGTACGCGTTATATAACTAAATAACGCGTGCGCGTTATATCAATAATTAACGCGTACGCGTTATATAACTACATAACACGTACGCGTTATATGGTTACAAAACGCGCTCGCGTTATTCAAATCATAAAATATATGTTTAATACTTGAGAAAGAGGGGGTGTAGAAGTCAAGGGAAATTTTGTTTAATATTTGAGAAGGGGTGGGGAAGGGTCAAGGGAATCTATGGTTAATATTTAATAGGGGTGGGAAAGGGTCAAGGGCTTAGAAGGATGTTGGAAGCTTGAGTGGGGAGAGATGAAGGGAATGAGAACATGATGGGCTACAGGGGGTGAAGGGAAGTGGAGCTTGAGAGCACTATTAGGAGTAGAATAGGTTCTGAAGAGGTATAGGGTTAGAAGTTGAAAGTGAGACTTGAGTGACAAGGGGGATGTGAGAGAGAAATAAAGAATACAAGGGGGGGAGAGACATAGAGCGAGGGAGGGAGAGGGACAATGGGGAGGAATGGATTTGGAGGGAGTGAGAGATAGATGGGGATAGAACGAAATAAGAGATAGGAAGGGAGGGACAGAAAGTGTTGGTGGGAGACATGCAGAGAGTGGTGGCGATGGAGAGAGAGGGAGTGATGGAGAGATTGGGATAGGTTGAGGGAAAGATGAGGGAGGGATAGAAGGTGAGAGACAGGCGATGAGAGAGGGAGGGAGAGAAGGTAGGGTGAGGGATGGAGGGAGAAAGTTGGAGATAGATATGGATGGAGGGGGTATGGGTTTGAGAATGGAAAGTGACATAATGTGTGTGTATGTGTGTGTGTTTGAGAGAGAGAGAGAGACAGAGAGAGAGAGAGAGAGAGAGAGAGAGAGAGATTGATGGTTGGGGAGAGAGAGACTAGAGGGAGTTGTGAGCATCATATTCTCCATCAGCATCATATTCTTCATCATCATCATCTTCATGACCATCATCGTCATCATCAACATCTTCATCATCATCACCATCATCATCATCATCATCATATTCCTCATCAAATCAAAATCTCCATCATCATTATCATCATCATGATCATCATCTAAACATCACCATCACCATCATCATCAACATCTTCATCATCATCACCATCACCATCATCATCAAAATCTTCATCGTCATCACCATCACCATCACCATCACCATATTCATCATCATTGTCATCTCTAGGTTCCCCATCAACATCAACATCTCCATCATCATCATCTTCTTCATCATCATCATCTTCATCACCATCATCATCATCATCAACATCTTCATCATCATCACCATCATCATCATCATCATTATCTTCCTTGAATCAGATCAACATATCCATCATGTCACCATCATCTTCTGAACATCATCATCTAAACATCACCATCACCATCACCATCATCATCATCATCTTCATCATCATTACCATCACCATCATCATCAACATCTTCATTGTCATCACCATCATCATCATCATCATCATTGGCATTTGTAGGTTCCTCATCAACATCTCCATCATTATCATCTTCTCCATCATCATCATCTTCATCACCATCATCATCAGCATCAACATCTTCATCATCATCACCATAATCATCATCTTCATCGTCATCAGGTCAACATCTCCATCATCATCATCTTCTTCATCATCTTCACCATCATCATCATCATCATCATCTTCATCGCCATCTCCATCATCTCCATCATCTCCATCATCATCACCATCACCATCATCATCATCTTCATGACCATAAACATCTTCATCATCATTGTCATCTCCCCCTTCCTCATCAACATCTCCATCATCATCATCATCATCATCATCATCACCATCTGAACATCACCATCACCATCATCGTCAACATCTTCATCATCATCATCATCATCATCAGCATCATCATCAGCATCAGCATCATCATCAAAATCTTCATCGTCATCACCATCACCATCTTCATCATCATTGTCATCTCTAGGTTCCCCATCAACACATCCCCATCATCGTCATCTTCTTCATCATCATCATCTTCATCACCATCATCATCGTCATCTTCTTCATCATCATCATCTTCATCACCATCATCATCGTCATCAACATCTTCATCATCATCACCACCATCATCATCATCATCTTCCTCATCAGATCAACATCTCCATCATGTCACCATCATCTTCATCTTCATCATCATCATCATCATCATCATCATCATTACCAACACCATCATCATCAACATCTTCATCGTCATCACCATCATCATTGGCATCTGTAGGTTCCTCATCAACATCTCCATCATCGTCATCATTGGCATCTGCAGGTTCCTCATCAACATATCCATCATCGTCATTTTCTCCATCATCATCACCATCATCACCATCATGATCTTCTGAACATCATCATGATCATCATCTAAACATCACCATCACCATCATCGTCAACATCTTCATCATCATCGCCATCAGCATCATCATCAAAATCTTCATCGTCATCACCGTCACCATCTTCATCATCATTGTCATCTCTAGGTTCCCCATCAACACATCTCCATCATCATCATCTTCTTCATCATCATCATCTTCATCACCATCATCATCGTCATCAACATCTTCATCATCATCACCATCATCATCATCATCATCTTCCTCATCAGATCAACATCTCCATCATGTCACCATCATCTTCGTCATCATCATCATCATCATCATTACCAGCACCATCATCATCAACATCTTCATCGTCATCACCATCATCATTGGCATCTGTAGGTTCCTCATCAACATCTCCATCATCATCATCATTGGCATCTGCAGGTTCCTCATCAACATATCCATCATTGTCATTTTCTCCATCATCATCACCATCATCACCATCATGATCTTCTGAACATCATCATGATCATCATCTCAACATCACCATCACCATCATCGTCAACATCTTCATCATCATCGCCATCAGCATCATCATCAAAATCTTCATCGTCATCACCATCACCATCACCATCACCATCACCATCTTCATCATCATTGTCATCTCTAGGTTCCCCATCAACACAACATCTCCATCATCATCATCTTCTTCATCATCATCATCTTCATCTCCATCATCGTCCTCATCAACATGATCTTCATCATCATCACCATCATCACCATCATCATCATCATCTTCCTCATCAGATCAACATCTCCATCATGTCACCATCATCTTCATCACCATCATCATCACCATCATCATCAACATCAACATCTTCATCATCATCACCATCATCTTCATCAACATTATCATCTTTATCATCTTCATCTGCATCATGATCATCTTCATTGTCATCACCCTCCTCCTCCTCATCATCTTTATCATCTTCATCTACATCATGATCATCTTCATTGTCATCACCCTCCTCCTCCTCATCATCTTGTGCACTTATGCACTTAGGGATTAATATTTAGAAGAGGGTCTAAAGGCCTTTATGGGGGAGGGGCTCTAGGAACAAGGTAAGACAGAGAGGGCAAGGGGGAGGGATAAAGGCGTAGAGGGTTAGTGATTAAGGGAGAAGAAGGGAGAGAGTGCTATAGGGAGGGATAATGACGAAGATAAAGAGAAGGTGGAGAGATGGAGAGTGGGGTGGTAGAGACATGGCTGAAGGGAGAGAAAGAAACATGAAAGAAACATGTAGGGAGAATGAGGGACACATATTTAGAAAGAGATAGGGGGTATCTAGGGATTATTGGGAGAGAGCTAGGGGGTATTAAACCATACAAAACATTTGTTTTGTATGCAATCATATAAATTATTAGTTTTCTTTGATTTTGTTCGTTGCCCTAGCCGTGCACCTAACCTATTTATTGTGCTTGACTATATCGCGTTCGCGTTTTTTAACTACATATCGCGCACGCGTTTTATATTTATAAAACGCGTACGCGTTTTGGAACTCCAGAAATAATGGACTGTTGCTGTCCGAGAGCAACTTCACTCTGTCCGAACGAAAGCAACAATCCCGCGATTTTTCAAACAACACGAGCCCGCGTCTGAAAATTTTCACATTCTACACCAACTCCATCATTTTTTTTTATGCAGGTGCAGCATTGAGGACATCTTTCATGGTTGCTCACTGTGGTGTTGGGTTATATGGCCATATTTGAAGAAAATAATTAGCAAGCTTGAAGAATCTCCAATTGAAGAACACCAAAGATAAGGCCTTTGAAAGATTCATTTTGCCTATATTTGAGGAGCACACAAGGTAAGATATCAAGCTTCAAGACCAACAAGGAAGAACTTCCATTTGCTTATTATTGAAGAGCTTGTAATTGAGGAGCAACAAAAACAAACTATATTGAATTGATCATTGTGGTGATGGGGAATGCACGTAACCGAGTAAACAAATCCACAAGGAAGAAGAGACCTCAAGAAGTCATTGAAGAAGAGAAAGAAAAGAAAAGAATATACATGATGAATCGGAGGCTTTCTTTGGAAACTAATCCAAATCCAATTGTAGAGGATACCATGGTTCATCCTATTAATCCACGACAAGAGGGACCTTCAATTTCCACAATAGTTGTTGAACAAGCACCCCATGGAAGTAATCAAGAAGCAAAACGTAGGTGCTCATTAGGGGATGTTTCAATTCCCACTTCAAGTCAAAGTGATAAGTTACCATCTCAAGATGAAGCTCACGAAGAAACACACAATTTGCTATCCGGATGTGGTTATACAAGCGATGAAGTCAGAGAGGCGTTGGACATTTTGCCTACTGTTGAAGAAGAGAATGTTATCCACACCATCGATGAGGATGTTGGACTTCCACAAGGGGATGTTGGACTTCCACAGACCATGGATGAGGATGTTGGACTTCCACCATCCAACTACCAGGAAGAGAATGAAGGACACCAAGCTACTACTGAAACGCCAGAGCGTCTTGGTGATGCGCTACATGGTACAATTCCAACCCCCTTACCTCCATTAGCAAGCACACGTCGAAGAACTCCGAAGCGTATACAAGTTGATGAAAGACTTATGAATTCCATTGAAGGTACGCTATCTAAACGTAGTATTGCTTATCAAACTCAACAGATACTTGATAAATATTTTGTTTCTAAATGTGATGGAGATAAATGTAGATTATTTTTATCATTGTTAAAATCTAGGAGCATGAATGTTGTTAGGAAAAAGTTAGGGATAAAGATGATAAAGAATTCTGAACCAAGTTCTCATATAGTTAAAAGCCTAGTAGATGCATTTGGTAAAATTGGTAAGAACACACGTTCAAAGGACCGCAATGCTGCTCGTCGTGTGTTGTCACAATCAATTGCAGATAAGAACACCAGGGCCCTTCGTATTCTCAGGCCTACATCGAAACTAGTTAATTTGAATGTAAAAACCCTCCGTAGGTATTCTATTAGAAGAGAACATCTTGACACAACCGATCAGACAGATTTTTGGGCCTTTGTTGGTCGGTTGCCACGTCGTGACATGAAGCTAGTTGATGCAGTAAAGGGACTAGTGCATAGTTTTTGGCATGATCACACAAGGCCTTCTTCAAACCGAAAGGATGTACTAAAACTAAGAAGGGGTTCAAAGGATCGTGAGCCACATACTAAGCATCTTCTTGATATAACACAGACAGAGCTTTACGAAAAATTTAAGATTGAGCATAGACAATTGAACTTGGGGCAAAGATCTTTTGAGAAATGTAAGCCATGGTATGTTAGAATAAATACTCTTCGTAACACTTGTTGTTGTAGATACCATGTAGAATATGAATATTACTATGAAACATTTTTATACATTCGTCGTGTGTTGCATACTAACATTGTGCAGGATTGCTCCATGACAATACCACCGACTTCATCAAGAGAATTCATTCATAGCATCATGTGCAATAGGCCCGAGGGGCAAACATACTATGCAAAATCTTGTTTGGATGGAACATGCTCCAACTGTGCTGGAATGGCATTATTGAGCCAATGTATGCACGAGAATGGAGACAGTGAATTTGGGAAAATGGTTACAGACATGAAAAGTTTCAAATATATCAACTATGAAATAGTCCCAGGGAAAGAAAGCAAAAAAATACAATTGGTGACATCTCAGGTATGCATTTATATCTATAAAATTATGTTGTAACGGTTACATTTCAATCCTTACTTACAACAAAAAACTGACATTGAGATCATTTTGTGTCACCAGGTACAAGTTAGTGACTTCATCAAGGAATTTATTGAAAAGACACATCAATATGTTCAGCATGTCCACGTGGCACGATGGCAGGATGAGAAGTTTAGAATATGCAGAGATACATTTCCCCTTGGTACTATACTTTCAGTTGTTGATTTTGCCGAGAACTACACTCTGCAACCTCAAAATGAGATCCAAAGTCAGTATTATCACTCTGAGCAGGTTTCCTTGATGGTCCATATCACATACAGGCATGGCCCAAATAGCACTGAAGAGCAAAGAGAAATTCTGAAGGAATATCACTTCTACATAAGTGATGATAGGTGCCACGACTTCCACTATGTACGTCATTGCTTCATCATGTTCTATGATCACTTGAAGGGAAGGAACATACAGATGGACCGACACTGGATTTGGTCTGATGGGTGTGCTGGTCAGTTCAAAAATGCACGCATATTTCAGTGGTTGTGTTCATTGCATAAAAACTACAAAGTGCCACATATGTGGAACTATTTTGAGACTGGGCATGGTAAAGGAGAGCATGATGGAGCCGGAGCATGTGTCAAAACAGCCCTACGAAGAGAGGAATTGAAAGTATCTACAGAATCTACTATTCTAAATGCTCAATCTATAGTCAGGTGGTGCACGTCAGTAATGGGAGAGGAATCAACTATGCGAGTAGAATCCACAAGAAAGAGACATGTGGAGAGATTTTTTTGGGAGGTGGTAGACATAGATCGTTCACATGCATGGGAATGCAAGACTGTGCCTGGGACTCGTGGCTTTCATTCGGTTCGAAGCTCTGATAACCCAGTATTTGAAATTTGGACCAGAAAACTTGCTTGTTTTTGCCCGCCTTGTTGTGATGGTGACTGGGATGGGTGTGAATCATTGGATTGGGTTGATGGATGGGATCGCATATCACTTCCACTTGATCAGCGTGCAATTGTTGAGTTAACTCCGTTGGAAGAAGACCAATCATCTATTTCTGCAGATTTTGATCATGTATCAGACCTTGTACAACCCGGTATGATGCATTTCCTTAACATTTTTTGTTTGTTTACGTAGTCTTCAAATGCACATTAATGGACTTGTATCACACTCTAAATATTTTGATCATATACCTACAATCATATAATGCAGGGCACATATACGCAGTGGTTGCCTCAAAAGATACTGAATGGGGTGATGAATACTGGTTGGCACGCTGTATAGATGGAAAGCAAACCCTCATTGTGTCCATGACTGACGATGAAAACAACCACTTTCCAACTGGTTCTATGGTTGTTAAAGGTGAATACTTGACACGGGACAACAATGGAAGAAAGAAGGGTGGATATGTTTACAGGGATTACAAACCAGGTGCAAGTGTATATCACTTTACCAACTTAATCATTGGCACAAACCTTCAGGTACGAACAATGCCTAGTCGAAATACATCGAAGGTACGCTACTTCTTACCGGATACAGAGCACGAGAGACTAATGGAGACCATCAGTATAAGAGATGATCCGGAGGGCTTGGTTGTATGATAATAGGTGGGATCTAGCATGATGAGGTACGTTACATACTTTTAATACTATACTATTTTCACTATTTGTAATTGAATATTGATATATGTTCAATTTTCACATGTATGTTTCATATGAATATGTCAATTTTGCGTTCTTGATATGCCAAATTTACAAGAGATGGATTAAAATTATATTATGTTCATATGATCAGTAAACCATATATTAATCATGTTTGAGAGGTTGCTTAGCTAACTTTAAGGGCATTTAAGCTCTATGTTAAGCCCAACTAAATCCTTATGAATCACTAGACAATCGAATTGGTTCCTTGAGTAATTCAACTATGAAAGTCTCTCTTAATCTAGCGACAACCACCTTTTACCCATTTCTATAGAATTTATCTTCTTTAATAATTTTCTAATCCAAATTTTAATAGCTATTACATTTTCACTATACAACTATGAAAGTCTCTAGTGACAACCACCTTTTACCCATTTTTATTATACATCTCTAAGTTATCCACACAAAAACACACACATATATATATAATAATTATTGTGTATTCATAGTCAAAACTAAAAAATATATGGATTAAAGTGGATAAACATTAAACTAAACTAAAATTAAACTAAATTAAATTAAACTAAAAAATATATGGATTAAAGTGGATAAACATTAAACTAAAATTATAATAATTGTGTTTTTTAATCCATTTTTTACATATGATCAGTAAACCCTAAAATTATATTATGTTCATCATGTTGGTTATTGGCTTCACCCAACAAAATTAATTCAATTCATGCTCACTATATTAAACAATACACTTATATTAAATTTAATTCATGTCTTGTTAAATATTTCATAATGAATTAGCTAGTTGAGAGCACCACCTTAGACCAAGCCATCATCATCATGGACCTGCAAAACCCTAGTTTCCAAAGTTGACCCCCGTGTGCAAAAATTGCACACTCCCACACTGAGCAAAACCCTAGTTTCAAAGATGGACCTGCAAGGTGACACATGGGCCACCGGGTAGGAGGGGAGGGGCACCCCTGGCACTATCCCGGTGTGCTGAATCCAACGGAGTCGACGGTTCGTCGATCCGAGCCACGGTCTTCATTCTATGGCTCGTCCCGTCTCACTACCAGAAGGCCTTCAGGGACACCTGCTGGATACCTACCGGGGGCATAGAACTCCAACCATGCAACAAAACCAGGTTCCGGGGAGACCTGCAGGTGTGTCTAGACAGGTTCGGGCTAGGAACACTAGCCATACTTGCCCGGTGGATGATTTTCCAAAGTTGACCCCCGTGTGCAAAAATTGCACACTCCCACACTGAGCAAAACCCTAGTTTCCAAGATGGACCTGCAAGGTGACACATGGGCCACCGGGTAGGAGGGGAGGGGCATCCCTGGCACTATCCCGGTGTGCTGAATCCAACGGAGTCGACGGTTCGTCGATCCGAGCCACGGTCTTCATTCTATGGCTCGTCCCGTCTCACTACCAGAAGGCCTTCAGGGACACCTGCTGGATACCTACCGGGGGCATAGAACTCCAACCATGCAACAAAACCGGGTTCCGGGGAGACCTGCAGGTGTGTCTAGACAGGTTCGGGCTAGGAACACTAGCCATACTTGCCCGGTGGATGATTTTCCAAAGTTGACCCCCGTGTGCAAAAATTGCACACTCCCACACTGAGCAAAACCCTAGTTTCCAAGATGGACCTGCAAGGTGACACATGGGCCACCGGGTAGGAGGGGAGGGGCATCCCTGGCACTATCCCGGTGTGCTGAATCCAACGGAGTCGACGGTTCGTCGATCCGAGCCACGGTCTTCATTCTATGGCTCGTCCCGTCTCACTACCAGAAGGCCTTCAGGGACACCTGCTGGATACCTACCGGGGGCATAGAACTCCAACCATGCAACAAAACCGGGTTCTGGGGAGTCCTGCAGGTGTGTCTAGACAGGTTCGGGCTAGGAACACTAGCCATACTTGCCCGGTGGATGATTTTCCAAAGTTGACCCCTGTGTGCAAAAATTGCACACTCCCACACTGAGCAAAACCCTAGTTTACGAAATGAATGCACAATGAAGCCACTGGGCCATGGGGAGACGAGGGAGAGGGCCCCCTAGAGGTAATCGCACGCTAGGAGACCAGGAGTCGACGGTTCGTCTGTCCGACGTCCGGTTTCCGAGTTATGTCGAGTTGCAAGTCGCATGAAAATGCCGTTCAGGGACACTTGGTGAATTTCCGTCCGGGAGCCAAAAAGCAAACGAAGCAGGAAGATTGCGTGCCGTTGGCTCCTGCAAGTGTGTGTGGGCAATGCCGACGTGGGAACACTGCCGGGAGCCATAAATCCATGATAGTAAATTAATTCATGACAAAAAAAACTGAATTATTCCTTTCAATGGATATGGTTTTCAATTTCCTATATTGTTAGGTCAATTTGGCACATTCATTGAAAGAAATTGTAGAATTTAATGATGATCACAACAAGTGTGTTTGTTAAAACCTTGTGAGATAGAGCATCAAAAGACCTACATTGTAGGCCATATAATTGTGTTTGTTTACCTTTTGTTTGATGGACCATGCACAATAAGTAATAAAATAATTTTTGAAGTAGGTCATTTCATTTTTCTGATTTTTTCTGTGGTGGTGTTGAAAAAGACCATTGTTCTTATTGATGGGATTTCATGTGCTTATGATTCTTTGGATAATCTGGACACATACAAGGACACCATTATTAGACTAATTCATTATAAACAATTTAATATGAGTAATCTACATAAATGAATTGAAAAATTAACAAAAATAACAAACAACCCATATACCTTGGAATATAACACAAGAGTGACCATGTTAGGCAATCTTACTTATCTACTTACCTATGGTCATCTAAGTAGACCATTTGGATCATGTCTATTACTAATGATCTCCATTAACTTTTCATGTTCACAATGAGGCTTGAAGTATCATACCTTTGATGGGTGCTTCCTTGGCATTGTTTGTAGTTTGAGGTTTGTATCGAAAAATGAGATTGATGGTGTTTATTCTCATGCAATGTATACAGTTAGGATTAAGACAACTGTATAAATCTATGGAATTATAAATGGAGATATTAATCCAAAAGGAAGCCAATGTTGGCCTTGCCAATCTTTTCTTCCGAATGCAAACGAAATATTAGATTCCATTTTGCTATGTTTCCATGTAAAATATATTTGAAAAAAAACATATATTTGGATTATATGGAAATCCTTCTTACCTTTGACATTGTTTGGGATCTGCAGGATGGGAATGAAGTATTTTTTAGGGATTAAGAGGAGTATTCAATTACGCAAACTTATGAATGCCTATTTTGACAAGCAATCCATTGATTTCAACTCCATCAAATTTCTGTTTGATGGATGATGTTTGCAAGGTGAGCAAGTTTAACCCACCAATGCGAGATTGCATGCAATTACACTGAGCAAAACCCTAGTTTACGAAATGAATGCACAATGAAGCCACTGGGCCATGGGGAGACGAGGGAGAGGGCCCCCTAGAGGTAATCGCACGCCAGGAGACCAACGGAGTCGACGGTTCGTCGGTCCGACGTCCGGTTTCCGAGTTATGTCGAGTTGCAAGTCGCATGAAAATGCCGTTCAGGGACACTTGGTGAATTTCCGTCCGGGAGCCAAAAAGCAAACGGAGCAGGAAGATTGCGTGCCGTTGGCTCCCGCAAGTGTGTGTGGGCAATGCCGACGTGGGAACACTGCCAACACTGGCTCGGGGGAGGTTTTTGCAGAGTTGACCCACCAATGCGAGATTGCATGCAATTACACTGAGCAAAACCCTAGTTTACGAAATGAATGCACAATGAAGCCACTGGGCCATGGGGAGACGAGGGAGAGGGTCCCCTAGAGGTAATCGCACGCCAGGAGACCAACGGAGTCGACGGTTCGTCGGTCCGACGTCCGGTTTCCGAGTTATGTCGAGTTGCAAGTCGCATGAAAATGCCGTTCAGGGACACTTGGTGAATTTCCGTCCGGGAGCCAAAAAGCAAACGGAGCAAGAAGATTGCGTGCCGTTGGCTCCCGCAAGTGTGTGTGGGCAATGCCGACGTGGGAACACTGCCAACACTGGCTCGGGGGAGGTTTTTGCAGAGTTGACCCACCAATGCGAGATTGCATGCAATTACACTGAGCAAAACCCTAGTTTACGAAATGAATGCACAATGAAGCCACTGGGCCATGGGGAGACGAGGGAGAGGGTCCCCTAGAGGTAATCGCACGCCAGGAGACCAACGGAGTCGACGGTTCGTCGGTCCGACGTCCGGTTTCCGAGTTATGTCGAGTTGCAAGTCGCATGAAAATGCCGTTCAGGGACACTTGGTGAATTTCCGTCCGGGAGCCAAAAAGCAAACAGAGCAAGAAGATTGCGTGCCGTTGGCTCCCGCAAGTGTGTGTGGGCAATGCCGACGTGGGAACACTGCCAACACTGGCTCGGGGGAGGTTTTTGCAGAGTTGACCCACCAATGTGAGATTGCATGCAATTACACTGAGCAAAACCCTAGTTTACGAAATGAATGCACAATGAAGCCACTGGGCCATGGGGAGACGAGGGAGAGGGTCCCCTAGAGGTAATCGCACGCCAGGAGACCAACGGAGTCAACGGTTCGTCGGTCCGACGTCCGGTTTCCGAGTTATGTCGAGTTGCAAGTCGCATGAAAATGCCGTTCAGGGACACTTGGTGAATTTCCGTCCGGGAGCCAAAAAGCAAATGGAGCAAGAAGATTGTGTGCCGTTGGCTCCCGCAAGTGTGTGTGGGCAATGCCGACGTGGGAACACTGCCAACACTGGCTCGGGGGAGGTTTTTGCAGAGTTGACCCACCAATGCGAGATTGCATGCAATTACACTGAGCAAAACCCTAGTTTACGAAATGAATGCACAATGAAGCCACTGGGCCATGGGGAGACGAGGGAGAGGGTCCCCTAGAGGTAATCGCACGCCAGGAGACCAACGGAGTCGACGGTTCGTCGGTCCGACGTCCGGTTTCCGAGTTATGTCGAGTTGCAAGTCGCATGAAAATGCCGTTCAGGGACACTTGGTGAATTTCCGCCCATTTTATAATTTAAGCCACTTTTAAATATTTGAACTTCCATATTATTTTTGAAAGAGTATAATATTTCAAAACTCCTAAAGAGACAAAAACACATGATCAAAACTCCTAAGGCTGTAATTTAGAGTAGTAATAATGGGGGGTGATGGAGTTGAATTTGATCCTATGGAAGATAATGATACTAATATTATTGAGAATAAAGGGATAATAGGTTGATCCATGACACCTTTGTTTGCATGGATGAGGATGCACCTATGTATGAGACCTATGATAATATTCATGATGTACATCTTATTGATAAGGCACACAAAGGCCTATACAAGAGATCAAAGATGGGTCACTTTGTCTACTAATTTGATGTTGATAAAATTGAAGGTATTGAATGACATTTCAAACAATGGTATGACAAAGATCCTAATGTATACACAAGGTTAATATATAAGGTGCCCCATAAGGTTCTTTGTCATATCCCTATAATTCTAGGTTTTTGATGATTGTTTAGGTTAAAAAACATAGCACATTATATGGATTATCATGTACAAAGATAAGTGAAGATGGTATTATATGAGTGGCTACAAATGGTTCTCAATTTACGATCATCAAGGAAATATTACCCATTTTTTAAGAAGAACCTCATAATGTTAGACTTTCATTGGTAGTTGATGGCAATGGGTGTGCATGAGTGAGTTCATTGAAACCTTGAAAACATTGTATTGCATTTAGTTTGATTAAATTACACGAGCAAGAACTTTGACATAACTTGTAATGATCATCCAAAATCACAAATTTTAATTAGATACCAATTAGTGCATGCATGTAGTGAATTCGTTGAAACCTTTGAATATAATAGTTTGTTCTTTTGACATAGTGCATTCATGAGTAAAAGATAATCCACACAAATCAACACATTAGAATGACACAAGTACATGTATCCAAAAGTACATATATATCCAAAAGTGCATGTCTCCAAAAGTACATGTATATCCAAAAGTCTCCAAAAGTGCATGTCTCCAAAAGTACATGTATATCCAAAAGTATCGAAAAGTACATGTATCCAATGAAGTCAATGTACATGTCTCCAAAAGTACATGCACAATAAAGTCAATGTACATGTCTCCAAAACTGAATGTATCGAAAAGTACATATATATACAAAAGTATCCAAAAGCACATGTGTCCAAAACTATCCAAAAGTATCAAAACTCAAGCTTTCTCTTGTTCTTTCCCGACGTTGATCCTCTAGGCACATCCCTAGGATCAATGTGCATCCCTGGATCCTGCAAATTAAATATCAATTGTTAAATTCAACTAACTATGTACACTAATACATTATCTCAACAATTATCAACTGGTGCATGGAAAGTGCATGAAACACTTGGTCACTGAAGGACATCTCACCTCAACTGACAAAGGAGATTGTGTTGCTTGTGTAGCAGATGGAGCCGTCGGTTGAACATCCAGGATGGTTGAACCAGGGGGGCCAGGCACTGCTCCTGCTGGTGGTGGCTACAATGAAAAAATGTTGAAATAGTTAGAAATGCATGAATAAACAATAGGTCCAACAATAATAAACTATGTAAAGATAATGTTGAAATAGTTACATACCTGTGTGTGATCAGTCGCCACTGCAGATGCGGCACTAACTGCTGCATCAACCATCGATGCAAGGTTCTCAGCAGACAACTCGGGTTCCTGTTGCAGTAAACATGCAATTCAAACATTAACAAAAACGATTTATGCACTGGATTTCAAGTTAAACAACAAATATCATCGAAGGATATACATTACCGTGGTGTGAGTAAGCCCATGGTCGTGGGCAGCTGGAGTCTTTCTCGGAGTAGAACGCCTCACATACACACGACCCTTGTTCACGAATGGCCTGGAGGGAGATGCAAATACAGGCAATGGGCCAGATGTGTCGGATGGTGCCTACAGTCAGCAAGTGTTCATGTAGTTAGACATGCATGATTCAACAAACAAACATGTATTTAAAAAATGTCATTTTTAATTGTTTACCTGGAGCCCAGACGTTTCAGGGGACGGTATGACCATGGGCACTACCTCCACATTACCTTGCCCCTGTGAAGGATCTGCCATCTGCAAGTTTAATAATTGTAAATATTAGACCGTATATAGCATTAATGAACTAAAATGTAAAGTATGTGGAAATTAACAAATTAACAAGTATTAAAAAACTGAAATTTTAAAATGTTTACCTCGGTGTGAGATACGGCAATAGGTGGTATATAAGATGGGCCTGCCGAATGGGTAGCATCATGCCCCCCTGTCGAGTCTGGAACATCCGGCTCTGGGGCGTCACTGCCGGTAATCATCATCAACTGCAAGTTCACAAAATTAATATATTAGCTCAAACTATATATATGTGTACAAAGACGAAAATAAATGAAGAATTTATTACAATTAACCATCAAGATACCTCTCTCAAAAAGCCACTGAAGGCAACATCTGATGCAATACCATAGCAGGGACGACCACATGACGTGCACTCGTGAGGATCAGTACTAGGATGGGGAATAGCTGATGGTCCTCCACTAGTGGATGGTCCTGATGGTCCTGCAGAAGTGGATGGTCCTGATGGTCCTGCAGTAGCTGATGGTCCTGCATGGTGACGAGCTGGTGTATGTACCACACCAGGGACAGATGTCCCTTCCTCACCCATATGTTGAACCATCCTGCCATGGCGAAGAACCGTCCGTGCCAAACTCAAAAAAGCATCCCGTGTCTGCGGAATAATGCGATGTGCTGGTGGGACATCTGGCCCAGGCAACTGCCTGCGAGGTGCAGGGATAGGGCGATCCTGGTCTCGAAGCCTGGCATTGGGTCGGTTTTGGGGCATCCCCCCACCGATCCCCTGGAACTGTAAGATGTCAAAATAGTTAACGTGTTTATGCAACACGAACTCTGCATACATCTTTCGAAGGAAATATAAGGGAATTTCCCTGTTGTTGTGTGGTGGCATATCAAAAACCATGTACCATCTGTCCATCCAGTTATCAGCAAATGGTTGAAACGTGCACCACTCAATGGAGATATGCGGCTTGCTTGCATTAGGGATTTCCCCCGTCCGAGGGTCCCTAAACAATGCAAATACAACCTCTTTGGATATTTTTAGCTTTTTTACTGCATTGTAATCTAGTCCATCAGCATATTGTTGTCTTTTTCTTTCTCTGTAAGATGCAATATCATACAGGACATTCGTAGATTGTGTAATTGTGTCCACAATTGCATCCAAGGTTGATGCAAGTGAACGGCGAATCCTGTCGCCACCACTAAAAGCTTCACTTATGCCCCTCAATTGGGCAAGCTCAATCAATATTTCGGCATTGGCATCCATAGCCGCAACTGCAATAAAGACATTAATACGAAAATCATTAGAAACATATACATGGTATATAATGACGTCTCTTCAAAATTGAACATGTATTAAATCAAACTCACATAAGCAATTTAATGGCATTTACTTACATACATTTAAAACTTAAAATTAAACATTTGACAATTAAAAAGTAAGTTAGTCAGATTGGCAGAGACGAGGAGGAGGAGGATCAAGGCAGTGATGAGTTTGTTGATTCAGGCATGGAGGAGGAGGATCAAGGCAGTGATGAGTTTGCATCTATGTGTCTCAATGTCTCATTGTGTTTTGTGATTGTGAATGACAAATGTGTTGTGATTTGTGAATGATCTAATTTCTATTGAATATTTCATATTTGTAATTGTAAATGTAATTTCTATTGAATATTTGTAATTGTAAATGTTAAATTTTATTGGATGATCTATATGTCTATATTTTTAAATTTTAATATATTTTAAAAATATATTAATTCCGGGGGTCACCGTGTCCTACGTGTCATAATTCCGGGGGTCACCGTGTCTAGTGGGGACCAGGGATCAAATTTGAAGGGTGGGGTCCCATTTCACTATGAAGGGCTATGAGATATTGAACACTATTGAAGGGCTATGAGAAATTTATTAATATTTATTCTATGTGTATATATGGATGTGTTCATTTTGTATGGATTGGATTCTAGGTTAACCGAGGCCTTTTTAGAGCAAAGAATGGGGTAATTACTATTTGGGAACAAGTTTTTTATCAAATGTAAATTGCGGTGATGGAAGATATTGAGGGTGCCACATGTTGTGGAGAAAGTAGTATTGATTCCTATGACGTAATAGGGAGTTCAAAAAGTCTGGTTTCAAGTATTGTCATGCGTAGCTCGATTGATTTTTCTCGCGCTAGGGTTGTAGCAACTGTTATGGCCATTACTGTTAAAAGGATTGATGGGGTGGAATCCCGTGAAACGATGAGTTCTTTTGTTAAGACGTAGATTCAGTGAAATTTGGTGGGAGTCTTATGTTCATTTTATGCACAAAATTCGATTACTTGATTTTGTTGCATTGTTAACTCTCCTCCTAGTCATAGCTACAATCTCTTATATAATTGTGAAGGTTATCAATCCACTCAATATATTAAAGTTGTAGTAGGCCAAAATCATCCACATATTTATTGTACTCACAAATGTTGACATTCCAATTTCTATGTAGAGCGCCCATTAACATTAGATTTTAATAATTTTGTTGATGCCATTAAATGTGTTAAACACGTAAGCGCTCGCTACAAACACGAGAACTTCGAAGCGTTCAAGCCATGGGCTACTCAGTGTAAGCCCGTCCACGTAAGTTCCTCAATGATATTATTAGAGGCCCAATGGTCCATGATCCATGGATGATCGAACACGTGGATATTGGAGAGTAAGCGAGTCCCACTCCCAAGTCACCTAGCTAGTAGCCGCATTCCCAATTTCCCACTAAAAATTGTTGATGGGTGAAATTTGAAGCTACCCTTCTGTTGCAATTTTAAACAGTAGTGGTTAATTTAATTATTGAAGGGCTTACCATGAAATTAAATTTTTTTTGCATGGTAAAATTTGAAGTGGCCTTCTATGACGTGTGGGTAAAATTTGAAGTGGCCTGAAGGCTTCAAATTTGAAGCCTGGTGGGGACACTCGTGTCCCGTGTCCTCGTGTCGGGTGACTTAGAAAGGGGGGAGTTTTAATTTTTTCAATTTTTGGTTTGATTATGAAGTTTTGAGTTTTGTGAAAAGGGTTTCATTTTGAGGTGTGAATTTAATTACAAATTGGGTTATTCCCAATTTGATCAATATTACAAAACTAGGTTAAACAATCAAAAAAATAGTAATTTGGATTAAAAAATCACAAAAAAATGATTTGGGTGAATAAATTACCTGACTAGATGAGAATGCACCGGTGAATTTGTCTCCTCTCCAGCTGAATCGAGCAACACGGATGGTTGAGTGGGCCACAAAGCGTCCTCGTCTAGGGTCAATTTCGCCTCTATTCGCGTTTCTGATGCGTGAGTGTCGCGGGTGGTCGGCAATCGGCCGACTGTGTTTTTAAATTCATTTTTAGTTTTACATATCGCGTACGCGATTTGTAAATACATAACGCGTACGCGTTTTTGAACTACATAACGCGTACGCGATATTGTTACCTAGCCTACATGTCCAATGACATGTTAGGCTCGGGTCTTACCATGGCAGGGGGTAAATATCATAAACGCGTTATGTTTTAGGTATCAGGAACGAGATTTGAAAAAAGTAGCATTGCATCTAAAGTGACCCTCATCTTCTTGCACACACCCCAATGACTGACCCTTATGTATATTATTCAAAGTTACGATGGTTGGCGTGGAGGATTTGGATGCTGACGACGCCTAGCTTGGGGTATAGTGAGAGAAGCATGTGGCTTCCTTTTGGGTAAGCACACATCCCTCGGGCTAATACCTTCCACCATGATCAAAAGGGTTTGACATTGGCTTATCAGTACTATTGTAAGCATTTTAGTTCTAGGTGAATCTTCCAATAACTACTACCCTACTAGCCCTAAATGAGAAATTCCCTATTTGTTGAGAGCTCTGTAGGACATGGGTAGTGTGTGTCCCTTCAGTTGTTCTGACAATCCCACACATTGGATAAAAGGAAAGGGGTTTGGCCCTGCAAGGCATGTTTGTGCTCCGCAAGACATTTTTTCCTGTAAATTGTAGATACCACGTGATATTGTAGGTTTTCCAAATGATGGAGTGTGAGGTATTGAAAGGTTCTACCCCAATGTAGATTGAATTAGCAATGAAACCCTCTTGGAAGATCGAATTAGCAATGAAACCACAGTGATTTGCTACCTAATTTTTAAATTTTTCAAATCAAAACAATTTAGGGATTGGTACTCATGGACTTGGGAAGCATTTTCGGCTCCTCTTATAGTTTCTTTGCTTGGACTCCCTCCCCCCTTCCGCAATCGCAAACTACCTGTCCCACTATCCACTGGTCATAACCGCCTCTCCCAATGCTTGCTCGTTGGGTCACTCCCACTGCTTGCTCGTTGGGTCACTCCCTCTCCCCTGCCACAATCACAAACTGCCTCTCCCACTATCGAACACTAGCCAAATCTGCCTCCCAAAACTCCTACTATCCACTGGTCCAAACTATCTCCCCCACTGCTTGCTTGTCGGGTCAATCCCACTGCTTTCTCATTGGGTCACTCCCTCTCCCTTGCTGCAATCAGAAAATGCCTCAGCTCTCAGGTTGAGAGCAGGTCCAAATCGAGAGCAGGTCACTCCAAATCGATAGCAGGTCGAGAGCAGGTCTAAATCGAAAAGTCGCTGCAGAGTGTTTATGGGTGTGGTTTATGAAATGCATATGGTATTTTTTTATTTGTTCTATATATATTATATATAATGTTTGTTTTCTTGTTTTTTTAATTTGTTTTTAATTAAATATTACATTAATATATTCATTTTTTAAATTTTCAAGGCAACTTTATAAATATTGTATCATGATTGATTTATAAATCACCACAATATCCAAGAGTTTAATTTTGTTCACTACAAGTGCAATTGGTCTCACATTTGTCTACCTACTTGGCTCTAGCCACATGGATGTTTTTCATAAACATACAATTTAATTGCTCAATTTTGTAGCACTTGTAATGAAGTTAGAGTGTGAAATTATTAAGCCATATACCTTGTATGTCATGGATTTGCTTTGGATGCTTATGCATGTTTCTGGTTTTTTCTCATTACTTGATAACCACACATAGAAGTATCGCCCATGTTTTGTTACCATGCTAATAAAGAATCACACTTATGGATCCATGATGATGACGATGATGATGATGATGGATCTGACGATCATCACTTATGTTTTTTTTGTTATATATAATGCTTTTTTTAATTGTTATATATAATGTTTTTTTAATTATTATATATAATATTTTTTTAATTGTCAAAATGTATTACATGAATTCTATTAGTTAGGTCAAAAATTGTGTAAGAGTTAATTTGGAGATATAGGTTAAACATTCTATTTCAAAAAAAAAATCTTGGTTTTGAGCTCCGGAAGATATTGGTCCTAAACATAGGTTAGATCCTTAGCTTGATGAGCTCAAAGAATATCCTAGTCCTATTAATTGGTTATATCTTGATCTTAAGCTCAAAGATGATCTTGGTCCTAATTATATGTCTAATCATGATCTTAATCTCAAGCCCTAGTATTGATTAATTTCTACTAAAGTAGGTAATGTGTTAATAACATATGTAATCCTTTTTACAAGCTCAAGTCACAATCTTGAACTTATAACCTTGTTGTATAAATAATGGATGAGCATAGTTCAATTGGAAAATGAAATATTTTTTATAAAAAAAACCTTATTGAAAATAAAAAATGCATTAAGAATTAACGTTGTATCATGATTAACGTTTTCGTCATCATTAATATTCATCATCATCATCATCATCATAAGCATCATCATTAACATCGTCGTTGTCATTAATTAGCATCATCATCATAAACAACACCATTTTCATCGTCTTTGTCATCATAACCACCATCCCAATCATCATCATCATTGTCATCATCATGATAATCATTGCCATCATCATTAGCATCATCATCAAGAACATCATTGTCCTCATAAGCATCATCATCATGTAATTCACCACTAAAAGTGAGTAGGTTTTCAACATTGCACTTTATTCTTTTCCTACTCTCCTTAAAATAAAGTGATAGGAAAGGAACATGCTACTCTATTTGAATTAAGGTATCATATTGACCAAATACTTTTAATATATATAAACATGATAAGTGAAAACATTATATTATCTCCTAATTAGCTTCTTAATACATGTAATCTATCTATATTTTATTAGTTCTATTAACTTTGTGTCTTTATCTTTCATTACTCACCTTAAATTCAAAATATTACTTATGATGAGGATGATGATGGCGATGACGATGATGATGATGATGATGGACCCATGTAGCACATTAATTAATCTATAGGTATGGTTTTTAATGCTCCATTAATGGTTGGTGTCAGTCATGTTTGAGTCTGGAAACCCTCCCACGCCGTCAATGCATGCATCTAGTCTAACCATGCCAAATTTCAATCCAAGCCAACACATATTTAAAAAAATTCAACGTTGGACCCATGTATCACATTATTTAATTTATAGGTATGGTTTTTGATGCTGCAATGGTTAGTGTCATTCATTTGAGTCTTGAAACCCTCCCACACCGTCAATGCATGCATCTAGTCTAACCATGCCAAATTTTAGTCCAAGCCAGCACATATTTAAAAAAATTCAACGTTGGCCCCATGATGATGATGATGATGATGATGATGATGAAGATGATGATGATGATGAATCCAATAACCTCTCCATACCACCGACAGCAAGAGGCATTGGATATCAGACTTCTGACTTCAAAAGAATCCGACAAGATCGCTAAACCACCGACGACAAATGCTATTGGTTTTTCTAGGTAGCTATGTTGGATATCATATAACGATGATGATCATGATGAAGATGATGATGATGACGATGATGAAGATGACGATGATGATGAATACGATCGATGATGATGATGATGACGACGATGATGATGATGATGATGATGAAGATGCTGATGATGATGAGGAAGATGATGATGATGATGACGATGATGATGATCAAAATGATGATGGTGATGTTGGCCATGACGACGACAATGAACATGATGCTGCTGATGATGATGTCGATGATTACAATGATGAAGATGATGACGAAGAAGAAAAATATGATGATGATGAAGATGACGATGACGATGACGATGATGATGATGATGATGATGATGATGTTTGAGTCTTGATAATTGTGCATTTCGTTAATAAGCTTCTCTCTATTTCAAGAATAATTTAATATTCTCTACTAAACAGGGCCAACCACGTGAAGGTGGAAGCTCTTATGGCCCCTCCCCCCCCCTCACATCACTCTCAATTCCCCATAACCCGACAAAAATATCTATGTACAACAACTTTAAATGTGTTTTTTGACATACTCTATAACAAGCAATGTTTCTAATTATATCATACAGGAAAATTGAAACTCACTAAGAAACAATTAATTTATTATTACTGCATACCTCATAAACTTCAATGGTCTTCATCATCTTCTTCATCTGAGTCATCATCTGTACTATCATCCGATGATCTAGATACAACATTGTAAGGATTGGCCATATCATCCTCTTCATCGATGTTAGTTACGATCATCATGTCATCGTCGATATCATCTTCATGGACATTGTCTGATACATCATCTGATTCAATAATTTCCTCGACATCTTCTTCTGGACCATGATCATCTAACTCATGTTGATCATGATCATCTTCTACATCGTCTTCTTCTTCAAGAATGCCTTCATTACCTTCATCTACGTTATACTTTACCGGCCTTCCCCTTGGATCATGTCTCACAGCAAATGACCACCCCGCTCTACCTGGAAGCTCAGAGTAAAATACCTGTTCATATTGGGTTGGAAGAACATAGGGCTCCGTTCCTGGCTCAAACAACCTTGTATTTACCATGGTAAATCCATTATCATGTTCAATTATTGTTTTATCGAGATCACGTTGATTCAATCGACACCTGTACCATTTGACCATGAATAGAAATACCTTGAAGGAGTTAAAGTCACATTGAAGAATGTCTTCCAGATACCCATAGTATCGATTTTAAGAGAGTTCTAGATGTCTGTCACTTTTAGAAGAAACATTGGTCACCTCAAAGACTGTAGATATCCCACAATCAGATGTTTTCTTTGTTTCATCCAACTTTTTGATTCGATATCTACATCCATTGCACCACATAGCCTTATGGTGTTTTACCGACAACAAGCCATACAGGAAAAGATTACATAATGATCTAATATTTATGATTAACTAGTGCATGTTTATAATGCCATACAATGAAAAAAACAACGTGACATACAACGACATTATTTTTTACAAAAAAAAAATAGTGTGGATGATTAATATGCTTACCTTCTTATCTTTTAAACCTCTTGATAAATCAATTTCCCTTTGTGTTATATTGGTGTCTCCATTGCGATGTGCAGCTTTAACCAATGAAGCCACACCTTCTCATGACATTCCATGACTAGATTGTTCACATCGTTCGATCCATACCTTCATCCAGTCAAGATTGTTTGCGATGTATAAATGAATTGCATCCCTCTCGACTAACTGTTTCATGACAATAAAATTAAAATTCAATACAAATGTAATATAGTAACTTAACAAAGTATATTACCCTCTAAATTTATGCAAAATACTGAATATAAAAATAGAATATGTATGATATTATATATACATAAAAATCACCAGTCAAATGTGTTATATTACCTTTCACCTTCCTCGATCTACCTTTCCCCTTCGGGTACTCCCTTTCGAAACTCTTATTGGATTCCGGATCACAAATGCGACATAAATTGAGCTTTTCTGCTAATTTAGGAATATATTCACTAATTTACAGCATGTTTTGGTATACCATATATCCCTCCATCATAGAATCCTCATCATATGCTCGTTGTCTAACCAAACCCTTCATAAATTTCAAATGCCTCTCAACCATCCACATGGACCTTGAGTGCGCAGGTCCACACAGTTCAATCTCCTCAACTCGGTGTATGAGGTAGTGTTCTTGTGCATTGAAAAATGCCGAAGGTAGATGCTTCTGCATTTCACACATGAGACGAGGAATTTCTCTCCTCCAATACTTTATGTCTTATTTATGGAATTATTTAGATGACAACCATCTACAAGTGACATGACAACCAAATCAAGAGATTAAAGAAAAAAAACAATATATTACGTAACATCATGAATTACAGAACGAAAATCAAATATAAGTTCTATGTTGAATTAAACAAACACTAAGCGCATGGAAAAAAATCACCACTTACCTCATGTATTTCCCGAGACTATATATTATTTGCTTGACATTGTTGTCGAAGTTGTCTGGGATAGAGAGAGGTAGATACTGTAACAATAATATACAAATAGTTTCATTTTATCAACAAAGAGTATACAAATAAAAAATATACCAACCATATTCACTGGAATAGGGAAAAATAAATAAATCTATACCATAATAATTACCTTCATGAAGACATGCCAATCGTGAGTTTTCATCCCCACGAAATCACCTTTCTTTGTTATGATATTCTTCATGTTTGCACAAAATCCGGTGGGAAATTTAATTTTTCAAATGACTTCTTTTACAACATTACTTTGCTGGTCCGTTAACATCCATGGAAGTGAGTTTATATTAATTTGCTCTCCATTGCTATGAAATTGAATGACGTCTTTCATTGCATGGTTTCTATCTTGAATGTCTTTGCAAATTTTGACAATTTTTTCTTTGTCACTCCTTCCATCCAATATTCTCCATAATGTTTTGGTCACATTCTTTCCGATATGCATTGTATCAAATCAATGAGCAATTTGTAGGTGCTCATAGTAGGGAAACCTAGTGAATTGTCTAGGATAACTTTTCATTCCTCGTGGAAGCCCATTAATTCCTTCATGATCACATGAACGACAATCATGAAATTACATAAATTAATGTCAATTACAGTAAAAAACACACAGTATAAAAAAATACAATATGACATATCATATACGATGATTCATTATACGTACCTTGACAATTTCTATTATATTGAAACTTCCATAGGCGAGGTGTCATTCTCGATGGTTTTAATGCAGTCTCTTGCTTTCCATTGAACATATGTTTTTCGGTTGTTCAATACCTATGATTCTTATAGAGGAAGTGCCTATACTCATCAAACACCTCCTTTCCTAAGCTTTTTGAACGACGAGATTTGATCTTAGGACCACAAACTGGACATGCAAATTTCCCCTTTGTCTGAAGACCTACATAAAGAGATGGAATATCTATGTCAATTATAATTATATACAAAATGACTGGATTATTTAGAAAAACATGCGTGCGTAGTATATTAACTAGTAGTGCATATAATTTTTTGCAAATAAAGTGGAACTTATAATTAAATACCACAGAAATGGGTTAACCCTGGGGCATCATTTATTGTCCATACAAGCATTGCATGGAATTGAAATTGCCTTTGTCGTATTGGTCTAGACACGTCATACATACTGATTCCATTCCATAACTTCAGTAGCTCATCAATAAGAGGTTCGATATATACATTCATATCTGTCACTTGCTACTTACCTGATTGATATGAACATATAAAAAATATAAATATGAGACGTACCATTTCGATTACATATATTAAACCATATTGCACAATAGAAAAACATTAAATATATATATGACATTATTCGACAAAAATATGACAAATGAGATACAACTACTTAAAAAAAAAACTGCAGGG
Organism: Larix kaempferi; assembly: GCA_027924585.1. Lineage (NCBI taxonomy): Eukaryota > Viridiplantae > Streptophyta > Pinopsida > Pinales > Pinaceae > Larix > Larix kaempferi. Next base: position 5,719,470 of record BSBM01001126.1, read on the forward strand.
TTTGTACCTGGAACAATCATTGACAACATTATGTGCTCCCTCTTTATTTTCAACCATGGAGGAATGTTGTTGTTGATAACAAAAATAGGCCACACCGAGTAAACGGATCTCATCTCTGCAAATGGATTGACACCATATGCTGCCAAAGAAATCCTAAGATTACAAGGTTCGTCTTTAAAGTGAGGCCATTTTCCCTCCATATCTCTAAATGCAGACCCATCTGCAGGAATCCAAATAATGTCATCTTGACTTTTGTTCCATGCATGGTAATCCATAAACTGCGCTATGTTTCTTCACCTGAACAATCGTTGCAGACGTGGAATAATGGGAATATAACGTAGAACCTTGTGAGGCACCTTTTTAGTTACTTGATCTGTGCGATATCTACTGATATGACATTCAGGACATTCTGTTGCAAATTCATGTGATTGTAATATAGAACATGGTCATCGGGGCATGCATGAATTGCTTCATACTACATTCCAATTTCTTTCACGATGGCAGATAAATCTCGATATGTGCGAGGTAAAATATTTGATGATGGTAACAAATATTCACCTATCATGCTACAACAAATTAAAATAAAAATCTAGTTAATATAATATAGAAATAATATTAATGGAACAAATTTCATCCGTAATAATTTGACTTATATATGAATGAACAACAAAATACACAATCATATATATTTTGTGATGGAATATATTACATACCTTAACATCCGTGTGACTGATATGTTTGAAAGACCATTCATAACCTTCAAGTTCATTATCAATAATATAGTAGAGATAAGATTTGTCTTGGAGCCCTCATAAACGGGTTCGTATGCCTTATCAAGAAGAGGTATATCATGAATATCATCAAAATGTTCATCATTTTCATGATCATCATCATCATCATCAACATTGACCATTCCAACATTAAATGAATCATGGATCAAATTATTTGTAACATCATCTTCAACTATGTTTTTAGTATGATCATCTTCTTCATTAATGTGATCATTAACTTGTTCTCCAATAATATTCATAGCTTCCGGTACTTGTTTTGGAAGAACTTCCTCTAGACGAAGTGTCCTAGGATGTCTTTCCTTTATAATTACATGAAACCATCAATAGATAAAAGTTAATATAAGAAATTCAACCACAAAATGTAAAAATTTCAAACACAAAATGTAAGCATTTATGTGATGCATTTAAAATGTAACAAATTTTGTACTGTTGGGATGAAAAGAACAATGGCCAATTGTACTGTTGGTCAAATAGGTGCATCCAAACTATCCAAGAGACATAATAATTGACCTAATTACTCAGCAAAGCTACTTAAATATAACACAAAATTTCTCATACTGTACTCCACTAAGGTAAGATAAATGATGCTATGGTAATTTCTATAGAGAAAATATAAGAGAAATTACAACATGCCAATATATTTGTTATTTCTATTATCATGATGGAAAGTGTCACAAATCTAGAGAGTTAAGTGCTTTCCCCGGTGAGTGGGTTAGTCTCACTAACAAACAAATAAATGAGTTATTCTACTATACCCTAGATTCAACATGCACAAAAGAATAAGAAATAGTATAATAAATATTTAATATTAAAATAATATTTATTGTCCATGTTAGTCCCCATCTATTGAAACCACGATCAATACATAAATTTACAAAACCAATCAAAATAAAAACATATATAATGCAAAACTTACAAATGGATGGTATTCATGTCCCCCCTCAGCATGCCCATGCTCCCTACAATGTTTTGTGGTTGTTGTGATCAAAATTCTTCTCCTCTTAAATCCCCTGCATTGAGTACATGGAAAATAGCATTTCCTATCATCCCTCCTTTCAACTCCTTCCCACAATCTAGCAAGCAATTGTTGATTTTGTTCGTCTGGATCAGGAATATTGCTAGTTGACATTTTCTCGTAAAGAGCCTAAATGAAGATTATCGATCTTAGAAAATGAAGCACCACACTTTGCTCGCTTGAATCACAAAAACAATGGAAATAATGAAAAACAGTCCACCGAATAAAAAAATTTCCGCAAACCGTTGCTTGTATAGCAAACATGTCGTAATGTTTCAATATTTATAAGTTTGAAAAGTCAGCCTTCTGTCGGATATCCGATGCCTTGAACCTAGTTACCATTGGAGAATTGATGTCAGATTTACGACATCCCAATTTTTAATATGATGTCGAATATATAACGAGCCGTTGGATATCCCAGGGGCCTCGTCGGATATCAGCATACACGTTAGATATCCAATGTCTCCGTCTATCAATTTTAAAAAAATCATCAAATTTTGAAATTTTTAATGTGAAATCCGACAACATAGTCCTTCTTCATTGGAGGTCGTCGGATTTTGGGTCCAAATCCACTAGTGACCTAATTGTATGGCACATTGGTGCATTTTTAATACTACAGAATATCATATAATCAATTTAAAAAAACCTACCTCGATGCACTATTTTTCTAGATCCCCAGTGCAGTTATGACATCAAAATGCATCAAGATGTTTGTGGAAATTTAAAAAAATAAAAAACTATATTTTATCTCCAACAATCATAATTGTTGATACATCATATATAACTATGCACCAATGCATTTCTTGGAACTAAATGCCCATAGTAGTTTTATAATTTTATTAAAATTAAATACATATATTATATCATTAAATATTTTATCCTATATTGGTGCTCCATGGATTTATATGCACCAATGTGCTATCTCATCTCTAGCACATTGATTTAGTTATATGGGCATTCAAATATGGTGCCTCATGTAAGATGACACACCAGTGTGTGTATATCCATTTAACACACCATTTATTTTTAGAATTTTTTTAAAACATAAAAACTTATTATATTTATTAATAAGTATTTGATAGGAGTAGATGTGATGTACATTTTAACGCCATTTTGTATAATGTCATGTTAGACCGAGACGCACCAATGAGCGATTTTGTAAAATATAAACTAAACATATTCTTCCATCCATTGACTGGGTATTTTGATGTTCAGTGCGTGTTATATTTTGATGCATCGATTCATATTATATGTTAATGCATTGGTTCCCTATTACAATTTAAGAAAACCAAAGAAACAAATTGTTGAAACCTCTAGTTTCCCACTTTCAATAGAAAACTCCACTATAAACGGATAAATGAGACATTTTTGGGGAAGGCTCCGCTAAAATGTGTTTTCCTTGTAGTGTATATTTCACTTTGGCAAGGCTTTAGTTACTAAGAGCTTGTGGAAAATTTTAAATTGAGAGGAATTATGGAAGATGGTGATAACTCAAAAGTAGATAGATCCTTTATTTGTTGAAGAGTGGATTAGAATCCTTGACAAGAGATGTCTAAATGCTCCCATTATATGGAAATTCTTGGTTCTAGTGTTCCCATTGGCAGGAAACTAGCTTTTGTGCAAAGTTAGTAATAGTTCACAAACCCATGCTGGATTCAATCCCTAGATTGGCTATGGATATGGATATAAGATGTCCAATGATTTACTTAATTACGTAAGGCACACAAGCATCCTTTCTCTATATGATCCACAAGTCATGAAAGTTGTCAATTAAGGGTGAGCTAAAAACTAGAAAGGGACTTTGGTCTCATGGGAGCACTTGCGAAGGAGTGGGAAGTATAAAACCATAGGTTGACCTCCAAATTTATTAAACTCATCGATGTGGTGGATATTTTATTCTAAATGAAAATCCATGTTGGAAGATTTTATGTTGCAAGATTGGGATTCTCAACAATGTTCATAGATGGTCGAACTTAGCATGTAAAATGGTTGTGAAACAAGTTATGGCAATTAAAATCTCCTCTTACAACAAGGTGCTTTATGTGGATGGATTTGATCTCCACATTATTAACATGGGGTGTTTTATTAAAGTGGTCATTTGAGGGCCCGAGTTTTTTCCCCATGTGTAAATGTGCTTCATAATCCAATTGCCATATGTTGGTAGAATGTCATTTCTCCTTACATGTGTGGGAAACAACCAAAACTTTAACTCGAGGTGTTGAGTTATGGGCTAGGAAAATATTGGATGGGATCCTAAATTCATGGTGTGAGGATGATAAGGTATTTAAAAATGAATCATTACCATTGATTGTGAATTGGGATATCTGGTTGACAAGAAATGCCATTATATGTGAAGATCTTAGCAGGAATCCCTTGCATTTCTTTTCAAAATCCAATATGCATATGAAGGACTTAAGAAATAAGTATTAATCAAGGCCTCAATATAGATGGGAGGAGTACATACTAACAAAGGGAAACCATGGTTATTTTTTACAAAGCTTCAGTTGGGAATCCATGATTCTATGGTGATATGAGAGATATATAAATTTTAAAGAGTCACTACATCACTTTCTCCTATAGTATGGGATTTGGGATCAACAATATGGAAAATAGCAAACCCATCCTCATCTTGGTTGGTATGATAAAAAATGGTGGCATCATTGAACCGAAGATTTTTGGGGACTCAAATCTGGTGTTGGGTTGGGTAACTAGCTCGTCTATAATCTAAACATTGGCTTGGAGCATCTCATTCTACAACTTAAGGAAGAACTCATAAGAGTTGTTAGCTTTACTTGTATGCACTTATATAGAGAATTAAACATAATTTCTCATGGCTTGTCCAAACAGACAATGAATGCTCAAATAAGTATGCTTGATATCACAAGATTCAAGATGCAAGCATAAATATCCTACCTAGGAGACAATTGTTTGTATAATATTTTGCTCTTCCTATTAATAATTCATACTAATTATTATAATTATTTATAACAAGTTAATAATTAATATTGATTATTATAATTGGTACAATAATACTTTATTAATAATATTAACATTTTTTCAAAGAAAAAAAAAGGTTCGTAATTCTATTAATAAAAATAGATATTACTTTTTTCAAATGCTAAGTAGCATTACGAATATGTTGAATAGTGTAAGACTATTCATCCACGTAGTTCCTGTGCCTCCTTTACATAAGAAAATTGCACACTGCTATATCCATTCAATGACTCCTCCTATTGTTCCATATATGTCTTCTTTTGCATAAAAACAAAAAATAACTTCCTTCAGGTCTACCCATTATAGGCCATTTCAAAATTTCAAAAATATTACAAAAATTAGGTTTGAAACTCCTCTTAAATCGTGCAGATATTCAACGTGAGCAACCAAAAAGTAAAAAAAGTGTGAGGTTTAAAAGCATGGATCATGACGACATTTAGATAATTGACCAATCTCGTCCTCCTAGATCAACCATCTGTCGAGGGATACAATTAACCCTTGTTTTGACAATCGATCAACATGTTTATTTCACTCCTTGTATATATAGTGGAAAGAGATAACCTAAAAAAAATATATTATAGTTGTGATCTCTTCATAAATAGGACGAAGAATGAGATTTTCACATGAATAGGTTCCAACCATCCATTCAATGACCACTAGAGAATCACCAAAGACTTGTAGCCTTTCAAACCCTCTTTTTTTAGGCCGACATGAGTTTCATTTTAAGTGCCATGAGCTCAAAATAATTGTTGGACCCTCTTCTTAGACTTGCAAAATATTTTAAACTGTGACAATTTAAAATATAGACAATCCCCCTGGATCCACATATACGTGGGTTCCCTTGGGCTAATCCATCATAGTATATCCAAGTGCCAGACCTATCAATATCTTTTCTTTCATTCATCTCGAAGGTTTATCTCGCTTGAGTTGTGGAAAATTGTTAATAATGTTTAGACTCTAAATTACAGATTGAATGGGAGGTATATGCATGTCTGCAAATAGACCAATATTTGTAGATAACTAGATCCCTCATGCTAATATTAAGGGAAGGTACTTATACCTTTTTACAACTATGTCCATATCCCATTTCTTAATACATTCTTCAATAGATAAACCATGCATATTTAAACCCAATAGATGATTCTAAATCCTTCTGCCACCATATTGTTTCTTCTATAAACTCTCTCTCATTTAAAACCACGTAGCCAATCTTTGGCATATAATACCTTCCAAGGATATTGAACATTTTTATCCCACGTCACTGCCTCCATATCTCCAATATATAATTTTACATTCGATTGCCATTCATAACACTGTGTTGTGGTTTGCATTAGAATTTCCACCTATGAGAGGGTGTAAATCCCTTTAAATATAAGAGTATTTATGATAAATTTTGGGAGCTTATATCTGTCTCCACATCCAACCCATGGATATTCATCAAGCCTAATACTACACCCATTCTCTACTTCCCATACCAGTCATTTACCAATGAGAGAAAAATATTCTATAGTAGCTTTCAAGATAATTAAGTCATTGTTGTAATTCTTGGATAAAAGTCTTATCCATTGTTTTATAAATACATGATCAATGCATTTCTAAGTAACCGCCTAACACCATAAACCTTTACATGATATCAATCTACGAACATTTTATGTAGATAGAGCCATTCCAAATTTGTATATATTTTTTAAACCCCACCCTCCCATCTTGTCTAGGATTGCCAATTTTTATCATTTTACCAAGGGGATGCCCCAAGTGTCCATTCTACCAAACCATAAAAATATGAAACCAATTTGTTTGGTCTTATTAAGAATCCTTATTGAAATATAACACTAAGTCATCTAATATACTAGGATTTCTTAATAACAAATAAATAAAAAATAAGACTTCGACATCTAGATCATGGTCTAGATAGCCAAAGATTACACCATACCAAATGTCTCTTTTCTATTTCATTTATTAGCCCTTGAGCATGGTCAATTTTACCATAATTGTTTGGCTTAATGTAAAAACCAGTATACTTCAATCTTTCATGCAAGTCATCCTATTGAAAAGGGAAACAAATATGAGAAATGTCTAATATCATCATCATTTATGCATGCAATTGAATTATTAATTTGTATAGATTTATAATCATTCTTGTTGCTATGAAATACAAATCTAGAATCTCTTTAAACCTCATGGCATCCATCTTGGAGTCATCATAGAGAAGTAGAATATCATCAACAATAATAGGTGAGATAAATAGACCATTCTACAAATATTAATGCTCTTTAATGTATCATTTATTTTTGCATTGATCAGGACCTTGCTAAGACCTTCGACAACAACCAAAATTAATAGAGGTTATAGTGGACAATCCTATCACAAACTTATCCTTAGTCTGAAGAAACTTGAATTTGAACCATTTATTGGAACAAAGGAAAATATTGTAGAAACACAACTCATTATCCAATTCATAACCTTTATCTTTAACCCCACATGTATCAACATAAGCCTCAAATAAATCCACCTGACCCTATCATATGCTTTAGATAGATCAATATTCACCACCATTATTGAGAATTTATTTGTTTTTATTGTATGAAAACCTTCCTATCCAAGCCCTGTTGCTTCATGAATCTACCCGGAATTTAAGAAACCAAATTGCTCAGAGGAAATATATCTATAGAGCAGAGCTTTTATCCTCATAGCAATTATTTTATGTATAAATTTGCATAATTAGATAGGCTTGGATTCTTCATAAGAGGTAGAATTGTTATGTTTTTGGATTAGAGCAATGAAGGTAGCATTGAATGTTGTTGGAATCCTTCCATTTTCCTAAAGCATTGAATATTGTTCGCATCCTTCCATTTGCCTTAGACTCCTCTATGACCCTTATTGAGTCCTCCTTAATTACCTCACAAAAAACTATAAAAAAATTCAATCAAACATCCATCAAGCTCTAGGATCTTTTTTTTTTTAATATGGAAAGCCTATTTTAGCTCATTTTTGGATATTTCCTCCAATGGAATCACATTGTCATCCTTTGAAACAAAGCTTGGGAAGTATGGATCCATTTGAATAGTTCCATTTATTGTGACCCTACTCTCTTTTTTGTGTATCTCCCCAACATGTTTTATACTTTCTCTTCCAATATCCTCAAATATAGTAGCCATTTATTCACTATTTCTCTTAATTTATGTATGGTATTCACATTGTTACTAAAATTTGCAAATTGATTAAAAATATTTGTGTTTTCATTAGCCTTCTCAAGCCACATAGCTCTACTTTTAATCCTCCAATTTCTCTCTCTCAACTCTCGCTGGAACTTTCCCTCTTTCCAAGGATGATACCTAGGTCAAACCATATATTCTTTAGGGCATAAGGTTAGGTTAACAACTAATGAATAGATCATATATAGCTAATTAAAAAATGGGTTACTAAGCGTAAACATGCCACAAAGTGGGATTTGAACCCAAGTGGAGAGGGTAACAGATTATCCTCACAACCACTCAAGCTACACCCAATTGACTTTAAGTTTATTCTATGTCCTCCAATAATTATCTCTTATATGTTCCAACATCCTAACCTTCATTTTGATTTCTTCTAATGGAAAACCTACAAAATCATGTCGATGCAGAATTTTCAAAAGGTCTTCCAATCTCACTAATTGTTTATTATCTTTTGACTTTTTCTCATGTGCCCAAGAAACTTCCAATGGATTTATCTTCTTCACATTTTCTTCAAAATGGATCAAAGCAAATTTTCTTCTTGACCCATTAAATGGGTTCCAATTCTCCTTAACTAAATTTACAAAATTCTCCTCTTCAATCCATGTTGGATTAAACATAAATGGGATGGGGGGTTTTTCTCTCTGCCTTGCCCATCTCCAAAAATATTGGAATGTGATATGATTCACCTACAATCCCACCCATGGTCTAATTCCAAGTTGGTCATTAATGAGATCATCGAGAAAAATAAATTTGTCAAGTCTTTTTGAAAGCCTATTTTCCTCCATCGTCTCATTCCTCCAAGTAGGGCCCAACTTGATGGGATCTATGTCTATCATTCCATTTTCCTCTAAAATCAACAAAGTAATCACTAAGGCAATCCACCTTAAGCTATCGAGCCCCCAATTTTAACTCTCCTTAAGGTAAAATTCAGTTTCCATGAATCAAAACTCTTATTCTGAAAATAGTTTTCCAATAATGGCACCCTACTTTGATAAATACCATAAATGTATAATAATATAACCTCCTTTCCCAACTCCTGCAAATAAAGTATAGTTCCCAAACCTAATTCAGCAGATAGGGAGTCAGTACAATGAATCATTATTGGAAACCAATTAGTAATTATACCCCTCAAGTGGCCACGAGCATCAATAAACATAACATCCCAAGCCACCAAAATCTTTCTCAAGTCATAAAAAATTTATCACCATTTCCCATGGTCTCTTACAAAATCATAATGTCAAGTTAATGAGAATCCACTAGCATCCTTAAAGCAATTTTTTCAAAGGAACTCACCAAACCTCAACGGTTGAGAGAAAGGCATATCATGATCCACCCACTACAAGGTATCTACTCACTTTAACTACCCTTATGATTGAGGATTGTCTCCTAACTAATACTTCTGAACCAACCCTTTCTTGTGACAAATGCAACAATGGTTTTCTACCTCAACCTCTCTTTAATTATTTCCCATAATTCATTGCTACACCACCCTCTACCACCCCACCCTCCAGTCCGATTAAATATTATCTTACCCTCAAATTGTATCTTGCAACCTTGTGAAAGATCTCACCATGGTCCTCTAAGGTATTAGAAGGCGCAAAGAACATTGGTAAAATTTTACACACGAAGTATTCTATTTCAGATGGATTAAAATAGGCCAATATAGAACCCAAGGGATTTTGAGAAAACCCCCAAATAATCAAGTAATTCTCATAAAACAAAATTAAAGGGCTTCATGAAAGGGAGGATGATGCCAAACACAAATTATTTTATCACCATAATGTCTACAAAAAACCTTTCCAACCAAGGTTCATGTCACCATACCCATGACTTTGAGTAACTTAAGATCTTCTCCAAAGACTAATTTTATAGGATACATCCTGTTGTTAATACATTTCTTCAATTTCTTCCCTCCTAAAAAATTACTAGACCCTACTTTATTTTGTAAATCCAAGCCACCTTCCTCACTAGTCCTTGATTTATTTTTTTCTATATCATTATCTTCTGAATCCCTGGTGTCATTTAAATTTATTTTTTTCTCGAATTCTTCAAGAGGTATGAAAATAATTTCCCCCATCTCTTCTCCCCAATTTCAATTACATTCTTACAACCAACATTATTACTTAGTAAATTAACTAGTATAATACCATTATTCGTATTCTGATTCAAACAAAATCCCAAAGCATTTATAAACTTACCAAAGACAATACTCCTAAGCAACAAATCATCTAAATAGTTTAGAACCATCTGATGAGATTTTTGCTTTAGAGAAAATCGTGCGATGTTGGTATGTTATCCACCAAAACCTCAATACCAAGCCCCCATACCTTGGGAATAACTGAAACCCTTTGGAATGACCCCATATTCTAGGTGAATACCAAAACCCTTTGGAATGAGCCTCCTTGTAACGATCACAAAACTTTGAAGGAACTACATCAACTTTACCTTACAAAGTAGCAAGTCATCCCCGAGTGAAGCCTTCCCATATAAAATCTTGTAGACTAGGAAAATTCTCCCTTCGCACTTGAGATGACACATATCTCTCCACCTTGGATGAATTTTGAAAAAAATAGTTTAAAGAGATTGACACGGTATGACAAAAAAGTCTCATTGACTAGGAGACCAAATTACCATAGATATCCAACATGTTGTTATACTTTACCTTGGACCCCAATGGGGTGATCTTCTCAAAACCTAATGGAAGACATGTGATCCCTTCCCAATCTATTCTATTTGAATAGGATCCATGTATACATATGTATTAATAAAACCACTAAAAGTACAATGGATACTTGACATCACTTTGCTCCAATTTTACTTGATCACCTACATTTACTTCACCACTTATAGCTACATCTTCCTCTTTTTTACCCGATTAAACAATTACAACACATATTTTTTTATAAATATATTTTCCCTGAGGTGTACAAGGAATAACAAACCACTAATTTTCATTAGGGACATCATGATGGAAGAAATTATGTTCACAACTGTACAAGGAAAACACCCCATAATGGAGGTTTTTAGTGTTACAAGATTGGCAAAAATTGTCAAAAAAAACATCCACTACAACCTATGTTATGGTAGCGGAGGTTTTGGCAAAGGTTATAGCGGATATTCACTATAATTAGAAAATTCTAGGTGGTCGGATATTCACTGTAACTAGAAATTTTGGGCAATCAAATGTTAAAATGGAGGGCTCAATATTTGAAACACCAATGATCAATTCTCTTCTCGAATCTTTTAACTAACCACATCTAATCTATCACTCTATAGCAATTTCGTTTAATATAAAAACCTAGATACTTAAAACCCTCATCCATCCTGGTACTATGAAAAGGCAGCAAACCAATTATCATGTTCAATGTATCATCATCTAAATTGTTATACAATAGATTGGATTTATTAGGACTAACCTCCATGCCAGTAGCAAAGCAGAAGATCTTTATGATTTTTGAAAAACAATTCCATTCCTCCAATGTACCGATGCTAAATAACACAATGTAATCTACAAATAGTAGATGAGTAATTATAGTCTGATCAGAGATTGTAATGCCTTTAAGTAAATTAGTCCTCCTTGCTTCAGTAACCATACGACTAAGTCCTTCAATTACAATAATAAACAAGTAAGGTGACAGAGAACATCCCTGTCTCAAGCCGCTTGAGCTTCCAAAAAAAGAAGATAGAGTCCCATTAATTAAGATAGAGAAGGAGGTAGTCGTCACACATTGCATGATCCAATTATTCATCAATAAAGGATATTGATAGACATAAGCATAAGTCGCAGAAACACCCAATTAACACGATCATAAGCCTTGAAAAGATCCATTTTGAGCATGACAACCTTCATAGCTTTAGATTTTATTGAATGAAGAGTCTCTTGTGCCACACCTACATCATCAAGAATACGAAGATTAGATAATAATCCATATTTCTCTTTGGAAATGATCTATGCAAGTTTTGGCTTCAACATGTTTGCGATTACTTTCGAGACAAGTTTATAAGCCAAGTTGCATAATGCAATAGGTCCGAAATCATTAAATGTAGTTGGCTTGCTGCATTTGGGATTTAAGGTCAGAAATGATGAATTTATACCTTTATACATAAAACCTTCATTTCTGGATAATTCAACCAAAGAAAGTAAATATGGCCCCATAATATAAAAAAATGCCCAAAAAAGCTCGACCATCCATCCATCCATCTTGGGATTTTGTTCCTAGCAAAATTCTTCGGAACCTTTTAAATCTCTTCTAATGAAATTGGATTAATGAGATGCAAACCCTCTTCTTATGTATAAAAAGTAGGATAATGTTGAATTACCTTCATTTGGTCTTCAATCCGAGTGATGCCTAGATCAGAGAAGTGATGGGAAAAAAATTGTTTGGCCAAATTATCCAAATCTGATGAGAACTAATAGTATTTCCATAGTCATTTGTGAGTTCCAAAATTGTGTTACAGTTACGCCTGTCAGATGCATATTTATGAAAGAAATTTGTATTTTCATCTCCCAAATTCACCCATGTGGCTCTGCTTTTTAAACACCAAGCTATTTCTTCCTGTTCGAGTAAGATATTTTTATTTTTCTCCAACTCATGAAGTTCCACTTTCTCCTCTTCAGTAAATATACCTGTTGGGTTTAAAATATAGCTGAGCCTTATCAAGTTTTCTATCTCTGTCAAATATATTTTGTCATTTTCTTTACTCAACTTTTCTTAAGCGGATACCTCCATTTTTAATCTCTTAAGTTTTAAAACCAGCAGCTCCACAGGGTTAAGTTCCTCTAGAGGAGTAAAATTAACCCAAAAATTCTTAACTAATTCACAAAACTCATTATCCTTTATCCAAGCATTATCAAATTTGAAGGGAAACTTCCTTTTAAACATACCTCCATCAATTTGAAGCATAATGTCCTGATGATCAGAGATATTCAAATTTTTAACCCAAGTTCTGTATTTTGACAACTTACCAATTAATGACTCCGCCATCAAAATTATGTCCAATATCTTCCTTATACCATTATTGTCACATCTTTTATTGCTCCAAGTTGCACTGAGTTTCACCAACTTAATGTCCATGAGAGAATTTCTCTGAGCCAAAACCTCCAATGTTTACTTGTTCCAGAATTTGTGTTGAGGTAGATCTATATAAGGGACTTCTGGAATCCATTAACCTTTCAATAGATAGATGTACCTAGACACAAAAGTTAGAGTGCGAATAGCTCCCCTTCAAGTGCAATATTTACCATGAATACGGCCAATTTGCAAGAAATTGTCCCAAAGCTCTTATGTAGCAGTCGGTTCCTAAGAAAGAAGGAGAATGGAAACAAGTGAAAGAAAAAGGCAAAGTTTTAGGGAATGAAGGGTTGTCAAATACCCATTTGGGAACTTATGGGTTCCCCCAATCCAATCAATTTCAAGTCCTTTTTCAAATAGAGCATCAAGAACCTAAGGATATATACCTAGATCCAAGAATCACCACTAACATCTCAAGGGATAATGACTAAGGTCACCAGGAAACCAGTTTTGGAAGAAATATCTAAAGGAACTACTAGAACATGGTTTCCCCCTAATCCAATATTATAAGTTATCACTTTGAAGGTAAAGATATCGGCTAATCTATGTGTAATAATGAAACGGGGGAGGCCAAGCAACAACAAGAGGAAGAAGTAGAGGAATTTTAAACAAGAAAAGTTGCCTCCTAAAACGCTAGGAAGGAAAAAAGAGAAGAAATTGCATCAAAGGAGAAATTCCTAAGTGTTAGGTTGCATGAATGTTATATTTTCACATCCTCTCTTTCCTATTTTTTCCTATTTTAATTTCCCATGACACATTATTAATCATTTTTAATGCCTATTTGTGGGATTTTGGTTTAAAGTGGTTTCCATTACATTTCTTAGTATTTCATTGAGTTTTGATTAATGTTTGGAAGAATTGGTGTGTTTTGTGTTTGCTTATGAATAATGACTTAATGTGAGAACTTATTTATATTCATGTATTGCAGAAGTGGGAGTAGACCACCATCAACCATGCAGCCATTTTGGAGAAAGATATTCATTAGGAGTAATGGATTTTTATAAATCCATTATTCTACCCTTCTTATATGTCTCAAATTATGATGATAAATTATTCGAAGATAAAAGGGACAACTTGGTGGTGAATGTGAGTACATATTGGTTTATTTACAAAGATTTGAAGACCTCCATGTAATATATGATGTACCTAAGAATTTAAATGTTACTAGGAGTCATTTGGGATGATTTTTGGGCACGCTGTTATGACTCACATCCCCAAATTCGAATTTGACTTCAAAGGAATCCTAAATAGCATGTGAGTTAGCAAATATCTTGGGATTAGCTTTGAATTAGTTTTGAGATCCAAATTATTAGCAATTTGTTGAGGATGTTGTGGAAAAAATTTCACAAATACACTCTTCCACTTGGTAAGGGGATAAGCCTTGTAGGTTGTTGCAATGCCTTAGTCCTTGGAGCCCCTTTGATGGTGGTTGGTATTCCTTCAAGTGATCCTGCAAGAGATTGTTATTGTAGTTCACAGCCAAACATGAAAATATTGATAATAAACAAATAAGAGAGATGGGGAGAGGATGCAAACTCCAAAAACAACCAAATATATACTAAACCACTCTTGTATTGCCCAATGGAATATCTGTACAACACCTAGGAGGTAAGGGATTCAATGGAAGCCAACAATCTCCCTTAGGGAGGCCTTTCTTGTTCAAACTAAATGCTAAGTAAATGGTTTAACAATGGACAGAAACACTTTCTCCTTGATAGGAGGTGGAAATAAAACTTGGGAATGGTCACAATGGTAGCAAATGGTGGGCTATGAGGAAGCTCCAAGTGAAATCCAACAGCATAAACTTGCTCTAATTTCTCTCTACAAAATTCATTCCGATGGCTTTCTTTTATAGGCAAAGAGGTGGCCAACAAACAATTAGATCCAAATGTGAACTCTCCTCCTTCGTGAACTGGTTCCTAGGTACACAAGGGGGGCTAATTAATGCCACCAAGAGTGTGAGGAGTTGAATTCATATTCTTAGGAAGGATTGAGTCTTCAATGCACCTCTAGGAGTCAGTGGTCCCGTCGTTTTTACAGTAGAGCGGCTATCGAAGAAAAAGCCGCGTGGGTGTAGCATGGGTATCGTTCAGATAACTTGCACTATAGCGCGGGTCAACTATTTAATACCCGTGCTACCCTTTGTTTTGACTATTTCTTGGAACTTTTGGACTCATGCTATGTTTTGGATCTGTTGAGGATGTATGTGGTGATATGCATTCTTTATGTTGATGGAGCCTTACTGGATGAATCATTAAAATGTCACATGTGTGTGACTTTTAGGCATTAACAGATGCCCCCTGATGTATGAGGTTCAGAGGGTACTGTAGAGTCGATAATGCATCACGTTTTCTATTGTTTCTCTCATGTTTTGTAGTACGAAGCATATGTGGAAAAAATAAGGTTCTCCCATTGGGGAATATTATTGGTGACGATCGTTGGAGTTGTAATAAAGAATAGTTTTATACAAACGAGGCGGGCATACCCATGCTCATGAAATACTTTCAAAGGGATTACAATGAGAGAGGATCAAGGTGTCGACTCTACTAAATTGCTTGGACATGGATGAAGGTGGCTTCGATCCATGTCTAAGTAAATGCGCTAGGATCTGTTGTGGAATATTGAATAAGTGGAACTGTTGGTGACCATGATAAACCCACTGGGGTGGGGAATCAAACTGGTATGTAAATATGCTTGAGAGTTTCACTACACCAAATAGATTGATACCATGATTTCTAAATGTGAACATTGATACCTTCAAAAGTATGTTTCCCCCTGATGTGATGATGTGTTGACATCGAGCATAGGGGAAACTGCTTAGTGAGGGAGCACTAATGTGTCTCCCTACTAAGTTCGAGGTGATCCCTTACAATGATTGAAAGCGATCCCAAGGTACAACTACAACTATTGCAACTCTCAGAATGTAATGTTTTGACATCGATGAGAGATGAAGCACATGATAAGACGAGAGTCCTATATTGAGAACTGAGATCATAGTGTAACCAATTGGTGGATGAACAAACCTGACACAAGACTGGTTTGATATGTGTGGGGCTCATAACTTCCTTTGATCGATGTAAACTTGGGGAGCGGGAAAGACAACTTCTCTTTTGGGAACGACACAAATTGAAATGGATGGAGACAAATTGCAAGTGAAAGAGCTTTGAGGGAAATGAAAAATAAAGGGTAATGGTAACCGAAAAAGTAAATATTGTTGAACATATGGAGACTCAAATACATCGATCAAAGGCAACCATGGGTTGCTTCCAAAATAATATGTGTTCCCGCAATGTGAGGTGTTTAGGGAATTGGTTATTCATAAGGAATGTTAGTGGGATCCCCACAGCTTTGTGTGTGTCGGGAAACAATTTGATGATGGGCGGAGTCCCCATGGTTTTGAGTGGATTGGGGGACACTTTCCAATGATGAAGTGAGGGTTAACTGGTGGATGCAACAATGGTTTCCCCGTAAATGATTCCATGTAGTGTATACTTGCGGGATAACTAAATAGAATCGGTTGCATTTGAGGGTGGGGGGTCCATCAGTGTCATTTCAGGGGTGATGATACGAGGGAGATTGTGAAGGCTAAAGTGCTCATGGAGGTATGAGGGGGATTTGTGAATTATTCTCGTAACATGTGCTGAGGGATATAATGAGTTTCTACTTGGTGGCGTAAATGCCCAAATGAAAAAATGATACTCGAAGAGAGGATATTTTCAAGTTTGGTCAGATTCCTTGGACTTGTGGGGGGTCGACATCATGGGTGCCAATTGATGATGGAAATGGAAGTGGTGCACACACCCATGGGGGAAAATGTTATTCACAGAAATGATGTTGATGGCACATCAAGGCCATGAATGGGGAACCTATGGTTATTAGTGGAAATACTGGGATATGCATTATAAATGGAGGGTAAATAGTGTCTATATGCTAGTTTTAGAATGATACATGTGGTAGGTTGCGTGACCCCTATTGTTATATATTGGATTCTTATTCTTATAATGAAAAAAAGAGGTTCCATATTGTCCCAATCGTGGTCCTGCACATATGGCACACATACCCAAGTGTAGTAAAATACATAACCAAGGTATTGGCAATGTAGAAATCATATAACCAGAACATCACGTACATGTGGAGTAATTTGGATAGGAAAATAGTGTCCCGATGACATTGGGGGAAATCCGTATTGGTTGGTTCCATGTCAAATATCTTGAAGCACTGGTCGTTGTGGTGCAAATGGTTTTGGAAACAGAGTTACGGTTTGCATGTGGCATTAGTTGGAAGTTTAGGTCAAATGAGTATAAAAGGGAGGTGGGGGGCACTTTTAGAAATTATTTGTACTTTGTGCCACTGACATCCTAGAGTGCATTTCGAGTATTTATGGGATATCTGGAGCACCATTCGTTTATCTATGAGTTCTAGGTAATCCTAAACCTAGTCTTGTTTAATTTTATCCGGGAAGACTTAGGTTTAGGGGTCCCCTGGGTGGCCAGGAGCCATTTTTATGTTTTTTATGTTTACTGCGCAAGATTTTGAAAAATCCCGTGTGGTAGCACAATATTTTTTGAAAAATATCACGTGGTAGCGCAATATTTTTTGAAAAATATCGCATTGTCCTAGCTCAGTATTTTCTGAAAATCTCACGAGATGTAGTGCTCTCACTAGTGCGGAAAATATGTCATGTAGCGCGAGATAAATATGTTTTTTTAGTGTGGAATTTTTAGAGTGATTGTCCCTCGAACAGTTGCACTGCCCACATGGCTGAGCTGTATATCTCCCACGCACTGGTTCCGCGGGGATGAATAGTGTTTGGGCCATGCTATGCGCGGATATGTTGTAAAATGTCGTGCTACGCGCGGATCGTCTTAGGGAAGTCCGCGCTAATGATTTTATATGGCTAATGGGTGATTATTACCATGTGCAGGTATCAGTGATGGCGCACATTTGAGATGTTGAGTGGAGGGAGAGAGAGCTTTATGACCTCCAAGTGGTTGTGTTAGCTGATCGAGCGGCTACCGAGGCCTTGCGAGATGTTGGGCTCTTGAAGTTTTTCAAGAGCCGTCTGATACTGTTGGTCGATTACCTCTTGTGGAAGCTACTAGACATGTGGGACCTTGACTGCAAATTGTTACATGTGAGAGGCGAGGACCTAAGGATCAAGACTCAGGATATTTACTTCTTGATCGGGTTGACTACCCGTGGGGTGAGGGAGACTCTCCCTCCACATTTGGTTGGGGAGATTATCCACACTTTACTGGATCGATACTATGGTGGTGACCTGGTGGCATGTTGGCGATCCATTTAAGGGCTCTACCGATGGAGGCTGTGGTGACAATAGCTGTGCATGTGTTGGGGGACGCATCTCCCAATCGGGTTACAGGAAGCCATCTCCAGCTGATGGAGAGGGTGTTGGATGATAAGCTCGTGGCGTGGATCTCATTGATGTTGTTGTCTATGGTGTAGCAGATGTCAGATTTACAGAGGGGTGCGGGGCGGTGCCCCTTATGCTATGGCAGTGTTTTGTGCTCATACTTCTTTGAGCACTATCCATCATTGAGGCCACAAGTAGTGGTGCCACTGAGGGGACCACAGTAGCCATTGATGGTGTTTTGGGGGCATATTATGCCACGTGCTGGTGGTGGGCCCGTGGGGGGTTATTTTACGCCACGAGTGCTAGAAGTATGGGAGGTCCGTATAGGACAACCAAAGAGGTATCCTTGGAGCGGGATGCACTTCCAAGGAGATTCATAGCTACCTATTCCTGCTGGCGGTTTCGACGTGAATGGTATGTTTTTATGGTTTTGTACCTTTCGCATATATATTTGTACATACTTTAATTTCTATGCATTTATGATATATATGTTTATCAGGTATTGATGATGGATTTCTCTTTTGTGATGCATATGTTGGTCTTGTGAGGCAAACTCAGAGGCCTAAACTGAGGAGAGATCAGCCAACTGTCGGGGTGGGGCAGACCATTGAAGCTGGAGTAGGTGCGCCCGAGGGTGGCACCACTAGAGTAGGAGGAGCCAATGTTGGAGGAGTTGCGGTAAGGGGGAAGTTGTTGGAGACTGGCTAGCCATTGTGATAGTTGATTTAGAGCGGCGGTTCGGTGGGATTTCAATTGGTGTTGATGAGCGAGATTGGGCCAACCTCGAGGATGATGAGGTGTATTTGACGCTTCACCTACCAGGTAAGTGTGGGCTAACTTTCCAGTGGATCATGCAGAGAGTCGCAATTGTGTGTCATGTGGCATGGGAGGTGCAGGGAAGAGCGACCGCTCCTTCATAACAACATCACGATAGCGACCAGAGCCAACGCGAGGGGAGGTTATGCATCCACTGCCTATTTTGGGACCCCAAGATCCACCAGCTGATGGGGTAACTTGATTCTTTTTGTATAGGGTTGATGAGCCCCATTTTTGTATGTATACATTTTTTATGAGCCCATGGGGGCCGGGTTTTTAATGTATCCCCCATAAGGCTGCGATGTATGTGCCCCATGAGGGCCATTTTTTGTACATGACAAACATTTTTTGATGATATATATATACCATTTGTGCAGCACATGATGTATGTGTCTCTATATGTATGTGATGTATGTGTATTTTGATGTATGTTGCCTATGTGTTGATGTGATGCATATGCAATACTTGATACTGTTGATGTATTTGTAACTTCGGAATGTATTTCATATATGTATATTGTATTCCTATAGAGATGTTATTATTCCTCTATACGGAAGTGTCGTCATTTATATTGTAAGTGTCATAACTTATACTTGACGAGTTATTATACCACCTTGGTGGGGTCGACCTTGTATAAGTCACCTGGGTCAAAGGGTTATTAGACCACCCTATTGGGGGTCGGCCCTGTCAACATTATGTTATGTGGTTAAGTTAAGGCCGACCTAGTAAAGGTTATTAGGCAAGTCAAGTCATGTATAAATAGAGTGCGGGAGGCACTCTATTTGATCATTCACTTTCTCACTCATACTCTCATTGGAGAGTGGCGCACTTGTGGAGGAGGAGAAGCTTCTGCTAGGAGAAGAATATATCTTGTACTTGGGTTGTATCATTGCTCTATCTATCTCTGAGGAAGTTGTGGGGTTTTTCACCTTCTTGGTTTTCCTCGGTGAAACTTTGTGTCTCTTTTGTGCTTGCTTTATTGTTTCCATGATTGATATGCTGTAGATATGATGTACATGTTATTCTCTAAGTTAATTCCTAGATTAGATTTTAAATTCTGAAAAACTAACATGGTATCAGAGCTAGCCTGAAAGAAGGCATGGTATGGCATTTATGACACTTGTTGCACTTGCGAAGCTAGGGCTTGATATAAAAAAACCAGTCATCATATCACCTTCGGTATAAATCCATTCTGGCAAGGTTTGAGGATCTGAAACTCTTACAGGTCAAAGATAAGACCCTCATGTACCTTGTGTCCAAAGCACAACTTCTAATGCGTTGTACTTTGTGTTTTACGATCTAGACAATCTAAGGTTTCTGCCTCTTCCAAATCTTAGTCATAAACAGGTGACCTAGTAAAAAATGTCACAACTTGGTCTAGGAAGCTCCAAATGAGATTTCGTAAAAATGGACAGGTAGGGAACGGACTTTAGTTTCTCAAGTAAGGTTTTCAGAGGCCGAAGTTGAACCAGTGACACGTGGCATGCCGTACAAGTTCCCTCTCCTGTTTTATCCTATAAACAGGTCACGTTGCGACACTTGGCATAACGCTCTCTTAGAGAATCCAATTGAGGTCAGACCTATGGGGTTGGAAAGATGATAGGTTGGGATACCATAGGTCAAAGTTTCAAACCCTCTGAATTCATAATTTTGGAGTTACACCAGAAACAATCAGGTGCATATTTATGTCAAAACATAATTAGATTTTGAGCACCTTCATTCATGGCTCCAAGAATTAAGGTTTCGAAGAAAGTTGGTATTTTTGTAATCAGAGACCAAAGATGAATGATACTCATCAAAATTTAAATTTAGAGACCAAGATCAAATTTTTTGGTTGGGTAGAAGGTCGGGCTTGATCAAACCCTAGTTCGGGACTTTGATCAGAAAAGTGAAAAATTAGGGCTTCTACAAAAAATGGGAATTTTTGAAATATGTGACCATATCTAAAAGCTCCTTGAAAACATCGAATTTTAGAGCTTTGTATCAAACTATTTGGCTGGGTGAAACTCCAGGAAACTCAAGCCCTAATTCAGGGTCCTCCCTAGTGAATCCAAAAATCTAAAAGGCAATTTTGAGGGGTGAAACTTTGCAGTTTTCAAATTTTGAGTATACCAGCTTGACCAGCTCAGAAAGGCGCATCTTTCTATCCTTTCAGAAGTTTGAAATTCAAAGTTTGAATTTTTAGGTTTTCCCTGACAAACCCTAATCTAGCTCCAGATCCAGTTTCTGCAAATCAAGTGGATTGGGTTAATCCTAGAAGAGAATGGATTGGTCACCTGCATAAGTGAAGAAGTTCCAGTTTCAGAGGGAGACGAGGCTAAGGCCTTACATAATAAGTTTACAAGCAATCTCGAGAGGTATGACTTATCCAGGTATGTTTTGAGATATGTTCATGATTAAGCTTATGGTATGTTTGTCTTCATTAAGGTTAGTAAAATCTTGATTAAATTTAGACTTGTTGTATCACCTTAATAAAATATGAATGCGTGATAGAAGATATTCATTGATTAGGGTTTTGACACTTATTATTGTACTAATGCATTGTGGTGTTGTATGAGGTTGATGTTGCCCACTAACATGAAAGTTACATCAACAAAGACAAATCATGTTCTAGTTCAAGAACATATGACCATGGTGACATGTGTTGATGTATATGTAACTTCAGAATGTATTTTACCCATGTATATTGTATTCCTATAGATATGTTATTATTCCTCTATACGGAAGTGTTTGTATTCCTATAGAGATGTTATTATTCCTCTATATGGAAGTGTCATCATTTATATTGTAAGTGTCGTAACTTATACTTGATGGTTTATTAGACCACCTTGATGGGGTCGGCCTTGTAACATACCCTTTTTGCTGGAAAACATTTTGTGTTAGCAAACATTATGATAAATTTTATTATAAAGTTTTATGTTGGACAGGTGTCCAAGGATGACTGTAATTTGCACAATATATTATTATTAAATAAATAAAATAGGAGACAAACACCTAAGAGGATTGTTGAAAGAGTGGTTACTGATCCACTAGGTGGAATGGAATATGGGGTAGAAGGAAACGAACAAGTGGCAGCATCATGATGCAACTAACTAGCTGTTGGTATGGGACAACTCCCTTGAAATGTGGTCATAGTGCCCTGAAAGATGGGACTGGAGCTTGAGGCTCATTTATTCCAAACTGACAACTAAAGACCTAGGTAGTCTATATAATAGCCATCAAATTTTGAACTGAGGTTCATCACTTTTCCTGACGAGGAAATTTACCTTGGGGTTTTGCTGTGTTTGCACCCAAGAGATTTGATGAGGGGATATGCTATGTTGTTGATCATGCTGTGAGTTTGCCAAAATCTTGTTGAGTTCAGAAGGTTGATGCTGAGTGCTGAAGGCATGTTATTACAGGAGGTTGATGCTGAGTGCTGAAGGAATTTTGAGTGCCTTGCTTCTACACAGATTCCACCCATTTAGTGGTTCAGTAATCAGGGTCAGGGGTTCACAAGAAGCCAGCAGCTGAGCTGCTTCTTCTGGAATAGGTTGGGAGGAACAGGCCTCCTTGGGTGTTTGTCGGCCCTATCTACATTTACAGGTTCTATTCGTTTATCTGTTATTAAGTAGTTAAATCTGTTTATTTCAAGTATTTAATTTTAAATTACAGAATGTGTTCTGGTTTAGTTACCCTTACTTTTAGTTTCTGAAATAAATTAAAATCATGAATAGAATTGATGAATGAAGTAAATATTCTCTGCATTTTCCCCCATGCTATAGGAA
This sequence comes from Larix kaempferi, assembly GCA_027924585.1. Taxonomy (NCBI): domain Eukaryota; kingdom Viridiplantae; phylum Streptophyta; class Pinopsida; order Pinales; family Pinaceae; genus Larix; species Larix kaempferi. The sequence continues at coordinate 5,742,511 of BSBM01001126.1, forward strand.
CTGCATCGTACTCCAGTACAGAGATAAATTAAGTTGAATAGATAATTGATAGGCAGGGTAGCCATGTGAATGAGAAGATGAAAACGATGTATTTTCCTAAGTTATTGTTTATTGTTAATTTTCTATATCAGTGCTTTCCTTATTATTTCTACACAGATAATTAATTCCAGAATTTACAGTAATGTTTTTCTACCTTTTATAAATATTAGTTGTTTATAAATAAATAATTTTTCCCTTCTGAAATTCAAATGAATTATTTTCTATGTTATGGTATTCAAAAACATACATAAGTTTATATCGTACAGTTGCAAAATCTGAATCTCAACATACAGCATATTCTTATCATTTTCCTATTTAGAAATAGTGCTTAGTAATAAACACAAATTCTTCATGTACAGAATCATCTACATTTATGCTAATTATAAATTCAATATGGCAAACAAATCTTCTTATCGTAGAACATAAGTCTCATGTTACAAATCTAGGGTTTACATATTTTGTTTCCAAACCAAACCTTCAAACTTTTGTATTTATCATCAAACGATAGCAACATAGATGCTAAAGAATATCTCTACAATTTAAACACAACCGAGTTATGGTTTCAACATCACATAGTGGAAAATCTAGTTAGGATTACCAATTCTCATCATAGGTTTCAAATTTAAACTTATAACAAACATGGTGCTATTTCTCATAAATCGACACAGTTAACACTTAAACCCACCATAAGCAATAGTTCAAACCGGGAGTTTATTTCCATAAAAACCAAACGTTTACACAGCAATCGTTCCTACAGGTCGAACAATTACATTTTTTCTCCAGGATTTAGTTAACATAAATGTCTGTAGGATAATTCTAAACAGAAATAGCAAAACATCAGTTCAATGCCGAGACTTTATCGAAGAGCAACATCAAAACTATACATTCCAAAACAAAGACAAACCCTAACCCTGGAATCTTCATTAGAGTGAAACGCAGCAACATTCTATAAAAAACGATGAACTATGTACAAGCCGAAAACATTCCATAGTTTTCCAAACATCTGTCATTATCCATTGAAAACATAATTTATTACATTATCACAAGTCTGTGAGAGAGAACAACTCCATACGATAGTTACAACAGATCAGGCTCATGCCTTTTGGGTCGAGGAACTAGCCTCCCCAATCCCTTACATTTTACAAACCCTAAAGTTGATGAAATACAAACTCGCTGAGATAAAAATGAAGACCCCAGAATAAACAGTTTGGCCATCACTCCCATCTAACTAGAGTACAAGGCAACCTCTGAGGCTTACCAATTAGTGTATCCGTAGCCAACTTTCAACACCCAAACTGGAGAAGCCATTGAATCTCTGCACCTGTAACAACAACAATAACATCATGGTAAAAAAAAATTATCTTTTCAAGAAATGAGACTCAGCATTAAACAAATAAACTACTACTGTGTTAATCTTCAATTATGAAAGCTACAGTAATGAGTGTGAAGTACATTACCTTCCAAAGTTGGAATTTAGCAGAAAAATGCCAGACAGGTGCAACCGTAGTTGTAAACTGTTATACCATCGAATTCTAAGATAGAAGGAAACCACACCGAGCTGTCAACTATCTAAAAAGATAAACAGTGCCGAGAACTACACCAACCATGGCAAGATCCTGGCCTTTTCACTATGAACCCAATTTTAAAAGATAAAACCCTCAACTAGTCTGGGTATCGAACCACATCAAGAAAATAGACCCAAGTTGCAAACCATAACAAATATCCACTATACAAAGAACTGGAGAGCTTGGCTCTATAACCTACACAGGTCACGAGTTCAAAACGCAGGAGCTACGCCTCTACAGGAAAAAAAATAACCCTGAAAACCCTGTGCATGTTGGCCAGATGCAGAGCCGCCACTATCAAATGCCAAAGATCACAATAAACACAATGAATGTGACAGAGGTAGGGTTTAACCCTAATCCATCATTACACTGCCAGATCAACGGTGGAGATCACCAGTTAGATTCACGAAACCACAAGCCATCTACCTTATTCAATGAGCCATCATTGCAATTGCCACAAAGGAGCCAGCTCATTAACTAGTGAACCAGTATGTCTACACATCCTCACAAGGGTGGTTATCACCATGGTATTGGCACGTGATCGAGCTATTACACCATCCACGATGGAACTCCAATATCTCAAAAGTTGCATGCATTCAATGCATAGGTTACGGTTACATCTGCCAACCTGTAACATTTAACATTCACCTCATAACGTTTAATACGGTGGACATTTCTTATGGTAAGGTCATAATACACCACCCTGTCACGATATTGTTTCATAAAGTTAGGATAGTATCACATTGTTTGCATAGTATCACATTGTTTGCATAAGTATCAAATAGAGTCACGAAAGTGCACACACACATATTATATAAAGTTTATTTATATAATAGTTTGTTAATATTTCAATACATTGCAAATAGATTACAGAATTAATCTAAGAAAATGCACACACATATACACTCTGTTGTATCATGAATAAAAGACATGTCAATAAATCGAGATTATAGGGTATAGTCCCTAGACACTTATTAAATCATTATACATAGAATTTCTACGAATTGCTTGGAGGGAAAAGATAGACAATTACGTACACCTCAACACGAAACTTAAATGAAAGTTATATATATTTCTGAGTACAAAACTGAGACACGATCAATACAGACCTTTTCATGATTCAAATACAAGTTTATAATTTACATTATTTAAGATGCACTATTTGCATCAGTAGTCATTTTCAGACATCTTTATCTTGAACAACTTTAGTCTCGAACCAAGACTTTCCCCATAGGAATGCCCAAATTTTTTATCTCTTCAAATAATGACAAAGGAGATTTACTGAAAAACTGTTTGGTCACTTGTCGCAACTTTAAATCCTTACTTGTAAACTGCCACAAGTACGAATTCACATGCTTTAGCACGAATGCTAAGTAAGCCTCGGGGCATCCGTGGGACCCCTTCATCAATCAACAAAAGCACATTAGTCAAAGATAGCTGATTCATCAATCATAACAATAACAATAGAAATTTGCAATAGTATAGCCGAGCATAAATAACATCAAGACATAAGCTTGAATCTTTTAGTCGCAAATTCTTATACTATAAACCAGCATGGCATTTAGTACAGCAAGATAATCTTTTATGCATTGTTCTATTTCCGCATACATTAAATAAGCAATAATTGTCACGTAGAAAAATTTTAAATTTTTTTGTGATTTTTCGGGATGTTACAGGCCCTGTATGAGTCATGTGGGTAAATGGGTTATTAGACCACCAAGTGTGGGGTCGGCCTAGATTAATGTAACCATGGGTTATTAGGCTAATCTAGACAAGTCGGCCCCACTGGTTTATTGGGCAAGACAGGACAAGTATAAATAGAGATCGGAAGATCTCTATTTGATCACTCATTACTCACTCTTCCATCACTCGAAAAGTGGCGCACTTGTGGAGGAGGAGAAGATGCTGCTAAAAGAAGACTATCTCTTGTACTTGGGTTGTATCATTTCTCTATCTATCTCTGAGGAAGTTACGGGGTTTTTCACCTTCTTGGTTTTCCCCGATGAAACTCTATGTCTCTTGTGTGCTTGCATTATTGTGTCCATGATTGATATGTTGTAGATATGCTATAGATATGCTGTACATGTTATTCTCTCAGTTAAGATCCTCTATCAGATTGAAATTTCTGAAAAACTAACATGGTATCAGAGCTAGCTTGAAAGAAGGCATGGTATGGCATTTATGACACTTGTTGCACTTGCGAAGCTAGGGCTTGATATAGAAAAAACCAGTCATCGTAGCACTTTCGCTATAAATCCATTTCGGCGAGGTTTCAGGATATTACAGGTCAAAGATAAGAACCCCATGTACCTTGTGTCTGAAGCAAAACTTCTAATTCATTGTACTTTGTGTTTTATGATATGTACAATCTAGGGTTTTTGCCTCTTCCAGATCTGAGTCATAAATAGGTGACCTAGGAAAAACGGTCATAACTTGGGCTAGGAAGCTCCAAATGAAATTTCATAAAAATTGATAGCTAGGGCATGGACTGTACTTTCATAGGCCGAAGGTTCAGAGGCCGAAAGTGAACCAGTGACACGTGGAATTTCGTACAATTTTTCTCTCCTATTTTATCCCATAAACAAGTCAAATTGAGACACTTAGCATAACTCTCTCTCAGAGAATCCAATTGAGGTCAGACCTATGGGGTTGGAAAGATGACAGGTTGGCATACCACAAGTAGAATTTTCAGAACCCGTGGATTTGTAATTTCGTAGTTACACTAGAAACAATCAGGTGCATATTTATGTCAAAACAGAATTGGATTTTGAGCACCTTCATTCATGGCTCTGGGAATTAGGGTTTCAGAGAAAGTTGGAATTTTTGTAATCGGAGACTATGGCTGAATGCTACTCATCAAAATCAAAATTTAGAGACCAAGATCAAATTTTTTGGTTGGGCAGAAGGCCGGGCTTGATCAAACCCTAGTTCGGGGCTTTGATCGGAAAAGGGAAAAATTAGAGCTTCTGCAAAAGTTGGAATTTTTAAAATATGTGACCACAATTTGAAGCTCCTTAGAAAAATCGAAATTTAGAGATTTGGATCGAACCTTTTGGTTGGGAGGAAGGGTGGACTTTATCAAACCCTAGTTCGGGATCCTATCTAGAAGATCCAGAAGTTTCAAAGGCAATTTTGAGGGGTGAAACTTTGCAGTTTTCAAATTGTGAGTATACCAGCTTGATCAGATCATCAAGGCACATCTTTCTATCCTTTCAGAAGTTTGAAATTCAAATTTTGAATTTTTAGGGTTTCCCTGAAAAACCCTAATCTAGCTCCAGATCCAGTTTCTGCAAATCAAGTGGATTGGGCTAATCCTAGAAGAGAATGGATTGGTCACCTACATAAGTGAAGAAGTTCCTGTTTCAGAGGGAGATGAGGCTAAGACCTTACATAAGAAGAATACAAGCAATCTCGACAAGTATGACTTATCCAGGTATGTTTCAAGATCTGTTCATGATTAAGTTTATGGTATGTTTGTCTTCATTAAGGTTAGTACAATCTTGATTAACTTTAGACTTGTCGCATCGCCTTAATAAAATTATGAATGCAGATATTCATTGATTAGGGTTTTGAACCTTATGATTGTACTAATGCTTTGTGGTGTTGTATGAGATTGATGTTGTTCGCTAACAATGAAAGGTACATCAAGAAAGACAAATCATGTTTCTAGTTCAAGAACATATGGCCATGGCGACATGAAGACAAAGATTCATCCATTGTCATGGATCACATAGAAGCTCTACTTACGAGGTATGTATACTTTGGTTCTACAATGCTTAACCTATGAGATATGCAGGTTACTAGCACAAGTCACTGAAGATAACAATAAGACATTGCTAGACATAACTAGTAAATATGATAACCAGGTATGTTTTTCCTATATCAAGCTAGAATCCTACCTTGTGTTAGGATCTCTTATAAAAGTATACATGGCATGATCGATAATGATTATTCATTGAAGTTAGTAATCATGGGTTTAGGCATATTATGCTTCTTATTTTGATTGATGATATGATTAACCAGAAAAGTCCTTTGGTCAAATAAGAATATGCATGAGTAAAAGAAGTATTCCGTGAAACCTTGAATACTAATGTTTATAATCTGTGTTTGAAATGATCATGACTATACATGTTTAAGATTATTGTGTTTTGATTATACTAATGAATGTATGATTATGTATGAGATCTCGAGGATAACACAATGATGATACTAGTAAACATGCATAGTGATCAAGGATGGATATAAGTTCAAGGACAGGCAATTCAGGAATCAAAGATCAAGAGGGAGCACACTCCAGTAGCTTTTGCAAGGATGCAGACATTTAGAGGGATTTTACCACTACTCACAATCCACATCAAAATAGAGTTGCAGAAAGGAAGCAAAGACTGAGAGGGATTCCACCCTACAACCAAACAAAGATAAGTATTTGAATTGTCATTTCTTGCATATTCGTTTGTTTAAATAATATTGTTCAATGATGTATATGCTTATGTTCCTAGACTTAGGGTGTGTATTATGCATATTAGAATAATTGCATTAATGAACAGTATACCACTAATATGCATCTAATGGGTAAGTGGCCTATGGCACTGTACAACATTCCATTGCTACTTATCTAGAATGAAACCTCTTTGCTGACATGTTGAGAGTTGTGCACACTCTTAACAATGTTCTGGTAGAGATTGGAAGGCATCTATAAAGTTATGGGATATGGATAAATGTTGTATTGAAGCATTGGCTAAGATAATTGCATGATTGTATGACATATTTATTTATGTGTAAGAATTTGTTCTGAAAACTATGAGATGTTTTCTAATCTTGCAATTTAACTTGTTTTATAGGAAAGATTGTATACCATCATCTACAAAAGAAGGACTACAACATTTTTTCAACAACAAAGTTATCTATTGAATATATTGAAGTTCCCAAGATTCGGGAAGAACGCCATGATCGAGGAGTACCAGTCAACCATGAAGAATGATGTTTGGGATGCAGTCCTAAGACCTAAAGGGAAGTCTATTGTGACTTCCAAATGGATCTACAAGATCAAGCATGCTGCAGATGGTAGCATAGAGAAATACAAAGTGAGATTTGTAGCTCGTGGCTTCTCCCAGAATGAGGAGATAGACTATGAAGAGACTTTTGCTCCTGTAGCCAGATACACTTCCATCAGATCAGTACTTCCTCTGGCTGTAGTGATGAAGTGGAATATACACCAGATGAATGTCAAGAAAATTTTTCTTGAATGGTGTATTCAAGGAGGAAGTGTATGTGGAGCAGCCACTTGGTTTTGAGACACATGACAGGGAGTCATATGTGTGCAGACTGAAGTAAGCCTTGTATGGCTTGAAGCAAGCTCCTAGGACTTGGTATGGTAGGATAGACAACTTTCTATCTAGTTTGGTATTTACTAAGAGTAAAGCAGATTCCAACCTTTACTACAAGGTTGAGGAAGGAAATCCTGTGATACTACTCTTCTATGTGGATGACCTGTTTGTAACAGGAGAGGATGGATTGATTTCCGATACCAAGAGGAAGCTTGCTGCTGAGTTCGAGATGAAGGACTTGGGGTATGATGCACTACTTTCTAGGCATGGAGGTGTGGCAGAGTGCAGATGGAATCTTCCTTGGACAAGGGAAGTATGCAGTAGAGATCCTAAAGAGATTCGAGATGATGGACTGGAAGGCCATGGCCACACCTATGGCATCGAACCTGAAGCTTCTGTGTGATGCTTCATCTGAGCCGGTTGATGTCATTATGTATCGTCAAGATGATTGGGTCCTCTATGTACCTGACAAACACGAGACTAGATATTTGCTTTGTGGTGAACACATTGAGCCAGTTCCTGACGGATCCGAGAGGTGTTCACCTGGTTGTTGTAAAGCATATTCTGAGGTACCTGAAGGGTATGGTTGATTATGGGCTCAAGTATGATGCGAATCAAAAGTTTAACCTGCAGGGTTATGTTGATTCAGATTATGCAGGCAGTGTTGCAGATAGGAAGAGCACTTCTCGGTGCTGCTTCAGTATGGGATCAGGTGTGATCTCTTGGTTTAACAGGAAGTAGTCCTGCGTAGCACTGAGTATAGCCTAAGTAGAGTATGAGTATATCCTAAGCAGAGTATGTTGCAGCTTGTTCGGCTAGTTGTGAGGCAGTATGGCTAAGGAAGCTACTGTCTGAGTTATTTGATCTCCCATTCGATGCTATTGGTATCTTTTGTGACAACCAGAGTTGTGTGAAGCTCTCTGAGAACCCAATGTTCCACGACAGGTCGAAACACATTGAGATCAAATATCACTATATCATGGATATGGTGCAGAGAGGAGCTGTGAAGCTCCTGTATGTTGCGACGGATGAGCAGGTTGCAGATGTGCTGACGAAACTACTAGCCAGAGTGAAGTTTGAGTACTTCAGAGAGAGGCTTGGTGCTCTTTAGATTTACGACACTTCGAGAAAGAAGTGATGGACACATTTGTAGGAGCCATTTCAAACGTGAGAGGATCCTTCCCATGGCTGTGGATGTAAGCACTGGATGATGAGCATCAGGACGATGCTCCATTTACTGCTCTGTATATGCATCATATTGGATGCTTGTTATGATCGGTTGGATCATGTATATGTATATGCATCATGTTTGATGCTTGTTATGATCAGTTGGACCATGTATATGTATATGCGAAATGTTGGATGCTTGTTATGATCAGTTGGATCATGTATATGTATATGCATCATGTTGGATGCTTGGACCATGTATCTATATATGTATCAGGTGGATACGTTGTATGATCAGGTAGATCATGTATGTTGATATATATCAGGTGGATACATTGTATGATCAGATGGATCAAGTATCTTTGTATGTATCAGGTGGATACATTGTATGATCAGGTGGATCATGTATGATGATATGTATCAGGTAGATACTTGGTATGCATCAGGTGGATGCATTATATGATTAGGTTGATCATGGATGATGAGCTCCAAGATGTTGCTCCAAATGACATGCATCAGGACGATGCAGTGATGATGATCAGATTGATCATGTGATGATGTACATCAGGATGATGTATGGTGAGTATCAGGTTGATACTCTATGGTCATGGATAGGTTGTGCAGATGAGCATATAAGTAGACCTAAGAGATCCGACAGGTAGAGCTGTGTGCTCATAATAGCCTGGGATGCTCTTTTGAGGAATTCCTCTGGGAGGACATATAAGTAGACCTGGGAGATCTGACAGGTAGAGATGTGTGCTCGTAACAGCCTAGGATGCTCTTTCGAGGCATTGTCTTATGGCATGTAAGTAGACCTGGGAGATCTGATAGGTTGGGCAGTGTGCCCATAATAAGTCCTGGCATTCTCTTTCGAGGCATTGCGATGACCACATGTAAGTAGACCTGGGAGATCCAATAGGTTGGGCTGTGTGCCCGTAATAAGTCCTGGGATGCTCTTTCGAGGAATTGTGGTAGGGGTCACATGTAATAAGTCTTGGAGATCTGGACAGGATGAAAAAGGCCTTAGATGCTCTTTAGAGATCTTGCTTGGCAAGACACTCTTTTAAGGTTTTGTGACAGTCACATGTAAGTGGACTTGGAAGATCTTGTCGGTCGTGCTTTGGCACATAAATGGTCTTGGGATACTCTTTCGAGGCATTATGACGCATGTATTAAGTCCCAAGGATTCCACAGTATGGCCAGTGATGATGAAGACTTGCAGGTGGTGGGGCTACTTCCAGTATGAAAAAGGACTGGCTCCGTAGAACTTCCTATGATGAGTAGATCGGAGATTGATTGAGATAGCAGCAACAATGACGATGACAATGATTTGAGGACGATAATTCACTGATGATGATCCAGAGAAGAAGACTTGTGCTAGCAGATTTGTGTCGAGAAATAACATCCTAGTTAAGAGGGAGTGTTGATGTACATGTAACTTCAGAATGTATTTTACCCATGTATATTGTATTCCTATAGAGATGTTATTATTCCTCTATACAGAAGTGTCGTCATTTATATTGTAAGTGTCGTAACTTATACTTGATGGGTTATTATACCACCTTGATGGGGTCGGCCCTGTTTGAGTCATGTGGGTAAATGGGTTATTAGACCACCAAGTGTAGGGTCGGCCCAGATTAATGTAACCATGGGTTATTAGGCTAAGATAGACAAGTCAGCACGACTGGTTTATTGGGCAAGACAGGACAAGTATAAATAAAGATCAGGAGATCTCTATTTGATCACTCATTACTCACTCTTCCATCACTCGGAAAGTGGCGCACTTGTGGAGGAGGAGAAGTTGCTACTAGGAGAAGACTATCTCTTGTACTTGGGTTGTATCATTTCTCTATCTATCTCTGAGGAAGTTGCGGGGTTTTTCACCTTCTTGGTTTTCCTCGGTGAAACTCTATGTCTCTTGTGTGCTTGAATTATTGTGTCCATGATTGATATGTTGTAGATATGCTGTACATGTTATTCTCTCAGTTAAGATCCTATATCAGATTGAAATTTCTGAAAAACTAACAACATGAAGACAAAGATTCATCCATTGTCATGGATCGCATAGAAGATCTACTTATGAGGTATGTATAACTTGGTTCTATAATGGTTAACCTATGAGACATGCAGGTTACTAGCACAAGTCATTGAAGAGAACAATAAGACATTATGCGGGTATGTTAGACATAACTAGCTAGCATGCTAATCCAGGTAGGTTTTTCCTATATCAAGTTAGAATCCTACCTTGTGTTAGGATCTCTTATATAAGTATACATGGCATGATTGATAATGATTATTCATTGAAGTTAGTAATCATGGGTTTAGGCATATTATGCTTCTTACTTTTATTGATGATATGACTAACCAGAAGAGTCCTATGGTCAATAATAATATGCATGAGTAAAAGAAGTATTCCATGAAACCTTGAATACTAATGTTTATTATCTATGTTTGAAATGATCATGACTATACATGTTTAAGATTATGTTGTTTTAGTATCTATACTAATGGATGTATGATTATGTATGAGATCTTGAGGATGGCACAATCATGACACTAGTGCACACTTAAGCATTCATAGTGGTCCAGGATGAATATAAGTCCAAGGACAGGTAATCCAGGAAGCAAAGAGCAAGAGGGGGCACACTCCAGTAGTTCCTGTAAGGAAACAAGTATTGAGAGGGAGTCCACCCTACAACCAAACAAAGATAAGTATTGGAATTGTCATTTTTTTGCATACTTGTTTGTTTAAATAATATTGTTCAAAGATGTATATGCCTATGTTCCTAGACTTAGGGTGTGTATTACACATATTAGAATAATTGCATTAATGAACAGTATACTACTAATATGCATGTGATGGGTAAGTGGCCTATGGCACTGTACAACATTCCATTGCTACTTATCTAGAATGTAACCTCTTTGCTGTCATGTTGGGAGTTGTGCACACTCTTAACAAATGTTCTGGTAGAGATTGGAAGGCATCTAGAAAGTTACGGGATATGGATAAATGTTGTATTGAAGCATTGGCTAAAATAATTGCATGACTGTATGACATATTTCTTGATGTGTAAGAATTTGTTCTGAAAACTATCAGATGTTTCTAATCATGCAATTTAACTTGCTCTGTAGGAAAGATCGTATACAATCAACTACAAAAGAAGGACTGCAACATTTGTTCCAGCAACGAAGTTCAAACTATCTATTGAAGATATTGAAGAATCTGAAGTTCCCAAGACATGGGATACAATAAAAGGATGCCATGGTCGAGAAGTACCAATCGATCATGTTTGGGATGTCGTCCCAAGACCTGAAGGGAAGTTTGTTGTGACTTCCAAGTGGATCTATAAGATCAAGCATGTTGCAGATGGTAGCATGGAGAAATACAAAGCGAGGTTGTAGCTCGTGGCTCCTCCCAGAAAGAGGAATTGACTATGAAGAGACTTTTGCACCTGTATCCAGATACACTTACATTAGATCAGTACTTGCTCTAGCTGCAGTGATGAAATGGAAGGTACAAAAGATGGATGTCAAGACAACTTTCTTGAATGGTGTAGTTGAAGAGGAAGTGTATGTGGAGAAGCCACTCGGGTTTGATACACATGACCGAGAGTCACATGTGTGCAAACTGAAGAAATCCCTGTATGGTTTGAAACATGCACCCAGGACCTGGTATGGCAGGATAGATGGCTTCCTATCCAGTTTTGGCTTTACCAAGAGTAAAGCGGATTCCAACCTTTACTACAAGGTTGAGGAAGGAAATCTAGTGATACTACTATTGTATGTGGATGACCTGTTTGTAATAGGTGAGGATAGATTGATTGTCGATACGAAGAGGAATCTTGCTGCTGAGTTCGAGATGAAGGACTTGGGGATGATGCACTATTTTCTAGGCATGGAGGTGTGGCGGAGTGTAGATGGAATATTCCTTGGACAAGGGAAGTATGCAGTAGAGATCCTAAAGAGGTTCGAGATGATGGACTGCAAGGCCATGGCCACACCTATGGCATCAAACCTAAAGATTCTGGTCGATGCTTCATCTGATCCGGTTGATGTCATTGTGTATCATCAGATGATTGGGTCCTTGATGTACCTGACGAACACAAGACCAAATATTTGCTTTGCGGTGAACACATTGAGCCAGTTCCTGACGGAAAACATAGGTGTTCACCTGGTTGCTGTAAAAGCATATTCTGAGGTACCTGAAGGGTACAATTGATTATGGGCTCAAGTATGATGCGAATCAAAAGTTTAACCTGTAGGTTTATGTTGATTCGGACTGGGCAGGAAGTGCTGCAGATAGGAAGAGCACTTCTGGGTGCTGCTTTAGTATGGGATCAGGTGTGATCTCTTGGTTTAGCAGGAAGCAGTCCTGCGTAGCACTGAGTAAAGCTGAAGCAGAGTATGTTGCAGCTTGTTCAGCTAGTTGTGAGGCAGTATGGCTCCGGAAGCTACTATATGAGTTATTTGATCTCCTGTTGGAGGCTACTGGTATCTTTTGTGACAACCAGAGTTGTGTGAAGCTGTCTGAGAACCCGGTGTTCCATGACAGGTCGAAACACATTGAGATCAAATATCACTATATCAGGGATATGGTGCAGAGAGGAGCAGTGAAGCTCCTGTATGTTGCGACGGATGAGCAGGTTGCAGATGTGCTGAGGAAACCACTAGCTAGAGTGAAGTTTGATTACTTCAGGGAGAGGCTTGGTGTTCTTCAGATTGATGACACTTCGAGGAAGAAGTGATGGACACATTTGCTGGAAGCCATTCCAAGCATGGTGAGAGGAGGATCCTTCCCATGAATATGGATGTAAGCGCAAGATGATGAGCATCAGGACGATGCTCCAGTTACTGCTCTGTATATGCATAATGTTGGATGCTTGGTATGATCGGTTGGATCATGTATATGTATATGCATCATGTTGGATGCTTGTTATGATCAGTTGGATCATGTATATGTTGATATATATTAGGTGGATACATTGTATGATCAGGTGGATCATGTATATGTGTATGTATCAGGTGGATACATTGTATGATCAGGTGGATCATGTATGATGATATGTATCAGGTAGATACTTGGTACGCATCAGGTGGATGCATTGTATGATCAGGATGATCATGGATGACGAGCTTTAGGGTGTTGCTCCAGATGACATGGATCAGGACGATGCAGTGATGATGATTAGGATGATCATGTACATCAGGATGATGTATGGTGAGTATCAGGTTGATACTCTGTGTCCGTGGACAGGTTGTGCAAGGGTAGCATGTAATAAGTCCTAGAGATATGGACAGGATGAAAAAGGCCTCAGATGATCTTTAGAGATCTTGCTTGGCAAGACACTCTTTTGAGGTTTTGCTAGACCACATGTAATAAGTCCTGGAGATATGGACATGATGAAAAAGGCCTCAGATGCTCTTTAGAGATCTTGCTTGGAAAGACACTCTTTTAAGGTTTTGTGGGGACCACATGTAATAAGTCCTGGAGATCTGGACAGGATGAAAAAGGCCTCAGATGCTCTTTAGAGATATTGCTTGGCAAGACACTCTTTTAAGGTTTTGTGGTAGGGGTCACATGTAATAAGTCCTGGAGATCTAGCCAGGATGAAAAAGGACTCAGATGCTCTTTAGAGATCTTGCTTGGCAAGACACTCTTTTAAGGTTTTGTGACAGTCACATGTAAAATATCCTGGGAGATCCGATAGGTTGAGATCTGTGCTCATAAAATGCTTGGGATTCTCTTTCGAGGTTTTTTTGACGCACGTAATCAATCCTGAGGATTCCACAGTATGGCCAGTGATGATGAAGACCTACAGGTGGTGGGCCTACATCTAGTATGAAAAAGGACTGGCTCTATAAAACTTCCTATGAAGAGTAGATTGGAGATTGATTGAGATAGCAGAAGCAGTGACGATGATGATGAATCAATGACGATGATCCAGTGATGATGATCCAGAGAAGAAGACTTGTGCTATCAGATCTGTGTCGAGAAATACCTTCCTAGTTAAGAGGGAGTGTTGATGTATTTGTAACTTCAGAATGTATTTCATATATGTATATTGTATTCCTATAGAGATGTTATTATTCCTCTATACAGAAGTGTCGTCATTTATATTGTAAGTGTCGTAACTATACTTGATGGGTTATTAAAACACCTTGGTGGGGTCTGTTGAGCCCAGAATTGGCCCTTTTTGACCATCATTTAGCATCTTCCCTTACCTTGTCTTACACCAATTACCTTGGCAATTCAACTTATTGTCCTTATATATTCCCCAAATTACCAAGGTATGGCCGATTATTGTTTATTGTGTTAATACTTATGATTGTGATGATTAAAGTTGTGCATCTCTTAATCTGTGCTAACATGATGCGATTTATGAAGGTAGTAAGACAATAGACTGCAGGAAGATCGGAGCTGAACAAGTCATGAAGGAACGTTCATCGCTTGTGGAAGGTTCCTTGGGGTTCGAATCGTCAATCAAGGCACAGTCGTGGCAGGGCAGCTGTAACAGAAGAACTATCTTAAGTATGTCGCTGCTCAAATCCAGCTGTGAGCTGGATGGACCGTCACTCTTGGGATAATTAATACTTCTCTCATATTTGGATATTTCAGTTCGGCCACGCATTGTAACAGCTAGATTATTTAGGGCGCCTGAAGATCAGAGATCTTCATGGCTGCCCAATTATAGGTTTAGATGTTGCAAATTGTATGTATAAATATGGGGAATTGCCTTGACTGAGGGGTTGGACAGCAAACAATTAATTTATCTTGTATTAGCAGCCAAGCCAAAACTGTGTACTCATTCTTCTGTTAATATAAGGAGTTACTTCTGAGTTAAAGAGAGGGTTGTTCGACCAGCGTCTCTGTGTGAAGACTGGGCCCGTCTTCCACAGAGATTGCTGCGTTAATTTAGGATTTCATCTTTTTCGTTGTGTGATGCTTTGTTCTTTGTTTTATATGCAGCAGCAATATTCATTGTGTGGATTTCTCAGTAAATGATTTATTCGTGAGATTGGTGAATGGTATCGAATAACAGTCGACTGAGTCAGGTTTGTTTTACATATTTCAATTTCTGTTCACACTGCTGTGTTCATCCTACAGCTGAGACGTAATCCCAGGAGTTCTTACAAATTAGCTTTCCTGTTATGTATTGATTGAATTATATTTTGCAATTCAGTTTCTTAGAACAGTTGCTTCAATCTCTTTTATCAAATTCTAGAGTAATGTTCAGGTCATGCTTTATGATTCCCAGCTTGATTAAATTAGACAGTTGATTATTTTAGAATGCAATTGAGATTTCCTTCCTGCAATCGTTGATTAGATCTGATATTAATTCTGCTTGATGCATAATAGTAAAGAATTGTAGTATAGCAGTTAGAAGGCAATTGGGATTGCATAGATTCTTGGGATGAACATGGATGATAGAAGATAAAAGTATTCACTTCTAATGGTTTTGTGTTTAAGCATATATTGTGCACTTGTCCTTTGAAATAAAAAGACTTCCTCGGGTTGACAATAAATTTCATACGCTCTGTGTGTTTGATATTTAATTATCTGCAAATAGAGTGCTTGACATTTTGGCGCCGTTGCCGGGGAAGGATGAAAATTAAACACTATTCATTAGTTGTATTTGATAATTGCTTTTAGTCAGTCTTTTGGTTGTTTTTGAAATGATCTGCTTCGCATGAATACGAGGAGGGTAAAACGCGATCACCTCCCAACCCCCAAAACCCCACAACTTACTAACAGTGCAGGTGGTTCGGGTCGTGGTCGAGGTCCACCGCTGGGTAGAAGAACATTCATCGACGACCTTGTTGACAAAACGGATTCAGTTGTCAGATCTCGTCAACAGGAGACTCCTATCAAAAGAGGCCCTGCTGATCCTAGAGCGCCAGCATCAGGATCTACAGTGGAAGATACAGGAGCAGCTGTGATTCCTGCATATACTCCTGCTAAAGAAGGAACAGCTGATTCAACTGTTGCAATTGAAGAGTACGCAGCTGTTACAACTGAAGAATACGCAGCTGTTACAACCGAAGAATACGCAGCTGTTACAACTGAAGAATACGCAGCTGTTACAACCGAAGAATACGCAGCTGTTACGACCGGAGAATACGCAGCTGTTACAATTGAGGTAAGGGACGAAGGAACAATCGAAGGAGAAGATACAGAAGAAAAGATGAATAATAGACACGAGAACGAAGAGGAAGAATCAGTGGTACAATACCATCATGAAGATAATTCCCCGCCAAAAACTATGGCTACATTGCAATTCCCAATACAGCAGCTAGAGGGGACAGCTCCTATGAAAAACATTTCACCGTCGGTGTTACCCCGCTTCCATGGCAGGGCGGCAGAGGATCCAGACGAATTCCTGTTTGAATTCGATATCCTCTGTCGCAGCTATGATTATGTCACAGATGCTCAAAAGTTGAAGCTTTTTCCTGCCACCCTGAAGGACAATGCATTACGATGGTTCATGAGCCTTGGGGGAGGAACTGTTGCTAATTGGAATAAGATGAAGCAAGTATTCCTGGAAAAATATCAAGAATATTGTAACACCAGGGACAAAAGGGAGGAGTTATTCAAGATGGTACAGAAGGAGGATGAAAGTTTGGAGGACTTTGTGGAGAGGTTGCTGTACAATGTGCAGAGAGCTGGATAGACGAACATGGGACTAGATGTGCTTAAGATAATCCTGCTTCGAGGAATCAGGGACGATTGTTTAGACATGCTAAATTTATTAGGAAAGGGGGATATCTCTAAAGAATCTTTTGAGACAATTGTGGAATTATGTAAGAGATATTCCAGGGGATCTTCTAGGCATAATAAGCAGCATAAACGAAATAACCTGGAACGTGATGTCTTCGACAGAACTCAGAAGTCATCCAATGGGGGAGCTACACGTGCAGAGATAGGCAATCTTCTTGAAAACTTTAAAACAGAAATGATGAGCTCTATCTCTTCAGAGATTGACGTCTTGAAGGCCAAGCAAAGATAGGCAGTGGAGGATCTCACACTAGGGGTGTTTTGTCCCCGATGTAGAAAGACTCATCCACTGAAAGAATGCCCTCTTGACAAAGTTCAAGTGTGTCAGTTGTGCGAGCTGAATCATGATATGAAAGAATGCCCCACGTTGCCCCAAGTGAAAGCTGTTCTGCAGGCATCAACTCCAGAGGTGGATTCAGCCTACTTTATTGCACAGAAGAAACCCTGGCAACCCCGGAATCAAGGTATGTCTCCCGATTCATTTCCATTTTTGAATAATTTGAATAATTGGAATACTAATATGCAAAATGTGAATACACAATTCCCTTCAAATTATGCTCAGTGGAATTCCCCTCAACCTGCGATGCAAGGATATAATTCATGGAGTCCTTGGACACAGCCTCCACACCAACCTACTTCATGGTCTCCTGGATGGAGGAACTTCCATCCTGGGAACCAGTTTCCTCAACCACCTCCACCTCAACAGTTACCGTATCCTCCATATCCTCAATTTCATCAATATCCTCAATACCCACCTCAGCAGTCGCAGCTGCAGCTGCAAAATAATCCTGTGCCTAACATACCAATACGGCCTCAGCTGCCTGCCCAACCTAACCCTAACCCAAACAATAAAACAGTCCAGCAATTGGAAGCTCTCAATATGCCAGCCTACTCTCTCTCCCCTGTACCTTGTAATGGTATTCACTTACGGTCTGGAAAGATAGTAGAACGTGGAACTGCAGAAAATATTCCACCAACTGTGTATGACAAAGGAGAGAGTTCCCAGCATCCTTTTGATCCGGTTCCTATCATTGAAGATGCTGAGCATCCCTCAGATGGGAGGGCTGAAACATTAAACGATGAAGTGGATAACACGCAGCCTACCCAGTTGGTAAGGCAACCACCTTACCCTGAGAGATTGATGCTGCCACAAAGAGGGGGGCAACCTCAGTTCAATCTCTTAGGAGAATTGAAGAACCTTTATGTTAAGATTCCCCTTTTACAAGCTCTTCAAGATGTACCTATCTATGCTAGAACTGTTCGGGACCTGTGCACTAAAAGACCGGGAAGGAAACCCAGAGATCCTCCTACTGTTCATGTTATAGGGAATTTATCCGCTTTAATGACTGGAAAAACCCCTATAACCAAGTATGAGGATCCCGGCAATCCTACTGTCACTGTACACATAGGACAAACACAGATACCCAACGTACTAGTAGATTTAGGAGCTGCGATCAATGTTATAACAATGGAAACTGTAAAGAAGCTCGGATTCACCAATATTAGACCGACCCCTACTATCTTAGAATTGGCAGACAGATCCACTATCAGACCCGAAGGGATTTTGGACGACCTTGTTATTTCAGTAGACTCATGGGAATACCCTGCCGATTTTCTGGTATTACAACCAAAATCACAGCTGGGGGGACATCCATTGATTTTGGGGAGGCCCTGGTTGGCTACAGCCGATGCTTGTATCAGCTGTCGATCAGGATCTATGACTATATCTGATGGCATGGAAACCTAAAACCTCACCCTGTACCCTCCAGCACGGCCGAGTCTAGAAACTGAAACCTCCCTTTGGATAGAACAGGAAGAAGACGAAGATGTTCAGCCATTACTAACAATAGGGAAGGCACTAACCTTCAAAAACGAAACAGAAGACGATGCCATTAATAATTTCATTAGCGAACCTGCTTCAGTAGACAAGGAAGTTTATCAACTCCTGAACAGTACCCTCGGTAAAGAAGAACAAGAACAGCTTACGGAGGAAGCACTAGCAAATGACACAAACATAATCCCAATATTGAAAAACTCGAAAAGCATTCCTATTGAGGTAGATCCTGGGAGAACTTTGAACATCAATCCTGGTCTCTCCTCAGAAGAACAAAAGCGCCTAACCAATCTCTTGAAGGAACGTAAGGGGGCATTCGCCTGGGAGTATACAGACATGAAGGGTATTCCTTCTAGTTTGTGCACTCATCATATTTATATTAAAAATGACTCCCGGCCTGTATGTCAACCCCAACGACGCATGAACCCCAATTTGAGGGATATAGTGAAGGAAGAAATCCAGAAACTCTTGGAAGCAGGATTCATCTATCCTATCTCAGACAGTGAGTGGGTTTCCCCACTTGTAATTGTACCCAAGAAAAATGGTAAATGGAGAGTCTGTGTCGATTATAGGGAGCTGAACAAAGCTACACAGAAGGATCACTTTCCTCTGCCCTTTATTGACCAGGTACTTGATAACCTATCTGGGAAGAAGTTCTTCTCCTTCCTGGATGGGTTCAATGGGTACAATCAAATTCAGATTGCTCCAGAGGATCAGGATAAGACCACCTTCACCTGCCCTTGGGGAACGTTCGCCTACAGGGTGCTTCCCTTTGGATTGTGCAATGCACTTGCAACGTTCCAAAGAGCTGTGATAGGCATATTTTCTGAATTGGTTAATGATAGCATGGAAGTTTTTATGGATGATTTTACTCCTTATGGCAGGGATTTTGAGGAAGCACTGGAAAATTTGAAGAAAGTTTTAATTCGCTGTGAACAGGCTCGCCTCTCACTGAGCACTGAAAAATGCCACATGATGATGAGTGAGGGGGTGGTATTAGGACATTTCATCTCTACTGACGGTATTCAAGTGGATCCTTCAAAAATTAAGGTGATAAAGAATATACCAACCCCTTCAACTCAGAAAGAGGTGCGAAGTTTTCTGGGACATGCTGGGTATTACAGGAGATTCATAGAAAACTTCTCCAAACTTGCTTCTCCTTTGTTTTCATTGTTAATGAAGGATGTGCAGTTTGTATGGAGTACAGCATGCCAGACAGCATTTGATAAGCTTAAAGAGAAACTGTCCACAGCCCCTATTTTAAGGGGACCTAATTGGACCATACCTTTCCACATTTCTTCAGATGCTTCTGATACCGCCATTGGAGCAGTACTAGGACAGCAGGATGGTCAAGTACCTTATGCTATTTATTATGTTAGTAAAAACTTAGCCCCTGCTGAACTAAACTACACTGTTACTGAGAAAGAATTCCTTGCTATTGTTTATTCTATTAATAAGTTTCGGCATTACATTACTGGGTATCCTACATTTGTGCATACTGACCACTCTGCCATTAAGTATTTAATGAATAAACCTGTCACTAATGCCAGAGTAACCAGGTGGCTTTTATTATTACAGGAATTTGATATTACTATTATAGATAAACCTGGAAAAGAAAATGTTGTTGCTGATTTTTTATCACGATTTACTAACAGTGATGACAGTTCACCTGTTGAGGATGCTTTCCTGGATGAACATTTATTCGCACTCTCAGCTCATTCACCCTGGTATGCAGACGTTGCTAATTATTTGGCTGCAGGGAAGCTTCCGCCACATATGTCTAAACGAGAGAAAAGAAAAATTATTCAGCAAAGTGCCAGGTATTGTTGGCTCAAGGGCCATCTCTTTTACACAGGACCTGATCTTGAAATTAGAAGATGTGTAAGGGAAGATGAGATCTTTCATATACTGAAGGCCTGCCACGATGAACCTTGCGGAGGACACTTTGCAGATAAAAGAACAGGGCATAAGGCGTTGCGGATGGGCTATTATTGGCCGACACTGTTCAGAGATGCTAAAAGATATGTTCAGTCCTGTGACAACTGCCAAAGGATGGGCCAACCTAATAAGACAGATCAGATGCCTTTACAGCCCCAAGTGGTACTAGAACCGTTTGATAGATGGGCATTGGACTTCGTTGGTCCTATCAACCCTCCTTCCAAACAGAAGGTTTACATCCTGGTGTGTACAGATTACATGACTAAGTGGGTAGAAGCTGTAGCTTTGGCCAAGGCAAATGACCAGGCGGTGATTGATTTCCTGTACAGTGAAGTTTTTACCCGTTTTGGAGTACCAAAGGAAGTAGTTACCGATGGGGGACCACAATTTATTTCACACCAATTTGAATCCTTGCTCCGGAAGTATCATGTGCAGCACAAGATAGCTTCACCTTATCATCCCCAGGCCAATGGCCAGGTGGAAAGCACTAATAAAGTTATCGAAGAAATCCTTACTAAAACAGTTAAAAGCCATCGAAGGGATTGGGCTGACAGACTTCCAGAAGCGCTGTGGGCATATCGCACGACTTGGCGCAACACCACGGGCTTTTCTCCCTATGATCTGGTGTATGGTAAGAGTGCCATCTTTCCAATTGAATTTGAGATCAAGACCCTGAAAACAGCCATTGAAATGAACCTGGATGTAACAGAAGCCCAGAAAAGAAGATTGAATCAATTGAATGAATTGGATGAGAAACGGTTAGCTGCGGTAGACCAGACTGTGCTGCTTCAGCAACAGAGATCTAATTGGCATGACCGATTCATCAAAAATAAAATCTTCCATGAAGGAGATTGGGCACTATTATACGACTCCAGATTCAAGAAGGATTTCAAAGGGAAATTACGCACAAGATGGCTGGGTCCATATTTGGTTGACAGGGTATTTGACAACGGCACTGTTCGCCTGGTCACCATTGATGAAAACCGTATACCATTACTTGCTAATGGCCACAGACTGCGACTGTATCGAAATCCTATTTCGAAAGATGCATTCATTTCACAGATTGCTGCTGATCCAAACTATCAATTGGCACCAGAGCAGGAACATTTCTCTACCTTTGCCAAATCTTAAAATGAAAATTATATTTGCTGTACATAAATAATTTCTTGCTGTAGCGTATAGTTGTCGTTTTCTTTCTCTTTGCATTTGATCTCTTTGCTTGCTGTTGTCTTTTTTTTTTAAAAAAAATTCAGGGAAGCGCCAGGAGAACGATCAGTTTGGGGCCGTAATGAAAATCTCTCTGTGCTGTCCTTCTGTTAAAAAAAAAAAAAAAAAAAAAAAAAAAAAAAAATTCGGCAGCTGCAACATATTTTCTGGCAGCTGCAACATATTTTCCGGCAGCCGTATATCCTTTTCCGGCAACCATATTCTCCATTTCCCGGTACCCATAATGCCCGTTCCGTCAGCCGTCAATCTTTTTCGACTGCTGCAATTTCGGCAGCTGCAACATTTGCGGCTGCAACATCAGCGGCTGCAACATCGGCGGCTGCAACTCCAGTTTTCGCGGCTGCCACCTCATCGTCCCCATGGTTGCCACCTCATTCATCAGCTATGGCCATCTCATCTCCCACGGCTGCCATCTCATTTTCCGCAGCTGCCACTCCATTTACCAGCCACGGCCATTTCACTTCCCGGTAGCCGTAATGTCCTTTTTTTTTCCGTCCGCCGTCAAATCTTTTCCGACAGCTGCAACTCTGGCAGCTGCAATCCCGGCAGCTGCAATTTCGGCGGCTGTAACTTCGGCGGCTACAACATCTTTTTCCCGCAGCCGCCACATCATTTCCCGGCTGCCACCTTATTTCTCGGCGGCTGTAACTTCGGCGGCTGCAACATCTTTTTCCCGCAGCTGCCACATCATTTCCCGACAGCTGCCACATTATTTCCCGACGGCTGCCACCTCATTGACCAAGTCACCTCCACATCATTTCTACGTAGCTGCCATTTCCTTCCAGCGGCTGCGACATATTTCCCATAGTCGTAAAAAAAATTTCCCGCCGCCGTAAATTTTTCCCGTGACAGCCGTAATTTTCCCTGATATCGTAAATCTTTTTCCGGTTGCCGCGAATTCTTTTCCGGTGGCTGTAACTTCTTTCCTGCCAGCTGCAACAAGCTTTTTCATCGGCCGTGTGATCATTTCTTTGGCAACTTGCAGTGGTAACTCCCGTGTTAACAGAAGGATTGTTTAACCTGCTAATTATGATGCTGATTCATCCCAGTCCTGCCGGCGAACTCATGATTTTAACCCGGAGGATGCGACGCCTTGTGTTTTACCGGCGAAGGAAATCAGTGCCTTATCCGAGTCATCATGATTCCACGTCTGACTGTGCACGCGTTCGGCTCCGTGACGTCACCAACTCCATCCTCCACCAGTTTCCGCAGCCTTCCGACGCACAGTTTTATGAGGTATGGCTTTCATTTATCACGTGATTAAGTATTGATATCATGTAAACGAGATTGGCCGTACCTTCATTCGTACCACCATTTATATCTGATTAAACCTTTCCCTCGTACGACGTAATACTAATAACTGCCGCCTTCCCCAATTCGGCATGAAAATTTTAAACTCTTCTCTGCGCTTAACTTTCCGAATTAGTTCATTCGCTCAACGTCTCCGCTCAACGATTCGTGCATTCTCCGTGCTGCAACTTCCATTTTGGGATCCTGTACTCTGTCGAACAGCAGTTTCATCTTGTAGCCAGGACCATGGGCATTCCAGTTCGCCATGAACCTTTCAATACCCGGGAACTTAGACGGAATTTGCAGGTTCTGGCCATTTTTCAAGCCGCTGGCTAGGTCGAGTTCTTCGAACGATTGGATGGATTCGATCGGGACGCAGCCCTGCAATTCGCATTGAATCTTACTAAAACACACTCCACGGTGTGGGGGCTGTGTATAGATGTTTCGGAGGTCATTATATCCGAGGTTACAGCCATCCCGTTGGTGGGAAAACCTTGGTTTAACCGTCGAGTCCCTGCAACGGTTGCACGGGAAGAATTTTTACTTCCAGGGGAGCAAGTTGAAGCATCCAGGCGAGGGATTGCATTGAAGTCACTGCCGCTGCCATGGGACCAGGTTGATATCTTCCTCAAGAAATACATAACTTGCGAAGGTAGATACCAAACTGTGTACAACTCTGAACTTCCTTTGCTTTCTCATCTCCGTCATGGCATTCTGTTAAATATTCCATTTTATCTATTGCATGATTTGCGCCATATGGCAACATTCGTTCAATCTGCAAAGCACCCATTATCCTCCCTCACCCACCATGGCCTTATTAAGTTAATTATTATAAGAACCCTGGCCCAACATAATATAACATGGGAGCAATTCATTACCCGACCACAGCAACCTGTTCCCTTGAGGGTCATCCCATTACAGCAATTACCGGTTCCGCCACAACAGGAGGACCGGAGTTCCTCCAGTGAAGTTGGGGGGAGGGATGAAATGGAAGAAGAACAACAGGGGGCACAGGCAGGACCCTCTGGGGTGGATAAACAGGGGGCACAGGCAGGACCATCCGGGATGGACAAAACCACAGAGGAAGAACAAACAGGGGCACAGGCAGAGCCATTTGAAGTGTATGAATCCCCAGCACAAGCAGAACCAGTGGGGGATGACACTGCATTTGAAGGAGAGCGAGGGGAAGCACAAACAGAGCTGTCAGGCGACAATGTAGATGAAACCCTCGCGGAAAACCTAGATAACAGGGCAGCTCCGACAGCAGAAGGTGAAATTGGAGCAGCATCAAATGCTGCGACAATGGAACCTGAAGATGACGGAGCCAGAGCAATAGAAGAAGATATTGAGCTGGTCACAATCGAGTCTTCACCGGAATGGGCAGGAGGAGCAGCTGTGATTGAAGAAGAACAGCATGGGGGGCAGGGAAATACTCCTTTAACTTCAGTTTTGCCTCCCTATATTCCAGCTCCATTAGAAGAAACACTACAAAAAGGAAAGTCACAAAAGAAAACCCCACAGAAAAGGAAGAGGGCCACCAATGAGTTTGATTTAGTGGCACCAATCAGAAGGAAACGAACTCGGTCAATCACAGCAGCAGAGGCAGCTAGAACAAAATGGGAAACCTTAGAAACACAGGTTGAACCCCCAATCCTTACACCAAAACCGAGGGATGCCCCACAAGGACCAGCGGAGGAAGAACCTGGAGTTGAGGGACTCTTGTATAAAAATGCAATGCTGAAAGAGGACCTCCAAGCACTTAGAAGGGAGCTGGAAACATGGAAGGAAGTCTGCAGAAAGCAGGGTGGAAGAAAGATGTATACATTAATAGAGGCTGCATACCAAGTGGAGGAATCAGCTTCTGCTGGAGCTGGAGAAAAGGATGAGCGAATACTCTGCCCCACCTGTGGGGAGATCTTTGAGGAAGCAGGCCATAAAATTTTACTTAGCACCTATTCAGCACAACAGCCTGTAGCCACAGAAGGGAAAGCAGTGGAGAAAGAGGATGCTGCAACACAAGAACCAACACCTTTAAACATCCTTGCTGCAGCTGCTACTTCCCATGATGCAGAAGTCATAGAACAAATGGGAGAAGAACAGGGAGTGGAGGATGCCCTGGCAATTTATGAGGAATGTATGGCAATCCCAAAATGCTCCCACGACATAGAAATCATAGAACAGATGGGAGAAGAACGGGAAATGAAGAATGCTCTGGAGCTTATAAAAGAATATAGTGAGACCCCAGAGTGTTCCCATGACACGGAGATCATGGAGCCAAGGGATACTCTGGAGGATAGTGAAGAATTTTGTGCTGTAACCCCAGAACGTTCCCAGGACACAATAATTTTAGAAGAAGAAACGGAAATGCAGGACAGTGATAAGTTGGAACAGGATGCTGCAACACAAGAACCAGCAACCCTGAGTTTGACCGTCCAACCGACTGAGCAGACAGGAGAAGAAGCTGGGACAGAGGATGTTCTGGCATTTAACGATGAACTCTGGGTTGTGACCCCAGAAAGCTCTCATGATACAGAACTCATAGAAGAGGAGCTGCAGCAAAAGAAGGATGAAAAGGTAAGCCAGGATGTTGTCACACAAGAACCAACATCCTTGGAAACTGCAGCAAGAACCCCTGAATTGCAGTTGGGAGATAACCCAGGAATAGATATCATTCCTGATACACAATGGAGTGATGATGAACAGGTACAGACACCCTGCTCAGGTGACACTGAAATCTTGGAGGAGGAGCTGCAAATTGAAAAGGATATCCAGTCTCAGCAGCAAAATGACAAGGAAGACACTGTTACACAAGAACCAGTGTCTCCAAAAGCAATAAAGGCAGCTGCTGAAGAAGGTTTAAGGGATGTTGCTGTTACACAAGAACCAGCAACTCCTTTGTTAAGATTAGATGCGCTGGAAGACACTGTCCCACAAGAACCAGTGCCTTCACCTCCTAGAGATGTCATTGAATTGGACTCAGATTGAGGATTTCTTTTCAACTCCCTCAGACATAGCCCAAGAAAACTGCAGAAAGATTCCCACCACACCAAGTGCATTCCTAGATATCAGCAAGTAGCAGTGGAAGGGAAACAGTGAAGTTGGAAGATGCCAGGTTACTCACAGAAGCTTTTCAAAAAGATAGAGGGGATGCCTGATTTATCTACATTCCTTCCTCTCTCCTGGACAGAGTTCAGTACAATATTCAGATGCAGGTTGTTGCATGAGGACATGCAACAGGATAGTTGGGGGGAGATGTTGAGCCCAGAATTGGCCCTTTTTGACCATCATTTAGCATCTTCCCTTACCTTGTCTTACACCAATTACCTTGGCAATTCAACTTATTGTCCTTATATATTCCCCAAATTACCAAGGTATGGCCGATTATTGTTTATTGTGTTAATACTTATGATTGTGATGATTAAAGTTGTGCATCTCTTAATCTGTGCTAACATGATGCGATTTATGAAGGTAGTAAGACAATAGACTGCAGGAAGATCGGAGCTGAACAAGTCATGAAGGAACGTTCATCGCTTGTGGAAGGTTCCTTGGGGTTCGAATCGTCAATCAAGGCACAGTCGTGGCAGGGCAGCTGTAACAGAAGAACTATCTTAAGTATGTCGCTGCTCAAATCCAGCTGTGAGCTGGATGGACCGTCACTCTTGGGATAATTAATACTTCTCTCATATTTGGATATTTCAGTTCGGCCACGCATTGTAACAGCTAGATTATTTAGGGCGCCTGAAGATCAGAGATCTTCATGGCTGCCCAATTATAGGTTTAGATGTTGCAAATTGTATGTATAAATATGGGGAATTGCCTTGACTGAGGGGTTGGACAGCAAACAATTAATTTATCTTGTATTAGCAGCCAAGCCAAAACTGTGTACTCATTCTTCTGTTAATATAAGGAGTTACTTCTGAGTTAAAGAGAGGGTTGTTCGACCAGCGTCTCTGTGTGAAGACTGGGCCCGTCTTCCACAGAGATTGCTGCGTTAATTTAGGATTTCATCTTTTTCGTTGTGTGATGCTTTGTTCTTTGTTTTATATGCAGCAGCAATATTCATTGTGTGGATTTCTCAGTAAATGATTTATTCGTGAGATTGGTGAATGGTATCGAATAACAGTCGACTGAGTCAGGTTTGTTTTACATATTTCAATTTCTGTTCACACTGCTGTGTTCATCCTACAGCTGAGACGTAATCCCAGGAGTTCTTACAAATTAGCTTTCCTGTTATGTATTGATTGAATTATATTTTGCAATTCAGTTTCTTAGAACAGTTGCTTCAATCTCTTTTATCAAATTCTAGAGTAATGTTCAGGTCATGCTTTATGATTCCCAGCTTGATTAAATTAGACAGTTGATTATTTTAGAATGCAATTGAGATTTCCTTCCTGCAATCGTTGATTAGATCTGATATTAATTCTGCTTGATGCATAATAGTAAATAATTGTAGTATAGCAGTTAGAAGGCAATTGGGATTGCATAGATTCTTGGGATGAACATGGATGATAGAAGATAAAAGTATTCACTTCTAATGGTTTTGTGTTTAAGCATATATTGTGCACTTGTCCTTTGAAATAAAAAGACTTCCTCGGGTTGACAATAAATTTCATACGCTCTGTGTGTTTGATATTTAATTATCTGCAAATAGAGTGCTTGACAGGGTCAGCCCTGTATAAGTCATGTGGGTCAAAGGGTTATTAGACCACCCTATTGGGGGTCGGCCCTGTCAGCATTATGTTATGTGGTTAAGTTAAGGCCGACCTAGTAAAGGTTATTAGGCAAGTCAATTCATGTATAAATAGAGTGCGGGAGGCACTCTATTTGATCATTCATTTTCTCACTCATACTCTCATTGGAGAGTGGCGCACTTGTGGAGGAGGAGAAGCTGCTACTAGGAGAAGACTATCTCTTGTACTTGGGTTGTATCATTGCTCTATCTATCTATGAGGAAGTTGTGGGGTTTTTTACCTTCTTGGTTTTCCCCGGTGAAACTCTGTGTCTCTTGTGTGCTTGATTTATTGTTTCCATGATTGATATAATATAGATATGTTGTACATGTTATTCTCTTAGTTAAGATCCTAGATCAGATTGTAAATTCTGAAAAACTAACAAATACTAGCATATTTGTTTCTGGCATGTATTATCGATTGTCGGACTAGTGATGATGAGATATATGTATGTGTAGTTGTAGATGAAACACATAGACATTTTTATGTATGATTGGTATGCAAGGTTATGCAGCTGGGTGGTGTACTAGGTGCCAATTCAGTACCTCACTGGCGATGGAGTCGGTGAATGCATTGGCATTTCTCGGTATATGTGTGAATGTTATGGTTTCAAACTGTCAAATGAGAAGGAACACACACAGAAAATTTTGGAAGAGGAACGAGTTGTGGACCCATAATATATTATTCAGCTACGATATGACAAGTTGGGACTCGAGGTGCACTTGTAGACGGTGAATGCCTAGGTGTAGGGCATTGCTTAAGAGATCTATTATAGCACCGCACTCTGCTTGGTTGTTTGTTAGTGCCCCCAAGCATACTCCTCCGGTGTGGTGAAGTGTATGGGAGGCGAAATATATAACCTAGGAAGCGGATGCTAGATTTTTGTACCATCGACTGGCACTATCTGCATAACCTGTGTAGATGTCCATTGGGGAGTCCATAAGAATTTGAAGAGAGGTAGTTTACTTTCTTAATTAGACATAGTGTGAAACAAAAGTAAAATTTTTGACACAAAATAAGAATATCAATGGTTGGTGTTGGGTGTCTTGTTTTTGTTAAGGGGGTACAAACCCCCTATTTTGGTTGTTAATTTTTTGGGAATGCTTGCAGGTAGTCTGTTTCTTCGTTGGAAGACAAGGAATCACTGCAAGTGAGGACACTTGCTAAAGGAGATTCAACATCAATGGTGTATAGGAAATTCGATACCACCTCCTCGGTTGGTGACATTTGCAGGGTTATACAGGGTGTTTGTCATTGATTTTGTATTCTCGTCAGTGCGAGACGAGTTTTTCATTCGGCATGCAAAATGGGGCACCAATTAAAGGAGTAAAGGGTGGTCTCTCCACAAGATATGCAAGGTATTGGTACGCGTGGATGGAATTGTTCTTGGTATTTTTGGTCATCCACAATACTGTAATTGTGGGTGGATTTCATGTGAGGATTATTAGGGGTATGCCGGAGCAGAACTTTTGGAATCCGAGGGATTCATTTGGTGTTTAGTCGAGGGATCTATAAAGGGACCCCCAACAGGATAGAAATGTATTCCACTTGGGGGATGGAAGGCCCATGATAACCTTTGGCTCTCATTTGGAGGTTGATGTCCAATGTATAGATATTTTGGAAAGAACCATCGTTGGGCGAGCGAGGGTCTTGTTGTTGTGTAACCACCCCTTGACTGGAAAAAGGTTGTTGTAACACGACGGTTTGTGGCTAGGGAGGATTCTCTTCCTGAGGGGGGTTCACCATAGTCTTCTTTTTGGCTTCCACTAAATATTGAAAGTCGGGGATAAGAGGAAAATGATGTGTGCAATGACCATAATCGCCACAAATGGAGCATCAATAATTGGTTATCAAGGTGGGATTATTCCCTTGTTTGGGGGGGTTGTTAGTCTCTGCATTTGGATCACCCATATTCTAGTTTTGTTGGGGAGGGGGATTTACCCCTTGTCCCAGTTTTTTATTCTTCTTGTTCTTACCTTTCTTCTTCCCCTTATTATGTGGATTGCGGGAATTATGGTGTTCAATCGCTCAAATTGTTGAGCTTGTTGAACGTAAGAAGGTTGGACTAAGTTAACCCCCATGTGGGGGGAAAGTTGTTGACCAATTGGGCATGTGAATAAATAATATGGGTTATACCCCGATGGTGGGATAAATGTTGCTTGCGCTCCATAGGAGGTGGATGTAGGAGCGACTTGTTCCATTGGCGGCGTAGAAACCAATATTGATTGGCTAACGTTTGGGTACATAGGACTATATGGTCCATACTATAATTGACCAACTAATTGTGTTGGTACTGGTGCAAGGGGTACCGACATAGGTGGCATGGATGGGTTATATGAAACCATGTTAAATGGAACTGATGTGGTGGTAGGAACCTTTTCTAAATGGGAAATGATCCGAATAATCTCATCCATCTAATGTGATTAGCCCGAATGTGTAGTATCCAACGACCGATGTCATGGGTTATCATGGAGGATTGTGTAAAGGTGTCCAGATTGTGCATAGATGAGGTCAAAATGTTGTTCTTTAAGAATAGCCTCTTCCTCGCTTTGTGGCATGGAGGTGGTGACATCTTTAGCTATGGAAATTTGGAGAGATTTGATGAACCAATCCAACAGAAAGGGAGGTTGTATTTCGATCCTACATAGTGTCTTGCTTCTATGCCATTCATGGATGTGGTCCGTGATGTGGGTGGAATTATTTTGATGAAACTCAGTGAGAATTTCGAGGCCTATATCATGTCCGATTGGTAGTTGAAATTACGTCAGAAATGTGGTGGCCAATGTCTCAAATGTGGAATGGGTTTCACTTTCTAGGTTTACGTACCACTTTGCTGCCATTCTGGGGAGGGTATGTTGGAAGAGGTGAATCCTTACGAGGTCATCCACTATGCTATTATATGAACACAACAAGTGGAAAGACATAACGTGGTTAGAGGGATTGTCTCCCTATTTTCCTTTGAATTTTAGAATGTCAGTGGGAAGCTTGTCGGGCGTAGCCGGCCATGTCGCATCATGATTAATGGGACCATTAGTTAGTTTGGCCAAATCTGGTAGATTCAAATTAGCCATAAATGGTAAGTTAGGTATGAATGGTCTTTCCATTCTGTTTGGGATGTGATTTCCATGAGGGAGAGACCCGGGTTGTGTTGTAAACAACGGTTGAACTCCTATGAGGGAGGATGCATCAACGGGATCTGAGGGATCTCCTTGGGGAGAATCCAACAGGGTGTTACTTCTGATGGGGGAAGAAGTGGTGTAATTAATATAACTCCTAATTTGACTATCAATAATATCACGATCAACGAGAAGCAACATGTCCACCTCCAAAAAATTTCAGATGGAAGAGAGATCACCCTTATACAGTCTATCCATTTAAATTAGTTATGAAAGTATGTATTGAAGGAAAGGAAGAAGATGAAGAGCTCGAAGAAAAAAAATTCCTCCATCATTTACATAATTTAAATAAGGAAAATGACACATCAATGAGTCAAAATCCTCGGAATGGATGGACAAGGAAATCAAGACGAAAGAAGTCAACATATCCCTCAACGGTAGACCCAAATTAGCAAAAATTGGAGATTACTAGTTAGAGTAGCAGACAACATAGATAAGGAATCTTCTAAAAGAATACTAGGACATTTTTTCCAAATATTATAAAGATTTAAAGGGCTTGGTATAAGAAATGGGAGAAATGAAGATATATATCATGCCAAATGCAAAACCTATTAAGAAGAGATCATATAAATTAGCCCACAAATACAAGGATATAGTAAAGAAAGAAATATAAAATATGCTAGCCTCTGGAATTATATATCCACTCGACCAATCATAATGGGCTAGCCTAATGGTTTTCCATCATAATAAGCATGACTCAAAAATACTTTGGATTTGTTTCGATTTCAAAGGATTGAACAAAGTAACTCTTACATATTTGTTCCCTACATATTTTGCAAACGAAATCATCAACAAGGTTGAAGGTTGTGAATGTTACTCCTTCACGGATGAATTTTCATGCTACAATCAAGTGCCCATAGAAAAAGAGGATTAGAACAATACTACATTTATGTATGAATTTGGGTCATTCACATACAAATTTATGCCCTTTTTATTAAAAAGTGCACCTACAGTATTTTCCAGAATCCTGAGCAAGGCTTTTCAGGAATTATTATATAAAACCATATATGTAGATATATTCAATTATCAATAAATATCAAGAAGCATATATTTACCACCCGCATTGGAATACTTTTGGCCCACGTTGTTTGTAAGGAAGGAATCAAGGTCAACTTGAAAAAGATCAAAGTCATTCTTGACTTGAAGCCACCTATGAGCACTAAACAAGTCATAATATTTCTAGGACATGCAAGGTACTGTCAATAATTCATTTGACATTATTAAGTTATGACAGTCCCCCTAGAGGAGCTGATCAAATTAATTGTTGAGTTTACATGGACACAAGAATGTGCAAAATCATTTCAACTTCTTAAACACAATCTGGTCGAATCCCCAATCCTATTATTCCCAAACTAGTCTAATAAGTTTAATGTCCACATTGATGCATTGAGTATTGCAGTCGATGCAATACTAACCTAACCTAGTGACGATGGGATCAACTATCTGAATGCCTATGCTAGTCAAAATTTAAACAAAGCTTAATGAAATTATTAACCTACAAAGCAAGAAGGACTAGGTATGATTTTCACTCTATAAAAGTATCGTCATTATTTATTGTCTAACCATTTTGTCTTTTTCACAGATCATTGGGTCTTGAAATATTTAGTTTATAAACCACTGCACCATGGACTAATATATCATTGGATTTTATTATTTAAATAATTTGAATTCGAGATAATAGTTTCACCAGGGAAGTCCATTGTTAGACCTAATCATCTATCACATATAAAAATAGGAGAATATTATGTCAAAATAGACGACGAACTACCATATGCCCACCTTTTTAGAGTCGAAACTATGACGACTGAACTAGCAGACATAGTACAATTCTTGCAGGAAGGACAAGCTCCAGAAGGGACATTCAAGAAGAAAAATAAAATACTAGCTATGAAAGCAACATCATACACTCTAATTACTGGATTCCTATACAAATTAGGACAAGATGACATACTCCACAGTTGTGTCCTCGACCATGAGAAATATTTCATTATTGACTAAGCACATTCAGGACCAGCGGGAGGACACTTTCAAGTCAACAAAACTGTCAAGAAGATATTGCATGGGTCGACTGCAAAAAAATTATTAGTAAATGTGATAAATTCCATTGAATGGGTCGACTGCTCCGACATAATGAAATGTCATTAAATCAATTAACTTGAGTCTAACATTTGAAATATGGGCCATCGAATTCATGAGAGACATACATAATCACCACAGTCAAATATGTCACCAAATGGGAAGAAGCGGAACCTATCGAAGCATGTTCAAGTGAATTTGTAGCAAAGTTTATCTATGAAAACATTGTTACCATATTCAAATGTCCCCTCACATTAATCAACAATAGGGGAATGCATTTTACTAATAAGACTATATCAATATTACTTATGGAATTTATGATAGACCATCAAAAGAGTTCAATATATCACCCTCAGTCAAATGGTGCTATCAAATCATTTAATAAGACACTTATGAAGTGGTTCATAAAAACTTGCAATATCGACAAGGAAAACTAGGATGACAAAATTCTTGTTATCCTATGGGTGTACTGAACAACCTATAAAATATTGACTGGATAGACATTGTTCAAATTAGTCTATGGTAAGGAATTATTTGTACCACTACACTTCAAACAAAAACCCCAATAATCGCACAAGTACTACATTTAGACACCATACAAGCCAAACAAGAGAGGGTATTTGAGTTGCAGAAGATTGAAGAACAAATGCTAGTCACTATTCATCATCAAGAATTCCAAAAGAAACAAGTGTATGGGAAGGGGAATATATAACCCAGGCAGTGGATGCTAGATTTTTGTAGCATCGAATAGAACCGTCTTCATAACTTGTGTAGATGTCCATTGGGGAGGCCATATGCATTTGAAGAAGAGACGTAGTTTAATTTCTTAATTCAAGATAGTGTGAAACAAAAGTAAAGTTTTTGACACAAAATAAGAATATCAACGGTTGGTGTCGAGTGTCTTGTTTATGTTGAGGGGGTACAAACCCTCTATTTTGGTTGTTAATTTTTTGGGAATGCTTGCGGGTGGTTTGGGTATTCATCGGAAGACAAGGAATCACTACAAGTGAGGACACCCTCTAAAGGAGATTCAACATCGATTGTGTCTTGTAAGGTTGACACTAACTCCTCGATTGGTGACATTTGTGGGGTTAAATGGGGTGTTTGTAATTGATATTGTATTCTCATCAATGCAATATGGGTTTCTCATTCGGCGTGCAAAATGGGGAACTGAAAGGAGTAATGGGTAGTCTCTCCACAAGATCAGCAAGGTCTTGGTATGCATGGATGGAATTGTTCTTGGTCTTCTTGAGTGTTGATTTTCTCTATTATGCATGCGATGGATATATGAGGGGGGATAGGGGAAGAGTGCCCACATGACGAGCATTCATTTGTGTGATTGCATCACCGTAAGTTTAGATAGATCTTGCAACATTACATCCTCTACCACGATGTTTGCATTTGGCACAACTTGTGTGGGAGGTGTGACTGGCGTTGTTGTTGATGTGGTGATCACATTAATGGATGCTACTTCCTTGTTTAAGAAGGGCGGTTCCTCAATTGTTACTTGAGTGAGAAGGATTGTCGCCAACGCCTCTTGATATCAAGGGAGTTCGGGGCAATGGTGCTATGAATATTAAATATTGTATTAAATTAATCAATAAATTATTAATTAGTTTAATTAAAGGGACGTAACCCTTCTTAAGAATGCTCAAACCTTATAAAAGGCGAGCTCTTGTAAAGAATTAAGCATCTTATCAATTCAATAATATATATCTTATTCAATATGGATCTTGCGTCCTAGTTTTTCTGCCGCATTTGGCGATCTCTTGAGATGTGCTAGATGCCTCATCTCATATTTTCACACAGGAAGCACTTGCCAAGAATCAAGAAGAATTGCAAAAAGAGATAAAGATTAACAATGCAATGCTTAAGCAAGAGATAGAAACAAAAGTACTGCCAGAGATGGAGGCACGATTAAACAACCAAATAGAAGCTATCAGTAAGATAGTAGAGAATAAAAAAGATAAAAATCACCGCCAACAACGAAGCATTTCAAATATGTCACTTACGTCATCTAGTAGTTCCGATCCACCATCAAACCATAAAGCAAAAGGGAATCAATATCACCCTTACATAGTGTACCCACCTAAGGAAAAAATAGAGTTGTCGAAATACAATGGAAGTGAAGACCAATGCGTTGCTTGGCTAAACAAAGCAGAAGAATACTTCGACATTTACAATATTCAATCTGATGAGGAAAAGGTGAAATATGCGTCAATGCATATGGAAGGGTACGCCTATAATTGGTACTTATGGTGGAAGAGAGACAATTTTTCCTACACCTGGAACTTGTTCGAAAATTATTTTTTTAATAGGTTTCAAGGTATCAAAGAAGAGGAATTTTTCAGTAAACTTACCAGATTACAACAGGTTGGAAGCGTTGAGGAATTCACACATCAGTGGGAATCCTTATCGACACGAGTATTTGGGTTGTCCGGCAAACAAAGACTCGAAACCTATTTAGGAGGTCTTAAACCGTACCTCCAAAACGAGTTAAAGTTACATGACATACCTAACGTAGAGGTAGCAAGACATAAAGCAAAATCCGCAGAACGCAAATTGGAAGGAATAAAAACAAGAGGTGATAACCATTATCGACAAGAAAAAGAGACACAATGTAGGTACTGTGCAGATACTTGGTCACCCGGCCATCAATGCCACAAACCTCAATCATATGCCTATGAAATGGAAAATAGATCAAAGTCATCTAACAATTACTCTGATAATAGAAAAAAGAAGAAAAACATATGTCATCGATGCGGTGATGATTGGATCCCAGGCCATAAATGTAGGAACAATCAGACAATACAGTGCAAAATCATCAATGGAAAGGAAGTGCAAGTCTCTACACAAGAAATCATGTCCGATTCTAATACCGACACTGAATCTGAATGAAGGATGACATTAGGAAAATACTCAAGCTTTGAGGACAAAGCTCTTTAAAAGGGAGTGGCAATGCTATGAATATTAAATATTGTATTAAATTAATCAGTAAATTATTAATTAGTTTAATTAAAGGGACGTAACCCTTCTTAAGAATGCTCAAACCTTATAAAAGGTGAGCTCTTGTAAAGCATTAAGCATCTTATCAATTCAATAATATATATCTTATTCAATATGGATCTCGCGTCCTAGTTTTTCTGCCGCAAATGGTGTGTATAGTGGCCATGCTGAGCATAGATGGAACATGCGTGATTCATACGCAATGTTTTGGACTTAGATGTGGGAGAGGGATGTGTGCCCCCTTTCACCGTTGGTGGAGCGTGGGTGATGCTAACAAGAGTGTTAAGTATATTCCTTAGCTCCAATAGATTAGGACATAGATTCTTTGCATGGCCTAGCTACCCGCAAATAGAGTGACCCTTTGACTAGGAGTATATAATCTAAATGGGTCTTTTACCTCTTTCTCATTGATGCCACTTGCTTTAGGATTAACGGTTTCTACTGAATTAGATGTCGGGTTAGGTGATAGGGGACCTTTCAACTTCGATTGTTTGGAGCACCCATTGGCGGTCTTAGCGATGACCAATTGTGGTTTCATTGTATATGTCATAGGATGGGTTGTCGTAACTGAATGTGTTATAGGATTTGCAGTCGTACTAGCCGAAACAGGGGAAAAATCATCATGGACGATTGGTTTAGAAGCCATCTCTGGGAAGGGTGGTGTAAGGTACCAAACTGGGATCCCCAAAGTTAGCCCAGGTAGAGTTAACTAAGACATAATCGACGTCTCTTGTACACCCGTAGGAGGATACAAGAATGGGATTTGAAATATTGGTGGGACCGATGGAATCGACATTTGTTCAATTCCATTGCTCAACGATGGTGCTGATGATGGTGTTGAGGTGGAGGCGGCTCCATTTTCTGTGGTGAAAATTGTGCACATTAGGCCATTGATTGATGTAGGTATATTTGGTGGTGGTACCAAATACACTCCTAACAAATTGGAATCCTTATACATACTGGGGAAAATGTAAACATATGGTGGATCATCGCCCAGTACATTTAGTAGGACATCAAGGTTACTTGTCTTGTTAGGGACGTAATAGTTAAGCTGGTCAAGAGTAATTACCTCCCCATTTAAGGGAAACATCATGATATTGAAGAATGAGGAGGCTACCGACTTCATGGCATACATATAACTACGCACCAAGAGGATGTTATAGTTGAGTTTACATCGACTACTTCGATACCGATCATAACCATCTTTCCCTCCAACTCTATGGAGAAATTTTGGTATAATATTCTTGGTTGGGATGGTCTCCCATCATATGCGCGAAAAGAAACAGATGAGGGGACCAGCTCAGGGGATCCTAATCGTTTCCATACTTTTATGGACATAATGCAAGTGGATGTGCCTTCGTCAATCATGCATCAATGGATCATGATGTTTTTTACCATGATTGGGACTTGGAATGTGACTAATGATGGTAGTCGTGGATCGCTTTTGTCATCAAAGGTCGTGAGGTGTGAATCGGATGGATAGACTGCACCAAATGCATTGAGTAATGCCTTTTGCTGTGTTTGGAAATACTGTAACACTTCTAACATCGACATGGATGTCGGGGATTGAGCTAAGTCATCCACAATATTGTAATTGTGGGCAGATTTCGTCTTAGGATTATTAGGCATAAGTCGAAGCAAATCTTTTGTAATCCATGGGATTTGTTTGGTGTTTAGTTGAGGGATATGTAGAGGGGTCCTCAAGGGGATAGAAATGTCTTCCACTTGGGGGTTGGAGGGCCTATCATAACCTTTGGATTGTGTTTGGAGGTTGATGTCCAACGTATATATATTTTGGAAAGAACTGTCATTGGGCGGGAAAGGGACTTGATGTTGTGTGACTACCCCTTGATTGGAAAAAGGTTGTTGTAACATGGCGGTTTGTGGTTGGGGATGATTCTCTCCCCGAGGGGGGTTCACCATCATCTTCCTTTTTGCTTCCACTAACTGTTGACAGTCAGGGATAAGAGGACAATGATGTGTGTAATGACCATAATTGCCGCAATTGGAGCAGCAATAATAGGTTCTCACGGTGGGATTCTTCCCTTATTTGGGGGGATTGTTAGTTCCTGCATTTGGATCACCCGTATTCTGGTTTTGTTAGGGAGTGGAATTTCCCCCTTGTCTTGGTTGTTTATTTTGCTTATTCTTGCCTTTCTTCTTCCCCTAATTCCATGTATTTTAGGGATTTACGATGTTCAATTGCTCAAATTGTTGATCTTGTTGAGCATAAGAAGGTTGGACTAGGTTAACCCCCATGTGGGGGTTAGGTCATTGACTAGTTGGGCATTGGAATGGATAATATGGGTTATACCCCGGTGGTGGGATAAATGTTGCTTGTGCTCCATAAGATGTGGATGTAGGAGCGACTTGTACCATTGGAGGTGTAGAAATTGATATTGCTTGGATAGCATTTGGGTACGTAGGACTGTATGGTCCATACTGTAATTGACCAACTAATGGTGTTAGTACCAGTGCAGGGTAATACGAAACCATGTTTAATGGCACCGATGTAGTGGTAATACGAAACCATGTTTAATGGCACCGATGTAGTGGTAGGAACCTTTTCTAAATGGGAAATGGACGCAATAATCCCATCTGTCGAATGTGGTGAGCCCGAAAGTGTAGGATCCAATGACCAATGCCGCGGGGCATCAGGGAGGATTGTGTAAAGGTATCCATACTGTGCATATATGAGGTCGAAATGTTGTGCTTTAAGAATATCCTCTTCCTCACATTATGGCATGGAGGTGGCGACATCTTTAACTATGGAAGGTTGGAGAGATCTGATGACCCAATCCAATAGAAAGGGAGTTTATATTTCGATCTTACAAAGTGTGTTGTATCCACGCCACTCATGGATGTGGTCCGCTATGTGGGTGGAAGTATTTTGATGAAACTCAGTGAGAATTTAGATGCCTATATCATGTTGGATTGGTATTTGAAAGTACGTAAGAAATGAGCTGACCAATGTTGCAAATGTGGAATGGGTGCCACTTTCAAGGTTTACATACCACTCTATTGCCATTCTAGTGAGGGTATACTGGAAGAGGAGAATCCTTACGAGGTCATCCACTATGTTTTTAGATGAACACCACAAGTGGAAAGACATAACGTGGTTGGAGGGATCGTCTCATTGTTTTCCTTTGAATTTGAGAATGTCGGTGGGAAGCTTGTCAAGCATAGTCAAACATGTCGCATCATGATTAATGGGATCATTAGTCAGTTTGGCCAAATTTGGTAGATTTAAACTAGCCATAAATGGCAAGTTAGGGACGACTAGTATTTCTATTTTGTTTGGGATCTGATTTCTACGAGGGGGAGACCCGGGTGGTGTTGTAAACAATGGTTAGCCTCCTATGAGGGAGGATGGGTCAAAGGGATCCGAGGGATATCCTTGGGGAGAAGCCAATGGGGTTTTACTTTCGATGGAGGAAGAAGTGGTGTAATTGATATATCTCTGAATTCGACTTGCAATAATACCACGATCAACCAGAAGCAACATGTCCATCTCCAAAAAAATTCAGATGGAAGAGAGATCACCCTTGTATAGTCTATCCAATTAAATTAGTTATGAAAGTATCTACTGAAGGCAAGCAAGAAGATGGAGAGCTCAAAAAAAAAAATTCCTCCATCATTTACATAATTTAAATAAGGCAAATGAAACATCGATAAGTCAAAATCCCCAGAATGGAGGGACAGGGAAATCAAGACAAAAGAGGTCAACATATCCATCGACGGTAGACCCAGATTAGAAAAAAAATGGAGATTACTGGTTAGAGAAGCATACAACATAGATAATGAATCTTCTAAAAGAATACTAGGACATGTTTTCCAAATTATATAAATATTTAAAGGGCTTGGTATAAGAAATGGGAGAAATGAAGATATATATCATGCCAAATGAAAAACCTGTCAAGAAGCGATCATATAAATTAACCCATAAATACAAGGATATAGTCAAGAAAGAAATATAAAATATGCTAGCCTCTGGAATTATAAATCCACTCGACCAATCAGAATGGGATATCCCAATGGTCATCCATCCTAAGAAGCATGACCCGAAAAGACTTCGGATTTGTGTCGATTTTAAAGGATTGAACAAAGTAACTCTTACATATTTGTTCCCTACACCTTTTGCAAACAAAATCATCAACGAATTTGAAGGTCGCAAATGTTACTCCTTCACAGATGGATTTTCAGGCTACAATCAAGTGCCCATAGCAAAAGAGGATTAGCACAAGACTACATTTGTGTGTGAAATTGGGTCATTCACATACAAATTTATGCCCTTTGTATTAAAAATTGCACCTACAATAGTTTCCAGAATCCTGATCAAGGATTTTCAGGAATTATTATATAAAACCATGGTTGTTTACTTTGATGACTAGACCATATATACAATGGTAAGAGACCATGTTGAATGGATTCAATTGATGTTATAAATATGTATATCTATTCATTTATCAGTAAATATCAAGAAGCATATATTTACCACCCCCATTGGAATACTTTTGACCCATGTTGTTTGTAAGGAAGGAATCAAGGTCATCTTTGGAAAAGAACAAAGCCATTATCGACTTGAAGCCACCTGTGAACCCTAAACAAGTCAGAATATTTCTAGGACATACAATGTACTGTCAATAATTCATTTGACATTATTTAGTTATGACATTCCCCCTAGGGGAGCTTCTCAAATTAATTGTTGAGTTTACATGGACACAAGAATGCACAGAATCATTTCAACTTATTAAGCTCAAGTTGGTCGAAGCCCCGATCCTAGGATTCCCAAACTGGTCTAATAAGTTTCATTTCCACATCGATACATTGAGTATTGCAGTCGGTGCAATCATGACCTAACCTGGTGACGATGGGATCAACTATCTGAATGCCTATGCTAGTCAAAAGTTAAACAAAGCTTAATGAAATTATTCAACTATAGAGCAAGAAGGATTGGGTATGATTTTCACTCTAGAAAATTATCGTCATTATTTATTGTCTAACCATTTTGTCTTTTTCACATATCATTGGGCCTTGAAATATTTAGTTTATAAATCACTGCACCAGATATTAGGGGAATTTTGAGGTCTAAAATGGGCCTCATAAGAGATATAATAAAATATTATGAGTTAGGCATTTTATGGAGGAGGTATATTTACAACTGACATTTAACACTACAACCAATGTAACTATGGTTAAGTTAAATTGAAAAGATGTCTAAAAACAAAATCAATAAAAAAAACTTTCTTTGATGTGACTAAAACTAGAGTACTTTGGAATACATAAATTGATTTTGAATATAATATGATAAATGTACTTATAGTACTCATCAAATAAAATAAAATAAAGTTTTTTAGTTTTGAATTTTTGAATATAATTGATTCAATATTCAAAATATGTTTATAAGAACGTGTATTTAAAATTTTGAATTTTCAACATAAATTAAATTTATATGAATAAATTGTCATTTCTTTTAAAGTATATATTAATTATATAAATCTAACTTATATTCATTAAAATTAAAACCCAACCATCTATTTATTTATATAAATATCTACATTATTTAAATATATTTGTAAATTTTTGACAATACATATCCATAGTTTAAAAAATCGAGTTTTTATTTTATGTATTTATTTAAGAGTTTAAATGTTTAACTTTTTATTTATTTTATTTTAAACAGAATTCTATAACACTTATGCTATCCTATATCATGTATGAATTTTTAATTCGATTTGTTTCTTTATTTTACATTATTTTTAAATATGTCTGTAAACCATTCAAATTTAAAATATAATCTTATTAAAAATATATATTTAAATTTAATGCAATACCAAATGCATTCACATTACTATATCCATTATCACATCATGTGTTGTTTCAAAATCATATCACTATATTTATTTTGAAACTATTTAATCATTACACATAATGTTTGAAACTATTTAATCATTACACATAATGTTATGAAACAAATATCCACACAAATGTGATTTTAGTTTAAATGTTTATTACATTTTAAAAACAATTAAAAATTGTGATTTTAGTTTTATTGTTTATTACATTTTAAAAGTAAATATACAATTAATTAAGGATTTAAACATTTAAGATTTAAAAACATATACCATATGATTTGTTTCTTTCTTTATATACTATGTCATAGCGCCTATCCCATTGTCACATCACACTTACGTGATTTTAGATGAATTTCTTTCTTTCTTTATATACTATATCGTAGC
Organism: Larix kaempferi; assembly: GCA_027924585.1. Lineage (NCBI taxonomy): Eukaryota > Viridiplantae > Streptophyta > Pinopsida > Pinales > Pinaceae > Larix > Larix kaempferi. The sequence goes on from BSBM01001126.1 coordinate 5,784,898, forward strand.
GCATATCCCATTATCATATCACACTTATGTGATTTTAGATTAATTTGTGTGATTTTAGATTGTTATTATTTTAATATATTTTGTTTATGATTTTAAAAATATATATATTATATTGAAAAGTATTTATATAATTTTGATTTTGAATAGAATTTTTGGTTTTTAGTATTTGATAATTTATAATTTAAAATTAGATATATATATATTGAAAAGTAATTACATATTTTTGATGTTGACTTGATCATTTACTTTTTTGGTATTTGTGATTTATTTTATATTTAAATATAAAGAGTATTTTTTTCTAAGTACTTTAAGATTATTTTAGTATATTTATATTATATTCAAAATTAATCTATGAGTACTCTTCTCATCATGAGTACTTTCTTACAACATTGATATGGTTAAATATGATTTTAATTCACCATTTAGAATTTAACAAATATGCATCTTTAACTCAACCAATGCCACCTCAACCAGTATAGATGATGTCATCCTCTAAAATGTGATTGGTTCTTTTAAAAGTGATTTTAATAGTACATTTTTTGTTTTGAGACCAATTTTTTACCTCAAATTCCCCTAATTGACGAATATGTCATTGGCTTTTATTATTTAAAGAATTTGAAATCTAGATAATAGTTCGACCAGGGAAGTCTATTATCAGACCTGATAATCTATCACATATAAAAATAGGAGAATATTATGTCGGAATAGACGGTGAACTACCATATTCCCACTTTTCTAGAGTCGAAATGGTGCCAACTAAACTTGTAGACATAGTACAATTCTTCCATGAAGGACAAGCTCCAGAAGGGACATTCATGAAGAAAAAAAAAATACTAGCCATGAAAGCAACAACATACACTCTAATTAATGGATTCCTATAAAAATTAGGACAATATGAGATACTCCATAGGTGTGTCCTCGACCATGAAAAAGATGTCATTATTGACGAAGCACATTCAGGACCAGCGGGAGGACACTTTCAACTCGACACATTTGTCAAGAAGATATGGCAGTCTAGATTATGGTGGAAAACGCTAAATAAAGACTGTAAAACTTTTATTAGTAAATATGATAATTGCCATCGAATGGGTCGATCGCTTCGACAGAATGAAATGTCATTAAATCAATTAACTTGAGTCTAACATTTGAAATATGGCCCATCGACTTCATCAGAGACATACATAATCACCGCAGTCAAATATTTCACTAAATGGGAAGAAGTGGAACCTATCGAAGCATGTTCAAGTGAAGTTCTAGCAAATTTTATTTATGAAAACATTGTTACCAGATTCAAATGTCCCCTCACATGAATCAACAACAGGGGAATTCATTTTATTAATAAGACTATATCAGTATCACTTAAGCAATTTATGATAGACAATCACAAGAGTTCAATATATCAACACCAATCGAACGGTGTTATTGAAGAATTTAATACGACACTTATGAAGGGGTCAATAAAAATTTGCAATATCGACAAGGAAAACTAGGATGACAAAATTCTTGTTATCCTATGGGTGTACTGAACAACCTATAAAATATCGACTAGATAGACACCGTTCAAATTAGTCTATGGTAAAGAATTAGTTTTACCACTACACTTCAAACAACAATCCCCAATAATCGCACAAGTACTACATTTGGACCCTGTACAAGCCACACAAGAGAGGGTATTTGAGTTGCAGAATCTTGAAGAACAAAGGCTAGTCACTATTCATAATCAAGAAGTCCAAAAGAAACAAATGTATGGGATGTATGGGAGGGGGAATATATAATCCAGGTAAAGGATGCTATATGTTTGGACCATCAACTAGAATTGTCTGCATAACTTGTGTAGATTTCCATTGGGGATGCCATATGCATTTGAAGAAGAGAGGTATTTTAATTTCTTAATTCGATATAGTGTGAAACGAAAGTAAATTTTTTGACACAAAATAAGAATATCAACGGTTGGCGTCGGGTGTCTTGTTTGTGTTGAGGGGATACAAACCCCTTGTTTTGGTTGTTAATTTTTTGGGAATGCTTGCGGGTGGTCTGCATCTTCGTCGGAAGACAAGGAATCACTGCAAGTGAGGACACCTGATAAAGGAGATTCAACATTGATGGTGTCCAGGAAGGTCGATACTACCTCCTCGGTTGGTGACGTTTGCGGGGTTACATAGGGTGTTTGTAATTGATCTTGTATTCTAATCAGTGCAAGACAATTTTGTCATTCAACGTGCAAAATGGGGCACCGAAAGGAGTAATGGTTGGTCTCTCCACAAGATCAACAAGGTCTTGGTATGGGTGGATGGAAGCGTTCTTGGTATTCTTGAGTGTTGATTATCTCCATTATGCATGCGATGGATCTAGGAGGGAGCATATGGGCAGAGTTTCCCACACAAAGAGCATTCATTGTGTGATTGCGTCATCATAAGTTTAGATGGGTCTTGCGACGTTACAGGCTCTACCACGGTGTCTGCATTTGGAACAACTTGTGTGGGAGGTGTGACTGGCATTGTTGTTGATGTGGTGATCTCATTAATGGATGACTGGTTGAGAAGCCATCTCCGAGAAGGGTGGTGTAAGGTACCAAACTGGGATCCCCAAAGTTATCCCGGGTAGAGTTAACTTAGACATAATCAACGTCCCCTGTACACCCATGGGAGGATACAAGAATGGAATTTGAAATATTGGTGGGACCAATGGACTCAACGTTTGTTCAATGCCATCACTTAGTGGTAGTGTTGATGACGGTGTTGAGGTGGAGGCGGTTCCATTTTCAGCGGTGAAAATTGTGCACATTTGGCCATCTGTTGATGTAGGTATTTTTGGTGGTGGTCCCAATTACACTCCTAACCAATTGGAATCCTTATACATACTAGGGGAAATGTCAACATATGGTGGATCATCTCCCAGTACATTCAGTAGGATATTGTCAAGGTTACTTGTGGTGATGGGGTTGTAATAGTTAAGTTAGTCGAGAGTAACAATCTTCCCATTTAAGGGAAACATCATGATACCGAATATTGAGGAGGCTACCACCTTCATGGCGTACATATAACTATGCATCAAGAGGATGTTTTAGTCGAGTTTTGCGTCCACTAATTCGATATCGATCATAACCATCTTTCCCCCCAACTCTATGGGGATATTTTTGTATAATCCTCTTTGTTGGGATGGTCTCCCATCATACGTGCGAAGAGAAATAGATGAGGGGACCATATCAGGGGATCCTAATTGTTTCCATAATTTTATGGACATAACACAAGTGGATGTGCCTTTTTCAATGATACAATGATGGATGATGACGTTTTTTATCGTGACTAGGACTTGGAATGTGACTAATGATGGTAGTCCTGGATCACTTTTTTCAACATCAAAGGTCATGAGGTGCGAATAAGATGGATAGACCGCACCGAGTGCGTTGAGTAATGCCTCCCGCTGCGTTGGGAAATACTATAACACTTCTAACGTGGACATGGATGTCGGGGATTGATCCAAGTCATCGACAATATTTTAATTGTGGGCGGCTTTCATGTGAGGATTATTAGTTGTATGCCATAAGACCCAAAAATGCTTTGGATTTGTGTCGATTTCAAAGTATTGAACAAAGTAACTCTTACATATTCGTTCCCTACACCTTTTGCAAATGAAATCATCAATGAAGTTGAAGGTCATGAATGTTACTCCTTCATAGATGGATTTTCAGGCTACAATCAAGTGCCCATAACAAAAGACGATTAGCACAAGACTACATTTATGTGTGAATTTGGGTCATTCTGTTATGAATAAAATAATAATAAAATAAACATCAACATATATATATATATATATATATATAAAGAAATAATAATAATAATAACACCTGCCACCTTTCTTCGTGGTTTCCAATTCGGCCACCTGACAGCTTGCCAGCGCTTTTGACTTTTGAGAAACCCTGCATGCCATCGATCCAGTTCCTACTCAGATCCTGGCCGTCCAACCGTGTGTCCCGTTAATTGTTCGCAAATCTTGGTCCTGCTGATCTGGATTTATGTGGGAACGAAACAAAAGATAGCATATACAGAATCATATACAGAGATATATTGCAAATAACACAGTGATACAGTAAACACATATTCTATTAAATAGCGGAAATAGAACAGACTGTAAAATACAATAGCTAGAATGGTGGTAGCTATCTCTGAGAAGAGATGTGGCCGCTATGCTCATTCGTGCCAAGATGAATACAAAGAGATGCCGAAAGGGCCTATTTATCATAAGCATGAGGGAAAGAATCCCAATCATCCAAAAAACTAACCCTAGAAGATGAACCGTCATAAAGTTTGCGGCCCCAAGGTGGTTAGTTGAACAGTCAACTTCCCGGGGTCATAACTTTTGCATACGATCTCCGTTTAGGGCGCTCGGTAGCCCATTGGAAAGGTCTAACCGAGATTTACAACTTTCTAATGGGCCCAAACGCATGCTTTTGGAAACCATTTGGTCCCCTGAATCGCCAAAAAATGTCGTTTAGGGCCTCAAAATGGCTCCGGAAGTTAAGGACCCGAAAAACTGCTAAAAATAGTAATTTACCAAAATTGCTAGAAGACTGTTTTGAGCCAGTTGGAAGAGGTGGGCCGCCACCGATATCCACCTGGATCAATCCTCCCTCCTTAGGAAGTAATGGTCTCCATTGCGCTAAATCCCTTATCATATGTCGAGCTGTGTGTCGAGTTGAGCTCTTGGTGCGACACTTGCTGAAATGGAAAGGTTGCCTTACTTTGACATCTTCGGAGGGTTTTAATTGTTGTTGATGGATGCGCTGGAGCTGTTCAACAGTTTTGGTTGTTTTGGTATCCTTGGTATGCACCGGTGTGGATGGTTTCTTTTTGGAGGAGCACCTTGAATGCGTGGCCTTGCACTGTAGAGGTACCCGAATAGGCGATGCGGCACTGAATTTGTGTTCTTCTTGTTTCTGCTGAGTAGAAGGATAATCTGCAGAGGTTGTGGATGTCTCTGCGATCTGATGTTCACCTTTAGTGGCAATTGCGAATAGGGAAAATTTTCCAGTGTGGGAGATTATCTTCCTTCCCTGCTCGTTTGGGGTAGGTGCAACTATCTCAGGTATCCGATAGAGTTGTCCTCCCAAAGTGACAATGACACTGCGAGGTTGTGATTCATATACAGCATGACGCTTCCACATATAGGGTTGTCCTAAAAGAACATCACATACTTCAAGTGGGGCCACATCACACAATACCTCATCTTTGAAGGGCTTGATGCCATATGGTAGGAGACATTGGTGACTGACACGGATCCTTCGTCCTTGGCTTAGCCATCCAATGGTGTATGGTTGTGGGTGTGGCGTTATTGGTAGCTCCAATCTCTTGATGACTTCTTCTGAGATCAGGTTCTTCTGGCTGCCGCTGTCCACAACAAAGTGTAGGGGAATTCCCTTCACCCACATCTGTGAGTCGAAAAGGTGCTCCTCTGCCTCCGACTCTTCAGGCTCCTCTACCTGAATCTGTGTGGTGGCAACAACAGCACTGGGTTCTGCATCAATGATCTGCTTCCCTTTTTGCACGACCGTGAAATTAGGTTCTGAGTCAGAATCGGAACTGGGATCTGATTCTGAAGCTTTGATCTCAGCCACCAATGACTGTTTTGAGCGACATTCATCAGTGTTGTGCCAGGGGCTTTTGTGGAACTTGCACCACTTCCCGGTGTCCTTCTTTGTCTTTTCTTTACCTTTCTTCGCTTGTGGTTGGGACTGGTTGTCCTTTTCTTGCCCCGTGTTCTGCGAGCCAGAGTTTCCCTTGCCCTGCTTCTGCGCAAGTCCGAAGTCACGCTTGTTCTTTTGCTGAAATTTCTACTCAATTTTGACAGCATATCGATATGCGGATCCGGGTGAAGATATTTCCAGGAAATCCATCTCTGTTCGGATGTACCGATGTAGGCCACTGCGATATTTTAGTACTAGGTGCCGCTCGGAGTCCTTGATACCTAGCTTTGTGCGCAAGGTATGAAATTTGTTGGTGTACTCTGACACCATTTGGTCCCTCTCTTGATGCAGAATGGTCCATTTTGTGTACTGGTCATCATAGTTTCCAACAGGGTAATATTGTTCCTTGACGGCATCTATAAAAGAGGCCCAAGTGGGATTGGAATATTCAAACAATCCAGACTCGTCTGATGAGTTTTGCTCACAATAAGTTTCCCACCAATTTTTGACATGGGGGACGGCCTTGAAAAGTTCAAAGATGATCTTTTCCCTGTCGAAAAAATTGTGGACAGAGAAATACCCTTCTAGTAGATTCAACCATTTATCTAGGGCATCGAAATCGATTTGGCCTTCAAATAAAGGGATATCAAAATTAACTTGTACCTTGAAGGGAGTCGTATCTCCGAAATGGCTACTCGTTGAGGGTGCATTTGCCACTGTTTGCATGCGTTGAAGGATCTCGGCGAAATTATCCATCATCTCGTTCCTCTGTTGCGCGAGGGCTTCCTCGAGCAACAACTTGATAGGATCTACTGCTCCGTCATCTCTCTTTTCTTCCGCCATGGGAGGTCGTTTGGGGCGGCGAGAGTGGTCTTCCCTAAGTGAAACTAGTTCGAGACCCAACTCTCTGTATCCTGACCTTGTCGGGAACATGCACCGAGAAACAATCAAAGAGAAGACCCCTCTGATACCACTGATCCGGATTTATGTGGGAACGAAACAAAAGATAGCATATACAAAATCATATACAGAGATATATTGCAAATAACACAGCGATACAGTAAACACATATTCTATTAAATAGCGGAAATAGAACAGACTGTAAAATACAATAGCTAGAATGGTGGTAGCTATCTCTGAGAACAGATGTGGCCGCTATGCTCATTCGTGCCAAGATGAATACAAAGAGAGGCCGAAAGGGCCTATTTATCATAAGCATGAGGGAAAGAATCCCAATCATCCAAAAACCTAACCCTAGAAGATGAACCGTCATAAAGTTTGCGGCCCCAAGGTGGTTAGTTGAACAATCAACTTCCCGGGGTCATAACTTTTGCATACGATCTCCGTTTAGGGCGCTCGGTAGCACGTTGGAAAGGTCGAACCGAGATTTACAACTTTAGACTGGGCCCAAATGCATGTCGTAGGCAGCCATTTGGTCCCCCGAATCGCCAAAAAATGTCGTTTAGGGCCCCAAATGGCTCTGGAAGTTTAGGACCCGAAAAACTGCTAAAAATAGTAATTTACCAAAATTGCTAAAAGACTGTTTTGAGCCAGTTGGAAGAGGTGGGCCGCCACCGATATCCACCTGGATCAATCCTCCCTCCTTAGGAAGCAATGGTCTCCATTGCGCTAAATCCCTTATCATATGTCGAGCTGTGTGTCGAGTCGAGCTCTTGGTGCGACACTTGCTGAAGTGGAAAGGTTGCCTTACTTTGACATCTTCAGAGGGTTGTAGTTGTTGTTGATGGATGCACTGGAGCTGTTCAACAGTTTTGGTTGTTGTGGTATCCTTGGTATGCACCGGTGTGGATGGTTTCTTTTTGGAGGAGCACCTTGAATGCGTGGCCTTGCACTGTAGAGGTACCCGAATAGGCGATGCGGCACTGAATTTGCGTTCTTCTTGTTTCTGCTGAGTAGAAGGATAATCTGCAGAGGTTGTGGATGTCTCCGCGATCTGATGTTCACCTTTAGTGGCAATTGCGAATAGGGAAAATTTCCTAGTGTGGGAGATTATCTTCCTTCCCTGCTCGTTTGGGGTAGGTGCAACTATCTCAGGTATCCGATAGAGTTGTCCTCCCAAAGTGACAATGACACTGCGAGGTCGTGATTCATATACAGCATGACGCTTCCACATATAGGGTTGTCCTAAAAGAACATCACTTACTTCAAGTGGGGCCACATCACACAATACCTCATCTTTGAAGGGCTTGATGCCATATGGTAGGAGACATTGGTGACTGACACAGATCCTTCGTCCTTGGCTTAGCCATCCAATGGTGTATGGTTGTGGGTGTGGCGTTATTGGTAGCTCCAATCTCTTGATGACTTCTTCTGAGATCAGGTTCTTCTGGCTGCCGCTGTCCACAACAAAGTGTAGGGGAATTCCCTTCACCCACATCTGTGAGTGGAAAAGTTGCTCCTCTGCCTCCGACTCTTCAGGCTCCTCTGCCTGAATCTGTGTGGTGGCAACAACGGCACTGGGTTCTGCATCAATGATCTGCTTCCCTTTTCGCACGGCCGTGAAATTAGGTTCTGAGTCAGAATCAGAACTGGGATCTGATTCTGAAGCTTTGATCTCAGCCACCAATGACTGTTTTGAGCGACATTCATCAGTGTTGTGCCAGGGGCTTTTGTGGAACTTGCACCACTTCCCAGTGTCCTTCTTTGTCTTTTCTTTACCCTTCTTCGCTTGTGGTTGGGATTGGTTGTCCTTTTCCTGCCCCGTGTTCTGCGAGCCAGAGTTTCCCTTGCCCTGCTTCTGCGCAGGTCCGAAGTCACGCTTGTTCTTTTGCTGAAATTTCTGCTCAATTTTGACAGCATATCGATAGGCGGATCCGAGTGAAGAGATTTCCAGGAAATCCATCTATGTTCGGATGTACCGGTGTAGGCCACTGCGATATTTCAGTACTAGGTGCCGCTCGGAGTCCTTGATACCTAGCTTTGTGCGCAAGGTATGAAATTTGTTGGTGTACTCTGACACCATTTGGTCCCTCTCTTGATGCAGAATGGTCCATTTTGTGTACTGGTCATCATAGTTTCCAACAGGGTAATATTGTTCCTTGATGGCATCTATAAAAGAGGCCCAAGTGGGATTGGAATATTCAAACAATCCAGACTCGTCTGATGAGTTTTTCTCACAATAAGTTTCCCACCAATTTCTGACATGGGGGACGGCCTTGAAAAGTGCAAAGACGATCTTTTCCCTGTCGAAAAAATTGTGGACAGAGAAATACCCTTCTAGTAGATTCAACCATTTATCTAGGGCATCGGCATCGATTTGGCCTTCAAATAAAGGGATATCAAAATCAACTTGTACCTTGAAGGGAGTCGTATCTCCGAAATGGCTGCTCGTTGAGGGTGCATTTGCCACTGTTGGCATGCGTTGAAGGATCTCGGCGAAATTATCCACCATCTCGTTCCCCTGTTGCGCGAGGGCTTCCTCGAGCAACAACTTGATAGGATCTACTGCTCCGTCGTCTCTCTTTTCTTCCGCCATGGGAGGTCGTTTGGGGCGGCGAGAGTGGTCTTCCCTAAGTGAAACTAGATCGAGACCCAACTCTCTGTATCCCGACCTTGTCGGGGACATGCACCGAGAAACAATCAAAGAGCAGACCGCTCTGATACCACTGATCCGGATTTATGTGGGAACGAAACAAAAGATAGCATATACAGAATCATATACAGAGATATATTGCAAATAACACAGTGATACAGTAAACACATATTCTATTAAATAGCGTAAATAGAATAGACTGTAAAATACAATAGCTAGAATGGTGGTAGCTATCTCTGAGAAGAGATGTGGCCGCTATGCTCATTCGTGCCAAGATGAATACAAAGAGAGGCCGAAAGGGCCTATTTATCATAAGCATGAGGGAAAGAATCCCAATCATCCAAAAACCTAACCCTAGAAGATGAACCGTCATAAAGTTTGCGGCCCCAAGGTGGTTAGTTGAACAGTCAAATTCCCGGGGTCATAACTTTTGCATACGATCTCCGTTTAGGGCGCTCGGTAGCCCGTTGGAAAGGTCTAACCGAGATTTACAACTTTATATTGGGCCCAAATGCATGCCATTGGCAGCCATTTGGTCCCTCGAATCGCCAAAAAATGTCGTTTAGGGCCTCAAAATGGCTCCGGAAGTTCAGGACACGAAAAACTGCTAAAAATAGTAATTTACAAAAATTGCTAGAAGATTGTTTTGAGCCAATTGGAAGAGGTGGGCCGCCACCGATATCCACCTGGATCAATCCTCCCTCCTTAGGAAGAAATGGTCTCCATTGCGCTAAATCCCTTATCATATGTCGAGCTGTGTGTCGAGTTGAGCTCTTGGTGCGACACTTGCTGAAGTGGAAAGGTTGCCTTACTTTGAAATCTTCAGAGGGTTGTAGTTGTTGTTGATGGATGCGCTGGAGCTGTTCAACAGTTTTGGTTGTTGTGGTATCCTTGGTATGCACCGGTGTGGATGGTTTCTTTTTGGAGGAGCACCTTGAATGCGTGGCCTTGCACTGTAGAGGTACCCGAATAGGCGATGCGGCACTGAATTTGCGTTCTTCTTGTTTCTGTTGAGTAGAAGGATAATCTGCAGAGGTTGTGGATGTCTCCGCGATCTGATGTTCACCTTTAGTGGCAATTGCGAATAGGGAAAATTTCCCAGTGTGGGAGATTATCTTCCTTCCCTGCTCGTTTGGGGTAGGTGCAACTATCTCAGGTATCCGATAGAGTTGTCCTCCCAAAGTGACAATGACACTGCGAGGTCGTGATTCATATACAGCATGACGCTTCCACATATAGGGTTGTCCTAAAAGAACATCACATACTTCAAGTGGGGACACATCACACAATACCTCATCTTTGAAGGGCTTCATGCCATATGGTAGGAGACACTGGTGACTGACATGGATCCTTTGTCCTTGGCTTAGCCATCCAATGGTGTATGGTTGTGGGTGTGGCGTTATTGGTAGCTCTAATCTCTTGATGACTTCTTCTGAGATCAGGTTCTTCTCGCTGCCGCTGTCCACAACAAAGTGTAGGGGAATTCCCTTCACCCACATCTGTGAGTGGAAAAGGTGCTCCTCTGCCTCCGACTCTTCAGGATCCTCTGCCTGAATCTGTGTGGTGGAAACAACGGCACTGGGTTCTGCATCAATGATCTGCTTCCCTTTTCGTACGGCCGTGAAATTAGGTTCTGAGTCAGAATCGGAACTGGGATCTGATTCTGAAGCTTTGATCTCAGCCAAGAATGACTGTTTTGAGCGACATTCATCAGTGTTGTGCCAGGGGATTTTTTGGAACTTGCACCAATTCCCGGTGTCCTTGTTTTTCTTTTCTTTACCCTTCTTCGCTTGTGGTTCGGACTGGTTGTCCTTTTCCTGCCCCGTGTTCTGCGAGCCAGAGTTTCCCTTGCCCTGCTTCTACGCAGGTCCGAAGTCACGCTTGTTCTTTTGCTGAAATTCTGCTCAATTTTGACAGCATATCGATATGTGGATCCGAGTGAAGAGATTTCCAGGAAATCCATCTCTGTTCGGATGTACCGGTTTAGGCCACTGCGATATTTCAGTACTAGGTGCCGCTCGGAGTCCTTGATACCTAGCTTTGTGCGCAAGGTATGAAGTTTGTTGGTGTACTCTGACACCATTTGGTCCCTCTCTTGATGCAGAATGGTCCATTTTGTGTACTGGTCATCATAGTTTCCAACAGGGTAATATTGTTCCTTGACGGCAGCTATAAAAGAGGCCCAAGTGGGATTGGAATATTCAAAGAATCCAGACTCGTCTGATGAGTTTTGCTCACAATAAGTTTCCCACCAATTTTTGACATGGGGGACGGCCTTGAAAAGTGCAAAGATGATCTTTTCCCTGTCGAAAAAATTGTGGACAGAGAAATACCCTTCTAATAGATTCAACCATTTATCTAGGGAATTGGCATCGATTTGGCCTTCAAATAAAGGGATATCAAAATTAACTTGTACCTTGAAGGGAGTCGTATCTCCGAAATGGCTGCTTGTTGAGGGTGCATTTGCAACTGTTGGCATGCGTTGAAGGATCTCAGCGAAATTATCCATCATCTCATTCCTCTATTGCGCAATGGCTTCCTCGAGCAACAACTTGATAGGATCTACTGCTCCGTCGTCTCTCTTTTCTTCCGCCATGGGAGGTCGTTTGGGGCGGCGAGAGTGGTCTTCCCTAAGTGAAACTAGTTCGAGACCCAACTCTCTGTATCCTGACCTCGTCGGGGACATGCACTGAGAAACAATCAAAGAGCAGACCGCTCTGATACCACTGATCCGGATTTATGTGGGAACGAAACAAAAGATAGCATATACAGAATCATATACAGAGATATATTGCAAATAACATAGTGATACAGTAAACACATATTCTATTAAATAGCGGAAATAGAATAGACTGTAAAATACAATAGCTAGAATGGTGGTAGCTATCTCTGAGAAGAGATGTGGCCGCTATGCTCATTCGTGCCAAGATGAATACAAAGAGAGGCCGAAAGGGCCTATTTATCATAAGCATGAGGGAAAGAATCCCAATCATCCAAAAACCTAACCCTAGAAGATGAACCGTCATAAAGTTTGCGGCCCCAAGGTGGTTAGTTGAACAGTCAACCTCCCGGGGTCATAACTTTTGCATACGATCTCCGTTTAGGGCGCTCGGTAGCCCGTTGGAAAGATCTAACCAAGATTTACAACTTTCGAATGGGCCCAAAAGTGTGGTGTTGGCAACCTTTTGGTCCCCCGAATCGCCAAAAAATGTCGTTTAGGGCCTCAAAATGGCTCCGGAAGTTCAGGACCCGAAAAACTGCTAAAAATAGTAATTTACAAAAATTGCTAGAAGACTGTTTTGAGCCAGTTGGAAGAGGTGGGCCGCCACCGATATCCACCTGGATCAATCCTCCCTCCTTAGGAAGCAATGGTCTCCATTGCGCTAAATCCCTTATCATATGTCGAGCTGTGTGTCGAGTTGAGCTCTTGGTGCGACACTTGCTGAAGTGGAAAGGTTGCCTTACTTTGACATCTTCAGAGGTTTGTAATTGTTGTTGATGGATGCGCTGGAGCTGTTTAACAGTTTTGGTTGTTGTGGTATCCTTGGTATGCACCAGTGTGGATGGTTTCTTTTTGGAGGAGCACCTTGAATGCGTGGCCTTGCACTGTAGAGGTACCCGAATAGGCGATGTGGCAATTAATTTGCATTTTTCTTGTTTCTGCTGAGTAGAAGGATAATCTGCAGAGGTTGTGGATGTCTCCGCGATCTGATGTTCACCTTTAGTGGCAATTGCGAACAGGAAAAATTTCCCAGTGTGGGAGATTATCTTCCTTCCCTGCTCGTTTGGGGTAGGTGCAACTATCTCAGGTATCCGATAGAGTTGTCCTCCCAAAGTGACAATGACACTACGAGGTCGTGATTCATATACAGCATGACGCTTCCACATATAGGGTTTTCCTAAAAGAACATCACATACTTCAAGTGGGGCCACATCACACAATACCTCATCTTTGAAGGGCTTGATGCCATATGGTAGGAGACATTGGTGACTGACACGGATCCTTCGTCCTTGGCTTAGCCATCCAATGGTGTATGGTTGTGGGTGTGGCGTTATTGGTAGCTCCAATCTCTTGATGACTTCTTCTGAGATCAGGTTCTTTTGGCTGCCGCTGTCCACAACAAAGTGTAGGGGAATTCCCTTCACCCACATCTGTGAGTGGAAAAGTTGCTCCTCTGCCTCCGACTCTTCAGGCTCCTCTGCCTGAATCTGTGTGGTGGAAACAACGGCACTAGGTTCTGCATCAATGATCTACTTCCCTTTTCGCACGGCCGTGAAATTAGGTTCTGAGTCAGAATCGGAACTGGGATCTGATTCTGAAGCTTTGATCTCAGCCACCAATGACTGTTTTGAGCGACACTCATCAGTGTTGTGCCAGGGGATTTTGTGGAAATTGCACCACTTCCCGGTGTCCTTCTTTGTTTTTTCTTTACCCTTCTTCGCTTGTGGTTGGGACTGGTTGTCCTTTTCCTGCCCCGTGTTCTGCGAGCCAGAGTTTCCCTTGCCCTGCTTCTGCATAGGTCCGAAGTCACGCTTGTTCTTTTGCTGAAATTTCTGCTCAATTTTGACAACATATCGATAGGCGGATCCGAGTGAAGAGATTTCCAGGAAATCCATCTCTGTTCGGATGTACCGGTGTAGGCCACTGCGATATGTCAGTACTAGGTGCCGCTCGGAGTCCTTGATACCTAGCTTTGTGCACAAGGTATGAAATTTGTTGGTGTACTCTGACACCATTTGGTCCCTCTATGATGCAGAATGGTCCATTTTGTGTACTGGTCATCATAGTTTCCAACAGGGTAATATTGTTCCTTGACGGCATCTATAAAAGAGGCCCAAGTGGGATTGGAATATTCAAACAATCCAGATTCGTCTGATGAGTTTTGCTCACAATAAGTTTCCCACCAATTTTTGAAATGGGGGACGGCCTTGAAAAGTGCAAAGGCGATCTTTTCCCTGTCGAAAAAATTGTCGACAGAGAAATACCCTTCTAGTAGATTCAACCATTTATCTAGGGCATTGGCATCGATTTGGCCTTCAAATAAAGGGATATCAAAATTAACTTGTACCTTGAAGGGAGTCGTATCTCCGAAATGGCTGCTCGTTGAGGGTGCATTTGCCACTGTTGGCATGCGTTGAAGGATCTTGGCGAAATTATCTATCATCTCGTTCCTCTGTTGCGCGAGGGCTTCCTCGAGCGACAACTTGATAGGATCTACTGCTCCGTCGTCTCTCTTTTCTTCCACCATGGGAGGTCGTTTGGGGCGGAAAGAGTGGTCTTCCCTAAGTGAAACTAGTTCGAGACCCAACTCTCTGTATCCTCACCTCGTCGGGGACATGCACCGAGAAACAATCAAAGAGCAGACCGCTCTGATACCACTGATCCGGATTTATGTGGGAACGAAACAAAAGATAGCATATACAGAATCATATATAGACATATAATTCAAATAACACAATGATACAGTAAACACATATTTTATTAAATAGAGGAAATAGAACAGACTGTAAAATACAATAGCTAGAATGGTGGTAGCTATCTCTGAGAAGAGGTGTGGCCGCTATGCTCATTCGTGCCAAGATGAATACAAAGAGATGCCGAAAGGGCCTATTTATCATAAGCATGAGGGAAAGAATCCCAATCATCCAAAAACCTAACCCTAGAAGATGAACCGTCATAAAGTTTGCGGCCCCAAGGTGGTTAGTTGAACAGTCAACTTCCCGGGGTCATAACTTTTGCATACGATCTCCGTTTAGGGCTCTCGATAGCCCGTTGGAAAGGTCTAACCGAGATTTACAAATTTCCAACGGGCCCAATTGCATGTTGTTGGAAACCATTTGGTCCCCCGAATCGCAAAAAAATGTCGTTTAGGGCCTCAAAATGGCTCCGGAAGTTCAGGATCCGAAAAACTGCTAAAAATAGTAATTTACAAAAATTGCTAGAAGATTGTTTTGAGCCAGTTGGAAGAGGTGGGCCACCACCGATATCCACCTGGATCAATCCTCCCTCCTTAGGAAGCAATGGTCTCCATTGCGATAAATCCCTTATCATATGTCGAGCTGTGTGTCGAGTTGAGCTCTTGGTGCGACACTTGCTGAAGTGGAAAGGTTGCCTTACTTTGACATCTTCAGAGGGTTGTAATTGTTGTTGATGGATGCGCTGGAGATGTTCAACAGTTTTGGTTATTGTGGTATCCTTGGTATGCACCGGTGTGGATGGTTTCTTTTTGGAGGAGCACCTTGAATGCGTGGCCTTGCATTGTAGAGGTACCCGAATAGGCGATGCGGCACTGAATTTGTGTTCTTCTTGTTTCTGCTGAGTAGAAGGATAATCTGCAGAGGTTGTGGATGTCTCCGCGATCTGATGTTCACCTTTAGTGGCAATTGCGAATAGGGAAAATTTCCCAGTGTGGGAGATTATCTTCCTTCCCTGCTCGTTTGGGGTAGGTGCAACTATCTCAGGTATCTGATAGAGTTGTCCTCCCAAAGTGACAGTGACACTGCGAGGTCGTGATTCATATACAGCATGACGCTTCCACATATAGGGTTGTCCTAAAAGAACATCACATACTTCAAGTGGGGCCACATCACACAATACCTCATCTTTGAAGGGCTTGATGCCATATGGTAGGAGACATTGGTGACTGACATGGATCCTTCGTCCTTGGCTTAGCCATCCAATGGTGTATGGTTGTTGGTGTGGCGTTATTGGTAGCTCCAATCTCTTGATGACTTCTTCTGAGATTAGGTTCTTCTGGCTGCCACTTTCCACAACAAAGTGTAGGGGAATTCCCTTCACCCACATCTGTGAGTGGAAAAGGTGCTCCTCTGCCTCCGACTCTTCAGGCTCCTCTGCCTGAATCTGTGTGGTGGCAACAACGGCACTGGGTTCTGCATCAATGATCTGATTCCCTTTTCGCACGGCCGTGAAATTAGGTTCTGAGTCAGAATCGGAACTGGGATCTGATTCTGAAGCTTTGATCTCAACCACCAATGACTGTTTTGAGCGACATTCATCAGTGTTGTGCCAGGGGCTTTTGTGGAACTTGCACCACTTCCCGGTGTCCTTCTTTGTCTTTTCTTTACCCTTCTTCGCTTGTGGTTGGGATTGGTTGTCCTTTTCTTGCCCCGTGTTCTGCGAGCCAGAGTTTCCCTTGCCCTGCTTCTGCGCAGGTCTGAAGTCACGCTTGTTCTTTTGCTGAAATTTTTGCTCAATTTTGACAGCATATCGATAGGCGGATCCGAGTGAAGAGATTTCCAGGAAATCCATCTCTGTTCGGATGTACCGGTGTAGGCCACTGCGATATTTCAGTACTATGTGCCGCTCGGAGTCCTTGATACCTAGCTTTGTGCGCAAGGTATGAAATTTGTTGGTGTACTCTGAAACCATTTGGTCCCTCTCTTGATGCAGAATGGTCCATTTTGTGTACTGGTCATCATAGTTTCCAACAGGGTAATATTGTTCCTTGACGGCATCTATAAAAGAGGCCCAAGTGGGATTGGAATATTCAAACAATCCAGACTCGTCTGATGAGTTTTGCTCACAATAAGTTTCCCACCAATTTTTGACATGGGGGACGGCCTTGAAAAGTGCAAAGACGATCTTTTCCCTGTCGGAAAAATTGTGGACAGAGAAATACCCTTCTAGTAGATTCAACCATTTATCTAGGGCATCGGCATCGATTTGGCCTTCAAATAAAGGGATATCAAAATTAACTTGTACCTTGAAGGATGTCGTATCTCCGAAATGGCTGCTCGTTGAGGGTGCATTTGCCACTGTTGGCATGCGTTGAAGGATCTCGGCGAAATTATCCATCATCTCGTTCCTCTGTTGCGCGAGGGCTTCCTCGAGCAACAACTTGATAGGATCTACTGCTCCGTCGTCTCTCTTTTCTTCCGCCATGGGAGGTCGTTTGGGGCGGTGAGAATGGTCTTCCCTAAGTGAAACTAGTTTGAGACCCAACTCTCTGTATCCTGACCTCGTTGGGGACATGCACCGAAAAACAATCAAAGAGCAGACCGCTCTGATACCATTGATCCGGATTTATGTGGGAACGAAACAAAAGATAGCATATACAGAATCATATACAGAGATATATTGCAAATAACACAGTGATACAGTAAACACATATTCTATTAAATAGCGGAAATAGAACAGACTGTAAAATACAATAGCTAGAATGGTGGTAGCTATCTCTGAGAAGAGATGTGGCCACTATGCTCATTCGTGCCAAGATGAATACAAAGAGATGCCGAAAGGGCCTATTTATCATAAGCATGAGGGAAAGAATCCCAATCATCCAAAAACCTAACCCTAGAAGATGAACCGTCATAAAGTTTGCGGCCCCAAGGTGGTTAGTTGAACAGTCAACTTCCCGGGGTCATAACTTTTGCATACGATCTCCGTTTAGGGCGCTCGGTAGCCCGTTGGAAAGGTCTAACCGAGATTTAAAACTTTAGACTATGCCCAAGTGCATATTGTTGGCAACCACTTGGTCGCCCGAATCGCCAAAAAATGTCGTTTAGGGACTCAAAATGGCTCCGGAAGTTCAGGACCCGAAAAACTGCTAAAAATAGTAATTTACCAAAATTGCTAGAAGACTGTTTTGAGCCAGTTGGAAGAGGTGGGCCGTCACTGATATCCACCTGGATCAATCCTCTCTCCTTAGGAAGCAATGGTCTCCATTGCGCTAAATCCCTTATCATATGTCGAGCTGTGTGTCGAGTTGAGCTCTTGGTTCGACACTTGCTGAAGTGGAAAGGTTGCCTTACTTTGACATCTTCAGAGGGTTGTAATTGTTGTTGATGGATGCGCTGGAGCTGTTCAACAATTTTGGTTGTTGTGGTATCCTTGGTATGCACCGGTGTGGATGGTTTCTTTTTGGAGGAGCACCTTGAATGCGTGGCCTTGCACTGTAGAGGTACCCGAATAGGCGATGCGGCACTGAATTTGTGTTCTTCTTGTTTCTGCTGAGTAGAAGGATAATCTGCAGAGGTTGTGGATGTCTCCGCGATCTGATGTTTACCTTTAGTGGCAATTGCGAATAGTCAAAATTTCCCAGTGTGGGAGATTATCTTCCTTCCCTGCTCGTTTGGGGTAGGTGCAACTATCTCAGGTATCCGATAGAGTTGTCCTCCCAAAGTGACAATGACACTGCGAGGTCGTGATTCATATACAGCATGACGCTTCCACATATAGGGTTGTCCTAAAAGAACATCACATACTTCAAGTGGGGCCACATCACACAATACCTCATCTTTGAAGGGCTTGATACCATATGGTAGGAGACATTGGTGACTGACACGGATCCTTCGTCCTTGGCTTAGCCATCCAATGGTGTATGGTTGTGGGTGTGGCGTTATTGGTAGCTCCAATCTCTTGATGAATTCTTCTGAGATTAGGTTCTTCTGGCTGTCGCTGTCCACAACAAAGTGTAGGGGAATTCCCTTCACCCACATCTGTGAGTGGAAAAGGTGCTCCTCTACCTCCGACTCTTCAGACTCCTCTGCCTGAATCTGTGTGGTGGCAACAACGGCACTGGGTTCTGCATCAATGATCTGCTTCCCTTTTCGCACGGCCGTGAAATTACGTTCTGAGTCAGAATCGGAACTGGGATCTGATTCTGAAGCTTTGATCTCAGCCACCAATGACTGTTTTGAGCAACATTCATCAGTGTTGTGCCAGGTGCTTTTGTGGAACTTGCACCACTTCCCGGTGTCCTTCTTTATCTTTTCTTTACCATTCTTCGCTTGTGGTTGGGACTGGTTGTCCTTTTCCTACCCCGTGTTCTGCGAGCCGGAGTTTCCCTTGCCCTGCTTCTGCGCAGGTCCGAAGTCACGCTTGTTCTTTTGCTGAAATTTCTGCTCAATTTTGACAGCATATAGATAGGCAGATCCGAGTGAAGAGATTTCCAGGAAATCCATCTCTGTTCGGATGTATCGGTGTAGGCCAGTGCGATATTTCAGTACTAGGTGCCGCTCGGAGTCCTTGATACCTAGCTTTGTGCGCAAGGTATGAAATTTGTTGGTGTACTCTGACACCATTTGGTCCCTCTCTTGATGCAGAATGGTCCATTTTGTGTACTGGTCATCATAGTTTCCAACAAGGTAATATTGTTCCTTGACGGCATCTATAAAAGAGGCCCAAGTGGGATTGGAATATTCAAACAATCCAGACTCGTCTGATGAGTTTTGCTCACAATAAGTTTCCCACCAATTTTTGACATGGGGGACGGCCTTGAAAAGTGCAAAGACGATCTTTTCCCTGTCGGAAAAATTGTGGACAGAGAAATACCCTTCTAGTAGATTCAACCATTTATCTAGGGCATCGGCATCGATTTGGCCTTCAAATAAAGGGATATCAGAATTAACTTGTACCTTGAAGGGAGTCGTATCTCCGAAATGGCTGCTTGTTGAGGGTGCATTTGCCACTGTTGGCATGTGTTGAAGGATCTCGGTGAAATTATCCATCATCTCATTCCTCTGTTGCGCGAGGGCTTCCTCGAGCAACAACTTGATAGGATCTACTGCTCCGTCGTCTCTCTTTTCTTCCGCCATGGGAGGTCGTTTGGGGCGGCGAGAGTGGTCTTCCCTAAGTGAAACTAGTTCGAGACCCAACTCTCTGTATCCTGACCTCGTCGGGGACCGGCACCGAGAAACAATCAAAGAGCAGACCGCTCTGATACCACTGATCCGGATTTATGTGGGAATGAAACAAAAGATAGCATATACAGAATCATATACAGAGATATATTGCAAATAACACAGTGATACAGTAAACACATATTCTATTAAATAGCGGAAATAGAACAGACTATAAAATACAATAGCTAGAATGGTGGTAGCTATCTCTGAGAAGAGATGTGGCCACTATGCTCATTCTTGCCAAGATGAATACAAAGAAAGGCCGAAAGGGCCTATTTATCATAAGCATGAGGGAAAGAATCCCAATCAGCCAAAAACATAACCCTAGAAGATGAACTGTCATAAAGTTTGCGGCCCCAAGGTGGTTAGTTGAATAGTCAACTTCCCGGGGTCATAACTTTTGCAATCGATCTCCGTTTAGGGCGCTCGGTAGCCCATTGGAAAGGTTTAACCGAGATTTACAACTTTCGAATGAGCCCAAATGCATGCCCATGGCAACCATTTGGTCCCCTAAATCGCCAAAAAATGTCGTTTAGGGCCTCAAAATGGCTCCGGAAATTTAGTACCTGAAAAACTGCTAAAAATAGTAATTTACCAAAATTGCTAGAAGACTGTTTTGAGCCAGTTGGAAGAGGTGGGCCGCCACCAATATCCACCTGGATCAATCCTCCCTCCTTAGGAAGCAGTGGTCTCCATTGCGCTAAATCCCTTATCATATGTCGAGCTGTGTGTCGAGTTGAGCTCTTGGTGCGACACTTGCTGAAGTGGAAAGGTTGCCTTACTTTGACATCTTCAGAGGGTTGTAATTGTTGTTGATGGATGCACTGGAGCTGTTCAACAGTTTTGGTTGTTGTGGTATCCTTGGTATGCACCGGTGTGGATGGTTTCTTTTTGGAGGAGCACCTTGAATGCGTGGCCTTGCACTGTAGGGGTACCCGAATAGGCGATGCGGCACTGAATTTGTGTTCTTCTTGTTTCTGCTGAGTAGAAGGATAATCTGCAGAGGTTGTGGATGTCTCCGCGATCTGATGTTCACCTCTAGTGGCAATTGCGAATAGGGAAAATTTCCCAGTGTGGGAGATTATCTTCCTTCCCTGCTCGTTTGGGGTAGGTGCAACTATCTCAGGTATCCGATAGAGTTGTCCTCCCAAAGTGACAATGACACTGCGAGGTCGTGATTCATATACAGCATGACGCTTCCACATATAGGGTTGTCCTAAAAGAACATCACATACTTCAAGTGGGGCCACATCACACAATACCTCGTTTTTGAAGGGCTTGATGCCATATGGTAGGAGACATTGGTGACTGACACGGATCCTTCGTCCTTGGCTTAGCCATCCAATGGTGTATGGTTGTGGGTGTGGCGTTATTGGTAGCTCCAATCTCTTGATGACTTCTTTTGAGATCAGGTTCTTCTGGCTGCCGCTGTCCACAACAAAGTGTAGGGGAATTCCCTTCACCCACATCTGTGAGTGGAAAAGGTGCTCCTCTGCCTCCGACTCTTCAGGCTCCTCTACCTGAATCTGTGTGGTGGCAACAATGGCACTGGGTTCTGCATCAATGATCTGCTTCCCTTTTCGCAGGGCCGTGAAATTAGGTTCTGAGTCAGAATCGGAACTGGGATCTGATTCTGAAGCTTTGATCTCAGCCACCAATGACTGTTTTGGGCGACATTCATCAGTGTTGTGCCAGGGGCTTTTGTGGAACTTGCACCACTTCCCGGTGTCCTTCTTTGTCTTTTCTTTACCCTTCTTCGCTTGTGGTTGGGACTGGTTGTCCTTTTCCTGCCCCGTGTTCTGCGAGCCCGAGTTTCCCTTGCCCTGCTTCTGCGCAGGTCCGAAGTCACGTTTGTTCTTTTGCTGAAATTTCTGCTCAATTTTGACAGCATATCGATAGGCGGATCCGAGTGAATAGATTTCCAGGAAATCCATCTCTGTTTGGATGTATCGGTGTAGGCCACTGCGATATTTCAGTACTAGGTGCCGCTCGGAGTCCTTGATACCTAGCTTTGTGCGCAAGGTATGAAATTTGTTGGTGTACTCTGACACCATTTGGTCCCTCTCTTGATGCAGAATGGTCCATTTTGTGTACTGGTCATCATAGTTTCCAACAGGGTAATATTGTTCCTTGACGGCATCTATAAAAGAAGCCCAAGTGGGATTCTAATATTCAAACAATCCAGACTCGTCTGATGAGTTTTGCTCACAATAAGTTTCCCACCAATTTTTGACATGGGGGACGGCCTTGAAAAGTGCAAAGGCGATCTTTTCCCCGTCGGAAAAATTGTGGACAGAGAAATACCCTTCTAGTAGATTCAACCATTTATCTAGGGCATCGGCATCGATTTGGCCTTCAAATAAAGGGATATCAAAATTAACTTGTACCTTGAAGGGAGTCGTATCTCCGAAATGGCTGCTCGTTGAGGGTGCATTTGCCACTGTTGGCATGCATTGAAGGGTCTCGGCGACATTATCCATCATCTCGTTCCTCTGTTGCGCGAGGGATTCCTCGAGCAACAACTTGATAGGATCTACTGCTCCGTTGTCTCTCTTTTCTTCCGCCATGGGAGGTCGTTTGGGGCGGCGAGAGTGGTATTCCCTAAGTGAAACTAGTTCGAGACCCAACTCTCTGTATCCTGACCTCGTCGGGGACATGCACCGAGAAACAATCAAAGAGCAGACCGCTCTGATACCACTGATCCGGATTTATGTGGGAACGAAACAAAAGATAGCATATACAGAATCATATACAGAGATATATTGCAAATAACACAGTGATACAGTAAACACATATTCTATTAAATAGCGGAAATAGAACAAACTGTGAAATACAATAGCTAGAATGGTGGTAGCTATCTCTGAGAAGAGATGTGGCCGCTATGCTCATTCGTGCCAAGATGAATACAAAGAGAGGCCGAAAGGGCCTATTTAGCATAAGCATGAGGGAAAGAATCCCAATCATCCAAAAACCTAACCCTAGAAGATGAACCGTCATAAAGTTTGCGGCCCCAAGGTGGTTAGTTGAACAGTCAACTTCCCCGGGTCATAACTTTTGCATACGATCTTCGTTTAGGGTTCTCGGTAGCCCGTTTGAAAGGTCTAACCGATATTTACAAATTTAGACTGGGACCAAATGCATGTTGTTGGCAACAATATGTTCCCCCGAATCGCCAAAAAATGTCGTTTAGGGCCTCAAAATGGCTCTGGAAGTTCAGGACCCGAAAAACTGCTAAAAATAGTAATTTACCAAAATTGCTAGAAGACTGTCTTGAGCCAGTTGGAAGAGGTGGGCCGCCACCGATATCTACCTAGATCACCCGCACAAGTACTATTTGTGAAGTTCACTTGGACCGTAGATCTTTGCCACGCCACATCTAGGCCGTCAGAGGATGCAGTACTTTAAGAAAAGTTCGCAAATATGAATTGCAACCGTTTCTGCACACGTAATATCTATGAAAATGTTGTGAGTCGTTGATCTACGCCCTACACCGTTGATTTCTTTTGTACCTGCCCGTCGGCTAGTACCCCACCTTCCCTTAAAGAGTCACCAACTTACTTCGCAAAGAAGGCTCCCAACCGCAGATTTCCTGATGCTAGATCTGACCATCCATACATTTTTTGATAGGTTGTTGGTGCATTCCTTTGCATTTGGCCTTCGGATGATTACTTCAAACCTTAGATTTTTCCCACATCGCTGCTTTCAGCCTAATTCGTCCTGCTTAGAGTTCCTGAGCGATCAATATTTTTCTTGAACTTCGGGCCTACCTTCCCTTCACGAGTCCTCCAAAACCCTTAGCACAATCCAGGTGCTAACAAATCCATCAAGCAACCATTAGAAATGATGCTCGTTCTCATCCATGAATACTTGAAATTCTAGTTAGATGTTCACTTCATGAGTATGTGTTTGAACTTGAATGCCATCTTTGTCCTGCAAAACGTTTCTGTATTACTATTTTTTTATTGAATCAATGTTGCATATGAAACCTTTCAAGTTCATCCAACTTATAAGGTTAGATCCATTCAAACTACTTTCTTAGGTCTCTCGAGTCAGAAACAATGTTGGGATTATTAGGTTTTTCTTAGAATTACGAATGATGCAATCTTGGTCTTAATTTTGCCCCTTTCCCCATTTCTTAAAGAGTTCTAGCTCAATGGTAGAGCACCTGCTTTACAAGCAGGAGGTTGAAGGTTCCATTCCTTCATGCCCTAATCATATGTCACTACGAGGGGGGTTCATGATCGCCCCCACAGGTTTGTAAAGAGTTTTAGGGGGGGTTTCGAACCGCCTCTGTAGGTACCTACGAGGGGGGTTTATAACCGCCCCAAAAGGTTTGTAAAGACTTTTCAGGGGGCGGGTTGAGCCGCCTCTGTAGGTACCTATGAGGGGGGTTTAAAACCGCCCCGAAATGTTTGCAAATATTTTTAGGGGGGGGGTTGTACCGTCTTTGTAGGTACCTACAAGGGTGGTTTAAAACAGCCCCCACGGGTTTGTAAAGATTTTTTTGGGGAGTTTTTGAACCACCTCCGTATGTACCTATGAGGGGAGTTTAAAACCGCCCCCACAGGTTTGTAAAGAGTTTTGGCGGGGGTTTTGAACCGCCTTCGTAGGTACCTACGAGGGGGGTTTAAAACCGCCCCCACAAGTTTGTAAAGAGTTTTAGGGGGGGTTTTGAACCGCCTCCTGTTGATGTATATGTAACTTCGGAATGTATTTCATCTGTGTATTTTATATGTATTTATTGTACCCTTATAAGAGATGTGTTATTCCTCTATAAGGAAGTGTCGTCATGTGGATTGACAAGTGTCGCAAGTGTGTGTAATTGCCAATGGGTTATTGGACCACCATGTGTGGGGTCGGCCCTAAAATATATATTATAATGTGGATGTACCTTGCTAGACAAGTTGACCCCATAAGGTCATTGGGCAAACAGGTTAGTATAAATAGAGATTAGGTGATCTCTATTTAGATCATTCGGAAAAGTACATCTCTCTCACTCAGAAAGTGGTGCACTAGTGAGGAGGAGGATCATCTTCTACTAGGAGACTATCTCAGTGTATTTTGGTTGTACTTTGGTTGAGCCATTGCTCTCTCTATCTCTGAGGAAGTTGTGGGGTTTTTCACCTTAGGGTTTTCTCCACGGAAACTCTGTGTCTTTTGTCTCTTATGCTTTTGATTCTTGTGATGCTTGTCATACTTATTGTGATTGTCATGCATTGATATATTGTATATGTTATTCTCTCAGTAAAGATCCTAGAGTATTGTGAATTAATGCTCAAAATTTAACATGGTATCAGAACTAACCTGAGAAGAAGACATTTTGCAGTGACAGAAACTTGAGTTTCTTGTTTATTGGGTTTCGCTCCACAGATTTTGGAAAAGCAGTATAGTAGATTGACTCTACTCATCAAGGTGCATCTATCTGTCCAATCAGAATTCAATTCCGAGCATTTTCAGATTTGGCCCTAAAAATTAGGGTTTCCACAAAAATAGGAATTTCTGGAATCTGAAGACACAGCTGGAAGCTCCTTGCAAAAATCGAAGTTTAGAGCTTTGGATCGAGATTTTTGGCTGCGTAGATCTCTGGGAAACTCAAACCCTAATTCAGGGCTCTCCCGAGTGAACCCGGGAGGACAAAAAGACAAATCTGAAGGGTAAAGCTTTGTTGATCTCAAATTCTGAATGCACCAGGCTGATCAACTCATCAAGGCGCATCTTTCTATCCTTTCAGAAATTTGAAATTCACATTTTGAATCCTTAGGATTTTTCCGACAAACCCTAATCTAGGACCAGATCCAGTTTTCATCATTTCAAGTGGTAAGACCTAAATATTTTCTATTTCCATTTGAAGTACTCTTTAAGATGTCTCTCCACACGAAGCTTGAGGATAAGCTTGAAGGGGCTGATAACTTCCGAGCTTGGAAGTATAGGATTGGGTTTAATCCTGGAAGAGAATGAGTTGGACGCATATATAAAAGAAGACATCCCTATCCTAGAGGATGAAGAGGCTAAAGTATTGCATAAGAAGAACTTGGTCAAGGCAAAGAGAATCATTGTTGATTCTATCAAAGACCATCTCATACCCCATGTGTCTTCTCTAAAGACACCCAAAGAGATGTTTGACTCTTTGACCAATCTATTTGAAGGGAAGAACATAAATCAGAAGATGACCCTGTGGAACCAATTAAAAGGAGTAAAGTTTCAGAATGGAGAAACCATTCAATCTTATTTTTCAAGAGTCTCCCAGATCAAGGCACAACTAGAAGCAGTGGATGAAATGGTAGAAAATGGTGAAGTTGTCATGACCACTCTAAATGGCTTACCTAGGTCATGGGACTCCATTCAAGGAATCTGTGCAAGAAAGAAGTTGATTTCGTTCAGTAGACTACGGGAAGAATTCTCACAAGAAGAAGCAAGGCTTGTGGCACGAGAAGAAAAGATGGGGAATGAAGATCAAGCTCTCACAGCTCACACACAGAAAGGGAAGTCCAAGAGAGAGCCATCTTACTCCAAGAAATCTTCACATCACTTTAAAGAAAGAAGAATATGCTTCACCTGTAATGAGAAATGACATATTGCCATAAATTGTCCCAAGAACAAGAAGGACAACAACAACTCCAACAAGAAGAAGAAGGGCAGCAAAAGAAGGTTTCATGCTCATGCTGCCGAGGATGATGAACCACCCAAGAAGAAGGCTAGGGAAGAAAGTGATGATAACTCATCAAGTGAAGAAGAGTATGTTTTGATCTCTGCTCTCACAGGTACCATCTCCCATGGCTGTAATGATTGGTTGATTGATAGTGGGGCTTCCAAACACATGACTGGGTTTAAGGAATCTTTTGTGAATCTATCTGAACATGAATCACCCCATAAGGTGAAACTTGGGGATGATTATCAATACTCAATCAAAGGAAGTGGTGAAGCCTCTTACAACCTAGATTCTGGAAAATCTTTGAAGATGAAAGAAGCTCTTTATGTACCTGGGATCAAGAAGAACTTACTCTCCATCTCTGCATTGGATGCAAAAGGCATGAGGGTTTCATTTGTGGATGGCCAAGTCCTAATGTGGCCAAAGGGAAAGAACATAGATAATGCAGTAGTGATTGGAGAGCAAAAGGGAGGTTTGTATAAATTGAAGGGACAACCTGAACATGTCATGGTACATGAATCCATGGAGCCAAGTGAACTTTGGCATAGAAGACTTTCTCATATGCACTATAGAGCACTTCCAATTGCAAGCAAGGCTGTAGAGGGTCTTCTTGAAATCAAAACCAAACATGAAGGTGTTTGCAAAGGATGTGCAAAAGGTAAGAACATTAAGAAGGCTTTCCCAAGCAGTGAAAGCAAGGCAAAAGACATCCTGGAAATCATCCACTCAGATGTATGTGGTCCTATGTCATCCAGTTCTCTAAGTGGGTATGTTTAATATGTCTCATTTATTGATGACTTCTCTAGGAAGACTTGGGTATACTTCTTGAAGAACAAAGATGAGGTGTTCGATAAGTTTAAAGAATTCAAAACCTTGATGGAGAATCAAACTGATAAGAAGATCAAAACATTCAGATCCGACAATGCTGGAGAATTCACCTCAGGTGACTTCAAGAAGCTTTGCAGTGATTCAGGGATTAAGAGGGAGTTGACTGCTCCTTACAATCCACAATAGAATGGAGTTGCAGAAAGGAAGAACAGAACAATCATGGAAGCAGCAAGAGCAATGCTCCATGACCAGGATCTACCTATGCATCTATGGGCAGAAGCAGATAGAACAACTGTATATGTGCAGAATAGAACACCCCACAAGATATTGGACAACAAGACACCATAAGAGGTCTTTTCTAATAATAAACCTGAAGTCAGCCATCTCAGAATATTTGGTTGTCCAGTATTCACTCACGTCCCAAAGGAAAAGAGGACCAAACTATATCCTTCAGGAAAGAAGGGTATCTTTGTGGGTTACAGTGAAAGCTCGAAGGCTTACAGAATATACTTTCCAGGGTTCAAGAAGATTGATGTCAGCAGGGATGTGACATTTGATGAAAACTCAGCATTCATCAAATCAAGGAAGGCACCGATCGAAGTTTATGAAGAACCTAAGGAAACTAGATTTCAAGACACTACCATGACTGAAGTAGTTCCAGAAGTTGTTCGTGAGTTTGAAGATCCGCAAGAACCTATAGATCCACCCCGTGAGGATAACTCTCACAAGAGGAAACCTGCATGGGCTAGAGAGCTCATTCAAGATGCAGAAATATTTGGCATTCTAGAAGAGGAAGACAGAGCAAAGAAGAGAACCAGATCACATACCAGCTATGTCGCTTTACTCTATGACATTATGAACAAAGATCCTTCCAGTTATGAAGAAGCAGCAGAAAAGAAAGAATGGAAGGATGCCATGGTTGAGGAATATCAATCAATAATGAAGAATGATGTTTGGGATGTTGTCCCAGGACCTAAAGAGAAGTCTGTTGTGACTTCCAAATGGATTTACAAAATCAAGCATGCTGCAGATGGCAATGTGGAGAAATACAAGGCAAGATTCATAACTCGTGGATTCTCTCAGAAAGAGGGAATAGAAGAAACTTTTGCACCTGTAGCCAGGTATACTTCCATTAGAACAGTACTTTCCCTAGCTACAGCAATGAAATGGAAAATACACCAGATGGATGTCAAGACTGCTTTCTTGAATGGTGTAGTTGAAGAGGAAGTATATGTGGAGCAACCACTCGGTTTTGAAATACATGACAGGGAGTCATATGTGTGCAGATTAAAGAAAGCCTTGTATGGCTTGAAACAAGCTCCCAGAACCTGGTATGGTAGGATGGACAGTTTCCTATCTAGTTTGGGCTTTACCAAGAGTAAAGCGGATTCCAACCTTTACTACAAGGTTGAAGAAGGGAATCCTGTGGTTCTACTCCTGTATGTGGATGACTTATTTGTAACAGGAGATGACAGATCGATTGAAGATACTAAGAGGAAGCTTGCTGCTGAGTTCGATATGAAAGATTTGGGAATGATGCATTATTTCCTAGGTATGGAGGTGTGGCAGAGTGCAGGTGGGATATTCGTTGGTCAAGGGAAGTACACAGTAGATATCCTGAAGAGATTCGAGATGATGGATTGCAAGGCCATGGCCACACCTATGGCATCGAATCTGAAGCTTTTATGCGATGCTTCATCTAAGTCGATTGATGTCTCTGTGTATCGTCAGATGATTGGGTCCTTGATGTACCTAATGAACACAAGACCGGACATTTTCTTTGCTTTGAACACATTGAGCTAGTTCCTGACGGATCCAAGGAGTGTTCACCTGGTTGCTGTAAAGCATGTTCTAAGGTACCTGAAGGGTACAGTGGATTATGGGCTCAAGTATGAAGCGAATCAAAAGTTTAACCTGCAGGGTTATGTTGATTCAGATTGGGCTGGCAGTGCTGCGGATAGGAAGAGCACATCTGGGTGCTGCTTCAGTATGGGATCAGGTGTGATCTCTTGGTTTAGCAGGAAGCAGTCCTGCGTAGCACTGAGTACAACTGAGGCAGAGTATGTTGTAGCCTATTCAGCTAGTTGTGAGGAAGTATGGCTACGGAAGCTACTGTCTGAGTTATTTGATCTCCCGTTGGATGCTACTGGTATCTTGTGTGATAACCAGAGTTGTGTGAAGCTGTCCGAGAATCTAGTGTTTCATGATAGGTTGAAACACATAGAGATAAAATATCACTATATGAGGGATATGGTGTAGAGAGGAGCTGTGAAGCTCCTGTATGTTGTGACGGACGAGCAGATTGCAGATGTGCTAACGAAGCCACTAGCCAGAGTGAAGTTTGAGTACTTCAGGGAGAGGCTTGGTGTTCTTCAGATCAAGGACACTTCGAGGAAGAAGTGATGGACACATTTGCTAAAGCCATTCCAAGCATGTTGGAAGGAGGATCCTTCACTTGGCTGGGGATGTAAGCGTTGGATGATGAGCATCAGGACGATGTTCTAGTTTCTGCTTTGTATGATCAGTTGGATCATTTATATGTATATGTATGTACGCATCATGTTGGATGCTGGATATGATCAGTTGGATCATTTATGTGTATGTATGCATCATGTTGGATGCTGGATATGATCAGTTGGATCATTTATATGTATGTGCGCATCATGTTGGATGTTGGATATGATCGGTTGGATCATTTGTATGTATTTTGTATATGCATCATTCTGGATGCTTGGACCATGTATATGTATATGTATCAAGTGGATACATTGTATGATCAGGTAGATCATGTATATTGATATGTATCAGGTATGATCAGGTAGATCATGCATGTTGATGGATACATTGTGTGGATCATGTATCTATGTATCAGATGGATACACTGTATATGATGATATGTATCAGGTAGATACTTGGTGTGCATTACATGATCAGGGTGATCGTGGATGACGAGCTTCTCCAGATGACATGCAGTAGTATGTTGGAGTGATGATGATCAGGATGATCATGTGTACATTAGGATGATGTATGATGAGTATCAGATGATACTTTGTGGCCGTGGATCAGGTTGTGCAGATGAGCATGTCTGGGAGATCCTATAGGTCGGAGTTGCATACCCATAACAACCTGGGATGCTCTTTCGAGACATTTCTCTGGGAGGACATGTAATTTGTGCCCTGGGAGATCTTCAGGTCGGAGTTGTGTACCCATAACATCCTGAGATGCTCTTGCGAGGTTTTGTCCTATGGCATGTAATTTTCTCCTGGGAGATCTGGACAAGATGAAAAAGGCCTCAGATGCTTCAGCCAGGTTTTGCCATGACCACATGTAATTTGCTCCTAGGAGATATGGACAGGATGAAAAAGGCCTCAGATGCTTCAGCTAGGTTTTGTGGTGGACTACATGTAATGTGCTCCTAGGAGATCCGACAAGTAAAGCTGTGTGCTCGTAACAGCCTGGGATACTTCAGCTAGGTTTTGTGGTGAGATCACATGTAATGTTCTCCTAGGAGATCCGACAGGTAGAGTTGTGTGCTTGTAACAGCCTGGGATGCTTCAGCCAGGTTTTGTGATGGGTCACATGTAATGTGCTCCTAGGAGATCCTACAGGTAGAGTTGTGTGCTTGTAATAGCCTGGGATGCTGCAGCCAGGTTTTGTGACGCACGTAATAAGTCCTGAGAATTCCACAGTATGGCCAGTGATGATGAAGACCTGCAGGTGGTGGGCCTACATCCAGTATGAAAAAGGACTGGCTCTGTAGAAATTCCTATGATGAGTAGATTCAGAGATTGGTTGAGATAGCAGCAGCAGTGATGATGATGATGACGATGCATCGATGACAATGATCCCGAGAAGAAGACTTGTCTAGCATATCTGTGTCGAGAAATACCTTCCTAGTTAAGATGGAGTGTTGATGTATATGTAACTTTGGAATGTATTTCAGCTGTGTATTTTATATATATTTATTGTACCCTTATAAGAGATGTGTTATTCCTCTATAAGGAAGTGTCGTCATGTGGATTGACAAGTGTCGCAAGTGTGTGTACTTGCCGATGGGTTATTAGACCACCATGTGTGGGGTCGGCCCTAAAATACATATTATAATGTGGATGTACCTAGCTAGACAAGTCGGCCCCATAAGGTCACTGGGCAAACATGTCAGTATAAATAGAGATCAGGTGATCTCTATTTAGATCATTCGAAAAAGTACATCTCTCTCACTCAAAAAGTGGCGCACTAGTGAGGAGGAGGATCATCTGCTACTAGGAGACTATCTCAGTGTATTTTGGTTGTACTTTGGTTGAGCAATTGCTCTCTCTATCTCTGAGGAAGTTGTGGGGTTTTTCACCTTAGGTTTTTCCCCACAGAAACTCTGTGTCTCTTGTCTCTTATGCTTTTGATTCTTGTGATGCTTGTCATACTTATTGTGATTGTCATGCATTGATATACTGTATATGTTATTCTCTCAGTAAAGATCCTAGAGTATTGTGAATTAATGCTCAAAATTTAACACCTCCATAGGTACCTATGAGGGGGGTTTATATCCGCCCTTAAAAGTGACTTTTGGGGGAGGTTTATAACCGCTACCAAAATTCACTTCAGGGGCAGTTTTGATCTCTTCCAGAACCGCCCCTAAAAGCCAAAAAATTTAGCGTCGGTGTTATTAGGGGCAGTTTTTTAAAGACCGCCGCCAAAGCCAAAATCACCCCCAAATAGTGACTTTTGGAGGCGGAAGACAACCGCCCCTTAAAGTCAAAAAATGAATTTTTGGGGTGGTTCGAACCGCCCCCAAAATTCCAAATGTAACTTTTGAGGGGGGGGTTAGAATCGCCCCCAAAAGCCACTTTTGGGGGTGGTTTAACCCCCCCCCCCAAAGTCACTTTTAGGGGTGGTTTTGATCTCTTTTGGAACTGACCCTAAAAGTCAAAACTTTTAGTGTCGGTGCTATTAGGGGCAGTTTTGGAAAGACCGCCTCCAAATCCAAAACCGCCCCCAAAGTTACTTTTGGAGGCGGAAGACAACTTCCCCTAAATGTCAAATTTCTTGTAGTGAGTAGATGGTCGGGTTACACACATGTGCCTCTTCTCATCCAGGTTCTTGGCCAGGTATGAAAGAAATCCCATTGACAGATGAGACGGACAGGTAGTAGATGTCATGTGATAATTGCACAAGTACCTCTACTCGTTCAGGTTCTCATCCAGGTATGGGAGTACCCCATCGGCAGATGAGACAAACAGGTAGTAGATTTCCATGCACCTATGCTTGTCCAGGTTCTCATCCAAGTATGGTAGGATCCCATCGGTAGATGAGATGAACATGTAGCAGATGGTAAATCCTATCTCTCGGACATGTAGGTAGGATGGAGAGACTACTCTTGGACTCACCGAAGGACTAGTGGAGTTAATGCATGATGACACTTCTCGAAGGAATGAGATTGTGTTGACAACCTTCAGTATGTATAGAGATGATTGAGATAGTATAGATGTACAGATGAAACCTAGATGATCATGACGTTGATGATGACCGAAGAATACCTTCGTTATTGAGAGGGAGTGTTGGAATTTGTGCAACTTCAGAAGTTATTCTTATTGTATTTTATTATAATTGATTGTACCTCCTAAGGGGGTTGAACTTGATGTAATTAATCATGTAAACCCTATAAAGAACAATGTAAACCTTGGGGTGAAACGCAAGTAAAGAAATTAATTATTAAATGTATTTTATATTCCCCCAACAGAAGTCGGTCCAATCAAGTTAGACAAGGTGTCCCACTTAGGGAAAAAGGCCAGTTTGGCACTTGTATAAATAGAGGGAAAGTTCACCTCATTATTCACTCATCCTCTCAAGAGAAGTTCGCATCACTTGGAGAGAGATTCACACCTGCAGCTAGGAGAAGACATTTTGGGGTTTATACTTGGAGAGTATTTCCATCTTTTCTCTCTCATCATTGTACTATGTTCTCAGAATTATTCATATCTATACGAAGGTTGCTGTGTTTTCTTCCGATTGGGTTTCCCAGGATAAATTCTCGTGTTCTTTGTTTATGTACTTTGTCTTTATTCTAATGAACCTATTAATATTATGCAATTGAATTATTATGCTATAATTGTATGAAACACTAACACCATCATGGGTTGGTTACTTTATGAAGGTAAATGTATGTTTGTTGTTGAGAAGAGACAGACAATGTAACAAGAAAAGATTTTTTAATCTCCATTGATCTAATGGTTGGCTTGTTAGTGCTCCAAATGTTTTTAACCACAAAAGGTATGTCACTAACTTCATTTATGGAGTAAATTATTTTTGAACCAATTGCAAATAGCACACATTGAATTATTATTGCATTGACCCTTGTATTTTCCAAATAATGTAAAGTAGGATATTTTGGTTCATCATATGCCTGGGGTTTTTTTCATATAGCAATCCAAGGGAACCCAGATCCATGTGTAGGGGGCAATATTATGTATGTCCTCGGGGGAGAAAGTTGTTACTTCAAATTATCTTTAGGCGGAGGAACAAACAACTGGGCCAAAATGCATCCACTCCTCAACCTTACGAAACTGGCTATGGATTTTTACTACAAATATATTCAAGTTATGGGGGACAAAAAAGTGGTTATAGAATGTGTTTAAGAGACTTATAGATTGCAAAATCTAAGTTTCTAACACTCAGGCCCCTCTTGGAGCAAATTCAAAATGCAACACTCTTCTTTGATCCAATATATCTCATGGTTAAAAGAAGCAATCTCAAGTCCTTAAAGGATAGTTCAGATGGTTGAGTAACCCCCTAGGGTTACTGAGCCTTCAACTTCTAGATGTAGATCGCTTTCATTTCTTGACTATGCATGTCTCTGGTCAAATACGAGTGTTTAGATTTTTCAGAAATTTTAATCTGATCTAGGATCTTAACTGAGAGAATAACATGTACATCATATCTACAGCATATCAATCATGGACACAATAATGCAAGCACACAAGAGACACAGAGTTTACTTGGGGAAAACCATAAAGGTGAAAAACCCCAATAACTTCCTCAGAGATAGATAGAGAAATGATACAACCCAAGCATAAGAGATAGGCATCTCCTAGCAACAGCTTCTCCTCCTCCACAAGTGTGCCACTCTCCAAAGAGTGTGTGTGAGAATAGAATGATCAAATAGAGTGCCTCCTGCACTCTATTTATACTTGACTTGACTTGCCTAATAAACTTTACTAGGTCGGCCTTAACTTAATCACATAACATAATGCTGACTGGGTCAACCCCCTATAGGGTGGTCTAATAACCCTTTGACCCACATGGTCGACCCCCAATAGGGTGGTCTAATAACCCTTCAACCCACATGACTTATACAGGGCCTACCCCAACAAGGTGGTCTAATAACCCATCAAGTATAAGTTACAACATTTACAATATAAATGACGACACTTCCGTATAGAAGAATAATAACATCTCTATAGGAATACAATATACATATATGTGAAATACATTCCAAAGTTACATATACATCAACACTCCCTCTTAACTAGGAAGGTATTTTTCGACACAGGTCTTCTAGCACAAGTCTTCTTCTCTGGATCATCATCAGTGAATCATCGTCCTCGAATCATCGTCATCATCATTACTGCTTCTATCTCAATCAATCTCTGATCTATTCGTCATAGGAAGTTCTACAAAGCCAGTCCTTTTTCATACTGGATGTAGGCCCACCACCTGCAAGTCTTCATCATCATTGGCCATACTGTGGAATCCTTAAGACTTATTACGTGAGTCAACAAAACCTTGAAAGAGCATCCCAAGGCTGATTACGAGCACACACAGCTCAACCTATCGGATCTCCAGGACCTTTTACATGCTACTGCACAACCTATCCACGGCCAAAGAGTATCATCCTGATACTCATGATCATCGTTCACGAAGCACAACCCAAATGCACATCACACAGCACTTACATCTACGCCATGGGAGAACACATCTACAACCATGCTCAAATGGCCTAGCACTTATATCGCAGCCATGGGAGAACACATCTACAACCATGCTCGAATGGCCCCAACACTTATATCGCAGCCATGGGAGAACACATCTACGACCATGCTCAAATTGAACCAACACTTATATTGCAGCCATGGGAGAACACATCTACAACCATGCTCGAATGGCCCCAACACTTATATCGCAGCCATGGGAGAAAACATCTACAACCATGCTTGAATGGCCCTGGAAATTACATCACGACCATGGGAGAACACATCTACCACCATGTCGGAAAAGCCCAACAATTACATCACGACCATGGGAGAACACATCTACAACCATGTCCGAAAAGCTCATGTGCATCTGTGTCTTCGGAACTCATCACACATAATCCAACTAATTATGTAATGTATCCACCTGATACATGTCATCACATATGATCATCCTGATCATCATCACTGCAATGTCCTAATGCATGTCATCTGGAGCAAAATCTTGAAGCTCGTCATCCATGATCATCCTGATCATACAATGCATCCACTTGATGCATACATAGTATCTGCCTGATACATATCAACATACATGATCTACCTGATCATACAATGTATCCACCTGATACATCTACAGATACATACACATGATCCAACTGATCATATCCAGCATCCAACATGATGCATACATACATATACATATAAATGATCCAACTGATCATATCCAGCATCCAACATGATGCTTACATACATATACATATAAATGATCCAACTGATCATATCCAGCATCCAACATGATGCATACATACACATATAGAGCAGTGACTGGAGCATCGTCCTGATGCTCATCATCCAGTGCTTACATCCATAGCCATGTGAAGGATCCTCCTTCCAACATGCTTGGAATGGCTTCAGCAAATGTGTCCATCACTTCTTCCTCGAAGTGTCGTCAATCTAAAGAACACCAAGCCTCTCTTTGAAGTACTCAAAATTCACTCTGGCTA
The DNA here is from genome assembly GCA_027924585.1 of Larix kaempferi. Lineage (NCBI taxonomy): Eukaryota > Viridiplantae > Streptophyta > Pinopsida > Pinales > Pinaceae > Larix > Larix kaempferi. The sequence goes on from BSBM01001126.1 coordinate 5,821,223, forward strand.
GTGGCTTCGTCAGTACATCTGCAATTTTCTCATCCGTCGCAACATACAGGATCTTCACTGCTCCTCTTTGCACGATATCCCTGATATAGTGATATTTGATCTCTATGTGTTTCGACCTGTCGTGGAACACTGGGTTCTCAGACAGCTTCACACAACTCTGGTTGTCACAAAAGATACCAGTAGCCTATAGTGGTAGATCAAATAACTCATACAGTAGCTTCCGAAGCCATACTGCCTCACAACTAGCTGAACAAGCTACAACATACTCTGCTTCAGCTGTACTCAATGTTACGCGGGACTGCTTCCTGCTAAACCAAGAGATAACACCTGATCCCATACTGAAGCAGCACCCAAAAGTGCTCTTCCTATCTGCAGCACTGCTTGCCCAATCTGAATCAACATAACCCTCCAGGTTAAACTTTTGATTCGCATCATACTTGAGCCCGTAATCAATTGTACCCTTTAGGTACCTCAGAATATGCTTTACAACAACTAGGTGAACACTCCTCGGATTCGTCAGGAACTAGCTCAATGTGTTCACCGCAAAGCAAATAACTGGTCTACTATTCATCAGGTACATTAAGGACCCAATCATCTGACGATACACAGTGACATCCACCGGATCAGATGAAGCATCACACAGAAGCTTCAGGTTCGATGCCATAGGTGTGGCCATGGCCTTGCAGTCCGTCATCCCGAACCTCTTTAGGATCTCTATTGCATACTTCCCTTGTCCAAGGAAGATTCCATCTGCACTCTGCCACACCCCCATGCCTAGAAATAAGTGCATCATCCACAAGTTCTTCATTTCGAACTCGGTAGCAAGCTTCCACTACGTGTCGGCAATCAATCTATCCTCACCTGTAACAAACAGGTTATCTGCATACAAAAGTAGTATCACTCAATTTCCTTCCTCAACCTTGTAGTAAAGGTTGGAATCCGCTTTACTCTTGGTAAAGCCCAAACTGGATAGAAAGCTATCTACCCTACCATACCAAGTTTTGCACATATATGACTTCCCGTCATGTGTCTCAAAACCAAGTGGCTGCTCCACATACACTTCCTCTTCGACTACACCATTCAAGAAAGTTGTCTTGACATCCTCTGGTGTATCTTCCATTTCATCACTACAGCCAGAGCAAGTACTGATCTGATGGAAGTGGATCTGGCTACAGGAGCAAAAGTCTCTATGCTGCCACCTATAGCATGATTGATCTTATAGATCCATTTGGACGTCACAACAGACTTCCCTTCAGGTCTTGGGACTACATCCCAAACATCATTCTTCATGATCGACTAGTACTCCTTGATCATGGAATTCTTCCTGAATCCTGGCAACTTCAATATATTCAATATCTTCAATAGATAACTTTGTTGCTGAAACAAATGTTGTAGTCCTTCTTTTGTAGGTGCTCTTTTACGATCTTTCCTACAAAACAAGTTAAACTGCATGATTAGAAACTTCTCATATTTTTCAGAACAAATTCTTACACATAAAGAAATATGTCATACAGTCATGCAATTATTTTAGCCAATGCTTCAATACAACATTCATTCATATCTTGTAACTTTCTATATGCCTTCCAATCTCTACCAGAACATTGTTAAGAGTTTGCACTACTCCCAACATGTCAACAAAGAGGTTTCATTCTAGATAAGTAGCAATGGAATGTTGTACAGTGCCATATGCCACTTACCCATTACATGCATATTAGTAGTATGTTGTTCATTAATGCAATTATTCTAATATGCCAAAATACACAGCCTAATTCTAGGAACATCAGTATATACATCATTGAACAATTTTATTTAAACAATCAAATATGCAAGAAATGATAATTCAAATACTTATCTTTGTTTGTTTGTTGGGTTGACTCCCTCTCAGTCTTTGCTTCCTTTCTACAACTCCATTCTGATGTGGATTGTGAGAAGTGGTCAGCTCCCTCTGAATATCTGCATCCTTGTAGAAACTACTGAAGTGTGCTCCCTCTTGATCTTTGCTTCCTGTATTACCTGTCCTTGAAGTTATATCCATCCTCGATCACTATGCATGCTTACAAGTATCATTATTGTGATATCCTCGAGATCTCATACATAATCATACATTTATTAGTATATTCTCAATACTATCAAAACACAATAATCTTAAGCATGTATAGTTATGATCATTTCAAACAGAAATAATAAGCATTAGTATTCAAGGACTCTTATGGTTAGTCATATCATAAATTAAAGTAAAAAACATAATATGCCTAAACCTGTGATTACTCAAACCTATACTTTCATGACTCTTCTGGTTAGTCATATCATCAATTAAGGTAAGAAACATAATATGCATACACCCATGTTTATTCAAACCTATGAATAATCATTATCAATCATGCCATGTATAATTATATAAGGGATCCTATCACAAGGTAGGATTCTAACTTTATATAGGAAAAACATACCTGTATTAGTATGTTAGCTAGTTATGTCTAACATACCCACATGATGTCTTATTGTTCTCTTTAATGACTTGTGCTAGTAACCTACATATCTCATAGGTTAACCATTATAGAACCAAGTTATACATACCTCGTAAATAGATCTTCTAAGTGATACATGACAATGGATGAATTTTTGTCTTCATGTCACCATGATCGTATGTTCTTGGACTAGAACATGATTTGTCTTTCTTGGTGTACCTTTCATGTTAGCGGACAACATAAACCTCATACAACACCATAATGCATTAGTACAATCATAAGTGTCAACACCCTAATCAATGAATATCTTCTATCATGCATTCATAATTTTATTGAGGTGATACGACAAGTCTAAATTTAATCAAGATTGTACTAATCGTAATAATATGAAGACAAACATACCATAAACTTAATCATGAACAAATCTCGAAAGATACCTGGATAAATCAGACCTGTCGAGATTGCTTGTAATCTTCTTATGTAAGGTCTTAGCCTCATCTCCCTCTGAAATAGGAACTTGTTCACTTATGCAAGTGACCCATCCATTCTCTTCTAGGATTAACCCAATCCACTTTATTTGTAGAAACTGGATCTAGAGCTGGATTAGGGTTTTTCATAGAAACCCTAAAAATTCAAACTTTGAATTTCAAACTTCTGAAAGGATAGAAACATGCGCCTTGATGAGCTGATCAAGCTGGTATACTCAAAATTTGAAAACTGCAAAGTTTCACCCCTCAAAATTGCCTTTGAAACTTCTGGATCTTCTGTACAGGATCCCGAACTAGGGTTTGATAAAGCCCACCCTTCTACGCAACCAAAAGGTTTGATCCAAATCTCTAAGATTCTATTTTTCTGAGAAGCTTCCAGCCATGGTCATAGATTTCAAAAATTCCCATTTTTGCAGAAGCCCTAATTTTCCACTTTTTCGATCAAAGTCCCGAACTAGGGTCTGATCAAGCCCGACGTTCTATCCAACCAAAAATCTGATCTTGGTCTCTAAATTTCAATTTTGATGAGTATCATTCAGCCATGGTCTCCGATTACAAAAATTCAAACTTTCTCTGAAACCCTAATTCCCGGAGCCATGAATGAAGGTGCTCAAAGTCCAATTCTATTTTGACAGAAACATGCACCTGATTGTTTCTTGTGTAACTCTGAAATTATGAATCCACAGGGTCTGAAACTTCTATTTGTGGTATCCCAACCTGTCATCTTTCCAACCCCATAGGTCTGACCTTATTTGGATTCTCTGAGAGAGAGTTATGCCAAGTGTCGCAATGTGACCTGTTTATTGGATAAAATAGGAGAGCGAACTTGTACAGTGTGCCACGTGTCACTAGTTCGGTTTCGGCCTCTGAAAAAGTTACCTGAGAAATTAAATTCCATGCACTAACTATCAATTTTTACTAAATTTCATTTGGAGCTTCCTAGCCCATGTTATGACCTTTTTTCCTAGAGTCACCTATGTATGACTCAGATCTAGAAGAGGCAGAAACCCTAGATTGTACAGATCATAAAACACAAAGTACAACAAATTAGAAGTTTTCCTTTGGACACAAGGTACATGGGGATCTAATATTCGACCTGTAAAAGGTTTAGATTCGAAAACGTCTCGAAAATGGATTTATAGCGAAAGTGCTACGATGACTAGTTTTTGCTATATCAAGCCCTAGCATCGCAAGTGCAACAAGTGTCATACATGCCATACCATGCCTTCTTTCAGGCTAGCTCTGATACCATGTTTAGATTTTCAGAAATTTCAATCTGATCTAGGATCTTAACTGAGAGAATAACATGTATAGCATATCTACAGCATATCAATCACAGGCACAATAATGCAAGCACACAGGAGACACATAGTTTACTTGGGGAAAACCATAAAGGTGAAAAACCCCAATAACTTCCTCAGAGATAGATAGAGCAATGATACAACCCAAGAATAAGAGATAGGCATCTCCTAACAGCAGCTTCTCCTCCTCCACAAGTGCGCCACTCTCCAAAGAGTGTGTGTGAGAATAGAATGATCAAATAGAGTGCCTCCCGCACTCTATTTATACTTGACTTGACTTGCCTAATAACTTTTACTAGATCGGTCTTAACTTAACCACATAACATAATGCTGACTGGGCCGACCCCCAATAGGGTGGTCTAATAACCCTTCGACCCACATGACTTATACAGGGCCGACCCCAACAAGGTGGTCTAATAAACCATCAACTATAAGTTACAACACTTACAATATAAATGACGACACTTCCGTATAGAGGAATAATAACATATCTATAGGAATACAATATACATATATGTGAAATAGATTCCGAAGTTACATATACATCAACAAAGAGAAGGAGATAAGGACCGACTATCTTTTTGCAGAGATCGATTCATATTTTTTTATTGTAATTACTAACCACCCCAGTGATAATTTAACTCCAATTCTATCTCAACCTCTCCTTTCCAAAGTGATAATTTAACCCAAGCGCTGCCAAAGAAACAACTAAGGTGCCAAGCATCTGAGAGAATATTATGTGGGGAAGAGAATTTACACAACCTTAATTCTTTTGCATCTATCTTTTATTAATAAAATATCGTAGAATTTACACAACCTACATTCATTAACTATTAATGGTTATTCAATATATCATATTTATAAATAAAAGGTTTTTGTTAACATGGGAGTGTATTGAATTTAAAACATATGAATTTTTTTTTCTCTAAACAAAAATAGTTACTTTTGTATTAAAATGAATGTTAACTGAATTGTTTAGCTAACAAAAGAAAAATTATAGTGGAGATTTTAAAGGTTTTTAAAATTTCAACTAGTTTGCATTATTTTTAAAGTTCTATCACTCAAGAAATCATTTACAAAATAAACTAAATAAATGTACGTTCCACAATAAAAGACCTAAACTTTGCAATCTTTACATTAAAATTTAAATCATGCACTACAAAATAAGGTATTAGTACTACATATGATTTCTATTCACTAAAATGAAGTATTTAATAGCAACCATGAAACACGATATCCTTTTTATATACTCCTGGGGTTCTTTTTTTTTTTGCCAATGGTAGAGTAACTGGCGCATGCTCCTAGTGAAGGCACCAATGGGACAGATAGTTAGGGGTTCGAACTAGGGTGGGGACGACCACAGCCGACGATCCTAGCCACCTCGCCTATTAGAAGGACCCCTAAATATACTCCCGGGATTCAATACTACAACATATCCATTATTAAGTTAAAAGACAAATAAGTGTAGATATTACATATACCATATATCATATTTCTATCACCACTACTAACCACAATAAAGAAGTGTTGAGACCATTATTTCATATTAGAATGAAACATAGAACATACAATCAAGTTACTAATTCATAGTTTATGACGTAGCTTCTCCATTCATAAAATGTTAATAGTAATTACTTTGACCATAATTGAAACATGTTTAATTCTTATAAAAATTTATCAAGTTTCAGGAGGCTAATGCCAAATATTTCTTGTTGGGGTGGAGGGAGTAGAGCATAATGGTAAGCAAGTCCAAAAAATACAATGAAAAAAATAAAAGAGTAGTCATTGGCCTTCTCCCAGTGGATCCAAGATTAGGACATATTCACCAATCTAGGGCCAAGAACAACATAGTGTCATTAGAAAAAGAATTTTATTGAATGAACAACATTCATGCCCCAGGTCTCACAAAATGAGAAGACTCATATGATCAGAGTAACCTCAATGTAAGTTCAAGCCATCATAAACGATATTATCATTTTGGGAACACTTCAAAAAGTCCATGAATATCCATTAGTGAATATCTTCAATGAAAAGCATGTTATAAGATCTGTTACACTACTACTAGTGGTTTCTTTTTTTCGTGAGAGCATTTATTAAAATTCCCATGAGGCCAACTCACCTATCAGATGGAAAGGTGTCCATCCAATGCAATGTGTTCATCCTAATATAAAAATAGAATAGAATAGAGCAAGCAAAAAGATCCAAAGTATGGTACAAGAAGTTTTGGACTACTCATCTAAATTCAACCTTTGCCTCTACATAGCAAAAGTTTCATGTGTCACTTTGCCATGACTTATACACTGACTTCTTGGAATGTCATCTCCCAACTATTATTAACTAATTCTGTGCTATCATCACTACTTTTTGCTCTGCTTCTTTCAGTGACGGTCGCATAACTACCCTAACTACTTGCTTCCTTTCAGCTTGTTTAAGATCCTGGGAATTTTCTCCTTCATTTCCTTGGACCCTAAAAATAAGCATGCTTTCCTTTTCTTACCTCAGAACTAAGTCTTTCATGTCCAAACTCCATTAATGTTTCTATTGGGGTATATTGCATCATTGGCCTTGGCATCTTTCAAATTGCAAAAATGTTAAACTAAGGGTTGAAGTTCATTTTCTGCTTTGGATGTTTTAGGTTTTCTTTTTGTTCAACTATCTACAACTTGGGTTTAATTATGATATATCCACATAATATTAGATTTCTTGGGTGAATGAGGGTTTCATAACATATAATTTAGTTTAATATTTCGTGCCTTTAGATTTGAAAGTTTGGCTAAGTTTTATAATGAAGAACATTGCACATATACATTGTTTTTTTTAACAGAAACGTATATTGTATATATAAAAAAACCGTGGTTTTGAACCAAATCGGCAGAGTACAATTGATGGCCAAATTAGCTATGAACCATTTCAGCAACACAAAATTGAGAGCCTGTAGAGGCCATTATTGATTTATAATGTATTTGAATATCTATATGCCTTACATCAGCAGAAACATCTCATGCTAAAAGAGCTTATTACAAATGAATGAATTGAAAATTGCACTAAGTATGCTGATAACAATGAAAAAATGAATGTGACAATCAGAAATTGAAACGAGTTTCAATGACACAAGGATCAACATTCTGATTTAGGCATTCATGAAAAATTGAGGCTTCTGCGCTATTGGATTTGATGAAGACAGTCTGCATTCCATCTATAAAATTGATGAGAGGAAAAATTGCAGTAAAATTCTGGAAGTGTTATGCAGTAGAAGTCCGAATTGTGCTAAAAAAAATATGCCAAGAGAATTCAAATACAAATGATCGATTGGGTGTGTGACAGAGCCTTCCCTATTGTAGAAATGCATAATCATTCTCATGGAATGTGATGTAGTTCATTGTCGATACCGATTGCCCTGTTGTAGAAATGAATAAACCTTCTCAAGGAATGTAATGTAGTTCACTGTCTGTACTGGAAATATGGAGGATCCCTTGATTGAGCCTGCTTGCTACATTCTCTTAAGTGTCATCTTCGTTGTTTGAATTTCTTAAAATACGAAATGCCTTAAAATGGATAAACGTACTTGAAATATGCCTTATACGATGGATGATTCGGTTAAGAGCTAGATGGTTGAAGCTGGAGGTAGCATTAAGAGCTCTGATGATGATCATAGAATCTCCGAAGATGTGTAAGTTGTCAATCTCCTGTTCTTTGGCTATCTGGCACCCTTTCATCATTGCTATGGATTCTGCTATATTGTTTGAGCAGATGCCCAAGCCCCATCTGAATTTCAGTCTTATTGCTCCTTCCTCTGTCCACAAGACTCCCCCTGCTCCTGCTAATCCAGTATTTTTCTTGGATGCACCGTCAAAATGTAAGCTGTCTATATCCTGGTTATTACTCCAATCTTGGAAATCGTTGTTAGTTAATCTGAGTTGCCATGTTGGATAATTTTACATTTGTGGCTCTTTGCTTGGATAGGGGATGGAGATTCCAATCCAATTGATTTCATTGTTGGTGAGGGTTGCTTCAGTCTTGTACTTGGATATTTTGAGGCATTCAATTAGTAATTCTTTGGCTTGGCCTGCGATTTGTAAGGGAGTGTAGTGCTTATCTTGAAAGATGGCATTATTTCTTGTTGTCCATAATTTCAAGCAAGTATATTTAGGAATGGAGATCCAGATGTGGTACCAGGGATTCTTACTGGGGAGCGGAGAAGGATAAGTGGATTTCCAACCATTGAAGATTTGGGTGATGGAGATGAAAGGGGTCATGATAATATTAAGATCATGGAGTAAAATTTTACAGACAAGCTTGGTAAAATGAAAATCCAGAAAGAGGTGGGTGAGGGTTTCAATATTTTTGTGGCAGAGGGGGCACCAAAAAGGCCCGTGGAAACCTCTCTTGTTGAGGTTGTCTCCAGTAAGAAATTTGCAATGGATTAAAGTCCAGATGAAGAAATTGATTTTAGGGAGTCCTAATGGGTCCCAAACAAGTTTCCATAAATATTTTCTTACTTCTTCATGGGTCTGGAGAGCTTTGTATCCAAGAGCAGGGGTATAGGAACCCGTGGTACACCAACGCTGTTCATCTTTGGCCGTGAGATGTATGGGGGCACATCCTTTCAAGTTGTTGGTAAGTGTGGTATTGTCAGCCTCAAGGTGTGGGGTGATGGATGTGTTATTCCAACTTTTCCAATTTCCCTGAGTATCCCATGAGCTGAAGTCTTTTAGTGTTGTGATTCCATGTTGATTGATCCAGGTTGCAATATTCTGTAACTCATGGGTACTTTGAAGAGAATATTTGTCCATGATATTGTCCGTGAAGATGTTAATTTTCATGCCATTGCCAGGTACCCAGTAAATTCCTTTTGAGACAAACTCCCAAGTTGCCTTGCATAGAATCCAAGTGCTAGAGCCTTTGGCGATTGGCGTTTGGTCGAGACATCTTAAATTGGTTCCATATAAATATTTCTTTTTGAGTACTTGACTAAATCAATGGCATTTATTATGCAGGATTTTCCAGAGCAACTTGCCTCCCATTGCCAAATTTGCATGGTATGGATTGCGAATTTGGAGTCCCCCAAAGGATTTTGACTGCTTAATGGTATCCCAATTCACAAGATGGATTTTTTTTCATTGTTTTTCCTGCCAAACCATAGGAAATCTCTTATTAATTTACTCATCCAATCTGCTACTCCTTTTTGGGCAAGGAGGATAGAGAATTGGTAGATAGGTCAAGCTGAGAGGACAAAGTTCACTAAAATTAGATTTTCGGCCTTGCTAAGCCAATGGCCTCCCCATCTTCTAATTTTGATTTTTATTTTGTTGATTGTGTCCTCCCAATTTCTAGAATTTGCATTACCATAAGTGATTGGGAGGCCTAGATATAAGAATTTGTCCCAATGAGTGTGGACTTTGATGCCAATAATTCTACTGATCTTGGATGCAACATGATTGTTTAGATTCCAGCAGTAGACTGCACTTTTTTGCAAGTTGATCTTGCCTCCCGATGCATTACAATACGAATTCAAATTGCGCTTGAATTTTCGGGCTATGATGGAGGAAGCTCTGCCAATTAATAGAGAATCATCGACGAAAAGGGTGTGATTGAGTGGGTGGGAATCAAAGGTCAAATGGAGGCTGGGGAGGGAGGTGACAGTCATTTCATGGTTTAGTTTTTGACTGAGTGAATATGCTATAATAATGTACAAGAAGGAGGAGAGTGTGAAGCCTTGTCTAATGCCACGCGTGGCTTGGAAAAAGTCTATGCGACGACCATTACTTAGGGGGGCTATCTAGGGTCTTCTTATGCACGTTGAGATCCAGCTGATGAAGGTTTTATCAAATTCAAAGCGTGTCATAATTTTAAAGAGAAAAGAGTGCTTGACATGGTCAAATGCATTGGCCATGTCAAGTTTTATTAACATACCTTTTTACTTTAAGGATCTGCTTGAATAGATTGCTTCTTGTATAAGGATGACATTGTCAAGAATTTGCCTCCCTTCCAGGAAGCCATCTTGGTTGTTGGAAATAATTCTGTTGAGTAAATGCGTCATCCGATTTGCAAGCAGTTTGGAGATAATTTTGTAGGAGGAATTGCACAGTGATATCAGTCTGAATCTGCTGAAGGAATTGGGGTTGGTTTCCTTTGGGGAGAGGAACAGGAAAGTGTTGTTCATGCATCCACCGATTTTTGCTTTAGAATGCAAGTTCCTTATACTTCTCATGAAGTCTTTTTTTATGTACTTCCAGCATGCTTTGTAAAAATGCATGGAAAAACCGTCAGGACCCGGTGCTTTGTCAGGTTCGAAGGAGAGAATAGTTTTGAATACCTCTTGCTCGGTGAATGATTTGTGGATGTTGAAATTGTCTTCTTGCGTAATACTCTAAGGAATGTGCTCCAAAAATGCTAGCTTGTTGTCACCTTCAGCGTTGTCATCATCAGCAAAAAGTTTGGAGAAGTGGGTGAAAGCAACATTTTTTATGTTCATGCTTCCAGAAACCAGCACGCCCTCCTCTGTTTTGATTTCAGCAATATGGTTGGTTGACTGTCTAATTTTGATCTGTTTATGGAAGTAACTGGTGTTCTTATCACCTCCTTTGAGACAAATGCACCGCGACTTCAACCTCTAGTATTCCTCCTTAGCTCGAAAAGCGTGATATACGTTGGATTGCTGAGAAACTTCATCGTGAAGGGTGATTGCTTCAACAGGATGAGTTTCCATTGCTAACTGAAGGTTTTCTAGAGCACCCACGACGTCCTTGTTGGGAAGAGCAGGTTTTGGGAAATTGGATTTGGCCCATTTCTTGAGGGCATATTTGGTATTTTTAAACTTTTGTTCCCAAACATAGCAGGGGGATCCTGAAATGGGGGTTTTCCACACTTTTTCCAGGGTGTCCCAGAAACTAGCATGTTCGAACCATTGGGGGCTAAACCTGAAGGGGATAAGTTCGAGATCCTCATTGTCAGTAAAGTCGAGTTGGATGGGTTTATGATCTAAAGTGAGATTGGCAAGGATGCTATAAGAGATAGTATGGATGTCAGACAACAAGGTGTCGTGGACAAGGAATCTGGCCATGATATTTCCCTTGTCGAAGTGCTTATTCGACCAAGTATATTTCCCATTTTTGGGCTTGATATCGATGAGGTCCCATGCATGAAGTAGGGCTTCAACCTAAGGTTTGAATTATTTGTTTCAAATTAGACCACCTTTCTTTTCAAATTTGGAGAGGGTGATGTTCATATCATCGGAAAGTATAATGTTCTGAGGCTCATAAGCCTAGAAAATCTTCAAGTAGACTTCAGCAATATTGTTTCTCAGAATGTAGATTGGGTACATCCAAGTTGAAGAGAGTGATATGCTTGTTGCTCTGAAGGTGAGTGAGCTCAATGTATATCCAATGTTGAGTAGCAAAGGATTTGTGGAGATGGAATGCTTTGGATGACCATAAGTTTTCTAGTCCCCCGGAAGTCCTCTGGCATTGACTACGCAACCTGCATTTTTCTTCCATTTTTCTTTTACAGTAGCTAAGACTGTGTTATCATTGATTATGGTCTCTTGGAGTAAAAGGATGTCGGGCATGTCGATTTTTTGAATATCTTTTAATGCCTCAATCTTGAAGGGATTGCCTAAACATCTGCAGTTCAAAGAGACCAGCTTCGTCGTTTAGGGATGTAGATGGAGGAGGGTGTTCCTCCTGCTGGATCTCCATATTTCTTTCATGTTGTCCTCGTTCTAGTATTTCTGCTAAAAGCCATATCTATTGTGGCTTGGGATCCTTGAATTTTTTCACACTCGGCTTCTTCCTCCCTTAGATCTTTGATAGATTTTTGTCCTGGCTTTTTGGAATATTTATCGATGGGTTCTTCTAAGGAGGAGGGGGAGGTGGGGGGTCTCACTTTAGTGATTTCAGCATAGGAGGGGACCTCTTTGATCAGATCTGATCTGATGGGGCTGGGGGTATCGTGAGACTGGGGATTCTTTGAAATTTCAGGGGCAATAGGATATGCTTGGGGGTCTTGTTGTTCACGTATTTCTCCTTCTTCTTCAGCCTCGGGGATGTCAAGGATCTCAGGTGTTTCAAGGGCTTTGAATTTGTTTCTATTCTTGGAGGTCATTGGATCGTGATGTTGTTGATCTGCTTTCCATATCTTCAGAATTTTTGAGTGGGGTTTCGCACCTGATTTGGTATTTTTTTGGATGGTTGTCCATTACTCTTTCTTTCGATCTGATTTTGGATCCACTGGTTTCTTTTTACATGATCGGGCAAAGTGGCCGTATTCATGACAAAACTTGCATTTAAAAGGGATTTGTTCATAGTCGAGTTCTTGTATATGAGACCAGTCTGCTACTGTGAGGTTTATTGCTTCCGGGAGGCTGTGTTCCAGATCTACTTCGACATAGATTCTCATGTAAGAATATTGATCTTTTCGGTCAGCTTTGTCGATGTATTTCCCTAGTACATTTCTGATTGCTTCTAGGGATTTTGTGTTCCAACAATGGAGGGGTAAATGAGGGAGTCTCACCCACACGGGGACTACGGAGGGGATGTCGAGGGATGGATCGAAGTTCGGGGTCCATCTATTCATATAGAGCCCCTGTGGTCCCATGAAATAAGGTTCATTCCTGAAAATGAGCTCGCGATCCTATTTGCACTAAAAAATGAAGGCGAAGTAACCTTTACCCAGGAAGAAGGATTTCACATCTTTCGTGATCAAGGGTTTCCAATTTTTCTGAACCCATTATTATGTGGACTTCGGGGAGGGCCAAAGACTTGTGAACTGGCCGATCAGAGCACGTTCAGATAGGTTAAGGGTTGTCTTACAGGGAAGATCCACTGACAACGTGACTATCGAGATTTCATCAGATTTTTTCACAAACTTTTGTTGAGAGGAGGAGAGAGGCTTTTTTCCAGTAGAGGCTAAAAGTTTCAAGAAGCTGGCCAGATGATAAAGTTATGATTCTAATACTTATTGGTAGTTAATTTTTCTTTTCTTTTTTTTCGGTCAAGCAAACCGTCAGCCGGTAATCCAAGCCAGAAGATGTCTCAACGGAATTGAACCCGGGTGGATGGAATGAAATCCATCAAACCCCACCAACGGACCACCGTATCCTTGACACATCTTAACACTTCAAGGCACCCAAGGGCTCTCTATGGAGATCACACTTAGAGCGCCCATCATACCAATCTCATCTTGGATGCGTGTAGAGAAATGGGTGGAGAGTGCAACACTAGCACTTCTCGGGAGGTCACCCATCCCAGTACTACTCTAGATTCATAATTTCACATTTACTAGATGGGGTGTTCCTTTTAGTATTTTTTTGCCAATATATAGGATTAGATAATCAGGTAGAAGTTATTTCAGATATACAACAGTAGTTATTAGGTAGAAGTTTGAATGTGGAAGAGATAAGACTTTGTAATAACATGATGATAAGGCCAGGATTAGATTTTGAAAACATAATACTTGAATATGACATATATTCAGAACTGAAAAATATTTGGTAACAACTTAAATGAAGAATGTTCGAAAGGACAAGATCTATTGTGTAGTTTGTTTGATTCGATTATGAATAACAAGAAGCTCTTTTTCTCCTGGAAAAATAAAATAAAAAACTAAAGCAAAAAACACATTTGGTTTGATATGGTATGAGTATTTAAAATCACTTATGTAAAGTAAAGACACACATAAAGCAAAAACCACATTTAGTTTGATATGGTGTTTTTATAAGAGTATCTTAAATCACTTATGTAAAGTAAAAAACACACATAATAGCAATTAATATGAGTCACTAACAGTTAAAATTAAAAAAAACATTATGGTAAGAATATGAGCACACTCATAGGAATATGAAAGAATATGAGTGCACTTGTGGAGAATATCATTCTTGCAATTTAATGCACAACATGCCAGTTGGCTGTTGGATCTCAAGCAGGTTGAGATCCAACGGCCAACCAGCCTGTTGTCACCGCATTAAATGGCCTACAACAGGCTGGATATTGAATGCACTTGTTATAACTATTTACCATGAATGCTTATGCTAGTTCTACCTAGTCTTTGTTTAAAAATTAGTGTGTAGAACATTAATATAATGTTTGTACATTATAGTTGCCTAAATGAATGCTTATGCCGACCTCGTCCTTGTTTAAAGATTAGTGTGTACATTAATATATTATTTGTACATTATATATGTATGTCGATGCCATGTTTACACATTATATCATGGGGTCTTGGTTTTTGTCGACCGAGTCCAGGCTTCAAATTTGAAGCCTTCAATGCCCTTCGGGACCTATTTTACCCTTCATAGAAGGACACAACAAATTTTTCCATGCAAAAAAAATAAAAATTGCATCAAGCCCTTCAATAATGAAATTGACCATTATTTTGTAACTTTGCAATTGAAAGGCTGCTCCAATTTTCACCCTTCAAATTTTTAGATTATTGAGAATTGGCAATTAGGCATCAACAAAGGCATAAGCACAACCGATTTTTCCACACATTCCATCATCATTATTTATCAAAATTTAAATCACTATGACACTTTAAAACATTTAAAATTAAGTTTAAATGTTAGTGCCACATTACATCGTAACTTCTTCCATCTGGTTGCTCAATGCTTAGTCCCACATTAATTATGGAAAATCCATTGAAAATTAACTGCAAACACATCCACAAAACAGCTTAACATTCACTATCCTGGATAATTTATGAACCCAAATATGATTAACTAAAATCTAAATTAATAAGTGGATAAAATTGCGCAACAAAATGAATCATCTAATAAAATCAATAGTGAAATCAAATTCAATTATTAACCGAACGAGACTGTACAAAAAGATATGGATGGATGTCTTTGTAATTTTTTTATTCAAATATCATTTCTTTCACTAGTGGATTTGGACCCAAAATCCGACGACAAAATCCGACGACCCCTGACGAAGAAGGACTATGTCGTCGGTTTTCACCTTAAAAATTTCAAAATTTGATGATTTTTTTAAAATTGATAGACAGAGACGTCGGATATCCGACGTATATGCTGATATCCGATGAGGCCCCTGGGATATCTGACGGCTCTGTATATATTCGACATCATATTAAAATGTGGGATGTCGGAAATCCAACATCAATTCTTCAATGGTAACTAAGTTCAAGGCGTCGGATATCCAACGGAAGGCTGACTTTTCAAACTTATAAATATTGAAACATTCCGACATGTTTGCTATACAAGCGATGGTTTGCGGAAATTTTTTTATTCGGCGGACTGTTTTTCATTATTTCCATTTTTTTTGTGATTCAAGCGAGTGAAGTGTGGTGCTTCATTTTCTAAGATCGATAATCTTCATTCAAGCTCTTTACGAGAAAATGTCAACTAGCAATATTCCTGATCCAGATGAACAAAATCGACAATTGCTTGCTAGATTGTGGGAAGGAGTTGAAAGAAGGGGTGATAGGAAATGCTATTGTCCATGTACTCAATGTAGGGGCTTTAAGAGGAGAATAATTTTGATCACAACAACCACAAAACATTGTAGGGAGCATGGGAACACTGAGGGGGGACATGAATACCATCCATTTGTAAGTTTTGCATTATATATGTTTTTATATTGATTGCTTTTGTAAATTTATGTATTGATCGTGGTTTCAATAGATGGGGACTAACATGGACAACAAATATTATTTTAATAATAAATATTTATTATACTATTTCTTTTTCTTTTGTGCATGTTGAATCTAGGGTATAGTAGAATAACTCATTTATTTGTTCGTTAGTGAGACTAACCCACTCATCGAGGAAAGCACTTAACTCTCTATATTTGTGACAGTTTCCATCATGATAATATAAATAACGACTATATTGGCATGTTGTAATTTCTCATATATTTTCTCTATAGAAATTACCATAGCATCATTTATCTTACCTTAGTTGAGTACAGTATGAGACATTTTGTGTTATATTTGAGTAGCTTTGCTTAGTAATTGGGTCAATTATTATGTCTCTTTGATAGTTTGGATGCACCTATTTAACCAACAGTACAATTGGCCATTGTTCTTTTCATCCCAATAGTACAAAATTTGTTACACTTTAAATGCATCACATAAATGTTTACATTTTGCGGTTGAATTTCATATATTAACTTTTATCTATTGATGGTTTCATGTAATTATAAAGGAAAGACATCCTAGGGTACTTTGTCCGAAGGAAGTGCTTCCAAAACAAGTACCGGAAGCTATGAATATTAATGGAGAACAAGTTAATGATCACATTAATGAAGAAGATGATCATACTGACAACATAGTTGAAGATGATGTTACAAATAATTTGATCCATGATTCATTTAATGTTGGAATGGTCGATGTTGATGATGATGATCATGAAAATGATGAACATTTTGATAATATTCATGATATACCTCTTCTTGATAAGGCATACGAACCCCTTTATGAGGGATCCAAGACAAATATTCTCTCTGCTATATTATTGATAATGAAATTGAAGGTTATGAATGGTCTTTCAAACATATCAGTCACACGGATGTTAAGGTATGTAATATACTCCATCAAAAAATATATATGATTGTGTATTTTGTTGTTCATTCATATATAATTCAAATTATTACGGATGAAATTTGTTCCATTAATATTATTTCTATATTATATTAACTAGATTTTTATTTTAATTTGTTGTAGCATGATAGGTGAATATTTGTTACCACCGTCAAATATTTTACCTCGCACATATCGACATTTATCTACCATCATGAAAGAAATTGGAATGCAGTATGAAGCAATTCATGCATGCCCCGATGACCATGTTCTATATTACAATCAACATGAATTAGCAACAGAATGTCCTGAATGTCATATCAATAGATATTGCACAGATCAAGTAACCAAAAAGGTGCCCCGCAAGGTTCTACGTTATATTCCCATTATTCCACGTATGCAACGACTGTTCAGGTGCAAAAACATAGCGCAGTTTATGGATTACCATGCACGGAACAGAAGTCAAGATGACATTATTTGGATGCCTGTAGATGGGTCAACATTTAGAGATATGGAGGAAAAATGGCCTCACTTTAAAGAAGAACCTCGTAATCTTAGGATTTCTTTGGCAGCAGATGGTGTCAATCCATTTGCAGAGATGAGATCCGTTTACTCGGTGTGGCCTATTTTTGTTATCAACAACAACCTTCCTCCATGGTTGACAATAAAGAGGGAGCACATAATGTTGTCGATGATTGTTCCAGGTATGAACCCTACAGTTTTTTTTTTAAGTAGTTGTATCTCATTTTTCGTATTTTTGTCGCATAATGTCATATATATATATATATATATATAATGTTTTTCTATTGTTCAATATGGATTAATATATGTAATCTAAATGGCACGTCTCATATTTATATTTTTTATATGTTCATATCAATCAGGTAAGTACCAAGTGAAAGATATGAATGTATATATCGAACCTCTTATTGACGAGCTACTGAAGTTATGGAATGGTATCACTATGTATGATGTATCTAGACCAATACGACAAAGGCAATTTCAATTCCATGAAATGCTTGTATGGACAATACATGATGCCCCAGGGTTAACCCATTTCTGTGGTATGTAATTATAAGTTCCACTTTATTTGCAAAAAGTTATACGAACTACTAGTTAATATACTATGCACGCATGTTTTTTCTAAATAATCCAGTCATTTTGTATATAATTATAATTGACATAGATATTCGATCTCTTTATGTAGGTCTTCAGACAAAGGGGAAATTTGCATGTTCAGTTTGTGGTCCTAAGATCAAATCTCGTCGTTCAAAAAGCTTAGGAAAGGATGTGTTTGATGAGTATAGGCACTTCCTCTATAAGAATCACAGGTATTGAACTACCAAAAAACATCTGTTCAATGGCAAGAAAGAGACTGCATTAAAACCACAGAGAATGACACCTCGCCTATGGAAGTTGCAATATAAAAGAAATTGTCAAGGTACGTATAATGAATCATCGTATATGATATGTTATATTGTATTTTTTTATATTGTGTGTTTTTTACTGTAATTGACATTAATTTATGTAATTTCATGATTGTCATTCATGTGATCATGAAGGCATTAATGGGAGTCCACGAGGAATGAAAAGTTATCCTAGACAATTCAGTAGGTTGCCCTACTATGAGCACCTACAAATTGCTCATCTATTTGATACAATGCATATCGGAAAGAATGTGACCGAAACATTATGGCGAATATTGGATGGAAGGAGTGACAAAGAAAAAATTGTCAAAATTTGCAAAGACATTCAAGATAACAACCATGCAATGAAAGACGTCATTCAATTTCATAGCAATGGAGAGCAAATTAATATAAACTCACTTCCATGGATGTTAACGAACCAGCAAAGTAATGTTGTAAAAGAAGTCATTCGAAAAATTAAATTTCCCACCGGATTTTGTGCGAACATGAAGAATATCATAACAAAAAAAGGTGATATCGCGGGGGTGAAAACTCACGATTGACATGTCTTCATGAAGGTAATTATTATGGTATAGATTTTTTAAAAAAAATTCATATTCCAGTGAATATGGTTGGTATAGTTTTTATTTGTCTACTCTTTGTTGATAAAATGAAACTAATTGTATATTATTGTTACAGTATGTTATACCTCTCTCTATCTCGGACAACTTCAACAACAATGTCAAGCAAATAATATAAAGTCTCGGGAAATACATGAGGTAAGTGGTGATTTTTTCGATGCACTTAGTGTTTGTTTAATTCAACATAGAACTTATATTTTATTTTCGTTCTGTAATTCATGATGTTACGTAATATATTGTTTTTTTCTTTAATCTCTTGATTTGGTTGTCATGTCACTTGTAGATGGTTGTCATCTAAAGAATTCCATAAAGAAGACATAAAGTATTGGAGGAGAGAAATTCCTCGTCTCATGTGTGAAATGCAGAAGCATCTACCTTCGGCATTTTTCAATGCACAAGAACACTACCTCATACACCAAGTTGAGGAGATTGAACTGTGTGGACCTACGCACTCAAGGTCCATGTGGATGGTTGAGAGGCACTTGAAATTTATGAAGGGTTTGGTCAGACAACGAGCATATGCTGAGGGTTCTATGATGGAGGGATATATGGTATACCAAAACATGTTGTATATTAGTGAATATCTTCCTAAATTAGCAGAAAAACTCAATTTACGTCGCATTTGTGATCCATAATCCAATAAGAGTTTCGAAGGGGAGTACCCGGAGGGGAAAGGTAGATCGAGGAAGGTGAAAGGTAATATAACACATTTGAATGGTGATTTTTATGTATATATAATATCATACATATTCTATTTTTATATTCAGTATTTTGCATAAATTTAGAGTGTAATATACTTTGTTAAGTTACTATATTACATTTGTATTGAATTTTAATTTTATTGTCATGAAATAGTTGGTCGAGAGTGGGATGCAATTAATTTATACATCGCAATCAATCTTGACTGGATGAAGGTATGGATCAAACGATGTGAACAATCTGGTCATGGAATATCATGGGAAGGTGTGGCTTCATTGGTTAAAGCTGCACATCGCAATGGAGACACCAATCTAACACAAAGGGAAATCAATTTAGCAAGAGGTTTAAAAGATAAGAAGGTAAGAATATTAATCATCCACGCTATTTTTTTTTGTAAAAAATAATGTTGTTGTATGTCACACTATTTTTTTCATTGTATGGCATTATAAACATGCACTAGTTAATCATAAATATTGGATCATTATGTAATCTTTTCCTATATGACTTGTTGTAGGTAAAACACCATAAGGCTATGTGGTGCAATGGATGTAGATATCGAATCAAAAAGTTGGATGAAACAAAGAAAACATCTGATTGTGGGATATTTGCAGTCTTTGAGGTGACCAATGTTTCTTCTAGAAGTGACAGACATCCATAACTCTCTGAAAATCGATACTATGGGTATCTAGAAGACATTCTTCAATGTGAATTTAACTCCTTCAAGGTATTTATGTTCGTGGTCAAATGGTACAGGTGTCAATTGAATCAACGTGATCCCGATAAAACCATAATTGAACATAATAATGGATTTAACATGGTAAATACAAGGTTGTTTGAGCTAGGAACGGAGCCCTATGTTCTTCCAACCCAATGTGAATAGGTATTTTACTCTGAGGTTCTAGGTAGTGCAGGATGGTTATTTGTTGTGAGACACGATCCAAGGGGAAGGCTGGTAAAGTATAACGTAGATGAAGGTAATGAAGACATTATCGAAGAAGAAGATGTCGTAGAAGATGATCATGATCAACATGAGTTAGATGATCATGGTATAGAAGAAGATGTCGAAGAACTTATTGAATCATATGATGTATCAGACAATGTCCATGAAGATGATATCGATGATGACATGATGATCGTAACTGACATCGATGACGAGGATGATATGGCCAATCCTTACAATGTTGAATCTGGATCATCGGATGATAGTACAGACGATGACTCAGATGAAGAAGATGATGAAGACCATTGAAGTTTACGAGGTATGCAGTAATAATAAATTAATTGTTTCTTAGTGAGTTTCAATTTTCCTGTATGATATAATTAGAAACATTGCTTGTTATAGAGTATGTCAAAAAACACATTTAAAGTTTTTGTACATAGATATTTTTGTTGGGTTATGGGGAATTGAGAGTGATGTGAGGGGGGGGAGGGGCCATAAGAGCTTCCACCTTCACGTGGTTGGCCCTGTTTAGTAGAGAATATTAAATTATTCTTGAAACAGAGAGAATCTTAGTAAGGAAATGCACAATTATCAAGACTCAAACATCATCATCATCATCATCATCATCATCATCATCGTCATCGTCATTGTCATCATCATCTTCATCATGATCATCTTTTTCTTCTTCTTCATCATCATCTTTTTCTTCTTCTTCATTATCTTCATCATCTTCATCATTGTCATCATCGACATCATCATCAGCAACATCATGTTCATCATCGTCGTCACGGACACCATCATCATCATCATTGTGATCACCATCATCATCATCATCATCATCATTATCATCATCATCATCATCATCATCATCTTCCTCATCATCATCAACATATTCATCATCATAGTCATCATCATTGTCATCATCGATCGTCTTCATCATCATCGTCATCTTCATCATCGTCATCATCATCATCGTCATCCCTTTGACCCATACACCCTCATAGGAGTTCAACCATTGTTTACAACACCACCCAGGTCTCCCCCTCATGGAAATCAGATCCCAAACAGAATAGAAGGACCAGTTGTCCCTAACTTACCATTTATGTCTAGTTTAAATCTACCAGATTTGGCCAAACTTACTAATGATCCCATTAATCATGATGCGACATGTTTGACTATGCTCGACAAGCTTCCCACCGACATTCTCAAATTCAAAGGAAAACAATGAGACGATCCCTCCAACCACGTTATGTCTTTCCACTTGTGGTGTTCATCTAAAAACATAGTGGATGACCTCGTAAGGATTCGCCTCTTCCAACATACCCTCACTAGAATGGCAACAGAGTGGTACGTAAACCTTGAAAGTGACACCCATTCCACATTTGTGACATTGGCCAGCGCATTTCTTACGTACTTTCAAATACCAATCCGACATGATATAGGCCTATAAATTCTCACTAAATTTCATCAAAATAATTCCACCCACATCGCGGACCACATATATGAGTGGCGCAAATGCAACACACTATGTAAGATCGAAATACAAACTCCCTTTGTATTGGATTGGTTCATCAGATCTCTCCAACCTGCCATAGTTAAAGATGTCACCACCTCCATGCCACAAAGAGAGGAAGAGGCTATTCTTAAAGCACAACATTTCGACCTCATATATGCACGATCTGGATGCCTTTAAACAATCCTCCTTGATGCCCCGCGGCATCGGTCATTGGATCCTACACTTTCGGGCTCGCCACATTCGACAGATGGGATTATTGCATCCATTTCCCATTTAGAAAAGGTTCCTACCACCACATCGGTGCCATTTAACATGGTTTCATATTACCCATCCATGCCACCTATGTCGATACCCCCTACACTGGCACCAACACAAATAGTTGGTTAATTACAGTATGGACCACACATTCCTACGTACCCAAGCATTATCCAAGCAATATCAGTTGCTACACCTCCAATGGTACAAGTCGCTCCTACATCCACATCTTATGGAGCACAAGCAACATTTATCCCACCACCGGGATATAACCCATATTATCCGTTACAATATCCAACTAGTCAACGACCTAACCCCCACATGGGAGTTAACCTAGTCCAACCTTCTTATGCTCAAAATGCTCAACAATTTGAGCAGTTGAATGTCGTAAATCCCTGAAATCCACAGAATCAGGGGAAGAAGAAAGGTAAGAACAAGAAGAATCAACAACTGGGACAAGGGGGAAATTCCCCTCCCCAACAAAACCAGAATATGGGTGATCCAAATGTAGGAACTAACAATCCCCTCAAACAAGGGAAGGATCCCACTGTGAGAACCAATTATTGCTGCTCCATTGCGACGATTATGGTCATTACACACATCATTGTCCTCTTATCCCCGAATTTCAACAGTTAGTTGAAGAAAAGAAGAAAACGATGGTGAACCCCCCTCAGGGAGAGAATCCTCCGTAACCACAGACCGTCGTGTTACAACAACCTTTTTCCAATCAAGGGGTATTCATACAACATCAAGACCCTTGCTTTCCCAATGGCAATTCTTTCAAATATATATACGTTGGACATCAACCTCCAAACATGAGCCAAAGGTTCTGATGGGCCTTCCACCCCCCAAGTGGAAGAAATTTCTATCCCCTCGAGGACCCCTCTACATATCCCTCAACTAAACACCGAACAAATCCCATGGATTACAAAAGATTTGCTTTGGCTTATGCCTAATAATCCTAAGATGAAATCCTCCCACAATTACAATATTTTGGATGACTTGGCTCAATCCCTGACATCCATGTCCCCATTAGAAGTGTTACAGTCTTTCCAAACACAGCAGAAGGCATTACTCAATGCATTCGGTGCAGTCTATCCATCCGATTCACACCTCACGACCTTTGATGTTGACAAAAGTGATCCACGACTACCATCATTAGTCACATTCCAAGTCCCAGTCACGGTAAAAAACATCATGATCCATCACTGTATGATTGACGAAGGCAGATCCACTTGCATTATGTCCATAAAAGTATGGAAATGATTAGGATCCCATGAGCTGGCCCCCTCATCTATCTCTCTTTGCGCATATGATGAGAGGCCATCCCAACCAAAAGGATTATACCAAAATGTCTCCATAGAGATGGGGGGGAAGATGGTTATGATCGGTATCGGAGTAGTCGATGTAAAATTCGACTACAACATCCTCTTGGTGCGTAGTTATATGTATGCCATGAAGGTAGTAGCCTCCTCAGTCTTCTGTATCATGATGTTTCCCTTAAATGGGAAGGTAATTACTCTCGACCGACTTAACTATTATGTCCCTAACACGACAAGTAACCCTGATGTCCTATCGAATGTACAAGGCGATGATCCACCATATGTTGACATTTTCTCCGGTATGTATAAGAATTCCAATTTGTTAGGAGTGTATTCTATACCACCACCAACTATCTCTACGTCAATCGATGGCCTAATGTGCACAATTTTCACTGCTGAAAATGGAGCCGCATCCACCTCAACACCATCTTCAGCACCACCACTGAGCGATGGCATTGAACAAATGTTGATTCCATCGGTCCCACCAATATTTCAAATCCCATTCTTGTATCCTCCTACAGGTGTACAAGGGACATCGATTATGTCTTAGTTAACTCTACCAGTGATAACTTTGGGGATCCCAGTTTGGTACCTTACGCCACCCTTCCCAGAGATGGCTTTTAAGCCAATCGCCCATTATGAGTTTTCCCCTATTTCGGCTAGTATGACTACAAATCCTGTAACACGTTCAGTTACAACAACCCATCCTATGACATATGCAACTGCACCACAATTGGTCATCACTAAGACCTCCAATGGGGGCTCCAAACAACTGAAGTTGAAAGGTCCCCTATTGCCTAACCCTACATCTAATTCAGTAGAAACCGTTAAGCCTAAAGCAGGGGGCATCAATGAAAAAGAGGTAAACGACCCATTTATATTCAATACTCCTAATCAAAGGGTCACACATCTGTGCTCTATTTGCGGGCATCCATGCCACACAAAGAATCTATGTCCTACTCTATCGGAGCTAAGGAATCTACTTAACACTCCTGTTAGCATCACCTACACTACACCAATGGTGAAAGGGGGAACACATCCCTCTCTGACATATAAGTCCAAAACATTGTGTATGAATCATGCATGTTCCATCTGTGCTCAACATGGCCACTATACACACCACTGCCCCAAACTCCCTTGATATCGAGAGGCGTTGGCAACAATCCTTCTCACTCAAGTAACAATTGAGGAACCCCCCTTCTTAAACCAAGAAGTAGCATCCATTAATGTTATCACCACATCAGCAACAACGCCAGTCACACCTCCCACACAAGTTGTGCCAAATGCAGACATCGTGGTAGAGGATTTAACGTTGCAAGATCCATCTAAACTTATGGTGATGTAATCACACAATGAATGCTCATCGTGTGGGCACTCCTCCCCTATCCTCCCTCCTATATCCATTTCATGCATAATGGAGCAAATCAACACTCAAGAAGACCAATAACGATTCCATCCATGCATACCAATACCTTGCCGATCTTAGGGAGAGGCTACCCATTACTCCTTTCAGTGCCCCATTTTGCACCCCGAATGAGAAAATCATATTGCAATGATGAGAACACAATATCAATTACAAACACCTCGTTTAACCCCACAAACGTCACCAACCGAGGAGGTAGTATTGACCTTACAAGACACCATCGATGTTGATTCTCCTTTAGAGGGTGTCCTCACTTGTAGTGATTCCTCGTCTTTCGATGAATACCTAGACCACCCGCAAGCATTCCCAAAATATTAACAACCAAAATAGGGGGTTTGTACCCTCTCAACACAAACAAGACACTTGACACCAACCGTTGATATTCTTATTTTGTGTCAAAAATTTTACTTTTGTTTCACAGTATCTCTAATTAAGAAAGTAAACTACCTCTCTTCTTCAAATGCATATGGCCTCCCCAATGGACATCTACACAGGTTATGTAGATGGTTCCAGTCGATGCTTCAAAAATCTAGCATCCGCTGCCTAGGTTATATATTCCCCCTCCCATACACTTGTTTCTTTTGGAATTCTTGATGATGAATAGTGACTAGCCTTTGTTCTTCAATCTTCTGCAACTCAAATACCGTCTCTTGTGTGGCTTGTATGGTGTCTAAATGTAGTACTTGTGTGATTATTGGGTTTGTTGTTTGAAGTGTAGTGGTACAACTAATTCCTGACCATAGACTAATTTGAACAGTGTCTATCCAGACAATATTTTATAGGTTGTTCTGTACACCCATAGGATAACAAGAATTTTGTCATCCTAGTTTTCCTTGTTGATATTGCAAATTTTTGTTAACCCCTTCATAAATGTCTTATTAAATGATTCGATAGCACCATTCGACTGAGGATTATATAATGAACTCTTGTGATGGTCTATCATAAATTCCTTAAGTAATATTGATATAGTCTTATTAGTAAAATGCATTTCCCTATTGTTGATGAATGTGAGGGGACATTTGAATCTGGTAACAATGTTTTCATAGATAAATATTGCTACAAATTCACTTGAACATGCTTCGATAGGTTCCGCTTCTTCCCATTTAGTGACATATTCGACTGCGGTGATTATGTATGTCTCTGATGAAGTCGATGGCCCATATTTCAAATGTTAGACTCAAGTTAAGTGATTTAATGACATTTCATTCTGTCGGAGCGGTCGACCCATTCATTGGCATTTATTACATTTACTAATAACTTTTTTACAGTCTTTATTTAGTGTTTCCCACCATAATCTAGATTGCAATATCTTCTTGACAGTTTTGTTGGCTTGAAAGTGTCCTCCTGTTGGTCCTGAATGTGCTTAGTCAATAATGAAATATTTTTCATGGTCGAGGACACACCTATGGAGTATGTCATCTTGTCCTAATTTGTATAGGAATCCAGTAATTAGAGTGTATGTTGTTGCTTTCATGGCTAGTATTTTATTTTTCTTCTTGAATGTCCCTTCTGGAGCTTGTCCTTCCTGCAAGAATTGTAATATGTCTGCTAGTTCAGTCGACATGATTTCGACTTTAAAAAGGTGGGCATATGGTAGTTCACCATCTATTCCGACATAATATTCTCCTATTTTTATATGTGATAGATGATTAGGTCTGAAAATGGAATTCCCTAGACGAAATATTATCTCGAATTCAGATTATTTAAATAATAAAATCCAATGATATATTCGTCCATGGTGCAGTGGTTTATAAACTAAATATTTCAAGGCCAATGATCTGTGAAAAAGACAAAAGGGTTAGACAATCAATAATGACGATACTTTTATAGAGTGAAAATCATACCTAGTCCTTCTTGTTGTAGGTTAATAATTTCATTAAGCTTTGTTTAAATTTTGGCTAGCATAGGCATTCAGATAGTTGATCCCATCGTCACCAAGTTAGGTCAGTATTGCACCAACTCCAATACTCAATGCATCGATGTGGACATTAAACTTATTAGACTAGTTTGGGATAAATAGGATCGGGGCTTTGACCAGATTGTGTTTAAGAAGTTGAAATGATTATGCACATTCTTGTGTCCATGTAAACACAACAATTAATTTGAGCAGCTCCTCTAGGGGGACTGTCATAACTGAATAATGTCAAATGAATTATTGATAGTACCTTGTATGTCCTAGAAATAGTCTAACTTGTTTAGTGTTCATAGGTGGCTTCAAGTCGAGAATGACTTTGATCTTTTCCAAGTTGACCTTGATTCCTTCCTTACAAACAACATGGGCCAAATGTATTCCAATGGGGGTGGTAAATATATGCTTCTTGATATTTATTGATAACTGAATATATCTACATATATGGTTTTATATAATAATTCCTGAAAATCCTTGCTTAGGATTCTGGAAAATACTATAGGTGCACTTTTTAATACAAAGGGCATAAATTTGTATGTGAGTGACCCAAATTCACACATAAATGTAGTCTTGTTCTAATCCTCTTTTGCTATGGGAACTTGATTGTAGCATGAAAATCCATCTGTGAAAGAGTAACATTCGCAACCTTCAACCTCGTTTATGATTTTGTTTGCAAAAGATGCAGGGAACAAATATGTAAGAGTTACTTTGTTCAATCCTTCGAAATCGACACAAATTCGAAGTCTTTTCAAGTCATGCATATTATGATGGATGACCATTAGGCTATCCCATTCTGATTGGTCGAGTGGATATATAATTCCATAGGCTAGCATATTTTATATTTCTTTCTTGACTATATCCTTGTATTTGTGGGATAATTTATACAATCACTTCTTGACAGGTTTTGCATTTGGCATGATATCTATCTTCATTTATCCCATTTCTTATACCAAGCCCTTTAAATATTTATAATATTTGGAAAACATGTCCTGGTATTCTTTTAGAATATTCCTTATCTATGTCGTATGCTGCTCTAACCAGTAATCTCCAATTTTTGCTAATTTGGGTCTATCGTCGATGGATATGTTGACTTCTTTCGTCTTGATTTCCCTACCCATCCATTCCGGGGATTTTGACTCATTGATGTGTCATTTTCCTTATTTAAATTATGTAAATGATGGAGGAATTTTTTTTTTATTCGAGCTCTCCATATTCTTCCTTTCCTTCAGTACATACTTTCATAACTAATTTAACTGGATAGACAATATAAGGGTGATCTCTCTTCCATCTGAATTTTTTTGGAGGTGGACATGTTGCTTCTAGTTGATTGTGATATTATTGCTAGTCAAATTAGGAGTTAAATTAATTACACCACTTCTTCCCCCATCAGAAGTAACACCCTGTTGGCTTCTCCCCAAGAAGATCCCTCAGATCTCGTTGACCCATCCTCCCTCATAGGAGGTCAACCATTGTTTACGACACAACCCGGGTCTCCCCCTCATGGAAATCACTTCCCAAACAGAATGGAAAGACCATTCGTACCTAACTTACCATTTATGGCTAGTTTAAATCTACCAGATTTTTCCAAACTAACTAATGATCCCATTAATCATGATGCGACATGGACATCTATGCCCGACAAGCTTCCCACCGACATTCTCAAATTCAAAGGAAAACAGGGAGACGATCCCTCCAACCACATTATGTCTTTCCACTTGTTGTGTTCATATAATAGCATAGTGGATGACCTCGTAAGGATTCACCTCTTCCAACATACCCTCACCAGAATAGCAGCAAAGAGGTACGTAAACCTAGAAAGTGAAACCCATTCCACATTTGAGGCATTCTCCAACACATTTCTTACATAATTTCAACTACCAATCTGACATGATATAGGCCTCAAAATTCTCACTGAGTTTCATCAAAATACTTCCACCCACATCACAGACCACATCCATGAATGGCATAGAAGAAACACATTATGTAGGATCGAAATAAAACCTCCCTTTCTGTTGGATTGGTTCATCAAATCTCTCCAAATTTCCATAGCTAAAGATGTCACCACCTCCATGCCACAAAGTGAGGAAGAGGCTATTCTTAAAGCACAACATTTCGACCTCATATATGCACAGTATAGACACCTTTACACAATCCTACCTGATTCCCCACGACATCGGTCGTTGGATACTACACCTTCGAGCTCATCACATTCGACGGATGGAATTATTGGGTCCATTTCCCATTTAGAAAAGGTTCCTACCACCACATTAGTTCCATTTAACATGGTTTCATATTACCCATCCATGCCACCTATGTCGGTACCCCTTACACCGGTACCAACACAATTAGTTGGTCAATTACAGTATGGATCGTAGAGTCCTATGTACCCAAACGTTAGCCAATCAATATCGGTTCCTACACCTCCAATGGAACAAGTCGCTCCTACATGCACCTCTTATGGAGTGCAAGCAACATTTATCCCACCACTGGGGTATAACCCATATTATCCATTCCCATGCCCAACTGGTCAACAACTTTCCCCCCACATGGGGGTTAACTTAGTCCAACCTTCTTACCTTCAACAAGCTCAACAATTTGAGCGATTGAACACTATAAATTCCCGTAATCTACATAATAAGGGGAAGAAGAAAGGTAAGAACAAGAAGAATCAACAACTAGTACAAGGGGGCAATCCCCCTGCCCAACAAAAGTAGAATACGGGTGATCAAAATGCAGGTAGTAACAACACCCCAAACAAGGTAAGAATCCCACACTGAGAACCAATTATTGCTGCTCCATTTGTGGCGATTATGGTCATTACACACATCATTTTCCTCTTATCCACAAATTTCAATAGTTAGTGGAATCCAGAAAGAAGACTATGGTGAACCCCCCTTAGGAAGAGAATCCTCCCCAACCATAGACCATCGTGTTACAACAACCTTTTTCCATTCAAGGGTTAGTTACACAACAGCAAGACCCTCGCTCGCCCAATGATGGTTCTTTCCAAAATATCTATACATTGGACATCAACCTCCAAATGCGAGACAAAGTTTATGATGGGCCTTCCACCCCCCAAGTGGAAGACATTTCTATCCCCTTGGGGGTCACTTTATAGATCCCTCGACTAAACACTGAACGAATCCATCGGATTCCAAAAGTTCTGCTCTGGCATACCCCTAATAATCCTCACATGAAAGCGCCCCACAATTACAGTATTGTGGATGACCAAAAATACCAAGAATGATTCCATCCACTCATACCAATACCTTGCCTATCTTGTGGAGAGACCACCCTTTACTCCTTTCAGTGCCCTATTTTCCATGCCAAACGACAAACTCGTCTTGCACTGACGAGAATACAAGATCAATTACAAACACCCTGTGTAAGCCCGCAAACGTCACCAACCGAGGAGGTAGTATCGAATTTCCTATACACCATCGATGTTGAATCTCCTTTAGCAGGTGTCCTCACTTGTAGTGATTCCTTGTCTTCCAACGAAGACACAGACTACCTGCAAGCATTCCCAAAAAATTAACAACCAAAACAGGGGGTTTGTACCCCCTTAACAAAAACAAGACACCCAACACCAATCATTGATATTCTTATTTTGTGTCAAAAAATTTACTTCTGTTTCACAATATCTCGAATTAAGAAAGTAAACTACCTCTCTTCTTCAAATGCATATGGAATACCCAATGGACATCTACATAGGTTATGCAGATGGTGCCAATCAATGGTCCAAACATCTAGCATCCGCTTCCTAGGTTATATATTGCCCCTCGCATACACTTCACCACACCAGCAGAGTATGCTTGGGGGCACTAACAAACAACCAAGCAGAGTACAGTGCTATAATAGGTCTCTTAGGCAATGCTCTACACCTAGGCATTCATCCTCTACAAGTGCACCTTGAGTCCCAACTTGTCGTATCGTAGCTGAATAATATATTCTAGGTCCACAACTCATTCCTCTTCCAAAATTTTCTGCGCATGCACCTTCTCATTTGACAGTTTGAAACCATAGCATTCACACATATACCGAGAAATTCCAATGCATTCACCGACTCCATCGCCAATGAGGTATTGAATTGGCACCTAGTACACCACCCAGCTGCATAGCCCTGCATACCAATCATACATAAAAATGTCTATGTGTTTCACCTACGACTACACATACATATATCTCATCATCACCAGTCCTACAGTCGATAATACATGCCAAAAACAAATATGCTAGTATCAAGTACTACATATGCATCACATCAACATGACATAGGCAACATAAAGCAAAATACACATACATCACATACATATAGAGACGCATACATCATGTGCCGCACAAATGGTATATATATATATATCATCAAAAAATGTCTGTCGTGTACAAAAAATGGCCCTCATGGGGCATATACATCGCAGCCTTATGGGGGATACATAAAAAACCCGGCCCCCATAGGCTCATAAAAAATGTATACATACAAAAATGGGGCTCATCAGCCTTATACAAAAAGAATCAAGTTACCCCGTCAGTTGGTGGATCTTGGGATCCCAAAATAGCCAGTGGATGCACAACCTCCCCTCGCGTCAGCTCTGGTCCCTACCTTGGATGTTGTCATGAAGGAGAGGTCACTCTTCCCTGCACCTCCCATGCCACATGACACGCAATCTGGACTCTCCGCATGACCCACTGGCAAGTTGGCCCACACTTAGCTGGTAGGTGAAGCGTCAAATCCACCTCATCATCCTCGAGGTATTCCCAATCTTGCTCATCAACACCAACCAAAATCCCACCGAACTGCCGCTCTAAATCAGCTATCACAATGGTTATCCAGTCTCTAGCAACTTCCCCCTTGCCGCAACTCCTTCAACATTGGCTCCTCCTGATCTAGCAGTGCCACCCTCAGACGCACCTACTCCAGCTCCAATGGTCTACCCCACCCCGGCAGTTGGTTGATCTCTCCTCAGTTTAGGCCTCTGAGGTGGCCTCACAAGACCAACATCTGCATCACAAAAGACAAAACCATCATCAATACCTGATAAACATATATATCATAAATGCGCAGAAATCAAAGTATGTACAAATATATATGCGAAAGGTACAAAACCATAAAACATACCAAACACGTTGAAACCACCAACAGGAATAGGTAGCTACGAATCTCCTTGGAAGTCCATCCCGCTCCAAGTATATCTCTTTGGTTTGCCTATATGGACCTCCCATACTTCTAGCACTCGTGGCGTAAAATATCCCCCCACGGGCCCACCACCAGTACACAGCATAATATGCCCCCAAAACACCATCTGCGGCTCTTGTGGTCCCCTCAGTGGCACCACTACTTGTAGACTCAATGATGGATAACGCGCAAAGAAGTATGAGCACAAAACACTAACATAGAAGAAGGGGCACCACCCCACACCCCACTGTAAATATGACATATGCTACACCATAGACTACAACATCAATGAGATCCACTCCATGGGCTTATCATCCATCGCCCTCTCCACCAGCTGGAGATGGCCTCATGTAACCTGATTGGGAGATGCATCCCCCAACACACGCACAACTGTTGTCGCCACAACCTCCACCAGTAGAGCCCTTAAATGGCTTACCAACAAGCCACCACGACACCACCACAGTACCGATCAAGTAAAGTGTGGATCATCTCCCCAACCAAATGTGGAGGGAGAGTCTCCCTCACCCCTCGGGGAGTCAACCCGGTCAAGAAGTAAATATCCTGAGTCGTGATGCTCAGGTCCTCGCCTCTCACATGGAACACTCCGTGGTCAGGGTCCCACATGTCTAGTTGCTTCCACAAGAGGCAATCGGCCGACAGTATCAGAGGGCTCTTGAAAAACTTCAAGAGCCCAACACGTTGTAAGGCCTATATCGTCGCTCGATCGGCTAACACAACCGCTTGGAGGTCATAAAACTCTCTCTCCCTCCACTCAACATCTCAAATGTGTGCCATCACTGATACCTGCACATGGTAATAATCACCCATTAGCCATATAAAATCATTAGCGCAGACTTCCCTAAGACAGTCCGCACATAGCACAACATTTTACAACATATCCACGCATAGCGCGGCCCAAACACTATTCATCCGTGCGAAACTAGTGCGTGGGATATATACAGCTCGTCCGCGTGGGCAATGAGACTATTCAAGGAAGAAACACTCTAAAAGTGCCACGCTACCGAAGCATATTTATCCTGTGCTACATGTGGTACATGACATATTTTATGCGCTAGTGAGATCACTACATCTCGCACGATTTTCGGAAAATCCTATGCTAGGACAACGCGATATTTTTCAAAAAATATTGCGCTACCATGTATGATTTTTCAAAATCTTGCATGGTAACCATAAAAAACATAAAAATGACCCCTGGCCACCCAGGGGACCCCTAAACCTAAGTCTACCCGGATAAAATTAAAGATGACTAGGTTTAGGATTACCTGGAACTCATAGATATCCCATAAACACTCGAAATGAACTCTAGGATGTTTGTGGCACAAAGTACAAATAATTTCTAAAAGTTCCCCCCACCCCCCTATTATACTCATTTGACCTAAAATTCCAACTAATGCCACATACAAACCGTAACTCTGTTTCGAAAACCGTTCGCACCATGATGACCAATGCTTTGAGCTATTTGACATGGAACCAACCAATCCATATTCTCCCCAATGTCATCGGGACACTATTTTCCTATCCAAAGTACTCCACATGTACGTGATGTTCTGGTTATATGATTTCTGCATTGCCAATACCTTAGTTATGTGCGCCATATGTGCAGGACCACGATTGGGACAATATGGAGCCTATTTTATTTCATTATAAGAATAAGAATCCAATATCTAACAATAGCGGTCACACACCCTGCCACATGTATCATTTTGAAACTGGCATATAGAAACTATTTACCCTCCATTTATAATGCATATGCTAGTATTTCCCCTAATAACCATAGGGTCCCCATTCATGGCCTTGATGTGCCATCAACATCATTTCCTTGAATAGCATTTTCCCCCATGGGTGTGTGCACCACTTCCACTCCCAAAATCAATTGGCACCCATGATGTCGACCCCCCACAAGTCCAAGGAATCTGACCAAACTTGAAAAGACCCTCCCTTCGAGTATCATTTTTTCATTTGGGCATTTACTCCACCAACTAGACACTCATCATATCCCTCAACACATGTTACGAGAATGATTCACAAACCCCCCTCATACCTCCATGAGCACTTTACCCTTCACAATCTCCCTCGTATCATCACCCCTGAAATGACATTGATTGGCCCCCCACCCTCATAAGCAACCGGTTCTATTTAGTTATCCCGCAAGTATACACTGCATGGCATCATTCACGGGGAACCCGTCGTTGCATCCACAAGTTAACCCTCACTTCATCATTGGAAAGTGTCCCCTGATCCACTCAAAACCGTGGGGACTCCGCCCATCATTAAATCATTCCCCTGACACACACAAAACTGTGGGGATCCCACTAAAATTCCTTATGAATAACCAATTCCGTTAACACCTCACATTGCGGGAACACCATATTATTTTGGCACCAACCCATGGTTTCCTTTGATCGATGTATTTAAGTCTCCATATGTTCAACAGTATTTACTTTTCTGGTTACCATTACCCTTTATTTCGCATCTCCCTCAAAGATCTTTCACTTGCAGTTTGTCTCCATCCATTTCAATTTATGTCGTTCTGAAAGAGAAGTTGTCATCCCCGCTCTCCAAGTTTACATTGATCAAAGGAAGTTATGAGCCCCACACTTATCAAACCAATCTTGTGTCAGATATGTCCATCCACCAATTGGTTACACTATGATCTCAATTCTCAAGATAGGACTCTCGTCTTATCATGTGCTTCAGCTCTCATCGATGTCAAAACATTACATTCTGAGAGTTGCAGTAATTGTAGTTGTACCTCAGGATCCCTTTCAATCACTATAATGGATCACCTTGAACTTAGTAGGGAGAGACATTAGTGCTCCCTAACTAAGCAGTTTCACTATGCTTGACGTCAACACATCATCACATCAGGGGGGAACGTACTTTTGAAGGTATCAATTTTCACATTTAGAAATCATGGTATCAATCTATTTGGTGTAGTGAAACTCTCAAGCATATTTACATACCAGTTTGGTCCCCCACCACAGTGGGTTTATCATGGTCACCAATAGTTCCACTTATTCAATATTCCGAAACAATTCCTATAGAATTTACTCAGACATGGATCGAAGCCGCCTTCATCCATGTCCAAGCAATTTAGTAGAGTCGACACCTTGGTCCTCTTTCATTGTAATCCGTTTGAAAGTATTTCATGAGCATGGGTATGCCCTCCTCGTTTGTATAAAACTATTCTTTATTACAACTCCAACGATCGTCACCAACAATCTTCCCCCATGGGAGAACCTCATTTTTTCCACATATGCTTCATCCTATAGAACATGAGAGAAACAACAGAAAACATGATGCATTATCAGCTCTACAGTACCCTCTGAACCTCATACATCAAGGGGCATCTGTTAACGCCTAAAAGTCACACACATGTGACATTTCAACGACTCATCCAGTAAGGCGCCATCAACATAAAGAATGCATATCACCACAAACATCCTCAACAGATCCTTTACACAACATGAGTCCAAAAGTGCCAAGAAATAGTCAAAACAAAGGGTAGCATGGGTATTAAATAGTTGACCCGCGCTATATCGCAAGTTATCTTGACAATGCTCCTGCTACACCCGCACGGCTTTTTATTCGATAGCCACTCTACTGTCAAAACAACGGGACCACTGACTCCTAGAGGTGCATTGAATACTCAATCCTCCCTAAGGATCTAAATTCAGCTCCTCACACTCTTGGTGGCATTAATTAGCCCCCCTTGTGTACCTGGGAACTAATTCACGAAGGAGGAGAGTTCACATTTGGATCTAATTATTTGTTGGCCACCTCTTTGCCTATGAAATAAATCCATTGGCATGAATTTTGTAGAGAGAAATTAGAGCAAGGTTATGTTGTTGGATTTCACTTGGATCTTCCTCATAGCCCACCATTTCCTACCATTGTGACCATTCCCAAGTTTGCTTGCCACCTCCTATCAAGGAGAAAGTGTTTCTCTCCATTGTTCTACCATTTACTTAGCATTTAGTTTGAACAAGAAAGGCCTCCCTAAGGGAGATTGTTGGCTTCCATTGAATCCCTCACCTCCTAGGTGTTGTACAGCTATTCCATTGGGAAATACAAGAGTGGTTTAGTATATTTCTGGTTGTTGTTGGAGTTTGCATCCTCCCCCCATCTCTCTTATTGTTTTATTTTCATATTTGGATGTGAACTACACTAACAATATCTTGCAGGATCACTTGGAGGAATACCAACCACCATCAAAGGGGATCCAAGGACTGAGGCATTGCAACAACCTACAAGGCTTATCCCCTTACCAAGTGGAAGAGTGCATTTGTGAAATGTTTTCCACAACATCCTCAACAAATTGCTATTTAGGATGCCTTTGAAGTCAAATTCGAATTTCGGGATGTGAGTCATAACAAGGTGCCCAAAAATCACCCCAGATGACTCCTAGTAACATTTAACTTCTTAGGTCCATCATATATTACATGGAGGTCTTCAAATCTTTGTAAATAAACCAAATATGTAATCACATTCACCACCAAGTTGTCCCTTTTATCTTCGAATAATTTATCATCATAATTTGAGACATATAAGAAGGGTAGAATAATGGATTTATAAAAATCCATTACTCCTAATGAATATCTTTCTCCAAAATGGCTTCATGGTTGATGGTGGTCTACTCCCACTTCTACAATACATGAATATAAATAAGTTCCCACATTAAGTCATTATTCATAAGCAAACACAAAACACACCAATTCTTCCAAACATTAATCAAAACTCAATGAAATACTAAGAAATGTAATGGAAACCACGTTAAACCAAAATCCCGCAAATAGGTATTAAAAATGATTAATAATGTGTCATGGGAAATTAAAATAGGAAAAAAATAGGAAAGAGAGGATGTGAAAAGATAACATTCATGCAACCTAACACTTAGGAATTTCTCCTTTGATGCCATTTCTTCTGTTTTTTCCTTCCTAGTGTTTTAGGAGGCAACTTTTATTGTTTAAAATTCCTCTACTTCTTCCTCTTATTGTTGCTTGGCCTCCCCCTTTTCATTATTACACATAGATTAGCCGATATCTTTACCTTCAAAGTGATAACTTATAATAGTGGATTAGGGGGCAACCATGTTCTAGTAGTTCCTTTAGATATTTCTTCCAAAAATGGTTGCCTGGTGACCTTAGTCATTATCCCTTGAGATGTCAGTGGTGATTCTTGGACCTAGGTATATATCCTTGGGTTCTTGATGCTCTATTTGACAAAGGACTTGAAATTAATTGGATTGGGGGAACCCATAAGTTCCCAAATGGGTATTTGACAACCCTTCATTCCCTAAAACTTTGCCTTTTTCTTTCACTTGTTTCCATTCTCCTTCTTTCTTAGGAACCGACTGCTGCATAAGAGCTTTGGGACGATTCCTTGCACAATGGCCATATTCATGGTAAATCTTGCACTTGAAGGGGAGCTATTCGCACTCTAACTTTTGTGTCCGGGTACATCTATCTATTGAAAGGTTAATGGCTTCCAGAAGTCCCTTATATAGATCTACCTCAACACAAATTTTGGAACAAGTAAACATTGGAGGTTTTTGGCTCAGAGAAATTCTCTCATGGACATTAAGTTGGTGAAACTCAGTGCAACTTGGAGCAATAAAAGTTGCGACAATAATGGTATAAGCAAGATATTGGACATATTTCTGATGGCGGAGTCTTTAATTGGTAAGTTGTCAAAATATAGAACTTGGGTTCAAAATTTGAATATCTCTGATCATCAGGACATTATGCTTCAAATTGATGGAGGTATGTTTAAAAGGAAGTTTACCTTCAAATTTAATAATGCTTGGATAAAGGATAATGAGTTATGTGAATTAGTTAAGAATTTTTGGGTTAATTTTACTCCTCCAGAGGAACTTAACCCTGGAACTGCTAGTTTTAAAACTTAAGAGATTAAAAATGGAGGTATCTGCTTGGGAAAAGTTGAGTAAATAAAATGACAAAAGAGATTTGACATAGATAGAAAACTTTATAAGGCTCAGCTATATTTTAAACCCAATAGGTATATTTACTGAAGAGGAGAAAGTGGAACTTCATGAGTTGGAGAAAAATAAAAATATCTTACTCGAACAGGAAGAGAGCTTGGAATTTAAAAAGCAAAGCCACGTGGGTGACTTTGGGATATGAAAATACAAATTTATTTCATAAATATGCATCTGAAAGGCGTAACTATAACACAATTTTGGAACTCACAGATGACTATGGCAATACTGTTAGTTCTCAATCAAATTTGGAAATTTTGTCCAAACAATTTTTTTCTCATCACTTCTTTGATCCAGGAATCACTCGGATCAAAGACCAAATGAAGGTAATTCAACATTATCCTACTTTTTTTACAGAATAAGAGGGTTTGCATCTCATTAATCCAATGTCGTTAGAAGAGATTGAAAATTTTCTGAAGAATTTTGCTAGATACAAAATCCTAGGACCAGATGGATGGACAGTCGAGCTTTTTTGGGCATTTTTTGATATTATGGGGCCATATTTACTTTCTCTAGTTGAATTATCCAGAATTGAAGGTTTTATGTATAAAGGTCTAAATTCAACATTTCTGACCCTAATTCCCAAATGCAGCAAGCCAACTACATTTAACAATTTCAGACCTATTGCGTTATGCAACTTGGCTTATAAACTTGTCTCGAAATTAATCACAAACATGTTGAAGTCAAAACTTGCATAGATCATTTCCAAAGAGCATTATGGATTATTATATAATATTCATATTCTTGATGCTGTGTGGCACAAGAGACTCTTCATTCAATAAAATATAAAGCTATGAAGGATGTCATGCTCAAAATGGATCTTGTCAACGCTTATGATCGTGTTAATTGGGTGTTTCTATGAATTATGCTTCTGTAGATCAATATTCCTTTATTGATGAATAATTGGATCATGCAATGTGTGACGACCACCTCCTTCTCTGTCTTGATTAATGGGACTCTATCTTCTTTTTTTGGAAGCTCAAGGGGCTTGAGACAGGGATGTCCTCTGTCACCTTACTTGTTTATTCTTGTAATTGAAGGACTTAGTCTTATGGTTACTGAAGCAAGGAGGACTGGTTTACTTAAAGGAATTACAATCTCTGATCAGACTATAATTACTGATCTACTATTTGTAGATTACGTTGTGTTATTCGACATCGGTACATTGGAGGAATGGCATTTTTTTTCAAAAATCGTAAAGATCTTCTGCTTTGCTACTGGCATGGAGGTTAGTCCTAATAAATCCAATCTACTGTATAAAAATTTAGATGATGATACATTGAACAGGATAATTGGTTTGCTGCCTTTTCATAGTGCCAAGATGGAAAAGGGTTTTAAGTATCTAGGTTTTTATATTAAACAAAATTGCTATAGAGTGATAGATTAGATGTGGTTAGTTAAAAGATTCGAGAAGAGAATTGATCATTGGTGTTTCAAATATTTATCCTTATGTGGCCATCTCATTTTAATTAAATATGTCCTTATTGGTATGCCGGTCTATCGGTGCTCACCCATTTTGATCTCAAAAACTATCATTAATATAATCAGAAAACTTATTTTCAAGTTCCTTTGGGCTGGCAATGATAAAGGAGGAAAATTACACTTATCAAACTGGGAATTGCTTTCAATTTCAAAAAAAATTGGAGGATGGAATATTAAAAATATGTATTGGTTTAATATAGATTTATGTCTAAAAATATTTTGGCACAGTATTTTTGTGGTGGATTATGGACTGATGTTATTGATTTTAAATATCTAAAAGGAAATGTCATAAATTGGTTAGCAGATCCAAACATTTTCACCAACAGAGCCTCACTCATTTGGAAAGGTTTTCAGAAAATTTATGGTTGGATTAGGATATATCTTTCTTGGTCAATCGGTAATGGTAAGTAGGTGAGAATATGTGTTGATGCTTATGCTGGGAATGAATTAAATTACTTGCTTTCTTCCGGGTTAATGAATTATCTTCTGAACAGAGGATTTGTAACTCTTAACCACATCAAGCTCCCGAGCTGGATCCATAATTCGTATCAGTATTGGCTGTCTAAGCAGGGTTTGGGATTAATTGGCAATATGGTAGTTGAATGGAAAGCATATATCTGGAATCTCAATATGACCGGGATAAGATTGAATGAATCTGAAGAAAAACTTGTATGGACATTTGCATAGGATGGGATCCATATCTCTGCTAAATCGTATTACAATTCCTTGGTTATGAATTTGGCAACTTCTCATCAGAAATGGTGCTTTGATAGCATTTGGAAGTGGAATATTCCTCAAAACATGAAATGTTTCCTGTGGTTGGCTCTAGAAGACCATATTCTGACTTGGAGTAACTTAGTTCACAGAGGATGGTATGGAACGAGCGTCTGTCTTCAATGCATGAATTCAGAAGAGAATATCAAACATATTTTCATTGACTGCCAATATGCAAAACAAGTTTGGTATTCTATTTTCTCACATCTCGCTATTCATGGGTACTAGGGTTCTGTTTCTTTGGAATCAACTCTGCATATCACACAAAACTCTTCTAGTTTATGTTTGCTAGTTTATTTGGCGATCTAGAAATGAATTAATTTTTGAAAATAGTAAAAGGAATTATATGATGGTGGTCTCTCAAGCAATGGGCATGTAAAATTCCTACAGGATGGTTGATCTTAACACAAGTCGAGATATAATTATTTCTGAGATTAGTGATTCAAACCAAGTCACCAGAATCTTCTATGGGTATACTAAGGAGGGTAAAAGTGCAACATGTGTTTATCTGAGAATAAATGACAATCATTTCTTCAAATTTAAATTGAAATGTGGAAGTGGTACTAATCCCAGGGCAGAGATTATGGATTTATGGGTACTTCTGAAAATGTTGGTCTTAATGGGAATTGATTCGCTGCGGATCTTTGGAGACTCTATGATGGTTGTTAAATGGATAGAGAAGCATTTAATAATTAATTCAATCTCAGTGCAACACTGGTGCTCTCAAATTGAATCATTTCTAAAGACGATTCACAACTGGACCATTGATCACATTTATCGTGAACTTAATGACAATGCAGATGTCATATCTAAGGAAGCTCTGATTGTAGAAGTAGAATTATTATATTGGTAAGAGTGGATCGCTTTCTCACTTTATACGAGTGGCTCTCTTCCTTTTTTTGAGGATTAGACACTCTATTTTGTCTTTCTGATTTTTGGTGTTAGATTTATTTATTTTTTCAATGGAACACATCATGGGAAACCCCCAAGTACTTCCCCTCATTTCGAGGATGGTACCCAAGGTAAACCACCAACCCTGATTACGGGGCCTAACCCGGTGGGGACATCAAGTGAGGCCCTGCATA
Source organism: Larix kaempferi (assembly GCA_027924585.1). Classification (NCBI taxonomy): domain Eukaryota; kingdom Viridiplantae; phylum Streptophyta; class Pinopsida; order Pinales; family Pinaceae; genus Larix; species Larix kaempferi. The sequence continues at coordinate 5,862,658 of BSBM01001126.1, forward strand.
GCCACCTGGGGATTTCAACCCGAGACCTTCTTCTTGCGATTACAACACTAAACCAATTGAGCTAACCCACCGAGATTTTGGTGTTAGATTTATGATGTCACTATCTTGTTTTGATGATCTATCCTGGATGGATTGGAGGTTTTTTTGATGTGGTACTCAAGCATTTTTTTGTATGAACGATATCAGAGATGTCATTGAGATTAAACATATAAAAGGGAAAGAGAATAAAGTTGTTGATGCTCTAAGTAGAAGCATTCACTTAGTTTATACTACATCTACAATCTATTATCAATATGATTTGAAAAATAAACTCACATTATCTCTTGAAAATGATGCATTTTATAAGCAAATGGTGGGAAAACTGCAAAACATGAGAACCTAATCAGAAATTTGAAAATTACACCATTAATGAGGAAGGGAAGGATTGATGGTGTTTAAGAATAGATTTTATATACTAGATCTATTATAATTCAAGCTATTAATATTACATGAACTACATAAAAGACCTTATTCGGGACATACATGATATCAAAAGATGATTACGGCAGTTAAGAAAACATATTATTGGCTGAAAATGAAACATGAAATAGCTGATTATTTGGAAAGGTGTTTGGAATGCCAACATGTTAAGGTGGCACACCAACATCCTATTGGATTACTGCAACCATTTCAAATTCCAAAATGGAAATAGGAGGCAATTTCCATTGAGTTCATAATAGGATTACCCAAAACAAGAAGACAACATGATGTAATAATGGTGGTTTTTGAAAAAATAAGTAAAGAAACTCATTGTATCCCTAATATATCCACTTTCAAAACTGTTAAAATAATAGAGATGTTCATGAAATAAATTTTTAGATTGCACAGAATGCCAAAAAAAAAATATGATAGGGATGCAAAGTTCATTTTTAGAAGGATTTGTTTAAAGGCCTAGACGCTCAATTGAGTTTTAGTATTGCCTACCACCCACAAACAGATGGTCAAACAAAAATATCTAATCAAATACATGAAGATATGCTCGCATGTATGTGATGTATAAGCACTGTATAAGCCTACCCAATGAAAATATTACTTATGCTTGGTGGAATTTGATTATAACAATGTATATCACACATCATCCAAAATGAGCCCATTTGAAATATTGTATGGAAGGAAACAACATATGCCAAAAAGTTGGGATAATCTTGTAGACCAGACTATTTTGGGTCCAGATATGTTTAAAGAAATCGAATTAAAGTTATGCAAAATTTGAAGGAAGATAAAGATCAGCATAAATGTTATGCTATCCAGAAAAGAAAGCACAAATGATTCTAGATTGGAGACCATGTGTACTTAAAATTAAAATCGAAAAGGATCACAATGAAGTTATGGAAATCCATGAAATTATCACCTAGAATTTGTGGACCATTTCAAATATTAGTAAGGATAAAAGTAGTGGACTATAAACTTGCTTTACCAACTCATATTAAAGTTCATATTGTGTTTCACTTTTCCTTGTTAAAGAATTATATTCATGATCCTACTCAAGTAATTGATTAGAATGTGATTTAGGTGGAACTAGAGGGAGAGTTCATGGCCCAAACCTCTATGCATACTAGACATGAAGGAAGTTCTGCTCCGGAATTGAGCCATTGTATAGGTGAAAGTGAAATGGAGGCACTTCAGACCCGATGAGGCTACTTGGAAAATGGAAGATGCCATGAAAGAGACATGTCCATTTTTGTTCTAGGAATGGAAATTTAAAGGACACCAAGGACAATGTTGTTCTAAGGAGGAGGGGATATAATATCCCTAGTTTTACCTTTGAATGTTTTTACTATGTAAATGGTTGATTATGATTGTAAGATACTCCATAAACATTGATTAGTGACAACAATTTTAAATAATTGCATTTATTTTATTATTTAGAATCTAATTCTTTCATAAACCATGGGAGACACTGAAGAAAGAGAGGCCATGAGGCCAAGATTCCACTAGAGGGAAGTCTAACTTGGGTAAAGTTTAATGAATTAAATTAAATCAATTAATTAAATTATAATTATTAAAGGTTGAAACATGCTATAAAATATCATTATTATTTCAATATTTAGGGTTAGGTATCCTCCTTAGGTCCAAGGGAGTGTGACCCTAAAAATAGTATCTCTCCCCTCCTTGAGGAAACTCGATGGAGAATAGAGATTAATTAAAACCAATAATAAGAAGAATGGGATTAATTACTCTTGAAAAAGAACTAGGAAAAGGCAAAAGAAAAAAGGCAGATTAGCTAATTGCACCTTGGAGGAAATATAGAGGAAAAATTTAATGAGTTCAAGTTCAACCTAGTTCCGGTAACTTAGAAATTCTCTATGGCCATAGGGTGTATCTTAGAGTGCTAGTTGGAAAAAGGTATTTGCCTGATTGGGAACCATTCAATGCTGGTAAAAGAAAGAAAATATTGAACCCAAAGAAACCGTGATACTTACTCTCTGTAAAGTGCTCAGATAAGTATGCATCTATTAACAAAAGAATTGGTATATTGTATTGATAAAATATTGAATTTTAAATATTCGAAAAACTTGAGTAACTACCCCTAGTGGTATCTTGTCCTAGATTGGGAGTGACTAGAAGGATAGAGAGGAAAATTTTGTTGTTGGTCTACAATTGGGTGGTTTGGTATTTCCCATGTGTTTGGTTGAAAGGTTTATTAAAGAGGATATATATGTATCTAACCCTTCTAATATTCTTTTTGTGGTTAATAATGGACAAATTCAATATTGTTTCTTATTACTATATTAGATGGAAAGATGTAATGGTACTATTCACAATACTAAATTATTACAAATATGATTAACTATTTTTTTAAGGATATTTATAATTGGAAAGTAAGAAGAAAACAAACAGTGTACATTGTGTACATTACTTTCAATGCTCTTCTAGGAGGATTATTGCTAGCATGTTTCTATTTACTAAACATATTCATGAATTACTCTATGTAATTAGTTTTGAATAAAGAATATCATACTACAAGATGGATAAATAAATGAAGTAGTATACCCAAGAAATTCATTGACAAAGATATTAGTTTAGATGCAAGGTGATAAATGCTACAATTATTTTAGTGGATGCTCTTTTACAAACAAAGGAAACCTTGTTATAATTATGAAATTCAGTCTAGATGCTGAACTTTAATGGATAGAGGAAAAACTAATATGTAGTTCACAACATTAATAGACAATGCTTATTAAATACTAATAATCCTGTAAAAGAATTACATTAAGAACTAAAACATTGAACCGATCACATTTGATATATCTGGAATATCATATAAGCAAATGACTACTAATATTCAAATATTCAAATATTTGTTTGAAAACTCATAGATGCTCAAGAAACAAAGTATAGGACACACTGAACAAGATCCATTTGAGAAAAATATCTACAATGGTAAATTCTTGGTATCAACACCATTTTATCATTTACTGAAAAATGTTTTATAGAGGCTCCTCTTAGTGCTAAAATAACTATCTTTCACTAGGAAGTAAATAATTGAATCCTCTGCGAAACTCTCTTTCATATATATATATATATATATATATATAGAGAGAGAGAGAGAGAGTTTTACAACTAAGACTGTAAAACACCAAGAAAGGGAATAACGTCAATACTAACCATGTGTATTCAACAAGTGTCATTTTAATAACATCATATGAACAAATTCCAAACTAGAATAAATCATGATAATAATATAAATATGAGCAATTCTAAATTTAACCAAAATTCAACTCTTAAAACAATGTCTTAGTAAAGATAGATACAATGCGATAGAATGAACAATCACATGATTAGATTAGAAGATGAGGGTACAACCCTCTGTTCATATATTTATAACTAAATACCCTCACAAACTTCCTAGTCATAAAACACCCTAAAGGAGGTTATATTTAAAATTATTCGATGGGTTATAGAAGTTAGATAACCCAAATAAACAAATAAAGACATATTTTCCCAGACAAGATGAACATAAGATTCCATTCGATCTAGTAGCTCGAATAACATAACTAGTAACCAAACAATCAAATTAAATTAGTCAATTGTCCAAGCCAAGGTTGTGATCCAACTAGGGTTGAGTGTCATCTCCCTTGATAGTGTAGACCTTGATTGGGCATAAACAAATTTAAATATCAATACCAATATTTTATATTCTCAAACCTCAAGATAAAAGGAATAAGTTTCTTGTTTAAGGAGAAGCACCCCCAGCTCAACAACCAGCCATAATTTTTAACAAGAAGTTAAACCATGTTAATAAAAATAAAATTAGCAATGCAAGTCAATCTAAACAATAACCGAAAGATTGGTACCTTATCCTATGTCATGGAGAAACCCTTGGACGTTGTCGAGATAGAGTTGTTTCTATAAACACAATTCAAGTACTCGCCAACTTCAAAAGAGTAGATACCCTCAATAAAATATAAGTTACAATCAATACACTACGCATATGCATGGAAATGAATGAGAGTTCAATAATACTACACCATGGGAAAAACAATAGTAAATCAATAAATCGTAATTACCAAGGACTTTCTAGACTTTGGAGAGAATCGAGGATGTATATTCAAAGAAAGAAATAATCCCCACAATAATAAAAAGTAAGCACGATCTGGGAACAAAAACCCCGCAATAAGATAGTCCCACTGTATGAATGCATGTGAGTCTTAAACTTAAAAGAAAAGTACTCCCTAATACGAATACACAAATCTAAAAGCTAAATCGACCACTTGTTGAAAGGAAATCAAATTGTTGAGAAGCAAAAATTACCTAGTAAGACTTGTTCTGTGTCTCTGAACACATTGAAATCAAATAGAATTCTCAAGTTAACATGGAAACTAAAGAGCTGCACGATTGCTCGGTTGTAGTTTTACTACAATAATAAATATGGGAGAGGAAGTCGATAAACAAGAATGGGCGGTAATGGTAATCAACCCCAAAACAAAAAATGCAGGTGGAATTACCCTAACTTGATTTACCAATACGTGATAGGAATATGTGAAATGAACATTTGTCCACCCTGCCATTAATGCTGCTTCTTAAAAATTCAGGTGAAAGGGTGAGTTACATATAGTTGTCAAGGATTACATAAACCACATATTATGCCAAGATCATACAACATATGACTTTAATATTGATATTTAATACTACCTTCGATCCAAAGTTGGATGGTATTTACAATGGTAAGATGCCTCGATACCTTAATGATAGACTCAATTCATAAGCTTGGGTTCAACTACCACTAGCCAAGCTTTAATATTTAATCTTAGGAAAGTCGTGAAGCCCTTGGTAGCACGAGGGCCACTACCTTAATAACACATCAGGGGTACAAGATTATAGAGTAAGTTATGACTAAAGACAACACCATAGCCCATGTTTAAATTAAAAACGAAATGCCAAAAAAAGTATGATAATATTAAAACAAAGGAATGACCTATTAATTCCAACATCATGCTAGTATAAACAAATCATTGGGGGTATTATTCATCAACGAGTTTTAAGGGTTTTGAAATGAACGATGTGTTTTATTAAAATTGCAATAAGCACCAAGCTAATAAACATCACGTGATATAAAATAACCATAATATCATTACCAAGAATATTATACAGTGTATCAAGTAGGTACCTAATACATGTACAAGAGGACGAAAGATTAAAATGAATTATCTATAGAACCTCAAGCATAATCTCAAATCCACTTGGATTAGTCGCCAAACCCTTGACTAATTTTTTCAATGATTTATAATCACATAGTTAGGACTGTATGGTCAATAATGACCCCTATTAGGGTTTACTTGACACATATACATTTTACCAACAAGAAATTAGAAAATGCATCACATACATTATCTCTAATTTGTTTCACACAATGTTAGAATTTGTATGCATAACATAAACCTTAATCGATCTGATTGAATCAAGATAATTTTTAGAACTTGAAACTGCACATAAAGAGATGTGCTCTGGGTCGTGTCCAAGAAGCACGAGGGGGACAATAGTTCGACTAAATGAGTCGGCTCTGTTATGGCAGAAGCTATAAGAATAAGCAGAATGAGCAAAGCAGGATTACACTAAACAGATAAACAAAAATATGCACAGACAATACGCAAGAATGCGAACTGATCTTTTATTACTGTGAACAAGTCTAAGACATGATAAGATTGGTATGTTGCAATATTATACATGCTTATATAGAATTCTGAGACGCTTGGGTGCCTACCCGTTACGTTCAGTTATAAGAAGAAGTTAGAACGGTTCAACAGTTCAACCATTACAATCGACTGGAAGACAGAGAGACAGTCTGTGGAAGTTCGACAATCCTTGGTCGCATGTCGATGCTGCTTGTCGATGTCGCAAACTGTGAGGTTGCTGAACATATCAAAGGTGTGAATGTTTCGAGGTGTGTCAAAGTCGAGACTTGTCGGAGTTGTGTCGAATTTGAAACCTTTCGGAGATAACCTGTCGGACTGGAAACTTGTCGAGTCGAAGTCGTGTCGAAGTTGCATCAACGTTGATGACTTGCCAACTGCAATGCGGATCAGAACTCCTTCCTTAAGAAACAATGGACCCCATTTTTTTCTCATGAAGGTGAGGAAATGTGTCGGTCAATTCAGTAACAGAGTACCACTTTCCTTGAGATGGGATCTAGCCATCCTTGGAAACTTGAAACAAGGGAATCGTGTTCGTCCTTGTATGGCATACTCGTCATCCCACAATGGTGTCATAAAGAAGAGGCTCCTGGACATCTGGATGGATGTCTTCGGGTTCTGCTATCTGCAAGTCGTTCTGTTCCAACAAGGGTGCCTGTTATGGTCAAAGTAGATCCACATTGAATACTGGATGCAGACCCAGGCATGCAGAAATGTCGAGCTGGAAATCATTTTCGCCAATCTGTCAAAGAATAATGTATGGACCATATTGCAAAGGTTTCAATTTCTTGAATGGGCCTGTGAAGCACTCCTTCTTGATATGTAACCAAACCTTATCCCCAATTTGGAATGAATGAGGAATACGATGATTGTCATGTCGGGCCTTAGCTTTCTCACTTGCTCTGTGCAACATTTCATGTGCTTGCTTCTAGATGTCGCATATCTTATCTCTAAACTTGACTGATTTATCAACCTCTTGCTAGTTGTAGTCGGTGTCGCTCAGCTGTGTCAAGGAGATGATCAAGTCGATAGGCGCAGAGGGCTGAAATCTGTAACAGAATTCAAAGGGACTCTTGCCTGTAGAGTTGTGTTGAGCACGATTGTAGTTTTGTTGGATGTTTGTGCTAGAAATTGCCCCTATACTACAAAGGTACAAGCTAGAAAAATCTCATGAAAACCAAAAGAAAATGAATTTGTTTCTAAAAATTTTGTGTTTGGAAATATCATTAAAAAGAAAGGAGTAATTAATAATCAAACATACACAATCACTAAATCATATAAGAAATTTTGAAAAGCTGAGGTATAAAGATATGAAACACAGATATAAACCATGAGCATCATTAAACAAGAAACTGGTTCTGTCCACAAATTCATAAGCATCCGCACGAACAATACCTTAATCAAGAAATGAAATCACAAATAAGGTGGTCAAACAGGCCATAAACATAACCAGCAAAAAGAGTCAATAAGTGGCTTATATAATGTATTCAAATCAACTTTCAGCCTTCAAAAACTACTTACATGGGAGTATACAATATATGTCTGAGTGTAAAATAGCATTCTCAGTCTTAATGCCCTTCTCCCGAACAAAAAACCAACCATGCTAGTATATTTTTTCCTTCTTTTATCATTACAAAAATGAAGTAGTTCCATAACTACTTTTTAGGTCAAGCTTCGAAACAGTTACATTAAGTAGTACATTAACTTTCGAATGTCTAAAGATTACCAAAGTAACAAGATAACAAAAACAAAAAATACATGGACAACTATGCAACTAGGTGGCATTTAAAATTGATTAACAGCTTCTGCTAACATAGTTATTCCCTCCAATGCATGAGATTTCTTTTCATGTCGAGCCTGCTCTGTCTCCGTGCTTTGAGCCCTGTTTGACATTACCTTGTTCTGTTTCCTCAAATCCTGGATCTGCTTGATTAATTTTTCAGCCTGAGTCTTTGTTTCTCTTTTTCTTCTCAGCACCTCTTTCGAAACAGTGATCAATTCTTGATATTTATCATCAAACTTTTCAAAATATTTCCTCATCCTTTATTGCTTGCATGAGTTTGTCATTGACATCATTCAGAAATTTATTCTATACACCACACTCTCCTGCTTGTCATCCTTTGAGCATTTTAATAAGAGGCGAATTTGGCGAAATTCTAGGAAAAACGTCCCCAAAGAACCACTTTTATTTCTTAAGCTATGATAGTTGTTAAAAAACCCAAAGAGGTTTATCTAAATCGGCTCGTTCCTGAAAAAACCCATGTTTTAGTTTTGTAAAATTATTCTCCAATATTTAGGAAAACGTGATCAAAGTTACCGTCTTTTACAGGAAATTCGGGAAATTTTGCCTGGAAATTTGGAATTGCTTCAAAGCATGGCCTCCCATCGTCATGTGAATCTGCATCTGATTCTTTCACCAACACCTTTTTCCCACATTTCGGGTTCCTGAGAACATCTTTTGCTGCATTGCATATCATTCTTTGTTTTCTTATAGCTTCTGCTTGCCTTGGAGTCTTTAAACGCCAGCCACCATTATCGTCCTCCATAGTTATCTCATTGTATACAAGCCCTTTTGAAACATCACAAACAGGATTTGCATTCCCTGACTTATTGACTACTGCTAGCATGTAGTCACAAAGGTATTCCACACATTAAGGCACTCTTGTAGAGAGTATAAGAATATCATGTGGTTTAAGCTCGAAGTTTTGCCCTCGTTTCTACTATGAGAAGTTAAATAAAAGAGGCAACATACTCTGTTATGGATTTAAACCTCTCTGGGATACATTTAACTTTATTCTTGAATAGATTTTTGTCCATTATCTCTTTTAAAGACCATTTGAGCACCATACTCTCGAATTCTCCAATCACTAGTTTGCATATGTTCCTCTTTTTGCTGCTTTCTGCCTTTAAAATCTGAACCCTGCACGTGGCTTCTCCTGTCTTTAGATCCTTCGGTGATGAATCATCATGAATATGAATTAACCATGCTTTTCCATCATTCGGGATTTCAACAGCGCTTTAATATATGCAATTTGGTTACCATGTTGCGGGAATGTTTTCATATGAAAACTTTGCAAAAACTCAACATAGAGGTTAAGTTTTTAGCATAGGATTTAGGGAAAATATTAATAAGTATTTTGAAGACCTTTTAATGAAATGAAACACTTAATAAGCCACTATGTATAACCTAAGATAAAGGTAAAATAAAATAAAATAAAGTAATACTCATAACATAGAAAATGGAAAGAAAATCAAAACCATTCAACTTAAAATAAAGCAAAATAAAGGTAATAAGGAATGAAAAATCAAGAAAAAACTAAAAAGGGACTAGGTACAATTCCAGTCCTAAAATCTGGCTCCGGTTGGGGATGGATCCCTCCCTGCGAGGCTCCAAGAACATGTGGACCAAGTGCCTTGATCTTGAAACCATTTCTGACATTTGCACCCTGTCCTGCCAATTGAGGCTATTCTGCTACTGACCAGTGATCCATTGGGCTGGAGTCTTATTAACCATCTGAACTACTGCACACCATAACAAGCTGGATAGTAAAACTACTAGAAACAAACTGCATGCTAAAACTAATCATTGCAGTAAAAACTGAGATCCAATGCTCGAAAATTGAGCTTATTTATTTACAATATTACCTATTCTAACCAATTGAAAACTGCTTTGCTCTGTAAAATTAGTCACAGCAGATCTAATGAACAAGTAAATCAATCACAACAGATGAACATAGAAAATATGGTGCAAAACTGTGCAAAACATGCAGCAGTGCTCAAAATCCCAATAAGGGTAAATAATTACAATACAATTTGACAATGTGAGTGAGCAATTCGAATTGACTAAGTAGGCCATTCGAATCACTGAATGGAGTAGCTTGACTCCAACTAGGAGTCCTCATCATCAATCGGTGGTGCTCATCAATGCACAAGAACCAGTCATCCAGGTGTCAATCTGAGTCTAACTGAGTGTAACTGAAGTGTGTAGCACTGATTAAGGAAAGGAGCCTCAGTGGGGTCGCATGGGAGGCTAACTGAAGTCAGAACAGGTCATATAGTCAATCTGGAGGTCCAGCGGAAGTGAAACAGTCAGTCGGGAGTGAAACTAGCCTCAAATCAGGGAGAATCGGAGCTAACTGAGTGTAACTGGAGTGGAACTGCAGTGGTAGGTGAACAAGTGTGCCCTTCTCTGGCAGTAGGTGAGAAGTGGGCGCCTTTCAGCCTAGGAGGGCTAAAACTCTGAAGTAAGTGGCTCCCGGGTGCTAGAATAAGGTGGCTAAGGTGTTGGAGGCATCAAACTGGTGACTGGGATGCATGCAAAGTGCATGCAAGTGCATGCAAACCCTAGAATTTGCATGCAAACCCTAATTGCATGCAAGATCCTGAAAAGGATGATGTGGATATCCGAACACCCCCCCTCAAGCTAGACTATGATGTGCAAAAAATAATGTGGGGCTCTGGTAACTAAGACCAAAGGTCACCCCGATACAATAATCCAAAAAATGTTGAAAATAAACGAAGTGAGGAAAGAGGGAAAACCCAGTGGGAAGAAAGCCCCCCCTCAAGCTAAAGCATAATAATGAATCAATCTGTCTCCACCATGATGGAACTCACCCCCAACAGTTAACGGAGGTAAGAGAACTTCTTTTCAGTGAAGCTCTTGGTGAAGATGTCTGCAATTTGCTCATCAGTAGGGCAATATTGCAAAATGATGGTGCGGTCATGCACCAACTGTCGAATGTAATGCATATGAATCTCAATGTGTTTGGTCCTCTGCCGCTGAACTGGATCTGTGGATATCTTGATAGCACTTTGATTGTCACAAAATAGGACAGTCGAAGTAATGCCACCAAAACCAAACTCAGAAAGAATACCCTGCAACCAAACTGCCTGAATGCATGCATTGACTGCCCCTCGATACTCTACCTCTGCTGAAGAAAGTGCAATGGCTGCTTTCTTTTTGCTGGACCAACAAATAGCACCATGACCGATCATGAAAACATAACCGGAAGTGGACTTCTGATCAATGCTATCACCTGCCCAATCTGAATCAGTAAAACCAATGAAATCAAGCTCAGAATCTGCAGCATAATGTATGCCAAAATGTCTCGTACCTTGCACATACTGCAAGATCCGCTTGGCTGCTCGCCAATGAAGCTCATGTGGCTGCTGCATATATCTTGACACGGCACTCACGGCATATGAAATATCATGACTTGAGTGTGTCAAATAAAGTAGTGAACCAATCAACTGTCGATACATACTGCAATCTGCAAGCGGTGTCGAATCTCCCTCCTCAAGACTGATTCCTAAGAGGAATGGGAATGGGGTTGCCTTACATTCAGCCATATTAAACTTCAATAACAGGTTGGAAGCATATTTTTGCTGAGATATAGTGATCCCATCAAAATTTTGAGCTATCTCCAAGCCCAAAAAGTGACTCAGCAAGCCCAAATCGCTCATGTCAAAAGCTAGATTTAAGGCAGATTTTAGCTTGTTTATTGAAGTAAGTGTGCTACCAATAATGAGAAGATCATCAACATAAAGTACAATAACCAACAAATTACCTTTAACTCGCTGAAGATACACATTGGGATCAGATTTGCATCTTTGGAAATTCTGAGAAAGAAGGAATGAGTCCATCTTTGCGTACCAAGCTCTTGGGGCCTGTTTTAACCCGTACAAAGATTTCTTCAATCTGCAAACCAATGATGGATCTGATGTATAACCCTCTAGTTGCTGCATATATACCTCTTCAGCAAGGTCTCCATGTAAAAATGCACTCTTCACATCCATGTGGTGCACCTCCCAGTGCTTGGATGCGGAAATAGCTAAAACAAGGCGGATGGAATCCATCTTTGCAACCGGTGCAAAGGTCTCAGTGTAGTCCACTCCTTGGACTTGGGAGAAACCTTTCGCCACCAACCTTGCTTTATATTTTCTGATAGTGCCATCAGCAACAAATTTAGTACGGTAGACCCATTTACACTTCACTAATTTTCTTCCAGGTGGAAGAGAAACTAGCTCCCATGTGTTGTTCTTTTGAAGAGAACTGTACTCTTCATCCATGGCACTTTTCCATCTCGGATCTCGATGAGCAGAATAGTATGATTTAGGATCTGAACCAGCCATCAAATAACAAATCTCAAGAAGAAATGGATCAGCAATAGAAAGATCCATACCTGCTCTTTGAAAGTCTGCTCTTGTTCGTCTCGGATCAGCAAGATTTCCAAGGTTCGAACCAGCAGATTGTAGAGTGTTTTGGGCCCACTTTGGTAACTGAGGGGGATCATAATGGTCGGATTCCGAACCTGATATGTCATGATCATCATATGTTGCTACAATATCAGAAATATCAGAACTCATACCTTCATTATCGCTGCACGGATCTTCTTCTGGTGAAGGCGGTGAATCGACAGTCTTCTCCTCGACTAGTTGCAATTCTTGAAGCGGTTCTTCAAATTGCACACTACGCTCTATGAATATCTTTTTAGATCCGATATCCATGAGTTTATATGCTTTTGATTCTTCCCCATATCCTATCAATATGCACTCGGTACTTTGTGGATCCAAAGCTCGTCTCTTCTCAGAAGGAATTCTAGCCCATGCAGTAGAGCCAAAAACTCTCAAATTTGACACATCTGGTTTGTGACCAAAGAATGCTTCGAAAGGAGTCATACCTTTAACGGATGAATGTGGAACACGGTTCTGTATATATGTAGCAACATTGATTGCTTCAGCCCAAAGATTTGTAGCCAAACCTTTTGATTCAATCATGCATGTAGCCATCTCTTTCAGTGACCGATTTTTCCTTTCCGCTACACCGTTCTGCTGGGGTGTGTAGGGAACTGTATGTTGGATCTTAATTCCGCTTTGGGCACAAAGTTGCAGCAACTCGGATTTAATATATTATCCACCATTATCAGATCTAAGAGCTTTGATCTTGCTCTCAGTGGTGGTCTCAACAGAAGCCTTAAAATCCTTGAATTTTCCAAGCACTTATGACTTGTTTTTGAGAAAGAATACCCATGTAAAGCGGGAAAAATCATCAATAAATGTCAAAACATACCTTGAACCATTTAATGACTTATGGGGAAGCGGACCACTGATATCAGAATGGATCAATCCCAAAATAGTAGAAGCTCTGCTAGCTTTGCCACAGTCGAATCTGTGCTCGAGGTGCTTCCCAATGATGCAACCAGTGCATATTCCCTTCAAGGAACGGAGTTGTGGAAGCCCATCTACCATGGATTTATTTGATAGCAGCAGCAAATATTTATAATTAAGATGTCCAAATCTTTCATTCCAAAGCCTACTAACCTCATTACCATGTGTGCGAAGAGCAGTGGGCTTTGCAAGCGGAATAAAGTGTGAAAACTCATAGCATTTTGCAGTGTGATTTGCCTTTCCGACTGCAACTAGTCTTCCACTTTTGATATCAGAAATTTCAACTGTATTAGGGCTGAATGTAACTTTCTTCGGTTCACCAGTGTGTGTCATTTGATACACGGAAAGAAGATTTGAAGCCAAGGAAGGCACATAGAGAACATTCTGAAAGCTTCCATGATCTACATGAATCGTACCTTTTCCCTTTGAAGAAATTTTTGAGTCATCTCCCAAATGGATGGGCATGGAGCTATTTGGATCGAATGAGGAAAAAGAATCAATATTTACAGCCATATGATTTGATGCACCCGAATCTATCAAGAGAGTAGTGGGCTTCGAAACCATTGCCATGAGTGCTTGTCCTCTTTCATGATCGTCATTCCTATCCTTCTTCCTTGCACCGTTGGGAAGAGTTATGTTGTTCTTTTCCAAAAGGAGGGCCATTTGATCTATAGTCTTCTTCATACATGAACTTTCGGGATGAAAGCCACGATTGCAATAAGTACATTTAGATTTTTGGTTACCTTCTTTGCCCTTTTGCTTAAACTTCGAACTGGATGGTGCATCCGTTTGTTTGCCTTTGTCTTTTTGCTTGTGAGGCTCGAATTTGGGCTTCTCCTTCTTTTGCTTTCCTTTACCATTCGAGATCTTGGAAATTGAACATATAGGGCTGAATCTTTGGAGCTTATGGACCCCATTTGAATCAACTTGTCATGTTCTTTTGTGACGGACTCAATGAAGGCATTCAAGGTAGGCATCTTCCAATTCGAGGTAGTTAGCCGACCGGAATTGAAAGTAGAGACAAATACCGAATAATCTTTCCCAAACTTGCTTAGAATGGAGAGGATCAATTGTTTATCCTCTTTGATAACTCCACTGTTCTTCAATTGCAAGTTCAAGTTCTTGAATTTTGTGAAGAATTCATTGATGGTCTCGAAATTCTCAGGACTAAGGGCAATCAATTCATTCTCTAATTGAAAAGCCCTAAGCTCATCCTGCTTGCCAAATAGTGTTTCAAGTTGCTCCCATATGGCTTTTGGAGTCTTCAATCCGCTGAGATGGAAGTGAAGATCTTTGGAGATGGAGAGACAAAGAAGACCATAAGCTTCATCAAGCTTGTTGTAGTGTTTGGTTCTATCTGACAGATTGGTTGGCTCCAATTCAAGACCAATAGTGACTCGGTAGTAACCTTTTGAACGTAATATGATCTTCATATCATCTTTCCAATCAAAATAATTGAATGGGGTGAGGATAGGCTTTGAAGAAGAGTATTCCATTGCTAGGAGCGAGTCAAACTGATGTAGAAGGAGCTTGCATGCACAGTGTAGCGAATGCAATTGCTGTAGAGGAGCTTGCATGCACAATGTAGCGAATGCAATTGATGGAGTCAATAAACCTGCAAATCACAATAAAACAAGCACAATAAGGTCGAACAATCCACCCTTTTAGAGTTGCATCACACCTGGGATTGGAGATCAAACAATGTTGAATGGGTCCAATGTATCAGATCCAGGAATTATGTGGAAACTCAAGCTTCTGGAGTGGTATTGGAATAATTTTCAAGCTTTGCATGCTCAGGAGCGAATGCCCTTGAGATATCTCATGCCAAAACTTTTTGCAATTTGAGCAATTCAGTCAAATCTTCTTGTACAAACACCTGTAGAAAAGAGATCTTGTCCCTGCAATGGCTCTGATACCATGTAAAATTAGTCATAGCAGATCTAATGAACAAGTAAATCAATCACAACAGATGAACATAGAAAATATGGTGCAAAACTGTGCAAAACATGCAGCAGTGCTCAAAATCCCAATAAGGGTGAATAATTACAATACAATCTGACAATGTGAGTGAGCAATTCGAATTGACTAAGTAGGCCATTCGAATCACTGAATGGAGTAGCTTGACTCCAACTAGGAGTCCTCATCATCAATCGGTGGTGCTCATCAATGCACAAGAACCAGTCATCCAGGTGTCAATCTGAGTCTAACTGAGTGTAACAAGTGTAACTGAAGTGTGTAGCACTGATTAAGGAAAGGAGGCTCAGTGGGGGTGCATGGGAGGCTAACTGAAGTCAGAACAGGTCATCTAGTCAATCTGGAGGTCCAACGGAAGTGAAACAGTCAGTCGGGAGTGAAACTAGCCTCAAATCAGGGAGAATCAGAGCTAACTGAGTGTAACTGAAGTGGAACTGCAGTGGTAGGTGAACAAGTGCGCCCTTCTCTGGCAGTAGGTGAGAAGTGGGCGCCTTTCAGCCTAGGAGGGCTAAAACTCTGAAGTAAGTGGCTCCCGGGTGCTAGAATAAGGTGGCTAAGGTGCTGGAGGCATCAAACTGGTGACTGGGATGCATGCAAAGTGCGTGCAAGTGCATGCAAACCCTAGAATTTGCATGCAAACCCTAATTCCATGCAAGATCCTGAAAAGGATGATGTGGATATCCGAACATGCTCATGTATATACAAATTTCCAAAATAGCCAATCAAGCAACTGATTTCTTGGCATGGCTTTATGCTTGCAATTGTCAGAGAAAACATTAAAAAAAAAAATGTATGCAACAAAAAGTTCTTAGACAACTTATACTCATAGCTGTAACGAAATACCATGCCAAAATTGCCAACATGTGAAGCTTTTGAAAATGAAGACTCCATCCATTCGGCTATGTGATCTTGAAACTCTTGACAACACATTCTCAGTTGATCGAAAGGATATAGATTCCACTGTATTTTATCTTGAACAGTTTCATGATTTTTCTGTACATAAACTATTTGAACAACAGTCAAAATATCGAGGCAGTCGTGAGAAACAGATGGCTGCAAATTACTTGCATCAATTTCAAAAGTGGGAACATCATGTGCAATAGGATCTCGTCTTTGTTGGAATGTTTCTTCATGTATCTGATCGGTACTAACATCCTCAACTTCATTCTTTTCCTACAAATAAAATCCTTGACCAAAACTTGAGAAAATAAAATCTTGAAATTCATCTTAAGTCAAGAAGGGCAGTTGATCTTTAATATCGATGGCAAGACACTGAGGCACAACAATTTTTTCTGAGACAAAAATATCATCATTCTCTGCAAAATATTTCTCATGCAATCATCACTTTTAAGAATAGAAAAATCTGATCGATTAACTTTAAAATCTGAGAAAGAAATAAAATCTGAAGGAGACGCATTAGCATACTAAGGAAACCGAAAATCAGATCAGATTTTTCTAGTCCAGACTCTTCCTCAGATTCCTCTACATTCAAACCTACTTTTGTTGTGCATAAACTCGTTCTTGTTTCAAATCTTCATCTCTTTTTTGAGCTATAAGATTTCCACAAGCTCGTAAATTGTCTTCAATTTCTTTGGCATTTGAAAACATTTGTTGTAAGGAAGATGACTTCCTCTCTTTGAGATGAAGGACTAAATCTGGTTGTTGAAGAGTTGATGCATAATATATCATAGCAACTTTTTTTCTGAAGGTCTGATCTCCATAGGCATGCTCACATAAAAGCTTCGAAACCTCCGATTAAATTTAGTAATAGGCTCACCATTCTCCCTTTTCATGGCAAAGAACTCAAAAAGATATTGCTCCAAATATTTGTTCTCACCCCAATACCTCAAAAAGACATCATGTAGCTCTTCCCATGATCCAATTGAATCGGCCTTTAAACTTCGAAACCAGGACCCAACATCTCCAACTAAAGATTTCGAAAATAACCTCATGAAAACATCCTCATGCATCATTTCGAAATTATCAATAAAATTATGAAAAGATCCCAAATGTTTCTATGCTTTGATATGGTCTTCTCCAGTAAACCGAGGAAGATACTCAACAAAGTAGGAAGGGTAAGGATGTAAGTGAGATGGCATCCTAATATGCTTAAACATCTTCTATCTGACTCTAGACTGAAAATATGTGGGTTGAAAATGAGGCTCATCAAACTTATTACAAGGCTCTGCAGTGATGGTAATAGGTGATAAGACCTGAAAAGGAGATAAATTAGTTTCATCATCCTCACGGTTACAAGGCTGATCAGATTCGGGAAGGACTTGAATACATACATCATTCTTTTCAATAGATGGGACATGCTCAACTTCTACAATGCAAGAAGAATGGAGACTTTTTTCTTCGAAAGAGGAATATGTAACTGAAGGTTTATGATCATCAGAATAGACAAAGCAAAGAATGATTCTTTTGACATGCAATGGGAAAGACAAAAAAGAGCTGATGAATAAGAACAAGATTTCGTGGAGAAAACTAACAAGATGATACCTGGTCTTTCCATTTGGCTTCTTCATTTCTATGTCAGCAAAATTCTCCTTCCAATGGAGTCTTTAATCGTGGAGTCACCAGGAAGATGATTGTAGTCTATCTCTATGTCCTTCTCTTGTCTCTCATCAAGAGTCAGATCTGTGTCATTGTGGTTCTTCCCGGGGAAGATAATATTCACTTCCGTCCCGGAAACGACGCCAAAGATGTTTGTGCTAGAACTTTTCCCTATACTACAAAGGTACAAGCTAGAATAATCTCATGAAAACCAAAAGAAAATGAACTTGTTTTTGAATTTTTTGTGTTTGGAAATATCATTCAAAATAAAGGAGTAATTAATAATCAAACATACACAATCACTAAATCATATAAGAAATTCTGAAAAGCCGAGGTATAAAGATATGAAACACAGATATAAACCATAAGCATCATTAAACAAGAAACTGGTTCTGTCCACAAATTCATAAGTGTTCGCATGAATAATACCTTAATCAAGATATGAAATCACAGACAAGGTGGTCAAACAGGCCATAAACATAACCAACAAAAAGAGTGAATAAGTGGCTTATATAATGTATTCAAATCAACTTGCAGTCTTCAAAAACTACTTACATGAGAGTATACAATATATGTATGAGTGTAAAATAGCATTCTCAGTCTTAATTCCCTTCTCCCGAACAAAAAACCAACCATGCTAGTCTATTTTTTCCTTCTTTTATCATTACAAAAATGAAGTAGTTCCATAACTACTTTTGAGGTCAGGCTTCGAAACAGTTACATTAAGTAGTACATTAACTTTCAAATGTCTAAAGATTACCAAAGTAACAAGATAAAAAATAAAAATAAAATACTTCGACAGTTGTGCAACTAGGTGGCATTTAAAACTGATTAACAGCTTCTGCTAACATATCTATTCCCTCCAATGCATGAGATTTCTTTTCATGTTGAGCATGCTCTGTCTCCATGCTTTGAACCTTGTTTGACAGTACCTTGTTCTGTTTGCTCAAATCTTGGATCTACTTGGTTAATTTTTCAGCCTAAGTCTCTATTTCTCTTTTTCTTCTCAGCACCTCTTTCAAAACAGTGATCAATTCGTGATATTTATCATCAAACTTTTCAAAAATATTTCCTCAACCTTTATTGCTTGCATGAGTTTTCCATTGACATCATTCATAAATTCATTCTATACACCACACTCTCCTGCTTGTCATCCTCTGAGCATTTTAATAAGAGGCGAATTTGGTGAAATTCTAGGAAAAATGGCCCCAAATAACCATTTGTAATTCCTAAACTATGATAGTTGTTAAAAAATTAAAAGAGGTTTATCTAAATCGGCCCGTTCCTAAAAAAACCCATGTTTTAGTTTTGTAAAATTATTCTCCAATATTTCGGCAAATTTTGCCTGGAAATTTGGAATTGCTTCAAAGCATGGCCTCCCATCATCATGTGAATCTACATATGATTCTTTCACCAACACCTTTTCCCCACATGTCGGGTTCCTGAAAACATGTTTTGCTACATTGCATAGCATTCTTTGTTTTCTTATAGCTTCTACTTGCTTTAGAGGCTTTAAACGCCAGTCACCATTATTGTCCTCCATAGTTATCTCATTGTATACAAGACCTTTTGAAACATCAAAAATGGGATTTGCATTCCCTGACTTATTAACTACTACTAGCATGTAGTCACGGAGGTATTCCACACATTGAGGCACTCTTGTCGAGAGTATAAGAACATCATGTGGTTTAAGCTCGAAGTTTTGCCCTCGTTTCTACTATGAGAAGTTAAATAAAAGAGGCAATGTACTCTGCTATGGATTTAAACCTCTCTGGGATACATTTAACTTTATTCTTGAATAAATTTTTGTCCATTATCTCTTTTAAAGACCACTTGAGCACCATACTCTCGAATTCTCCAATCACTAGTTTGCATCTATTCCTCTTTTCGCTGCTTTCTACCTGTAAAATATGAACCCTGCACATGGCTTCCCATCTTAGAATTCGTGGTTTCTCTTGTCTTCAGCTCCTTCGGTGATGAATCATCATGAATATGAATTAACCATGCTTTTCCATCATTTCGGATTCCAGCAACGCTTTAATATATGCAATTTGGTTACCATGCTACGAGAATGTTTTCATATGAAAACTTTGCAAAAAATCAACATAGAGGTTAAGTTTTTCACATAGGAGTTAGGGAAAATATTAATAAGTGTTTTGAAGACCTTTTAAAGAAATGAAACACTTAATAATCCACTATGTATAACCTAAGATAAAGGTAAAATAAAATAAAATAAAGTAATACTCATAACATAGAAAATGAAAAGAAAATCAAAACCATTCAACTTAAAATAAAGCAAAATAAAGATAATAAGGAATGAAAAGGTAAGAAAAAACTAAAAAGGGACTAGGTACAATTCCATTCCTAACATTGGATATACATAAGACTGTCATCCCATGTGCATCGATGTTGGTGATTGTACATGTGAAGCAGTTGTACTACCAAGCGATTCACAACTTTCGTCTGTCTGTCGGTCTGAGGATGGAAAGCTGTCGATAATGAGAGTCGTGTGTATAGTAATTGCCAAAGGGTCTTCCAAAAGATGCTGACGAATCTGAAATCTCGGTCGGAAATAATGGTTGTGGGTAAACCAAAGTGTTTCCAAACATGTGTAAAGAAGAGCTGAGCGGTCTGCTGTGCTGTCATGGTCTTCTTACATGGTATGAGAATGATCATCTTGGAAAATTGGTCAACTACTACTAAGACCGCGTCATGTTGATGTCTGGTAGTAGGATAAACCATCAAGTAGTCCATATAAATAGATTCCCATGGTCGACTAGGAACTAGTAGAGGTGTATACAATCCCTATCGTTGTTTAGGTGGCTTAGCAATGGCACAAACCACACATGATCGAATGTCCTTGTTGATGTCGTATTTAAGTGTAGGACAAAATAAATACTTCTGCAGAATAACAAGTGTATTTGCTACTCCAAAGTTACACAAAGTTGTCCAAGCTTGTATAGTAAGGTGTCTCTCAGGAAATAGTCAGAGTCTGAGATCGACAAATTTTTAGTCTGTAAATGTCAGTAGACTGCTAAGAAGTCGATTTTGTCCTCATACAACTGTGGCCAAGTGGTCATGTTGTATCCCTGCATACTCATCACTGTCAAAAGGAGAGTAATGGGTGGTCAACTTAGGCAATCGGCAGTGGCATTAGCTTTACCTTTCCGATACTTAATCACCAACTGGAATTGTTGTAGGTAATTAATCCACTTGAGTTGCCGGTTTGTCTGCAACTTTGATTGTGTCGGTGCGAACTGTGGAGGCTTGTGATTAGTGAGAATGATCGTTTCCTTTCCAAGGATGTAATGCCTCCATTACTTGAGAGCTTGCACAATGGCGTACAGTTCTTTTTCATATGTCGAGTATCTTCTAACTATGTTTTTAAAAGTCTCGAAATGAAAAGAGACTGGGTAACCAGACTGAGTGATCACTACACCCAAGGCATAGTCTTATGCATCCATCTCAATCTCAAAGGGCAGATGCAAATCAGGTAACACAAGTACTGGTGCAGTGCAGAGCTTGTGTCTGAGTTGTTCAAAAGCTTCTTGTTGTGTTGCTGTCCACTGAAAGACAGTTTTCCCACTTTCCTTCGTCAACTGATTCAAGGGCCAGGATATGTGACTGAAGCTGAGTATGAACCGTCCATAGAAATTCACCAAACCAAGAAAAATACTTAGTTCTTGAATGCTTTGAGGAATGGGCCAATATTTGAGGATCTGTACTTTTTTGGGGTCGAGGTGAACGCCTACAAAGTCAATTACCTACCCCAAATATTTGATGCTGGTAATCGCAGAAGAGCACTTGCCCATGTTCAAATAAAGCCGATGTTGTTGGAGAGTGTCGAGGACTTGTCAAAGATGTCCGACATGTTCTTCCCATGATCGATTGAAAATCAATATATTGTCGAGATAAACAATAACCCATTTGTCGATGAAAGGTCGAAGAAGGTTATCCATATGTCGCATGAAGGTCGTAGGTGCGTTGGTTAAGCCAAAATGCATGACTAACCATTCAAACAATCCTTTCTTGGTTTTCAAAGCAATTTTCCACACATGTGAGGGATCGATTGGAATTTGATGGTATCCCGACTTAAGGTCGAGATTGGTAAAGAATTTAGCACCTTTCAGACAGTCGATGAGCTCATCTATACGCGATAGAGGGTACCGATTCTTCACCGATAGTTTGTTGAGAGCTCTGTAGTCGATACACATGCGCCAAGTCCCGTCTTTCTTCAGAACTAAGACAACTGGACTTCCACAAGGAGAGGAGTTGGGTCGAATATGAATTTTGTCGATTAATTCTTGGATCTGTCTGCGAATCTCTTTAGTTTAGAGAATGGATCTTCTGTAAACATATGCATTAGGAAAAAAAGAACCAGGAACAAGTTCAATGGAGTGTTTTACCTGACGATGTTGAGGTACTCTATTTGGCGCTTGAAAGAGGTTCTGGTACTGATCGAGAATATGATCGAATTGTTGCTTCTATTGAGTGCTGCATTGGTCGGTGACTTGAATCGTTGATGCAGTCTTCTTAGAATATTGCGTCTTGATCATGATTAATGTGAACTTCTGAGCATGATTGATGAGCTTATTTGTCTATTTGGAATATATCACTGCAACCGTTGGTCTAAGTTGACGCTCTGGTATGTTGAAACATCGATTTCATATTCTAAAAATCACCTTCTGAGGCTGTGACTGATAACTTCCATGTCTATCCCAGAGGTAAGGTTTCCCAAACAACGCATCGGCTACAGAGAGTGGTGCCACATCACATAGTACTTCATCTTCAAAAGGATTTATGAAGTAGGCAAGTTTACATTGTCGAGTGATCCAAAGTTCTTGTCCATCCTTCATCCAACCGATGTTGTAAGGATGAGGATGCAAAGTGGTAACGTGACCTATTTTTTTCACGAGATCTTCAGAAACAAAGTTCTTCTGGCTCCCGTTATCCACAATCAGATGGAATGGGTTGCTCTGGACCCATATTTGTGTATGGAATAGGTGCTCTCGTTCCTCCCCGTCAACGATAGTCGAGGCTGCTGGAGTGGTCGAGGTCAAAAGGGTCGTTGTGTCTGGATTAGATTCTTCCACTGTCTTGTCAAATGCTATTACGAAGAAAACTTCCTATGGCCTGGGGTAGACCAGAACAGACAGCTGACTACCAGAAAATGACTCGATTCTCAATGTTATGCTATATAATTGACAATGCTAATATAATGGAGAATATAACCAACATCGATCCAAATGTTTGATGTAGATCCCCGTTGAAGCTTTCAATTCGTTCACTTGAACCTGCAAATTAGCCTTGACAACCAATATACAACAAGCGCATATAATATATGAAAGACATTAACATCATCAATAGCAATGGTCCATAATATCATAAGTAAATGCAACCCAATGTAATATAAACAACATTCACAACATTAATGGACGAGAATATGAGTATTTATATTAATGAATAACAAGAAGTACACTAGTACAAAATGAGAAATTAATGACTAAAATTTGACTATAAACGACTATTTTTGAGTCAGTGACTAATAGTATCTGATTTCCACTATCTTATCTCTAGTCGTATTTCACTAGTCATTGATTTAGTCATTGATATTCACTGATTAAGTCATTGATACTCACTGATTTAGTCATTGATACTCACTGATTTAGTCACTAATTTAGTCGTTGATTGTCATAATTAATGACCAAATATACGACTAAATAAACTACTAGATGATAACATATTAATGACTAAGCTAAATACGACTAAACGTTAGTCACATTATAAGATACTGGAATTAGCTAATAATAGTCGTATATATGCGAATTTAGTCGTTTTCATAGTCACTAATTTATGATAGGGTACCGAGGAATCGAACCACCAATCTCCTACCTATAATTAGGCAGGTGCTCTACCATTGAGCTAGCACCCTTTAAGAAGTTGTTTTTGCTTGACAATGATGATATTCAAACAAATTTTGCATCATTCAAGCATACAAAATAATGATTACCAAGTTACCATAGATTCATAATGACTTACCTTGTACTAGTCATTCAAGTCTTTCAACTGAATTTATTAAGTGCAAATATATTTTTGCACTTAATAAAAGCAGTTGAAGAACTTGAAGGACTAGTACAAGGTAAGCCATTATGGATCTATAGTAACTTGGTAATCATTATTTTGTATACGTGAATGATTCAAAATGCAAAAATCCCATAAATTTATAGGAATGACAAGCATGCATCCATTGTTAAACTATCTACCGAGTCATCTAGAGTCATGCCAAGATATATGAAATTGACTGAAAATTCATAAGTAACTTGAAGATAATGGTGGATGATGCCATCGAAAGGAGAATTTCAGTTTATATAGAAGCAAAGGATGAGAAAATGGTGTGCCAAACTCATATTCCTCCAATGTGGGCCAAGCCACCATCCCCTGTAAAATGAACACAGGTTCATGTTTCTCCCAAGTTCCATGAACATATTACACAACCTTCAGATAGTTTCAATCATATTTGGATGTCCATCTTAACTTCAAAGGACCAAAACTTGAACTAGTAAATTTGGAATACTTAAAATATATGTACAAAGGAAATGAGTCCTTACCAAATAAGACCAAGTAGGACGAAAATGTAAAAGACAAATTCCCAACCAAAATTTTCAATGCAAGGCAGAGCAAATAAAAGCCTACAAAGTTGAGCAAAAGACGGAAGTTAGAATATCTTAATAATCATCTTGAATGAATGGCATTGCATGCTTCCTTGAGATCATATAAACTGAGGACATCTCCATGCTGATGATGACTCATTTAATATTTTTAATCTTACTTCTAATATTCCAACCAAACAATCCTATTCAATAGAACATACTTCAGATGACTCATTTAAGATTTGTAATCATACTTCCAATATTCCAACCAAAAAATCCTATTCAATTAACTAGAACAAACTTTATATTATTTGGGAAACGATATTTTGTATAGGCAGTGACACTGTTAATATTTCTTATGTAGGTGGGCAATGGTGATTGCACAACCCTCTCCTATATTGATAGCTAAAAATTGTGGCCACCAACCAAGAATTTTTATTTCGACTAGTAGAAATGGCCAAAAAACAGGAATCAAACTTGGTCTTTGTGACATACCTTGTAGCAATCAGTGGATGCCATAGGCTTTCATAGGAAAGGGGACAAGTCGATATAGTCCAAAAGGACAAATAAATATACAATAAATGTAAGAGATACAAGAGATGGCATGCAGTCAAGAAGACTATTGTATCTATAGGACATAAGGGACACAACAATTCTAATGGACACAAACCTATCTAATAATTATTAAATATAATTATAGTAATTGGGTCTATTGCATATATAAAGAAAAAAGTGTCTAAAACAACAACCATCATCTCATTAGCCAATAATTTAATAGGAAAGTTTATACCAAAATCGTTTAGATGCCAATATTTTTTTAATGACTGAAGATTGGTAGTTTTTTGTGGGCAGCTTGCCACCATGGGGATCAGGGGAATTCCAAGCATCCCTATTAGTAGGGAACATGCTTGAGACAACTTCTTGACTGGGGCCATCCTGGGAATGTTGCCACACCATCCCCCTACAGACAAGGATGTTGTGGGACATTTCCTCCATCTCCCTAACCCATATGCATAGGGTGTGATGGGGATGCATCCCCACATAATATTGTTTTGCCTTTAAGTTTCTCTAAAATCATTTCAATTGTTAAGCATTTGATCCGTTTACACAATACAATTTAATCAAAAAGAAGACAGATTTAGATCTAACCATAGCATTTAGATGTAGGAAAACGCTTTCATGTTTCTAACAATATTTTCCAGTTATGTGTCTCTCTTTATGATTTGTGCTCCATGAACTGACAACCAAAGTATATTTTCAAGTTAATTAGCCACAAGGGGTGTATGTTTCTTGGGAATATACTCGAGAACGGATTTGGAGAATCAACTAAACTTGACATCACATTATGAGATTATACAAGTTTTAAATTCCATAAAAGTTGTCTCTTCCAAAAGACAAAAAATAGATGGTTGAAAGTGTATTTTTATTATATCCTCTAAGAAAAGAACCAAATTTTCACATTCCATGGCAAATTTATAAAACTTTAACCAAATCTAGATTGTGCAAACAAACAGGAACAAAATGATAGAAAACTTAGCAAATTATTTCTGATATTGTAAGTTTTCGTTACCAGATTTTGTGAAGTAATTACTTCCTAATACCTTCACCTAAGATACTTCCCATGTAAATCAGCATTCGCCTAAAGAAGGCATATACATTCACATGATTGTACCCTCACAATGCCCTTCCTAATCAAGACAACAAATATTGCTACAATGGTTTTTTTTACATAGCTGAGCAAAGCAAACCAACCTCAATGCAAACATAGGACAATGTATATTTAAAAATCAATTATGAAAAGAGGGTAAAGTAAAAGATAGAAAATAAGCTTGCAGAACTTCAAAAATGCTAACATCTCACTTAAAAAGAAAACAATAATAACTATCCATATACAAAGAAAACTATTTAAGAAGAGGAACAAAGAAACTAAACCATGTATGGCACAATGTTGGATGCATCCTATTCTAAAATTCCGGCAAAACAAAATTTTATACCTTATTCTACCAAGGTTTTATCACCAAAAACACAAGCCATCTTATGGTACAATGCTGGATGCATCATATCCTAACCTTTGCCAAAATACATTATGATAACTTACTTTATTAAGGTTATCAACAAAAAGACAATTTATCTTCATCTAACTCATTCCACTCATTATGTTAAAGATGAATGAAAATATATCATTAAAAATAACAAAGAAACACTTCAAAAATAGCAGAGTGAAATCAATGATGTAAAATAATAGAAGAGTTAATGTAGTGTCTAATCAAAGTTTAAACAAGTCAACTTCCTCTAGAAAGCTTAACAAAGAAGATGTTAAAATAAAACACAAACTTTTAATCTATTAACAGTACAATCAAATACTGAAACTATAATCTCACCTTAAGCTCTTCAAGTGAAAATCCTCTCCCTGCACGAACTTTCATGTTGTATTTTTGGGATTTTCCATGTACAATTGGTCGAAGGGGACCAGCAGTGGGGTGTGGAAAAATATTTACAGCCCTTTTTTGACATGCTGCACAAGATGGTCAAAAACACAAGTAAGAAATAACTATTGAAGAGACAATTACCATGTTGAACAAACAATATTCTTCATAATCAACAACATTTTGAAAAGAGTCAAAAAAGCATGTTCTGTGTCATTACCAATACGTCTCATCTGCTTTTGTGCAGGCTAGTTGAACCATGTCTTCACATAATTTTGCCAATGTTTCTTAAAATGCCCATTGGGAACAACATTGTTATGCTTCACCATGACTTACCTAATGTGACAAAAAAAAAAAAAATTAATAAGATGGGAATAGATGGACTGAAACTTCAAAGACATTTCTTTTAAGACCAAAATGTAAGAGCATTCAGGTATAGGGAATGACCATCCAATTTTATGAACTTATTTTGCATCTGCAAATTTGAAGTCCCCCCTTTTAACTTACCAAAATAGAACTTCCATAATTAATCTGTGAATGTTAGTTGGAAATCATTCAGAATGCTACTAACAAACACAAGCATCTACAACTAATTATCAATAACACTTGATCCATCAACCAATAGTTGTGACTACAATAGTATCTTCTATCTAGTTTGTCACAAGCAATTCCATGAAAAATGCATCAATTGTACATTGCCAACATACAGAATTATCATGCTGAAGGTATATTCCTTAGTGCTACAATAAGTAACCAGTTTTGAAGCCAATGTAGTATATCATAAAAAAGCACGTTGCCAGTTACAACTGGTATATGTACATGAGTCCTGAAAAAATCCATGTTAAAATGTTAAAAATAAAAAACACAGAAGGAAAACACATATGAGTTGCCATGCAATAACACACAAATAGAAGTACCAAATCGGAATAACAAAATTCAGGTGTCAAAAGTACTAAGCCTTTCAGCAACTATAAATTATATCAAATGATCATATATCACAGTTGTCCACTTTGAGATTAATTAAAATTCAGCATTATTTTCAAGGAAGCAGGCATAAATTTTGATTCTTGCATCAGAGTTTTCATTTCGAGCTGGGTTTTCATTTCAAAACAAATGCTTATTAGATTCCAATAGTGAAGCATGGCTGGGAAATAGCCAATACACATAGGGGTTTAAAACTACCTGGTGAAATCCAAAACTAGAAAGTGTAAGCATCAAACCCAGAACCTAGTACTCAGTTGCAGCCGATGAGTTGATCTACCAGTGAGCTGCATGCCCTTCCATGAAGGGAACCCTTATAGTAAATACAAAAGGTGTGCATGACTAACTTAAATCCAACATTTAACAAGGATTAAGAATTAGCTTATATGATAGACATCCGGGTCAAGACTCAAGATCACCGTGGATGTTGAAAACTAGAGAGGCTAGGAATCAAGCTGGGGACCTGTCACCAGTCGATTGACTGCTCTAAACGTATTTATATAGGATCTGACTTATTTGACAGAAATAAAATGGTTCAAGCCCTATAGTTCTAATTGAGATGTCACCATCGCCCAGGAATTGATCCTGAACTATGGCAACCACCAGAGAACATTTTGATAGAAGATAGGGTTCAAGGAAGTACCATGAATTCTAGGAAAGATTTAAAGTCAACACTTTTATACCATAGATCAGCCCATATTCTAACCAGAGAGGCCAAGTCCATGCCACCTTACCCTTCTCTCCAAGTGCAACATGTCCTTTTTCCAAAAGCAAAATTCTGAAAATCCCTGACCACACCTGTTAACTTGCCTCGAGTAAACTTATGCTACTCCGTCTAGTCTCTGCAATGTCCCCAAACGAGGGGCCCAACTCAAGTAGCTTCTCCAAAACTTTTGATCTTAACTGAAGGGCCCTTTGGGGCTCCTTATCCC
Source organism: Larix kaempferi (assembly GCA_027924585.1). Taxonomy (NCBI): domain Eukaryota; kingdom Viridiplantae; phylum Streptophyta; class Pinopsida; order Pinales; family Pinaceae; genus Larix; species Larix kaempferi. The sequence continues at coordinate 5,891,517 of BSBM01001126.1, forward strand.
ATTTTACTACCAAAATATTTAAACCAACCATATAGATGTTAGCCTATTTGTGATCTGGATGCTATGGTAGGGTCTCCCGGACAGTGGACCTTTCTACCACGGAAAAATTGTGGAGTCTCCATAGAGAATTGTAGCGCTCGAGTGCCACCGGCCTGAGTTGATGGAGTTTCCCTTGCACTTCCCTGGACAATTGAAACAATCGGTCCAGTTCCACTTCTACATTCTTTATCTCTGTCAACTTTGCTTCCCTGAGGCTGGGATCAATCATTAGATATCCTTTAGTCTACATCTGAATTCTTTTCTCCTACAGGGATTATACTGGTTTATATCACTACCATAATACCTGCATCCAGTTCGGGGTTGCGGTGCAGATCTTCCTGCACTGCAGCAACCATGATTTTTCCCTTCATCTCCTCTGCTTCCTTGGTCATTGGTTCCAAGGTTTCCATGACCATTGACGCCTCCTCCTTCTCGTAAGTTTGTTTGGTTGTAAAGGTCTCCTATAGCAAGAATTTTCCTTTCTTCATCTGTCCCACCACCTACTGTACTTCATCCGCCATTTATATCAGTGGGGTAGTTGGTGTGCAATCCCCAATCTCTGCATCCTCTTCTATTATATCTATCTACATAAGCATGAACCTATTCCACACTGCCTCTATCTCATTGGTCATCGCTAGCTTCTCCTAGTGCAAGGTGTCGCGCTCCATGACTGCATCATATAGTTGCACTAGTAGCTCATGGTTCTCCTTCTGCAACTATTTGGAAAATCCAATGAAGGACGAAACAGGCTTATTTTTTATTTTTTAGAAGCTCCTGGAGCAGGTAAATGAGGCCATCGAGAAAGATGGTCATGCAGGCTGAACACGAATGGGTGCAGGTAACACCCTAATCTCCAAACACTTTTTCATTTCTGCGGGTCACTGGCAGACAAATAGAGCCTGGACAAGATAGCTGAATAGCCAGAAAAAAATGTATAATTTATATAAGAAAAATGAGCCCTTGACAATATGCAAAGCAGAAATTGCAAGCAACTAAAATACGAAACCCACAAAGAAGGGTATTTCAGGTAAAGCCCTAGAAATTTTATTTTTGTTGAAATATAACTTTCAAAACCCTCAAAGTTCGCAAGAATAGCAGTAGCGAAAATCCATGCATACAAAGATTCAACCATAAGATTACAGCATAAACCTCAAATAACTGGCAAGATGAAACTGTAACATAAAACCTTAAACCCAGAAAACAATTAATGACATACATTACTTACAACCACCCAAACAAAAAAATTGCACAATCCTGACACAGACAGTAGGTGAGCCAATCTAAACGGAACTAAAACATTCAGTACCTCGATCAATGGCTGCCTCTACAGTTGTTCCGCCTTCACAAATGAACCCACCAAACCCACGAACCAGGTTGACTACAGTGAACCAGTAAGTGAAGTGAGGGTTGTAAACATGTGGATGTATTAAGGCTCGGGCAAGATCAATGGTCCAGATTGCGACGGGTGTGCAAACACAATCCAGACCGTTAAAAACTTCTCACCTCACTATACACTAGGAAATAGAATTAAACTGAAATTTACTTTCACATAACCTTGGATCTAAGCCATATGGGAGCTAAAACCCTTTCACTCGTAGGAAAATGACTATGCAATATCACCTTCATGAAAGGGGGCAACACTTTAATCTTCCCATCAACTCAAATTGAACCAAGAGCGTGAAGAGTGATGGAAAGATTATGTGTGTTGTTGTCTTATGGGAAATACTCAATAATTTGAGCACAAGGTTATATGTGTTGTGTTTTAGAAGGGTATGTTACAGAATTTGTAATTATGGATTTATAGAAGTATGTATGTCATAGAAATAATTTCAAGATATATAAATGATAGGCATATTTGACTTGGTAATGGGCATATTTAGGAAGTCATGTAAAGGAGTACTATAGAGCATTGCTAGTGAGATTTTTTTAAGCTTAAAGTGTTTTTCAAAAGTGCAGAAAAAAATTGTAAAGGACCTGAAATGGGGTTCATTAGGGAGATTCATTTGTGGATCCAAATGTTCTTGGTGTGCTACCCCTTAACACCAACAATATGGAAACATAAACATCATGCTCATGGGGGTGTATCTTGATGGGTGAATGAAACATTAGTTGAGTTGTAGAAGGAAAAATGGTAGATTAATCGAGGAGAATAGATAAAGTAGGGAGTGAGAAGAATGTTCATGATGAGTGTATTGAGCAGTGCATCATTGAACATGAAGAGTAACATAAAGTGCATAAGAGAAATAAGCAGGCAAAAGGAAGCATTCTTGAGGCAGTACTGGAAAGGATTCAGAGTTAGAGAGGTTAAGAGAGTTGATGCAACAATGTAGTGAACTACACCAATGGTTAGAAGTAAAAGGTAGGAAAGCAGAGGAAGATCAAGTAACAAGTTTTGGAACAACTTAGGTGGGATAGTTATGAACATGGTTAGAGGAACATAGCAACCAATGAGGGAAACGAGCTTGCAATAGTTTCTAGTGTAGAGGTTGATCCAAAAGGAGGAGTTGTGCTCTTAGGAGAAGAAGTTTTAGTTGCATTGGAATTTGTGTTGTGCTTGAGTGTTGGAGGTAGACTTGTTGAAGCCAAAAATCACGAGCATGGAAGTTAGAACAGATTTGAGAGATCAAATGAGTAGGAGATTAGTTCACCCTAGGAACAACTACATGTTCTTTTTACTAAGGAGAATTCACTAGTGTTGTGTGAGGTTTTTAGTTAGAATAGGATTGATGATGTTAGAAGTAGTAGATTTATGGAAATAATTTTGGTAAAAAGTTCAAAGAATTTGAAAATGACTTGTTTGTACAAGTAAGAGATTAAGGATTCATTATGCTTATGTAATATCTTATTTTTGACCCTTTGGATGTTTTGGATTTAATTGTAAATAGGTGGATATAATGATAGGAGTCAAGTTATATAAATGACCTAGTTTGCAAATGATGTAAATGCAAGTATGAATCCTAGTGCAAAGCTCAAGGCTAGGGCCTAACTAATGAATGTCTAGGCATGTATTTTTTATAAATATGTTTTCTATGTACCATGAGGTAGACTTACCATGATATTATCAAAGAAATGTAAATATTATTTTGAAAATTAATATAAAAGGTCCAAAGCTAGTTGTGGAAGACCAAGAGAGGGGCTATGAGTCCACTAGAAGGGAAGAGGAAACCAGACCTTCCTAAATTGTCTAAGTATTTTGACCTTCTTCTTTTGACCATGTGATAAATGAAAATCCCCAACCATCAATCATTGAATGCATGAGGTGGTTGGTGGGGAAGTCCACCTCACGTGGTTATGAGAGCATGGGGGTTGAGTACAAGTCTTAAGGAGTGTGAGAGAATCCATACTCATGGATATTCGAACAATATATTTATGTGTGCACATTCTTGATTCCATCCTCCTTGAGCGGTTTCTCCCTTATTATTCTCTTTTTTTGTTCCATCTATTAGGAAATCCCTTGGGCTTTTCTTCCTCCTCCACCTCTGTTATCTTTCTTTGTCAAAAAGGGTAAAATATGGGGAAAAAAAAATTCTTTCAGAAAGACCCTAATCCCCCTTCCTGTCGTGGGACCCTGAAATGATGCAAGTGGCTGTAAAATCCTTCTACGAAGGCCAAGGTAAGTATATTTTCTAATTCCAGGATGCAATCGGGCCGATGATTTTTATCAGTCCACTTGCAATATTGTCCACTGTGCAGGAAAGTGTGAATGGCCATGAGCAATCTCGTCTGCTGGAAAGACAGACCTCGAATAGATAAATCGTTAGAGGTCATTTTTTTACATCTCGTGACACACAAAATTCCCTTTTCTCAAATAACATTTTAATAAAAATAAATGAAAAAATAAAAAATAAGCGGTTTTAATAATAATAAAAAATAATCGGTTTTAATAATAATAAAAAAGTAAGCTGAAAGTTTGAGACAAAAGTATAATATTGTCTCAAATAAATGTCCTAATCCACCCTATCATGTAGTAGTGACCCTATGCCAACATCGAGGCCTCCATTTCAAACTATATATTATAACCATATGATAAACCATAAGTGGTGGAACCCTATCCAAATATTTCAACGTGGAGCCATACCACCGAACTATATAACAAACCATACAACAAACCTTAATATAAACACGCCACATTTCAACCATATAATAACGTGTTAACACAATGTGTATGCCACCATTCAAATGCATGTGGAGGGAGGAGAGGCCCGCGGGTTTGACCCCGAGACCTCTCCCCAAATAATCCTACGCTTTACCACTGGGGCACCGCCCCACCGTTGCTTGATAATCGGCACGAAATCCTTTTAAGGTTGTTGCATCGAAAACAATATAAAAAGGCACGAAATTGCCAAGCCACGGTCAAGTTCGAGTTCAAACGGCGTGCAAGTTGCACATATTACGAGATGGGTATAGGCATAGATCTCGAGGTGCAGAGGGAATTAATGGGCATGGATCCCGAGGCGGATCCGTTCAGGTCGTACTCTTTTTTCATATTTGCAGGCAGTTTGTCTCGTTTTGCGTGCCATAGGAGGCCTCAGGCACATATGGTCAAATTTATACTCATTTTTGTCAGAATTTCGAGAGGAATGTAGTGGTGCAGTCTGTTTCTAAGTTTGACTAACAGAAAATGGAAGTGTTTACAGAAACTCATATTTGTAAGCTTTGAAGACTAAATAAGATCGACCTTCTCATTATAATTGGCCCAAAGACGTAGCCCAAGGAGGGTGAACTCCGTTATCAGTTCTTGTCTACAAATTTCATGGTTTGCATCACTTTATGTGTTTTATGTGCTTCAATTATGCTCTTTAATTTGATCATTTAAAGCCTTTTTAATGGATTTATGCATTCAAACTTTCACATGCAAATATTGGTTATAAAGATTCTGTCATTTTCAGATCATGCTCATAGTGAATTCATTAAGGCCACGCTGATTTGGGTAAAGCCTCCTCATAAATATGAAAGTGCCAAGTCAATTGCTAGAATTCTTGGACAATGTCAATTACAAGACTTGGGTTGAGCATACTAGAATTTTAGATCATTTTCATGTGGTGTTAGAAACCATATCTAGTGTTCTAAACTTCAAAATGAGCACCACATCCCACTTCTAGGCCAAATATCCCCTATGGAGGGCCAATATGGTGGTTTGAGACCACACACATGGACCATGACCCCCATAGTAAGATCTCTAAATACATCGGCATTGTTAAAATTTAGTAAAATACTGTACAGATTCATTATCAAAATTGTAATTTTCCATTGTTAGTGTGACACAACTAAAAATGACTAACATAAACAACTAATTCACATTAATCGTTGTTAGCTAGTCATATTTATATTCCCGTGACTAAATTAGTCATTTATGTTAGTCATTTTTATTTTAGTCACTTGTTATCTAGTCATATATTTTATCCTGTGACTAAATTAATCGTTTATCTTAGTCGTTTTTAGTTGGCTTATTTAAAATTGGTCAATTTTAGTCGTTCACCCCCTTGAAAAAACAGTGGTGACTAACTTTTTTAGTCGCCTAGTCACTTATCTCTCATTTTGTACTAGTGGTACAATGTGATACGACCTCTTGCCGAAAACCAATCTGAACCAAGAACTGGATCAATCCACTTGTGCCTCCACCACTTCAATCCTCCATGACAATGGAAAACCCAAACTATGAAAGGAGTTTGGGAGGTGAACATAAGAAGTCCACAACAACAAGGATCAATGAGTGTAGACTCAAGCCATGGCAAAAATCCACTAGAGTTCTCTTTCTTTCACTTTCTACTCCCTTCCATATGCCATAAGAGCTCAATATATAGCCTTCCAAAGGTAAGTGAAAGGACACATCGAGGCGTTTCGGGGCAAATGGAGGGCCAAAGGTCACCCTAAGACCACTTTTTGGGAGTAAAAAGTAATTTATTAGTGATTTTTACCATTTTACTTGATACTCGCGGGCTATAATGGAACAACCTGCGTGTACACTGGCTAAAGTGTAACAGCTAGCGTACAGGAAGAAAAATAGGGAAAAAGGTGTTATGAAGGACATAAAGTGTATCTAAGTCAATAAAATATATCCTGAAGGCCAAAGAGTGTTGATGCTCACAGGTTGGAAAATTATGCTGTAACAGATGCCCCCTAATGTGTGAGGTCATAGAATGGTGCTACGATGGCCGAAATACATTATAAATCTCAAAAGTGGAGTGATGGAGAGACAAGTGGAAGGAGCAACTCACTCATCATAATACAATAATATCTCTGAGTACATGTCGGTATAATACAACAATCTGATACAATGGCCATGAATAGGTAGTACATAGTGAATACATGTCATAAGTGATCATAGCCATGATCCCTCTACAGTAAGATATGGTTCCCTATTGAAAAGGAAACAACTGGTGCAAACTGGAGGTACAAACTGCTGATATCTGAGAGATGATATCTCAGATGTAAAGTCACGATCGTAAGTAGCATACTGAATGCCACTAACGCCTGGGGTCTTCTACACAAATCATCTACAGTGCAAGTCCCATCAAGTGAATAAAGGGGTTGAGTTCGAACCTGATGTGACATCGTCTGATTACCGGTCAATGATGTATAACGTTAACAGACACGAGATAACCCACCAATAATGAAAATGGGCATCAAGGCACAGAGTACAATCATCAAAGTGTGAATAGATGTGTTGAAGTCGAACACTAGGATGAATCCATCGATCAGGGGACATTGATGTATTCCCAAAACTGTCAATGGTGAGAGAACCTACCACTAATGATTGCAAGCCTCAAGGTACTCAACCGAACTCTCAGTCTCAAATTCTAGAATAAATGAGTTGAGGTCGACGGAACGAAACTCGTTGGAAGGGGGGAATTAAGGCATCCCCCATCAACCAGCACGAGGTACCAGCTACGCTCAAATATTTGGAAGAACTCAGGTAAAAACCGACTGACTCAATAAGGATGGCCGACATGCAATAGTCAAGAGATCTGAGGAGTGGCCGACTTTGGTTTCAGGACTTCCTTTGAACAAGAGCATGAGCAGATGGATAGACGCAGGCAGCATAGACTCAAGTGACTCGGTGATAATGACACTGTGCGATGCAGGAGGCATCAACAAAGGGCTCCATAAGGACTGGAAGCTTAACCAATCGATGGAGTGACAACTGAGAAATGAGTATAACTCCTAAGGTCCAACTATAGTCCCGACTCACAATGTATGGAGTGGAACATAGGGGTTCTAACTAGGGCACCCATGTCCGGAAAGGCCCTACTACCAAATGAAGACACTTCTATAACAGTGTGAAGGTTCCGTGTCAGTTAAGAAGCGGGGTCGCACCTAGGGTTTGTGAAAACGGTCAAACGGTCAAACGCATAATGCATGTCAAAATGACATCTAACCTATATGCCAGGTGTGAAATACACCTCCCGTAGGTATGAAATGGTCGAAAAATGACTCTCGTCGAAGAAATCTATTCAAAAAATGTTACTCCAAGACATGACATTAGTCCAGCACAGCATAAAACGGTAAAAACTATAGAGAAGTGGGTTTTGAAATCTATAAATAGTAATAAAAATTACAATTTACTATTCATTTTTACAATTCAACCACAAATAGTGTTTTGGGTAGTTTTTCACCTAGAATTTCAAACACTGATTGCAAGAGCTACGGGCATCCGTTCATCGAGCCATTTGGAGCAGGTTAGTAGTCTCATCCTTATCTTTCATTTGGTTGTTTTTATTTGAATTTTTAGTGGTCCAATTTTTTAAATGGTCAAGACCTATTTGGTCATGGCAGTACCCGCGGGATACTAGCATACGAGTCGCGGGTAAGGCATGGTAGATGCAATCAACGCATGCGTTGACCGCGGGTACCCACCTCTGTGAGATAATTAGCTCACGAGTATAGCCGTGGAGTTTGTTTTTTTTAAATAAAATTGACTAAACTCTTGGTTTCTCTTCCTCCAAGATGGTTCTAGAATGGAGAAAAAGGGAGCACGACCTTGTGGATGAGGCCGTCCGCAATGATTTTCCTGCACAAAAAGCTTTACAAGCATGTGGGATTTACAAGTTTTGGAACATAGGGGGTTTGAGGGCCCAAAACCTATTGCTCCGCTGTTTGATAGACTACTGGGACATAGATGCACAAAACTTCAACTTGGATAGGAAAATACTTTCATTGGAGGTTGATGATATCTACTTCATTACTGGTTTGTCCCACTGAGGTGAAGTGGCAAGCCTTCGATCTCGTTCCGTGGGTGGTGGGATCAACATACCCGACTACATTGAGTGGTACTGTCTTCCCAATGCTCGGACAATGGGGAGTCAGGTTCCCATCAGAGCCATAGTCGATCTGAGCATGAAGGTTATAGTGGCTACCCTTGTGCAGGTTATAGGTTCGGTAGCACTTCACCAAGATTCGAGACCGGTGATTTTCTATGCCTCACAGTGTATGCAACCCATGGTATATGACTAGTGCAAAACGTTACTGGGGTTCATGAAGACTCAGTTAACAGAGTGCAAGCAGGGAGAGGCAAAAAAATTTGGATACGGTAGTATCTTATGCAGTTTCTTCTTCGAGCGAGTTCCAGGGCTTAGTCTGAGGGTTGAAGTCCCTACTCATAGTCTCCACGACCCAACCCTGACCTGGTGGGCAGAGGTCTTGACACGATAGGGTGGTGGCCGACAGGAATCACCATACATAGATGATTTCTTTCATTGGTGGGACCGACAGGTCATAGCTATAGATGACTACCCCTATGCAGGGATAGACTTTCGTTAGGATCGTGACATGCCGCTTCCACTAGGAGTGGCGTTTGGAGACATCCGTAAGTTACTCTTTTTATGTTTTTGGTGTATTAAATTTTTAGGGGTTTTTTATTATATATGTAAATGCAAAAATCTTTTTGGGGGTAGTATCATGTATCATGTAAGACCACAGGGCTTCCCGAGACATCGTCGACGGGGCAGGGGTGATGAAGTAGTGGGTGCTACAGCAAAGCGTACTCTAGCGACTATGCGATCCAACCTATCACGAGTGACCAACAAGGTACCAAGGATAGACATAGCGCAGCTACCAGAGGATATGCAGCGCCATGTGGTGGGAGTACCGAGCAGTTGGGTGCGACTACTGCAGTGTATAGCTAACGCAGTACATTATTACTATCAAACGCATCCTGCTAAGGCGGCATCTAGGCCTCCTCGTAGGGCTTAGACATCTCAGAGTCTGATTTTTTGTATCGATATGTATATTTTTGAGAGCTACGGGCTCTAGTTTTGTATTATGACATTATCATTTTGGACATGTTATTTATAAAAAACTATGGTTTTCCGGTTCAACTATATGTTTATGTACAAATGTATGAATGTATCTTTTATTTGTGTGCTTCATTATGAATGTGAAAAATTCCAATCTATGACATAATTAGCATATGCATCAGATACATGATTAAAACTTCTCGGAATAATGAATGTATGTAATGGAAAAAAAATGGCATTCCAAGAGTCTTACCCTTAAGAACCTCTGTAGTAAAGTAGGGTCTCTCACACGGTACTGATCATTCAATTGAGACACAACCAGTTGTGAATCCAGGAGAACTTCTAAAGACTGGATACCATGTGAAATGGCATCACAAAGTAGTTCAACTGCAGCAATGTACTTGGCCACATTGTTGGATGTAGGACCGAGACAAACACTTCCTAAAGACACAATCTGATGGTCAGGTGAATAAATAACCCACGCAACAGAAGCAAGTCTTTGCGTGTGACGGCTAGCACCATCTGCGAATCCCAAGAACACAGGAGATTCTACTGACATCTGTCAACCAAATGGAAGTGAATCAGCAGACCGAAAAAACCAAAAGAAACCTAAACTATGTATAGAAGTAACTATACAATAGTATACAAAAGTATTATCTCGAACTAGAAGTTCAAGCATAATATCGCTTGAGGTAGAGCCCATTTCTAGGCTCCTTCAAGACGTTCCCTTCATAGTCTTCCAATTCATAGGATCCTTTTTCCAGGACACGCCTCACGATGTAAGGACCGTGCCACATGGGGTTAAACTTGCCTACCCTTAGGGGTTCTTCAACTTGGTGATATAAAAGGACCAAGTCACCTTCATCATATTGTCGGGGACGGACAGACCTATCATACTGAACCTTGATACGATGTTTATTGGCATCTATAGCCACAGCGGCATCTCGACGCTGCTCGTCAAGCTACTCAAGGTGGATTAAACATTGCTCAATACCCGATGTATCAAGGAGGATCTCTATGGCTAGTTTTAGCGAAGGGATTTCACATTCAATCGGTAAAATAGACTCCACACCGTGTACCAGCTAAAACGGTGAGAACCTGGTGGCAGTCTTGACTGCAGTTCGATATGGCCACAAAGCAGGATATAACATAATATGCCAGTTGTTCTTGCTCTGTTGGATGGTACATTGGAGAATGGTCTTTAAAGACTTATTGACTGCTTCAACTTGACCATTTGCTTGGGGGTAATAAGAAGATGAGTGTTCTTGACGAAACCCAAGCTTGAGTGACAAATCCTCCATCATTTTGCTCTGAAAGTGACTGCCATGGCCAGTGACAATCTCTTTCGAAATACCGAACCGAGTAATAATCTAATTGAATACGAAATGGGATGTTGTAGCACCATCGGCTTTTACCATAGGCATGGCATCATCCCATTTGGAAAAGTAATCCATGGCCACTATGATATGGTGATGCCCCCCAGCCGAAGCTGGTTTGCAATCCATTAAATCCACCCCCCACTTGGTGAAGGGACCGACGACGACGACCAGATGAAGGGGCGCTGGATGCAAGTGTATAGTGCAAGAAAACAACTGGAAAGGGTGACATCTCTTCACAGCGTTCATACAATATTTAAATATGGAAGGCCAAAAGTAACCAGCTTGCATAATGCATTGGTCTATTGCAAGCCCAGATAGGTGACCGCCACATGCCCCAGCATGGAAATCATTAAGCACACACTCCGCTTCTTCGTGAGTCAAACAACGACGGAGAATAGAATATTTTCCTCGACGATACAAAGTTTCGCCGACAATGGTGTAGTCTTTGGCATGATGTTTCCACTAGTACAAAATGAGAGATTAGTGACCACACGACCAAAAAATTTGGTCACCACATCTTTTTCAATTGATAAATCACCAAAATTGAGAAATTTTAAGTGAACTGAATAAAAATGACCAAGATAAATGACCAATTTGGTCACGGGATAAGAACTAAACTAAAAATGACCAAGATAAATGACCAATTTGGTCACAAGATAATAACTAAACTAAAAATGACCACATAACAATTTTCTAGGAGGTCTCTGAATCCATCTGCAGTGTTAAAAATTTAGTAAATTGTACAAATTCATTACCAAAATTATAATTTTCCACTGCTCGAATAACACAACTAAAAATGACCACATAACAATTGGTCATTTTTAGTTGTGTCATTCGAGCAGTGGAAAATTATAATTTTGGTAATGAATTTGTACAATTTACTAAATTTTAACACTGCAGATGGATTCGGAGACCCCCATCTACGGGGTCTCCGAATCCATCTGCAGTGTTAAAATTTATTAAATTGTAACATTAATAGTATACAACTTGGATTATTTTTCAATACATGTCTTCTAAGTGATCATTTCTTTCATGAGGCCATCACGATACCTTATATTGTGTTAAATTGTCCATAGTTTTGTTGCACATTAACCACATAGCGGGGGGTGTGGTGGGGTCGGCCTTAGCAAGATGGATCACTCAAATTATAGAGAAGGCATTTTACTTCACTCAATAGACATTTCAGCCTCCTCAACGTTAGCAGGTTTTTATTTTTCTTTTGCACTCTTTCAAGAGTTGACGTGAATGTATAATCTGCCCTAGGGCCTAGTATATTAAAAGCTCGTTATAAGGACTGTGCTTGAGTGCTTGACTAGTGGGTGTTCGGATATCCACATCATCTATTTCAGGATACATCATCTACTTCAGGATCCTGCATGATCTATTTCAGGATATGCAGAATCTAGGGTTTGCATGCACAGGCATGCAATGGCATGCAGCCCAGTCACCAGTTTGATGCCTCCAGCACCTTATCCACCTTCTTCTAGCACCCGGGAGCCACCTACCACAGATTTTTAGCCCTCCTAAGCTGAAAGGCGCCCACTTCTCACCTACTGCCAGAGAAGGGCGCACTTGTTCACCTACCACTGCAGTTCCACTTCAGTTACATTCAGTTAGCTCCGATTCTCCCTGATTTGAGGCTAGTTTCACTCCCGACTGACTGTATCACTTCCGTTTGACCTCCAGTTTGATTAGGTGACTTGTTCTGACTTCAGTTAGCCTCCCATGCGCCCCCACTGAGCCTCCAGATCCTATATCATTGCTACACACTTCAGTTACATTTATTACACTCAGTTAGACTCAGATTGACACCTGGATGACTGGTTGTTGTGATTGATGAGCAACACTGATGATTGATGAGGACTTCTAGATAGAGTCAAGCTACTCCATTCTGTGATTCGAATGACCTCCTTAGGCAATTCGAATTGCTCAGTCATTGTGACAGTTTGTATTGTAATTCATTCACCCTTTCTGGGATAGAGAGCACTGCTGCATGTTTTGCACAGTTTTGCACCATATTTTCTATGTTCATCTGTTGTGATTGATTTACTTGTTCATTAGATCTGCTGTGACTAATTTTACATGGTATCAGAGCCATGACAGGGACAAGATTTCTTTTCTACAGGTGTTCTACATGAAGAGAGAGCAATCTTTGCTCACCAATATATTTTAGCAGCGGCATGCAAAATCTCATGTGCATTCGCTCATGTGCATGCAAGGCTGAAAACATAGTGTTTGTTTGTGTGTGATTTGCAGGTTTCTTACTTCCTCCATGTGCATTCGCTAATGCAAAGATGGAGACTTCTTCTTCACAAAATATTCTTACTCCATTCAACTATGATGAATGGAAACCAAAGATGATTGCATTCTTGAAGAGACAATGTCTTTTTGATATGTGCATTGGTAATACAAGAGATTTTGATTCCGATGAAGAGGAGAATGATTGGCTCAATGATTGTGATAGAGCTTTTGGAGCAATATGTCTTGCTATGTCTCCTTGTATGCGCTACCTCATTAAGACTGCTGAAAATCCAAGTGATCTATGGGTCCAACTTGACAGAGAATTTGGAAAGCAGGAAGAAGAGGATCATGCTAGCCTTTTGGAGAACAAGCCCAGTGAGATATCCTTATGTGTTCTTTCCGATCATGTGTTGGCCTCAACAATTGTTCAAGATGAAGAAGAAACTGTAGATTCAACACTCATTCTCTCAAAGTCTTCTATTTCGAATTCTGAGAAAGATAAACAAGCTCATACTCTAGATTCCGAAGAGGTTCTTGAATCCTCTCTTTCACATGAGTTTGTCGGCATGCGGAATAATGATCTACTTGATGTTTTGGAGGTAAAATCTGATTTTGGAGGTGAAGCATTCGCCCTCCTTGATTGCATGCCTTCTATAAACTTATGTTCTATCATTTGCAAAGTTTCTCAGAGTTTTAATGAAGATGAAGAGCACTACCATTCACTTGAGTTCAATTCTCATGCACTTTTTGCTGATTTTGGTTTTGATCTCACCCTTGTTGGTTCAAAGGAGATCTCAAGAAACCATTCATCTATTTTTGGAGCTGATTTAACTTCTATTGATAAGAAGTTCAAGTTTCAAGATCTATTTGATCCGATTGGAGCTATTCCTACCTCACTTGGTTCAAATCACAGGTTCCAGGATCATCCTCATATTTTCAGATTTGTTCTCACCTTTTTCGGTATGAAGAGCAAGTTCTTAAAGTCTCCACATTCGCTTGCATCCACTGATGGAGAATTCAAGCACATGTTTTTGGAGCATGATCCATTTACTCCCAAGAGTAAGATACCTCCAGACATATCTTCTTGATTTTGGAGCAGTTAAATATTTTGGTGTACTACAGTCTATTTTGAGGGGGGGTATTTTTCCCATGAGGTTTTCCCCATTTCCTCGGTTTATTGACTGTTATTAGTTTTTGGATTATTGTATTGGGGTGACCTTTGGTCTTAGTTACCAGGGCCCCACATTATTTTTGTTAGCACATCATAGTCTAGCTTGAGGGGGGGTGTTCGGATATCCACATCATCTATTTCAGGATACATCATCTACTTCAGGATCCTGCATGATCTATTTCAGGATATGCAGAATCTAGGGTTTGCATGCATAGGCATGCAATGGCATGCAGCCCAGTCACCAGTTTGATGCCTCCAGCACCTTATCCACCTTCTTCTAGCACCCGGGAGCCACCTACCACAGATTTTTAGCCCTCCTAAGCTGAAAGGCACCCACTTCTCACCTACTGCCAGAGAAGGGCGCACTTGTTCACCTACCACTGCAGTTCCACTTCAGTTACATTCAGTTAGCTCCGATTCTCCCTGATTTGAGGCTAGTTTCACTCCCGACTGACTGTATCACTTCCGTTTGACCTCCAGTTTGATTAGGTGACTTGTTCTGACTTCAGTTAGCCTCCCATGCGCCCCCACTGAGCCTCCAGATCCTATATCAGTGCTACACACTTCAGTTACATTTATTACACTCAGTTAGACTCAGATTGACACCTGGATGACTAGTTGTTGTGATTGATGAGCAACACCGATGATTGATGAGGACTTCTAGATAGAGTCAAGCTACTCCATTCTGTGATTCGAATGACCTCCTTAGGCAATTCGAATTGCTCAGTCATTGTGACAGTTTGTATTGTAATTCATTCACCCTTTCTGGGATAGAGAGCACTGCTGCATGTTTTGCACAGTTTTGCACCATATTTTCTATGTTCATCTGTTGTGATTGATTTACTTGTTCATTAGATCTGCTGTGACTAATTTTACAGTGGGTTCTTCTATGGACCTAGTGATTCTAGCAGATCTAGTGATTCGCATAGATGAAAGAAAGCACTCAAATCTTCCGCCTTCCTTGGAGTTGCAAAATATCAATGGAGCTAACAATGCAAGAAGAAGTGTGATAAATGAGGACATATAGAGGGCAACAATGGCTCTAGTCTACTAGGAACAAGACCATTTATAGAACAACCATGTTCTCTCTAATTCGGTGCTAGCAGATCACGAAGGCGATAGCGAAATTTTAATACTCCCAATGAAGCACATAACATCCTTATCTTTATGGTTCAGATTTTTTGCAAGATCAAGGACTTAAAATTTGTTACTACTTTGTCGACTCTTGATCTTAGTGTTAGTGTGGATCTACATTTTGTTTGCCTAAGTTGTGTTGATGATAAGTATGCATAGCAGTAATTTTTCAATGAAAACTCTAGATTGTGATTGCTTTTCATATTTATATCTAATATCTTTATAAACTTGCCAAAAAAATTAAAAATAAAATACTTGAAAATATATATATATATATATATATATATAGTTTTTATATTACAATATATAACTCAACATACAATATATTACTACATACCATTCCTATATATAAAAATATAGAAACTATATTATTAAAATATTTAACCTACGAAACATTCAAATTAAACAATATGTAATATAAAATAACAATATATAATATAATATAACAATATATAATATAATAATAAAATAATGTATAAATAATAATAAAATATTATAACTAAATTATATATATATAAACATAAAAACTATATTATTAAAACATTTAACATACAAAACATTCAAATTAAACAATGAGTAATATAATATAACAATATATAATATAATATAACAATATATAACAGAATAATAAAACAATGTCTATATAATAATAACGTATTATAACTAAATATTATAATATATGTAATATTAACAAATAAAAAAAATAAAAAAACAAAACAAACATTATGAAACGGGAATGGAAGGACAAAAAAATAAAAAGCAAAACTAACACAATGAAACCGGAATGGATGGACATTAGAGGGAGGGGTATATCAATGAAAACTTTGGTTGGGGTTCTCCTAAAAGAGTTGAAGATGGAGAGGTTGAAATTAATTAGAAGCTAACCATACAAGTTGATCGGAGAGAAGCATTGGAGAATGGATCGTGATCTGCTCATCAAGGTTTCAATCCTTAACCCAATTTCACCATTTTTTTCTTTCGGCATTTGCAGAGTTTTTTTAGGGTTTTCATTTTTTAGTTGAAAAGGGTTTTGTATTTTACATGGTTATGAAAATATGGGTTTGATTTTTTTAATTATTGGATTATACCACAGAAGAATTGTTCTTTCAGCATTTGCAGATTTTTCTTAGGGTTTTCAGTTTTTTATTGAAGAGGGTTTTATGTTGGATCTTGGTCAAAGCGGTGTACCTTTGCATTAGTTTAAAAAACATGATGTAATCCCCTATTCAGTGTGAAAAAGTAATGTAAGTGCCCTAATAATAATCTGGACTGGATTGGACAACCAACAGATTCGGTGGAGAAGCTTGTCTAGAAGACGACAGCTAACATTTGTTATTCCCTTACGGGGATGTGGTGCAAAACAGATAGATAATCTTCCCATGGGGACATGTTTGGATTAATGGATATAGACCTAGTTGTAAGGAGCGGCCGGATGAAGGATATGTCTGTGTGAGGGGTTTGTCAATGGCCAGGGGAGATGTATTGCCCAGCGTTGGAAGAACCCTCCAGTCTTGCTTGCGTTCCAGTACTACTTGCCCTAAGAGTCCTGCTTCTTTCACCTTCTCTCTAACCTTCTCCCTTTCCATCTTCTCTGTTTCCTGGATTCCTTCCAGCTTCTATCTTTTAATCCTTCCTCCCATGCATGGAAGACTGGATCAGACCAGTAGCGAGCGAACCATCCCCCTATCTGTTATCCTATGTTACCAGAAAATTGGTTTCTGCTATGTTCCCATTTCCATTCATGTTCTAATTGTTGTCTTTACTGTGTGAAGAGATCCCCAAGTTTTGATTGCAAGACATGGAGATACCCGAATTTAATGTGTCATAAAAATCGCAGAAGATCAGCCCAAATTTCTAATTGCAAGACATGGAGATACCCGAATTTAACGTGTCATAAAAATCATAGAAGATCAGCCCAAATTTCCAGTCAACTATCGGGAATTTATTGCACCAAAATATTTGTGATTCATACACTCACCCTCAGTACTTCACATCTGATGTCATGAAACCCCTTCAGATTGAACAACTAATGGATCAAGAAGTAGTAAATCTTTCTAGTGGAGAATTCTAGAGAGTGGCATTGTGCTTATGCCTCAGCAAGGTATGTTATGTCAAGGCCTAGACTCACTATAGATCCTTGTTCTGTTATTCAATGGCTACATGTTCCTATCCACCCCATCTGCCTGCCATCCTATGTTCCTATTGCTGAAATTCTTGTAACTGTTATATACTTATATGTGATGCCAGAATGTATTTTTAATTAAATTCCTGGGTGAGTGAGTTTTTTATGACGCTATCTAATTCATTGGATTCTTACAAAGCTTCATTTATTATTGTGCATCCTACTGACATTTATCTGATTGATGAGCCAAGTGCATATGTAGATTCAAAGCAGCGTATTGTTGCAGCAAAGGTCATAAAACGATTTATTCTTCATGCGAAGAAGACTGAAGAATTGTTGCTTGATGTTGCTTTTTTTGTTGAGCATGATTTATTCTTCAATTGCAGTAAGCTCATTACAGGTTGTGGCAACATTTAAGCTTGTTGTAACATTCATTCACGGCTTCCATGATTGTTGCAACTCTAGTAGCTAGCTGCAAGATTTAAACATTCATGGATACAGTAGCATACTCAGTGATGAAAAAAAAGCAGTGTGAGATCACAAATGGTCACAGTGGTTTTCTGAATGAACAATGTGACCAAGATTGAACTAGGGAATGGACAGTCGAGCCTATGCCCCACTTTACAACTTTATGACCCAATCACGATGATCACAAAGTCTATACTAGGTATAAAAGGAATACAACCACCAGTAGGTATTCCATGAAATGACATGGATTACGGGGGAGCACCACAATCAGTGCTTGTAGACAGTCAAAGGTCAGAATAAATAAACAATGTGGACATGGTCAATTTCAATTCATTGATCCTTAGTGGCAACCTGATGAGTCATGCATCCACCAATATAAAAATTCTTTTTGCGACTAGCTATGGATCTGGATTAGCTTTGCTCTGTGCAGATTGGGTAGTTTCTAGTTTTGAAGGTCAACAAGTAGGCTTATGGAGGAATAGTCGGGTGCTCCACAAAGCTTCGATGTTTTCGATCCAATGTTGGAAGGTATGGTTAGTCCTATAAATAGTCAGGGTTTCCTTTATTACTTTTAAATACTAGTTCTTTCTTACTTGCTTTCCCAGTTCTCCTATGATGAAATCTGTGTGCTTTTCAAGCACTATTCATAAGAAAACATGTGATCTTTTCAAGCACTATTCAAAAGCATCTTTGAAAAAAACACCAAGACCTAGAGAAGTTAGTCCATCATCATCAAAGCCCACAGCAAGACTTACAAAACATGAATTTCCAAACTTGTTGATCGGTCTGGAGAAATTTGCTCCAAGAGATTAAACATTGAGGTAACATTATTAGCTCGTTTGGAGAATAGCTTGGTCGACCCATGCGACCTGATTGCACTAATGTATATTGTTGGTATGCTGCTGCCCGAATAGGCTTCATGTTCATCATCAATTAATAGATTTAGAAAGGAAATTAAGCCTAGTAATTCGCCATCCATAGTTTCTCTATATTAGTCATCCCATATATTTGTTTTGTATAAAGGAAAGAGATATCACTCGCAAGCCCACTTGATAGATAAGATAGCTCATATCCATATAACTTATAAAACTATACAGATTCCCCACTTGCAGGAGTTGAGGAAGCATCCAATCCTTTTGATTCAACTTTGAGTCTTTTCTCAAGCTCTGAGTTCTGAGCTTTTGTCTGTATAAGTATGCATTGACTTTCCTCTTTTTGATCAATATGAGCCATTTGATTATATCTTTTTGGAGTCCTCATTCTCAGTACTTGTTCTAGTCGTTCTTTAAGCAGGCTAAAAATGGTGTACTTTTGCATTGGGATGAGAGTGCAACTGAAGCAAAAGAACAGTGGACTTCTGCATTGGGATGAGAGTGCAGTTCAAGAAAAAGAAGAGGTGTTTCTAAAGTGAAAGAAGAGGACACCCTCAGGCTTGGCTTGTCCAATCATTTCGATTGAGGTGAAGTTCAATTTATACTTCATAGCAACATATTGCTTCTTTTGTTGTTGAGCATGATTTTACTATGGCAACTTATTTGGCAGATAGGATTATTGTATATGAAGGACGACCTTCTGTTGAATGTGTTGCCAATACTCCGCAAAGTCTACAAATAGGAATGAACCTGTTTTTATTGGTAAGGGTCAAATTAGGGTTACGCCATCCAATTTACTGTCTTTTTCTTGATGTGTTATAGAGATATTTCATGCTGCGAGTCATCCTTGCAATGTAACGTAGGAAAAGTAATTTGTGCTTTGCTCTGTTTTGATTGCTTTTACTCCGTGTTAATCAAAGTCTTTTCTTTTCCTGAATTATGTTCTCTTCAGCACTTGGATATTACATTTAGACGAGATCCTTCCCTTATCAATTTTATGGGTGGTACCACTATTAACTTATGGGTTTATGTTCCCGATGAAGAGCCAATACAATTCAGGAATTAGGAAGGAACCACTACATTCTTGGAAGGATAGGTAACCTAATGATGATATAGTAACTGAATTACTAGCTTTTGTTTGCACACTAAATTTATTTATAAAATATGATGAAATGCTAATCTTTAATATTGGACAAGTCTCTAATGTCATGTCCCCAACTTTGGTTCATCCAGTACCATGGGTGAAGGGGGACAAGATCAACCCCTAAGGGAATTAAATTGTATTAATTCTATTTACTTAGAATTAATTTTAGCCTAAGTCTCACAAATTGGCAAATTTATTTATTAAAGTTAATTTTGATAAATAAAATTAGGGGATAATGAGCAAGTGGGCCAAGAGGGCGCCCATGTGGAAAATGTTGCCAAAATGGAGTAGGGGGTGAAGATATGGAAAAAATATGAAGAGAAGGAAGGTGGAGATAAGGTTTCCAAATCTGTAAAAAGAAACAACCAGAAAAAGCTAAGGAGGGCGCACTTGCCAAAAAATAGTCTAGTTTACCAAAGAGGAAACATCCTGATTGGTGTAGTTTCTATTTCAATGCCCAATTTACAAATCAAGCAACTTTTACAAAGAAGGAAACATATGGAGACAAAGGGGGGCGCATTTTCTAAAGGGGAAAAGCTTGTAAGGAAAAATAAAGGAAAGTATGTCCACTCATGGGTGACCTATTCTCATAGGTCACCAAGCTCTTCAACTTGCTCAGCAGGTCATCATGAAGTTTATAAAAGAAGCCAACCAACTCTATTTCACAAATTTTGTCATTGTGAAGTTTGTATGAGAGCCTTGAAGCTCCTATAGGTTTGGTGATGCGCCCAAACCACTCTATGGGTGATGTGCCCCATTCTCTCTCTCTCTCTCTCTCTCTCTCTCTCTCTCTCTCTCTCTCTCTAACAAGTATTGAAGACTATTGAGCAGCCATTGAAGATCTATTTGTAGCCACTGAAGATAATTTTACAGCCATTAAAGTTCTGATATCAAGCTGGGGTCGAATTGCTTCAAAAGATTTTAAGATTTCAAGAAGAATCCTTCTCGTTATCCCCTCTCTTCTTCCCCATTCTTCAATATTGCAGGGTGTTGGTGGAAGGTTTGCTCCATTGAAATATTTTCAGTGATCAATGAGATGAAGGATCTGATGTGTGATTGCCATATTCATAAATAAAGTTGAGCTTACAACCATTCATTCAACTTCTATCATGTCCAAGTGATTCTAGTTCGAGATTCCCCAAGGGTGTCATGTTTTGTACTCAAAGAGTTGAAGAACTGAGGGATTGAATCTTCTTTCCTTCTGTCATTGGAAAGGATGGTTTTCTGCTGTATTTCCAGCCATCAAATCTCTGTAATAACCATCTAAACTCAGTCATAAAATATTCTCAACTTCTCATATGAATATGCCCCAGAGGCTCATGATGTAATAATGGCTTTCAGTCTTGTTTTTCTAGCTTATTTTGGAGTAGTTTCACCATTCAAGCACTGTAACTTCGAATGGTAAATCTATGCAGTTGATTAGATGACTTAGAATCTCTGATATAACTCTCCTAATCCATTACAAAAATATTTTCAGCCAGATATATGTTTCAATGAAGGATTGGATAAACCTAGGGGGGTTTTGAAGGTTTTTATGGTATATAAGTTATCTGGAAATGTAATGAGGTGATGTAAAGTTTTTTGCTCTGTATTTTCAATCAAATATGCTGTAATAGGTCCATTAAATACAGAATTAAATCTTACAATGGTCAAATACAAGTTTAACTCCACCCCCTATGCTCAGCGGGCACTCTCGAAAGACTAGTTTTAGTAGAAATCACATTAAAAGAGTTCTATAGGTCAGAAACCAGTTCTGTCAGTTTCCGCTACTCATTTAAAGACCCTAGAACACATTCAAACCTCAAGGAACTGAATTTTGGAGGGTTTTACCATGTTTCGGAAGTCAACCATTAAAACTAGCTCAACAGTCCAAGTCACAACAATCTTCCCCCAACTCTTCATCCAATGTTTAATTGCTGATTTTTTATTCCCATAGACCTCCATGAACACAAACATCAGTTTTTTAATCCTTCCCAACTCCCTGATCTAGTTTGTATATGCGGATGTACCCAGGAAGCATTGCGGTAGGCTTCAGCGGTAGCTGATGTCCGAAACATAAATGGTCTCCGTGCTTTGTACACAGGATCCTAAACTTTTCCCTCTGTATAAATTGTTGCTGCACACTCTCCCATACAAATTCTAGAACCTAATCTCATTCCTACCATCCTCGTTAGACTTTCAGTCCCTGTCACTTACATCCTGCTCAGTTTGAGAAATGACCTTAAAAATTACCAGCAAAATCTTGTTAAAAATTTGAGTGGAAGTCAATATCTTGGTCAGATCTTGGATAGGATATTATAGTGGTATCAGAGCACTTTCCTTGGCTCAGCCTGTGGAAAGTAATTGTCATTGGAAAAGTATCTCAGCACTATCTTCAAGATTGTAGATGTGGAATTAGTTCCAATTATGGAAGATTTAGACTTTGAGTTGTATGAGGAAGAATATTATTCTTATGAGGAATATGATGAAGATTATGATGAGTAGTATGAAGATTATTGCAGATAGTATGAGGAAGAGAATTCCCAAGAAGTACCTTCCATAAGCATCTCTCATGAGATCATGATTGACAAAACAGACTATAGCTATTCTGATAACCATATTCAGGAAAAAGGTGCATGTTCTACAGTCAAAGGTCAACCTACTATGGAAGAGATAATAAAAGATATCAAAGTTGCATTGGATGCATATGACTTCACAATAATTTTTGGATCCTCTTCAAGAAGATCCTCCAAGAATATTTATCCTAAGACAACTAAGGAGAAGCAAGACCCAAGACCAATCATGAGATTGTTGACAGAATGGGAGCAGAATCCACTACAAGCTTCTATGTTGAGGATTTCAAGATCACCTCAGAGGAGATTGGTAAGCTTAATTATGGTGAGACATATTTTGGATCAGATCCAAAAGAAGAACCTAAATCAGATCCAAAATCACCACATGAGCTACATAGTGAAGCAAAAGATGACCACACATCAGTTGGATGTGAACCTAGAGAATGGGTGGCAGAACAAGGCACCATAGCTCCACTGTTTGAAGGGAGAAGTATGATGAAAAGGTATGTACCTAAATCATATTTTTGTATCCATGTTCCTTTTGGAAATCATCAGAATAAAATAGAATACATTGTCAATAATGTGTGCCATGATGTGGAGAAACTAGTTCCCCGTAATGAAGCATTTAATTCTCAATGCTTAGCTCCTCAAAAACCAGTGACTATGGGAACATCAAGAGACCCTCAAAGTGTGGAAGAAAAAGGGAATACCATGGTTAGATATTAGCATATTTGCAGCATCCATGAGGATGATGAGTCACCAAATCCTTCATCAGAAGGAGAGGAAAAAGATCCAAGCACAACTAAAGTTCCAACAATCAAACTTTCGATTATTGGCAATGTGGAAGGTGAAATCACTCCCAATTTCTTCGTGGGTTATTTCAAGATAAGTGCAGAAGATATGGGGAATATTAATGATGGTATGACATATTTTAGATCAGATCCAAAAGAAGAACATCAATCAGATCTGAAATCATCATTGGAACTTCAGGTTGAGGTGGAAGACAAGCCCAAATCAGCTGGGTGTGAACCAAGGAATTTGGGAAATAAGCATGATGCCATAAAAACACCACATGAGGAGGAAATTTGGGCACAAAGGTGTGGTTGCAATTCTGATTTTTGCATGCCTTTTTTGTAGCCCAAGATGGAAGCCCACTTCTAGTAAGAATGATGGATTAGAAGATCCTTCTAGTGTTATAATTCAGAATTGGGAGAAGGCTGAATTGCAAGAAGCAAAAGAGGAGGTTCACCAGCTAGAACTTCTTGCCCTGATTGGACCATTGAAAATGAGTGAGGAAAATCAAGGAGGCACTAAAAAACCTCCATGAACTTAATTCTTTGATCTCTCACTGTTGTTGGGGAACTACATCAATGGAGGAGCAACCCCTCTGTTGAAAATTTTGTGCACATGTGGGAAGCAGTAGGAAGCCTAAAAGGAAATTTCTCTCAGTTGTTTTCTGATAGAGATCACTTGCTAGAGATTTTGAATATGTACTATAATGTTGCAATAAGGAATGATGAGGAGATCAGCAAGCTCACTCATATGTTGGAAACCACCCAGAATTCTCTGATTAGTACTCATGGTGCTTGTCAAGAATCTGAGAATCAGATTGAGCATCTTAATGAGAAGTTGCTAGAATCACTTTTTACCTCCCATCTTTCACAAAGTCACAATAACATGGCTGAATTATTTCATGTTCCAATGGAGGGAACCTCATAATTTGGTGGATCATGAGGAACAGTCTGTTTGGTATGTGCTGGAGGAATGTGCAGACGGAGTTGATGAAAAACAAGCACATGACCTTTTCCATAATGAACTTGAGAGGTTCATTTAAGAAAGTCACTCTTCCAAGGAAGAGCCATATGAGTACACCATATATGGATCAGCCATCAATGGAGAGGATACATCCACAACTTTAGTGGATGAAAATGTTCAGAAGCATGGCTCACCATCCTCCATTCCCCACTTCAAATTCAGCCATAAATTTCGGGAATGAAAATTGGGTAAAAGGATTCTTCCTCTTGGTATCACATGATGAGCAGGAGCATCCTAAAATTGAGGCCTATGACATGCTCCTTAACCCACAACAGTTGAGGCAGCCCATGCATATGTGTGCATACACTTTTGACCAGGAGGCATCAGATCTACACTTACCTTCAATGTGTGGGTCAATTGATGGAGTTTTGCACCCTTGGATCAATGGCAGGGAGTTGAGCCATTGGATGAAGAGGGGAGCACCTGTGGAGCTCCATAGAGATCATGAGATCTCTTTATTTGAGGAGGACATACATATGGCTGATCACATTCCATATGATTCATCAAATAAAAGTGTTTATCCATCCATTGGTTGGATGGGTAGAGGCATCACTGTGATGAAGACCTTGGAAGATAAAAGGTTCTCTTGTTTCTGCAATAAATTATTTGTTATAACTGACATTGTCTTGAATTGTGAGCAACAACAAAGATGTATTTTGCAGCCATTATATGTCTCCAGTACACATGCACAAGAGATACATTGTGATTTTCATGGTCTCAAGAAGTTCTATGTTTGGTGGAGAAGTCTCATAGCTATTCAGTTTTTCCTTAGGAGTGGCACACTTCTAGCATGGTGGATGGATCCTGGCATACCGTGGAGTGACAAGTTGTTACAAGTAACAATGATGATGGATGGTATTCATCAGGGACAATGGGATCTAGGAATTCCTTGGAGTGACAACTTTCTAGAGGTGACAGAAAATTTTTGGTCCTTACAGAGGAAGCAGTGGGATCCATGAATTCTACTCAGTTATCTTAACTGGGTTAAGATTTTTGTTCATGATTTCATGCAGATAAAGTTTACAGTGCATTTTATTCTTCATAATCATCTTAAATTTTATTCAGATCTTTTTGAAGGCCCCAAGTTTAATTTTCAGATTGTTCAGTGGATGGGAACAAATAAAATCAGAGTGGTGCAATAGAAGCTTGGTGGAATCCTAATATTGCTTGAGGACAAGCAATATTGGGAAGGGAGGACTGTCATGTCCCCAACTTTGGTTCATCCAGTACCATGGGTGAAGGGGGAGAAGATCAACCCCTGAGGGAATTAAATTGTATTAATTCTATTTACTTAGAATTAATTTTAGCCTAAGTCACACAAATTGGCAAATTTATTTATTAAAGTTAATTTTGATAAATAAAATTAATGGATAATGAGCAAGTGGGCCAAGAGGGCGCCCATGTGGAAAATGTTTCCAAAATGGACTAGGGGGTGAAGATATGGAAAAAATATGAAGAGAAGGAAGGTGGAGATAAGGTTTCCAAATCTGTAAAAAGAAACAACCAGAAAAAGCTAAGGAGGGCACACTTGCCAAAAAATAGTCTAGTTTACCAAAGAGGAAAAATTCTGAATGGTGTAGTTTCTATTTCAATGCCCAATTTAAAAATCAAGCAACTTTTACAAAGAAGGAAACATATGGAGACAAAGGGGGCGCAGTTTCTAAAGGAGAAAAGCTTGTAAGGAAAAATAAAGGAAAGTATGTCCACTCATGGGTGACCTATTCTCATAGGTCACCAAGCTCTTCAACTTGCTTAGCGGGTCATCATGAAGTTTATAAAAGAAGCCAACCAACTCCATTTCACAAATTTTGTCATTGTGAAGTTTGTATGAGAGCTTTGAAGCTCCTATAGGTTTGGTGATGTGCCCAAACCACTCTATGGGTGATGTGCCCCATTCTCTCTCTCTCTCTCTCTCTCTCTCTCTCTCTCTCTCTCTCTCTCTAACAGGTATTGAAGACTATTGGGCAGCCATTGAATATCTATTTGCAGCCATAGAAGATAATTTTGCAGCCATTAAAGTTCTGATATCAGGCTGGGGTCGAATTTCTTCAGAAGAGTTTAAGAGTTCAAGAAGAATCCTTCTCATTATCCCCTCTCTTCTTTCCCATTCTTCAATATTGTAGGGTGTTGGTGGAAGGTTTGCTCCATTGAAATATTTTCAGTGATTAATGAGATGAAGGATCTGATGTGTGATGGCCATATTCAGAAATAAATTTGAACTTACAGCCATTCATTCAACTTCTATCACGTCCAAGTGATTCTAGTTCGAGATTCCCCAAGGGTGTCATGTTTTGTACTCAAAGAGTTGAAGAACTGAGGGATTGAATCTTCTTTCCTTCTGTCATTGGAGAGGATGGTTTGCTGATATATTTCCATCCATCAAATATCTGTAATAACCATCTAAAATCAGTCATAAAATATTCTCAACTTCTCATATGAATATGCCCCATAGGCTCATGATGTAATAATGGCTTTCAGTCTTGTTTTTCTAGCTTATTTTGGAGTAGTTTCACCATTCAAGCACTGTAATTTTGAATGGTATATGTATGCAGCTGATTATATGATTTAGAATCTCTGATATAACTCTCCTAATCCATTACAGAAATATTTTCAGCCAGATATATGTTTCAATGAAGGATTGGATAAACCTAGGGGGGTTTTGAAGGTTTTTATGGTATATAAGTTATCTGGAAATGTAATGAGGTGATGTAACGTTTGTTGCTCTGTATTTTCAATAAAATATGCTGTAATAGGTCCATTAAATACAGAAGTAAATCTTACAGTGTTCAAATACAAGTTTAACTCCACCCCCTATGCTCAGCGGGCACTCTCGGAAGACTAGTTTTAGCAGAAATCGCATTAAAAGAGTTATGTTCGTCAGAAACCAGTTCTATCAATTGCTGCTACTCATGTAAAGACCCTAGAACACATTCAAACCTTAAGGTACTGAATTTGGGATGTTTTTACCATGTTTCGGAAGTCAACCATTAAAACTAGCTCGACAATCCAAGTCACAACAATCTTCCCCCAACTCTTCATCCAGTGTTTAATTGCTGATTTTTTATTCCCATAGACCTCCATGAACACAAATATCAGTTTTTTAATCCTTCCCAAATCCCTGATCTAGTTTGTATATGCGGATGTACCCAGGAAGCATTGCGGTAGGCTTCAACGGTAGCTGATGTCCGAAACATAAATGGTCTCCGTGCTTTGTACAAAGGATCCTCAAATTTTACCTCTATATAAATTTTTGCTGCACACTCTCCCATACAAATTCCATAACCTAATCTCATTCCTACCATCCTCATTCAGAGTTTCAGTCCCCGTCACTTACATCCTACTCAGTTTGAGAAATGGCCTTAAAAATACTAGCAAAATCTTGTTAAAACTTTGAATGGAAGTCAATATCTTGGTCAGATCTTGGCTAGGATATTACATCTAAACCTTGAATCCAACATTTAGGGAAGTTGGTGAGTTTAGTTGCTAGCAGCGGGTTTACAAACTGTTTTCTATATAAGCAGGTGGCAAGCTGATTCTCCTTTGCTTATATAGAAATAGACCTCACGTTTTCCCACTCCATAAGTGCATCTCTAACTATAGTGTATAACTATTCCAGATTCCCCTCTGGAAGTTGAGTATCTGCGTACCCACTATCTAGCCTAGGCTAGGTTTCATATGCTTTACCAAATCATACTTTCCTTTGAGTACTCTCTCTTTAGTACATACTATTTAGCTGAAAGCTCATAATTCTAAAAACTTATATAATTGTCCACGCTCTACTCGACATCATACCAACTACCCTCGAACTCTACGTAACAATGGAATGTAACTCATAGCAAAACTACAAGCCACGCATAAATAAATTAGATTCAACAAAGGATTTACCCGAATGTCAGATTCTTTCTTTCAAATTCCAAAAGAATAACATGTGGCATGTTAAAAGATACACAACTTGGCCAAGCTAACCCTTCCCATCTTGATGTTGGTCTTGGTTGTTTTTTATCAAGCCATTGGGAGATATAGACTAAGGGTTTATCATGAGGTAGTCAAGTAGCAAGCTTTAGGGGTTCCCATGCTACGAGCCACTCTAATGTAAAGACCAATTCATGGGTGACAGAAAGAGCGAGAACAACTTGCTCATTTTCAATTTTTGGACATGCCGGAGAACACTTAAACTAGAGAACACAAGTAGCTATAATATAATATTTTGTGGCGAAGCCACTCGATGCCCCAAAGGAATCCCTACCACATCACAAGCCAAAACTCACATTCATGCGAAGCTACAAGTGTTAAAGTCCAAGCGAAGCCCCACATGGAGGAAGGAGCCAGGTGAAAAAGCTCTAAGCAACTAAGTGATTTCACAGAATATGATGCAAAAAGATATGATACCGGGAGATCCAGTGCGAGAACATATGAGCTTGTTCGAGGGAGGGCAAGGATTTGTCTTGTCTTTATGTACCCTCGTAAAAACACTACAAAATATCACTTTTATCCATGTGGAAGACTATCTTAAGCTGTGTAGATCTCTCTATGAACTGGAGGACTAGTCCGAAGCAAGACAAAGTAATAAAGCCGCCATCTACTAAGCCCAGCCAATAAATCCCTGTAGGCAGAAGTTCCATAGAATGAAAAAAATACGGAGTTGGAAATTTAGGAAGATTTATGACCATCAAGCGAGAATAGACCCTTGGTTCATATCCAAGCCAAGCAGCCAGTAGCCAAGTTTAGTAGCCATTTGTATGTATAAATACAAGAAAATGAGACGTTTGTTCTTAATACCTATGAATGGTTCAGTTTCCCAACAACGCCATTATAATAATAATAATAAAATGGAACCAAAAATAAAAGCACTTTTGATGCTTCAGTGGTTTCCCCGCTTTTGGGTTTGCCTACCTTGGTGCAACGGTGGTATCATCACAGCCATCATCTCACTCAGTGCAAATAAGGTGTAGATTCAATTTCAGAGCCTATTTGAGAGTTGGCATTTTGTCCAGTATTCCTTCCAGTAGTAGTAATAGAGCTAGCATTACAAGCTCTGCTCTCAGCTTTACTGCTTATGTGCTAGCTTCTTTCATTTTTTACAACCTCTAAGCAATATCTGCATATTGTCTGTTTAGAAACATTTTGGAAATAGCTCTGTTTGACTGTGAGCCTGTTGCATTAATTTCATGTTCTGTTAGGAAAATGGTCCTTGCCAAACTGACTATTCTATTAATGAGTTGTCAACACAACTGTTTGTGGAACTGTGCCTAGTGCTATTTTATTTGGAGAATTTTACTGCCAAAGTATTGATTCTTATTTTCTGGCTCCTAGAATGTCTAGACTAACCGCTTTCTATCAGTGTTAGGTCTTGTATACAGTATACAGATTCACAAGCACTCGAGGGCATGGAGGGTTCCTTGACTGGAAAGAAAATGCTCAAATGATTTAATTTAATCTATATCTTCTTTAGGAACTAGTAAATAGATGGAAGTGCACCCTTATCAACTAGAACAAAGTGGTAGAAAATGAACTTGGAGTAGCCATCCAAACTAGCTAACTTTAGTATAAAGGAAGGTTCGCAGGAATGATTTTCAGGCATAAGCTATTTGCATTAAAGAAACCTTTAGACAACAATTGAGGAGGTGTTTATGTGTTAAAGTGCCTTTCAATCACAAACATAGGCTTTTCACCTGTATCATAGCCAATAATAAAATATGGGCAATCTTTACTACATTGGCTATTAACAATACATTTCCCGAAATAAAATCAGTGACAACTTCACATTCTTGAAGCTAATGCATAAACTCATCGAATAGTTGAACTGGGTGAAGAGGATGTCTAATACTCGTGACGATGTTTAGTATTCTTTGTACATGCAAGTATATCCTATAAGAAACACAATTTTTCAGGGGCATTTATTATTTTTATCACGCCTGTGCTTAAATTTGATCTAATGTAGATATTTTTACTCATTATGTGATGTCTTATTGCAGTTTGATATTAATCTCTGATTTTGTTTTTTCTTGTTAAAAAATGAGATTCGTGGATTCAAAATATTTCAGATATTCTTAACTTTGTTGCATTATGTAATCAAAGATATCTATTCTCATTCACTCTTCCTTCTTTCAGATGCCTTAAGCTTGACAATGTCTCTTTATCTACATAATGACATAGTATTTAGGAGTATCCAATGTTTTTTATGTATATCTTGTAGAATCAACTGACTTCATCGAGAGAGATTACTGTTTTTCAGTCAGTAGGTTGTCGATGAGATTGTTAAACATTTTGTGTTGCTTGATGTAATATGTTGCATGTAATGTCACTTTCTGTTCAGGTTTCAGAAACTGATGAGAAGAATGTTTTCTTCCTTATAGGAAAGCTAACAATGTTTGGTAATGGATGCTCTTTAGCAGGTTGTCGATGAGATTGTTAACATTTTTTGTTGCTTGATGTAATATGTTGCATGCAATGCCACTTTCTGTTCAGGTTTCAGAAACTGATGAGAATAATGTTTCCTTACTTATAGGAAAGCTAACGGTGTTTGGTAATGGATGCTTGTCAGCAATTCTTGTAGCTGTAGGTATCAGTTATATACCAGTGGACTCCTCAGTTAGAGGTGTTAATTCATCATACACCTGAAAAAATTTTGAGCTTTTCTGCGCTTGTAGGTCAAGATGGCGGCAAAAAGTTTGGTTGCCACAATGATTACCTAGAGCTCTAAGAAGTGCATCTAACTGCTTTGTCTATGCAGCAAGACCACTTCTAAGTTGATGATTGAGTATCAATAATTAAAAATGACAAGTTGAAGTTAATTTCCTCACGCAACCAAAATTTGTCAGTGTGACTAAAACACATCTACAAACAGAGCACGACTACTGAGGGAGTTCCCAAGACATATACCACAAGCAATACAATTGAGCTACATATGGTCATTGAACAACAAAACAAAGAAAATAATAAAATAATGTATTCTGTGAAAAAATCACTTCAAGTTTCTGTGGGGTGCTGACATGAGCACAATGGACAGTAATGCAAAATACATAAAAGAAAACAAACAAGAAAGTAAGAATGCAAGCAAAATACAAGATTGCCAAACTGTGCTCTATATTCATTATGTATTTATAAAAGTAATAGAGTAAAAAAATGGAGTGGAATTAATCAAACAGAGTGACTGATAGGTATCTGTCTCCTTGACTCAGGGGGTGATGAATGAGCAATTAGTGGTTATCTCTCCTTAACTCCAGAGGGATGAGTAAAGTGGATAGTGGTTGTTTAATTCCTTGTCTCGGGAGTTGAAATTAGAAGTTTGCAATTACAATAAGATAAGTGAGAGTAAGGTGGAGTAGTAGGCGAAATTCACACTTAACTCTTAGAACACATATATACTACAATACTACATCGTTAACTAATTCAACTATCTCATCATTTCCTCCCTGTTGAGAAAAAATTGTCTCCATCTTCCTCTAATGGTATACACTTTACACTTTCCAGCAAAGGACATATTAATCTGTAGGAGTGATGTAAGCATGTTTGCTAGATTTACACATGGATTCTTGTGGAGGTCGGAAAGAGATACTTTTGCATTGAAAATGTCAACCTCTGTTATATAGAATGAGTTGCCTATCTTCAAAGGGAGAGAAGAGGAAACTCAATTACTTAGTACTAGTAGACTCAGTGTTCGGTACCTCCAAAACTTATCCAAATAATTGATAGAATAAATTTGAATGTAATGAGCTGTCAACTAAACAAAATTTATTAATTCCTTGGATAATTGTATGTTGTGGAAATAGGATTCTCAATAAAATATGATGTTTATATCCTCTTCTATGGACATTGTTACAAACTTAAACCCGGCTTAAGATAATTCACATAAACAAGAATGCCATCAATTATATATTAAAAACACTAGAAACAATCTAAGCAAAGACGAAAGAATCTATATTTTTATAAAAAGAGACATGTTTTTTAATATAAAGTGGCCACGGGATTTCTGAAAAGTGGTCATAATATAAAACACTATAAAAATTGAGAAAGCTGGAAATTTCAAAACTGCCACCTTGAAGTTCTTGTTGCTTTTCTTTGACGACTCAATTTAGGGAGTGCTGCACCTATTTGGTCCACGTGCCATATATTCTCCACTCGAGGAAAGTGTGCCCCCCCATTTTTGGAATTCTTTATCATCTAGAGATGCTCTCTCTTCTTCGAATGAGGATTAGTTGGATAATCCCATTGTAATAGTACTTTCCTTACTAGATGATACTCTCAAAAATATATGTACCTATCATATGAAATATATGTCCCATGTGCAATGTAACCCTTAATATAAAATGTCATTAATCCTAAGACCTCTCCATATACTCCTCTGCTTAGTAAATATGTGAATCCTAGATGATATAATACGTGACTATCATCTTGCATACATATTAATATTATATTTTATTGAATGAGGTGCACTTGATTTTTGAGAGATTTTGACAAAAGAAGGTTATCATTAACATGACCATTTTTTGTGGCTATTGGGTAATCTTTGTTTCTTACCTAGGTATGTGACCATTTTCCAAAATTTGACAAGATGGTGTTAACTGTTGGAAATTTTGTTCTCATATCAATCCATAAGGAATTCTATTTAAGGGTGCTAGCTCAATGGTAGAGCACCTGCCTTATAGGAAGGAGGTTGGTGGTTCGATTCCACCATGTCCTATTTATATTCTGAAATCACTAAAAAGAGATAAATGACTAAAAAAATGACCAAATTTTGCATATAAACGACCACCATTACAACATGAGAGATAAGTGACAAAAAAAATCACCAAAATATGCATACAAATGACCACTTTTGAGTTGGCAATCGCAGGTAGCAAATTAGCGTTCATTTATCACGTGACCATTAATGACCAAATATATTACCAAATTAATGACCAAATATATGACCACAAGATAAGCTATAAATGACCAAGCTAAATATGACCACATTTTTGGTCGCGTGATATATGGCCACTAATTTGCTACCAGTGGTCACCAACTCAAAAGTGGTCATTTATATGTGGATTTTGGTCGTTTTTTTTGTCACTTATCTCTCATTTTGTACTAGTGTTCACACACCTTCGTTCGTCCCGTGAATAATGCGAAGGAAAATTCAAAGTTTGGAGATATACAATAACATCCCCATACCAAGGGTCCTCAGACGAGATAAGGAATAGGTGCTCATCCACAAAGGAATCTTCATGGACGACATCATCATCA
The DNA here is from genome assembly GCA_027924585.1 of Larix kaempferi. NCBI lineage: Eukaryota > Viridiplantae > Streptophyta > Pinopsida > Pinales > Pinaceae > Larix > Larix kaempferi. The sequence continues at coordinate 5,924,915 of BSBM01001126.1, forward strand.
AGTCGAGGAAGGTCTGACATGAGCTTGGCGAAGACCAAGGATTTAACTGATTTCGTCGAAGCAAAATCGAGATCAAACTCCTGAAGGATCACAATCCATTTACTGTACTTCCCCCCTATAAGACGTCGTAATAGCACGAACTGAAATGGATTGATATGAGCTATAACTATGGTCTTCCTAAGCATGATGTAGTGCTGTAACCATTGTACTGCATGAACAGTCGCAAGTGCTAACTTTTCCACATGAGTATATCTCAGTTCAACGTCTACTAGATTTCGACTAAGGTAATAGATCACATGCTCGATGAGCACATCATCAACCTGAACCAAGACCATGCCAATCATCTCTTGAGACGCAGCCAAATAAAGTATGAAATCTCTTACAAAGTCGGGTGGACTAAGCAGAGGGGTTGATACCAAATATTTATTCAAAGCGTCAAAAGATTGTTGGGCTAGCTCATCCCAGATAAACGGTGTGTCTTTCTTCAACAAGCGCGTGAAACCTTTGGTAAGACTAGCATAATTTACTACAAAGCGACGTAGAAAAGTAGCTCTCCCCTGGAGGCTCTGAAGTTGAAACAATTTGCGCAGAGGAGGAAACTGAAGTATTGCCTCAACTTTAAGAGGATCGACTCTGATACCCTCCTTTGAAATTATGAAACCTAGAAGGCGACCTGTCCTCACTGCAAAGATGCACTTATTGGGATTCAACGAATCTTGTAGCGTATACATCGTTCGAGAATCAAACAGAGGTTCTTGGGGTGGTCTACTCTCTTGCAAGAATGGCCAACAAGGTCATCCAAGAAAACCTCCATTATACATTTAAGGTCATGAAAGGCATAGGTCATAGCACGCTGAAACATAGCTCCGGCGTTTTTAAGGCCGAAGGGAATTTTTCGATACACAAATTTACCCCAAGGACAAATTAAAGTAGTCTTATGTTGGTCCTCAGGTTTGATCTAAATCTGGTTATACCCTAAAAAGCTGTCCATGAACGAAAAAAACTCACTTCCCGCACAAGCATCCAAGATCTGATCAATGAATGGAGTGGGGAAATTGTCTTTCGGACACGCACGGTCCAGGTCTCTAAAATCAGTGCATACACAGATAGTTCCCTTCTTCTTATCCACAGGAACGGGGTTTGACACCCATTCAGTAATGGGAACTAGGTAGATGAAACCTACCTTAAGCAGTTTCTCCACCTCTGCCTTAATAGTGGTTTCCTTCCTAGGGTTAATAGCATGAAGATGTTATCGAACCAGTTTAGCATCTGGATATGTTTTAATCTCATGTTCGACAATACTAGGATCTATTCCTGGCATATCCTTATATGACCAGGTGAAATCTTCCCGAAGTTCTTTAAAAATCTCGGTGTACATGGCAAGCTCTTCAGAAGAGCAATCATCACTGACGTAAACATTCTCAATCTTTCCGGGAGTGTGAGAGATATTGATCGGCATAGTCGGGGAAATATTAGCCATGTTCCCCTTCGTGAAGACCTCATGTGAACCCAAAAGAGCCACAGAGTGATCAATAATCTCGGCAAGAGTCTTCCTAAACTCTTCTTGCTCGGCGAGATCGAGGTTGGGAAGGAAAGAAGAGTGATGATTCATATCCTCCCAAGGTCTCTCACTACCACACATGGCCTCAATAATAGCTTCATCCGAAGGTAAAGTACCATCAAGGCAATAGTGCGAACAAGATGAATCGACTGCCCATTCCAACAGCATAATGGGATCTTCCTCCTCTGTTCGAGAAGAGGGAAGATTCGACTCTGCAGTGGCTTGTTGAATATCATGATAAGCAAGCTAAGCAGCAGACAGTGGCATACCCATTCCAACATGCAAAATGTCTCCGGACGTGGAACTCGTGGATGGTAAAGTCCATGGATCATCAAAATACGAAGTCTAGAACGATACATTAGTCAATGGAGGAGACGCATTATCGGAAATGGTTCCAATAAAATTAATGGGTGAAGGGAGATAAAAAGATTCCATCAATGAGGGGTACATACCAACACCCATGTTCTTAGACGCTGGCTGAGAATCTGTAACTTGGGGACTACTGATCCCGTGGATGCTGTGGAACAAGGACTAATGAAATCCAGCTGGTCGACTGTCACAATCTTGCCTTCGTGAGGAAAGCAAATAACTCGGAATACAGTAGACGCGACCGCTTTCATAGCGTACATCCAATTCCTACCTAGTAAAAGGTTGTAGTCGATGGGCGCATCAACCACCTCGACCTCAATAGGCACAGGTTTCCCTCTCAAGCGGACAACAAGAGAAGGGATAATCCCATGTGGCTTAAACGACCTACCATAAAATGTAGTGAGCATGGCCATAGATTTAGATAAGGGAGGAGAGGCAAGAGCTTTCCAACAAGATAAAGACATCACTGACACAGAAGCACCTTCATCAACCACCGTTCTCTTGGAAAAATTCTGAAGGCACTCCACATGGATTTGAAAAGCCACATGGTAAGGTAAGCGAGGTTGAACATCAGTAGTATCAAACTTGATAACATTAGGACTCGCCCCACCCTGAACTCCTAAAGAACTCAAAAGGGCATGCCTTTGAGAAGGACAGGCCTGTAAAACCTCGAGAGCTGACATGGCACACAGAGTTTGACCCAAATCTTCTACAATAGAGTAGTTCTAGGTGGCTCAAGCATTGGGATTATGCATAGAGCGCTTGAGAACACCTTTCGGTATCCGCGGCATAGTAGAGGGCTTCTCGATATGAAAAGAGTTATCAGGAGGAGGAGAAGGCTCATTCCCCATATTCGGTTGTGGTGCACCATAATCATGTTGGCGAGTGGCAACACTAGCCTCTGATTAGACCATATTCACACATCCATAGCCACTAGTATTGGAGGAAGACGTTGCATTCTCATTAGGTCTGTAACCAATGGTGGGATCCTGCGAAGCCATGATTTGATGATGAGGAAGGGGATCTTTTAACACAGCTGGGCTCTGTGCCAGATGCTTCAATGCTTATTCAATACGAGGACATAGGTGAGTAAGATGATCTTCCCCATAAAGCTTGCAACAGAATTTCACTTTACGCCTAGGTTTACGATCCTCACCAGCATTTCCACCGTCCCGAGGAGGGTTGGCATTCTCTTTTCGAGGGGTATTGCGATTGTTACCATTCTTCCCATTGTTTCCACCCTTACGGTTGTTTCTCCCCTTCTTCTTACCACCAGGCTGTTGGTTACCCGATGGATTCGTCGATTGAACAACATGTACATTGGACGATGCGGTGGAAGTGGACAAGGTGTGAACCTGTCCGGGAGTAGATTGGTTAAGCGACAAATTTTGCATTTGATTAGCAACCAAATCTATAGTTCGAGTACTTGCGGATCCCATGATGCCATCGGCATGTGGTCCAGGAACTGACTTGGGCCCATGTCATGTTCGCGGTGCATCAGGAATGATGTCATACAAAATGCCAGACTGAGAATATAGTAAATCTAGCTGCTGAACTTTTAAGATAGCTTGTTCCTCAGTCACAATGTTGGACATCAAAACATACTTAGCAATATATGGAAGTAAAGACTTGAGAAACCAATCCAATAGAAACTCTGGAGGAATGTTGGCTTTCACTAACCTCTTCCGTCGACACCACTCTTGAACGTGGTCAGAAATATGTGTGGCCTTATTCTGGCGGAAGGTAGACAAAAGTTCAGTACTAGTATCGTAACGAACCGACAATTGGAAATGATCCAAAAAAACCAAATCTATCTCATCGAATCCCCTATAAGTGCCCCCAGGCAACTCGACATGCCACTTCGCAGCTGCCCCCGTGAGGGTGCGTTGAAATAGTCTTAAACGAACGAAATCGTGATTCAACGAGTTTGATGAACACCACAGGTGAAAAGTCGTAACATGATCACCCAGATCCTCACCACCTTTCCCCTCAAACTTGGGAATGTCCGAAGGGAGCTTAGTAGGGACTGGAGGCCAAGAAGGATCATGACACACTGGATCATTCGTGAGCTTCGAAAGATCCGGAAGATTCAATCGAGCAAGGAACAGGAGCTACGGCTGTAAAGCTTGATTATAAGCTCCCACAAAAGGTTGATTATAAGGACCCGAAGGATAGGATTGACCATAACCGTGACTAGGTCCAGGATTATAGGTCTGATAACCTCCTCCAACCTGGCCCGTGTGAGGGTAAGCAGGTATGTATGCACTATGAGCACCATAATGAGGTGGGTTGTAGTGAGGGTCAGAAACGACTGTATTGTAGTAAGGGTTGCCACCATAATTATGGGGCATATGGGTACTATTTGTAGCGGGAACCGTGTGGTAAGAACTTTAATGGTAAGGCATGTTCCCACCCCTTGCATAAGTACTCTGAGTAGCATGAGTAGTCATATTGTGACCATAGTTGTAAGGTACATTCCCCCCTCCCATGTAAGCACTACTGGTAGCAGGAGCAGTGGAGTTGTGCCCATAGTTATAAGATGTATTCCCACCCCCTACATTGGTGTTATGAGTAGCGAGACTAGTCGCAAAAGTGTACGGTATGTGTCCACTCCCGAGATTAGGAGGATTGTTAACATCAGCAAAAGTAGTCCTAGGTTGACGTGTAGAAGCATGTGTAGTATGCTGTGGAATATGAGTCGTATTGTGTAAAGGGTTCCCACCAGGTGTGGTAGTCCTAGGAGGCAGTCTTCCACCAAAATTTGGAATGTTTGGAGGAATGTAGCCCGACCCAGTATTATGTGTGTGAGAAGCAAATGTGGTGCCCCCAGCGAGGGTGGTGCCTCGAATGGGTGTAGTGTTGCTAACACCATGACTATTACCAGCATGACTACCAGACGTAGTGGAGGTATTAAGTACATTCAAACCCAGCATACCATATGAGAACGGTGAAGTGTTGATTGTAGGATCTGTGATAACATGTGACTCTGGAATCCCATATAGAAAATTATGTGGATTCGCAGGATCGAACGAGTCATCCTTGGGTGGATCCAGACCAAACAAACTAGGTTGGGTCTCAGTTGGATCACCCCCCCACGCCTCTCAAGGAGTAGGGGTGTCTGAAGTGTGCTTGACTCTACCCGATGGAGTCGTAGGGATTTCTCCCGTGCCAAAATGTGCAGTCATAATGTCAGCGATATGCGTCTCGTAAGAATCCGAAGACTCAAAGGGGGCCTTCCGGCATCCCCTAAAAACATGGTGTGAAACCTCGATGGCCGGTAAACCAGCCAACCGATGAGACCGGTGGAGGGTAGGACCTCGTGCCACGATATCTACGGAGAGACTATAAAACCAAAGCGTCACCTAACGACCAAAATATCGATCAAAAACAGTACATCAAGAGCACACACCTAGAGAAACTACAACCAAATGCACACAAATAGAGTGGCTAGATGAACTTCCCGACACTACAAATGGTATGTCACCACCTAGGAGAGGACTTGGACTCCCACGCTATAACTAGAAGTTAACAGAATCAGTTATAAATTCCCCCAGACTTCACTGCGTGCACAAGGTCAAATTCCTGCATAAAACACAACTGTGTTGTCCGACCGCTATCTGACTCAGGACACTCGCAGTATAACCACTACGAATACCCTCTACGATACCTAGGTAAGGAAACTAAGGTCACCAAAATATAACCAATGCTCAGGGGGACAGTCGCAAGTGGGATCCGTCGTATGGGCAGGGTAGCTAAGCCCGAAGCACAAGAGGATGAACCTCCGGTACCCCCAGATACGAACAAATCCTGGAAATATCTCCCACATTCAGCCGGTATTGGAGGGCTATCTCCGCAACCAACCTCCTGTGACCTCATGCTTAACTCTGGTCTGAGTAGAGCTTCCTAAGAACACTGATGTATATAATGGATTTCACCATTCCCTGGTCAGACACATAATGTTTCGTCTAGTAGTCTTGGATTCTTAACTCACAATGATCTATTCCAAGACTCGAAACCTATGCTAGTTGGTGCACCCTATAAATAAAAATCGTTTTAATCAATTTTAAGATTAAGCGTTAATTTTAGGTGGCTATGATTACTCAAAGTATATGGTCATGAAATTGATGATGTATATGACTCAATAGTATGCAAAATTGTCAAACACTAGACTCATCTACGTAATTAAAACAATTCCACTAGAATGACAATCAATCCAATGATCTTTCAAAATAAAAAAATGCAACTCTTTTATATTTTCAATGCGCAAGCAGAACCTAAATGAAAGCACAAGCACTCAAATGCAAGATGCAGTACATAAAAGTAAAAAAATTTGTATTTTCACTTATAAGCAAAAGGAAAATGCAAAACTAAGTTTTTGTATTTTTCAATATAATGAAATGAAAAATGCAAGCGCAATATCACTATCTAGTTACATAAATGCAGTGAAGATCACTAAGACAACCCAACAGATCCCAAACAATAAGACTCAGCCAATGGAATGAGCTATAAAATCAAAGGATGCGTAAAAACCAATAAGGCTCAAAACCAAGAGAAGAGAAGAGTTATGGTCATGAATAGGGCATGGAACAGTCAAGAATCGGGCCAATAAAGACTGAGGAACATTCAAAACCAACTCAGCAACAACCAAGGGTCATCAAACAACCAAAGCTGGAGTTGTACGCGACTGTACAGGCCAAACCAGTGGGTAGACGCGGGCAATAGTGCAAACAGAGGCGGGTAGACGCAAGAAAAACAAGGCTCACCTGTGTACAGGGAAGGAAAAATGAACCAAAGAAGAGTCCAACAGCCTAGAAAAAACCAGTTTTCTATAGTGTATCCCAACAGCCAATCAGTGACATAGAGCTTCGACAAACAGCAACTCTAAATAAGGAATAATGCCTAAAAATCCCCAAAAATGGATGTTTTCCCCAGCGGAGTCGCCATTTCTGTTACGAAGAAAACTTCCTATGGCCTGGGGTAGACCACAACAGACAGCTGACTACCAAAAAATGACTATGCTATGCTATATAATTGGCAATGCTAAGATAATGGAGAATATAACCAACCTCGATCCAAACATTTGATGTAGATCCTCATTGAAGCTTTCAATTCGTGCACTTAAACCTGCAAATTAGTCTTGATAGCCAATATACAACAAGCGCATATAATATATGAAAGACATTAACATCATCAATAGCAATGGTCCATAATATCATAAGTAAATGAAACCCAATGTAATACAAACAACATTCACAACAATAATGGATGAGAATATGAGTATTTCTATTAATGAATAACAAGAAGTACAATGTGATATGACCTCTTACCAACAACCAATCTGAACAAAGAACTAGATCAATCCACTTGTGCCTCCACCACTTCAATCCTCCATGACAATGGAAAACCCAAACTATGAAAGGAGTTTGAGAGGTGAACATAAGAAGTCCACAACAACAAGGATCAATGAGTGTAGACTCAAGTCACGGCAAAAATCCACTAGAGTTCTCTTGCTTTCACTTTCTCCTCCCTTCCATATGCTATAAGAGCTCAATATATAGCCTTCCAAAGGTAAGTGAAAGGACACATCAAGGCTTTTCAGGGCAAATGGAGGGCCAAAGGTCACCCTAAGACCGCTTTTTGGGAGTAAAAAGTAATTTCTTAGTGATTTTTACCCTTTTACTTGGTACCCGTGGGCTATAATAGAACAACCTGCGTGTATGCTGGTTAAAGTGTAACAGCTAGCGTACAGGAAGAAAAATAGGGAAAAAGGTGTTCTGAAGGACATAAAGTGTATCTGAGTCAATAAAATGGATCCTGAAGGCCAAAGAGTGTTGATGCTCACAGGATGGAAAATTACGCTGTAACAAACGCATCGAAGGTCGACACTTTTCCCAAAAATATCTTCCGAGCTTTGCATTCAGACGTATCATGGCAAGATGGGTGGTGGCAATCGTACCATTTTTCGATAGGTGGTTGTTTACTACGTTCCCTCTTGCGAAAAGGCTTCTTTCTGTGGTCTGTCTTTGGCGGTGTTGGCTGAGAAGATTTTGACTTTTCAAAGTCAGCTGGTGACTTCTTGTCGGGTGGTCGTCCTATTGTCGGCTTTGTCATTAAGCGTGCTTTTCCTTTTTGCCTGGTTTCCAGTTTGTTGACGTAGTGGAAAGCATCCGCAAGTATTAACAGTTAGAAATTCCATATCTTGTTGAATGTACTGGGATAATCCGCTAACATACTTCATAACAAGCAATTTCTCTTCTTCTTGGACTCTAAGTCTAGCCATGAGTCGGTAGAACTCATCGGTGTAACTCTGTACTGATTGGTCTTTCCATTGCCTTAGCTGCTGCCACTTCTTATACTGTTGCTCGAGGTATTTAGGCGGGTAAAATTCCTTTCGGATGTGTTCGATGAATTTATCCCATGTGTCGATGGGGTCTCCGCTTTTCTCCATCTTTGTCGAGAGGTTCTCCCACCAGCAGTGCATGGAGTTTGACATCTTTAATGATGCAATGGTAACTTTTTCATCTTCGGAGAGTTGATTTACAACTTAATAAGATTCCAATTGTTGCACCCAATTATCGACGGATTCCGCGTCAATCTTACCTTCAAGATTCGGTATGTAAAAATTCATTTGCACTTTGAAGGGGCTGATTTTATCGGAGTGAATCTCATCAAAGATCCTCCGAATGTCGAAGTGAATTGCATGAGAATCTCGTTGAACTGGGTGAACATTTCAGTCCGTTGTCGAGCCAAAGCTTGCTCAATAAGCTGTGATGTCTCGTCGACTGCATGTCTATCGTCTGTTTCTTCTGTCATTTTGTTAGGAACTCGTGCCAACGCTTCTCCTTACTTTGTTAGTATATTGTTATTGGACACATATGTTTTGTAAGTCGTCCCGTAGTATTTGTTGATCCATAGTTTGTATTAACCCATGGTATTGACCCATAGTATTGGACCCATATGCTTTGTAAATCGTCCCATAGTATTATATGTCCCATGGTATTGACCCATAGTATTGGGCATAGACTTAGTATATAAGTGTGTGTTGAGGCCAATGAAGGTACCGCGAAGTTATTTGTATTGATCTTGCTCAAAGGAGGTTTCCCCCTCGAATTGGCCTATGATCGATAAAGTGATTCTGAGTTATGTTCTTACTACTATCTCGTTTGTTTTCATTAATTAATTGTTGCAGGTTCTTCACATCTGGTATCAGAGCACTTTCTTGGGCTCGTTGGGTGGAATTTCTGCCAAATTTTTCTTTTGTTTTCGCATCTGTTGCAAGTTCGAATCTGGGAATAATCCCTATCCGCTTACCTGTGGGAAGTAATTGGGCATAAGACCTAAAACCCATTGTGAGGAGTACCACAGGAACCCCGAAGTAGTTGGCCCATTGAGATGACCTACCAGCGAAAAGGGAAACGACCCCTACCTGATTGATTAGTTCCCACCCGTGAGGTAAACCAAGAGCTATCGTTTGTTGCAAAGCAGTTATCATATTTACCTGACCTGTGGAGTGATGGGTACTGCCCCAATACGCAAGTCATCAAACAGCATTGGTGGCCGAGTGAATCCCCTGAATCGTTAGAAAGCCGAGCATACCTAGGGTCCATATCTATTTTCACCTGATAAATCATGGATTTCCTCTTCCCAGAACTATTGTCGGTCACTTCCACACTGTTGCAGATCCATCTGTTTCCGATCACTTCTGCGCCGTTGCAGATCCATATGTTGCTGATCACTTCCATGTTGTTGCATCTCCATCTATTTCCAATTCCTTCTGCGCCATTGTAGATCCATTTCTGAAAAAAAATAAATAAATAAAAATCGTTTTCCACCATATCTCCCTTTTTTTAACTCTGTTTCCCTTGAAACTTCCCTGACACCCCTGCAATCCCATTCTGCATATTTCATTCCTGAGGACCCTATCCCAAATTCCACTTCCCAACGCCATAAATTCCACATTGGTCTATTTTTAGGGTTTTTCATAACTTCTTAGATTTTCACCCAATCGCCTTCAAATTTTACCACAGTGTTCATTTCATATTTCTGCTTCTTTGTCCCTCTCTGCCAAATTTTCTCATTCTTTCACCCCGCTTCTGAAATCCCCCTTTTCTGCTTCCCTATCTTTTTGAAAGTGTCCAAAACCTAGTCAAACCCAAATTACCCATCAAATTTTTTCCCAAATCCAGATTTTCCTTTATTGAAACAACACGCCGATCAGCACCATTCTGAGCGCCATTTTCATGCAGCTGATATGGTTCTTCTTCGTCTACAGCCTTCCAAGCAATCCTCCCTGAAACTGAAAAGGCGACAGCTTCTCTCTCACTCTATCACAGAGGCATTAATTCAGTGGCACGTAATGCAACCCGTGGTTCACTCTAATAATGATAAGTCATGCACTTTTCAAAAGGACATGACTTATCACCTTCTACTATATTTTTATACATGTCCATTTTCTTCATTTAATCAATCAATCATATGAGTGTGTGTGTGTGTGTGTGTGTGTGTGTGTGTGTGTGTGTGCGCGTGCGCATGTGTGCATGCATGTGTGTGTGCGTTTGTGCGCATGCATGAGATTTCTCTATGTATAATTCATGATTTTCTAAAGAGGACCATCACGATCGCTTCAAAGAAATTTAATTTTGATATTCTAGTTTGGGGTTGATAATATCCTTATAGTACATTATCTTTCTCCTATTCTCAATTTGTGGTTGCACTACCATTTCTTTTAATTTTAGTTGTGACATTACTTTTAATGGTACTGATATTATAACTAAAATCCTCCCCATTTATTATACAATTATGCATTGGGTAGTTACTTAAAGTTTGTTTTCCTTCTTTTATAATAATTAAAGAGTTTATTATAGAAGTCACTCTTTTATTTAGTCAACTTCATTGTGATCCCTCTTTATAAAAACCTCCATTATAAATAGAAAACTTAGAAGAGCTAGATTGCATATGTGTCATTTTGGACACTTCTAGATTATTTGTTCTTGTGCATTCCCTCTTTGCGCTCTTGCACATATGAATTGGTATCAAAGGCTATTGCATTATTGGGCAAAGCTTCAAACAAAACTTTGGTACATTTTGCAATTTTTTTTCCCTTTTCAAGATGTACACGACCTTCCACCACCTAATGAGGGATATTTAAAAATCATATAGGTATTTAAAAATCACAACTAAGGTTTATTACATAGTGTAGAGTTCTATCTAGCTTCAACCCACAACCTCCCCATACTTCACCCTTTCCTTTTATGTAGAAGGTTGTAGACTTGACCACTTCTATAAGATCTCATGGATCCAACTCACTGTCTCTAATGTACCATTCCTACATTAGCTCACCCCTCATCTATGTACTACAATGGCACTCGACAATAACATTGAGTTTCCTAATGAGTTCGTCAAAATACAAACTATGTTGCACATAGACCAAGATAATATGCCTTGGTTTACACTTCATGTAGCTCAAAAACAACCATTAGTATCCCACTTGGATAATGGAGGGACTCACTATCTCTAATGCACCCTTCCTACATTAGCTCACCCCTCATCTATGTACTACAATGGCACTCGACAATAACATCGAGCTTCCTAATGAGTTCATCAAAATACAAGCTATGTTGCACATAGACAAGATATACCTTGGTTTACACTTCATGTGGCTCAACAACAACCATTAGTATCCCACTTGGATAATGGAGGGACCTCCCGTGCACTAACATGTGGGATCTAGTGTTACATAGAACTGTGCAATGAATGCTATGAGATGTATCGCAATGTATCTCTACTTGAATGGTGTCTCATCAACTCCCCACACCAGTCTTGCAATCATCAAATCACCAAAGGATTTCTCAATAGTTCGAGAGTGCATTTTACCACAATTTCTCCTATTCTCAAATTATTCATTACACCACAATTTCTCTTTAATTTTAATTGCTATATCATTTTTAATGTATGGATATAATGCTATATTACTTTTATTGTAGAGATATTATAACGAGACCTCTCAATTTATCCTTCAATGATTTAAACTTTTAATAAATTTTGAAATAACTCAAGAATACCTTTAAACATTCAAGATAATCATCAATTGTGCTTGTAGATTTAATCTATAGCTAACTATTTAAACTAAATAAAAATAAACCATTCTCCAATAACAAAATAAAATCATACTAAAAATAACACTTTTTCTCCACACACATACACATATATATACACCATAATAACTCTTCAACCACATTCAATCTAAACACTTCTTTCTAGTGCAACCTTTCTAATTATAAATAGATTAGAGCTGTAGAAGTAAGAAAGGTACGATGGTTATAGATTAAAAGCCACACTAATCATAAACTTCTCCAAATGGAAGTTCCTTCATTGAAAAATAAAAAGAGGACAATATCACATTTGAAAGCATTATACATATAGGAGAAATTATTCAACCTGTTGAAGGCCATTTAATGCTGCGGTGGTAGTGTTGTTGGTCATTGGATCTCAAGCAACTGAGATGCAATGACCAACAAGGTTGTTGCCGTAGCATTAAATAGCCTGCAGTAGGCTAAATAATTTTCGCCATACATAAATACTTTTGGGATTTGAAAAAGAAACTACAGTGAATTATTATTGTTTCATTGTTAGGAATGGACTGTTAAGAATGGAATAGGACACACATGATGAATCATCTTAGTGATTATTTGTATACAACTTGAGAGAATGATAGGGAGGGATTTAATGCTTGTATTTAAAACTTCCACTATACATTCACTATATCCTCGACCAGTCTCTCATCCCATATTATCTTCACAGGGTGATGTAAGCCATGATGATGTTATAGTCATAAATTTTTCTCGTTGCCCTATATGTAGTCCGTCCTTTGAAAGAGAAACATTGGATATAATCGTAGCGTCATTGCACCAAGTGTAAACGAGGTGCTTACAACCCATATGGGGGAGATCTTCTAACATGTGCGATGTAGCGTTACATCTAATAAAACGTAAAAAATGTAGCGTTACATCTAATAAAACGTAAAAAGTGATTGCGCGTAAAAAGAAGTAAGTAAAGTAAAGTAAAGTAAAGTAAAGTAAAATAAAAAGAAGTAAGTAAAGTAAAGTAAAGTAAGTATGGGGGAGATGTTGTAAGGTGTGTGATGTAATGTTTGTTACTAACAAAAATAATTAAAAAAATTCATGCCTGCTCATAAAAAAAAAAAATTATGGAAAGTATTTAAAAAAAATCCATGTTGGTTCTTAAAATAAAATATTATGAAAAGTAATTAAAAAATAGATGTTCGTTTATAAAATAAAAACTTAAAACTTAAAACTTAAACCTAGATCTATCAATCAAGAGAGATCAAATTTCTTGAATTTAAATTTAAAAAAAGAAATACACCTCAAGAAATTGGATCCCTCTCGGTGCTTAATAGATACAGCTTTAAGATGGATCTATGCTGATGTAGGCACACTTTCCACCCTTTATGTTTGGTTTGTGATAAAAACATATTGAAAAAATTCTCAAAGTGTATGTGCAAAATGTATGAATTGTGGTTGAAATCATTTGGGGTAGTAGAAGAAGAAACATCACATTCATAGCCCTCCACGATTGCTGAAAAGTTTAATGCATTGCCACAAGGTATGTTGAATAATGATAAATTTCAGAGTGCTTGTAGTTATAATTAGTTCATGATGTCTCCAATTTATGTATGGTAGAACTATACCCGTGTGTTAATTAAGATATTAGTTTGGAATATTAATTTGTTACAAGAATGATAATGTTGATTATAAAAGCATATCAAAGGAGCAAAATCTATAATGGAGAATCTAGCAAATTAATACTATACAACCACACTTATAAATACAATATAAAGCCATATATATATAGTTCATGTTACGTACTCACTCTTATTATATAAATTCATATAAATAATATATTCTAAACTAAATTTTTATTTGTAATTGCTTTTTTAAGGAAGAAGGTACATTCTATCATAATTACGCCGAAAGGTATTTTCCTCCACGGGGGGTTTTCAGAAACACGTACTTGAAGCTACACATTTATAGAAATTTTTAGAAACACGTACGGGGGGTTTTTAGAAATTTTTAGAAACACGTAATTGAAGCTACACATTTATAGAGTTGTACGGTGTTGTGGTGGAAGATTATCACACAATTCTTATTCTTAGTCATGTTCGAATCACCATTTCTGAAAGTGAGTGCCACAAGTCAAACTATGGCTTTGGACCATGCCATGTTCTTTTTAGCATCTATTTAGGAGCAACACTTTTCACTGCTTTTATTCATTGAAAAATCAATATATTATATTATACAACTCAAAACTCCGTAGAGGCTCCAACTCTTCCTTACACGACTTCTTAATTAATTATTTGAAATTCAGAATCTCATAGATGGTATCTCATGCATTAATTTTATATATTTTTAGAAATTTTCAAAGGCATGAACAATCCACTTAAGCTAATTTTCCTTAAGGCTAGTTCCTTAGCATGATATAATCTGCTCAATACATGATAAACCAATGCGTGAGAAATATTAACATCACATTGTTCAAGAAGTGCTCCCATATTCCCATTTGATGATTCAAACTACTTCTCCACTACTTTGTACACTCTCTCCACATCCATCAAATCAACAGTAGAATGCCCATTATTTTCCATATTGTTTCCTTCATTCCTCTCAAGAAATTGATCACCATTTTAATAATCACCATCTTATTCTTATTCACCCTCTTTGTTCCTCTCCTCCAAATATGTTGTTAAAATTCATGGCACTCACTTTAGATGAATAGAGGTAGAGGCAATCCTAAAAGCCCATATTATATGGGGTGTTTGAAATTCGCAAAACCACCAAGTATTCTTGCAATTATATGCAATGGTGTTAGACAAAAACTATGTAGCTTGGAAACATTAATGATGAGAAGGATATGGTGACATGAATGGAAAACAACCCAAGCATAATTGAAATGTAAGCAGTTTTATGCCTCTCCACCTCTGCCTTTATAACTTGCAATGTATGAATCCAGTTATGATTTTGTTATGAAATCAGTTTATTATCATTAACGATACAATGAATTATGAACTGATGAAGACGTGTAATGGAGTGCTGGAGGTTCAAAACAAGCATGTTGTTCATACTCTATGTATAATAAGTGGATTTCATATTGTTTATAGCCTGTTAGAAGTAGAGTATTGATGGAAATTTGTGAGGTGGGCATGATTTTTCTATATAATCATGTCTTGAAGTCATTAATGAGCCATTGATGAATTATGGACAAATTAACAGAGGAGTAATGGAGTGCTATAGGTTCAAAATAAGCATGTTATGCATACTTTGTGTATAATAAGTGGATTTCATATTGTTTTTAGCTTATTAGAAGCATAGTATTGATGGAAATCTATGAGATGGGCATGCCTTTTTTGTATAATCATGTCTTGAAATGATATTAGATACATGGTTTGTGTTATTAGGAAAGAGATATTAGTTGAATGAATGAAATATGAGGATATTCTAAGCGTTGCCTATAATTCTGCAATTTAGATTTAGTGTAAATTTGGTATGATATGTTGGAAGCTCTGAATATTATTATAGTTGGGTTATTGGAATGGTAGGGAAAGAAATTTTAGTTTCATGAAGTCATTTCCTTACTGCCTATGAAGGACCACAAGTGGGGTGCACCACATAATGCAATTGATTTTGTATTAGTAACCACCTCATAATCTAGACCAAACACTGATAGCAGACAACAAATTTAGGAGATATCGACCCACCCAGATTCTAAAATACAAATAATTCAATCAAATTAGGATCTGTTAGCAATCACTCCCCTAATGTCCAAGGCCGTTTAAGAAACTTTGGATATATTTTATTATTACATTTATAATTATTTTTTATTTACAAAAGTACGTGGTCACTTTCAACAATAGATTAAATTATATTTATGTAATTTATATATGGTTAGGGTTAGATCCTCAACATCCAATGGTTCTTTATACATTTTACATGGTTATGATGTGAACTCAAAAAAGACCATCCAATCGAGATAAGGTAATATTTTTTTCCATTTTCCTATACAAAATAATTCAATGATAACACTTTGTTACTTAACATCACTATTTTCCTTCACTCTTGCAAAGTAGTGGATGGGAAATAGGAGCAATTTTGAAAACCATGCATTCTAAAGAATCCCTATGGCCTACACTCACCTTCAACTGTACATTTCTCAATAGCATTATTGTGGTCTTTCATAGTATGGTATTATGTTCCCATGCTACTCTCTTGGCTCCAACCCATCAAATATAGTCAAAGCAGAACTGCAAGATCTATAATTTTTACATTAACAAAAATTGTAGTAGAACCGATCACTGTACTATATTGATATCAACATACAACAAGTATGAGATTAAGAAAGAGAGAGTGGATATTGTTCAAAATTATTCCCATCTTTTATATTAATATGGATACTTATTTAAAATATATGTTTGTCATGGAATTAGAGATTGAACATAACTATATCTCTTCATCTTACTATATAATTTGTTTTCACAGTATAAATGACAGAGTCATGGTGTATGGCATGCACACCTTACACTGATATTCTAATCTTGGAGGTAAGAGGTGACTACGTTGTTGTATCTCAATTAATAATCTTTTATCTACTGCCGAAACAATGACTTGTTTCACTTTGTTGATTGGTTTTTTGTCCAAATAAAGGGTCAACATTCCATACAAATGATGTTGCTTTTCATCATCAACATTGGTTGCAAATGATTAATATCTTAATATTGATCCTTGTTATGATTATCCTCAATTTTGTTGTTGGGATGGTTTTCAATTTCAAGAATATAATCCATTAGCAAGTTGTTGAGTTGAAGCTTTTACCTACATGATACATGTGTGTCCCTATTTAAATTTTTTACCAAATCTCGACTTCCCTTTGTAACCTTCTCGTTGTTCTCATTGTCATTATCAGTCTCAATTTTATCTTTCCTTTTCATCCCTAGCGGTGTTCTCTCCTCAATTCCTTGAATCTTATTTTGGTTTCTTGAATCATGTAGGATGGATGTAGACATTAATTTGTGTTTTGTCCTCTGTTTATCCTATGTCCTTTGGTGGAGAATTACATAAACAATTCTTTGCTTACAAAATAGGATATGAAATGTAAACCTGCTACTAACCTATGCCTATAAAAAAATCCCCAACTCCCCTCCAATTGATTTGACTTGTTTAGATTTACAATAATTTAGATTCAAAAATTTATTTATGCATAAAATATAAACTTGTAAAAATCACTCCATTGTAATCACTGTGTCTTTGGATGTTTTTGTGATCTTCTTAAATATAGATCTTGTCAAAAATTGTTTTGTCTTTTAGTAGTATTTAGATCTTCTAAAAAATATATACTTCCTCCGCAGTTAAAGTTTCCTTTTTATGATGCCACTGTTTCTTGGGATTTTGGTCCAGTTTTCTTCGGTGGATTGTGCCATAACTCTGTTTTAGAAATACTCACTTTTTCGTGATTCTTAAGTAAATTACAAACATCTATATACATCATTGTCGTGCCTCATATATATATATATGTGTGTGTGTGTGTGTATTGTTGTGCATTCCTACAATAATTTAGTAATATGAACATAACCTTCAGTTTCAACTTTTGCAAATTGGAGATATTTAGAACAATGGAATACTTTTTTATGAAAATTGTATGATTCTGTGTGTCATTCCCCAATTTCTTACACAAAAAATTTTGCATATTTCGTAGCACCAAATAAATTCCATTATGTGCACTAATTTTGTGCAAATAACACTTTTTTTCTCTTTTTCCAAAGAAGCCAACACCTATAGCTTGTCGTTGTTTTGACCTATTACCTTTCACATAAGAATAAATTGCTGCCATACAAGGGTTTGCAATTGAATTATATCAAGAAAGAATTTTTGACATGATCTGTTTGCATTATGAAAAGCCAATATGAGGGTATTTTTGGCAATTAAAATTTCAACCATTTTAATAAAACTTGTCAAACTGGTGAAAATAATTAAATTGTTTTGTTTAGTGGATTGCTTGTGTTCAAGTTAGAAATAGTTTTATCTTTTTTTTCCAAGTTTAGGTGCTTTCCTCTTCTGATTAGTTGTTTCCTTGTGCCATAAAATATTGTAATGTCTGGTTTGACAGTGCCTATGACTCCTTGCCACTTGTCCTACAGATCTTGAACTTTCACACTAGAGGGAAGAGGAAATTGTTCCAACACCATATCCAACTTTCCCTATATTGATAGGTATTGTTACTTGTATTCAACACCATATCCAACTTTCCCTATATTGATAGGTATTGTTACTTGTATTCAGTTTTTACTATCTTTCCAAAATTGTTTTAACGTTTCCTTTCAAACACAACATTAGCTAGATTGAAATGTCACTTCAATGATGTATTTTTCATTATAGGTTTCATTGGATTTTCATACTAGAGGGAATAGGAATTTGATCCGGCACCATATCCAACTTTCCCTATATTGATAGGTAATGTTACTTTTGTTCAATTTTTACTGTCTTACCAAAATTGTTTTAACATTTCCTTTCAAAGACAACATTACTTAAACTGAAATTTCACTTCAATGATGCATTTTTCATTATAGGTTTTGTTAGTGGAGATGGTGTGTCTTGTTTACTTGTTCCTAGCTCGTACAAGCAATCTATTTCTCTTTAAATCAATCCATGCTCACATCCTCTCAGACCAGGGTGCTCATGAAAATCACATTACTCAATTGTCATTGGTTGTTGGAGTTCATTGGTATGAGTCTAGAAGTACCCCTTTCGTCATGGTTTTAGATACTTCTTATACTGGAGAAACATAAATTCAGAAGCCCACATTTATACATTATCCTCCCTATTCTGATCACCTTCTTTCTTAGTTTTTCCTTGTAGTCAAGTGTATGTATTCGATGAGGAACCAACTAAATGTGGGAATTTTCTGAATGTTGTGGGCATGTCTTGTAGTTGTGTAATTTTTTGAATGTTGCATATAGTTTTGCTTCACAAGTAGCAAGCATTTCTACATCCTACCATGCATTTAATCATGCCTGGAGGGCCTTTCCTATTTTTTATATGTTGTTTTACAAATGATAGAGCATGTACATGCTCCTTTTCTATTTTTTTATAGATGGTTATCAACTCTTGTATATAGTATTAATCGAATCTAGTTTTGGACCTTTTCCATTGTCCTATGTTGACCTTTCATTCCACAATGCACATTATACTCTCCCCCTTTGCACGAGCAAGGTGTCATAGATACTAACCAAGGCATGTAACTTAATTTCATAAGCATGCAAGTTACAAGCATACAAGGGATTTGTAACAATGTTTGGATTTCTGAGAAGTTAATATGTTACTGGTCCTTAAATGAGCATAGATTACAAACAATTGTCAAATTCTCTTATTTTCAATGCCATAGTCAAACTAATGCACAATTTTGTCTCATAAAGCAATTCACCTATAATCCTTAGGACCAACTATGCATTGCTCTAAACATGTCATTTATGGGCAATCTCAATTCTCTGTGTTTGGTCGTTATGCAAGTTACAGTACATTCACTTGCATTGTGTGGCTCTCTCAAAAATGTACATTCCAATATGAACCTCTTTTTCTTAAATATAGCTTGTCTCTATAGTAGCTCTCCTTATTGATTCCTATTGTATCATTTAAATGGATATTTCGACATTTCAAAGATAACCTATTAAATCCAACCAACCTAGATTTTATATACTATTGATTCATGTACATTATAAACTTCTCCTGCATGAGCATGCTTACATTTGTGGGTTCATACATAGAATCTATTCAGCTTTGTTGAATTTAATGCATCATCGAAATTGATAATTTCAGAACATTTTTCCAACTGTAGCAACTACGAACTCTATAATCTACCTTTGTTGATCCAACTGTTGTCATTTTTTCCTGTCTCTTTTTAGGAACCTTTCAAATATAACACTCATATGTTTATATATAAATAACCAACTATACAAATTCACTATACAATTGTCGAGTAATGCAGCCATAGCATCACATGAATTACTAACTTGTGGGTTGTGTTTAGTGATCAATAAAAAAAACACTCCTTCCACTGGCGAGATACAATTTGCTTTTAGACATTTGACGCTTTTGGGCGCATCTAAATTCTACTTTTCTGTTAGGAACCCGTGTCAACCCTTCTCTTTACTTTGTTAGTATATTGTTGTTGGATGCATATGCTTTGTAAGTCATCCCGTAGTATTTGTTAATCCATAATTTATATTAGCCCATGGTATTGACCCATAGTATTGGACGCATATGCTTTGTAAGTCGTCCCGTAGTATTATTTGTCCCATGGTTTTGACTCATAGTATTGGGCATAGACTTAGTATATAAGTGTGTGTTGAGGTCATTGAAGGCATCGTGAAGTTAATTGTATTGAGCTTGCTCAAAGGGGGTTGCCCCCTCGAAGTGGCCCGTGAACAATATAAAAGTTATTCTGAGTTCTATTATTTATGATATCTCGTGTATTTGCATTAATTAATTATTGCAGGTTCTTCATATCTAGTATTAGAGCACTTTCTTGGGCTCGTTGGGTGGAATTTTTGCCAAAAATATTTTTTCGCATCTATTGCAAGTTTGGATCTGGGAATAATCCCTATCCACTTAACTATGGGAAGTACTTGGGAATAAGCCCTAAAACTCATTATGAGGAGTACCACAGGAACCCCAAAGTAGCTTGTCCATTGAGAGGACATGCCAGGGAAAAGGGCAACGACCCCTACCTGATTTACTAGTTCCCACACGTGAGGTAAACCAAGAGCTATCGTTTGTGGCAAAGCGGTTATCAGTTTTACCTGAATCGTGGAGTGAGGGGTATTGCCCCAATATGCAAGCCGTCAGACAGCATTGGTGGCCGAGTGAATCCCTTGAACCGATAGGAAGCCGCACATACCTGGGGTCCATATCTATTTTCAGCTGAATTGTTGCCAATCACTTCCGCTCTAGATCTAGCCGTTTCAGATCTATTCTGAAAGTCGTTCCAGATCCAGTCGTCGTTTCAGATCCAGCCATTTTTCGATCCCTTATGTGCCGTTGCAGATCCATCTATTGCGGATCCCTTTCACGCCGCCATTTCCGATCCATTTCTGAAAAAAAATAAAAAAATAAAAAAATAAAAAATAAAAAATAAAAAAATTCAAAAAAAAATTCTGTTTTTCGGCCATATCTCCCTTGTTTCAACTCTGTTTTCCCTGAAACTTCACTGACATCCCTGCAATCCCATTCTGCATATTTCATTCCTAAAGACCCTATCCCAAATTCCACTTCTCAAGACCAGAAATCCCACATTTGTCTATTTTTAGGGTTTGCCATAACTCCTTCAATTTTCACCCAAACGCCTTCAAATTTTGCCACCGTGTTCCTTTCCTAATTCTGCTTCTTTGTCCCTCTCTACCAAATTTTCTCATTCTTTCACCCCACTTCTGAAATTCCCATTTTTTGCCTCCCTGTCCATCAGAAAGTGTCCAAATCCTAGTCAAACCCCAATTACCAATCTAAGTTTTTCCCAAATCGAAATTTTCCTTTACTAAATAAGCTTTTGTTTGTGTTTTTCTATCCATTTCCAAAAAAAAAAAAAAAAACTCCTGGTTGTGGTTGTCACCCACGTAGGAGCAAAAACCATGGAGGAAGCACTTGCAACCATCCAAACCAAACTCCAAGATCTGGATGAAAAATTTCTTAGCCTCCATCTTCAGCATTCAGCCATGAACAATAACTGACAACCAGAATCTTTTGCAGCCACCGGGTTCTCTTCTTCTAGCAATTTTCGTGGGCAAAGCTTGATTTTCCTCGCTTCAATGGTACTGATCCGACTGGATGGATATACATAGCAGAACAATATTTTAGTCTGCATAATACTTTTGATGTCCAAAAAGTTCCACTTGCATCCTTTCATTTGGAACAGGAAGCCCTTCAATGGTACCGTTGGTACATCAAAGCTCATCCCGAGCCAAACTGGACAGATTTTTGCCAACTCCTTTTGCCACGATTTGGTCCTAGTGCTTTTGACGACTTCACAGGAGCACTCACTAAACTTCACCAAACTGTCACAGTGAGAGAGTATCAGACAGAATTTAAGAAACTAGCCAATCACACAGAAGGATCGTCTGATGAATTCTACAAGAGTTGTTTTATCAGTGGTCTCAAGGATGAAATCCTCTCAGAGGTCAAAATTTTATGTCCCACCACAATGATGGAAGTCCTAGGGTTGGCTAAGCTAGCCGAGGACAAGATCGCAGCTCAACAACGCTCCAAACCCACCTTTGTTCCCTTCAAAAATATGGGTTCCCAACGACCTCCCATCACGCCTGCTCCTCGACCAACTCCTATCAAGCATTTGTCTGAAACAGAGATGCAGGCACGCCGAGAAAAAGGGCTTTGTTATAATTGTGATGAGAAATTCACTCAGGGACATAGATGTGTTCAACAAAAGCTCTATCTCTTGGATGTGGATTCTTCGCCTGCCTTTGAACTTGGTGAAGAAGCTCTAGATACAGTAGATGATCAAGTTGACAGTCAGCACCCGCCTGTTGACACCCCATCTCAGGACAACCCAACTGAGATCTCTCTCCATGCTATAACTGGCATCACCACCCCACAAACAATACAGTTCAGGGGATACTTCAAGAAGCTCCCTCTTACCATACTCATTGATTCTGGTAGCACTCATAACTTCATTGACCCTCGGATTTCCAAATAGGCTGATTGTTTTGTCCATCCTTGCTCCCACTTTGAAGTCATGGTTGCCAATGGGGGCACCTTACCTTGCAAGGGGAAGTGTCACAATGTGCGTATCTCTATGGAAGATGATAACCTACGCTCTGACATGTTTTCCTTTTCCTTAGGCGGATGTGATGTGGTTTTGGGCGTTCAATGGTTATGCACACTTGGCCCCATCTTATGGTATTTTGCTGAACTTTGGATGCAGTTTTCAGTCAATGGGGCACAACACAAATTTATGGGATTACAACCTGGGTCTCTCTACATCATCAATTCACATCGCCTGGAAAAAATCCTTAAGAAGAATTCACATGGTGTCATCGCTCAGCTCCATTCCATTCAGATGCACCCATCAATAGTCTCCACTACTTCCTTGGATAGATATGCAGGTGTCTTTGATGAACCAATGAGCTTGATGCCTTTAAGAGACCTTTCCTGTAAGAATTTAGCCGCATCTACCTCTCAGCAGGAAATGATGGCTATTTTGCATGCAGTACAAAAGTGGCAGCCATACCTATTAGGGAATTATTTCTGCATCAAGACTGATCTCCAGGGTTTCAAAAATTTCCTGGAACAATGGGTCTCCTCCCCAACACACCTGAAATGGGTTATCCGACTCATGGGTTATCCCTATGTGATCACTTACAATAAGGGTAAGGACAATATGGTGGCAGATGATCCTTCTCACACAATTGATGACCCAGTTTCTCTTACAGCTATTTCTCTGCTTGTTCCAAATTGGTTGCAATATGTTCAACAGGACTATCTCTTCTATGAACTCCATTCTTCTTCATCAGCAGGGCACTCTGGGTTCTTCAAAATGTATGACCGGGAACAATGTAACTTCTTTTGGCAAGGACTAAAAATGACAATTCAACAGATGGTGGTTGACTGTGATACTTTCTAGGTCAATAAGGGTGAAACGACACTCCTTTCGGGACTACTCAAAACCTTGCCCATTCCTACACAGATTTGGTCAACTATTTCTATGGATTTCTTAGAAGCGCTCTAGTGGTACAATACCACATCTACAAGGACACCATATGAAGCAGTCTATGGACAGACACTGCCAGTTCTTCTTCCATACACCCTTAGCAGCTCCCTAGTTCAGGAAATTGACTCGGTTCTTCGAAATCACGATCAGATTCTTCTCATTCTACAGGACAATCTTCACATGGCCAGAATTCGACTACAACAACAAGCCGATCAGCACCATTCTGAGTGCACTTTTCACGCAGCTGATATGGTTCTTCTTCGTCTACAGCCTTCCAAGCAATCCTCCCTGAAACTCCAAAGGCGTCAGTGGCCCGAAATGAAACCCAAGGATGCTACCGGGGAACCACTCATTCAGATTCTGCCTCAATTTCCCCAACCAAAGCTTTGAGGACAAAGCTTTTTCTAAGGGAGAGGGGATGTTAGGAACCCGTGTCAACCCTTCTCTTTACTTTGTTAGTATATTGTTGTTGGACGCATATGCTTTGTAAGTCATCCCGTAGTATTTGTTGATCCATAGTTTATATTAGCCCATGGTATTGACCCATAGTATTGGACGCATATGCTTTGTAAGTCGTCCCGTAGTATTATATGTCCCATGGTTTTGACTCATAGTATTGGGCATAGACTTAGTATATAAGTGTGTGTTGAGGTCATTGAAGGCACCGTGAAGTTAATTGTATTGAGCTTGCTCAAAGGAGGTTTCCCCCTCAAAGTGGCCCGTGATCAATATAAAAGTGATTCTAAGTTCTATTATTTCTGATATCTCGTGTATTTGCATTAATTAATTATTGCAGGTTCTTCACATTTTCTCATCAATACAATTTGAATGGATTTAGAGCATACATTTCTCAAACTACTTAACTTACCTCTTATATATATGAGGTTTCCCCCTCAAAGTGGCCCGTGATCAATATAAAAGTGATTCTAAGTTCTATTATTTCTAATATCTCGTGTATTTGCATTAATTAATTATTGCAGGTTCTTCACATTTTCTCATCAATGCAATTTGAATGGATTTAGAGCATACATTTCTCAAACTACTTAACTTACCTCTTATATATATATATATATATATATAAGAAAAATACTAATCATATATTTAAATTAGCTCTGTCTGTAATACCTAGGGCTTCTCCCACATAATGGAGCCACCCTTGACAGAAAATGTGATTTCTCTTCTCTTGGACGGTTATGTACAACTCCAACCATATTTGCAAGTTTTTTCGTTTTCCCAGGTTGGACCAACTAAGGAACTGACTCCATGCTTCTGTATGACTCTCTCTACTAGTACCAACACCCACCAGACTCCCTTCTGGAAAATAGAGAAATTCAAGAAGGCTCTATCATCAAGCTTTCAAAGTGCGCCTACAACGTCATTCACAATACCATGTACATTTCAATTCCCTTGCATGTTTTCCATCCCCCCCCATTTATTTCATTTTTAACTACCCGCCTCATCACAAAATTGTCATCTCCTTTATTTAATGGCCTTTTTATTAGGAGGATTGTTACTGTGCTCAACCTTGAAGTGCTCCACTGCAAGCTTGACCTTATTGGGATCATGTTGCCTCTCGAAATCCCAACTAGGCTAGGAATTCCAACTGGCTCATTAACCATCCAACCCATTGACCTCACACAAGAAATTGATCTTCTTCGCTCACCCCAAACATCAACTCTACCACTATCCATGCCACCTACTACTATTCCGTTCAAATCACTTAACCCCAACAACAAAAAATGGTCCATTCAAGGTCATGTTGTTGCGAAGACAAACATCCATGAATACACCGACCAACGAGGCCCAGGTAAACTATTTGGTTTTTGACCTTCTTGACTACTCTAGTGAAGAAATCCATGTCTCTGCATTTAATGACTTTGTGAATTCCTTCTATGCCCTGATTGAAATAGGAACGGTGTACATTGTACGCAATGGCACAATCAAAGCAAGCAACCCTACATATAACCATCTGAACAACTATCTTGAGATTATCCTTTCTTCCATATCAACCATCCAACCTTGCTAGCAATATTTCCTCTCCATTCCGTTGCATTTCTTCCACTTTAAAACAATCAATGACCTTCAAACCGCACTGTCAGATTCCATGGTTGACCCTATTGGCATGGTTATCTTTGTCTCCCCTGCATCGACCATTTGAAATAGAGAACGCTCTAAAACTAATAGGACAAGCATTGGCCTTAGATACATGCCATGCTTTAGCATCGATGTCACACGGTGGGGCCATCATTGCCACAATGAGGGATCTCAACTTGCTTCGTTGCGTTCCTCTGATCCGCCTCTAGTCCTTGCAATCAAGGGTGGCCATCTTACTGAATTCAATGGTAGAACAATTGGAAGTGTTCCCATTAGTAGCCTCCTTATCAATCTAGATATTTATGCAACCAATATCCTTCAGAAATGGTTCAATGAAAATTGGTTATGTGCAGATTCACCATCGTTGAATCGGAAATTTGCAGGCCCTTCATATCGAACACACCCAAAACAAATAATATTCTTGGACTTGCGAAGCATGAAACCCTCTGAGAAGGCACTGTGGTTCTATATACGTGCTTCCATCATTGACATTAACATGGATGACTTCCACTTCCTTGCATTCCCTCTCTTTATTGATGGCATACAATGCATGAAAACAATTTCGCATAGAGTTGCCAACATTTGGAATTGCAGTAAATGCGATAGTGAATTCCCAAAGTGTGACTACAGGTACACGCTAACGCTTTCCCTTCAAGACCTCTTAGTTGGGATTTGTTGATGCCATACATTGCATGGAATAAATTACACATAGATTTGCCAACAATTTACATTTTAGTATATATGATGATGAATTTCCAAACATTGATTGCAAGTACATATGGAAGCTTTCTCTGCAGGACCACACCAACCAACTCAACAACATCACGAATTTTGATGTTGCATCTAACCAACTGCTTGGGGTATCCACAAAATATTTGTGCCTCTTTCCCAACAAACCTTTGATATTACACGACATCTCTTTACAACTAAATTCATTCCAATACCTTTTCACCTTATCCATGAAGATATAGACTTACAATTGAACTAAAAGGCTGGAAACAACCATTTTTAGCTATGAGGAAGTTCCTTATGCCTTTTCATCATCCATCCTCCTTGAATAAATACAAGCACTCACATCTTGTAAACATCCTATTGTACGTCGGCTCTGACCTCCCCTCTATACAATAAGCCCTTCCTCTTTTCCAACACCCCTTCGAATCGCCCTCCCCCCATTCACTATACCATCCTATGTCTGCATTGTTTTTCACTTCATCTCCATCCAATTATGTCTTCTTCCACTTGTTCTCTATCACTTTCTTTTTTTCCCATGTCCTCCCTTCCTTACTTTTAGCTAAGCTTTTACCAATATAACATGTAAATTTTGTTTTCCTCTTTCATGTACTTTGCTACAATTTATTTTCTGCTCATATGACTATATATGTTCACCTACACATTAAACTGCATCTCTTTTGAACTATTGCTTACATTAGTTCCCCTACACGTTAAACCGAATCTCTTTTGAACTAGCACTTACATTAGTTCCCCTACACTATACTTCTATATTTTTTGTACAACGAATGGTGCAAGTTTTTCACATCACTATACTTCCATATATTGTGTGCAATGAATGGTGCATTTTTTTTACATGTATACAATGCTTATTATCTCGTTTTCTTTTGTTCTTCTTTGTACTATGCTACTTTTTCTTTACTTCTCACATACACAGATATGATCCACAAGCGTCCACAATGCTTTGCACCTTGCTTATTGAAATACCTTTACGTGGAATTTACATGTATATTCTCAAATACATGCTTCTATGTAGAATTCCTTTATATATTTAGTATGCATGCATACATTGTTTATAACATTTGGCCACTCCATGAGTGTCTCCTTTAGGTTGAGAAAAACCTTCATTTTCTTCGATGTACCTATGCTGTCTGAGAGTGTAAGTAAACAAAGAAATGCATGAAGAAGGCTTCTATATAGACAAAAAAATACCTTCTCAACACACAACGACGTTTTCATTATAAATCCAAACATGCCATCGTCAATCCTCAAACCATACCCTCACCTAACCCATTATTGTTCCATTGTGATCCACCTTCAACCACATCCCCCCCTACACTTGCAAACTTCACTGCCCCAAATGCAGACCTCCACTACACCCCCCTCTAACCACCCCATGCAAAAACCCCATAACAAATTCCCATTATCGCTTTCATACACGCCTTGATCACCTCCATCTGATGGAAATTTGCTCTATATGTAAGCAATATTATCCAAGCATGAAAACAAAGTTATCGCATGAAATCTATACATGCTCTCATTGTACAAAATAACGCACTGGCCATCGATTATCCTTAGAAAACAACATGGACCCTAGTGACTAGCTTATTGATCTTGCAATACTAACTCAAACCCAAGAAATGCTAATTTCCCGTGTCAATCCAATACTTCAAGTGATGCATGCACATCATGGGAAATACAAATACTCAGGTCATACTATTAGTGTCCCCCAAGACATCTCCACAATAGCTATCTCAGTCCCACATCTCTTGCCAGACTTGGACATCCTTATTGTTCGTAAATGCAATGCTACAAACACACCTTATGAATTCATTGTTAGTTGTTCAAATTTCCTTGCTTCCTTGAAATTCAAAATGTCCAATGACCCATATGACAAGGATGCACAACTCAATATCTCCACACTAAATTATTTGCCACTTCAAACAACAAATGCCCCCCCCTCTTTGCCATGCCACAACCCCTAGACTGGACCTTCTCACACACTCTTCACTTGATGATGATGCACATATTTCCTTTCCAACTGCAACAAACCCCCAAACCTCCTCCTTTATTTTGACACTCCTGTATTCTCACACTGATATAGAAAATCTCAGGCACTTTGTCGCAACCAGCTCTAAAACCCCAACATCTTCCATTGATTCCCCCCCCATTGGCCTTTCCCTAGTTAATGAGTACAACACAAACGACCTCCTCTCTATGGAATTCCAAACATTGTTTCCCATAGGGGTTTCCATGCTCAAGCAATCACATGACCATGAAATTTGCATGCAAGAATATGATTTGCACCTTATGTGATACCATGATAATAGGTTCGACAAACACCCTCATTTTTGTTATTAGTTGTACAACCTTATGATGTGCCACCAAATCCAAGCCACTACTTTTGTCTTTGTTAAACACAACCTTGAAGACACCCTCCCCACAATTGTCTCGAACCTGCTCATACAACTGCAACAATTGCCAAACTCTCATGTAGTTGAGAATACCATGCAGTTTGGAGCTACTCTTCGTGGCACATGCTCTTTTAGGAACAAAAGATGAGGTGAGCTCTCTAATATGATCACACAACTTGGTAGCCCAAATTTTGTTTACCCTCAATGTAGCTAATACCAATTGGCCTGACCTTGACATGCTCATGCCCGGTCATCCTCCAAGTTCACTGCCTACGCAGCTCCAATGGAGACTTCATAACATTATAGGAAATCCCCATATTACAGCTCTATACATGCACCATACATTCACCATATTCCTTGAAGAGGTCTTTCAAAACACATTCAATGCAATAGATTATTGGTGTAGGTTTTCCCCTTATAAATTTTGTTTCAGTCTCATCTTTTATAATTTATCAATTTTAATTGTTTCCTCACTTTTTCTATTCCCTTCTCTTTGTAGGTATGAATGACAGCAAAAATGTTCTGCACATATACACGGTTTCCTTGTTGATGTATATGTAACTTCGGAATGTATTTTACCCATGTATATTGTATTCCTATAGAGATATTATTATTCCTCTATACGGAAGTGTTTGTATTCCTATAGAGATGTTATTATTCCTCTATACGGAAGTGTCGTCATTTATATTGTAAGTGTCGTAGCTTATACTTGATGGGTTATTAGACCACCTTGATGGGTTCAGCCCTGTATGAGTCATGTGGGTAAATGGGTTATTAGACCACCAAGTGTGGGATCGGCCCAGATTAATGTAACCATGGGTTATTAGGCTAAGTTAGACAAGTCGGCCCCACTAGTTATTGGGCAGGATAGGACAAGTATAAATAGAGATCGGGAGATCTCTATTTGATCATCTCATTACTCACTCTTCCATCACTCAAAAAGTGGCGCACATGTGAGGAGGAGGATCAGCTTCTAGGAGAAGAATATCTCCTGTACTTTGGTTGTATCATTGCTCTTTCTATCTCTGAGGAAGTTGCGGGGTTTTTCACCTTCTTGGTTTTCCCCAGTGAAACTCTATGTCTCTTGTGTGCTTGCATTATTGTGTCCATGATTGATATGCTGTAGATATGTTGTAGATATGCTGTACATGTTATTCTCTCATTTAAGATCTTAGATCAGATTGAAAATTCTGAAAAAATAACATGGTATCAGAGCTAGCCTGAAAGAAGGCATGGTATGGCATTTATGACACTTGTTGCACTTGCGAAGCTAGGGCTTGATATATAAAAAACCATTCATTGTATAAATTTCACTATAAATCCATTTCGGCGAGGTTTCAGGATTTGAAACTCTTACAGGTTGAATATAAGATCCCCATGTACCTTGTGTCTGAAGCACAACTTCTAATTTGTTGTACTTTGTGTTTTATGATCTGTACAATCTAGGGTTTTTGCCTCTTCCAGATCTGAGTCATAAACAAGTGACCTAGGAAAAAAGGTCATAACTTGGGCTAGGAAGCTCCAAATGAAATGTCGTAAAATGTGACAGGTAGGGCACGGACTGTACATTCACAGGCCAAAGGTTCAAAGGCCGAAAGTGAACCAATTACACGTGTAACTCTGTACAAGTTCGCTCTCCTGTTTTATCCCATAAACAAGTCACATTGTGACACTTGGCATAACTCTCTCTCAAAGAATCCAATTGAGATCAGACATATGGGGTTGGAAATATGACAGGTTAGGATACCACAAGTAGAAGTTTCAGATCCCGTGGATTCGTAATTTCGGAGTTACACCAAAAACAATCAGGTGCATATTTCTGTCAAAACAGAATTGGATTTTGAGCACCTTCATTCATGGCTCCAGGAATTAGGGTTTTGGAGAAAGTTGGAATTTTTTTAATCGGAGACCACAGATGAATGCTACTCATCAAAATCGAAATTTAGAGACCAAGATCAAATTTTTTGGTTGGGCAGAAGGTCAGGCTTGATCAAACCCTAGTTCGGGACTTTGATTAGAAAACTGGAAAATGAGGGCTTCTGCAAAAGTTGGAATTTTTTAAGTCTGTGACCACGGTTGGAAGCTCCTCAGAAAAATCAAAGTTTAGAGCTTTGGATCGAACCTTTTGGTTGGGTAGAAGGGTGGTATTTATCAAACCCTAGTTCGGGATCCTGTCCAGAAGATCCGTAAGTTTCAAAGGCAATTTTGAGGGGTGAAACTTTGCAGTTTTCAAATTCTGAGTATACCAGCTTGATCAGCTCATCAAAGCGCGTCTTTCTATCCTTTCAGAAGTTTGAAATTCAAAGTTTAAATTTTTAGGGTTTCTCTGACAAACCCTAATCCAGCTCTAGATCCAGTTTCTCCAAATCAAGTGGATTGGGTTAATCCTAGAAGAGAATGGATTGGTCACCTACATAAGTGAAGAAGTTCCAGTTTCAGAGGGAGATAAGGCTAAGGCCTTACATAAGAATATTACAAGCAATCTCCACAGGTATGACTTATCTAGGTATGTTTCGAGATCTGTTCATGATTAAGTTTATGGTATGTCTGTCTTCATTAAGGTTAGTACAATCTTGATTAACTTTAGACTTGTCGTATCACCTTAATAAAATTATGAATGAACGATAGAAGATATTCATTGATTAGGGTTTTGACACTTAGGATTGTACTAATGCATTGTATTTTTGTATGAGGTTGATGTTGTCCGCTAACATGAAAGGTACATCAAGAAAGACAAATCATGTTCTAGTTCAAGAACATATGACCATGGTGACATGAAGACAAAGGTTCATCCATTGCCATGTATCACATAGAAGATCTACTTACGAGGTATGTATAACTTGGTTCTATAATGGTTAACCTATGAGATATGCAGGTTACTAGCACAAGTCATTGAAGAGAACAAGAAGACATTATGCAGGTATGTTAGACATAACTAGCTAGCATGCTAATCCAGGTATGTTTTTTTTCCTATATCAAGTTAGAATCTTACCTTGTGTTAGGATCTCTTATATAAGTATACATGGCATGATTGATAATGATTATTCATTGAAGTTAGTTTAGGCATATTATGCTTCTTACTATGATTGATGATATGACTAACCAGAAAAGTCCTTTGGTCAAATAAGAATATGCATGAGTAAAAGAAGTATTCCCTAAAACCTTGAATACTAATGTTTATAATCTGTGTTTGAAATGATCATGACTATACATGTTTAAGATTATTGTGTTTTGATTATACTAATGAATGTATGATTATGTATGAGATCTCGAGGATAACACAATGATGATACTAGTAAACATGCATAGTGATCAAGGATGGATATAAGCTCAAGGATAGGTAATCCAGGAAGAAAAGATCAAGAGGGAGCACACTCCAGTAGTTTCTGCAAGAATGCAGACATTTAGAGGGATTTGACCTCTTCTCACAATCCACATCAGAATGGAGTTACAGAAAGGAAGCAAAGACTGATAGGGAGTCCACCCTACAACCAAACAAAGATAAGTATTTGAAATTGTCATTTCTTGCATATTTGTTTGTTTAAATAATATTGTTCAATGATGTATATGCTTATGTTCCTAGACTTAGGGTGTGTATTATGCATATTAGAATAATTGCATTAATGAACAGTATACTACTAATATGCATCTAATGGGTAAGTGGCCTATGGCATTGTACAACATTCCATTTCTACTTATCTAGAATGAAACCTCTTTGCTGACATGTTGGGAGTTGTGCACACTCTTAACAATGTTTTGGTAGAGATTGGAAGGCATCTAGAAAGTTACGGGATATGGATAAATGTTGTATTGAAGCATTGGCTAAGATAATTGCATGACTGCATGACATATTTATTTATGTGTAAGAATTTGTTCTGAAAACTATGAGATGTTTTCTAATCATGCAATTTAACTTGTTTTGTAGGAAAGATCGTATACCATCACCTACAAAAGAAGGACTACAACATTTGTTCAACAACAAAGTTATCTATTGAAGATATTGAAGATATTGAAGTTCCCAGGATTCAAGAAGAACGCCATGATCGAGGAGTACCAGTCGACCATGAAGAATGATGTTTGGGATGCAGTCCCAAGACCTGAAGGGAAGTCTGTTGTGACTTCCAAATGGATTTACAAGATCAAGCATGCTGCAGATGGTAGCATAGAGAAATACAAAGTGAGATTTGTAGCTCGTGGCTTCTCCGAGAAAGAGGGGATAGACTATGAAGAGACTTTTGCTCTTGTAGCCAGATACACTTCCATCAGAACAGTATTTTCTCTGGCTGCAGTGATGAAGTGGAAGATACACTAGATGGATGTCAAGACAACTTTCTTGAATGGTGTAGTCGAGGAGGAAGTGTATGTGGAGCAGCCACTTGGTTTTGAGACACATGACAGGGAGTCATATGTGTGCAAACTGAAGTAAGCCTTGTATAGCTTGAAGCAAGCTCCTAGGAATTGATATGGTAGGATAGACAACTTTCTATCCAGTTTGGGATTTACTAAGAGTAAAGCAGATTCCAACCTTTACTACAAGGTTGAGGAAGGCAATTCAGTGATACTACTCTTGTATGTGGATGACCTGTTTGTAACAGGAGAGGATGGATTGATTGTCGATACCAAGAGGAAGCTTGCTGCTGAGTTCGAGATGAAGGACTTGGGTATGATGCACTACTTTCTAGGCATGGAGGTGTG
Source organism: Larix kaempferi (assembly GCA_027924585.1). NCBI lineage: Eukaryota > Viridiplantae > Streptophyta > Pinopsida > Pinales > Pinaceae > Larix > Larix kaempferi. The sequence goes on from BSBM01001126.1 coordinate 5,958,557, forward strand.
GCAGAGTGCAGATGGAATCTTCCTTGGACAAGGGAAGTGTGCAGTAGAGATCCTGAAGCGGTTCGGGATGATGGACTGTAAGGCCATGGCCACACCTATGGCATCGAACCTGAAGCTTCTGTGTGATGCTTCATCTAATCCGGTTTATGTCATGATATATCTTCAGATGATTGGGTCCTTGATGTACCTGAAAAACACAAGACCAGATATTTGCTTTGCGGTGAACACATTGAGCCAATTCCTGACAGATCCGAGGAGTGTTCACCTAGTTGCTGTAAAGCATATTCTGAGGTACTTGAAGGGTACAGTTGATTATGGGCTCAAGTATGATGCGAATTAAAAGTTTAACCTGTAGGCTTATGTTGATTCAGACTGGGTAGGCAGTGCTACAGATAGGAAGAGCACTTCTGGGTGCTACTTCAGTATGGGATCAGGTGTGATCTCCTAGTTTAGCATGAAGCAATCCTGCGTAACAGTGAGTGCAGCTGAGGCAGAGTATGTTGTAGCATGTTCGGCTAGTTGTGAGGCAGTATGGATCCAGAAGCTACTGTCTGAGTTATTTGATCTCCCGCTGGAGGCTACTGGTATCTTTTGTGACAACCAGAGTTGTGTGAAGTTGTCTAAGAACTTTGTGTTCCACGACAGGTCAAAGCACATAGAGATAAAATATCACTATATCAGGGATATGGTGCAGAGAGGAGCAGTGAAGCTCCTGTATGTTGCGACGGATGAGCAGGTTGCATATGTGCTGATTAAGCCACTAGCTAGAGTGAAGTTCGAGTACTTCAGAGAGAGGCTTGGTGTTCTTTAGATTGATGACACTTCAAGGAAGAAGTGATGGACACATTTGCAGGAGCCATTCCCAGCATGGTGAGAAGAGGATCCTTCCATGGCTGTGGATGTAAGTGCTGGATGATGAGCATCAAGACGATGCTCTGGTTACTACTCTGTATATGAATCATGTTGGATCCTTGTTATGATCAGTTAGATCATGTATATGTATATGCATCATGTTGGATGCTTGGACCATGTATCTGTATATGCATCAGGTGGATACGTTGTATGATCGGGTAGATCATGTATGTTGATATATATTAGGTGGATACATTGTAGGATCAGATGGATCATGTATCTGTGTATGTATCAGGTGGATACATTGTATGATCAGGTGGTTCATATATGATGATATGTATCAGGTAGATACTTGGTTTGCATCAGGTGGATGCATTATATGATCAGGTTGATCATGGATGATGAGATTCAGGATGTTGCTCCAGATGACATGCATCAGGACGATGCAGTGATGATGATCAGGTTGATCATGTGATGATGTACATCAGGATGATGTATGGTGAGTATCAGGTTGATACTCTATGGCCGTGGACAGGTTGTGCAGATGAGCATATAAGTAGACCTAGGAGATCCGATGGGTAGAGCTGTGTGCTCGTAACAGCCTGGGATGCTCTTTTGAGGCATTGCTCTGGGAGGACATATAAGTAGACCTGGGAGATCCGATAGGTAGAGATGTGTGCTCGTAACATCCTAGGATGCTCTTTAGAGGCATTGTCCTATGGCATGTAAGTAGACCTGGGAGATCCGATAGGTTGGGCTGTGTGCCCGTAATAAGTCTTGGGATTCTCTTTCGAGGCATTGCCATGACCACATGTAAGTAGACTTGGGAGATCTGATAGGTTGGGCTGTGTGCCCGTAATAAGTCCTAGGATGCTCTTTCGAGGCATTGTGGTGAGGGGTCACATGTAATACGTCCTAGAGATCCGGACAGGTTGTGCTAGTCACGTAAAAGGCCTCGGATGGTCTTTAGGGTTCTTGCTAGTCAAGACACTCTTTTAAGGTTTTGTGGCAGTCACATGTAAGTGGACCTGGATATCTTGTCGGTCGTGCTTCGGCACATAAATGGTCCTGGGATACTCTTTCGAGGCATTGTGACGCACGTAATAAGTCCTGAGGATTGCACAGTATGGCCAGTGATGATGAAGACCTGCAGGTGGTGGGCCTACATCCAGTATGAAAAAGGACTAGCTCTGTAGAACTTCCTATGACGAGTAGATTCAAAGATTGATTAAGATAGCGGCAGTAGTGACAACGATTTTTATTCGATGACGATTATCCAGTGACGATGATCCAGAAAAGAAGACTTGTTCTAGCAGGTCTGTGTCAAGAAATACCTTCCTAGTTAAGAGGGAGTGTTGATGTATATGTAACTTCAAAATGTATTTTACCCATGTATATTGTATTCCTATAGAGATGTTATTATTCCTCTATACGGAAGTGTTTGTATTCCTATAGAGATGTTATTATTCCTCTATACGGAAGTGTCGTCATTTATATTGTAAGTGTCGTAACTTATACTTGATGGGTTATTAGACCACCTTGATGGGGTCGGCCCTGTATGAGTCATGTGGGTAAATGGGTTATTAGACCACCAAGTGTGGGGTCAGCCTGGATTAATGTAACCATGGGTTATTAGGCTAAGTTAGACAAGTCAGCCCCACTGGTTATTGGGCAAGATAGGACAAGTATAAATATAGATCAGGAGATCTCTATTTGATCATCTCATTACTCACTCTTCCATCACTCGAAAAGAGGTGCACATGTGAGGAGGAGGATCAGCTGCTAGGAGAAGACTATCTCTTGCACTTTGGTTGTATCGTTGCTCTTTCTATCTTTGAGGAAGTTGCGAGGTTTTTCACCTTCTTGGTTTTTCCCAGTGAAACTCTATGTCTCTTGTGTGCTTGCATTATTTTGTCCATGATTGATATGTTGTAGATATGTTGTAGATATGTTGTACATGTTTTTCTCTCAGTTAAGATCTTAGATCAGATTGAAAATTCTGAAAAACTAACATTCCTTTGGATGGAAAATTCTCCCGCTATGGATAGCCTTGACTGGGATGGTTCTCTCGCTTTTGAGGCTACAAAAACTTAATTTGACAAATTCTTAACTACATGGAACCCTCATCCTTCGCATATTAACGCCCCTTTATTCCATCAATCAACTCATCAAGATTCTTGCACAATTGGATCATCCTCCATACTCGAAGGAATCCACAGTGACGACTATGAATCCCTTGTCAATTATGTTCAACACCACACAAAATGCATTTATTCCTCTTGCCACCATAGAAAAGGAGAAACCATTTTATGTCACTATGGTTTCCCCTTTAAGCTGCAAGCTACATCTTCTATGTTCATTGATGTTAATGGGAAAAAAACATACATCCCAACTATAAATGATTAACTCTTAAAAATACACAACCCTACCATGTTCTCAATATGGAGAGCAGATGTTGATTGCCAACTTGTTCTCTCATGACATGTTGTCCTCACATACATTTCAAAATATGCATCAAAACACTAGTACATATGGGCGGATTGTTCCATGCAATATTTCCATGTTTTCAACATTTGTGGATTAATGAAATGAATTTTTATGTTTTTTTTTTTAAATAATTTACATGGCGGAAAAACCGTGGCAATATCGACAATGTTTAATTTGCATCAAAATTTCATCCCTATAGCGACGAAATTTCTATGTTGCAATTTTTGCTGTAATAGAGACGAAGGTCGAGCTATATATCCCACATACTCTAACCATTATTTACACATTTTCTATAGTTGCGACACATTGAGCACGGATTTTGAACTTGCAAGGTGATTGTTTGAGCTTGGTGTGAAGATGCTCACAGTAGATCCATAGAGATGATGCAAACCTCACAATGAAAGAATTTAGGAATGACAGAAGAAGAATAGAGCATAAGAACATAGATCCAAAGGAGCTCAGATAGAGGCAGAATAATTGCACATATTTCATTAATCTGAATAGTAAAAAGGTAAATATACAATTCTAAGGATTCGAATACACTAGGTGTGATTCGAATTAGCCTGCATGGACAGATCCATAATCAATGGAGTGTCATCAAGTCATAACTAGGAGTCCAACTCATCATCAGTGAAGTCATCAATGCACAAGTAATAGTCAACCAGAAGTCAAACTGAGTCTAACTAAATGTGGTAGGTGTAACTAGCACATGGAAGCACTAATGTAGTGAAGGAGGCTCAGTGGAGGGCGCTGATGGAGCTAACTAGAGTTAGAATAGCCTATCTAGTGACACTGGAGGTCCATCGGAGTGACAAGGTCAGTAAAGAGTAAGTCAAGCCTAAAATCAGGGAGAGAACTCTTGTTAACTGAACATAACTGGACTGGTAGGTGAAGAAGTGTGCCTCTCTCATGCAGTAGGTGAAAGGAGGGCGCACTAGGCACTAGGAGGGATGAAACTAATCAGGAAGAAGCTCTGGGGGCTAGCTAATTGAGGGCTAGGTGCTGGGACTGATGACTGGAAATGCATGCAAACCCTAGAATGCATGAAAACCCTAAAAGTGCATGCAAACCCTAAAAGACTGAAAATGAAAATGACTGAAAAGCTAGTAGGACTAGGATGGAGTATAGGAATATCCTAACAGCCCCTCTTAATCTATCCTGGGCCCTGGTAACTAGGACCAAAGGTCACCCATACAATCAAAATAAGATAGAAAAATAAAGAACTATCCATAAACCGAGGACATGAGGAAAACCTCATGGGAAAAATACCCCCCCTCAAAAGAACAGTAAATAACTCAAAGAACCATCATACTAAGCAGAAAAGAAGGAAGCTTTCATCAGTGAAAACTTTTGCAAAAAACTTGACAAGTTGATCCCCTGTAGGATGCCAAAACAGGTGATAGATGTGGATCTAGTCTTCTGATGTGCCTTCCATTGTGTAGAGGATGGATTGGACAAAGCAAGTCTCTTAGGAATTCTTTCTGCAACTGGAGCGAATGGAACATGAGGGGTCTTCCCATGTGATGGAAGAGAGAACCCCATCATCATGCTGCATCTCTCATGGAGAGGTAGATGGCATAATGCAGGGTTGGCATGATGCTGAAGTATGGTAGTTCGGTGAGCACATGAATCCTCAACTGGGTTCTCAGTAGTAGCAAGGACTGTGTGAACCCATATTGACCTCGAATCTGGACTGAGAATAGGTGTTGGTTCTAGATCTGAATCTTTTTGAACTATGATCTCAACATCAATATCTTGATCTTCTTCTTCATCAAAAGAGGAGTCACTCTGATCTTGATCAGAATCTGAAGGAATGGTTGGAGAGAAGGGCATGAAGTGAGAGAACTCATATGCCTTAGAGGCATGATTAGCAACCCCATTCGCTATAATCTTTCCAGTGGAGATCTCTGTAATCTCTACTGTGTTTGGACCAAAATTTACTTGCTTTGGTGATCCTCTATGAGTCATCTGATATACTGATAACAAATTAGTTGTTAGATAAGGAACAAATAAAACATTTTTGAACTTACCATGCTCCATATGTACTGTACCCAATCCTTTGGCAAAAATCTGAGAGTTGTCTCCCATGTGAATAGTAGGCCCATCTTTGAGATCTAAAGAGGAGAAAGATTCTTTAGAGGCAACCATGTGGTTGGAGGCTCCAGAATCTATGAGGAGGGCTTGTGATTTTGAAAAACCAGCCATCAATGCATGGCAATCATCAGATCCACTTCCAGGATCAGACATCTTTGATTCTTTTGGAACAACAATTTTGTTTTGTTCAAGAAGCTTGGTTAGTAGGTCTTTTTTCTTGTGCATGCAATCTTTCTTAGGATGGTTTCCTCTCTTGCGGTAGGAGCAATTTGGTCTCTTGTGTTTGTCAGTCTTGGATTTAGATGGCTTCTTGTCCTTGTCTTTTTTCCTCCCTTTTGCATTCGCTCCACTTGCTTCTCCATATAGAAGAGATAGATCTTTGGAGGCCTTGATCTCCCCCATTTGAATCAATTTGTCCTCTTCTTGAATGAGAGATTCAGTGAAGTTTTCAAAGGTTGGAAAATTCCATCCAGGGATTGACATTCGTCCAGAATGGAAGGTAGATACAAAGACAGAAAACTGAGATCCTAGTTTGCTCAGAATGGAGAGAACCAATTGCTCATCAGTTTTAGTGATGCCACACTACTTGCATTGCAAAACCAAGTTCTTAAATTTTGAGAAGAATTCTTGAATAGTCTCGAAATTGCTAGGTTGAAGGGCAACCAATTCATTTTCGAGAATGTGGCCTCTTAGCCCATCTTGTTTGCCAAAAATCCTCTCCAATTTTGTCCATAACTCATTTGGAGACTTCAATCCTTCAATATGAAACAACAGATCTCTAGACATATGAATGTAAATGTAACCAAAGGCTTCATCCAATTTATTTAGATGCTTGGTTCTCTCCACAACTGTATGTGGTATGGGATCTTTTTCAAAAACCAATCTGGATAGCCCTTTATTCCACATATGTATCTTCATCTCTCTCTTCCAATCAAATTAATTGAAGGGAGTGAGGATTATAGGAGAAGAAGGAGCATTCGAATTGCTCATCTTGACTGCTGAAACGAGTGCAAAAAGAAACTGCTGATACTGTTGTTGCAACTGCTAGAACTTCAAAATACCTGCAAAAAACTCTCAAAAAAGGAGGTAGAATATACTCTCAAATGGCTCTGATACCATGTGAAGATGCTCATAGTAGATCCAAAGAGATGATGTAAACCTCACAATGAAATAATTTAGGAATGACAGAAGAAGAATAGAGCAGAAGAACATAGATCCAAAGGAGCTCAGATAGAGGCAAAATAATTACACATGTTTCATTAATCTGAATAGTAAAAAGGTAAATATACAATGCTCAGGATTCGAATACACTAGGTGTGATTCGAGTTAGCCTGCATGGATAGATCCATAATCAGTGGAGTGTTATCAAGTCATAACTAGGAGTCCAACTCATCATCAGTGAAGTCATCAATGCACACGTAATAGTCAACCAGAAGTCAAATGAGTCTAACTAAATGTTGTAGGTGTAACTGGCACATGGAAGCACTAATGTAGTGAAGGATGCTCAGTGGAGGGCACTGATGGAGCTAACTGGAGTCAGAACAGCCTATCTAGTAACACTGGAGATCCATCAGAGTGATAAGGTCAGTAAAGAGTGAGTCAAGGCTAAAATCAGGGAGAGAACTCTTGTTAACTGAACATAACTGGACTGCTAGGTGAAGAAGTGCGCCTCTCTCATGCAGTAGGTGAAAGGAGGGCACACTAGGCACTAGGAGGGATGAAACTGATCAGGAAGAATCTCCAGGGGATAGCTAACTAAGGGCTAGGTGCTAGGACTGATGACTAGAAATGCATGCAAACCCTAGAATGCATGCAAACCCTAAAAGACTGAAAATCTAGTAGGACTAGGATGGAGTATAGGAATATCCTAACACTTGGATATTCTACATAGCTCTGATTTTGAACTTGCAAGGTTAGTATTTTATATTTTTTTGTCTATATTTTTATAAGGGTTAGAATTTAATATTGTTTAGTAATGAGGCTTAGGTGTTAAATGATACATCTGTTAGGGTTAGGCTAATTTTTTTTCCATTTATTAAATGTATCTATGAATGTATTTATAAAGTTTATAATAATTGTAGATAAATATGATTAAATAGATCAGAATTAGGTCACCCATACATATAACAAGATTATTCTCTTTTTTTGAATTATAAGGTTATAGAAATACTTAACACAAGAAGATGGTACATTGGAGGCATATATTATCATCATTACAATTTAAGAAAACACACAATGTCTATTAAGTAACATCCAAGCTACACTTGGTTTAATTAATGTATACCAAAAAATAAATGTCTTTATTTGATGTATCTTGATACATGACAGCTGGGACATTGTTTAAGTGATTTTAGTGTCCTAACATCACTTTTTTTTAACAAAAATGGATAAGACTTTTATAAAAAGGATGAAGTTAATCAAAGTCAATTTTTTTTACAACTTTCAATTATGATTGTGATTGCCTTGTATTCTTCAACAATTGAACTGTGAGCTTCAACTGTGTCACATGGTTCTGTCGCCTTTCTTATTTGTTTTCTCTTGTATGTTTGTCCAATAATATAAGCCATACAATCAGATACAAAGCACAAGTGTTTCTTAAATCCATTCTTTTTTCCAACCAATATGATATCCAAAACTAGAGAGAGTCTTACTCAACAATCATCTGGTAAATTCATATATATAAGGTAAGCATGCATCAAGGACAACTTTCATTTGGAACATTAATTTGGGCCACCTAGTACTGTTCCAATGCCCAAACTGTCAAGGTCTCCTTTTGAGTAAATCAAAGGCCACTACACAATACTTGTTGGCATCAATGAAAACTTTAGTCTTCATGTTTTTCTTTATAAATATAGAAATTGGTTTATAATATACTGTATTCAGAAATATACTTACAATATCTAATGTAATTGACAAGTTACCGTTTGGTACGGTGTAGGTAAGACAATTACTTGTACCACTACAAGGATTTGTCACTGTGAATGAAAATGCAAGGAAGCTTGCTCAGTTTAGAGCTACATTAGAGGCGAGAGGAGATGGAAAATGTTATTGTCCTTGCTTTGATTGCAGGGGCTTGCAAAAAAGAAGACTTTTAATAACAACAGCTGAAAGACATTGTAGGGAGAAGGGGCACGCTGAAGGAGGTTATGAATATCATCCCCTGGTAAGAGTTCATTATTCAATTTTTAATATATTCACTGTAATAGTCATCATGTCATGAATTTCAGTAAAATGTCTTTTTTTTTACTATATGTTCTATACACACTAATTTTTTTACGTTGTTTGTAAATTTATAGACAATGTCGCCCTCTAGAGACTTATTTGCCAAGTACTAGCAAAAATACTCATTTATAGCCTGATGAACTTCTACATCAGAATATTGAATATGATCAAGTTATTACTGATGATATGGATGTAGATAACATTAGTGATACAAATCAAGAAGATGAGATACATAGATTGATCTAAGACACATTTGCTCCAATGGATGAGGACAACAAGGATGATAGTCATGATGTTGATCTTCTACTCGAGAAGTCACTTCAACCTCTTTATGAAGGCTCAAAAAAAATTCTTCTATCTGTTATATTGTTGTTAGTGAACTTGAAGGTTTTGAATGGTTTATCAAACACTTGTCTGACACAGATACTAAGGTATGTAATTTTTTAATTATTTTTGTCTGCATGTTCACATCTATAGAAAGGGTTGAATTTTTTCCTATATTATGGCTATTGTTATCTAATTTGTAAAGTTTGGATGCAATATTGATGATTAATATTCTTTACATTGACTTATTGTTTTGAATTTTGTAGATTGTTAGGTGGATTTCTATTACCAACGTCAAATATTTTGCCATGCACATATCGAGAGATATATGTCATTATGAAAGAATTTGGAATGGAGTATAAAGCTATTGATGCATGTCCTAATGATCATATCATATACTATGGACAATATGCATTAGAAAATGAATGTCCACAATGTCAAACAAGTAGGTATCGAACCGATAAAGTGACAAATAAGGTGTCTCACAAAGTTCTTCGTTATATTTCGATAATTCCACGTCTCCAGCGGTTGTTCAGGTGTCAAAGTATAGCACACTTCATGGATTTCCATGCAAAGAACAGAAGTCGCGACGATGTTCTTCGAATGCTTGCAGATGGTTCTACATTGAGGTATATCGATGAAAAGTGGCCAATTTTTAAAGAAGAACCTCGTAATGTTAAACTTTCGTTGGCAGTTGATGGTGTCAATCCATTTGGAGAGCTTCGTTCTAACTACTCAGTGTGTCCTGTTTTTGTTATAAACAATAACCTTCCTCCTTGGATGTCGATCAAGAGAGAGCACACAATGTTGGCAATGATTGTTCCAGGTATTTAATTAATATGTAATTTTTTACTTGAAAGTCTGATCACTAAATATTTCATTGATTTGTTTCATGCATGATAATTATGTCTTTTATATATAACAACATATAGGTGCTAAATATAATTAATCATGTATGTTGTACCAATTAGGCAAGTACCAGGTTAAATATATGAACATATATATTGAGCCTCTTATCGATGAGTTGTTGAAGTTTTGGGCTGGCGTCAGTATGTATGACATCTCTGGACCAATAGGGCAAAAACGATTTCAATTCCATGGAATACTTGCATGGACAATTCATGATGCTCCCGGGTTAACACATTGTGGTATATTGTTACTTTCTTTTGTTCCTTAATATTCTATATATTTGTTGAAAATATCATGCATTATTTTAAATGGTAATTCTAATTTGCTACACCAATTCATATATCTTGTAGGTCTTCAAACAAAGGGTAAATTTGCATGTCCAGTTTGCGGTCCTAGGATAAAATCTCAATGGTAAAGAAGAGAATGGAAAAAAACCACGAAGAATGACTCCTCACCTATGGAAGTTGGGATATAATAGAAACCGTCAAGGTATGCCAAATTATTTATGTATCATATAGTATATTAATCTTTTTTTTTTTTATACTGAATTATGTTCATCACGATATGTTATACCTATATTGATTAATTAGTGTTAATTTGATTTTGTTGATGTTTCATGAATGTCATTAAGGCACGAATGGGCTTCTACGAGGAATGAAAACTTACCCGATTCAATTCAGTAGGTTGCCATACTACGAACACCTGCAAATAGTTCATTTGTTTGATACAATGCATATCGGGAAGAACATAATAGAAGCACACCTACTACGAGGAATGAAGCACAAATGGGCTTCTACGAGGAATGAAAACTTACCCGATTCAATTCAGTGGGTTGCCATACTACGAACACCTACAAATAGTTCATTAGATGGAAGGACTAAAAAAGAAAAAATTTGAAAGATTTGTAGTGACATCCAAGAAGCTAATCACGCATTGCAAAGTGTGATCATTAATTCTAATGGCGATGGCCGTCAACAGAATATTAGTCTTCCTTGGTGCTTGACGGAGCAACAGAGCAATATTGTAAAAGAGGTCATAAAAAAAATCAGGTTTCCGACGGGTTTTTCGTTAAACATAAAGAATATCTTAACGAAAAAAGGTGATTTTCCTAGGGTTAAAAACATGATTGGCATACATTCATTTAAGGTAATTATGAGTCTATAATATATTTCATTATTGGTATGCACTATTTTATTAATTTTATTCTCTTATTTTGAAATAAATATTAACAATTATGTGTTTTTTGATACAGTATGTTCTACCTTTATCTCTCCTAGATGACTTTGACAACAACATAAAACATATTATTTATGTTATTGGAAAATACATGAGGTAATTAATTTTTTACATGGAAAATGTACTTGGTCTGTGATTTGTAGCAAAACTTATTAACATATTATGTTTTTCCCGCAAATATTATATATGCCTTGATATTATTTTATTGCATCATTTGGAGGTGGCTTTCATCAAAATAAATCCATAAAGAAGATATAAGGCATTAGAAGAGAGAAATTCCCCGACTAATGTGTGAAATGAAATAGTATCTACATCCAACATTTTTCAATGCACAAGAACACTACCTCATACACCAAGTTGAAGAGATTGAATTATGTGGACTAGTACACATAAGGTCGATGTGGATGGTGGAGAGGCAATTGAAGTCATTGAAGGATTTTGTTAGACAAAGAGGGCGTCCTGAGGGTTCTATGGTTGAAGGATATATGGTATATCAATGCATGGTGTATATTAGTGAATATCTACCTAAATTAGCAGAAAATATGAATGTGCCTCGCATTTGGCATCTCGACTCCATCAACAAATTTGAAGGGGAGGTCCTATTGGGGAGAGTTACATTGAGGACTGTGAAAGGTAATTATTATACGTTGTTGAATTAATATATTACACATGTATTTTTTCCAATTTTATATTATCATACTGTATTTTAACTTTTTTTTATTAATTATGCATATTCAACTATATTAAACTATGTGCCTTTAAATATATCTAATTAATGATATTGAATTGTTATTTTTTCCTATAGTTGGTCGAGTGTGGGATGCTTTACATTTATACATTGCAAACAACCTTGATTGGATGGAGCATTGGATAGAAGATTGTGAAGAATTATTCAGTAGGTTATCATGGGAAGGGGTCATTAACATGATTAAAATAGCTTATCATAATCGACATCAATTTCCTGAACTTACGTCGCAAAGGGAAGTTGATTTAGCCTATGGTTTAAAATATAAAAAGGAAAGTAAATTGTTTACCCACATTTTTTCTAGTTACTTCGATCCATTTTTCCAATTACATTTCATTTGTTTAAGTTTTCAATTATATTTACTAAGTCCTATATGACGCTTATTAATTCACAATGTATTTTTAACCTGTTGTCAATGTTGCAGTTGAAACATCACAAGGCTATGTGGTGTAATGGTCATAAATTTCGTATCAAAAAGTTGGATGATAACATGAAAACCTTGTGTTGTAGGATAACTGTAGTGTTTAAGGTCACCAATGTTTCCTCTATAAGTGATAGACATCCAGAAGAAACTCAGAATAGGTACTATGGGCATTTGGAGGACATTATTGAGTGTGATTTTAATTCCTTTAAAATAGTTTTGTTTAAGGTGAAGTGGTACAGGCTACGGATGCATGAACGTGATCCTGAAAGAACTGTTATTGAGCATGCTAATGGATTTACCATGTTTAATACAAGGGCATTTGAATCGAGTACAGAGCCTTATGTTCTTCCAAGTTAGTGTGAGCAAATCTTTTACTCTAAGGTACCAGGTAAAGCAGGTTGGTCATACGTTGTTCGATACGATCCAAGAGGAAGACCAGTAAAGTATAATCATGTACTAGATGATGAAGATAATCACGAAGAAGAAGAAGAAGAAGATGATTCAGATCAGGCTGCAGTCGATGTGTTAGATGAAGAAGTTGAATAGGTTGATCATGCAAATGTAGCAGACGCTAATCTCATTGATGACATGGATGACTATATTAGCGAAGATGACTTTGATGATGATGACGATGTGAATGATCCTTTCATCAATATCTATTTAGAACCAGATCCTGATACAGATGTTGAGTTGGATGAAGAAGAAGATGAATGATATTTAATTGTTGAAAAGTAGAGGTACGTAATGTTTATAGGTTAAAGTAAATGCACTCACGCCATATGTTCATTGTGTTGATTAACTTGGTTATATTTGAAAACTAGTTTTCTAATCTTATGTTCAACATGTGCAGTAGCATGGGTGTTCTTGGAGGTTGTAGTGGTAATGGTTTGAATCGAACATGTGTCGATTGAGCAAGATACAAAATGAAGTTATAAGATTTATGTGTTAATTTCTAGGTTATTTCAATTATTAATTAGTGGATTTGTATAATGTAAAGAAAAGTATATTTTTTTCTTAATTTTGTATAATGTATAGAATAATTAATGTACCCAATGGGGCCAATGTTGAATTTTTTTCAATGGGTGGTTGTATGGACTGGAGTTTTTAAAATTTAATCAATCAAGTATTTTTTCTTGAGATAAATTGTTGCTTTAATAAGTCTTTTTTCCTTTGAAAAGACTTATGGACGTGCTAATTTTTAATCTATGTTGAGAAAGTAACTTTTCAAATGACATTTCGTTGTGTTCCTTTTAAATTTATGCTACGAGAGTAACTTTTGTTATAGTTCGACTTTTGACTTGAGTTCTATCACTAATCTCTAAAACTAGTCTACAAATTTTACTTATCACATAATATCTAAATTTGGTAGATTTAAGCTTGTAAATTAATCCTAGGTAGCTAAGAGTGGTGTTTTCCAACTCATTAAGAGAAACTTGGCTAAAAAGGTTGTTATTTGAAGAGAAATCAGGTTTTCTATAGCTATGAGTGGTGTTTTCCAACTCATTAAGAGAAACTTGGCTAAAAAGGTTGTTATTTGAAGAGAAATCAGGTTTTCTATCACATAACACATATATGCCATTCAGCGTTCAAATTTGAACCCTTCCCAACCCTTCCAAAGGGTTCTAGCCCTTCCTAGAAGTGTAAAGTTAAAACTGCCCTTCAAAAAAAATTAAAAATCTGAATTTTACGCTTCCAATAGGAAGGACATAATTTATATCAACATTTGAAATTACCCATCCATATAAATTTCAATTTCTATGTTGAAATTCCTATTGTATAAAATTTGACTCGTCATTCACAATATTGGAAATATCATAAATTATAATCATGCACTCACTGCTTAGCTTTGCAAGGTGACGAGTGATGACTGACGACTACGAGGTACTAGCCACTGGGATTTGACTCTGAATCCTAATTCACTTCGAGCTTAGATCTAAGTTGTTTTAATGTTTCAATGACTATGGCTGTAACAATAGAGAACCACTACAAGGCCCAAAACAAGGCCAACGTTGTGCCTACTACCTATGTGAACTTGGTTACTAATGTCCACTTGTTTTTCATCAAAATGAAATTCAAATTGCCACTTTGATGAGTCCTCTTTTACAAGACTTCATTTATTGCATGAATGCCAGAGACTCATGACAACTCTAAACAACACTCAATGGCATGCAACTACAAATAATGGTATGCAACTAGAACCACAAACCAAGCAGAGGTTGATTTATGCATTGATATAGGGAGGTGGCACTAGGCACACAATATGGAGAAACAATGAGTTAGGAAAAACATTTGGACCAAAGTACCACAATGGTTATTAATAAAATTTTAAAAACAATTTTTGGCTCAAGAATTGTCTTCAATTTGATGGGTGGCATGATCATCAATCATGTAATCTCCCTCTGTCCTTCCAAACATATGTGGTTTCTCACCATGTTTCTCTTCGACGGTCGCCACCAAAATACGTATAAAAATAACATGTATTGACATTCTCTTCCATTTAAATCCTCATCGCATAGTCATAAATAAGGATTATTATGCATGCACATCCCCACCTTATAATATCAATTGGGTCAAGGAGCAAAGACAACCATAAGTTATCAAATGTGTCAAGACACAAAGAGTAAGAGACAACTATAAGTAAGTCTTATATTAAATTTACCATATAAGTCTTTAATTGACACTATCATCTGATATTTGACAAGTTGGATTGTTGTGATCTTCTTATCACTCCTTACCAATGTGATTGTAAGGCTTCTTTGATGGTGAAGTCCATAATTTTAAGTATTCTTCCTCACTCTCATGCCTTTTGGTAAGACAATAAGGACGGCAGTGACCCGCATCAGCATGGAAAACAATTTCAACATAGAGGTAGATACATTAATTCTTTCATTAAATAACTTAAATTTCATGCCAATGACTATGAATTCACTTAATCGTGGAATGGTAAAAAACACATGAAATTTTAGGGCCTCGAGCTCTTAATTACTCGTGTATCTAGAATTTTTCGCAAATCGAGCCATTAACAAACTTCTTTTGTTGTTTTGGTTCAATTTAAAAGTTAGATTGTTGAGACTCGAACATGCAGCGAATCACAAGGCTCCAGTTGACTTAGGCTTGATTCCATTTCCCCTCCATCCCATACCTGTATGTTGTCGTGACAAGTGTTGAACAACAAAATTTTATGCCCATGCCCCTATGATGCTAGTGTTGCTAACTTGCTTGGTATGGAGGATTTTTTTAATGTTTTTTTTAAATAATAATATTAAACATTATAAT
The DNA here is from genome assembly GCA_027924585.1 of Larix kaempferi. NCBI lineage: Eukaryota > Viridiplantae > Streptophyta > Pinopsida > Pinales > Pinaceae > Larix > Larix kaempferi. Next base: position 5,974,126 of record BSBM01001126.1, read on the forward strand.
AAACCGCACATATATATAATGTTAAACATGTTAATAAATATAAATATTACACATATATATAATAGTAAAAATTATAATAATTATAAATATTAATATTACATTATATATATATATATATATATATATGTATATATGTATATAAATATAAATATATATTATAGTTTTTTAAACAACAAAAAAAACATAACTAGAAAAACATACCCGTCGCAGCTTGGCCAAACCGCTCTGTTGGGTTCGACTGCATCCCCCTGCATGCAACCGACTGTTGGTCCATGTCCTCCTTGACTATGCATGTTCCACCGGGTTTTTGGTGGCACCCACTCTAGCCGTGTCCTCATTTCACTTTGCTACGAGCTCTGGACTATGCATGTTACACCGACTTTTTGGTGGAACCCGCTCCGACGTGTCCTCATTTCGATTTGCTACGAGCACTATTCAAGAAGGTTTTTTGGTGGCACCCACTCCGGCCGTGTCTGCATATCCCTGCAAACCCTCAATGGAAACCGTAAGTTGAAATGCTCCTTTATTATTTCAAATCTCTACATTTTTGGGTGCGAATTAGGTGGTTTTGATTTCATTTGCCAATTAGGTGGTTTTGATTTTATTTTGAATCTCTACATATTCATTTTGTTTTCTAAAATATTTGAGGCCGACTTGTCCAAGTCAAATTCATCATTTTAAATATTGTTTTATTTCCACAATATACGTTTGAATTACTTCCACAATTTTATGTTCTGGCCTTCTTGCCCGCAATACCTCCCTTAAGCCATCAAGAATGCCTTCTTATGCCCACACTGTCCATTTTTCATATGCCCGCAATAGCCCAGCTGGAGAAGCCTGCAGCTGCAGTTTTGGTGATTCCCGTGGATGGCTTCAATGGTATGCTCACAAAGTCCTTCTCTCATGCCCGTGGGGGCCATTCTAACCCTCCAAAAGGTGCCCGCAAGCCCTCACAACGGTGCCCAAAATGTGTCATAAGGGATGCCCGCATGTATCTTCCTTAGTGGCATCAGCAAGTCCTTCCTCATACACATAGATCACGCCAGGATTCCCGTAGGTGTTTTGTGGATGCCCGCAGCAGTCAATAACACCTTAAATAGATGCCCGCGTGAGCTTCTTTTTATCCCTGCACAGTTCATTTAAAATGTGCTTCGGGATGCCTGTAATGGAGTTTTTGCTCATGCCCGTAGATGTGTTAGGAGGGATGCCCATAAGGGCTTGAAATATTTTCCATGTCCCGTTTCCCACAGCAGCTTCATGAAGCATGCCCGCAAGCTCATGCTTGCTTGGCATGTCTTCTCCAATGTTGTCATCATCCTTCAAGCCATGTCATCATGTCCAGCCTTATCTCCAATCCATCCATGTCATTCTTGCTAGTTTTTTCAAGACCTTTGTCTAGGGTATTAGGGTCATCTAGAATGTCTTTGTCCATTTACATCATCTTCAAATGACCAAAGTATGGGTCATTTGACTCTTGGCTTAGTAGGTGTGCCAATGGCTCTAATGCCCATCAACTTGTTGTCATCCAATTTCCAAGTCATTGTGCCAATCAATGCTTTCTTAGTCACTTCTTGCCACTTTCCATGATCTTTGTCATTAATGTTGTCATCAATGACAATCCTATTCATCATGAGACTATGAACATGGACTTCATTTCTTCTTTGTATGCATGGTGTTTTCGAATTTTCAAATTGTCTTATTGCACATTTGATTTTCAACTATCATTGTAGTCATGGTTTGGTTGTTTCCAACACTTATATATCTTTTTTATTTCACTTAATTTAAGGCTTAAATTGTCAAGGATTTTAACATTAGTCTTAAAGACAAAAAGGCAGATTTACTGCTGATGGAGTTGTTCTAATGCATGATTTTCTATGGTTTTTGCTCTATAGAGCACATCACCATGGTGGGATTGTTTGAGGGTATTTAGGCGACGTTCATTGTCTTCTTGTTTGGCATCATCATCTCTTATTTGAATGTTTGCATCAAGCACATGTGGTGTATAAGGGTTGTTTGAGGGTCTTACATAACATTCCCCACACATTTGATTGCAACTAACACATTGCTCCCGAATGTTGTTATTTAATTATTTATCCTAATGGTATCAATGACCTCTATGATTTTGACTATCAAGTGTTGAGGTGGCATCCTTCGATTGTTTGCTTGCTTGGGAGAGTAGAGTGCTCCCCTTATTTGGCATATTTTGTAGTTATTTGGAGGCATAGAAACCTTTTTAACAGTCTATTAAAAAGGTCATTGATACCATTAGGATAAATAATTAAATAACAACATTCAGGAGCAAATTAGCCTTGGTACACTCAATTCAAAGTCCTCAATAGCTGATGTTATCCAATTCTATAGCATGCAACAGTTCCAAACCCCAATGTCAGCCCACTAGTCAGCTAGTAATAGATGATGCCCACGTAGCTGTACAATACCACATGATCACATCATCCATGTGAACCTTACCTTATACAATGATGATGAACTTTCAGTCATTTAATGGAACATTTATACATTTGAGAGAGATAACTAGTTGTACCTTTACCCCATCCTGGTTGATTTACTTTTGGTCCTTTTACCCTGTTGATTTTTGGTCTTATGGTACCTCGTATTTTGACTTGTGATTATATTAGGATCACTTACCCACCTTAAGTTATTCTTTAACTTATTTCTTTGGTCTTTTGGGTACTTTGGTTGTGGTACACCCTTTGGTACAAAGGGAGTTCGGTCATAACACCCATTATCATCTTTTTAACTTGTACCATTTTTATTTATTTTGGTCATGGTACCCTCACCCACGTTAGACTTGACATAGTTTTGTGATTATGTCTTAGTGGGATACATGATCAATGACCTCTGAAAAATGACCTATGCTGATCTGAACTTAACGTCATATGTTGATACTCTTACCTAGGCAAATATGAGGTTTTTACTTTGTGTCGAGTCTCACTTATATTGAGATCTATTGTTTGTGACCTTTTGGGTAATTTTTCTTTAAGCTGAGTTTTGTAAAAGTTTAACTCTCCATTTCTGGTTTTCATTGACTTCTACCTCAATCCAGTTATCTCTCTCTCTGGTTTGTACTTACCCTTAACAGGGTTTTCTAGTTCCTAGAGATTGACAAGCCTCTATGAGGCACAATCCCTTATTTGAAAGTAATAATTCTGAGTTCAACACCGAAAGGGTTTCACACCAAGGAAAGTATCCTAAACCATGTTATTATGTGATTAATGTATTTATCTTACATTACATGTTACTGAAAATTGTATTAGCACAGTGACCTAACTGGTAGTGTTGAATTTTCTTCAACACATTGACCGACTTGGGAGTGCTAAAGATGAAAAGTTGAAATATATGAAAATTGTGTTTAATTTCTGTCTTGCTACTTAATTTTAGTACTTGCTTATTAAATGAAATGTGGCAATAAAGTATATTGATGTGTTATTGTTCTGCATAAAACCATAACATGATGAAAATTAAACAATGAGATTTAGTAAATGTCAATCTCCCTTAACTGAGTCGTTGTTGTTAATTTCCGTTGTTAATTTGCTTTTTCCATTGCTTATTTACTGCTGCTGCACATGTTATAATTTGATTACTGCCCATTACATCTCGAGGACCAACTTCAACACAGGGACCATTAAGGATTGCTGATGTTGATAGAGATCAAATTTATGTTATAAAATGTTTTACTGTTGGTTAAGCACTATTCAGAAATAGTATTGTGTTATCATACAGCTGGAGATTTGTTATGTTACTGTACCTTTCTTTCATCTATGTGCTTACTTTTTGTAGTACGCACAAATTATTTATTTTTAGAAAACCCTAATTCAACCAAAATTTCAACACTTATTTGCATATTCAAGATCACTTAGGATCACTTCATCCAGTTAGGACCTTCCTACACTGTGATGATGGAAAACATTTATTATATGGAACACGTGAACTATGCACCTTGAGAGAGAAGACAAAGTTTTCCACCCTCTTGGGCTTTGTGGGTAAAAGTTTTGCACCAATGTCAAGTGGTAATAGTTTTAAGATTGCAAAGCATCAATATCGATCCAAATATGGGAGGCACATCTATCCAATTGAATTATTGAGAAATTGAAAAACTGTTTGGATATCAAATAAGCTATAATTCTTTATGCTGGAAAAAGTTTTTCTTTGTAACTCTTAACTATATCCTGAGTCATTGACTACTGGAAAATATACACATAATGTCTGAAAATCTGTCCGACAAGTTGCTTGCTAAAGCTTGATACAAAAAAGATCCTCGTTATATTGAAAGTCTTTGAAAATCAAATTTCTCATGGCCATGAGTGCCACTTTGCATGAATTTGTAATTTGCAACATGTCTAAGCTGACAGAAGACATTGTGTGTTGTTAGTAGAGGACTCCTCCTTCAGTTTGGCTTCCATCTATACAAATCTCTACCAATCAGCCTTTGCATTGCATTTCTACTACTAGTTCAAAATAAGGTGTAATATCTCCCCTAAGTTAGCTGATGTATTTTGTGTTCTCTGTTGTAGTATTTTACTGATTGTTTGGTTCAGATGTATTGACAAACAATTATGAACACTGCTGCAATTTACTCCTGAGTGGACCCTCTCACTGTAGTTATGGTTTGTTGGGATGATATAGTCAATTAATGTTTCTTAGTTGAGTGATTTTTCCAAACGGTTCACTAACAAATAGTTTTCATATGCATTAGCATAAAATACTAGCTTGTAAATTTTAAAAATGAAGGGTAGGCTTCCAATAATATGCCATTCACAAAAAGAGGGTAGGCTTCCAATAATATGCCCAGTAGTGTTAGAAGGACTAAAACTGGGTGATATACTAGTTAACTTCCTTAATTTCTTGTCCCCAGTGGTTTTGTTCTCCCCACAAGAGAAAAGGATCCCCAAATATGCAAACTCAGTCCACAAAAGAGCTCACAACACTGTCTTGTTTATTCTTGTTTTATAGAGTGTAGGTACCACCAAATAGGTATCTGTCAAATCTATCTTACTCAAGTGATGATGAAGATATACTCGGAGAGGTTGAAAGTGAGACGAGTTGTACTAGATCTACCAATTCTATATCAACTAGATCTGAAAAGATAAGGAAAAGATTTCATAGACGCATGAAATATTTTATTGCCAACGGTGGGTGATGAAATTATGATGCTAAGAGCATAGGAGACATTGATTTGCCATTGAGGTATAAACATCTAGTGCAACAATGGGTACCTAATATGCTACCAAGCGGACACAGATTTCCTCATCAATGGGAGGATGTATCGCATCGCTCCTTCATCCTTACATGGATTGGGGCGATTTTCCATGGATGGAATAAAGGTCGGCTATGGCACTGTAACTGAAGTGATGGAGTATGTAGGACCACTATACAAATACAATAACTGGTTGATATTGGTCCAATATACTCGAAGTATGCGGAGATACGGAGTTGCCGTGAATTATATTCAACTAGCAGAAAACAATAAAAACAAAGGGGCGACTATGTATATTGATGGGAGACCAAAAGCGTCCGGAAATGTTGCTAGCTTTATAAATAGTACACGACCACTGACAACAAATAAGCAACCAAATTGCGAATTTGAGGGACGTGAAGAACATGGTATATTTGTATGTGCAATAAAAACAATACTTCCAGGTGAAGAGTTGTTGATTGATTACAACTTAAATCGAATAGATGTGGCTTCCGCGGTCCAGGGTAACCGTGGACTGTCAGAAACTATGCCTCATCAGGTAAATGCTAAATGTAGTAACTAAACATGACTACAATAACTAAATGTTTCCGTTTTTTTTATTTTTAACATTCGATTTCCACTATTGGCATTCGCTTTTTTCATGCTTATTATGAATATTTCCATGTGATTACATGGTGATTACACTACTATGAATATATCATTTTTGTTTATGATGCAATTATTGACTCAACGTTTGTTTAGGGTGGCAGCAATGGAAAGGCACATGTTGCTTCCACAGTCACTCTCAGAATCTATGCCTCGTCAGGTAAATGTTAAATATAGTAAATAAATATGACTACAATAACAAGATGTTCCGATTTTCACTGTTAGCATTCTCTTTTTCCGTGCTTATTGTTAATATTTCCATATGATAACATGATTATTAAACTGTGGTGGGAGTCTGCTCATGGCCATGAAGCAGAACATATATCTTCTACTTCTGAGGTAAAAATAAATATTAATGCAATATCTCATTTTTGTTTATGTTACAATTATTTAGTATGAGGTAAACGTTTATTTATTGATTTATTGTGTCAGGGTGGCGCCATTGGAAAGGCACCTGCTGCTTCCATGGTCGAGGGTGACCGTGGAAGGTCACACTCTGTGGCCCGTCAAGTAAGTGTTAAGTATAATAACTAAACGTTTCGATTTAGTATGTTAACATTCAATGTCCACTATTGACATTCACATTTTTCTGAGCTTATGATGGATTACTAGTTCATTTATCGTGTCAGGGTGAGGACCATGGAAAGGCACCTGCTGCTTCCACGGTGCCGGTTGATCGTGGACAGTCACCGGCCACAACACCGCATCGGGTAAGTGTTAGTGCATAATAGTAACTTAATTTTTATTACAATATCAATATTTGAATGATGTTAAACTATATTGCTTAATTTTATTGTTTGATGAATTTAGTCGCGTGCACTAGATCTGGGTGATGAGGGGTTTGAGGAAGACATTTTCTATTCCACTAACCCACTGCAAACTTTAAGAATAGCCCTGAAAAAGGAAAACATAGAAATGCTTGCCTTGGCTCGCAAAAGGCCCTTGACACAGGAGAACAGGGCAAGGATTCAAGAGGTGCAAGATCAAATACAATCTTATGGGGTAAGTGGAATCTTCACATTTTTTTTAAGGTATGACATGATTTCATAGCTGATATTATGTTTTTTTATTTTTCCAAGTGATCTGATAAAGTAAATTTTATTGTTTGTAGGCATTTTTAAAACCTGTGACTAGAGAACCTACCAAGACAGGTATAGGTAGCAGTGATGGTCCATTACAGCAAAAACATCGACAAAGCAATGTACCAATGAGGCTTTTTGGCACTCCTATGGTTGGCCTCGAATCCATTGATGATGGCACTGATCTTGATCGACATGCCATGCCGGAGCATGATGAGACGGAGCCTAGGACTCCACAAGGCTCTGGAGATGAACGTATTGTAGACAACCAGAAAATTTTTCCTGGAGCAACACAAGTTAAAAGCACCAAATCACTAGATCTCACCTTTCTGGTGGATGACTCTTGTGTTCCTATCAAGATTCAAAATATTGCAGGTATTTATTAATTAATTTATTGATTTTAATCATGAAATTGAAATAGACATACGTTGAAATTATTATAAATTAATGGATTACATGTTTTTGCAGGAAACAATGTTTTCTACATGCATTTGAATGGCAAAGCATTAGAGTTGTTTGGCCCCACCATTCGCACATGGTGGAATAGCCAAGATAGCAATAAGAGAGATGAATTGATAGACCGCATGGTCAACTTGTTCTGCTATACTTTCAACAGGAAAGTGGTTGCAAAGTTAGCCGGCGAGAATTTGAAATATACTAGGGCCCAATATAGGGAAAGATTACAAATTGACCTCAACCATGAGCGCCCTCCCATGGTTCCGGAGAAAGAGTGGAAGGAACTCATAGAGGATGCAAAGGAGAACTTGCTAAAAAGACAAGGAAAACAACCACGGCCTGGTAAAGCAAGATACAACATATATCATCTTTTTACTGAAATAAGCTCAATTATTTTTTTCTTTTTCTTTTTAGTAAGATTTTTGATATCTAAGGTTTTTCAAAATTTTCATATATAGGCAACCTGACACCTCCAAAGCAACCAAGGCTAGAATGGAAAAGCACGGGCAACATAGGCTGGGCCAGGGTGGCTATAGAAAACTAAGAGCAAGAATCGTAAGTATTAAATGATTAATTGTTGGGAATATTTATTTAATAGTACTGAACAAATATCTAATTTTGATACTGGAAATTTTAAAATGTGTTATCATGCATTGCAGGGAAATACGTTCTAAGCTGTTGCCACCGAGGAAGACCTAAAGCTTGGTTTCAAGTTTGGTTTTAAAAGTGTGGTTGAATGGCGAAAAATATTTGGGCATACTCCAATCTCCCCAATGACGCAAATGCAGGTATATCACCAATTGTAGAATACTATTAAAGTCTATTCATTTTTTATTATATCACCCATAACTAAAAATTTATGTTTATTTTTAAGCAACAATGCAACGACAGCAGTGAATCTAGCGGTACTTAGCAAGTACCAGTTGATGTTAGGGTGCACATGTCCCATGATATTGTGGAGCATAGTATCCATTCTGGTATGTATGCTTTGGAAATATAAATATCTACTGTGATTAGATATATATATTTCCTAACGTATACTTATAAATTTTCTTCTTTCAATGGAAGACCATGTAGCTCCAAGAGGAAGGGGTGTGAACTACAAGAGGAAGCAACTAGACCTCCAATTAACAACCCAGCTGTCACAGCTACACAAACAAGTAAAGAGAAATATTGTAATTTTAATCAAAATAAATAAATATTTATTTCAACATATATATATGCTCATTTACATTGTTGCAGTTCACACCCCTTCGGAACTGCCTCCATGCCCTGCTCAGTGACGTACAAGAAGCATGATACATGAGGGCATTGAAACACAAACAATAATAGGAAATATCGCAGTAAATACTGCACCAAATGATGATTGTGATACCCTACTCGCCAGTTTTTACGATGCACAAAAACAGAAATCAACGAAAAAATAGATGCAACATAAATTCATGACTTGTATTTTGATGTATATCGATGTTGTTAGTATGAAACATTGATTCTCTTAATATTAGCTATTAGTAACATAATCGGGTTCTTAAAACTTAATCATTTTTCCCATTTATATGAAAGGTAACATAGTTAACTTTTATTTGGTATAGTTACAAGGTACTTATCTTTTATGTGATGCTCTTAGGAATTTTCCCATTTATATCTTTTATTTTCTTAGAATTTGAATTTTAAATTTAAATGTCATCACAAGTCATTGTATGCTTGTTTATAATTATTTTGTATTTTAATATTCAAATTTTGTGTTTTCTCACACATCATCACTCCTGTTTGTGCTGCATGTAGATATTTTAGTCTGAAACATTGATTCTCTTTATATTAGATATATTAGATATGTTCATCATCACTTCGATGTTGTTAGTCTGAAACATTGATTCTCTTTATCTTAGCTATTAAAAACATAATCGGGTTCTTAAAATTTAATGATTTTCCCATTTATATGAAAGGTAACATAGGTGGCTTTTATTTTCTATAGTTACAAGGTACTTATCTGTTATGTGATGCTATCAGGATTGCATAGAGAGAAATGAGGTATATTTTTATTTGGCATCCCACCACCCTTCCTTATACTGTGATGATGAACTTTCAGGTTATATGGAACGTTTGTACATTTGAGAGAGATATGACTGGTTTAACCTTCCCCACCTTGATTGAGTTATGATTGGTCTTGTGGTACCTTATCTTTCACTTGTGTTTAATGGGGTCATTTACCCTCCTTGAGTAATTTTTTTTAAACCACCTTGTTGAAGTTTTGGTCTTATAGAGTACTATGGTTGTTTGGACACATTTGGAGCATACCCTTGGTTCTAAGGGTCATGGGTCTTGTACTACCCACACCTATGTTATGACCATTGTTTATATTTTCTTATTTTATGACCATTGTTTATATTTGTACCCACACTTCAGATCTGATTTTTGGTTTAATGTTGACGTGGAGATCTTCAACTATACCTCTCTTATTGTTATATGATCAATATGTTTATTTTATTACCTATTACTGATTGAGTTATTAAATACTTGTTGTACCTTCCCCACCTTGATTGAGTTATTATTGGAGTTGTGGTACCTTGTCTTTGACTTGTGGTTAATGGGGTCATTTACCCTCCTTGATTTTTTTTAATACCACCTTGTTGAATTTTTGGTCTTATAGAGTACTTGACTTTGATCACTTGTGATCAGTTGTGGTGTGTTCACCTTGATGAGTGCAAAGGTTGAAAGAGATGAAAATTATGTTATAAAATGTTTTACTGTTGCTTTAGCACTATTCAAAAATAGTATCGTTTTATCATGCAATTGGAGAATTGTTATGTTACTGTACCTTTCTTTCATCTATGTGCTTAATTGTTGTAGTATGTGGACTGTGTTAACCTGTTTGAGGTTTGTACTTAACTTTTCCTCTCTCTCAAGGTACTTTCATGTTCCCCTAGTGACTTGTCCCTTGAAAGGATAAGATCTGAACCAAAATGTTGTCTGAGTACAAGGAAGCCTAATCAATTTTTATTCGCTTTTTCCATTGCTTATTTACTGGTGCTGCATATGTTATAATTTGATTACTGCCCATTTCATCTTGAGGACCAACTTTAGCATAGGGACCACAAAGGAGTGTTGAAGTTGATAGAGATCAAATTTATGTTATAAAATCTTTTACTGTTGCTTTAGCACTAGTCAGAAATCTGGATGGTAATTGTGATGAAATTTTGCTTTTGTAGACCATATTCCTAAATTGAAAGGTAACATAGGTGGATTTTATTTTCTATAGTACAAGGTACTTATCTGTTATGTGATGCTATCAGGAGTGCATAGAGAGAAATGAGGGATATTTTTATTTGGCATCCCTCCACCCTTCCTTATACTGTGATGATGAACTTTCAGGTTATACAGAACATCTGTACATTTGAGAGAGATATGACTGGTTGTACCTTCCCCACCTTGATTGAGTTATGATTGGTCTTGTGGTACCTCATCTTTCACTTGTGTTTAATGGGGTCATTTACCCTCCTTGAGTAATTTTTTTAAAACTACCTTGTTGAAGTTTTGGTCTTATAGAGTACTATGGTTGTTTGGCCACATTTGGAGCATACCCTTGGTTATAAGGGTCATGGGTCTTGTACTACCCACACCTATGTTATGACCATTGTTTATATTTTCTTATTTTATGACCATTGTTTATATTTGTACCCACACTTAAGATCTGATTTTTGGTTTAATGTTGACGTGGAGATCTTCAAATATACCTCTCTTATTGTTATATGATCAATATGTTTATTTTATTACCTATTACTGATTGAGTTATTAAATACTTGGTGTACCTTCCCCACCTTGATTGAGTTGTTATTGGACTTGTGGTACCTTGTCTTTGACTTGTGGTTATGGGGTCATTTACCCTCCTTGATTTTTTTTTATACCACCTCATTGAATTTTTGGTCTTATAGAGTACTTAACTTTGATCACCTGTGATCAGTTGTGGTGTGATCACCTTGATGAGTGCAGAGGTTGAAAGAGATGAAAATTATGTTATAAAATGTTTTTCTGTTGCTTTAGCACTATTCAAAAATAGTACCGTTTTATCATGCAGATGGAGAATTGTTATGTTACTATACCTTTCTTTCATCTATGTGCTTAATTGTTGTAGTATGTGGACTGTGTTAACCTGTGTGAGGTTTGTACTTAACTTTTCCTCTCTCTCAAGGTACTTTCATGTTCCCTTGGTGACTTGTCCCTTGAAAGGATAAGATCTGAACCAAAATGTTGTCTGAGTACAAGGAAGCCTAATCAATTTTTATATGCTTTTTTCATTGCTTATTTACTGTTGCTGCATATGTTATAATTTGATTACTGCCCATTTCATCTCGAGGACCAACTTCAGCACAGGGACCACAGAGGAGTGCTGAAGTTGATAGAGATCAAATTTATGTTCTGAAATCTTTTACTGTTGCTTTAGCACTAGTCATAAATTTGGATGGTAATTGTGAGGAAATTTTGTTTTTGTAGACCATATTCCTAAATTGAAAGGTAACATGGGTGGCTTTTATTTTCTATAGTAAAAGGTACTTATATGTTATGTTATGCTATCATGATTGCATAGAGAGAAATGAGGGATATTTTTATTTGGCATCCCACCACCCTTCCTTATACTGTGATGATGAACTTTCAGGTTATATGGAACGTCTGTACATTTGAGAGAGATATGACTGGTTGTACCTTCCCCAACTTGATTGAGTTATGATTGGTCTTGTGGTACCTTCTCTTTCACTTGTGTTTAATGGGGTCATTTACCCTCCTTGAGTAATTTTTTTTAAACCACCTTGTTGAAGTTTTGGTCTTATAGAGTACTATGGTTGTTTGGCCACATTTGGGGCATACCCTTGGTTCTAAGGGTCATGGGTCTTGTACTACCCACACCTATGTTATGACCATTGTTTATTTTTGTACCCACACTTCAGATCTGATGTTTGGTTTAATGTTGACATGGAGATCTTCAACTATACCTCTCTTATTGTTATATGATCAATATGTTTATTTTATTACCTGTTACTGATTGAGTTATTAAATACTTGTGTTACCTTCCCCACCTTGATTGAGTTATTATTGGACTTGTGGTACCTTGTCTTTGACTTGTGGTTAATGCGGTCATTTCCCCTGCTTAATTTTTTTTATACCACCTTGTTGAATTTTTGGTCTTATAGAGTACTTGACTTTGATCAGTTGTGGTATACTAAGAATCACTTCTCTTGTGCTGAGACTTGGTTGAATTTTATAATTTTTGTGACTTTATTTATGTTGAGTTATGTACTGTTCTTGACTATCATTGACCTAATCAACTCCAGTCATTTCTCTCTCTCTGGTTTGTACACACTCTCTTGTAAGGTCCGCTGGTTCCTAGAGTAGACTGGCCTCTCCAAGGCATAATCAGTCTTTTTTGAAAGTAACACTTCTGAGTATTTTTACAAGAAGGGTTTCACACCCAGGTTGGTATCTTCATGAACTATATCTCTCTTTTTGTTATATGATCTATATGTTTATTTTATTATATGTTATTGAAGATTAGTTTATCGTTTTAGTTTGCTTGTCAGTGTAACTCATTATAATATGTTGATAGTTTTTTACACACTTTAAGAGAAATTGATGCCCACTTGTAGGCATTGTTTACATGTATACATGCTGGCATCTTTTACAAAGTAGCTACTTAGTCATAGATTGGACCTATTCTTAGGATTAGGTTGGAAATATGGAAATTTACCCACTAAGAGATTTGTTGAGCTAGATTAGATTGTCTTGTGGTTTTAAGTTACATTAAGTTCTTTTCCATTATCAGCTTTCCGCCGTGTCTAACTTATTTGATTTGTGATATGAATTTAAGTTGTGGTTGGGAACATTTCACAATACTTCATATTATCTTAAAAAAGAGATCAACAATAATGGGATGCTTATTGGGAATTAGCATGATATTGATCATTGTTGAACAACATTGAAACCAAATGTTCTGCTTTCTTATATTATTATTTGAAATTTGTTACCTATCAGTCATATAATTGGTTGACATGTATATAAAAGTAGACTATAAATGACGACCTCTTTTAAATGCCAAATAGTTCATACATGGAGTCTATACATTTCTTCAAGGAGCCTGTGTTAAGAAACTTTCAGGTAAAGGAAAAGTAAAGAGAGAAGAGAAACAAAGCAAATTGTTGCTCTTCTTAGTTCACCCTTAGAGAAGTACAATGATGTTATGATTGTCCTAAATATGAAAAATTATGCTGTAATAATGGAGCATCTTGACTATCCGACAAACAAGGTGATGGAAGGTGTTATTATTCCAAATATCATGAAGAACACATAGATATTGACAAAAAATGAGGTTTGTTTTTTATACAAATGCATACTGAAAATATAACTCTGCATATGGTGAAATGCTACTAAATTGATCAAAGAAGACTAGAACTGCGCGTACTATAGGTTATTTATTCAAAGGTTAGGCATTATTTGAGTTGATTAGTGGGCTAATCAAGGACACAACTGGAGCACCCTATTGTGGACGAGGTGAATGACTTGCACCCTTATTTGTTATATTTTTTAATTTCTATTACTCTTTTCTTATGTACATTTTGGTTCCTTAGATGCTTTTATTAAAATATGCTTTTCATGAAGATAGAAGATGGTCAACTAATTGCATTAGGGAAATATTGCAAAGTGTACTCAATGTAACAACATTATGCCAATATTATGATACAATGAAGGACATAGATATTTATTTCATAAGTTCACTTGAAGTTTGATCTCCGATGATGTTGATTACTGCTTGCTTATTTTCTTTAAGTTACAGCTTGAAGTTTACTTGCATAAGGGTTTATGATGAGTAAAGGATGTTGTAATGATATTTTTTTTGAACTTGAATCTTACTTGCATAAGAGTTTATGATGAGTAAAGTGATGATTTAATGATTTTTTTTTCCTTTGAAATAGATCAATGAGGAAGATTTTAAGGAAGAACAAAATTTGCTAGCATGACTTGTTCATGTGGTAGTGAAGGAATACTAGGAGGAGACATTTAAGGTAAATAGTCAAAGACCATTTGAAACAGTTGGATAAATTACTTGTACTTTTATGTTCTATATTGTTGCCTCGGATTCCCTTCCCCATCTACTTTCCCACGGGGTCATGTGTTGCAGCCCCTGTATTAGAGCTCCAAATCAATATAATGTGTAAATTTGGTTTGGTTTGCAAATATGGCAGTTATGAATGTACTGGGTCAGGTCATGAGGAGCCTCACTCAATTTCTGCTTTCATGCCTATATTAGAGGCAAGTCACTGTGCTCTTTCTAATTGGCAGTTTTTAACATCTGAGACATTCCATTGGGGTAAAGGATTGAATATGTTATTGATGTAGCAAAAGTGTCTTGTCTTTTTGGTGAGTTTGCCTTCAAATCCTGGTAGGGTTTTCGATGGATTGTTAGTTTAAAATTGTAATATGTTAGAGGGTTTTTTTCTTTGAATTTTCTTTATTGGGAGGATATCTAATATTGTTGAGATTACAAATGTTAATTATTGAATATATTTGCATTGTAATACTTCTACACGCAGCTCTTTTTAGGCTGCATCTGAGTTGTGCTTCGTGCAATAAGGTAGGTCTAAGGCTCTCTCCCTTACTAGTTTATTTTTTGTTAACACTTCCAGGTATCGTCGCTATAGCGACAGATAGTTTAGCATATGTGTGGATAGGCTATAGAAGAGGTTCGTTGCTATAGCAACGAACTTTCGTGGCTGGTTTAGCATCTGTGTGGAAACATATAGAAGAGGTTCGTTGCTATAACAACGAAATTTCGTGGCAAGTTTAGCATCTGCATGGAAACATATAGAACAGGTTCGTTGCTATAGCAACGGACTTTCGTGGTAGGTTTAGCATCTGCGTGGAAACTTATAGAAGAGGTTCGTTTCTATTGCGACGAACGTTCGTGGCAGGTTTCGCATCTGCGTCAGAGGCTATAGAAGATGGGCGTCACTATAGCGATGAACTTTCGTGGTAGGTTACCAATTCCGTAAATCTAAGAACTGTTGTATAGGAGACACGTGGCCACTAAGAAGCGTCGCTATTGCCATGACAGTCCATCTTCGTCTCTATATCCATGAAAAAATGTGCCTCGTATCATCGCAACAAGGACACTAAATCGTGGTAATTACAATGAAAAACCATGGAAAATTTGACCATATGGAATAGTGAAAGTAGAGAACAAATCTGAAGGCTACCATGACATGCTCTCATGGATTGCACATGCTTCCCATGTAGAAGAAGCAATCTTGTTTCCCATTCATAAACTCCTCTCAGAAATTGTTGCTGATAGAGACATGCCATATGTTGCAAAAACTCCCCTTAACCCTTTCCATTCATTCCTTCATTTCCCTAAATGTTTCCCAAACTATTTTCAAACTTGTCCCAATATAACTCCCAAACATCCCCCAACCAACTACCTTCATTGATTCATACATGCAAAGGCCTTGTTCACTTGAGCATTTGCCCCTTCTTGAAGATGCATTCTCTTGGTCCTATTCTGCTCGTAGGCGTAACTTCCAATAGAAACCCCACAAAACATCCAAGATTGTACGCATCCTTCCATGCTTCTTTGACACCCGTCCTTCTACTTCTCCTCTTTATGCCACTTTCTATTGGAGTGAGATCCTCCTCTACAAACCTTTTCGCAACTTGTCAAATGACATTGGCTGCATAGACTTGGAAATTGTCTCCACATGGGAATGCGTTCATGGAAACTACACTACCTGGAACATTGACTGACACCTTGAACTCCCCCCAACCCCCAATACTGATGTTGAAACTTATCCCCTTCATGAGTCTCATGTGCTCTTCCCCATGGATATGTCTAAATGGGAAACCCTCTCTCATATTCACCCAAAAACAACCTCCAACTTGATGACCTTGACATGCTTGGTCACTGCTATTTTGACACCAAACACAATTGGGCCCATACACATATCTCTATACACTTTCAAGAATCATCCAACTCATTCATTGATGTGAATCGCTCATCAAACAAAGTACATCTTCACCCTTTTTCAGCTTCCACTTCTCTTGATTACTTATCTCCCACACAACACACAACCTTCAACCTTGTTATCTCCCACTACACACAACACACAAATAGCATTCCATTGAAAATGGTCATCCAAGGAACTACAGGCACATGCATTAAGTATTATTTGATTGGGTGCTTGCAAAATTCTGTTTGTTTTGCATCAGTCATGATGCATCCCCGTAACTTGCATTAAGTATTATTTGTAAGTGCTTCTCCTACTTGCTCTGACTGGTGTTGCAACCTTTGACATAAATGCACTTACAATACATTCTGGTCTTTGCATACCAGTAACTACAATGGAACCTCTCAAGGACCAATCCCTTGCAAACCTCTAAGAACACCTCTTCCCTAGACGTTACATCCTCATTGATGAGATGAGCTTCATCGGTCCAAAACTTTTGGCTAGAATTGATTCTCGTCTTTGTGAAGCATTTCCTTCCCGTTGAACCTGCACTTTTGGCAGATTCTTTGTCATCCTCATTGGTGACCTTGGCCAACTTCCCCCTATCAAAGATACCCCCATGTATGTTGGACCATCGCATGACAACGCACTCTGGCGTATCTTTGACACGATTGTGACACTCTCCACAGTTTCTCAACAACAAGGCAATAACCCTCCTCAAGTTGAATTTCGAAGGCTCCTTCTTAACCTCAGGAATGGAACACCAACTCTTGTCAAATATAAATTTTTCATGTCAAGGACATCCTCATCCCTCTCACAACATGAGAACCAAGCATTTGGACATTTCACCCACTTGTTCTCAACTAACAATTCGATTACCTTGCACAACAAACAAATGCTTAAAAAAATAAATGCCCCTATTGCATGTTGTTCAGTAGAATTGAGGAAGTAACCATCTATGTTAGCAACTAAAGATGAACAACTAGCTATGTTCGTTCTACTTTCCATCATCCAACAATTTATGCTTACCACAAACCTTTGGGTCAAGGAAGGCCTTGTTAATGGGGTTCTTGGACAAGTTGTTGCAATTCTCCACAACACCGACACCACTCCACCTAACCTTCCTTTTATTTGTTGTTAATTTTATTCACTACATAGGGCCTCCATGGGATGCTTCCAACCCAAACTATGTGCCAATCCTCCCTGTAACAAGGGGCTCTCGTAAGTAAATGTCATTTTGCATGGCTTTGGGTTTAGCAATCCATAAAGCACAAGGCATGACCTTACAAAAGGAAACAATTGACATTGGAAACATTGAAGCCTAACTTTTAATTTTGTTTCTAGAGTCATACATCTATCTGAACTTCGCATAATTCCAACATTCTCTTTTGATCGCTATGCATGTATGAAGGATAGCTCTTCTGTCCAATGCTGAAAGCAAGAGGAGAGTTTACTTGCCTCCAAATCAGTGGCACCACATGTCCATTAACAACCCCCAATTTTTTACTTGCATATGCCTACACACAAACATCACTTCCCTTTCTCCCCCTTCTACTTGCAGGAAAGCACATGTGTACTCTTTGGTTTCAATTATGATTTTATCCCAACTCTCATGGTTTATATACAAAAGGAAACAACACACACTATAAAAAATGCAATTACTATTGCTTTGTACTTGTTGGAAAATGAAAACACACTTTCTTGCACACTTTAATTTATTTCTCGTTTTCCCACAAAAACCAAGAAAAAACATTTCCTCCTATTCTCATGTATATCGTTCACTTTTTAGTCTTCCTTCATTTGTTCTTGCACCAAATGTCAATTAGCTTGGTATGGTTTACTTCCTTCTATCATAACATTTAAGTTACATCATTTTCTTGCATATGCAATAGAAAAATAAACAAATAATAAAACATTCTATTTCACAAGTTTTCCATTTATTTTATTATATCTATGGATTGAACATGTAAATATTATTGCTTTGTACTTGCTAGAAAAATAAAACACGCTTATCTTCTTCCCAAAACCCCCATAGTTGACCATGACTTATCTCTTTATCTCTACATCTCAACTATTAATATCTTATATCTCATGCTCTCCACAAGATTGACATTACGTCTTGATGATGAATCCTAATATGGATTCGAAACATCGACCTCATAACATGGAAACTGTGGAATCTGGACTCTCCGAAATTACCTGAAAACACACTTTCTCACACTTTTTTATTCCCTTTTTCCCATATAAAAAACCTTATCCCTATATTGATGGAGATCTTTAACTTTAGATTATGCCTTCATTGGTTCTAGCACCACATGTCAATTAACTTGGTATGCTTTACTTCCTTCTATCATAACACTTAACTTACATTATCGTCTTGCATATGCATTAGCAAAACAAAATAAATAAATACATTCCATTGCAAGGTTTTCCATTTCTTTTATTTCATATATATGATTTGAACATGTCAATATCATAATTTTTTTTTCATTTATAGAGCTTCCACAAAATGCATGGACATGCAATATCTCAGCATCCTAGCCGACTACTACCAACAGATCAAGGAACAACAAGCAACACTTCCAACCAAATTCCACCCTCTCGTTGAATCACATCCGCCCAACTATTAAGCTTCTCTCATAATTGAAATCCCACCTTTAGCGCATTATCCATATGCATGAAAGGGACATTATCCGCATGGCCCGAGAAGACTTGCTACGTCAACACCCACATATTTCTTCATCCATACACCGTAAATGGTGTTGCTTCTGTCAAACCACCTCGTGCATATATGATTGAGGTCTCGTACTTACTTGCACTTTACCGATGGCTTTCTTTCCACCCACTTTGTCTTCCACGTGTGTCACTCGCTTCCTTTTGCACAGTCCTTTATGCCCCAAAAACCCCTTTCCATTTTTTCCCCCAAAAAATATCCACCAACCATATGTACCCTCTTCATTTTTGTCAACTGGTATATCTTCAGCTTATATTTCATTTCAATTAATATATTGGCACATCATGTAAATAAATGTTTAACATTGTACAAATGGAATGCTTCCACTAATACAAAAATACATGTAGCTTTATTATCTTTTTTTCCAAATTTGTAAAACATGTACCATAGAAAAGCAAAAAAAAACCATGCTATGCATATATGAGCAATAAAATCCAACCTCAACTTATGTTCTTTTTATTCTGTTCCTTTTCTTTTCCATCAATACACTTCAACGCTAATAAAAATACAGATGTATGCCATATGTTTCCTTTACTATTGTAATGATATGTTTGCTTTCCTACTAATATTGTACAGTCACCATGTGATCCTTTTCTCCATTGATTGTGTGTGTTGACAGGAATACTGAACTTGCAATTA
Source organism: Larix kaempferi (assembly GCA_027924585.1). Classification (NCBI taxonomy): domain Eukaryota; kingdom Viridiplantae; phylum Streptophyta; class Pinopsida; order Pinales; family Pinaceae; genus Larix; species Larix kaempferi. Next base: position 5,993,881 of record BSBM01001126.1, read on the forward strand.
GGCATATTTGTGTGAATCATTTATATCCACTATATCCGTTTCATGCTCTTTTATTAAGATTTGTCATGATCTATGATATTTAAAGGATCCTAACAGGTTGGTAGTTATTTGATCATATGTGCCAAGACCAGGAAAGCATGCTATTACTCTTTTTTTCTATTTTGGGCAACAGTTGAGGTTTAGCAATAGTTCCTAGGTTTGGTTTATAGCCATTTTCATATATTTATGCTTTGTTCTTCATTGGATTTCCTGTGTAACTAAGTCCAATAGGTCACAAGTACATTTACATGGAATGTCGTTCCAGCAACGGCTTCACATTTATTGCATGCCCTTTTTATTCAACATTGAATTTGGAGTATAAATGAATCAAAGCTTTTCATACTCCAGTATATTAATTCATCAATAGGTGCTAAAGCTTCAATCACATTTCTTATTTTCTGGTTCCTGATATAGTAGGGTGCAATTTCAAAATTGTGAAAGGAATCTATTGGTTGATGGTAAATTTGCAAATGGTGTGTAAGTTTGTGGATATTCTCATTTTGATTTTTTTGCTTTTCAGCATGCTTCCACTCTTTAGTATGACGTGTGTACATTTCATTCCTTGGTGCCTATATAATTGCTTTCAATGTAATTGTCGTTGTTTCCAATATAATTGGGCATTGTTTTATGTAACTACAATGTTACTATTTGTACTTTTAGTTGGTTTTAAATGCTCCCTAGAAGAGAGTATATGGTCTGTCAATAGTATCTGTTGAGACAATTAATCAACCATTCTTTTGCCATTTGGTACTACACTACCTTCACCTTGGCTCAACATCCTCTCTTGCCGCCATAGCATCGTTGCTCTGGTTGCAAACAGATAATCCAAATTCCACTTAGAATGGTACTAAGCTCACCACCATGCCTTTTTATCCTAAATGGCCATTGTATAGAAAGAGACAAATCATCTGATTATGGCCTTTTGCATAACATTTGTTTTAGTTCACATTCAAAATCATAGCGAATAAGATGCCGACCTTGCCACCTCTAAATCCATTTACAACAATTCATGAAGGTCTGCATAAAATTCTAGCTTATTTTTCATTGTTTGTGATCGTGCTCAAAGGATACTAGGTCCTTTGGCATTTGCTCAATTATGCAGTCGGGTTTCTTCTCTTTAACATATATCACTATCTAATGTATGCTTTATTTTATTTAACTTATTGTTGAATTTGTGAACAAATGCAGGTACACACTTCAAGAACTTTCACCTCAAGCCCTGTATGGTAAGCATACAACATATTCGAACCTTTGCCCTTTGCCTTAGTATGAATGCTCGAGAGATCTAGAGAGTTTAATAATGAGGTGAATACAATGCTATAACTCTCAGTACATGATTGCAAATACTGGTAACTTATATGCCAATTCCAAGTTAATCCTATAAATATCCATTCTATATCCAATGATCATATGTTTTTTAAAGATACTCATTTTGAATTGTCAAAGATTTAGTAGGTATTTTATGTTAATCTATCTGAAATAATCTATCCTAAAATAGTATCTGAATTCAAATTTCCTATTACGATTTCTTGAAAAGTTGTGGTGCCTTAGATTTCAATTGTGTGAAGTATTCTTTTAGTGATTCAAGGATGATATTTCAAATGCTAGAGCCATTGATAAAATCAATGAATGCGGTTTTAACTATGTAACTGTCACCTTGCTAGAAATCATACTTGAGCATCACTCTATGCAACTTAGGTGAAGAGCGTAATCGATGATGATAATATGCATTCGAATATTCATTCCAATACTAGTCCCTCTTTTGAATTCAAAGGTGGAGTTTCCAACTCTGCAGTTGTAGCATCACAACATAGTAAAGGTAGATTTGATTTATTCAGTCAATACATAAAATACACTTATGCAACAACTCACAAGGTGTCAAAAGTTTCTTCCTAGACAACAATTTGTCACCAACTAACAACACTACTGTTTCAGGTTTGACATATGACCTTAGTGTAGGACTACCTTCACCAACATTGCCTTCTTCAGATCTCAAAGTGGAAGGTACAGAGAAATTATCTTGTACAGGTTTTGGTGTTTACTATATCTTTCAATGTATTAGTGGTTGTTTTACCTCATGTATTATTCATATTTCAAGAACATTACGAACTGTTTTAATTTTTCATCCTATGTCATCCTCTGGATGAGAGTGTGGAAGAAGAGAGAGAGATTGTTGTTAAGGAATTTTTTGTTACAACTCTTTGGCCACCTCTTTGTCCTCCTACAATGCTCTCAATGCATGAATGGGACTAGTCTACCAAGGATGGAAAGGCTCATGAAAACCGTATACCAGAAACATTACTAAAAGGGATAGAGGAGGAAGCTATAGATTTGAACTCTAAGGTATTAATGTTATTTTCTTTGTTTCTCTCTAAAAATTGTTTTCTTCCACCATGATGCCACTAAGCATCTTTATTCTTTCTAAGTTATAATAAATATGCAGGAAAACTTGCATTTTGATTTGCCATAGTCCCATATATAGTTCCATACACAATCTTTTGCAGGTAGGTGATTTAGGGCTATAAAAGATTAAACATCGAACATTAGTTTCTGGTGGTGTACGAGGAACCCTCCCATGGATGGCTCCAGAGCTGTTAAATGGAAGCAACAATATGGTTTTTGAAAAGGTAAAAATGACAACATGCTTTTATATCTAATTATATGATTTCTCAGTTTTGGATATCCGAACTTAGACATCAAATTATCTGGTATATTTTTTTCCTTTCCAGGTTGATCCGTTTTCATTTAGCATTGTCATATGGGAGGTTCTCACTGGAGAGGAGTCCTATGCCAATATGCCAAAAGTCTACTAGGCTCATTACTACCTCCGTTGTTGCTAATTTATATAGACGTTTTAATTCTTATGCTTGTTGCATTGCCTTGATTTATCGCTTGCCTATCTTTCCATTTTGTTTATCAAATATGTTTGGTATAGAGAGAAATGGTTGTTTGATTCCATTTTTTCTCCTTGCTTTGACTTTGCATAGTTTCATTAATATTTTTCATTTCATATGGGCATGTATTGTTCTTCAAGTACAACACCGGTTTGAAACATTGGAGAAAAGGAAGGTTGCCAGTAGCTTTACTGAACAAGGTGACTGTTTATGCCAATTGTGCTACTCATATGACCTATTAAACTTATGAATTTCATGTTCAGGTTGTGTGTTCATTTGTTACATTCTTTATGTTTAGAATATGTTCAAAATAGTTATGATTTATGCTTGCGAGGATTTTTAAATTTAGCTAAGATAGAAGTAAACATATACTACACAAGACACATTTTGACTACTGAGTTATGCACAATGAAATAGGTTGGTCCAAATTTTATAAAGCCCAAATGTTGAGAATGCTAAGACAGTCAAATTAATAGAAATATCAATAATTAAAATTTCTTTAAAACAAAATAACAACCCTTCTTGTAGACTGTCAAGTTGTTTGTGGTCAACCTGGTCCCACATACAACAAAGTTGTGGCCTTGCTAGGATTAATGCTTGTTTTGCATGAGGCTTTCTCTAAACTTTTTCAACATGTCATTTTTATAATTTATATGTGATTTCAATACATGTATTCCTTCATTTAGGGATTGTTTGTGCTTTCTATATGTAAATATGTCTCACATGTAAAGAGTGGTCAGCTAGTTATTTTGTTTATATTGTCTTTATCCTCCTAAACTAATTTATTTGTTTTTATTTTCTAGATTTGGATAATAGGATACTGAAATAGAAAGAAGAGGAGGAAGAAAGAAAATGACAGCGTAGGGAGAAGAAAAGAGAAATATTGAGCAATATTGTGCTTAAATATCTTTTATTGTGTACAAATACCTTGATGTATTGCATTTGTAATTATGTTTTGGCACAAAAAGAAAAGGTTGTGGAGGAAGATCTCGAGGACTGATAGGAGGTAGTTGCTATGATGGGTTTTGCTAAATTTGGATTTACACAAAAGTAGACCACAATTTTTCAATGACATAAACATAATGTTCTTGACAAATTTGCAATGTATCAATGAGTGCGCATATAGAATACTATCCGGAGTGCACATATTCATCTTGTATAACTGACATGTATAGTTCGTTGAAAAAATCATTTGTGACTGCCTTGATAGGGTGATTACTCATAACTTAAATGCCAACATATGTATTCATAATTTAAATGCTCATCTTGACTGTATTCATACATTATATGTATGCAACTTTTTAGCATACCTTCTTTCTAGTGTTGAAAGAAATGGTATATCCATTTTAATGTCATGTGTTCACATTCTTGTGCAAAAAAAAAATTCCATTCCAGATTCCTTGACATTAGTACTATTTTTTACATGTCTTGATTACATTACAGAAAAGTGCATAGTGAAGAAGTAATAAAATTGGCAATACTGGTCAAAGTTAATTTGGGAATTTGTATGGTATCATTCTTTCATTTAAATATGGAAATTTAGAGTTACGTGATCATATCTCGTCTATGGTTGGGAAAAGTTTCATGCCTTTAGTGTCATGCTTGGTGATAGACAAGCTTTATGGTTTTACCTAGATTCTAGGTATGATATTTTTAGTTGGTTGAGGAAGCTCTAATATTCATCTTTAAAAATTTCCGGCCGAGAGATTCTATTGAATACCTCCCAACCTTATTTATCTGAATATCCATACTTTTTCTGTGTTGTGTAACATGCTGCGTCATCCCAACAAAGGCATTTGATTTGTAGTTAGTCCTTACCCTCGTGAAATGATGCATCAAGATTGTCTCTCACTAGCAATGTAACAATTGTGCTATTTACCAGCGTAGATCCAAATCCTAGGCTCTATCAAGCACCGAGAGGGATCAAATCTCCCAAGGTGCAAACCTCTTCTCGGGTATTGCACTCAAGGAGATTTTACAAGATCTACCTCATATTATTACTTTTTTACTTTTTATTATTACATTTTATTTATGGCCGACAATATCGACAAACACTTAACTCACAAGGTCTCCCTCATATTATTACTTTTTACTTTTTATTATTACATTATTTATGACCGGCAATATCGACAAACACTCGACTCACAAGAGCTCCCTCATATTATTACGTTTTACTTTTAATTATTACATTTTATTTATGGCCGACAATATCGACAAACACTTGACCCACAAGATCTCCCTCATACTGGGTTGTAGAGCGCCTCTCGATGCAATCAAATTGTATGTTTTCAATGTAATTTGTTTAGAGCTTAACAAAAACTAAATTGACCATTACATCTTGTAAATAGTTCAATCAAAATAAAAAGGAAATCTCATGTGCATTGTATTCTCTTCTAGCAACTTCTTTTTGGTCCAAACTAATGTTGCATGGGAACCCATCCCACTCCTAGGGACACATCCTTAGTGTTTCTTGTCCAATAAAAGAGGATATCCCAGAGGATGCGGGGGACTTCTCTCACATGACCTACATGTTTCCCACAAAAAATGGCGATATGTGGGAGACATCACTTGATGGTTTCAATGAAATATGGATGACCCTTATCTAAATAGGAGCTCATGTGGTATTAGTTCTCCAAGAAAAAACCATGTTATTCTTGTCAATGTTGGTAAAAAGAGAGGTATTCGAAGTTTACTACCTCTAACTGTGTCCATAATTTGCATATGCACTTACCATTGATGCAACTATGTAATTGCAGCATGTCGATGTTAAAAGCACCAGATCACTAGATCTCACCTTTCTGGTGGATGAATCTTGTGTTCCTATCAAGATTCAAAATATTGTAGGTATTTATTAATTAATTTATTGATTTTAATCATGAAATTGAAATAGACATACGTTGAAATTATTATAAATTAATGGATTACATGTTTTTGCAGGAAATAATGTTTTCTACAGGCATTTGAATGACAAAGCATTAGAGTTGTTTGGCCCCACCATTCGCACACGGTGGAATAGCCAAGATAGCAATAAGAGAGATGAATTGATAGACCGCATGGTCAACTTGTTCAGCAATACTTTCAACAGGAAAGTGGTTGCAAAGTTAGCCGGCGAGAATTTGAAATATACCAGGGCCCAATATAGGGAAAGATTTCAAATTGACCTCAACCATGAGCTCCCTCCCATGGTTCTGGAGAAAGAGTGGAAGGCACTCATAGAGGATGCAAAGGAGAACTTGCTAAAAAGACACGGAAAACAACCACGGCTTGGTAAAGCAAGATACAACATATATCATATTTTTACTGAATAAAGCTCAATTATTTTTTTCTTTTTTCTTTTAAGTAAGATTTTTGATATCTAAGGTTTTTCAAAATTTTCATATATAGGCTACCTGACACCTCCAAAGCAACCAAGGCTAGAATGGAAAAGCATGGGCAACATAGACTAGGCCAGGGTGGCTATAGAAAACTAAGAGCAAGAATCATAAGTATTAAATGATTAATTGTTGGGAATATTTATTTAACAGTACCGAACAAATATCTAATTTTGATACTGGAAATTTTAAAATGTGTTATCATGCATTGCAGGGAAATACGTTCCAAGCTATTGCCACCGAGGAAGACCTAAAGCTTGGTTTGAAGTTTGGTTTTAAAAGTGTGGTTGAATATCGGAAAATCTTTGGGCATACTCCAATCTACCCAATGATGCAAATGCAGGTATATCACCAATTGTAGTATACTATTAAAGTCTATTCATTTTTTATTATATCACCCATAACTAAAAATTTATGTTTATTTTTAAGCAACAATGCAACGACAGCAGTGAATCTAGCGGTACTTAGCAAGTACCAGTTGATGTTGGGGTGCACATGTCCCATGATATTGTGGAGCATAGTATCCATTCTGGTATGTATGCTTTGGAAATATAAATATCTATTGTGATTAGATATATATATTTCCTGACGTATACTTATAAATTTTCTTCTTTCAATGGAAGACCATGTAGCTCAGGAGAGTGAACTGCAAGAGGAAGCAACTAGACCTCCAATTAACACCCCAGCTGTCACAGCTACACAAACAAATAAAGAGAAATATTGTAATTTTAATCAAAATAAATAAATATTTATTTCAATAATATTTCAACATATATATATGCTCATTTCCATTATTGTAGTTCACACCCCTTCAGAACTACCCCCACGCCCTTCTCAGTGACTTACAAGAAGCATGATACATGAGGGCATGGAAACACAAACAATAATAGGAAATATCGTAGTAAATACTGCACCAAATGATGATTGTGATACCCTACTCGCCAGTTTTTACAATGCACAAAAACAGAAATCGACGAAAAAGTAGATGCAACATAAATTCATGACTTGTATTTTGATGTATGTCGATGTTGTTAGTATGAAACATTGATTCTCTTAATATTAGCTATTAGTAACATAATCGGGTTCTTAAAACTTAATCATTTTTCCCATTTATATGAAAGGTAACATAGTTAACTTTTATTTGGTATAGTTACGAGGTACTTATCTTTTATGTGATGCTCTTAGGAATTTTCCCATTTATATCTTTTATTTTCTTAGAATTTGAATTTTAAATTTAAATGTCATCACAAGTCATTGTATGCTTGTTTATAATTATTTTGTATTTTAATATTCAAATTTTGTGTTTTCTCACACATCATCACTCCTGTTTGTGCTGCATGTAGATATTTTAGTCTGAAACATTGATTCTCTTTATATTAGATATATTAGATATGTTCATCATCACTTTGATGTTGTTAGTCTGAAACATTGATTCTCTTTATATTAGCTATTAAAAACATAATCGGGTTCTTAAAATTTAATGATTTTCCCATTTATATGAAAGGTAACATAGTTGGATTTTATTGTCTATAGTTACAAGGTACTTATCTGTTATGTGATGCTATCAGGATTGCATAGAGAGAAATGAGGGATATTTTTATTTGGCATCCCACCACCCTTCCTTATACTGTGATGATGAACTTTCAGGTTATATGGAATGTCTGTACATTTGAGATAGATATGACTGGTTTAACCTTCTCCACCTTGATTGAGTTATGATTGGTCTTGTGGTACCTTATCTTTCACTTGTGTTTAATGGGGTCATTTACCCTCCTTGAGTAATTTTTTTTAAACCACCTTGTTGAAGTTTTGGTCTTATAGAGTACTATGGTTGTTTGGACACATTTGGAGCATACCCTTGGTTCTAAGGGTCATGGGTCTTGTACTACCCACACCTATGTTATGACCATTGTTTATATTTTCTTATTTTATGACCATTGTTTATATTTGTACCCACACTTCAGATCTTATTTTGGTTTAATGTTGACATGGAGATCTTCAACTATACCTCTCTTATTGTTATATGATTAATATGTTTATTTTATTACCTATTACTGATTGAGTTATTAAATACTTGTTTTACCTTCCCCACCTTGATTGAGTTATTATTGGACTTGTGGTACCTTGTCTTTGAATTGTGGTTAATGCGGTCATTTCCCCTCCTTAATTTTTTTTATACCACCTTGTTGAATTTTTGGTCTTATAGAGTACTTGACTTTGATCACCTGTGATCAGTTGTGGTGTGATGAGAATCACTTCTCTTGTGCTGAGACTTGGTTGAATTTTATAATTTTTGTGACTTTATTTATGTTGAGTTATGTACTGTGCTTGACTGTCATTGACCTAATCAACTCCAGTCATTTCTCTCTCTCTGGTTTGTACACACTCTCTTGTAGGGTCCGCTGGTTCCTAGAGTAGACTGGCCTCTCCGAGGCACAATCAGTCTTTTCTGAAAGTAACACTTCTGAGTATTTTTACAAGAAGGTTTCACACCCAGGTTGGTATCTTCATGAACTATATCTCTCTTTTTGTTATATGATCCATATGTTTATTTTATTAAATGTTACTGAAGATTAGTTTATCCTTTTAGTTTGCTTTTCAGTGTAACTCATTATAATATGTTGATAGTTTTTTACACACTTTAAGAGAAATTGATGCCCACTTGTAGGCATTTTTTACATGTATACATGTTGGCATCTTTTACGAAGTAGCTACTTAGTCATAGATTGGCCCTATTCTTAGGATTAGGTTGGAAATATGGAAATTTACCCACTAAGAGATTTGTTGAGCTAGATTATATTTTCTTATGGTTTTAAGTTACATTAAGTTCTTTTCCATTATCAGCTTTCCGCCATGTCTAACTTATTTGATTTGTGATATGAATTTAAGTTGTGGTTGGGAACATTTCACAATACTTCATATTATCTTAGAAAAGAGATCAACAATAATGGGGTGCTTATTGGGAATTAGCATGATATTGATCATTTTTTAACAACATTGAAATCAAATATTCTGCTTTCTTATATTATTATTTGAAATTTGTTACCTATCAGTCATATAATTGGTTGACATGTATATAAAAGTAGACTATAAATGACGACCTGTTTTAAATGCCAAATAGTTCATATGTGGAGTCTATACATTTCTTCAAGGAGCCTGTGTTAAGAAACTTTCAAGTAAAGGAAAAGTAAAGAGAGAAGAGAAACAAAGCAAATTGTTGCTCTTCTTAGTTCACCCTTAGAGAAGTACAATGATGTTATGATTGTCCTAAATATGAAAAATTATCCTGTAATAATGGAGCATCTTGACTATCCGACAAACAAGGTGATGGAAGGTGTTATTATTCCAAATATCATGAAGAACACATAGATATTGACAACAAATGAGGTTTGTTTTTTATACAAATGCATACTGAAAATATAACTCACACTGCATATGGTGAAATGCTACTAAATTGATCAAAGAAGACTAGAACTACGCGTATTATAGGTTATTTATTCAAAGGTTAGGCATTATTTTAGTTGATTAGTGGGATAATCAAGGACACAACTGGAGCACCCTATTGTGGATGAGGTGAATGACTTGCACCCTTATTTGTTATATTTTTTAATTTCTATTACTCTTTTCTTATGTACATTTTTGGTTCCTTAGATGCTTTTATTAAGATATGCTTTTCATGAAGATAGATGGTTAGCTAATTGCATTAGGGAAATATTGCAAAGTGTACTCAATGTAACAACATTATGCCAATATTATGATACAGTGAAGGACACAGATGTTTATTTCATAAGTTTACTTGAAGTTTGATCTTTGATGATGTTGATTACTGCTTGCTTATTTTATTTAAGTTACAACTTGAAGTTTACTTGCATAAGGGTTTATGACGAGTAAAGGATGCTGTAATGATATTTTTTTTTAAGTTGAATATTACTTGCATAAGAGTTTATGATGAGTAAAGTGATGATTTAATGATTTTTTTTGCCTTTGAAATAGATCGATGAGGAAGATTTTAAGGAAGAACAAAATTTTCTAGCATGACTTGTTCATGTGGTAGTGAAGGAAGACTAGGAGGAGACGTTTAAGGTAAATAGTCAAAGACCATTTGAAACGAGTTGGATAAATTACTTGTACTTTTATGTTCTATATTGCTGCCTCGGATTCCCTTCCCGATCTACATTCCCACGGGGTCATGTGTTGCAACCCTTGTATTAGAGCTCCAAATCAATATAATGTGTAAATTTGGTTTGGTTTGCAAATATGGCAGTTATGAATATACCAGGTCAGGTCATTAGGAGCCTCACTCAATTTCTACATTCATGCCTATATTAGAGGCAGGTCACTATGCTCTTTCTAATTGGCAGTTTTTAACATCTGAGACATTCCATTGGGGTAAAGGATTGAATATGTTATTGATGTAGCAAAAGTGTCTTGTCTTTTTGGTGAGTTTTCCTTCAAAGCCTAGTAGGGTTTTCGATGGATTGTTAGTTTCAAATTGTAATATGTTAGAGGGTTTTTTTAGTTGAATTTTCTTTATTGGGAGGATATATGATATTGTTGAGATTACAAATGTTAATTATTGAATATATTTGCATTGTAATACTTCTACACGCAGCTCTTTTTAGGCTACATCTGAGTTGTGCTTCGTGCAATAAGGTAGGTCTAAGGCTCTCTCCCTTACTAGTTTATTTTGTGTTAACACTTCCAGGTATCGTCGCTATAGCGACAAATAGTTTAGCATATGCATGGATATGCTATAGAAGAGGTTCGTTGCTATAGCAATGAACTTTCGTGGTTGGTTTAGCATCTGCGTGGAAACATATAGAATAGGTTTGTTGCTATATCAACAAACTTTCGTGGCAGGTTTAGCATCTGCGTGGAAACATGTAGAACAGTTTCGTTTCTATAGCAACGGAATTTCGTGGTAGGTTTAGCATCTGCGTGAAAACTTATAGAAGAGGTTCGTTTCTATTGCGACGAACATTCATGGCAGGTTTTGCATCTGCGTCAGAGGCTATAGAAGATGGGCGTCACTATAGCGATGAACTTTCGTGGCAGGTTACCAATTCCGTAAATCTGAGAACTGTTGTATAGGAGACATGTGGCCATTGAGAAGCATCGCTATTGCCACGACGGTCCATCTTCGTCTCTATATCCACGAAAAAATGTGCCTCGTATCGTCGCAACAGGGACAATAAATCGTGGTAATTACAATGAAAAACCGTGGAAAATTTGACCATATGGAATAGTCAAAGTAGAGAACAAATCTGAAGGCTACCATGACATGCTCTCATGGATTGCACATGCTTCCCATGTAGAAGAAGCAATCTTGTTTCCCATTCAAAAACTCCTCTCAGAAATTGTTGCTGATAGAGACATGCCATATGTTGCAAAAACTCCCCTTAACCCTTTCCATTCATTCCTTCATTTCCCTAAATGTTTCCCAAACTATTTTCAAACTTGTCCCAATATAACTCCCAAACATCCCCCCACCAACTACCTTCATTGATTCATACATGCAAAGGCCTTGTTCACTTGAGCATTTGCCCCTTCTTGAAGATGCATTCTCTTGGTCCTATTCTGCTCATAGGCGTAACTTCCAATGGAAACCCCACAAAACATCCAAGATTGTACGCATCCTTCCATGCTTCTTTGACACCCGTCCTTCTACTTCTCCTCTTTATGCCACATTCTATTGGAGTGAGATCCTCCTCTACAAACCTTTTCGCAACTTGTCAAATGAAATTGGCTGCATAGACTTGGAAATTGTCTCCACATGGGAATGCGTTCATGGAAACTACACTACCTGGAACATTGACCGACACCTTGAACTCCCCCCAACCCCCAATACTGATGTTGAAACTTCTCCCCTTCATGAGTCTCATGTTCTTTGCCCCATGGATATGTCTAAATGGGAAACCCTCTCTCATATCCACCCAAAAAACAACCTCCAACTTGATGACCTTGACATGCTTGGTCACTGCTATTTTGACACCAAACACAATTGGGCCCATACACATATCTCTCTACACTTTCAAGAATCATCCAACTCATTCATTGATGTGAATCGCTCATCAAACAAAGTACATCTTCACCCTTTTTCAACTTCCACTTCTCATGATTACTTATCTCCCACACAACACACAACCTTCAACCTTGTTATCTCCGACTACACACAACGCACAAACAACATTCCATTGAAAATGGTCATCCAAGGAACTACAGGCACATGCATTAAGTATTATTTGATTGGGTGCTTGCAAAATTTTGTTTGTTTTGCATCAGTCATGATGCATCCCCCCTTCTCCTACTTTCTCTGACCGGCATTGCAACCTTTAACATAAATGCACTTACAATACATTCTGGTCGTTGCATACCAGTAACTACAATGGAACCTCTCAAGGACCAATCCCTTGCAAACCTCTAAGAACACCTCTTCCCTAGACGTTGCGTCCTCATTGATGAGATGAGTTTCATCGGTCCAAAAATTTTGGCTAGAATTGATTCTCGTCTTTATGAAGCATTTCCTTCCCATTGAACCTGCACTTTTGGCGGATTCTTTGTCATCCTCGTTGGTGACCTTGGCCAACTTCCCCCTATCAAAGAGACCCCCATGTATGTTGGACCATCGCATGACAATGCACTCTGGCGTAGCTTTGACACGATCGTGACACTCTCCACAGTTTCTCGACAACAAGGCAATAACCCTCCTCAAGTTGAATTTCGAAGGCTCCTTCTTAACCTCGGGAATGGAACACCAACTCTTGTCAAATAGAAATTTCTCATGTCAAGGACATCCTCATCCCTCTCGCAACATGAGAACCAAGCATTTGGACATTTCACCCACTTGTTCTCAACTAACAATTCTATTACCTTGCACAACAAACAAATGCTTATAAAAATAAATGCCCCTATTGCATGTTGTTCAGTAGAATTGAGGAAGCAACCATCTATGTTAGCAACTAAAGATGAACAACTAGCTATGTTCGTTCTACTTTCCATCGTCCAACAATTTATGCTTACCACAAACCTTTGGGTCAAGGAAGGCCTTGTTAATGGGGTTCTTGGACAAGTTGTTGTAATTCTCCACAACACCAACACCACTCCACCTAACCTTCCTTTTTGTTGTTGTTAATTTTATTCACTACATAGGGCCTCCATGGGATGCTTCCAACCCAAACTATGTGCCAATCCTCCCTGTAACAAGGGGCTCTTGTAAGTAAATGTCATTTTGCATGGCTTTGGGTTTAACAATCCATAAAGCACAAGGCATGACCTTACAAAATGAAACAATTGACATTGGAAATATTGAAGCCTAACTTTTACTTTTGTTTCTAGAGTCATATATCTATCTGAACTTCGCATAATTCCAACATTCTCTTTTGATCGCTATGCATGTATGAAGGATAGCTCTTCTGTCCAACGTTGAAAGCAAGAGGAGAGTTTACTTGCCTCCAAATCAGTGGCACCACATGTCCATTAACAACCCCCAATTTTTTACTTGTATATGCCTACACACAAACATCACTTCCCTTTCTCCCCCTTCTACTTGCAGGAAAGCACATGTGTACTCTTTGGTTTCAATTATGATTTTATCCCAACTCTCATGGTTTATATACAAAAGGAAACAACACACACTATAAAAAATGCAATTACTATTGCTTTGTACTTGTTGGAAAATGAAAACACACTTTCTTGCACACTTTAATTTATTTCTTGTTTTCCCACAAAAACCAAGAAAAAACATCTCCTCCTATTCTCATGTATATCGTTCACTTTTTAGTCTTCCTTCATTTGTTCTTGCACCAAATGTCAATTAACTTGGTATGGTTTACTTCCTTCTATCATAACATTTAAGTTACATCATTTTCTTGCATATGCAATAGAAAAAAAAACAAATAATAAAACATTCTATTTCACAAGTTTTTCTTTTATTTTATTATATCTATGGATTGAACATGTAAATATTATTGCTTTGTACTTGCTAGAAAAATAAAACATGCTTATCTTCTTCCCAAAACCCCCATAGTTGACCATGACTTATCTCGTTATCTCTACATCTCAACTATTAATATCTTATATCTCATGCTCTCCACAAGATTGACATTGTATCTTGATGATGAATCCTGATATGGATTCGAAACGTCGACCTCATAACATGGAAACTATGGAATCTGGACTCTCCGAAATTACTTGAAAACACACTTTCTCACACTTTTTTATTCCCCTTTTCCCATATAAAAAACCTTATCCCTATACTGATGGAGATCTTTAACTTTAGATTATGCCTTCATTGGTTCTAGCACCACATGTCAATTAACTTGGTATGCTTTACTTCCTTCTATCATAACACTTAACTTACATTATCGTCTTGCATATGCATTAGCAAAACAAAATAAATAAATACATTCCATTGCAAGGTTTTCCATTTCTTTTATTTCATATATATGATTTGAACATGTCAATATCATTTTTTTTTTTCATTTATAGAGCTTCCACAACAAACATGGACATGCAATATCTCAGCGTCCTAGCTGACTACTACCAGTCCTAGCTGACTACTACCAATAGATGAAGGAACAACAAGCAACACTTCCAACCAAATCCACCCTCTCGTTGAATCACATCCACCCAACTATTAAGCTTCTCTCATAATTGGAATCCCACCTTTAACGCATTATCCATATGCATGAAAGGGACGTTATCCGCATGGCCCGAGAAGACTTGCTACGTCAACACCCACATATTTCTTCATCCATACACCGTAAATGGTGTTGCTTCTGTCAAACCACCATATATGATTGAGGTCTCCTACTTACTTGCACTTTACCGATGGCTTTCTTTCCACCCACTTTTTCTTCCATGTGTGTCACTCGCTTCCATTTGCACAGTCCTTTATGCCCCAAAAACCCCTTTCCATTTTTTCCCCCCAAAAATATCCACCAGCCATATGTACCCTCTTCATTTTTGTCAACTGGCACATCTTCAATTTATATTTCATTTCAATTAATATATTGGCACATCATGCAAATAAATGTTTAACATTGTACAAATGGAATGCTTCCACTAATACAAAAATACATGTAGCTTTATTATCTTTTTTTCCAAATTTGTAAAACATGTACTATAGAAAAGCAAAAAAAAACCATGCTATGCATATATGAACAGTGAAATCCAACCTCAACTTATGTTCTTTTTATTCTGTTCCTTTTCTTTTCCATCAATACACTTCAACGCTAATAAAAATACAGATGTATGCCATATGTTTCCTTTACTATTGTAATGATATGTTTGCTTTCTTACTAATATTGTACAGTCACCATGTGATCCTTTTCTCCATTGATTGTGTGTGTTGACAGGAATATTGAACTTGCAATTAGGCATATTTGTGTGAATCATTTATATCCACTATATCCGTTTCATGCTCTTTTACTAAGATTTGTCATGATCTATGCTATTTAAAGGATCCTAACAGGTTGGTAGTTATTTGATCATATGTGCCAAGACCAGGAAAGCATGCTATTACTCTTTTTTTCTATTTTGGGCAACAGCTGAGGTTTAGCAATAGTTCCTAGGTTTGGTTTATAGCCATTTTCATATATTTATGCTTTGTTCTTCATTGGCTTTCCTGTGTAACTAAGTCCAATAGGTCACAAGTACATTTACATGGAATGTCGTTCCAGCAACGGCTTCACATTTATTGCATGCCCTTTTTATTCAACATTGAATTTGGAGTATAAATGAATCAAAGCTTTTCATACTCCAGTATATTAATTCATCCATAGATGCTAAAAGCTTCAATCATATTTCTTATTTTCTGGTTCCTGATATAGTAGGGTGCAATTTCAAAATTGTGAAAGGAATCTATTGGTTGATGGTAAATTTGCAAATGGTGTGTAAGTTTGTGGATATTCTCATTTTGATTTTTTTGCTTTTCAGCATGCTTCCACTCTTTAGTATGACGTGTGTACATTTCATTCCTTGGTGCCTATATAATTGCTTTCAATGTAATTGTCGTTGTTTCCAATATAATTGGGCATTGTTTTATGTAACTACAATGTTACTATTTGTACTTTTAGTTGGTTTTAAATGCTCCCTAGAAGAGAGTATATGGTCTGTCAATAGTATCTGTTGAGACAATTAATCAACCATTCTTTTGCCATTTGGTACTACACTACCTTCACCTTGGCTCAACATCCTCTCTTGCCGCCATAGCATCGTTGCTCTGGTTGCAAACAGATAATCCAAATTCCACTTAGAATGGTACTAAGCTCACCACCATGCCTTTTTATCCTAAATGGCCATTGTATAGAAAGAGACAAATCATATGATTATGGCCTTTTACATAACATTTGTTTTAGTTCACATTCAAAATCATAGCGAATAAGATGCCGACCTTGCCACCTCTAAATCCATTTGCAACAATTCATGAAGGTCTGTATAAAATTCTAGCTTATTTTTCATTGTTTGTGATCGTGCTCAAGGGATACTAGGTCCTTTGGCATTTGCTCAATTATGCAGTCGGGTTTCTTCTCTTTAACATATATCACTATCTAATGTATGCTTTATTTTATTTAACTTATTGTTGGATTTGTGAACAAACGCAGGTACACACTTCAAGAGCTTTCACCTCAAGGCCTGTATGGTAAGCATACAACATATTCAAACCTTTGCCCTTTTCCTTAGTATGAATGCTCGAGAGATCTAGAGAGTTTAATAATGAGGTGAATACAACGCTATAACTCTCAGTACATGATTGCAAATACTGGTAACTTATATGCCAATTCCAAGTTAATCCTATAAATATCCATTCTATATCCAATGATCATATGTTTTTTTAAAGATACTGATTTTGAATTGTCAAAGCTTTAGTAGGTATTTTATGTTAATCTATTTGAAATAATCTATCCTAAAATAGTATCTAAATTCAAATTTCCTATTACGATTTCTTGAAAAGTTGTGGTGCCTTAGATTTCAATTGTGTGAAGTATTCTTTTAGTGATTCAAGGATGATATTTCAAATGCTAGAGCCACTGATAAAATCAATGAATGCGGTTTTAACTATGTAACTGTCACCTTGCTAGAAATCATACTTGAGCATCACTCTATGCAACTTAGGTGAAGAGCGTAATCGATGATGATAATGTGCATTCCAATATTCATTCCAATACTAGTCCCTCTTTTGAATTCAAAGGTGGAGTTTCCAACTCTGCAGTTGTAGCATCACAACATAGTAAAGGTAGATTTGATTTATTCAGTCAATACATAAATACACTTATGCAACAACTCACAAGGTGTCAAAAGTTTCTTCCTAGACAACAATTTGTCACCAACTAATAACACTACTATTTTAGGTTTGACATATGACCTTAGTGTAGGACTACCTTCACCAACATTGCCTTCTTCAGATCTCAAAGTGGAAGGTACAGATAAATTATCTTGTACAGGTTTTAGTGTTTACTATATCTTTCAATGTATTAGTGGTTGTTTTACCTCATGTATTATTCATATTTCAAGAACATTAAGAACTGTTTTAATTTTTCATCCTATGTCATCCTCTGGATGAGAGTGTGGAAGAAGAGAGAGAGATTGTTGTTAAGGAAGTTTTTGTTACAACTCTTTGGCCACCTCTTTGTCCTCCTACAATGCTCTCAATGCATGAATGGGACTAGTCTACCAAGGATGGAAAGGCTCATGAAAACCGTATACTATAAACATTACTAAAAGGGATAGAGGAGGAAGCTATAGATTTGAACTCTAAGGTATTAATGTTATTTTCTTTGTTTCTCTCTACAAATTGTTTTCTTCCACCATGATGCCACTAAGCATCTTTATTCTTTCTAAGTTATAATAAATATGCAGGAAAACTTGCATTTTGATTTCCCATAGTCCCATATATAGTTCCATACACAATCTTTTGTAGGTAGGTGATTTAGGGCTATAAAAGATTAAACATCGAACATTAGTTTCTGGTGGTGTACGAGGAACCCTCCCATGGATGGCTCAAGAGCTGTTAAATGGAAGCAACAATATGGTCTTTGAAAAGGTAAAAATGACAACATGCTTTTATATCTAATTATATGATTTCTCAGTTTTGGATATCCAAACTTAGACATCAAATTATCTGGTATATTTTTTTCCTTTCCAGGTTGATCCGTTTTCATTTAGCATTGTCATATGGGAGGTTCTCACTGGAGAGGAGTCCTATGCCAATATGCCAAAAGTCTACTAGGTTCATTACTACCTCCGTTGTTGCTAATTTATATAGACGTTTTAATTCTTATGCTTGTTGCATTGCCTTGATTTATCACTTGCCTATCTTTCCATTTTGTTTATCAAATATGTTTGATATAGAGAGAAATGGTTGTTTGATTCCATTTTTTCTCCTTGCTTTGACTTTGCATAGTTTCATTAATATTTTTCATTTCATATGGGCATGTATTGTTCTTCAAGTACAACTCTGGTTTGAAACATTGAAGAAAAGGAAGGTTGCCAGTAGCTTTACTGGACAAGGTGACTGTTTATGCCAATTGTGTTGCTCATATGACCTATTAAACTTATGAATTTCATGTTCAGGTTGTGTGTTCATTTGTTACATTCTTTATGTTTAGAATATGTTCAAAATAGTTATGATTTATGCTTGCGAGGATTTTTAAATTTAGCTAAGATAGAAGTAAACATATACTACACAAGACACATTTTGACTACTGAGTTATGCACAATGAAATAGGTTGGTCCAAATTTTATAAAGCCCAAATGTTGAGAATGCTGAGACGGTCAAATTAATAGAAATATCAATAATTAAAATTTCTTTAAAACAAAATAACAACCCTTCGTGTAGACTGTTAAGTTGTTTGTGGTCAACCTGGGCCCACATACAACAAAGTTGTGGCCTTATTAGGATTAATGCTTGTTTTGCATGAGGCTTTCTCTAAACTTTTTCAACATGTCATTTTTATAATTTATATGTGATTTCAGTACATGTATTCCTTCATTTAGGGATTGTTTGTGCTTTCTATATGTAAATATGTATCACATGTAAAGAGTGGTCAGCTAGTTATTTTGTTTCTATTGTCTTTATCCTCCTAAACTAATTTATTTGTTTTTATTTTCTAGATTTGGATAATAGGATACTGAAATAGAAACAAGAGGAGGAAGAAAGAAAATGACAACGTAGGGAGAAGAAAAAAGAAATATTGAGCAATATTGTGCTTAAATATCTTTTATTGTGTACAAATACCTTGATGTATTGCATTTGTAATTATGTTTTGGCACAAAAATAAAAGGTTGTGGAGGAAGATCTTGAGGACTATGATCAAGAGGTAGTTTCTATGATGGGTTTTGCTAAATTTGGATTTACAAAAAAGTAGACCACAATTTTTCAATGACATCAACACAATATTCTTGACAAATTTGCAATGTATCAATGAGTGCGCATATAGAATACTATACGGAGTGCACATATTCATCTTGTATAACTGACATGTATAGTTCGTTGAAAAAATCATTTGTGACTGCCTTGATAGGGTGATTACTCATAACTTAAATGCCAACGTATGTATTCATAATTTAAATGCTCATCTTGACTGTATTCATACATTATATGTATGCAACTTTTTAGCATACCTTCTTTCTAGTGTTGAAAAAAATTGTATATCCATTTTAATGTTATGTGTTCACATTCTTGTGCAAAAAAAAATTCCATTCCAGATTCCTTGACATTAGTACTATTTTTTACATGTCTTGATTACATTACATAAAAGTGCATAGTGAAGAAGTAATAAAATTGGCAATACTGGTCAAAGTTAATTTGGGAATCTGTATGGTATTATTCTTTCATTTAAATATGGAAATTTAGACTTACGTGATCATATATGGTCTATGGTTGGGAAAAGTTTCATGCCTTTAGTGTCATGCTTCGTGATAGACAAGCTTTATGGTTTTACCTAGATTCTAGGTATGATATTTTTAGTTGGTTGAGGAAGTTCTAATACTCAGCTTTAAAAAAATTTGGCTGAGAGATTCTAATGAATACCTCCCAACGTTATTTATCTGAATATCCATGCTTTCTCTGTGTTGTGTAACATGCTGCATCATCCCAACAAAGGCATTTGATTTGTAGTTAGTCCTTACCCTTGTGAAATGATGCATCAAGATTGTCTATCACTAGCAATGTAACAATTGTGCTATTTACCAGCCTAGATCCAAATCCTAGGCTCTATCAAGCACCGAGAGGGATCAAATCTCCCGAGGTGCAAACCTCTTCTCGAGTATTGCACTCAAAGAGCTTTTACAAGATCTCCCTCATATTATTACTTTTTTACTTTTTATTATTACATTTTATTTATGGCCAACAATATCGACAAACACTTAACTCACAAGATCTCCCTCATATTATTACTTTTTACCTTTTATTATTACATTATTTATGGCCGGCAATATCGACAAACACTCGACTCACAACATCTCCCTCATATTATTACATTTTACTTTTAATTATTACATTTTATTTATGGCCGACAATATCGACAAACACTCAACTCACAAGATTTCCCTCATACTGGGATGTAGAGCGCCTCTCGACGCAATCAAATTGTATGTTTTCAATGTAATTTGTTTAGAGCTTAACAAAAACTAAATTGACCATTACATCTTGTAAATAGTTCAATCAAAATAAAAAGGAAATCTCATGTGCATTATATTCTCTTCTAGCAACTTCTTTTTGGTCCAAACTAATGTTGGATGGGAACCCATCCCACTCCTAGGGACACATCCCTAGTGTTTCTTGTCCAATAAAAGAGGATATCCCAGAGGATGTGGGGGACTTCTCTCACGTGACCTGCATGTTTCCCACAAAAAATGGTGATATGTGGGAGACATCACTTGATGGTTTAAATGAAATATGGATGACCCTTATCTAAATAGGAGCTCATGTGGTATTAATTCTCCAAGAAAAAACCATGTTACTCTTGTCAATGTTGGTAAAAAGAGAGGTATTCGAAGTTTACTACCTCTAACTGTGTCCATAATTTGCATATGCACTTACCATTGATGCAACTATGTAATTGCAACATGTCGATGTGCCATCTAAAATCCATGTTATATAGCTAGTTGATTCAAAACAACATATACGTATTCGGTATATTATTGCACCTTCTTGGGAAAATTGCTAGTTCATAACTTGGAGTGAGGCAACCATTACTAATTAAGGGCACATGAAATAACCAACCAAGTAGTGGTCCATAAGAAGACAAATGTCTTGAATAGATAAATTTCCTTACATCCAAGAAAATAAACTCTTAATGAGCACCTGAGTGGGTCTAATGGTTTAGAACATGTGTTATCTTCGAGGAGGTCATAGGTTCAAAACCAATCAGGGGTGTAAATTTTGGCGAATATTATGATAAAAAAACATATTTTATGTAAATATAGGCGATAATAGAGACTAAAAATGACCAAATAGTGAATTACTTTTTGGAAAAAAGCCCCAAAAATAGCCAATTGGCGAAATTTCGCCCCTAAAAATTTCCCTGGTAGGGATGCTCATATTGGCCTGTTGTGACAAGGTTCGAAGGGTAGGGGACCCGTGGGATAGAGGTTTACTGTTAATGAACTGTATGTAGGCTTCGAGACATGTCGACCCTTGTATGTAGGCTTCGAGACGTCTCAAACCTTGCTGAGTCACAAGTTACTGGTATATCTGGCTTGCGGGCTGTCGAGTATATCCTTAGAAGGTTACTAATTCCCAAATGTTAAAAAAACGAAAATAAACTCTGTTTTCTTACCTTCTAAATATAATTACATAAACTATAAAATTACATATAATTATCATACACCATATTTATTATATTATTTATTCCAACCTTATCTTCAACATATTTATTATATTAGTTATTCCATTTTTTTCAAATATATATATACTCTAAGCCAACCACATAATGCAGTGTTTATAATTATACCTAAATGGCATATAGTAAAAATATTTTATATTATTAATGTAATATTATTTCTATTATTATTATTATATAACATAAACATTAATATATTTTACATAATACAGTGTTTATAATTATAACTAAATAATATATTTTACATAATTTAACGCAGTATTTATAATTATAACTAAATCTTATATAGTAAAATATTTTATATTATTGTTTCTATTATTAATATTATTATGTCATATCATTACATATCACTGAGGATAAAAGACAACCAAAATGCCATGCTTTTTTATGATTTTGGGATAAAAAACAGTTTAAAATTATTGCTGGAAATTGCTAGTTTTTTAATTTTGTAATTTCAGCAATTGGGATTGTCTACTCTAGACTAATTACCCAATTTTAAAATTACCGGGATCGTCGAAATTGTGATCAAAACATTCCAAATTATGATTTTGACAAGACTGCTCATTGTTACAATGTTGTACATTATTAATTTCAACCAATTTTGATTTGGGTTTTTGTTTGGAATTTTAAGTTATATATATATATATATATATATATTAAATTGGTTAAAAGAAAAATATTGAAATTGTAAATATGTCAAGTTGAAAAAAAATGTTAGAATTGTAAATATAAATTGTTGATATCTAACACATTATGAGTATTTCAAGTCATTAAACTCATTTATGTATTTAAAAATGTAATCTTAAAAATGAAAAATTGCAATTTGATTAAGAATATATTGTGGAATAGTGCTAACTGAAAAATATCCACTCAAAAAAAATATACGCTTAAATAATTCATTTAACCAAAGGTTTTTTAACTATATACTAAAGTCCAATACATCATACAAATTCTATTCAAACTTTTTTTGTGTTCAATATTTCATATATTTTTCAAATTAATACGGAAGTAAATATATTTTTCTTCGTTTTTTATATAAGATTCAATATCTTTTACTTATTTGAGTTAATGCCTTTATGTTGAATTAATGAGTTAACATGTTTAAGTAAATATATTAACTATGGTGTACACTCCATCATATCATGTATGGTATGAGCAATTTTTTATAAAAGATGTTATATCCAATACAACTTAATTGAATTTCATTTATATTATCTATTTTCTAAAGTTAAATTTTAATTAATTGTTATAGGAGTGGGTTTTGGTCGAAATCCGGTGAAAATGTTGGAAACGTAGAATACTTAGACTACACCATTGTTATATAGGTTTTCTAACATGGGTAAATGGTTGAATTTTAGTGATCACTTATTAAAATAAATGGTTTAACCTTATATTTTATATACAACTTAAATTTAATGCAAAGAAATTGAGCATTTCCGTCGAGGTACAAAAATGTTCAACACCTTCACCCACTTACAAGAATGTTCTAACTCATTCCACCCACCAACTCTTAGATACTCATAGAACCCATCAACATACACCAATCGAAGCTTTGTGCAATGTGCCAACCCCTCTGTCCTCTTCAACTTCACACATTCACTTGCCTGCAACTCCTCCAAAGATACCAATGTTTCCATACTTGGTAGCTCTTTTAACTTAGAGCACCCATCAACATACAACAACCGAAGCTTTGTACAATGTGCCAACCCCTCTATCCTCTTAAACTCCACACATTCACTTGCCTGCAACTCCTCCAAAGATACCAATGTTTCCATACTAGGCATATCTTCTAACTCACAACACCCCAAAACACATAGCGCCCCAAGCCTTGTGCACTGTGCCAACCCTTGTATCCTCTTCAACTTCACACATTGACCTTCCTGCAACATTTGCAAAGATACAATGTTTTAGAATTTTTGTCTCTATCGTATAGAAGCCATCATACTATTTCCCTTGTTACAGATTTATCTCATAGCATTTGCATTCAAGCTAATGCATTTTCCATACCACAAGCACACTGACACTAGCTTTGTATTCTTAAATGATTTACTCCAAAAAAATGCCTATGTTTTTTCCCTTCTGGCTTTCCATCCTTACTTTTCCAGACAATGTGTGGCTTCTTCCCCACCCCATCATTTCGTTTGCATTTCCCTTCTGCTCATGCTCTAGCTTGTTTCCTCCTCTCGTCACCGACATTGCCACTTGTAGCTCTTATTATATAACATAAGCATTAATATATTATAAATTCAATTTTATAATAGATAATATAAATTATACATCATTATTATTATATAAGACAAGATCCACGAGGTGGCAATGTCCCGCGTCATTACTAAAAAATTGTTTTAAAATTTTAAAATTTGCATTTTTGTGAAAAGTTTGTTTTGAAATTTGAAGACTTGCTACATAGCAAAAAATACCAAAAATGCAAAGAAACCCTCATTCGTCCATGGTGTATGTGAAAAAATTATAAAAAACAACAAATTGCACAAGAGCCAAGGAATTTTTTTAATAATACCACATAGAAGATGTTATTTCCCATGTAATGTTTGTGAGGTTTTGTTAGAGATTTCATTAAAACAAAACCACTAAAAGAAGCACTGGGAAGAGGAGAGGACAACCAAGTAGATTCACAAGGTTTTGATGTTAGATTTAATAATGTTAAAGAGAAGAAGTGCACACTAATGGGATGATATCATATTTCTAATTTTTGGATGATAGAACAACATGAAAACAACAATAAATATAAGCATTTTAGTGTGGAGGTGGAAGGTAGTGTCGGAGTTACACATTTGTTAGAGGGTAACATGTAAATTTACATAGTCAATTCCAAAATAGTGTGACACATATATTTGAAAGTAGCATGCAAATGAGACAAGTTGTGTATATACTTCAACCTAAAAATTCATTCAACAATTGACTTCATGCAACATCAACATCAACATCAAGTACTACAAAAAAGAAGAAGAAGATATAGTTATCATCTCTACTTAAGTTTCAAAGGTACCATCACAGCACCTAATAGATAATGTACCATTTGTGTTTGCATAAAATTAAATTTTGAGATTAAATTTTACCCATAACAATACATTATTTACATTATGACATGAATATTTGGCCCATCATATCCACCTACACTAGATATGCATTAACTATAAATTTGCATACATTAATTATTAAAATATAATAAAAACAACTATGCCAATAATAAAAACAACTATGGAAAAAACATGAGAATGATTGCTTAAAACAAAAAGGGAAATAGAATCAAAGCTTCAAGTCCCTACCAAAGTCATAAGTCTAAATAATTTTTATGAGTCATAAGTCACAATAATTTTTATAAATCACCTATGAAGCGATAAAATCCCGGTGCATATGCATTCAATTTTGTACACAATTTCAACTTAAGGTTGCTATAACTTTGACAAATATATATGAGCATGGATGAATGGGGATATTATTGTTTCAATGGGGATGAATTTCAAGTCTTAGGCCCATGGATAGTTACATAACAATAGGTATCACTATTGATAGAAACTCTATGTATTTTTTTTCCATCTATTCTCACGACGCGGTCAGCTAGTTTCCTTCAAAAAAAACTTAAAGATAACAATAATTGGAACAAAGAAGCTTACCGACCTTGTGAAGGCCTCTTGTCAAACGAGCAATAGGTATTGAGCACAAACTCCCTATGAGAAGGTGCAAATACATGTTTATCTATTCCAAACTGATATCGACAGGAAATAATATTGAATGCCTTTAAGTGCCAAAACAAACATAGTGCTTAAAAATAATATCGCTGGAAATAAAATAAAATCTTTCTCTACTAATGATTTATATACATTAAAATATTGCTCTAAATATTTATTCACAAGTTTGCTTTTATCATTGCCATTCATTGCTTGTTTTGTTCCAGAAATAAATAAATAAAATTATATAACTACCCTCTCTTTTTCTATTATACAGTTTCTGATGCTCATATTTATAATGTTTGTGCTTGTGCAAATCCTACCATTAGTTATTGGAATATAGGAGATTATTCTCATAATGTTTGTGCTTGTGCAAATCCTACCATTAGTTATTGGAATATAGGAGATTATTCTCATAATGTTTGTGCTTGTGCAAATCCTACCATTACTTATTGGAATATAGCAGATTATTCTCATGGATGAAGTCGTTCAGGCATAATGTATTCACGTTATGTATACTATAAGTAAGACAACTTATTTAATAATGATCACAATGACTAAGATAAAGCATATTATATATATATATATATATATATTTTAAATTAAAGAGAAATATTACCCTTCCTTCTTAAGGAGTCAATAAAATCCGTCATAATTAAATTCAACAAATACTTAATTAAACACGTAAAGGTACCATGGAAAATCACGCTAGTCTTGACATTCCCTAACACAACTTTGAAGGATAAGAAGTGAGAATTTGAGAAATTGAGGACAAAGTCGATACCAACAAATGCTTCACGACCTTGACATGTACCATCAAAGTGAACCCATGCACATTCATGGTCAATAAGAAGATGAGCAATTAGATTTGTAGGTATAGGATTAGGGTAACACTATAAAGCTTCATAGACACCATTACCTGGACTGCAACTTGAAATGGAGGCACTAATCTTTCTACAGAAAAAAAATTATACATTAGCCATACACTCCACATAATAGTTAGTGAAGCCATTCTCACACATTTCAATACCTTATTCACAAACCATTCCCCAAAACAATCTAAAATAACGTCGCACCTCCACAAGTTTTCGAAATTGAGCATACTACCCACCTCCACCTAGACTTGGCAAGAGAAATCACAACAAGGGAATAAGTGGGATGTATTATCATCCTCCCTCCTGCATAACAAATAGATGCTTGGGCCACTTGTGTTGCGTTTTTGCATTGGTTCCATAAACTAAGCCTTTTACTTTCATGTTAAATTTATTAGTCCATGCTCCGCAGGGATTATAGCGATCACTTGGTCGCCCAACTAGTTTGACTTTTAATTATTTATGTTTTTTTTTCCAATGTTACATAAAGTTTATGAAATATTTTTATTAAATTTATTTTTTCAAAATATAAAATAAAAATTATAAAATTAGATTAACTAATTTCGTGATTGGTGGATCACTCAGATTTAACAATTTTCCCCTGGTGTGCAAATTAATTATCAAATTATAAAAATATTTAAAAATTAAAAAAACTGCAAAAACCATAAACTTGCCACGTATGTACTAAAATTGCCACATATGTACTTTGAAGTCCTCATTCCTTTATGATTTTGCAGGTCATTAATAATATGAAATCATCACGATTTGAAAAGTTATTATTCAGTGGAGATTTCTACCCTTATTATTCAGTGGTGGCGATCGGGAAGTTTCTCGTGCCTTCCATGAACCTTCTAGCTAGCTAAATCCCTTGCCCTCCCTTGCCCATAAATCTTGATCTCTCACCCCCCATTCACAGTTCTTCCGATCATTTTGTCTACTCTCTTTCGGCTCTGCAATTCATAGTTGCAATATTCACATCTTCAGTTGATATATTTTATGTCATTGCAATATTCACAAAGAACTTTTGACTAAATACTAATCTGGTTTATGAAACCTTTGTTGATATAAATAAAATAAGAAACTACATAACTAGATTCATGGATCACAGGGAAGGCATAAGATCCGCCTTACTCAGTCACGGAAATGATTCAGAAGAAAATGGCAAATACCAAGACGAACTGCTGCATCTCCATGAGTTTCCCAACGATCGTATGCCTATTACAGACTACAGAAGTCTTGCTAATGGATGCTGGGACGAGTCCAAGAAGATCTGATACATCGCAGGTCCTTCTATTTTTACTTCAGTTTGCCAGTACTCCCTGGGTGCAATCACGTAGACCTTTGCTGGGCATATAGGCGATCTGGAACTGGCGGTCTTTTCCATTGAGAATTCGGTCATTGTTGGGTGTTCTGTAGGGATCATGGTGAGTACATGACTCCTTATCTCGGTTGACAAACCGCCAAGAAAATTAAACAATTTTGCAAATCAGCACAGTTTTTAACCCTAGGTTGAACTCTTTAACTATTCTTCATTCTTTAGACTAGAGGACGCAATTTTATGAACATACATGTAGGGGTTTTGGTCCCAAAAAGCAGTCGAAGGTAAACCCTAGAACCAACATTATACCCACCGTTGGCTCCCCAAGCTCGTTCTTGATAATTGTAACCAGGGTCTCCACGCGGAGACTATTGAAATCAACCATACAGAGCATTGTAGCGGAGTCATATAATTCTGGGGGGTTTGTGCAGTCATGAAGATCCCCTCATACCTTAAACGCCTTGAAGCAAAGCGTTTAGGGAGTGTGGTAGGTCATAGCTTTGTCAAGAGCAACTTCTTGAAGAGCGTATTCCACGATCTGTTTATTAGGGATAATAATCTTATCCTGCAAGACAACGAGTATTTTAAGCACGCAGCAGTCTCACTATGTCAGCATTCAACTTCACAAGCCTCCACATCTATTGAATGAGTTCTTGCTGCACGACAAACTGCTTCCTGTGCCCCGCAGTGCTTGTGACGACGAGCTAATTGTCGATCTCCACGACGTATTCCGTCACTTTTTGTTCGATATCACTTGTTGGAATGGATTGGGATTCGATCCCATGTCTCTGGTCCTCGACATTGAGGCAGTTGTGCGAGTGCCGACATAGTGAAACTGCTGAAGTGCTTAAAATAGTCACCGTCCTGCAGAATCTGATTATTATCCCCAAACGTTGCTCTTGACGAAGCTATGGACCCGGTCTTGAGCATGTAATCAACATTGCCAGGATCTGTAGTGAATGTTGTTTTCATCAATGGGAACTCTAGAATGAAAGTTCCTCTGCTGAGAATGAGCAGGTAGCTAGCTCAATAGTACATATGCTTGAAATTCCAAACCACTGAAAGAAGCATGCGATAAGTGAAATTCCAAATGGATGCTGCAGGGGCCTCAAAGACGGAACTTAAGAAAGAAATGGGTGAATTTTCTAGTAGAATTCCATGGTTAGAATGATAAGATATCAATGCATGCCCAATGGATTCAAACTCTGTACCTGGAAGGGCGCATAAGTTTTATTACCTTCGCAACTTCAAGGGATTCAAACTCTGGACCTAGAAATGGCAAAGTTTCTTTTAGTAATGTGAGTGTATTCCTTGGATTTGAAGATGCGACAACTCTATGGATTCCTTGTCTTACTGTGGGACTATTGTATTGGAACCACGTCATTGGCAAACTTATGTTGTACATCCAGTCTCTGGTTTTTTTCTCCCTTCCTGACATCTTCTTTCCTTTGATTTTCGGTGAAATTATGAGTTCTGACTCTCACAGACCATGTTACAGGTTGGTTTTCTTCTCACTGGTTAACATCTTCCTTCCTTTGAGTTCCGATTCTCACACACCAGGTTGCAGGTAATAAAATTTGATATGTCATAGAGACCAGTGTAATCTCAAAAATAGAGAACGATGCCATGTGGAAGCACCTTGAAAGAGAAATTGCCACCTTGATGAGAATGTGGCTGCTATAGAGTCATTCAATCGCCCAAGTAGCGCCAAGTGCCTGCCACTTTGCAAAAAAGTAACGAGCATCTAGAAGGCTGGGATCAACTTGAAAATAGAATGTTGAAGGTCTTAGGATATGTTCTAACCCGTTGGTCTGTTGCTAATTTAATCAACGTTGCTGGGGTCATTGATGGGTATTGGGTAGTCTCCTTTCCAAGTTCACAATTATTTCAGAAAACGAGCACCCATTGTTAGAGATCAAACAATATTGAACCGTAAGTTAATTGCTCAAGAGCATTGTTCTGATGGTTTCAAACATTTATATTGAGTACATTACACAATTTTTTGAAATGGCTTCTCACGCTCGAAATCAGAGAAACTTTCACAAATAATGATTTCCCTTACCCATGAAGTAAATGTCATCTGCTACCGGAGGCTTTTTCTCTTTACTCATAATGGATATTTTTTTTCATTACGTTGTATTTTATTTGGGATGTTTTTTCTCTTTACGCATACCGAAAGCTTTTTCTCATTATTTCGTTGTATTTTATTTGGGATGTTTAGATTTCGGTAGGAAAAGACGAATTGCAAGATCTGCATTGCGGTTTCTTATAAGTGTTTTCTTATGTATTTGAGTGCATAAATTCGTATAAGTGTTTTCTTATGTATAGTGTATAATCATCCAATGTGGAAATTCACATGGTGTAGATTTCAGCTGTAAACAGTTGATCTCGTTATCTCCACTGCATAAACGTCCGTAAGTTTTTATGAAAATAACATAGAATATCTAATACTTGAGTTAGATTGAATCGGTATAAAACTAAAAAATAAGTGTTTTTAAATTTTTTTATGTTATATTGAGTCATAATCACTTGTAAAGTTTTTCTAACGATAATACCTATGTTAGATTGAATCAGTATAAAATTAAAGAATATGTGTTTTTAAATTTTTATTTGTTATATAAGTTATGATCACTTGTAAAGTTTCTATGAAAGATAATATTTATGAACAAAAACATAAATTATACAAATGACGTATTGATAAAAAAAATTAATTTTATTTGTATTTTGAAGTATTTACATTTACACAAATCAATTTAAAATATTAAATTTATTTTTATTTATTTATAAAAAAAATTAATAAAATTAGATTTATAAATTTTGAAATATATGGTAAAAATCAAAATTGTTTTCGTATATATAAATATTTGGCTTGGTTAGATTTGAAATTGAAGAACTCTCATTATTATTAAAAATTTTGATGATTGAGATTACCCATATTTTTCTCAATATATTTAACTCTATATCCATACTTGAGATGACTAAGGAATTACGAGTCGTGACCCTATACACATCCACTTTTTCAAAAGAAGCTTAAGGGATTCATAGGGCCAACCCTTGGTAGGGTAAGGAATTCATAATCTAAGGTGTTTATAACTAATTTTGAATTAATTTTATCAGCTTTTAGGCCCTTCGTAGGGTAAGGAATTCATAATCTAAGATGTTTATAACTAATTTTGAATTAATTTTATCAGTTTTCAGGATAACTAATTGGGCATTAACTTTATCAACCTTTAGGATAGTGATATTAGGATCATCATTACCTTCATAATTCCTTTGATCTTGCTTTTTGTTTTGCATTGATAATCATTGGGATTTGTTTTTTTCATTCATGACGGGTTTCCTAGTACAAAGTGCAATGTCAAAACGTTCCCTTAAAGGAACAACATAAACTCAAATCCAATGTAGTTGGGTTCTCTTATTCGCTTTAGCTTCTCGTGCATACATAAAAAACTCTTATGAATAACTAATGGATGTTTCAAGCTAGAAAACATTACCACCCAAATTAAGATTCGTACCATGCTTCTTGCACACGTTTCTCATAGAAAATTCAATCACATTAGCCATTTAAAGAAATGACCAAAACTTTATGAACAAAATTTGAGGGAAACAAAAAAGAACAACGGTGGAAAAATGATGCAAAGAACATTGTAGAAAGTGATGAAGACTTAGTCTCGGTAGGCTTGTACTCATTATCCCTTTGCCAATTTCACTTCCAAGCTTTGAGAAGCAGAACTGCTGAAGCATTAGAAGATTCATGGACTTCAACTAAAAACTTTTTCTACTATTTTATATTTTTTTATTTCATTTTGTTATATTTTTTGTTATTTAAAATTTTCAACAATAAATCAATTTTTTTAAGCAGGGACTAGCTGCTTCGCAGCTATTTCACTTGTTTTATATTTGAAAATATTTGAAAAGAAATTTACTTTTCGTTATTATTATTATATCTATACAATGAACAGCCAAATACATTGTTTGACAGGAGTAGTTTTTTAATTTACAGTGATTAATTACCATAAAAAGTCTTATCATATTTATAATTGTGTCCAAGAGCGGGCTTTTCTGTACTCGTCTTAAATAAAAGTTGCAAATGTCTAGTCCAGTCTTTAGATTGTACCTTTGTGATCATCCATATCTGCTTCCCTCACCTTTATACTCTCGATTGCAGTCCACATTAATACTGTTTGTACGGTTACGATGAATCTTCTCCATATATGATATATACATCTGTCTGGCTAGTTGTAGTACTTATCTACTGAAATGCAATTAAATTATATGATATCTCGATATCTCTGAGCGTATGGCATTTCATGAAACTCGCGTGGAATACGAAGCTTATCAGAAAAGACTCGACGAGAATGTGATGATTGAAGAGACCTTTAAGCGAAAGATGGGCGAGAATGTGATGATATCTCTGAGCGTATGGCATTGTTGCTGATTGTAGAAACGATGAAAGAAAGCAAGCAAGCAAGGGAAGAATTCAATGAAAGGCCAAATGATGACAGCAAGCGAGGGAAGAATTTGTGGATCAAAGTGTCTGCCAGAAGACTCCATGAGCAGAATCCACAAGAAAACAAGAAGCAGTTTAAGAAACGCAAACAAGTCCAGAGTGCCTAAAGTAGAAGTCTATGAGAGAAAAAATAAAATGGATGTGGGGAGATGCAATCCTTATCTTGAGCAGATTAATTTGGTGATTAGAGAGCTCAAATCTAGGATTTAAATACAGAAAATGTTGAAAGTTGGTTATGAGCAGAGCCTTGAGAGTGTGAAAGAACTTCTCAACTCTTATTTGTGTTTGTCTAAAAGTGCATCTGATGAGGTAATTAACTGCAAAACCCATATTGAGCAAATCAAGGCTGCAGTCAGACAACAAGGAAGTTTATTTGCAGAGGAAGTATTTGGAGAAATTTGTTCCCTCAAGCAATTTGGTACTAAGGATGAGGAAATGCTGAATAATGGGTTGTTGAAGCCGGATAAGAATCAAATTTTTGAATACGTTCATGAAACTCACGTGGAATACGAAGCTTGTCAGAAAAGACTTGAAGAGAATGTGATGATTGAAGAGACAGACCTTTAAACGAAAGATGGGCGAAAAAGCCACCGATTTGGAGAAACTTGAAAGCCAGATAATTGGAATAAATACATGCATTGCCGAATTGCAAAGTGCATTAGCAATTCAAGAGAAATATAAGCAGAAATTGAAAACTCTTAGGGTTTCTAAAAAGATCCAGAGGGCCGGCTATTCCATATTTCCTCGTCCAGTCTCTCATCCTGTAGTGGTTGCACAGAGTGATGTAAGCCATGATGATACTATAGTCATAAATGTTTCTTGTTGCCATGTTTGCTGTCTGGGCTTTGAAAGAAAAACATTGGATATCATCGTAGCGTCATGTGGGCACACTTTCCACCCTTTCTGTTTGGTTTGTGATGGAAGCATATTGAAAAAATGCCCCAAGTGTCTTCGTGGAATGTCTGAAATGTGGTTGAAATCTTTTGGGATAGTGGAAAAAGAAACATCACATTCACAGCCTTCCAAGATTGGTGAAAAGTTTAATGCATCGCCTCAAGGTATGTTGCATAATGAGAGAAATTTCAGAGTGCTTTTAGTTATAATTCGTTCATGCTGTCTCCAATTTATGTATGTATAACTATACTAGTGGGTTAATTGAGATTTTAGTTTGGAATGTTAATTTGTTACCAGTATGATAATATTGTTGACTGTAAATGCATATCAAAGGAGGAGATTCACCCACCAGCAGTAACACAATCTATAATGGAGAGTCCAGCAAATTAAGGTGGTAAGCACTTAATTATAAACCCTTCACGGATTCCAAATATAACAGTATTAGGCTTTCATGAATCTTAATTTTCTACTGCTCATTATAAATTAATAAGTTTTTGAACATTCATGAGTTTGTGTTCTGCAGAACAGAAAGTAATATGAATCTTAATTTTCTACTGCTCATTATCAATTAATTAGTTTTTGAACATTCATGAGTTTGTGTTCTGCAGAACAGAAAGTAATATGAAAGCCGATCAAAGCTGGGCGTAAAATTGTGGATGTGATGTCTACGCTACTGAAGAACTGTGAATAAAGAAATGTTCATGCTAAAAGTATTTTTGTTTGCTTTCAGTTTGCAACTCTGAAACTTTCTGGGCATTAGTTATGTGAGACTCTAGTTTCGTAAGGAGTGATGCATTAGATCTTTAAATCCAGATTTTGATAGAACTTGTAAAGTTGTGTTGTTATTATGCTTATAACCATGATGAACCATTACAATGCAATGTACAATTACTCAATCAAACTTGGTTACCGACTTTGACATTAATCTTTATACTTTAATTTCATAAATAGTAAAATTGTATTTATTTCATTTTATTGTAAAATGGTTGCTGATCGTATTTATAAGAATAAAAAGGTGATTGGATGCTTTAATTTAATTTTTCCTCTGATTAAATGGATTTTCTGCATTGCATTTAATTTTTGTAAAGATTATTTTTATATATTTTTTTTATATGTGCAATGAGCACGATACCAATACCCCTTGAGGGCACATATAAGCATTTTAAAGAAGAAACGACCTCCAATGTCATAACGTGAGCCGACATCCATGAGCTATAGCCTTTGCAACTGTGGAGTCCGTTTTCACCTTTTCTGCTTTCTCAGCTTCGCTTTAATTTTTTTAATTTTATAACTATGCCATAACACCGTAAATATTCTTATCTTAGATTTTATTTTTTTAATTTTATAATCATACACAATCCCGTAAATAACAAACTTAAAGAATTGACTAAAACACCAGAAATAACTCTACACTGTTCTACATAATTAAGTCCGTTCACTCAAAAACAACAAAATAAACATCTCTGGGAATTTCCTTCCTACTTTTATAAAACCCCTTGTTTGATATGAAAACTTTTTTATATAAAAATAATTAAATTTAGGAGTTTCCTTTCTACTGTCATAAAAGCCATTGTTTGATATTAAAACCTGTGTTTGCACGCTTATTTAAAACCTCTAAATTCATTATGATGGCTTAAACATTTGAAGAAAAAATCTTTAGTAAAGTAGAGGGCAGCCCAGTGCTCTCTTTTAATGTATAATAATAGGAAAGGCAACGACTTTAGAAAGGCAGCAATTGCTTCACCATTTGCGGTTCAATGGGAACCAAGAGTCCCTGCACGTGCTAAAGCCACGTCAAAGGAATCGCCATAACATTTTAACAGTGTCTGCAAAGTATATGTATAGCTTTCTAACTTAAATTTTGAAATTCTCATTATTTCCATCATTTTGTTTACTCATGGCAGTTGGATCTGCCGCCAGAGTCAATATATTAGGTTATTAAACAACATAACATTTTAGGTTATTAAACAACATAACATTTCGTTGTTTAGAAATAAATCTAATAGTTTCTTTGGCCCTTGAATAAAATGAGTTTTCATACCACATTGACTCATTCGACATCTATCTTGTACTGGCTTTACAAGTAGCACCAAAATGAGATTTTATCTGCAATTCCGAATTAACATTTGTAGTATCGTGAATAATATCATGTTTCATGAGGATTCTTGTTCATGATGTACACTACTTTTAATGTCAACAAGTCTTGGATTTGGGAAATAATTGATACTATAGTGGTTCATTTGTATTACAAGTGATTAAACCCACATTTGATAAATGCTAAAACCCGTGTCTAACCTAGCAATCCAAAAAAGACAAACTTCTTGTCTTCTCTTTTCCATATGTAGCTTTCACATCTAACATAACATTCCAAGCCCATTGTCTAAAGTGTTCGAAACATTATCCAAATGCATATTTCCTATGATATAATCCATATGATCATATGTTTGAACTTAAGCTTGTAAAATCCATTGACATTAGATTGGAAAGTCAATTAATGGTAAAAATCACTTCATATTAATTTGACTTTTTATCAAATTAGTGTATATGTAAGATAGTTTTTATTGCCACCTCATGGCTCCTGTTATAAAGTGTTTCTTATTAAAAGTTCCACAAAGAAGAGTGGAAGTCACTGTCATAAAATGGTCTCTTCAAAAGCACAAGGAAGAGTGGAAGTGACGGTCATAAAATGGTCTCTTCAAAAGCGCAAGTGAAGAAGATTGGAAGCTAATGTCTCTATTAGTAATATCTAGGAATTAAGATTTCAAGGTCTTTAAAAAAAATGCATTTTAATAGATTTATCTTTTAACATAACTATGTTGTTGAGGTATTTGACCATACTTCACTAATTATGTGAATTGCAGTCCTCAAATATGTGTGTTATGCAGTGGAAATTTGTCACCAATTCCTTATTTTTATTTTTTATATACATTGAGTTTTCACCAATAATTGGATAATTAAAGCTTTCTTATCATGTCTATTAATGTTTACAGGCCACAAATTAAATAACTGTACTAATTAATTAAATAGAAAAACAATAAAAACAATAATACAAATAACATTAAAAAATTATCAATCACATATATCGCTGATCATCACATATATCGCTACCTAGTATGTTACTCAGATTTGACTTGTAAAAATGGAAAGCAAGACAGGTGCTCCTTCTGTTTTGCTTTCAATCTACCCGCAGTTGGGCCACTACTCATGGTATTTTACCTAGATTTGACCTGTCAAAATGGAAAGCAAGACAGGTGCTCCTTTTGTTTTGCTTTCAATCTACTCGCAGTTGGGCCACTACTCCCAGTATGTTACTCAGATTTGACCTATAAAAATGGAAAGCAACACGGGTGCTCTTTCTGTTTTGCTTTCAATCTACCCGCAATTGGGCCACTACTCTCGGTATTTTACTGAGATTTGACCTGTAAAAATGGAAAGCAAGACAGGTGCCCTTTCTGTTTTGATTTCAATCTACCCGCAGTTGGGCCACTACTCTCGGTATGTTACTCAGATTTGACTTGTAAAAATGGAAAGCAAGACCGGTGCTCCTTTTGTTTGGATTTCAATCTACCCGCAGTTGGGCCACTACTCCCGAGTCCCACCCCACCATTGTAATTTACGACACCCAGAGACATTAAGGTTTTCCAACAACGTACATTGTAGAACACCTTCCATCTCTTCTAACTCGTGAGACCCTTTGATACTTAAATACTGAAGCTGTGTACACTGCTCCAACCCTGTATGCTCCTCAACTTCATGCATCCCTCTGCCCCAACTCATCCAAAGATCCATACTTGGCAACTCTTCT
This sequence comes from Larix kaempferi, assembly GCA_027924585.1. Lineage (NCBI taxonomy): Eukaryota > Viridiplantae > Streptophyta > Pinopsida > Pinales > Pinaceae > Larix > Larix kaempferi. The sequence goes on from BSBM01001126.1 coordinate 6,031,118, forward strand.
AACTCAATGCACCAACTGACGTCTAACCGGTGAAGTTTTGTCAGCTGGGCAAAACCCTATATGCTCTTCAACTGCTGACATCCATCTACCCATAGCTCTTCAAACTAAGTGCACCCACTAATATCTAACCGTTGAAGCTTTCTATTCTGCTCCAACCCCCGTATGCTCTTCAGCTTCAGGCATCCCTTTGCCTCCAACTCCTCCAAAGATACCAATGTTTCCATACTTGGTATCTCTTCTAAGTCAATGCACCCGCTAACATCTAACCGGAGAAGCTTTGTCAATTGGGCCAAACCCTGTATGCTCTTCAACTATTGACATCCATATACCCGTAGCTTTTCAAAGTCAGTGCACCCACTAATATCTAACCATCGAAGATTTGTATTCTACCCCAAACCCCATATGCTCTTCAACTTCACACATCCCTTTGCCCCCAACTCCTCCAAAGATACCAATGTTTTCATACTTGGCAACTCTTCTAACTTGATGCACCCACAAACATTTAAATGTCGAATCTTTGTCGCCTGCTCCAACCCTCGTATGCTCTTCAGCTTCCCACATCCCTCTGCCCGCAACTCCTCCAAAGATACTCATGTTTTCAAATTTGGTAGCTCTTCTAACTAGCTGCAACCACCCACACATAACCATTTAAGCTTTGTCGTGTCCTCCAACCCCGTATGCTCTTCAGCTTCATGCATCCCTCTGTCCACAACCCTTCCAAAGATACCAATGTTTCCATATATGACAACGCTTCTAATTGGATGCACCCACCAACACGTAACAATTTAAGCTTTGTCGCGTGCTCCAATCCCCGTATGCTCTTCAGCGTCACACATCCCTCTGCCCGCAACTCCTCCAAAGATACCCATGTTTCCATATTTGGTAGCTCTTCTAACTCGCTGCACCCACCAACACATAACCATTTAAGCTTTGTCGCGTGCTCCAACCCCCGTATGCTCTTCAGCGTCATGCATCCCTTTGCCCGCAACTCCTCCGAAGATACCCATGTTTCTATATTTGATATCTCTTCTAACTCGCTGCACCCACCAACACATAACCATTTAAGCTTTGTCGCGTGCTCCAATCCCCGTATGCTCTTCAGCATCATGCATCCCTCTGCCCACAACTCCTCCAAAGATACCCATGTTTCCATATTTGGTAGCTCTTCTAACTCGCTGCACCTACCAAGACGTAACCATTTAAGCTTTGTCACGTGCTCCAACTCCCGTATGCTCTTCAGCTTCATGCATCCCTCTGCTCACAACTTCTCCAAAGATACCAATGTTTCCATATTTGGAAGCTCTTCTAACTTGGTGCACCCACTAACACCTAACCATTTTAGTTTTGTTGCGTGCTCCAACCCCTGCATGCTCTTCATCTTCACGCATCCCTCTGCTCGCAACGCCTCCAAATATATCGATGTTTCCATCCTTGGCAACGCTTCTAACTTGAAGCACCCGCTAACATCTAACCGATGAAGCTTTGTGAGCTAGGCCAAACCCTGTATGCTCTTCAATTGCTGACATCCATCTACCCGCAACTACTCCAAAAATAAAGGTAACTACAAAATGTTTACCTATTTTAACTTTAAAAAGATATTTATATAATAGACATTATGCTGTGGTAGCCACTTAACACACATTTACACAGCGAACTGCAAAATGTTTAACTGTTTTAACTTAAAAAATATATTTATATAATAGACATTATGTTGTGGTAGCCACTCGACACATGTTTACACAACGAATTTCAATTTACCTGTGATTCGGGTTGCCATAGTGTTTTTTATGTGCTACCAGACAATCGAAGAACCCTCAACTTTCTCAATGTGATCCAGAAAGGCAGGGAGGAGTATGAACACTCTTCCCAGCAAAGCCAGATGAGATCTGGGAATTTCACCTTCTTCATAATGTCTTCCAAGAGAATGCCTTCAGTATCTACAAATTGCAACCTCATCATACCACTAACAACCATTCTAAGAACCATATGATATCCACTAAGAACCATTCCAATTCCCCTCACAGTGATTTCCTGTCCATTATCCAAAACTAAAAGTTATTACATGTTTATTCTTGCAAAATAATGAAGAAAAAAATTGAACCTGGATCTTTACTGAATAATATATAAAAGATCGAATGATTGACTACTTACAGATTGTAGCATATCATCAATATGCCGATGGCAAAACCAAAGCTGCTGCGAAACACGGGCTTCAGCTCTTCCCCAGTGTATTAGTTGTTCATGCATACATATTTCAGTTCCTCAGAGTCCTTTCACTAGTTCGACCAGATACTTGTTATGTAGAGTTTGAAACCCCAGCACGCCTCCCCAATCTAAGCCATTCCATATTGTGATGGCCGTATCCCTATTTTCTCCTACGAAAAACATGCAATATCTAAAAATATCTGTTTTTCCTTGTTATTGAGGGCTTTGTAACTAATTCGAAGCCTTTCTTGTATCTTAGTGGGAAGTATCTTTACAAGTTTACCAATAATCAGAAGAAGCTTTGTCGACTGATTCACAACAACAATGAATAAGTCTGAATTGTTTAAAGATTGCATCATGCAAACAGAACTGTAAAACCCTCTGAATGGGCTTTAAAACCCTAGATTTAATAGACTCCCACTTAAACCCTAAAAGCTACGGGAGTAAAACTACTATTGGAAGTCTGGCTTGTTGGTTCAGGGTGAAATTCGGGGTCCGCGAAGGGCAAATTTCTGTCGCTCCAAGAAGAATAACATAATTCTTGATGAAGAAGATTGTTAGAAGTCTACATCCTCGAGCACTGAACGAGGGGGGCCGAAGGGCGATGCATTGAAAGGCCCTGACAGCAAGCTTACATGCGAAGCAAGCCACGTAGGATGGGACAAGAGAAGTGTGAAGAGTGTGGTAGGGAAAGATGGGACAGGAGAAGTGTGAAGAGTGTGGCAGCTACGGAAGGAGCTCACTCGGGTAAGATAAGGACCGGATTCAGAAGACGCATTCAAATTGGCCGCAAAAATAGCGGATCGACTGCAAGACGCTTTAACAAATGACCCGATATGAAGACGCGTGTACATTGCAACAGTTCGAACCGACGTGGCAGCATTTATTGGAAGCATGACTGAGAAATCTATGAACATGAGCATGGATCATCTTTGCAGAAAGAACGCCTTCGGGGTAAATATGTCTATAAGGTTGTGCAACAAACTTACAAAATTTGAAATAAATTGAATTGTTATTTGGTAAGAAAAAATATCTCGATTCAATTACATAGAAAGTGTATTTTTAAAATTTAAAAGTTATAATTTGATTTATAAAAGTGGATATGAATGAATTTTCAATTACATTCATATTTATAATTTTATAAATTTATGTACTAGTAATATTATATGATTTTGATTATTTTTAATTATCATTACAAGTATAATTTTTAATTATCTTGCAATTTTTAATTAGTTAAATTGTATTTTTGAATGCATAAATGGATTTAACTCCTTCAAATATCTATGTTACATTTGGATTGTGTTAATTATATATTTTTTTTTATATAGAGTATATAAAAGTTTTAAAAAGAGATCGAAGATTTCAAATGTAGCATCATCATTTGGAAGGGATAAATTTGAAGGATATTAAGGATGAAAATGATTGTTTTAGCGTAATTTTTTCACTTGTGTGTTTGCTTAAAGGAACAAACTTTACAATCGAATTTCATAACTTTGTAGACAAAATCGACTTAGTTTATAGCATGGATCCATGATCATGGTAAATATGTTGGGGAACTTATTACAACCTTGGAAACAACAAAATGACAATTGGAGGGGTTTGCGAGGGCATTTCTTATAGATTATAATTAGGAGCTATTGTAAGATAATAAATTCATTGAGCCCCCAAGGGTGTAAACCAAGTGGCAATATAGTGTACTATAGTAGGAATGTAGCTAGGGTGTTGCGTGGGTGCACCTAGGCCAAGTATAGTGTTAGAGGATGAGAATCGACCTTGTTTCACATGAGTATGAGCCCCACCCTAGTTGTTGATTCCTCTAGTAAAACAAAATTCAAATACCACTAGCACGATTAGTTTCAACAGGACTCGTTTTGCATGGCGACCCGAGTTCAAACCTCACAAGGTAGCTAGGAGGAAACACTTAAAATCCAACCATGTTAAGGGTTAGTGTGGCCCATGGTGAAGGGTGTGATCCTCGGGTGATTTTGATGGCTTATATTCCCTTGGGTTGTGGTTTCTTAGACCACAGGAAAGTCCCATAAGTTATAGACAAACTAACAAACAAAAAACTATCAATTCATTGAGGACATTTGTTATTTTATATTTCTATTAGAGAGTAATTTAATATTTTTAGGAATTGAATAAGATTCCTATGGTCTCCATGTTATTAGCATGGGTGATGGGATAAGGATGAGTGAACTTTGTCTAATGAATTGAACTCTTAGATTTAGTTCAATCTAGAACCTTCAAAGAAGAATAAGCTCTAAGTAAATATTTTATGGGAAGAAAAATAAGTTCTTGCAAATAAAGTTGATCATTTAACATTAAAAAAAATGACAAATCATAAGGAGGAAACTAAGGCCCAAGTGATGAAAATTAAATATCTTGAAAAGGATAAAGAAGAACTTCAATATGAAATGCATATCATACAATGTAAATTAGAAAAGCGTGCCAACAAGATGGAAGACTTTAAAAATGTAACTTACAAGTAAATGATTGAGTATTGAACAGAGTGCCTACAGTTGGGTGGAACATTGCTCTTCCATATCCATTTTCTTGGGAAACCTCATTGAAAAGATAAGTGTTTACTTGTTAATTTACTGTTGTGTTTGAATGTGCATGATTATTATTATTATGCCTATGATTAATATATTGGTATATGTATGTTGTGTGTGTGGAATGAATTTAATTTCCTCTATGTATTTTTACTATCAATCTACTCACGCATTTAGATGTTTATGAATTTCGTAATTTGGTAATGGGAGTGAAATTTAGAACCCCATAAATTGTTCATGTCCCGCTAGCTTTGTCGGATGGATGGGTGGGGACATGAAAATATCAATCTTGAATGTAGACAAAGAGACATCCATTGATGCAAGTGAGTTAAGGAAGCTTTTGGAAGTTGAGAATGTAGATAAATAAACCTTAACCAATCTAATTGAATCAATATTTTTTTTAGAAGTTGAAACTACAAATAAAGAGATATTAACCAAATTGATTGAAACTAAGTATCATAGTTTCATTACTAACGGAGTTTTATTAGTGAAAGAAATTCAAAAAATGATTTCAAGAAACATATCAGTAACATCTCAACATTTATATGTTTAGTAATGGTTCACGTTCCATTGATCACCACTAATGAAGTCATTGACTCACCAATGAATACAAAAAAAATCAAATATCAACATGATGACTCAAGCATACCATGAAAAGGTTAAACCATAGATTATGAAGCATCAACTTATCAGGGTACCATATCAACACCCAAATTACAAAAAGCAACATAAAATAATCAATGTAGAAGTGCCAATGTCATTCTTCCATATCGAAGCATCCAAAAATCAATACATCGGAAAGCAATGAGAAATAATATCAAATCTAGAAACATCTTATCATCATAGAGTTCCATAAAGAATCCATTTAGGTTGGAGTGATCATTTTTTATGTGGAAATATTGTTCAAACCTTCAAAAATCATATCACATCGTGTCCTTAGCCTTCTCATATAGGTAATGTTTAAATGTAATAGATCATTCTATCAAAAGCGATGCTTTTTACCCATGCTCTAAGGACAAAGCATCTTAATGAGGACAACTTGTAATAGGCCTAGGTATATTATCACTATGTAATAATGTATATACATTTATTATAATATTGGGTCAATATTATATTAATGTTGTAATAATGATAAGTCACACACTTTCCCAAAGGACATGACTTATCACCTTCTACCTATATTTTTATACACGTCCATTTTTTTCATTTCATTAATTAATCTCTCTCTCTCTCTCTCTCTCTCTCTCACACACACACACACACACACACACACACACATGGATATGTGAGATTTCTCCATGTATTCATGATTTCATGAAGTGGGCCATCATGGTTGCTTCAAAGAACTTTAATTTTGACCTTCTAGTTTGGGGTTGATAATATCCTTATAGTACATTAATTTTATCCTATTCTCAATTTCATCGTTGCACTACCATTTATTTTAATTTTAGTTGTGATATTACTTTTAATGGTATTGATATTATAACTAAAGACCTCTCCCATGTATTGTACAATTATGCATTGGGTAGTTACTTAAAGTTTGTTTTCCTTCTTTTATAATTATTAAAGAGTTTATTATAGAAGTCATGCTTTGATTTAGTCAACTTCATTGTGATCCCTCATTGTAAAGACCTCCCATATAAATAGAAGAAACATAAGAGCCAAATTGCATATGTGTCATTTTGGACACTTATAGCTTCTTTGTTCTTATATACGTCCCCTCTTTGCACTCATGCACATATGAATTGGCATCAAAGGCTATTGCACTATTGGAGAAAGATTCAAACAACACTTAGGGGACATTTTTTTTCTCTGTGGAGGGTGTACACAACCCCCACCACTTAACAAGGGATATTTAAAAATCACATTTAAGGGTTATTACACCATGTCGAGTTCTCTCTAGCTTCAACCTACAACCCTCCCTTACTTCATCCTTTTCTTTTCTGTAATAACTAGTTGCAGACTTGACCACTTCTATAAAAGTCTGTGGATCCAACTCACTTTCCCTAGTTCACCCTTCCTACATGATCTCACCCCTCACTTTGGTGTTTACTGAGCTGCACACCTCATATATGTACCTCAATGGCACTCAACAATAGCATCAAGCTGCCTATTGAGCTCATCAAAATACAAACTATGTTGCACATAGACTAAGATATGCCTTGGCTTACACTTCACCTAGCTCAATAACAACCATTGTTCTCCCACTTGGGCAGCGAAGGGACCTCATATGCATTAACATGTGGGATCTAGAGTTACACATAGAGCTAGGCAATGCATACTATGAGATGTACCACATTGTATCTTGACTTCAATGGCTCTCATCAACTCCCCACACCATTCTTGAAATCATCACATCAACAAAGCACCAAAGGTTTATCAATAACATAGCTTTCTACCACAATTTTCTCTATTCTCAAATTCTTCATCACACCACATTTTTTCTTTAATTTTAATTGATATATTATTTTTAATGTATAGATATAATGCTCTATTACTTTTATTGTAGTTATATTATAATGAAAGACCTCTTAATTTATCTTTAATGATTAAGACTTTAAATAAAATTTGGAATAACTAAAAATATAGTTTAACTTTCAAGATAATCATCACTTGTGTTTGTACATTTAATCCATAGTTAACTATTGAAACTAAATTAAAATAAACTATTTCTTAATAACAAGATAAATCATACTAAAAATAACACTTTTCCCTACATTTATATGACAGCAACTCTTCAACCACATTAAGTTGAACATTTCTTTAAAGTGAAACTTTTCTAACTATCATTAGAACTATAGCAGCAAGAAAGGTACGGTGGTTGTCAATTAAAAACCATGTTGCAATCATAAAATTATCCAAATGGATGTTTCTTCATTGAAAAATACAAGAGGAGAGTATCACATTATAAATCATTATACATAAATACTTTCGAGTATCATAACACAATGAATTATTACTATGTTTCATTGTTAGGAGTGGATTATTAAGAATGGATTAGGACGCAAATGATCCCTTAGGACGCAAGTGGATTGTCAAATTACTATGTTTCATTGGTAGGAGTGGCTCGTTAAGAATGGATTAGGAAACAACATAATCAACGACGGAGAGTCCAACAAATTAAGGTGGTAGGCACTTAAACCCTTCATGGATTGTATTTATAACATTATTAGGTTTTCATCTTAATTTTCACTGTTTATTAAAATTTAATTAGTTTTTGAACATTCATGAATTTGTGTACTGCAAAACATACAAAGTAATATGAAAGATGAAAGCTGGGCACAAAATTACGGATATGATGTCTACGGTAATGAAGAACTGTGAATAATTCGATTCGTATGCTAAAAATATTTTCGTTTGCATCTCCATGGAAATTTCTGGGCATTAGTTATTAGTAACATAAGACTTGAGTTTTGTAAAGAGTGATGCATGGGATCTTTAAATCCTGATTTTGATAGAACTTATAAAGCTGTGGGGTTAATTTGACGTTGATGTTGTTATTATGGTTATGATAAACAATATCATAATGTACCATTTATCGAACTTGGGGCAGTTGGATGTGGTGTCCTCACCTCGGATCGAACTCCATACTATATGTTCAACACCGCCTTCGCGAACCCCATACTATATGTCCAACGATGCCTTAGCCTTGCATGTGCGCGTCAGCTATTCTACCACTCTGAAAAATGTACAATTTCTCAAACTTGGTTAGCAAATTTGCCATTAATAATACACTTTGTTGGAGATTTGTCTTTATACTTTGATTTCTTTGGTTTAAAATTTACTTCATCATGTATTTATATAGCTTTATGTCGCTCTTAAATTAAGCAGGATGGTATCAAATTTTATCTTAAATAGTAAAGATTGGATGTCCATTGTATTTATTCTTCTAAAATAGTTTATCTTATTTTAGGATGAAAACCAGCAAAAACGTGATTGGATGCTTTGTTTTTGTATTGCATTTAATGTTTTAAATATTATTTTAAATATTTTCCAATTTTAATGTATTTAATTTCCTTGTATTATAAAGTAAAATGAAATTTTGCATTGCATTTAATTCTCATAAAGATATCAAATAGATTTTTATCAAATTCTCGTAAATATGCGTAGTTCCAAGTAAAATTGATTTTTATATGATTATAAAATGATGAAGTGCAAATTTTATTTTATACATATCTATATTAAATAATAATAAAAATATCTAACGGTTTTTATAAGATTCTCGTAAATATTTACAGTTATATATATAAAGTGTGAATTTTGGTGTGTGTTATTACTCACTTTGTTCGAGAGAAAGAATAACAAATATCACGGGTAGACTTGTAGCCACACTGATAAAAGATCTCAAAAAATATGAGATTTCAATTCGTCTATAAGTTAAATTCTATAGATGATTCTTCAAGCAATGGAGAAGCCACCGAAAAGTTCAGAATCCCTAAACTCATGTCATAAGAAAATAAAGAAATGGAAATTTGTAGGTGCACACAAGGAAAACTTAAGAAAATCAAACCCCGTGCATTTAATGGTGAAATGGAGATAGGGAAAGAGGTAGAGGCCTCGCTATTAACCATGAGTAAATATTTATGGTTGTACAATTACTCGAGTAAATTAAAAGCAAAACTGACCATTTATAATCTAACTAGAAAAACTTCCATCTTGTGGAAAGATCTTAAAGAAATTAAATACATTAGTTATAAGGAGATAATCTGGAAGCAATTCAAGAAACGTTTCAAAAAAATACTTGTCTGGGAGGTGTTATGACTAGAAAATAAAAGAGTTTCAGGGCTAATTACCATGGAGAGGTTGGTTTTTAAGGTAACTACAATAAAATTTGACGAGCCAAAGACCTTATATGAGGTTATTAGAAAAGCCAAATATTGCCTTGATAGGATGATTACTCATAACTTAAATGCCAACATCTGTATTCATAATTTGAATTTAAATACTCATCTTGACTGTATTCATTCATTATATGTATGCAACTTTTTAGCATACCTTCTTTCTCATGTTGAAAGAAATTTTATATCCATTTTAATGTTATGTACAGTTCACATTCTTGTGCAAAAAAAATTCCATTCCAGATTCCTTGACATTAGTACTAATTTTTACATGTCTTGATTACAATACAGAAAAAAGTGCATAGTGAAGAAGAAATAAAATTGGCAATACTGGTAAAAGTTAATTTGGGAATCTGTATGGTATCATTCTTTCATTTAAATATGGAAATTTAGATTTACGTGATCATATATGGTTTATTTAGATTTAATTGATCATATATAGTTTATGATTGGGAAACTTTTCATGCCTTTAGTGTCATGTTTTGTGATAGACAAGCTTTATGGTTTTACCTAGATTCTAGGTATAATATTTTCAGCTGGTTGAGGAAGTTCTAATACCCATCTTTAAATTTTTTTGACCAAGAGATTCTACTGAATACCTCCCAACCTTATTTATCTGAATACTCATGCTTTTTCTGTATTGTGTAACATGTTGCATCATCCCAACAAAGGTATTTGATTTGTAGTTAGTCATTACCCTTGTGAAATGATGCATAAAGATTGTCTCTCACTAGCAATGTAACAAATTGTGCTATTTATTGGATTGTATGTTTTTTAGAGCTTAACAAAAACTAAATTGAACATTATATCTTGTAAATAGTTCAATCAAAATAAAAAGGAAATCTCATGTGCATTATCTTCTCTTCTAGCAACTTCTTTTTGGGCCAAACCAATGTTGCATGGGAACCCATCTCACTCCTAGGGACACATCCCCGGTGTTTCTTGTCCAATAAAAGAGGATGTCCCAGAGGATGTAGGGTATTTCTCTCACGTGACCTGCATGTTTCCTCAAAAAATGGAGATATGTGGGAGACATCCTTGATGGTTTCAATGACATATGGATGACCCTTATCTAAAAGGAGTTCATGTGGTATTAGTTCTCTAAGAAAAAACCATGTTACTCTTGTCAATGTTGGTAAAAAGAGAGGTATTAGAAGTTTACTACTTCTAACTGTGTCCATAATTTGGATATGCACTTACCATTGATGCAACTATGTAATTGCAACATGCTGATGTGCCATCTAAAATCCATGTTATATAGCTAGTTGATTCAACATAACATATACTTATTTAGTTTATTATTGCACCTTTTTGGGCAAATTGCTAGTTCATAACTTGGAATGAGGGCAACCATTACTAATTAAGGGCACATGAAATACAGTGTGAAAAAAAGGGCACATGAAATAACCAACCAAGTAGTGGTCCATAAGAAGACAAATATCTTGGATAAATAACTTTCCTTACATCGAAGAAAATAAACTCTTAATGAGCACATGAGTGGGCCTAATAGTTCACAACATGTATTATCTTCAAAGAAATCACCGCATTTTTATAATTATATCTAAATCTCATATAGTAAATATATTTTATATTATTTTATATTATTGTTTCTATTATTAATATTATTATATAATATAAACATATATATATTGTAAATTTAATTTTATAATAGGTAATATAAATTATACATATTATTATTATATATTATATAAGATAAACATTAATACATTATATATTCATTTTTATAATAAATTATATATTATATAAGATAAACATTAATACATTATATATTCATTTTTATAATAAATTATTTATGTTAATATGATATATTAAATTAATTTTAAAAGATTAATAAATAACACAAATATTTTAGATTTGAAAATATCACTATCAAATGTACCAAACATTCAGTATTACGATACCACATTTTAAATTTCTATTTCGATCAACCAACTTTTTTTTAGGATAAGGGGGAACTTACATGAGTAGATCATTGAGTCGAGTTGGTAAAGCTTAAATGTTGAATGTGAGAATACTATGGTCTCCCCCACAAAGAAAGGAACTTGGGATTCCAAATATGAGAATATTATGATCTCTCTGGAAAAAAAAAGAATTTGGGATTCCAACAAGTCAACCAAAGACCCCACCGCTCGTTCACACTCTAAACCCCTCACCATGATATTTGAACATGTAAATTTGAAATTTAAAATAAGAACTAACCCCACACAAGTAAACCAACCTTTATACATCACATACTCTAGATAAAGAAATCTCAACAAACAAAAATAGTAACTGAAAATTAAACTAGGGGAGAGTTGTCTATAGTTGAACAGGGACCAGTAGTTGACATAGTACTGGTCCCACATAACCACCATATATTGACACAAATAAACCCATAAATTAAACATACACATTCCATATTAAGTGCAGAAAATATTTAAATTATGTCCAAAAATTGCCCATTAACTGACTGGGCCAATAGCTGTCAATAAATAGTCTTTATATGACAAACTGTACAAAACATCTTGTCCCAACAAAGTACAGATCTGCTCAAATTTCCAGAAGTACATAAACAGCTAAATAACCCAACTCGTTTTTGCCACCTACTGCAAGGTACCTATCAAAGGAGGACCCACGAATATCTAATGGAGCCTAAATATCCCAGCATTCATTGAAACCTGTTCAAACATTCATTGATACCTGTTCAAGCAGCAGAAAAGATAGTGTCAGCCATAACTGCAAGATTGTTCAACATTCCAACCCACTGTGTTCAATAAATGACACCTACCCATTAAATGCACCCATTAAACAGATGGAAGCACACAGACCATGAAACAGATGAAAGCACAGGGATCCACAATGACAAGCTCCCAACCATTGGATCACTTTCAAATCAATCCACAACACACATTGAAATTTGAGAGATTGCAATCCATGTGCAACCTTCTTACCAACCCAATTCAATAGCAAACAACTATAAATGAACCACAACCCCTATGAAGATGCATTTCATAAATTCGACCTGCAGAGTGTGTGCACAATTGCATTTCAGAAATTTGAACAACAGAGTGTGTGCATAGTGGAGGCATACCATCAGAAGTGTGTGCACAGTGGAGGCATACCAGCAGAACTGTGTGCACAGTAGATTCAGGTAACTGTTACTGTGATTTATGTTTCTGTTTATGTTATTTCCAGTTATGTTATTCATGTTATTTCCAGTTATGTATGTTTCTGTTATTCATATTATTTATGTTATTTATGTTTCCAGTTATGTTTTTGTTTCTGTTATTTACATTTCTGTTATAATCAACTTCCAGTTTCTTCTACATAACCAGCCTCCCTTCTAAATGTGCAGGTTGTTGTAGGCATGGCAAGAGTCAGCAATGCAAGGAGAACAAGTCGTCGACTGGGTAGGGGTGCCCAGCTACGCTGCACATCATCGGATGAGGAGAGGCCCAATCATACAAATGCCAACAATGCTCCCAGCAATGTTGTTGAGAATGACAATGTGGTGGAAGAGGACATTGTTGTCCCACCACCAACCACACAGTCACTTCCAACAACAGTTCAAGGAACAAGTTCAGTCACCAAAATCAGTGCAATAAGAGGTTGGACAAAAGAAGACATGCTAGCTGCTATTGATGATATAGAGTTCAATGGATATTCCATTCGTGCTGCTGCTAAAAAACATGGAGTTGCTACCTCTTCAGTACATTATTGGATAAATGGACTCACACATACAAAGCGCAAAGGGCCCATTACAGTTATGAGTGAAGAGGAGGAGGCCGAGGTGGTTCAGTGGTGTAAGGAGATGGCTGAAATGGGACATGGGCTAGAGCTGATACAGCTAAAATCCACAGTAGCTCAAATCTGTCAAGGGAGGCCAAACCCCTTCAAAGATGGGTTTCCTGGTAAGTCATGGTGGTTTTGGTTTAAAAAAAGGCATCCAGACCTTGTGTTGCGTGCAGCTGAGGGCCTAGATAGAGACAGGGCTCTAAATCTACGGCCTGCAATTCTGACTAAGTTCTATGCCATCCTTTCTAGTGCATATGAGAACCATCGGTATGCTCCAGACCATATATGGAACTATGATGAAACAGGTTTACAGGCAGGAAGGAACTGTGGCATGCGTGTAATTGCCAAGAGAGGGAGTCGTAATGTGCCAAAGATTTTTCCTAGGAGCAGGGAGTGGATCACTATTCTATGTTGTGTCAATGCAATTGGTGCTTCAATCCCAGGATTTTATCTATTTAAAGGTAAAACTCAACTCAAAAACTATATACAGAATTGTGAACCAGGTGCATGCATGGCTGCACATCCCCATGCTTGGATGACCAAAGAACTCTTTTTGAATTGGCTTACTCACTTTGCTGCATCTATACCAGGCGGTGTCTCACCTGTAAATAGACACCTGCTGGTTTTAGATGGTCATGGAAGCCACATTGCTGTGCAAACAATCGAGGAGGCTAACAATTTGGGCATCGACCTGTTGACACTGCCTGCTCATACCACTCACAGATTGCAACCCCTAGATGTCAGTGTGTTCGGGCCTTTCAAGAACTATTTCAGGGGTGAGCGAGTTTCGTGGATGGCACAGAATCCAGGGGTGGAGGTAAAAAGGTTTGAGCTAGACGAGGTTGCAAGTAAATCCTTTAAAAGGGCTCTCACACCTTCGAATATCAAGGCTGGGTTTAGGAGGACTGGAATATGGTCACTAAATTCTGAGGCTCTCATGCATGATACTAGTTGTAGCCTGGGATTTGATCTGAATGGTCAGGAAGAAGGGGATGTCCAAGCACATGTTGCTAGCCAAGAAGATGTGGAGGTAGAGGAAGACGTTGCTGCTGCTGATCATATGATATCCCTCTCTCAAGGAGAACCATACTGTGGTGATGAAGAAGAACAGGTAAGTGAAACACAGTATAACAATGAACCAATTGACAGTAACATGGAGGTACATACACCAACTGAGACAGCTGCAAATTCTGCTTCTAATCTTCTTAATGTCTCTATGCAAGAAACAGTTGCAACTTCTACTTCTGTTCATGTCAATGAAAACGTTGACCATGCACCAGGAAGCAACAATGGAGAATTGACTTTGCCAAGCCAGGTTACCCCACAATCATGGCTGGTAGAAGCCATGATGAATTTGGACAAAAATATTGTGTCAAGGACAAATGAAGAAAGCATGAACATGCCTTCACAGCCCAGAGAATTGGAAGAAGAAATTGTTCATTATTTTGTGGACAATGGAAACCTGGTAGAAGATAGTGTCCACAACGAGGCTCCAGCTAAAGAGGACAATATGGTTCAGATAGAGCAGGAGAACATTGACCCAAATATTGAGAGGCAAGAGTCAAGCAAGGAGCAACAAGTGTCAAAGAAGAGCCAGTTGCTTGGTCGGTTTCTAAAGCTACCGGTAGAGAGAGTGTTAGCAAAAAGAAGGCAATTTACAGCAGACAATCTTCGTCTATGCCGAAGTTCACAGTTACTCACCTCAGAGGACTATATAAAACTATTGGTTGAGTCTGAGCATAGGAAACTTGAACTCTAGGATTTAAAGCAGAAAAAGAGGGACTTAGCTAAAGAAAAGAAGGCTGCAAGGATTGCTGCAGCAGAAATTCGAGCACAGGAGAGGCTTGACAGAGAGAAAGAAAGACAAGAAAAGGCTCATCAAAAACAAATGGCAAGGCATGAAAAGGAATTGAGAAAGGCTCAACAATTGCTTCAAAAAGAACAAGGGGTGGCCAAAAGTTCTGCCATTGATGCAAACATAGTGGAGGGGAGTAGGATGATGCCAAACACATTGGAACATCTTGCAGATAATACTCCATGTTTCCAAGACCTCCTAAACATACAAGTCCCCCGCTATCAACAAGTGTGCATGCCCACTTTATTCCCTCCTACCAGTGCAGGTGTCAAACAGATGTACGATTATCGGGGGGCTCAACCCAATGCAGGGGTGAGTAGCACAAGTGTGCACTGTGGCTACTCAATTCCTCCATGGCTGCAAGAAGCAAATTGGATAACATATGGAGGCAACCAGCCACAACCTAATCAGCCATTGTTAGGTATGCCAACCAACCTGGCTCAAGCAGGAAACAAAACAATATTGGGAAGTGAAGATCTTGGACGACATCAAGCATAGGAGTGTCATATAGGGATGCCAAAGTTTTTGTTGTGACCACATTGCATTGTGGATTTTGTAATCACTGGGTCTAACTACTGCAACATGGCCATTTTGTATACAATCCTATACATTTTTGGGTACAATCCTAGGTCATATCGTTCCCTGATGTGTGCGGCATTGTAATCAGGGGTTTATCAACAGGTTTAATATACAATTTCATCATTTCAAGAGCAAGCTGTAATGTACTCTGATTAAACATTTCATTAACATTTTTTATGGATTATGAATTTAGTTTGTTGTTGGTTTATGTTGCAATTTATGTTTGGGCTGAATTATTGAAGGTTCTAGGGTTTATTCACCTACAACCCAAAAAACTTATTGTCATCACTACCATTATGAAAGACCAACACATACACACCAAAATGATTAATCATCATTATTGATGAAATCAAAATATCTTCTACAACCAAACAAACATTGTTGTATTTCTATATAAGGGAGGGATGCTAGTTGTTGGACACCCCATGTGGCTCCCTCCCCCATGCCACGCTGGAGAGTCGACACGAACGCAGCCCGGGCCCAGATGGCACCGCCACCTATCGTGGTGGGTGGTATAATTAAAGCGGCCTCTATGGCATGTTTTTTCCCGCTTTTTCGGCGCTTTTCCCGCGACCTCTCCTTCCTCCTGTGTATTGTTGCTCGGGCCCTGTCTGTGAACACTCTGCCACCCCCATTTCCTGTTCATGCCCGCTCTAGTTCTGCACCACCCCCGCTCTGGTTGCAGTAGTATGGGCTAAATTATTGAAGGTTCTAGGGTTTATGATGCAGTAGGGTCCATGGCTTATGTTGCAGTAGTATGGGATTACAACCATATGCCCAACAATTGCAATCATAGATTGTTGCTGGTTTATGTTGCAATCATAGTTTGGCCTGAATTATCTATCTTTTATGGTGTATGTTGCAGCCGGGTTTGTAATTTTTTTAGGGTTTATGAATTTAGTTTGTTGTTTGTTAATGTTGCAATCATAGTTTCGGCCGAATTCTTGAAGGCTCTATGGTTAATGTTGCAGCAGTGTTTATAATTTTATTGGGGTTTCTGAATTTATGGGGTTTCTTATCACTGCTAGGGTTGGAATTTCATTTCAAAATGTAAAAAAATTTAGGCTGTTCCTGCTCACGGCGGTGGCGTTGGCTGTTCCTGCTCCTGGCGGGGGCGTTTATGAATTCAATGAATTATTGAAGGCTCTATGGTTAATGTTTATGAATTCTAGGGTTTATGCTGCAGCAGGGTCCATGGTTTATGTTGCAGTCATTTCGGCTGAATTACAACCATATGCCCAAAATTCAAAGGGAGATAGAAGAATCCCAAGACCACTATAATAGCTTCATCCTAGATGATATCGTGGGATATGGTTTATGTTGCAGCAGGGTCTAAGGTTTATTGAAGTTTCATAGTTTGGGCTGAATTATTGAAGGTTCTATGGTTTATGGTGCAGTTGGTTCTATGATTTACAACTCTTGACCCCTATATTTTCCTTAAACTAGCAGTTAGGAATGGGGTTGAACCATTGCATGGGTGTGATGCCCATCCATTCGATGCTAACTGTACTGCAACATGGACCATATTTCTCTCCTATTATTAATAATGCCCAATATTTCAAGTTAATAGGTAAAAGTAAAAACTGCATCATACAACAGCAGATAAGATGCAGCAGATCACTTCATGTTAATAGGTAAAAGTAAAAACTGCATCATACACTTATAATTTAACAATAGCATGCAACTTGTAAACTGCATTAACAACAACAGATCATAAGGTGGAGCAGATCGCTTGTAAAATGCATCAACAATAGCCAATTTGGCAAACTTGCTGATATCAACAACTGAATTATGGGTATTCTTCCAATTAGATGAGACAATGGAGAAGTCATTGTTGTCAACTGCCATCCATCCCCTGTATGATGCAGTTTTGCCTTTTAACTATTACCATTCCAAGATATACAAGAGAAGGAAATTTAATTATAAGATTCCCGAGTTTATAACTTCCCTTCTATCATCCAATGATTTTGTTTTCTATTATTGGTACATATTAATAGTCTAAGTGTCAACATCTTTTATAAGTGTCAACAAATAATCAAGTTTGTTACCAAAATGCGTTCTATCGGTTTATAAGTTAAATGCTAAACTTGATTAAATTCATACCAATAAAAGTCACTTATCTAAATCTATTTTATACATCTTGAATTCGTATATACATTAGCAACAAGAATTTATGCTTTCAACCATAAAATATTTGCAATTCATTCAACCCTATGAAAATCAGAGTAAAAACATAATTATCATTCCAACATAAACCAGCAACAAACTAAAATCATAAACCCCAAAAACATTACAAACCCTGCTACAACATAAAGCAGCATAGACCATAGAACCTTCAATATTTCAGCCCAAACTATGATTGCAACATAAACCAAACAAATGCATTAGAGATTGTATGATGTATAGACTGTAGCGACCATAAACCAGCATCCCTAATCAGACCAACATAGACCAATTATAGACCAACATAAACTATGATTGCAACATCCCTAATCACTCAAATTAAATTCACTTAACTAATTCTCATTTTTTAATTAATATGATATTTTTTAAAATAATAATCACCTCCCAAATATTGTGAAACAAACTAACATAATCAAATTTGAACCCCGGTTTATCATTTACAACATTAATCACGCTAACATTAACATTAACAGAAACAGAAACATTAACATAAACAAAAACTATGATTGCAACATTAACAACACAAACATTAACAGAAACTATGATTGCAACATTAACAACACAACAAACTAAATTCATAAACCCTAAAACAATTACAAACCCGGCTGCAACATAAACCATTAAAGATAGAAAATTCAGGCCAAACTATGATTGCAACATAAACCAGCAACAAACTAAAATCATAAACCCCAAAAAAATTACAAACCCTGCTACAACATAAGGCAACATAAACCAGCAACAAACGAAATTCATAAACCCAAATAAAATTGTAAACACTGCTGCAACAAATACATAAACCCTAAAAAATTTGCAAACCCTGCTGCAACACAGACCATAGAACCTGCTGCAACACAAACCATAGAACCCTACTGCATTATAAACCATAGAGCCTTCAATAATTTAGCCGAAACAAATACATAAACCCTAAAACATTTGCAAACCCTGCTGCAACACAGACCATAGAACCTGCTGCAACACAAACCATAGAACCCTACTGCATTATAAACCATAGAGCCTTCAATAATTCAGCCGAAACAAATACATAAACCCTAAAAAATTTGCAAACCCTACTGCAACACAGACCATAGAACCTCCTGCAACACAAACCATAGAACCCTACTGTATTATAAACCATAGAGCCTTCAATAATTCAGCCGAAACAAATACATAAACCCTAAAAAATTTGCAAACCCTGCTGCAACACAGACCATAGAACCTACTGCAACACAAACCATAGAACCCTACTGCATTATAAACCATAGAGCCTTCAATAATTCAGCCGAAACAAATACATAAACCCTAAACAATTTGCAAACCCTGCTGCAACACAGACCATAGAACCTGCTGCAACACAAACCATAGAACCCTACTTCCTTATAAACCATAGAGCCTTCAATAATTCAGCCGAAACGCAACGCAACGTAAACCCTACTGCATAAACGCAACGTAAAACCTACTGCATAAACCCTACTGCATTATAAACAATTCCTAAACCCTGTTGCAGCATAAACGAAATGCATTTCACCATTGCCACAAACGCAATTCACAATTCACCAAACCAATTCACCAACAGAAATGCACATATTCACAACCCAGAAAACCAGAATTTAACCTTTAAAAGCAGCAGAAATGGCCCACGAAATCCCCAGAAGGTTGAGAGTGTTGACAAACACTAATGTAGGGAATGACTGGTACGAAACCTACCACCGAAACCGAAGAAGCGTGAAGGGACGAGCCACCGCCGTGAGCAGGAACAGCCAGCGCAGGAACAGCCAACGCCACCGCCGTGAGCAGGAACAGCCAACGCCATCGCCGTGAGCAGGAACAGCCTGATGGAATCCACCATCGCCACCAACGAAACCATCCGAACGGAAACCCAACAACACTAACACCGAACCGATAAAAACTTGCAGCAGGGTCCGCCGCAGACAACTTCGAGGGCCTGTGGTGCGCTGTGGGCATGGAGCGAACTTCAACGTCGGGAGAGATAGCGGACAGAACACACAGCAGCGGCGAACGCCATCCGTCGGGGGGCAAGGCAACAAGCGCCCGCCGCAGAACGAGAGCACAGCAGGATACCGACGGAACGAGAGCGCCCATGGTGCAGAACCAGAGCGGGGGTGGTGCAGAACTAGAGCGGGCGTGAACAGGAAGTGGGGTGGCTAAGCGTTCACAGACAGGGCCCAAGCAACAATACACGGGAGGAAGGAGAGGTCACGGGAAAAGCGCCGGAAAAGCAGGAAAAAGCGTGCCATAAAGGCCGCTTTAATTATAGCACCCACCACGACAGGTGGCGGTGCCATCTGGGCCCGGGCTACGGTCGTGTCAACTCTCCAGCGTGGCATGGGGGAGGGAGCCACATGGGATGTCCAACAACTGGCATCCCTCCCCTAGGTCACTCTCAGAATGTAGCTCATGTTTATAATTGTGTCCGAGAGCGGGCTTTTATGTACTCGTCTTAAATAAAAGTTGGAAATGTCCAGTCCAGTCTTTAGATTCATTAATACTCAAATGTACCTTTGTGCCCCTTTGTGATCATCCATATCTGCTTCCGTCACCTTTACACTCTCGATTGCAGTCCACATTAATACTGTTTGTACGGTTACGATGAATCTTTGACATATATACATCTGTCTGGCTAGTTGCAGTACTTATCTACTGAAATGCAATTAAATTATATGATATCTCGATATCTCTGAGCGTATGGCATTCATGAAACTCGCGTGGAATACGAAGCTTATCAGAAAAGACTCGACGAGAATGTGATGATTGAAGAGACCTTTAAGCAAAAGATGGGCGAGAATGTGATGATATCTCCTGAGCGTATGGCATTGTTGCTGATTGTAGAAACGATGCAAGCAAGCAAGGGAAGAATTCAATGAAAGGCCAAATGATGACAGCAAGCGAGGGAAGAATTTCTGGATCAAAGTGTCTGCCAGAAGACTCCATGAGCAGAATCCACAAGAAAACAAGAAGCAGTTTAAGAAACGCCAACAAGTCCAGAGTGCCTAAAGTAGAAGTCTATGAGAGAAAAAATAAAATGGATGTGGGGAGATGCAATCCTTATCTTGAGCAGATTAATTTGGTGATTAGAGAGCTCAAATCTAAGATTGAAATACAGAAAATGTTGAAAGTTGGTTATGAGCAGAGCCTTGAGAATGTGAAAGAACTTCTCAACTCTTATTCGTGTTTGTCTAAAAGTGCATCTGATGAGGTAATTAACTGCAAAACCCATATTGAGCAGATCAAGGCTGCAGTCAGACAACAAGGAAGTTTATTTGCAGAGGAAGTATTTGGAGAAATTTGTTACCTCAAGCAATCTGGTACTAAGGATGAGGAAATGCTGAATAATGGGTTGTTGAAGCCGGATGAGAATCAAATTTTTGAATACGTTCATGAAACTCACGTGGAATACGAAGCTTGTCAGAAAAGACTTGAAGAGAATGTGATGATTGAAGAGACCTTTAAACGAAAGATGGGCGAAAAAGCCACCGATTTGGAGAAAGTTGAAAGCCAGATAATTGGAATAAATACATGCATTGCCGAATTGCAAAGTGCATTAGCAATTCAAGAGAAATATAAGTAGAAATTGAAAACTCTTAGGGTTTCTAAAAAGATCGAGAGGGCCGGCTATTCCATGTTTCCTCGACCAGTCTCTCATCCTGTAGTGGTAGTGGTTGCACAGAGTGATGTAAGCCATGATGATACTATAGTCATAAATGTTTCTTGTTGCCCTGTTTGCAGTCTGGGCTTTGAAAGAAAAACATTGGATATCATCGTAGCGTCATGTGGGCACACTTTCCACCCTTTCTGCTTGGTTTGTGATGGAAGCATTTTGAAAAAATGCCCCAAGTGTCTTTGCGGAATGTCTGAAATGTGGTTGAATTCTTTTGGGATAGTTCAAAAAGAAACATCACATTCACAGCCTTCCAAGATTGGTGAAAAGTTTAATGCATCGCCTCAAGGTATGTTGAATAATGAGAGAAATTTCAGAGTGCTTTTAGTTATAATTCGTTCATGCTGTCTCTAATTTATGTATGTATTGATGGGTTTTACTAAATACTTTAAACCCTAACCAAGATCTACTCCTATGCAAGAAATTAAACTTAATGCACAGCGGAACTTACTTTCCATCTTCAAAGGTCGCGGACAGCTTCTGGTCTTGAATTGAGTTGTTGGCTCTCGAATCCTTCCAAGAACTTGCAATCCTTTTCTCTGGAGAGTATCATGTCTTCAAATGGAGCAGACAATTTTTCTTGATGATTGCAAGCCTTGGAGACTCAGCCCTTTTATAGCAGTGCCAAAGAAAAAGATTCTAATCCTAGGGCTGCTGAAATTTAGCTAATACTTGTGAAACAAGTCCAAAAGAAATCTGGAGTTTCCGATTTTACAAAAAACTTCAAATCGGGAAACTTCAGAAAAAACTGAAATAAATCAGAATAAATTCTGATTTCCTTATTTAGCTCAATTTATTACTGCTATTATTTTAATCAACTATAATCGGTCCATTAACAATTATAATTGATTAACATTATTCTATATGTATTTGTATCCAAATCCTTATTTAAATACGTATAATGCCATGAATTAATTAATCACATTGTTTGGCATGTTTTAATCATTACATAAATGTAATCTTTCGACAGTATTTGATATCATAATCATAATGCACGTATGTCCAACTTAATTATTGCAATTAGACGTCTCTAAATCCAACAATCTCCCACATGGACAAGTGCAACCTTTTGATTATATATCCTTAACTTTATTGCATGCAACTTTTCTGTCTTTCTTATCGTATTTCTTAAACAATTATGTCCATCAATTATGTTAACAAAGGACTTAAGCAGCACTTGTCACATTTAGTCGCAACTAAACCGACATAAATCACGCTGCCAACATAACTAAATGACATGAATCTGATTTGGACATATAGTTTAGAAATTACACGCAAGTGTGATTATACGTGCCTATTTCTAATTGAGTCACCTTTACTTTACTGTATGAGGTCAAAAATCAAACTTTAAAGAAAGAAATAATGAAACTGAAACTGAATGCAACTTGTATATATCATCAAAAATTGTTTACAATTGCATTACATAGAACATCAAAAACAAAACTTAAAACATATTCAGACTCCCACATTTTCTAACTATCCTAAATAGATATTACACCCATACGGGAAACATGTTCGTGAAACTTCTTGGGTGGTAATCCTTTAGTAAGAGGATCAGCAATCATGGAGTCTGTACCTATGTGTTCTATACATAATTCATTATTCTGCACTCTCTCTTTTACAACCAAAAACTTAATATCGATGTACTTTGACTTTGACGAACTTCGGTTGTTGGTTGCGTATAACACTGTTGAATTGTTGTCACATAATAATTTGAGTGGTTTCTGAATAGAATCCACAATTTTCAGACTTGTGACGAAGTTCTTCAGCCATACGCCATGATTAGATGCTTCATAGCATGCAACAAATTCAGCTGCCATAGTGGAGGAGGCTACCAATGACTGCTTAGCGCTCTTCCATGACACGGCACTGCCTGCCATCATAAAGATGTATCCTGATGTTGACTTCATGCTGTCGACACATCCTCCAAAATCAGAATCAGTATATCCAATGACCTCGAGCTGTTCCGATCTCCAATACGTGAGCATATAGTCCCTTGTTCTCTTTAGGTATCTCAACACTCGCTTGGCTGCCTTCTAGTGTTCCATCCCTGGGTTACTCAAATATCTCCCTAGCATTCCAGTGATGAACGCAATATCTGGACGCGTGCATACTTGTGCATACATGATGCTACCCACGGCTGAGGCATAGGGAATATATTTCATGGTGTTTTTATCTAAGTCAGTTTGGGGACATTGTTTTAGACTAAACTTATCTCCTTTTGATACAGGGGTATCTCCTGTTTTGCTGTTTTCCATGCCAAATCTTGTTAGAATCTTATCGATATAGTTCCTCTGGGATAACCTTAGAATACCTTGAGATCTATCTCTAAGTATTTCAATCCCTAGAACAAATGATGCATCACCAAGATCTTTCATTTCAAAGTTCTTAAATAAAAAATTCTTAGTTTGATGCAACATGTCCTTATCGTTACTGGCAAGCAATATGTCATCTACATATAAAACCAAGAAAATAAATTTACTCCCACAGAACTTAAGGTATATGCATTCGTCTACTATGTTAGACTCAAAACCAAATGAGCTAACAATTTTGTGAAATTTTTGATACCATTGTCGAGATGCTTGTTTTAGCCCATAGATAGATTTCTTAAGTCTGCAAACCATAGACCCTGCATCACCTGATACAAAGTTCTCTGGCTGCTTCATATAGATCTTTTCATCAATGTCACCATTGAGAAACGCCGTCTTTACATCCATCTGATGAAGTTCTAAATCATAATGTGCTACAAGCGCCAATATAATCCTTAAAGAGTCTTTCGATGAAACTGGAGAGAAAGTCTCTTTATAATCAATGCCTTCTTTCTGTGTGAAACCTTTCGCAACAAGACGTGCCTTGTATTTTTCAACATTGCCTTTAGAATCCCGCTTAGTCTTAAATATCCATTTGCAACCAACGGGTTTCTTGTCTTTAGGCAACGGAACGATATCCCAAACGTCATTGTCATACATAGATTTCATCTCTTCATTCATGGCATTAATCCACATTTGAGAGTTAGAGCTTTCCACAGCTTGTTTGATATTAACAGGATCATTTTCAAACATGCCAATGTCAAACTCATGTTCTTGAAGATATGCATAATCCTTAGATTGTGTAGATCTTTTCTCTCTAGTAGATCTCCTAATTGGCACAAGTACTAGATTTTCTTGAGGTTCATTTACAACTTGATCTTCAATAGGAGGAGGAACATCATTATCAATTTCTGAATCTCCCACAGGCCCTAGGCCATCAACATTTGTCATGTCAATGTCAGGGTTTGGGTTGGGTTCAGGTCCATTTGTGTTCTCTACTCCATGTTGAGTTTCTAACTGAGTTATTTGTGATGATGAAGTTTGCATATTGTCAGAAGATGTATTTCTAAACGCAATCGGAATTTGAACAAAACCAGGACTTTGGTCCATAGTCTCATTTCTAAACGCAATCGGAATTTGAACAAAACCAAGACTTTGGTCCATAGTTTCATTCGCATTCGTCTCTTCTTCTTCAAAAATACTATCTTTTGTCATATCTCCCCCCACAAACTCATTATCCTCAAAAAATTTCGCACTTCCTGACTCGAAAACTATATGTTTTGTTGGATTATAGAATTTGTATCCCCTAGATCGTTCAGAATAGCCTATAAAGTAACAACTAATGGTCCTTTCGTCCAGTTTCTTTTCATTTGGCTTATAAGGCCTAGCTTCACATGGACATCCCCAAACTCTCAAATGATTCAAGCTAGGCTTGCGCCCAACCCATAATTCGTAAGGGGTCTTGTTAGCTGCTTTAGTAGGCACTCTATTAAGTATGTATGCTGCATTCTTTAAGGCTTCTCCCCACAAATTCTCAGGTAGAGTTGTACGAGCAATCATACTTCTCACCATGTCTTTAAGGGTGCCATTTCGTCGTTCAGCAACACCATTCATTGCAGGCGAACCTGGCAACGTATACTGAGGCACAATTCCGCATTCCTCTAAGTATTTTGCAAAGGGACCTTGACGTTGTTCTCCTGATCCATCATAACGACCGTAGTATTCACCACCACGATCAGAACGAATGGACTTTATACGTTTGTTAAGTTGTAACTCAACTTCCGTTTTGAACTTTATGAACACGTCTAATGCTTCCGCCTTTTCTTTTATTAAGTAAATATGACCATATCTTGAATAATCATCTATGAATGTGATAAAGTAATGGTGACCATTTCTTGTAGCTTTTGGAAAAGGACCACAGATATCCGTATGAATCAATTCTAAGACATCATTACATCTTTTTGCATCATACTTACGTTTATTAGTTTGTTTTCCCTTTATACAATTCACACAATCACTTAAGTTTGTAAAATCTAAAGGTTGGACAATATCATTAGACACTAGACGTTCTATCCTTTTCATAGAGATATGTCCTAATCGCTTGTGCCATAATGTTGGAGATTTCTCGCAAGTTAATTTACGTTTTCTATATCTACATGCAGTGCCTCTGAATGTGAAGTGTCTATATCTAGAAAATAAAGATTATCATAAGAAGACAGGATACCAGAAGCAAGAAGCTTAGAATTTTGACACAAACTGAAATTTCCATTACCAAATGAACATACATAACCATTTTTGTCCAAATAAGATATATAAATTAGGTTCCTTCTGAAAGATGGAACCACTAAAGCATCAAAACTTAAATAAAATCCTGTCTTACATAATAATCTA
Source organism: Larix kaempferi (assembly GCA_027924585.1). NCBI lineage: Eukaryota > Viridiplantae > Streptophyta > Pinopsida > Pinales > Pinaceae > Larix > Larix kaempferi. The sequence goes on from BSBM01001126.1 coordinate 6,057,505, forward strand.
AATTTTCCTATGCTTTTCACTTCTACTTTGTTGCCATTTCCTACGTAAACGTAGCGCTCCGCCTCACTTGGCTTGCGATGGCTTAGGAAACCCTGCATCGACATACTGATGTTAGTCGTTGCACCTGAATCTATCCACCAAGTATATCTAGATACAGAAATTAAATTAACTTCAGAACAAACTAAAGCAAGAGACATACCTTTCTTTGCCAACCATGCATGATAGTTAGTGCAGAATTTCTTTGTATGTCCTGACGCTTTGCAGAAAAAACAGTTCCTTTCTTCTGCTTTCGCAGAAGTATCTTCCTTCTTGCTTTTCTGCGCGGCATTGTTTGCAGCTACCTTGGCAACAAACTTGCGCTTCTTGCCTTTACCCTTATGATTAGATGTTACTACATGAGCACTCTCCCCCTTAGTCATTTTCTGTCTCTCTTCCTCCTGCACCAACTGAGCCTCAAACTCAGGTAGTGTCCATGTCCCTTTTTGACAATTATAAGTCATCTTGAATTGACTAAAGTTGGACAGGAGAGACAGAAAAATGAACTCAATGAGAACTTCATCAGAGATGTCATAATTATGCCCTTTCAAGGCACGTTGTAGTCTTGTCATCTCAATAACATGCTCTCTAACCCCTTCTTTTCCCTTGTATTTTATTGTTGCCAACTTCACAAAGAGTGTACTAACTTCAGTCTTTTTACTCTTTGTGAATTTCTCTTCAAGGGCCTTAAGGTATTTAATAGCGCCGGTCTCTGTATCAGGTATTATGCCCCGAAAAATCTCATGGATCGTTTGCTTCATCACCATTATGCACATGCGATTTGAATGCTCCCATCTATCAATATCAGCCTTCTCTTGGGGAGTTTCTTCACCCTCTTTATTGGGTTTGGGGCGATCAAATCTCAGTGCAGTGTCCAATTGCATGATCCCTAAGACTAATTTCAGCTTTTCTTCCCAATGTTTGAAATTGTTCCCCATGAGGGGCTTAATTTGACTTAGATTTGACATTATGTTTAGATCTGAAAAATTGAAGAACAAAAGGAAAAATTAGATATTATGCATCACGATTTGATCTTTAATCATAATTCTAAAATCCATCTAAAGGCCTAAATTAAATTATGTGCTCCATTGAATCTTTTAGCCAAAACACCACTCAATAATGAAAAACACCTTTGGGCGCAATCATTACCTTATTGTCTTTTTCGCCTTTGGGCCAGATTGACATATCCATTTGCTAACTACCAGGCCAGTCAAGTGGGGAAGCAGGTCACTAACGGACCTGGTGCACCAAGCCCCAAATGCTTTTCTAGACATTGCCAGCATATGTGTGTTGCAACTTATTTGTTATACATCACCCTTATGCACCAAACAACTTAGCAGGTGCCAACCCTCCTTTGGGAAAGCTAACACCCACGTCCATTGAGCTTGTCATGAGTCATCCTTGCAATCGTCTTACACAGAGCGGTTCGTTTTGCGAACATCAATGCTTGACTCATGCGAAAACAACACATGTATACATAAAATGCCTTTAGTTAGATTCCAAAATTATACCTAAAATCATCACCCTTATTTGTTAACTTAACAGTTGATAATATGTGCTTGTTCAAGTAAAATATTAATATCTCTAAAAGAAAGTATCACATTCAGAAATACTAAACTTAAGATTGCCATTTCTCGGCAGACAGTATAGAAAGTTATTTACTGTTGCAACATCAAAATTTTAGCTTAAATGAATGAGCAATCTTTATAATTGTCAAAGGTCAAAATTTTTGAGAATTTAAAATTCTAAACAGATTTTGCCTTCTAAATTTGTACTTAGTCTGGATCACATTTCAATGTTAAATTTAACCAGAATTAATTTATGTGAAAACAATATACGCATACAGAACTTCCAAAGCTCGATTTCCAGCCACATATAAAGACGTTTTGCAAATTAAATGGATGAATAAAAAACATTTTTAAGAACTGATAAATGAATCCAGAGCTTGCAATCGTTCTTCCAGGCAACATGGGTGCATAAAAAACGTTTTTAAGAACTGATAAATGAATGCAGAGCTTGCAGTCGTTCTTCCAGGCAACATGGGTGCATAAAAAACGTTTTTAAGAACTGATAAATGAATGCACAGCTTGATAGGAATATAAATTCGATCCACAGAGAATCCGCATATAAACCATTCACATGGTTGATATTGGATACAAACAGAGATCCACATATAAACTATGCACAGACTTTAACATTGGATGTGAAATCGATCCATTTAATATTTACACAGAGGTCGTATAAAAAATATACACAGAGTTTAACATTGAACTCAAAAAATCGGATAAATGTTGAATAAATTATAATAATTTCCATATTATAACACCTAGATCGAGATCAACCGTCAAAAAAAAAAAAAAAGGAAGGTACAAGGTAGCTCTGCTACGCAACAAGGGCATAAACGAATGCAGAAAATCGATGGCATCAATCCAACACACTATCACGCAGAAATCCACGCCGGCCAGCAAGGTATAAGTAAAATATAAATAGCACACCCCCACAGAGCTGGGAAACCAAAAATCAGTTTTGATAGGGTTTCGAACCATTCAGAGGTAGATGATACGGAAGTTAATCAACTAAAACGTTTTCAGAAATACCAAATGAACTAAAACGTTTTTAAATGAACCAAAAAACGTTTTTCTAGATGCAAGAGAAAAACCAAAACGTTTTTTAAAACTTCCATGGCCACTGCAGAGCATTTAAACTCATTTTCCAGGCCACAGACTCAGCTAAAACGTTTTTAACACTTCACTATCAACAAACAGAGATATATAAACGATTTTCCAGCCATCACTGAAAAATGCCCAAAATGTTTTCAAACTTCGTGGAATACACACAGCATTTCTTACAAAAGGGAGGCTCTGATACCAATTGATGGGTTTTACTAAATACTTTAAACCCTAACCAAGATCTACTCCTATGCAAGAAATTAAACTTAATGCACAGCGGAACTTACTTTCCATCTTCAAAGGTCGCGGACAGCTTCTGGTCTTGACTTGAATTGTTGGCTCTCGAATCCTTCCAAGAACTTGCAATCCTTTTCTCTGGAGAGTATCCTGTCTTCAAATGGAGCAGACAATTTTTCTGGATGATTGCAAGCCTTGGAGACTCAGCCCTTTTATAGCAGTGCCAAAGAAAAAGATTCTAATCCTAGGGCTGCTGAAATTTAGCTAATACTTGGGAAACAAGTCCAAAAGAAATCTGGAGTTTCCGATTTTACAAAAAACTTCAAATCGGGAAACTTCAGAAAAAACTGAAATAAATCAGAATAAATTCTGATTTCCTTATTTAGCTCAATTTATTACTGCTATTATTTTAATCAACTATAATCGGTCCATTAACAATTATAATTGATTAACATTATTCTATATGTATTTGTATCCAAATCCTTATTTAAATACGTATAATGCCATGACTTAATTAATCACATTGTTTGGCATGTTTTAATCATTACATAAATGTAATCTTTCGACAGTATTTGATATCATAATCATAATGCACGTATGTCCAACTTAATTATTACAATTAGACGTCTCTAAATCCAACATGTATAACTATACTAGTTTGGAATGTTAATTTGTCACCAGTATGATAATATTGTTGAGTGTAAATGCATATCAAAGGAGGAGATTCACCCACCAGCAGTAACACGATCTATGATAGAGAGTCCAGCAAATTAAGGTGGTAAGCACTTAATTATAAGCCCTTCACGGATTGCAAATATAACAGTATTAGGCTTTCATGAATCTTAATTTTCTACTGCTCATTATGAATTAATTAGTTTTTGAACATTCATAAGTTTGTGTTCTGCAGAACAGAAAGTAATATGAAAGCCGATCAAAGCTGGGCGCAAAATTGTGGATGTCATGTCCACGGTACTGAAGAACTGTGAAGAAAGAAATCTGTATGCTAAAAGTATTTCTGTTTGCTCTCAGTTTGCAACTCTGTGAAACTTTCTGGGCATTAGTTATGTGAGACTCTAGTTTCGTAAGGAGTGATGCATGATATCTTTAAATCCTGATTTTGATAGAACTTATAAAGTTGTGTTGTCATTATGGTTATAACCATGATGAACAATTATATTGTAATGTACAATTACTCAAACTTGGTTACCAACTTTGACATTAATCTCGGATGTCCATTTTATTGTAAAATGGTTGTTGTTCTTGTTTTAGAGTAAAAAGGTGATTGGATGCTTTAATTTTTACTCGTATTATAAACTAAATGGATATTTTTCCTCGTATTATAAACTAAATGGATTTTTTGCATTGCATTTAATTTTTGTAAAGATTATTTTTATATAGAAAAAAAACAAGCATGTAATTTGTTAATCCTATTGAATTAAAGTTACATATTACAGCTTCTAATTTATGGAAATTTATAATTGCATTGTGCTTTTAGATAAGATTGTGTGTAATCATGTAAATAATTTAAGTTTATATTTTTATTAGTGTTCTTTAATATTAAATAAAAAATTAACATCAAAATTTAAACATAATTGTTTACTAAAAGCTTGTTATTACTTTAAAAAACAAAATAACTAATAACATCCATCATGGAAACTTCAAAATCATTACTGAACCATCCAAACATAAGGACTAAAAGACCACTAATTATTTTTATATAATTATAAAATGATGAAATATAAATAAAAATATTCAACTGCTTTTATAAAATTCTCTGTTTATATAAGATTCTAGTAAATATTTATGATTATATATATATATTGTAATTTTACAAATTAATTTGTCAGAATAATATTTAGTTTAAGGAAATTTATAATTGCATTGTGTTTTTAGGTGAAATTGTGTGTAATCATGTAAATAATTTAAATTTATATTTTAATGGAAGTTGAGTTTTCTGTTAATGTTAAATAAAAAATTAAATATGACTATGTTAAATTAATGTTAAATATATATTTAAATAAAAAAGCAAATAGATTTTGTTAAATTAATACTAAATAATTTATGTATATGATCTTTTCTTAAAATAAATAAATAATTTAAATGGAAAATATTTTCTTTTATGATTATAATTTTTTTTAATTAATTTTTGATGAAGTAAAAAAAAAATTATTTGTTGGTTAGGATTTTTCTAATACAAAAAAATCTTTGTTTTTTTTTCTTTTCTGAAATTAAGAATATAAGAATTGATACATTAAAAATAGATCGTTAAGTTTAAATATTAATAGCATAAAGTAAATTTATCTAAATTCACTTGCAATTTTTTCCATTATAATCAATATTTTATTAAAATTATTTTATTTTTTAAATAAAAATTAAATAAATCACATTTCAATTTTATAATTCATTTTTTTTTAATTTTGTTTAGCTAATAGCTATAAAGTTAGGTATCCTTAACTAAGAAATGTCTTAATAATAGACCCATTCAATGTCAATTCTACAACCTATAAATATAATTTATTTTTTCTTTAATATCAAAATTTTAAATTTATATATAAATTATATAAAATAATTTAATTTAACTTATAATTCACTTTCTCTTCAACTTAAATTTAAATTATATAAAATTATTTGATTTACTTTTACATTATATAATGGTTTAAGTTGCTTTTTTAAATAAACTAGTTTCATTTGTTTTTAAATCCAAACCATTGTATTTTAAATTAAATTCCACTTTACCTGTTTCAAAATATATATATATATATAGTTTTATATAAAAATATATAATATAAAATAATAAGCAGGAAATTCAATATTTAATGAAAAGAAGGGAAATTGCTTAGCAACAAGTCTTTCATGAATAGTGTTTGTTATATCTCTAGCGATGAATCTGAAAGTCAATCGTGCTTGTTAGCGATGAATCTGGTAGTGTGCTTGTTAACCATGTATTTTCTTGGACAATGGGAATCGAATGGACAAAAGCAATATTTCAAAGCAAAAGCAAAAGATGCATTGCAAAACTTTTTATATTAAATTAAAAAAGAAAGTCTACATTGTGATGTTGAATCCCACCTATTGGAAAATTTTATGGTATGCAATATTATGTGCTTGATCAACGAAGATTTCAATGCAAGCATATATTTCAATTTTTATTACTAATTTGTTATATATTTCATTTGTTATTTATAATTGCCAAAGCAATGTATAAATGAAGTAAAATAAAAACTGAATTTAACAAGATTGCATGTTAAAATTTCAATTTTTATTACTAATTTGTTATATATTTTCATTTGTTATTTATAATTGCCAAAGCAATGTATAAATGAAGTAAAATAAAAACTGAATTTGTTATATATTTTCATTTGTTATTTCACTGAAGAATAAAAATCGTATATACCATATTAGTTTCAATCATTACAATTTATTTTTTTCTAATATATATTATATAGGTTTTGTTCCTTGTATTCAATATTTCAAAAAACTATATATATATATCTTTTTATTGTATTTAATATCTCAAAAAACTCAATATTTACATTGATAATAATACAACTATAATAACAAAATGTAGTGCCTCGTTTCTATTTTAGAGTTACACTATTATTAAGGGTATTCGACTTTAGATGACCCAATTTTATGTGGATTTAGATTTGGATTATTATGCTATTTGTTTTTAGGGTATTTGATGACTAATGACTGTGTCGAGAGAGCTTGAGGCTCTTATCTCTTTTACCATATTGTTGGAAAGCATAGATTATGATGGATTTACACGGTGCTTGTTGAGAGTTTGGTTCGTTATTGTGAACAAGGTTGAGAGCTTTTTAGTAGCAATCTATACACTTTGACTAAGCTAACGATTTCTTGAATCCATCCTTATTGTGGCTCGGGGTCCCAGGAGAAGAAGAGTGCCTTTTGGGAGTGGCAGGGTGGTTTCCGGTGGACATTGGACGTTTGGTAATTAGAGCGTGGACTTGCAGTGGGACTTCGACAGTTTCCACAACCTTTGGCAATGGGCGACAAAAGGTATCAGGTTGGTATAACCGTTAATTAAGTTAATTTTTACTGTTTGTCGTAGTAATTTAATGGTTTGAGTTTAAACGTAAATGAGAGATTCTTCGATGTCAGATCTGCTTTTTTATTTATATGAGAGATTCTTCGATGTCAGATCTGCTTTTTTATTTATAATGCTACTGGTTTGGATCATAGATCTATTGTTGGGTTTAAAAGAAAATGTTGTTGATTAGATTATAGTTTCGTCTTTGAAAGAACATAAAAATTCTCTTTTCTATGGTTGAGTTTATCCATTGCATACATATGCTACTATAGAATGCTTAATGGCATGCGTCATTTGTCATTTAAATGTCACATATAATGTTATTTATTTCGTCAAGGTCTACTAGTACATATCACTGACATTATAAATTGTGAAGACTAACATGGACAACCAATATGTAAATGCAATTGTGTCCTACTTTATGTTATTGTCATTATTGACGAGGATCTATGATAAAGGTTATAATGTTTATAAGGGAAAGAGATGCCATAATATTCTTAACATTGTGCAACTATATTGTATGGCTAACAGATTATTAGTAAAAAGATTCGAACATGTTTAACTGCATTGAAATTTAGTCACTTCCTTTTGTAAGCATGTTTTATATTTAAAAATGATGAGAATGAGTAATGATAGTTAGATTGCCTCATGTGTTAGAGGTGGATTGTTATATTAGTAATACATATTTTAAGTTGGGAATTAAGCTTGCAATTCAATCTTATAATGACTTTTAATAGTCACGTTGCATTGTGCTTAATGATATTTTATAACTGATATTGAATGTATGATGAATATTAACTTCAGAACTAAGTTGGGGCACTAAGCTTGCAATTAAAGCTTATACTGACTTTCTATAGTCACATTGCATTGTGCTTAATGATATTTTAGCACTGACATTGAATGTACGATGAATAAACTTCAGAACGAAGTTTTCTAAATAAGGGGAGTTTGTGGTGCCCAATTTATGGCTAGCCAAAGTAATTGAATGAAATCATTTGGTGAGATGATTCTATGATAAAGAATGATGGTTAATGTCCTTGTGTAATTTATAAACTAGCATTGGGTGATTTTCATATGAGAGTTTGGATATCAACTTTAGGACGAAGTTTCCTGAAGAGGGGGTGTATCACAGGTGTATGTAGTGCCATGCTTTTACTTTAGACTTGCATTATTATGAGATATATTATTTGAGGGCATTCGGTTTTAGATAACCCATTTGTATGTGGATTTAAACTTGGATTATTATGCTATGTTAGTTTTTAGGGAATTCAATGACAAATGACCCGGCCATGTGTGGAAACTCATATTTTAATTAATAAATGGGATGTTCTAAAGTTATACATTATGAAATTGTGAAATGCATGGAAAGTTTCGGAAAGCTATAAAGAGATGGAGAGAGCACAAGGCTCTCATCTATTTTACTCTATTGTTGGACGACATAGATTATGCGGGATTTACATGGTGACGGCTGAGAGCTTGGTTTGTTTTTGTACGAACAAGGTTGGGAGCCTCGTAGTAGCAATCTACATACCTTAACTACGCTAGTGACTTCTTTCATTCAGCCTTGTTATGGGTCCGAGGTCGTAGGGAAAGAAGAGTACCTTTTGAAAGTGATAGGGTGGTTGTCGGTGGACATTCGATGTTTGGAAATCAGAGCGTGGACTTGCGAACTTCCACAACCGGCTTCAAAAACACGTGAAAAGAGGTATCAAGTTGATATAATCGTTAATTTAGTTATTTTCGACTATTTGTCATAGAAATTTAATGGTTTGAGTTTTACAGGAAATGATATATGCTTAGATGTTAGATTTGTTATTTGATTTATAATGCTACTGGTTTGGATCGTAGATCTGCTGTTTGGTTTAAAATTTAAAATTTTCTAGTTAGATTGTAGATCTGTTCTGGAAAGAACATAAGTCTCTTTTCTATGGTTGAGTTTATCGATTGCATAGATCTGCTACTATAAAATGCTTAATTGTAATGAGGGTCTCGATGGGTTCTTGGAGAGTCCCTACAAAAATAATATAATTTTTTTTTATTAACCAACAATACACACATTATTTTATAACCAAAACAAACATATTAGGATTTACAATTAACAAGTAAAACATGAACATAACTAAATAAGTAAATAAAAACATAAGGATAACTATACAAAATACAAGAATACAATTGACAAATAACAAATGCACATCAATTGTAAACAAAATAAAATACATACAATTAGATTAATGGTGAGAAATAAGTGTTCAACATATGTGAGCAATTGAAAATTCAAATCCATGGAGGCTATTAGAAATACCGAGGATGTTTGTGCAAACCTCGACAGTTTATTTTTTGTACTAGGGGAATCGACAACTGGGATGGGGCTGTTACTCACGTGAAATGAGATCCAAGGGTCCAATCCCATCCGCTACCACTATACCCCTAGGTGCACCCACACAGCTTGCAAGCATGGGGCATGGGTAAGTCGGGGTTCTTTGAACTCGTGATTTCTATTACAACATATCATCTCATTTTCAAGCAAATCACTAGTCAAGTTACACCCTTGAGGGTTTTTTTATTCATTGTTTTATCTCTTGATGGTCCTAGCAGGGCTCAAACTCGTGACCTTCGGCTTTCTTATGATGTGGCCATATGTAATATACGTCTTTTACCCCTATACTTTTGTAACCGAAAGTGTACAATGTACTAGTTCCTGGCGATGAGCTCAAAGTCAAGGCCCCATCAGTAAACTTTGTAAGTATTGTTGTGATTTCGCTTTGTATGAAGAGAAGAGGAGGAAATGGGACATTAACAAGAAAGAATTCAGACAGTTAAACAATAGAACCATGCCATATCTTTATCATTCATTTAAAAGAAAATATGCCAATGTTATGTCCCAATAGTTGGGTTGTTGACCAAGACATAGAGAAATATGGTGCATCTGGTTATTACCTTGCTGTTGAAGATGATGCATTAAACAAAGGGATCAAGTGCAACAATTCGGTAATAATATCTTGTGTACATTTGTAACTTTATTATGCAAATTTGAATTATAACATCTATATTTTATATAAATTAATGATTGGGTTATTAGACATATGACACCATCATTTGTTCACTTTTTTACAGGTGCATTTGTTCCCATCTATGCAGGCATATGGGAATAATTTTCACATCGAGGACACTGATGATGGACGTGCCACACAAGACTATGGAGTGGAAGTCGATTTCAACCAATATATCCATGCTAGCCACCGCGATCAAAACCTAATAAGGGGAAGTTGGGTTACATTGGAAATATACAAGAGATCATTCAAGTGGACTTCTCATCTTTCCAATGTGTTATTTTTAGGTGCAAGTGGTAGGACACCTTTGATTGGAATAATGTAAATGAATATCATGATAGTGGTATGATATGTATCAACTTTAGAAAGATGAGGGTGAAACTAAAGAGCCTTATGTTTTCCCAAAACACTGTAACCAAGTGTTTTTTTACCCAGATGTGTTGTATAGGGATTGGTGGTTTGTATTAAGACATGGTCCTAGATCAAAACATATTTTTTAGAATAACGGTGCTATCATGCCAAGTGAGGAAGATAATCGGGGTGATAGAAATAAATAGTGGTATGTACATGTTTTATTTCATCATTTACAGTGTTGATGTATCATTTTATTATTGTTATGTTTAATTCTCTAATTATATTGTTTATTTTCCATCTTATGATGATAACAATGAAAAGTTAATTACTAGATGTCTTAAAACAATTTTAGTTGGTTAACAATCAATCTAATGCGAAATGTGTTTGTTTATGGAGTAATTTGTGATTGTATGGAATAATTGATTGAAAAATAATTTTATTTTACTTGAAGGTATTTATATCTCATTGCATATTTAATATAAAATATTATAATTATTGTGGCACCATTATTATGGCATGTCGATATTGAAAAAATATAGGTCACTGTGTATATATGTGTTGATACTTAATATGAATTTCTATCTATATGAAATAGTCATTTTATACTAATTATGTTAATATTAACTAGTAAGTAATAAACAAATTTTAATATTAATTTAAAATGTATATTTCATTTACAAATTAATTACCCTTAAAATGTGCATCTATAAAGTGTGAATGCATTTTATTTATTTGTTAACACTAGTTCACACTATGATTAGATTTCATTATATTAATTTACATAATATTGATGCCTTCACTAATCACAAAACCAATTTCAAACTTTAATAATGAAATCACATTAAGGTTTTGCTAAATCAAGTTATTTATAACAATTCACCAACTCATCGTCACTAGCATGATTAATTCTTTAGCATGACATGAGGGATATTCATGACCAATATCCTTGCATATTGAATGGAAGCGTGTACCTAGAGTCTTTACCCTAATTGACACCCATATCATAGTCTATCATATGCAAACTCTTTATTGGGTTTCTACGTGGAAAATATATTCAATTCATTCATCTAGTCAACCTTAATTCATGTTTGGAATTTATCCCCACAAGAACACATGCACTCTCTAGACTATGCTTTTTTTACAATATGATGCATATTAAACTTGTACCCAACATTATTTCCATGCACTTGTTTCAATATCAGTTACCAAAGGATATTCCCGTAATCTGAAATCATAAATTCACCTATTAAAACACTCACAAAAATATTCAAGCAAGATAGGATTTAAACATAATCGAGTTCAAACCTATCATGATTCAAACAAAATAGAGTTCAAGCAAAACATAATTCAAGTAAGGCAGAATTCCAGCAAGATAGAGCTCTGTAAAACACTTTCAGAATACATCTAAACAATCTCAAATATATAAATAACAAAAGAGAATTACTAATAAATGGAAATACTCAACGGGTACCAAAGATAGGGGGCTCTCCTAGCCCGAGACACGTTGAGGGAAACGATATAGTCCTATAGAGATTATATATACAAACAATACAAAACATTACAAATCTATATATTAGCCTTCCAGAGTAGAGAAATTTTTAGGAGCAAAATTTCGCCAATTAGCTATTTTTGGGGTTTTTTTCAAAAAATAAATTCGCTATTTGGTCATTTTTAATCTCTAATATCGCCTATTTTTATATAAAATATATATTTTTTATCATAATATTTGCCAAAAATTACAAGTTTTAGGAGTAAATTGTATGTTTCATATTTAATATTCACCTGCCAATCTATATATATGTTTTTCTCAATCCAAAATAATCACCTAGAATACTAAAGTTTACTTTTACAATGATTTTTTTTTTTTGGGATCAAGTTATAGATTGAATTTTTCATTGCAACTACCTCTCACGTGAGCTTTGCGCGCGTCTTCAGCTGCTAGGGCTTCGATTTTCTCCCGTTTGGGATGGATCCTCCTCAGGATCCAAGCCCGAAGGATCGTTGTCGCTCTCTCGATGAGGCTTTTAGGGCCCTGGTGGCCACCTCCCCTGCTCCCTCTTCAACTACGGTGTCTGGGGATGGTTTTGTCCGGCTCTCTGAAGCCCCTAAAATTCAGATCATGTCAGCCGCTTCAAGATTAAAGGATCTTGCTCTCAGTGAAAGAGGATTGATAGGCCAGTTCACTGGGATATGGTCGTCTCCGAAAACCTTGGACATTTGGATAAAAAAAACTGGATGCCTTTGTTATCAGAAGGAATCCAACACTGCTTCTGCGGGAAAGGATTTTTCACCTTTTTATTTGAGGAAAAAGAGGACAGAGACATTATTTTCTGTAGTGGACCATATTTTATGGGCCCTCGGGGGCTTTATCTGAAATCGATGGAGTCTCTCTTTTGATCCAGAAAAGGATGTGCCTTCGGCAGTTCCTATCTGGGTCTGCTTGCCCCATCTTCCCCTCCACTACTGGAACGATGAATCTTTGCAAGCAATAGGGAACTCTTTTGGGAAATACATTGACAGAGCAGAACCGAAATGCCCTCTTTTTTCTTGTGTTAGAATCTGTGTGGAGGTAGATCTGGAAAAAGGCCTCCCGGAGATAATTAAACTGTGCATGGATGGCTGGGAATATGCGTAGAAAGTAGATTATGAGCAACTTTCGTTCAAATGTAAAAAGTGCCATGAATATGGCCACTTTGTCAAAAACTGCCCAAAAATGGTCAAAGAAACAACGAAACAATCACAAGCAGCTGAATGGCACCAGGTGAAGAAAGGGAAGATTGCTCCTGCTTCTAAACCTGATCAACAAAGGAAATCCTTAGAAAAAGAAAAAGAAGAATCGCAGCCAGTGCCAAAGATCCCGACAGAAAACTAGTTTGATGCTCTCATTATGGAAGAAGGGGAAATAGCTGAGCCTAAGGGCCCTGAAACTGCTCCAGCGATTAATGAGATTCAAATTATCAATACTGACACTCCAATGCCCGGCAAAGAAAATGAAGCCCTAGATCTGGAAAGATCTCCTCCTCTAGGCAATTCTTGGGCAGATGCGGTTCGTCAGAGAAAGACGGTTTCACCAGAATCCTCATCCAAAGGAACTCAAGACTTCATTGAACCTGGGCCAATCATAAATACCCGAGGAAGAAAAACACATTGATTTCACAGGGAGCAAGAGGCAAAGAGGGAGCTCGAACTAGGTAGGCAAAGAAGCATTGAAGAAATGAAGTTGATTCAAAATACCAAGGGGAAGACAGATACTAGGGCTCGGCCAGGCCAGCAGTCTGGGAAAAAATGATAAAGCTCGTCTCTTGGAATTGTAGGGGGATTGGTGGAGCAGTAAAAGTCAAAGCAATGAAAGATATAGCCACTACCAAGAAACCTGATATACTACTAATCCAAGAGACGAAAATGAGTGATGTGGAGATTCTAGCTACTTCACATCAATTCTGGAAAAATGGTCAGGGTCATGCAATAAGTTCAAGAGGAGCTTCTGGAGGCATAGCTTCTTTTTACACAAGTAAGTATTCTTTTAAAATTCTGTAAGAATGTCAACATTGGGTTTTATCTGAGCTGGTGAATAAGGAAGACAATCTTTCCTTTCTTATTTGCAACATTTATGGACCTACACACTACAAAGATAAGCAACCCTTTTGGGATAGTCTCATGAGTCTCAACGACATTGTAAAGAACAAAGAAATCATTCTCGCTGGAGATTTCAATACAAAAATCTCCCAATCTGAAAAACGTGGAGGGTCGAGGGTAAGGGACCATTTTGGTGAAAATATGGAAGACCTGCTCATTGAGCTCGACTTGATTGACCCCCCTATTAAAAATGGATCATTCACCTGGAGTAATCGACATTGGGGGGTGGGACATATAGCTACTAGACTAGACTGTTTTCTTTTCAGCTCCTCCTTCCTTCAAAAAAATTTAATTCCTTCCTCTATTGCCATCCCCTCTGTTGTCTCGGATCATAAGCCTATCTCACTCAACCTCTCATTACCTGAAAACCTTGGCCCTATACCCTTTCGGTTTAACCCCTTATGGCTGAAAGAAGAGAATGTTGGGACTCTAATCACCACGGCTTGGAATTATCCCTACTATGGTTCACCGAGCTATGTTTGGGAGAGTAAGCTTAGAAATGTACGTTATATGCTAAAAAGGTGGGCTAAATCGGAATACAAAAGCCCAATTTTTGCTAAAACCACTTTAAAAAATGAACTTGCAATTCTCCATGTTCATATGGAAACTACTGACATTACTCCAGCGCATTTATATAAGGAACAGGAATTAAGCACTAAAATTCTGGCTGCAGCTAGTAAGGAGGAAGAGATTTGGAGACTAAAATCCAGACAGCTTTTGCTCAAGCGTGGGGACAGTAACACTAGTTACTTCCATAAGCAATCCAAAGTGAGGCTAAGTCGCAACATGATAAAGGAGATAAGAGACAACAATGGAACGGTTCTTCATGATCAAGATCTGATAAAAGCTCATGTTCTTTAGCACTTCCAAGACTTATACTCAGACAAGAATGAGGCGGACCCTTAGGCACAGGCTGATCTTCTCTCTGAAATTCCTCCTCTCATTTCCGAAGGGGAAAATCGAGAACTCTATAAACCCATTTTAGAGTATGAAATTAAGGAGGCAATATGGTCCCTTCAAATGGACAAATCTCCGGGGCCCAATGGATTCACCATCAACTTTTATAGAGAAGCTTGGGATTTAATAAAAGAGGATCTAAGGAAGATGTTAAACTGAACCAAGACAAAGGAGAAGGTTGGGGGAGAAACAAACTCTTCTTTCTTGGCCTTAATTCCTAAAGATAAAATATCCCTCTCTATAGACCGCTTCAGACCTATCTCATTATGTAATACATCTTATAAAATCTTAGCTAAAATCCTAGCTACTAGGATGAAGAAGATCATGGGCGTCTTATCTCAGAGACTCGGGGAGGGTTCATTGCAGGTAGGAAAATTTTGGATAACATCATAATTGTTTAAGAGGCGATCCATACTAGTATGACAAGTAAACAACAAGGCATGGCTGTCAAGCTTGACATGGAAAATGCGTTTGATTGGGTTATCCACTTCTTCCTTTTTGAAATAATGATCAAGTTTGGGTTCTCTCAGAATTTTGTAAGATGGATAAAAGCCTGCATCACCATGCCCCGGATAGCCCCTTTGGTTAATGGTAGACCAACTGATTTCTTTCAAGCCTCCCGTGCCCTAAGGCAAGGCTACCCGCTCTCTCCGTTCCTCTACATTCTGGTGGCAGACTCTCTAAGCCGCAGACTTCATAGACTTCAATCCACGGGCAATCTGAAAGGTCTTAGGATTGCCAAGGGAGTCCGAGCTGCTAATAACGCCCAATTCGCTGATGATACAATTATTTTAGGAGGGTCCTCCACTGTTATTGCTTCTCGTTTCAAAAGAGCACTCACTGTCTTTTAAAATGCTTCGGATGGAAATTAATGAACTAATATCCAAAGTTTATGGCTGGAATTGCTCACCAGCAACCTTAGCCAGCATTGCCATAATCTTTGGTTTTGAAGGAGTCTCAATGTGGAACTCCTTTAATTATCTGGGAGTGCCAATTTTCAAAGGGAAAAAAAGGAAAGAAGATTGGCAATGCTTAATTGACAAAATAAAAAACAAGATAATTGGTTGGGGATGGCATTGGCTAAACCCTGCAGGAAGGATAATCCTGATCAAGTCCATTTTGTCCGCCTATCCAATCTATGTATGCTCCATTTCGTTGGCTCCAAGTTACATCACTCAGGAAATAAGAAAAGAGCTCAGAAAATTTCTCTAGCAGGGGGGAAAGGAGAACAGTACAAAAAAATTTCATCTCATAAGCTTGGATACTGTCTGCAATACTAAAAATAAAGGAGGAGCTGGTGTTAAGGATCCAAATATCATGAACTTGGCTCTTGGGGCTAAGATATTATGGTGAGTGATTTCAGGAAATGATGCCTAGTGGAAAAAAGCCCTCCAGAAAAATTATATGAGAGGGATCAGAAAACGATGTATTGATAATATTGATACAAGAAAAAAAGGTTCTCCTATATGGGAACTATGCAAGAAGGCTGCCTACATTGTTAAGGAAAAAATCTACTGGATAGCTAGCAATGGTGCTCACATAAAAATTTGGCATGACAACTTGGGAATAAGTTCACCGGCCAACTTCAAGCAAGAACTCAGGCAGCCTAAGGATTGGATGGATTTGAATCAACTCCACTCATTATCGGATATCTCTAATTGGTCCAGTAGTGGACGTTGGAATCGCTAGAAGGAATTAGACCTTCCCTCTAATATGAAAGAAGACTATCACACACTCCTTGTTCTACTTCAAAAACAATCCCCAGTAAGCAGCAAACTAAAAGATCAATGTGGTTGGGGAGAGTCTGGACTATATACAGTAAAGGAAGGATATAGATATGTTCATTCCAGGAAAGAAAGAGATGAAGGAGATATACACTGGAATAAGGTTTGGAGCCATGATAGCCTCCCTAAGGTGAACGCCTTTTTCTGGATACTTGCTCATAAAAAAACTTTGACAGCAGACAATCTGAGGAAATGAGGAATTGAGGGACCCATGAGATGTGTTCTATGCAAAGCAGCTGAAGAAACCATAGAACATTTATTTCTCAATTTTAAATTCACTCTTGAAGTATGGAATCTAACCACTAGCAATTTGGGAAATAATCTAGTAATGCCAACAACATGGAGTGATGTTTTTAACTGTTGGAAAGACTATTATCACGAGACCTTTTTCAGAAAGCCCAATTTCACTAGAGCATGGGAAGCTCTCCCAAGGTTCATAAATTGGAAAGTTTGGACAGCTCGAAACAGAGAAATTTTTGAAGGTCAGGTTGTCGATCCAAGAAGAGTATACATTGCTGCTAAGAACCTCTGGATTGAAGTCCTATCCCTGCAAGGTATGGTCAATATTCAACAGGATCCCTTGACAGTTCTTGAAAGAAATTGGATGGAGGACCTCTTGCATCAAGCCCACAATTCATTCAGCTCGACACCATTGAAGAAGGAAAGATGTGTTTATTGGCAGCTCAAATTGAACAAAGATGAACTTCAGAGGTGGATGATTTAGCAGGATAGCTGTTATCTGTTCTTCGATGGTGCCTCGAAAGGAAACCCAGGGTTGGCAGGAGCGGGGGGAGTAATTCTAGACTCTCAGGGGAACAAGAAGAAGGACTTCGCCTGGGGCATCGGGATGAAAACCAACAACGCAGCTGAATGGTTGGGACTTATCAAAGGATTGGAGATAGCAGTTGGTCTAGGAATCAAGAAGCTCACCATCCTTGGAGACTCCTTAATCATAATTAGAGAAGCTAGGCATATCATCGCCAAAAGAAAGGAATCGTCGACTAAAATGCACTATCTTCTCCATTGCATTAGTACTGATTTTCATGAGCTCACATTCTTTCATATCTTGCGTGGGTTGAATGAGAAAGTAGATGCATTGGCAAATCTAGGAGTTGGTCTAGACTATGGGTTGCTTAGATACGGAAATGAACAAGCCAAAGCCACTTGGATCCCATAGTCCAAAAGCAGGATTAAGGCTCAACACTCTTGACAACCTCATTCGACTCCTCATAATGACAGATGGCAGCAATTCAATAAGCTCATTAATTAAAAATATTTGGGAAATCTCCTAAGGAGATATGGCGGTCTCTGCAAGCCTCGATCAGTGCTTTTACACGCTTGGTGTAAAGGCTTCCTGCAGTCCTGCCAACTGGTCGACATGCGGCCATTTCAAATACCCTATTCTCTGTCCTCCGATTCATTTTACAGCTCTCCACACTTTGCTCGAATTGGGATTGTGTTCTAAAATAGGAAATAGCTCTGGTCTGTTGCTCCCCCTCTGTTCTGGCTTAGAAATGGTGAAGCAAGGTCATGGATGTAGTGGAGAGCATCTTTGTAACGGTTGTGGGCACACTTATGGAAATGAAAGTCACTCCCGAGGTTGGCACTGCTGCAAACATGTGCATAGTAGGGATGATTTTGAAGAATAATGCTCTAGTCAAAGTTCATGTCAAAGGCATGCATGGGTGGAAAAAGTAACCAGAAGCGAGGAGAATCGTAGTCTTTCGAGTTATGAAGCAGAGCTATTGGACCGGGTTCATGACCTGGAGCTGCAGGTGTGTATGGTTAAGGGAGAGAACACAGAGTTCAGCAAAGTGATTTCGCAGATGTACAACTACTCCATGGCACACAATGAGCTCAAGGTCCAGTTCATAAGAATGGCAGGGAATATTGAAGATATGAAGGAAACTCTAGAATGAAAGTGAGATGGAAGTCATTAGCAAGAAGATGAAAAAACTCAAAAACTACATGGAGACTGCTGGAAATTATGTGGACCTTGGCAACGAATATAATTCGGCTGCAAATGTTGTGGGTGTAGCAATGGACGTTGGTCCTTGAACGTGGTATTTTAAATGACTTTTTTGTTATTTAGAAACAGTTATCAGCACACTGTGGTTTACTATATAGGCTATAGTTTTTTTATGAATCTCAGGATGGGCTTTAAGTCCAGTTTTTGTAAATGCAAGACTGCTAAAAATGCTCTTTTTTTTTGCATATTACTACTAGGGTAGTTTATTAGAAGTTACAGTACACTTGGAACTGGAAGGGATTACGTATTCAATCTATAGAATCATGATGAAGTAGGTTTGATTGTTGTTACTCATTTAGAGAAGCAATTCGATCAACCTAACTTAGTTATAATCCTCTTTTTTTATATATTATCAATGACATTAACCGTTTCTGTTAAAAAAAAGTATACTTTTACAATGCTTAAAAAATACCATGTTCTAGAGTATCAACTAATTATAGAGTTTAAATTTGTTCTCATTCAACGTTTTCCAACATTATCACCCTCGAGAGCCTTCATAGTGAATTTATACATATTTAGCTCAAACTAAAATTATCCACAGTAATGTGAAATCTCTAAATTTACAAATTCTGATCTATATTTTACTCAAAATATTTTGTAACAAAACATAGGATAAGGCCCCTATGCATCTGGTTGATTCCCATACTTGCTTATGAGTAGAATAATTGGAAAGATAGATCCATCAGATCATGATCCCATGAAACTCGATTTGTTCTCAAACCTAGAACTGTCACATTTGGCCCATGAGGTAGTAGTCAATCCTGCATATTGATGGTGATAAAATAGGAGATTCACAATGCCATGAAGACCATGATTCATCTCTAGGTGGTGAGCTTGAATTTGATGAGAGTTGATAAGTAAACCAACAACAAATTACAAGAATATGAAATTCGTGTAATTGCACATTAGTAAATTGGAACTTAAATGACATTAAATTTCAACAGAAGTAGGAATAAAAGGAAAAAATGAACCCCGTACCTTGAATGCTTTGTTCTTGGTTCAAAATGTAAAAATCTTGCACAATTTACCAGAAATGGATGTGTTGAGGAAAAAAGGGAGGGAAGAAGGTCATATTTGACTTGATTTAGTAGTGCCAATAACAATAAAATGTTGTCTCAACAGCTATAGTCTAGGCTTTTTTCGGATGATGTATAGGAAGGGATATTCATGTAAGATTTGTACTATTCTCGAGTTGTACCAAATTCATTGAGATTCATACTATTCTTGACATTTCAAAACAATTGTGTAATGTGGCTTCCATTTTGTTCTTAATATTAACATGTCACCCTATATGCTTCTCTTATATATATATATATATATATAGAGATATATATAATGGTTGGTAGTGAAGATCGAGTGAAAAGTGAGCTCATCTATTACAAGGAGTACGAATGCATATTCTCCACATCGTTTTCATTTATAGAGATATATATATTTTTTTTTTGACATCTCAAAACTTGTGAAATCAATGGGGTCCACCATTAATAAATTATGTAATATATATTTATTAATATCATAAACTCCAAAATATATAAGAAACAACATTCATCCCATTCTTGAATGATTGGACATAAAACGTACTATTCCTACCATTAGTGGTTCCCTTGATTTTAAGGGGTATGGTTAAGAACATGTGTTTTCTCCTAGAGGGTCATCGGTTCAAATCCGGAGGAAGTAGGGTATGTACACCTCCATATAGTTTAGTAGTCAAATCATTACGCGGAAGGGGGTCTCTTCTCCAAAAAACAAGGGCGTTTCATACACCAATTTGGTGTCTAGTTTGGTCGTGACCTTAAAAATAGATTATTAATATTATTTATTATTACTATTTAAATATCACAACTATAAAAATCAAGGATATGTTTATCACAATTTTGATCAATTGCTTGAATGGGACTTAGTTATACACTTAATTTATATAATGGTTAGTAAGGTTTATTTTTACTATGTTGAAGGTTTGAGAAAATCTATGTTTGTAAAATAGATGATGGGAAAAAATCAAAATTTTAAAGATTTTTTATTAGTTTGAGATATTCATCTAATATCACTATAATCCTATTTTCTATATATAAACACTAAGTAAAATCATTTAAGTAGTGCAAATTAGCATTATATCTAAACACAATGTAGAATCCTTTGCATTATGCAAAATAGCATTCTTTATAATATCAAACATTTCTATGTTTAACTCCTAGTCACTAGTAGGCAATTGTGCACAACAAATCAATACAAAATGGTTAGCACATTGCTTGTTTGTAGAAGTGTAGATGTAATGCAGTTGATACTCATTAGACATTCACAAAAGGCTCTTCTTATTTCAATGCTATCAATCTAATGATCATTGAACACTGGTTGCAATATTACATATATTTTACTTCTCCCCCTTTGTATTCAATGTGCACACCAATGCTAGTAGTGTAAAGCACCATCAAATCAATCTCCTTAACTAGGTGTTCACGCAAAGGAGTTATATTGTTACTTTTTCACTAAATGTTGTAGGTTCCCCATCGAGTGGTATATCCTCTCCATCTACTGATCGATCCTTAACAACCATCCAAACCTTGATGCATTTGGATTTGTGTTGCCTTAAGAAGATTTTGGATATGTTAGTTTGTTGTGAGTTCACCGATTATTATTGAGCTGACCTACCCATACTAGTATGATTTCATGTTCTTCTGTCTCTTCTATTTCACTCAATTGAATCCCTATTTGATCAATATCAATGCTTAGAGACCCCTCCACATATCAAGAGTGGAGCAACATCCACCTACAAGAGAATATGCCATTTAACGAATAATTAGGAAGACAAATTGTAAGAGAAATGCCTATGTGCCCATGAACCCTTTTTTAGAGAATTCCATCCATTTCATTCTTTTTGTCACCAAGAATCTCTACTACTCATATGGGTTCCCCTTTACACTAGCATGTGCCATTTTATGGAAAATTAGGTTGAGAACGGTAGAGATCAGTGTACTAAGTGTACCAATTAACATGTAAGACATGAAGGAAACAACATAGCATAATTGCATAATCATGTGCTTATCATTAATTTGATAGTATCTTACCAAACATAAAGTTGAACCAACGTAAGACCCAGATTGTTGTTCAAATCTGTGTTTGTGAAATTCAAGGCATTGTGAACGTTGATTGTGTTGTTGTGAGAGATTTTTATCGTTCTCGTTTCCCTCATAGAAGACCTACTACAAGAGATGGTGTTTCTCATCTTGGAAACCTTGAGATATTATTACCTTGATTACTTAATTTGGTTGCCTAAGAGGAATGCATTAGATAATAGATGAGCGAAAAATCTAATGTCCCTCGCCACCTTGATTTCCTTCCACATACATTTAATGTGTCAACTTATATTAAACATGAAATGAGGTGCAACACACAAGCAATAACTATTGAACAAGGATTGTTATCGCAATGCATATCTGTTTACAAATTATCTAACATTGTAATCTCATATATATTCCATTCTTGAAAAGTCACTTTTAAGATTAAAACAACCAAAACTTTCTATAAACTTAGATAGTGGGCAACATCTTAATATAAATTTTGAATTTCATATACTTTATCCCTAAAGAGACAAGAACCATTAAACACTTCGGTTTTCGCTGAACATCTTCATATAAATTTTGAGCTTCATATATTCTATGCTAAAAGGACAAGAGCCATTAAACACTTGGATGCTCCAAGAATGATTTATTTAATTGATGTTAACTATACAAGGCATTAGTTAACATACCATTATAAGGGACTAGACACTTTATGGGATTAACAAAGATGATAAATCATTTCACCCAAGTGTTTAGGAATTGTATAGAGTCTATTTTACTATAAAATTTATGAAAATTAGTTCCTATCTTGGATATATTAATTTTTTTTCTTCGAACTAGTTAAAATAGAGAAATACTTTTTATCTTCTAGATTAGAGTTAATAACCTCCTTCTAGTATATTAATTTTTTATTACCTCTTAATTCTTTCTCATCCCACTTTTATCTTTAAATTTAGATGTAATAATATTTTTAATGTTATTGTATTTTATAAAGTGTCATTTTCATCAATCCCCCAATGGTTTAACCAAGCCATGGCATCTTTATACCAACCTCTCTTGAGCCATAGGTGGTCTTGACTTGATTTTAGAGCAATTTTAGGAAGTCTCTAGTCTCCCATGTTATTTATCTTATACTAGTACAACACGTCCCTAGTCATAACAAAATGGAGGGAATACCAACTTCTCTTAGGAGAATAGGATCTAGGGCGTGTATTGCTTTTAATTTTGAAGTACAAGATAACTAGAGTGATGAGGGTTTCAAATAGTAACTCATTTTTATCCCACATCACAAGGTTTCCCGATTTACAATTGTTTTCAAGACCAAATTAGACTTTCGGCTCTCCACTAATCTTTTTTATCAATACTATAGTTCCAATTGAGCTTATGAGAATATCAATTCCCATATATTTGTCATGCTTAATTTGAATCTATTTTAACTTATATATATATATATTAGATATAATAATTATAGTTTTAAATTAAGTAATTTTTTATGTAACTTAATATATTTAAGAAATTAAATTAAATTGTAAAAATACAAAACCATAATTTTGATAACTTGTACATAATTACAATTTAAGGGAAGAGTATATATATTTTTCTTAATTTTTTATAAATTTTTTAAATATAATAGTTATAGTTTTAAATTAAATATTTTTATGTAATTTTGAAAAATATAAATTTATTTAAAAAAATTAAATTAAATTGTAAAAATAGAAAACCATAATTGTGATAGCTCGTACCTAATTACAATTTAAGATAAGGTGATGATCAAAATTATAAAAAAATATATAATTGATTTATTAACTTAAGATAAATCAAACTCTCCCTCGATGGGGTGAGAGATGTCAACGTGCGTATGACACGTGATGAAGAGCTGTGCGGGCACGATGCGGTCAGCAACATTACCTGCATCCTTCCAGACACTTATGTTCCATTATGCTAAGAAGCATGGCATTAGTTTGGTCAATGGTCTATACAACACTTAGACCTTGCAGGTTTTAACTAGGTCTATGTTTATGGTTTAGGAGGTTTTATTGGCGTCGAATAACTGACACTCAAATTGTTCCGCTGAACTATGTCCTTAGGGGTTTTGGCCCATTTTAAGACGATCCCCATAGGCTAATTCTATCGAGTCACTTCTTGAATGCTATGTACTGATTTTGATTATATAAATACAATATAATGTTCCTTCTTACTTTAAAAAAAATTTAAATTCAAAAAATTATTTCACTTAACAAAATATTTAAATACATTTTTTTATAATTACATTTCAAAAATTATTCATATAATATTATAACTAATTATTAAAAAAAGTCTACAAAATTTAATTAACCAAATTAAATAAATATTAAAAATTAAATTGTTTTAATTTAAAATCAAATATTACAAATAAATAATTTTAAAATATTAAAATAAAATTATAATGAAAATTAAATATTCAAGTAAATGATAAATTAATTGTTAAACCAATCACTTAATAAAGAAAATTAAACACAAAAGTATTCAGCTAACTCTTTTGGAATAGTTATTTTTTTCTTTTCATAATCAATAAATATATTATTAAATTACACTTATTTATTAATTAATTAACTATTTAAAAAAATAAAAAATAAATATTCAAACAAACACTTAACTAGAGAGTCCTCATTGTAAGATTAAAATATGCTTCTCTAACTCATTTAAAATATGTTTTCAAAATTATCCTTTTAGTGAACATAAATACATATTCTTTGATAAATTAAAGTCTCAAATGCGTTGGAGGTCACTCGGAGCATATTTCATGTGACAGTACCGGAGGGTATTGTTGTTTATGGAGAATCTTTTTCTTATTTGCATTTATCTGAAATATGCAGTATCTATTATAATAGATAGTTTGATTCAGGTTTATATGCTTGGCTGTATATGTCAAGAGCTGTTTATATAACTTGAGGTTATGGGATATAAGTTTTGATTAGCTGCTCTGTTTGTTTTGTTTTTTTTAAGGAAAAAAAATCACATTTTTGTTATTTATAAAATAAATAAAAAAGTATATCAGTTCTATATCTGTATTAGATTGTTCAAAATAATAGTTTATAGTTGGGAATACATAAGCATAAAAACAAGATATTCCAACATTAACCAGATATTAACAAAAAAGGAAAGAGAAACACAGTTAACTGCTCCAATCAGCTGGAAAGATCTATTCAGCCTTATCCAGAAAGAAAACTTAGCTATTTTGTGTATTTATACCTTCAATCCATTTTTCCCAAAAGAATGTTTCAACATCCCATCCACTGCAAGTTTTGAAAGTAAATCTGCCACATTGTTATGTTCCCTGTTTTTTATGTAGAAAGTGAGAAATGGTTCTCATCTACTAAAAAATTGATTATATAATGTAACTAATGATGTAATGACTATATTTTCTTTGATTGAAATGGTATCAAAAAATATTCTTTTAGTTTTGAAAGAAAAACTCAATTACTATAAAAACTCAATAACTATACCATAAAAATTAAGATAAAATAAATTCTTCCACTACATAAAATAAACTGAAAAATAACATGAGAGAAAACAGAATTCCACCAGATACTACTACTAAATTTTCATATTCATATATAAATTTGCAGATATTTCTAAATATTCCTAAATATTTATCATTATATCATTTATCATCAAGATAAAGTCTCATAGCGGTACAACTTTATAAAAGTAATCTTTAAACTACTCCTTCAGAAAAATAAAATAATATACACATAACTTCCAACCCATTATTAGTTCAGTTTTTGCAGTACTTTTAAAGAGCTATACATATGATAAATGTCTTTCATCACATAAATGACATGCTTCAACTAAGCTTCATAGGTTTTATCAAAATCTTGATTTCAACCTGACATGCATCATTCATTACAAAAATTCTACTGTCTCCCATCAGTAATATCATATTCAAAATTATGCCCATAAATTTCCACAGCTGCAAATGAAAACCTGCAAAGCTGTGTTACAAACAAAAGTGTGTTACCTTTTTAACATACTAACGTCTGCAGAGTACCTGCAAAGCTGTGTTACAAACAAAAGTGTGTTACCTTTTTAACATACTAACGTCTGCAGAGTTGGAGACTTATTCGCAATTATTCAGTAACATCTTGATTTCTGCTACAGTATACTTCATGTCTGCAATTTTCTGCACCAGGGTTTCGGCTTTAATACATCTTTCAACCTTATACCTGCAGTACACAAAGTCATGGATGTTCAAATAAAAGCTAATTATTTCAAATCAGTAACACAAAACTCATCTAAAATCCTGATAGTGTTATATTTGCAATCCATTAAAAGTTTGGGATTTATAATGCAGTTATGAATTGCCTACCACCTTAAATTGCTGGACTCTGCATCAGAGATTCTGTTGCTGCTAGTGGGATGCATTTCTTCCTTTGCTATGCATTTACAGTCAACAGTATCATACAAGTCACAAACTAATATCTCAATACAAATTTGAATACAAATTTGAGACGTCACGACCTAATTACAACTACAAGCACTATGCAATTTCTCATATGATTCAACATACCTTGTGACAATGCATTAAACCTTTCAGCACTCTTGGAAGGCTGTGAATGTGATGCTTCTTTTTCCACTATCCCAAATGATTCCATCCACAATTCAGACATTCTGCAAAGACACTTGGGGCATTTTTTCATGATGTTTCCATCACAAACCAAACAGAAAGGATGGAAAGTGTGCCCACACGACGCTACGACGATATCCAATGTTTGTCTTTCAAAGGCCAGATTGCATACGGGGCAACGAGAAACATTTATGACTATAACATCATCATGGCTTACATCACTCTGTGCAACCACTCCGGGATGAGAGACTGGTCGAGGAAATATGGAATAGGCGGCCCTCTCGATCTTTTTAGAAACCCTAAGAGTTCTCAATTTCTGCTTATATTTCTCTTGAATTGCTAATGCACTTTGCGATTCGGCAATGGCTGCATTTATTCCAACTATTTGGCTTTCAAGTTTCTCCAAATCGGTGAGTTTTTCGCCCATCCTTCGCTTGAAGACCTCTTCCATCATCACATTGTCTTCGAGTCTTTTCTGATAAGCTTTGTATTCCACGTGAGTAGCATTAACATATTCAAAAATGTGTTTGTCATCCAGGTTTAACAACCCATTATTCAGCATTTCCTTAGATTTCCCGAGGGAACAAATTTCTCCGAGTACTTTCTCTGCCAATAAACTTCCTCGTTGTCTAATTGCAGCTTCGATCTGCTCAATATGGGTTTTGCAGTTAATTACCTCCTCAGATGCACTTTCAGACATAGACGAATACGAGTTGATAAATTCTTTCACATTGTCCAGGCTCTGCTCATAACCAGCTTTCAACCTTTTCTGTATTTCTATCTTAGATTTGAGCTCTCTAATCACTAAATTAATTTGCTCAAGATAAGAATTTCCTCTCCCGGCACCCATTTTTCTTTTCTTCTCATAGACTTCTACTTTAGGCACCCTGGATTTGTTGGCGTTTCTTAAACTGCTTCTTGTTGTCTCATGGATTCTGCTCATGGAGCCTTCTGACAGCCTCTTTGATCCAGAAATTCTTCCGTCGTCTGATTTCATCGTTCGGCTTTTCATTGAATTCAGATTTCTACAAACACCAACAATTCCAGCAACAGTGCTATACCCTCAGAGATATCGAGATATCATATAATTTAATTGCATTTCAGTAGATAAGTACTCCAAGTAGCCAGACAGATGTATATATGTAAAAGATTCATCGTAACCGTACAAACAGTATTAATGTGGACTGCAATCGAGAGTGTAAAGGTGACGGAAGCAGATATGGATGATCACAAAGGTACATTTGAGTATTAATGAATCCAAAGAGTGGAGTGTAAATTTGATTTAAGACGAGCACAGAAAAGCCCTCCCTTGGACGAAATTATAAGTATGAACGATATTCTGAGAGTGACAAGCAGGTAGTTTCGTTTTTAGTTACTATTTGTCTTTGTCGAAATTTATTTGAAGTATGTGATGTGTAATGTTCCGGTATGGTTGATTGTTTGGTAATTTTTTTTAATAGTGATTGTTTCGAATCTAAAATATTCGGTGTTTTAAATGAAAATGAGCATATCATGTATTAATGTTATTTTATATAATAATAAAAAAATAGTTTAAAATTTATATTATTCTTTATAAAAATAAATATTTAATATATTAACGTTTATATTATATAATAATATTAATAATAAAAATTATAATATTAAATATTTTTATTATTAAAATAATATATTTATTATTTTATAAAGATGAAATCTTTTTATAAATATAAATATTACATTATCCAATTAAAATATATTAAATATATATTTTTCCTTATAAATTATTATATATTTGAAATATAATAGAGAATAAATATGTTTAATGATGATTATATATATTTTTATAACCTATATATATTTACACCGTAGGCGTTTCACCATGGAGGTCCATAACCTTCACATTGGCTAGATTCCTCGCTCATGGAGCGAATGAAATTTTGCCACATGGAGGTTGCTCTCGGTCCATTGGATCAACTCCTCGCGAAGCGGCCGTCGATTTAGTCTTTTCCAGGTTTTTCCTGGTTTTCCCTAGTTCCCTCTCGCAGCTTGGTCTGGTTTCCAGGTTTTCTGTTGGTTTGGAGACTCAAAAGGCTAAATTCGCTGTTTTGAATAGACGAGTAAGAAATTATGTTTTCCACCTTCATGTCGCGGTTAGGGGGAATAACATGGATGAATCATAGCCGGGGAATTTAGCCACGTTGATGCTCGACCAGAGAGCCACAGAGCTGTCGTCGTGCTCGCCTATGATGTAGGCCTACACATCTTGCACGTTCACGTCCAGATGATCTACGATCATGAAACGGAAGGGCGAGGAATCGACGGGCAAATGGTTCCGCCGTTGCGGAAAAGATACGCGGACTTGCCCGCCTTTGCGGAAAGAGAACCCAAGTTTGCCCGCTGGGGACAAGCGCGAAAGCGTAAAGCGGGAAATTTAGCCAAATGGTTCCGTCGTTGCGGAAAAGATACGCGGACTTGCCCGCCTTTGTGGAAAGAGAACCCAAGTTTTCCCGCCGTGGATAGGCGCAAAAGCGTAAGGTGGAAAATTTAGCCGAGTTTTATCCGCTTTTGTGGAAAAGATAAGCGAATTTTTCCGAGCTTGTGGGTGATTTTATGTAACTTAAGCGAAACAATTCATCAGAGAAGAAGGAAAGGTTCATCTGCCCTTTTGCGGAAGAGTTGATTGGATATGTCCGCCTTTGCGGAAAAAATAGGCGAGTTCCTCCGGGCATGTGATTCGATCCGGCGACCGGATGAACAAACCCCCCTCCTGCATAGAGAAATGCAGTTTTGTTTTGGTTTTTTGAGATGGGCCTCTGCATTGCTTCAATTGAATCATCCATCTCCCGTAGATAAAATACTTTTTTTATGCATTTAGTTTTCAAAAATAATAATATTCCCAGTGTAAGGCTTCGATCCATCTCTGTATGGCAAAAGCTTACCAAGTCTAAATTTTCTTTTTCTAAAGTTGAGCATTCAATTACAGATTGGACATGGAACAACCTTCTATAAGGTTTCCCACATCAACATTTATTTCCTTGGGTTTAATCCATCACGAAGTTATGAATATCGCTTGAGTCGTACAGATCTTTGCCTATTGACGCAGACCTAAAGTTGACGGATTGGACCTATCGTACATTGTATCTTCTGCAAATACAAGAACAGATTTCAATGCAAGAATGCTTAAATGTGCTCAGACACCAATGCACCACCGCCTTTCCTCGTAATCCTTTATAAAATTCAGTGGGCCAAGCCTCTGTGATTGTATTGTTGTTTGCTACTGTTATTGTGACATCAGTTCACTTATTCGAATCCCCATCAATTTACGAAGCAACGCTCCTTTTCAGGAGGCAAAGCTTTTTGTTTTCTATTCAAAATCAAGGTTTTCCTCTCAAACCAAACTCATATTTGTTGTTATAACAACCAAGAAGGTTTTGTTGTATATATATTTGGAAGGTATAGGATGTTCGTGTCACTGCACTGTAATTTATTTACTCGTTCACTTGTATGTTCAAATTTTAAATTTAGAATTTAATCATGTATGTGATTTGTTTACTGGTTTCACATGCAACCGTGCTTGATTGATATATATTCAGTTCATTGTGTTTACCAATATATGTTTCCACTAACTTGGGCAAATATACTTGCACTGCAACATATTTTGTCTCCTACAAAAGTTGCCACTTTTGAAAAGTTGACCTTTTATTTTCTTAGAATTTTGTTGTTGCCTGGTTCTGCAATAACCTATTCGTGCTACTCACCACCTGTTGAAATTCCTTGTTGGTTTTGTTCCTTTTGTCCTATCTGCTTCAAATTTATTTTTCACATCTTCTGTTCTACACCGCATATTATTTTTACCAAGATACTCTTTACTCATTCCAACTTCATTTAAACCTGCTTCTTATAACTTTCTATCATGTGGATCGAGTTGTCTTCCCACATTTGCAGCTTTACCGAGATAAAAAAAACCATATATGCATTAGTTTTATATTTGCTACAACAACCACAGGTGCTTGAACTTCTATTGACCTGCCACTACAACAGAGTCAAAAGGTGTTGTAGTTCCTATGCACTCACCCAGATTGTTCTTAGTTTCTTCAACTCTGCATATGTTTTTTTCTTTCATTCTGCATTCTCAAATCATAAATATGAATATCAGATTAGATACCTACACTGCACATTCGAACATCTTTCCAAGCAGAGCATATTTTGTAACACAATATAGAATATATAAAATACATCAATTGTACATTGTTACCAGCTTACTAACAAGGCCTAGGTTCCAAGCAAAGAGCATCAAATATTGCTCCCAAGTCACTACTCAACCCATTGTAACAATGATAAGAAAATGTGTTACTCATATGTTTCAGAACTACAAGGCCCCAAGATATATCACAAAACAAGACCTAGAAAGATATCTAGCTATAACAGCTGCCACCATTCTATGGAAGCAACTACCCTTCCATTTCAAGAGTGTTTACTTTCATGTTCCCCACTGTTAGTTGACTTGCCATCTTGTAAAAAAAAACTGCCTTAGTGTGATACATGACCACTAGAGATTGTTCCTATCAGTCAAAGATCCTAAAAGGACCCATCTATTTCCATCAAGCAATGAAGGATACCACTACAGCCAAATTAAATAGAAGGTTGATTGCCTTGCCATCAAAGTCAATTGTTCTGATTTTCTGTTCACCATACCAAGTATTCTATGTAACCTCTATAACTCTATTTTCAAAAGATATTCCTTCTAAGAATGAAAACGGCATTTCAAAGCACAGGTTTCCACTTCATTGATTCACAAGAGATGTGTTTGCTACATATGTATACCCTGTTTCATTTTCAGCAGATTCGTTCCAAGTTCGCTTAAAGTGCGATACTGTTAAAACAAATTGTCATACATTTTTATATGAGAATTCCCAAGACTGTAATTCACATTCTACACCATTGAACTGATATTTCTATCTATTGTGCCCTTTTTCCTATGTTCTTAAACTGCTAACTTGAACCCAACACCTTTTTTTCTTCTTTTTACATGCCAACTACTCTTCTAACCTTCT
This sequence comes from Larix kaempferi, assembly GCA_027924585.1. NCBI lineage: Eukaryota > Viridiplantae > Streptophyta > Pinopsida > Pinales > Pinaceae > Larix > Larix kaempferi. Next base: position 6,089,006 of record BSBM01001126.1, read on the forward strand.
ACCAAATCTTAACTCTTTCAATAATGTACAGTTTAAGTTTCAAAATTAACTAAATAATGTATGATGTTGTTTCTACATGTTTCCTTATTACTCCAATAGAAACATTCATTGCTAATAGCAATCTCGCGCTTTTCTAGGTTGCTTTTGAAGTGCCATTATTTTCAGTATGCCGGTATGGAGACTCTATTAATTGAAAACATTGTTTCACTTTTGATGAATGGTGTTGTTGACCTCTGCCCGCTTATACAAGTTGTTGCTCTCAAACGAGCCAACTCTCTTCACTCAACAACTTCCCGATTCTGAATCTGTATCTCTGATGGAATTCATTGCCACAATACATTGCTTCCAACTAGCTACAACAACGCTGTGGAAAACTACCAACTCCAAGCAGGTTCAATCATCAAAGCCATCAAATGTACATGCAACATATTGCACAATGCCATGTATGATTTGATTTCTACCTCTTGTTTTAACTTGTTTTAGATTGCACTCCCAATCAATCTACAGTTTTTTTACTTATACTTACTTACCTTAATGCTTATTGCCAGGATTGTCGCATTGGACACATTTGAAATTGTCACTTCGGAAGCAGCAATAGTCGGAGACCCATCACCTTTCAACTTTACCCCCAGCTTTACCTCCCCTAACAGTTCATTTGTTCCAGAAATGAACACCATTGATCCCCAAAACCCTTCACTTGCCATGCCTTGCTCGCAAAACGCAACCACAAACCCTATTGCACCTTCTCTTCAATTCACATCACTCAACCCTTCCAACAAAAGTTGGTCGATTCAAGGTCGCGTTACTGCAAAGACTAGTATGACAACCTACACCAATCAAAAAGGGCCTGGTCAACTCTTTGGCTTTGACCTTGTTAGTGCTATCAAAGATGAGATTCATATCTCTGTTTTCAATGAACTAGCCACCTCATTATATGACCAAATACAAGTTAGCACAGTCTACACTATCTCAAATGGCACAGTTAAAGTAGTCAACCCAACATACAACCATTTGACAAGTTCTTTTGAGGTTTTTCTTAATCCCTCCTCATCCATTAAACCATGTTTGGAAGAGTACCCATTAATCCCTTTTCATTGCTTCCACTTTAAATCTATCCATGACATCAAAACTACACCTCTCAATTCCATGGTTGACCTTATTGGAATTGTGATTTCTGTTTCCCCTGCATCAACTATACGCAAAAGGGATGGCTCTGAAACCATTCGACGACCAATTGGGTTGAGGGACATGTCGGGGTATAGCATAGACATAACACTTTGGAATGATCATTGCACAATCGAGAGTTCCCACCTTGGAAGCCTTCGAGGTTTTCCTACTCCCCCTATCCTTGCAATTAAAGGTGTGTTACAGACTTCAATGGAAAAACCATTGGCACCCTCTCAAACACCAACCTCGTTATAAACCCAAATATTGAGGAAGCTCATCTTCTCCAAACATGGTTTGATGACAATGGCTTTCTTTCAGCCTCGCCATCTTTGAGCAGAAAATCAACCTCACCTTCTTCTAGATCTTGCAAACGCATTTCCATCTCTACGCTTCAATCTCTGCAACCCTCTTAAAAAACAATTTGGTATTCACTTATTGCTACAATCACCCATATTAACATCGATGACTTCCATTTCCTTGCATGTCCTCTATTTGTCGATGGAATACAATGCATGAAAAAAATTTCCCACAAAGTTGGTAATGTATGGCATTGTGCAAAATGTGATGGGGAGTTTATAGAACGTGCTTACCGATACATACTAAAACTTGATCTACTTGATACCACTGGACAAATGTACGGTGTCATAGCTTTCGATGATTCTGCGCAATAACTCTTGGGCATATCTGCACAGGATTTATGCCTTCTCTCAAGTGATCCAGCATCTCTGTCGAAAATTGTTCAACGTGTTTGTGCTCACAAATACCTTCTAACCTTATCGGTGAAGACAGAGACTTTTAATTCAAATGCTCACTTGAAGGTGCTTCTTGTTATGTCCGAGGAGGCTTCGTCGTCATCACCACCTGTTGGAGGCTTCGTGGTCATCACTACCTGTTGCTTTAGTTGATCGAAGCAAAGCCATTGTGCTTAATACACGCTCAATTGCTCGCAAGCTTTGAACTCTACCTTTGATAACCCTTTGTCACACAATTTCGTGCAATTCAAATGTAGCTTTTTTCTCTTCCTGCTTGATACTTATCCACTACATACTTTTTGTATAGACAATGCTATGTAATTAATACTTGTAACCATCAATGAGCAGTCTTCAATATTAGATGATTTAGTTTTGTTGTAACATTTTGTCAAATTACATATTCATTGCAACCTATCTTGCCACTTTCAAATTTATACTTTTAATAAAGATTGCTTTGTCAACTTTATACTTCTTTGTTTATAAACAAATTTTTACTTAGAATGAACATTGTTTAACTACTACTTGTAACCATCAATCAACAGTCTTAAATATTATCTGATTTAGTTTTGTTGTAACATTTTGTTAAAATACATATTCATTTGAACCTATCTTTCCACTTTCACATTTATACTTAAAATGATGCTAACTTTGTCAACTTTATACTTCTTGCAATAACTTGGCATATATTACCCATGCTCCATTTATCTTTTACACTCTATCTTTGTTTACTTGTTCAATTATTCAATATATACTATGTTTGTCTTCCAACAAAGGCACAATAAAGTTAATAACCACGAAACAATTTTTTTTTTAGCCATGTCAACCAATGATGTCAATGATCAAATCAATGCACGCAGAATAATTGTATATGTTGAAAAGAAAAAACAAAACAACAACCGTCAACGCCTTCTATATAGAGCTGCTCGCCAACTTGTTCATATCCCTTCTCCATTTCACGTTGTTCAAGCTTCCTTACCACCCTCAACACCATGCACAACCACCCCAACCCATCCAACAAATATCCACCTAGATAGTGTACAACAACAATTCCGTAAAAGGCTGGACAAATTATCTAGAATGGATGTATGCTCTATATGCATGGAGTCTTATCGTGGAATTAAAACAAAGCACTCTTCTAGTGCATCTGCATGCTCTCGTTGTATTGCAGAAAAAAATGTCCATCGCTACTCCTTAGCAAACAACATGGACCTAAGGATACAACCAGCTGTGCTAGCAGTCCTTACTCAAATTGAAGAAATGTTCATTTCTCATGTTAACCCAATTTTACAGGTCACTCATGCTCGTGGGGGTCAATATAAATATTTTGGCCACACTATTAGCTTCCTGCAAAACATTTCAAGCATTGCCAATTTCCTGCCTCGCCTTCTCTCAGACATTGACATCCTAATTGTTTGTAAATCCAATCCTAAGAAGAAGCCTTATGAATTCTTTGTTAGCCGAACACGTGTTCTTGCTTCTCTTGAATACAAGCTTTCAAATGACCCCTATTACAAGGATGTTCAAGTTAACTCAATTGCATTGTCTTCTTTGCCTCTTGAACCAACCGACATTTCCTCCCTACTTCGGCATGTTAGAGCCAACGAAACCCCACTTGTTGCCAATGCCTCAATTGCTGCTATTCAATCACTCGCCTTCCTTGAACCCCATGAAGAACAATCCTCCTCATTTATATCTACACAAACAAATTGTAGAACTGAGGTTAATGAAATCAAACGCTTCTTAAGCACAAGCAATGCACCCACTCCACCTTGCATTGACTGGCCCCCAATAGATACTTCCCCTATCAATGAATACAACACAATAGGCCTCCTCTCAATGGCCTTCCCAACCTTGTTTCCCACTGGAGTTGCAATGCTTAAACAACCACACATTCAAGAGGTTGGTATCGACAATTATGCACTACACCTACTTCAATACCACGACAATAGATTTGGCCAACATCCTCGTTTCCGTTATTACATATATAACCTCATGATGTGGCACTGTAGCCATGCTACTACTTCCGTGTTTGTAAAACGTAACATTGAAGATACGTTGCCTCCAACAGTCGCAGAACTTCAACAACAATTACAAGATGTGCCCAATGCTAAAATAGACGAGCAGGTCATGCGGTTTGGCTCCACCCTCCGTGGGACCCGCTCCTACTGGAACAAAAGCAAAGGTGAACTAACTTACATGATCGCACAACAAGGGACACCAACATTCCTCTTCACACTCAGCGCAGCTGACACGAAGTGGCCAGACTTGCACTCTTTGATGCCTGGAAAAGCTCCAGCTAATTCACATCAACAATACCAATGGAGAATTCGCAACCTTATATCCAATCCACACATTGCATCTCAATACATGGACAAAAGATTCAAAATATTCCTGGAAGAAGTTCTTCAAAAAGGCCTTTCTACAAAATACTACTGGTGCAGGTTGCTAACAAACCATAGTCTCATGGATTTTCAATATATTCAAAACCTCAAATATTTGTTCCTAACACCTGTATTTTCCATGTAGGTATGAATGGAAACACAGTGGATCAACACATATACATGGCTTCCTATGGTTGGACAATGCACCCAATATGGACACGTTAGATTGGGAAAATGTTGCAAAGGTTGAAAATGCAAAACAATACTTTGACAAGTTTGTTATAGCATGGAATCCTCGCGTCAACCATTCTCAAACCCCATCTTTGCAAGCCTCTGCTATAAATGATCCATGCGCCATTGGATCAGACTCCATACTTGCAACAAATCACCTCGATGACTATGAAGAACTTGTTAATTGTGTCCAAAGGCACACAAAATGTTCTGAATCTTCTTGCCTTCACAAAAAAGGATCATCTCTTCAATGTCGTTACGGATTTCCATTTGAGCTACAACCTACCTCTTCCTTATTCATTGATGCAAATGGCCGAAAAACATACAACCTTGCAAGGAATGATTCCCTCCTAAATATTCACAACCCTACCATGCTCTCAATTTGGCGAGCTAATGTTGATTGCCAACCTGTTCTCTCTAGACATGCTGTACTCAAATATATTTCAAAATATGCAGCAAAGGCAGAGCCGAAATCAGAAAGATACCATGCACTTCTTTCTCGTCTTGCACATGCAAGTCCTGTTGGTTTTCTCTCTATCCTTTCTAGCAGACCCGGGCTTGCGGTAATCTCTTAGACCAACAGAACCCTTAGCTCACTGGCCCTTTCGGCAACAGGTCGCAGAGGCAACCTGAAGTCTCACCCGAAGTGATTCTAATGGGAGGCAGAAGACTCAAGTGTCCTCAGCCAAGTTCCGAGGCATCCAGGGTGCTTAAATCCACCTTAATCCCTTTGACTAGAGCTGTCTATCTCATTCCATTACTCCGGCTACGCCTCTGTCTTATCGCATTACGCAGGGGGTGCGATAAGTCCTCCCCCTACGTGAGACCGTCTAGCGATACCTAAGATATCGTAGGCGCGATATCTTCCCCTTCTAGTTCCTGCGGTAAGTGAATCTTGACCGCTTCCTGGATTAATAAGTGGTCTCCGCTATCCTTATCCTGGTACTGCAGTTAGCTACAACATTCAGTCTCCAAGCCTAACCCTCGCTAATGAACTTGACCCTTGATATCTCGCAACAACGTAACTAAGTAGAATATCACTTTGAGCAGTGTCTAAGTAGACCATTCATGACTTACATTCAGTTCCTACTCGCACATCATCCTCTGTTAACAACTATCTAGTTGCTATGCGGGTAGCTATGATTATCGCAATTATTATACATCATTCAGAAGTTAAACTGACGACCATGTACATTACTTATAACAGACTGAAGCATTCATATATAACACAGACAAGTGAATGAGAGCAGTAGCTACACAAATACAATAGTGCTACTTAAATAAGCACGTTGTTACTCCCAGGGCGAGAACTACGCCCAGGGGAACTACGGTTCTTGTTTACAACTCTGAAGAATAAACACAGTTCCGTTCCACTCTTTACAACAAGGGTCTTCTGGGAAACTCCACCTCAGTGGGAGCCCTTCTCTATAGACCTCTTTCTCTTCCTGCCTTTTACAATGCACTCTCTTTCTCTCACAATCCCTGCGGATCGCACTATCTCTCAACAGGTTGGCCCTTGTATTCTCTCAGGGATGTCCAGACTCTGCAACCACAAAAGGCTTGACTAACCTCTACCTGATGTCTCTATCACTATGTGGCCAACCCCTTATCATATAAAAAGACTACTATATATAGATGGCCCGAAGGTCTCATCGCAGTTACAAAACTGTGGGCCTTATCCCAACAGTGACTCAACCCTAACCACTTACAGTCAACTGGCTGTACTTCCATGGCCGCCTTCTGTCTCGTCGCCGCTTCCTGCAGTCCTTAGTCTTTAATGCATCGGCCCGTCGCTTCTTCTTGGTTCAAGCAACGCTGACTGTAGTCCTTCTTCTTTAATGAGGGTAGCTGAACCCTCTCTTCATCTCCGGCGCCTTTATTGCGGTGGTTGAGCTCTCCCTTCGGCCTCTTCTTTGTACCACATGCTTGACTTTTCTGTACCTATCGTCGTGATTCCCGCCGGGATTTGCGCTACGGCGATATCTTTGTCTTACCGCCAAAATTGGTACTTTCTCTCCAAAATTAGTTATCCTTCCCAAAGTTAGCAGCTTCCTAAATGCTGCGGAAGTTCTCTCCAACAAGTCCACATGATGCACCAGTCCTTCAACCAATAAGACGCTTCTTGTCTGAAACTGTTGCAGATCGAGACATTGGCGCACAAGAGACTTGCCACATGCTCCAGAAGCTCCCTCTTTGTCTTTGCAGTCGTTCCTTTTTATCCTTGAACGTTAGCCAGAGTGTTTTTCGACGTATTTCCAATGACTCTCTCGATACCCCACCAACACCAACCTTCATTTTTGCATACATGCAATGACCCACTGCACTTGAACATCTTACCCTTAGTGAAGCTGCACGTTCTTGGTCATACTCGTCTCGTAGAAAGCATTCCCAATGGAAACCAAACATCCCTACCAAAATTGTTCGTGTCTTTCCTTGCTTCACTACCATTCCACCCTTTACTGCAGATTCCTTTGTTTCCTTTTGTTGGAGTGAGCTCCTCTTATACAAACCATTTCGCAACCTCCACAATGACATTGGTTCCACAGAATTGGCCATAACTTCTAATGGGATTTGCATTAAAGACACATACACTGCATGGCATGTTGATCGTTTTCCAGAAACCCCCAATACACCTCCCTCTGATGATTCTACTTCTGCTTCCAACCACATTCCCTTAGCCCCTACCATGGATGAATGGGAACTCCTTTCTCAACTCTGCCCTGGAAACAACCTCTTTGTTGATGACCTTGACATGCTTAGCCATTGTGACTTTGATAAAGAACATAATTGGTCTGAAAACCATATTCCCTCACACATGCATGCAACAGCCATATCATTCATTGATCATGCACGATTGTCCTCCCAAATACCCCAAGACAGCTTCTCAACTTCGTGTTCTTCTGCCTCTTTGTCTCCCACACAATGCATGGCCTTTGACCTTATCCTTGCACACTCCACAAATGATACAAATCTTCCCCCACTCAAAATGTTCATTCAAGGAACAGCAGGAACAGGAAAGTCTTTTTTGATTTCTTGCCTTCGATCCGAACTCCAACATCTCTCGAGCAACAACCCTTCCCCCTTACTCCTCCTTGCTCCCACCGGTATTGTTGCCTTTAACATAGATGCGCTGACAATACACTTTTCCCTTCGCATACCCATTGTTGACATGCATCCTCTTGAAGGCCAATCCCTTTCTCCAAGAACAATTTCGCCATATCCGATAGATCATCATTGACGAAATGAGTTTTGTTGGCCCAAAAATGCTATCCCAAATTGATTCTTGCTTACATCAGGCCTTCCCTTCGCAGTGTACAACCCCCTTTGATGGTTGCTCCATCATCTTCCTTGGTGATTTTGGACAACTACCCCCTGTAAAGGACATCCCAATGTATGCTGGCACATCTTGAGGCAATGCTCTTTGGCGCACATTTGACACTTTTGTCACTCTTTCAACCATCTTTCGACAACAAGGCAACACCCCTTCTCAAGTTTCCTTCCGTCAACTCCTACTCAATCTCCGAAATGCAACACCAACTCTTGAAGATTGGGCCCTCCTCATGTCAAGGACAATGTCATCCCTTTCACATGAAGAGAATAATGCATTTGATAGTTCCACTCATTTGTACGCAACTAATAGCTCTGTTGAATTGCACAACAAGCAAATGCTGAAATACCTTAACATGCCAATTACACATTGCTTTGCAGAGCAAAAGAAACAACATGTGCAAACCTAAATAGATGATGAACAACTTCCATTGAAGGTTCTACTAGCAATTGGTCAAGAAGTCATGTTGACATCTAACTTGTGTGTATCTGCAGGACTTGTAAACGGCTCAGTTGGGAAAGTTATTGCAATTGTCTACAACTCCAATGATCAACCTCCTAGATTACCATCTTATGTTGTGATTGACTTTCTACACTACAAAGGACCCCCATGGGATTCTTCCAATCCAAATTATGTGCCCATCCCTCCTATCACAAGGGGTACACGGAGGCAAGTACCACTTCGAATGGCATGGGGTTTGACAGTCCATAAAGCACAAGGGATGACTCTGCAAAATGCAACAATAGACATTGGCAACATTGACCGCCAAGGCCTTACATTCACTGCAATATCAAGAGTTAAATCTTTGTCAGGCCTTCGCATATCTCCACCTTTTTCCTTCTGTAGGTATCCACGGATGAAAGATAGTCCATATGTGCATCGCAGAATACAAGAAGAGACCTTGCTTTCTTCCAAATCTTTGCAGCCACATAATCCATAAAGTTACATTCCTACTCCTTTGCAACTCTACTTTCTATAGTTATTACAAAATGCAGTTCCAATGCTTCTTTTGTTTTTTTCACACTTGAGAAATATGGTTGTTGTCCCTCAATACTATAAGCCAAAAGCCAATATTTGTAATGTATTATTCAAAATCCAAAGAGACAAGCCATTACCTAAGAGCTGATAATGCAGACTTTTCATGCCTCACAAAATTAAAAGTATATATATATCAGTTATATACATTGACTATGTTCAATAGTGTTTAGTTGAATTAAAATGGAATGTATAGGACAATAGTGCAAATCTTTCTTTAATGTGACAACTAAGGGGAAATGTGCTATCTTTACATGAACAAACACCCCATGTTCCAATTCTTTTACAACATTTACAAATACATATCATTTTCCATTCAATTCACACAGCTCAACCACAATGGATTCGAAGCATGTGCTATAACTACAAAGCTGCTCAATGACCCTATCAGTCATTCTCATAAGGTTATCTTCTACCTATCTTAACCAAACTGCTGCCTCAAAGTTTCTATATTATCCACTTGTTGATTCAACAATCTGTGTTGATGTCACACACAGCAATCAAATAAAAGTTTACAACTCTTTTTATTACAACCTTGGCTTTTTTTTTCCTCTCCTGGATAGCTTTGGATTTTCACCTATGTTTGACATATCTATTACTTCCATCAACTGTCATACTTCATCGACTATCCAACATCTGGACACAATTTGTTTAATCTGATATAAACTGAAACATTGCTGCCAAGTACAAGTAGAAGGAAAATTATTTAAAATTCAATAAGCACATATTGTAAAATAACTTCATGCTGGTCGGTCATGATGGTGAACAATTTCAATTCAAAGTATTTGCAATTCAGAAGTATCCCAAGCAAAATTCAATTTGCAATTTATGACCAATTTGATCCAAAAAAAATTGAAAATGCAACTTTACCCAGAACAATGAATATGCCTACTTACAATTACATTAACTGGATACAATATTTACGTAGCAGACCTTCCTTTGTTCTTCTAAGAGTCTGAAGCCATCTTACTTTTCCTTGTTTGGTTTTTCTTGAAAGAGCTCTTTTTCCTGCTTCAGTTCTGAGTTCATTTGTGCCTTTTTAACTAAGTAAAACTCAAGCATCTGAGCCGCAATGCCAGAAGGTTTAAGACATTCTGTCCACTTTGTCGGAGGAAATAGATTAAATGTCTCCGAGGCCGCGGAAGGTTTGATCTAAAGTCCTCTGTAACAGCGGAGACACTCGCGTAAGTCTTCCGCAATGGCCTTTTCGACTAACATGTTTGGCCCGATGGAAGAGTTAAGGTTCTTTTCCCAAAACGGCGGAGGAACTCGCCTATGTTTCCCACAACAGCGGACATTTCCCATCAACCCTTCCGCAAAAGGGAAGCTAAAACTTTCCCACCTTACCCTTTCGCGCCTTTCCACGGTGGGAAAACTCTGGTTCTCTTTCCGCAAATATGAGCAAGTCCACCTATATTTTCTACAACTGCCGAACCATTTGGCCTTATCTTTCCGTTTTCACAGTTTCATTTAATAGTGAAAGAATCGATTTGACTTGCTCTGCAACGCCGGAAGGTTTAAGACATTCTGTCCGCTTTGTTGGAGGAAATAGATTAAATGTCTCCGAAATTGTGGAAGGTTTCACTTAAAGTCCTCCGCAACAGCGGAGGAACTCGGGTAAGTCTACCGCAATAGCCTTTCTGACGAACATGTCTGCCCGACGGAAGAGTTAACGTTCTCTTCCCAAAACGTCGGAGGAACTCGCATATCTTTCCCGCAACGACGGTCATTTCCAATCAACCCTTCCGCAAAAGGGCAAATGAACCTTTCCTTCTTCTAACATGAATTGTTTCGCTTAAGTTACATAAAATTTCCTGCACCACCGGCTAATTTCGCTTATCTTTTCCGCAACAGTGGATACAACTCACGTTCACTTTCCGCAAAGGCGGGCAAATCCACCTATCTTTTCCGCAATGGCGGAACCATTTGGCCCTATTTTTTCGCTTTGACGATCGCATTTAATACTGAAAGAATCGATTTGAATTGTCCACTTAACCCCGTTTTTAATTTTCGCATGTGCCCTATTAATGCCCCGCACGTGTCAGATCCTTTATATAGGCGATAACACCATTGAATAATTGCATTGTTTTCATTTGTTGAAAGTTTGTTGTCCGTTTCCGTTTGAATTCGCGTGCACCTGCTCCAGGACTCCGGCACCATCGCACCAGTCACCATCCCCATCTTAACAGGTTGGTACATTACTGTTTCCTGTTAGCTCTTTCATGGCATCTTTGCCCCTAATTTTGATTTTGATTGGGTCATGCAGCACATTGCTTTTGTTTATTCTACCAACATGCCCTACCTCTTCTTTTTAAGAAAGGAATTACGTTAGATTGATTTACTCGTAGATTGATATACCCTAGGGAACTAGCCCCTTCGTAGGATACTTTCTCACCCAACGATGAATCTAGAATTGATACCACGGAAATAAAGTTTTTCAAAAGTAGGAAGCTCAGTGATGTTATACGTACAAAACTAGTTGTATAGATACCCAAGTTTAGATGTGGGGATTATGACCGGTGCCAAATGACTTTGCAACGGAGGTTTCTTACACTCTCTTGCTTTAAATTTTTGAAATGTATCATCGTCTTTATTCAAAATATGTTATGCCCACAACCATTTTTCCAGCCAGAAACTTCCCGCGACCCTGTAACTTTGAGATTTGGTATTCCTGTCCAATAGTCCGACAGCGTTACCATTGAATGAGTCGGCTGTAAAGTATATGGCTTAGTTTTTTCATCACGCCTGTATATAAATAGAAGGTCTACATTCTTAAATAATTTGAAAAGTAACCTGACCCATTTTTACATCTTATAAAAGAATGGATATGTTCGGTATATTTGTAATGAAATTGTGTTTAGACTCAGTTCATAATTTTATAAAATTACTGACATGTTCTGAATATTTGAAATGAAAAAGAAATGGTATTTATATTTAGTTTATAATTTAAAAAAAATTATTGATAGGTTTCAATATTTGAATCGAAAATTGAATTGGTATTTAGATTCAGTTTATAATTCTATAAAAGTATTGATATGTTGTGCACAATTGAAATAAAAGTGAAATTGCAATTAAATTCGTTTCATAGGTTACAAGAGTGTTAATATGTTCTGAATGTTTGAAAATAAGTGAAATTGTATTCAGATTCATTATTTAAATGGAATTAGATTTGATATAGCTTATAAGCGGAAGGTTTTAATTAAAGTCCTCCGCAACGGCGGAGAAACTCGCCTAATTCTACTGCAACGACGGAGAAACTCGCCTAAGTCTGCCGCAACGACGGAGAAACTCGCCTAAGTCTACCGCAACACCCTTTTTTGATGAACAAGTCTGCCACGACGGAAGAGTTACTGTTTTTTTTCCAAAATGGCGGAGGAACTCGCCAAATTCTTTCGCAACGGCGGACATTTCCGATCAACTCTTCCGTAAAAGGGCAGATGAACCTTTCCTTCTTCTCCGATGAATTGTTACGCTTAAGTTACATAAAATCGCCCGTAGCCCCGGATAAATTCGCTTCTCTTTTCAGCTTCACACATTTGTCTACAAATAACTCCTCCAAAATCATCTTTATTTCCGGGGATTGTTTCGACAGAGTTAGGTTAAGTCCACCGACCATTTCGATGGAGTTATGTTAAGCCCACCGACCTGCCGACCGTTTCCAATGGATTTCATAATTATCATTTAATTAAAAAATAATTTTTATTTAATTTACAAATATATATTTAAATTATGAAAGCATATGCATAATATCCATGTTTCAGAGCTTTCTATTTCTGCCTGAAATTTTGGAAACGCAATTTGTTTTTATTATTTAATTACAACCTATTTTAAAGTGCAATGCAGCACAGTACCCTGGTAAAAGACAAATAACAAATTATTTTATATTCCTATTTCGTTTGCCATCACGCAGTGAGAACTCCTGGTCAAAATATTTATAATAGTCCAAAGTGGTTGACTTTAATTCATTTTTTGATATGAAACCATATGGCTTGGAAACACTTTTGTTCAAAGTTGATGCTTGCGCGTTTAGGTAGTAATATTTTTAAGCGGCAGAAAGCAGTTTTTAACGTTTCTATAAATATATATAGAAACAACTATGAAAATTGTTTGACATGTTTGCATGTAAGCCACTCATGTCACGTTCTAATTTCTTATGATTGACGTTGTGTATTGAGGCAGGAATACTTAAAAATGACTAAAGGTGCCAGAAAAAAGTCAAAGGGAGCTATTACAGAATCCACTGAAGAAGTGAGGATTGAGACGATTTATCAGGATACTAAATGCATCACAGGTGCATTACCATAAGCCCAATGGAGTGACATTTATCGGATGATAAGAGGCCAGGATATCTATATCAGAACATCAGAGCGTCCTGCATTTCAAAAGCAGCTACTCGCCCTGAGCTTTTTCCTTGTGCAGAGGTCATTGGATGGATTTTGCAACACGCAGATGCCCAATCGCGAATTGTATCTGATAGCAAGAGAGAAGCCTTCACATCCTTTACCCCACTTTATATCTCATCAGCATACAAGTTACCTCGTCCAACTCAGTACCTGAATGATGACCGGTTAGCAGAGGTCAAACTGGATAACCTGGAATCAGCAAGAAACTGCTCATCACGGGAAAACAGTTCAGGAAGAACGATAATGAAGAGTATAAGGTTCAAAACTTGAGACCTCCATTCAGAATGGTTGCTCTCATGTTGAGCAGAATATTTGGCAGACCTGATGGGACCATGTTTATGCTTCAATGGGTACCCATTATTCACTATGTAGCTTTCAAAGGAACTATCTTTAATTGGGTTGAAATGATTTCGGAAAGCCTGGCATCAGCCATAACTACGACCAAAGAAGGTTTAGAAGTCAAGAAGGCAAAGTTCTACATGCCCTCCTATTTGATAGATTGTATTGTGGCGAAGCAACTCTTCCCAAAACTACGATGCATATGGAATCAGGCAGGAGGACCGGTGTTCACCGCGTACAAAATCTTTTGGCCTCAAAATTACAAGAGCCATTACAAAAACATTTGTGAAAATTTCATCATGCTCCTCTACGAGCTGATGTTCAATGAAGAGCCTAATTGCCTATCAGAAAACACCATGGCAGTTCTGGAGGAATATGGTGACTTCTTCTTTTCAAAGGATGGCACTTACATAAGAATGTATGGAGGCACAAAACCCCCCTATATCCTACCAAACTACGCCACGGACTATATTGTTCATAAGGAAGTCGTGCGACAAGTTTTCCTAGATGGAATTGGCAGTGCAATGAATAAAGCAAACAAAGCCACGTTTCCTCCTTTGCCCTTCTATTTGGGAGCTTATAAGTTTTCCAAGATCGCGTCAGGGGAAGATTTTATAGCAGAGCTACCAAGTTTTCATTTTGGACAGAGAATATATAAGAAAAATGACAGATGGGGCAAGGTTGCCCAACATTGCAAAGTTGTACATGGTCATTTCGAGTATGCCCACTATTATGATTTTGAGGAAGAGACATACCAGGGAATCAACAACATGTATGAGTTGCTAATTTGCCAAAATAGCAAAAGTGGACCTAGCTCCAGTTCCAACGCTCCCAAGGGATCAAAACAACATGAAGGTAAAGAAGCCTTAGGAGCAACTGAGAATTTCTTAACAGAAGAACAAATACTTCTACAACAAGCTGAGCAGATCAGAAAATGCACCGAGGAAAAGGCAAGGAAAGCATAAGAAGTTAAACTTAGAGAGGAAGAAGCCCATAAAGTTCAAGAAGCTGAGGATGAAGCCCGTAGAATTCAACAGGCAGAAACAACTAAGCTGGAGATAGCTGCCAAGCAACAAGAAAACAAAAGATTAAGAAAGGAAGCAGAAGAAGAGGCACTGAAAAGGGCTGAAGAAGAAGCCCAGAAAGTTCAAGAAGCTGAGTATGAAGCCCGTAGAATTCAGCAGGAAGAACGAACTAGGCTGCAAGAAGCTTCCAAGCAACAAGAAAACGAAAGATTGAAAAAGGAAGTAGAATAAGAGGCACTGAAAAAGGCTGAAGAAGAGAAAATACAAAAGGAAGACGCTGGTTCTAAGAGTCCAAGCATACAAGACCTTGACATGAACATCCCTATGGAGAATCTTCCACTTGTTCCTTTCACACCATCTAAGGGTATCAAGGTGACCACATATGATATATTTTATTTCAATAAGAAAAGGAAATCCATCATCAAGGAAACCATTACAAGTATCAAAAGGCCTTGTCAGGCAGATGTCATCACCAGGCATGAGACTACTGTCATAAAGGGTACCCAGAATGACCCTGCCTTCATGGCATCTGTTTCTGTTTCCGTTGTCCTTGCAACTGCTGATAATGTCAACATATTGGAAGACAAATTGACAGAAGAAAAGGACAAAACCCGCCAGCTGCAAGAAGCCTTAGTCAAGGAGCAAAATTATACTAATTTAATGATTGAAAAGAATGATGCTCTTATCTCTCAAAAAGAGGAGCTTAATAGGAAAATTCAACATCTGGAAGCTGAAAGGAGAGCTTTGTCAATGCAAGCAAGAGCATTAGAGGTAGAAAAAAGACAACTTGAAGATAAGAACCTGAAGCTGGAATCCAAGAAATTTGATTTCATCCAACAGATTGACAAGTTAAAAGAAAATATTGCAAAACTAGAGAAACGCGGGGAATTGTTGGAGCATCAACTGCAGCTTGCAAACAACAAAGTAGGTGACATGACCCCTTTTCATGAACAAGCTTGTGAAATATTGACAAGGACATGTGATTTCCAGACACTCATATCAGAAGGAATCTACAAATTGAAAGCAATGATGGCCAGGATGAAACAAATTAATGTCGACACCAACAGGATCAAAAAGAAACACGCTCGTATTGCTGGAAATATTACGAAGCACATTGAATGGAGAAAAGGGAAATCAGGGTTCCCAAAAACTCTCCCCCTTAAGTCTGTTTCTGAATACATAGCGGATATACGCACTTTGACCTATTCTAAAGATTGCGGAGTAAAGTTGAACACTGTGACCTTACATACCTATGAACAATGTAAGAGCTTGTACCTCAAAATACGAGCTACTCATGAGTCTTGCGAAATGATCATGCCCCAAAGTATAGAAGATTTTCCAGATAAAACACAACGCTTATCTGAGCTAAGAGAAAACTTGCAAGAGGAAACTGACTATGTGAGGAACCTAGCCACTTTAACCCCAGAGGACCTGCACCAGTTCATCGGCAGAGCCTCCATTCATGCACACCTCCTTGAAAAAACTCATCAAGCTACAATGGAAGAAATACTCATCCTTGAGGAAGAGCTTGTTAAACAAGAAGTGTCCTTCATATTTTTGCTTCCCTTAGCTAGAAACATTATTATAAGAGATGCAAATCAGTGGATAAGTTATATAGAAGAGGAAGAGAGGAAACTAGCAGCATCACAAGCCCCATTAGAAGCATCAGCTGCTCCACTAATATCAGTAACTCCAGTAGCCTCACTATCAGAATCAGGAATACCAGCAGCCATAAAGGTGCCTAAATCCCCAGAAGCGCCAACCCAAGGATGAAGTACTTTGACCACATTTTGAAAAAGCCAACACACCCTTCTAAGTTTCTAATTTTGATTTTATACTTTGGGACATCAATAGAACATTCTAAAGTTATTTCTCGTTATTTTGTAAATAATTCGGATATTTATCCTTTTTTGTAAAATAGGCACTAGAAGACAAATTAAAATAATGAGAACGGTTAGGGTATTGCTGGCAGCCAATGAGGCATTTTGTAAAACTATATATAGCTAAGTTAGCAAGAAGGAATTTTGGCAAATGAAATAATGTTCCTCTTATGTAAAAGAACTACTTCAGCTACATGAATGGAGAAAACAATTTTGCCTGTGAATGCTGGTGCATTCTTTTGTATGGAGTTATCATGGATATTTTTGGAACTATTTCAGCAATTTTCATCTATATTCAATGACATCTTTCCTATCTTATATGAATTAATTCTATGCTGTGAATGATTTCATTTTCTTTGCAAAATTTATGTGCCTCGTGAGTAATGAAACACTGTAATTAAAATCAAAGTTATCTTTCATATCATTTAGATTCAACTGAAATGCGTCTATGTGATTTAATAACTATCTGTTGAAATCTTTAGATGTATTCTTCATTTTATTGCTCATAATTTAAAGCTCTTCTTCTTGCAACGATAGGTTAATTTACGTTAAATAGCTTAGAACGGATTTGTTTAATTGCATGCATTTAGATTAAGGCACTTGCATAGCATTCTTTAATACAAAATTACATAAACAGTGGATCGGCCCGCAACTGATAAAATAACCAGCCGGATTCCTCACAACAAACAGTGAGCGATCTAATTGGGATTGCTTCTCGGGCAGAATCCCTTGCTGCTTGATGCTGCTCATTTTGAGGCATCAACAGAACATCATCCTCTAACACAAACTATTTTCAACATAAACATAAACGCGAAAGGTGGTAGCATTAAAGTAAAATCAACCCTAAACCTTCATGAATTACAAAAAAAGACATTTACACAGACTTTCCATTTCTGACTTTCATACCTTCGGCGTTTCTTTTGCCCCTCCAGAGGCAAATGCTAGTTATAAGGACTTTGTCTCCTTAGAGATCACTGGTTATTGGTTATTTTAAAAGGCAATAATTTCCTTGATAATGAGGTTGTCCTCACTCCAAGACGAATTACAATAAGTTACACCAATACCATCTTTCTAAAAAAACATTTACAAAAAAACATCTGGTATGAGATGAATATATTATTATGTTTGTGATATTATCGTTTCATTTTCCACATATTAGATACTCCGTGCAGTGGATGTTTGCTACAGCGTAAGTTTTTTCCAATGTGAGGGTTTAATTTAGGTGCTTTGGAGTTTGTAGCAGGGATACTAGGTTGGTATAATAGCTTTTTAAAAAATAAAAAATTTAATAACTTTATTAAAGGTGTTAGGCTTGAACTTTGTCCGTAGAAAATTTCATTACTTTGTCGGAGTGCCTGTGTAGTTGGTGCTGGGTTAAATTTTGAACTTTGTTGCGAAGACCGTGAAAGAGATCCTTGCGAAGTTGGTGCTGGCCCGCTGGGTTAAATTTTGTGTTTTTGCTAGGTTAAATGTTGGCTAAAGTGCAAGGTTTAAGTGTGTTGTATGCACCTTGGACTTTGTAGCGTGGTATCGAATGCCATGTGTCCCAAGTGCATTGTCCTGTAAAGTGTGTTGTGCGGCTGCACCATGGTGGATGGGGTTGAATTTAATGGTTGGTGTACCCTGTTGTGTTTTCCAGTGTTTGTTTTATGGGTGGAGGCATCTATTTTATGCATTTGGCCTTTTTTTTGTGTTGATGGTCCTTGGAGAAGGTTTATGGGGTTTCCTTGTAATGTATTAATCGTTAAATTTATGTGGTCGTCAACTTGGCCCTGGCGATGGTGCATTTATTCATGGTGATGTCAACGAATGTGTTAGGCTATTGTACTGTGGTCTGTTTCTCGGCCTGGGTTTGATGGATGGAGGCGATTGTTGTTGTATTCGAGCTTTGCATTTGATGCTGGGCATCTTTAGTGTTTTGTTGGATGGGATCCGTGGGAAATTTTTCTTGGGCAGGAGCAACTATGGTCTTATTGCTGTAGGCATGGATTTGAATGCAGTCCCGTGTGGGATTTTCTCCTCGAGGGTATTTTTCTAGTGCCTTGGCTGGTTTTCTGCTCTCATTGTTTCCTGGTTGCAGTTCATGGTTTTAGTTGTGGGTGGCAATGTGCGAATTGGCGAAGGCGAGTCTGGTGGTGTACAAGTTCCTCTTTGCGAGCTCTGTTGTGGCGGACATTCTTGAGGTATGAAAATGTCGGCACTTGTTGCAGTGGTTTTCAGTTTGCATTCGTTCGAGGTGTTGGAACAATTGTATATGCGCTTGTTTGCATTATGCTCTATGGGCAGTTCATGGTGGAATAGGGTGCTTTAGGGGTGGAAAGTTTTCAAACATTTTTTCTTGTGCTTGTTCGTGCATTTTGCTTGATTTCTCGGCCTGTCTGTTTTAGGGTTTTAAATAATGAACATGGGTTTTAAACAATGAACAAGTGTTGTTTTGCAAGCAATAGCTTCAGGGTGAAGTCTTGTCAAATATTTGGGTCATGTACATTTGGGAATGTTGGTTTGGAGTTTTCGGGTTCTCCGCATTTTGAAAGTGTCTTCAAAGAATTGTTCCATGGTGGCACATATTGTCTATGGCAGTGTAGGGAAAGCATAAATTTTTTTATTTGGGCCATTAGTCAAGAACCAGGAATCGATGTTGCTTTCAGCTTTGTTTTTACCCTTTGTTTGTTTAAGGCATTTGTGAAGAAATGCACAGTTGTGTAAACTAAATATAGTGTATATGTTTGAATGCTTCTCTCCATTTGTATTGTATACAAATATGTAATGACATTGTGATTATGATGCAGATAATATGCAATGACATTATGATTTTGTCTTTTCCTGTTGCTATATCTATGTAAGAATCAACAATTTAAAATTTCTCATGTTACTGCTCCCAGGGATATGTATTTCTTCATACTTTTACTCTGAGGCTATATCAGTGGTGTAAAGACATTTGTCCTTTTATGTGCATCTTGCTATGTGATTGCATAATTGTCATGTCCCAAATTTGGCATTGGGTCAAAATGGCCTAATAACATTGGCCTTATTCATTAGAGTTTGTCAAATTGATGCTAAAGGTCAAATAATTGCCAAGGAGGAAAATTACTAGTTTCCTAGGTTTGGGGTGGAAGCTTTGGGATTTGGAATAATGGGGATAATAAATGATGTTTGAACATTAGAATGGCATAAAGATTTAATAAAGGAGATAAATAAATATATACAAGTGAAAATCAAAGTGGAATTTGATCATGAAGACACATGGAGGAAGTGGGACCCACATATGGCTAGATTTCCCCACTACACTTGGCATCATTCTCTCACCAATTCGAATTCAAGGTGAATGGTAACATAATTGGGGGAGTCCAAAAGGTATTATTCATGGCATGACTCATCCAAGGTCGAAATATAGAGGAAGAGTAACTCCCATGGAAGAGGAAGAGGCAATTTGGAGCTAGTGAGACACTTGGGCTAGATTCCCTAGCTCTATGACAACAATGATGAAGATGCTATGACACCTATGACACAAATCAGACCTGAAGGCTGACATATGACATATATGACATGTCAGGGCTAAAAATAGACTCCAAGAGGGCGCTCAAGGGTGTTAGGGAAGCTAAGATGCTTCCACATGTGATTTGGTGGAAGTGGGAGACTAGGAATTGGTGTACAAGTGGCGTTCTTTGGAATCTCTTCCCAACTTGAGTTGGCATGAGTCTCTTGGAAGGAATTCGACCCATGGAGGACATTGGAACTTTATAAATGTCAATAACAAAGAAGGAAAGAAGCTTTGGATCATTTGTAGAATTTGCAATTGCATTTGTGAAGAGCGAGAGCTAGTGGATGACTAGTTTCTTGCCTTAGCCAATTTCGAGGGTGAAAGATTCCCATCCAAGTTGGTAATTGGAAAGACCATTTAGACCTTTCATTTGGAGCTTTAATGGAGTCTTTATTTGCAGGTGTAAGCTACAGGGCAGCTCATGGTTTCTTCTATTGCAGCTCACTCCTTCAACCATTTCCAGTTTTGATGGCATATTCTTGATCCTCGAGGGAGGGCATTTTTGGTGAGCTATTGTACTCTTTGGGGAAGCTTTTAATGCCCCATTTATTTTGTAATATGAAGTAAATACTCTGTTCTTCATATCCAGAAAGTTTAAGGTCGAAATTCCAAGTAGAAATGTATAAATCTCAATTTTAATGAAAGAACAGTGTCATTTCCCCACTACCTTGTTGTGAATCAATGTAATGCTAATGATTTCGAATGAATGGATGATTATATGATATATTTGTGATCAATATAATGCCATGGATGTCTTCTACAAGTTTCATGTATTGTACTTGAGCATTTTAAGCATTTTTACTCAGTTTAGTTGTATTGGGAGGTGAAATAGTGACATTTCCCCAAGGGTCGAATTGGGGATTTTTGCAGTTGAATGGGAGAGGGTGAGAACAGTTGTAATAATCCATTAATGGTGCATATGAGACTTTAATAACATACTTAACACATTACATACCTCTGTTCATAAATTTGAGTGGGTTTGGAGGCATTTGGGAAGCCATTTTCAGTACTTACCTCAGGGGGATTTGAACCTCAAATTACTAGTAAAATTGCATAATTGGTCCAGAATCTTAAGAGAGTTTTCAGAGGTCTTTTGGTGGCCATATGTCATCCATAAACATCATATTAAAGTTCTAATATCATTCATATACCTTCCTTGAAGATTTGAAGGCATTTGGAGTCAATTTGAGACCTAGAGACCAATACTAGTCAAAGGAAAATCACTAGTAAAGTTACCTACATTGATCATAATTGAAAGAGGATTTGCAGAAGTATTTTAAAGGTCCAAATGCATCCCTGAAACACATATTTATGTTCTAATATCATTCATATACCTTCTCAGAAGATTTGGGATCATTTGGGGCAAATTTGGGACCTAGAGATCAAAACTAGTCAAAGGTCGAACTACGGAAAAAAAGTGGAAAATTGCAATTTTAATAAAATTCCTAATAAGGGACATTACAATAATTTAGGAAATGTTAAGTTCCTTTGTGCACTTTTTTTGCTTCCCGATTAGGCTCTTAATAAAAAATACATTGCAATGACAGATTAAACTTGAGCCTATGGTTGCGGCTTTAATGCCAAATTCCATTTCAACATTGAACAACAGGATTACCGATCTTAAGCCCATCGTGCAAGTTTTGGGCATTAAGCAAAGTGATCCAAAATATAGCATGCAAGAAAGATACAGAATGATGCTCTCTGGTGGATCCTTTATACAACAAGCAATGTTCATAAAGCAACTCAATGACCATGTGAAATCAATATGGGTTCAACATGGTTATGTTATTCAATTGAATGAATATATTTGCAACTCGGTGCAGAATCACAAGTAAGCTTAAATTTTTCATATCTTGTTCTCTGCATAATGAAGTGCTTTGCTTGTGGATCTCTTATGCAAACTGTCCAAATAATTTGTGCTTTTACCCTTTTTTGCAGGATAATCATAGTTGAATATGATTGTTGTGGTTGTAAACTGTAACATAGTTGGTGATCCAAAACAGCTAATTAATGCAAATACTCAACAGCAGTAACTAGCCTCAACATTCTCATAGAAATTGATACTATTCAAGATCAGAATCTGGATTTTGTATCGGAATTAGAAGAAACAACTAGACCTATGACAACTTTCTGGCTTTTTCCCAGCATGTATATATGGCTATATTTATATGTTTCAAACTCAGAAGTGCACATTTTGCAAAACATGCTTTATAGACTTATGTTCTATATGCAATGAAAAGGTCTTTTGCTTTTGATTACATTTACTCTAGCCTTTATTGCAAATATTTTGAACATGCCAATTAGGACATATGCTTATACATATTGCTTAAATTGCAATTTGCAATTGTCTCCATGTTTATGTGCTTAGTATTTTCTCAAATAATGGTCACATTTCTTAGAATGCATATCTATAAGTGTCAATGGATATATCAATGCTAATGCCAACATAATTACTTCTGTTGCTTGTCACGGGCATTATTTATATGAGTTGATAGAATAAAGATTATATATATATGTGTGTGAGTTGTATAATATTTATTTATGTTCCATCTTATAATAATAATATAAACTTGTTAAATTATATTGTTAATATTGTTATCATATAATAATTAAACAAACATTATGATGTTCTATTTATGATTTAAGTGATTATAAAGTATATTTCTATAATATAGAAATATATTTTTCTAAATAAAAACTCATTAAAAGAGATGGAAAACATCATAGTAAAAAATGGTAGCATATTTTGTACCCATTTAAACATTTTAGATCTCAAAATAGCATGCATCTTCATATCTTGTGAACTATGAACATTATAAAGAGAAACCTATATTACAAAGACCCAAACTATCTAACAAATTAACTACTGTAATAATAAAAGCATTAGTATCAAACTATGAAAGGGAAGATTACAGTACAAAAATAAATACCCTATACAACCTCCTCGAATGAGAAGCTTCATGTCGCTAAAGTGTGACCCTCTTTTGATAAATTGTGGTTAATTTCTTGAAAGACATAAGAGAAAGAAATGGAGTCGAACCTTTAGTTGGTTACCCATGCCTTAAGAATGATATCTTGGCCTTGAGACAACACTTCATCCAATTGATTACTAGTAAAGCATCTCCAAATACCTATAGATTCTTCAATTTCTTTTATGTAGCACATTTTAAAAGTGAGTTCAAAGCTAATAGTTTTTCCATGTTGTTTGATCTTGGTCTCACATAACCTTTGAATTTAAAGAAATAATCTTCAAAACGGAACGGACCCCTCTCGCACTGCTAATATCCGATTGTCTATTCAGGCACCATCAAGAAAACCTCATGGAATAGATTTATCAACTATCGGGGTATCGATATGATGAGTAGGTTTGGGATTAGGAACCATCTTAATTTATGAAAGCATTACTCTTAACCTAGAAATTATTTGGAATGGCATAATAAACCCTTCTCTAAAAAATATAGGATTCTTGGCAAGACAAATACCCAAGAGTTTCACACAAGGTATTTCCTTCAGTTCTTTAAGTGAGGGATTACAACACCATGCCTTCAAAATTTCCTCAATTGAGCCAAATCTCCACGAATTCGTCTTCCATGCAATAAATTCAGCCTCCTTCCATACTTTCCATGCATAAGAACAATCCACTAACACAGGAATTGTATTCTCTTTTACTACTTTAAATAGGAGATAGATGTCTAGACCCTCTTTTGCTCATTTCTAGAAGATGTCACAAGTTAAACTATGTTCTTCAATGCTACCCATAAAAAATGTATTTTGTTTGTTGCCTACATCTTCTAGAGTTGACTCCACTTCAAGGAATGATCTTGTAGCTCTAGATTGAATACAACCTTGTAGCTTAGTCATGCAATGTATATTCCTCTTACCTTATTGTAAGCCCAAACCAATGAATATGGTTCCTTGTTTAGCTTAATATGTTCTCCCTTTAGATTCTCCCTAAATCCCCCTCATAAATCTGTAAAATGCCCTTCCAATCCCATATCCTATCGTATTCCTAAAAGCATCCTTGAGACCATATAGGCTTATTGTCTTAGGGTTCCCCACCTAATTTAATATTATGTAACCTTAGATACTTATTGAACATCAAGTCCCAAAAAAGATACATATTCCCACACCCTATCATTACAATCGACCCAATTTTAACTCGATCTCCCATTCCAACTTTCCATGTGAGGTATTGTCCCGCAATTGGAAATTCCATGGTTAAGGCCTTCCACTAATTTGACATGTTCTTTAATTTATTTCTCAAGAACCTTGTCCAATCTATGAAGTTTTAGAATTTATATTTTTTTTCTTTGATAATCCTCCTGCAGAAGTTGTCTTTTGTTAAGACCCTCCATAAGTTTTTGGAAACTAAGGAGATTTCAAACAAATGAACATTATTCAACCCCTACCCACCTTATTCCTTTGGTTTAGCTATATATTGCCACTTAATGAACACACTTTTCCCAAAGGTTGATTTGCTAATAAATAAAAATCTAAAACAAACATTCCTCATCCTCTCTAGAACCCATTTTGGGATAACAGCTATATAATGCTAGAAGACCAAGGTCGCCTCCAAAATTGATTTCATAAATGTCGATTGTCCATTGGTGGTTAACCATATGTTACACCAATGGTTGATCATTTATTCTATTTTACCAAGAATCCACCCTAGTTATTTTTCACGTAGCCATTCAGCTTCAAAATGAACCCTAAATACTTAAACCCTTCATTAAAGTTTATCATTCAAAAGGGAAAGATAAAGTGTAGGATTTGGATAAATTCCCCACTTAATTAATTTTGCATGATTGACAATTTCAGTAGATTCATCATCATATACCAGAAGCCTTGTTGTAAAGGTCCAACACTTGTTTCATATTCAATGTTTCCCTTAAAGATATCTTCAAGGAAAAGAAGAATGTCGCACTGAAAAAGGAAATGAGTGAGGAACAATGACCCTCCTATTTTGGCCCATCCTAATGGACCTACTCCTTTTGCCTCCTTTATTGATCTACTTAGGCCTTCTTCCACTAATAATAATAATTATAGATAAAGTAGACACCCCTATCCCAACCCCCTCATGGTTTGAAAAACTTTGAGGCTCACCCATTCACAAGCACTGCAAAGGAGACAGAGGTAATGCATCTCATAATCCAATTAACCACCTAGAGATTAAACCCCACCTGCAATAACAACCTCAAGCATAACCAATTCACTCAGTCATATGATTTCAATAAATCAATCTTGAGTACCATCGTTGCAATCTATGTGTAATCTGTCTCACCTTTATGGTATTCACTCCTTCCTATACAAACCCTATAGCCTCATATATCCATGTTCCTTTGAAAAATATGATCCATTCATGAAAAGTAATGTTTAATAGAATCTTCTTCACTATGACTGCAAAAACCTTCACTATACTTTTATACATGTAGTTACAAAGAGAAACAAACCTAAAATCATCAAAAGTGTTAGGTTTTTTCTTCTTTGGAATTAATGCCAAGAAAGTAGAGTTAAAGGCACCTAACACATTACCATTAGTTCTACCTCCTTGACAACCCTTAATAAATCCTCTTCCAACAAGTCAATATTAAAGAGCAAGAAGAACTCCAATGACCATCCATCTTGCTCAGGGCTCTTATCCTTATTAAAGGATGACAAAACACTTAGTAACTCTTCCTTAGACACATATTTAGCAATCATTTGGTTGTCCTAATTAAAAACAACACTAAGGAAAACATATATAACCTTTAAGATTTACTCTATGTTTAATCCCTCCAATTATTTGAACAAAGAATGGAAGTAATCCACTCCCAATGTTGCAATCTCATTAAAATATCTCACCATTCTACTATCCTCCCTTTGAATTTCCATATTATGCTTTGGTTCACATAACTATGAATGTTTTTGTGTTTTTTCATCATTGTTTTAAATATTTATGGGTCTACTTTTATATGGCATTCAACCTCCCTATGTACCATGATTTTAGATATTTGTTTCCTCTAGGTCTTTAAGCCTCTCTTTCCCTTCCTCCCCAAATACACGTAACAGATTATGTAAAAACTCATTGCTATCAATCTTTCTGGTCTTAAATCTTTCTCCATAGCTTCATTTTTCGCTTAAATCTAGGTTGAAACAACTCTTTAATATTATTAAGAGATGATGCAACAAATTGAAAACTTGTGGTCTCCCTTGTATTGTTTTGTGACGTATGTCGCTCCCTTCATTTTTGGTGGCATTGTATATCTATGTATTGCTTCAATAACGCAAATTCCTTCTTCTTCCTGATATGTGCTCTTCTCCTTTACTTGGCTCGTTTTACAATTAGAAAATTTTGAATTGTGTTTTCACTGCAGATGGTATGGGATTTTTATGGTTGGTTATGGAATGATTAGATTTGGTGGTCTCAAAATTCAGGTATGATTTGGTTCGTGTGAAGTGTAAAGTTGGTAATAATTCCTTTTGTGCAACTTTTAATACTCAAATCAATGCGGATTTGAATGTGGGTAAGTTTAATTGCTAGCACGAGTGGTAATAATGCTATGAATTGGATACCATACTTGATTTTCGTGTTCCTTTTTGTCATCTTTTCATGACACATGTGTTGGTTTATTGATGGAGAGACCAACGACTATTCTTCTTTTAATTTTGTTGTTACTAATTTATCCTATTGACATTGGTGGTAATCTCGTCGATCACTCATTTGTTTTTTTGGCTTGAATTGATTTTGTATCCTATATATTTACAGTGCTACTCTTTCTTGCTAATATTTTTTTTTCATTTCTTATGGTTGGTATCATTATAGTTGAGCACCATTTATCACTTTAGCAAGTAGTCAACCTTGCAATGTTCTTAATTGTATTGCCCTAGTCAGTCATATGTGTTCAACGACATAGGGTCCTAGCCGTGTTATCTCCAGCTTCTTTGGTTTGGATTTTATTATGTTGTTGTATAATAGTACCAAATCTCCTATGGAGATAACTTATTCCTTGACTTTCTATCATGCCATGCTTTTTGTTGTTGTTTTTGTATCTCTTAATGGTCTAGGGAAATATATCATTCCTATTCCATTTTGTGTAAATGGAATATTCGGTCCTCTCTTGCTTTCATTGTACCAAGTCGAAGGACTTTGCCAACATGGTCGGTGTGTTGTCAGAACTGCAAGGGGATGTCTACTCCTTGACCATATACTAGTTCGAACAGTATTTGTCACGTCGACCTCTTGTATGTTGTTATGTATTCCCATAGTACATTAGGAATCTTATCATCCTAGTCATCTATTTCAGTGCACTTTTGCATTTTCTTCTAAATAAAAAAATTCGCATAGATTATTGAATCTTATCCATAAAAAAAAAGTTCAATCTCAATTTGAAGCTGAATATGTATTATTTATAAATTCAATCTCAATTATTAATATCGGTATATTTAATCTATTTCATTTGAAAAATCTAAATGTAAATGAATGTCTCCTCATTTATAGTCATTAATTAAATATAGCATTAAAATACACAAGATAGAGCCATGATGTGAGTAGGCATTAATTAAATATAGTAATAAAATAAATAAGATAGAGTCATGAGGTGGCTAGTCCCTATACTAGATAGCTATTAAGAAATAGAAAACACTAAGATATGGGCAAGTAAGATAATCAAGCAAATCTAAGTTGTTGAGCAGTTATCATTATGTTCTTTGTTCTCAATATGTTCATGTCTCAAATCAAGTATAAGTATTATGTGTATCATTAAACATAGTGTTGTAACCCATCTCACAACTTTAAATTTGTATATTTGTTATAAACATGGAGAACACATTCAACAACACATAATTCATAAAACTTAATGAACTCTAAGTAAATTAAAATCCACCCACCACAATAATACTCTTGAACTTAATGAACTTTGAGTAAATTGAGCACCATCAACCACAATACAAAGTTGTTCATTAATGCAATACACCAATAATAATGCTAAGTTGTTCACTACACCAATAATAATGCTAAACATAATTATCTCTGAGTAAATTGAACACCAACAACCACAATAATAATGGCAAGCTTTTCATGAATGTAACTACACCAAAATGCTTTATCATAACCTTATGAAATATAACTGATCCATAAAGTAAATTGTTCATGATAAATGTAAAGGTTATCCATGACATTGGATATTTATGAACCATGTTGCACCATTAACATAATGACAAAGAAATGTACTAACCATGAGATTCACATGGCACTTGGAATGCAAATGGCATTTTGTTATTTGAGGGTAATGCTTTGGTGTATTAGCATTCCACTCTTTAAACAAATGTCTAATGCCTTACTATGTTTTGGATGTGTCTAACATCATGTTGAGTTCTAGCTATGTGCTTGTTGACTACTCAACTTTTGTGTACACCATTTTGATTTACATTATGTCAAACTTGGAACCATCAACTTCTTTCTCTTGTTCCGATATTTTGACTACATCACCATGCCACTTCTTAGTACGAGCACCATGCAAGATCTTAGTATGAGCACCATGCAAGAAATCTTCACATGACCAATTTCTCATAATTGGGGATGTTACTAAGGGAAACAAAGGAGGAGGAGCTAATAGTCTATATCGAGATGAAGACAAACCAACACTTTTTAATTTGGTTTTGGAAACCAAAAATCATCATGGAAAGGATAGTCTATCATCTAAACTAACAACAACATAGGAATTGCAAGCAATCACACAAACACAAGCGGCTTCCTAGTTCTTAATTTCAATTCCTTCTTATAGAATAAATCCATTTTAACGATTAAGAAGTGATTTTTATAAATGTGAACCACCTTCTTCTTTCTTTCCAGTATTAAAATTCAAACTTTTCTAAACCAATACATAAATGAAACATACAAAAATGCAATAGTAATAATTAAAATTAAAGAAATCATAATTACTAGAAATAAAATCAATACTAAGGATGCTAGTCATAGGATCACTGAGATCCAAAAGAAGATAAATATACTTGGTATGAGGTAGCATATTGGTTGCCACATGTAAAATATCAAGATAATCAAAATACCTAAACGTTTGTAGACCTATTTGATCATAACCATTATAACTATAAATGTTGATATAAAACTCATTAGCATTGATGATTAAATTGTCTAATATTATAACTAGACATTATTTGGTATGCAATACTATCAAATGATGGGTAATGAATATGTAGCGTGCATACTAAGGCTTAGAATTTCAAACCTAGTGATACATATTACACAGTCATAATTTCCAATGAAAATCTTCATATAGAGTAACATATATTTTGTACCATGTATCCACCACCCATATGTTTAATATTGTGTATGACAAATTTAATATCATGGTGGAAGTATTTAGAGTGCTCCCAACACCAATACTTTGAAAAAGTGAGGAAAAAAAGATCATATGCAACATATTCCACAAAAATACTTGTAAATTTCCCACCCTACATATGTTTTGTGTTTGTTCTAGCCAAGATTTAAGACATGCTTGGAAGGTGCACCTATAAGAACATATAAGAACATGTGTGAGAAAATGTGTAAAATCCCTACAAGTTGTTATATATATGTTTGTAATCAAATTAAAGTTATCTTAATAATTAAATTTTAACTCATCTCGTTTCTCTTAATAACTCCCAAACCTCATAGTACTAATTATGCATGCCAGTATTGGGGACACATAATAGTCAGGTTCTAATCGGCTCTATTCTCTTAATAACTCCCAAACCCCATAGTACTAATTATGCATGCCAATATTGGGGACACATAATAGCTGGGTTCTAATAGGCTCTAGGGATTATAATAGCTAGGTATTTTATCTAGCAAAGTGGCTCTAGGTTTGAAACATATACTCCACGAAGTGGGTTGTTGGAATTTTAGGCCAAAAATTAACTGACATTTCTCGAAGATTCATGGGATTAAATCATTCTCAACTGTATGATCTGGAGTACTGCAAATTGGTAGTGACTTGCAAATTTCATAAAATAATTAATGAACTATATCGTTTTGGAAGAATTTAAAAATTATGATTGGCAAATACAAAGTTGTTATCACAAGTTCATCTACTATAAGAAACAAATCTTGGCATGGATTGTGGCTATAGACATTGTCTGCTTTAACAAGTGTTTGTAGTTTTATGTTAAATACACTAACCAAGTTTAGCACATGGATGTCTAGCCACTAGGACGAGTCTTAAATTCAACTAGCATCAATGCCACTCACAATTCCATTTTCATAGATTTGATGATGTTCAAAAATCAACTATTGCTACTAGGTAGCATGCATACTACAACCAAAAAGTTCAATTTGAATTGGATTGTTTTATTTGTGAAGGATTTTTGTGGTAGGAAATGTTAATACAAGAGGACAAAAAGCAACAAAGACATCATTTGCAACCCATCCTCAACCTCAAATTGACATGGTTCTCCTTCCTTAACCATTTTATCTTCTTTTTGTAAAATGTGAAACTTGTAACGCCCCGTTTTGACATTACTACCTAAACTATTATTATATATTGTATTTGCTTGATTATGATACTTCATCGGTATGACGACAGTGTGGACAAATGGTTCTATTATTTTGCCGATATATATATATATATATATATATATATATATATATATGTGCATGTGTGATGTTAGTATTGTGCTCACTAGTCATGTTAGATATGTATCATGTGTTAATTATGTCTCATATATGCAAATTATTGAGTGATGGGTACGTGGATCCTGATAAAGTTATATGTGGGATAAATGAATGTATGCTAGGTGCATGGCGAATAAATGAATTTATTGTTGTTGTGTTATGACAAAATGTATGTGTACATGTTGATGATTTATGCACAATATTCTAGACTATATGTCAGAGACTAACTTACAGGTTAAAAGGCTAAGTAATAGCTGGATCCTACGAGGTGGGAGAGCCTCGGGGACATGGATTTTGAAAGATAAATGGTATGCAAGTGATGCATTATTTACTTTCGCAAGTTATTATTATGCTGTTTATTATGATGTATGGGTGGGGTAGGGTTTCAGGAAACTCAACCACCCAGATCAATTATACGATGACAAATCGAGTACAAGTGCAACGCTATTGTTATGTCAGGTATACATAGTCCCTTGTTCCATTAGGGGGGTGGAGGCTTTACCCACCGTTTATCCCCAAAACCTAGAGTCATGGGAGGGCTGTGCTACGGTGCGCTCCCCAAGGTATATGATGATGATTGGCGGTTGCCTGCTGGGGAAGCTTGGTCGATGTAGTCGACACTTCTGCTTACAGGTTCTAGCTGGAGCCGGTCATGGCTTGACACTTCAGGGTAGTCCAGCAGAGGAAATGATAGAATGTGGAAGTTAGTGATGATGTAGGTAGATAGGTGTAGCTCAAAGTCATGATGGAAACAAGATCTAACTATGTGTGCGAGAAAAAGACCTTGATTAATTATGTGTCGTAACTCGGTAATGTATGAATTGTCGTAACTTAATAAAATGCAGTTAGGTAAAAGGAGACACCTTGCAAACTATGTTAAAACATGTGTCAGTAAACAGTAAGTTTCATGATTATGATTGATGTGTGTGATTTATTACTGTTAGTGTAGTTACGCGAGGTATGTAAGCAGTAGTTGCGCTTACATAACTCGCCTACATATTTATGATTGCGTGAAATACTACTGAATATATTGTTAATTATTGTTGATCAATGTTAATAATGTCAATTAAAGTTAATAATGATGATTAGGGTTAATAATGTTGATTAATGGTTAATTATTGTCCATTAATAATTAATTATTGTTGATCAATGTTAATAATGTCGATTAAAGTTAATAATGATGATTAGGGTTAATAATGTTGATTAATGGTTAATTATTGTCCATTAATAATTAATTATTGTTGATTAATAAACAAAGCTATGGTTAACCTAGGTAGTGACTAATGCAATTGATTAGAATGCTTGAATGATTGTTAATGAGTTTAATTAGCCAGACTAAGGGTTGAAATGTTAAAATGTAATTATAATGTTAAATAAGTTAATAGTAACTTGATCCCTTAAATTAATTATGTGTTAATGATGTTAATTAATTTTAATGAGACTATGCTTATCTTTAGTAATGATTGTTAATTAGTTTAATTACAAACTAAGGTGTAATTAAAATGGAACCATGTAAATGAGTCGATTAAATCTTAATTAATTTTATTTAATTAATATAATTACACATTGATAATGTTATGATTTGCATTGATAGGATTATTGTTCATAATTGATAAATTGAATTAGTTGAATTTCTAATTAGAGGGAATTAACATATTATAAATATTAGAAACCATTAATTAAATGATTAGGTTAATAGTAATTAATCAATTGACAATTATTGTTAATTAATTGAATTGGTGAAGCGTGTAAGTTTAAAAATGATTGTCGGTTGGTGGGTGAACCAACCCCAACCCCAAAATTCATTATAAAAATAATATAACATTTACTATTAATTAAAATTGTACTTTGAATAAGAAACAAATGTTTAAAAATGATTGTTGTAAGTTGTGTCGGTAAACCTCATAAAGAGGGGTATATATTAAAATGATGGATTATTAAATTAATAATATTTCCATGGATTGGTTCGAGGGAGCCTGAATGAGTAGGCATGAATGGGTTGGGACCCCATTAATGAAGGGATAGGGTATTAATGAGGAGGATAGTGTCGGCAGGAACAAAGGGATAAGGGGGAAGGAGAGTAGGAAAATGGGCATCTTCACCTGAGGATAATTTGGGGGAAAATTTGAGACCAGAGATAGAAATTATAGAGAAGAGGAGAAAGGGGTTCTTGTTGGAGATTGGCTGAAGGGAGATAACAGGTTGGCTTGTACTCGGTTTGGGCTCAGGGGTCCAAAGGGGTACCTTTGGAGATGGGTGGTTGGCGAGACCTCGCCAGTTGGCAGGGTGGCATACTTGTTTGGGCTGGTTGAGTTTCATAAGGTTTGGGGAAAAGGTTTTGGTTGCAGAACTACTACAATACATACAACAAGCAAAATCAACAAAGCAAAGGAAACAAGTTCAAAGGGACATCAAGCTATCTACTAGGTATTTCTCATTCAGGTATAATGGCTTTTAACTCTGTATATTTTACTTATGAAAGATATAACTTTAGAAATTATTATGGTAACTTAACTGCTCATATGTATGCTGTTGAAAAATGAAAGCTTGTTATTGATGTTAGAACAATAACTAGAAAATATATATATTTCAAGACTGTGAATACTGTTTTTATAGCCAGTAGATCCAACAGAAACTAGAAAACATAACATGAACCAGAATGTAAACAGTAAATAAAAATAGATCTTTATTGTGAGATTAAAACAAACTCGGGACCTATGAAGGGTCCCTACAAAACTTAGGTTGGAATCTCACACAATACAATCGAAAACAACCAAGTAGAATAATGAACAAAGGTGAAATTTATAGTAGAGCAATGTAGTGGAAGGACAACTAAAATAAAATTATGGGGTGAGTAATAAGAGCCTACATATTCGGAAATGAACAATGATGTATGAAAAATGACTAGAACAACAACGAATTCAAAAAGATTGCTTCAACAATGAGTAATTCACCCAACAAGAATGAAAAAAATTGCATTATAGCAAATTGAAATTGCATGTATTGTTTAGCAATGATCATTTGTTTGGAGTGGTTACTCATCAAGTCTAGAAGTTCTATCTAGATTATTTTTCCAAAATGGGATTGTATTATCTTAGCTCAAGAAGGATTTTTCATAGCTGAGTAGGATCTAATTGCACTTCATTTACAACAAATTTTATTTGATTCAAGACTACATATTGTTTTCACATATCTATAATAGTTTATTTCCATGTTTCTTTAATATTGTTTGAGATGCTTTATATGCATTTTCCATGCTTTGAAGTTCACATATGCATAATGCTCAATGAAACTTCAACAATAATACACACCAAAATGCTATGCAAAAGATTTATGTAGAATTTCTTTAACTAGGTATTTAAAAACTACAAATTGAAGATATTTTGAGCCATGTAGATATTTATTTGAGATTTTAATGTTTCTGAAGTATATAAGTAGATTTTGCTTGGAAATAAATTAAATCTTGGACATAAAAACATAAAAATAGATTATTAGGCATAAATAAGCATAGGGAGGACCATTTAGGTCTCTTCCTCTTTCTCATGCTATAGCTCAGAAAATTCCAACATTCCAAAATATGTTTGAGGATTTAAGCAGCTTGTCCAACCAACCAAGGAATGTAGTAGATATCATCCCTAGAATTTAGCACAGATCAAGGAGAAACAAATTGGAAGACGCTGATTTGAAATGAAGAACAAAATATATGAAACATATGCGAGACTAACAATCAAAGCTTGACAATATCATTTCAAATCACCATGTTCGGCATCCACATAGCAAAAATCAAAATCTCTCTTGAGTCAAACTTTGAGGAATGGAAAATATTTCATTCCATTGAATAAAGAAGACATTAATATTGAAAAACATGCAAATGAATGTGAATTGATTACTAAGAGTCCTTACTCAAGGTCGCATGTAGGGACTACCAATAGGGACTAACAATATGTATTGGAACCCACTTCTAATGCTTGCCATGAAGACACAAAAAGTAAGGCGTCTGCGGAGATGGTGGCTACAAAAATTCTGGCACACTTTCTTGAAACAAAAGGGTAGGAGGTAATAAGGGTGCCAAGAATGATAAGTTTCTCTGAGTCTTCCTTCTCTTTTCCTTTGGGATACTTCGATGGAGAAGCCAAGGAGGGACGTTGTGGAGCAGGTGCAGTTTTGAAGTTGTCGATGAACCATGTCTTCCACTTATCTTTCATGGCTGGATTGGGCTCGAATTCCAGATTTGAACTTCTCGCATTATGGGGGCTTTTATGGTTTGCAATCGAGGGAGGTCTTCATTATATTCATGTTTTTGGGGATTCCAAATGTATCATTGATTGGGCTCTCGGGCTGGCATCTTTGAAGTCACTGATTTTAAGCCACTGGATGTCCACTGTCAAGCGTTTAATCTCCTCTTTTGATCAAATTCATTTTTCCCTTATATTTTGGGAAGTAAACAGAGCTGCAAATTCTCTATCAAAGAGAAGATTGGGAGAAATGGACGACTGGATTTTTGTGGAGGAATATTTGAATGGAGATCTCCTTATTTCTGACTGTATTCCTTACTATAATGCTGACTAATTTATGAGAGTCCTTACTGTCACGTAGATGGTGCCTTTGAATATCAACTTGCTTTTGAGAATTAGGTTTTTTGGCTGGAAGGATACCCACTTGATGGATGGATGTTGTGTTGGATTGTTTATTTTTAAGTTATGTGAATGAGAAGTAGTTCACTTCTCTATCTATGTTGTACTTGTTGATAACAACTTTTTCTTAATATAAAGTTCTTATTTTTCCTGTGAAAAAAAAGAAGCAAAATCCTACAATTTTGTTTGAAGAACCTACTCTCAAATCTTAAAGTGCTCCTGTTAAGTGAAAAATTCATGAAGGGATGACCATGCCTAACAACACTAGCTCCAACTAAAAAATCCACCATGAGTGTCCCTAGTTGTATCTCCGATTAGTGGCTTACGGATCATACGTATACGACCTCTTAATAATTGTTCCTCCCAATACCATGTGTGGTTCCATGGTCTAGTGGTCAGGACATTGGACTCTGAATCCAGTAACCCGAGTTCAAGTCTCGGTGGAACCTCTGTAACAGTTTTCCTTTAATTTTCTTGCCCTGTATTTTAATGCGGGATGAAGTGTTCCTTCTAACAATTTTCCTTTAATTTTCTTGCCCTGTATTTTAATGAGGATGAAGTATTCCTTTTAACAATTTTCCTATAATTTTCTTGCCCTGTATTTTAATGCGGATGAAGTATTCCTTTTAACAATTTTCCTATAATTTTCTTGCCCTGTATTTTGATGCGGGATGAAGTATACTTTTAGCATCGTCGGGGTCTCAGGTTCGAAACTCGTTGCCCCCTCTCCCAAGGAGTGGCGTTGTATACAGAGTCACGCAACAATGAGGGTTTATTGATCTGGTGGAGAATTATATTTCATTTCATATTTTACAAAAATAGCGAACGATCACAGAACTTGGATTGAAAATGTTTTTGGCATATTCAGAGTTCCAAGGTCGAAACTCATCGTTGCCTCTCGGTTCGAGAAATTTATGAAGACATTCGAGAAGCAGCCAAAAAGATGACATATACACAACCACTTTAAATACCTACCGACAAAATGGAAGAGCAACCTGGAGAAAAGTAAATATTCTATGTTGGAGCGCGCACTTTGTTTTTATCTTTTCTGTCGAAAAATTATCATATTTAAATTCTCCATTCTTCAATTTTCATAAAAGAGGTGATCCTTTATCTATCCATAGTATTTTATGCATAAAGATTGTATAAGCTAAAAACATTATATTGTAGAGATCAATATATAATGATAAACCAGAAAAGTAAACCCAAAGATATCCAGGTTTTTACAAAATTGACAATCAATAAAGAATGTCATCGTGTGAACACTAAACTAATAAATCTTTTCAGCCAATAGTTTTCAAGTTCGATATATATAGAGAAACAGATTTCCATACACACCGAGTTATTTCAGCTTCGATTCATTTGTATCCTTCATTATCAGATCCCAGTAAAACCAGAACAAAATAGTGATCAACAGAGCCAAGATGCCATGAGAATCGGTCTATATAGAGGTGTCATTACATTCATCATTAAAGTGCATCTTATATATGACCGAATATCAACGCTTGTTCATCTACAAGGAATAATTGACCTTAAGAAAAACGAAGCATACAGAGCAATAATCAAATGTTGTACTTCTGTATCGATATGTTTCAGCTTATAATTATTAACATAAACTGAAGAGCTAATATTATTTAGCAAGACCAAGAGCTTTTTTTTTTTTTTTTTCACAGAAAAATATAACTTACTATTAATACACGAAATAGTAAATAGTGTCAGCTGTCAGAAAAACCTACATCTCACATCAGCCCAATAGTATAAATGTGTCAAGCCAATCAATTTGGCCACAATGCCAACGGCAACATCCATAAGTCCCAAGGAAAGGACCATAAGTCCCCAAATAATCCAAGAACCCCTCCCGTAGGAGAAACAGGTTCAACAACAAAGGGACCAAGAGCTTATGTGAATCAATCTACATAAGAAGTTACTGTTTGTCCAAATCTTCATACAAAGGATAGTGAAAAAATTATGATATTGAACCATTATCATCTTTCATTATAAACCGCTGGCCTTTGAGCATCCGAAGTCCTTCCTTTGAGAGCTGATTTGCAATAAAATTCCTTTCCTCGTAAATATGGGTCAAAAAAATATTTGTGAAGAAAGCACTAAGTCTCCAAAGCTCCTCCAGAATTTGAAGTAAATGCAGATTGTGACAGAATTAATGACATTCTGCGAGTCCCCAAAAACTTATAATTCATCAATCCCCATTTCTAAAGCCAAAATGAGCAGAATTTATAAAGCCATTGCCTAAGCAAAGTTGTTTCATCCATTCCCAAACCAACCTTCTTTTTTGTAGATTACACCACCAACTCCACCTGTACTTTGAGCTGCACCATAAAAAAAAATCCCAGGGACAATGTTTGTCACTGTTTTTTTTATGAATCTGACGAACTCTTTTTAACTTTTTCAACTGAAGATAAATATTAAAATATTTAAGCTACAGGAAGCACAAAAGGAAAGATTCGTAGCTTTATCTTCAAAAATAGATTTATTTCTTGCCAACCAAATACCCCATGATATAATATAAGGCAGAGCTAAAAAGTTTTAAAAGAGAGGATTGTTGTGCTAATTTTTCAACTCTTCTTCGATTGATTGGCCCTCCCATTTTAAAAGGTAGCCTGTGAATAAAGCTAAGTCCTTCGAGATTTGATGGTAAAATGAGCCGTTCATAATAAGATGAGAGTTTGATTCCTCACTCTGTAAGCAAAGAGGGCATCTACTCGACCCTTCAACCGATCTCTTGTGTATTCTATCCCAATTTCATACTTTATTATCGAGAAGGAACCAGGAACCACATAATTTTTTATTTATTTTGAGGGGCAATTTATCCGGCAGATGCCTTTCCACCACCAGGATGGTGTTATATTTTCATTAATATCAAATGACCAGCCTTGAGAGAGTCCTTTCCTGAAGGATCTTTGGTCCACATGAGCTGATCTCCCTGAAACTGGAGACGAATATGTACATTTTTGAGCTTTGTCACAAAATAACCAGCCTTGGGAGAGTCATTTCCTGAAGGACTTTGGTCCACATAAGCTGATCTTGAAACTGGAGACGAATATGTGCATTTTTTATCTTTGTCATAAATGAAGACCAAGTTCGAGAGTCCTCCCCATCTAATCCTAGCGAATGCGCTGATAACCAACCTCGCTCCCACATATTAGTACTATTTGGATCAGCTGTCTGTTGAAGCGAATTTATTCCCAAGATCTTGAGCTTTTGAACCAAGTGAACAGGTAATAGATGATTTGTTTCACTACCAATCCAAGGATCAACTAACTCCCAAGTAGAATTTTGAACCAGTATCTATTTTCTATTCCAATCCTCTTTCAATTATTGGAAAAGCAAGGATGAGGGCTCTCCAAAATACTGAAACATTATGGGTGGATTTTCTAGCTTTTTTACCCAATTCTTTACACTATCTGAGAAGATATATTTCATCCAAACTACTTTTTTCCATAATCATGTATCTTTGATAAGTCTCCAGGCACATTTTGCAGCCAGTGCTTTCGAGAAGAGAGATTCTTTAACCCCCAGCCACCACCCTAGCACTTTGGTTTGGCTATTTTTTGCCATTTGACCCCAGGAATAGTATTATGTTCCCTTCTACCTTGACAAAGAAATCTGTCACAGAGTTTCCTCATATTTTCAATAATCCATTTAAGAATACAAGTTAAAGACATCTAGTAAACAGGTGAAGTTTTTATGAAATATTTAACCAATACTAAGTGGCCACTCCTAGATAGCCATTTATTACACCAAATATTGATTCTTCTTTCCAACTTTATAATAAGCCATTTCCAAGAAATGAAATTAAATATCCATTAGGTTCTAGGAAAAACCCTAAATATTTCATTCCATCAGCATGATTTACAACTCTAAAAGGGACATAGATTTAGAGAGTAATCTTTATCCATTTCCTCAATACCAAAAAAGGATATGGTAAATTTGTTGACATTGATTTTCATACCTGTAGCCTTTTTGTATAGAGCCATGATTGAATTCAAGTTCATCATGTCCTTTATAGACCCATTGCAGAAAAACAAGATGTCATCTACTACTATTTGGGAAATATAGAAATTACCTTTAATGTGAATTCCTTGGAAGAGGCATTTTTCCCTTGCATCCAGTAAGGCCCTTCTCAAACCCTCAGCCATTAGTAAAAATAAAAAAGGTGAAAGAGGACAGTCTTGTCTAACACCTCTTCCCATACTGAAAAACTATGAAGCAGCTTCGTTTATGAGAATTCCTAGTGACATTGTTTATACACAGCTCATAATCCAAGAGATAAAAGCAACACTGCAGCCTAAGTGAGTTAGAAAAATCCTGATATAAGTCTAGCTTACCTGGTCAAAATCCTTCTGCAAATCTATGTTTAAAACCATAACCTGAAGATTTTTATTTTTTATTGTATAGAGGCCTTCTTGTGCAACTCCTATTGCATCATGGATCTGACATCCTTTTAACAAGCCAAATTGTTCTAGGGAGATGGTTGAAGATAGAATATTAGAAAGCCTTAGCGAGATAATTTTGAAATCACCTTATAAATGCAGTTGCAGAGTGATATTGGGCGGAAATCAGCAAAGGATTGAGGATTGTCTAACTTTGGAATCAAATTAAGGAAGGTGGAATTAAATGCTGCCAAGACTCTCCCATTTTTTTCTAGAATCTTCAACAACAAGTAGCAGGTCGTTCTCCAGAAGATCAAGGAAGCCCAAAAAAATTCAATTAGCCAACCATCGGGCCCGGGACTTTTGTCCCTTTGAAAGTTGTTCAAAATTGTTACTACCTCTTCTTTGGAGATTTCCTCCATAAGTTGAATATCATCTTCTTCATTGACCATAACAGGGTAGTAGCTTGATAAATGTAGAATCTCTGCTAAATGAGATTGATCATCGGACTTAAAGAGTGAGTGAAAATGAGTGACACCAACCTTATCAATATATTGAAATTTGCTAGCTATATTCCCCTCCGAATCTTTAATCTTCCAAATTGTATTTGTGTTTGTCCTCATGTTTGCATGATTGTGAAATAATTTAGTATTTTCATCACCTGCTTTCAGCCAAACCGCTCTACTTTTTAGTTTCTAGGCTACGTCCCTTGCAAGTAATAAGTCTTTTTTTGTGTTTTCTCAGTCCAATAACATCGACCTGCTGAGAGACGAATTGCATGATCCGTCCGAAGAATCTAGAAGCAATTTGATATTGTTTTAGACAATTAATGAATCCTCCTCATCCCTTTTTTTCTTCTTCGCTGCCCATCCAATAGTCTCTTCCTTGATCTTTTTAAGATTTTGTAAGAATTGAAACTGGATCGATTCATGATTTGAGGGATTAGAATGTATCTAGTGCTTTTTGACCAGAGAGATATAGTGCTTTTTGACCAGAGAGATATAGCTTTCATCTTTTAACCATTCTGAGCAAAATTTAAAGGGGCTAGGAGGCTTCTTTCCATCTTCAATAATTTCCAGCAAAACAGGAGAATGATCAGACGCATCCCCAATGCTTAACCATTGTTTTAAGCGAAGGGAGTAGTTTATGAATCCTTGAGATAGCAAGTACCTGTCCAGCGTTTTTGCAATATGGTTTGCTCCAATCCATTTATTAGTCCAAGTAGGAGAAAGGGTGGGGCGGGAGCTATATCCACCAGGCCTGCTTCATTAAAGGATTTTATGAAAAAATCAGAAAGGATATCTATCTGAGCTGAATTTCCCAAAAACTCCGAGCAACCAAGAAAATGGTTTAAATCTACACCTAAAATAACAAGTTCCTTCTGAATACATGTATTTTTAAGTATTTTTTCCCAAATACTACTTGGTTATTTTGGTTTTGTTAATATGAAACAATTTTAATACTTCAGAGAGATTTACACGTTGATTCGGAGCAACACACTCACTATTAAACCTACAGTTGTATGTGGGTTGATGAAAAGTGATGATTAAGTTTTTATTGGTAAATATTTCAAATCTTGTAGATCATAGGTTAAGAATAAGAACCATTTCAAAGAATAAGAACCATTCAAGACATAAAGATTAAATTATACATTTTTTTTAATTTATATAATTTTGTTTAAAGTTTAATCAAAGCACCTCTAAAGTCATATAAAGTATTTGTTAAGCTTCTACCTAGAGTATTTTTCTTATTATAATTAAATCACTTTTAAAATAGTGAATTTAAAAAAAAGTTATATGGTTATTTTCTTGGTTTAATTCACAATTTTAAAATTACAGAGAATACAACTATCTCATTAAAAAGGAAAATAAAATTGTAGAATAACTATATTACGAAGACACGTGAAATTGGCAACTAAGTTGCATAGTACCTGACTCTTAAAAATGTTTAAGTTGAAATAGATATAGTTATATTCTTCCCAATAATATGATTGATATATTTAATACAAGTCAAATTATATTTATTAAGATAGGTTATTTTGTAATATAAAGGGTTAATTGGACAATGCTTAAGGGATTGTGGGTTAGCCAATTAGATATTACTGGATTAGTAGAGTAAATGATGGATAATGAACTATAAACAACCATATTAGTTAGAGAGTTCTTGGATTAGTGTTTAGTGCACATTAGTGTGTCACTTTGTCAATGCTTAAAGGGATTATGAATTAGTGGAGAATGTGTTGGTTAGTGGGGTTAATGGTGAGAGGCTTAGTATGTAGTGGCTAGGGTTATTTTGGGTTTAATGGTTTAAAAGATAACGTGTTAGGTATTAGGGGGTTCATGGTAGTGAGTTGGGTTAGTTGGTTAGTGACTCATGTTTGACTTAAATTTAGAGGGTTAATGTGTTAAGGTTTAATAGCTCGGTGGTTAATTATTATGAATGATTTTTTTTTATTTTTTTTGTAAACTGCATAAGGAAAATATTATTAAAGTACACAAAGAGTTACATGCACAAGATTATCATGAGGTTTGATAGCCTTCAGAGGCTTCTTGCAATACCAAAAATAAAACCAGAGACCCTGCTCATAGTAGTGCTGATTGTTCATGAGGTACAAAAATGACAAAGGACCATAAAGGGACTGTTACAAAAACCAGCTAGATAGGAATCCAAGCTTTACTAAAAAAAACCTATGAACCAAGAGAGGAGATTATCCTTCAAAATAGAGATACAAATGTCTTTTTCAGCATAGCATGTAGTACCAAGTGTCAATAAAGAAAAGAGAACAAAGTTACTTGGAAATGCCTAGGTCGGCGGTGTCCGCATCACTAGGTTTCTTCTCCAGAATAGGACAACGGTAGCCCTCCAAGCTCGAGGAGCTGTCAACCATGGCCTTAACAGGAAGCGGCTATGTATTCCTAAGAGAGTTGGAATTCTTGGTACCTGCTCTCTCCACGCGCTTCCACTTATGCCGGCTGGTAGAAGCTAGATTGTTGAGGTTCTCATGCTGCTGTTGTTCATTGGCTGGTTGAGCATTGTCCTATTCAATTGCTGGCTGAGTGTTGACGTGCTCCAAAGGTTTGGATACATGGGACAAATCCGCAGGGGATGGAGAGTGCCTAACCGATGCAGGAGGTGGAGAAGGAGGGTGATTGTTCACCTAAAGAAGCTCC
The DNA here is from genome assembly GCA_027924585.1 of Larix kaempferi. Taxonomy (NCBI): domain Eukaryota; kingdom Viridiplantae; phylum Streptophyta; class Pinopsida; order Pinales; family Pinaceae; genus Larix; species Larix kaempferi. The sequence continues at coordinate 6,131,931 of BSBM01001126.1, forward strand.
TGTGAGTGCAGAAGGAGTCTAAGTAGCAAATTCTTCACCATCCAGTAGTGTCATCGACGCTCTCTGGTTCTCTAGCTTACCAACGGCCGAATAAGCAGTTCTTCCTCCCAATCCTCTATCATAATTTTCATATGCCCATGGATTGAGCTATCATAGCCACTTTCACTAACCACTCCATGACCTCGCCTTCCCTGATTTCCTCGGCCTCTGCCTCCTCGACGAGCGGTTTCCCACAGTCTTCGAGACATTCTACCGACATGAGAGAGAAAATCACTTCCTTTGTGGATCTGAGTTGAGAACCCGAGTGGAGCAAGGTGCCAATCCGGTGCAGGAAGAAGTGGGAGGCACAGAGAGTCTGCACTAGTAAGCCTAAACTCTGTAAATGTGAGCCATCTCTGAGAGGAGAAGATCATCGCTTCAAGCATTTCAGAGTTGGAATGTTTCTACCTTTGGGGATTTAACCCATCGGTAAAGGCATCCATTAATTCGCATTGCAGGGGAATGATGTCAGGGGTACCGCCGCCAACTTTCACAGACGTTCGAATTAGAGGGTTAGTGAGTAAAGAGTTAGAGGCTAGTGGGATAATGGATTAGCATTTAAAGATTATATATTGGGTTTTATTGGGTGAGCTAATTAAGGATTAAGAATTAGGTATTGGAGGGTTCAAATACAAAATATTTTACTAATGAGCTAATTGATTAAAGTTAGTAAATTATAAATTTAATAAATGACTGATTGGGGATTCTTTATTATTTTTATTATCATTTTCATGATAAGTTTTTATGAATAAATTTTTTACCTTATTTTAAGTAAAAGATTCAAGATATACATAAAATTAAAATTAAAATCACATGAATAAATTTGCAATGATATATTTTTTATATGAATTTGCCTTTATTTTATTTTATTGCTACTTGTTGATAATATATAAAACATTAAATATATTGCTTTTAACTTCGAACTTCGAACTATAAAAATGATTACTTTTAAAAATATATTAATTATCTATTATTGTAATACTTTGTTTAACATGCATAGTCATAAGTATTTGTAGGGATATATCAAATGATCACGCATTGTCAATTTTTGATTTATTTAATATTTTATTTACTTTTATGATTATTCATGAGGTCGCTATGTGACGGCGAACATTATCCAGCCTGCTGGAGGTCATTTAATGCGGCGGTAGCAGGCTGGTTGGCTGTTGGATTTAAAACAGCTTGACATCTAATGGCCAACCAGCCTGCTGCAGACGCATTAAATGGCCTACAATAGGCTAGATAATGTTCGCCCTTGTGTTATCAGTCATAAAAGACGCGGACCTCGTCCTTTCCCTCTATCGAAAAGTGAAGCCAAATATGCTCCCCGCCAAAATGGGTTTCATGTTGTTAACGAATCTTAAGAATGTGATAATGAAAGCAATGTGAATGATGAAAATAGTGAAAATGGAGAAATTACGGCTTAGATGAAAAAACGGTAAATGGAAATTGATTTGAAGATGGAAACAAATTAAAATTGTATGGACCAATGATAGAGATTGCATCAGATATTCAGAAATATTACGAGTTCCACGTCGGAATGAAGATGAAAACATCTCAGCCTATGCCGTAGAACATCTATGATTAATGTAATTTCAATGGTTGCGTGCAATGGAGGTAAAAGATCGCAAGGTTGGATATATTTTCAGTCAGTTGTCAAGCTTTGTCAGGTGGCAACAAAAAAAATAACCAAACATAATTTTTAAAATTTTAATTTTTCTTGTGTGGTTCTGACAGGAATAACATGTAAACTAGTCAGCTCAATCTTTTTTTCACGATGGTAGATGAACTAGAGCGCGCTTTGTGGGCGAGGGCGCCTCGATGCCACTGGTATGGGGTCGATCCAACAAAATAGTCAGCTCAATCTCTTATTACACATGTAGCCAACAAAATAAAAGATAAATAGTTTAATCAAAAAATTAAAAAAAATATTTTTAAATTTCAAAGTTAAACTTTAGAAAATACTTTAATATAGTATAGATCAGTATCTATCCCATTGGGATAGATACTGAAATTCCATCCCGGATATTGGTTGACATTGATACATGGATCATATTATACTGTCAAATAACAAGCCTTATGCTTGGGAGTCTCTGATGATTTTATAAACGAAGTTTTGACCATGACCGTAATTATAAAAAGACGCGAAAGTGTAAATTTATGCGGTCACTTCCGCGACTAGATTACTAACACTGAAAAGCATCTTTACATTGGATGGTTCGGTGGCTTGATGATCCCTACCCTATTGACCGCAACCTTTGTATTCATTATTGCTTTCATCGCAGCTCCTCTGGTAGATATTGATGGTATTCGCGAGCCTGTCTCTGGTTCGCTTCTCTATGGAAACAATAGTCAAAGAAGTTTGACATTACATGATTGATTACATAATACCCTACCTTAGGCAAGTATACAAATATAAATATACAATGGCAAACAAGAGCTGCAAGCAGCAATGTCCATGACATTAGCTTGCAGCATAGATGTATGGACATGCAAATGAGAATTGCATACACATGCAAATGAGTAAGCTCACTGATGTAATACATACAAAACTGGTTCTTTCCATGCCCATAAATATGTCTAACCATCTCTGCAGTATACACGAATTAGAAATCTAATTAGTAGAAATATGCCATTGCAAGAACATGGAGCTAGGAAATCTTATTGACCTCCCAACTTAGAGTGAGAATGTGGGTGCCTAATAAGCATACATGCAAATGAGGAAGCTCACTAATGTTATATGTACAAAACTGGTTCTTTAGATGCCCATAAATATGTCTAACCGTCTCTACAGTATACACGAATTAAAAAGCTAATTAGTAGAAATATGCCATTGCAAGAGCATGGAGATAGGAAATCTTATTGACCTCCCAAGTTAGAGTGAGAATGTGGGTGCCTAATAAGCATGAAATTACATTTGCGCCCTAGGCTTCCCAACTCAAAATCAAGATAAAAAAATCTATATTAGTAGAAAAATCAATCCTTAATAGCGAAAAAGTTGTATCAAAATGCTTGAACCTGACTTATAGGAGTAGCTCACCATCCAAGTAGCAAAAGCTTTAAAAGAGTCATTCTTAAATAAAGCCTATTATTTGCTTGGCGAAAGTATGCAGCTCTTGGAACAATATCAACATCAACCATTATCTGCATAAAGCACCTCGTGAGAATGTTGCATGTATTTCAATAGAAAAAGAAAAAGGGATTTCAACTGTCCCAAGCTTCAATATTATAAAGGAGTATAACAAAGTTATCCAGGATTTACGAATCTATATAGCATTTTACGGCTTTCACCCTAGCTTATGCTAAGTGTTGATGTATTTGTAACTTTGGAATGTATTTCATATATGTATATTGTATTCCTATAGAGATGTTATTATTCCTCTATATGGAAGTGTCGTCATTTATATAGTAAGTGTCATAACTTATACTTGATGGGTTATTAGACCACCTTGTTGGGGTCGGCCCTGTATAAGTCATGTGGGTTAGAGGGTTATTAGACCACCCTATTGGGGGTCGGCCCTGTCAGCATTATGTTATGTGGTTAAGTTAAGGTCGACCTAGTAAAGGTTATTAGGCAAGTCAAGTCAAGTATAAATAGAGTGCGGGAGGCACTCTATTTGATCATTCACTTTCTCACACATACACTCATTGGAGAGTGGCACACTAGTGGAGGAGGAGAAGCTGCTGCTAGGAGACTATCTCTTATGCTTGGGTTTTGTATCATTGCTCTATCTATCTCTGAGGAAGTTATTGGGGTTTTTCACCTTTATGTTTTTCCCCAAGAAAACTCTGTGTGTCTCTTGTGATTGCTTCTTGTGATTGATATGCTATACATGTTATTCTCTCAGTTAAGATCCTAGAGTATATTGAATTGATGCTAAAAAATTAACATGGTATCAGAACTAACCTGAGAAGAAGACATTGTGCAGTTGTGGAAGCTAGGGCTTCTTGTTTATTGGGTTTCTCTCCATAGATATTGAAAGGAACTAGGGTAGATTGACTCTCTTCAGCAAGGCGCATCTTTCTGTCCAATCACAATTCAATTCTGAGCACTTTCAATTTTGGCCCTAAAAATTAGGATTTCCACAAAAAGTGGAATTTCTGAAATCTGAGACCATGGTTGGATGCTCCTCAGAAAAATCGAAGTTTAGAGCTTTGGATCGAAATTTTTGGTTGGGTGAAGCTTTGGGAAAATCAAACCCTAGTTTGGGGTCCTCTCTAGTGAAGCCAGAAATTAGGGCTTCTGCAAAAGTTGGAATTTCTGAAATTTGAGACCATGGCTGGAAGATCCTCTGAAAAATCGAAGTTTAGAGACCAAGATCAAAATTTTTGGATGGATGAAGCTCCGAGAAAATCAAACCCTAATTTAGGGTCCTCCCTAGTGAATCTGAAAGTTTGAAAAGCAAATTTGAGGGGTGAAACTTTGCAGTTTTCAAATTCTAAGTATACAAGCTTGATCAGCTCATTAAGGTGCATCTTTCTATCCTTTCAAAAGTTTGAAATTCAAAGTTTGAATTTTTAGGGTTTCTCTGACAAACCCTAATCCAGCTCCAGATCCATATTTATGCAAATCAAGTGGTAAGACCTAAATCTTTTCTATTTTATGTGAAGTACTCTTTAATATGTCTCACCACACCAAGCTTGACGATAAGCTTGAAGGAGCTGATAACTTCCGAGCATGGAAGTATAGGATTGGGTTAATTCTAGAAGAGAGTGAGTTGGACACCTACATAAGTGAAGGGGTTCCTGTCCCAGAGGGAGAAGAGACTAAGGCCTTACACAAGAGGAACTTAGTCAAGACTAAAAGGATCATTGTTGATTCTACCAAAAACCATCTCATGCCACATGTGTCATCTCTGAAGACACCTAAGGAGATGTTTGATTCCTTGACCAAGCTATTTGAAGGGAAGAATATAAATCGAAGATGACCTTGAGGAATCAATTGAAGAATATCAAGTTCCAGAATGTGGAGACCATGCAGTCTTATTTCTCAAGGGTCTCCTAGATAAAAGAACAACTTGAAGCTGTGGGAGAAGTTATAGAGAATGGAGAAGTGGTAATGACCACTCTTAATGGCCTTCCTAGGTCATGGGATTCCTTCATCCAAGGAATTTGTGCTAGGAAGAAACTTATCTCTTTCAGTAAACTGTGGGAAGATTTCTCACAGGAAGAAGCTCGGATTATAGCTCGAGAAGAGAAGATGGGGAATGAATATCAAGCTCTCACAGCACATACCAAGAAGATGACACTTTTCCTCAGATTGTCCTAAGAACAAAAGGAACACCAACAACAACTACTACAAGCAATCTGATAGGTATGACTTACAGGTATGTTTTGAAATCTGTTCATGATTAAGTTTATAATATGATTGTCTTGATGTTATTGAGTTTAGTAACAATCTTGTTTAATTTTAGACTTGTCTTATCACCCTAGTAAAAGTATGAATGCATGATAGAAGACATTCATTGATTAGGGTTATGACACTTATGATTGTATTATGATTGTACTAATGCACTGTGGTGTTGTATGAGGAGAATGTTATCCGCTAACATGAAGGTACAAATCAAGTCCTAGGTAAAGACCATAGTGACATGAAGAAAAAGACTCATCCATAGTCATGGATCACATGGAGGTATGTATAATTTGGTTCTACAATGGTTAACTTATGAGTTATGTAGGTCATTGAAGAGAACAAGAAAAACATTGCTAGACATAACTAGCAAATATGATGAGCAGGTATGTTTTTCCTATATCAAGTTAGAATCCTACCCTATGTAAGGATCTTATACTTTTGTATGATTGATAATGATTACTCATGAAGTTACAAGTTTGAGTAATCTAGGGTTTATGCATATTATGTCTCTTACCTTGATTGATGATATGACTAACCAGAAGAGTTCTATGGTCAAATATGAATATGCATGAGGAAGAGAAGTCTTCCCTGAAACTTTGAATGCTAATGCTTATTATCTATGTTTAAGATTAATGTGTTTTGTTAGTATTAAGATTATACTAATGAATGTATGATTATGTATGAGATCTCGAGGATAACACAATGATGATACTAGTAAGCATGCATAGTGATCGAGGATGGATATAAATTCAAGGACAGGTAATCCAGGAAGCAAAGATCAAGAGGGAGCACACTCCAATAGTTCCTACAAGGAAACAAAGATTGAGAGGGAGTCCACCCAACAAACAAACAAAGATAAGTATTTGAATTGTCATTTCTTGTATATTTGATTGTTTAAATAATACTGTTCAAAGATATATATACTTATGTTCCTAGACTTAGGTTGTGTATTATGCATATTAGAATAATTGCATTAATGAACAGTATACTACTAATATGCATGTAATGGGTAAGTGGCCTATGGCACTGTACAACATTCCATTGCTACTTATCTAGAATGAAACCTCTTTGCTGACATGTTGGGAGTTGTGCACACTCTTAACAATGTTCTGGTAGAGATTGGAAGGCATCTAGAAAGTTACGGGATATGGATAAATGTTGTATTGAAGCATTGGCTAAAATAATTGCATGACTGTACGACATATTTCTTTATGTGTAAGAATTTGTTCTGAAAACTATGAGATGTTTCTAATCATGCAATTTAACTTGTTTTTTGTAGATCATATACAAGTACCTACAAAAGAAGGACTACAACATTTGTTCAGCAACAAATCTAGATCTACTGAAGAATCTGAAGTTCCTAGGATCCGGGATGAAGTAATGATGCCATGATCTGTCGATCATGAAGAATGATGTTTGGGATGTGGTCCCAAGACCAGAAGGAAAGTCTGTTGTGAACTCCAAGTGGATTTATAAGATCAAGCATGCTGCAGATGGCAGCATAGAGAAATATAAAGCAAGTGATGAAATGGAATATACACCAGATGGATGTCAAGACAGCCTTCTTGAATGGTTTCGTCGAGGAGGAAGTGTATGTGGAGCAGCCATTTGGTTTTGAGACACATGACAAAGAGTCATATGTGTGTAGATTGAAGAAAGCCTTGTATGGATTGAAGCAAGCTCCTAGGACTTGGTATGGTAGGATAGACAGCTTTCTATCCAGTTTGGGCTTTACCAAGAGTAAAGCGGATTCCAACCTTTACTACAAGGTTGAGGAAGGCAATCCTGTGATACTCTTATTGTATGTGGATGACCTGTATGTAACAGGAGAGGATAGATTGATTGCCGACACGAAGAGGAAGCTTGCTGTCGAGTTCAAGATGAAGGACTTGGGGATGATGCACTATTTTCCAGGCATGGAGGTGTGGCAGAGTGCAGATGGGATCTTCCTTGGACAAGGGAAGTATGCAGTAGAGATCCTGAAGCGGTTTAGGATGATGGACTGTGAGGCCATGGCCACACCTATGGCATCGAACTTGAAGCTTCTGTGTGATGCTTTGTTTGATCCGGTTGATGCCATGGTGTATCGTCAGATGATTGGGTCCTTGATGTACCTGATGAACACTAGACCAGATATTTGATTTGCGGTGAACACATTGAGCCAGTTCCTGACGGATCCCAGAGGTGTTCACCTAGTTGTTGTAAAGCATATTCTGAGGTACCTGGAGGGTACATTTGATTATGGGCTCAAGTATGATGCGAATCAAAAGTTTAACCTACAGGTTTATGTTGATCCGGACTGGGTAGGCAGTGCTACAGATAGGAAGAGCACTTCTAGGTGTTGCTTCAGTATGGGATCAGGTGTGATCTCTTGGTTTAGCAGGAAGCAGTCCTGCGTAGCACTGAGTACAGCCAAAGCAGAGTATGTTGTAGCTTGTTCAGCTAGTTGTGAGGCAGTATGGCTTAGGAAGCTACTGTCTGAGTTATTTGATCTCTCGTTGGATGCTATTGGTATCTTTTGTGACAACCAGAGTTGTGTGAAGCTGTCTGAGAAACAGGTGTTCCACGACAGGTCGAAGCACATTGAGATCAAATATCACTATATCAGGGATATGGTGTAGAGAGGAGTAGTGAAGCTCCTGTATGTTGCGATGGATGAGCAGGTTGCAGATGTGTTGACGAAACCACTAGCCAGAGTGAAGTTTGAGTACTTCAGAGAGAGGCTTAGTGTTCTTCAGATTGATGACACTTCGAGGAAGAAGTGATGGATACATATGCAGGAGCCATTCTAAGCATGGTGAGAGGAGGACCCTTCCCATGGCTGTGGATGTAAGCGCTGTGTGATGAGCATCAGGATGATGCTCCAGTTACTACTCGGTATGATCAGTTGGATCATGTATATGTATATGCATAAGTTGGATGCTTGGTATGATCAGTGGGATCATGTATATGTATATGCATCAGGACGATGTAGTGATGATGATCAGGATGATCATGTGAGATGAGTATTAGGATGATACTCTGGATGATATGCATCAGGATGATGCTATGATGATTATCATGATGATCATATGTGATGATATGTATCAGGTGGATAGATTACATAATCAGTTGGATTATGTGTGATGAGTTCCGAAGACACAGATGCACATAAGCCATTCTCTCATGGTGGTAGGTGTGTCCTCCCATGGTGCAGATATAAGGGCTGGGGCCATTCCGACATGGTTTAAGTGTGTCTTCCCATGGTCATTGTTGTAAGAGTTGTGCCATTCGAACATGGTTGAAGTGTGTCTTCCCATGGCTGCGATATAAGTGTTGTGCCATTCGAGCATGGTTGAAGTGTGTCTTCCCATGGCTGCAATATAAGTGTTGTGCCATTCAATCATGGTTGAAGTGTGTCTTACCATGGCTGTGATATAAGTGCTGTGCCATTCGAGCATGGTTGAAGTGTGTCTTCCCATGGCTACGATATAAGTGTTGTGCCATTCCTAGCATGGTTGAAGTGTTTCTTCCCATGGCTATGGATATAAGTGCGATGCCATTCTCACATGGTTGAAGTGTGTCTTCCCATGGCGTAGATATAAGTGCTGAGCCTTTCACGGATGGTTGAAGTGTGTCTTCCCATGCCGGTGAATGTAAATGTTGTGTGATGTGCATCTGGGTTGTGCTATGATTAGTACGGTCATGAGTATCAAGATGATACTCTAGGGCCGTGGACAGGTTGTGCAGTGGCATGTAAAAGGTCTTGGTAGATATGATAGGTTGAGCTGTGTGGTTGTAAAAGTTCTAGGATTCTCTTTCGAGGTTTTGTTGACTCACGTAATAAGTCCTGAGAATTCCACAGTATGGCTAGTGATGATGAAGACCTGCAGGTGGTGGGCCTACATCCATCATGAAAAAGGGCTGGATATGTAGAACTTCCTATGACGAGTAGTTCAGAGATTGATTGAGATAGCGGCAGCAGTGATGATGACGATGATTCGATGACGATGATCCAGTGACGATGATCCAGAGAAGAAGACTTGTGTTAGAAGACCTGTGCCGAGAAATACCTTCCTAGTTAAGAGGGAGTGTTGATGTATTTGTAACTTTGAAATGTATTTCATATATGTATATTGTATTCCTATAGAGATGTTATTATTCCTCTATACGGAAGTGTTGTCATTTATATTGTAAGTGTCGTAACTTATACTTGATGGGTTATTAGACCACCTTGTTGGGGTTGGCCCTGTATAAGTCATGTGGGTTAAAGGGTTATTAGACCACCCTATTGGGGGTTGGCCCTGTTAGCATTATGTTATGTGGTTAAGTTAAGGCCGACCTAGTAAAGGTTATTAGGCAAGTCAAGTCAAGTATAAATAGAGTGCTGGAGGTACTCTATTTGATCATTCATTTTCTCACACATACACTCATTGGAGAGTGGCACACTGGTGGAGGAGGATGAAACCAAAGCAAGCACACAGAAAAACCCAAGCGTCGGCGATAATCAACTGGTTCATTTTTTCTTCCAAATACAATGTCTTTCAACGACTTGCTCTTGCTATGCTCTCAACACAACCAGGCGTCGATGAAATGCGTGTCCAACATCACTTTGGGAATGAAGAAGGGCCTGCCTGTTGTCACCGCATTAAATGGCCTGCAGCAGGTTGAATATTGTTTTCCCTGCCTGTTAGCGTGCAAACCACAATTTTGATTGCAGTTAAGGGAGACAAGACGATAGAGGATGCCACAGACTAGGGACACGCAGTTGATTGTAGTCAAGGTTGACAGGACGACATAGAGCAGAGGATGACACAGACTAGGGACACGCAGCTCGCCAAACCCCACACCAAACTACGATTACAAATTCAAAACCAAAACACAACAAAACTTACGAAAATAAAATTGTAGTTGCATAAGGGCACATGACGGCAACGAGGGACACACAGTGGGTAAAACCCCCACACCAAATTACAAGGCATTAATTCAAACCCAAAACATTTGAAAACTTTGGAAAATTAGAAATTGAGTTGTGTACGGTGAGACTAATATGTCCAAAACGAAAACAATATGTCATAGATATAATAATAAATAAATACATCCTAACCATAATCTATGTATCAAGGTGTTTTAATTATGGAATCTATGTATTTGGATGGACTGTTTTTTAGTTGTGTGATGTTTTTGAGTTGTACCATGGAATTTATGTACTTGGATGGACTCTTTTTGAGTTATGTGATTGTTTGCGATACAAGGTTGGACTTTCATGAGCAAAATGCTCATAATAAGGCATTGTGTTTTGCTATTTATAATTATATATATTTTTTTCAATTATAATGAAAATTTAAAAATATTGGATATAATTTTTGTTTTTAATTATAATGAAATTATAAAAAATATTGAAAGTAAAAAATATGGATATTCTACCAATGTCAAAGATGCACATGTTTACGATTGGCAAATATATTTTTAATTTGTGAAAGTGTGTTCATGGTTCCACATGTATCAAAAGAACGGGAAACTACTCACTAAAAAATATTGATGAAATTGTGGTAAAGTCTTTTTTTTAATATAAAAATAATATAAAAATTGTGATTTTTTAAATTAATTATTATTTATTAATTCACATTAACATTTTGTTATTTTTTTTTTTTTTATCTCTATTCAAGTAATATATATATATATATATATTCTTACATACCATTTAGAACATTTATATTTACTTCATTTTTTGTTTTATTATATTTGTTATGCATAACACTTCACTATGCTGGTATAATTTAAAGTTTGTCTAATTAACAAATTTATATGTTTTCAAAAGTTTTTATACAATTTTCTAAAAAATAAAGATTTGTTTAAATAACAAATTTATATTCTTTTAAAACAAATTATACATTTTTCTAAAAAAAATAAAAACATACTATCGACATAATGATAACAAACCTAAACTAACGTGATTTTAATTCTCTTTTTCCATTTGGTTCCATATTATGGTCCCACTTACATCATGATATACAATGGTGTTTGTTCACTTATGGGAGCTTACAAACATGGCTTTTGCCATGGTTGTGGTTACTTGTGTTCTTACACAAATGAATTTAATTATTTAAATGAGGTGGTTTCCTTTTTGATGATCCATGCTCTTATATTGTCTTCTTCAAATAGATTTCATCAAATCAGTTGTATGATGGACTAAAACTTATAATGCTGGAAATGGGTCTATTTGAAATAATGTGTGGTTTTTAAGTATTAGTGGCAAAAGGGTTTCCAATATACAATATTACATGCATTTTACAATTTTAATGTGTTATTTAGAAAAGCAATGCTTTCGTAGTATTCATGATATTAGTTAATGGGTCTATTTGAAATAATGTGTGGTTTTTAAGTATTAGTGGCAAAAGGGTTTCCAATATACAACATTACATGCATTTTACAATTTTAATGTGTTATTTAGAAAAGCAATGCTTTCGCGGTATTCATGATATTAGTTATTTGTACGATATATTTTACAATTTTAATGTGTTATTTAGCAAAGCAATGCTTTTGTGGTATTCATGATATTATATTTGTACAACATGTTATATTTATGGTGATAATTTATACACTTCATCAATAAAATATTAATTGTTTTAGTTTATATTTTAATAAATATGATTAAAATCCAAATACTTAACATTTCCTTTTTTTCAATTTCATAAAAATGTATAAAAAACCACTTAATATGTTTTCCAAAACTCTATTTTACATCCAATTTAGTAAAAAAGACCCTTAATTATATTAAACTAATAAGCATAATTTTTTTTACCCAATTTTCCTTTATGCCTCATAGTAAATGATAAGCTTCATTGATGACATCCCTAACATGAGTAAGTTTGAGTTTAACATAATTAAACACTTTATTTATGATATATAAGGGGTGGTGCAAGGTAATGATACTCACATATGACACGTTAGTTGCAATGGCATGCTGAAAAAATAGAAATCTTATCATTAAAATGAATTATTAGAGGTACCTACAAAAGTTTTTAGAATTAGGTGTGAAAAGATGAAACGTAGAAAAACGGATCACCTTTCGGAATATATAACTTTAATTTATGTAAAAGTGGTATAACCACCCCAAAATGTCATTATTTTAAGATTGGTACGTTATTTTTTCTCTAAAACATAATGCATATGTTTGTGTTGGTCCACCGGTTTGTTATGTAAATTTTCAATTTATGAGGAAAACAATATGCAGAGGTGTAGGCAACAGACGAATCTTGTGCAGGGTTATTTTTCCAAATTTTAAAACTTAATTTTATATTTTTTTTAAATTATGAAAGTCAGTGAAGCCTTAAAACGACATGGTCGAGTGTTGGTCCACCATATCATGATCTGAACATAATAACAAAACTTCTTTTTTTTAGCTTGTAGGTATTCTTGTACTCTTGTGCAGGTTCTTTTCCGTTCTCGAAATAGGTAATCCAATCAAAAGTTATAGGCCAAATAAATGATCTATGTTTTTTACAAATTTGACATGAGTGCAGTTAAAAATGAATTAAAAATAGAAAACAATAACGGATCTATTCAAAAAATATATAGTTAGAATCTGCACACAGAGCTCGACAAGTGTGTGCAATTTTATCAGTAGTGCACAAGTGGAGCATATGCGGAACTAAGCGTGAAAAACTTGAAATTACAGAAATTGGTGTGTTTTTCCATAACTTAGACCGAGCCTCAAGGTTTGGCAATCCGAAGCTAATACCAAACCTGCAAGGGTGCCATAAAAATATTGAATCCAAACACGCGTGCATGCGTTGCTGTGCATGCACATGTAGAATCACACTTGCATTTTAGTGCGCACGCGTTATGTTTCACACCTTGAATTTTACTTATCTCTCCCTAAACCCCCCCTCCCTCTCTATAAACCCACTCCCCTCTCTTCCTATCCACCCAATCCCCCCCACTCTCTTCCACTCTACCCAATCCATCCTCCCTCCCTCACCCCTCTCTTCTCTCCTTCACCACAAGGGTTAGGAGATATACTATTACAAAAATAACTAACTCGCATTATCCTCATATACATATAAATTTTCATCCTTTTAACCATAAATCCATGACCCCTATATCTCAATCCCCAAACCCTTGACCATTAGTCCCTATCCACTGCAATCCCTAGTCCCTAGTACACCTAACCACCATAACGCTTGGCCCACTATAATCCTAAACTAGTATAGCCCCTAAAACTCCTAAATACTAACACATAATGATATATATCCCTTAACCCCTATAATCCTAACCACATAATTCTAACCTCTAAAGTGTCTAGTCAAATAAAAATTAACCCCTAACCCTTATAACTTCTAATTCTCATCAACCATAAACTCTATCATCAAACACCCAACCCTTAAAACCTATAACCCATAGCCTTAACCCTTAAAACCTATAATCCATAGCCTTAACCCTTAAAACCTTGGGCCCTAAAGGAATATTCTATCTAGAAAGAGCTACGATGATCCCCTCCACTAACCACACATGACCTCTTAATGGTATCATTGGACAATGATTAAGGATGTCGATACCACGAAATGGTTTTGAGAAATATGCATGTGCCTGATTAAGGATTTTGGAATGATGTTTTATGGAAGAATATCGTTCCTTTGGCCATAAAGAAACCATTTAGACATCCAAGGCCATGAACAATGTCGAAAAGCACCAAACAAGACTTTACAGGGGTATCCATTGTGCTATGTATCAAAGTCTTGGGGACTTAGGGAATTGGACATGGTCAAGGGAGGAGACCTAAGACTCAGGCCTTAATGGAATCTTATATCCATCTAGGGATAAGAAGATTACCTCCACCAACTACACATTGCCTCTTGAGGTATCATTGTCTTGTGATTGAGGATGGAAGTGCCATTATATGGTTTTGAACTTACTATATACATGTCTTAGGGCCTTGGAAATGGTTTTCCAGGGAATAAGTATTATAGCCATCAAATACTAAGAAGGTTTTCTCAACCAAGTCCCATCATGTGGTGATCATCATCATCAGGGATGATTTTAAGATCCCGTCAAATTTATATGTATAAAAAATGGGCGAATCTTCTCGATATATAGGAAAATCTGAAGGCAATTTTATCAACAATATAATATATATATATAATTTTTTGGTGAATATTTCATTTTATTATATGATGTTGTAAAATCTTGGCGAATCTTTCACTAAATTATAATATATTGTAAAATATTGGCAAATATTTCACTGAATTATAAAATATTGTAAAAACTTGGCGAATATTTTACTGAATTATAATTTTTTGTAAAAATTTGGTGAATCTTTCGTTGATTTATAAAACGCATTGAAGGCACTCTGCTTGTTAATTCTGAGTTCAAGGATTCTTCAAATGTTGAGTTCATTTGCTCTATTTCAAGTTTTGGTCTCAGTTCCAAATGGCAGTGGCCTTAATGATGCCTTCATATCCAAGCAAAGCCGAGTGGATCTTGTAGACATGCATTCTAAATGTGGGTGTTTGGAGGATGCACGTAAGTGTTTGACCAAGTGCCAGAGCAAAATGAAAAAACAGTTGGTTGAGCAAGTGTTTGATATTGTGACATAAGCAAAAATATTTAAAAATTATAGCTCAGAATAGCATCAAAACAAACAAAGACATCCACAAGAATGAAGAATCATGGCCAAAAACAAAATATTTAACCACTCTGAAAGAAGGGGGAAATAAAACTCATTGGTTGTAAAAGCTTGATGGAAATGCATAATCAACAACCATATTTGGATTATTACAGGCATAGTTTAATGTAGTAACAAGACTAGGTGTCACTGAACTCATAGTGGATAAGAATGACACCTCATAAATAGATAAAGATAATAAGTTAATAACTAATAAATGAGGTGATATTCAGGTGTTACTCTTCATCCAATTTTTGTCAAGATTCAGGGAAAGTGGGGAATCCACTTGTTATCTCGTCCCTTAATGGTCTAATGGACATGTGAGGACCTGAATCTTGACAAACCGATAAACTGATAGAATCAGACATTATGCATGATTTTGGCCTCCACTAGCCAATTATGCTCGTGGAGGCTAGGAAAATTATGCAATGTAATTATGCCAGTTGCACTAGAGAAATGTTGGTATCGTGCCAATAGGTCTCCTACAATCAATGCATAGGAACCTAGTGCATAGACCATTTTTCTATTCTGTTAGCTATGTAGAGCTCATTTATTTTTCTGAATAACGATAAATATTTACAAAGAAAATATACAATCAGCATCAAAGAATCGAAAAAGTGAAGACAATTAATTCATGCAACTAAAAGGTAATAAAAACTTATTTTCGCAAACCCTAAACCAATCAAAAACAACTTAAACCAATATTGATTCAAGCTACAACAAAGGGTTAAATCAATCATCAAATGAGAACTAGAAGCATTCAAGGGTCTAACACAATAATTAACCAAAATACATGCAAACTCCACAAATTGACAAAATGCTTCAAACAAAAGCAATAAACAAACCATAAAAAATTGTCAAGATATTAGAAATAAACACCAACATGGTTTCATGTACAAGAAACCATAGCCTAGCTTTGTCAAATTCCAGCGTCATTTCCTATCACGTACAAGAAAGAGACAATGTAAAAGATAAATATCAAAACATGATACAACAATCTTAAAATAAACTGCATCAAGGAAATGTATGTCATATCATCAATGTTACAACAAAAAAGTACAATGTAGAATCTATTTTTAATTAAAACACTAGCTCAAATTTACATATAGTGATCACCTGTAAGGGTCCATGGAACACCTATACCAAAATAAGACTCAAGAGTCCCTCATGTGTATTGGATCATATACAATCTTAGGTGAAATCCATTTCCCAATTCACATTCTGGGCCTGGTCCTCATTTTCGACACTCTGAACATGACCTTCTACGGATGAGCCATCATTATGATCCTCAAGAACATTATGTTCCATATCAAGTTCATTAGAGAAATTTTCCATATTGTTTTGTCCCCTTCTTTGACAATTTGATGGCCAAAGAGCTAGTGCTCTTTCATATGGAAAATTGTCAACCTCATACTTTGTTACATATAATCTTAAGCATGTATCCACATTTTTATCAAGCTTGTTCCTCAAATTTGACTTCAAAAATGTCAATGCACTAAACATTCTCTCATCCTCCACTGATCCCGAAATCATGGTTTGACATAAATCTACTAATTTGAAATACTCTGACATATTTTGCAGTAGAAATTCACTACCACTGAGTGTAGTCCATAATCTTGTAATTGCACCATATTCTAGAGGATTCTCCAACTTAGAAAATTGAGACCACATTGTATCAGCAAAGCATCGGGCTTGATCTGACAATTTTATTCATCTAAAATACCTTGAATATGTTCTCCTTGTATCTCGACCTCTCAACAAAAATGGCTCTGCAAAATCTTGCATTTTGCTATAAATTCAACATTTATAGTGTCTGTACATTGAAAATGGTTCCAATATTGAGGGTATACCACAGACATGGCCTCCAACAATTCATCTCGAGGAAATCGTTCTCTTACATCTGATGATAGTGATTTTGCAATTTATATCAAGTTGCGCCTCACTGAAATCACAACATTGTCAAATTGTTCTCTTAACACAGGGCACTCTTTGGTGGTTCTTCCTATTTTGTCATTATAATAAAAGGGAACCATATACCCACGCACTACCATACATAGAATCCCTTTTCTTCAAACTTCAATAAATTTTCATCATTTTCTATATTGATTATCTTAGTCCAATTTGTAAATGCTAGACCTGTGAAAGAATCTTCCATCATATACAAATTATCTAATGCAAGGCATGCTAATTTTCTAGAATTTGTGTATTCAAAAATATACATCGTGCGACTCTAAGACATCTTCACGAGGCTATTCATTTCATGAAGCAGAGGAAGAATTCCATCCAATGTTAAATATGTCTCTATATCATTTAATAGAAAGATACGAGTTTGGCCTTTTTCTACACTTAGGCAATGTTCATACATCACCCCTACCAAGGATGCATATTCATCGAATCGTCTTTCAGCTGGTCTCTTCAGTGAGATCCATCTTGTATCAACATCTTTTAATAGTTTGTTTCCATTTGTAACACTGCCAACAAATTTTTTAAACTCTGAAAACCGTTTGGGACTCCGACAAAAGTATGCATGAACCTCACGTATAAGATATTCAACTTTTGAAACCAATGGAAAGTTGCTCACTATTTTAAATGCAAGATTCATCATGTGAGCCATACAATGAATACCAAGCATATACGGTGAAGCTGAGAGTTTTAGTATATCACAAAGGCCATTCCTTTGTCCCTGCATTACTGATGCTCCATCTGCTCCAACGCATACCAACTTTTTTGTGATCATTGAATGATCCATACCACCAGTTTCCTTCAAACTATTAATAACAAGTTCATAAATATTTTCTGTTGTAGAACTTTGTTCATTTTATGAATTCCAAGTAGATAGGAATGCCTAATATGGTCATTGACCGTATAAATGCTCATGCAAATACATGAAGTATTATCAACAGCTGTAACCTCATCCAAATACAGTGATAAAAATGTAGCATTCACAATCTTCTCTTTCATATCATTCTTTTCTACTTGAGCTAGATGTTTTCCCCATTCCCAACCACTCGTTAAAGACCAATGAGAAGATGGAAAATTTGGCACTTGAATAAAAGATAGATATTTCATCATTTTTGGATAATCTTTCATAGGATGACCATTGGATAGGATGTGAAATACATTGCTTAATTGTATTGTCTTCGATAACAAATTTGTTTCCATCATCTTTCCAAATTGAGAAGTGATGGTTCCTCCACTTTTCTCTTATTTATTAAGAATTTATTGTATTCCTCTTCATATTGGAGATGTCGACATTGGCTAAGAGATTTCCATCTAGCAATAGATTTCTTCTCATCATTTTTAGTTTTCTTATCATACACCTTTCCAACATGCTTCTCTATTGTGGCTAGCTTCATTTGCAATTTCACTACCTTGTCAAGTTTCCAACTACATGAAATGCATTTAAATTATCGTGAGTTCTCATTCTCATTTGATGGAGGTATCGGTTCAATAAATGGGAATCTTGATACCCATTCAGATTGGAATTGTCTCCCAAAGTCCCATTGGCCTTTTTTCCTCTTCTGTGAATGGTCTATGTCACCTTGCAAGGAAAAATATTCAACATTTGAGCTACCAATTTTTGATGAAAATGAATTTGTCTCACTTTCATCACTAGAGGAATGTATTCTACCATCCATTGCATGGTTTGCAGATGCATCCTCCAAAGTGTTGACATCTCTCTCACTGATACCTTGCTCAAGAGAGCTTGAAGCATGAATATGACGTGGATTGTTGGATTGATGTTTTTGAAAATATGATATTACATCCTTTGGTATTAATGTTTTATTTTTCTTTCCATGATCCATGTTTTACATCTTACCTAATGTTCCACAATTGAAATTCCAAATCAATATAGAAACCAGAAGGAATCCTGCATGAGAAAAATGATATAAAATTAGTACAACTGCAATTCCCTACAAGGAGGTTGGTCCTTCGCAACTGCAACAAAAACATACTAAGTGATTAACCTAGGGGCCACTAGAACAGTAGGGAACAAACAACACACCACTATAAAATTTTCCTATGGTGATCAAGACCAGGCAAACAGTTATGAACTCTCAAAGGAAAGTCTGGGATGATTAGGGCCCAGAACAAACCAGTAGAGTATCGAAGGACAGTTACCCGAGGTCCACAATACAGATTCTTTGGGTGCAAGAGTTTGAATCACCAACTACCCTCCCAAATAACTGCAAGGGATTTCCTCCCACGTATGTCCTAGATATAGTGGAAATATCCTTCCACCGTCACCTGTGTAAATCCCTAAAGGTCAAAGATACTAAGGCTACCACAGTTGCAGAAAGAGTTCGAGGGGAAAGTCGCAGGTCGAACCGACACGTATGTCCAGGGTAACTAAGCCTGAAATCCAGAAGAACACAAAGTACTAATGGATCCTCGTACACGTGGCAGCTCTAGTAGATGATCAATTGAAAATCAGGGGGGTATACCTGGAAGATCAACCTCACACGACCTCGTGCTAAACTTCGGTTTGAGTGGAGCTTCCCGACACACCTCTACAAAAGTGGATTTACCTAACGATAGTTTTACTACGATTTTGAGATTTGAACGGTCTTGGAAACTTTAATATGCACTATTCCAAAACCTTAGCCTAAGCTAGTTGGTTTGTGTGGCCTAAAAAGAAAAGTTACTAGAAAATTTTAAATTAATGGTTCTTTTTAAGGTTTTTATTTACTCGAAAGGGTAGTGCATTTGTGTGCATAATGGTTGCAACTAAAAAAGAAATGTGTATATAACAATGTAAAATCTTCACAATTTCCTGGTTTACTTATCTTTCAAAACATAAAATTGTACTAAACCTAAAAAAATCTAAAGGTCTTTTATATTTTTCAAAGATGATAGTATATACGACTACAACTACATCGAAAAAGGGGAAAATTAGTGCATACACAGTAAAACAAGATAACCAATTAACACTACAATGAACCAACACCTTTGCTTCCACTTTAACCTGTCACAATACTCTCCACCTTGATTAATTACACCAAACACATGGAGCTCCACCAGTTTTAATATGGAATAAAAGAACCATTTGAACAAACAATGATAATACTATACACAAAGACCAAATATGAGTTCTACCCACCACTTTATCGAATTTGAATTCTACCCAAAGACAAAACTCCACTATCACGAATAGTACTCTAATATACACAAAGAAACAATCTTTATTTAGTGCCAGAAAATATAATACTGGGCCTAGAATTCATCACATGTATCATGTATCACAAAGATATTTTACCTAATTATCAATTCCACTTGATGCAAGTTCTCGATTATCATATGAACACTTCAATCCACATACATATGAACGCAATTAATAGTGACTAAGTTTTAGTTTTCATTTTTTTATAACATGTTAAATGTGAACAATGTGTATGTTGAATATCAAAAAGGGAGAAATTCAATAGGAAATTAATTCCAAGCAAAGAATCTACAAATTACTTTGCTTAAAATGCTGCTCTTACCTATGATTTGTGCCCAACAAGTTTGCTAACATAGCCTTCTTCAAAATAGATATCACATTAAAGAATGTTTCAATCCCTGCTTCCAAAAGATTATATGTGTGAACTCCAAGCTAGTGTCCCTACTCTCATGCGGTGACCCTCTAGTAAGGGACAATTTGTCATTTATCCACCAACTCTATTTGTAACTAAATATTGATGTATAAACATATCTTGTGTGATTGATCAAAGTAAGAAAATGACATAACAAAAATTCTCTAAATAACTAACTGAATTTAAAGATTGTACCAGCCCCAAAATCAAGAACCAAAAGAAAAACTTACATGCTCAATTTTTGAAAATGAACATTTTGTTTGGCTAAGTTGAAAGGGAATTACCAGTTGACATTGCTAAAGAAGTTGTAGAATATTATAGTTATATTATCATATCTTTTTCTAGAGCTTGCATGGGATATTGGAATCATTCTTTTTTCCTTTTAGATCTCTACTCTCAACCTTTGACAAATGTGAATGATCACTAGCAAGATGTGCAGGGTCACCAACATGATGTCAATGACACAAGAAGGGTCACTAAAAACATGCAAAGGGTCACCAATGATATGCAAAGGGTCATGATATTCAATCCATATTCCACTAAGCATTTTTCCAACCTAGTACAATAGTTCTTTTTGACCTATTTTAATGTCAGTTACTTGTAACCCATAATTTTTTCCTTAAGAATATCCTAGATACATGTGTGTTGTTATTGTTGTTAAATTTAGTCTTGTCACTTTATTTTACTCTCATGTTGCTAGTGGTCCCTGTCATCTTTCCTTACTTGTATTGGGATCAGAATATCTACTTTGATACCACTTGTAGCATACCTATATGCAAATATGTCTCATAACTTCCACAAATATATATATAGGAATTGAAATAAAGAAAAGATATGGTAGATGTAAATCCCAAATATTATAACAGAAAGAAAAAAAACATAAGAATTTTGGGGGTACCTGAACACCCATGAAAATTGCACTTGCAAACGCAATTATGTGGAGGAATATCTCTCCAAAAGCACTTCATTGAATAGACAATTGAAATCGAAAAAAATACAAAATAGAGGAGGAGTGCACCTAGGTACAAAACCCTAAGTTTGTTTTCTTCATCTCCTCAAATTGTGCCCTATTGGCAGTATAATGGAGGTCGTGAGGTGAAATGGGAATCTTTCTACCAGACTTGGTTTAATTTGACATTAACCGTGCTCTTTTCCATTTAATTCTCCAAAATTTAGGCTATGAAACAATGCAACTTCAAGATTTAAATTGTCAACTTCATATGGTGTCGTCACTTTTTTGGTTAATGAAGGAAATGCTAATTTTTCAATAGAATCATGGCAAGTGATGGAGGCCACAACCTCTGTTTTACTTTCACCATCATTTTCTGTTCAATTACATTTCTTTTTCTTGCTTTCACATTCATAAATTGTTCAGGTAAAACAATGGTCATTGATTGTAATACTCTCAAGTGTTGTAGACCTTTGTTGCTTGTAAATGATTTCTAGATGCCATTGTTGTACATAGTCAGGTATTTTATTAATGATTTTTCATGCTTTCTAGAAATTTACTAAAATGCTTGTCACTATCTACAACTATCATGTATTGGATATATCTAAAATAATATAGCATTTTGAAATAATCGTTGTTCCTATCTTCAAATTTTTCTAGTTTTCAAAATTTAAACTAATATTTTATTTATTGCAGGATGCAAATTCCCACTGGTATTTCTGTAACAATTCCCATGTTTCATCAGCCACTTTACAGACAGTCTTATCTGAAAAAGGATACATGTTGTTCTTTCTTTGAGTAAATTCAAGACCAAAAAGAGGAAAATTTATTCCTCCTATGAATGGGGTGATACCGACAAAAGCAAATGAAAATGGTCTGAATGTTTCCTCCAATGGAATGTCATATGCATCATCAAATTCATCTATTGGCATATCTTCTTCTGGAGGGACTATGATTAATCGTTTGTCTAAAGTGAATCCTAAAGCACAGATAAAGTTTGCAAACCTGAAGCATGCTGGTTCTCAGGTTGGGAGGAGTAGTGTTGTTGAGAATGGTAATGTCATATCTAAGCCACCTATTACTATGAGGCAGGAAAAGCATGAGATTTTTGTAAAGAATCTATCTAAGAGGATTAACCCAGATGCTTCATGTTCCAGTAACTCCAGTAATATTAAGAAAGACGAGCTATTGGTTCAAAGATAACATTTTGATTCCATTTGTGAGTTTGACAATGGGATATTTCCCTCTTTTACTTCTAATTCATCTTCATTCAACAGTCATTCTGAGTGCCATGTTGGGAAATGAAAGTTGTGTTACTGGAAAAAGATAGAGATTTATTAGTTGGAAAATTTTCTGTTGTTGGGAGGAATCCTAGAAGCAATGATTGTCTTCCCATAGAGAGATTAGTGAAGGTTGCAAATGGTACATATTGTTAAAGAAGTTTCCATCTCCTTCTACCAAATCATCCCCATTGCTGAGAGGAAAAAAAGTAATAAAGCACACAAAGGCCTAAAATATCTGGAGGCAAATTCGCTTTGGGACAAACTTGTTATCTAAATGAGGTTTTGTGTGGAAAAGGATGTTGTTTACTTCCAACTACCGGAAACTGCTAAGATAAATTCAAATGACAGTGCTATACCTCTATTGGACACCTTTTTCTATGGTGGGAAAGTCCTTTAGATCACCCTAACCTCCCATGATTCATTGTATTAGAAATTTTTACCTCCCATGATTCATAGGTTATGCCTTTTCTTCTGATTCATCCCTTTGGAAGCACATGTTTAATATTTATATATCCCATTATATAAAAACCAAGAATCAGAAAACGCGAGTAAGCATAACTGATTTAGTCACTTATTACCCAAAAGATTCTATGGACTTTGCATCATAGTGGATCATAGATAACAGGTTGCCAAAGATATCCTTGATTGCAATGGAGGTAGTGGTTAAGGTGTTGTGGATGACAAAGTGAAGACTTGTTCCATTGCTACAAGCAATGCTCCAAAATGAAATTCTAACTTCTCTATTCTCTTTCCAATCTGTATATAAAGAAGTTTCCATCTCCTTCTACCAAATCATCCCCATTGCTGAGAGGAAAAAACAGTAATAAAGCACACAAAGGCCCAAAATCTATGGAGGCAAATTCGCTTTGGGACAAACTTGTTATCTAAATGAGGTTTTGTACGGAAAAAGATGTTGTTTACTTCCAACCACCGGAAACTGCTAAGATAAATTCAAATGATAGTGCTAGACCTCTGTTGGACACCTTTTATGTGGTGGGAAAGTCCTTTAGATCACCCTAACCTCCCATGATTCATTGTCTTAGAAATTTTTACCCCCATTTGTATGGGTGTACCTTGCAGTAGTTCTGGGAGCCAAGGGCAGTTATGAACATATGAAAGGGACCTAGTTATGCCTTGTAGCAATGGCTGGCATATTGGTGAGCAGTTATGGAAGTTGATGGTAGTGAAAATGTCCTTAATAATATTTACATTTCAATTATGGGCATCTAGAAGGTCATACGACATCATCTTGGGCATGTGATCGCATAAGGAGGCATGCATGTATTCATTGTTGGGAAGAACAATCTTCATGTAGCAGCAAGTTATGGAAAACAATAGTTTCTCTTTTCAACAGCAGCAGTAGCAATAAGGTCAACTTTGGGTGTTGTATAGGATTTAAACAATGATCTTAAAAATTTAGAACTCAAGAAATTAGAGCCCTCTCTGTGCTTAATAGATCCAGGTTTAAGATGGATCTATGCATCTCTCCATAGAACCTCACTTTGAGAAATAAAAATTGCTATAAATTAACAGTGATGATGATAGGAAATTCAGGTGAAGGCCAAGATAGAGGCATTTATGGGCGAGGCCAAACAGAGGCTATCTGAAGCTCACTCAAATTGGGTGCAGTTTTTTGGTGATGAATAACCATGGCCATGGTTTTCTGAAGAGGTACATTCCTGCTCTCAAATATGCGGGAATTCTTATGTTTTATCTGTACAGTCTGAGGAGTTGTGTAAAACTTAAAATCTAGAACCAATTTCTACTAATATCCCCCATCAAGTGGCTACAACTACCAACCTACATGACAAGTCAACAACAGATTGAACTTGTGACTATATTGCTGACTGAGATTGCATGTTATTATGTGACCCATCTTTCATCTTCCTATCTTGTGTACTCTTATCCTATCACACCATATATTATATTCCATCATTACATTTTTTACATAGCACAAAATTTACCCTGTATGTTTCAACATATATACATGTAACCATTATCCACTCAGGCCTTGGCCTTGAAACTCTATACTAGGAATCCATACTAGTGTTTCTTCTTTTAGCTCTATTCTCATTTATCAATGTCCAATTTTATGGTAAAGTTATGTTGAAGAGTCTCCTCAATATTCTCTTTCATAATATGTTCAATGATGTGAAGAAGATCGGAGGTGGTGGCCCTTCGAACTTGAATATTCTACAAAGGAATTTACAAGTGAGGATGAGAATATGTCAATTAATGAAAGAGATGTTGAATATCCTTGCATCAATGATATTCCTTGTAAACATAGGAATGATGATAAAAAATTCTTCTCATCAAATTTTTCCTTCTTTGGATGGCCTTTATAGCACCGAGAGTAGTGATAAGTTTTTTTTCAAATTTTTGTTGATGGTATACCCTTTCCAATGAAATATCAAGTACTGTGTAGCACATGGAAACCATCTCTTCTTGTTGTCTAACCATATGGATTCACAATTTATTAGCATATTTGACATATCAAACTTTTAACACTACCATGATTTACTATGACAATCAAGGTTGTATCAAAATATCTGAGAATCGGGCATTTCATGATCTATCCAATCATATTGAGCTCAATTACTACTTCATTAGAAATAAGGTCCATAAGGGAGCATTGGTTCTTCAATTCATTCCTAAAAACTATTAGGTTGTTGATATCTTGACCAAGCCCCTAGAAAAGGGGAAGAATGAAATGTTCAAGGAGAGGCTTAGATTGGCGAATAACACTTTCCTCGCTTAGAGGGAGTGTTAGTTTTTCCTCTGTGTGGCTTGGACTATGTTCCATCTATGGAAAATTTCTCTTCCAACAAGTTAGACAACAATAGCAATACGACCTCCTTCAACAGTTCCATGCAGTATATAATTAGGGCATAGGGGTATCTATGGAGGAGAGAGAGACAGGTAGCATGCATGCACCATCATCAACTCAATTCCAATTTAGATGCTTTCCATATTTAGTAATTCAGTTCTAATTATGGGTTTTCCTTTAATTAGTAACTGCATGCACAATTAATTAGAAGGTGTAGTGCCTAGTTAGAACCAGGAACTCATGAAAACAAACTTAGGGATTTGAGTATGTAGATTTCCATAGTTATTCATAGCTACAGTGAAATTCCAGGATATGAATTGTGTTAATGTTTGGAAAATTTCGAAACATTAACACAGTATATATCCAAAAATTTCACTGCAAGCATAGGGGATCATACACAATGGAATCTTGATGAGACATTAAGCTAGAAACTAATTTTTAATATAACTGGTTCCTAACCTATCAACATACAAGTAGATATAGATGAATAGCTTGATCTTGTCATAGAACTAAGGACCACCAAGGTGTAGGAATAATTACTGGAGAAAAATAAATCTGTAATAGTATAACTTATTTGGCCTAGAATTGATCCTTTCTTCTCCTTTTCACATATTGGACTAGGTAAACTACCTAGCTTTAAATTTTAGCTCTATGCTTTTGTTTCCATCTTAACTCCGATAATTGAAAACCGTATGTGCAAGTGTTCCAAGTTTGAATTTTAGCAGCAAAAAGCAGATGAGGCATGCTTTCATCTCAATCCCTTTCCCAATATATACTAAATTAAAATTTTCCCTAAAGTCCAATTAGTTGTTAGGAGGTGATGAACCACCTATCACAATATTTGGGTCGTATCAGGTGAGGCATTTGGAGCACAGACAGAAAAATCCCAAAAGTTAAAACACATTCTGGAAGAGTCTTAGAAATCCAAGCACACTTGTTATCTGGGTGAGGTTGAAACCTTTATTGAGAATGTGTGGAGTGACTCAGTGAGCTATGGGGCAATATGATAGAACTAAACTCTTTTTCTAGCATGATTTTCTTGATAGTATCTTTTTGCTGGTCTCCAAGTAAACTATTTTCTCTAACATGAAATCTAATTAGTGATAAATAAGAACCCTTGAGCTCCTTGGGAGGATGATTTTCGTGAGATAAGTCCTCATTGGAATTATCAGCCTTGTGACTTTTGTTTTTTGGGATTCACTTCTCATTCCATTTTTTACTCTATGTTTCATTTTCCTTCCTTGCTTTGACCATTCGCCCTCTTGTTATTTATTACTCGTCTTGTGGAGTCTCTCTTAAGGATTTCAAATTTACTGGTGTCATCTTTAGTAGTTTGTGTTCTATCCAGAGGGAAGTCTTTAATTCGATGATCCATAGCTCAACATAAAATGCAGGCATATGGAATATTTAGTTAATGGATTGGTTGTATCTTAACAAAGCTACCAATCTTGATTTTGATTATTGAAGGGATCTCTTTCAAGAGATCAACCTCTACAGATAGTATGGACCCGTAGCTTAGTGAACTAAGATTGGTTTCTTCTCAAGGTGTGAAATAGAGTATGAAGCTACCAATATACTGAGATTGTAATGATTAGATTTGCATGTAAGGTGAGGGAATAAAAGAGAGGGAAACATTTCTAAATCTACAAGTGTATGGATAGCAGACAAAGAGGGTGGTCTCCAAGTTTTGCAAGGCATTCGATAGTAGAGTTATCCTGTAGGTATAAAATGTTAAGGATGTTCCTTTTAATGGTTGTAAACCGAGTATGGATTTCTTAAGAGATTGAGTCAATTTATATAAGTCGTTTTCCACACAATCCCATTGACCTACTTTTGTGGTCATTTGTTGGACATTGATAAAATTATCTTATCTTATCTGATCTCGTAGAACATGAGGGGTAATAAAGTTAACTGAAAGAAAGAAAGTAGGGAAAACAAAAGTATATGAATCTTACTTACTTGAAACTCAAAAGAAATTAGAAATAAGAACAAATAATTGTCTTAGAAAAATGTAAGTAATTCTTACTAAGCACTAGAATCCATTGGTTGGAATCCAAAAGGATGATGATTTTATCTTTATTACTTGGAGTTTGTGGACAATACAAAAGTTACATGTAGGTGGGAACAAACTAATGTTCCAAAAAGTATTTACTTTCCATTCTCTCTACTCTGAATGGGATAGACATAATCACAATATTGGAATGGAATATTCAACCAATACAAGGGTCTCCAATGCATCCTGTCAACAACTGAATCCCTCTAGGGAATGGTGGAAGCAAGAAGGAAATATACAAAGCACTAATTCTTTGTATTCCTTGCTATATCCCCAATTCATAGAAAAAAAAGAGATAAAATAGACGAGAAACATTAAAAGAAAATGAAAAGATCGAGCAAATTTGGAGAAGGAATACAAAATTTGACTAAAAGAATAAAGTAACTGATAATAGAATCCTAGCTAGGGTTCCTTCCCTAGTTTTAGCTACTGCCTTTATCAAAGAGTTAAAACCTGTCAAACCTAGCACTGCTAGGGCACCTTCCTCCTCCGTGTGCATGAGTGAATGGGTAAATGTCCTTGTATGATCCACTCTCTCTGGATAACAATAGAGGAGGTAAGATTCCATAGAAGAAAAAAGAGTAATTTATGGAAGGCACAAAAGATGCCTTTACTAGAAGGTAGCAATGAGAATCTATAAAAGTTGCTTCCCAAAAAAGATGAAAATGGAACAAGTAACAACCACCACCAATCTCCCATGCAAGGTACTTTTGAGTGAATAAAACAGAAACTTGAGTCTCTGAGAATATGATTGAATTTGAAAGAGAATATTATTACAATTGTTTAAAAAACATTCAAGCCACAAATACCTACCTAGGGTTTTTTCCAATTGTATTTAAACCCTAAATACATGGCTTAGTTTTGCACAACCTACTAATGTTTTCAATATCCTTGGAATTTTGAAAATCCCAACCATTGTTCCTTTTGGCTCATTGTTATGCACTCTGTTTTGCATGCAAGGCAATAGGAAAAAGGATAGAAGAAGACTAATTTAAGTTGACATGAAGCTTCACATGTGACACTATAGACCATATGGTCAAGCAAAAGAAGGAAGAGTGCATCTTGCATTTCTCAATCCACACAAAATATGCAAAGGATGAATGTACACAACATTTCCATAGAATTAGACAAATGGCTTATATCTGATATCTACATCATGCATACGTTTTAAAAACACACAGAATCTATGCACATAAAGGCATGTGCAGACCCTTGAGCATAAGTCATGAAATGCATAGAGTAGATAAAAAAAGAATTCAGTGACTGGAAAGAAGAAATAACTTGGACTAAAGGTTTACATTGCATCAAGGTAGATAACTAATTATCCAGAAAAAATATTGACACGAAACTTGCATCATGTGCAAAGATTGGAAACAACAATTTCGATATGAATCGATTCATTGGTTCATGGAAGAAGCCTAATGTTGTTCAACAAATTTGTCACCATCAATTATACCTCCGATATTTATTGACTAGAAATCCCTCTAGATTGTGGAAATAGAATTTATAATACAACTAAAGAAACTTATCCCTCTTGCAGCCAAAGTTTTTAGCCGAATATCAATTTCTATAGCGATTTCTTTTCTCTATGTGTATCAATGATTACATTGACGTTGCTCCCAGCCAAAATTTGTTAGAAAGTACATAATATGTTTTCACAATCTACTATTAAGTCTCTTTGTTTATTTCTATTGTCATTCAACATAGAGTTGCCTGCTAGCAAGCCACCCAACCACATGCCTTAAATTGAAGATCATTTCGCTATGGAAGTATAGTTCTTGACCTTAAGGAAGAAGGGAAAATGAGTCTCAAGATTCAATATTCAATTCATCCAAAGAAGCTAGACACAAAAGAAGCAACTAATATAAAGAAACTAGGGGAAAAGAAAAACCAACACAATATGTTGAAGGATTATTAAATGTAGAAACAAACATTCACCTCAAGTCATATGTAGATCGAATAAATGTGTTATAATTGATATGGTGACTTTAACAACTAGACCTTTATTCTACTGTGCACAAATATTTAAAATTCATCCTCTCTATAATCATACTCAACATTGTTAGGAGACCCAAAAAGATAACACTATAAACATTGAATTGCTGCACTTCAATGACTTAGAACATGACCTTTAGTCCTAGGTTCATCATCATCTTTATTTCTAATCTTATCACTAAGAGGAATATAAGTTTCAACAAAAATGATCAAATCATCCTCACCGTTGTCATCGTTTCTACCATGAATACATTAGAGGAAAATAATATCAACATCAACATCAACATCAACACTGACAACTCATACTACACAAAAAGCAGTAGGAGAAAGGCTAAACGAAGATCCAGTTAAAGCCACACAAATGCTGTCATGCAATACTAGAAAGTGTGCCTTACTCTTGCTCCCTTTGCAAAATGTATTTGACATATGCATAACATCAACATACAACCCACTTATGGTAAAAAGAGGTTGAAGACCTCTTTTATTATAAAGCATGTTTCTCATGCATGCAACAATGAAGGTACGAGGGAAACGATATTCAAATATAGAAATCACAAAAGGATTCTTAACTTCTTCTAAGATGAGCTTGAGAGCATTGGGTCACTATGTCATGCTATACATGGGAGTATTGAAATGCAAAAAAGTTGGGAGACCTATAAAAGATTCATCTTCTTTAAAGATTATCCTAGGAGGGATGGATCAAAATGACATACTATATATAGGAGTTTCCTTTGATCCAAAGGTGTGTTCAAGTCGAAACGATATCCCCTAAATCTAGTTGTTTAGTGGTACCCGCAAGAGGACAAAATATTTTATGACATCAAGAAAATTAACCACTTGAAGATGGTTATTAAAAGAATAGATTGTTACACCTAAAATCCTACCATCATGAGATTCAGTGTATACACCCCTGAAGTTCCATTGGCTAAGTCATTCACCTGGAAGGGATATCATTGCACCTATGCTAGGTTTTGAGAGGTCATCGCAGGCTGCACTCATGCAACCTGCGACGTTGCACCTTGCTCCACTATAGGTTGCGACGAAGTCAGTTAATGGACAAAAATAGGCCTTTCAAGCTCATTCTCGAAGCCTGCTGACTTGTATCCTTATCCCTGACCGCTTGGAGGAGATGAAACTCGGTTCCTAACCTCTTGGGAGGATCCCCTATCTATCTCCTACCATATCTCAACCTACCCTATCCATATCCTATCCACTTAGCCCTATATAAGTGAAGCTCTACCCCTCTCCAAAGGGAGGAAGTCTATGGTACTCTTATGCTGGTGAAATTAGGCTTAATATATTTAGCACTCTAGCTTGGGATACATCCACTTATCTCTAGGAGATTTGGCATGGCTTGTCGGAAGGAGCTTGCAACGTTGAGGAAATGGTTGTAATTCTCTTTTCTATTGTACTCTCCACTCTTCAATATAGTTAATACAATTGCTTTCCATAAATGTTGTCACGTTGATGATGTTTAGAGTTTTCCTCCTTAACTGTTAACTTAGATCTATCATATGAAATGTATGCTTTCACTATTCTTGGTCTGTTATATGTTCAATAGGGTATAGCCGTTTAAGATCTGGTAGCGCTGGAGCATTGGATCAACGAAGGAGAAAGGGATTTGAAAATCCAAGGTAAATGATATATCCTTCCATTTGCACTTCTATTTGATCTAGGAAAGTATTTTGTGTTCTGTCCTATTTGTTCTAGACTTATGTTAAGCTAGGGAAATCAGGCCTTGAGTCCGCTCTCGGTAGATTGTCCGACAAACAAATCTGGCGACCATACTGGGGAGAACATTGCTTTATAGTTGTCAATTTGAATGTCATTTTTCAGTTGATTTCTTTCCAAGCCATACTTTTGTCATTTCCTTCTTGAAGTGGATTTCACCATCAGATCTTCACCGTGAAGAGTTTGGTTAGCTTCCTTTGAGTTTGCACATCTCATTTGCAGACCTGTTTATTGCTCATTATCTGGAGAATTGGTTCATTTTTGAACTCATATCTCTCCTGTCACACTTGGTTAGTGTACCCGGAGTGACACTGTGTGTTTTTTGATCTCTGTTCTTTTCCTGTTAGTCTGTCGTCGCAGCCCTTCCATTAGTCTATTGCGATGTCGTCGCACTTCCCGCACAGGTAAACTGCGACATCGCACTGTGTACAAGCAAAGAGTGCACCGATCTGCCATTTTTTCCATGCAAGCATGCCCTCTCGAGTTCTGTTGTGAGTTTGGTTTGTGTGCAGACTCCCTTTGTACTGTATGATCCAGTCAGAGATCCTTTTTTCTTTGTGTGATTGATTTGTTTGGTTTGGTTGGAGTTATTTTGGGTTCCATCTTGGACAAGTCTGAGACTTGGTAGTGGCGGATACTCTTGTCTCCCCCAACTGCATCCACTCACCCTTTCATTCCCTTCTCTCCTTCCCAGATCTGATCATTGTGTTAGATCAGTTTCCAGACCTCACTTGCATTCATTTTGTGAGTTTTGCTTGCTTTTGGTCTTGCTTGTTGTTGATTGATTTTGAGTGTTCGTGTGTATTTTCGGTCCAATGTGTGCTCATCTCTTATTGAGATTTTCTGAGTTATTAGAGTGCTGCGAGTCATCTTTTCAGTTCAAGCATTCATGTTTAAAAGCACAGTTGTTCTCAAATTTTCATTTTGATGCACTCGTTGAAAGATCAAAAGTACTTTATTTCCATTATTTTTTAAGATCATTTGAAGAATTGCATAAGCATTGGAATATCTCATTCATAGATATTTTGGAGAAGTTGAAAGAAAATTGTATTATTTGTGTTTTTCATGAATTATGAGTTACTCATCTTCTTGAAAAATTCGAATATAGATCAAGTTTTGCAAAAGTAATTTCGTGCTTTGGAAATTGCATTGTATCTTTTGTTTTTTGTGCTTTTAGGCCATCATAGTGAAAGTGAAAAGTTTGCATACCTTACTTAGAAATTCTCTCTTTTCATTGCTTAACATCATTTTCATTTTGAAAAGACAAAAGAAAAAGAAAAACATGCTTTGATTGGCTTAGTAGTGTTGTAAAAATTTTTGTGTTTCATTCAAAAGGAAAAAGAATACTTCATAGTCATTTTTTTGGTAGATTTGGGATTGTCTTGCATTGCATTGCTTTGGTAAAGTTGTTGGAAAGAAAAATAAAATTTCTCCTTCCCATACATAGAGTTCATTGAAAGAAAAGTGTATTTTTGCATGTAGTTAGGGCCTGCATTATGTTTACGATTATGTACTCACCTCATGCATTCACCTAACTGTCCAGATAAAATTAACGGTAGAACTAGGGCAAAATCTTTAGAAACTTGTGTGTAAGTTAGAGACGTGTTCCGGCGTCGTTAAGCGTGGCAGTTGTTGTTATTTTCCAACACTGTATCCCGGGGGTATTGTAGTCTTCCACTTACTTATAGGTATATCAAGCTCCTTCACGTACCCACCGAGTCACCTTGAGAGCTTGGCGTATATCGAAGGGTGTATCACGTACTCGGTAGTATATCGGAAGGTCTCTTGCCGAATGGTTGTGCATTAGGCAGTACCACTATAGATTTGAGCTCCCACATACCTTGCGTATATCGGGAGACACCCTTAGGATTCCTGAAACCAACTGAGATAACCTTTTGGCCGTCTTGGCAGAGCAATACACCGAGAACAACACTCGGGGAGCTACTACGCATGTACAGTCCAGGTAATCGGCTATGCAGGAAAGGTTACGGTACCAATCCTCCTTGTCGTGTCATATTGTTGGACCCTGTGGTATATCGTGAGTTGGGAAGCCTTGACAATCCTGTGAGGTTCCAAACCTTGAATCCACTCTTATAACATAAGTTTTCTTATGGCCTTAGTTTTGCTTGCGGTATATTTGGTCTTCTTTTCTTTTAGTTTTCCCTTAGGAGAAACTTTTCGTTTCAATCACTCTGGCTGACTTTCCTTGGAGAAGGTCTTGCATGATTCAGAATTTGCCACCCGAATATCCCCTTAATCAGGAGGTAATTTTGAGGGTAAGAATGGATCCACATACCAAGGTCGGATCCAATGAAGTGGAAAAAACCACTTTGACTGTTGGAGGACTTTTGTTTCCTCATACTCCTCTAGATTCACCTGCCTCTCATCCCCCGCAGGGTGAAGAAGCACAAATCCCCACCTCACAAGACTCACTTCCCATTGCACCGGGAGAGCCTGGATAGTTGGAATGGATAAATCAACCCTAAGACGACCCTACAGCCACTGCTGGTCCATCAACAGCTTATTGGACATCTTCTATCGGTCACCCAGTGGCCCATTTTGCGATTGCATCCCCACCCAGTTGGGCTAGCCCCGACGACCGCTTAGCACCTTACCATGAGCAATTGGCTCGTCTACGTGCTATGGGTGAGGATTTTCGAAATCGAAACCTTCAAATAATATTCGACGACAGACCAATCCTAGGTTGCTCTTTATATTTCGAGTCACCGGAATCATCCACGCAACACGTGATCGCTGCTGAAACTGGTCAACCATCCATTCCTGCACATGTATCTCCTAGACATGAGACCAGTTCAGTACCTCCCACGACCCAACCCGTTGAAGGACAACAGTCCAACACACCCGTGACTACCGTAGTTATGTCACCTGTTCCTCCCCCACCCCAAACTTCAAGGGGAGGATACTCTTTACCCCATACCTTCTTTACGGGTAGTGGAAATCCTACGGTGAATAATCAACAACCAGTGTTGGGTCAACCTTTACCTAGTGGTTAGCAAGTTGTTACTGGGGGGAAACCCCCATATCTTAACCATAATCCTGCAGCAGGGGTTCCCATCGGGTCTTCCATTGGAAATTCCTTACCTCCCGGACCTTCCACTTCAGGACTATCCCATGTCGGAGGACCGTCCAATGTAATTCAACCTCCATCGAGTCAAGCATATCCAGTTCATCTTAACCCTGTGTCTGGTCAACTTAATCCTGGAAATGCACTCTACGAGGCACCCTACCCCGGTAATCCTTACACTCTATGGGGACAACAAAATGTTTTACAACATGGACCCCCACTTACAGTCCCGTAAGTACCTCCACCCTCGTTTGGTCCACCCC
Source organism: Larix kaempferi (assembly GCA_027924585.1). Lineage (NCBI taxonomy): Eukaryota > Viridiplantae > Streptophyta > Pinopsida > Pinales > Pinaceae > Larix > Larix kaempferi. Next base: position 6,166,728 of record BSBM01001126.1, read on the forward strand.
CACCCCCCATTGGAGGCAGTGTGCCCCCACATAACTTTGGGGGAGGCGGACCTCTACCTTCTGGCAGAGGACCACCCCACTTCGGTCACCATGGCCCACCACCCCCTGGCAGTGGTGGTGGAGGACCACCCCCTCCTCCCGGTGAAGGTGGGGGAGGACCATCTCATCCTGGTGGTGGTGGAGGAGAACCACCCTCTCCCAGTAGTGGTGGTGGTGGAGGTGGACCCCCACCCTACTATGGTGGAGTTTGCGGAGGAGGCTCTTACCCTTCTGGCGGTAGCGGTGGCCCACCACCCCCTCCCGACGGAGGTGGTGGAGGATCGTCCTATTTTGGTGATGGTAGTGGACCTCCACCTCCTCCTAGCGGAGGTGGTGGTGGCCCATCCTACCCTGGCGGTGGTGGCGGACCCCCACCATTTGGAAGCGGCCCACACCCTCCCGGCGGTGGAGGTGGGTCCCCACCTTATGGTAACGAACCACCTTATTATGGTTATGGACCTCCTTACTATGGTAGCGGACCTACATTTGGTTGGGGCGGCCAGTACCCCTACGGCCAGTTTCCTCCTGGAACACCCTATGGTCAGTCGATACAAGGTCCCATAGGTCCTTACATGCCTTATTCGTACTATCAGTACTCGCAGCCTAATCCGCAGCTGCCCTTTTTGGCTACTTTGGATCTACCTGACTTGTCTCACTTAACTAATGACCCCATTTACCATGGAACTAATTGGCCATCCATTCCAGTAAAACTTCCGTCAGATATCCCAAAATTTGATGGTAAGGCGGGTGAGGATCCTAAAAACCACGTGATGACATACCACTTATGGTGTTCATCCAACTCCCTGATGGACGACTCGATCTGTCTTCGGTTATTCCAACGGACTCTCACTGGTTCGGCTGCCAAGTGGTACATTGAACTACCACCCCATTCTTTTCCTGATTTTGGTTCTCTTGCTATGAACTTTTTGACTCATTTCTAGTTGCTTATACGGTATGAAACTGGTATAGAGCTTTTAACCTTGCTCCGTCAAATTACCACTACTCATATATCAGATCATATACATGAGTGGCGGAGGAGATGATGTCTCATTAAGGCCCCTATTCCAAATCAGCTCCTAGCAGATTGGTTTACGAAGTCTCTCATCCCGACCATAGCACGAGATGTTTCCATGGGAGGTGTTGTCACTCAAGAACAAGCCATCGCACATGCCCACTTACTAGACTTAGTCTATGCTCAGTATGACACATTGTTTGATATCCTTCCTGACGCACCCCGCAACACTTACAATCCCGCGAAACCACCGAAAGGACCGCAAACTGATGGCATCATTGGATCCCTTACCATCCAGCCTTCTTCTCAAACTGTTGGTTCATCAAACCCCTCGGGTTCTTCCCCATCACCAACTCAGGCTGGTCACGGCACCGCCAAACCATCCACTCTTGCTGTCACCGAAGAAGTGAATTCTGTTTCATCAGTTTCACCTCAAAAGTATGGTGGTAAGAAGAAAAACAAGGGGAAACCTAAGAAATATTCCACCCAGTAGGAACAAAAGAGCACCCCTGATGATACCAAATAGAAAAGGAAGTTGAAGTATCCTTTCCTACTGTGTGGTGATGATCACTTTTCTAAAGAGTGCCCCCATAGAGACGAAGTTCAAAGGTTTCTTAAGGGTAAACCCACACCCGCAGTTCTCAATGATCCCTTCCCTATTCAAAATCAGCAGTCGATCGCTCACACTTCTTCTTCCCAAGGAGAATCATCCACCATCGCACATGTTCTCATGGTGCGTAACGAGACCATCAAATTGAACACCCGTTCTCGTTCGTATGAATCCGTTCAAGCTAAGGAACCTGTTGTAAGTAATACTAAAAAAGCTTCCACTTCGATGCCTGACATCACCGTACCGGTTGCACCTCGCACCATAGAGAAGCCCTCTCTCGAGTCAATGTTGCGTCCACCCAAGAGCACGATTAGAAAATCGGTTTTTAATCCTAATGCTCGGGCTGCTCAAAACTACAACATTGTAGAGGACCTAGCACAAGCTCCTTGTGCTATGTCGACACTTGAGGTCTTGCAAAACTGTCCAAATCAACGCAAGACTCTCCTTGCTGCCATCGGTGCAGTTGACCCGGATTCATCGAACACCATTATGTTCTGGCTTGAGTATTTCAAACCGAGGCTCTCCCATCAATTAGCATTTCAAGTTGCTACAAACATTGCTGGGAAGATAATCCATCATACAATATTGGACGAAGGAGCCTCTACGTCAGTCATGTCGATCGCCTGTTGGAGAGCCATTGGTTCTCCCAAATTGAACCATTCCCCTAATACTTTGAGAGCCTTCGACGGACGTGGATTTCAATCTCATGGGCTGTTACAAGCTTTACCAGTCGAGTTGGGGGCAAGACCACAACCATTAACGTGGAGGTAGTCGCTACCCCATTGGACTATAAAATTCTGCTTGGTCGTAATTGGTTTTACGCCATGATTGCGGTCGCATCATTTGTTTTCCGCATAGTACAACTCCCCCATCAAGGCCGAATTGTCATAGTTGACCAACTGGATTTCTGCACACCTGACACCACTACTCATCCAGGCGATAACGTTCCTTCGATTGGATAATCTTCGTAAAAGTATGAGCATGTGGGGGTTGGCCTCCTTAAGGATTCATCTTTTATGGGCGTCTTTCCTTCTTCGGATCCCCCAAATCATGTTGCCATGGTGAACATGATCTCCTCGTAGACTACATCTATCCTCAAATCCACTGATTCATGGCTTGTACCCGATGAATCCACCACACACCTGATTGGAGACACTATGACTCTATCACCCGCTGAACTCATGTACGAGGCTATCAAATCAGCACATGAGGACCACTTAGCTATGGCCTCCACCTCCTGTTCTCTACAAAGGACATCATCCGATCCTCTGCTACAGACTTTTCATTCTGACGAGTCCATTATGGAAATCATGAGTGCAGATGATCCGCCGTGGGAAGACCTCCACCATCATTCGTCTTTCCTTCCCTTGTTGGACACTGTGGAGAATAGCATTCACACCATCTTTACACCGAATGTCTACTTTGGCTCTCAGTGTTTGATATACACGTGTCAAACAAACTCTGAAGGCAACTTTGCCAACATCGAGCCCACCAATTTAATAGACATTTCGGTTACCCATGGTGTAGTGGAACACATTCATTTAGGCCATAAGTGTTCCCCTGAAGAAGTCATCGCCGCCACGGCCTTATTCAAGCGATTTCGAGATGTTTTCGCTTGGACCTATGAGGAGATGCCTGGGATAGACCCCTCCATTGTTTTACATGATATTAAAACCTATCCCGACATCAAACCTATCCTCCAGAAGCTACGACCAGTACACCCTTGGAAGATTGCGGCAATCAAGGCAGAGATTGAGAAACTCTTGAAGGCCGGTTTCATATATCCTGTCCCATTGACATAATGGGTCTCAAATGTCGTCCCTATTACTAAAAAGAAGGGTACCATTTGCATCTGTGTCGACTATCGGGATCTCAACAAGGCTTGTCCCAAGAACAACTACCTGACTCCCTTTATTGACCAGATTATCGACAATTGTGCTGGAAGTGTCATTTTTTCATTCATGGATAGCTTTTCCAGATACAACCAAATTGAGATCCACCCCGCCGACCAGCACAAGACTGCATTCATCTGCCCTTGGGGAACGTTTGCATATCATAAAATTCCGTTTGGCCTTAAAAACACTGGTGCCACATTCCAGCGGGCCATGTTGTACTCTTTCCACGATGTGAAGGACTTTTTGGAACCTTACTTGGATGACCTCCCTACCCACTTGAAGCAGCGTGAGTTCCACTTAGATCATCTGATGGCCGTTTTCCTCAGATGCAGACGGTACAATATCTGTCTGAATCCTCATAAGTGTATTTTTTGTGTCGAGTCTGGACGCCTCTTAGGCTTCATCATCTCGAAAGATGGGATCTGCATTGATCCCTTGAAGGTGGAAGCCATCGTCGCTCTTCCACCTCCAACCAACATTACGGAACTTCAGAGTCTGCAAGGACGTGTGACTTATTTAAGGCATCTTTTTTGTAATTTCACACAAAAGACGTAGGGTTATATGAGATTGATGAAAAAAGACGTTCCGTTCATTTAGGATGATCAAGCTCAACAATCTTTCGAAAGTTTGAAACATGCCATCACGCATGCCCTTGTGATCCAACCACCGAATTACTATCGCGATTACATTTTATATATCGCAGCTTCCGACACCACTATCGCCATGGTTCTTGTACAGGAATACCAGAACACCCAAGAACATGTGATATACTATGCTAGCAAAGGTCTCATTGAAACTGAAACTCACTATTCACATGTTGAAAAGCTCGCTCTCGCGGTAGTCATTGCCATGCAGAAGTTTCGTCATTACATTTTTCTCCCCACCACCACTATCATCGCTGATTCGAACCCCATGTACCATGTTCTGACTCATCAGGTGCTTGGGGGTAAGTATTCACGATGGATCGTGATACTACAAGAATTCGATCCTCTTTTCGAAAAATCCAAGTCGAAAAAGTCTTTGGTGTTCGTTGAGCTGATCTACGACCTCCCCCATACTAATATAGAATCTGAGCCCAATGACTCGTTTCCAGATGAGTCATTGTTTCTTATCAGTACGTCTGATCCGTGGTATGGAGATATCACTTTGTATATTCAAACCCAACGTTTCAGCCCTAAATTGTCTCGTGACGACTGTCGTCGAATCCGCCACCATGCAAAATATTATTTGATTATCAGTGATACTTTGTATCGTCGTGGTATCGACTCTATCCTTTGACGTTGTCTAACTCATGATGAGGCTGAACGCGTTTTGAATGACTGTCACACTGGGGCATGTGGCGGTCACCTCTCTGGGATGGCTACAACCTAGAAGATTTTGCACGCAGGATATTATTGGCTGTTTATCTTCAAAGATTGTATCGAGGCAGTAAAAAAATGTCCTCCATGTCAACACTTTCATACGAAAAAGCGCACCCATCCCGCCCCGTTACACCCTATTATTTCTGTTGGCCCCTTCGCTAAATGGGGCATCGATTTCATGCATTGTAAGCCTAGCTTGGCCGGGGGGCATAGTTACGTCATTGTAGCTGTGGACTACTTTACAAAGTGGGCCGAGGCAATGCCTACATACATGAACGACAATAAGGCCGCCGCACTCTTCATGTTTAATCATGTAATAGCGCGGTTTGGAGTCCCTCAAGCGATAGTTACTGACCATGGTTCACACTTTATGAACCACATGGTTGACGAGTTGAGCGACATATTGGGTTTTCGCCATGAAAACTCAACACCGTACTACCCTCAGTCAAATGGACAGGTCGAGGCCATTAACAAGGTCTTGAAAACTATGGTCCAATGGATGGTGGGTACGCATAAGGCCAATTGGCATAATATGCTCTTCTCCTCACTTTGGGCTTATAAAACCTCTGTTAAAAATGCCACTGGATTTACTCCTTTCCAACTAGTGTATGGATTGGAGGCGGTCCTTCCCATTGAGGGCAAGATTCCGTCTCTCAAGCTCGCCATCGAACTTCTCCCAAACACTACTTCCGAGGAAGAGCGCTTCCTCTACCTAGCTAAGCTCGATGAGACTCGCTGAGATGCCGCTCTTGCCAACATGGCTCCTAAGAAACGCATCAAAGCACAATACAAAAAGTCGGTAGAACCTCGCACCTACAGCGAGGGAGATTTGGTCCTCACGTATGACCAGAAGCATGATAAGCTGGGGGCAGGAAAGTTTGAGTCCATGTGGCCTGGACCTTACGTAGTGAATTGCATCTTAGAGAAGGGAGCTTATGAGCTTGAAGATTATGACGGGATATATTTGGGTGAACTCTGCAATGGGATTTACCTGAAGAGGTACTATGATTGAGTCTTTCATGCATGAGTACTTTTGTATATACTATACGTGGCGTGCATGTGTGTTTTCTATGTGGTGTGACGCTTTGATTTCTTGCGTGTTTAGGTCTTGTTTCGTTTCTTATACCATGTTCTGTTTGCGTGTGCAGATGGAAACATGTTATGTATTCGCGGATGGCGCTAGTCGGCATACCCGCAACCTTTCTTCGGCAGCCTGGGTACTCTATTCACCTACCGGCGAGCTCATCAGCTCAGGGGGAATGTGTCTAGGTTTCGCAACCAACAATGCTGCTAAATATAGAGAAGTCTTTGGAACCCTAACATACGCCATTTATTTGGGTATGGACCATGTTGTCATCCACCTGGATTCTCAACTAGTGGTCTCTAATCTTAACCGGGTCTATGCCATCCGCGATCCTACCTTACTCCGTCTCTATCGACGAGTCCGTCTTCTGGAAAGGTCCTTTGAATCCATTCATTACCTTCACATTCCACGATACGTTAACACAGTTTCCGACTCTATGGCCAACTTAATCTTAGATTGGTACATTGCACACACATAAGCATATTTATGAATTGTTAAAAGTAGACATAGCATGTGAATAGTTTATTTTATATAAGCAAACATATAAACAAGACCACATCATTCATCCATTTGAAACACACAATGTATAAATCGCTGGAATGCCTGTATATATATATCTCAAAAAGTAGTGCTGGTACAAAAATCTGAAGCACGGCGGCTTTCAGTGAGTCTCTACAAAATCTGAAGCCTCGTAGCTTTCAGTAGTACAAAATCTGAGGCCTCTAAGCTCTTAGTACATACACAGTAACAATGTAAGGCCTAGTGCCTGGCCCGTACAACCGTAGGTGGTCTAACAACTCTAGTCTGCTGAGTTTGGAAATAGTCAACTTCTCTCGCAACCTTGCGAAGCGGCACGTTGAAGCGTGCAGTCGCTCCAACCGTGTACACCTGCATGGGTCGCGACACCTCATCCACCGTCAGTTCAAGAACGTCTAGTGTCAATCCACTTAGGTTGGAATAGACTCCATCCATCTCTGCAATGGTAGCATGCACTGTAGGTCCCACGACTTCTCCCTCTCCTCTCTCTCTCCTAGCAAGAAGAAAGACTCCCACCGGTCGTACAGGTCCCACATCTGCACACACGTGTTGTTTACTTGTCAGCACTACATCAAAAAAATCATAAATGCACAAAACTTAAAAAGTACAAAGGTTATTTGTTCTTACCAAGGTCTCCCCATGTTGCTCCTTCTGGCAGCGGCAAGTCCAGATCAGCTCTAAAGTTTGTACCACTGTATGGAAATTCCTCCACCATCAGTAACTGGCCCTCCAGCCAAGTGAAAAAATCAGGACCATATCCAATAATAGGACCCCCACCATGACGGGTCATCACCCCCGTCCATCTAGACATGTGTGGATCCCTAGGATCCCTGTCCTTCAGTGATACCTGAGGACGCAAGAGGGGAACCCGTTCTAGTAAGAACGAGATCACTATCGAACCATAGCCAAACTGTTTGAGCTCTCCTCGCTGACACTTGGTTAGCTGAGCTCGCATGTTTGCGAGGAGTCCCTTGCACCAGTTAAAGGTCTTCAAAGACATACAGTCCTCTGCATATAGCATCTATGATCTGGTGGCTAAGTGAGGAGCTTGGCTCCCTGCCATCCTCATAATGGTGAAGAGTATGGCGCGCAATGGATGTTCCCGCACATTTTTTATGGGAATCTTCCCACTAGAAGCAGCAGTATTAGGAGTACAATGCTGTAGGATCATGTCACCCACAGTCCGATCACTCCCGCGTGATCCAGTTAGAAGCACATTGACCCCTCTTCAGGACAAACCAGTCAGGAAATAGATGTCCTCGACATCTATGGTAAGCACGTGATCACCGATCATGAAGTATTGCTGGGCTGGATCCCAGCATCGGAGCATATGGGTCAGTAGTGGGATTTGGGACCTCATCCCCTGAATCTTGAAGAACTTGAGGAGCCCATGGTTCCTTAGTGCTTCCACACATCATGGATCATTTGTAGCTTGTTCATCATCTAACTCATGCTCTCGTTCACGCTACTCCAAAACCATTTTGGATGCTTGGAACCTACCAAAAGGAGAGTTTTAACATCGTTAGAACTTGCTTCAACCACCAAAAGTTCTCTTTTTGAGCTTGGCTTGAGTTTGGGGATGGACGTTTCCGTCATCGCACCCCGTTTTTTGCAAACAGTGCGATGTCGTCGCAGTCCAGTTATGAGACCCTTGTGACGAATCAGTCTCGTCGCAATTCCCGAAAGGGCAGCCTGCGACGAGCCGAGGGTGCAATGGCCCTTCCCAAACCAAGCCAAAACCCAAAAAACTGAACGAAATTAAAAAATGTAAACTGCTACAATTATGCTAGATGAAGTTTAGGGTTACCTGCTCCGGACGGTGGGTGAAATGGCTGCTCGTAGCTCCCAGAATCAACGAGTGAAGTTTTGGCTCCAAACGACACTACTCCTCCCAAATTTGGCAAATAGAATAATGGTGACTATATTTGGTTTTTATTTCTCTTTATAAACAAAATGGAATATTCGTTTTTCAAATGTTTGATGCCTTTATACTGTTTGCTATAGTTTGGATCGATTTTATCATATTTGAACGTTCGGTTGACTATTTGACCTAGTTTCCGAGTGTGCAGGAGTTGTTAACTGTCTTTTTATGCCATTTTTGCATTGGAACGATCATCTCAGGTATGAACACCCCTTGTGAATTTTTGTCATTTATCTTGTCATTCATTAGATTGTAATTATTTAATGATTATGAGCTTACTCTTTGTTCTTTCTCGTGCTCTTGAAACTATGAGAATACATTACCGAGTTACGATTTATCACTTTTTCAGGCTCGTTAAACTCCTACGGAAAAGGAACCCCCCCTGGAGTCTATCTTTAAGCTCTTTTCAGGCTCTCGAAATACGAAAAGATTGCCAAGCGAACTTGTCGCATTCACGCTTGTAAAAGGATTTGAATGGTCGTCTTCCTGGTGATAGTTTACCCCTTTTTCAGACCAGGGGGCACTACTTATGAAAAAGGTATACTCCATCCAATCATGACTGGAAGAGTCCTCTCCCGCGTTGTTTTACCCTTTTTTGGGCGATGAGGCTAACTTTATGAAAAAAGGGCCGTTGGAGTCTTCTTTAGTTCTTTTCAGACTCTCTAAACATGAAATGACAACCTAGTTTACCTTCTATGGACTCATTAAATTTTTACATTGAAGGGCCCCGCCATGGGGTGAACCCCTCCTATCCTAGGTTCAAAAAATATTTGGGATTGGACTCATCTATGAGATGAGCTATATCGAGCATCTGGTTACCCTCATCAAGCTCGTAAAAAACACATGAGGCACTCGTCGTTCATGATGGGGAAAAAGGAAAGCTTTTGTATTACACCTTTATCTGTGGCAGTACTTAGTTGTTCTTGAACATGGCACTCATCTGCATTTGCATACAGTACTTGGATCATTTGTTTGTCCTCGAGTTCCGCTTACTTCCTGAGCCTTGTTACTCCTTTGATTCATTCAAAGAAAGCTTCCATCATCAGTTGCATTAGGAGTTAGTGTCGTGCTCGTCATGTCAATACTGCCAAGTCATGCCATGCCCATGTTCAAGAATACTTTCACCATTCATTATCTGCAGTAAGTACAACTTCCATCATGTCGATCTACTCTGAGTCAATCACGCATTTTACTGTACCATCCGATCCACTCTACACATCCTTTGTCATGTTTCGTGTTGATGATGGGGGATTCATCATGGCCCTCCTTCGACAGATTCATCCTTGTCGACTTCAGCTCATCATCCAAGGATTGAATCTAGAAACCAACCAAGTACCTTGGCCCTGCATTCCTCAATGGCAGGTTACCTAGATTTCAACATGAGTTTACATCATTGACTCTTGATTGAAAGATTTCATCTCGCGTTCGAATTCTACTAATTTATTCATGCTTGATGATATGTACTGTGATACCTTGGGAATCATTGACATTAATGGTGATTTCCCTCGCACTTGTTAACGGTATACATCAAATGACCGGTAATCAAGTGGTTTCTACCATGTTCGACGTCAAGAAATTTGTAATCACATGGTTAGATTCGTATCATTGCGGGTTCAGCTTGAAGACCCTGGGGAGTCATGTTTTACCCAGGTTGCGATGGAGTTTGTATTGAGTCATATTACACGGATCCACAGTTGTATTGGTCGTGGCTGTGTTATCATCTCATCATGGATCTATGCTTGTGTCTAGTAGCCATGATTGTGTTGATTCGATCATTACTACCATGGATCTGCATTGTATTTGTTGGAAGCCATGTTGTACATCATATGAGATTGTCAGTTCAGAGTCAGTTGTACTGCAGCAGCATCCTTCATCCGACAAATCCATTTGCCATTCTTCTGTCAAAGCATTTCACCTGTCCAATATTTCAAATAGCTTCATGCTTTGGGGGGCATTCTATTACACCTAAAATCCTACCATCATGAGATTCAGTGTATACACCCCTGAAGTTCCATTGGCTAAGTCATTCACCTAGAAGGGATATCATTGCACCTATGCTAGGTTTTGAGAGGTCATCACAGGCTGCACTCATGCAACCTGCGACGTCGCACCTTGCTCCACTACAGGGTGCGACGAGGTTAGTTAATGTACAAAAATAGGCCTTTCGAGCTCATTCTCGAAGCCTCCTGACTTGTATCCTTATCCTTGACCGCTTGGGGGAGTTGACACTCGGTTCCTAACCTCTTGGGAGGATCCCCTATCTCTCTCCTACCATATCTCAACCTACCCTATCCATATCCTATCCACTTACCTCTATATAAGTGAAGCTCTACCCCTCTCCAAAGGGAGGAAGTCTATGGTACTCTTATGCTAGTGAAATTAGGCTTAATAGATTTAGCACTCTAGCTTGGGAGACATCCACTTCTCTCTAGGAGCTCTGGCATGGATTATCAGAAGGAGCTTGCAACGTTAAGGAAATGGTTGTAATTCTCTTTTCTATTGTACTCTCCACTCTTCAATACAGTTAATACAATTGATTTCCATAAATGTTATTGTGTTGATGATGTTTAGAGTTTTCCTCCTTAAATGTTAACTTAGATATATCATATGAAATGTATGCTTTCACTATTCTTGGTCAGTTATATGTTCAACAGGGTATAGCCGTTTAAGATCTGGTAGTGCTGGAGCATTGGATCAATGAAGGAGAAAAGGATCTGCAAATCCAAAGTAAATGATCTATCCTTCCATTTGCACTTCTATTTGATCTAGGAAAGTATTTTTTGTTCTGTCCTATTTTTTCTAGACTTACGTTAAGCTAGGGAGATCGGGCCTTGAGTCCTCTCTTGGTAGATTGTCCGACAAACATAGATCAAGGATAAATATAAAATTATACATGGATATTAACACCACACAAAAACTGTCCAATCATGACATATTTGACACAATGACCAACAATCCATAATGATAAATAATCGAACTAGAATTTGCCAAAAATAATCAATAATATTTAAGGATGCTAGACACAAACATTTAACAGAGTATCAAACAGAAATTGGAGTACTTTGGATCCAATTTTCTTTGGCCAAGAAGAGGCCAAATTATTCCACGACATCGAGAATTGGTCACTTGATGATAGTTTTTTTAGAGAACAACATAAAGATAAATACAATATTGCAAATATATTGTCAAAAAATATCTACTGATGAGATAACTAATTAGATGACTCACCACACACAATAATGGAAAATTGAACTAGAATTTGTCAAAAAGCAATCAATAATATTCAAGAATATTAGGAAATAACATTTACACACAAAAAACAATTTATTTGTTATATCTCACACACCACTACTAGGAACCAAACATACACAAGCATAGCAACAACAAAATGAAGTCCCATGCATTAACTAGAGAGGTCAAACACTATATGAACTAATGATGTTGCCTAGAGTAAAATTCCTGACAATGAATCACTACATAACCATCCAGTTTCCATGTGGCTTTGGTTGTACTCTTGTTCTTTGCTTATAGTTTCTCACATTTAAGTTTCAAAAATTTGTTTTGTATATTAAGTTTCTCCCTTATCTAGAAAGCTCAAAAATACTTTGTGTTTCAACACCTTTCACTAACCAGATTCTCTTTACAATGATGGTCAATTCTACAATATGAATTGAACTTAAGCATAAAAGCACATAACAAAGAGCAATGTCCTGCACACTCATAATTGGATTGTACATCAAAAGGATAATGATAAGGATATGTAAAAAGACTCAAAACTATGACCTCATAACCATAAGAAGATTACAGAGACACGGATGAGAAAAATGCACACCATCACAGTCCCTAAAGCAAAGGATGGATCTTAGTGAAAGGCTCAGGAAAAATTATATGCAAAAATAAGCAGATTGAAGAGAGTGGTAATGCACACAGAGTAGAATAAAGCACATCATCCTAGTCCATAAAGCATAGCATGGAGGTCAGGAAAAAGGTCTATTGATGCCCCGAAATTCGCAGCACCAACAGCTAGGGATTCTCCCCGGTAAGCAAGCCCCATTAGATTGCTCACTGTTTGATGTAGGGAATCCGTCCGGTTAACGACCCGGCTATCGTGAGTGATTTAAAGTTTGGTTTTACCGATTTCGGCCCGATCCACTATTTATGTATTTTAATTAAAGATGAAATGCAAGCGCTCTAATCAAATGCATGTAATCTAATCTAATCTATCTGATCTATCTAAACTAATCTAAACTATCCTTGCAGGGAGCAAATATGAATTAAGAGTAATAAACTAGAAATGCACATAAGAGCCTCATAGGTAGTTGTTTCAACATAATAAGCACATTTACAGCAGAAAGAAAGATACCAAATATAACTCTGATATAATTAAAGCATTCTATTACTCCATAAACACATTAACATTTACACAGGAAAAGGAAATCATTCACAATTATGAAGTAATTCAAGGCAGGTTAGAACAATCTCATAGCATGCATATGAATGTATGAAGAATTAGTTCCACAATGACATTCCACATATTCCAGGAAAGAATCTTTGTGCTAGCTTTTCCCAGGAAACAAATACTTCTTTATTAAACAGAAAAGTAGTTCTCAATCAAAATCGTCCAGCTCTACTGCCTACCAAAAGTCCTTCCTATTCTCTTCTCCTATTTATAGCTTTACAAAATTGTCTCTAGTGCCCCTTCACATACCCTAACCCTAGGGAATCTCAAAATTCTGTCCTCTAGTGCTTACATAAGAAAATATAAAATATAATTACAAATTCAAATTTATGTGGGCCCAACCAAACTAGAGAAATAGTCCCCCCATGCATTAGCTTCTTTAGTGATGACATTTATCCTTTTGGGCTCTAATACTTGCAAAGAGACTTCATGGTATGACAGCTGGGTCTCAACATGCTCCACCCCTGCTTATGTTGCTGTGCAACTATCCTCCAGGAAATATGCATGTATAGATGCTTGCCCCATAAATGGATGTAGGTCTTCTTCAGTGAGAGCATCCATTTTTGTGATGTATTCTAACTCCCCTTGCAATCCACTCTGCAGCTCTGTCATACACAGATCTTTTGAAGGAAGTTCATCCATTGGCGGGAGATGAGAAAGATGACGCTTCTCGGCTTCTTCTTTCCGAATTCTTTCAATCTCTTCTTTCTGAATTATTTCGGCTTCTTCTCTCTGCAAATTTTCGGCCTCTTCCTTCTATTTTGATACAAGAACACCTCCTCAAGAACGGTGTCAGGGACATCTTGGTCTCAGATCATCTGGTATAAGTTTCCCCACTTAAATTCAGGGACAGCCCCTATGACTGCTTTGGTGTCCTCGAAGATGGCTTTAGCATCCGACCCCGACTCAACCACCTTGGATTTTCTCTTGTCTCCTTTCTTAGTCATTGTTTAAATTCTGATAAAAGGAAGCCATGTCTAAGCAGAAATCAAACACAATTTCATCCATCATTTTATTCATGTTGAGAGGTATGCAGGGTTGAACATAAACACCATTACTATGTTTGTTAAGTTTCAAGCTTTGTTTTAACCATACACAAGTAAGCACAGATTATATGCAGCATAATTCAAAACAAAAATCAACATCATATTTATATATATAACCCTTGAAAAAATAGAGCAATTAATGCTGAATCAACCGGGTTGGTGACAAAATAAAACGCCATTGATGCGGTGGGGCTCAACACCCCCTTTTGGCGCTGTAAACACTTCAAATTTTCCGCTACTAAAGCATGCCGCCGACGGTTTCGATGGGACTCATCAAGTTCTCGCGAAAAGTATCGGCGAAGTTATCGCAACATTACCGCGTGACATCCTTTTCTATGTATGTGACCGTTTTGGTGGTTACTTCCGAGTTCCGCCGAAACGGCACGTCGAGCTGACTCCTTCTCTCAAATCGGCACATCCTAGTGACTGTCGGCGATTGTTTCGGTGCAAGATTTTGAGTCTTGCTGAAACGGATCGCAGCTCTCATCCTTCTTCGATAACCCTGGGAAAGGTCTAAGTGTTAAAGAAAACAAGGGTAGCGCTGTGCCATTTCGGTGGAGTTAGATGAGAACTGCTGACCTTTTAAGCTTGGTTTAGTAAATTCTACCAAAAAGAAAAAAAAGGCATAAAACAAGAGAAAACCAATCCGACCGTTTCGGCTCGACTCATCGAGTCTCGCTGAAACACAAAAGCTCGAAATGAACAAGGTAAGAGGAATGCCGTTTCGATGGATAAAATCGAGTTATGCCGACTGTTTCGGCTCTACTGGCTGAGTCTCGCCAACCGTTTCAGTGCAAAAGGTTGAGTTTTACTTGGTGAAAAAGATTTCTTTGCTTAACCTTTTAGGAAAAACTAAGTATGAAGGCGATTCTCTAAAAGACTTAAACTTCTAAAAAAATCTCTTAAGAGAAAAGGAGGGGCCCCCATTATTTTTAAAAAAAATTGGGGATCAGGTTATAGAAACAACAATTGGCGATTCGTTGGTGAACACAGATCTCTAAACAATCTCTTTCCAAGGTCAGAAAACTTACATGCTAGTAATCTCATAAGTAACAAAAATGCTTATACAAATCAGTTTTCATACAAGGGAGCAGCCACTTTATCTTATTGGTCATTTGGGAATGAGGGCAACTTTGAATTAGACTTCTTAACTACTCTCTTGAGGCCAAAATGTGAAGTTCATTTTAAATCCATCTTTTAGATGTCCACTAACTAAGACTCCACATGATCGTAACAAAATCCTAGAGACATATTCGTTTGTTCCTCATTCCCATGTTGTTTACCATTTCTTTAGATGCTTTCTTTATTGACGAATTTGTCGTCTGTGTCTACCATGATAGATTTCTTCAATATTCAACATTTGACTTAGGTTCTTCCATCCATAATGTCCTTTTGTGTGAGCAAGAGATTTATGTGATTGTCATGCTCACGGATGGAGAAGAACCTTGTTGGGCTGACCATTAGAGCATCTTTCTTGATTGGATATCTTTGCTTTCTTAACCGTGCTTTAATAGATGCGAGATCTTCTGGACATAGATTCTTTGATACAAGCTCTTTTGGCTTTTGATTTGCAGCATGGGATCATTTTAAATACCATACATCTGTGAGACCTGCTTCCTCTCTGTGGGTCCATTGTAGTGAACTACCTGAGACAGTCATTAATGTGAGAGTGAATGGAACCCCAAGATAGTAATACAGAAATCATAAGTCTCAGTTATTTAATAGGGATTATTGTGACAAAAAATGAAAATGAAGAGGACTTTCCCTTTCTAAAACAAGTCAGCAGAAAGCAAGGTCACATAGAGAAACTTTCTTTTATAAGTAGATTCTGCCTTTCAGTTCCTTTTGATATTGCTCAGAGCCCTATCTTTCCATATACCAAGAAGTTGGGTTGGGATTTTATTACAAAATAAGAAATCAAACAATAAGAAAATAAGTGAATCAAATGAAAGCAATCAAAACAAAACAAAATACTCAAAACTGAAAACAACAAACTTGAAAATAAAACAAAAAGTTTATTTATGTACAAAAGTGACCCTAAAACTACGAGAAATATTTCCTGTCAACGGTTGTTGGCCCGGTTTTGCAACCAGGCTTAGTGCTATGGGCACCTGCTAACTAGTAGCAGCAGTTTCAATAGAATTAAACAAGAAACTAATCTAAACAAAACTAATCATGGATCTATGCAAGAATATAAGCAAATAATGGAAATATTTTAAAAACAAGAACAAGAAAGTATGAAAGAATAAATTTGTATTTGAAAATGGGGGCAAGCTAGTGCTTGCAATAGTATTACCTCCAATGGTGAAGGTTTATGTAGAGCAACTCCCAAGATGAGTGGCTCCAAGCTCCAAGAGGTCTCCTTCTCCAAGGTTGCTTCAATGGCTAAAATGCTCAAGGGAGATTTCAGCAGCATAAGGATGAGATAATGGATGGATGTGAAATGAGGAGCCCCTACCACCTTTTTATAGGTTTTGGTGGTGGGGAATACCATTTGTGGTTTTGTGGAAACCAAATGGTATTGACCAACATGGTTTAGGTACTTTTCCCTCCTTTTTCCTTTCTTGAATAAAATTAATATTTTAATTCCCTTTTTAATATTTTTGGAAATTTGGACCCTTTTTTAGGGTTTTTTATGTTTTTTTGGGAAAAATAATCTTTTTTAATGGAAAAAGGGGTGTACTCAGGTCTTTTGGTGACCTTTTGTTGGTTTCAGAGGCTCTGATGGTGAAAAAGTGGATAAATGGGTCACGTGAATAGGGAAATGAGCTAGTGAGCACTTTTTGGGTGTTAACAGATTGCCCCCTGATGTGTGAGGGCAGGAGCTCATCGTATGGCCGATAGACATCATAGTTCATTTGTCTTTTTCTGGGGTTTTAGGGGAGAGAAGAGACCGGTTGGAGACTGGAGCCACGGCCCTTGGAAGCTGCAAAAAAAAAAATAAAAAAATATTACATGGCCTCAATATGAATGAGGTATAATCTCTGCTAAAGGACGAGGCGGGCATTCCCATGCTCGTATCAAGACATATACAAAACAATTAGTCCCAAGAAGGGGGATCTAATACGTAAAGAAATATACTGGTACATCATAATGGTCCAGAGGGGACATTATTGTGGGATATACTCATGATCATGGCTGATCTCAATAACTGATACACTGGAATAACTGTTGAACTGCTGAAACTGAAGGTGTCCAACATCTGTATGGACTCAATGACTGTGAGCCATCTGGAATACTGTCGCCATACGCAACCCGGATATCTATAGAAAAAATGTAACTGGTTGTATCCATAGGTAGACTCTCAAATGTGGAGGAGTCAGGTGGTATCCGGGGTCTTCGACTAATAACTGAACGGACCAATACCTTGTGCGAGTCTCAACGATGCGATCAAGGTGTTGAAGTCGAAGCATGTGAGAAACAACCATTCGGAGAGGCACTGAGGATTCCTCTCGAAATGATCCATAGGCACTCATCATAAATGGTAATGAGTCCAAGACACAGGGACCTCTAGGTCTATCCTCTGGAATCAATGTGGTTGTTGTCGACAGAGGGAGACCAGCAACTAACAAGGCAATGATGTTTCCTTGATAGGAGCACGAGGTGTAGAAGTGATGTAGTACTGATGGTAGGGCTGACATACTTGTGGGGATGGGAAATAACTGGGTCAAAAAATGGGTAGACTCAAACTTCCTTTGTTCAGAGCATGATGACATGGTTGACCTGGCAGCGTAGGGAACTGACTTGTAGGTGTGGGGATCATTGCTTTGACTGATTGGTATATATTGACTCTGGGGGGGGAGGACGAGCTGAGAGGTGTCGTCGAGGAATTATCAAGGTGACATACTGCAGAATACTCTGAACAAAGGCGACCGAAATGGGGAAGCTACCTAATGAGTAGATATGATCTGTTGTGGCACCAAGAGGCACCATTAATTCCTTCTTCGTAATTTTAATGAGCTCCAAGAAGGGATAAAAGTGTGCTCTGAAATGGTACGGTCCTGTGGATTTTGCGAGCCCAGGACGGCTCATGCTCATGGTTGCTTTCATGTTTAGAGAGTCTGAAAGTGGTAAGTGGACTCTATTGGTGTTTCTTTTTTGTAAGTTTAGTCTCCAAGGCCCGAAAAAGCATAAAATGATGCGGATGGAGAACTCTTCTAGCCGATGTGACTAGAGTATACCTTTTTCGTAATTAGTCTACGAGGTCCGGAAAAGGGGTAAACTTATACCAGGTAGATGCCCTTTCAGATACGTTTAGCGAGCATGAAAGGAAGCAAGATTGCTCGGCCATCTTTTCATTGTTTTAGGAGTCAGAAAAGAGCTTAACAGAAACTCCCTAAGTGCCTTTTTCGTAAAAAGGGATTGCTTGGCCCGAAAAAGGGGTAAAATTATACCGAACAAACATGGATTGATGAGGTCAAGAAAAGATCTCAAGCGTCGTCATCAGTGTGGAAAACTGGATCCGGTGACATAAGGATTGTCGAAAACGGAGAACGACCGATGTGGCACGCAAACCGAGGTTATGTGGGGGGCAGAAAAAATGCCCAAAAAATCTAAAGGTGAGAGCGAGAAATGATCTCAAGCATCATCACGAGCGCGGAAAACTGAATTCGGCGATATAAGGCACGTCGAAAATGGAGAACGGCCGATGTGGCACGCAAACCGAGGCGACGAGGGGGGCATGGAAAAAATGCCCGAAAAATCTAAAGGTGAGAGTGAGAAATGATCTCAAGCATCATCACGAGCGCGGAAAACTGAATCTGACGATATAAGGCACGTCGAAAATGGAGAACGGGCGATGTGGCACGCAAACCGAGGCCACGAGAGAGGGCAAAAAATGGTCAAAAAATGGACCCCGTGAAAATGGGAAAAGGAAGGAACCTGCATGAAGTTCTCACTGTGTTGATTCCAACGGTACCAACGGTTTGAGGAATGGACTTCGTATGATCCCGAAATGGTTGTTTGAAAATTGGTGGAATTTCTATAAATAGGGCGTGGGGCCCAAATGACATGTCATTGTTACGTGCGAGTTTGATAGAGCTGTCAGAGCTATTTCTCGATTTCTGGGAGATTTCACCATTGGTTTTCGATTCAGCGAGTTGCAGGTAACTCTATTTGCCTTAGCTTTGTCAATTATGTCTTTTTTGTTTGGCGGCGGGCCCCCGAAGGCCGCGAAATTCCACGTTGACTCTCCAACGTGGAATATCGCGGGTTTCGAGGCTGTTCCCGCGATGAACCGCGCGGGTTTTAGGCCCGCAGTCGCGATGTTCATTGCGACTGCGAGGTCGGAACCCGCGATGTTCATCGCGGGTTCATGGGGGTTAGTCGCGATGTTCATCGCGACTGTCCGGCCAAAACCCGCGATGTTCATCGCGGGTTTTTGCATGGATCCCGCGATGATCACCGTGGCTTTTGGTGGAAAAGCCGCGATGGGCATCGCGGCTTTTTGTGTAAAAGCCGCGATGGGATTTTTCTAAATTTTTTATGCTGGGGCTAAAAATTTCTTCTGTTTTTTGGCAGGATGTTGAGGAGACCACAGTCCTCGTGGCGGGAGCGAGGGATCGATGATGATCTTATGGCGAGGATTGAGACTGATGCAGGGGTGAGACAGACTCTGGCTATGAGCGGACTTTTGAAGTTCGCTCAGATCCCACCTATTCGTTCAGTGAGACGGCTCCTGAACAAGCTTGTGCAGTGGTGGGTGCCGGCGGAGGGTGCATTCATTATTGGGGGTGAGAGGTTAGAGATCACTCTCACGGATGTTTATTTTTTGACTGGGTTGCCTCGCTTGGGTGAGGTGGGTGATATCTTGCCGAGGTTGCCTCCAGGTGTAGATATGGAGGACCTGTTACAGACTTTCTGTTTTGATGATGCTGTTTTGGTGAACAACTCTATTAGTCTGAGATCCCTACGTGAGTGGGATATGCGAGCTGTTGGTGCCTGCATTCTGCGGATATTGGGTGCTGCTGCACCACATTGTATGTCTGGGGGGCAGACGATGATGGTGGATTCCGTTCTTCAGGGTACTTATTATGCCTGGGGGCAGATGTTCCTAGCTGGTGTCCGGAGAGATCTGGACAAGGCCATTAGAGAGGGAGGCGAGTTTTGTTATGCCTCATTTTTATGTTGTTTTTTCTTCGAGCGGGTGCCGACCTTGCGGCCACGGGTACCCGTTCATGCTGGTCTTCCGAGTGAGCCTCGTATGATGAGATGGGGGCAGATGATGCCTCGTTGCGGCGGTGGTGTCCACGGCTACTTCACGGAGGATTTTTATTAGCAGTGGGAGAAGATGCCTCTGGTGATTGAGGAATACCCCTACGCCGGCA
The DNA here is from genome assembly GCA_027924585.1 of Larix kaempferi. Lineage (NCBI taxonomy): Eukaryota > Viridiplantae > Streptophyta > Pinopsida > Pinales > Pinaceae > Larix > Larix kaempferi. Next base: position 6,187,018 of record BSBM01001126.1, read on the forward strand.
TGGACTACCGAGGTGACCCAGAGATGCCTCGTGCCCCAGGACAGGCCTGGAGTTTAGACGGTATGTTTTGTGTTTTATTTGATATTATATCATATGTTGTTTGATTTATCATTGATGATTATTTGTTGTATAGTATCTGATGGCTTACTTGCTTTGTGCAGATGTGGGTCCAGTGCCACCACCTGACTATGTGGCTCGTCAGGGGCGGGCGATGGTGGTCGCCCATCCACCTGCAGCGGTGCCCCCTCCGCGTGGTGGAGGATATGCAGCTCGTGGGCGAGGGGTTGGCCCTCACGATGACGCCATAGATGGTGTCAGACAGACCTTTTCCCGGATTTTAGCTGGACTCCCCGAGGAGGGTTGGAGAGACCTGATCGGGATATTTTGCAGGGTTGTTTCGGTGCGCCGCCTGAGTGGCAGTCGCTCCTATTGAGGAAAACGGTGTTCGTGGCGAGGCACAGGGATGGTAGAAGAGCTGATCCGGCAGGGCCGGCTAAGGGGAGGATACGTCTGCGGGACGATCCAGCGGGGCCGGCAGAGCGGAGAGTTCGGGCTCGCCATGACTTGGCGGGGCTAGCGGAGGAGGAGCCTGAGGAGGAGCTGGAGGATCCTAGGGATCCAGATGAGTAGAGATATTGTATCTGCCCCCAAATGCTGATGAGCATATGGGGAAGCATTTTTGTATGACATATGTATTTTTTGTATGTTGGGTGCTGAGGGCACCTATGACATGTTGACTATTTGGCTTATATATATATGTGGATATATATTTTTGGATATATTGTCGTGTATGCACGTGGATGCACATTTGTCTTTTGTATATGCCCGTGGAGGCACATGTTATGCACGTGGATGCAGTATGTTTGATTATTTATGTATGCTCGTGGAGGCAGATGTTATGCACGTGGATGCATTATTTGGTTATTTATTTTATGCCCGTGGAGGCACATGTTATGCACGTGGATGCATTTTGTTTATAGATATGTCACGATGTGATTGGTGTGCCAGTCGAGGATATTGTTGGCCATATGATCTGCTACACTATTGAGGTGTCTTGGGATATGTGTGAATGAAATGGATTCAAACTGTCTAACCATTTGTTTAGTGCACAGGAATTTTCTGAAAAGACAGGGATCGCGTACCTGGTAATCATTGTTGAGCTGGGAAACTAGGAGCTGTGAGTCCAAGAAAACGTTGAGGTGACAGATGCTCATTTGGAGAGCAGCGGCCAGGAGACCGGTCACGGCATCATATTCAGCTTGATTATTGGTAGCGGCACCTAAACATACTCCGTCAATGTGAATTAACTCATGTGAAGGGGAGTATATTACCCAAGCTGCGGAGGCGAGATTGGGAGACCAACGGCTTGCACCATCAGCAAAACCGATATGGCAGAGTGGAAGAGGCTCCATCTGTGGTCATGCAGAGAAAAACAAATATTTAGGTTTTTTGAATTTTTTGTGAACAAAGAAAGTATGCCTATACTAAAATGGACGATGGTGTCCATCAGATTTTCTATGGGTAAAATCGTTTAAGGTACAACCCGTTGCGTGGGTTGCGTAGGGTGTTGCCTTCTGAATCGGTTAGAATGTATGCCCCCTGCCTGAGGCAGGTGTGTATGATGTAGGGGCCTTGCCACATAGACACGAACTTTCCCTTCCCGGTTTTATCATGAGCTTGATCGTAAGCGAGGACAAGGTCTCCCTCAGAAAAGGTTCTTGGGTGGATGCGTTTGTTGTAACTTAGTTTGGATCGTTGTTTAGCTGCTTCCATGTTTTGAATGGTTGTGCGCCGAGCTTCATCGGCCTGCTCTAGGAGTAGTAAAAGTTGCTCGATCGGGGAAGTGTCCGGTAGGAGTTCAACGGCGATATGCAAGGCTGAGATCTGGCACTCAATAGGGAGGACGGATTCGACACCATGAACTAAATGGAAAGGGGTAAAACTGGTGGCGGTTTTGGTTGAGGTGCGGTAGGCCCATAATGCCGGGAAGAGCATGTGGTGCCAATTGGATTTGTGCTTGTCTACAGTACGTTGGAGAATGGTCTTCAAAATTTTATTGATCGCTTCGACTTGGCCGTTTCCTTGGGGATAGTAAGCGGAAGAGAAATGGTGTTCAAATTTCAACATGGTTGATAATTCTTTCCAGACGGCATCTTCGAAGTGAGAGCCGTGGTCAGAGACTAGTTGTTGTGGTACTCCGAAACGAGCGATAACATGGTTGAAGAAAAATCGTGCTGCAGTGTCGGCTTTGCAATTATAGGTCGGCATTGCTTCTTCCCACTTGGTAAAATAATCTACAGCCACAACGATGTGTTTGTGACCGCCGGCTGACGTGGGGTTGCAGTCGAGGAAGTCGATGGCCCATTTGCAGAATGGTCCAACAGTGATGACTGGATGAAGGGGGGTGGGGGGGGGGGTTCTTGCTTTGGGGGCAAATAATTGGCAGTTCTGGCAATGCTTGACTGCGGTGATGCAATCAGTAAACAATGATGGCCAAAAATAACCGGCCCGGATGATTTTCTGGGCAGTGGCCATGACGGAGAAATGGCCTCCGCAGGAACCGCTGTGACAATCATTGAGGACTTGTTCTGCCTCACTATGGGATAGGCAGCGACGTAAAATGGTGTCAACGCCGCGTCGGTAAAGTACATACCCTAACAAGAGGTATCGGGGGGCGTGGTGTCGTATGCGACGACGTCTGTCACGATCGATGTGAGGTCAAAATTTTTGCGTACGAAGGTAAGTCAAAATGTCTCCGTACCAAGGGTCGTCAGACGAAATGATGAAGATCTGCTCGTCAATCAGGTCCGTTTGGATAACGGGTGATGTTGAAGAGGATGGGAGGTCCGTGATGAGGTGAGCAAGCGCAAGGGATTTAGTGCTTTTGGGGGTTCTGAAAGTGAGGTCATATTCCTGGAGGATAATGACCCATTTAGCAACACGACCTTGTAGGAGCCGCCGGGTGAGGAGATAGACCATAGGGTTGGAGTCGGCCACGACCGTGGTATGACTAAGTAGAATGTAGTGTCGCAATTTTTGTACAGAAAAGACTACAGCTAGGGCTAATCTTTCCTCGTATGGGTAATGCAGAGGTGGGCCAGACAAGGTCTGGCTGACGTAATAGATCACATGCTCTTTGTGGGAGGCATCTTCTTGGACCAAAACTCCGGACACGGCATGTTCAGATGCCGAGACGTAAAGGGTGAAGTCTTGAGAGAAATCCGGTGGGGATATCAAGGGGGCTTGTGTGAGAGCTTTCTTGAGGGCTTCGAATGCCGTGTCTGCTTGCTCATCCCAAACAAAGGGTATGTGGGTACGAAGTAAGCGTAAGAAGCCGTGCACTTTGGTTGCATAATCAGGAACGAAGCGCCTAAGGAAATTGGACCGCCCCTGTAGACTTTGGAGCTGCCGAAGCGTGTGAGGAGGCGGAAGTTCTAAGATGGCTTTAACTTTCAGGGGATCGATAGTGATTCCGTCTTGGGAAACAATGAAACCCAATAAGCGGCTTGCCGGGACGCAAAAGACACACTTGTGTGGGTTCAAGCGGATTTTATATTTGCGACAACGCAGGAAAACTTGCCGGAGGTCGTTAAGGTGGTCTGATCGTTTTCGGGAACGAGCTATGAGGTCGTCAAGATAGACTCGTAGGATATGGACCAAGTCGTGAAAGCAATAGGTCATGGCTCGCTGGAAAGTGGCACCAGCATTTTTAAGGCCAAATGGCATGACGCGATAGGCAAAGGTGCCCCATGGGGTGGTGAAGGCAGTCTTGTACTGATCCTCCTTGCGGATGTGAATCTGGTTATATCCAGAAAACCCATCCATGAAGGATAGGACTTCATGGCCCGCACACTCATCAATGAGTTGGTCAATTAATGGTGTGGGGAAATTGTCTTTTGGACAAGCATGGTTTAAATCGCGGAAGTCAGTGGATACTCTAAGGGTGCCTTGCTTTTTGTTTACGGGAACGGGGTTCGACACCTAGGTGGTGTACGGAATAGGGTAAATGAATCCTGCTTTGCGAATTTTTTCGACCTCAGCTTTAACAGCGGGGAGCTTGGAAGGGTGAATGGGTCGCTGTTTCTGACGAACAGGGGGTACCTCAGGCCATGTATCAATGTGGTGTTCAATAATGGCGGGGTCGAGACTAGGAATCTCAGTATAGGACCAAGCAAAGACATCACAGAACTCTTGAAAGAGTTTTTTGTACGCCTGAGTTTCTGCTTGAGTGCAAGATGCGCCCAGAGAGATGAGCTCAGGTTTCCCTGGTGTCGTGGAAATGTCTATCTGTATAGTGGGGGAAATGTTCGACATGTTCCCTTCTTCAAAGGCATCTGGTGCTGGGATGGGGTCCTTTAACCAATCGACTTTGGTGGGTATGAAATCTTTCGATTTGACCGATAGCTGGTTGGATGCAGTGGATGTAGATGCTTCCGAGAGGAAGTACGAGCGATGATGCATATCATCCCAAGGGTAGTCGGGTGCAGTGAGTGTCTCCAAAATTTGCTCATCAGTATTGAAGTAGTCAGACCATAAATCAAGGGGTTCTGGTTTGAAAGTTGTTGAAATCATATATATTGTATTGACTTCTTCCGACGAGGATGATGGCGGGGGGTGGATCTCCTCGATTAGGGTAGGAGATATCTCCAAATCAACATTGTTTAACTCGTATAATGCTGCTCTATAGTCAGGGAGATCGGGACAATGGTGAGAGTAGTAGTCGTAAACACTGCATATGGCACAAGGATGGTTGGTGCGCAGTGATCTGTCGCGAGGCTGAGGAGGTGGCTCAAGTCTAACGACTGGGATGCCGGCGTCATCGTCCAACATATTCATATGCTCTTGGAGAGCTGGTAACTGTGGGCATTGATGAGTTGGATGGCCTATCTCATCGCACAACGAGCATTTAGGGGGAGCTCGAAACACCGGTGGGGGTTTAACCGCCTTAGGAGGTGGTATAGCAGTGTATGGTTGTGGAACTCTGCCCCCAGTGGGCTTGATAAGAGGGGGAGCATTCGTTGACAACGAAGGAATATTGAGACTGGGAGGAGGTTTCGTTGACGACGAAGGGATTGCGACACCAGGAGGAGGTTGATTTGTGGTAACAATAGGTTGTACCGGTTGGAGGATGACGTTTGGTGTCGGTGGTGGAACGGGAGGCGAAATATACCACACGGGTAATCCCAATGTTAACCCGGGTAGACTAAGGGTAGCCATAATCGGGGCGCTTACTACACCCGAAGGAGGAAATAGAAAGGGGATGGTGTGGATGGGTGTAACACCGATGTGACTCGGTACCAATGGTGGTTGACTACCGGGTGTCTGTGTATTCTGTGAAAGAGTACAGAGGTTTGCGACATGGGTCTCTGGTGACGGTGGTGGAATGGCCTGGAATGTAGAGGTCATTGGTGTATCTGAGTAAAGTCCGGGTCCCACAGAAGAAACAAAGGAGGTAATTGCACCAGAAGCTGGTTGTTCAACCATGGGAAGAACATTTTCGGGTGCTGCAGGGGCATTGGGATCATAGTATGTGAGTTGGTCGATTTTGACCACGCGTCCCTCATGGGGGAACATCATGGTGCGGAAAACGGAGGAGGCGACCGCTTTCATGGCGTACATGTAACTACGGCCAAGTAAAAGGTTATAATCGAGCTGGGCGTTAATGACCTCTATGTCAATGAGCACAGTTTAACCACCCAATTGGATGGGAACCTTGGGTAGTAGACCTTGAGGTTGAGCTGACCGGCCGTCATAGGCCCGCAATGCAGTGGTGGATTGCTGGAGAGTAGGGGATCCCAACTTCTGCCAAACAAATGTGGACATGACGCATGTGGAGGCACCCTCGTCGATGATACATCGATGGATGACAAGATTCCGAATAGAAACAGAAACTTGGACTGCTATGGTGGAAGGCAGACGTGGTTCGGACTGGTCCAAATCAAAGGTCATCAATTTCGAATCATTTGGGTCAATTGCCCCAATGGCGGAAAGTAAAGTCTTGCGCTGCGTAGGACAGTTTTTCAAGACTTCTAACGCAGACATGGCTGCGGGAGATTGAGCTAGGTCATCTACGATGTTGTAATTTGACGCAGCCCGTGCATTGGGGTTGTTGTTGATACGGCGGAGTGGGAAACGAGGTGCTTTAGAGGCACCATCGAGTGGAAGAGGTGGTATCCGTAACATCTGATCGGTGGGAATAGCGTTAGGTTCCTTATCGGCGGGGGGGGCTTCAGGGGTAGGGCCATACTGGTTTCGACGGGTTTGGATATTGACGTCGGCAGTAGACATCATCAATAAGTGGTGAGTGCCTGAATCAAACATGGGTTGATCAGGAGCGGCGTAAGTGATTTGTTGTGGTTTCACGTTTCCCTGTGGGGGGGCTAACGGCTGAGTGTTCACCACTCCTTGTGTGGGAAAAGGGTTTTGTAACACCAAAGGTTGTTGCTGAGGTGGTGGGGGGTTGGGTGGCGGCTGAGGAGCCACCTGCCCCTGACGATGGGCGTCATCTGTCCATAGTTGTCGAGCTCACTCCAGATGTGGGCAAGCGTGGGTATAGTGGCCATAGACACCGCAAATAGAACAAGGATGGTTTGTTCGTAAATTAGCATTTTTGGCTTGCTTAGGTGGTCGATCAGGATTCTGATGAGCAGGCACCGCGTTATTGTTTTGCGGAGGTTGGGTAGGTTGTGGAGCTTGGTTATGGTTTTGGTTGTTTCCACGGTTACGTCCTCTTTCGCGGTTTGGTTGCCCACCCTGATTGCGTTGGTTATTTTGTGTATTGGGGCTGATGTTGTTGTGCGTACACATGCCCTTGAGCATTGGGGGGATTCTGGGGAGCCGCAGGTGCGGGAGCAGATTGCGGTGGGTAGTATGCAGGTGGAGCTGGAGGTGGTCCAGTTGCCTGTTGGGGTTGTTGGTACCCCTGAGCTATTGGATGTGGTGGATTAGCTGGTGCAGTTTGCTGTGGGTACTGCAACGGTTGTGGTGAGAACTGAATGGGGTTCTGTGTAGCAGGTTGAGCATAGTATGTAGGAGGTACATATGCTGATGGCGCTTTCCCATAACAATGTTGTGGACAAGAGGGTCCATGAATGTGATGGGTCTGGTTTGTTGGAGCATAAGAAGTTGTTGCTCCAGAACTGGATGTAGCCCTAGAGAGGTCTGGGGCGGGCATGGTGCTCACCATGCTGAAAGGTTTAGGTTGCGGGGTGATTTGGCCAATGATGCCATCAGCGGCATGTGATGCCCCCTGTGCGTCACCACGTGAGGAGTCACCTCGTGGGGCGTCTGGTATGATTGTGTATAGGTAACCCGACTGGGCGTAAATGAGATCAAACTGTTGGGCCTTGAGGATGGCCTCTTCTTCAGACTGGGGTCTTTCAGATGCCACATCCTTCGCAATAAGAGGGAGGAGGGATTTTAGAAACCAATCTAAAAAGATACGGTCGTCTAACTTAATTTTGCAGAGGCTTCGGCGTCGACGCCACTCATGAATGTGGTCAGTGATTTGGGTGGCCGTACTCTGTCTGCAAGACAGTAGGATCTCAACGCCCGCATCATAGCGGACAGGTAACTGAAAGAACTGCAGGAAGGTCGAGGCAAGGGAGGTAAAGGTGGCATGCGTCCCATGGGGCTGCTCGATATACCGCTTGGCTGCAGAGCCAGTGAAGGTGCGCTGTAAAAGCTGGAGGCGGATTGAGTCGTCCACTATGGAGTTGGAGGAACACCATAAATGGAAGGACATGATATGGTTCTGGGGGTCCTCACCTGCCTTACCCTCAAACTTAGGGATGTCAGAGGGGAGTTTGGTTGGCATGTGAGGCCACGCAGGATCGTGTCTGATGGGGTCATTTGTGAGCCTAGCTAAGTCTGGCAGGTTCAGACTCACCATGTATGGTAAGCTAGCAGATGTAGTGACTGGAACTGGGACATGCCTAGCCATTGTGGTATGGTGTAGGGGTCCAGTAGTGCCGAAAGGTATGCTAGGTGTGGAGGGTATATGCCCTCCAATAGGTGTAGTCTGGTATGGGCCAGCGCCTCCAAGTGCAACATGGGTTACACCTGGGTTAGGAATAGCAGTGGGGATTCCTGGGATAGGGTTTGTGGAAACCAGAGGGGGTGTGACCCCTATGTTGGGCATACCCATAACAGGTGGTGGCCCTGTGTTGGGAATTCCGATAACAGGAGGTGGTCCTGTGTTGGGCATTCCTAATTGTGGAGTGTTTCCCATATTGGGCATACCCAGGGTGGTGGTTGTTGCCATGGATGGCACCGCAGCAGAAGGGTTTGTGGATGTCTCACCTATGGTGCTGGTAAATAGAGGATCAAATGGTGTTCCAGCCATAATGGTGGTTGGTGGTAACTCTGTGGGTTTTTCGGATTCTACCTCCAAATCAAAAGTGAAGTGAGGTGTGTCAGAATCGGATGACTGTGTAGTTGATTGACGATGTGTTGAATCAAGGGATAAGGCTCTGCGTCCGTGACGTGGAGAGCCAAGTGGACTAAACTCTGGGAGTTCGCCCTGTAGACGACGAGAGCATCTAAAATTCTCAATGGTGAGAATTAAGGTTTTATGTAAACAATTTGTTTAAGTATCAGGTGGTGATATATCTAAAAAAGACTCAAAACCCTAATGCAACCAAGGGTGCAAGAAGGGGAGTGAAAAAAGAAGGCTCTCAGGCCAAAAAAATCAACCTCGAAAAAGGCACTTATTCTAGCAGCTGTGCTACAATAAGTGGAGGAATGCAACAAGTGGTCAGAGTACCAACATGCAAACAGCTTCTATAAAAAAAAAAAATAGGTATAACTAGACCAAGGGTGGGTTGAATCATGCAAACACCTAATCTAAAAGTATTGTGACTCAAACAGACGATATCCTCTGCAAGGTGATGAAATCCAAGTCAGACAATATGAATGTTGAGACAACGGCTAGATATCCCCCTATCGGGAGGGACATCGGGTAATCAATCCTAAAGACAGGCTACTAGGATACTCCGTTCATGACGCGTCGAGAAAAGGTAAATCTGCCGTTTGGTCCTTTGATCGCAATATCCCAATACAGGGATATCCCAAGAACTGCGAATGGTAGCCCTTCGGTTACTGAATGGATTTCGGTATTCCACTCAGGCTTCCGGAACCATCCTTGCGACTTCAACCCTCCTAAGGGAGAGGCCTTCCCACAAACCGGTTGTGACCGCGCCAAAAAGTACTAAGAGATTTTAGCTCCCTAATTGGACAACTTCTATGTCTCAGATGTAATAACTGAGGGGTGTTATTGGAACACCTATCCCCCCAATACTACCTAGCTACAAAGTTCTTTTAGTGTTCCCCAAGTGGGGTTAAAAGTGTGTTGTAATTAGGGTACGTTTTAAGGCTTAGTTCAATTAAGTGATCGAGTGAGTGCACGTGAGGTATTGTAAACTGAACTTGAAAAAGATAAATGCTTTATAGGAAATTTTCACAAAACAAAGGAGTTTTTGAAAATAAAAAGCAAATATTTATGACTTTTTCAAATAAAGGGAAATTAAATGCTTTTGCAAATATCAACTCAAAAAACAATTTTAAATAGTAAAAAAAATTTTCAAGGCTGTAAAATATGCAGAATTTAATACTGTAAAAAATGTGCTATGGGCAGAAAGTACAGTAAAAATTAACTTTTAAACTCGGGATGGCCGAATGAAAAATTCAGCCGCGCGGGTTTTGACAGAAAAGCCGCGATGGACCGCGCGGGTTTCTGTCGCACAGTCGCGATGGACCGCGCGGGATTTGGGCACACAGGCGCGATGTGCAGCGCGGAAAAAGTCCGCGAAGCCGCGATGTGCAGCGCGCAAACAGGCCGCGAAGCCGTGGTGAACCGCGCGGAAAAGGGCCGCGCAGTCGCGATGTGCAGCGCGGAAATCGGCAGCAAAGCCGCGGTGAACCGCGCGGAAAAAAGGCCAAAAGCCGCGATGGACCGCGCGGGAAAAGGGCCGAAAGCCGCGATGGACCGCGCGACTGTCAGGCTAAAAACCGCGAGGCGAAGGCCGTGCACGGAAGCCGAAAAACGAACCCGAAAATCAAGAATTTCGGGCTGTTAATGGCAATAGATGAGGCCAAAACTTAGAGCAGCAATGGATCTGCTGTCTAAGATGGCAGATCTATGGATCTAAAGGTTAAAAACTAATAAAAAACTAAGATTAAAAGCAAAACTAGAGATCTATTGTTCAAAACCTAGCGGAGTCGCCAAAAATTGTTGGCCCGGTTTTGCAACCAGGCTTAGTGCTATGGGCACCTGCTAACTAGTAGCAGCAGTTTCAATAGAATTAAACAAGAAACTAATCTAAACAAAACTAATCATGGATCTATGCAAGAATATAAGCAAATAATGGAAATATTTTAAAAACAAGAACAAGAAAGTATGAAAGAATAAATTTGTATTTGAAAATGGGGGCAAGCTAGTGCTTGCAATAGTATTACCTCCAATGGTGAAGGTTGATGTAGAGCAACTCCCAAGATGAGTGGCTCCAAGCTCCAAGAGGTCTCCTTCTCCAAGGTTGCTTCAATGGCTAAAATGCTCAAGGGAGATTTCAGCAGCATAAGGATGAGATAATGGATGGATGTGAAATGAGGAGCCCCTACCACCTTTTTATAGGTTTTGGTGGTGGGGAATACCATTTGTGGTTTTGTGGAAACCAAATGGTATTGACCAACATGGTTTAGGTACTTTTCCCTCCTTTTTCCTTTTTTGAATAAAATTAATATTTTAATTCCCTTTTTAATATTTTTGGGAATTTGGACCCTTTTTGAGGGTTTTTTATGCTTTTTTGGGAAAAATAATCTTTTTTAATGGAAAAAGGGGTGTACTCAGGTCTTTTGGTGACCTTTTGTTGGTTTCAGAGGCTCTGATGGTGAAAAAGTGGATAAATGGGTCATGTGAATAGGGAAATGAGCTAGTGAGCACTTTTTGGGTGTTAACAACGGCCTTGAGAGAAAGGCCGTTGAAAGGGAGATTTTATTCCTCCCCTTGTAAATCTTTCAGTTTGTATGTCGATGGACCAAGCTTACCAGAAATTTGGTAAGGGCCAAGCCATAATTGTTGAAATTTTGTGTGCTTTACCTTCTCGTCATGTGGGTGATCCCACTTCAGAACCAAGTCACCTACTTCAAAACTCCTTTTTTCAGACTTGCGTTTATCAAACCACCTTTTGACAATGTCTTGGTGTTGGTGGAACCTATCTTTGGACTTTTGTCAGGACTCTTCAAGTTTCAACAGGGTGTTAATTCATGACTGTAGGATCTCGCTGCTGGAATCTCTGGAGGCTTGGGCCAGTTGTAAGGATGGGAGCAGTATATTAGGTGGGAGTATGGCTTCTTTCCCATAGACCAGTGTGTAAGGGGAAACTCCTAGGGCATTCTTTGGAGTCACCCTGTATGCCCATAATGCATTTGGAAGGGCTGCATGCCAATTTCTCTGATTCTCAATAACTGTTTTCTTAAGAATTCGGATGAGATTTTTATTTGTGGATTCGACTAGTCCATTTCCTTGGAGATAATAGTTTGTTGAATAATGCAATTTAATTCCTCTTTCATAAACAAATGCATTTAATTTTACAGATGAAAAGTAAGTTGCATTATCAAAAACTAAAGAAATTGGAACCCCAAACGTAGTTAGTATATTCTCTTGCAGGAACTTGATAATTGCTTCTTCGTTCACTTTCCGTAGAGGAGTAGCTTCTGTCCATTGTGTGAAATAGTCTGTGGCTGTTAGGATATATCGGTGTTGCAGTGAGGAATTCAGATTTATTTATCCAATAACATCTATTCCCCATTGCTTGAATGGTTCAGAGATGATAACTGGCTGTAATGGTCCTGCTGCTTTTGGCAATATGCCAACACTTCTTTGACACACATCACATTTCCTGGCATGAGCATTGGAATATTTAAAAAGAGTGGTCCAATAGTAACCAGCTCTAAGTATTTTATGAGTCGTAGTGTCTCCTGAATAATTCCCCCCGGCAAGGCCATCATGTAGTTCTTTAACCACTTTATCAATGTCCTCTTTCTCAAGACATCTGAGAAATATCCCATCATAATTCTTTCTGAAGAGTACTCCATCAATTATTTGATAAGTTGTTGATTTTAATCGGAGTTCCCTTCTCTGCTTAGAACTCCAGTTTTCTGGTAGATATCCTTGTTGTAAATAGTACACCAAATCTTTGTACCAGCACTCTGGAGCAGTGAAGATAGGGCATACCTCAGCTAGATTCAATTCAGCTTCATTTTCCCATTCCTGATCTTCGTTAGATGGGATTTCAGTAATCAACTTACACAATCCTTTCCCTTTAATGATAGTGGTTGGTTTAAATTCCAGATCATATTCTTGAGCAGTCACCTAGTTTCCTCTCCTTTCACCCAATTCCTTCTGTACAAACAGAGATCTGACAGCAGGGTGAGGTATTATGACTTTCGTCCTATTTTTCAAGATATACGGCCTGAAGTGCTTCACCGATTTGAATATGGCATATGCTTGTTTATCTATGGCCATGTAATTCAGCTTAGGTCCCTCCAAACCAGTGCTCATGGAAGATATTGGATATTCGTCACCTGACTCTCCTTTCTAAGTGAGCACTGCCGCGAGAGATTTATCCGAAGCAAAAGTGTACATGATAAAATATTTCTCAAAATCTAGACTCCTTAAAGAAGGGGCGTTAGCTATGGCAGTTTTAATGTCTTTAAACACAATCTTATCTATGTCAGTCCATTTAAATTGCACACTCTGCTTTACCATTTGCTGCAAAGGTTTAACAATCTGAGCGAAATCGAGTACAAACCTTCGAACAAAATTTTTCATGCCCATAAATGATTGCATAGATTTTTTGTTATGGGGCATGGGAATCTTGCTTATAGCTTGCACTCTCTCTTGATATATTCAGATTCCCATCTTTGAGATGATGTGACCTAGAATTTTACCTTCAAGAAAAACGAAAGCACTCTTCTTGGGGTTTAAAGATATACCATATTTTCTGCAGCGGTCGAAAATCTGTTTTAGGTGGAGAACATGGCCTTCCCTTTTCTTGGAAAAAATGGTCACATCATCTAAATAAATGACCACCCAGTGGCCAACTAATCCTCAGAATGCAATGTCCATGGACCTCTGAAATGTATCTCCAACATTTATTAAGCCGAATGGCATTCTTCGATATGCAAATGTTCCCCACTTCGTACGGAAAGTGGTTTTAAGTCGGTCTTCCTCTGCTACTAATACCTAATTGTAACCGGAAAATCCATCTAGTAGGGAGAATAGTTCTGAACTTGATACCATCTGTAAAATATGCTCCATGGCTGGCACCGGGTAGTTGTCTTTATCAGACGCTCTGTTCAAATTCTGAAAATACACACACAATCTTATTTCTCCCAACTTCTTTCACACAGGGACTAAATTAGCCACCCACTCGGAATGTCGGACTTTAAAGATGATCTTAGCATCCAACAATTTTTTCAACTCTTTCTGTATTAATGGTTCGAGTGTCAGATGCATCCTTCGTAGCTGTTGCTGAAATGGTTTCACGCTTGGCTTCATGGGTATGACATGTTGTATGATACGTGTGTTATATGTCTTCAAATATTCATAAGTCCATTCAAAAACATCTTTTTATTGCTGGAAAAGTTGAATGAACTTATACCTCTCGCCTAGTGAACAACATTTACCCAGATTAACAAATTTGGGCTAAGATTCTATACCTAAGTTTACAAACTCATGCTACATAGATGAGCTATTAGTCTTGACATTTGCTGGCCTCCTGAATTTTTTCTGTAGATCAAACAGTCCTTCAAGAGTCCTTACTCCTTTTGGAATAAAGTTTCCTTTAGTCGCATCCTTGTTCTACAAATCCAGATTATGTCTATCTTCATCGATTATGGATTCTTGGAAGGCATCTTCATTTGTTAGGAAACTGATAATCTGATCATCATCATCAAAAACTCTTAGATTTGTAATGTTATCAGGTACGGATGGCCTAGAAATCAATTCAATGGAGCATTTGTTATTTGTTGGTACTAATATGGAAGCAGAAGTAGTTAATAAATTAGCTGCTGCATTTTGTAATCTAGGAACAACATTTATATTGAAAGCATCAAAATGTGAAATTAAATTCTAGACTTCAGATTGATATCCTTTTAAGTGTGGTGATAAACAATGAATTGTATTTCTCACCTGTCTAATAACTATTTCATAATCGCCGAAGACTTTTAAATATTTGATATTTAGACCAATAGCCTTCTTTGAACTTTGAACTAGAGCTTCATATTCTGCTGTGTTATTTGTGCATTCAAACTCTAGTATACAAGATTAAAAAAAACTGTTTCCTTTAGGTTCAATCAGAACACAACCAACTCCAGATCTTTCTTGTGTTTTAGAACCATCAAAGTACAAAACCCAACATTTATTTTATGTTTTGAATAAGTTAGCATTGTCACCTAAGTCAGTAACTAAATCTACTATGTTACAGTCAATATCATCATCCCGTGAAAATTGAAGGAGATCAGATTGTTTGTCTGAGTCATGGCTAACATCTTCCAATTGATAATTTCCTGGTTCAATTTCTAAAAAATAATTCCCCAATACTGAAGACGAAAAATCTACCGGTTTGTTCTTTTCTTCCAACTAAGTCATGTTTTGTTTCAGATGAGGTTCTCTCAATATTTTGATTTGATTCTGTCTGTTTTGGTATGGAAATCACAGGTGAGACTAGTCTGTTGCAAAATAACCATTCAGTTTCGTAGACCAGTCCCTGCTCAATATTAATCCATAAGCTTCAGGTATATCTACCACCATAATATCTATGAATTGACACACCCTAGGATCTGCAGACAATCTAATCAATACGTCTTTCATTTCTCCAATTAATTTAACATCAGACCTATCTAACTGTATGATTTGAGATGGGGATGGTATTGGTTGTCCATTAATATTCTTGTAGATCGATAGTGGCATAACATTGGAGGAAGCTCCAGAATCTACCAAGCAATTGTGTGTGTTATGATTAAAATTTTTGAAAGTCAACAAGAAAGGAAGGGTTTGATATTTTGACTTCCCACCAATACTAGCTTCGTTTATCTTAGTGTTTGCTTCATTGTTTTCTACAGTACTGCTTGATTGTGGGTCAAAAGTTTTTAACAATTTCTTCCTTTGCTGGGGTAGATTACATAATTCAAACAAAGAAATGTTTTCTTTAGTCTTCTTGATATCTTCAACAATGTCATACCCCATATTATACTCTTCCGTGCTTTTCCCACCGTTCCTTGTTTTATTCACTGTGATCTTTGCCTTTTCATTAATTACTGGGGTTGCTTCTTTTACTGCCACACGATTTACCTTAGGTTGTGGTTGAGTAACGCTTATGTTACTTTTGGGAATTTCTTTCACAATCTTTGATTTAGGCATAACTGGGATTTGATCAATAACCAACCCTTTACTTCTAGTAGTAATGTTCACTGCTGAAACTTGGATTTCTTCAGCATGAGCTTCTTCAGTCAATTCCGTTGAGGGCACCGAATCCCATAATACCATCGTGGTGTCTGGAGTGGGCTCTTCCTATTCGAATGTTTGGTCTTCTTGGGGATCCTCTTGGTCCATCATTTGTGCATCTAACAATTGATTCATGACTAAGCTCATTGAATTTGTCCACTGCGGGCAACTTTTTTCAGAATGTTGTTCTTGATGAAAAGTGTAGAAATGATCCATGCCTACTACATTTAGATTTAGAACAACAGAGTTATTTATAGGAGGAAGAGGTTGTCCACTTTCTTCCCTTTTCTTGTAGAAGGGTTTGAAGGGTTTTCTAGATGTACTAGCTACTTTAACCTTTTCCAAATCTACAATTTTATTGGACAGTTTTTGCATCATCTTGACTATATTTTCTAATTCGGTTGATGATTCTTATTTAGGCCTAGATAACAACAAAGGATTCTTGCTGGTTGTTGGTTTTTCTTCCAAATCAATTGAGTGTTTAGCAATACTTTTTGCTTCAGCTTCTAATTTCTTGGCTTCTTCATAGTTTTCTATCAATGTAGCCTTCACCGCTCTTTTAACAAACATAGCTATGGGTGGATCCAGTGCTGTAGTATAATACTCGATCAAATATTCTTCAACGGGTTTTGCTGTAGCACTAAAATTATTCAACATGGTAGTAAATCTCTGATTAAAA
Source organism: Larix kaempferi (assembly GCA_027924585.1). NCBI lineage: Eukaryota > Viridiplantae > Streptophyta > Pinopsida > Pinales > Pinaceae > Larix > Larix kaempferi. Next base: position 6,203,202 of record BSBM01001126.1, read on the forward strand.
TCCTGTACCTTTTCTTTCTTTTCCATCCTCATAGATAACAACTCTTTCATGAGCGTGGCAACGGTCTTTTGATTCCGAAATTTACTTAGAAAACATTTCTCGAAACCATCCCAATCTACTATTGAATTGGCTTGCAAACTAAAATACCAAGAAGATGCTTTAGGTTCGAATGTGTAGGGGAAAAGTATGTAAACTACATCTTCATGTTCTACATTAAAAGAACCAGAGCCAAGTAGAAACGCTTAAGATGGTCCTCAGCAGAAATGCCTTTCCCGGGATCATATTTAGGTAGCACCCTCTCTGGATGTTTGGGTAGATCATGTAAAGGAGTAGCTAGATTGAGTGGCCCTCTAGCTCTCCACGCAGGCATATGACTCTTGGTGGAGAACGTGGTGGTGGTTGTGGTGGAGTATGAGGATCTTCCTGAGTTGGAGGGGTTTCGGGTCTTATATGATCAAGGGGATCTGTGATTTATTGCAAAGAAAGGTCCAATAATTATTCCAAATTTTCAACCAGTATCGAATCTCTTGTGCACTATGGTTTTCTCCCAAGGGCTCGCCTTATGGGAAATGAAGGAATTATGTTTAACCCTCCAAGTCTCCTCACGTAAGAATGCGTGTGTCTTCTGAAGTGATATAATTTCTCAAAGGGGAAAACGTATAATAGTTCTTGATGTTCACCTCCAAAATTGGGATTTTCTTGATCTTGTAATTCAAGAAAGAAATCTTCTGGGATAGCTGTTTCAAGTGGGTCTTCAGAGGAATTTCTTCTAACAAATTAGTTTCCTTTGCCAGCCATGCACTGGCGGCCCTCCTTCTAGCGGAAAAAATTGTTGATGCCCCCAAATTTGCAGCACCAGCAGTTAGGGATTCTCCCCGGTAAGTAAGCTCAATTAGATCGCTCACCGTTTGGTGTAGGGAATCCATCCGGTTAACGGACCGACTATTGTGTGTGATTTAAAGTTTGGTTTTAGCGGTTGCGGCCTGATCCACCGTTTATTTGTTTTTAATTAAAGATGAAATGCAAGTGCTCTAATTAAATGCATGTAATCTAATCTAATCTATCTGATCTATCTAAACTAATATAAACTAATCTAAACTATCCATGTAGGGAGCAAATCTGAATTAAGAGTAATAAATTGGAAATGCACATAAGAGCCTCATAGGTAGCTGTTTCAACATAATAAGCACATTTGCAGCATAAAGAAAGATACCAAAGATAAATTTGATATAATTAGAGCATTCTATTACTCCATAAACACATTAACATTTACACAGGAAAATGAAATCATTCACAACTATGAAGTCGTTCAAGGCAGTTTAGAAAAATCTCACAGTATGCATATGAATGTATGAAGAATTAGTTCCAGAGTGACATTTCACATATTCCAGGAAAGAATCTCTGTGCTAGCTTTTCCCAAGCAACAGATCCTTCTTTATTAAGCATAAAAGTAGTTCTCATACAAAATCGTCTAGCTCTACTGCCTGCCAAAAGTCCTTACTTCCTATTCTCTTCTCCTATTTAGAGCTTTACAAAATTGTCTCTAGTGCCCCTTTACATACCCTAACCCTAGGAAATCTCCAAATTCTGTCCTCTAGTGCTTACATCAGAAAATATAAAATATAATTACAAATTCAAATTTATGTGGGCCCAACCAAACTAGAGAAATAGTCCCCCCATGCATTAGCTTCTTCAGTGATGACATTTAGCCTTTTGGGCTCTAATACTTGCAAAGAGACTTCATAGTATGATAGCTGAGTCTCAACATGATCCACCCCTGCTTCTGCTGCTGTGCAACTATCCTCCAGGAAATATGCATGTATAGATGCTTGCCCCACAAACTGATGTACCACTTCTTCAGTGAAAGCATCCATTTTTGTGATGTATTCTAACTCCCCTTGCAATCCACTCTGGAGCTATGTCATACGCAGATCTTTTGAAGGAATTTCATCCATTGGCGGGAGCTGAGAAAGATGACACTTCTCGGCTTCTTCTTTCAGAATTCTTTCAATCTCTTCTATCTGAATTCTTTCGGCTTCTTCTCTCTGCAATTTGTCGGTCTCTTCCTTCTGTTTTGATACAAGAACATCTCCTCAAGAATGGTGCCGGGGACATCTTGGTCTCAGATTATCTGGTATAAGTTTCCCCACTTGAATTCAGGGAGAGCCCCTGTGACTTCTTTAGTGTCCTCGAAGATGGCTTCAGCATCCGACCCCGACTCAGCCACCTTGGATTTCCTCTTGGCTCCTTTCTTAGTCATTGTTTAAATTCTGATAAAAGGAAGCCATGTGTAAGTAGAAATCAAACAAAATTTCATCCATCATTTTATTCATGTTGAGAGGTATGTAGGGTTGAACAGAAACACCATTACTATGTTTGTTAAGTTTCAAGCTTTGTTTAGCCATACACTGGTAAGCACATATTACATGCAGCAAAATTCAAAACAAAAATGAACACCGTATTTATATATATAGCCCTTGGAAAAATAGAGCAATTAATGCTGAATGGACGGGGTTGGTGACAAAATAAAATGTCGTTGATGCGGTGGGGCTCAACACCCCCTTTTGGCGCCGGAAACACTTCAATGTTGCCGCCACTAAAGCATGCCGCCGACAGTTTCGGCAAGACTCGTAAAGTTCCCACGAAAAGTATCGGCAAAGTTATTACAAAATTACCGCATGACTTCCTTTTCTGTGTCTGCGACCGTTTCGACAGTTATTTTCGAGTTACGCCGAAATGACACATCGAGCTGACTCCTTCTCTCAAATCGACGCATCCTAGTGACTGTCGCCGATCGTTTCGGTGCAAGATTTTCAGTCTCGATGAAGTGGATCGCGGCTCTCATATTTCTTTGATAACCCTGGGAAAGGTCTAAGTGTTAAAGAAAACAAGGGTAGCGCTGTTCCATTTCGGCGGTGTTAGATGAGAACTGCCGACCGTTTCAGCTTGGCTTAGTAAGTTCTGCTGAAAAGAAAAAAGGCGTAAAACAAGAGAAAACCAATCCTACTGTTTGGGCTTGACTCGTCGAGTCTTTCCAAAACAAAAAAGCTCAAAAGGAACAAGGTAAGAGGCATGACGTTTCGACGGATAAAACCGAGTTATGACGATCGTTTCAGCTCTATTGGCTGAGTCTTGCCGAACGTTTCGACGAAAAAAGTTGAGTTTTACTTGGTGAAAAAACCTTCTTTGCTCAACCTTTTAGGAAAAACTAAGTATGAAGGCGATTCTCTAAAAGACTTAAACTTCTAAAAAACTCTCTTATGAGAAAAGGAGGGGCCCCATTATTTTTCAAAATTTTTGGGGATTAGGTTATAGCAACAACAAGGTCCAAAATACTTTGTGTTTCAACGCCTTTCACTAACCAGATTCTCTTTACAATGACGGTCAATTCTACAATATGAATTGAACTTAATCCTAAAAGCACATAACAAAGAGCAATGTCCTGCACACTCATAATTGAATTGTACATCAAAAGGATAATGATAAGGATATGGAAAAATACTCAAAACTATGACCTCATAACCATAAGAAGATTGCAGAGACATGTATGAGCAAAATGCACACCATCACAATCCCTAAGGCAAAGGATGGATCTCAGTGAAAGGATCAGGAAAAAATATATACAAAAATAAGTAGATTGAAGAGAGTGGTAATGCACACATAGAGTAGAATAAAACACATCATCCTAGTCCATAAAGCATAGCATGGAGGTCAGGAAAAAAGTCCAAAAGCATAAAATTATTAGGAATCAATAACTAACCTTTGTGAAGACTACAAACCTCAATGAACTTTGAACAAATGCAGAGAGTCGAGACATCCACAATAAAAAACCAAGCTTCATGCAAATATGAAAGATCTGATGATTCTTTGTGTGGGTTTCTATTGACTCTTGCTGCATTATATAGGGATTAGACACTGCTCAACCTCAAGGATCAGATTCGATGTGCGATTCGACATTTCCCATGCCCTAACCTCAAATCGAGGGCATGCCAACTGATTTGGGCCGGATGTGGTAATTAATTTTGCGGCTAGAGAGATTTCCCATTGTCCAACCTCAATTCGAGGGCATACTGCAGCTGCAATGACGAACAAGCTGCATCACCCTCCATTACTGGAAAATCGGGGTGAAATATCTATTTGGTGGCTCCATTACTGAAAAATCGGGGCGAACTCTCCATTTGCTGGCTTCAGTGTAGAAAATAAAGGGCGAATTCAAGATTCTGTGGCCCTCATACCCAAAATACGGGGTGAACTCATGGATTCAACCACATTTGGCAGGGCAAAATTCAGTTTTTCTCT